>CAKKNE010000003.1:0-2692758 GCA_918797485.1 Pelagomonas calceolata | reverse complement strand
CGGAGGCCGAGGCGAAGGCGGCCGCGGCGATCGACGCGTGAATAACACGAAGTCTCTTAGCACACACTACTACGACCGCGGCACGCCGTACTTGTCCTGGATCGCCTCGAGGAGGACCTCCTCGTTGCCGGGGCCCGCCTCGTCCAGGAACGCGTCGATGTTGTCGAGCTTCTCGGGGTTGTGCACGGCGTAGATGCTCGCGATGTCCGCGCGCACCGCGGCCCGCGACCGGGCCGGTCTCGCGACGGGCGTCCGGGTCTCGCCAGGCGTCCAGGCGTCCAGGCGGCGCCGCGCGTCGCGGTACGCTATAGCTTCGTCCCGCTGCAGGCGCGCGGCCATCGCGGCGTCGTCGTCCTTCTCCTCGGGCACGGCGGACCCCTGCGTGAGCTCGGCGTTCTGGAGCCGCAGGGCCAGCGCCGCGTCCGCGCGTTCGCGCTCCTGGTGGCTCACGGTCAGCCGCTCGATGCGGCCCGCGACCTGTCGGACAAGCGCCGGGTCGACCTCGACGGCCGCCGCCGTGGGCACGACCTCCGCGGCCTGCAGCCGCCGCGCGAGCGCCGCGTCCGGGTCGTCGGCGCCCGAGAGCCGCCGCGCCAGCGCCGCGTCCTGCGCCGACTTGTCCTCGGCCGCGAGGCGCGCGAGCGCCTCCTCTGTCAGAGTGTCGCTGTGCGCGTTGAAGGCCACCGGCTCGCTCGCTGCGGAGTTCTCGGCGTCCTGCAGGCGCGCCGCGAGCGCTTCGTCCTCCGCGAGGGCGTTGACGGCTCTTGCTTTTATTGCGTTCTCCTTCTCGGCCTCGGCCGCGATGAAGCGCCGGCGGCGCTCGGAGGCGGACATCAAGCCTGCTACTTCCTCCTCCGGTGTGACTTGCGTGTAGGAGGCCATTTTTTTTAATTTGCTTTGCTTAGAGCTAGGCCGCCTAGCCGCGACCCGCCGCGGGGTTATTGTTGCTGGCAACTTTGCGGGTAGCTGGCAACTTTTGCTGCGGGCTGTCTAACGATGTGCTCGTCCGACAGGTGTTTGATGTCGGCCAGCACGATGCGAATCTGCTGTCCGCGAGCTCTCTAGTCAGCTTGTGACGTTTGTGTTTGGCTTCACAAAAATTTCTTTTAGGCTCGCTAGAGCCTAAGAGCCGCTAGCTTGAGTATTGCCAAGAACTCATTCGAGTATCCTTCAGTTCGATACTGGTCCACAGAGACAAATAGGACGACTCCTGGGGGGTGAAAAAATTAATTTCTTGACGTCGCGATATTGACGACGCCGCCATGACGACCGCGCCGATGGAATCCAGTCAATTCGCGGTCCAGAGGCCTCCCGGGGGTCGCCTAGGGTCGATACTAGACATGTGCAATCGCCTACGCCGCAAGCGCGGGCGCTTCGATCGGTGGATACATATCAGTACAGGTCCCCAGCCAGACATCGGGCTTGAGCACAAGTCGGACAACTTCTCGATCCAGAGCTCTCGGGGAGCACCAAGAACCGGCGCAGGCGCTATAGGCGACTACCCGATCTCAGACCTATCCCAGAGGGCGTCCGAGAGCCGATCTACATCCGAAAAAAGTAAACAATTTGGACCCGATGGCGCCCCGTCCCCCGTCAAAACGTCAATTACCCGAGGGCCCCCAGTAGTCGCCGTAGCGGTCTCGCTGGGTCCCATACTACCCCAGCGATAGTCAACTACGAGTATATGACATCTACACCACGAGAAGGGTACTTTGGGCCGACCACGCTCGGGACGTGAACATCTTGATCTGGACCTCGCGTAAGTCGGTCGATCATGAAACAAATGATCGAGTTATGGTCCATGGTGATGGTACACGGGCTGATGGTCGCAGGTCCGGTGTTGCACCCCATATGAGTGAGATCGTGCGCTCGCGAGTTGGCCGAGCCGCCCGGTGATTTATGGACAAGTAATTAAATGTAGTAGACGTTCAACCCGGTTGGATGGCTCATCTGGTAACCGAACCGCCTGAAACGCAAATTTATTTTATAACTCACCGGTCTGGGGCCTTTCCGGTGCTCCGTC
This sequence comes from Pelagomonas calceolata, assembly GCA_918797485.1. Classification (NCBI taxonomy): domain Eukaryota; class Pelagophyceae; order Pelagomonadales; family Pelagomonadaceae; genus Pelagomonas; species Pelagomonas calceolata. The sequence continues at coordinate 2,690,735 of CAKKNE010000003.1, read as the reverse complement.
AACGTACCGTCGTCCGCGGAGAACGGGCAAGTCGGTCGATCGTGAATAGAACAACGGCGTTATGGTCCATCTGGGTAGTGGCGTCGCTGATACTCGCAGGTATTGGTTCTGCACCCCCCTTTGTATAAACGCGGGGGCTCGAAGTCGCTTCGCCGTGAGGCTCTAACGGGACATCTAATGTAGCTCAGTCACGCCGAGGCGATTAAGATGGAATCTACCACTAACAAACGGAAGGAAACGAACATAAACTCGGGAGTTGTCTAGTAGAATTCTTTTTCTGCTCTCCGAGCGCGGGCCGTCGGCTCCGGTTCCGTCGAACTTGTATGAAAACTGGGCTGGAGTGTATATGATGTACTATATGGACGGTAGATGGCGGCGTCAAACGCTGGTGTAATTTGGCGAGCCGCAAGACTCAGTGAGCTAGCGTATGGACACACTAGGAATTGATTTCAGGGCGGATCTGGGCATTGGCCAGCGGGCCCCGTCCGCAGACCATGGGCTGCCATTCGTCGAAGCAAAATTCATCGACGCTGGTCGCGCCGCCCTTCGGAGTGATCCGATTGGATGCTTGGCAGCGAGAGCAGCTGAAAGAAATGGAACGGGCCGCGCCCAATCTCGTGGCCTACCACAAGCAGACCATGCAGGTCACTGGCGAGCTGATGGGCGCTGGGTGCGCCGCACCATTCCTGCTGGCCCGCTTGCTGGAAGCGCACAACCCGAAGCTGCGAGCTCTGGCGCGGGCCTCGTTCGAGGTGCACGACACCAGCAGGACCGGCACGCTCAGCCGGGAGGAGAGCCAGACCTTCTTCGACGACTACGTGAGAATCGCAGTCTTCATCAACATGGCCGTCACGCACCACATGCTGGCAACGGACGGGGGCCCGGCCCTCGAGGCGTTGAAGCCCATGATGCGTCAGCAGCTCCAGCTGCTGCACCAGAGAACCGCCCCGGGCCATCGGCCAGAGGGCTTCGACGGAAAGAGGCGGGACGAGGCCGCCTTCGGGGTTCTCGACAAGAATGGGAACGGGCAGCTGGTGGAGGAGGAGGTCGTGGAGGCGCTGACACTGGGGACCCCGCAGCAAAACCAGCTGATGTTGGCGCTCGGTATCAAGGACGCCGCGCTGCTCAAGAAGACGATAGAAGAATTGCACGAGCAGATAGTCGCACAGGACATTGAACTGGAGCAGTTAGAAAATGTGAAAAGGGAACTGCCACCTATCCCGCGGTCGCCCGGCGGCACCATGACGCTCGCCGACGGGACCGTGATCCACTCGTCGGTGGCGTCAGGCGTGTGAGCGCGCGAGTGCGCGAGCAGGAAGTGGGGTCAACGACGCTTTTACAACCGAATGACTGGTTCGTCAGTCATGCCACTTCATCGACTTTGCCGGCGATCTGCGGCACAATCCGACAAACTTCCTCGAGCACTAGTTAAATAATCCATTCCTAGTTACGACCTCACAGCCCCGCGTGCAGCGCCGGGTCATCGTTGGGATCCACCTCGGCCTCGTCCTCCGCGGGATCGGCGAAATCAATCCGCGTCCGCTTCGGCGCGGGCGCGTCCTCCTCGACGTCCTCGCCCCTATCGCGAGCAGCGTCGCGCTTCGCCCGCTCCTCGTCCTCGGCCTCGCACTGGTCGATCCACTCGGAAAAAACGTCGACGGGCTCGCTCAGGTAGTTGATCGTCGCCGTGTACGTCGCGGCGCAGACGCGGCACTCCAGCGTCCCCGTCTCCTTATCATAATCCATCTTCGCGGCGACGCATTTCTCATAATTACAAAAGGGGCACTTGAACTCCGTCTGCATCGTCGGCTGCTTTTTTTTGACGACCTTGGTGGCCTTGGCGCGGCGGCGGCCCATGGCTTCTGGCGGCGCGCTGCGGCGTCGAGTTCGCCTGGCAGGGCACACCAGTGTGCAAGGCCGGGGCGGGCGGCGGGAGCTAGCTGGGGCGTTTGTGGCTGTGTCAGGAGTCGCGCACGAGGCCACGTATCGACAAATTGAGCGTACTGCGCGCAAAAAGCGAGCACAGGCGCAAATTCGCTAGCTAGCGTCCTGTAACACACTAGCAAACAAGCTGCGCGGTGGCGGCGGTCAGTCCCATGGGAGGAGGCCTAGTTAGGACTCCTCTACGGAGTCCTCCCTAGGCTGACTGTCTGTAGAATACAGTCCAAAACGGGTTTTTGAAAAAAACCCGGTGCCGCTTGCCGTGGGACTGGGCGGCGGTGCGGCTGTGCCAGCACCGTGCCACGCTCACAGCGCTCCTACGTGACCTTTGAGCATCGCTGGCGACACACCGCCAGCGCTGCGACACGTGGGAGAACAGCAGCGATGCGCTGCCACTACGCCGTCCTCGGAGTGGCAAGAGGCGCCACGGAAGACGACATCCGCAAGGCCTACCGCCGGCTCGTGATTGCGCTCCACCCGGACAAGGCGCAGCAGCGCGGCGAGGACCCACAAAAGGCGACCGAGGCCTTCCGCGAGGTGCAGGCCGCCTACGAGTGCTTGTATGACGAGCAGGAGCGGGCCTACTATGATGCTCATAGGGACGCGATCTTGAGGGGAGAGGACCCGGACGACTACGAGGTCGAGGAGCCGCCGCAGCAGAAGAAGAGGAGAGGACGAGCGAAACGCGACCCCGAGGACGTCTGGGACGCCTTCGAGGCCGAGCTCTGGCCCTTCTTTTCGCGCGAAGCGTTTGCGGAGTTCGACGATAGCGAAAGCGAACAGGTCCTCATCACGGAGGACTCGCTGACAAAAACGATAGCGCGTATACTGCTGGTGGGCGTCCAGGCGGCCCAACGCCTCGCGCCGTTCCTAAACTTCCTCTGGACGCCCCTCGAGCGCTTCTGCGTGAGAGCTGCGACGACGACGACGACGACGCCGCCGGGCTTCTTCCCCTGCTTCCGCGACGCCTTCGAGTGCGTCAACGCGGCCGAGCGCCTCGCGGCCCAGGCGAACGGTGCTGTTTTTGAGGCGCTGCCGGCCTTTGGGGGGTCGGGCACGGCGTGGCCTCAAGTCCATAGGTTCTACGCGTCTGCTCGAAGCTTCCGGAGCTGCCGGGGGTTTAGGGAGGCCGAGCCCGATTCACTAAGGGAGGCGTTCGACGCGGCCTTCGACCGGAAAGAAAGAAGACGCGTCGAGAAGCAGCTGGCCGCGTGTAGAACGGAGGCGCGGCGCGCGTACGAAGGACAAGTGAGGAAGCTCGCGGACTTCTGCCGGCGGCGCGACCCGCGCGTCGCGTTGAGGCGGCGCCAGGTCGCCGAGGCCGAAGCGCGGGAGGCCGAGGAGGCAGAGCGGCGCGCCGAGGAGGCGCGGCGCCTCTTTCAGGAGAAGCGCGCGGCGTGGTTGCGAGAAAGGGCGGCGGAAGTGAAGGACGAGCCGGAAGGGGCGCGCTTCGACCCCGACGACGAGGTCGTCGTGGAGTCCGAGGAGGAGGATGCCGTTGCGGACGAGGAGGTCCGCTGCGAGGTCTGCGACAAGGCGTTCGGCTCCGCGGCGGCGCTCGCGCGGCACTGCCAGTCGAAGCCGCACCGCGCGGCGCTGAAGAAGCGGCGCAAGGCTCCCGTCGTGGCCGCGCCGGTGGCGCCCGACGACGCCTCGTCGTCGTCGGACTCGTCGGAGGACTCGCCGGGCGGGCTTGCGAACCGGTTCGCGGCGATGGCGACGGAATAGTTGTTTGTTAAATGTGATTGTGTCTTATAGGACTTCGCCGGTGGTGGCACACGTCGCGCGCCAGAACTTGAGCACGTGCCAGCACATTTCGTTCGGGAGGCGGAAGACGGGCTCGAGGATCGGGTCGGCCGTCCTCGCGCGACCGCGGGCTACCAAGCTCCGAAGTCTTAAAACACGCCGGCGAGGAAGACGTGCGTAGGCGGCCCACGTCCCTCCCGCCGCGCGGACGCCCTCGATGAGAGAGCGGATCGCGACCCAGTCCCTGTTATCGCGCAACCCATCGATTTCGCGTTCGATAGCTCGTACTAGGTCGTCGACCGAGTCAAAAATGCCGTAAGGGCCTGTATCAATTCGAATATCCAGAGACGCGCCTGCTCTGAGTAGCTCGGAGACCAGAGCCACGCGATGTCGGTTTGGCCTGTCTTGTCCCGCACAAACAAATTGAATCGCACTTATGAGTGGGGTTTCATTCCTGCGATTTCGCGCGTTGATGTCGGCACCTGCATCGATCAATACGCGCCGCATCTGTCTCGCAAAAACAAAAGATGCGTCGATATCCACTGCACGTACTGTATCGCCGCCGACAGCTCCATGTACGAGAACGCGGAGAGGAGGCAGACGCCGCCCGCTATCATCCAGCAGAGCGCCGACGACGGGCCCGCGACGGGGTAGACTTCGCCCGTGAGCACGAAGACGCCGCTGCCGACCGTGCCGCCGATGCCGATGCAGAGTAAATCAAAAAGCGAGAGGCTCGCCTCCTCCTCGTTCCCTTCCGCCTCGAGCGCGAATTCGTCGAGCGTCTTGCGTCTATTGGTTTTGTCACACTGGACCATTGTTGTCTCGTCGTCGCGCGTCGTCGCGTGCGCCGTGTGCGTTTGAAGGGAGAATACTTAAGCGGTCACGAACGCTAGACTAACTCTTGCGTCGGCGAAGCTGAGTACGCGGAGAAACGCTCAAAGGCGCTTGACAACTGAGGCCTGCAGTCCTAAATTCTTTGCTGAACTATGCTGTCCTGCGCACTAGCTTGCTCGCGCGGTGCACCACGCGTCGAAGGGCAATCACGTGAGTCAAAACACGACAATACGAGTGAACTCCCAACGACTGCGCGTTATTGCCGGGGACTGGTGGTCGTGAGTGCGACTGAACTCGGCCTGTGAGTGAGACCACCTGCCACCCTCGTTCAGGCATCAATTTGAAGCCGCACATATCTCGCGAAGAATAACTCGACCTAGCGGCCTGTATGACACTAGCAAAGCATTGCAATTGTAGTGCCCAAGCTTGGGTGCGGCTTTGATCCAGCCCCAAGCGAAGCAGCAGACAAATCTAAAGCACTCGCGAGCTGTGCCGACACCAGTTGACAAAGCGGAGGCAGCGATGCGACAAATTGCAGCCCTAGCTCTCCTTGCGACAGGGAGGGCCTTTGTCCTCCCTGCCAATGCACCGCGCACGACGACAGTAAAAGCCGACATGCTCGTTGATGCGCCACTCGACCTCGTCCGCTCATACCAAGCGGAGATGATCGGCCAGTACCTCGACGATGTCGTCGCCGAGCCGCTCGACCTCGTCCGCGACCACCACGCGTACATGTGGGAGGAGTTCGCGGACCAGGCGCGGACGCCGCTTGATTTGGTGAGCAGCTTCCACGAGGGTCTCTCAAGAGAACACCGCGCGGCCGACGTGTCGCAGCTCCGCTCGCCGTGGGGCCACGCCGGCTAGAAAGGGCGCCCCGCGACCTCTCCCCCCATCGTCTGTGTAACTTTTCGTCCGATACCGATTCATCTTTTGTCGAGGCGCCTCAGCTCGCGGGTTGCGCTCCGCCGCCGCGAATTTGCCAGACTGCCCAAAATAAGTGGAGCAGGGCCCCCAAACAATCAGATGGGCTGCCGCGCAGGCCCGACGGGCCTTATGAAAACGATAGGCTGCCTCGTCTGGTTCGCCCTCGCTGCCGCGGCGCACGAGCACAAAGTAGCAAAGGTGCACCACACGGCCACGGGCCAGCCCGCGCGGCGCCTCGGCCGCACGGCCGAGCTTTCGGTAATAACCGACGACCTGCACTTGAAATTAAACTTGGAGGCCGACTTCGGCGCCTTCCACCGGAGCTACACGGAGCTCTCGATGGGCCCGGACGGCACCTCCACCACGCGCGCCGGCGCGCGCGGCTGCCACTACAAGGGGTCCGCGACGGACACCAAAACTGGAGAGGGCGGCCGCGTCACGGCGCGCACGTGCGCCGGCTACCCGGAGGCCGTCGTCCGCATGGATGGGGGCCGCGTGCTCGAGCTCGCGTGGCGCGACGGCGAGCACGCCGTCTTCGACCCGAGCGACGACGCCCGGCCGCGCACGTGCGGCGTGGACCCGGAGCGCCACGCGCCGCACCCGCCCGACGCGCTCCGGCGCCACCTGCGCGGCCACGACGACCACGGCCACGGCCACGACCACCACGACCTCTTCCAGCGCGCGCTCGGCGCGAACGAGTGCGCGGCCGGCCCGACGAAGTACGTCGGCATCGTCGTCTTCAACGACGAGAAGCGCTACGCGCGGCACGGCGCCGACGTCGAGGCGCACACGGCCGCCCTCTTCGACGTGATGCACGACATTTACACCGAGGGCGCGCCCTACGGCCTGTACGACGGCGACAAGCTGAACTGCCGCGTCGTGCCCGTCTTGATCGGGCAGGTGACGTGGCGCGACGGCAATCCCGACTGCGACTCGTGCACGTTCGCGAATACCGGCGGCACCTACACGCGGAGCGACGGCAGCCACGGGATGTACTACGCGCGGGGCACTGATGATTGCGCCGAGTGCGGCGACACGTGCACGAGCGACGAGGTCTCGGCGACCTGCCTCCTGGACTCGCTCACCGTCTACGTCGCCAGGGAGCGGGCGGCGCTGGAGAGCGCCCTGGGCGTGTCCATCGACTCGAGCATCCTCCTCTCGGGCGAGGACTTCTCCTCGTCGACGGCCGGCCTCGCGTGGATGGATGGCCTCTGCGTGGACACCTGGTCGGGTTCCGTGGTTGAGGACTCGGGCAGCATCGCAGTCACGGCGGCGGTCATGGCGCACGAGCTGGGCCACCTCCTCGGCATGGGCCACGACGAGGGCGGGCCGAACATCATGAACGCGGTGATGACTTCTGGTGAACCTCATGACACGGGCATGCAGTTCCGGGACCTAGCGCGGGAGGAGGCGGACGGCTACTTCACGAGCAAATACGGGTCCAGTAACTTTTGGCCCGAGTGCCTGAACGAGAACGTCGAGACGTCCTGGGACACGCCCGTGTGCGGCGACGGCATCGTGGATATCGGCGAGCAGTGCGACCCGGGCATCTTCGTCGACGACGCGTGCTGCACCAGCGATTGCCTGCTGGAAGCGGGGTGCGGATGTGCGAACTCGGACGCCTGCTGCACGGACGGCGCATTGACTGCGCAGGGAGTGGTGTGTCGTCCGGCGCAGCACGACGAGTGCGACGAGGAGGAGGTCTGCACCGGAAAGATGAGTGACTGCCCCGTCGATCGGTACGCGTCGCCCGGGACGGACTGCACCGAGAAAATCTTCCCGGACGACAGCGATGCGAAGTCCAACGAAGACGGCAAGTGCTACCGGGGCCAGTGTATTTCGAAGGCGGGCAGTTGTATCAACCCGAACACGGGGGGCGCCATTTACGACGGCTCGACGGCCCACACCTACTACTGCAGCGCCTCGGACTGCAGCGTAGTGTATTGCTCCGAAAGCCAATTTTTTGGCAGCTGCTTAGGGTATAATGAACCGTCCCGCGACGGCACGGAGTGCGACGGGCAGGACTCGGGCAAGCAGTGCCGCACGTCCACCGTCGACATCTCCTCGGGCGAGCCGGCCGGCTCGTCGTGCGTCGACTCAGACACCTTGAAAGACTACCATTGGTCCTTGGGCGACGACGGCTGCGAGGAGCCGGTCTGCCTCGACGAGGAAGGCGAAAAGTGCGTGGACCAGTGCGATGACCCGACCTGCCAATTGTGCGTGGACGAGTGCGGCACCGCGCCCCAAATACCAGGCTGGTGCACCGCGGCGCCGACGGTCTCGCCGCCGCCGTCGGTGTCGCCCAAGCCGACGGGCGAGCCGTCCGTGCCGCCCACGCCGGCGCCGACGTCGACGTTCGCGCCCACGGCCCTGAAAGACGACGACTTCGACGAGACCGCCGCGCGCGTCCTCGGCCTGGCGCTCAAGTGGTTCATCGCCGTCCTCGTCGCCATCATGGTCGTCCTCGTCGCGCTCGTGTGGCTGTGCACGTGCGTCGCGAAGCTCTGCCGCCCGAAGCACCGGCATCAGAAGCCCGCCAAACCCGCCGCCCGCGCCCCTCCCCGGGCGCCGCGCGCCCCCCAGGCCTTGCAGTCGCCGCTGCCCCGGAACTGGTCGCGCCAGGTCGACGGCATGTCCGGGAAGACGTACTACGTCAACCACGCGACGGGGGCGACGAGCTGGGAGAGACCCGTCGGACGGGTCTAATCGCTACGCCGTCTAACACAATTTGCAGAGTTTGGTCCTGCGGGTCCGAGTCCGTCCTAGCACCAGGTGCAGACGCCATCGCCGCGACTCCCGCAAGCCTCAAAGTAACACAAATCAGGAACCGGTTAGGGAGGGAAAGCTAGGCGCGGACGCGCAGGTCGCTCGGGAAGAGCTCGGGCCGCGCGTCGTCGTCGGCCGCGCGGTAGGCGGCCATCTCGTCGTCCGTGAGGAGGCACGCGTCGAGGGCTTCCGTGATGGCCGCCTGCTGCGCCACGGCCCCCACGCCGATGAACACGATCTCCTGGCGGCGGTCGCCGTCCTCGCCGTCAAAGTCCGAAAGAATCGAGGCCCGCATGTCCTCGGGGTAGCGGTCCTCGGGCAGCGTCGCCCACCACCGGCCCATCAATTCGGCGGCGAAGTGGTTGCCCGCGTGGCTCCAGTAGTAGGCCGCGTCGTGGCTCGACGCGAGCCAGAGGAAGCCCTTCGAGCGCACGATGGTGGCGAGCGCTCTAGCGGTGGGGTTCAGGGCCGAGTGGTCCGTCTTCCCATCACTAATGGCCGCCGTGACGTCGGCCGGCAGGGCCCGCAACAACTCCTGGAGCCGCGCCGGCGCGAAGGGCCGCCGCGCGGCGTAGACGAAGGAGTCGATGCCGATGGCGTCGTGCGTGTGGCCGTGCGAATGGTCGTGCGCCTTGTGGCTGTGGTCGTGCGTCGGGTCCGTGCACGTCGGGTCCGCGCAGGCCTCCTCCTTCGCATGAGCGTGGTCGTGCGCCTTGTGGCCTGTGCGCAAATCAACCAGTGAGTCGGGTGTATGTTGGCTAAAACGAGCGGTAATCGACCACAACACGCGCCGTGCCGCGACAATTTGATTTATGCACTGCTTGTGGCTGTGGTCGTGCGTGGGATCCGTGCAGGTCGGGTCCGCGCAGGCCTCCTCCTCCTTATGCGCGTGGTCGTGGCTCGCGTGCGAGTGCTCCTCCTTCGCGGCGTGCGCGTGCGAGTCGTGCGCGTGCAGATGGGAGGGATCCGAGCAGTCCGGATCATCACACGCGGCCCCCTTCGACGCCGCGACGGCGACCTTGTGCTCATCCACCGGACCGATGCGCGCGGCGCCTTCGTCGCCGGCCACACCTAACACTTCATTTAACGCCGCGTCCCCGAACTCGCACTGTTTTACTATCGCGGTCGGGTTCAACGCTTTCATGATCTCGGCGAGGCGGTCCATCTGTTGTTGGGTGACGAGGTCTTTCTTGTTGAGCAACAGCACGTCGGCGCACTCGACCTGCTCCACCAACAAGTCCACGACCGACCTTTGGAGGGAGTGGTCGAAGCGCGCCATCAGGAAGGGACTGGGATCGTCGTCGACGGGCGCGGCCAAATCCGGCCGCTGCGCGATCGACGCCGTCTCCGCGTAGGCGTCCAGGAAGGCCGCACTGTCGACGACCGTAACTAACGTAGACAGTTCCACTTCCTCCATGAGCGGCATGCCGGCCGCCTCGGCGTCCTGGAACTGGTCTCGGATGGACCTAGGTTCGGCGATGCCCGTCGCCTCAATCACAATATGATTGTACCGATACCCTTTCATGGACGACACGGCCGCCAGTTCCGCGAGCGTCGTAAACAACTCGTCGGCCATGGAGCAGCAGACGCACCCGTCGCCGATCTCCACGAATTCCGCCGCGCCCTGCATTTTTGGGGAATCGCTTTCATCTAAGTCCAATCGGCGCGCGGTGATTTTGGCGTCGATGTTAACCGCCGCCATGTCATTGACTACCACGCCTACCTTCGAGTCCTTGTCTTGCGAGGCCTCCTCCAGCAGATTTCTCAACAAAGTAGTCTTGCCCGTGCCGAGGAATCCCGACAAGAGTGTGACGGGGACCTTGGCCCCGGGCTCGGCGACGGTCGACGCGAGCGCGCGCAGCCTGCCGAACTTGCGCGGCGCCTGCAGCGCCCGGACCCTAGCGACTCTGCAGGCGAGGAGCAGCATGGTGCTTCTTGTGCAGCGCATATGCGTCTCGCTTCTGTGTTTTAGCGTCTCGCTTCTGTTTTGCCTCTCGCCTCGCCGCCTCGCGCCGCGCTTCTGTTTTGCCTCAACCTCGCGGAGAGCTTAATAAGCGCTAAGAGTCTAGTGTTCGCTTCGTCTGACCAAGCTTGTCGGAGCGCGGTGCGAATGCGCGAATATAATGCGGAGATTGTTGTTCGCCGCGCCTGCCCTCTGCCTCGCGGAAGCTGCCAAAGCTGGACCTAGCATCATGTAAGTCACTAGAAAACACAGACACTATATATCACAGCCTGCTGCCTGCACAGCTGCGCGGCTGCAGCCAGCAAGCATCCCATGCCGTGCGGACCCATGTCAAAAACCGCTGCATCAGCCACACACACCCTGGCCATAACTGCAGATGGCGGCGTCGAGGCCACACCACTGACCGCAAGCGGTAATCGATTCGGACAGTGCGGCGACGGCAGTGCGGAGCGGCGCTGCGAGATGCGGACACGCCGCGTGGTTGGCCTGACGGGCGTCGTCGCGGTCGCGGCGGGCGGCGGCATCGATGCGGGACACTCGCTCGCGGTCACGTGCCACGGCGACACGTATGCATGGGGCTGCGACCGGTGGCAACAGCTAGGCCTAGGCAGCGCCGAGGCCGGCGCCGTGGGCTACACTTGGGAGGGCGGCAAGCTGTGGCAGACGGCGCCGCGGCGCGTCGAGGCGCTGCGCGGCATCGTCGACGTGGCCGCCGGCGCCGACCACTCGCTCGCGCTGGCCCGCGACGGGCAAGTCTACGCCTGGGGCCGCGGCAACGACGGGCAGCTCGGAGACAAGGCCTTCGTCGGGCCGCCGCGGAGGCTCGCCGCGCTCTCGGCGAGCAAGTCTCGCACGCCCCAAGCCGTCGGCGCGCAGAACGCATGCTCGTGCGCGATCTTCGACGATGGTTCGGTTGATTGCGTCGGTGCCTGCGCCCGCGCCGGCGCGGCGCTCCGCGAGGCGCTGCGGGAGAAGGCGTCTTTGTTGTTGTGACTAACTTGAAATATAAATTATAAACTGAGGAAAAATCGGGAGGAGGAGGCAAAAGTCAGGGAGGGGAGTGGTGGTGCGGCCGCCGGCGGTGAATGCCGTGCACGCCGCCGCGGAGCCGCCGGTCGATGAACTCCGTCGCGTTGTCGCAGTGAGCGCGCTCCCAGAACCAGCTCGGCGTGGCCTTTCTTGCTTCTTTGACGGTTGACGCGTTCGCGGCGCGCGCGTGGCGCAGGCACGCCATCTTCGCCCCGAGCTCGGCCGTCGCGGGGCACGGCGGGCCGTCAAATTTATCGCGCAGCAAGCGGCACAGTTTATCAGGTCCTTGCGGCGAGTAGTCCGTGCGGTAGATGCCCCAGCGCTTGGGGGCCACGGTGAGGACCGGCCCCGTCTTCGCCAGTCGATAGTTCGTCTCGTGCGAGGCAATAAAAGTCCGCATCGCCAAGGCATCGGACTCAAAAACTGGCACGGCGCAGCGCGCGAGCTTTCCGGGGAAGCCGAAGGCCCAGTCGTCCTCGTACTTGAGATAGGCGATGTCGCCGTGGCTCACGTAGGCGTCGTAGCCGGCGGGGCTGTCGCAGCTGACCGTGAGCGGCATGCACCAGCACCTGAAATCGCGCGCCGGCCGCGCGAGGCCGTCCTTGTCGAGCTGCGGGTCGCAGCGCGCCGTGTTGCCCGCGGGTCTAAGCTTGATCATCTTCGAACCCATCGGTGTTGTCGCCACGAGATCAAAACGCCAGACGAGGACGGAGCGGTAGCCTTCTTTGGGCCACATCCTTCTCAACGACTTCATGGCGATATTCGCGGGCGTGGCTTGTGTTGCTCCTGGTCTAGGCACCCTATCGACGTGGACCACTCGCGTGCGGTTGCGGTTGTAGAAGCCTTTGAGTCTTTCGAGCTGCGCTTCTCCGTCCGTCGCGCAGGGGTAAGTCGCGAAGAAGACGTCGACGCGGAAGCCCGCAGCCTCCAGCGGCGCGATGATGTAATCGACGTGGCTCGCGCTGATGGCGCGCTGGATGCGCACCGCGAAGGGCGTGCACATGAAGCCCCTCTTGCTCCCGCGGGCCGTCGAGCCGTAGCTGAGGCCGCGGTAGGCGTCGCCCCGCAGAATGAACGCGATTCTCTTGCTGTCCTCGGCCGTCGGCAGCGACGTCGTCGGTTCACATTTATTTTCGTGGAACTGGAACGCTGCCGCGGCGGCGTGCAGCAGGAGCATTGTGCTCCCTGCCGTCATTGTGCCCCCAATACTCCCAGGGCCTGTATACGTGCCCCAGCGCGTACACACGAGAAATTTGCTTCCTGTGTGTGCCAGCCTGTACACACGAGCACTCGTGCGGCCGAATGCGTTCAGTCACGCCGATATTTTTGGCTCTAGTGCCTTACACGACGCTAGGTCTTATGTAAGGGGCGTGTAAGCCGCGAGCGCGGGGTTTCAGAGGCTTGGCGAATCCCGCTTGAAGCGCCTCGACTCAAAATCAACATACGTCCGGTACAGATGCCGTCGCGACTCGGAGCCGAGTAAAAACAGGAAAAAACCACTGGTTGGTGGCGGTGGCGCGCGCGGCGACTACAACTGCGAGGCGGCTCAATCTACACGATGAGCTACTCCTCGAGCAACCACAGCAGCGGCCGCTCCGTCAAATTCCGCGACCTCGAGGCCGGCGCCGGCGACGCGTCGGGGTCGCGGACGTCGAAGATGTCCGCCGCGCTCTCGTTCGACGCCTCCGTGGGGCTCTTGTCGGACGCGAGCGCGAGCACGACGAGCTCCCGCCGCGGCCGGCTCGGTAAGCCGGCGCCCTTGAGGTCGGTGTCGAGCGCAGCCAGCGATGCGAAGGAGGACGACTCGCCGTTCCGCTTCATGGAGCTCCTGAAGCAGATCTATGCCCTGTTCGCGGCTTTGCCGGGCTACGACGCTTTCAAGGTTCGATATGGACTGCTCCAGGTCGTGCGCGTCGTGACGCAGCTGTCCTTCCTCGTCGGGTTGTATTTTCTGTCGCCGACGCTCCATCCGTCGCTCGACGCCAAGGGGATCAAGCCCTGGCAGTGGATCGTCCTCCTCATCATCGGCCTCATCAACATCTTCGGCCGCCTCGAGCCGTTTGTTACGAAGAAAGTACGGTGACGGGCGCCTCACTGCGGAAACTGTTCAGCGTCGTCTCGCAGTCCGCCCAATTAACAAATGGTACCATCCGTGACGAGATCGCCTACGGTCGGCGGGACGCAACTGATGAAGATATTCGCGAGGCCGCCGGGCTCGCAGAGCTCGACATTTCCCACCCAGATTTACAGCTAGACAAGACGGTGGGCGAAGGGGGCGGCCGCCTCTCGGGAGGCCAGCAGCAGCGCGTCAACCTCGCGCGCGCCATGCTCAAGCGCGGCACGATTTACCTCCTCGACGAGCCGACCACGGGTTTGGACAATGCCGTCGCGCGATCGCTCCAGAAAACGCTAGACAAACTCGCCGAGAACGCGACGACGATCTGCATCACGCACCACCTCGGCGACCTGAAGACGTCCGACGACGTCATCTACTTGGATCAAGGGCACATCGTCGAGCACGGGTCCTTCGAGGAACTCATGACCGCGAAAGGCACGTTCTACCAGCAAGTTAATGCGAGAGGGGACGAGTAACTTGCTAAGGTTATTAGACATCCATCTTCTTCGGCGCGCGCCGCGCGCGCTTCCGCGACGGCTCTTCTTCTCGTGGAGGTGCTGGTCGTCGTGGCGGTGGTTGGCGCGACGCCGGCGTCACGCCGGCGACGGCGCCGGGCTGGCCGTACGTCGCTAGTGCCCTAGCGTGGACGACGCTGCAGCGTACTAATGTTGAGATCGTATACCCACCTTCCAGCAAGGATACAATTCGACCACCACACACCCGATACGCCAAATCCATGACGCGCTTCGTCATGTCGCGGTAGCACTGGTCGTTCAGTCGCAAAAACCGGAACATGTCGTCTTTATGGGCGTCGAAACCCGCCGAGATGAGGATCAAGTCGGGATTGAAGGCTTCGGCGGCGTCCAAAATCTGCTGAAACCCTCGCAGAAACTCCGCGGGCCCCGAGCCCCGCTTCAGCGGTACATTCAGAGCAGGTGTCGTCGAAGGCTCTCGCCTGGTTCCCGGATACAGGGGCGCGTCGTCGGGCCCGGCGCCGTGGATGGAGCAAAACAAGACCCTATCCCGCAACCCTTCCCTAGCTAAAGGCCCGTCCGGATCACTGAGAATTTGTTCCGTCCCGTTGCCGTGGTGGAGGTCCCAGTCAATTACCACAACCTTCTTGATGGTACTACCGTGCCGCGCCAACGCGTGCCGCGCACCGACGGCCACGTGATTAATCAGGCAGAAGCCTTGGCCGACCAACCCGGGCTCGTCTTCGTCGGGCGCCTTCTGGTCCTTTCTTGTTGATCCACTTTGGCCGGCATGATGACCGGGAGGCCGCACGACGCAGAACGCGTTGCGGTACTCTCCTCTGACTACAGTGTCAATGGCCTTGCAGACCGTGTAGGAGGCACATAAAGCAGCGTGTAAACTTCTAGCGCAGGCGAACGTATCTCCGGTTAGTGTTGTTGAGACGCATCGCAGCAGTGTCCTTTTTGTCTCCGTCGCTTCGGAAACACCGGCTTCGGCGCGCTGCAAGGCCTCGACGTGCGTCGCTACTCTCGACAGGTAGTCGAAGTCCTGCGCGGGCATCGCGGTCCGAATGGCCTCAAAATCGAAAAAGAAACCACCCACGACCTCGTCTGATGGAAACGAGTCGCGTCGATGGCGTGAAGGCACCGCAGCATCGCGGGACGCCGAGATCGCACGTGCACGCGCAAAACGACGGGCTCCAAGTCGTCGAACAAAAATTCGACGGACGCCGTCCGCGTCGGTGACTGCCGCTTCGGCGCGCCTGGAGGGCCTTCAAACGGCCCAGTCTCCGGCGACGCGAAGCGCTCGAGCGTGTCGTTCAGGCCCCGATTCAAGGTGGGCGACGTCGCCAATTCAACAGTATCGACGATCTTGGTGCCGCCGCAGGTCCAGGCGCACTGCTTCAGCGCGGCCCAGACGGCCTTGACGCGCTCGGGCTGCTCCGGGGACGCGAAGGGCGCCGCCGCGCCGGCCACATAATCGGTGCCCATGAGCGCCGGCGTGACATGGTTCGCGCATTCCAAGTGCGTGACGATGAGCGTTTTTTGCGGTTTCTGGACGGGCGCCGGCGGCGGCATGGCGTCGCAGGACGGCGCGGGCGCGGCGCGCGTTTCCGTGGCTTCGGCTGGTGGCGCGGCTGTCTCGGCGGCTGGCGTCGCGGCGGGCTCCGGGTGCGGCACCAGGGGCGCGGCGGCCGGCGCTGCCACGGCTGGCGCTGCGGCTGGCGGCGCAGCGGCTGGCGTCGCAGCGGCTGGCGCCGCGGCCGGAGCGGCCGCGGCCGGCACCACGGCCTCGAGCTCCGCCGCTGAGGGGATACGGTAGAGCGCCGCCTTGCGCCGGAGCGCCGCGGTCTCGGGGTTGCCGGGCACGTCGGCGAGCGGCAGCGGGTCGTCGGCGCCGCCGAAGGCGAGGGCGCCGCCCCAGCCGTCTTCTGACGGACTCAGCCGCAGGTTCAGGTTCGCGTCCGGCGCGGCGTGGAGGTCGAAGCGGGGCGGGGCTACCGTGGCACCCGGGGGGAGTGCTTGGGCATCGCCGCCAGCGAGCGGTGCCGCGTCAAAGGCCTCGGTGGCAGCCTGTGGTGCCGCTGTTGTCTCGCTTTGCGTGGGAGGAGCTGCTGAAGAGTTTTCACTGGCACGCGGCGCCACGGCGGTTGCTGAATTTTCTGGGGCTGTGGCTGCCGGTGGGCCATCGGACGAAGAACTTGGCTGCTCCATATCCTTTTCGATTCCCTATGCGCGGAGTTAGACGAGAGTGAAAAAAGCAGCCCCTCAGGCCTGTTTGCTAGTGTGTTACATGCGCTAGCTAGCGAGCGTCCAAGCTGAGACGAGCCGCATGGATGCCCAATAGCTCGTGACGCACGTTTTCAGGAGCGCTGCGCAGCCATGCGATGCGCTCGGCCCGTAACGCGAGCGCTGCGAGGCGTGCGCTGGGCCAGCTGGCAGCGCGCCGCGCCCAGCGTCTGGACCTACGGCGTCGAGCTAGAAAACACACCTCGCCAGACGGTCTTCGGCCGCCACGCCTGCTACGTGCCGCCCAAAGTTCTGGGCTACGAGCTGCCCTCTGGTCAAATCCCGGAGGTCGCCGTCGCCGGCCGGAGCAACGTGGGCAAGAGCACGTTGGTGGGGGCGTTGTTAGGTGATGCGAAGCTCGTAAGGACGTCGAGGAAGCCTGGCAGGACGACTACCCCAAGATTCTTCGCCGTCACTTCGAGAAAGGAGGACGCCGCGAGAGCTGCAAAACACGCGGCGTGCTTCTTGGTGGATCTGCCCGGCGTCGGCTACGCTAGGCGATCCAAAGCCGAGCGGGCGGCATTTATGGAGAGTTCGGCGGAGTACCTCGCGGCGCGGCCGCGGAGCATTTTGAGGCACGCTTTGGTATTATGCGACGCGCGGCGCGGGCCCGACGAGCAGTTGTTGGACGCCTTCGACTCGCTCCGCGTCGCGCACTCCGTCGTGCTCACAAAGGGCGACCGCGCCTCGGCTCGCGATATTGTGGAGGCGCTCGAGGCAGTTGAAGAGCGCTTCTCGCGCAAGCTCTCCTCGCTAGTTCCGGTCGTCCACGTCGTCGCCGCGAAGACGGGCGCCGGCGTCGACGCGCTCCGGGCGCACCTCGCGGCGGTTGTCGTCGCGGATTAATTTTGTTTCGTGTGTGATCAAAAACTGTGTTGGCGACGTCCGCGTCCGCATCCCAAGAACGAAGTATATGGGATTTTCGAGCCAACCGTTCCCGGAGCGCGGCTTTTGCGTCGGTCGATGCTACGGTGCTAGGACTAGTGGGCTTTTGCGACCCGTGAGCTACCGTTGTAAGACACTAGCAAGCTCAGGCAAGCCAACTGTGAAAAGGCGGCCGCGACGCGAGGCGAGCTCTTACGGAAATTTGCTCGAGCAGTTCACTAGTTCGCAGCCGCCGCCGAGTCACCAGCGATTCGCGCCGCAGTGCGCCACCAGCCCTGCCAGACACCTGCCAAAATGAGGCGCTGCCTCGTTTTCCTCGTGTGCGTCGCGGCGGCGTCGGGCCTGCGCCGCGCTAAATACGCGCTGCCGACGATGACCGAAAAGCCCCCGAAAAAGGACAAGCCGCTCGCACCGTCACCGAAGGAGCCGCCGCGCGCTCTGTCGTTGCGCAACTTATTAGGAGACGCGCAGCTCTTAATCCAGATCGTCAAGTGGTCTCTCGTGTTAGGCATCGGTTTGGTGAGGGCTGGATCAATGCTGTTGGGCGAAGCGATGATGCGCAGTTTTTACAGAACTGTGGTCGTCATAGAGTTACGAGGTGTTATTGCGGACGACCGCGGCTTCGTCAACAGTGGTATGTGGTGTCTGTACAACGCGGACAACACAGATATACAAGATGATGGGTTGGTGAGTGTCCGAAGAGTCGAAAGAGCTCTAGATAGGGCCTTTTCCATCCGCAAGGCGAAAGCCGTCGTATTGAGAATAGCGTCGCCGGGCGGCACGGCGTCGGAAAGCGCGTTGCTCCACGCGCGACTCAAGTCCCTTAAAAATAGAGCCGCTCGAAACCACGAGAAGAGGATCAACCGGTTTCATCGGCGGTTCCTGCGCTTCGTGACACGCATGAAACCCTCGTCACCGCCAGAAGTACTAGCTTATGTCGACGAACTCTGTACCTCGGGCGGCTACTTCGCCGCGTCGGCCGCCGATTCTATTATTGCCTCTCCTTGTGCTTTGGTGGGATCGATTGGTGTCATACAAAGGGGCTTTGGATTTCACAGGGCATTGAGGAAGGACGGCGTCGAGAGACGTATATTGGCCGCCGGGGACGCGAAGGCCGGGCTTGATCCGTATTTACCCAAAACTCGACCAGGAGTAGCGAGAGAAAAGGCTATATTGAAAGAGCTGCATGATAGGTTCGTCACGGCCGTGAAGGAGGGCCGAGGAGACCGATTGCAGTACTACGCGGCCGCAGATTTAGCAGCTCAGGCGCAGTGCACGTCCTGGCCTTCTCTGAGTCCAGCGGCGCTGGCGGCGTGCTGGCCGAACCGTATTCTGACGCGGCACCGGCGCGCACAACGGGGCGCGGGGTTGTTCGACGGGAGCGTGCACGGCGCGCTCACGGCGCTGAAGCTGGGGCTGGTCGATGATGTGGTGGAGGAGACGTTCCCCGAGGCCATGAAGCAGAGATATGGTCGTAGGATTTTCCTCAAGCGCCTGACGCCGGGCCGGGACCTGAGACTGCTGGTCCGGCCGCCGGCGGGGCCCCCATCGTCTCTCTGGTAATAACACAACTGTCTACTTATCGGAAGCCGTTCTTCGGCTTCTTTGTTCTAGCTTTCCCCGTGTTGAGCACGTTCATGACGCCCACCGTCGCGCCCAATGCTCCGCCGGCTGCAAAGCGCGAGTTGAAGTTCTCTTCCCGGTTGATCAATTCCCGCTTGAAGTAGACGAGCTCCTCCTTCATCCGTGCCACGTCTCGGAGGGCCTCCTCGTTCTCCCGTTCCAGCGTGGCTATCCGCTCGACGTCTTCCGGGCGCGACGGCCGATTGGTATACTTGCGATCTAATTCGTCGTACTTCGCTTGCGCGTCTCTTAACAAACCTTCCGTCCGCCGTCGTTCGCTCTCGAAGGCCTCGACCATGGTCGCGTGGCGTTTATCCGCCTCACTTGCCGCCTTCGCGAGGAGCTCGTCGCGTTCGTCCTCGAGCCGTCTTCTCTCAGAATCCAAATAAGCCGAGGCGGCCGTTTCCCTCTCATCGGCTTCGCGTCTCAAAGTAGTCATGGCGTCGTCGTGCTGCCGTTTTAACTCAACAAGAGCGACGCGGCCGTCCTCGAGCGCCGCATCCCTAGCCTTCTCCATGGCCGCGAACCGTTCCGCAAACTCGCGCTTGTCGTTCTCAGAATTGCCCTGCCACGTGTTATTGAGTTCCAGCGCGAACTGCGCGGCCGCACAGGCCGCCTTGGCCAACGCGCGGTCGGCGTCGAGCGCGTCCTGTTCGGCGCGCCGGACCGCGGCCTCCTTCGCCGCCTGCAGGAAACCCTCGAGGGCCTGCACGCGGGCTGCCCGTTTCACGGCCTCGCGCAGCTTTTGACGACGGTGGGCCTCGGCCTTGGCCAGCTCCTCGCCGTGCGCCTTCGACGCGGCTTCAGCATTCTTTCGTAACGCATCGATCTCGCTTTTTGCTTCCTCCAGATCGGCGGCGAATTGACGCGCGGAGGCCTCCGCCTCCTCCAAACGCTGCGAGAGGTCGTCGCGCGTCCGCTGAGCATCTGACCGGACGTCGGCGAGCGTCGCCTCCAGGTCCCGTATCGTCTCCCGAAGCTCCTGAATCGTCGCGTCGCGCACCTTCACGAGCGCATGCGCGTCCTGCGACGCCGTTTCGATGGCGGCCCGCGCCCGCTCGAGGTCGGCCGTCGCCTTCGCAAGAGCAGTCTCCGCGGCCTCGTAGCGCTTCGTCGCTTTTGCAAGAGCCGCGTCGGCTTTAGCCGTGGCCTCCGCAAAGAGTTTATCAGCCTCGGCTTGCGTCGAAGCGAGGTCGTCGAGCCGCCGCTGCTCCAACGTGGCCAGCGCCTCCGCATGTGCCGCTTCTAACCGCGCCACAGCCTCACTAGATTCCTTCGTCAACCTACTTTCAAGGTCGCTCAATTCCTTCTGCAATCGTTTCGAAGATGCCGCCTCCACCGCCTGGAGCTCCCGCTTCAGCCGCTCTTGGGCCTCGCGACCCTCCGACGCGAGTTGCCGTCGCAACTCCTCCACTTGCGATTTCAGAGACTGCGTCAGCTGCTGCTGCCTCACGGACTCGGCCTCTGCAGCTCCACACCGTTGGAGCGCATCCTTCAGATCTTTTTCGAGCTTCTGCCGCGACCCCTGCACTAACGCGTTTTCTTGCGCGTTCTTCTCGAGGGCCTCGCGTAGTTGCTTTTGCAGATCCTCTATCGACGCTTTATGTTCCTTCTGGGCCTTGTGTTCGCGCTCTGCTGACCTCTTCCGTTGGGCCTCTAGAGCCTCTTTGCCCTTGGCCTTGGTGGCTTCGATCTGGTCTTTCAAGGATGAAAGCTGGGCTTCACTTTGTGCTTGCGTATCTCTGAGAGTCTGCTTCGAGGCCTTCAAATCACTTTGGAGCGCCTCGATCTGCTTCGATGACGACCGCTTGAGCTCCGCGAGTTCTGAACGGAGCTTCTGAATAGTAGCCTCGGCGACCGACGCGTCCGACGCCGACGACGCATGCGAATCGCGCAACGCGTCGCGCTCCTTACGTAACGCGTCGATCTGTTGGTCCTTCTCGGCGAGCTGGCCGTCGCGCTTGGACAGCTCGGAATCCGTCATCCTCGCTAAGGCATCATATCTAGTTTGTAACGCGTCGGTCGCGTCGGCACTATCCCTCAGAGCTTTCGACTTGGCGGCGTTGTCCTTGCCCAGGGCGCTGTTCGCTTGCTCGAGGACGCGCTGCGCGTCCAAGGCTCGTTGCAACTCTTCGGAGGCGTCGCCTCGTTGGCGCAAAGCGTCGTCTCTCAACCTCTCAATCTCCTCATCCTTGGCCTTGAGGTCAGTCCGCAACGTCTCCAGTTCACTGTTGGCTTCCTTAAGGGCCTTCTCGAGTCGCGAAGCGTGCTCGGCATCTAACAAAGCGTTCTTCGACAATTCCTCCAATTCAGCCGTATGCCGCTGCTCCTGCAGTTTTAGGACCTCGTCCTTCTCCGTTCGGAGCTGCTTCGCTTGTTTTGCCATCGCATCCTCGTGTTCGCCCTTGAGTTCAGCTCTTAATCGCCCTAACCTCGCTTCGAACGCGCCTTCGGCCTCGGCCCTGCCCTTCGCAAAGCCATCTTTGTAGCGCTCCTCGAGCTCCTGGCGCAACGCTTCATTCGCGGCCATCAGTTGGTCATGCTTGCCCCGCCACTCGCCGCCCTCCCTCAGCAGAGCGTCCTTCTCGTCCAATTGTTTCTGCAGCTTCATCAGATCCTTCTCCAGCTGTTCCGACTTCTTGTTCGAGCCGTTTTCCAATTTTTCTACCGTAGTCTCGAAAACATTTTGAGCCGCACGGAACCTCTCCTCCAGATCCTTCACGACCTTCCTCAAGTCATTCATCTCCGCCTCATGCGAGGAATGGGCCTTCTGAAGGGCCTGGTTTACACATTCACGAGCTTTCGTCTGCGCTGAAGCTTTGTCGCGCGCATGCGCACTGATGAGATTCTCAAGCTTCTTCTTCAGCCCGCCGTCGGTCGCCGACGCAGCGTCGCCGATCTCCTTCACGCGCTTCGCGGCGTCCCTCGAAACCCGCGCGAGCTCTTCCCTATGTTGTTTTTTTAATGCGGCGAGCTCCGACTGGTGATCTTCATTGGTAGTATTGACGTGGTACACAACCTTTGTTAATTGAGCAATTTTCTTCTGCATGAGTTTATGGATTTGGTCCGCATCACCTGAAGCGGGGATGGGCGGCGGCGCCTCGTCTCGACTGGCGCGGGAGGGCATCGTTGCCGGCTCGGGGCAGGCAGCCCGCGTCGCCGCAGCGGTGCGCCCGCGGTCGGGCCTTGCTACACCACCGCCAGGGGCAGCCGCAGCGGTCGCAGCCTCGAGCCCTGCGGCGCGCACCCTCGGGCAGCCGGCTGTGGCCAACCGCGCTGCCCGTCGCGCGGGGGCCTGGAGGCTGCGGTCGCGAGCGATGGCTGGCCAGGCGGAGGGCTCCTGTGGACGGGTGGATGAGTATCGAAACACGCGTGGGCTAGCGGCCTAAGACACTAGCAAGTCCAAGGGCCAAGTCCAGGAGGAACGCGGCCGGCAGCCATCGCGGCGAAGCTTCGAAGCGATAGTCTGCAAGCGCATCTCTTGCAACGGTTGTGCTGTCCAGTTCTTATTCGGCAACGGGACTCATCACACCAACAAAACCTCTCAGGCAGCAGGAGCACAAGAGCTGCTGGCCTCCAAAACGCATCGCAGCGATGGCCTCCTCCCTCCGCGGCAAGACCACCACAAGGAGCCTCTACTTGACAGGATTAGGCGTGGTCTACACCTGCGCCTTCGTGAGCTTCTGGCTCCAGTTCCCCGGTCTACTCAGCACGAATGGACTGCTGCCGGCCGCGAGCTTCTGGCGCAAGCTGAAGCACGAGTACGCCGGGGCCACGCCGGTCGACGGCTTCAAGCGGTTGCCCTGCTGGCTGTGGTTTGTGGCTGACGACGACGCGTCGATCGATCAGGCCATAGAAGGCATCTCAATAGTAGGGATAGCCGGAGGCATGCTGTGTATTTTGGGCGTCCACCACGCTTTACTGTTCGCGGTGCTGTTCATGAACTACCTGACATTATATACAATTTCGCAGACGTGGCTGGGATTTCAGTGGGACATATTTCTCTTGGAGACCGGTGCGGCCAGCATACTCTACGCCCCCTTCTTCACTATCAGTGCAAGAGGCCAACTCAGCAACGGCCACCCCATGGCCTGGCCCCTTAGAGCATTATGGGTCAAGTTCATGGTCATGAGTGGAGTGGTCAAGGTGACGGCCGACTGCCCGACCTGGCAAAGTTTGACAGCATTGGAGTACCACTTCGCGTCGACGTGCCTGCCCACGCGCCAGGCCTGGGCCTTCCACTCCTTTCCACCACTATTATTGCGACTCGGTACCGCAATAATGTTCCTGGTCGAGCTCGTAGCGCCCTGGTTTTTGCTGGCCCCGATCACGGCGATGCGGCGCGTCGGTGTTTTGATCCAGTTACCTTTGCAGATCCTCATCCAGTACACGGGCAACTACAACTGGTTCAACCTGCACACCTGTATATTATTACTTCCGGCGTGGGCCGGCGACTTTGATGAATCTGAAAACGCGTGGGAGCGCTGGTGGAGGCGGAAAGGCTGTAAGAGGGCGGCCTGCTTCTCTTCATTAGTATCGTTGATCTACGCCTCAACACATCTCTTCCCGCTCACCCTAACGAAGCCGTACAAAACAGCTCTGAGTAGACCGGACGGCTTCACGATAGAAAACCGAGCGGACCGCTACTTCGTCGCGGGCATGCTCACCGCCGTTTTGGACTGGCGGCCCGTCGCGTACTTGTACGGCGTCGCCGCTCTTGCGGGCTCGGACTACGCGCGGCGGTCCGCTCACAAAAAAGGTTGGGTGAGGGGCGCGGTCGCGTACGCGTTCCACCTCGGTCTCGCCGCGATCTGTCTAGCCCACATGGGTATCATTATAATACCGATGGGCTCCCTCGCAAATAGGTCGATCCTACCTTTGATACCGACGCCGACGGGCCAGCGCCTGACGCAAGGCTGGAAGGAGCACGTCGATCCGTTCCGCGTATCGAACTCCTACGGTCTGTTTCGGCGGATGACGGGCGTCGGCGCTTCGGAAGGCCGAGGCTACGGCGGTCTGCCTCCCTCACTGGTCGAAGTGCCCGCCGTCGTCCTCGAGGGCTCCACCAACGGTTCAGTGTGGGAAGAGATCCCTTTTAGATATGCGCCGTTCGTCGAAGAACGAGCACCTCGGCGGACGGCGCCGCACCAACCTAGGTTAGATTGGCAGCTCTGGTTCGCCGCGTTAGGTCACTACCAGCACAACCCTTGGTTATTGCACCTCATGTACCGTATTACTACAAGAATACCATCAAACGACGCCGCCTTGCAACTGTTAGATGTGGACGCGTACCCCTTCCGCGAGAAGCCGCCGGCCTTCGTCCGGGCCTGGCTCTACCACTACGACTTTACGAGGGCGCCGTCGCGCTGGGCTCGAAGTATCCCCGGTACCGAGTTGTGTGGGAGTGACTGTACGAAGTACTGGAAGAGAACGCGGATCAAGGAGTACGTCCCCAAGGTCGACTCGACGTTGTTGCGGATGCAGGTCGTCGAGCCCCAACAGTGGCCCGTCGCTCCGGAAGCGCCTTCAGAAAGTACGGCGAACCGCCTGCGGCGCTTTATTGGGATCACCTACGGGGATACTTTTGTGGACGGGCCGCTCCTTTGCATTCTGGCGGCCGTGCTCCTGCCGGCGCTGCGCGCGCAGCTACCGGAGAGGCGCGTGTCCCGGAAGCCGCCGGACCTGAAGGCCGAGTAATAGTTTTGTTATCTTCTTCGCTTCGCGACTCCGCGACGTGGCGCCGGAGAGGCTAGTTAAAGATAGTAGTTACTCCTAGCGGGCCGCGCCTTCGCCGCCTCGATCGTCCTCACGGACGACGGCTCCACGAGCACGGGGTCCGACGACGCCTCGGCGTCGAAGCAGGCCCCGAGCACGGCGTCCGTCAGGTCGTCGAGGTGCACCCAGGTACCGACGCGCCGCAGGTCCTTGGGCGCGGGGAAGAGCCGCGAATCCGCGAACTTCGGCAGGCCGAGGACCGTCCCGGCCCGGAGGCACCGGCCCAACCCCCCAAACGTCTGCTTCCAGCTCCGCTCGGTGTCGCGCAGCGTCTCGATGCGCTTGTCGGCGAAGGCGCCCGTCCGCTTCACCAAGTCATCGACGGGCGCCAAATGCACAAACCGCCGCGGCATCGCCTCCCCGGCCTCGCGGGCGGCGCGCGCGATGGCGTCGACGGGCCGCGTCCGCCCGCGCTTGCCCAGGTCGCCGACCGTGAAGACCACAGCATCCACGTTTTTCAAGGAGTCCTCCCAGCCGACCCACCGGTCCGAGACGCTATCCAACTCATCGCCGCCCGTCCAATCCCTAAAAGTGATCTTCTTGCCGAAGCCCTGGGCGTCCCACTCCTGAACGCGCCGCTCGCCGACCCAGCCAAAGTCCTCGGACACGCGACTAGGCGACACCGCGAGGTAGGCGTTCCGGCACAGGATCGTCACGCTGTGCCCCTGTTTGGCGCAGCGCTCCGCCAGCGCGGAGCCGAGGCCGCCCGTGCCGCCGGCGAAGACGAGCTTGAGAGCTGTTGTCTGCGCACAGATGGCCAGCAGTGCGAGCGGCGCCTTATGCATGGGTTTGGATTTTGGATATGAGTGTTTGCGCAGCAGCAGCGATGCACAAGCTTTGTGTACCAGAGTCAGCTTGCAAAATACCTATCAAACGAATGCCGGACCGGGCAGTGCAGCGCTCGGCGGCAGCTATCCTGGCTCGAGCAAAACCGGAGCTAGCGACCTGTAAGACACTAGCGCAAGCAAAACTTTGCAGCGCAGCGTAGAGCACTATGTATGCCAAATAGACGTGCGCACCAATGCGCGTCGTCGCGCTGAGCTTGCTCCTGGTGCGGTGCGGCGCCGAGGACCAGCCCCGGCACGCCGCCGCGGCGCACTGCGCCAGTCGAGGCCGTACTTTAATTGCTTTTGGTGCCCACACGGACGAATCATTTGTGCAAAACGAATTAACAAACATCCACAATGCCGCGGACGCGATGAGCCGAGGCTGCCCGGCCCACGACGTCGCGCTTTTTGTGGACGCGTCGAAGCAATATGGCGTCCTCAGGCACCCGACCAACGGCACGACGGTCCGCGTTCCCTTCGCCCTTCTGAAGAAGAACGCTTCCGCGGCCACGCGCGCGTTTGTCAGCCACCAGCTCTTGATGGCCTCGCTGCCCGCTTATGTTGCAGAGGACAAACGTTATGATTATGTGTGGGTCATCGAGGAGGACGCGAAGCTCGCGCAGGGGAGCTGGGACCAACTGTTTCGCAAGTTTAACAGTAGTCAGGCGGATTTGATAGCACATATCCGGCGGACGCGCAACGGCATGGCGGCGCTACTACCCGTCGCGCGCCTCTCGACGCGATTAATACGAGCCATACGCCGCGACCTCGCGCGAATCGACAATCGCGAACGAGGCGCGCCGCGGAGAAGAATCCACGGCGCCTTCTCGTACCAGCTGTGCCGCGGGCGGAGCTGGTGCGCGACCGAGGCGATCCCGCGGGAGTGGCTCGCCGTCTACCGCGCGAAGTGCGCCTGGAGCGGGGCCAAGTTCGAGAAGGATGCGGAGACGTGGTTCAATCCCACATCGCATGGTCTGTTGTACCACCCGGTCAAGCTCCACGCGCCGACGTCGGGACGGGACTTCAAGCGCTACAACTGCGCCAAGACCTTCGCGAAGGAGCTCTCCGAGAACGGGCGCCAGCGCGCGCAAGCGGCGAACGAAAAGCGCGGCGGCTCGCGTGTGTAATTGTTGTGTGGTATGATTCTTGGCGCGTCGATGGCGTGGGGTTCGACGCGTTTCTGTTGCGGTGCTAGGACTAGTGGGCGGATGCCTTCTCCCGGGCTGCGTTGTTTCGTACGGCTCACACCACTTCCGTCTGAGTAGAAGCTTCGTAGGAGTTGTTACGAGCCGTAGCGCTAGTATGTCTAGGAGATAGCATTATATTTTTGTAGCAGTGACACTTCACTTTGCCGAGGCGGCGCGCACGATTCGACACGCACGTCGAGAAGCTGCGTGAGCACGTGTGAAACCGCTGTGAAACGCATAAGGGCGCACGAGCCGCGCAACACACTAATTGCGTAAAGTGACAAGTGCTGCTCTCCGAGAGCATGTTTGCGGCCGCCGCAGCGAGAGCGGCGCGGCCCCTGGCCTGCGCCGGGCTTCTGCCGGCCGCCTACCTCACGCGCAAAGACGAGCAAGCTCGGTGCCTGGAGCGGCGCCTCGCGGACGCGTACCATTTGCTCGAGCCCGAGCGGCCTTTAGGCGTCGGCGGCCACGGCGTCGTCTTCCCCGGCGTCAACAAGAGCAGCGGCGAGATCATGGCCATCAAGCAGGTGTCGAAGAAGCACCTGCCGCCGGAGGCGCTGAAGCGGCTTGGTAAGAGAGTTAAAGAGGAAGCGACTTTACTACGAGTCGCGGGCGAGCACCGGTCGGTCTGCTCCTACAAAGAATTGTTCGAGGGCGACGACGCCTGGTATATTGTGACGGAACTCGCCAGGGGTGGCGAGCTGTTTGATCGGCTTGTGGAGCGAGGCGCGTATTCTCCCGCGGGTGCGGCGGGAGTGATGCGAGAGCTAGTAGATGCTGTCGCTTATTTACATCAGATGGGCATCGCGCACTTAGACCTCAAGCCGGAGAACGTGCTGTTGAAGAGTGATGAAACTGATGCCTCTGACGTGCGATTGGTCGACTTCGGCTCCGCGAGATTCGTCGGTCCCTCAACAGAAAACGGCGAGGAACTAAGGACAAGGGGCGCCGCGGGCGCGACGCCGGCCTACGCGGCGCCCGAGGTGCTGCGGGGCGACGCGTTTGACGCCTCTGCCGATCTCTGGTCTCTGGGTGTGATCCTCTACCTCCTGTTGACGGGGACGCACCCTTTTGATGCTAGGAATGATGCCGACGATGCGGAGGTTACTCGGAGAGTATTGGCTGGCGCGGACGCGGCCGGCGCGTTCAAGGGTGCCGCGTGGGCCCGCGTGCCGTCCGCGGCGAGGCCGCTCGTCAAACGATTATTAGCGGATAGACCATCAGACCGACCGGCCGCGGCGGAAGTTTTAGCACATGCGTGGCTCCAGGATCCCACAAGGGGCGAAGGGTTTAGGGACAAGGCTGCCGCGAAGGCCGCGTCCGATGCGTTGCGCGAGTTCCATCTGGGCAGGAGGCGCTTCAAGGCCATGTTGTTGGCGGTCATGGTCGGCTACGCGGACCAAGCTTTGGCCAGAGAACGGGGCGCGGGCACGGCGCAACTTGGGAGCCGAAGAGCGGCCATGGACGTGTTTGACTCGGACAATAATGGGTACGTGACGACGGAGGACATCAAGAGAGTCGCTCGACTGTTGGGAGATGAACTGGATGAAGCCGATACGCGGCAGATGCTTAGGTCAGTTGCAAGGCCGGGAGACGACGTCCTCAAGGTGCCCAAAGAGCGGCTCAGACACATGCTGCCTCCGTTATATCCCGCGCACTCACTCAGGAGAGGTGATTTGGTCTTCTCAGCAGGCGAGACCGATCCTGCCTTTTACATACTGTTAGATGGTGATGTCCTCATCTCGCACTCGTTTCTGCTGAGGCCTAGATCCGGATTCGCCTCGAAGAGCGGGAGGGAGCTCTCGTTAGGATTGCATCGGTTAAGGACTGGTGAAAGTTTCGGCGAGACGGAGCTGTTGGAGGGCGTCCGACCTCGAGCGTCGACCGCGACGTGTGCCTCGACGTCTTGTGCTTTATTAGCGGTGCCCGGCCACTTGTTTCAGTTGTTGGGGGATGTCTTCACGGGCGTCCGAGGCCCGATCCAGGACCAAGCCGCCGCGCGATGTCGAGGCTTGGTCTGGTCCTGGGCCTCGGCCCTAGCAGCGCAACCGGACGGCGGCCAAGCGTCAAGGACGTCGATGACGGCCGGGAGCGTCGCCTGGGCGAACATGGAGTACGCTGATACAGACGTGAAGGCCAAATCGCCCCGAGACACGTCCAAACAGGACCAGTTTGTAGTAGTGGAAGATGGTGTGGTGGAAGTCGACGTCTTAGATACGAAAACCAACAGGAGGCACACGCACACGCTCTGGCCGAAGGATTTCGTGTACTGCAACGAGCGGCCGGGGGCCCATCCACTGGATAGTGCGGGGCAGTTCGCTTCCACAGTAGTCTTGGCTCTTCGACCGGTCACGGCGGCGCAGCTCACCTTGGTGCACGGCGACGTCTTCTCGCAGGCCATGTCGCAGCCGTCCATGCAGCAGGTCAACACGTATCTGGTGGAGCAGTTCCGGGGCGAGGTCGAAACCGTGTCGAAAAAGGGGAGGATCCCGACGCACGACCTCGTGGCGCGGAACGGGGAGGCCCTCTAAGAGTATGTCCTACCTAGTCTTACACGAGGAAGCCGGCGACGCGACAAGCCAGCGGCCAGGGTAACCACCAATGACGCGCGGTCGCGCGCATGCGGTGGGCCAGGAACCTCCGCACGAGGAGCTTGAGCGGCGGCGAGGGGGTCTGACACACGATACGGAGTGGCGTGCCGAAGCGCTGGACCGCCCCGTAGACGTCCGCGCCGGCGCTGAGTAGAGCCCGGACGACGCGAATTCGAGGGTCCGGGACCTCCGGGCCGGAACCCGGGACAAGCACCACGACCATGACCGTGTCGTTGTGCGAGTTTGGTGGCGAAGCGTACGTCTCGCCGGGCGAGATTCGCCTCGACAGGACGTGGCTCATCGTGCCCATCGTACCGTGGCCGGGCCGCCCCCACGCGAGCCCGCCGCCCGGACCGTCGGCCCACCCGTCCTCCTGAAAGGCCGCAACGAGTCCGCCGCAGCGACCGTCGGTGAAGCACGCGTAAGCCGTGCCTCCGGTCCACATGCTGATCGTGAGTGCCGGTTTGCCCTCCACATTCCTGAGCCGGTGCGGCCCCTGGCACAGCAGACCGCGCGTTAGCGCCTCGGGCACGTTGCGGAGCGTGTAGTGGCGGCCACCTCTGCGCCGGTCGTGCCATGGCGCGGCGCCCTCCCCGCACGGCACCTGCACGAGGCCAGGCTCGCCCAGGACACCGACCGGCCTGGGCATCCCCCGAGTAGAGCACTGCGTTATCACCCTGCCCGGAGATAGTAAGGGCGGCGATCCCGCAGTGTCTGTGAGACAGACAAAGGGATATAGGGCCGCGAAAAGGGGTGTCGCGCCGGCCTCGTTCGTCCGGTTCGGGTTGAAACCTCGGGAGAGCAGCAAGCTGACCACGTCGTAATACCCGTTCGCGCACGCCGCTATGAGAGGAATTTCGCTTCTCGCGTCCTCGTCGAGGATTCTCCGCACGGCCGCCGCATCTCCGCCTCGAGATGCACGCGTGAGATGATCCATGCCCTCCATTAGCAGACAGTGATTTATTTAGCAGTGATTGGCACAAAGACTTTGCCAATGGCCACAAGTCCACAACGTCTGTCGTTAATTTCTTCACGTAACTACAGTCTTGCGAATGGCGTCCGGTCTGCGCGCGCCAGCTGTACGCGTGATCGCAAGTATAATTGATTTTTTTTTGGGGATCCCTTTTCGACTTTAAACGGGTTTTCGCGCAGAGCTTTCC
Organism: Pelagomonas calceolata; assembly: GCA_918797485.1. Classification (NCBI taxonomy): domain Eukaryota; class Pelagophyceae; order Pelagomonadales; family Pelagomonadaceae; genus Pelagomonas; species Pelagomonas calceolata. The sequence goes on along the minus strand of CAKKNE010000003.1, from coordinate 2,660,606 downwards.
GGTGTGGAAGTACAGAAAAGCTAGTATACCGCAGTCCTTACGCGCAGCAAAAAAGAGCCCTACTACTCCGCGACCTGCGCCAGCGCCGCGTCGAGGAAGTGGTTGATGGGAATCATGCCGTCGCCCTCGTCGAACGCGTCCAGTAATGTCTTGGTTGCATCTGGATCGAACCCGAGCCCAATGTCGGCCAACTCGTAGGCGACGTCCTCCCTATCAATATTCGACCCCGGCGCGGCCTCGGCCAAGGCGACCAATCGCTCGCCGGCGCCTTCGATCGCCGCCACGCGTTCTTGTAATAAAGCGACCATCTGGTCGGCGTTCAGCATGCCCGGCAGTTCGGGCTGCGGCGGCTGCTCCGCGCCCTCGACGTCGCCGATGACGCACCAAAAATTCGGCGACTTCTCGAGCCGCACGTTCGTCTGGCCCGTCGTCTTGCCCGCCATCTCGCTCACAAGCGCATTGACCTTGTTCTGGCCCAGGTGGTTGTGGCACGTCACTTCCAGCTCCCTGCCGAAGTCGGTGCTGTCCCAGTTCTTGACGGAAGCCGCTAACGCGGTCCGCGTCGTCTTGTGCTGCACTACCACGGTCGGGCCATTTAATCCAGTACCGCAGGGCACGGCCTCGCCACCGCTGAGCTGTCGCACGACGCCCGTGTTCGCGCTGATCTTCTCGAACGTCCACGCGGCCGCCATGGATCGCTTGTCCGTGGCGAAGACCGTCTGCTGGTTGCTGACGCGAGAGCCATTTCTGTCGTTCTTCAGCTGTGAGGCTAAGTAGAAGGGCGGTCGTGTGGCTCCTAAGGCTTCATCCAACACCAGCAAATCGTGGCACCTCAGGAAAACAGGTTCGCCGAAGTGGAGGTCGTCTCCGAGCTGCGTCGCACTATCCGTAGGTTCCAGGATGTAGGAATACCGAGCGCAGTGCTCCGGTTCGACTCCCGGCATGGCTGCTGTCACCAATTTCTGGTCGCGATTCGCGTCGAGACACGGCTCCGTCAGATCCACTCCTAACACACCACCCGTCGAGGGATGTCCTAGCATAATAACATCACCGAACCTGATGGTCGAACCAGCCCTCGGAGCGAGGGGCACCTTCGTGTGGTAGAGGTTTCTTTTGCCCATGACGTTGTACATGAGGCTCGACCCCTCGTCCCGGTTGCGCGCGAACTCGCTCAGCTTCTCCTCCTGGAGGCACATGTCCTCGAGCCAGTTCCCGACCTTCGTCTTGCACATGTAGGACGAGCCGCCGGCCAGCTGCTGAGGGGTGAACTGCATGGTGCTGCCCCGGTGGTTGTCGGTGGCGGCGGCGGCGCGGTTCTGGCGGTGGTCTCGGTTGCCTGGAGAGGACCTCTCGGCGGCTGCCTTCGTCCGCGTCGGCGGCGGCGGCGCGTTAATTGGCAGGTGAATTGGCCGCTATGCCTGGCTAGGCTAACTAGGGGAAGGGGTTTCCTGCCGAGTTGATTCGCACGGAGTCCGGGAACCGTCCCGCGACCCCTCGGGCCGGGCCTCCCCGGGCGAGGGCTGCGTCGCCCCTCGCAGAGCGGGGCTCTCACTCAGGCTGCCGCTGGCATTGCACTGCCGTTCGGACCACCGCGCATCTATCATTAGGCAGCCGCCGCGGCCCCGCGACGGCGCCGGGGCAGCCTCGTTTCCATGGCGCGCTACCGTGATCGGGTGGGGAATGACCGCTTCATCCCGGCGGCACACGACGAGAACTACGAGAATGCGGCGCCGCCGCCGGCGGGCGACGCGCGCGCCGCGCTGCTGCGGCAGGCCCTGCTCGGCGCGCGCGGCAGGGTGCTGCAGTTCGCAAAGCAGACACCGCCACCGGCCGCGCCGCCGCGCGCACAGCGGAGCCCGCGCACGGCACCGCGGCGCGCCTGCGCGACGCCGTTCCGCGTGCTGGCCGCGCCGGGCCTGCGCGACGACTTTTATCTGGATCTTGTGTGCTGGTCGCGCCTCGACGTGATCGCCGTGGGCCTGGGCAGCCGCGTGCGCCTCTACCGGGCGTCGAATTTGAAGGAGCTCTGCGACGTCGGCATCGGGGACGCCGTGGCCTCGCTGGCGTGGTCGCCGGACGGGCGGCGCCTCGCGGTGGGCTGCGCGAGCGGCCGAATCGCGCTGTACGACGTCGGCCGCGGCGTCGTGGTCACGCCGGCGAACGGGCACCGCGGGCGCGTGGGCTGCCTGGACTGGCGCGGCGACGTCCTCGCGAGCGGGTCGCGGGATCGGGGCGTCGCGTGCCGCGACGTGCGCGTGTCGCCGCGCAAGACGGTGGCGCGGTGGAAGGCTCACAGGCAAGAGGTCTGCGGCCTGCGCTGGTCGCCGGGCGGCGACGCGCTGGCGACGGGCGGCAACGACAACGCCGTGCGCGTCTGGTCCGCGTCGAAACTCGGCGCCGGCGCCCAGGAGCTCCAGGGCCACGGCGCCGCCGTCAAGGCGCTGGCCTGGTCGCCGCATCACCGCGGCCGCCTCGCGACGGGCGGCGGTACCGCTGATCGATCCATAAAGATCTGGGACGCGGCGCGGGGCCTGAGGCTGAGTACGGTGGACACGGGGTCCCAGGTCTGCGCCCTCGCCTGGTCGAGCGCGGAGGACGCGCTCGTCTCGGCGCACGGCTACTCGCTCAACCAGATCCTCATCTGGCGGCTGCCCGAGCTCGCGCGCGACGGCGTCCTCGCGGGCCACGGGAAGCGCGTCCTCTACCTCGCGCTGTCGCCCGACAGCCGCGTCGCCGTCACGGGCGCGGGCGACGAGTCGCTCCGGTTCTGGGCATGCTTCGGGCGGCGGAGGAGTGGGCCCGGGGGGTTGTTAGAGTGCGGCGGGATTCGCTAATATACGTTTACAACATGGCGGCGGCGCGGGGGAGCTTAAATGCGCAAGGCCCGGGGTCGGCCTCGCCGGCGGTCCTCCCGGAAATCAGGGGGGAGTGGCCTGCGGCGTCGGGCTCAGCGTCGGCTGCATGGTCTCGAAGTTGTACGAGTACGTCTTCGCGGCCGTCGGCACCGGCGTCGGCGTGCATACCCCGTCCTTCGGCGGCCCGCCTCCTTCTTCGCAGAAATACGTCTCCACTTTTTCGTCGCCGTCGGCGAGGGCCTCGCACGCAGCCTTGTCTACGTTGTTCTTGAACTTCACAGTGACTACGCCATTCCTTTTTTTCTTGTAGTAGAGGCACTGCTTGAACTTGTTCGGCTTACTCGGCCTGTAACCCGGGAACTTGGCCTGCTCGCACGGGTCGCAGCCGTACTTGTCCGTCATCGCGAACCAGGCCTTCATTTTTAACGGTACAAATTCGGGCGGCGGGGTCACGGGGCGGTCCTGGCTGTCGACCTGTGTGGAAATCAACCAGCGTGTCGGGCGCACTCAATAATTCTTCACTAAGTCATTTCTCGGCGATGACGTGGCCGCGCTGGTTCCGTCGAGCGGTGAGGAACCAACACCGCCACGCCATCGAACAGACGTCGCGTCGATGGCGTGGAGATCGACGCGGCTATTCAGGACGAACACGCCGTAAATTTGATTTCCGCACAGCTGTCGACGCAGCAGAAGTAGAAGGGAGCATTTTGGCCGACTCTATATTCCCCCTCACACGTCGCCTTGTCGATGTTGGGGCGGATCCCCTTCTCGGGCCGGACTAAGTTCAGGCGGATGCAGACGCCGTCGTCGCGGTTCCCTTCCGCGAGGTTGCCGCACTCGCACTTGCACGGGAAGTCGACGCAATCGGTGCCCGCCGCGCCCGTGAGCACGATGGCGACGAGGAGGACCCGCATGGTTGCCTGCGTCGTTCGCGGCCGAGTCGGCGGACGACGCGCGTCGACGCCGCCGAGCGCGCTGCGAGTGAAAATCGCCGCGGGGGGTTCCAATGGTATTACCGGGAGATTGTGAGTCTCTCAACGCTCCGTCGGCGCGTCTCCGAGCCCCCGATGTGTGGAGGCCCAGCAATAATCGAAGTCTCGTGCGGTCGGGCGAGTCGGAGAAATTGAGACACGGCAAGGGTACGGCGAGCGCCCGGAATTGCTAGCTCTCTGGCGTGGAGATCGTTGTTAGAGGCTTCAAAAACCGCTCTAATACCATGAAGGGCTTTGGTGAATTATGAAATTACGGAGCCGCGGGACTCCTCGCAACGGCCAGCGTACGCGCCAGACGCCTTCCCGCGCGAACCTGAGAGAGATCTCCCTTTCCTCCTTTTACCTAGCGACGTAAACACACTAGAAACCGGCTTGTTTTTGGCCGGCCGTATAAGACGCTGCTCAACAGCTGCTCGAGTATTGCGCAGCGCACACATTTCAGACCACTGCTGTGGACGCAGCGCGCTGACGGCGCAAGAATGGCAGCATGCACCCACCCGCAGCGCTTGGGCAACCTCTGCGCCGTCTGCGGCGCCGTCCTCGACGGCAAGGACACGACGGAGCAGGTCGCCGCGCGCGCGTCCAGTGCCGCGCTGAGCGTGACGAGCAAAGAGGCCGAGGCCATCGCCGGCGCGCGCCAGTCGCGGCTCGACACGCAACGAAAATTGCAGCTCGTGCTCGACCTCGACCACACTTTATTAGAATGCTCGACGGACAAACGCGCATCAAGTGTAGAGGGCGTCGTATCCTTAGGCAACGTCGCGGGCCGGCCGCACTGGGTGCGATTGAGGCCGGGCCTCCGCCAGTTTTTTGATGCGGTCCGGCCGTTGTACGAGCTGGCCATCTACACGCATGGTTCAAGGGCCTACGCGGCCGGCGTCGCCAAGGCCCTTACCGAAGCCGCCCCTGGGACGTCCTTCGGTGGCAGAGTCGTCTCGCGGGACGACTGCCCCGACTTACGAGGAGAGAAGAGTTTAGCAAGGCTCTTTCCGGGCGGGGCAGCTAGAGCGTTGATTCTGGACGACCGGTTGGACGTCTGGACGCGGGGCGTCGACCAGACGGCTAGAGTGCTGGTCGTGCAGCCCTACAAGTTCTTCGAGCACCATTTCCGCGACCCATCCAGAAGGGACGGCGACGCGCAGCTGAGCCATTCCGCGAGGGCGCTCTGCGCGGCCCACGCGGCCTTCTACCCTTCGAATGGTTCGGTCGAGGACGACGTCGTGGCGTGCCTCGATCGCTCTCGGACGAAAGTTTTCGCGGGCTGTTCCTTGTTTTTTGCGGAGGAGGTTGATATATATGCTGCGCGCTGCGCCGAGCGTTATGGGGCTCGGCTCGTCGAGGATCCGGCGGAGGCGACGCACGTCGTGAGCCGGCAGCGGCCCGATGACGAAGCAAGGTGGGCGCACCTGGACTGGTTCTGGTACTGCGTCTGGCGCTGCCGGCGCGAGTCGGCCGAGCGCTACCGGCCGCAACAGCCTCCCCAAAACGGGTCGCGGAAGCGGGCGCGGTCGCCGGAGGAACCGGCCGCGGACGAGGACGACGAGTGGGCCGCGGACCTCGAGGAGGAGCTGTTCTCCTGATTTTATTTGTGTGTAAGTTTTAAACAAACAACAGAACAAATTATCAACGCATCTCCCACGCGTCGCGGCGGCCGTCGAACGCCGGCGCTTTACAGATGGCCAGGAGCGCGTAGTAGTCGTCGGCCGGCGCCTCGGCGAAGCGGTAGTCGAGGCCATGAGCTGTGAGGAGCTCGAAGAAGGAAAAGGACGTGTCCGTTTTTGTAACGCCGAAGAGGCCCTTGGCGCCCTTGGATAGGCACCTGTCCAGCGCCGCCGCGAGCGGCTCATATAAAGAGGGATGGTAGGCGTTGTCCGTGCACAAAATCAAATCCGGCTCCGACGTGAGGTCCCAACTTGTTTCATCCTTCCAGTCGAACAATTGGACGGAGACGCTCTCCCCCAAATTATTGCGCCTGACGTTGTCTCGCAAAAGCTCGAGGTGGTCCTCCGCGTCCGTGAGCACGACGCGCGCCTCCAAGCATTTCGCGGCGAAGAGGCCCGCGACGCCCGTGCCCGCGCCGAGCTCCAAGATTCTCAGTTGGCGCTTTGGTGCTAATGCCGCGTAGCGGTCCGCGTGCGCGGCGAGGTGCTTGCAAGCTAAAGCACCGGTGGACCAGGTCTTGCCGCCGATGCCGACGCGCCAGCTCGCGGCGACTTTGATGGTGTGGTCGTTGTGGGTGATCGTTTCTTCCTGCTCCTCGGCGGCGGAGACGGCTGCGGACATCGATGGCCACAATAATTTCTGATCTCTTGCGCTACTTTCGATGCTTGTTGTGGTGTTATATCGCGAGATCGTCGAGGAGGACTCGATCATCGAGAGCACGAGCTAGCGGCATGTAAGGCACTAGCCAGCATGAAAGCAAGCGCAATTCAACGGGTTGACGGGCCTTCACTGGCGATGTTGACTCACCCCAGCAATTCAAGCTCCTTCCGATGACAACTCTTCGGGTCTTCCGTCGGCGCAATGTTGCGAACGCGTGGGTGTTTTTCGCGACTCCCCCGCGGGCGCGGCGGCGGGCCGGCGGCGGGCTACGGAGATCCTCGTCGGCGGCGGCACTCGGGCACGACTCCACGGAGCGGCGGCGCGGCGGGATCCCGAATACCCTGACTAGCTCTGGGCCGGGTCTCAAGCAAAGCGCCTTCGCGTCCGCGTTCAGCAGACCCAAGGTTGTGCGGCGGCGGTTCCCTTTTTTTCCCGCACATCGCTGCACGACCTCTGCGACGAGTCCCCTGGGGCGGGGAGGGGTCCCGCAAGACCGCGCGCAAAAACCCGTCGGTTAAGCAGAGGCTAGGCTAGGCTAAAAGCGCGCGGGCAATTTTACAGCTGTTACGTTAGCTGTGCTTGCTAAAGCTTTACGATAGTTCATCACTCGCACCTCTGCTTGCAACCCACAAGTGTCACGGTCAGGATGCCTGGTGCAGACGCAAATGATGGCCTCACAGCAGCCACTCTCGATGGTGCGCGCGCGCGCCTCCCTCTTTCTCCGCCCAAACGCATGCCAAACGCATGCGCCGCGTTCAATCTTACCAACGCCGACCCCCCATCGCAGCCGTGCAAGAAATGTCCGACCTCCTCGACGCGGACCTCGGCCGCCCGGCGCTCGAGGTGCTCACGCGGCTCTGCGACCAGGGCGTGCGTCCCGCCGTCCTTGTATGAGACGCGCGCACCGCGAACCGCGCGCTCGCAGGTTAATCCGACGGCGCTCGCGGCCGTCGTACGGGAGCTACGGAAGGAACGGGACGCGCTGGCCGCGGCGGCGTCGCAGGCGGGGGGAGAGCCTCCTAGGCGATAGCGCTAAAGTAAAATACCACCTATCTTGCATTCTGCGCTCCGGGGAGCATCGCGCTAGCGTGCTGTAAGACACTAGCATACTACGCTACCCGAGACAGCAGACGGCGCCGATTGGCCCCGCAGCTCGCCGCGCGCGGCACGGCAGGGCGCGAGCTCTTAGTATGGTCGACGGATATATAGGTCCGACGTCTCCAACAATTCTTGGCCAAAGCAGCGCGGCGGCGGCGGCGAGAGGAGCGGTGCAAGTTTGCTGTGTTTGCGATGCGGCGGCGCGCGGCGGCTACAGGTCGCGGCATCGGACCTGATGTAGTACGAGACCGTACGCATTGCTGACCGGGCGCGTTTGCGGCGGCGACGGCGGAGCGGCCCGAATCGCGCGCGGCCGGCGACGTACGAGCTGCCCGCCCGCGGGGTGAGTGCGCCAGCCCGGGGCAGTTGCGCGCTGCAGACAAGGCTTGTGCGGTCGCGGGCGATGACCGATGCCGTCTGAGAGACGCGAGAAAGGGACGCAGGCGCCGCCGCGATCGCGGATGCCCGTGCCACCGAGGAGACGGGGCCGCGGCGGTGTAGGGCTGGCCGAGGGCGTGAGATGCGGAGGCCGCGTCGCGTCCGTCGTGCCGACCGGGCGCGGGCACTGGTCCGCGGACGTCGTCTGTTGGGTGCCCGCAGCGCTCCGACTGATGCCGTCCGAGACGCGAGAAAGGGACGCAGGCGCCGCCGCTGTCGCGGACCCGCGCCACCGAGGAGACGGGGCCGCGGCGGTGTAGGGCTGGCCGAGGGCGCAAGGTGCGGAGGCCGCGTCGCGTCCGTCGTGGACCGGGGGCGCTGGCACCGGTCCGCGGAAGTCGTCCGTGGGTCCCGTTCAGCGCCCCGACGCTGTCGAGGAAGTCCACCGCCGCGACGCCTCGCGATCGCTCGCAACCTAAGTCTAACTGCTGCGCTTAAAAATTTGTTGTAAAACCCGTGCCCACTTCAAAAGCTGGCTGGTCCGCCGCGGGAGAGTGTGCTGCGCTATTTTACACACACACCACCGAGCTTGCAGCGCGCAGCAGTGCTCACAGCCCTGCGCGTCACAGCGCGGCGCAGCGCCGTGCCTGCCGCTGCAAAAGCGCCTCGCGCAACCAGCGCGCGCACTCGCATTTTTGCGCTTCCGCTGTACTCTACGGCCGCGGGCCAGGCGACGCCATGGGCAAAAAAAGGAAGCTCCCCCCCTCAACAAAGACGTGCTCGTCGTGTGGCGCAGTAGAGCGCGTCTTCGCGTCCAGCTGCAGCAAGTGCGGCAACGCCTTTAAGTCGGCGTCGACGTTAAAAAAAAGGTCCAGAGGCGCCAAAAAACGCGCGGCCGTGGCCGCTTCGGAGGCTGACGAACGGACGGCGGCGGCCAACGCGGCCGCCGAACAAGCGCCGGGCTTCCTACGCGACTCCAGCAAAAGTCCTGTGGCGTCGACGAAGCTAGGTTTACTCGACGTCTTGCGCTTGGTGCCCAATGTGCATCCAGGGACGAAGAAAGGGCTCCCGGAGTACGTCTCGACGAGAATCATCTCGTTCCTCACGTGCCCGGGCACGGACGCCGAGCGGGTCTACGAGCTGCCCTACGTCGACCACCACACGCAGCTCGTCGCGCGGTGCCAGCGGGAACGGCGACCATTGCCCCCGCTGCCGAGGCCGAAGTACGTGATCCGGAAGGCGCGCGGCGGGCTGCACTCCGAGCTGCAGGCGCTCTACGTGGCGTGTGGGCACGGTTTTGATACCTTGGTCGGCACGCGCGGCATCGAGGTCGGCGGCCACTTTACGCGGGTACAGCGGCCTACGAAAGAAGTCAGATATGCGACGCCGGCGTACATAGCAAGGCTGGGCGGCCGTGACCCGCTACGCAAGGTTCTCGAACCGTGGCCTACGCCGGCCGTGGATTCGGAGACGACGGGCCTGCTGTTGCAGCCGCGGCTCAAGAGCGCCTGGTCCCCGACGTCGGCGCGCTTCAACTGCGGTCCGCCGCGGCTCTTCTGTGACATAGGCAAGCTGCCTCCCCTGGCGCTCCCCCCATCTCCTTATTCTACGCTCGCCGGGGAGCGGCCCATGTCCGACTACAAGGCAACCGAAGACGAACGCCGCACGAACTCCTTCCTGCTGGGCGTGGAGGTGCAGCTCGACGAGGCTGCGTTCCTGCGCCGCCTGTCTCGTCTGGACCAGGCTTGGCTGGCCAAGGTGCGGGACTTGCCTCAAAGCCAAATCGTCTTCGACGCACTACGGCTCGCTCCGGTGAATGCGCAGACTGCCGGGGGCTGCGCCTGCTGGATTGCCAAAAAGAACGCGCAACGTGCGCTTTTGTTAACCTATGGCTGCTCTCCTGACGACCTGCGCAGAGCGGAGGGGTTGCTCATCAAGCTGTCGGGCGACTTCGAGGCCAGCACGGGCGACGAGCTGCGGCTGTCCCAGGCGCTCGCGCACTACGTGCTGCATTCTAGAGCGCTGGGACGCGCTGACGTTTTCCTGGAGGACGGGCGCTCTCTCGCGTCGCTTACGTACGCGGACCGGCTGAAATGTGACCGGGTCTACGACGCAGCCCACTATTGTTACGAAGTCACGGCCTCATTGAAAACAGAATATGTCGTCGTCGTCACGGTCCCGGGCCGCAAAATTGGTATTGCTGCGCCGGGCTACGGACCAGAGCGCGAGCTCACCGAGCGCTTGGGTCAAGCGTACGACGAATTACGTGGCTGTTCGCCGTGGCCCGGGCAGGGCCTCTTCGCGGATCTCATAAAGCTCATGCCTAATGCCTACGAGCCGTCGGAAACTGCCTTAGCATTCGTCGCGCGCCACTGCGCCAGTGGCTTAGCCGGAACTCGCCTACTGGTTGTGACCGATGGCGTGAACGTCGCCGCGGCCATCGTGAGCGGGGCGCGGCACTTATATCCTGTCAAATCCGTAGACTTGAGCTGGCGGTGGGATTGGCCACTCCTGAATCGGTGCGCGCCGACGAAGGATAAGTCGAAGTTCGGCGGTGCACCCGCCTACGGTTTTGTGCGGAGCGCCGACGACGAGCGCGGGCTGGCCCAGCGGGCTTCGAGGGTACGCCAGTTCACGAGCCGAGGCAAAGTCAACGAGCACCTGATGGTCTATTCCTTTCTCTTCGAGCGGCTCGAGATTAGAATTCCCGCGGGCCTCCCGCGGGCACCCTCCGGCCTGCTCACCGAGGCGCACTTCGGCGTCGGCCACTCTTATTGCACTTTGATCCAAAAATTTGGGGAGCGGCTCTCCGAGGCCGGCGAGAAAGAAGCGCAAGGCGGCAATACGGAGAAGGACGATGACTGGTGGAATGAGATTGGTGTGTGAGTAATTGTATGACTAATAGTGAAAATTCTCGAGGACGGCTAGGGACCCGTCCGGCTGCGCGTGTGCGGGCGAGCGACGCCGACACCGGCGCCCTACTGGCGCGCGGCAGAAACGACCTCCGGGATATCGTCCGTCGTTCACGCCGCCGGCTCGGTCGCCGGGCACCGGACGTTCGCGCCGCGCCCGCAGCTCCTCTGACGCGCGAAGGCGTCCGACCGCCGCGGCGCCTCTGAAAAGCGTCGGGGCCCCCGTTCACTCGCCCGCGACCGTGCACGACTCGTCCGCCGCGCCGCACCGCCGCGGGCTGGCGCAGCTACTCGCGCGGCCGCCGCCCCAGGCGCGTCGCCCGGCGCGTGTCCCACGAGCTGCTCCGCCGTCGCCGCAAACGCGCCCGGCTCGCAGTGCTTCCGGTCTCACACAACGATGGCGTCAATGTCGCGATCCATGACCGCCGCGCGGCGCGCGAGGCAGGCTAAATCGCGCTGAAATTGCATGGCCTGCCACGCGGCGCATTGATGGCGGCCGCGGCCCAGGCCTCAATTAGAGCTGGCTCATAGGTCCCTTTTGCGAGGGAGCGCACAACCGACGGGCGCAAGGCGGCCAAAAATACAAAACCCAGACTGGGTTTGCTGTCTAGAGCGTTAGTTTGCGTAGTACGCCTAAACTTGCAAAGCCATGCAGCAGCGCTGAGCTGTCTGCGTTGCTCGCCATTGCCTGCATTACATCACCATTGCTGCGGCTTTTCAGCACCAAGTGCGTCGCGTTTCTAGACAGTGCATTGGGCAGTGCTTCCAGCAGCCAGCCTCACAAGTGCAACAATGAAAGCCACCCTCTTGCTTGCGCTCCAGGGCATAACCGCCTTCCAGACGCCGCCGCCGCGCCGCCCACCGCTCACGCTCAACGCCGTCGACGCGTTCCGGCAGCGGCGCGCCTGGAGCGGCCCCGCATACCCGCCGCCCCGGCCCGTGTTTGAAAGAGGCCCGACGCGGCAGCCGCCGCCGACGTTTAAGGAGTGCATCGCGTTTACGGCTCCCGCGTTGGCGATTTACGTGGCCGGGCCGCTCATGTCGTTGATAGATGCGGGTTTCGTGGGGCGGCGGTCGAGCTTTGAATTAGCGGCTCTGGGCCCCGCGGGCACGATCTCGGACAGCATGACGACGTTGCTCGTGTTCTTGTCCGTGGCTACGACGGATTTAGTCGCGAGGGCGAGGTGTGGCGGCGACGACGACGAGTGCGACCTCGACGCGGCGTCGCGGGCAGCGACCACAGGCTTACTTCTAGCCGGCCTCGTCGGTGTACTCGTGGGCGGTTCCCTCGTCATAGGAGCCATGCCCGTCTGTCTCTCCTATTCGAAGAGCGCCGACCTGGCGAAGGCGGCGGCGCCGTACGTGGCCGTGCGCGCGCTCGCGCTGCCGGCCGCACTCATAGCGTCCGTCGCGCAAGCCGCCTGTTTAGGGCTGCGGGACGCGACGACGCCGGGGCTGTCCGTGGCCATCGCCGCCGTGTTAAATCTCATGGGAGACTTCGTGCTCGTCCCGCGCCAAGGTTTGTTAGGCGCGGCGATAGCGACGGCGGCGTCGCAATACGCTGCCGCTCTACTTTTAATCCTGTCCCTGAAACGGAAAGGAGTGGTCGGTAGAGCCTGCTTCGCCATCAAGGACCGCCTGAAGCGCATCCCCACGTCCATCAAGCGAGACATTCGGCCCTTCTTCGCGCTGGGGCCCTTCGTCTTCTGCAGCATGATGAAACTACTGTTACATAACAGTAGCGCGATGACGGCGGCGGCGTTGGACGCGACGCAGACGGCGGCGCACACGGTCGTGTTCTCGGTAGCGATCTGTGTGGAAATCAACCAGTGAATTAGGATCTTCGTGAGCCTCCACGCCATCGAGCCGACGCGACCACGGGGACAACGTGGCGTCGATGGCGTGGAATTGCCACGCCATCGCGCAGACGCAGCTACGGAAAGCACGTCGCGTCGATGGCGTGGGGCGCCCGAAATTTGATTTCCACACAGGTCGCCATGTTCTGCTTCGTCGTAGGAGATGTCGGTACGTCGCTAGCTTTGGCCTACCTCCCGAGGTTTGTGGGCGACGGCGAAGGGCGAAGACCGCTGGACACGAAGGCGGCCCAACCGACCGTGCGCCAGGTCCTGAGGGCGGGCTGGTGCCTCTCGGCGGTCTGTGTCTTGGCTTCGACGCTCGTGGTGTTGCGTGGTTCATTGCTCACGTCGGACCGGGCCGTGCAGCGGGCCATCGCGAGGTGCCTGCCGCTGACGGTGCTGAATTTTTGCTTCCACGCGACGGCGGTGACGTCGGAGGGGGCGCTGCTCGCGACGCGCGATCTGAGGTTTTTATGTTCGTGGTACGCAGGCTTAGGCGTGGCGGTCTTGGCGGCGCACCGATTTATTCTCGCGCGCGGGTTGGGACTGCCTGCGATCTGGCTCACGTACTTTGGCGTGCAATTCAGTAGAGCCGTCGTCTTTCCCGTCCGGGCGGGCATGGTCGCGCGGCCGGCGTGGACGCGGCGGCGGTCGGCGCTCGCGTTCGCTTAGCTTATTATTGGTGTACTTTGCTACTCCGGGACCCCACCCTTCTCGACCCGGCGAAGTGACGCAATGAGATATAGTTTTAGTAGTTTAGTAGAACACCGGGCCCGGATTCCAGGGGTCATGTCCGCGAGACGCGTATTCTCCCGGATGTCCCCAGAACTTCGCGACCGTTGGGATGATCGAGGGGGGTAAGCGGTGGCCGAGCATCTTCGTGGCGGTCGCGATGAGCTTCCCGCGTTGTAATCGCTCGTAGGCGGGAAACCCTCCGGCCTCCGCGATTCTAGACGTCTTCACCGAGATGGGTATCGAGGCCTTCCGGGCGTAGACCACGACGTCGACGACGTCCTTCACTGACCTCGGAAAGGCGATCTGGTCGGGCAGGTTGAACTTGACGCCGTAGGCCAGTTCGATCTGTGCCAAGTCGCCATTATTTACGTCGAAGTCGCCCATTAATGTCGTCGGCGTACCGGGCACAGGCTTGATATCAGCCCCACAGTTCTCTATTGCACAATAGAGTGTGATCGTGCAGATGCCGGCAGGCATGCTAATGAGGTCATAGGAGGAGACTAGAACAAATTCTTGGATTTCCCGATCAGGGTTCGCGGAGGTCGGAAAACCTTGCCACATCTGCCACCACGCGAGACATTCCGGCAACCATCTTGACTTGTCGACGTCCTGGACCAGGCCGCTCTTCAGGGCAGAAGCTTTGAGGGCCGTGGGCGACGCGCGGAGGCCGCCGCCGTGGCTCGCGCGCGGGACTGCGACGGCCGCGAGTGCGGCCGCGCCGCACAAGGCGACGATGAATTTGAGGACGCCTCGCTTCTTGGGCGAATGCTTCTTGAGTAGCCACTCGGTCTCCATGGCCGCTCCTCTAGTAGTATCAGTGGCAAGGGCAGTCCGTGCAGAACTCAGCGAGGCCGTATTTGAAATTGAATGCAGCAAACGTGAATGTCCGTTACGCCGCGTGAAGCGGTTAATCCGGTCGCGCGGATCAAAGTTGAGTTGTGTGGCTCCGAGGCGAGGTGCTAGTGTCTTTACAGGCCGCTAACGACGCGTCGACGGGGCAACGAGACTAAGGATACGAATTATTACATCAGAATGGTCAGGTGTACAGGTGAGCTTTCCTCGTGTAGACGGGCTTGGCGCGCGGGTCTTCCCTTTCGTCGGAGAAGGACGAGTGCGCCGACGACTCCGAGCCGCGCGCCTCCGGCCCGAGCGGCAGTTTGGAAGATGTCGTCGGCACGATGGTCCCGTGGCGCACGGCGACGGCCTTCAACCGCCGCGCGATCTCGCGGAACGCCGGCCGGTCGGCCGGTTGCGTCGCCCAGCACCGCTCCATCAGCGGCCGCAGCTCCTCCGGTAGGGCCGCGGGGACCTGGGGCCGCAATCCCTGGTCCCGCACGGCGTCCGCGATGTCCGCTTCCCGCGCTTGGGGAGATCGCGCGTTTGTAACATAAAAATGGTACGGGTCTCCGCGTTGTGAAAAGACGGCCGCACACACAATCGCGTAGGCGAACACATCGAGCTTCGACAATTCGTCGAAGTTGCCCGCCACTACTCTGCCTGAATCGGACATATCTCTGGTAGAGTCGGACGAGTTCTCGCCCCGGTCGGGCCGATCCTTAAACCTTCCGCGTAATTTAAGTAACATCTCCGGCGCGGCATAGACCGCCGTCGCCCCGGCGGACATCCTTCTAGGTGCCTTCGTGGGGCCCTTAGATACAACATCTTCAGTGTCGGCGACGAGTTGGGCCAGTCCGAAATCTGATACTTTAGCGGTGAAGTCCCGGTCCAGCAGAATGTTGCCCGGCTTCAGGTCGTGGTGTAATACCCTTTCGGCGTGGAGGTACTGTAAGGCCAATGCTACTTGATACAATATAGTTGTTCTGGCTGCTACGGTTAATCGCGGCGTCTGTCGCGGCTTGCCATTGGCGCCTCTCAGGACATCATCCGCGACCCTACCACCCGACAAGATCGCATCTAGAGCATAGGGGCAGTACTCCGTCACGATGAAACAGTAGACGTCTCGGCGCGAGATACCGTAGAACGTTAACACGTGAGGGTGCTTGAGCTTATGTAACAGAGTCACCTCCCTACTAAACTCATCCAAGTTCGACGGGTCGATGAAGGAACTAAATAATTGTTTGATCGCCACGCGCGCGCCCAAGAACTCCCCATGATACACCTGGCCCGCGGCCCCGGCGCCAATTTTGGCAACAACTCGTAACCGCTCGTAGTCGATCTGCCACGACTGGAGCGTGGCGAACCGTCTAGGTTTCTTGACAACAGCGGGAGGAGGCTTCGGCGCCGGAACCTCAGGTTCCTTCTTTTCCTCCTCGCCGTTTTTGGCGAGCGTCGGCTGCGGCGGTAATGAGGCAAACGGTTGCGCCGGCGGCTGGGACTGGGACGTTCTCCGTTGCACCATGGCCGCCAGTGACGACTTGGAGATGCTTGGTGACGCGAGGTCCGCGGACGGGCGGTTGTTCGGGGTCTCCTCGCGGTTCCTCGATTCGGAGGGGAAGAGCCAGGCGGCCAGGTTGACCGTGGAGAAGGGGTTCGAGATGCCCCTCATATCTCGACTTTGCTTGGCGTCAAACCTTAAAGATTCGACGTAGTGCTGCCTCGCTTGCCGGTCGGCGGCCCTTGCTACTACGAGGAAGGCCACAACTAACACCGCCGCCGACAGCAGGGGATAGATTCGAGCGTGTTTTGTGGTTCCCAGGCCAATCCCTAACGCAACAAAGTCGCATGCTAAGGCGCCAGCTATCGCCACCAAGTGCAATCCAAAACACAAAGCGAACAACCCGGCGTCGACGGCCACGTCCAATCCTAGGTAATACGGTCGAGACCACTTGTCCCCGAAGAACGAGAACGCCAATACTACTTGGACCGCCTGCAGGACCGCTAGACATAACACCGCGGCGCACCACTTCTCATAACTTCCATCACCCGACGCGATCTTGATATGTCTAGAAGCGAAGTACAGCGCAACCACGCAAATGCCGAACAAGCCCGTCGCGAGCAACTCGTAGCGGTGCCAGCTTCGCTTCCTCGCGAGACCATCCACGACATCCGCGAGCACGCGCGCGACGAGCATGCCTAATCTCGTGACCCAGGGCGTCGCGCCCAGCTCCCTCGCTCGCCGCGCCCGATAGCTCCGATACCGGTCCTCGAGCGGCCCGTGCCGGAATCGCAGCGACACCGGCGCCTGGCCGAAGGCGTCGGCGTCGAGGTCGCCCATTTCCAATGCGCTCATGGTCTGGCGCGCGGCCGTGGACGGCGAGGCGCGCATTTTGTTGCGGGGCGCGTCGGCTGGCGTCTACCGCTGGCGCGTGCTTTTGGACTTTTCAGAGGCGGCCCGTGTCTACAGCCCTTGCGGCCGCGCGGGCGAAGAGCCTTGGCTGGGCCGCTTCCGCTGGTTTCTGAGACAGTGTCGGACGCCTTCGGCAGGCTAACCACGCGGCGGTTTATTGATTGCACCGCGCAGCCCAACTTTGCGCCTGTTCTCTAGTATCTTACAGGCCGCTAGCTAGAAACATAATTTCGCATTGCAGGGGCCTCCAAGTCCACAGGCTTGACAGCATTGCCGCCTTGTACTACGGCACGTACTCGACGCAGTAGGCACCAGAAGCGGCGCACGTCGAGTTTTATTGCGAATTCGCACACCCAGCACAGCTTTGCCCAAGCTGAGCCTTCAGGTCACCGCTGTGATGCCGGCCGACGAGCCCGCCGCCGCGACTTTTAGCTTCACGGCGACGGCGCCTGCGCCCGCCGCGGCTGCGCCAGCACCAGCGGCTCCGGCGTTTACCTTCGGCGCGGCGGCTCCGGCGCCCGCACCCGTGGCGGCAGCGACGCCAGCGTTCACGTTTACGTTTGCCGCCGGCGCGCCCGCGCCCGCCCCGGCGGCTTCGACGCCTGCGTTCACCTTTGGTGCTGCAGCGCCCGAACCTGCGCCGGCTGCTGGCGGCCCGGCCTTTACCTTCGGGGCTCGGGCGAGCCCCGCGCCGCCGGCGCCTGCGCCTGCAGGTGGCCCCGCGTTCACCTTTGGAATGGACTCCGACGAGGAAGATGATGAAGCTCTAGCGAGAAGGCTGCAGCGCGAGTGGGAGGAGGAGGCATCGACGGGCACGTGGGAGACAGACGAGGCATCGACGGAGTTGTCCCAACTGCCCTCGGACGACGAGGAGGAGGTGGCGACCGCTCGCCACCCCTGGGCCGATTTCTTTCATCATGGGGACGTGCATGTGAGCCGCTTGGAGTCTCTGTACGACGTGAACGTCCGTGTAATTCAAAGCGATGGTGCTTGGAGCGCGCGCGCGCTAGACCGCGGCCTCACAAAAGTGGAACAGAATCCCGCGGTAATGCGAGCCGTTGAGGCAGTCGGCGCCAGAAACGTCGCAAGCTTTACGTCGCCCGAGTGTGACACCCCATTGCTTCATTGGGCAGCGATTGCCGGGAAGGTCGAGTGCGTGCGCGTTCTGCTGCACCACGGCGCCGACATCGAGGCGCGCAGCGGCGACGGTTGCACGCCGCTGTTTTATAGCGTCCCCAACGGCGAGCCCGCGGTGGCCCGCGTCCTGGTCGCCGCCGGCGCCGACATCGACGCCGTGAACGTACATGTCATGACACCACTCGGAAGCACGGTCCAATACGGCCAGCCCCACCTGGCGCACGTGCTGTTGAGCCTGGGCGCGATATTCGACATGGCTATGGCCGACCGGGCCAAGGCCATCTATATGACCGAGCAACCCGACCCGGACATGCTGGACGGCGTCGTCGAGGCCCACGCATTGCACAAAAGGGTCCGTGACGCGGGCGGTAGCTACAAAAAGTACCTGCTCGCGACGCGGATGCCCCTCGTCGTGCTGCGGCGTCTTGCCGCATCGAAACGCGCCGTGCCTCGACCGGACTGCCCGCCGATCTACAAGCGCCTCTTCCCGCGCGCGGCGCCGCTCGATTCCGAGGAGGAGGACGAGACGCCGGTGCGGGACATTATTCCGCCGCCGGACATCCCGGACGAGGTCTTCCTGCGCATCCTCGGGTTCTGGTACACCGTATGATTAAGATACTTGTAGTACAAACCAACAACACTTACAACGCCCGCATCCGCTTCGCAAGAGCAACCGCCCGCGCCGCATCCTCCAACCCCCGCCCGTCCGCGCGAGCCAAAGCGTCGTAGGACGCGATCGCCGCGGCCGCGTGGCCAAACACACAACCCCGCAGCATGCCCCGCAACGCGTCGTCGCCGCGCGCCGCGACGTGCTTGTCGAGGCGCTCGGCTAGGCTCCTTAAACCTTTTTCGGCCTTGGCGACTTCCGATCTAGCCGCGTCGAAGCCCTTCGCCGACGTCGCGGCGCCGCGCGACCTTGCATCAAAATACAATGAAGCCTTCGGGAAGGCGTTATCCATCATAGCCGTCGCGTAGGCCTTTGAAGCGTCATCTGAAGCAGCGCGGCACTTCGCGGCGTAGGCTTGGAGCCGGGGCGACTTGGTATGATTCAAAAGCCGCCGCGCTAAGAAATAACGGGTCTCTACAACAGATAGATGGGCGTGCTTCGCATTGGCCGCCGCGGTGCGCTCGATCATCACATCGACTTTGAGGAGTAGAGCCTTGTACGCGGGCTCGACGACGTCCTTCCTTACTCTCTGATCGTCCAAACTTGACAGAGACCGCTCGACGGCGTCGCACAAACTACAAGCGAACGCGGCGCCGTCCGCCGGCGCGCCGCCTAGTTTATGATCCCGCCTTTTGTACCTCTTGAGATCTTGCGCGTCGCAGCGGTCTCCCGCTAAACGCACCTCCTGGCGGATGCCGTCCGCTGCCTTTGCTCGAGCCTCCTTGAGCAGAGTGGAGACGAAGGACGATGTTTTACGGTCGCACGCGGCGTAGACGGTGATGGGATCTGTATCTGAAGCCGCCGCCGCGTTCAAAAGAGCTTGACGCAACGCCGCGAATTGCACCTTCAGACAGTCGTCGTCGCGCGCGCCGAAAACTTTCTTGGCGAAGCTCTGTTCCCGGTCGACAACTGGGATGACGTCGTCCAGCAGACGCTCGACGAACCGTGATTCAAGCTTCAAAGCGTCGATCAGCGCCGCGATGGACTCGCCGTACATGGATGCGGACGCCTTGGCCCACGCTTGATGACATGCTTTCAGAGCGCTCGAGGCTCTTATACGAGCAAGCGCCCCACACAGCGTTTTTAGGGACGCATCTTTCAACACCCGGTCGTGCGCGGCGGCTTGTCTACGTAATAACGCGTCGCGCCGCTGCTCCGCGGACGCCGTCGTCCCGCCGACGGAGTCCTGCCTCATAAAAACATTGGAGAGGCGCTTCGACGCTAATTTTGATGCGTCCTGGGCGAACCTCGACCGGACCCGATCCAAGTGGTTTTTCTGCTCGCGGACGCTCCTTAAACCTTGATAGGTGTCGTCCTTTCTGAGGACGGAGGCGTTCTTCAGCGCCGCGCGTAATTGGTCCGCGCCCCGCGTCACGTCGCGATCCACCGACCGCAACCTCAAAGCCTTCTCCGCGCGCGGGTGCAGGCTCAGCCCCTGCGGCGCGGTTGCTACGACCTTGGCCAGGACGCGGTCCAGGGCCTCCAGATTCTCCGTGACGACCTCGTTCGTCTTCGTGTCGTCCGACACGTCGCGCACCGCCGCATCCACCCCATCCAAGTCGTCGACGTTCTTCGCGAGCCAGGCGTCGACCTCTTTTATTGATTCCTCGAGGGCGTCGAGGTCACCGGCCAAGGCCTGGAGCGGCCCGAAGCGCGCGCGGCCCGTCTTCGCCGCGATCTCGTCCTCGATCTCCCAGGCGACGGCCTTTTCGATGGTCCTCGCGCTCGGCGTCGGCGCGGGCGGCGCGTCGTCGCCGGTGAGGAGGGCCAGGGCGCGGTCGACGGTCGACATCTAGCCACCGTTTTTCGAGCTAGCGTCTCGTGCTCTTCAGCCGCCGCGCGGCGGCCCGAGGTGGTTTGTTACTTATGGCAGGCAAGGCGTCTTACCGCTCGCTGGCGTGACCGTTCGAGGCGCAGCGATGGGACACGACAGCAGCGCTGTGATAACGAATATTGACGATATGTAGAACACTTGCAGCGTGCAGTATGGGCTTTTTTTTTGCGTGTGGCCCGCGAGCTAGCGACCGTAAGACACTAGAGGCGAGCTTGAGCGCTGTGATTTCGGGGCCTCGTGAGCGTCTCCTGCCGCGTGAGCGGGAGGCTGCTCCTTGTATCGTGGGGCTCTGTCGCGCGCACGGACCGGTGGCGCAGATCCCGGCCGCGCGGGCAGCCCTGGGCACAAAAGGGCCACTCAGTCCCAGATCCTGGTACCAGTGATCGCGTGCGCCGCGGCGTCGACGCGTCGTCTACGATCCCGGCCGCACGAGCCAAACGTGTAGACCAGTGGGCAGCGGTACGCACCGCGCAACACCATGGCGCTGTCCGGCCCGCCGCCGCCGCCGGTCTCGCGCTTCACGCGCACGGCGCCGCCGCGGTCGCCCGCGGAGCTCGTGAGCCTCGTGAGCAACTACCTCTTCGACCTCTTCGACGCGAACAGCATGGACGAGTATAAAGCTTTGGAAGCGTTGGAGGACCAATGCATGCCGCACACGGACCCGGACTCGGAGGAGTTCAGCTTCGCGCAGCAGGAGCTGCACGCGACCTTCGTCCGGCTCCTAGAAAGCTACGTCGAGGCGTACATACGTTCGCTGGGTCGGACGCTCGCGGACTTTTACGACGCGCTGCGGGAACTGAAGGACGGGTCCGGCGCGCCGATGCTGGACGCCTCCGACTGCCTTGACACGCTCTACGAGATGGAGGACATCCGGTGCTGGATCGACGGCGTCAAGGCGCGCGTGCGGTACAAGCGGCTGCACGGGAGTAAGGTAAGCTAATATCTACACATTTACTCCGTCCAATCCGCCAAACCCCGCGGCCGCACGGACACGCCGAGCGCCGCCCGGAAGTCGCGGTGCTCGTCCTCGAGCGAGATGATGTCGAGCTGCGGCGGCATCGGCGGCGGCGCGCCCGCGTCGCGCCAGCGGTCGACCCACTCGCAGATGTGCAGGCCCGTCTCGCGGCTCTCGACGGCGCCCTGCAGCGCCGCGCCCAGCTGCAGGGTCAGCCGCGGCGACCCGCCGTAGTACAGCGTCTGCTCCGCGTGGCCGTCGAGGAGCTCGTCCGCGACGTCCAGCGCGCCTCTGCAAAACGCGACGTCGGCGCGCGGCAGCACCGTCCGGACCACGCCGCGCCAGCCCGCCAAAACGTCTCCAGAATGATCGACGGTCGAGAGGCCCAGCAGGTCGTGCCGCACTAATACCAGAGGCGCGCCCCGGTACACTCTTCCCGCGCGCTGCGCCGCGCGCAGCGCGCGCAGCGCGTCGGGCCGCCAGGCCAGCGCGTCGGCCACGGCCGCCGCGTCCTCGAGGCGCTGCGCCGCCGCGGTCGCGACCGCGTCGTCAATATCCGCGAGCTGAAAATCGGCGTCCTCGCTCCGCCACCGCGCGAAGCACCGCGGCCCGAGCACCTCGTCCCAGTTCTCGACGACCTCCCCCGCCGTGAGGGGCCGCGTGCCCGGCCGCACGCCCTGCAGTTCGCCCTCGGTCGGGGCCCAGCCACCGCCCTCCCACTTCGTGCCCGACGGGTCCTTTCTAGCCGCGATGGCGCGGCGCCCGACCTCGTCCTCCTCAAACAACAAGCGCAGCATCATGCACGCGTCCGCGGGCCGCACGACTCGTAACTCCCTCAAAACGCGGTGGTACTTCCTTGCTAAGTCAAAGGTTCTCCATCTATGTTGTGGGAGGTCGCGCTGGTCGCGCCAGGGGCCCTCGGGCCTGAGACTCTGCAACGCACTCAAGTAGACCTCGGACTCGAGGGGCAGCGTGTCCGCGACGACGTCGAGATCTACCACTACTCTAGGCGGCGCCTGCGTCTGCATCGAGAGGGCCAAGATTGTTGCGGGCAGCAGCAGCATAGCGTGGCGGCGCCTCATCGCTGCGTCTTAGACGGTTTCGCGCTCCGCTTTGCAAATGCGGTGCAAATGATACACCTTTGTTAATGGAAGTGTTGACAGCTCGACGAGCGTTTCAGACCGAGCGTGCGTGCGTCGTTGTAGTAGCAGTTGTGGGTGGGCTGCTAACCACGGCTTCGTCTCGCAGTTTCGCTGCTCGCAGACGGCGCTGAGTCACCTTGAAACTCCAAGCTCTCAGAGACTTGCTAGTGTCTTTACCAACGCTAGGTCGAGCTGATTGGAGCCCACTGTGTAATACGGTCTAGCGCGGCTAGAACTGATTTAGCGCAACGCTAGTAACTGCCACGTTTGTTCTGCGCTGGGACGCGAAGCTACAGCATTGTACCACAGCCGGATAGTCGAGGCAGTAAGGAGAGCACACACTCGACTGGCTTGCGCTAACGAGCAAAACGGCACACAGCTATGAAGATCTTCCAAAAAACACGCAAAGTAGCAAAGAAGAAAAGCACACAACCCAAAAAGCAACCGCAGGAGGTCTACGCGCGAGCCGCCGCGCCGAGCGTCGGAAAGAAGAAGAAGAGGAAGCGCCCGAACGACGAAGGCCTCGCGCTCGGCCCGCTCACGGCGCGGCAGCGGCGCTGCGTCGCGGCGGCCGCGGCGGGCGCCGGCCTCGCGGTCGCGCGGCGGCCCGACGTCCGCGGCGTGCAGGCCGCGCCGGGCAAGCGGCGGCCGCGCGCCGAGCGCTGGCGCGGTGGCGGCGAGGCGCCGGACGCCTGGGTCCAGGCGCGCGTCGCGGCCGTCGTGCCCGGCGCGGCGGCGGCGCTCGAGCGCGCGCTCGCCGCGGCGCCGGCGACGGCGCCGCCGTTCCTGCCGCTCGGCGACGTGGCGACGGCGCGCTGGGCCACCGCGACGCCGACGGCGCTCGTGGCCTGGGACGGCGACCAGCTCCGCTTCGACGGCGTCGAGGCTGTGCTGGAGGCGGCCGAGGCACTTGTGGAAGGACGCGCGGTTGCGCACGTGGTCTGCCTGAACCCGCGCGGGCCGCGGCGGCGGGCCTGGGCGGCGCAGCTCGCGGCGTTGGATGGGGGCCCCTGGGCGGCGCGCGCCGTGTTAATTCGCGTCGCGGAGAGCCGGTGCGACGGCGTCAAGTCGGGGCTCGCGCGGCTCGTCGCCGAGTTTTGTCGAGCCGCGCGAGCCCCGACTGGGGCCGCCGTCGACGTCGTCGTCGCGGCGACGCGGAACAAGAAATTATTAAAGGAGCTCGAGGCCGTTGTGGGGCGTGTTGTTGTGTTTGAGCCTCCGCGAAACAAAGGTTTTTACCCCCCACGTAAGAAACAAAGGTATTAATACACACTCACATCTGCCGGCAGCCGTCGAGGGGAGTCCCCTGGATGTAGCGCCGGACGCGCTCCTGCTCGAGGAAGGGTACCTGCACGCCGCCGGCGCCGCCGAACACGAGGACGTTCTGCTCAAGGTCAATGATGCATCTGAAGCGGCGGAGCTGGTCGAGGCCCAGTAACAACAACTGATCTTGTACTTCTAGAACCGAGAAGTCTAAAGCGAACCTGCGTGCGCACAGCATTGCGTTGATAGCGTGGGGGGCCGTGAAATTCAAATTCTACGCGGAAGCGAACTCGACGTTCTTCAGGTAGATCGCCACGGACCGTAATTTGCCGATGATCCGCGCTCTTCCGACTCCCGCGGCGACGCCCTGCTCGGACCGATCCAAGCGGTTCATCAGGCCGAGCCTTCGAGCTAACGGGGCCGAGATCACGCTGTGCTGCGCGCCCGAGTCGACCATCATCTCCACGGCGGCCGCATCTCCGAACCGACACTCGACCAAAACCATCCCACCATCGACGCCAGTAGGGCCAGCCACGGCCCAGAGTCGCAAAACACCCGCTCGCGGTCGAGCGCGTGGGAAACGAAGTCATCGTCAAACTCTCCCAGGAGGACCACCCCACTGATCGAGAAAGGGCGGCTATGATCGGTGCGGCGCCTCCAAGCAGAAATCACAGTGCCAAAGTGCCTATCGCTAGAGAGGCAGTTTTCAACATGAAAAGAAACCGTGCTGTATTAACCCATCCTGATGTGCTCCGTCATACTAACGAAGGCGCGACCTGTGTGGTCGTCAAGGACGGGAACTCAGAAGAGATGGTCAGGGTTCTCCTGGACCACCTCTCGCCGTTAGCTCGCCTTGGTCTCCAGATGCGTGCCGTGGAGGCTTGTATGGACAAGGGCGGAGTAAAGAGGTTGGGTTTAAACTTACACAAGACACAGGAACAGCGACTGCCGCGGGCCGCATACAACTCTCTGGATCAAAATTTCGCGACACGGGCTGCGGCCGCTGCGAGACGCTCGAGCGTCGCGCGGATCTACGACGTGACGACGAAGGTCAAGCTCAACCCACCAACGCGCGAGCTTTTGTCATCGGACTGGTACGCATTCGCCTTGTACTTGTGATCAATCTCGAGCGGCCCCTTTCGCTAAGGGCCGCGTGTCAGCTAAATCGACCTCCTGTTTGAAGCGGAGTCCCAGAAACATCGTGGCGATGCCGCGGCGGCGCGCCGCTTGGCCGTCGCCCGGCGTTCACTTGCCGCATCCTGCTCCTGGTACTGCAGGCTCCTAGCAATGGCTTCGTCGTTTTGCATCGATGCCGCCATCTCGCAGCTGTGATGAGTGCCCCTGGAGTGTGGCGTGGATCTGTGGATCTGTGTACTAGGCGCAGTTTCTCGCGGTCTGGCAGCAACGCGTAGCCTAGATCTTGTCTCGCAGACCGCACACACCGGCCAGATCGCAGTAGAGAGCCAATAAATGCTTGGAGAGCATTCCTAGTGTGTCTTACAGCCGCTAGCCTCGTTTTTGTCCGAGTGCAAGTGCCTATGCTGCTGCCGCCTGCCAGATCTGGTTACAGGAAGCCGCTTTACACAGCTCCACCCGAGCAGAGAGCAGCGCTGGCGAACTACACTCATGCTCAGGACTAGATCACACACCATGCTCTGGTGCCTCAGCGCTGTGCTCGTTTCGACAAATGCCCACAAGCTGGGCCTCAGCCGCAGGACGGCCCTCGGTGCCGGCGTGAGCGCTGCGTTTGCAGCGCCCGCACACGCGGCGAGTGAAAATTTCGTGAATTTCGAGGACGGTACGATCGGCCTGCGCTTCCAGTACCCCAAGGGCTGGCGGTGCCGCGGCACGGGTGCGCTTATGGGGCTGGTGGCCGGCAACCGCGTGACGACCTGCACAGACGAGAGTGCGAAAGACGGCGCCGTCATTGGTATAGAGGCGCGCATGGTGCCCGCGAACGACCAGCTCTATGTCGACATCGAAAAAGCACTCACCGAAACAGATGTGAAGGAGATGGTCGTGCCCCCGGGAACGCCCGCCGACGTCGCCGTGGCCACGAAGGGCGAGCGCAAGGCCTACGTGCTGACGAGCGAGCAGGCGCAACAGAAAGTGGTCGACGTCTTCACGGTCCACGCGGGCGAGGCTGGCCAGTACTGGGCCGTCACCGTGAGCGCCGCGGCGCCTGCACAAAAGTGGCCCGCGGGTTTAGACGGGGTCCTCGACTCGGTCGCGTTCTTTAGGCCCAATACTGACACCCCCTTTAGGCCCGGGTAATGGCTACCCTTAATTTCGACGTCCGGCCCCGGCGATGGCGTGCCGGTGTGAGAAGAATCACAAACACATATTTAGAAGCAGCCCCCCGACCGCCTTCGTTTGGGGCTGAAGAGGTCGTCGCAGAACGTTGTGCGGTCGGGCGGCTCGCGTTGCCTCGGGACGACGGCGGGTTCGTCCCTGAGCCGCGCGTTCTCCGCCTCTAGCTGTTCGACGCGCCGCCGGAGCTCCCGGCACCGGTGACGCCAGTCGACGCCCGACGCCGCTGCCCGCGCGACGTCCTCCGCGGCCAATGACTTGCCAACCGCGTCGACGTCCTCCCAAGATGATGAAGACGCCCGCTTCTTCCGCACCACCCGCGCGAGCCGGGCCCCGTCGCGCGTGAAATGGGGATGCGCGAAGACCGCGCTCCCGTCGGCGCTCTTCCGCCGCCGGAACTCGTACATGTTCAGCATCCGCGCGAACGACGTCCAGTTGCTATGCTTGAAGTAGACGGGGCAGCGGTCCGCCGCAAATTTTGTGGGGTCCGGGATGACCAGCGCGGCGCCGTCGGCCGCCCACGTTATGTGAAGCCCCTCGTGCACGAGCTTGTAGAGCTGCTGCACGAACGGCGCGACCGGCGCCGCGGCGTCGACTTCCTCCATCGATGGCGCGCACCCGTTTTCAACCGCTGCTGCCTCGGAGGGGCTGCCTCCACTGGCTCTGTGTGCCGCTATCGATGGTCGGGCGTCGCCGCACCGATCGCGTACGGGCCCGGTGCGCTTCTCAATGGCTCAGATTGTGCGACGTTCCATCGATGCGCGCACAAATGCGCCTGAGTGCGAATGCCAGATGAAATTGGGCCTCATGGGATCAAGCCCCCACTACGCTGGCAGTTGCAAGTAGGAGACGTCTCTAGGGTCGCGTAGGCATACCTTTGCTTCGGAAGCGTGCGTTTTACGCTAGTATAACCCACTAGAAGTCACGTAAAACACGCTGGACGTCAACTCTGTGCTCTCTGCGCGCGGGGGCAACCGGGGCGTCAGGAGGTCACAATATAGCTCCAGAAGTGCCGGGCGGGCGTTAGGTAGAGCAGTTCGTGGCCTGCAGCGAGCAGCTCCGGAGAGTGCTGGCAGCAAGGCAGAGCGACGCGGTGACGCGGGGCGCGCACGGATGCGCTCACCAAGCGTAGCCATGCTCCTGGCGGTGCTGCGGCCCGTCCAAGCACTGAGAGGCCCGACGCACAAAGCACGACACTTAACTAGACGGTTTAGTGGAGAGGCGTGGACCGTTTCAAGGACAAGGACGGCCTTCACGGACTACTTCGAGAGTAAGAGGGAACACAGTTTCGTCAAGTCCTCGCCGGTCGTACCGTTGAGCGACCCCACGCTACTGTTCGCCAATGCGGGAATGAACCAATTTAAGCCTATTTTTTTGGGGCAAGTGGAACCCGGTACAAGCTTAGAAGGCTTGACGCGAGCCACAAACAGTCAAAAATGTATAAGGGCGGGAGGCAAGCACAACGACCTGGAAGACGTGGGCCTCGACACGTACCATCACACGTTCTTCGAGATGATGGGTAGCTGGAGTTTTGGGGACTACTTCAAGGCCGAAGCGATCCAGTGGGCTACCGAATTGATGTGCGACGTCTACGGGTTGGACAAGGAGAGGTTGTACGCGACCTACTTCGAGGGCGGCGACGGCTTGGAGCCCGACCTCGAGGCAAAGCAACTGTGGTTGGATGCCGGGTTTGCACCTGAGCGAGTCTTACCAGGAAACAAGGCGGACAACTTCTGGGAGATGGGCGATTCTGGTCCGAGGCGGCGTCCGAACCTTCAGCTTTCATGCACCGTCGCGACGGCGTAATTGGACTCGCGACACACACGCCACGCCCGCGCAGGCCCCTGCGGCCCCTGCACGGAGCTCCACTACGACTGCATCGGTGGCAGAGATGCCGCACCCTTGGTCAACATGGACGACGCGTCGGTCATCGAGATCTGGAATCTCGTGTTTATCCAGTTCAACCGGGACGGCCGGACGGGCGAGTTATCTTCGTTACCTGCCAAACACGTAGATACGGGATTAGGCTTGGAAAGACTGGTGGCTATCTTGAATGAGAAGCCGTCGAACTACGACACGGACGCGTTCCAGTTCTTGTTCGATGCTACACACCAATTACTCCCGGAGGGCTCTGCGCCGTACCAAGGCAAGTTAGGGGACGAGGATGTGGGGTTGAGGGACACCGCTTACAGAGCCGTGGCGGACCATATCAGGTGTTTATGTTTCGCGATCGCCGACGGTGCCGTGGTGTCGAATGAAGGTAGAGGTTACGTGCTGAGGAGAATTCTACGGAGAGCCGTGCGCTACGGCGTCCAGACGTTAGGTGCTCAACCCGGATTCTTCTCCAAGCTCGCGCCCGCATTAGCCGCATCACCTTATGGCGACGCCTACCCGGAACTACGCAATGAATTAGATCGAGTGGTAAGTGTCTTACAAGAGGAAGAGGCGACCTTTGAAAAGACCCTTGAGAGGGGCCTCCGATACTTGGACGAGGAGCTCGCCAAGAGCGACGGGACGCTGTCCGGTGAAGCGGCCTTCTTCTTGTATGATTCGCTCGGGTTTCCGGTTGACCTGACCGAACTCGTGGCTCGGGAGAAAGGGTACGGGGTTGATGTGAATGGCTTCGAGAAGGAGATGCAGACGCAAGTCGAGCGATCAAGGGCCGACCGCCAGGCGAAAGCAGCGGCGGCTCTCGGTTCGGCGACGATTGAGCTGGGTGCGGCCGAGACCGCTGCCTTACTAGCTTCTGGCGTCTCTCAAACAACACAGTCTGCGGTTGCCGATGCTGTGAAGGACGACGCCGTGAGCGGTAGTGGTGTTGTTCAGGCGCTGTTCATTGTGGATGAGAGCGGTGCCTTACAACGAGTCGAGGCACGAGATCTGAGTGACGGACCCGTCGGCGTCGTACTAGATGAATCCCCCTTCTACGCCGAGGCCGGCGGCCAGAAAAATGATGTGGGTGTCATAGAAGTGGACGGCGTCTCACTGGAGGTGCGGGACGTCCAGGCCTACGCGGGCTACGTGCTGCACACGTGTGTGGCCACGGAAGGGTCTATCCGCGTATCTGCTTCTGTAGAATCAAAAGTCGACGCCGAGAACCGGAGGAGGAACGCCATCAACCACTCCATGACCCACGCCCTCAATTGGGCCTTGTGGACCAAATTGGGAGACGGCGTCGCGCAGCGCGGCTCGGATAACGACGCGGAACGGTTGCGCTTCGACTTCTCGCACGGCAAAGCACTAACTACTGATGAATTGGAAGAAGTGGAAGCATTGGTGAACGGTGTTATTGAGAAAAACGATCCGGTGCAGCGAGCTCTGGTGCCGCTCGACGAAGCTATGCAAATAGAGTCATTGAGAGCTGTGTTTGGGGAGAACTACCCCGATCCCGTTAGGGTGGTGGCCGTCGGTTTGGGGGAGGATACGTTAGATGATGTGCGCGCGGACCCCTCAAATGCCAAGTGGCGCGCGGCGTCGATCGAGCTCTGCGGGGGCACGCATTCTCTCGCCTCGGGCGATGCGCAGCGCTTCGTCATCACGCGCGAGGAGGCCGTGGCCAAAGGTGTCCGGAGGGTGGAAGCGGTGACGAATGGGAAGGCCGCCGAGGCCGCTCGAGTTGGTGATGAGTTATTGGCTGCTTGTCAAACACTTGAGAAAGAAGAAGCACCATCACAAGAGCAGCAGAAAGAGCTACGGGCGCGCATCGACGCTGCGACGTGCTCCGCGGCCCTGAAGCCGAAGCTGAGGGCGTCGCTCGAAGCCGTCGCGAAAAGATTGGCCGCAAAGGAGAAAGCAAAGGGCGCGGCGGCGGCCGGCGCCGCGGCCGAGGTCGTCGTCGAGAAGTGCGACGAGGCCGCCGCGGCTGGTCATACAAGTGTGGTGGTCGAGGTCCCCGCGGGCGTCGACGGGAAAAGTGTCGGCAAGCTCGCCAAAAAAATCCACAAGGCGCACCCGGACCTGGCGCTCTTCGTGGTCGCGGGCGGCGGCGGGAAGGTGGGCGCGTTCGCGGCGGTGCCTGACGGGCATGCTTTGGCGCCGGCCGGCGCGTGGCTCAACGCGGCGCTGGAGCCGCTCGGCGGGCGGGGCGGCGGCAAGCCGACCTTCGCGCAGGGGTCGGCGAAGGGCGACGACGCTTCGGCGGTTGTGGCGGCGGCGAAGGCGTTCGCCGCGTAAATATGACTACTTATCAAATACCTCGTCCAGGAACTTCTTGCTACCGTCCCGCGTTGGTGGTGGTGCTGCCACGGCGCGCTCCACGAGAGCCATCCTATCTTCGTCCGTCTCAGCAGAAGGGCCCAGGGCAGTGTTGACGGCGGCGGTCAGGCCCGGCGGAAAAGGCCATTCGCGCAGGGTGAGGCACGGTGCGTCGAGGAGGAACGCGGCCGTCGCCCGCAGCTCCGGATCGCGCCGCGACGCGTGCAGCACGAGCGCGGCCGCGTCCGCAGAATAAGGAGAATCTAACTTCGGCTCGCCGCCGAGCTGGCGCGCGCAGAAGCGGCCCGACGCCGCGGCGAAGAGCGCCTGGCCGAGCGCCCAGACGTCTCCCTCGGGCGTTTTCGTCGCTCTTCCTTTGAGCTCCGGCGCGACGTACTGCGCCGGGCCCTCTAGCCCGAAGCCCGCGCCGGCGAGCTTGACTCGGCCGTCCCTCCCGAGGCGGATCGACGCCGGCGCGACGGCGCCGTGGGTCAGCTGCCGCGCGTGGAGGAAGGCGAGGCCCTTCAGCGCCTCGCCCGCGATATGTAGGAGCACGGTCTCGTCCCCAGCCAAGCCGTCCTTCTTCACAGCGATGTCGCGCAGCGAGCCTCCATCTAAATATTCCGTGACGACGCGCGCGCCGCCCTTCGGGGCAGGGCCGACACCATGCACCGCGACGAGCTGGGGGCACGCAGCGGCGCGCGCCGCTTTACGCAGCGCCTGCACTTCCCCCTCGACGTCCTCGACGCTCACCAACTGCCGCGTGGACCGCTCGACGCCGAGCCGCAGCGCGCCGAAGACGCCGCGGCCGTCGGGCCGCACGACCGCCACGTCGGAGACGTCCGTAGCGACGGCAGGCGTCGGCGGCGGTGGCAGCGGCGCGCCGCCGTCGTCGACGAGGGGGATCGGAGGGATTGCTTTTGCACTTCGCGACATCTGCCGCACGAACGCCGGCCGCGGCGACCGCACGTCCTCGAGCTCGCTCTCGGACGAGTCGTCGGGCGCCGGCGCGACCTGGGTCGGCCGGATGGCGGCCAAGATCTCGCGGCTCGTCGCGTCGGCGCTGTCGTCGTCGTATTCGCGCGTGAGGTGCACGTGGCGCGGGCTCTCGTCGACGGGGTCGACGCAGCCGCAGAGGTAGGCGGAGAGGTCGTTCCACATGGTTTGCGCGGAGTAGCGGCCCTGTGGCTTCCTTTGGGGAGATGGGCTGCCCCTGCCCTGTGGCTTACTTTGGGTAGAGATAATATGGGGGCTGCCCCTTGGGCCTTGCCGACTTCTGCGATGGTCGCGCCGGGCGATGATCTTGTAGAGGAGTCTGATGGCGGACCTTGCGTCCCTGTAGCTCCTTCTTTAACCTTGTGGAGCAAGCGAGTGTAGATTTCGAGGCTAGTGTGTTTCGACACGCTAGCTGGCTTGATGCTGCGTAATTTACATTGCACCAGGCTGTAGGCCCCAGGCAAGCTCCAAATTCTCTCAGCAGCACGCCTCAATAAATCACTGCACTGCCTTGGGACAGACGGAGCCCGCGTTGACCATGCCACGACGGAGATGCACCGCGTTGGCGTGGTGGAGCCTGACGCTGGCAAGCCGCGGCGCGGCGCTCGTCGCGCCGCCCGCGCGCTGCCGCCGACGAACGACGCCGATGAGGCAACCGTTGCGGCGACCCGCCGTCCTTGACCCAAATGTGATAGCGCCCACCCTGACGACGGCCTACGACTTCGAGGGCTTCCAGGGCAGCTACGCCTCGTTATACGCCACGCTCGGATTGTACGTCCTGTCCTTCTCGGGTTTGTGGTCGACGATCAAGCGCGCGACGAAAGTAGCTCTAGTGCAGAACACGTACGAGTTTCCCGGCGAGAACGCGCCGGGCGGCGGCCGGCCGATGCGGGAAATAGCGGGCGACGTCATGGCCTACATGCAGGCGAACAACTATGAAGTGGCCGACGCCGGCGAGACGATCACGTTTCGCGGCAAGATCGCGGCCTCGAAGTCGCAGGCGTTCTTCCTGTCGTTCGTGACGCTCGTCTGTCTTGGAAGTCTCGCCTTGGTGCTGCAGATCCAGTTCCCGGCGGTCGGCAACTACTGGTTCGGTTTATGTTTGCTTGGACCGTATGCAGGAGTCTTCTACTGGGGCAGTGCCCAAGAAAACGAAGATAGGGAGTTCAAAGTAAAACTCACAGCGAACGACGAAGAAACCGAAACGCTCATGGTCTTAAGGGGCGGCAAAGAGGATGTAGAAAGGATGGAGCGCGAGATGGCGCTGCAGCAGCAAGGGATGGTTCGCGTCAAGGGCGTCTTCGAGGACATGCTCGCCTAGTTCTAGTGGGGGGGCTCTCGTCGCGTAAGGGGCTTCTTACTATGTCTTACCCGTTAACAATCCCCGCGGCTATTGCTTGGATATGCCAGTTCTCGATGGTCGAAAGCGCTTGTCCGCGAGCGTGATGATGCACTCCTGCGAGATAGCTGAGCAGGTATTCGTATCGATGCCGCTCGAGTATGTCGACGAAACCTTCCGAGTTATGAGAACCAATCGCCTCACGAGAGTAATGCTCGAGCCTGAACTCAAGATGATCAAGTGTGCCATCACCGGTTGTGTCGTGCGTGACGTGCAAGCTCGCTGTCGGATTCAAGTAAAAACGCGTTGATTGAAAGAGGGGCAGTGTAGCGTGGTGAATGCCCTGGTGAGGTCGGAAAATGTATTCTTGCTCAGCTTGACCTGCAGTGCCGTTACATGCATCGTAGCGCATGTGACCAAGAGAAACCATAGCTTGATCCTCGTCCCTAATCGCAACAAGGGTAATTGACATGCGGGCCAGGGACTGGTCAAGGGCATCACGCCACTCCATTTCATGCTCAATGTGCGTGGAAATACTGAGGAAAGTTTCCATCTCATCCCAGCCCTCCGATCGTGTTATTTCAGCCCAAACGTCGTCCAGAAGCAGAGTATAGCCCCATTTCTGCTCGGGGCAGCGCTTTAGGTCGCCCTCCCAAAACACGCGACCGTCGTCCGTCGAGAAGCGCGCAAAGTACGTAAAATCATCGAACTTGTTCGGCCGAACCGTCGGCGGCGGCGTCGACCACAAGAGTGAGTCGACGAGGAGTCGGCGGCGCACTTGCGAGCGGACGTGCGAGAGCGCCTCGCTCGCCGCGTCGCGCGGTCTGGCTGGCGGCAGCTGTGCTTCGGCGAGCCGCGCCCAGGCCTTGCTCTCGCGCACGTCTTTGCGCAGCGTCTTGCTGTGCAGGTCAATAGGCACAGTGATTTTGGGTCCGTAAACGTGAACAGTTCCGGCCGTAAGGGAATCATGGCTGTGAGAGAGGCTTATATCAAACTATGCTCGTCTGATGCCTTGTCTGGTGCCTCAAATACCTCGGGGGGCAAGAGACCCCTGCTTGCTCTAGTGTGTTACACACCGCTAGCGGCGTTTTGGGCGCAAGCGCATATCGAGCTGCGCTGCATATTAAGGGCAGACTCACGCGCTGCTAGGATCTCTACTAAAGAAATTGTGCTAGGTAGAACCAGTGCGACGCCGCGCACCACTAAGCACCCATGCTGCGCCGCATCGCCTTGCGCCAGGCGCGGCGAGCGCAGCGCCGTCGTCTCAGCAGCGACGCCGCGGCGCAGCACCGCCCGTCACGCGCAAACCGCCGCGCGTACCTCGCCGGCCTGCGCGACCGGCGCGACGCCTTGGAGGCCGCGCACGGCGCGCCGGCGCTGCACGTGGCGACGGCCGTCGAGCGCACGCCCGTGGTGATGCCGGACCCCGAGGACTGGGAGCTCGAGATGTGGGAGCTCCAGGCACGGCTCGAGGAATTTGAAGGTTTTGACTATCCGCCGTCCGTGCTCAACGCCGGCGCGCGCGGCGCACCAAAAGAGAGGAGCGGCCCGCCAAAGAATATACCGGAGGAGATCCTCGCGCTCGCGAACCGCGAGACGGACGCCGACCGCGCCGATGACCGCCAATCGCTCGAGCGGCGCCTCGCCGACTCGCTCTACCTGCTGGTGAAGAGCGGCGGCGCGTGGACGCTGCCGGGCGTCGCGCTGGACGAGGAGGAGTCCGTCCGCGACGCCGCGCTCCGCGCGCTCGACGAGCACTGCGGCGACGACCTGTACACTTATGTATTAGGCGCGGCGCCCGTCGGCGTCTGGGACGCGGACGCGGACGGCTACCGGCGCGAGTTCGTGGCCAAGGCCATCGTCGTCGACCCCTACGCCTCGGGGCCGCCGGCCTGCGCGGACTACGTCTGGGCGGCGAAGGACGAGCTCGACGGCTACCTCGCCGACGACGCGTACCTCGAGTTCCTGCGGAAGCTGCTCTGAGATATCTATCTGTTCGTAAATAACCTTAACAACATCAGAAGTGCCCCGCGTCCGAGTCCGCCGTCGACGCCTCGGGGTCGGACAGCGCCCGCACGGCCTCGGCGACGCGTTTCAGGGACGCGTCCGTGGCCGCGATGCGCCGCTCGACCGCAGCGAGCTCGAGGCGTGCGCGGGGCAGCGCCGCGGCCGCCGCCGCGGCATCGCCGTGCACTTCCCTTAACTCAGCGAGGCGCCGCAGCACGGCCGCGACGGGCCCCCGGTCCTCGTCCGAATGCGCCCCAAGCGCCGCGGCGTCGGCGGCGAGCGCCGCGAGCGTCTTCGCGGACGCGTCCGCCGGCGCGGCGGCGTCGGGCGGCGGCGGCGGCGCCGCGGCTCGCGCCGCGACGCCCGCCAGCGCGGCGTCGGCCGCGCGGCGCGCGGCGGCCGCGGCCGCGGCCGCCGACGAGGCCGGCGGCGCCGGCGGTTCGGCGGGCAGCCCCGCGGCGAGGCGCTGGAGCGACAGGCGCAGGTCCTCGACGTCGTGCAGCAGCGCCGCCGCGGTCCGCCCGTCGTAGGCCTCCGGCGCCGCAGCTAAATCCTTGCTCAGCTCGTCGGTCTCCCGCCGCAGCCGCGCCAATTTTAAACGAGGGTGCTCGAACGCGCTGCGCTGCGGCGCGCGGCCCCCGTGCAGCGCGCGGCCCGCCGCGTCTCTTGTTAAACCCGCAGCCGCCGCGCGGAAGGCCTCTTCACTGGAAACGAGCGGCGCCGTGTCCAGGCCCTCGGTTTGTGGGGGTGGCGCGGCGTCTTCGGGGGCGGCGGCGCTCGGTGGGACATATTCGTAGATCTCGTCCTCGGCCATCGGTGTTGAATTGGTGCAGCGAGAGCTTTGGCCGTTTTCAGACTTCTTTTGTCGCGATGCGTAAGCTGCGACAGCTCAAAGGTCCTGCGTCGCTGTCTTGATCGGCGGCGCGCGCGTCGATGGCGTGCTGCTGGACCAGGGCTAGGGTTGGTGCAGCGGCGGCGGGAAATTGATGGCGCCGCGCGGCGAGGGCTGCGCGCTGGCTGTGTAGGGAGGTGCCAACACTCTGCAGAGCGACCCTGAGGCGCTCCGCTCGAATTTCACTCGCGAGATGAAGTTAGCGTGATAAAGGCTCTAGAGTTCGACGTAGCCGGTCTTCGCGAGCCAAAACGAGTGGTGTATTGGTGTATTGGCCCGGCGGGGAGCCGTTTTGATACATTCTCGTCATCATGAAGCTGGCTCTTACCGCTGCGTGCCTTGCGGCCACGTCCCACGCCCTCCTTGCCCCACCAAGGCAGATCTTGGCGCTGCGCCCGGCGGTGCCGGTGCCGCCGCGGGCGACCGTTCGCCTCGGCGCGGCCGACGCAGCGCCCGCGGCAAACAAACCGTCTCTGATTGCACGGTTCAACAACTTCGGCCTCTCGCTCAAGGACCGATCGCGGAGACAAAGGGAAGCGCTCAAGGGCGCCAATCTAATGATGAAGCTGCCGCGCGGCGCGTACGTCGCGGCGCTGTCGCTCGCGTTCGTCGCGTACCGGGCCTACCGCGGCTTCTTCGTCGTGCTGCCGGCGGTTTATGGGGAAGTCTACGCCCAGGCCCTGGCCCAGGCGACGGAGGAGCACGTCAGTATAAGGGGCGTGGAGGTCGCCGACGACATTGATCCGAAGACGGGCAAGCTCCGGCTGCGGTCGCGCGTCGTCATGAACGTCGGGGCGCTGGCCTTCATGGGCGCGTTGATGGTCGGCGGCGCGGTGCGGGCACCCATTCGGATCGCGGCGGCCTGCTTACGAAAAGTTGGGCTCCTCCCGCGTTTGGTAACAGAGGCGACGCCGGCCGACCGCCTCGCCGCGAAGGAGAAGGAGCTCGACCTGCCACCGCTGCCGGACATCCCCGACGACGTGCCGCCGGACACCGACGACGTGTAACTTGGACATCTTGTTTATTTTTCGTGCGGGTGCATCGCGGAGCGCGGCCTGTTTCTTCTGTTTTGCGAGCTGACGCTGCACAAAAGGCACCACCGGGGCAGCCATGGACGCGCTGAAGAATGCTCTCTCCATCGTGCCGTCCGGCACGGCGGCGACGATCATCGTCGGCCACGCGCTGCTCACCAAGGTGATGATCTGTGTGGAAACCAACCAGTGATTATTCTGAGAATTATTGCCGAGACGTCGCCATCGAGCTGCCGCAGCTACGGGGACGACGTCGCGTCGATGGCGTAGATCTCCACGCCATCGAGCAGATGCAGTTACGGGGACGACTCGCGTCGATTTCCACACAGTTGATGATGACGGCCATGTTCCGCCTCAAGCTGACGATGAAGTCCGCGCCCAAGGCGGAGTGTACCAAAATTCTCAAGTCCCAGTTCTACCAGCGCGTGTGGAGTGCCCAGCTCAACGAGGCCGAGTACGCGCCGCTCCTGACGGCGGTGCTGCTCTACCTCAATTCGGAGGGCGTCGCCGCGCCGCTGGCCTCGACGCTCGCCGTCGGCGGCCAGGTCATCTACTTCTGGCTGCGCGCCTTCGTCGGCCACTACCACGAGGGCGGCATGGATCCGCCGCCCTACGCGCCCTTCGCCGTCGTCCGCTACGTCGCGCTCGGGCTCCTCGTGCAGGAGCTGCGCGGCCTCACCGCTTAGGCCTCCGCTGCCCCGAGCACTTAACAACAAGACTCTTATTCACAGTCACAGTTCCGTCCGCGCGGCGGCGGCGGCGATCTCAGGGTTGAACACGTCCCAGTTGACGTCGTCGTTGTGGCTATGCGTAAAGCCCGCTTTCCTCTCGGCGTCGACGATGGCCCTCGTGCGGAAGGCGATCACGTAGGTCCGCCGGTGCCGCGGCGACTGATTGCCCGGCGAGCCGTGGACGACCCACTCGTCGTGTAGTGTCACACCTCCTCTTGGAACCTCGGCAAGGCGTATCTCCTCGTCGTCCGCAACCTCCGCAACTACGGCGTGGCCTTCCTCGCGAGATTTCGCGAGCGGCCGGTGCGGCCGGAGCTTCTTTTCCTTCTGGCTCCCCGGCACGTAGCGAATGCAGCCGTTCTCTGCCGTTTCGTCGTCGATCGCTAAGGTAAGGGTGACGGTGCGCGTGTCGTTGGCCGTGAGGGACGCCGGCGGCCAATATGCCATGTCCTGGTGCATCGCGAAGACGGCGTCACCTTTGCCGGGGCGCTTGTCCAGCAGCTGGTCGTAGTCCTGCGTGCGAATCGACCGGTGAGACGGGTGCGTCGATAAAGAGTCACGCCGCGTGGCACCTGCACCATCTCTACGCCTGGAAAGACCTCAGCAGCAATTTCGGCAGCAAGCCGCTCCCAGGCGTTGTTGCGCAGCGGTGGATGGTAGCGGTGCGGCAACATACCATTAATAACACTCCACTCGTCAAACGGCGTGCCGAAGGGCTTGGACATGTCCGTAAAATTTTTCCCCATCACCTCGGCGTGGATGCCAGACATGAATCGGTCGTACTCCACCTCAATCGCCGCGACCGCGGCCTCGTCGAGCATCTTCCCGAGCACGACGAGCCCGTTCTCGAAGAACGCGTCGCGCTGCGCCGGCGTCAGGTGCGCGGCCCGCACGGCGGCGACGGCGCACGCGAGCCACGACCAGGCACTGAGCATCTTGTGGTGTGCTCAAGCGGCGGCGCGGGCCACAGATGAGTTTTGCAGCACGTGGCCACTAATACGAATGTAGTGGACCGGTAGGAGCGTTTACACGGCCTGCCGCGACCGCTGCGCGATTCTCAAAACTGGAGAGCAGCTCTTTGCCATCAACAGAGCAGAGCGATGAATTGAGCAGCCATGGACGGCAGCAGTGACCCGCCACCGGCGGAAACGTGCTGCAGCGCATCGCAGCCGACAAAGGACGACGCCTGCGCGGCGAGCGGCGCACGACCCGGCGACGACACTGCACAAGCGCCCTGCTGCAACGCAGCCGACACGCCGCCGCCGCCGCAGCCGGCACCGAACGACGCCTGCGCGAGTAGCGGCTGCGCACGACAAGGCGGCGACGCCGACACCGCACCGCCGCCGCCGCGACCAGTACGCCGCCGCCGCGCGAGAATACGGCGCCAGATCCCCCCGGAGATTAGTGAAGACCCTTTGCTCAAGAGCGCCATCGAACGAACATTACCGACAAACTACGCGTTCGAGATCCCGAAGACGATCTGGCGGTGTCGCGAAGCCGAGGCAAAATGCGTGGCCCTGCAGTTCCCCGAAGGGTTACTCATATATGCGAATGCGATAGCGGACATTGTCAGGGAGTTCTCGCAATGTGAACGAGTGATTGTCTTGGCGGACGTCACGTACGGCGCGTGTTGCGTCGACGATTTGACCGCCAAAGCATTGGGTGCCGATTTCTTGGTGCATTATGGGCATTCTTGCTTGGTGCCGGCGTCGGTGACGGGTCCCCTCAAAAGTCTATATGTCTTCGTCGAGATCTCATTTGATGTGGACCATCTAGTAGGATGCGTCGAGGCCGAGTTCCTGCGGAAGCGCATCGGGGACGGCGTCGCTGATACGAAGCCGCAAAAATTGGCTTTAGCGGGCACGATCCAGTTCGCTACCGGTGTGGAGAGAGCTCGCGTGTTGCTCGCGGAGAAGAACGAAGATGTGGTTGTGCCGCAGCAGTTGCCCCTGTCGGCGGGGGAGGTCCTGGGCTGCACGTCGCCTAGATTGCCGGAGGACGTGGACGCGCTGGTGTTCGTGGCGGACGGGCGGTTCCACTTGGAATCGCTGATGATCCGGAACCCTCATGTTCCTGCCTTCAGATATGATCCGTATTCGAAGCGACTCACGTCTGAAAAGTATGACACGCGGCAGCTGCATCGACTAAGAAGGCGGGCCGTCGCTGCTGCCTCGAACGCGTCTCGCGTCGGTCTGGTGTTGGGTGCTCTTGGTAGGCAGGGGTCGCCAGCCATCCTTAGAAGAGTGCGCGCTTTACTGTCGCAAAGAGGCATCGCCCACTTCTGCCTCATCCTGACCGAAGTGACTCCTGATACACTGAAGAGATTTGATGCGCACGTGGATGCGTGGGTCCAGGTCGCTTGTCCGCGCCTCTCGGTCGACTGGGGCCACCACTTCAGCAAGCCGACGCTCTCGCCCTACGAGGCCCACGTCGCCTGGGGGTCGGAGGCGTGGGACGACGGCCACTACCCGATGGACTACTACGCGCGCTCCGAGAAGCCGTGGACGAACTACTTCAAGGGTGATGCTGCTAAGTAGATGTTTTGTGTAACCGTCGCGGCGATGGCGTGGGCCGTTCTCCGTCGTCGCGGTTTAGGACTTGTTGTTTCTATAGTTATCCGCGGAGCCCCGGTGGGGGAAGAGGGGGGACGAGGGGCTCGACGCCACCACGACTCTACTCCTTCACGGACCCGCGCTTCGCCGCGCTGCCAGCATTCGTCACGCCGCCGGCCACCCCGGACCCCGCGCCCTTGACGCCGCCCGCGAGCTCGCCGCCGGCCTCCTTCATGCCGGCCGCCATGCCCGAGACGCTTCCGGAGGTGACACCTTTCGTGACCGCCTTGCCCGCGCCGGCGACGCCGCCGACGGCGGCCCCGGCGCCCTTGACCGTGCCATGTAACACACTCGACGTCGCGCCCGTCGCGCCCTTCACGATAAAACCTCCTGGTACTTTATCGGCTACTTTGTTATTGACTCGCAAGATGCAAGGGGCTGTTCCTTTTTTAGCCTTGGGCTCCTAGGGACGGCGCGTCGCACCAGAGCTTGGGATACGTCTGGGGGTTACGCGAGGAGTCCACCCTGCTCGCAAACACGTCTCTGCCGTGCGTACGCTGGCCGCAAAAGCGGTGGCTGGTGTTAACTAGCGGCATGTAAGACACTAGCAAGCAAGCAAGAAGCGCTTTCCGAGGCGCAGCATCCCTAGGGGACCGGAGGAATATCGCCCATTGACTCCAAAGAGACAGCACCCAAAAACGCCGGCCGCCGCGAAAACCGCGGCCCCGAGCCGCGCTCTAGAGACGAGTCGCGCCACGGGCACCCCCACTCCAAGAAGGAAACACACACAGCAGACTTACCCACTCCACACCTTGTAGTGCGCCGTGTGGTAGTACTTGGGCCGCGCGTCCATGCGCACGTGGAGCCACGGCACGCCGGAGCCTTCCGTGCTGAGCCACACCGGCCGGTCGCCCTTCTGGGCCACGAGCGACTCGTAGGTCGACCCCACTTTCGCCCAGAAGGCCGCGGCCTGCGCCTGCGGCGCGTTTCTCGCGAACGCGGCGATGTGGCCGTAGGCGCTCTCTGGTGCCGCCACATGTGGGTTCGCCCGCTCGTAGAGGGTCCCGTGGGCCCGCGGTTGGACTGGTGGCGGCCCGCCCTCGTCGCAGGGCGACACGAGCATCGAATCCCTACCCAAATTGGGAAACGCCGCGCAGCGGTCGCCCCTTGAGCACGCGCCCTCCAGATGCTGGGCGAAGTCCGAAGAGTCCGCGGCCCGAAAGCCCCACCGGTTTTGGACCAACGTGTGCTCGTAGGGCGTCTCGACGAACGTCACGATGTTCACCGGCGGCACTTCCCAAAAGTACGCGTCGAACGCAGACTGCGCAAGGAGTTCCTGGAACCAGCCGGCGAAGGTATCATCGCGCCAGAGCCGCGCGACCTCGCCGATGGTTAACCGGCGGCCCGTCGCGGCGTCGGTCAGGTGCGTCGTTTCACTGCTCTCGTCGCTTTTTGTGGTTGCGCGGTACTTGCCGTCGGGCGAGGCCATGCCGCGGTGGTTCACTACTGATGGATGCAGCGTGTCGCGCCGGGGAGTGCGATACTTCCTTATGTAGCGCTGCTGCGTCGTGAACTGGGTGAGGAGCGCTGTTGCAGCCAAGAGGAGCGCAGCCGCAGTCATGCGGCGGTCAAATCGTCGCAGCGCTCGTGGCACAAGTAGTGTAGCGTTTTTCACGTGCGTATGGGCAGGCTTAAGGGTTCTGTGAGGCAGCATTTCGCGGCATGCCTGCCGTGCTAGTGTCTTACTGGACGCTAGGTCAGTGCAGCTCAGTGGCGGCTCTCCACGCGACTCTTTTCAACTCGCCCCCCCCCTCAGTTCGGCGAGGGAGTCCGCGGGTGTTCTTCAGGCGACACGGGCACTGCCGCTCAAGCCACGTGCGGTAACTACAGGCGGGCCAACGTTTAACTTTCAAGGACATGCCAGGGCTGTCAGACGACCTGTGTCTCGCCGCGAGGATGGGTGACGTCGCCACCGTACAAGCGTGGCTCGAAGCCGGAGGCAATCCAGACGAGCGCATGGCCCGATCGGACGCGACGGACACCAATATGCGTGGTCACGAAATTGGGCAAACACTCCTGCACTATGCGGTTGGCGGCCCAAATGTGTCCGTCGCGTCGGACCCAAATTTGCTAGCTGACTTGGAACGCCGCCGCACCAACATCGTGCGCATGCTACTGGCTCACGGCGCAACGGCAGACGCAGTCAATGACGCTGGCAACAACACACCGCTCTTTATTGCTGCCCTCTATGGACAAGCCGAATCAGCAGAACAACTGTGTCTCGCCGGCGCCAATGTCAATCACACAAGAAGCTCGGGCGATTTCCCTCTCTGGTATGCTACTCGTAAAAGCCCTCGCACGGTTCGTGTGCTACTCCGCTTCGGAGCTGACCCTTCGATGACCTACATAGATGGAGGTAGAACGCTCACACCGGAGGAACATGCCAACCTCCATTCTGAGAGTTACTTCGGTTCTATATATCGTGAATCTGCTCGCATTCTCGCGGACGCGCGGCTTCTGCGCCCGCGGCTCCGACAAATTTTTGCCCTTCGCGCGTTGGTTCATCGCGGCCGGGCGACGCCTACTTCCGAGACGCCGGAGGGATTTGCGCTGCTGTTCTTCGCGCCGAAGTCTCGGCCCAGGACGCGCGCCGCCTGGCGACGGGCGCCGCCGGGCCTCCCCGACCCCCTCGCCCATCTCGTGTGCAAGTTCTGGCTGGGAGAACCCCCGCGTCGTCGCCGCGCGGCACCCGCGACCGAGTAAGTACCACTGTGGAAGAAATGCAGTCGCGGAGATGCCAGGCACAAACAAAAAAAAACAAGAAAACGAGCCCACCTTACCCGTCGTCAACAACAAGAAACTCCGCCAACCGATTCGCCAGCGCCTCGGGCACGCGCGCGACGAGCCGCGTCCCCTCCATCTCGTGCTCGACGCGCTCCACCGTGCCCGTCCTATGAACTTCTTCCACCAAATCGCCCCGCGCGAAGGGCACGAGGCAGTCCACGAGGGAATTCTGCGACGCTAGCGCCGCGTCGACGGCCTCCAGCAACTGATCGACGCCGCCCCCTGACGTCGCCGAGGCGGATAAAGACGAGTCCACATCGGACTTGGGCAGGTTGTCCAATTCAAAAACAACTGCGTCATCCTCGCAGAGGTCCTGCTTGTTGTAGATGGTTATTGTTGGTGTCTCTCGACAGCCGAGCTCGTCGACGATTCCTCTCACTGCCCTCATTTGATTGGCCGCCAAGGGTGAAGAAGAATCAACCACATGGAGTAGCAAACAAGCGTCGGCGACCTCCTCCAACGTCGCTCTAAATGACGCCACGAGTTTTGTTGGGAGCCGTTGAAGGAACCCAACAGTATCTGTTAATCGACAAGCCCTACCAGAAGGCAACTGCACGCGTCGCGTCGCCGGGTCCAAGGTCGCGAACAGCCGATCGTCCGCATATAAGGGCTGGGCCTGCTCCGCGAGGGCATTGAGCAGTGACGTCTTACCCGCGTTCGTATACCCTACGAGACAAACGAGGGGCAGCCGATCGTCGGTCTTGCGCTTCTCCCGCGATTGTGTTCGTTTTTCTTTCAATAAATCGAGCTCCTTGTTCAGTCGCGATATTCTCTTCCCGAACAAACGCCTATCCATTTCTAGCTGCGATTCTCCCGCACCCCTCAGGTAGGCGCCTCCACTCGACCCTTTGCCTCCTGACCGCGAGTCCATGCCGGCGCCCGTCGTCAAAAACGTCGTCAGTCGAGGCAGCATGTACTCGGCCCTTGCTAGAGCTATCTGCGCTCGAGCCTCCCTTGTTTGTGCTCTTTCGGAGAAGATCTGCAACACTAATTGTGTCCTATCCAAGATTTGTAGATCGTCAGCACAGCCATGGAATGCGAGCTCCTTGTTTAAACTTCGTTGTTGTGCCAGCGACAACTCGTCATCGAAGACGACGGCGTCGGCCCCGTGCTCGAGCACGCGCTTCGCGACGTCCTCGACTTTGCCCTTGCCGACTAAAAACTGGCCGTTGGGCATGTCGGCCCTCTGAAACGTGGAATCGACGACGTTGACGCGCGCGGTATCACATAACCTCCCAAGCTCCGCCAAACTATCGTGCACCGTCCAGCCCGCATCAACCGGAGCGCACAATGCCATCCCCGCGTTGTCCGCGCCCCGCGTGCGTCGCTCCGCGAGCTTCGACGCGCCCCGTCTTGAAGTTAAGTCGAGACCCACCAAGACGGCCGAGGGCCACCTACTAGTATCAAAATACCCTTCGATGGCCGCGCTCTCCGACGCGTCCCTTTCATAATTCTCGGCCTGCACGGCGTCCGCGAGGAGCTCCGCCGCAGCGTACGCGGACTCGGCCGCGGCGACGCCCCGCAATAATTCCCGTCGCTCGGGACTGATCTCGTCCTGGGCCTTCTTGCGCTCTCGTCCTTTCGTTTCTTCCTCTTCCACTACTACGACTTTGTCGTCGTTGCCGCGCCTTTTCTGGATCTTCTGTTTTGCTGTAATACGGTCCGGCGCCGCCTGCT
Organism: Pelagomonas calceolata; assembly: GCA_918797485.1. NCBI lineage: Eukaryota > Pelagophyceae > Pelagomonadales > Pelagomonadaceae > Pelagomonas > Pelagomonas calceolata. The sequence goes on along the minus strand of CAKKNE010000003.1, from coordinate 2,616,640 downwards.
TCGGTTTCGGGGCGAGCGCTTCCTCCGCGAGGGCCGCGGCCTTGGCGGCGGCGCCGGACGACTTCTTCTTTTTTGGCGCTTTGGGCGCGTCGTCGGCGTCCTTGCTGTTGCCGCGGCCGCGCTTGCGGCCGGCCAACGGCGTGAGCGTTGCCCGTCGCGGCGCCGGCACGAATGCCGCCGCCAGGGTCAGCCATAAGACGGCGCGCAGCATCGCTTCTTTGTGCCGGCTGGCGCGTCTTCACGATGCCAACGCCGAGGCCTCGCCCGCCGTCGGACGCGCGCGGCGACGCGTCGAGTGCTCTTGGGTGCAAGTTGCTCCAACACAGCGGTGGGCCTCAGGGAGCAACCGCGTGCAGCAGTACTGCTTGGTATGCTTGCAGGAGTGTCTAAACGACCACTGCTCAATCCGAGAGTGCTCAGCGCGCCCGCAATGGCTGGCGGAGCAAAGCCCTGCGCTTCCTAGTATCTTACACCCGCTAGCTAATCCGCAACGCCGGACGACGCTCGGACGCGGACGCTGTCCTTGTGTGGCCTGCCTCCGGGTTTCACAAGCTCGGCTCCGTCTCAAAACCAGAGCGGCCGTAAGGACGCAAAGCGGCCCCGCGGCTGCCAAACCCAAAGCCCCAAAAGAGGAGGGCTGCCCCCCCGATGAAACGACGACGATAGCGACCACCACATAAACGACCATGGAGGAGTTCGACGAGCTCATGCCCACGCCCGACGAGGACGGCCGCCTCGAGCTGAGCCACCGCGCCTGGCAGCACGTCGACGAGGTCGTCTGGACCATGGGTTTGGAGATCACGGCGCTCAGTCTGGCTTATAATCGGTTAGCACACATCGCGCCGGAGCTCGGGGATTTGAAGCTGTTGCGCGAGCTGGACTGCTCGTGCAACAAGCTGCAGGCGCTACCGGCGAAGATTGGCGCGCTACGCCAGCTCCGGAAGCTGAAATGCAACGGCAATTCCCTGGAGCATCTACCGGACGAGATCGGGCAGTGCCGGCAGCTCGAGGAGATCATTTGTAGCGAGAATAAGCTCGTGGCGCTGCCGCGCGCTCTGGGAACGTGCAAGAAGCTCCGGATTTTACTCGCCCAGAACAACTCGCTGGCCATGTGTCCGCCGACGCTCGCGGACGTCTCCGCCTCGTTAGAGCACATCAACCTCGCGGGCAACCCGAGGCTAGACATGATCCCCAAGAAAATCCGGGGGGACACGGAATTGATCCTCTGGGTCCTGCGACTGCACCGGGACAACGAGGTCGAGTCGCAGTACGTCTTGTCGTGCATCGACACGCTCGAGGGCATATCCCGGGGCGCGACGGAACGGCACCGCGAACTGCGCTTGGAATTGAAGAAGGTCGACGAGGACCGCCTCGAGCTGCTCCGGAATCTACCCACGGGCATCGACAAGGTCCTCGTCATCTACGAGTACCTGCTGAAGAAGGCCAAGACCAAGAAGTGCGTAATATCCTAGCCTTAGAGCAGTGGCCTACAGTGGGGATTCCTCTTCTTGCGCGCGTCGCGGACGACACTTCGCAGCCGGTCCGGTTTTTTGGGAGCGAGCGCGCGGCGCGCGGCTCGCAACGCGTCGGCCGGGTCGCGATGCCCCGCCGAACCCGACCGCAATTGTCTCTGTTTGGCCGGCGGTCGTCGCGTCTCCGCGCTCGTCGCGCGCGGCCGGCGGATGGGCACGGCGGCGCCCGTGCCGACGGGCTTGGCCTCGCCCTCCAGCGACGGTCGTCTATAGCCACAACCCTTGCAGTAATTTCCGTTCGGCTCGGCGCGGCCGCAGTTGCGACATGTAAATTTTCGTCTCACAATTTCCCACCGCCGACGCGCCTCTCTTCGTCCCACGAATCCACGGCCGAGCCGCGTGAGCGTGAAGGCCGCCTTCACCCTTCGTTTCGCTCGCGCGAGCCGCTCTTTGCGCCGGCGCGCCAGCAGGGCAAGGAAATGCGGCGCGAGTGTTGCACAGGCAAGCCTCCGTCTTGCTGCCTCGCGCCGTCGTGCCGCCGCGACCTCTGCGAAAGCAACAATTGTCTGCGCAGCGGCGCCCCTGCGTCGGGCTGCCCACCGCCGGGCCGCGCGCTGCAGGATCTGCGCCGCCGCGTCGCGTCGGCGGTCCTGCACGACCATCGCGGCCGTGAACAGGGCGCATTCGGTAAACGCTTTCTTCGCCGCGGCCGCCGCGAGCTCTGACGCGCGCCGGGCGGCCGCGACCGCGTCATTCGCCGCAGACATCGCTTCCGCGACGGCCTCCATACGCCGTATCGACACCGCGACGGACTCGCGGAGCGCGGCGCGGTAGAGGCCTATTCGGCGCCCCGAGCGGCCGCGCGCCCGGCGCTGGAGAGTTACAGCTGCGGCGATGGCAACGCGAAATTGCTCCATGGCCACCTTTCGTCGCGACAGCGCCGCGAGCCGCGTCGAAGCGCCTCGTGCCACGCCGAACGCACGGCGACTCGAACGCCCGCGCTCGTGGGCCGCGAGCAGCGTCGCCGCGGCGCGGCGCCAGCATAGCTTTCGCCGCAACGCGTTGTGCGCCAGTTTACGCCGTAGGGCGTCCTGGACCACCGCGGCCGCACGATGCTTGCGCTGCCGTAGTTGCCACATGGCCTCGCCCGCCAGCTCGTAGGCCATTTTCCGTCGCCAGGCGCACTCGAGCGCGACCGCCGCTTTCACGCGCGCGTCGCGGGACGCAATCTTTAAGAGCCGAGATGCCGTCTTGGCGGCGCGCGCGTCGGCGCCGGCCAGCCACCGCTTCCGGTCGCGCCAGGCGTCCTGGATCTGGAGGACGGCGTCGAGCTCGACGGCGCCCCACTGCCGGCGTCTAATTGCCTCCGGGCGCTGCCGCGCCGTGCGGTCCACAACGCATCGCGCCCGCCAGCCCCGCTGGATCGTGTGGACGGCGCGCATGCGCTGCTCTTGCCGCTGGCGCTGGCGCGAGGCCAAGTCGGGGCTTCGCGCTGGCGCTGGCGGCCGCCGACGGGGCTTCGCCTTGCGCGGCTTCTCGTGCTGCTTCGCGCGCGTCCGCCAGTCCGCCGGCGCCACGCCGGCGTCGTCGTCCTCCGCGACGCCGTCGCTGATGATGCCGTTCATCTCCGCCAGCGCGCTCAATAATCCATCGCCCCTGTCGCCGCCGCGACCGCGCCACGCTGACGCTAAAGCGGCTGCTTGCGCGCCGGGGCTCCTCGGTGCCGATGATTGGCCGCCAAGGTGACCGCGGGGGTGGACCCGCGCATCATTGCTGTTACCGCCGAAGATGGCGGCCGGGGACCAGTCCTTGTAGCGGCTGGGGGCCGTCATCGGTCCCGGTGGGCAGCCTTTTGTCCAGCTTCGCAGCTGTTGGAACGGGCGAACCCGCACGTATTGCAACGCACAGGGTCCGAGGCAGCAAACATCCGACGGGACTGGATGCGCCGCGCGGAGGAGATAGATGGCTACCTTCTCGAAGCGTTCGATTTGTTCAGTGCGCAGGTGCAGGCATACCTCGCAGTGGCGGCGCGGTGCCGCACAAGACGCTGCCCCGTTGCTGCAGTAGTACAGGTGCCTGATCTTGCACGCGGTGCCTGAACTTGCAAACGATTGCAGCAGCAGCAGCCCTTGCCATTGGAGCACTGCCCAGTCTAACCAAGCACCACAACATACGCCATCGCCGCGCGACCGCATCTCAGAAGCACACTACAAGACGCAAATGAGTGCAATAATCGATGGCGAGGTCCTGCTCCTTGCATTCGGCGTCGTTGCCAAGCTAGTCATCGTCGCCGCAGTGGGCGCCACGGCCGCGAAGCGCCCGCGCGACCGGCCCATATTGAGCAAAGATGCGATCACGCGCATTTCGCGACTCTCCGCGGCCGTCATGATACCGTCTTTGATAATCTCGACGACGGGCGCGTCAATTAGCGTAAAGCTGCTCAAGGAGACAGTGTTAGTTGTCGTGTTCAGCCTGGTCACGATCGGCGTAGGATTACTGTCGATGCAACTGTGGGGAATGCTGTTTATACCCGCACCGCAGCGCCGGTCGTCGCTGTGGCAAGTGGCTTCCTTGGCCGCCGCGTTTCCGAACATTGTGGCTATCCCCTTGGTGGCAGTTGTGTCTATATGCGAACGAAGAGACGTCAGGGCGGACTACGACGACATCGCTACATGTGCCCGCACCGGGTCGGCGATCGTCTTCGTCGGCTCCTTCGCGTGGACGGCTATTTTCTTTACGTACGGCGCGCATCGACTGCGCACGATCGAGGCGGCCGAGAGCGGCTCGCCGGCGCCGAAGCCCGCCGAAGCCGTTGGGAGTTGCGTCCGCGAGCCCATCAATGCTGCGTTAGCTGTGGGCACGGCAATTGGTCTGATCGCACCGTTACGGCGCGGCCTCTTCTCCGTGGGAGGGCGGTCACCGCTTAGGATTATAGGCGGGACTGTCGAATTACTCGCGAGTCCAACGGTGTGCGTCGCCGTCCTCCTCGTCGGCGCGTCGCTCGCGAACGTTGATTTGAACGCTCTGGCCGCGCCAGATAAGAGCGCGAGAGACGCCGAGGCGCCGCCGCCACCGCCCGCGAAGCGCTCGGTATGGGGCGCGGTATATGCGGTCCGCGGCATCATCTCCGGTTTTGTGGTCGTACGGTTGCTGGTCGTTCCCGCGATTGTCGGCGCCCTCGAGGCGCTCGCGACGGCGACGATACCAATACCCCAGGCGCGCCTCGGTCGTGCCGTGCTGCTCATCTCGTCGGGCATGCCGACGGCGCAGATCATGATCGTACTCCTCCATAAATTCGGTCTCTCGCAGCAGGCGAGCGAGCTGTCCTTCCTGTTCGTGTTCCAGTACGCCGCGTCGATCCCGACGATGACGGCGCTCATCTCGTCCGTGTTGAACCGTGTGTATTAAGTAGCCTCTGTTTTTCGATTCTATATTTAGACAGACACTAAGGTTACTTGCTATGAATTCCACTGGGCGGGGATGCCCAGCCGCTCGACGTAGGCCCGTAAATCATCGGTGTGCTCGCAGCGCGTCGCGTTGACCGTGGAGATGCAGGCGTTCTCCACGATCAACGTCGAACTCGAGAGAGGCACCTCGAAGGTCCCGTGCCCCTCCTGCGGGATCGTGTGGTGGAACACCTGGTCCACGAGGCGCGGCAAGTTCACGTCACAGCTGTCCCCGCCGACGTTCGCGAAGGGGAAGCGCGGGCAGTGTTCATCGATGCGCGCGCAATCGAGCACGAGCATGGGGAACTCCTTGCGAGCCTTGTCCTGCTTGAGGTGCTTCGCGTCGGAGTAGCGGAACTTTGAATAGATCTCCCCCGCGTAGTCGACGCAGCCCTCGGACGCCGCGAAGTCGAGTATAGTGTGCCACAAAGAATACTGGTCCTTGAACGTACATCTATTGGAAAACCAGTTCGCGAAGAAGGCTCTACCTTTGATTGAATTACGAGCGTAGAAGCGGCTCCCGTGGACCTTCCACCGTAGTGTGCCGGAGTTGTCGGCGCCCTCCTTAAAGCCGTACTTGAAGCTGACGTCGGAATATCTATTTGTGTGTTCCGAAGCGAAGAGCGGGTCGACGGTCCAGGGGTAGCGCGTCACGGCGTCGAGGTCGACGTAGTACACTCCTTCTATACTAGGCGCCGCCAAGGCCGCCAGGACCGCGGGCATTTTGACGTAGTGGTTCGAGGCCATTTCGTCCATCTTGTCGAACCCTCTGGGAGCGACGCCGAGCCGCGAGTCGTAGAAACTTCGTAATCGACGGTGGTGCTGCGTGACCTGCATACTCTCAAAACAAGCTTGCGATGACGGCTTCTCGAGGCCTTCCGGCAGCTCGCCGAGCCACAGGAACGTGCGCAGGCCCGCGTCCGTCGCGTAGAGGAGCTTGTTGAGGAAGGGCGGCCACAGTCTCAATAAGTAGGAAGGGCTATTGGAGACCATGACCAAGCCGACGTCCGTGGCTTGTACTGGTCGGTGTTTGGGCACGTACTCGCAGAGAGCCGGCCTCGTTATGAAGCGGTCGATGTTATGGGCGTTCTCCGTTGAAATGGAGAGCTCCTCGCCGTCGTGGAACTTGAGGGTCAGTGCCGGGCCCCGCTCGTCGTCCAGCAAGCCGACTCTATCTACATGAATCGTACAAGCCACATCAATAGGGCCGAAGCCGCTCATCCAGCTACAGTCGCCGTGCGCGCCAACGTCGCCGCACCGCCGTGACGTGCCGCCCGCGGCCCAGCTCCGGACGTAGGCGTCGACGGCGGCGTCGCGGGGCGCGGAGACGGCGGTGTCTCTCCTGCGCGGAGAAGCGTAACACAGATCCCGCCGCCGGCGCGAACGGGTCCCGACGCCGACGCGCTCACCAGCCGAGCCAGCGGAGCCAGCCCCCGAGCCACGACGTCTGATGGCGGGGCGCGACCACAGGCGCGACGACAGGCGAAGAAGTAGGAGAAGACGTGAACAGGGGCACCGTGCGGTTCCCGTAGGTCTTCATCCTACAATGATGATCTTTTCCCGCGGTCACGCATCCGGGCACATCTCTTGGATACAAACGCGCAGGCTTTTCCGCATGCGTATGGGGCTGATAGGTATCATGCACCTTTTTGACACGTTTCGGCGCCGGCGCATCTCTCAACTTCTCCCACGCGTCGCCGCCCCTAGGAACGTAGGCCTCGTCCAAATAAACGGCGTAGCGCGTCCCTACCAAACTTTTTGAGACCTCATTCCAGTTCGAAATGTACTTCTGCCAGTGCGCATCGCCGTGTATTTTAAAAATCGTGTCCGGTCTCTCGCTAAAGGAAGCAGCACATGCATCCCCGTCGACGAGCCAGCTCCGCAAACCCCCAAACTGCGCGTGATCCGCATCCAGGTCCTCGTAGGACACGGTCCGCACGCGCACGCCCGCGTCCGACGCCAGCTTCGCCAGCTTCTCCATGTGCGCGATCTTCGAGAGTTCGAGGTCCAAGTGCCTTAACAACTTGTGGCCGACGGGCAGTTCGACCGGCGCCGCGTGCTGTTGAGCATCGTTTTGCGAGAAGGCATGAGCAACATGTTGTTCAAACCTCTCGCTATCGATCTGGTTCGCCTCCTTGGAGACCATCAACCGTAGTAAGTGTTGCCTCACGAGGAAAACAAGTTTTCCTCGCCTTTCTTTCAACAGAGGTAGGAGCCAGTCCTCGAAGGCCTCGTAAAAGAGATCACTCGAAGGTTGGTTGAGCATCCACTTGAAGCCGTAAGATCGAGATTTGTCCGACCGCTGCGCGCGCCACTTTTTGGCCACGAAGTTGAACTTGTCGCCTACTTCTATGTCAAAGGCATTCTGACCGCCGGGCGTCATCCTGAGAAAGCCGTCGACCGCAGCCTTCATCGTGTCTGAAGACCATAAAAACCCGCTCCGGTCGAAGAGCTCGCGGCCGCACTCGATGCAGGACGGTTTCTGGAGTTCGTTTAACAGCCAGCCACTTCCACTGCGCTGCGTCGTTATTACAATAAAATTCGCCTTTTTGAGTTGTACTTCGTACCTCTCAATCGATTGAGTTTTGTTCTCCGGCAGTCGCAACGTCCGAAAGACTTTAAATGAAGTGTCCTCCAATTGAGGGAGTAACGCAGGATCTAGATTCGATAAGTCTTTTCGTACGTGTTCGAAGTCAGCTAAGGTCTCCCTGAGGTCATCAGGTGTTATTTTCACGGAAGAGCTTTCGGGTACTGATGAACCGGACACGCCGACGTAGTCGAATAACCGCCCTAGCTCTGTAGAAGCGTCGCGCTGCAACGCTTCGTAGTACAAGACGAAAACCTTTCCACCGGACGCTGTTGTCGTGTTCCGTAATAAATCATACCAATACTTGCCCAGCTTCCGCGCGCTCTTGGACAGTGATAGAGCATCCACAGAAATCTTCTTCGACAACACTTCAGTATTACTTTCCACGCAGTCCTTGGCTTTTTGACTCAGGACCTTGTGCGTATCGCAAGCTTCCACCAACACGTCCGCATGAATCGATGAAATAGCGTGCTTGATGAGGTTCGTCCTCATGTACACCACGGTCTTCACCGGCGCTTTTAGGAGTTGGGGCCAATCGCGCTCCCAGGACAGGAACGGCGTGTGGCTCGGGTTCACGTCGAAACCTACTAGCTTATCGTCGAAGCAATCTGTGGTCGTCGGCGCGGTTAACCAGGCGTCCTTTTGGCCGTTGGGGCACATTTGGGTGCTACACGTGGGCCGGCGGACCATCACTTCAAAAGCTTTGCGCGTGCGGTCGGCGTCATCACTGAAGCAGCCTTGGGCCTCGTGGCGGAAGAAGGCCACGCGGTCGTCTTTCTCTAACATGTCGGCGAGCCACGTGCTTCCCGTCCTTGCTTTCTTGAAGACGACGACGGGTGAGGGCTGCTGCTGGCCCATGCTTAGGTGCGCGGCCCACGCGACGGCGACCGCGGGCCGGCGCATGCTTAGGCGTCACTTTTTAGTATCGATGGTGTTCACGGAGCCATGCCGAGGCTGCCCGTCGGGCCCAAGGGCATGAGAAAGCGCGTGCGCTCCGCGAGCTCGATTTTTGAGTGCGGGCTGTGAGCCCGCGCGCTTTTCGGCGCACCGAGCACCAATCGCGCGAGTCGTCCGGGGAGGTGTCGACCCAGAGCACGGGTCCCAGGTCTCCTGTATGTATGCGACCTGCACGCCGAGCTGCGCGCTGCTAACGTGTCCACGGTACCGCGGTGCGATATTTACCATCGAAACTTACGCATTACAAACGTCGGCACAGGGACGCCCTCGGCGGCGGCGAGACGCGATACGCTCGCCTCGCTCACCTCGGCCAGGTCGGATGAGTGGACGCCGCTGTCGACGACGAAGAGCGAGTCCAGCCCCGCGGCGGCGGCGCCGAGGACGTCGTGGCGCAGCGAGTCGCCGACCATCAGCGCCCTTCCCGCGTCGTCGACGCCCGCGGCGCGCAATGCCGCGGCAAAGTGGGACACACCGGGCTTGCCGTACAGCACGACCTCGCCGCCCATGGCCCGGTAGGCGTCCGCCATCGTGCCCGGCATATACAGCGGCGTCACGCCGTCGACATCTATAGTTTTTTGATCGGGGTTCGCGCAGAGCATTGGCACGGACCGCGCGGCGGCGTCCTCTAATAAGGCGCGATAGGGCTCGAGGTCGCCGGTTATCCGGAAGTCCGTCAACGTGCGATCGGCCATATCGATCGTGTCCGGCCCATAACCCACGATAACATCCGGCGCGGCGTCCGCGAGCGCGACACCCGTGCCCGCAAGGTATTCTGACGAGTCCCGGTCGCTCCAGCCCAGCACCACGGCGCTCGCATAGCTACTCTCGCGCAACGCCTCCCAGCAGCACTCGCCGCTACAAATGGCGTCATGGAGCCACTCGCTCCGGAAGCCGCGACCGGGCAGCTCCGCGATGAGGGGCGCTCGTCGCTTCGACGTGTTCGACAGCACGACTAGCTTCCGCGCGCCGCCCGCGTGCACCCTCTCGAGCGCGGCGGCGACGCCGTCGAGCAACGCCTCGCCGTTGTGCAGGACGCCGTACTGGTCGAGGATGATGGCGTCGTAGCGGTCGAGCGGCAGCTCTTGCAAGCCGTCGATGACAGCGGTTGCTCGGCGCGGCACTGATGCTGCTGCTGCAGCCTGTCTTGGCACAAAGCTGCGGACCGCACTCGCAATGCTTGCATAAAGCAGAGTCGTGAGGCTCATTCGACGTGCTGCCGCTACTACCTCCGCTTTTCAATTCGACAAATGATTGCGTGCTGATCGCAAACTATTCATTGCAAAACACTTGCAGCCGGGAGCTGTGCAGCCTGAGCAGCCTCGACGGGTTGAGCTTGCGAGCAAGCGACGACAGCACTCCGTTGGCTGGTGCAAGCAGCATTTTCGCACACATCGGAGAGGACAACGCATCGATTGCGGGCCCTCGGCACTGTGCAATCACAGCAGCAGCAATAGATCGAGCTGCGCTGTAGCAGCGCACTCGCAGGGTTAGTGAGCGTCCGTTACGCCATCGACGCGACGCCGTCCCGGTCACTACTGCGTCGACAAGCGGTGCGCAGCCATGCTCGCCGCCCGCCGCGTCGTCAGCGCGGCGACGCGCGGCCGCCGCTTCTCCAAGTTCGCCTTCGTCGGCGCCGGTAAAATGGCCGAGGCGATGCTCGCGCCGCTGCAGGAAACCACGATCGAAAATGAGACGCCATCGGTAAGTTTCTACGACGTGTCGTGCGCCGTCGCTAAAAGGGTGGCGGAAAAGTACCCTTCCTTAACGCGGGCGGAATCTCTCGACGAGTGTGTCGATGGAGCGGACGTCGTCGTGCTGTGCACGAAGCCCCAGAACTGCGACGCTGTGTTTGCGGACTTGAGGCCTGTCGTGCAAAATCAAAAAACGCCGCCCGTATTACTCAGCATCTTGGCGGGCGTGCCGACGGAGCGATTTAGAGCGGGTTTAGGATTGCAGAAAGTCGCTAGGGCCATGCCCAATACCCCAGGACAAATAGGCTGTGGCGTGACGGTGTGGACCGCGGGCGAACACAAAGAGCTGTTCACAGACGCCGATATAGAGCGGTGCAAGGGCGCGCTCGGCGCGTTGGGCAAGGAGATCTACGTCGAGGAAGAAAGCTATGTGGACATGTCCACGAGCATCTCCGGCTCCGGTCCGGCATATATATTTTTACTGATCGAAGCGATGGTCGACGCGGGCGTCCAAGAAGGCTTCTCGCGCGAAGTCGCAACAACTTTGGTGCATCAGACCATCCTCGGCTCCGTCAAGTACGCGATGGAGTCCGGCGAGCACCCGGCGGTCCTCAAGAACTCCGTCACTTCTCCTGCTGGTACTACTGCCTCCGCTATTTATGAACTTGAGAAAGGAAACTTCAGAACAGTTGTCCAGGACGCGATCTGGGCCTGCTATCGGCGAAGCTTGGAGATGGGCGGGCTCGACTCGAACGTCGGGCCGGGGCGCTCGGCGGGCCCCAAGCCGACCACAGAATTCCCGGACATGAACGGTAACTAACTAGTTTTATTATCCGACCTCTTCTGCTTCTTCTTCGCGCGCTCCTTCTTCTTCAGGGCCGACGCGTTCGCCCTTACCACAGCCGCGAGTTGGGCCTGAAACTTGACGAGGTCGGCGCCGTTCACAACAGTAGAAAGCTTCTTCTTCTCCGTCTTCGCCCTTACTAAAACGCCGAAGCGCGCCGGCGCCGTCTCGACGGTCGCGTCGTCACCGCCCTGGCCGCGCTTTGGCCTCTGCTGGAGCCGCTTGTGCGTGATCGTGAGCGAGCCGGCGTCGCGCGTCGCCTGGAAGAGCTTCGTGAGCTCGCTCAAGAACCTCGCCTCGTCGAGCTGGACCATTGGTTTGGTCGCGCGCCCGCGCGGCTCGCGGCTGTGCAGTGGGTGCTCTCGCTAGGCTGGTCTGCTAGCGCCGGTGCAGAAAGCGATGCAAGATTCGTGCGTCGTCGTCGCGGCAGCTATTTATTTGCAACTTCCTGTGCAGCGCGTGAGTTATGCGCGTAGTTTGGAGCGTCGCTTTTGCGCTTTGGCCTTGCCCAAGCCTCCACCCTTGGCAAGCGAGGCCGCAAAGGCACCAAGAGAAGGGGTCTACGGACAGCTCTTCGCACTTATGTTGTCGATTGATCGCGTTTTCAAAAACGTGCGGGTATTTCGACTCCTCGCCTCAGATTTCGTCCTGAGCCAAAACGGGAACAATACGCAGCCGCCGACATCGTTTTGACACGCGGCAGTGATACTACATATTCCGCTGTAGCGCCACCAATCGTTTCCGGTGGAAAAACCGCCGAGCCGTGTTGCAGCAAAGCATGCTAGCGACCGCGGTGCCCGCGGCGGCGCGGCGCCTCGTCGCGCGCCCGCCGGCAGCGGCGCGGCGGCGCCTCAGCAGCAGCGCCGTCTCGCGCCACCGCCCTATGATGAAATATGGGGACAGAAGACCGGTAGCCGCGAACGATGCGTTTGTGGCCCCCAACGCGACCGTCGTCGGCCGCGTCGAGCTGAGAGATGAAGCCAGTGTTTGGTACGGCGCCGTTGTGCGGGGGGACCACGCCGACGTGTCCATTGGTTCCGTAGTGAACGTCCAGGACCGCGTCGTCATCGAGACGGTCGCGTCCCTTGACTCTGGCTTCCCCGCCTCGGTATCTGTGGGAGACTACACTTCTGTTGGGGCCGGTTCTTGCTTGAAATCGTGTGTGGTCGAGCACACGGTCGATATCGGAGAAGGGTGTATTATCGATCAAGGCGCCGTCGTCCAGAACACTGTGATCCTCGAACCGGGCACCGTCGTGCCTGCCGGCGCTCTCATCACATCGGGCGGCCGGTGGGCGGGCAACCCCGCTCAGCTGATTGCTCCTTTGCCGGAGGAGGCCGCGGCGGCCATCGTCGCCAAGGCTGAGGCGAAGCGCGTTGAAGCAGATAATGCGCATGGCGAGTACGACCCCCCGGCCGGCGCTCCTTGACCAGAGTCGTTATCGTGTAAATAATTAGGATTATAGAGTCTTTACATCAGGGGGGTTTCTCAGTTCCGGTCCCGCGACAGCAGGCGGAGGATGAACAGGAACAGGTTGAGGATGTCGAGATACAGAGTTATCGACGCGAGGATGTGGTCGTCGTACCCGAGCCGCTCCGTGATCTGCCACGTGTCGAAGATGATGAAGCCGCTGAACAGCAAAGCGCCAAAGAGGCTGTAGAGCCCGCCCGCCAGCGCCGGGAAGAACAACGAGAACAGGCCCCAGAAAATGAGGAGGAGTAAACCCGAAGACAAGCCAGCTTCCATAAAGCTCCAGTCCCGTTTCGAGTACACGGTGTAGAGCGTAAGACTCGCAAATATCGCCGCCGTGAGCACCAAGGCTTCCACAACTATTCTCCCTTGCCCAGCAGCAGTATAGGACGCGCATACGACTCCGACCGTGTACGCCTCCATCAATGTCCACACGAACAGCAACTGCGCGTTCAACGGGTGCTGGTTCTTGAACGCCATCAGGGCGAAGAGCACTCCGAACGAGCCGAACATGCCTGTGTTTCGCGTTCGTGAGTCGCGGCGATGGCGTGGGGGAGAGTTGCACGCTGACACATGCCGATGTACATCAGCGACGGCGTCGTCATGACGAAGCGGCGGCAGGCGCCGTTCAGCGCTAGGACGGAGCACACGATCGTCGTCAGCGCGAGCTGGCACGTCAGGATGCCATAGACCTTCCGGATAAATCCCAGGCGCATCTGCCGCTGCACGTGCGCGTCGACTGCGTCTCCCACGCCTACCTCGATGTCCGGGACGTTGTCGTAGCCCTGGCTGACGCTTCGATACGAGCCCTTGACGGCCGGCGGCGCGGACGGGACGGCCTGGGCCTTGATGGGGTTCATCGTGTCTTGTTGGTCTTCACTGAACTGCGCGGCCATGGCTTTAGTGCTTTTGTCCGTCTACGCGCGTGCGCGCAAGGAAGTTTGATGCGACCGGTGGTCTCAACACGATGGTCTCCCCATCGATTTTCTGCTAGCGTAACAAGGATACTAGGACTCAGGACCTTGCGTCCTAGTCCAGCCGGACGGGTGGGCCCGGGGGGAGCGGGAGGGGTACGGGGAACCCTGCGACGTAACTAGCCTCAGCCTCAGCCTCAGGAAGCCCCTTATATTGGATAGTAACAGTTCTTCTTACTCCAGACTGCACAACAAGCTAATCATAACGGACTCCATTGCCCTCGTTCGAGCGCCTCTTGAGTCGCCCCCATGCAGTCACCGCAGCCGGGTTTGTCCTCAACGGCGACATCGGCTGCTGCGGCGAGCCCGTCGCCCGCGGCGGTGACGGCTCCGCACCGCGTCGCTTCTTGGCCGGCGGCGGCGACACGCTCCGCTCCGGCCGCGGCGGCGCGGGCGCCGGCACCGGCGCGGGCGCCTCCACGTCCATGGCCGCGGCCGGCGCCTCGTCCTCTTCCTCCGACGACGACGAGTCGTCCGACGACGACGACTCGTCGACCGACACGCGCCGCTCAGACGACTCCATGGGCGCGGCCGCGTCGTCGTCCGCCTCCGCGTCGTCGAGGACCTGGCGCAGGTGGGCGATGTAGCTCGCCCGCCTTTTGCCCTCGAGGATCAGGAGGTCACCGATGATTGCCCGCGCGCGGACCGCCGACAGAACGCCAGCAGTCCGGATCGTGTCCGCGTTCACGCCGACGGCGCTATCTTCGGCAGACACCGGCACCGAATCAGAATGTCGACGGGCCGACTTGCCCTCGCGCCGCAGGCGCATCCCATACCGCATCGACGCCTCGATAACACAATACTGCTGGTAGTTGATCGCGAGACCATAAAAGTCCCCGGCCAAAGCCGTCCAGATGTGCGGCTCATTCCGGGCGGCATCACCAGTGTAACGAGCACACAAGACCAAGGTGCGGAGCGCCGCCGAGCCGCCGACCAAGAACGAGTAGAAACCGTAATGTTCCCCGATGACCCGAATCTGCTCCTCGGAAAAGGCTTCCCCGGACTTGGGCCTAGCCCCAGCCTCCGACAAAAAACGCGCAGCGAGGCCCTCCTCCGTCGCTATTCTATCGAAACAATCTAACGCTTTTTCGTCCTCGGCCTTCTCCCGCAACGCTCGTCGCCAGGCGTCGTTGACCTCTTTCTGCAGGTCAGCTGACGCTTTAGTAAAGTCACAGAACACGTCCTGCGCGACCAGCTCGCCCGGAGCCTTGGCCTCATGGTTCCTAATACCTGCTGAATACAACACGGCCGTAGTTTCGGCGTCGGCCTGCCGCACTCCTTCGATGGCCTGCGTCGAGAACGTCAAATCGCTGCGTCGACGGCGCCACGAACCACTGCGTCGACGGGGACAAGTTGAAGGACCCGCTCCACGCCGAGCCGTACCTCCGCGTGGTTCTTCCGGCCCTCCCCGCCGTCCACGTCGTTAAAGCTCCTCGACGGGACCTCGGCGCCGTCGACGAGAGGCTTGCGCCCGAGTTCCCCGCACTCCTTGACGTACTTGGCCTGGATGGCCTTCTCCTGTGCCGTGAGCACCGTGACGGTAAATTTGTCGAGGCGCCCCGCCCCTTTCTTCCCTTTATAGGGCTTCTTCAACAACGACAGCCTCGCGGCCGCCTGGATCGCCGGGCACACGCGCTTCATGCGCTTGTAGATCGGGTCCTTCTCTATGTTGTCGGTGTCGCGCCAGGACAGACAGTTCCCGAGGGCCTGAATCTTGGCGTCCGCCCTAGCAACGGCGTCCGTGGAGCCGACACAGCCGTAGTAGATGCCGACTCCCAAATAGCGGCCGCCGACGCCGCATTGAACTAGATGGCAGTCGTCCTTTACATTATACTTGGAATGCGGCCGCGGCCTGACGTATTGATCAGCCGCAGCCAGCAGGTCGTCCTTGGTCGCTTCGGAGTTTTCGAAGACTTCCCTTAGCTTTGGACCACAGTCCGTTCCCTGCAGCCAGCCACCACTTCCTTTGGTCCCTAGTCGTTTGGCTTTTGCCTTCTCGCTTTCCTTCCGTTTTTCACCTTTCGGTAGGAAGTGCATCTTCGTGACTGGTAGCACGTGCTTCTTGTTGTTACCCTTGACCGTGTTCGCGGTGTCCCTCAGATAGTGTGCTTCTTCTTCTACAATAACTCTCATGATCCCCCGGTTTTTGGGGCCGCCGCGGCGAGGTTTTTTCCAGTCCAGCGACCCCGTCCACTCCACTTTTACCACGTCCGTGTCGTTCCAACCAGCAGGCACGGCCTCGTCTTTTGCCTTGTGGATCTCGGCCATCGTCGCCTGGCGCACCTCCTTAAAGCCCCCTTCTTTGAGGGCGAACTGCAAAGGCAACAGCCCGCGTTTCTTCGGCGGCATGGCGGCGGCCGCACGCAGTTATGCGCGGCAGTCGAACGGACAGGGGCAGCGGGGCCGTGGGGCCGCAAACACGGGAGGCACGACGGGAATTACAGCCGTGACTCGCTGCTAGCGGCATGTAAGACACTAGGCCTCGTTTTGACGCGTTGTTACGCCTCAAAACTACTCACCAAAGGCCTCCGCCAACGCTATATCTTACGCACGCATTGCTCCGGCTGTGCCGCGCCACTCCCCTTCGACGCGCCGCGATCTATGCAGTTAAAAACGAGATGCTGTGCAGCGCTCCTGCCAGCACCACCACTGGCGCCGCGGGTACGAGCAGATCTGCAAGAAAAACGCCGCGGCGGCACCGCGCAGCAATACCACGCATACAAAAAATACAAGAATGCCGTTGCGGTCGCGGTTGAGAAACGCGCCGACGACACGAAACGGTCAGACGTGCTACAGCTCGTGGAGGTCGCCGGTTGACGCACAAAATAAGGCCTCGTGCACCGCCCCGCGTGGTACGGAACGGCCGTCGCGTCGCGAAGGCTAGTCGCGGCGAGTACGGCGTCTCCCGACGGGATCTAGGCCAGCAGCGCCGGCCGTCCAGGCTCCAGGCGTGCCACGCGGTCGTCGACTCCGCGGGCGCGGGTCTCCGACGGGATCGTCGCCGACGCGTCTCAAAATGTTGGCCCTGCGCCGTGGGCCGGCCGCGCGAACTCCGGCGCCACTTTCGAAGCTTTGCCTTCGACATGCTGGTGCTGAAAACGCATCTAGGATTATGCCGGCGTGAATGAAGGCGTCACGTCGACGACGTCCAGCTGGAGGAGGAGTACCCTCGACGCCATCGCCGCGACACGCGCAATGTTTAGAGGCGGCCTGTCGGATAATCCGCGCCGACGCGTTGGAGAAGCAACCAGTACGGGTCATCGGGGCCGACTCAGTGCCGGGGCCGCGGCTGTTGAGTCGACGTCCGCGCGGCACGTGCGGCACGCGCGGAGCCTTTAGGGCCGGCAGCGGCGACGCGTGCGGCGCTTGTGACGAAACGCCGGCCTTTAATTTGTGCTACGAGTAAGAAAGTTAAGCCTCTAGAGGCGGCCGAGGCTGTGCTGCAACTCGATCGCCGTGTCGACGAGGTTGACGGCGCGGCCCCACCCGAGGCCCGTGTGCTTCTTCTTGAACGCCTGCTCGGTGTTGCGGTTGAACTTGTTGTTGAGGCACTTGATCATGAGCTGCGGGGGACACGACCGGTGAGTCGGAATGAATCCTGGGGCAACGTCGCGTCGATGGCGTGGAGGGGAGAGGGCGAGGCTCCCGGACAATTGAAGGCACCCTCGGGATCGGGGACGCTGCAAGTTTCGAAGAAGTTGTTGGGCTCGTCCATCGTCGCCGCCACGACGTGGTCGAGCTGAAACCACTTCTTATCGAGCAATTCCTTGAGCGTCTTCTTGGAGATGCGCGTGCCGTAGGCGGCCACGAGCATGTCCAGGAAGAGGCCCCTCTTCTTGAACTTGCGCTTGATGGTCTTGAACAAGTTGCCGTAGTAGCCGCGGTGGCTGAGGCTCTTGAAGTCTTCCCGGATCTGCGGGGGGTTCAAGTTCAAGGTCAACTTCAATGTCAACCCTACTCTCGACTCTCACCGAAAAGAAACGCGGACGACCCTCCCTCCCGCACCTCTCTAGGCCATCGGAACGACGACTCGAAGGGGAAAAGACACGGCCGCGCGCGAGCTCGACGAACGGCGCGAGCGTCTCGTTGCCGACAAAGAGCGGCAGGCCCTCGCCCTCCGGGTTGATCAGCGCGTCAGCGACGTCGTCCGCGTCCATGGGCGCGTCCTCGTTGTCCGTGAACTTGATGCCCGAGCCCTTGAGGGCCTCGGCGAGCTTCTCCTCCATCTCCTTCTCGCTTTCCGCGGACGCCGAGGCCTGCAACGCGGCGATGTTCGCGCGGTGCCACGCCACGCCCTTGATCTTGGGTGTCTGGCCCTTGACGAACCGCTCGAACCACGACTTGGCATAGTTGTGGTTGTCCTCGAGCTTTTCGAAGAGCTTGGACCTGCGTGAGTTTACTATTGCGACCTCGTCAAAGACCGTTCTGCGCGGCTTCAGGACTGCTCGAAGACGTCGAGCAGGGCGTGCCGCTGCTCGAGCTCGCTCATGCCCGCGTAGGATTTGCGGTAGACGACGACGTTGTAGGTTGTCATGCCAGTGTCCTCGTCCTTAACGGACCTTAAGATGACATACTCCTGGCCTTCCTCGAAGTCGCGCACCGGCGGAAATTTGGTGAACGGGGCCTGATCTAGGTGGTGGTGGAAGGTGGTCGTGTCGCGCATGAACGCCTCGACACGCTCCTCAAATGCCGCGTCGTCCAGGTCGACGAAGTCGGCGAGGCGCTCCGGCTTCTTGATCGTGCGCGCCAGGGCGAGCCTGGGCGGCGCCTTGTTCTTGTGGGTCGAGCGCTTCTTGTGGGTCTTGGACTTGGCCATGGATGCGACGGGAGCGAGAGCGTTAGTGGCGGCGGCGAAGAGGATGAGTTTGGTCGTGGCGGCGATGCAGCGCATTATCTATCTCACGGTGAGATGAGTCGCGCTATCAAAGGGGTGACCCAATATAATTTTCTAGCGTATTAACACACTAGCACACTCACTGAGCAAGTTAGCTGCGCTGTCCAAGCGGCGCCGCAGACGTAACAAACAGAGCGGGGATCATCTCACTCGCACGGCATTGATCAGGCAACAGCGCCACCAGAAAATCAGGGCTGAGCGAGGCCCCAAAGAGGAGCTGTAACAAGCCACAGCCACAGCCAAAAATGGCCAGGCCGTACCTAGACCGCACGCCAGAAGGCGCCCTCTACCAGATCTTCTCCCACGTCGAAGCCGAAGACCTGGCTAGATTATCCTGCGCGTCCTCGAAGCTCCGAATCGGCAGTGAAAACTTCGCCCAATTACAAGTCAAACAAAGAGAGTGGCGGTTACTCGACGGCGCCACGGCGACGGAACGACTAGCCAGTGAAATAGTTTACTTCGACGCTGATGCCTTTCGCGCGGTAGGAAGAGATGCCCCCAGATTGAGATCCGCGAGGAGACAAGGCTCGCGAGCAAGATTACGAGTAGCGCCACCACCAGGCTCGACAAGGGCAACACGCTCAAATAACGTGCCCGTCGCCGCGTTCTCGGAGCATGGTTCTCTCATGAAGGTCCAGCGGCCGGGGCGATATCGAGTGAGCGGCGTCGTCGAGCCGGCTCTGAAAAGGCGTAGACTGAACCCCGAGGACGAGGCGAGGCGAGAACGACTGGCGTTCCAAGTGAAGGTGGCCGCCGTCGATCCCCGTAGTAGCATCTACGTCGGAGTCGCGACGAAACGATGGGCCCGAACGCGGGGCGCGGCCCAGGCTATTCGCTCGGAAGAGTGCTGGTTGCTGGATTTACGAAGAGGGCGCTTCGTGCACTCGTTTCCGGCCTATGATCAGGCCGCGCGTGCGGCGCATGGGGCGCGAGCGAGGTACCACGCGACCTCTGATGATACGGTCGTCGAAGGAGACGTGCTAGGTGTGCGCGTGATCGACGGCGCGGCGCACTTCTTCCGGAATGGCCGACGATTAGCTTTTAGTGCGGGAGGTCGGGGCAGCAATCAACTCCAAGACGCGGGCTGGGGCCGGCCGATACCGCTCTCGCAAGATTTAGTGCCCATCGTCGAGGTCCATGCGAGAGAACCGGACGACGACGACGAGGCCATGGCTCCGTTGGCATTGCAACTAGGCGCGTGGCGGCCGCCTCCTTATTATCATGGGCAATCCCTCCAAGCGCGACGTATTATAGAAGACGATCCTGTTCGCCGTTTCGAGACGGGAGAGTTCGCCGACGTCTGGCCCTCCATCACGAATGACCCTGCATTGAGGGACATCACGCAACCGCTACAAAACGACCAGCTGACGTTTCGGTCCTTGCGGATTGTCATTTGTTCGGTGCTACCTCTGTTGCCTCTGATAGCTGGGTTGTCTCATACGTTGTTGGACGTAGGCGGCTTCGGCATCGGCGTCGCTTGTAGACAATGGCGGCCGACGCCGGTCCTGTGGTTGCTAGGATTGCTATTTAGGCGGGCCGCGGATTCGATAGCGCTGTCGTTGGCTGTTTCTGCGGTCTGGAAGTGCCATTTTTACGATCGGAGACGACCTAGGAGGACTAGAAGAGGCTTGCGCAAATTGCTGCAGATGCATCTGTTGAAATGTTTTGGGGTGGCTCTGTGTGTCGCCTTGTTGCCGTCGTCGCTAGCCCTCTCCAGAAGTGCGAACGCATTGACTTCTTACAGGGACGGCGTCGTGCTCGAGTACGGCCCGATGAAATGGATCTTGAAAGGGGGCTGGCGCGGCGCCTTCGAGACGTGCGAGAAGTGGGTCGTCGTGGAAGCAGCAGCGGAGGGCGTCTTCCAGCTCTGGCGGGTCTTGAGGCAGTCGAAGCTCGCCGCTTGTTTATGCTCATTCCCGGGCGGCGAAAGCGCCAGGGCGCGCCGCGCATCAGCAAGGGCCGTGGCCAAGCTCTACGCGATGATGGTCCTCGTGCCCGGGAGTGCCGCACCTTTATTATACGCGGCCGCCGAGCACCTCGCCGGCGGCTCGAGACCCCATTGGCTCGTGGCCGTCGTCGCGTACCCCGTGCTCGGGGCCTGGGCGGCGTTCACGGCCTTCGTCAAGTTCGCGTTCGTCGTCTTCGCGCTCAATACGCTGGCGGGCTTCGAGGACTTCGACTCGCCGGGCTGGCTCCTCGGGTAAGATGGTTTTGTGTTTAGTAGACGTCGCGACGATGGCGTGGGGGTGGCCTGTAGTCTTCTTGAGCCATCCGCGAACGTAAAAACAAACCCGGAAGCCGTTTCTTTCACGAGGACAGCTGCCACACGGCTGGGTGCGATGGTCCGGCGCGCCCAGACGTCCGAGAGTTGCCGCGAGCCTAGGGTCAACGAGGCTCGCTGCGCCTCGTTTCGGCGCCTTGGACATTGCGAGCAGGCGCGAGATTTCCGCGCAAAAGCCTCCAAACAGCAGCCGGCTGCCTCCACGCCCATCAAAAGGGCCCACGGCCCCCACGGACCCCCCGCCGCACGCTCCGAGCCCGGGCGAGCGGCCTCGCTTGCCGAGAAAGGGCTGCCTATAGCTATGGACTACGCCGACCACAGCGACGACGAGCTGACGGGCGTCGCGGCGACGCGCGAGATCTACGCGACCTTCGGGTATCCGCCGTCGCAGCCGCTGCCGCGATCCCGGCGGCACGTCTGCGCTGTGGTTGGAGGCGCGACGGTCCTGTCCGCTATTTTAGTATTGGTCGCTGGGCATTCCTACGACCCCACGACGGCCTTCGCCACATTACCGCATGCCCTACGAGCGGCGACCTGTGCATCATCTAGTAATGTACCGCCGCCGACGATACGAAGGCAAGCCGACAGCAAACCCAAACACTGGTCGCGCGGAGCAGCCGCGGACCCCTGCGCGATGCACGACGTGATTATCGCGACGACGCACAAGACAAATTTAGATGCGCAGCTACGGAGCGTCTCCGATCCCAACTCAAAAAATTACCGCAAGTACCTGACGACCGAAGCGGTCAACGAGCTAGCTATTGATCAAAACCATGTGAGGAATATAGGGAAGTGGGTTTCGGAAATAGGCGCCCAGGAGATCAAACGTACAAAAAATGGAGAGTACATCACCGCACGCGCGAGTGTCGCGACGTGGACCGAAGCTTTGGGGTGTGAGTTCTTCGACTACTCCTACGAAGGCAAGAAAGCGCCGCGCTGCGACGGTGACTACGGGTTGCCGGTGCATGTCGATGCGTCGGTCCACGCCGTATTTAATGTGGGCAATCTAGCGCCGCGCATCTCCAAGCTCAAGGGCATCACGAAGCTCGTGGACAAGGAGGTCACGGAGTACGTCACGCCCTCCGTGCTAGCTGCTTTTTATTCAATACCTTCAAGTGGTGCGGAGACCGCCGGCGCGTTCGGGCCGGATATCCTCATACCTCCGACCGGCTCCGCCTCAGCAAGGCAAGCGGTCTTCGAGACCCAAGGCGAGTACTACTCGCCGACGGACCTGGCCCAGTTCCGGAGCTATTTTGGATTACCTCCTGCTGATGCTACACCAATTAGTAACATTGGTTCTCATGATGAAGCGATTGCTTGTGATGTGGATGCGGACCTATGTGACGAAGGCAACCTGGACATGCAATATTTAACTACAGTGAACCCGTATGGGCCGACCACTTATTTCTATGTTACTCTGGCGGACGTCGCGACGGACCCGTTCCTAGCTTTTGCGATGGCCCTGGCCGACCTCGTGGAACCGATCTACGTCGCCTCGATCAGCTGGGGATCGATCGAGTCCGAAGAGGTGCCTTCCATCATGGCGTCTTTTGATGTTGAGGCGGCTAAGTTGGGCCTGAAGGGTGGTACCATCGTAGTTAGCAGTGGAGACGACGGCGCGAACGGTTTGGGGACGGAGTGCGGCTACGCTCCGAGTTTCCCGGCGTCGTCGCCGAACGTCTTAGCTGTGGGTGCCACCAATGCGTACGACTGGTCGGGCACGGCCGGAGCCCCGAACGAGATCGTCTGCCAGGCTGATGTACTCGGTGGCGTCGTTACCAGTGGAGGCGGCTTCTCGGGCACCTACACCCAACCCTACTGGCAGGCCGATGCTGTTGCGAGTTATTTCGCCCAGGTGGACGGTACGCAATCACAACCGGCGGGCGGCTTCTCGAAGGGTGGTAGGGGCTATCCGGACGTCGCGCTTGCCGGCAAGGACTTCGAAGTGGTCATCGGGGACGTGCTCTACCTCGTGAGCGGGACGTCCGCCAGTGCACCTTCGGTAGCGGGCATGCTCGCGCGCATCAACGCCGGTTTATTAGCTGCCGGGAAGTCGCCCGTGGGCCTCGTGAACCCGACGTTATATGCCTCGTCTGGTAGCTTCGCCAACGACATCGTCGACGGCGACAACACGTGCACGGCCTACTTGCTCGAGTGCGAGCAGGGCTTCTACGCAACAACGGGCTGGGACCCGGTTTCGGGCTGGGGCTCCGTCGACTACGGGCGCCTCGAGGCGCTCCTCGCATAGTATTGTAACTTAATCGTTCGTTTCACACATCACAGACAATAGGCGGCCCGCGCGCGGCGAGCCAGTCTTTCAAAACTGCGCAGTCATTGCCGGAGAGGTCGTACTCGGAACACGCCGCGGCCACGACAGCAGAAGGATCCTCGCCGGCCTCTACAACAACGGTCGTCGTCGACCCGTCGCCTAAAGTGACCTCCGCGGAGGCCGGCCGGCGGTGGTTCCAGAGCGCGTCGCGCAAGCGCATTGCCATGGCGCGCATCTGGTCGACGCACGCGTCGTCGTCGCGCCCGAGCGCGCCGCACGCGCGGCGCGCCACGTGATCGGGATCGTCGCAGGCGCCCACGCGCACCGAGTCTTCGACGCCGCCGCTCTCGAAGGGTAGCGGCAGCGGCGCCGGCATTCCGTCCAGTTCCGTCGGCGGGATAGGAGCGCCCTCCACCACACATAAACGGCCGTAGTGGAACGGCGAGCCGCGCGGGACCGACGCGAGCACGCGGCCGCGGAACGCCTCCGTCAAATGAGGGAGCTGGGCACGCCACAGTTTATTAAGGGGCCCGCCCGTCTCTTCACCTAAATGAATTGCGGCGGGCCGTTGCGCGCCCCTACAACTAGAAGTGGCCACGGCGCGCGCCGTTTGTGCCAGGTTGTCGTCGAAGAACCCACCAAGAGCGTGGACGCGGCCCGTGGCGCCGCTCACGCATGTAGTTTTACGAACGCGCGCCGCCTCCATTTCTGTTGAGGAGCACGGTGGCGCGCCGCCCAGAATGTCGAGCGGCGTCTGCTGGAACCCTGCTGGGCCTACGGCTTCTATATTTAAAGCGGACATGAAGAGGCCAAACACGACATCATCCGCGTACGCGTTGTTCAAACGCAAGCCTCGTCCGTCATGGTTATGATGCGCCGGCCAGGACATATTTGCGTTACATGTTTGAGCGGGGCAGCCCGTCGTCTCTACTAAGTAGAAGTAGAAGTCCAGGTGTTTTTCCGTTAATTCCGCCGCGGGTTCCGAGAGGGCCCAGCCCGCGCCGCCCCAGGCGAAGCGGAAGCGCTCCTCCTGATCTGCGTATGCGATCGCCATATCGCCCACGTAGTACGGCTTCGTACTATCGTACGCTGCCAAGTGCCACGTTAATGCGTCGACGTCCACAAAGGTGTCGTCCATGACGCGCGCGAACCATTTAGCTGACGCTCTTTTTCGTAACTCGACGAAGGCGCGGCCCGACTTGCACGGCACGCCCGCTTGACTGGCCTCGCAGGCGACGGCGACGCAATTCCGGTCGTCGCACGCGTCGCTGACGACGAGGACCGTGATGCCTCGGGCGCGGGCTGGGGTTATCCAAGCATCCTCCAGTGGTGGCAGCCTGTCCTTGGCGACCGGTGAGGAGGTGATGACGGCGTAGGCGACGTCCTGGACGTCGAGGGCGTTTGTTATTGCTGCTGCTGCGAGCAGTAGTCGCTTCATTTGGCGTCTAGGCTGCTGTGCCCAGGTGGGCAGCCCATCAAAATCTGGTCTGTCGCTAGTAGCTCTATCGACGCTAGGATCGGTCTTTGCGCTTTGCGCTTTCATGGAGCGAACGCACGAGGAGAGCCATAGCGGTGCAATAAAAGACGGCGCAGGAGTAGCTCGGACCTCACAGCGCTGGGATCTCGCGTGCGCTACAACTGTCGCTACGCTCCCGCTGCGGTTCATTGCCACAGCAAAACTGACCAATTGCATTTATTGTGCGCGCCACAGCGCATCCACGTTTTGCTACGCTGCGTACTGCAGCGCACAACACTGCACTGCAGTCTAGGATGCCTCACTGCCTGACCGACTCGGATGACGAGGACGCGCCCGCGCAGCGACCCGCGGCGCGACGGCGCAACAGGCCGCCGGAGGTAATTGCGATCGACCAAACGCCGCCGGCATCGGACGACTCGGACTCTAACTCGGACTCGGAGGACAGCGCCAGAGCCTTATCCGTCGTCGACTGCCGCTCCGACTCGTCGGACGACTCGGACTCCAGCGACGACGACGAGGCCACGCCGCGCCGCAGCGAGTACTCGTTCAGTGCACAGCCCGCCGCCACGCCGTCGCTCAGCCTGAAGACGATGAAGCAGACGATCAAGGACGCGGGCCTGGGCGTCGCGGACCTGTTCGAGCGCAAGGACGTCGAGGAGCGCTACGCGCAAGCCAAGGCGCGCCTCGCCGAGGCCGAGCGGCTCAAGCGGCGGTCGCGCGACGCCGACGGCGCGCCCGCGCCCAAGGCCCCGCGCGTCACGCCGCCGCCGCGGCCGCCGCGGCCGAGCCAGCCGCGCGCGCGACGGATGGCGCAGGCGCCACGCGGTGTGAGGACGGAGCCGCGCACGGGCGTGCGCGTCGTCCACAACGTCCGCGGCGTGGAGGGTCTGAGCATCGCGTACGACGTCTTTGACGAAGATGTCGAGGCGCGGATCTTCGAAGGCACCGAGGCGTGCAACCGGCGATCTTACGACATGGCCTTTCAGAAGAAAGGCGCGAGACGGCAGACGGACTGGCGGCTGATGAAGAACCCGTCGAAGAAGCAGGACGCCGATGGCAACTGGTACGGCCGCGCGTCAAGCGACGTCCATAGCTTCCGCCACTACGCCTGGTTCGACTGGGCGGCGATCGGCTTCGCGCGCGACCACCTGTGGGCGGGCCTCCCGCTGCCGGACCTGAACAAGCGGAGCCAGTACATTCCCAAGCAGACGCGCCCGGCGATCAAAAACATGCTCTCGCCCCACTTCGACCCGCAGGGCCATTATGGAGAAGCGATCGTCGGTTTGTCCGTCGGCGCCGATGCGATCCTCGTCATGCAGCGCTGCGCCAAAGGGCACTCCCGGTGCAACTGCAAGGCGTCGGAGAAGGAGAAGATCTGCATCCCCCTACCGCGGCGCTCGATGTATATCTTCCGCGGGCGGGCGCGGTATTCTCTCCAGCCCGGCTACACGCACGGCCTCGTGTGGCCGGCGAAGCGTGCCGCGCCGCCGGATTGGAATCCGACCGGCGAGCGGCGGTCGATTACCTATCGCGCCGGCAAGGCGTGGAATCTCTTCTGCCTCGAGGAGCCCCCCTTCCCGGAGCTCTGCCGCGCCAGTCCCGCCGAGCGAGCTCAAAGGGCCGAGGCGCTCCGGCCGCTGAAGGACAGGAAGACGAAGCGCAAGGGCGAGAGGGAGCGGTGGGTCCGGCCGAACGAGGAGTCCCTGGCCTCGCTCGGCCGCCACTACGAGAAGCTGGCGTGGCGCTTCTAGTAGTTGTGCTTAAGAATGTTACCCAGATGCCGCCACCGGCCGGTCGCTCGGCGGAAAGTAGGACACGGGATGCTCGGGCGCGGGCTGCGCGGCCGGCGGCGGCGGCGCGGGCGCCTTCTCGACCTCCTCGGCCACGGGCACCGCAGGTGACGCCTTATCAATAGACGACACGGGCCGCGCCAGCGCCGCGGCGCTCGTCCGCGCAACCACATCAGCCGCGACCTCGGCCGACCCGCACGCCTGCGCCACCACTAAAATGGCGTCGGCCATGGCCGCGGCGCGGACCTTCGTGGCCTTGGCCTCGGCCTCGGCCAGGGCCACGACGCGGTCCGCGAGGATGCGCGTTTCCCGCGTCGCCGCTTCGTGCGCGTAGGCCGCGTCGCGCCGAGCTGCTTCCCTAGCCATTTCGACGCGTTGCACGGAAGCGGCGGCCTGGGCCTGCTTCTCCGCCAACGCGGCCTGGGCCTGGGCCCGCTCCTCGTCGTTGCGCGCCGTCAGCGCCGCGAGCGTGAAGTTCCTCACCTCCAGGCCCCACGACGCCGGTGCTGAATCGTTGGAGAGCTGGTGCTTCACCGCCGCTTCGACCGCTGAGCGCTTCGTCGCCAATTCGTCGGTCGAGAGCGCAGCGACTTCTTTTTGCACCAGCAAGCCGGCCAACTCGGCTAATTTTTGCGCGGGGTCGTCCGACGCATGCCGCGCCTTCTCCGCATCTACAATACACACGTTCGCCGTCGCCGCCGCATCCACACCGACGCCGTCGCGGCTCAGACACTCGGGCGGCGCGGGCACGACGATGGTTTGTTCCCGCGTGTCAACGACCGCAGCGATGGCATCTAACCCGGGCACGCCGACCCAGTAGCCCGGGCCCTTCACATCATAAGGCTGGCGGGCCCGCTCGACGACGTGGGCCTCGCCCTGCGGTACCACATTAATCAGCGTGTTGGCCTTCGTGCGCGGCCAATTGCTGGTGGTCTTCGGCTCGTCGAAGGCGTACTCCGTGCTCATGGCGCGCGTCGTCGTGGCGCGGCGGCGCGCGGCGAGGCGTGCGGTTTGGCGCAGCATTTCTCGCGCCGCGTCTTTCTGGTTGAGAGTGCTGGCTGTGGTCCTAGGTGGTGCGCTCTCTGGCCCCTTACTGGTGGCTTTTGCAACAGCACCGCGCCCAGTCTATATCGAACGGCTCGCAGGTATGCAGCGCTTGCTCTGGTGCCGCCGCTTTGGCCGTCTGTGCCGGCCAAATTGCGAGCTGTTTTGCATTGGTGCACAGACTTATGCGAGCCGTCCGACGAGGCCGGTAGCGTGACGCGTGTGCAACGAGCAATGCAACG
Organism: Pelagomonas calceolata; assembly: GCA_918797485.1. Lineage (NCBI taxonomy): Eukaryota > Pelagophyceae > Pelagomonadales > Pelagomonadaceae > Pelagomonas > Pelagomonas calceolata. Next base: position 2,589,202 of record CAKKNE010000003.1, on the reverse strand, counting down.
AAGGGCTAGAGTAATCGAGCTAGCGTAAGAAGATACTAGCAGCAAAAGCAAAGATAAGGCTGCCAAGCAGTTCAGGCTCCTGTGGGCCTCGTTGGTGATTGTTGGTGCGATCCAGGCGTTGGAAACGTCGCGTGACGTAGCCATGCGGCTTCTCACCTTGCTTCCGCTGGCAGCCACGGCTCTCCAGGCGCCAAACCAGAGAGCGCCAATCCAGAGAAGATCGACGGCGCGGCGCGCGTTCTCCTTCTCCGAAGCCGCTGACAGCTTAAAACTCGACGAGGCCTCGTCCAAGGCCGCCGACGCCGCGGCCAAGGCCTCCAGTAGCTTCTTAGATTCATCGAGCAGACTCGGCGCCCAAACGAGCGACGCCGTCGCCGCCTCTAGCAAAGCCACCTTTGAAGCCGCGCAATCCGCTTTAAAAGTGGTCGATTCCGACGCCGTGAAGAACGCGTTGAAAGCGGGGGACGGCGCGGCGGACGCCACCGCGCAAGCGATCAAAAGGAGCGCCGACGCGCTGTCTTCCGTGAAAGTGGACACGTCGGCCTTCGACAAGGCCGCTCAAAGAGCGGCGGAGGCCGCGTCCAAGGCCGCCAGAGACGGCGCCACCATCACCAAATTCGAGGCGCCCGACCTCGGGAAAAAACTCTCATCGATCGACGCGTCGGGCATCAACCGGGGCTTCGCCGACGCGGGGAAGAAGATCTCGGCGTCGGTGGACGCGAAGACGCTGACCACAAACCTCGACGCGGGCATGAAGCAGCTCGGCAAGAATTTGGCTGTTGATGTGGACAGCAAAGCCATCCAAGCTTCCTTCGCCAATGCCGGCAAGAAGCTCTCTTCCGTGGACACGAGCGGCATCGATCGCGCGGTGCAGAAGGCGTCGGCCAATGCCGCCAAAAAGCTTAGTAGTGTTGACCTCGACGCCGTCGCGAAGAAGGCCGCTCAAAATGCTGAAAAAGCGGCCAAGTCCGTAGATACTAAAGCGCTGCAGAAGCTGTCCGCGAACGTGGACAAGAAGCTGTCGGCAGCGAAGGCCCCGTCCTTCGACAACCCTCTCCTGAAATTCAAGGAGGGTCTCGGTGCATCGACGGCGAAAGCCGGCGGCGCGAAGAAGGCCTTCGGGGCCAAGAAGGCGGTCGCAGGCGCCAAGGCTACTGGATTGGCGGCGGCTGCCGAAAGAGCTGCGGCGTCCGCGCGGGAAGCGGGCGAGAACGCGGCGTCGCTCGACTTCGAGGCGCCCGATTTCTCCGGGGTTATTGACGCGTACCACGACGCCTTTCCGACCGTGTCGGACGACGTCTTGGACATTGCGGCGTTAGTTGTCGTTCCTCTGGTCTTGATCGCGGGCGGCACCGCTAGGGACGGAGGCAAGGCCTCCGGCTCTGCCGCGGCGGACGCTCGGAAAGCTGCCGAGGAGGCCGAGCGGCTCCGCAAGAAGGCCGACGCTGACAAATCGGAGAAAGCTCGTAAGGCGGCGCGCGAGGCCGAGGAGAGGAAACGGAAAGCGGAGGCGAAGGCGCGGGACGAAGCACGCGCTGCGGAACAGCGGGAACGGGAGCGGAAGCGCGACGCGGAGAAGCGCGAGGCCGAGCGCCGCGACGCGCAACGCGCGTCCGAAAGGCGCGCCGCGGACGCGAAACGCGACGCGGAGCAACGCGCGCGCGACGATAAAAGGGCGGCCGAGGCGCGGGCGCGCGACGAGAAAAAAGCTGCTGATGCAAGGATGAGGGAGGAGAAGCGTCTAGCCCTGTGTGGAAATCAACCAGTGCGTCGGGTGCACCCGACAATTCTTCACGAAGTCGTCTCTCGGCGATGGCGCGGCCGTCCTGGCTCGGTCGAGCGGTGAGGAACTAGCACCGCCACGCCATCGAGCAAACGTCGCGTCGATGGCGTGGAGGTCGACGTGGCGATTCAGCACGAACGCGCCGTGAAATTTGGATTTCCACACAGGTCTAGCCGACGAAAAGAAACGCAACGAGCAGAAATTGGCCGACGAGAAGCGCCGCCAGGCCGAGCAGCGCGAGGCGCAAAGATTACGGGACGAGAAAGCTGCTCAAGCGCGGCGCGAGGCCGACGAACGAGCTAGGATGGCCAAACGACCGGTCGCGGCCCCGGGCCCCTACGACGCGAGTCAGTTCCTGAAATACTGCATCAAGTTCGACAAATTTTATGGGACCCAGGAGGAGTATGATTCTCATTTTGCGCGGTGGAAGGAACGCTCAAAATACATCGAAGAATATAATAGAGGGCTCGCGCCGGGCGAAGCCAAATTAGTGCTCAACGCGCAGGCGGACCTGTCGGACGAGGAGGTCGCGGAGCTGGCCTAGGGAGGGCGTAAAGTCGTAAATTTTCGAAACGTGCCAGTGGGACCCGTGTCCTAGGCAGTGACAGTCGCATTTTCGAAAAACGTGGGGAGTCTTAGGCATACAGGCATACAGGGGGACTTCGTCTCGCGGTCTCTACGCGACGCCGTAGAAGGCGGCGCGCGTATCGAACATTCCGAGCAGCTCGTCGTACGCCGCCTTGTCCGCCGCGGTCGGGCCGTCGGAGGGCATCAGCAGGCCCTCGACCTCGAAGTTGAGCGTGGGGATCTTGGGAGGACCTCCGCCGAAGTCCCTGGGGAGCCCTTTGAGGAACGCGACGCGGCATCGGAGGCGCGAGCGGTAGCAGCCGAGGGCCGTGAGCCCGTCGTCCGTGATCGACTTGTCCGCACCGCAGGCGAGGAACACGCGGAGCATCGTCAGGTCCGGCGATTCGGAGTCGACGTTCATCGCGGCGAGCATCAACGGCGTGGCCCCGAGGGCGTCGGCGTCGTTGATCGCGTCCCGGCCGCCGATCGAGCAGAGCAACTGGACGAGCGGCGCCAGGGCCGGACACTCCTGGGAGTGCGCCGCGCAGTAGTGGAGCGCGCGGGCCTTCCGCACGCAGGTGCCCTGCTGGGTCACGCGCTTGATGATGAAGGTCACGACCCTGCGCATCGTCGCCTCCGAGATGGGATTGTTGCGAGCACGCGCGCAAAAGGACGAGAGGAAGTCGCTGAGCTCCGCGTCGGCGGGCCGCGGCAGCGGCGGCGCCGGCATGACCAAGCCGGGCGCGGACGCCTCTTCGTACGACATTGGAATCGCGCGCCAGGTCGCGTCGACGCAGTAGAGGTGCGAATTCTGGTAGCACTCCTTGAGGACCTCGTCGACCTGATAGAAGCCGACGCGGAGGAAGGGCGTCATGTCGCGGCGGGCGCCGCGCCGGGCGAGGTCGTACGCCGCCTGCCGCTTCGCCGGGTCCAGCTCGTCCGAACCGAAGAAGCTGGGTCTGCCGCCGCACGCTGCAAGCTCTGCCCCCGTCAGGTGCGTCCGCGCGTCGGGGACGTAGGCGGCGCAGCCCCAGCCACCGACGAGGTCCCGCAACTGCTGGAGCGCCACCGTGGCGATGTCGGTCCGCGGGTCCGTCGAGGCCGGCGCCTCGATCTCGAACGTCTCGATGTACGCGAACTGGCCTCGGCCCACGCCGTCGCCGTGCGCCCGGAGACACTCGAGCCGCGGCGTCGTTCCGTCGGCGTCGAAGAACGTGGTCGCGATGTCGTAGAGCGTGCCGTCGCCACCGACGTGGTCAATAGCCGAGTTGAAGTCCCAGCTCTTAGGGTCACCGGACCAGCGCGCGAGGAGCGCGCGATCCACGAGCACGAGGGCCACGCGGCCGACGGCCTCGCCTTCGTAGCTGATGGTGGCCCGCACGTGCGTGACGGCGCCGCACTCGCCGTACTTGTGGCCGTCGTAGTCGTACTCACCGTCGCCCACACCGTCCTCGCCGTACTCGGCCACCGCTTCTGCGTACTGGTCGACGAGCTTCACTTCCACGTTGGGAATAATCGGCGGCGCGAGCGCGTAGGGCGCCTGGCACACCTGGCAATTGTGCGCGTACTGTTCGCGCCCCGGATCCTGCAGGTTCCGGCGCTGCAGCTCGCGCAGGCACTGCTCGTGGATGACCGTGTTGCACCGGCACGGCGCCAAGAGCGAGTTGCCTTCGGTGACCTCGGACGAGAGGCAGACGTAGCACTGCGGGCCGCCGGACGGCGCTTCGTCGTCGATGAGCCGCTCGACGACCACCGCGTCGGCGCTTCGGACCGCGTCGTCGGCGCTCGCCGCGTCGTCCATAATCGCGGGCGCGTCGGCGTTCGCCGGCGGAGTTGCGGGCTCGTCCGCGTCCACGTCCATGTCTTGGGCCGGTGCTTCGACCGCCGGTGCCGGTAGTTCGGCCGCCGGTGCCGGCGGTTCGGCCGGGAGGCCCTGGCGCTCGCGGCGCGCGGCGTGTGCTTCGGCAAGAATGTTGTTCATGTCTAGGTACCTGCGGGGGGCGTCAAAATTTACTGAGACGTTCGCGCGCTCGAGCCTACGCGCGCAGGCGCTGCGGAACCTCTCAGTGGTCGCGGCGCCTTAATTTGAACGGGAGACGAAGTGCTGCCAGAGAGCGTTCTCCCGGCCCGCCGCGCGAATGGCGCGCCCTCGAGCTTTCTCGCGGCTGTCGCGCAGCCCTATAGAACACCTAGCGCTGGATCGCGGTTGAATCGGCGCGCTGGCGGGCGCGTTATAGCGCGTTTTGTGTGTTTGTTGGGATCCGCTCTTCGGCTAGTATGTCTTACAGACCGCTAGCTAAATAAAATAGGGCTCAAACTTACTACGCCAACCCCACCAGCCCCGCGGACAGCCGCCACAGCTCCTTCTGCTCGTCAATTGAACGCGCCTCCGCGGAAGGCGGGTGACAAAGCAGCTGGTGCTTGCCCGGCGGGTCCGTGTCCCACCACCCGTTCGTCGACTGATCTAGTAAAGGCGCCGTCGCCACGTACGATAAACAAGCCCCGCCGAAGGCCGCAGTCTCCGCGACGCCGGCCTTCGTCGCGATGGCATTAAAGGTCTTTGCAAAAAACTTCGGCTGGTAGCGGAAGAAGCCGTCGGGGGACGGGATGAGGCCGGGGCTGAAGGCGTGGGCCGTCGCCTTCGCGTTCTTCTTCGCTAAGCGTCGTGACGCCTCGGCCGTAAACAGCAAGTTGCAGAGCTTCGAGTCCTTGTAGGCCTTGTCGGCGTCGAAAGCGCCGCCGTCGACCATGTCGAAATTCGCTGACTTCAGACCGCTCAAATCACCGAGCGTCGCCGTCGAGCCGACCTTGCCCCCGCCGGACAAGGGATCGTGGACGGGGGACGCCGTCACGACAAGGCGCGGGTGCTCACCACTTTTAACAAGCTTGTCCTCGAGCAGATTGTAGAGTAGAAAATGTCCTAAATGGTTCGTCCCGATGGTGAGCTCGAAGCCGTCCTTCGTCCGCGTCGGCTGCGCGTCCTTCGTGTTCAGGGCGAGGCCCGCGTTCAGCACTAACACGTCGACGTTGGACACGGTCTTCGCAAAGCTGCGCACGCTACTCAGATCCGCTAAATCACACACGGCGGCCGTGCCGCCTGTCGCTGATGCGGCGGCGTCGGCCTTGGCCTGGTTCCGGCACGCGCAGACGACGTCGTGGCCGGCCTTTGCTAATATTTTTGCTCCTTCGAGCCCGACGCCGGAATTCGCGCCCGTCACGATGATGCGGCGCTTGGCCACTTTAGCTGCGGTCTCAAACAACTCGGCCTGGGGCACGACCGTGCCCTCCGGGCTCGCGGCAAGCGCTCGCAGCGGCAGGAGGCCCGCGGCGCCGAGCGTCAACAGGAGGTCGCGGCGGTCGAGTTCCGCGCTTGCCGGCGCGTCGACCGGTCGCGCCGGCGGCGTACGGTGGCCGCTGGGCGCGAGCGCGTGCGAGACGGTGCAAAGTGCTGCAAGTGCAAAGCGCATCCTCGATGTCTCGCTGTGGCAGCCTCCTGGCTGTCGTAGGAGTACACAGATCGCAAAAGCTGGGTCGTTGATTGCACAGGGCCCGCAAAAAAGCTCTTGAACTCCGATCGAGCCGATGCTCTGCGAAGCATAATTCTAGCGTTGTGAGCACACTAGGAATCGAGCAAACGAGCAAAAAACGGCTTGTTGTATGCTGTGTGTTGGCCGTTGCCTACGCATCGATCACCGCTGATCGCTCTCCAAAGCAGACAAGACGAGATGGCTGCCCCGCGCAAGCAACAAACCGATAGATGAAGGGGCTGCTCCTGATGCCATGCCTGGCCGCGGCGGCGCCAAATGCCTGGCGCCGCTGGCGGCGCCAACAACAACAACAGATGCCGGAACCGGTGGCACCCGAGTGGACCAAAGAAATGCCGCAGACGTGGGAACCCGCGCCGTCGCTGCGGGCCTGGCGCGGCGTCGCGCCCGCGTGCGCCTGGTGCGCCCACGTGGACCAGAAGCACGCCTACTGCCAGGGCTTCGGCGGGCGGTTTTGTGATGACGGCGTCGATGAGTGCTCCATTCCCTCACGCGAGCTCGACAGACACTGCGCCAAGGCGTATGCCGCCACGGGCCTAGACGCCTGCGTGGCCCGCTGCGACGGTGTATTGCGAAAAAATGCCTGCGCGGCGCGCTGCCTGCACGCGGCACAATCTGCGGTGCGCCCCGACGCCTGCGCGGCGCGCTGCGCGCACGCGGCGACCGCCGCGCCGCGGGACTGCGTCGAGAAGTGGGTCTCTCTTAACCAAGACGCCGCGTTAGTTGCCTCAAAAGGATGCCACCAATCTGTTGATGAGTTCTTCCTCGGTTCACAAACGGACACGCTGTCCGTGTTAATTCATTTGCAGAAAACGGGCGGCTGGAGCGTCGTCGACGCGGCGCGGGCGGCGGGCGTGCGCTGCCCGTCCGTCATCGCCAATGCTGATGGAAGGCGCTCCACGGAGCACCTCGACGGCTGCGCGGGGTATAGGGCCTCGACGCCCCAGGACGAGGGCTTGTTACGGGCGTCGACGGTCGGCCAGCAGGCCGTCCTCAGCGCCCACCACCGCATGTTTGCGTTACTGCATGTCGAACAGCCGCTGAGCCGCGTCTGGCCCGCGTTCCTCGGCACGCGGCAGGTTTTGTACGTTACGGTACTGCGAGATCCTCTGAAACGCGCGCTCTCGCACTTCAAGATGGCGACGCGCGAGGTGCACATCCCCGGCATTTATTCTGGTTTACCTTTCGGGCGCGTTGTGGAGCTCCAGGAATTCGCGGACAAGCCGCTGCGGGACTGCTTACTGTGTTCGAGGCGAGGCCGCGCGTCCGACCGGACGCAGGGCTACTTTGGGGTGGACGCGAAACGGAACGCCTCGACCCTAGTCGGGGGCGGCGAGTTCCGCCATTGTTGTAGGAGGCAGTGGCGTTATGCGGCGGACAACTACTACGCGCGGGAGTTATGCGGCTTCGCGTCGCTCGCGGAGCTGCCGTTCGGGGACGTCAACGAAACGCATGGGGACGAAGCGTCGCGGCGCCTCGACGCCTTTGATGCTGTTTTAATAACGGAGCGATTGCATGAAGCGCGCCCCGTGCTCGCTTCAAAACTCGGCTGGCGCCTGCCCCGGGACTTTGCCGTGCCGTGGCGGAACAAGGGGTCGACAGAAGAGGAAGAATATTCCGAGGCCGCGCTGGCGGCGCTCGAGGCGCGCAATTCCATCGATCGGGCGGTGTACGCGCGGGCGGCGCGCGCGTTCGACGCGAGTCTGCGGAAGCGGCGGTCGCGGCGACGGCGTCACGACGGGGACGTGTTGTGAGTGTGTAAAGTCTAACGTTAACTTATCAAGCGTCCACGGCGAACTTGATCCGGGGCGCCCCCGGAGTGGTATAAGGGAGGTCCGGCTGGTCCGCGGGGTAGAGGTCCTCGTCCTCGCTATCAGATAAACCGTAGATCTCGGCCAACCTCTGCTGCGGGCACGTCGTCGCCGGCCTTCTGGCAGGTAACGTCGCCATCCGCGCCCGGTAATCGGAATCCGCGACCCCGACCCAAAAAGGCCGCGGCGGCTCGACGGGCGGCCCGTACTCGTCCTCGTCCTGGAGTTTTCTCGTTCCACCTCGCGTCCTTCCAACATCGGCAGGAGCCAAGGCATCCACGGCCTGCGACGCCGCGGCGGCCGCCGCTATCTTCTCGGCCGCTTCGCGCGCCTCCGCCGCCGCCGCTTCGGCGGACGCGCCGCGCGTGCCGCACGTGTGCGCGGAATGGGCGCCGCGACACGCCGCACAGGGCTGGCTCTTTTCCCTCTCGGGCTCTGGGGGCGGCGGTGGCGGCGGCGCCTCCGGGATGATTTGTGGGGCCTCGTTCACGCTGTCGCAGTCCGACGACGATGAGGAATAACCGTCATCCGTTAACGAGAACCAACCCGCCCTTGCAATACCCCTCGGTTTTTTCGTGGAAGATAAGGGCGGCGCCGAGACGCGAGCTGAAGAAGCGTACCGCACTCTACCAGTGAACGAAGCTTGCCGTTGCGCCGTCGGTCGAGGCGATGCCGGTCTTACGTGAGAAGAAGGTTTGGAATCGGGCGGCGGTACGGCCTTCGGGACGGTATGACTCCCATATCTATCAACTAGAACACGACCACCGCGACCCACCCGAGCTCTTCTACGAACCGTCGACACGGTTAGCCGGACAAATTCGGCTTGAGCAGCGGCAGTAACGGCCTTCATCGCTTCTCTGTCATCCTCGACGTCCACCGGCTTGTTCGGGTCTCTAGGCTTAGGTTTAGTGTCCACCTCCATGGGGACCTCCTTCTTCTCGTCCTTCTTCTGGGTAGCTTTGTCGTCGGGCGCGAACTCCGACTCCGGGAGGGGGTCGGGCGGCGGCTTTAGCAGCGCCATGACTTCCGGACCCTCCGTGGCCACCGGGGGATCGAGGAACACTCTATCCAAAGCCACGGCCAAAGCGGCGTCGTCCCTGTGCAACCAGCCCGTGTCCATGAAGCCTTTCTGGGGGATGCAGACCGGGCCCGGTTGGCCGTGCAAGGGTCTTTTCGGGGTGTTCGCTTGCGCGCGAGCGGTGGCATTGCTCGTACCAGGCGGTAGAGCGTAGGTGTCCTCCTCGAAGGCCCGCCTTTGCTTCTTGTTCCTACGTCTACGAGCAGCGTCGTCCCTATCTCTCACGGAGACCGTTCTTTTGACCACGCCTGCGCGGGAACGACGCAGTGACTCTCTGACGAGGCGCGTGGGCTCTCATGCGGCCGCATCGACGGCGTCGAGGCGGCGCGGCATCGTGTCGACGCCGTCACGGCGACCACGTCATGCGCGGAGCATCGTGGTCTCTCGACTCGGTCCGAACGGCCTCGAAATAAAAATAAACCACCCACGGCATCGTGAGATGGACACAAGTTGATGGCGTGACTCTCCACGACGGGACGCCGCGATCGCGCCTCGCTCCTCGGGATAGTCGTCCTCGACCATCGGCTCCTCTAATGGCCGCAGCGCGACACTCGCCAAGCGTTCTCGTAGTACTTGAGCCACGACCTCGGGGGACCACCGCTTTTGATCCGTGGCGGGCGCGGGCGCCGGCGCCGGTGCTGGAGCTGGTGCGGGCGCCGGCGCCGTGACCACAGGCACACCCAGCCCGACCGGTAGCTGGGCCTGGGCCTTCTTCGCCGCCTCGGCGTCGGCGAGAGCCTTCGTCGCCGCCGCGACCTCGTTCGGCGTGAGGCGGTAGTCCTCATCTTGATCAGCAAAGGGAAATTGGTCGGGCAGCGCTTCGACGCCCCGTTGCTTGGCTAGCGTGTCCAAGGCGCGTCTGAGCCTACCTCGCGACGCGTCTCCACGTAATCTACGCACCGTTTCTCTCCGCCTCGCGAGAGCACACAGGTCCCGAGCCGTCTCGAAGTCACGGCGCAACTGCTGCAACTTCCGGAACGCGTCGACGTCGTTCTTGCGGTGTTTCCTCAACTTGTATCGTTCCTTCTCCCTCGGTCGGAAGACGCAGTGCGGGTTCGAGTCAGTGGGAGACGTAGCCGGCCAGAATCGCCTCAACAAAGGTTTCCCTAGCTTCTGCCGCTTCTGCAGCCAATACGCATGGATCACGGGACCCAAGACAGCGGCTAGTTGGGGCTCCTTCAGCACCAACTTGGACCCGACGCCGCCGCGCCACGTCGGCTCGTTGCTTTTCAACGCGTCCGCGGCCTGCTGGCCCTTGGCGACGATGCCCGGCCAGGGGCCCGTCAGGACTTCCAGCGTGTCGATGACCGCCTCGAGATGGGCCCCCGTCAGCGCGTTGACGTGGCGCTGGACGTTTTCTTCGGTGGCCTGCGTCGCTTCGTCCACTTCCATGGCCTGCGGGGTTCGCGCCGTCGACGCGACTCGTCCCCAGGAACGATGAAGGTGGGTGGTCTCTGTTGCAATTTCGAGTCGAGTCGGACCGCGTCGCGAGCCGTCGATGGCGCCCGAGCCGTATCAAACTCTCGCAGACGCCATCGCCGCGCCGATGGCGTAGGAGGCGCTCTCGCCGTCGCCGTGCCGCGTCGATGGCGTACAGGCTGTCCTCTACGGAAGGGGCGTAAATGCGGACGCCGCGTCGACACCTGGACGAGGTCCTCCTCCTTGGACTTCTTGCCTCTAGTAGCGGGCTGGGCCGCTAAAGCGGCCCGCTTCTCGGCCTCTTCTCTTTTACGACGCTCCTCCTCGGCCTTCTGCTGTTCCAATTGAGCGGCCTTGCCCGCGCCCTTCTTGTGCGAGCGGCCTTTTTGCGCTTCGGCTCGGGCTCCCGCGCCAAGCTTCTTCCGCACGGCGTCCGGCAACGTCTCGCGGAGCCACCGCTCGTCGTCGGCCCCGAGCACGTATTCGGGCTCGTCGTCAGACTCCGCGCAGGCCGGATTCCCGCTCATGTCGGCCGGTGGTGCCGCTCCCAAGGGTCTACCTAAAGCTAGGGCCGCCTCAGCTTTTTCGCCTGGTACTTTTGGGAGGGTACTGCGTTTCGGCGGCTTGCTTCGCAGAAACGCTCGAGGTAAAGGTCCTTGCTCCGGCACTAGTTGATCGTAGTCCTCCACGTCCTGGTACGACGGCGTCGGCACGTTCAACCGTATAGCTTTGTCGTAGGTCGTCACGCCTTCGAAGAGGCCCGCCTCGAGCTTTTGTCTGCTTACTGTCACGAGACTTCTCCCGGCGGCGGTGATGGACACGTATTTGAAGTCATTTTTTCCTTTCGGCCGGCAGAACGGCAACGGTCTATAAAAATCAATGGGCCTCGGCTTGTTCTTCTGGTGGGCGCGCTGGCCGGGCGGCGCGGGCTTCGCCGGGACGGCCGACATCTTTCACGCTTTTACTTGAAAAACGGATGCGAGACGTATTGGTGCTTTGCAAACACTTTAGCGTGTTTGAAACACGCAATTAGCCCGCGTCCGCTGTGCTGTGCTGGGGAACTCCTACGAGTTTTGGTCGCGCCAATGGCGCTACGCGAGCGCGAGCTGCGAGCGCGAGCTGCCTTGACCAGTTTTTTGGGTCGTATATGTGGTCAATAAAATTGCATCAGCACCGGCAGCAAGGCCGGTTTTTGGCTCACACGAGCTGGACAAAGTCTTCCTGCCGTACTCTCTAGTGTCTTACATTACGCTAGGGTGTTCATTTGACTAAGACTTTGCTCAGAGGGTATTAGCCCATACGGCGACCTCGCGACGACGCTGCGAGGCAGAGCTGTCGACTCGTCGCTGGTAGGCGAAGCTGGAGACTCGCCGCCATGCCAGCAGTCGTGAGCTCAGACCATGCAGATGAGTCTCTAAACCAGTCCAGCAGCGCTGCGGACGCGCACCGCTGCATCCGACCCGAGGAAATCGAGCAGCATCGGTCGAAGGAGAGCTTCTGGTGCGTCGTTGATGGGTTTGTCGTCGACGCGACCGCATTTATCGACACGCATCCCGGCGGGCTGCGCAAGCTCATGAGTACGGACGACGCCGGCATTGGCGCCGGGCCGGACCGCTTCTCGTTCTCGTTCTCGCGAGGCCGAAACGCGCACTTTCCAGACACGGGCCGCCGCTTCGCCGACGGCGTCCAGCGCTACCTGCGCGACGGGCACGCGACCAAAATCAAATTCCCGCCGCACGGGAACCTGATCATTCTAGGACGGCTGAAGAGTCATAATGTTGTTGTATTATGCCCCCCGTGCGCGCTTCTTGCCCCCCGTAGGAGCAGAGCCGTTCATCGCGTCGACGCCGCGCTGCTGCAGCGCGGCCATGACGTCCGCCGTCCGCAGGACGCGCCGCCCGCCTTCCGCAGCATCGCCGCGCAGCGCCGCCGCCTCGCCGGCCTCGTTGATGAGCGACGCGAGGAAGTGGTCCGTCGCCAGCGCGACGAGCCCGACGATGTCGTCGGCGGCCGAGGCGCCCGCTTCCCTCATGTAATACCGCACGACGTCCGCGGGCAGCGCCGGCTCGTAGTCCCGCGACCGATTAATGAACTGCGCGAGGCCCTCGTGCTGGTCGGCGCCGTGGAGATATTCGTCCTCGTCACTATCTTCAGCCTCGGCGTCCTTCGCCGTGCGCGACGGCGGCACGCGGTGCGCCTCCGGGGCCTTGCGCGTCGCGTTCGGCTGCTTCGTGAGGTCGAACGCCTTGACGGGCGCCTTCGTCGTGCGTTCCGTGGGCGCGTCCTCCCGCGCAGGAGGCGCGGGCGCGGGCGCGGGCGCGTCTGCTCCTATTGCGGCCATCATCTTGGCGACTTATTTGCGCGGCGCGCTGCGATGCGTGCGCTGCGCAGCGAGGGCACGGGAGCTCGTGGAGGGCTCTGTATGCGGTCCTAGAGAGGGGCCGCAAGCTTTGCAACGCTGTGAGCGATGAAATGCCCAGCGGATTGAGCGTCCGCGCTGTGGGTTAGCGACGCTAACTCGATCTTGCGAGACAAAGCGACGTTGAAAGCTTAATGTGCAGAGAGCCTAGTATCTTTAGCCGCTAGCGTCATTATTTGGGCTTCGACGAGCCTTGTGCACAGGAACGACGGGAGCTCGAGATGCACCGTGCCTCGTTGCTAAGAGGACTCGACAGCTTTGTCAACCGAAGACACCGTCGTGGAGCTGCAGAGACAGCGGGTCTCGCAGATTTTTTGGACACAGCCGAGTCTTACATCGAGCCGTCTTTGCGGTACGACCCTGAGAACGATGCTGTGACGCGCGTGTACGAGACGACGGGCCTCTTCGTGCCTGGAACCGGTGAGACGGTGAGCGTGGTGGTTCGCGTTGGCCTCCGAGACCGCGCGCCGCCGGACGGCTGGTGGCCCGCCCTTCACGGCACGGACTTTGAAAATATGAGCGACATCCTCGAAAACGGCCTCCAGCCAAGCGTGGGCGTCTACGGCGAAAACATCCACGCGACCGCAGCGGCACCCCTCGCGCTCCAGTACGCCCATCACAGCCACCACGGAAGAATGCTCGGCCCGAAGAGGGAGGTCGCGGTCGGGACACGAGAGCAGCTCTACGACGTCGCTGTCGTCTTGGAATGCGCCCTCAAGGACGACAAAGTCGAGATTCGCAAGAACACGTTCCACGCGATATCCGGCGCGTTTTTGCAGGCGGAGAACCAGATGCTCGAGTGGCTCGTGCCCGACGCCGAAGACTGCGTCGTCTTCAACGTGCTCTTCTTCTTCGTCGAAAGGAAGATGTCAGATCGCGACAAGCGCAAGCGCCAAAAAGAACTCGCAGAGTTGCCGAAGCAGCCGAGAAAGCTGCGGCGGCGTGCGTAGGGGCGGGTAAGAGGTAGTTGTTGTTACAAGCTCTCCGCCATCGGCGCAAAGCATGTTTCCTAGTGTCTTTAAGTCGCTAGTAATCGTGATTGCGGCGTCGGGCGAGATTGAGGCGCGACGGAGATCATCGGGACGCGCTGCCAATTGGGAACGCTTCCACTTCCATCTTACGTCCGCGCGGTAGCGATTCCGCTGCTCTGAGGACGCCTGCGTGTCGGAGAGCATCGGTGAACAACTGCAGCTGAAGACAGCACGCCGCCGGCGCGCACGCAACAAAGAAAGAAAAGGCGATGGGCAAGCGCCGCCGCGAACAGTTAAATGCGGACGCGGAGCGCCTGCAGGTCCAGCGCCTCGGCGAGCTCGTCGACCGCGAGAACGCGCTGCTCCTCTCGGACCTCCCCGCGCAGTACCAGGCCGCCTTCGCCCAACCGTTGAGAACGGAGAGCAAACTCCGGAAATACCTCGAAGGTTTAGATGGCTTCGAGCTCTGCGAAGGCGACAAGCCCGGCACGCATTGCCTGCGGCGCAAGGCGTCTGAACAACCGCAGAAGAAGGCGCGCCGCGAGGTCCGGACGACCGCCGAGAACGTGATTAGTGTGGAGGCGTCGCCGGCGCCGCAGTCCGAGTTCAATCCCGTCCGCCGGGCCGCGTCGCCGCTGCAGAAATTACATGACGAAATCCTCGCGTTTCGCGACGTGGTGGCGCCGTCTTCAACAGAGCGGGCGGCGCGCGAGGACGCCTTTCGCACGCTGGAGCGGGCGGCGAAGAGCTGCTGGCCGCGCTGCGAAGCGAAAGTCTTCGGGAGCGCTCTTACCAAACTCGAGCTGCCGTCGTCGGACGTCGACGTCGTCGTGTTCGGCGCGCCGGTGGACAAGGGCTCCGGCGGCGTCGCGAAGCGGCTGCGGACGCTGGCGTCGGCGCTCGAGGACCTGGGCGCGATCGCGCCGAGGTATGGTACCGTGTCCTTTTGAACGCCATCGACGTCCGGGAGACTCGTATGCCGTCGACGCGGCGATGGCGTCCGCGAGGGGAGTTTGGCACGCCTCGTTACGCCATCGACGCGGCGGCGCCATCGACGCGGCACGCTCGCAGGTCCCTCGAGGTCGTCGAGTCCGCGCGGATTCCCCTCGTGAAGTACGTGGACGCGGCCTCAAATACCGCGGTAGATGTCTCATTTGACGTGGAAAGTGGCTTACGAACAGGAAAGTTAGTAAGGAGTTATATGGACGCGATGCCTCCTCTCAGACCATTAGTCTTGGTGCTCAAGTTCTTCCTCGCCCAACGAGGCCTGAACGAGACGTTCACGGGGGGTGTTGGAAGTTACATGCTCCAGCTCATGGTCGTGTCGTTCTTACAACAGAGACATAGGACGGACCGCGCTACTGGACTTGTCTCGCCCCAGAATTTGGGGTCCTTGCTCCTGGAGTTCTTTGAATTGTACGGGCGGGACCTGAACCCCACGATTACGGGGATCTCGGTGCGGCGCCACGGCGCGTACTTCCCGAAGCGGTCGCGGAACTGGTTCAATCCGGCGCGGCCCAACTTATTAGCTATTGAAAATCCAGATGACGACAAGCTCGACGTCGGCAAGAACTCGTACAACTACCACCGCGTGCGCCGCGCGTTCGACCACGCGCACGACGCCATCGTCGCCGCTTCCACCAGAGAGGACTGGCGGCGGACTTGTTTGTTGGGGATCGTCGTGGACATGAGCGTGTGGAACGAGCGCGTGCTTCAGCGGGGGCTTGGGTAAGTTGTTGATAAAACATCGCTACTTCTTAGCCTTCGACGACGAATACCCGAACGCCCCCGCCCCGGTACACGCCGGCACGGGCTCCCCGGCGACGGGCAGGCCCGTCTTCCGCACGGCGTCGTCGAGGAGCTCCCGCTCCCTTCTCTTTATCGACTCGGGCGTGTCGTCCTCCTGCGGGTTGTGCGGGTACCGCCGCGGCGGCAGCGGGTCCGACGGGTCGTTCGGGATGCCCGCCTTCTCGCGCTTGACGCCCTTGGGCATCATGGTGGGCTTGCGCAGCTCCTTGGGGAGGGACGCGCGTTTTCCGCGCCCGCCCCGCTCCAATTTGCCGCTCTTCAAATCCTCCCGTATGAGATACGACATAGCTTGATACGAGGGAGACGCCGGCTCCTGCCGCGTGAACGTGTGGAGCTTGAACTTGGATTGGGCTAGGTCCGGGAAATACAGAGCCGCTTCATCACAAGGGGCCTCAGAGTAAGCCGCAGGCGCATCAATGGAACTCCGGTCGAAGCCCAGCTTCTCCAACCTCTCCAGAAACTCCTGGGAACCAGCCCGACCTGTTGATGGTGCGCAGTAGTACACGCGGGAACAGCCCAAAGCCACGATCGTCTTGCACAATTTTTCTACCACGTCGGCCGAATACACGAGATCCGCACCCACAACCACATCGCAGTGCTCCCGCGCCTTGCCGGCGCCCCGATCGTAACCCGCCGCGAACATCGCTCCTGATTCCCTAAATAAATCGGGATCCGCGGTTAACGGAGGCGCCGGCCGCCCGCACACGGGTTCTACCGGAGAATCCCAATCTAGGGACTGCACACTGATCCGCTTCGTCTGTTTGAGGGGGCCATCACTCACGTCCGGATTCCCGAAGTCCTGTTCAAATAAGTCCGCGTTGTGTCGACAGTTCTCGAGGGCCTCTTGGGAGGCGTCCGTGGCGACCACCGAACACGACGTACAAGCTGACGCTAGAGCCAGGGCCCCGACGCCGCAGCCTGCGCCTAATTCGACAACACGTTTTTTTTCAAAATCACTTTGCTGCGAGGCGAGCCATCTTCCGAGCACAACTGCGGCCGCCCAGACGCCTAACCCAGTCCTATCGGTCGCGCCGGACCCGTCTCCTAGAGCGTCCGTACTTTTATCGGCGATCGGCAGTTCTCGGATACGTATCGGTTTCTCACCTAGTTTCAGGGCATGCGTAATTGTCTGTGGCGCATCGTCAGTGTCGACCTTCTCCAACCCCTCAATAATCTTCTCCTCCGCTGCCGAATCGTGTTCTAACGCTATTGTGGCACACGCGCCGTCGCCGGACGCGATGGCCTCCGTTAACGCGCTTCTCCCAAAATTGTTTTTTTTGAGCGAGTCCGTCAGTACGAGTTTCAAACAAGCCGCCTGTTTTTGTTGGGCCGCGTAGTGGGCCGGGGTGTTGCCCGCGTCGTTCGCTAGTGTCGTGTCCGCGCCCCTCGCGAGTAGTTCCTTCACGATGGCCTCGTGGCCGTTCGCACAGGCCGCATGCAGCGCCGTCAAACCCCCAGGACCCTTGCCGTTGACGTCCGCACCCTTTTCCAGCTCCTTCTTCAGATCGTCCAACTCGCCATACCGCGCACACGCGAAGAACTCGTCCTGGTCGAAGGCCATCGTCACCTTCGCGGCCTCGGCTTGGGCCGCCATGACGCCGCGTTGTCCGCAGAACTAGAGCCGTGCAGCAGCGATGCGCGGCGACGGCGTGCAGCGACGGCGTAGAGCGACGGCTGCGGCGGCGTGCGCAGCAATGCGGCGACAATAGCTCGCTGTGCTTGGTGGCAGCACACACTAGTTGAGAGCTTGCAAGGATCGATGCAGCAGTCTCGTCGCGACGAATGCTGACTCCTGTTCGTGTAGACTACAACGCTCGATGTATTGCGTCGCTTTGTGCTACGCTGCGCATCGAGCAAAATCGTCGAGCAGGTCGAGCCTTTTTTTCATGATGTTCAGGGGAGCTCTGGATCCGATCCGAAGCCGCAAGATTACGGATGTGTACTGTTTGGTTTATGCCCGATTTGACAAAACGGGTTCGACTCGGCCCATCATCGATCACATTTTGCGACGCCGGTGGCCGCAGTCAAACGCGCGGCAGGTGCAGAACTGGCTCCTGGTATAGCATCGCTTCGCTGGAACACGAAGGAGTGGTCGCATTCCATCGATTCGTAGCGCACCAAACCACTGAAAAAACAAGCAAGCGCAGCGAGCGTGCGAAACCGCTGCGACGGACGGCTGCGCGCGGCGCACGACGTCGCCGACGCGCACCCGCAAACCACAGCAAGCAGCGCTCGACGCCGCCGACGCGCATCGAAACGATGCCCGTCCCCTTCGCGTCCTCGATGCCGCCCAAGGCACCCTACAGCGGCACCGTCCGCGGCACGCTCGTCAAGCAGAACACGTCTCATGGAGGAAGCGAATACGCGAGAAAAGTCTACTGTGTATTAACGGGCTACACGCTCTGGGAATACGATGATGAGGCCGCGGCGCGCGCCGGTCTGTGGCCCAAGGCTGAAGCGGACGTCATCGGTGTTTCTCCAGCCCCGGCCAATTCCTCGTCGCTACGGTCGACGCTGTTCGCCACGTCGTCATCGAGACCTAAAGATGAAACAGCGCGGACCTTCGTGTATACTACGACGGCCGGTGAGCGAGTTTGCGCCGTCGCCACGTCGGAGGCGGAGTGCGCCAAGTGGCTTGTTGGATTGACGCTAGCTGTTGAGTTATTAGTGTTGGGAGGTTTACCCGACGGCGCGGGCGGCGCGGCGCAGCGGAGGCCGCACGAGCCCCCAACTCCGGACGATCGCGCGACTCATTGCGCCGCGTCGGGCGTCGCCTTTGGCTATACGGTCGCGAGGCATACGTGTGCGGCTTCTGGTAGAGCCTATGCCGCGTCGCACATGGCTCCGGCGGGCCTACCTCTGCCAGGTATAGGACGAGGCCGCGCCGAGAAATTGAGTGATGCAGCGGCCCAGGCCCAGCAACTGCTGAACGTGGCCCGATCGAGAGCGAGACTACTCGCAAGTGCGGCCCACGCTTCCGAGCTCGAGAAGACTCTGGAAAGAAAGTTTCGCACGGACCGACGCGCGTTGTGGCTATTACATCACGCCGATAGTGGTAGAGTAGACCCGAAGCTCGACCCGTCCGGACGGGCCTGGCCCCGGGAAGAAGCGGCCCAGGCCGCCAGGCAGATACTCCTAGATCGGTCCCAGCCTCTGAGTGACCCTGAATACGACGCTCTCTTCAATACCTGTAGGGCGGCCGCACGGGACGCCTGCGATAGAGCTTACGACGTCTGGAAGGAGCAAGTACTAACTCCAGTGAAGAACGACGCGGCGGGATTGGTCGGAGAGTTCCATTTTTTGACCTTGGACGACGACAGCGACGACCCACCCCCAACACAAAAAAAAAAGAAAATAAAGCAGTCGCCCTCGAAGCGACCGCCGCGGCCGCCCGACAATATTCCCGAAGAATTAGAGGACCAGTCCCAGAAAGCATTGGCCGCGGCCAAGGGCGTCGACGAGGGCGCGCCCGACCCGCGCGTCGACGACGACGACGCGAAGAGGCGAGCGGCCAATGCTTTATGTCGTAGAAGGTTACCTAGAGCGGCGCGGTTGGTCGCGGTGAAGGATGTTTTAGGGCATTTGGCTGACTACGATTCCGCGAACGGACCGCCCCTACTGTTTTATTTACCTCAATTAGCTCATGTGTACTATCGTACTTTACCACCTTTGGATGGGGATGCCGCTCTTAGGAGTACGTTGGCGGAGGAGTTCTTACTTAGAGTAGCTAGGCGGTCCTTCCGCTTCGCTCTCCAACTAGCTTGGTTACTCGTGAGTTACCTCGAAGATCGCGCGGGCGCGGCCTCGCGACGACCGCACGTCTTGCGATTATTAGTGGAGTTGGAAGCAGCAGCGGCGTTTGCGGCTTCCCAAGCTGGAGGTGGGGTGGTAGCGGATAAAACAGGAGACCCCTGGGCCTTGCGGAGGGACGCCGTCGCGGCCGCAGCTATGTCTAGAAGAGGGCCCTTGTTGACGGGCGATACCTCGCCCTTCGCTGGCTCTGTGGCTCTCGAACTGCTACCACGCACCCCACCTTGGTTGGCCCTGGAACTAAGGCGAAGTGCCGGCGCTTTACGACGGACCGCCGCATTAGCTCTAGCTACTCTAGGTGTCGAACCGGCAGCGCCGCCGCCTCCACCAAGCCCGCGACCCATCAAAACACCTACAGGTCGTAGCTACGGCGCCCACGACGCCGACCACAGCGACGGGCTGCAAGGCCCTCCGGATGATGTCTTAGCGAGGGAGATGCGCTTCGTGCGCGCTCTATGCGACGTCGCCGAGGCCATGCGCGGCGTCGACGGGTCCTCGAGGCCGGCGCGTCTACGCAAAGAACTGGAAGCGTTACCTAGAAGAACGCCTCTGGCCCATGCTCCCTTCGAGAAGGCTGGTAGATTAGGTAGGGTCGCACGAGTACCCCCGAGGGAGGGCCACGTCTTCAAGACGAAGGCGCGGGCGCCAACACTGGTGCTCTTAGAAACGGTAGATGATCCCGACGCTGATACCACATGTCTGAGAGAAGAAGATTCCGAGAGCGACGACGACAAGCCCGTGCGTCGGATGACGCCGGCCCAGAACCACCCCGTTTATTGCTGTGTCCTTTGTTTTTCCTTCTTCGTCACAATCGATGGAGTGAAGTGGGATGGCTCTACACCGCCTTACGCCATCGACGCGACGCGACGCGACGAGAACCCCACCACGCCATCGACGCGACGTTTCCCAACGCAGGAGTTCGCCAACGCCCTCCGGGAAGCTTTAGCGGAAGAACCCGCGCCCGAAGAGCCTCCTACGGATGATGATCACTCGACGACGTCCGCCGATCTCGCCGGCGAGGTCAACGACGAGATGCTGCCGACGCCCTCGACGTCCCAGGAGCTGACGGGCGACCAATTGAAACGGGTCACGTCCGTGCCCTCAATAGTGGAATGCTCGTACGGCGCCGACGACGCCGCGACTGGAGACGTAAAGCAGGCGGTGCAGTCGCCGCCGCCTCGACGGAACACGTCCTCAACCGGTCTGGACACGTTAGCCGAGGCCGATACACCTTTGGATGGAGAGGAACCGACGCCCGTCCCGAAAATATCCCCGAGACGAGTGGATACGCCAGAAATAGGCCAGCCGGACTTCGCGGCGGCGTTGGACGAGCCGCCGCCGCCGCCCGTGGCCTCGGGCTATTCTCCGCGACGCGATGTTGTTCGAGCTTTAAGAAGGAAGCAGGCCCTTGGTCTCAAAACGGAACGACTTGATAGCCTGCAAGATACGCCGCAACCCTCGCCCGTCGGCAAGCAGGACTCGCTCGAAGAGGTACAAGGCGCGAACAAGGTGGAACAACCGGGCTTCGGCGAGCCCTGGGCCGTCCAGAGGGCTCGGGTCCGGAGGCAATCGCCCATCGGCGACGAGGAGTCCTGGAACCTCGTGAGCTGTATCGTGAAGTCCAATGATGATTTAAGGCAGGAGGTGTGTGCGTTGCAGATCATTGCGGCTTGTGACGACGCGTTTCGGGCCGCTGGCTTAGCCGGTGATCGCACTGGATTGTGGCTGAAGCATTATAGTATTGTCCCTACCGGGGCTTCGACGGGCATCGTCGAGGTCATGACCGACGCCGTGTCTCTCGATTCTCTGAAGAAGTCGAAGGGTTTTAAGAACGTCGCGTCGCACTTAATTCACGCGCACGGGCCCGCCGGTTCGAGGCGGCACGCGCGGGCGCGGCGGGCCTTCGTGTCGTGCGTTTTGCGGCGTCCTTTTTTTCTTCGATGGCGTGCTGGTCGCCGCGACCCGCGCCACGGTGGCATCGGATGCGTTTGTACTACCGTCCCGTGTTGTGGCTGGGCCTAGCTGGTCGTGCTCCCCAGGACACAACGGCGGCCTGTCGTGGTCGCCGCGGTCCCCAGGACACGCCAGAAACCTGCCATCGACGCGGCGTCGCGCCGATGGCGTGCTGGCATAGATTACGCCAGATCGGGCTCTACACCACCTTACGCCATCGACGCGACGCGTTCCTGCCAGAACACACCGAGAGAACGCGTCGCAACGCAGGTCCATGGCCGCCTACTCGCTCGTGAGCCACCTCCTAGGATTGAAGGACCGGCACAACGGTAATATTTTACTGGACAACAAGGGCCACGTCATCCACATTGATTTTGGCTTCCTCCTCGGCACGGCGCCCGGCGGCTCGTTCTCGCTGGAACGGGTCCCGTTCAAGCTCACGGCGGAGCACGTCGAGGCCATGGGCGGCTGGCAGAGCGACGGGTTCGCGGACTTTGTGGTGTTGCTCTGCTGCGGCTTTTCGGCGCTGCAGAAGCATTCGTCGAAAATCCTCGCGCTCGTCGAGGTCATGGCGCGCGACTCGCCGTTCCCCTGCTTCAAGACGGGGACCGCCGCCGTCGAGAAGATGCGGAGTCGCTTGAAACTGCATCTCACGACGAACGAGCAGGTCGCGGCGCACGTCGCGGATCTCGTGAGGCAGTCGTACAACGCGTACGGCACGCGGCAGTACGACAGCTTCCAGTACCTGACGAACGGTATCTATAGCTGATTAATTCTCTCTGTAACTTAAAAGGCATCACCTATTTTTCTTCGCGTCGCGCCTCACAGATACTGTGCGATCCGTCGAGGGAAAACCCGTACGTCGCATTGGTCAGCCAGCGCTAGCTGAAAGACAGCACTGATTCAGCTTGCTCGCCGAACTATGTTTTGCTAGTGTCTTTACGACGCTAGCTTCAAGGGACATTGAAAAGGCCTACAGACACGTGCCGCACGGGCTTCTTGGGACAGCGAGAGTGATCAAACGGACTTCCCTGTGCCCGGCTCGCACACTTGCCGTCTGAGCTCAGACCGACTAATAGCCCTAGAACAACATGAACCGCCTCATCGCCGCCCTCGCTATGCTGTGCAGCGCTTCGGCGTTCACCACCCGCGCTGCTGTGAGATGCGGCGTCCGTTTTACGCTTGCGCGGCCGCAAATAAGCCATCCTCGCTGAGGGCCATCGTCAGCGCCGGGTTCACCGCGCCGACGTCGCCCGCGCCCCCTCAAATGCCGGAGCGCGACCCTTGCCACTCTTAGAAGGGCTCGGGCGCAAGTCCGGTCAAATTCGGCTCGAAAAAAGGCTAGCTCCCGCCGGGTTCTCCGACATCACATTTTTCCAAACTCCAAAAACCGTCCTACGCCAGCAGTCTCTGCGCGGAAACGCTCCATCACCCGCGGTTTGACCACGCAGGCGCGCCCGTCGCTCAAGCTCGACTACGCCGTGACGCTCGTCGAGGACGGCGCCGAGACGACCATCGAGTGCGCCGACGACGTGTACATCCTCGACCAGGCCGAGGAGGAGGGCATGGACCTCCCGTACTCTTGCCGCGCGGGCGCCTGCTCGTCGTGCGCGGGCAAGGTCACCGCGGGCGAGGTCGACCAGAGCGACCAGTCGTTCCTCGACGACTCGCAGATGGACGACGGCTTCGTGCTCACCTGCGTCGCGTACCCGGCGTCGGACTGCACGATCATCACGCACGCCGAGGAGGACCTCTTCTAAACGCCCCCTCCCAAACCCGCGCCGTCGCTTTCAGCTTCGGTGTCTGCTGTGACTAAGTACCGGAGCGGTTTAATTCACAAGAGTGTCCTCCCGAGCCGACGGCGTCTGCGTGGGCCTGTCGTCTTCTTCGCGTGTACCATTCTTACGCACTCCCTGGCGGCGATGGCGTCTCGCGGGCGCGGAGCACTTTTCGCGCGTTTCGCAGGGCTTCATCAATCGACGAGGTGAGCGGGTGCGTGCCGCCGAGCACGCGCCTCGCGATGCGTTCCGCCTCCTCAAGCGTCTCCACGGCCTCGCGGAGATCATCGAGCGTGGCGCCGGTGTCCAGGTAGAGCGCCGCCGCGTAAACTTTCCTCATCCTCAGCGTGATAGTATTACTCTCCCCAAGAACGCGTCGCGCCACGGGAATCATTTTGCGCAACAGAGCCTTGGCTTCTTCGAAGCGCTGTAGACCATTAAGCGACACCGCGTAGTTGTTGGCATTCGAGATGGTTTGAATATTTTCTTCGCCATGGAGCCTCAAATGTCCAGAGTATACGTCTCGCAGCATCTGACTGGTCTCTTCAAACCGTCTAAGCTTTTGATACGTGGCCGCTAGATTGCCCTGCACGGCGAGGATGTGTTCTTCTGACGCGCCACGGCGCCGCTCCATCGACAACTCCGCCTCTCTCACGGTCAACGCGTCCTCACAGTGATTTGCGACGAATAACCCGTCCCCAAGCACGTTTATTGCGAAGCACCGGGCATTGTCCATCTCTGGCCGCCCCACGTACGTCTTCCAGCACGCCCACCCGAGCGCGCACTTCACGACGCCGTGGTACTGTTGCTCGCATAGGCTACACCAGGACCACCGCCGCCACCTCGCCTGCTTCACCTTGAGGCCCAAATTATTCTCCTCCGCCTCCGCGAACAAAATCTTCGCCTCTGTGCCATCGCCTTGATCAAAGGTGGTAGGGGCAACCCGGAACGGTCCCTCAAATCTTTACAAGCTGTGTCGACGATCGCGGGCCTGCCCTTCACCGTCGTCCTCATGTACATGATCCACGCGCTCTGGCTGGCCGTCAAGGAGGAAGCAGGGGAGCTCGACGAGCGCCGCAAGAACTTCGCGACGACGTGCCTGCCTACTTCT
Organism: Pelagomonas calceolata; assembly: GCA_918797485.1. Classification (NCBI taxonomy): domain Eukaryota; class Pelagophyceae; order Pelagomonadales; family Pelagomonadaceae; genus Pelagomonas; species Pelagomonas calceolata. The sequence goes on along the minus strand of CAKKNE010000003.1, from coordinate 2,565,148 downwards.
CTGGGGGAGGTGTGTCGGGACGTCCCTAGATTAATTGAGGCGGCGTTGTTTCCCTTCTTGCCGATTAAAAGGATCCTCACCGATACAATGGCGCCGGCCGCGGCGTGCTACGGCATCCTAGCCTTCGTGACGTTCTACTTCGCCGTGACGCTATTGGCCATGTGCCCCATCGAGGCGAACCTCCGCTTCATCTCGGCGGCCTGGTACATGGCCTTCGCGGCGATTGTGGCCTACACGCGCTACCGCGTGCGCCACCACCGTCAGATAAAACACGGCGACGTCCTCACGGACATGTGCATCGCCGTGCTCTTCTATCCCCTGGCGTTGGTGCAGCACGAGAAGGAGCTCCGCGCGCCCGACGACTTCTACGGCGGCTCCCTCGACAAGGAGTCCGAGGAGAAGGAGGCGTGAAGCTGCCGCGCGTCCGTCGGCACTCCCCCCGTTCTATCGTTCCCTCGTTCTAACGAGTCCGTCCCTATCTATCTCTCGCCACCGCGCAGACGTCGTCGCGTCGATGGCGTAAACCCGCGCGAAGCTTGAATCGGCGCTGCGCTGCACGCTGTACACCACCGGGGCAGCCTAATCATGAGCCGCGTTACTCCTTCAGACAGCTGGCAACGAGCACGGTCCAAGACTGCAGCCATAACAGCCTTCAAGCGACCAGTGCGACCGGTGGCCACAGGCAGCCGCGTCTCGCAGAAGCTCTCCGGCTCGTACATCTACTTTTTGGTTCTGGAGCGTTCGTGGTACTACGCCGTCACGCTCGCGCTCGGCCTATACGTCATCAGCATCGTAGTCTGCGCTCTGCTCGCGACCACGGCGCGCCTCGCGAACACGCAGCGAGACCTGGAAGAGGACCTTGATGTCGTGGCCCCGCGCTGGGAAAAGTGTCTCCGATTTGCCGCCGCCCATGTGCTCACGATGAGCTGGGGCAGCGTCGTCCCCGTCGACAGATGGAGCCACGTCCTCTCCTGGCTACAGATCGCGCTCGGTCTTCTGGTGAACGTCTTTGTGTTTAGTGTCGTCGTCGCCAAGTTCCAAGCGCCGCAATCGGATCTGGTGTGGAGTCAAGGCTGCGTTATCCTATCCCGGGACGGCGTCCCGCACTTACTCATGCGCGTGGGGAACCTGCGGTGCCACACTTTGTATTCCCCGCGCATTCGCTTAACGCTATTGAGGCGCCATGTCACGCAAGAGGGCGAGAGCTACTTTCGCCGGGATGATCTCAGTGTGGACCAGCCGGCGACGATGTCGGGGATTCACACCGTTGCGCATAGCATCAGTGCGGATTCGCCCCTCCGCGAGCTTCACGCAAGCGGCGCGCTCCAAGGGTCGCTCAAGGGCGCCGGCGAAGCCCTGCTGATTCATGCTGTTGTGCAAGCGTTCGATAACGTGTATGGAGGCGACCTCAGTGCGACGCACACCTATGGCAAGGGAAGCCTGCTGGAGGGTGCCTTCGCGGACATGATTCGGAGCGAAGGCGGCCGCACGACGATCGACTGGGATAATTTTAACGCGACGAGACCGCTGGGCTCGCCCGTACGGGACGCTGATCCCGAGCCGCCCGAGCCGCGGCCAGGCCGGCCCTACATTTCTTGTGGATCTGCGCGGGCGTCGTACGGCACGGGTGGAGCACTCGACGGCGGCGCCCCTAGGTCGGCCCTGGAACCGTATTGTCCCTACTCGACGCGCCTGTGTCTGCTATTAGCTGAGGGCGGTGTGGACTTCACGATGGTGAAGATCGATCTAACGGCGGTCCAGGGCTGGTATTCGGCGGCATTTAAGCCCGGAGACGCGCCCGCGATGTGGGGGACTCCGGGCGGCAAATCGGTGTCAGATGGCTGGGTCGGTGGGTCGAAGGAGTCGCGCGCTGCGTAGAAATCAATTGCAACGCGCTACACGCCATCGACGCGTCGGCTTGGTGGCGTGGGACTCACTGGATTCTTTGCACACAGGTGCCGCGACCGCGCCGTCGCGGAGCACGAGGGCGTGCGCCTAGCAAATGAAGCAAGGGCGTCCGTGAGCGAGGCGGAGGTCGCCGCCTTCGGGGAGACGCTCATCTTCGGCGGGCTGGCGCCTCGCATCGCCGGCTCGACGCATCCAAAAGGTTCCAAGGTCGCCGCGTTTATGCTAAAAAAAACGCTGGGGGTCGAAACGGCGACGGCGCTGCTCGCGCGCGACGATAAGGACGAGGCAATGGACGAGGCTCGTGGTCTGTGCCGAGACCGACTCAAGGTGGCGCTCCGCGATGTGTCGAAGCTCCTGGCCGCGGCGGAGGGACAAGGGGGGTTCTTAGGCGGGCAGGATCCGGACCCCTCGGACATAAACCTCGGAGGCGCCGTCTACACGGTCAAAGCCCTGCTCGACTCGGGCCTCGCTGCCGATGGGAAGATGACCCCGGAGCTCGAACGTTACCTGGAGCGGTGGTGTCGGCGCGACTCGTGGGTTGGCTTCCGGCGTCCTGCGAAGAGCCTTCATCTTGTCTCGCGGCGATGGCGTGCACGCATACGCCATCGCCGCGACTCATCGCCGATTCCCCGCAGCTCAAGGTCTACGGCACGGGCCAGTTATTCAACGCGGTGATCGTGCGGAGCTTCGCGAACAAGCTTTGCACGGTCGCGCCCGACGTGTGTTCCCCGGATAGCGTGCGCGAAGCCTGCGACAAGGCCCGCCGACTCGATCCGCGGTACCAGGCGCTCCTCCAGACCAATACGAAGGCGTGCACACCGCTCGGGGGCGACGACGACGGCGCGATTTGTATTTAATGTTGATGATTAGTAGTCCTCCCGCCCCGAGAAGGACCCGCTACTAGCTCTGACGCGCCCTATCAATGAACCACTGCCCCGGCGCGTACCCGGCGACCCGCCCGGCGAGAAGGAGCCACGTCTAGCACCCTTCGGCAGCACTATCCCAGGCACGCTCACGTCCTCCAAGGCGCCATTCACAAACCGGGCCCACCTTCTTCCTAAATCAGGAGCCTCGTCGACCGGCGGCGGCCAGGTCCCACCCGCCATGACGGCCTGGACCTCATTTATAGTCCTTGGACAGGTCGTGAAGTTCTCGAAGCCGTTTGATGTGATGCAGACCACATCTTCGAGCCGCACGCCCCCGAAGCCCCGGAAACCCCTTAACCTATCGGCGTTGAGGAACTTTGAGAGCGACGGATCTTTCAAGGCGTCATCTAACAAAGCGTCGATGAAGTAGCAGCCCGGCTCGACCGTCAAACACATGCCTTGCTTCAGCGTGCGCGCCGTCCGCAACTTCGCGAGGCCCGGTCTCGTCGAGCGTGCCGGCTGGCCCGGCAAGTAGCCGCCCACATCATGCGTGTCCAGGCCAATGAAATGCCCGAGACCACAAGGCAGGAACACGCCGCCGACGCAGGCCCGTTGCGCCTCCGTGACGCAGCCCTTTTTTAGGACGCCTAGTAACTCTAGTGCCTTCAACACTTCATTTTCCGCGGCGAGATGGCAGTCCGTCCACGACACGCCCGGTTTCAACATCGCAAACACCGCCCTCTGTGCACTAAGTACACCTTCATACACAATTCTTTGAGCCGGTCCAAATTTACCCCCCACGGGCATCGTACACGTCAAATCCGAACAGTAGCAGTGGTACTCGGCGCCCATATCTAACAGTGCTAAGTCACCGGTCTCCAATCGACGATCATTCGGCGCGCCAGCGTGGCCGTAGTGTAATACTGCTGAATTGGGACCGCACGCACAAATAGAGGTATAGGCGCAACTCCGACACCCCCCCTGACTCGCGCAGTGGTACAAAAATCTAGCTTCGAGCTGGTACTCCATCATCCCAGCTTTGGCTTCGCGCATCACTTCAGCATGTGCATTGCTCGACACCCAGGACGCGTACCTCAACAATTTCCTTTCATCTATTGACTTGATGACTCGACTTTCGGCTAGCGCGACGAAGCAGTGGTTCGGGATTGTGGTAGAATGGACTAGCGTCGGTAGCTCCACGGGTAGCGGCAATGCTTCATCTATCCTCTTTCCGCTATCAGAGTTCCGGCCTCTGGGTACGTAGCACTTTGCTTTACTACAATGTTCTTGTAACTCCGACAACCACTTCACTTTCACGCCGTATCTATTTGAGAGCTCGCTTCGTGTCGCGATCTTGCCCATCCTGTGTGATACGTGGTCTCGCGAAGACGCCATCGACGCGACCGGCGCCGTCGCAGCTCTCGCACGCGACGCGTAGACTCTCTGACGGCCGCGACGACGGCGTCGAGGCGACAACACATCGCGTGCACGCCATCGCCGCGACCGCGTCAAGTTCGAGTGTCACAAAGACGCCGCATACATGCCAGACGGCATACGACTTCGGTAACTCGGGCGCGAAAAGCGTACACGTACCGGACGGCATTTCCAAGCACCCGACCCAGCCCGGTTCCTTGACCCCAAACAAATGCTGGAAGTAACTTTCCTGCCGGAACAACTCCTCGTGGTCACTGTCGTTCCGCGTGCGCGCGACGCCGCCCACCAAGACAATGATCCCAGGAGGGTGGTCTTTCAGTAGGGTGATTGCTCGCTTTCGGTTGTCCTCGTGGAGATTTGCTGGAACGCGGAACGTGTGCGCCCCTCGCGAGAAGAAGCAGGGGTCTCCAGCAAAAGCGCCGGGCGTCGACGGTGTTAATGGGGGCGTCTTGCAGTCCAGCGACGCGATGACGGAGGCCATGTCTTCGATAGGTTGGTGGCGCGGCGGCGGCGTCGGTGGTAAAAAGCGCATGTGGCTGCCGGCGTGTCGCGCCGGCGTTTTTTTTGTGCGGTCTGCGGCCTCCGGAGCCAAATCCACGCAAGTGCTGAGCAGTGCTGTAGTGCTCAGGCGGCCTGGCACGCCGGATGGAGTTCCCCAGGCGAGGTCGCGAGGCTGGGTAAGCGATTTGTGGCTTGCCTGAGTTTGTGGCTTGCCTTTCGGCGTTTGAAACTTCGAGAGAGCCGAAGCCAGATTTTTCAGGCTAGCGTCGTAACACTCCAGCTAGCTGCCGGTCGGACAAAATTCACTATTGCTGCATATACCAGCCTTTGGACTCTACGCAGCAAGGTTAGGAGCGCTTCGATACACCCCGCAGCGGTTCGTAGCAAGCAACCGCGTTAATGGCAATGATGGCTCGGCGTTTAGCTCGCACTGTCCTAGCAGCCCACCTCTGCACGAGCGCGCGCGCCTGGGAGACCATCGCCGGCCTCAAGACGCAGCGGATGACCGTCACGCCGGCGCCCGAGGGCTCACCGACGATTGCCAAGGGCGACACGATCACGGTCCACGCGACGGGCGTCGTAAAAGAGACCGACAAGAAGTTCTGGAGCACGAAGGACCCGGGCCAGCAGCCCTTCACCTACAATGCTGGGGTTGGCTCTGCATCACCTGTGTGGAAGTCAAAGGTCGAGCGCCCCACGCCTTCGACGCGACGTCGTCCCCGTGGCCGCGTCGAGCCTCCTAACTCACGGGTTGATTTCCACTCAGGTAATTACGGGCTGGGACCAGGGCCTCCTCGGCGCCGCCGTCGGCGAGGTCCGCAAGCTCGACATCCCGGCCGAAGAGGGCTACGGCAAGGGCGGCTTCCCGGCCTGGGGGATTCCCCCGAACGGCGGCCTCTTCTTCGAGATCGAGGTGCTCTCGATCAAGGGCAAGTCCGCGGAGCTGTAGTGCGCGGCCTGGGCGCCGCGCACCATACTAGTAGTGTGTAAAAACTAACAAATTACTGGGCGGTCGTAGTAGTACTAACAGTCGCCGACGCGGAAGTTGCGGGCGCGGCCGTTGCTGGCGCGGCCGCCGGCGCGGCGCTTCTACTAATCTTCGCGGCCGCCGGCGCGGCGCTCCGACTCGTCGCCGCCGCCTGGGCCTCCTTCCGGGACATCTCCGGCAAAAAAGGCCCGTCCTCCCAGCTCCGCAGGTCGCGCATGGCGACCTCGACGCGCAACCGTCTTCTATCCTTGATATCATCGTCGAACTCCCAGACCAGCTCGGACGGTACACATACACCAGTCAGCCGCCGCTGGTACTTCCGTTGCCGGACGGAAATCGTCAGAAAACGCGGCAGGCAGTTCACGTCGACGTCTTTCGCAGAAATATCGTCTGGCACGTCGAACCAGATCGACACTCTTTCATTGTCCTGGCGCCACGTGTACGCGCCCGTCCAGTCATCTTCCTGAGGCGTCGTGGCGAGCATCTGAGTCCCTTGGCGCCAGGCGCATTCGATTTCCTCGCCCGCTCTTAGTAAATCGGACGTGCCGCCCCCAAAAACGTTCTGGGGCCACAATTTCTGTTGCTTCTTACATAACTCCAGCGCGAGGCACTTTTTGGGATGTGGAGATCCGTGGAAGGGTCTGGCACCCATAGCGTAAGTGCAGTCCTTCTCTATTACTGGTGGATGTGGTAAACGAACGGGGTCCATGCCTTTGATCCGCAATTCTACGTCTTCCTCATGAAAGGACGCGGAGGCCTCGGCTTTACTGGGTAGAGCTATTTGTATCCATGTTTTCTCTGTTGTGTTCTGCCACGCCAGTTGGGTCTCGAAGGGCCTATCCGAATCGAAGCCCTCATTTTGTACAGCATCCTCTTCGACGACGCAGGGGCCGTCCCCGTTCGACATCTGCACGCTGTAGGCCTTGGTGCCGTCGGCCCGGATCGTGGCGGCACCATGAGAGCGCGGGTCGATCCTGACCTTCTGGGGCTCGTCGTCGGAGGAGCAATCTAACGAATCCCACTTCGCGTAGTTCAGGGTGTCGAAGGAGGCCATGCTTCGCGTCGACGGCGTGGGGGCAGCCCTTGTCTGATATGGGGCAGCCTTATTCGGCCGCAGCGGTGGCGCCGAGGACCGCTGCGACCGCGTGGCGGCTCGAAGAGTGTATTGCGCCGTCGTAGGGCAGCCTCTCGCGGCGTTCGAAGCGAAGCGCGGCGCTCGACTCGAGGCTCGAGGCTGCCGGGACTCCTCCACCGGCAGGGCTCGCCAGGCCTGAGAGGCCTCGCCGACGCCCTCCCGAGTGCGATAGGCCCCGAAAAGAAACCGCACTAGAATCTACAGTCCTAGCGGCCGGCCTGCTAGTTTAGCGTCCGGCCGAGGCGCTGCCTAATTGCCAGGGCGCAGGACGAGCTGCTCCGGCCGACCGCCAGCGGGAGGCGTCGCCGAGCAAGCAGCGAAGTAAACCAAAGCGGGCAGCAGCGACCGAAGCACGCGTCGCGGGGCTGCACGGGGCTGCCCCCAGAGGCAAGCACCATGTACGACGAGGCCGACGCGCCGCCGCCGGCCCTGGACCTCAGCCAAGAAGAACTGCGGAAGAGGCTCCGCGCGCTCCCACCAGGGTTTGATAAAAACGCGCTCAAGCCGCTCAAGATGCTGAGCCGGACGGGCCGCATGACCTCTAAGAGAAGGAAGACCCAGGAACAGTTCTCAAGGACGGCGCCGGGCCTCATGAAGCGCACGCAAGCCACGAATGCCAAGGGCGTCCTGTCTACCGAAAGAGCCGCCTTAGCGCTGACCTCTAGACATGTGTTATCGAAGCCCCACAAGGTCCGCCAGGTCATCTCCCCGACTCGATCCATCATGTCCGTGGAAGAAGCGGCGGTCGTACCTTACAGTGAACCAGTGAAGCAAGTAGTGTCGTTTTTAGACTCCCTAGAACTATCAGATCAGCAGATGGCGTCGTTCATCGACGACGCCGGGTCCTTCCTCTACCTGACACGTCGAAGCAGACAGTCGTCGGCCTACGACTTACGCGTGTGCGAATGGGCCGAAGTGGATGAAAGCGACTACTTCACCGTCTCGTGCAATGGTGTGTATCTCCGCGTTTTGAGGTGTTGCGGTGCCTTCACTTTGTTGATGTGACTCGTCTCCAGGAGAGAAGGCGCTGGGTGGTTTCTCGTTCGAATTTGAGTGAATTCGGACGCGATGCGAGAGAAATGCTCCGCGCAGGTGTCACGCAATTCGAAAAAACGGACTCGGAGTTCACTTCACTAAGTGTTTTTGAGAAGGAGTACAAGGACTACCACGCCATGGCCCGGATTCCCTTCTTCTTTAAGTATCGGAGCTGGAAGACGTTCCAGGTCTGGAAGAAGGTGCGACCTCGGCGTCCCGTGCGGTGCCTTCGACTCGTGGCCATCGCACGAGGGCGTGGGTGGTCTCTTGACGGAAATGCTCCGCGCAGGTCGTCAAGCGAGGCAAGATCCGCGCCGCCTCGAAGGTCATCAAACAGCAGTTGTTCCTCTTCGCTCCCGCGTTGAGGGACGCTCTCCTCAAGGTCCAAGGTTTATGCCAAGACACGTTAACGTACGGCTTGCTGTCGGCCGATCCTAGTGTGACGTACGAGCTCCAGGACTTTGTCAAAGAGCAAGAAGCACGACAAGCGGAGATGGCCGAAGGACTCGTGAGGTTCAGCGCCGACGTGCAGCAGGTCGCTAGAAGTGCTTGTGACGACGTCGTGGATCAATTCCTCAAGCAGGCGGGAATCGTCGCGGACCACCGCATGACCTTCATGGAGCGGGCCGCGTTGCGGTCGGAATGTCGCAAGTTGACACGGTTCCTGCGGTTGGTCGATTGCCACGTCGTCGCCGCTCTCAGAGAATTAGCGTTGGAGGCGGCGGCAAACGCGCTGCGATTAGTCGATCCTCCTCCTCACAAATTGCCGAAGCATGTTGTATACAGGGATGATCCTGACACCGTGGTTAAGGCGGACCCGCTCGCGTTTTTGAATGAAGCTGAGGAGGTGTCGGCGACGCCGCTGTTTCGAGTCGAGGTCTCTTTTGTGGAGAGCGAGCTCCAGCTCTCCCCATCCAAAGATCAGATGCAGTTGTGCTTCAATGACGTGTTGCAGTCTTGTCTGCGAGTGGTAGGCATTCCCGATAGGATTTTTGCCCACCCCGATCTAGCTTTATATGTGATGACGGACGGCGACGAGCCGCACGGTGCTTCATCAGTGTCTTGTGTCCATCTCACTTCCATGAGAGTGGTTTCTTTGTCGAGTTTGAGGCCATTCGGACCGCGTCGCGGCGTGTCCGAGAGCGCGGTCGCCGCGATGGCGTGAGGTTGCTCGCACCGACGCGGTCGCCGCGACGGCGTCGCCGCGATGCCGCACGAGAGTCGACGCGTCGCGTGGGTGAACGGAGACCGAGACCGCGATACGCTCCGCGCAGGCGAACAGCGGGAAGAGATCACGGTCCAAGATTTAGTAGGGAGGGAACCGTCGTGGCGGTCCTGCAGCCAGGACATCGCCGACGCTCTGGCGAGAACTTTTGACGAAACAGCTAACTACTGTGAAGTGTTCCAACCTTATGCGGGTAAAGGGTCGGTCTCGGTGGAAAACGACGCCTTCCTCGCTGGACATAAGACGGCCTTTGGGGACCCCGTCGACCTGCAAGCCTATTCCGACGCTATTAATAAATTCAGAGATCAGAGAGACGACTTCCGGACCATTCCGAGGAGCGCCGACGTGTCGATATTACGCGTCGACTCGCTGGACCTGAAAACAGAGCTCTTACCATCACCTACACGCTGTGTGGATGCCTTGCAAGCCTTACTGCCGGAATTGATGGACCTAGGATTCAAGAAACTGCTGCGAGACATCAATACGCAACTACCGACCGTGACGGGAAGCCCGCAGGACGTGGCGGAATTCGTCCACAAAATGAAGGTCGTGCGCGAGAGCCAGCAGAGCGTCGAAGGGTATCAACAAAGACAAGAGCATTTGAAGCAGATGGCGTCGCTCATGAAGCGCGAGCACTGGCCCCTGCCCGAGCAGCAGTCAGCAAACATGGTCATGTGCGACGAGAACGTCTCGCAGTTGGAAAGTGGAGCGCAGATCGCCGAGGCCGGCGAGGAGGACGGCAAGAAGCGCTTCTCGAACGAGATCGAGAAGGAGGTGCCGTCCCTGAAGAAGAAGATCGGCCTCGTGCGCGAGAAGCTCGATGATCCCATCATCGCCTCGGTCCACGAGAAGCCGTCGACGGTGTTGAGTTTCTTAGAGAGCAATCAAGATAGCCTCGATGACTTAAGAAAGCGGTCGGAGACGCTGTCGGAATATCAAGTAGCATTAGGCCTGGACGTCGACGAATATGACACGCTCGACGAGGTGCAGCTCGACTTGACGTTGAAGTTGAAGCTCTGGCGGGGCGTCAAGGAGTGGTCGCAGCTCACGGCGGGGTGGGTGATCCAAGCACTATTGGAGGTAGATGCGGCAGAAATGGAAAAGCAGGTCAATTTGTACACGAAGACCGTCTTCCAGGCGCAAAAGGGCATGCCCGGCAACCCCGTCGTGCCGCGACTGAAGGATAGTGTCGACACGTTCACACCGCTCTTGCCCTGCGTAGTTAATTTGAGAAACAACAACCTGCAGGAGCGCCACTGGGACGAGATCCACGCGCTGCTCGGCTTCGAGGTCAAGGGCGACAAGCACTTCACATTAGGGGACCTCGTCAACCGGGGCGTGACGGACCACGCCGACGCCATCACCGTCCGTGACTCAGCGTTTTCAGTGATCTTGAACTTGCCGGGGTCGGCGCGATGCCGCATGAGCGTCTACGCGTCTCGTGAGCGACAGTGTCCGTTCCACACAGGTCATCGCGACGAACGCGACGCAAGAGTCGGTCCTGGAAGAGATGATGGCCAAGGTACGGCATCGGTGTTTTGACGTGTGGAGGCGCCTTCACTTCCTTGGATGGACTCGTGGCCATCTCACGATGAGGCCATTCGGACCGAGTCGAGCGAGCACGATGCTCCGCGCATGACGTGGTCGCCGCGACGGCGTCGACGCGATGCCGCGCCGCCTCGACGCCGTCTTCGTGGTCGCATGAGAGTCCACGCGTCTCGCGAGTGACACGGCGTCCGTGCCACGCAGGTCGCGGCGGCCTGGGAGTCGACCGAGTTGGTAGTCATGCCCTATAAAGATGTGAAGGACCTGTACATTCTGGGAGATGTCTCGGAATTGATAGCTGCTCTGGACGAGTCGCTCGTGACCGTTAATACGGTATTAGGTTCTCGCTACGTAGGAGGCATCCGGGACTTCGTGGAGACGTGGCGGAAGAACCTCATATTATTTCAAGATACGCTGGACGAGTGGTTGGCTTGTCAGAGAGCCTGGATGTACCTCGAAACAATTTTTGCCTCGGCCGACATCATAAGGCAGCTCCCGGCCGCCGCGAAAAAATTCCAGAGTGTCGACAAGTCCTGGAAGGCGACGATGAAGGCCACGGCCGACGACCCCATGGCTCTTAAGTCATGTACAGTAGCAGGCCGGAAAGACATGTTCCTGGCACACAATAACACGCTCGACAAAATTCAAAAGTCGCTGGACGAGTACATCGAGACGAAGTGCTCCGCGTTCCCGCGGTTCTACTTCCTGTCGGCGGACGAACTCCTAGAAATCCTCAGCCAGTCGAAGAACCCGCAGGCCGTGCAGCCGCACATGAGGAAGTGCTTCGACAACCTCGTGCGGCTGGACTTCGGCGACGATGCTACGAGCGTGGACATCCAGGCCATGTTCTCGGGGGAAGGGGAACGAGTGGCTTTAGGGAAGAATCTGAAAGCCAGAGGGAATGTGGAAGATTGGCTTTCCAGTGTCGAGGCTAGAATGAAGCTGTCGCTGCACGGGTTGATGAAGATTGGATTACAAGACTACGAGAATTCCGTGCGGGACGAGTGGGTGGTGGGAGGCACGGCTGGTCAGGTCGTCGCGACGGTCGCGCAGATGATGTGGGCGCGCGGCTCCGAGAAGGCTCTGAAAGAAGGCTCTATGCAGACGTGGTACCAGACGCAGCTCGATGATTTGCAAGGTTTAATTACCAAGATCAGATCCGACCTTACTTCATTGCAGAGGAAGTGCGTCGTCGCTCTCGTTACAACTGATGTTCATGCGCGCGACATCGTCGAGGATTTGAAGAACAAGGGCGTCGATCGGGTCGACGACTTCAACTGGATGCAGCAGCTGCGGTATTACTGGGAGAGTGTCGGCGGAGGAGAAGATTGTTTAATAAGGCATTCGGACGCGGTGATCAACTACGGCTACGAGTACATGGGCGCCACTTCTCGCCTTGTGATTACGCCGTTGACGGATCGGTGCTGGTTGACGCTGACGGGTTCTTATGGTCTCAAACTAGGAGCGGCACCGGCGGGACCCGCGGGCACCGGCAAGACCGAAAGTTCAAAGGACCTAGCGAAGGCCATGGCCATCCAGTGCGTCGTCTTCAATTGCAGTGATCAAATAGACTACAAGATGATGGGGAAGCTTTTTAGGGGGCTCGCGCAGAGCGGCTCGTGGACTTGTTTGGACGAGTTCAATCGCATCGACATCGAGGTGCTGTCGGTGATTGCGCAACAACTACTAGTACTACGCGAGGGCCGGCTCGCAGGGAAAAATAATATAAATTTCATGGGCGTCGGTGCGGACTCAGCGTCAACTTCAAGTTGCGTCACATGAGAGTCCACACGCAGGCATCAAGCTCGTCGACCACCACGTCATCATCACGATGAACCCCGGCTATGCCGGTAGAACCGAACTCCCGGACAATTTACAAGTGTGTTTCCGGCCCGTGAGCATGATGGTCCCGAACTACGCGCTGATCGCGGAGATCATGCTCTTCGCCGAGGGTTTTGGGGACGCGAAGACGCTGTCCCGAAAAATGTGCAAGCTTTATATCTTGTGTAGCGAACAGCTCAGTCAGCAGCCGCACTACGACTACGGGCTCCGAGCCGTCAAAAGTGTTTTGGTCATGGCCGGAGGGCTCAAGCGGGCGAACCCCGACATTAGTGAGGATTTGGTCCTTATTCGAGCGTTGCGCGATAGCAATCTACCGAAATTCTTAGCTGATGACATCCCGCTCTTCTTTGCGATCATAAAAGATTTATTTCCGGGCGTCGTCGTGCCGGACAACGACTACGGCGAGTTCCAGGCGCGCTCGCGGCGTCCTGTTGCGTTCGCGATGCGGTCCGAACCGGTTCATTGAAGGAGACGAGTCGCGTCGACGGCATGCCCCGCGCAGGTCGCCATGGAGGAGGAAATAACCAAGGCGGGTTTGCAGAACGTTCCCGGCTTCCACAAGAAGGTCATCCAGATGTTCGACATCTTCAACATCCGGTTTGGCATGATCGCAGCGTCCCGCGGTGCTGCGGCGCCTTCACGCCGTCGACGCGACTCGTGTCCATCTCACAATGAAGTGGGTGGTTTCTTTTTCGATATTGGGGCCATTCCGAGACCGCGACGCTCCGCGCAGGCGCGACGCTCGTGGGGCCGACGGGCGCGGGCAAGTCGACGTGCTACCGCATCCTGTCGAGGATCATGACGTCGCTCCACCAAGCGGGAAGTAAAAACGAGCAGTACCAAGAGGTGGCCTTCGAGATCCTGAATCCCAAGTGCATCACGATGGGTGCTGACTCAGCGTCTGTTTCTGAACGTTTCCGAACTTCAAGAACGCGTCGGTGGCGTCGGCGCGACGCATCAGCAGCGTGACGCCGTCGATGCGGCCGTCAGAGCGTCCACAGCGGTTTCGTGACAGTGTCGGTGCCACACAGGCGAGTTGTACGGCGAGGTCAACATGGTCACGCAGGAGTGGAGGGATGGCTTAGCCTCCACGATTATGAGGCGAGCCGTGAATGATGAAACGCCGATCCGCAAGTGGACGGTCTTCGACGGGCCCATCGACGCGCTGTGGATCGAGAACATGAACACGGTCTTGGACGACAACATGACCCTTTGTTTAGCCAACGGTGAAAGGATAAAACTTAAGATAGAGATGAAGATGCTTTTTGAAGTGATGGACCTGGCCGTGGCGTCGCCGGCCACGGTCTCGCGCATCGGCGTCGTCTTCATGACCCCCTCCGATTTAGGATGGATGCCCTATATCACAAGTTGGACGCAGACCTTTCCCGAGACCGTTCCGGAGTTAGTCAAGACGAAACTAATTGTTTTATATGAATCATGTTTCCAGAAGGGCCTGAGTTTCCAGCGCAAGCGGTGCAAGGAGCCCGTGGGCTGCGTCGACATCCAGCTCGCGACGTCCTCGGCGATGATCTTTCAGAGCATACTCTTCGGACCGGAGTCGAAGGTGTCCTTCGAGACCTATGGAGAGAAGCCCGATTTGTTAGAGAGGTTGGTCGAGAAGCTCTGGTACTTTTCGTTCGTCTGGTCCGTCGGCGGGTCGTGCCAGGCGCAAGATCATGAACGTTTTGACGACTTCGCGAAGGAATTGATGGAGACGAGCGGTGCGTATTTCCGCGTTGTGAGGCGTTGCGGGGCCTTCCACTTCGCTCGTTTCCGGGAATGATGGCCGGGGGTGGTCTCTTTTTCGAGTTTGGGCCGATTCGGACCGCGGTCGCGTCGATGGCGTCTTCACGAGACATCGTGATCCCACGAGAGTCTACAGTGTCGTGACGGCGTCCGTGCCACGCAGGCGAGGAGGGCTCCGCCGTCCCGCTCGACGTCCCGGGCATGGGCACGTCCTTCGACTACTTCGTCGATTGCACGATAGAGGGCGGCAAGTTCGTGCCCTGGCGCAATATAGTACCGAGCTTCAAATATCAAAAAGACGTCGCCTACACGGCGCTGACTCGGCGTGAAAAATGAACTTGAACTTGACGTCTGGTCGATGGCGTCTCCACGAGACCGCGACGCCGTCGACGCGGCCGCATGAGAGTGACGGTGTCGTTCCCACACAGGCCATCCTCGTCCCGACCGAAGATACCACAAGATTCTCCTACCTCATGAGAACATTAATCACGGTCGACAAGCCCGTCTTCGTCACGGGCATGACGGGCACGGGCAAGACCGTCATGGTGCAAAATTTATTGCGCTCCTTGGAGCCGTACCCCGACGAGGGGGGTCTAGCGGTAGTACCAACTTTCATGAACTTCAGCGCGCAGACTTTGAGCTTAATAACGCAGCAGGCCATCGAAAGTAAATTGGAGAAGAAGCGGAAGAATTTGTTGGGCGCGCCGGCGGGCAAGAAGTGCATCTTTTTCGTCGACGACATCAACATGCCTTTGGTGGTGCTGACTCAGCGCCGAAAATGAACTTGACGTGCTCGCCTCGATGGCGTCGCGGCGACGCAGCATCGCGTCGACGCCGTCGACGTGGCCGCATTGAGAGAGTCGCGGTCGTTGCGTGACGGTGTTCGTGCCACACAGGAGAGTTACGGCGCCCAGCCGCCCGTCGAGTTATTACGACAGTTCCTCGACTTTAAAGGCTTCTACGACCGCGACAAGTTGTTCTGGAAGGACATTACGGACACGATGCTCTTCACGGGCGCGGCGCCGCCGGGCGGCGGTCGCAGTGTGGTCACACCTAGATTCACGCGGCACTACAACGTCTTCTGCGTGCCGCCCGCGAGCGAGGCGGTCATGAGGGTCATTTTTGAATCGATTTTCAGTGGGTTCATGAAGCCGTTCGACAAGGACGTGCAGCGGCTCGTCGGTGCGATCCCGGCGTTTTATGAAGGTGCCTTCGACTCGTATCTGACACACGATGCCGGGGGTGGTTTGTTTTGTGATTTCGAGCTGTTTCGGACCGCGTCGATGGCGTCTTCACGAGACAGCGCCGCCGCGACGCCGTCGAGCAACCGCGACGCTCCGCGCAGGCGGCATCGTCGCGGCCACGATCGAGGTCTACAACTCCATCTCCGCCGAGCTATTACCCACACCAGCGAAGTTCCACTACACCTTCAACCTCCGAGACATCTCCAAGGTCTTCCAGGGCATGCTCATGATTTCACCAGTCAAGTGCAAAGATCAAGATACTTTATCAAAATTATGGCTCCACGAGTCGCAAAGGGTCTTCTACGACCGCCTCATTAACGAAGAGGACCAGCAGTGGTTCGAGCGCTTGGCCTGCGAACTCTTGAGCAGACATTTAGGGCAAATGACGAGTGCAGACCAAATTTTCGGCGAACATTCGGTCCTCTTCTGCGACTTCATGAAGGCCGGCGTCGACGTCGAGAACCGGAGGTATGAGCTCGGGGGCATTGATAAAATAACAGCGTTGCTGGGAGACGCGCTCGACGAGTACAACGTGTCGTTTCCGACGCGGATGAACCTCGTGTTCTTTTCGGACGCCGTGAGGCACATAGCGAGGATGAGTCGTATCTTGAGGCAACCTAGGGGCAACGCCATGCTCGTGGGCGTCGGTGGGAGCGGCAAACAAAGCACGACGCGGATGGCCTCGTTTATCGCCCAAATGCCGTGTCTGTCCATCGAGATCTCTCGCGGGTACGGCCTGAAGGACTTCCGGGAGGACATCAAGGTCTTCATGGTCAAGACGGGAGTGGAGGGTACGAACGTGGCCTTTTTATTTACAGATACGCAAGTGGTCGAGGAGTCGATGCTCGAGGACATCAACTCCATTTTGAACAGCGGAGAGATCCCGAACCTGTTTCCCCAGGACGAGCTCGACAAGATCTGCAGCGACATGATCCCCGTCTGCGACGCGCTGGGCGTGCCCGCGTCGCGCGACAACTGCGTCGCGACGTTCGTGCAGCGAGTCTGGGACAAGCTCCACATCTGCCTTTGTATGAGTCCGGTCGGGGACGCTCTCAGAGTGAGGTGTAGACAGTTTCCCTCCCTAGTAAATTGCTGTACGATCGACTGGTGCTGACTCCGTGTCTGAACTTCAAGGTCGCGTCGATGGCGTCATTCCTGGAGACGACGCGCGCAGGTACCTCGGCTGGCCCGAGAGCGCTCTTTTTGCCGTCGCGAACCAGTTCCTGGCCTCGTTCAAGTTCGGCGCCGAGGACGACGCGAAGGAGGAGGTCTGTCGCACGGCCGTGGCGAAGATTTGCGTGAAAGTCCATACCTCTATCAACGAGACGGGCGAAAAGTTTTTTAATGAATTAAGGAGGAAAACATATACCACCCCCAAGTCGTATCTGGATCTCATCGGCATGTACAGCAGCAAACTAGGAGAACTCCAAGGTCAAGTCGACGTGAAGATCGAGCAGATGGAGGTCGGCTGCGCGAAGCTGGCCGAGACGAACGCGGTGGTCGACGGGCTGCGAGGCACGCGTCAGCGTCTACGAGACTCGCCTCCATCTCACTTCCATGAGGGTGGTCTCTGGTCCTTCAATGAACCTCTGGAAGGCGTCGGGGCCGTCGCGGCGATGCTCCGACGCCGCGACGCCGTCGGTGCGATGCCCCGACGCCGCGACGCCGTCGGCGCGCGCCTCACGCCGTCGCCGCGACGCCGCGCCGCTCACGCGTCGATCCCAACGCAGGTGAGCTGAAGGAGCTCGCGCCCGTGCTCGAGCAGAAGGCCGCCGACGCCGAAGTCATGCTCAAGCAGGTCGCCGTCGACCAGGCCGAGGCCGACGTCGTGAAAGAAAAAGTTTCCGCGGAAGAGGCGACTTTGGCCAAACAAAGTGCGGAGGTCAAAGCAGTAGCTGACGACGCCCAGGCGGACCTCGACGTGGCCATGCCCGCTCTCAACAACGCCGTCAAGGCCCTCGACAGTCTCACGAAGGCGGACATCACCGAAGTAAAAGCTTTCGCGAAGCCGGTCCGGGCCCGTGTCGAACTTCAAGTTGTGCTTCAATTCGGGGTCTCTCGCGGTCTGAGAGATGTGCTGCTCGCTCCACGCCGTCGTGTGTATCAGAGGGACCTCGTGGCCGAGTTTGAGCCTCTCAGAGGGCCGCGGTGCCGAGCTAGCGAGACGCGGCGGATCGGGGCGTCACGATGGCGTGCCGTCGCGGCGATGGCGTCCCCGCGGACGCATCGCCGGGGCCCGACGCCGTCGACGCGACGCTGCACACAAATCATGGTCGATGCTCCGCGCAGGCCCCCGCCGTCCAGATCACGATGGAGGGCGTCTGCATCATGCTCGACGAGAAGCCCGACTGGCCCACGGCCAAGAAGGTCCTCGGCGACTCGCAATTCCTCCAAAATTTGAAGACCTACGACAAGGACAATATTCCCGAACCCACCATAAAAAAGTTACAAAAGTACATCAACGACGAGAACATGCAGGCGCTGACTCAGTGTTGAAGTTGAACTTGAACTTGACGTCGTTGTGACGATGGCGTCGTCATGACCACATGATGAGAGTCCACGCGTCGCGCGAGAGAGTCGCGGTCGTGTCGCGACGCCGTCGTTCCCACACAGGTCGCCGTCGTCGAGCGCGTTTCCACCGCCGCCAAGGGCCTCTGCATGTGGCTCCACGCCATGAACGTGTACCACAAGGTGGCCAAAGAAGTAGGTCCCAAAAGGGCGAAGGTTGCAGAGTTAACGGCTCAGTTGGAAGCGGCCAACGCCGAACTGCAGGAAAAACGAGACAACCTCGCCGCCGTCGTCGCGAAGGTCGAGCAGCTCCAGAAGACGTGCGACGAGACGGTCGCCGAGAAGCAGCGGTTATTAGATGCTCAAGCTCAAACGGTGCTGACTCAGCGTCCGTTTCCGAAGTTTTCTGAACTTCAACTTTGGGAAGATGGCGTCTTCGTGGTCTCACTTCACCGCGACGCCGTCTTTATGATCATACGAGAGTCTACGCGACTCGTGAGGCAGTTTCGCGACGCCGTCGATCCACGCAGGCGATGCGGCTCCAGAACGCGGAAAAGCTCACCGGTGGACTTAGTTCGGAGGGCGTGCGCTGGAAGGAGAACCTCGGGAACTTTCGTTCGCAACGTATAGACCTCATAGGAGATACGCTGTTGAGCTGCGCCGCTATCAGTTACTACGGCCCCTTCACCGGGACTTACAGGGATGTGCTCTTTGCCGACTGGACGGAGCTCGCTCGAAGCTTGGACCTGCCGACGTCGTCCAATCCTACTTTACTGAACACTGTTGGTGATCCGGTCCAAGTGAGGGAATGGCAGACGCAATTACTACCCACAGATGAAGTATCAACCAATAACGCCATCTTAGTGATGCAAGGGCAGCGCTGGCCCCTCATGATCGACCCGCAAGCTCAAGCCAATAGGTGGCTCCGCAAGATGCTCGAGAAAGATTTACTTGTGTCTACCATGACGGACATTAATCTTTTAAGGGTACTGGAGAATGGGATCCGGAACGGGAAACCTCTACTCATAGAAGATGTGCACGAAAGCATCGAGCCGGCGCTAGAGCCCGTTTTGGCCAAAGCCATCTTCACGGAGGGTGCTAGACGGTTGATCCGACTCGGCGATTCGAACGTCGACTATGATGATCTATTTAAATTATTTATGACCTCGAAGATGCCGAACCCGCACTATTTACCGGAAGTGGCCATAAAAACTACTATAATTAACTTCACCGTGACGATGGAGGGGTTGGAGGACCAGCTGTGCGCGCGCGGCGTCCGTCTTACGTCCACGCCGTCGACGCGACTTCTTTGTCGAGTTTGGGGCCATTTGACGGCGGCGTCGCATCGACGCGTCCGCGACGCGTAGATCCATCGCAGGCTCGGCGACGTCGTCAAGGCCGAGATGCCTGCGGTAGAAAAGAAAAACGTTCAGTTACTTTTACAGATGTCCGCGGACCGGAAGAAGGTCGCGGAGCTCGAGGCGGACATCCTTAAAAGATTAAGTGAGGCCCAGGGGAATATATTGGACGACGAGGACCTGATAAACACTCTAGCCGAGTCGAAAAAGGTGTCGATCATGATCGGCAAGCGCATGGAGGCCGCCGTCGTGACCAAACAAGAAATCGACGAGGCGCGCGAGGCGTATCGGACCGTGGCTACTCGAGGTAGCATCATCTACTTCGTCATCGCGGACATGGCGCGGACTCGGCGTCCCGTCGTGTGGAGGCGCCTTCACGCCATGCGCATGACGTGGTCGCCGTGACGGCGTCGATGCGGCCGCATGAGAGTCACGGTCGTTTCGTGACGGCGTCGGTCCCACGCAGGCCCAGATCGACCCGATGTACCAGTATTCTCTGCAGTACTACCAGGCGTTATTTAACCTCTGTTTGAAGAACTCGGAACCCTGTGAAGAGCAGCAAAAACGACTGGACATAATAATTAAGTATTCTACCGAAAATTGCTACGCGAACATTTGTCGGGGGTTGTTTGAGAAGGATAAAACGTTATATAGTGCTCTGCTCGTGTTTAACATATTAAGGCATGCGGACAAGATCCCCTCGAAGGAGTGGGGGCTCTTTGTTCGGGGTCCCGGTATTGTGGACCGCGACGCGCAGCCGACGAACCCGAGGCCGGAGAAGATCCCCGAGGCGTCCTGGGATTTGCTGTGTGCCGCGGAATTTAATCTGGAAGATGCGACCGGGGAGGAGGTCGTGCCGAGCCCGTACGCCGGCGTTACTTTATCAATAACGAAGGACTGGGACTCGTGGTTAACATGGCTCGAGGCGCCGGACCCCTACAAAGCACCGCTGCCGGCGCCCTTTGAGGACTCCACGACGCGATTCTCGAAACTCATCGCGATACGAGCATTGAGAGATGAACAACAATTAAAGGCAGTAAATGAGTACGTCCGCGGCGAGTTCGGCGACGAATTGGCGGATGCGAAGGCCGGCACGATGGACGAGATCTACGCCGACCTCGATAACGCGACGCCGTGCATCTTCATCCTGTCCAAGGGTAGCGACCCGACGGGCATGCTCTTTAAACTCGCGAAGCAGAAAGATTATTCTGATCGACTACAACTCGTCAGTCTAGGCCAGGGCCAGGGACCGGTAGCAGAAAGCTTAGTAGCCAAGGGAGTCAAGTCGGGCGACTGGGTCCTCCTCCAGAACTGCATGCTGGCCAAGTCCTGGATGCACAATCTCGAGGTCATGTGCTTCGAGTGCTGAGTCAGCGCATGTTGAAGCTAGTTCAATGTGAGGAATCGCGTCGATGGCGTCTGAGAGTGTCGTCGTGCCCTCCACGCCGTCGCCGCGGCGCGTGCCTCGGTTCTCGACGAGTCTCGTGACGGTATCTGTCACACACAGGCTCGGCGAGAACCGCGAGTCGAACCACAAGGACTTCCGACTCTTCCTGACCAGTAGTCCGGCACCCTACTTCCCGGTAGCGGTCCTCCAGAACGGCGTCAAGATGACGAACGAACCCCCAAAAGGTATCCGGGCGAATCTGTTGCGGTCGTATCAGAATTTAGTGAAGCCCGAGGACTTTGACACGTGCGCGAAGAGCGATGCCTTTAAGAGGATATTGAGCGCATTATGCTTCTTCCACGGGAACATTTTGGAAAGGAGGAAGTTCGGGC
Organism: Pelagomonas calceolata; assembly: GCA_918797485.1. Taxonomy (NCBI): domain Eukaryota; class Pelagophyceae; order Pelagomonadales; family Pelagomonadaceae; genus Pelagomonas; species Pelagomonas calceolata. The sequence continues at coordinate 2,544,034 of CAKKNE010000003.1, read as the reverse complement.
CGCTGGGCTGGAACATCCGGTGCGTATCTCGGCGTCCCGTTTCACGCCGTCGACGCGACTCGTGTCCATCTTGAGGCTGTTCGGACCGCGTCGATGCTCCGCGCAGGTATGCCTTCGACGAGAGCGATCTGGAGACGTCTATAAATGTCATGAGGAGGTTCTTGGACGAGCAGGAGTCGATACCGTGGGACGCGCTGCGATTTATTACGGGGCATATCAACTACGGTGGTAGAGTTACAGATGATTGGGATAGGAGATGTATCGTCACTATCCTCAGTATATACTTTAATGAGGCGATCATGGTCCAGGAGGACGGCGCGTACAAGCCTCATAGTTTCTCGCGGTCGGGACTGTACAAGCCCGCTTCAGTCGGACCCTTGCAGGAACACACGGATTATTTTTCCTCCTTGCCACAAATAGATGAACCTGAAATATTTGGCATGCATGAAAATGCCAATATAACTTTCAATCGCGCGGAAAGCAGTACGCTCATGTCCTCGATTCTGGCGCTACAACCGCGCGAAGGCGGTGGCGGCGGCGGGAAATCTTCAGATGAGATCGTTATTGATGTTATTGACGATGCTGAGGAGCGCATGCCCGCGCTGTTGGATGCTGTGTGGAAATCAACCAGTGCGTCGGGTGCTAAGTCATTTCTCGGCGACGACGCGGCCATCCTGGCTCGGTCGAGCGGTGGGGCGCCGGCATCGCCACGCCGTCGAGCAGGCGTCGCGCCGATGGCGTGGAGGACGACGCGACGATTCAGCACGAACGCGCCGTAAAATTTTGATTTCCACACAGGTTGGATGAAGATGATAAAGGCCCCACGACCTTCGTGATCCAGGACAACGGCTTGTTGACGTCGCTGGACACCGTATTGATGCAGGAAATGGTCAAGTTCAACCGACTCATGACGAACATGTCTTCGTCCCTTAGTTTGTTGAGACGAGCGATCGGGGGGCTGGCCATCATGTCTTCAGACCTAGACGACATGTACGTCGGGTTGATGAACAACCAGCTGCCGCCCATCTGGGAGAAAGTAAGTTTCGCGACGATGAAGACGCTCGGGTCGTGGATGAAGGACGCCCTGTCGCGCATCGAGTTCATGCGCACCTGGCTCGTCAACGGCCTGCCCGTGAGCTTCCCGCTGCCCGTCTTCTTCTTCCCGCAAGGGTTCATGACCGGCACTTTGCAGACCTTCGCGCGCAAGTACATGGTGGCAATTGATACGTTGTCGTTCAAGTTTGGGATCTGCGGCTTCGAGGAGCCCCAGGAACACCCCGAGGACGGCGTGTTGTGTAGTGGCATGATGCTCGAGGGCGCGAAGTGGGATCCCGATGCGGCGATGGTCGTCGATTCGGTCTTGGGTGAGATGTACACGCCGCTGCCGATCGTGCACTTCATCCCGGCGGTCGGCCACGTCATCGCGCCGACGTCGTACGCCTGCCCCATCTACAAGACGGCGGTCCGGAAAGGTGTATTGTCGACGACAGGTATGTCGACGAACTTCGTGGTGGCGGTGGAGCTGCCTACCGCCGTCGACCCCGACACGTGGGTGTTGGCTGGGGTTGCAGCCTTGCTGAACCTGACAGACTAAGAAATTTGAAAATATACTAGTTGTTCCCATCAAGATACGTTACACATTCGCAAGGAAAGGTGGAACGTCTGAACAGGGGAGGACGACGCGTGATCCGCGCTCCTTCGTGAGCACGTACCGTCGCTAGCGTCGTTGCGTCGTCCGTCGAGCGGCCGAGAAGGGATGGGGGCGTCAACGCGCGCTTGTTCGCGTCCGGAGATCGGGCGGTCATGTAGCAAGGGCGGCGTTGCCGTTGTTGTAGACGCCTTCTTTTGGGGCGCGCGTCTACGACGCCGTAACGCCTTCGCCATGCACCACTACGGCGCTGGCGTCGGCGACGACGTAGGCCCGGCGCTCGGCGTGGATGTAGGCACGGACGTCGGCCCAGGCGTCGGTCCGGGCGTTGTAGATCCTACAGTCGGCGCTGCCGTCGGCCCAGTCGTAGGCGCGGCCGTAGGCGCCGTTGGTCCGGGCGTCGATCCGCGCGTAGGTACGCGGGTCGGCCAGCGTCGCACGCGGTGCACGTAGTGCCCGCGCTCGATGATTTGTAGCCGTCGTCGCAAGGCTTGCAGCCATCGCGACCTGTGTTCGACTCCTGGCCCGCGTCGCACGCGGTGCACATAGTGCCAGCGCTCGATGATTTGTAGCCGTCGTCGCAAGGCTTGCAGCCATCGTGACCTGCGTTCGACTCCTGGCCCTTGGGGCAATCTTCACAGTCCGAAGTCTGCGAGTTTTTGGCGATCTTGCCCGGCGCGCAGAGCGCACAGTTTGTGTTCTCCTGGCCACTGGCGTGCCTGCCCTTCTCGCAGGGCGTGCACGTACGTTGGCCCGGGACCGAGAACTTGCCCGCGGCGCAAAGCTTACAGTAGTAATTGTCCGTTCCGTACCCGCCGACTTCGAAACCCGCGAGCTTGGACCGCCCCGCCGGGCACGCCTCGCAGAGGTAATACGTTCGATCATTATTGCAGTAGCTATCGTCGAATCTAAATCCGTCATCGTCCCAGCCGGCGCCGTTGTATCTATGTGCAGCAACAAAAACGCACTCGAAACGCCTCGCCGCGCCCTTGCAAATCGCGGCGGGAACAAATTGACGTTGAGTACGTAGCTAGCGATCTCTTGTAGCGAAACACGCCGCTAATTCACTGGAATCGGTCGCGAGTTCACAGGAAAAAAAGCAACCTGAACCCGCAGGTACATAACCAACTTACACATCAGTGCGGACGAGGCGGCGCAGGACTCCTTCCAGGCGTCCGCGCGCTGCGGCTCGGCCGCGACGACGACGGCCGCCGCGACGCCGCCCGCCGCGCGTCCAGCGCCGCCCGCAGCGGCGAGGGCGCCGGCAGCGCTGTCCGCCGCCGCTTCGCCCGCGCGTCGAGGGCCCGGCCGAGCTCCTGGCGCCGGTCGTCCCTCTCCAGCAATCGCGGCGTAGCCGCGACGGCGCCCCACGTCATCAGCGGCGACTCGTCGCCGCCCGGCAGGATCCTAGGCGTCATGGGCACGAGGCCCTCGTCAGCAGCAGCAGAGGTCGTCTCCGACGACACCGAGGACAGGTCCGGATAGCTGCTTGTCGTATTTGAGCGCGCGCGCGGCTCCTCGGGACGAAACCGTGTGTTCGCGCGCTGGATCGCCTTGACCACCGGCCTTTTCTGGGCACCCTCGTAGGCCGGCGGAAACAACAAAGCGTTCCGCGGCTCGTGCGGCGCGAAATCTAGTAAGCGTTGCGAGTCATCCGCGGCCATCGGTGCGTTGTCGGCCGCGGCGTCCGCCTTCAACCGCCGTTCTTCGGAAATGCGCGTCCCGTCCGATAATAAATGAGTACCCAACGACGACGTGTCCGGCACCTCAATACCAGCGGCCTTCAACCGCTCGGCGTCGTAGCACCACCAGTACTTGCGCACGTGCGCGTTCCTGGCTCGCTCCAGCGCCTCCTCGAACGACGCGTTGTCCTCGGACGTGTGCTTCGCCGCGAAGGCGTCTAAACTCATATCCAGCGCCGCGACGTCATCTCGTGAAGCGCCGTCCGGGAAGTAGTCGCGCTGGATGATTCGACGTAGTTCGTCGACGTACTCCTCCTCCTCGAGGACGATTTTCTTTCGCGCCGGCGGGCGCGGCGGCGGCGGCGCCATGACGAGGCAGCCCGTGGCGCCGCGCGTCTTCTGTGGTTGCGGCGGCTTCGGCTTCGTCGCGAGGGTGGACGGCGCGATGTGCGCGGCCTCGACGGCGTCGTCGTCGAGGGGCGGGTCGTCATTTGTTTGTGTCGTCGTCGCGAGGGCGTCTGTCGACGCCATGGCGGCTTCGCGACGGCGGCGTCTCGCGCTCGCGCGGCTGCCGCTGCGGACTGCTGAGGCGGCGCGGCTTTTGAGGGGCGTCTCGCGTCTGAATTTCGGCAGGCACGACAAAGGCCGACGTGTGGAGCGCTGCTCGGTACGTGAGGCGGCACAGTTCGCGTCTACGGCCTGGTGCCCGATGCTGCTGGCCGATGCCTAGTGTCTTACTGGACGCTAGCTCGCCTCATGCGCAAACTTGGCTATTGCTCAGCCGGATTGCAGCAATTGTGCCAGTAGAGAGGTTGATTCGACTAGCGGTTGTGCCCTGGGCTCCAGTCCGTATCGACTTTGGCACTCGTGCGAGCATTTGCCAACCCTGCACAGCGTGCACAGAGGACACGGCAGCCAAGCGCTCCAAAGCTATGCGAACCGGAAACACCATGGGCCGTTTCTCAGTCGCACTGATCGCCTGCGCGGCCCACGCCTACCAACGACCACTCTCACTCGACCGACCACGACTCGCACCTCTGCGAACCCAACCAGACTACCTCATCACCGACTCCGCCGACCTCTCGAACCGACCACCACTCACAGAAGCCCTCGCAAATCCGAGAGATGCGTTAGCGATGGCACTGCTGGCCGTCGGCGGGCGCATCTCGCTCGCGAACGTCGTCGGCGCATACGACACGACATACGTCGACGCCGAGCGCTGGGCGGTCGCGCTCGGCGCCGCCTCCGCCGCGGCGGCCGTCGCGCAGCTCGTTTCCAAATACAACATCTCGCCGAACGAGCGGCGCGGCATTATTGATGATGCCACGGTGACGGCCTTCGCGGGCGCCTACAGCCTGGCGGTCTCGTGGCTCGCTTTACGTGCTTCCACCGCGTGCCCGCCCGGATTGTCGGACTACGACGCGCCCTGCGCGGCGCTGGCGGTGCTCGTCTTCGCCTACGGTGCGGTCGCGCCCGTGCTGACGCTGCTCGGCCTCTACGGCTCGGAGCGGCCCGAGCTCTCGGAAACGGAAACCCTGCGCGCCACGGGGCTCGTGGCGATCGGCACGTTGGGTGCTATTTTCATCCCCGACTGCGTGGCGTTCGGACTGGGGAGCAGTGCGTGGTGGGATAGAGTCAGCGCGCTCCACCCGTCGCAGCAGACGCTCGAGTCCTCGACGAGCTTGTTTGCGCTCTTCGCGACGGAGGCGTCGATGGTCGCGCACCGCGTCGGCAAGGCGGGCTGCGCGCCCTTTGCGCAGATCGTGCCGGCCTTTGTGGTGGTCTGCTTCGCTCTCGCCATCGCGCCATGCGTCGCGGCGCTCTACTGGCTCGGCGGCGACATCTCCTTCTTCAGTTTTTATAGAGACTAGTTTGCATCGTTAGACCGCGGGGAGGGGGGACGGTCGGCAAAGGGGGAAAACAGCGCTCACCCGATCGTGAGCTGGGCGCCGTACGCCGGCGCGCCCGGCGCGTCGTACTTCGAGGAGGCCGAGACCGCCAGCGTCGCGTCCTTGCCGAACTTTTTGACGGCGACCAAGCTGAGCGCCGCCGTCGTCGTCTTCACGCCGAGCGACGTGACGCCCGCCAGCGCCGAGCCGCACATCCACTTGAGGCCGACGCAGGCGCTGTCCTGGCCCGTGCTGTCGCCCGTCGCCGCGACCGTGATGTCCGGGGTCGCGTCGAACATCAAGCCGAAGTTGAAGACCTTCTTGGACGTGTAGATGCAGCTCGCGAAGACGCCCTGGACCGTCGCCGAGCCGCCCGCGGACAGCGCCAGCGCGCCGCCGCCCGTCGGGTACTCGAAGCTGAAGCCTAGTACACCACCAGCGAAAGGGCTTGCAGTAGCACTCCCCACGATCTTCTTCGAGTCCGCGCCGCAGGTCGCCGTGAAGTTCGACTCCTTGAGCTCCGCGGAGCCCGACAGCGTACCGACATCAAACGGGTCGAGCTTCGCCTTGCACTTGACGCCGGACACGGTCTTCGACGCCTCGACGCCGTACGCGCTACCCTTCAGCGTGACCTTGTCGAAGGAGATGCCCGTCGACGGCTCGACGTATTTCAGCGTGAGCTTGCCGGCGACGCCGTCGGGCTTGACCTCGTCCTCGATGGTGTAGGAGATGGGCGGGCCGCTCTTCGGGGCGCACTTCACTTTGAGGGTGGTTTTGGACGTGTAGTCGTCGCCGATGAGCTGTGTGGTGTGAGGGTGGGTGTTGTGTGTGCGGGCGCGGTCTCTCTGACGCGTTCCGACGGCGCGCCGGGTCGGCGGCACGACAGCGTCCTTGCGTGGCGGCCGTGGCGTGAGTTTTTTTTGCCACGCTCTGACGGCGGCCGGCGGTGGCCGGCGCGCTGCGTAGTCGGCGCGCCGCGCGGTACCGTGGCGACAGGACACTGGTGCGTACGTCATCACACGCTTCATTGATCTTGGAAAACAGCGGAGGACCTGCGCGCGCGCCGATGTCGTCTAGGTGCTGCTATTTGGCGGATTCCTGCTGAACGGCCGGCGGACGTCCCCGCGCAGCGCTTCCGGCGTCTCGCTCGATTATTTTGAGCACGCTGAATCGCACCCATGGTCCGTCCTACTCGTACGCGCCCGTGCTCAATTAGCCGCGTCCTGTATGCACTGCCGCTCGATGAGGGCAAGCAGCGGAGCTACAGCATGCGTCCTCTTGTTGCGGCGGAGGGAGTGCCGTGAGAGGTCTCGCTCTTTCGCAGAGAAAACCCGGCGCGCCGACCCCGCACGCACTCAGCATAATCTCTCCGGCCGCAGGACGCATGCTTGGGCTGCCTCCGAACGTTGGGCAGCCGCAGCTCCTTGTTCCATCCATCAAGAGTATCGAATCTTCACGATGAAGGCAGCCCCTGCCTTATGGCTCCTGCTGTCCCTAGCCTACGCCAATGCCTACACCAAGCTCACAGACGACCGCTGCGACCCCACGCGCGAGCGCGACGACCAGGCGTGCCGGGCGCAAGGCCAGAGCAGCAAAGGCCAGAGCATCTGCTGCGCGTGCCCCGGCACCGGCTATTGCAGCGACGGATTCTCCTACGAGACCGACCTGGCGTGGGCGTGTAGCGCACCGGATAAGTGTGGGCCGGGAGTGACTATGGTGACGGGCTGCTGCTATGCCCCGGGATCCACGGAGGCGACGTACATGGACGAATATGATGGCCTGTGCACGCTCATAATTATATACCTCGTGTGCTCGGCGATGGTCGGCATCGTCGGCTGCGTCTGCGCGAAGGAGAGCGGCCATTGGGCGGGCCGGACCTTGGCCGAAGCGCCAGACGCCGTCCCTGTTGTTTCCGACATCGAGGCCACTACTACCATTGCCAATCCCTTGCTACCTGCAGAAACGCCGAGCGCGCCGCCGGCGCCCGAGCCGGCGCCGACGCCGTCCGCGCCCCCGTGGGAGCCGATGTTTACGGATACAGAGGCGTTCGCCTACGCGACACCGGCGTTCCTCAATACGGAAGACGAGGACGCAACGCCTGAGGGCATGGTGGTGGAGCCGGGCGTCGGTGTCGGAAAACCCGCCGACGACGCGCCGCCCGCCTACGTGGAGCAGCCAGCACTCGTCCCGGAGGGCCAGCCCGCCGAAGCCGTGGCCGTCGCGGAGCAAGTCGAACAAGGCGCCGGTTGTGGCCCCGGTTGCGGCCAAAGCCCGCATTTGAAGTCGCTCACCCTGACAGTGCTCATACTCATCATAGTCGTGCCGCTGCCCTTCTGCAATGCGACGTGGCTGTACCAAGGGAAATGCGCTGACTTTTGGAACATGAGAAGCTATGGCCGCGAGGAAGACGCGTCGGATAACGCGTTCTGGATCCTGCTGGTCTGTTACGTCGCCGAGTGCCTGTGCTTCTCCGACACGCATAAATTCCTGTGGAACCTCACGCGCGACTCTGCGCTGAAGCCTCACATCGAACAGGTGAAACGCTCGCGCCCGATCATCAAGCTCAAAATCCAGTGCTACCACTTCGAGACGCATCACTGGTGGGAAACAGTTAAGGACCAGCACGGGCGCGAGCGGCGCGTGCGGCGGTCGAAGGAGGTGCGCGTGAACACGCACGCGGCGTCGCACGTGTACCAGTACTCCTGGGTGCGTGACAGCGGCGGCGACGCCTACAACCGCTGGCCGGCGACGCTGCTCGCCAAGGTCGAGTTCGGCAAGCGCTGGACGTTCGGCGACGACTATACGCGCCAGCATTTTGGCATGTACAAGCGGCGCTTCATCCGCCACCATCGGCGGGACCGACACTTCGACTTCTCCCAAGATTTCGAGCTCCCCGAGTTCCGGGAGCGGCTTTTGGTAGGAATGTGTGTGGAAATCAAATATAGGGCGCCCCACGCCATCGACGCGACGTGCTTCCGTAGTTGCGTCTGTGCGATGTCCACGCCATCGAGGCGACGTTGTCACTGGATAACCTGACTCACTTGTTTTCCACACAGGTCGAGATGTACCCGGGGGCGAAGCCGAAATACGCCTCGACGGGCTGGTACTGGGTCGCGAACCTGCTGCTGCTCACCTGGCCCTTCCGCGTGTGGCTCGATTCCATCTGCCAGCGGCGCCGGTACGAGTACGTGAAAGAGATCGTGACGGCGCCGCCGAGCGCCCCGCCCGCCCCCATAGTCGTGCACCACCACCATCATCACACCACCACCGTCGTGCACCAATCTGCGCGCGCGGCCCTTTCGATGCAGCAGCAACTATACTAGACCTCCTCCATGCTTTTGTTTACCCCTGTGGAGCGCAGTAAGTTTTCCACACCGTGACTAGGTACCCACTCTAGAAATTCACATAGATAGCCCCTTACTCCTCACGCGACGCTGAAGCGCGCCATCGTCGACGGGTGCGCTTCCACCGAGAAGCTCTCGAGGTTCTCGGCCTCGTTCGCGGCCCACGCTAATCTTTCTTCAAGCGTGTGGTGGTCGAGGTCCTTGCGCGTGATGATGCCGCGCACTTTATTGCCCGCGTCGACGACGACTAAATGGCGCAGCCCCAGCGTGCGGAAGACTCTATATGTGCGCTGTATCGACGCGCAGTCTTGGATCGTCACCGGTCCCGTGTCGGCATAAGGTCGCAAGTCGAGCCAGCACCCTCTATCGGTCTCCGAGACGTCTAACTCATCGACGGTCGGGAACCTCGGATAGGCCCGCTCGAAGACCGCGGACGAGAGTAACGGGGAGAGAGCTCTTGTTCGTAAGTCATTTCTCGAGGTAGGGTCGTCGCCCGGCGCGCCGAAGGCCCGGTGCTGGATGAGCATGCATATTGTTGAACGTAAAACCGTACCAGCGAGCTGTGTCGAGCCACCGCCGGCGACGACGGGAAAGCACGCGTGCCGACAGCTTCGTAGGACGTCGTACGCGTCGCCCACCGTGACCAGAGGCGCGAAGCAGACCGGGTCCGCTGCCATGACCTGGGCCGCGTGCGCGGTTCTCTCTGCAGCGGCAGCAGGTACCTCCTCCTCAAGAATCGGCATCTTCTTCAAGTGGATATGTACATCATACAACCCTTCATTAAAAACGTTGCCGACCCAGCGCGCCGCCATCAGCGCCAGCATTAATGGCAATAGGTTCGAGATGTTGCCCGTCGCTTCGAGCAAAATAACACATAATGATATGGTCATCCGCGCCATGCCGCCGAGGCCCGCGGCGGCTCCCACGAGCGCATACGTGCCGGCGTCCGCGAAGGTGCCCGACTGCGCGTCTAATCGGTGGAGGAGGTGCCCGACGAGTCTACCTAGAGCAGCTCCTCCCAACAGTGAAGGTACGAATAAGCCCGAGGGCACGGCGATGCCATACGTCAGGCACGCGCACAAGAAATAAGGTACATAGAAGGTAGCAATGGCTAATGAACTAAAAGTCTGGACGTCCTGATTGAAGACGCCCGACTCCCGAAAGTGGAACAGCTGCTTGATGGCCGTGTCGGAGTCCGTGAAAAACAACGAAGCCACCTCGTTGTAGGAATCCGCGGGACAGCCAAACGGAACTAAATCTTCGACCAAGTTTTTCTCGAACTGCGTCCACGTGACTTGTACGAGCGGCTTGGGGGTGCACCGCCGCCAGAGGCAGGGCACGACGTACATGACCGTGCTGCAGACGACGCAGACGGCCCAGGCTTCCAAAGCTCGCAGCGCCTTCGACGCGCAGTGCCGCATGCGCCACTGCGTCAGTCGCTTGTTCAAATGGTTGAACAGCGCCCCGGCCAGGCCGCCCAGCGCCCCCAGCGCCGTGAACAGCAACAACTCCCACACACTGAAATTGGCCTTGCCGTCTGACGTTTTATAAGTGAACTCGCCAAAGGAAAACATCTTCGTCGAGTCGGCGCTGCCCCACAGGTCCTCCGATGTCCGTACGACATATAACGTATAGATCGTGATCATGCCACAAAAAAACGCGCGCCACGTTAGTTGTGTCGACCAGAAGCTTGCGCCTTCCTCCAGGGCGAACAGAACACCCCCAATCGGCGCCCCAAAGGCCGTGGCGACGCCTGCTGCGGCCCCACAAGCGACGAAGTCCCGCTTTTCCGGGTCACTGCGAAACTCTAAGACTCGCGTATCACCCAATGTACCGAACAGGCCTCTAGTGCCTTGGGCCAGTGAAGCACCAATAACACTCCCAGAGTGGATCATGGGGCCCTCCTTGCCCACGGGTAGCGCTGCGGCTACACTAAAGAGTACGCCAAAGGCCTTGCAGAACAAGGTGCGTACTCGTACTATACGAGGTACATTTATACCATTAAGGTAACATTTCACCTCCGGGATTCCTGAGCCGGCGGATACCGGTTCTATATATACACATAGTATAGCGACAGAGACGTATAATAAGTTAAAGCCGAGGTAGCAGAAGAACGAAGAGCCTCGGTAGGTACCCTCGTCCTCCGCATCCATGACGCGTCGCACTTTCTCGAACTTGTAGTCGGTTAGTTTACGAGTGAAGAACGTAATAAATGTACCAACTAAGCCAGCCAGGACGCCAATAATAAACGTCAGGACCCACCGTTTGAACACGACGGCGTTGTGCGACGTCCACCACCTATTTCGGTTCGTGTACTGGAGCTGGGCGTGCTTCGTGCGCCAGACTTCATTTTCTTCTGTGGTGAAGTTGAGGGATTCGGGGAGCTTGGACCACGTCGCGAGCCTTGCTCTTCTGACGCCACTACCATCAGTGTCATCTTGCGAAACTTGGCGGTAGGGCGTCCGGCCATGGGCCGTGCCGCCGCCCTTGCGCGCGTAGGGCTCGGACATGTCGGCGCTTAACGCCCTTCGCTGGCGCGTGCGGGGCCAAATGGTTGCGACCGGCGACTCGGCGCGGCGATGCGCGCGCGTCGACGGCGTTTATTCTACCCCGGGCGTCGACGGCGTTTAGTCTACGACGGCCCTCGAGGCCCGCGTCGATGGCGCGCTCTCCGCGCGGCTATTTTACCGCTGCGGGTGGTCAGGCGTGTTCCGGTCAGCAGCCGTGCGCAAGTCGGAGGCGCTTCGGCGTCGACGCGCAGCCTTGCGTGGCTCGAGGGCTTTCTCAGATCCAAGCGCTGTGGGTATGAGGAGCCAGCCGCTCGGTGCCGTCGTCGGCACTTTTTTTTCCGCTAGCGTTGTAAACACACTAGCAAGCACTTCAGCCGACAAAACTCGTCCCAGCGGCTCGCATAGTTGCGTTGAGCCTACGTTAACTATTGCATTCGACTGATTATTGAGTTGGCTTGCGCCAACGAAGCGCTGCGCGGGAACCTGTTCGCATCAGCAAAGCACCAGGGCTTGTGCTGGCAGTGACGGCTCGCAGCAGCGCGTAAGGCGAACGCGACGAAGACTGATTCATCCAGCACCCACATTGCTGATCAGTGCTGCCACACGCGCTGCTGCTGAAGCCAATGATGCTGCGCCGCGCGCTAGCCCAAAGCCTGCGCCGCAGCAGCACGGCACCACCGGAACAAAAACAACAGAGACCCGTCGTAAAACAACTGCTAAACGCCATCCGCAAGACGCCCTGGTGGGCCGGCGGCGACGTCGAGCGGAACCGCACGCTCTTCGAGGAGCTGATGGAACGGGGCAACGCGCGCTGCCCCCATTTAGGGAGCACGCACGAGGCGACGACGACGGACTATGGTGGAGTGCGCATCGCGCCTAGAGATAGTGAATCGAAGGCCACTATTTGTTTTGTCCACGGCGGCGGTTTCTTTGCGGGCAGCCCGCACGCGTATCGCGGAGCCGTCGCTTCGCTGATCGCGCGCGTGCCCGGTGGGTGTACGGCTTTATTGCCGAAATATAGAAGAGCGCCCGAGTTCACTATTGCTGATGCAGTAAACGACGTCGTCGGGCAGTACAATGAACTGACCGGTCCGATCGTGCTAGCTGGTGATTCCGCCGGCGCTTACTTAGCACTAAGGGCGGCGCAACAACTCTCAAGTAAACCAGCGGGCGTGCTGCTCTGGTGCCCCTACCTGCTGCATCACCCGACGAAGGATGTGCAACGGTCATTATCTTCGGACGGCGATTTTCTGGACGTTTCGTCGTTACAACCGGCAAGACACGTGAACGACGAACAAAATGACGCGCGCCACGCCTTCGCTCTGACCGCGTCCGGCGTCGACGATATGATGATACTAAGTGGAGAGCAGGAAACGTTGCATGTTGATGCCTTGACGCTAGCACTAACAGCGAAAGCCTCCGGCACAGAAGTCACACACAAAACCTACGAGGAGATGTTCCACGACTTTATGCTCTTCCCCAAGTTCCTCAGGTGCTGACGCAGCGTCCGTCGCGATGCCGCATCGCTCGCGAGTGCACGGAGACAGTTTCGCGACGGTGTCCGTGCCACACAGGGAGGCCGAGGACGCCCTCTCAGAATCTGCGCAATACATCGCACAACGGTGCGACCCTGTCGTAGAATCGGAAGTCGATCGGTTACGGCGGGAGCTCGCGGAGGCCCTTCAAGAGGAGGACGTGGAGGAGCCTTCAGAAGCCACTTCAGACGACATCGAGGACTGGGCTAAAAGGGTGAGTCGTTTCGTGGGCGTGGCCTGGGATGAAAAAAGGAGGAAGTGGAAAGTCACTCTCAACGAGTTAGATGGCAAGGATCGAACCATAGGTCGGTACGACGACGAGCGCGAGGCGGCCTACGCGCGTAACAAGGCGGTGCTCGACGCGGGCCTGGAGGGTAGACGTCGGATGAATGCGGTGGACGAGCATGGTGTGCTCGTGCCGCCGGGCGCGCCGCATCGGCGGGCCAAGGCGTCGGTCATAGCGCCTGATCCCCTCGCGGTGACGAAATACGGTGTCAGCAAGTACTGGGGCGTCACGTGGGATAGAAAAGGAAGGGTCTGGCGGGCGCAGTATACCGATGGTGATGGGAAAAGAAAGAGCGTAGGTCGTTATGGGAACGAGGAGGAGGCGGCCTACGCCTATAATGATGCGATTCGCGAGGCGGGCTTGGAAGGCGTGCGCAAGGTGAATCCGGTCGTCGACGGGAAACTGGCCCTGAAGCCCCCTCTCAGAGATCCGACGGCGGCCCAACAGTCCAAGTACTGGGGCGTGACCTGGGCGCGCAAGCAGAGCAAGCAGTGGCGGGCGACTTATAATGATGCGAACACCGTCAAGCGCCACATCGGCTATTTTGATGATCAGGAGGCCGCCGCGCTCGCGGTGAACAAGGCGATAATCGACGCGGGCCTTGCTGGTGTAAGGCGCATGAACGAGATCGACGCCGACGGCATGCCCGTGCCCCGGCCGTGGGGTGGAGGAGATTAAATTTAGTGTTAGTGTGCACGGAGGGGGAAAACCCGGCCAAGTTGAACGGAGTGAAGCCTGCCCGGTTCCGTGCGGGTTGCATAAAGGTCGCGCTGTCACCGGCGCGCGAGCAAGCGCCCGAGCACGACGCCGCACACCAGCGCGGCGAAGACGCGTTTATTGGACGGCGTCGTCCGCTGCGAGCAGGGCGTCGCCCACTCCCTCGCGTGCGTCTGCACCGCGTGGCGATGCATCAGGTGCGGCTTGAGCAAGTCCACGGCGTCGAGGTGTTTTCCAGCAGTCGCGTAGCGGTGGTAGTCGTCCTCCGTCGCGAACTCGGCGACCACCGCCACATCATGATTCATCTTCGTCCTGCCTACACACAAGTCCTTGCCGATGCGGTAGCTCAAAATGTACGTCTCGGTGAGCGGTATTTGCTCGAGCTTCTTCAGGCCCGGCTCGACGGCGCTGTCCGGTGTGCCGGGCTTCCACTTCAGCAGGACGACGTGCGTGAGCGTCATTGTTGTATAATCCTGAACAGCGACCGCGCTTGGGCTCTGAGAAGCTGGGAGGCGGGAGAGCAGCCACAGGAGTTGCGAATGGCAGCGTTTCGGTGGTGCAGCGAATCTGCCCCGACGAAATGCAGATATTCTCTCGCGTCGCCCACCAATAGTGAGTAGCGCGCTCAATACGGCTGTGGTCACGCAAGGAGAAACTGAGCTAGCGACATTAGCACACTAGCAGAAACACGATTATCCTAACACCCTTCGGTTTTCGCAAACAGGAGCCATCGGCTGGCGCATGGAGTCCTTTCCAGCCGTCTTGCAACCAACCAAAAATCGCAGCTCGAGCCTGTGGCGAAGCTGCAAAAACGCCAGCAAGCGCGACCAGTGGTGGTGTAGTGACGCTCGCCGCAGCGAGAGCACACACATTACTCGCACTGCAACCGCAACAGCGCTTGGCAACCACACAACACACCGCTCGCTCTCACAAGCACATTGCTGCTCTCCAAAAGATAAATCACAGCAAAAGATGCCGACCGTCACGTTAGACCGCGACCACCTCTACGAGAGACTAGGAAAGACCTACACGCAGGAGGAGTTCGAGTTACTTTGTTTCGAGTTCGGCGTCGAGCTCGACGACGTGACGAGCGCGTACCAGAGGGCCAAGGACATGAACAAGAATTTGACCGCGAAAGAGCTCGAGAAGTACGATCAAAGTGTGGAGTACGCCATCGACGTGCCGGCCAATAGATACGATTTACTTTGTATGGAAGGCATGGCGCGCGCTTTGCGCATTTTTCTGGGGCTGGAGAAGACGCCGTCGTTTACGCTGGTCGAGCCTGCTAAGCGATTAAAAATGACCGTGGAAAGTGATAGCACGGATGCCATCAGGCCGTTCTGCGTCTGTGCCGTTCTCCGAGGCGTTTCCTTTGAAGATCCGCGCGTGTACAACTCCTTCATCGATTTACAAGATAAGTTACATCAAAACATCTGTCGAAGACGGACGTTAGTGGCCATCGGGACCCACGACTTGGATACTCTACAACCTCAGTTCACTTACCGAGCGGAACCGAGGGATTCGATCGATTTCGTACCACTCACGGAAACGGAGAAGTCCTGGACCGGTCGCAAGCTCCTAGACCACTACCGCACGGCACCAGAATGCAAACATTTAAAGCCCTATACGGGTATCATATATGATTCTCCGAACTACCCCGTGATCCGCGATTCTACCGGACAAGTACTGTCGCTCCCACCAATCATCAACGGCCGGCACTCGAGGATCCAGCCTTCGACGAAGAATGTCTTCATTGAGTGCACGGCGACCGATGAAACCAAAGCTAATGTGGTTTGTAGCACCGTCGTAGCCATGTTCGCCGAGTACTGTGGGTTTAGAGTAGAACCGGTCGACGTCGAGTACGTCAAGAACGGTGTCATCACGAGGACGGAGACGACTCCAGTATTAGCAGCGAGGACGATGACCGCGCCTTTACGAGATGTCCGAGGTGTTGTTGGATTAACAGATAATGAGTTGACACCCGAAGCTGCGTGTCAACTGGCGGAGAAGATGCAGCTCGCTCCAGCGAGGTACGATGCGACCAAGGACGAAGTGTCTGTCTCCGTCCCGGTGACGCGGTCTGATATTTTACATGCAGTAGACGTCGCCGAAGACATCGGAATTGCGTACGGCTACAACAACATCCCCGAGACGTTGCCACGTACGACTACGACGGGACGACCGACACGATTGAATGGGTTTAGTGACTTACTGAGAGATGAGGTCGCGCGAGCCGGTTACGTCGAAGTACTGACCCATGGCCTCTGTCGGTTAGACGAGCAATTCGACAAGCTACGACACGACGACGGCAAGGAGAAGGCCGTGGTCCTGTCCAACCCGGCTTCCGAGGAGTTCGAGATCGTCCGCACTTCGTTACTGGTGGGTGCTCTCAAAACCCTCGAATGCGCCAAGGCGCACTCCGTCAAGGAAGGCCTGAAGCTGTTTGAAGTGAATGATGTGGTCCACCGTGATGATAATGAAGATGTCGGGGCTCTCAATAGAAGGCATCTCGTTGCTACTTATACGGGCATGACGGCCGGGTTCGAGGTCATTCATGGGTTAGTGGATCGGGTCATGACGTGTGCTCAAATAGCACCTACTAAAGCATATGCGGGGAATTCCTTGAAGGGCTACACGGGTAGCTCTGGAAGTAGGATGTACTCCGTCGAACCTATTGACGACCCTACGTACTTCCCCGGGCGGTGTGCGCGCGTGATGATTGAAGAATCAGGTTCGAAGACATCTGTCGGTATTTTCGGCGTCGTCCATCCTGAAGTATTGAAGAACTTTGGCGTGGCGAACCCGACGTCGGCGCTAGAGCTGGACGTCGAGGCGCTCGCGGCGGCGTCGTCGGTGCCGCCGTGCGGCTGCTAGCTAGCTAGTAATAAAACATATACTTACCAAGTTCCGGGTTTTGATGCAGGGAATATCTTGGGCTTCACGCCGAGGACGAGCTGGTTGCAGGGCCCGCCGTTGGCTCCGGACCAGTGCTGCGCGCCGCTCGGGGCCTGGCCTCTCGCTCCGAGTTTGGCCAATGGGTGTTCCGCGGAGTTGTCTTGATATAAGACCTGTGTGGAAATCGACCAGTAAGTTAGGTTATCCAACCTGAACGCCATCGAGCAGATGCAGCTACGTCGACGTGGGGCCTCCGAAATTTGATTTCCACACGGTACAAGACGTCGCCCGGTTTAAATGTTGTGGTCTTGCCGTCGCTCGTCCGGATGTACCAGCTGCCCTTGAGCGTCACGACGAACTGCGGCGAAGGGCAGAAGTGCCACGGGTTTTCTCCTACTTGTTGCGTGACCACTAAGCCCGTGAGAGCGAAATCGTCGGAGTCAGAGAAGGCGCGCACGTATTGCCTGTGTGAGGCACGCGTCGCGTCGCTGGCGTGGGGGCCGAAAGGACGCCGATTCGGGCAGCGCGGCGTCGCCGCCCGTCGACGTGAAGTCCTTCGTCTCTAGTTTACCGCATTCGTGCTCGTCGATATGAGTAACGCCGTCGGCACTTACCCAGAGCTGCCGATAGCGAATAGCGCCCTTGGCCGCGGGGGCGGTAGAGAGGGCGGATGCGGTCAGTCCCATGCCGAGGAGGTGTCGCCGGAGCAGCGACGTGAGGAGCATAGACGTCTCCCTGATGCTTGTCTTTCGCTCGGCACCTTGCGTTACAGCTCTGCGCGGCCGGCAGCAGGGTGAGAGCCAATATGCTCTCCGGTTGTGTACGGCACGTAAGCGTGTTGTATTGGCAGCAGCGATGGAGGGAGCAGCCGAGGGCCTGTCCTGGATTCACAGGCGGCGATGTAGCCCGTCTGGTAGGCGTAACTATGCACAAAGTGGCAAGGAGCAAAGCCAGAGCTAGCGGTCTGTAACACACTAGCAAGCACGGGCTCCATCATTTGATGCACGGCGCACGGCTACTCGCGAGCTGAATTGATAAACTGCAGCCGCCATAAGATCGCCGCAGCGCGTGTGAACCGAGAGCAACCTTTGCTCCCGCGCGCAACTTGCCGGCAGGGCCACTGCTCTCTAGGGCACTTGAGCGCAACACAAGCGCGCACGCCGCCGGGGTGCTCACAAGCGCGCACGCGGGGCGCCATACGACCAGAATCAGCATCTAAAAAGCCACGGCACGCCATGGCCGCGCAGCCGGCAAAAACAGTAACGGTAGCGGCCCTGGCCGGCGCCGCCTTCGCCGTCGCTTATAAAACAACCAGCAAGTACCTCAGCAACGACGAAGACGAAACGCCGAAGAGCCTGGACGACAGCACGAAGCTCGACGAGAGCACGGCGTCTAGCTTCTACGGCATTACGCCTTCTTCGTTAGCCACAAGACATGAAGCGAGAAGCATGGATCGAGAAAAGAGCGAGCGATCTTTAAGGTTGATGGTCGAGTCCAAGGCCCTCGCACAAGCGTCGACCACGGATTATGCGGGCGGCACTTTAGGTAGTAGAGTCAAATTGGTCGTGGCCATGGTCGGCCTACCAGCTAGAGGTAAAAGTTATCTCGTCAAAATGTTAGTAAGATATCTGAGTTGGGTCGGCTTCCCCACGAAAATATTTAATGTGGGCGAACTACGACGAAAGCAGGGCCAGGCCGGCGCCAAGGCCGAGTACTTCGCCGACACGCCAGAGGCGATGGCCGTCCGAGAGGGCCTCGCGCTGCAGTGCCAGGAGGAGATGTACGACTGGCTGCGGGCCCAGAAGGGCGCTTGTGTGGCCATCTTCGACGCTACCAATACGACGCGACATCGGCGACACTTGTTAACAGAGAGATGCAAGGCCGAGAGTGATGAAAGTGGCAACGATGTGAGTATAGTGTTTGTGGAGAGCATCTGCGACGACCCGAAGGTGCTCTCGCGGAACTACGAGATGAAGCTTCAGAACGTGCGCGCGCGGCGTCCTCGTCGCGTCGCGCGGCCGTCAACTCTGTTGCGTGTGCGTGTCGGGTCGCGGCGATAGCGTATGGGGTGGCACGAGACGCCTCGCCGCGAGAGTACGCCCACCGCCGCGCCGCCACCGCGGTCCCCCGCAGGCCGACTACCGGGGCACGGACCCGAAGAAGGCCATGGCCGACTTCATGGAACGCGTGAAGCAGTATGAAGCTAGGTATGAACCGGTAGATGATGCCGAGGAGTGCGCCTACATCAAGCTCGTGAATGTCGGTGATAAAGTTATAACAAGACGGTGCGGCGGTTATCTCACTTCTCAGTTGGGCTTCTACCTGGGCAACGTGCACATCCAGCCGAGGCGGATTTGGTTGGCATTACATGGTGAAAGTCAGCTGCAAGTAGAGTCTAGAAGAGTCGGCGCCGCTACGGGGCACCTCACGCCGCGCGGGCGGTGTTTTGCCAGAAGATTAGCTTCTTTCGTGAAAGACGCGCATGCTTCCTTCCGAGAAGAGCATGTAGATACGGACCCCGAGATCGTCGTCTTGACCGGTAATGCGCCCATCCATTCTCAAACGATAAAGCCGCTGCTGGCCGATCCTCTAGCGTTCGAGGCGGCGCCGCGCGTGTCGACGTCGTCTCTATTAAATGAGTTGTGTGGCGGCGACTTTGATGGACTGAGCGTCAAGGAGATTCAAGATAGGTACCCGGCGGTCTGGCACCGACGCATGGCCGACAAGCTGCGGTTCCGATACCCGGGCGCCGGTGGGGAGTCGTACCTGGACGTCATCAACAGGTTGAGACCTATCCTCATTGAATTGGAGCGCCAACGCAAATCTGTACTACTGGTGACGCATCTG
This sequence comes from Pelagomonas calceolata, assembly GCA_918797485.1. Classification (NCBI taxonomy): domain Eukaryota; class Pelagophyceae; order Pelagomonadales; family Pelagomonadaceae; genus Pelagomonas; species Pelagomonas calceolata. The sequence goes on along the minus strand of CAKKNE010000003.1, from coordinate 2,524,681 downwards.
GCCGTCCAAAGGTGCTTGTATTCTTATTTTACGGGTACCGACGCCGAGGCTATCCCTTATTTACCGTTGCCGGCGGGCGCCGTCTTGGAATTGACGCCGACGCCGCACGGGACGCAGGTGCGGACGCATATATTATTGCCCGACGACGAGGAGGCACCGACTCGGCGTCTGCGTCGTTCCGCGCGACTCACCGGTCGTCGTCCACACAGGTCTCCGAGCACGGCGTCCCGTCGCCCGTAGCGTTCCCGGCGCGCGTGCCGTCGCACGCCCAGGCGGCGCCGCAAGGGAAGGGCTCGCCTGTGGTACACGCTCCCGTGCGGCTCACCTCGTAAGTAAAGTTGTATACATATAATCACGGCGGTGGTGTGCGCTATAATAGGCTAATACTTAAGCACAAGCACAAGCTTCCTAGAAATTCCACACCTCGTCCGGCGACATGTCGTGCCCGGGGTGGATGTCACCGGCGTCGATGCCGTCGAGAGGGTCGCCGCCGACGCCGCCGCCGCCGCCGCCACCGCCCGGCCCCGGCCCCGGTCCCGGCGGCGTCGGCCCGGGCGGCCACGTGATGCAGCCCGGGTGCTCCTTCCTGAGCGTGATGCACCGGTCGCGCAGGACCTTGCCGAACGCAGTGAAGCTCTTCGCGACGTCGTCGTTGAACGTGAGCGACTTGAGGATCGTCGGCAGCTCGTCGTAGTTCGGCTCGTACTCGCTCTCGTCGTCGATGACGCCGCGCAGCGCCATCTCCACGAACTTGGGGTCGCGGCGCAGCGCCGCGTGGTGCGCCGCCGGGAAGAACTCCGCCATCAGCGCGTAGATGTCGTCCAGGAAGTCCTGGATGATCTTCGTCGCGCGCGCGCCCTCCGGGTTGAACATGTTCGTCCAGAGGGCCCGGGCGACGCTCTCGGGCGAGTCCCTCGTCACGATGATGCCGTAGTTCTGGCCCGGGCCGCGGCCGCGCTTCTGATTAACGCGTGAAGGGTGGACCATCACGCCGCGCGCCAACTGCTTCAGCTTCGCGTCGTCGTTCCGCGCCTCGGCGAACTCCCGGAAACGCCCCAAGGTCTCGATGCGCTCCTCCTCCGTGATGCGCTTGAGCGGCAGCAGGCCGTGGCGCGTCGCCGGCAGATGCACGACCGCGTTCCGCCCGGCGCGCTCGATGTAGCAGAGGGTCGTGACCGTGAAGTGGCCGTTCTCGTCGGCGGCGCCCTTCTGGATCTTCGCGAGCTGGAAGTTGTTCTCATCGAGCGGCCGCGTGTCCAGGCGCGGCAGGTCGTCGGGCCGCCCGGCCCACGAGTTCTTGACGATGAGGTCGGCGAAGCACGTCTTGTCCCACTTCGACCGGCCGCAGCGCTCGTAGGCGTACTTGGCGTCGCCCTTGTTGCTGGGGCGCACGGTGAAGCCGTCGCCGTCTCTACTAATCTCCTTCGCCCACAAGTCGAGCTGGTTGTCCTCACAAAAGTTGAACCAGGCGTTGGCCTGGGCGTGGGCGGCGGCGCCGTCGATCTTGACGACCTCGCCGTTGCGGAACAACGGCCAGCCGAAGCCCCACTCGATGGCCTGTGCGACAACGACCGTCAAAAACGCGGCTACCGCCGAGGCCACTCTCAAATTTTGAAGGCGCCTCGAGCTGATTGAAAAAACGCCGCGTGCGCACCTGCTGGCCGATCTGATCATTAGTAATAACGCCAGCCGTGGCGAGGCACTGGCAGGACTGGGCCATGTCGCCGCGGTTGATGGTCAGCTCCTTATCCGCCCCTCGAAAGAGCTCGAGCTCCCATTCGTGGCACGTCATCCCTTCATCCGCCTCGCGCTCGAGGACTCGGTTCATCGCCGAGTGCTTCCGCGCATAGAAAAACGACGGCTCGAAGCCCGGCACGCCCGGCGTCGTCGGATAGGCGCCCTCTCCCTTCCAGTACTGCCAGTCGGCGACCGAGACGGAGCGGTGCGGCACCAGGGCAGTGCCCCCCATAAGCGTGAGCTGGCGCTCTTGAGGGGTACCGGACCACTTCTTCGCCTCCGCCTCGATCTCGACTTCTCTCAGGCGCTGCGCCCTGCCGGCCGCCGATTTCTTGGCGTTCGGCTCATGCGTCGACGCGGCACTGCGAGCAGCGGCTGAGAGCCCTCCAGCACCAGAGTCGTCCTCCTCATCGAGTAAGGCCCTCGCACGAAACTCCTCCTTGGCTCTGGCGAGCGAAAGAGGCTTCTTGTCGTCCCAGGGCACGACGACTTTGACGTCGTTTAGGGTATACCCTCTTGTTTTGTGCCACGCGCACCAGACGCGGCAGCCCGGCAAACCGAAGTGCTCCGCGAGCTGCTCCGGCGTCCACTCCACCGAGTCTTCTCCCGGCGGCGTGTGGCCAGAGAGCGGCCGCGCCTCTAGCTCTGCAATACGTTGCTTGCCCGTCGGCATCGCTTGCAGCAAGGCCAGCCGGCGCGGCTCCCGCACGAAGGAGGTCGCGGCGCCCGCCAAGCAGAAGAGGAGGCTGCCGCGCATGCAGCAGCGAGCTATTTTCCGAACGAGCACCAACGCAGCAGCACCAATGCGGCTCGTACGTCGGCCGCCAAGCCACTTGGCTGGGCTTTCTAGTGTCTCACATGACGCTAGCTCCACGGTACGGTGCTACGCGGAGTTTGGCCGCATCCGAGGCGCAGTATTACGAGGCGCCTTGGTTTCGATTGATTTTGCACAACAGCAGCATTTCTGCGATGGCTCAGCGCTGCCAAAGCTAAAAGCAGCGCACCTCTTGCCCACCTCACCAGCGCAGCGACGCGGCGGGCGCGGCGGCGACAGCACTCATGAAGGAAGCCGCGGCCGATGGGCCGCGACAGCGCAACGATTGCTGGCGAGCTCCACTGCGACGTACTGCGCGGCGCGCGCGGCGGCCCCTAGATAGCGGGACGGCTCCTGGCCACAACTCCACCCTCAGCGAGGCGCAGGACGAGTAGATTCGTCGCCGGCACCGAGCGGTATGAAACCGAGGCGAACGCGCGGCCCGCGTGTGTGGTTGGTATCCTTGCTTCCCTAGTGAAACCGGACACTCGAGTATTCGTTGACCGCGGTCTCTCATCAGCCGATCTGGAAGAGGCAGTCTACGCGTCCCACTTCCGGAATCGATTAGACTACGCTAGGTGCTCTCTGCGTGCACAATACGACCTGCGAGTCATGTGGTCTTCGCGTTGCGGATTTGTAGCCATCGCGGTCCTGCAAATAGCTACGGGCGGCCGCAGCGCGAGACGGCCAGGCGTCCGCGGCCACCTCCACCGTCAAACGCCGACTTTTTAAGGCGACGACCCGCAGACGACACCGTGGAAGTCGCGGCGCGTCTCCCGGCACAGAGGCACTAGTGAATATAAAGAAACTTAACATCTAGCCTAGGGCTGGATGTTCGGCGAGTACCAGTCGCAGAACGCGATGGCTTCCTCGCGCTCCAGGTCCGTCATCGCGCACCAGTCGTCCAGGAGCTGCCGGGCGGCGGTGAGGCCGTTGGCGGTCGTTGACGTCGAGCGGTCCACGCGGACATTGTTGAATTGACTCAGGTCGCCACGCTGGTTGAGCGGGTGGTTCCATTGCGACCGAGGCATGTCGGGGAAGCGCCGCGTGTGTTGCGCCATGATGAGCGGCATCGCGTCGACGGAGGCGATGATCTGCTGAGACGGGGCCGAGCCCCACGGACCCATCATGCCCGGTACTTGCGGCGCCCACGGGCCCAGGTAGGGGTTGGTGGCGAGCGTCGCGTTGATCGGCGGCGCGGGCCACATCACGCCGTGGCCATTTTGGCGGAGAGAGGTGACTGCAGCTCTCAGAGCGAAGAGCGAGGCGAAACCCATGAACTGGACGGCGCGGCGGGCGAAGTTCTTGTCGTACTGACCACCCATGATGCGCTACCTTGATTTGTGATTATAAAACGTCGAGTCTAAGTGATATATATGTCACCTTTGCGATTGCTAGCGTCAAGTAAGACACTAGAAAGCGGCTGAGGCTGAAGCTGGCTAAGAAGGCGAGGAGCTGCTTAACCACCAGCACCACCTGCTTAAAATATTGCATTTATAGCAGTGAACCGCTGGGGCATTTGTGCTGCACGCGCGTGCGCAATAACACCGCTGCACTGAGCTGCAAGCGCCTTACTGCAGCACGCCGGCGCGCGACCACTGATCACGCCGCCGACGGTTCGCGAGTCGCCGAAGCGCTGCGAGCACCATGGTCAAACAAAAGACGATCGAAGACCCGAACAAGGAGATCTGGCTCCTCCGCGTCCCGTCGAGCATCTCACTCGATGCGGTCAACAACCTCCCGATCGCGAAGGAGCAGGGCAACGTCGGTGATGTTGTAGCGAGGGCGCCGGGCGCGGCCCGAGACCACGGCGGGCCCGTGGGCCGCGCCTTCGGCGGCGACATCGTGATTCGGGAGGAGTCCGCGCTCGCGGACGACATGCGGCCCCTCGTGAAGACGCGGAGCGGCTCTTTGAGGTGTGCGGGCGTGCCCGTATCAAGGCAATTATCATTAGCGGTGGAGCACGACCCGGCCACGACGGAAATGGACGCCGCGAAATACGTCCCTAGCATCGTCGCACCGGCCGTCGAGAGCGTCTGGTCCCAGGATCCGATCGGCGAGGAATTGCTCGGCAAGGACTTCGCCGAGAAGACGGGCTACGTGCACCCGATCTGGTCGCGGGCTGTGTGGAGATCAAATTTCGGACGCCCCCCGCCATCGACGGGACGTCGCCCTGGTAATGGCATCTGCTCGATGGCGTGGAGTTTCTACGCCATCGACGCGACGTCGTCCAAATAACTGCGGCAGATCGATGACGTGGAGTAACCTAACTCACTGGTTGATTTCCACACAGGTCGCGGAGTGCCTACAACGGCAAGCTCCAGCCGCGGGACATCAGGGCGCGCTTCTTTCCCAACGCCACGCGCGAGCCGCGCGACGGCTCCGCGCCGCCGGGCGTCGTGACTTCCGCGCCGACGAAGAAGCGGAAGAGCGATGCGACGGGTTCCGAGAAGAAAAAGAAGAAAAAGAAGAGGTCCAAGGGCGACGCGGGCGACGCGCTGTCGCCGACTGGTTCCGAAAAGAAGAAGAAGAAAAAGAAGAAGAAGTCGCCCACCGGTGGGGAATAAAACTTGTTAAAATTACTAGTGCGGAGCGAACGCGTCGTCGAGCTCCCTTTGTATGGTCTGCGTAGGCGTCCCCGCTCGAATAGCGTGGCGCACGCGCGTAAAGCAGTCGCAGTAGATCTCGGCACTGCAGACGTGCGACACCGATCGAGCTGGAGGCAACCGAGACCCGAGCCGCCTCAATTCGTCGACGCCCGACACGCTGTCCAACAAAGCACAAACCATTGATGAATTGACCTCGTTCTTCCGCAGCAAACTTTCGATGGAATTCACGGAATCCTCCGTCGTCTCTTCATACACCAACACGGGTAACGACTTCCGCTGCTTGGTGGAGGCCCCCTCGAAGTCGGCGACGCGCCAGCCGCGCGCCTTCAGCGAACTGCGCACGGACGCGTAGTACTCGCTGTTCTCGGTCTTGAAGAGTAAATAGCGTCCACTTCCCGTCGTCTCGGCCCACGCCACGATCGAGTGGATGAGCGGCGCGCTCGCATCAATAATTATGTCGGCCTCGTCGTGCTCCTCGACGAGCGCCCTCAAACTCATAGCTGCGCCGCCTCCTGATCTGATTTGTCTAGATGCGTCGGCGAGCATGACTCTAATCACCGCGTCGTCCGCTTGTAAAGCTTTTTGTTCGGTCGCCAATCGTTCGACCAACCGAAAGCCCTGGGAGCACTCCTGGAGCGTGAGGTCGTCGGCGCCTTCCGCTCCTAAAGCTAAAGCCTGCTCGCCTACTGAGCTATCAGCCTCCACCACCAGAGCTCTTCTGTTAGGACCGTTCGGCAGGAGCCACTCCCTTTTCACGCGAAATGCGGCCCGAGACAAATCATAGTCCGCCGTGCCGTCGCCGTCGCGATCGACCGTCGGCGGGGGCACGCCCCAGCTCTCCATTTTGGAATACGCGCCGTCGGGCACGTGCCAGCCAAAGGGCGTGTCCACACCACTTCCTGCGGTTCTAGCTGCTGCTAATGTTCTGCGTACCGAAGGCAGGGAGAAATCTTCAAAAACGGGCACGATGTGCGCGCCGAATCTTCTCACAGAAAGCTCCGTGACGTCGCTTTCTCTACCAGCGAGTCTAACAACTCGCTCTTGCACGCCCGTCTCGAACAACGGCTCGTGGCCATTCCTTACGCGCTCGTCATAGTCGGACGCCGCAGCAGCCGACGAGTCGACTAACCTCATCACTTGCGCTATACCTAGGAAGCCCGCCACGATGCTCCGCAGCGTCTGGGCTCCTAAAACCTTCAGTTCTCTGCGTGGACTGACCTCTCTGAGCAAAGGTTTCGCCTCGACGCGCCACGCTTCGCAACACGTCCTGGCCGGCTTCGTCAGCCATATGACCGACGGTAGCACTTGGGCCGCGCCGTACCGAAAGCAGAACCTCGCTCGGCCGAGCGCTCCGGGTCTCGTCAACAAAGCACCTTCATAAACTCCAATAGCTAGTACAGTCCCAAGAGACGTCGCCATGGCCGCGTTGTTCGCGCTGTCCCCAAACACGTTCGTGACGCAGGACTGCGCGATGCGCCTACCCGCCTCGAGTCGATCCCTCAACGCCTGGCCCGGCGGGCTCTTGGGAAACTCGCCGCTCATTGTTGCTCTATCGCGTACACTCATTGTCGCAGCGATGGCGTTGAGTATGGGCAGCGCTGATCGCCCGTGCAGCGATGCGGATTCAACCAAGACTTTAATCGCTTGCAGCGCGGGTCGATAACGTATTAACGCGCGTCTGCGCACCCCCCAATAGGCTGCGGCGGCAGAGTTATTGATCACTTTGTTACGCTGCTTGCTTGCTAGTGTCTTTCTGGACGCTAGCCCGGATTTTTCAGCGGAGCCCTGGATACCGCGTCCCGGGCCGGTTACCCCTCAAACTGGTCCATTGCCGAACTAGCTAGGTGAAAACCCCGCGCAGAAGACCGCAGTTCATTCTTACGCGCCCCCCTGCAGGCCCCGCACGGCCACGTCCTTCTCGAAGAAGCTCCCCGCGAACGCCGGCCGCGGCGGCGCCTTCGACGCAGCACCCTTCTCGCGCGCGTGGATGATCGGCGGGTAGCCGTCCCACCAGTACTCGTCGCCGCCCCGCAACGAGATGGCTCCTCTCGCGTCGCGCGTCGCAATCAAGACAACGCCGCCGAGCTCGGGATTCGTGGGAGAGACGAAATGGATGCGCACGTCGTCGTCGAAGACGTCGATGCAGGCGCACATGGGCTCGTCCTCCAAGACTTTCAGTTTATCATCACCTAAGGAGCAGGTCGCCGCCACAACCAGCAATTCCTCGGCGTCGTCGTCCATCGCGAGCTGCTTCCGTCTCTTTATTAACGTAGGTGGTCGCTGGGACAGCTCCTTCCCGACCTTGTAGGTCAGCGCGAGTTCGCCCTGGAGCTGCTGGACCGTGCCGTCGAAGATCAGGTCGGATGTTTGTGTGGTAGGAGTGATGAGCGTGCGCTGGCGCTGGAGCGCCTTGTCTTTGCCGCCGAAGAGCAGCGCCCTGACATCATTCGCCGTCGGGAGCGTCTTCGTCCCGGAGGAGGCGGCTTGGCCCATTTCTCACTGTGTGGGCAATTGTTTTGTGGTACAGGCTGCCCCAAAGCTTGTGCAGATAGCTTGTGCTGTCGAGGCGTCAGTGAGGCGCAAGAATGTTTATGTGGAACCTTCGTGCGCACTGCGCGTGCGACTTGGTGCCGGAATGGCGGCCGGGCAGCCACAGCGCTCCGAGTCGAGCTCGAATTTGGGCGCAGCGCACCCGCACGACGACGACGCGAGACGCAAAGATAAAACAAGAGCCCCTTAGACCTTCGACGACAGGTCCGCCCCCAACTCGGAGAGCGAGTCCTCCTTCGCAGGCTCCGCATTCGCGACCGCCCGGAGGTCCTCTTCCCTAGCTGCACGCACGTCCCGCAATCTTTTTTCAAAATCCGCGGGCTTCAGCAGGTCCGGCTCCTCCGCCGGCGGCTTTTCTTCCGTTGCTGCCTTGAAGGCGGAATAGCCCACTTTCCCGAGCCCGCGGGCCAACATCCCAAACCCGTACTGGTTCTCGTTCTCCGCCGCGAAGCCCACCAGAGCGCCGGCCAGTAACGCTGATGAGACCGCACCGGCGTCTAGGATCTCGACGCCGGCGCCGGCCGCGGCGACCGCGCCAACGACGAAGGCCGAGAGCGTCTCCTCGACGGGCGCGAGGCGGTCACCGTTATTCTTCTCGTCGCTTTTGGAGTCGTCCTCGGCCCTCCTTACTGTCCTCGGCGGCGCCCGGCCCTGGCTGGGCAGAGGAGCAAACACAAAGCCATGCGCCACCACGGCGCAGCAGAGCGCTACGTAAGGATACCGCATGCTGAATCAATCTGTCGAAGGCTTGCCTGCGGCTCGGAAGGCCTCACGAGCTCTTGGGCTCGTCTACCCAGCGCGTGCGTGCGCTTTTTGCTCTCTTTAGCTGCGGGAGACGCTGCGGGTTTGCGCACCTAAATGGAGCTCGTAGGGGGCTCAGGACGAAGCCTGGGTAGTCCTCATTCGCCGAAGACCCCGTAGCGACGGAGCCGTCGCTCTTCTATTTTGGTCACGGGTTTTCTTGGTCGCAAAATTGAGGTGCAGAGGCTCCGCAAGCTGCTAGATCTGCCTGCGCAGCTCACGGTGGCAAGCCTTAGGGGTGCCTGACCAGCCGGCGCAGCGAAACCGGCACTTGGAGGGCGACGCGCTGCGCCCAGAGACGAGAACCGCGTCGCGGTTCAGAGAGACTCCGCCGCGCAAGAAAGCGAGACGCGACGACGATGGACGCCGCCTTCCGCAAGCTCCAGGCGGAGAAGGCGGCCGAGCGCGGCGAGACCGCACCGAAAGAAGAGCCGCGCGAGCAACAAAAGGCGCCGGAACCTAGAAAAGACAAGCCGTTGATGCGCAAAGGCCACGCGGCCGGCTGGGTCGTCGCGCCACAAATTGGCGAGGCCCACCAGGCCGAGATCCCCGACGCTCCTACGAGGAGGGCCCGAGGCCCGCGAAGAGGCCGAGATGCAAAAGCCTCCAACGTGGCGGACGGGAGACTCGCGTGGCAGGCCGGCAACTGGAAGCCTCATCCGGATGGGAACAAGGGCGGGCCCTGCGGCGATCTCATCCTAGCCGCGAGGCACGCGCTGGATGAAGGCCATCCGGAAGGCTGGCCGCCGCGACGGAGAGATGATGTGCACGAGGCCATCGCGCCGCGAGAGCCCTTTTCGTGGTTGGGCGTCGACGGCCAGCCCGTTCCGTTAGAAAGTGATGAACAAGTACTCGCATTAATTCAAGCTCATGGCGGCAACGCGCGACGGGCCGCCTACGCGATGACGTCTGGCTTGGGTGCTGCTGCCGAAGCCGGTGCTCGCAAGCGCTTCGACCAGCAACGAAAGCTCGTGTTGCGAGCCGCGGCCCAGGGAGCGACACCGTCCTGCGTCGGGTCTCGGCCCTTGGCGGCGCAACTGTTCGATCCCGCGAGACCCCCTACCCGAGAAACTAGATTGTTCGCGGCACTCCCCGGCTTCATGGCCGGCGTTAGTACAAAACCGAGGTCGAAGCGATCTCGACGTTATATGGTGCCCCCCGATTTAACGAAAAGAAAGTCGGGCGTCGCCGCGGGGCAAGCTCGGGTCGAGGAGTTCAAGCGCAGGGAGCGCGAGGCCAAGCTCAAGGCCGACGAGGAGGCCCGGAAAGCTGCCGAAGCTCAACAACGCGCCGAGAACGGCAATAATGAAGAGGAGGACAAGAAAGACTCCAGTAGTGACGACGAACAAGAGCAGGAGGGTCGACGACGCTTAGAACGGCGAGGCCGCGGCCTGGGCCGGGCCGACGCGGCCCAGCGCTGGCGCGACTTAGAACAGAAGGCCGACCAGCTCTGCCAGCGCGCGCAGCGGCACCAGCCGAAAGCGGAAAAGGAACCCGCGAAGGAACCGCCGTCCAAGAAGCGCCGGAAGAAGGCCCAGGAAAGTTCGGATGATGATGACGATGTTGTGCCGGTCGCGAAGAATGATCAACGGCCGACTTTGGCCGAATGTGTCGCTATCTTGAGGGAGGCGGAAGACCTGCCGGACTGTCCGCCGTCGATCGGTGGTACCGGCGAGGATCCCGTGTCGCTGCTGAAGGAAAGACTGGATGAAATTTGGAGGCATGTGGCTAGATGTCGCTTATTATCAGCGAGAGCTAGAGATTGTGTGGCTCGCGGGAGTGCGGACGAGGCCTCGGCCGCGTATGACGCTCGAGGATTTGGGTATTCCGTCTACGCTCGCACGAACGCCGACGGCACGCCCAAGCAGACGGCGAACGAGATCGTGGCCGCGGGCGTCGGCGTGTCTCGGAGCGGCGCGCGCGGCCTGTCTACTGGCTCCGCAGTAGAAGAAGAGCCTGAAGAGGACGTCGTTGCGGGGCTGGGCGCCATGTCGGAACGGGAGCCGACGCTGCCCCTCGAGGACGCCGAGGCGTGTCTGCGGCAGTTGAAGCAGCATTGTATACGAGATGACGATGCTTTAAGGCCTTTAGCGGCTTGTTTGCGAGCGGCGTCGGCCTGGCGACGGAAAGCTCATGATTCGTTAGAGGGCCAGGGCGCGCCCGCGCGGCAGATCGCGCCGGGGCAGTTACTCGGATTGGCGCAGCGGGGCCGCGCGATGCCGTTCGTTGAAGGTGAGTTGTGTGAGCAGCTCGAGGAGCGGGCGCAAGACGCGCGTGACCTAGATAGGGAGCTTTCTAGAGCTTTAGATGGCGTGACCACACCTAACCTCCAAACTTTGAAAGAGTTACGAGAACGGTGCCGGGACTTCGTTGGTGTTAAGTTAGAAGCTCGGAGAGAGCTCGATTCCCTTTGTGATGCCGCGGAGCAGTGGGCGAAGGATGCCCGACGTATCTTGACCGATCCTCATGCGAAAAAGGCCCCGACGAAGGCAAGACGTTTGTTGGCGCAATTGACAGAAATAAAATGTGGTGTGGGACCCATGGGTGTCACCTTGCAAGAACAGGTCGCCAAGGCCGACAAGTGGACGGAGCAAGCTCTTAGCGTCTATGAGGGTGATGCTGATGACTACGCATCATTGGGTCGACTCGTGGATGCCGCAGAAGATGTACCAGCTCCTAGAAGAGCCCTGACGGCCTGTAGTCGGCGCCATCGCTTCCTGCAGTGGGTCCGGGAGGCGCGCGGCGCGCTCGTGGCGTGTTCCGTGCGGGAGCCGGGCGACCACGACGAGGTGATCCGGCCCGGTATGTTGTCTGTGTCCTCTGGCGAGTCGCGTCGATGGCGTACGAGTCGCGTGGTCCGAAACGGCTCGAAACCTCGCTCGACGCTCCCTCGCCGGCGCGCGACGCGTTTCCACACACAGGTATTCAAGACGCGAAGGACCACCTCGAGTCGCTCGACGAGCTGCGGAAGGGTGCCACGGACGACTTGGCCAAACTCGCGCGGAAGCAGCACGAGGACCCTCAAGTCATTTTAAACCCGGAGAAGCGGGGCGAGGTCGAGGAGGTCGACCCTGTGCAAAAAGGGGAAGACCGGCGGGCCGCGTCGAACGCCCGCAAGGAGGCCCTGCTCGAAGCGAAGCGCAAGCAGGAGGAGGAGAAGGCTCGCTTAGCTGAGAAGAAGCCTCCCCCTCCGGAGGATACGGATTCGTCTTCCGAAGATTACTCTGACAGTGAAGATGTGAATCAGAATCAAAGGCGGAAATTAACGGCGTTGACCATACGGAAGGCGGCGCGGGACGCCACTCACGTGTCCGAGGAAGAGTCGCAATTGCGGGAAATACTCGCGAAAGCTGAAAGCTGGGCCGCTCGTGCTAAAGCTCTCAAGCCGGCAACTTGTGCCGGCGGGCTGACGGAGATCCCCCACGAGAAGCTCATGGCGGCACCTACTCTCGCACAGCTCAAGAAGCTAGTTGACCAGGGCGAGGCGTTGGCGATTGACTGCACGATCCAACTACGACCGCTGCGGACGGCCTCGAGGCAAGCCGGCGCCTGGCTCCACAACTCGCGAGATGTCCGTCGGAAGCTCAACCTCGAAGCGACGACCGACGTGAAACTCTGGGTCACGACCACAAATGATAGTGACAGCGACGACAGCGACGCGGTGGTGAAGCAGGAGTCGGGCGACGAGGACGAGTCAGGTGTCACGGCTCTTCAATTATCGTCGTGTCTCGCGCAAGCTCGGCGGTTGGGCGCGAAGGTCGACGAGCTGGCGCAGCTACGACAGCTCGGTAGTCGCGTCGACGCGTGGCGCGCGAGACACCGGGAGCTCTGCCCCCGTCGGAGTACGCTGATCGACGACCAGCCGCAGAAGAGTAGTACAAGATCCAAAGCCTCGGAGAAGGCCCGCCAGCTGGCCGAAGAGGAGGCTGCTCGCGCCAACGTCCGAGAACCGAGCAAGGCGGAGAAACGGAGACCCGTCTACTTAACAATTGGCGCGTGCACTGGTGACGCCAAGCCCACTCCTGAGGTGTTGAGAACGTTAGATGCCGCATTAAACACCCTACCTCTGGACATGGAGGTCGAGAGGCAGGCTCTCGCAGATAGATTAACCGCGGCCTCGGAGCTCAAGAGTGAAGTCCGTACTTTGTTGAGTGATGTGGGAGAGCGGTGTGTCGGATTGCTGCCAAATCATACGGCTCGACTAGCTCGCCTCGAGACCGGCGATAGTGACAGTGAGGACTCCGACAGTGAGGACAGTGACGACGCGCCCCTCGTGCCGCGGCCGGCGCCCGTTGTACAACCGATGGACGTCGACACTGCTGTCGACAAGAAGCCTCCACCAAAACCTAGACCGAAGAAGCTGTCGCGGCAGGAGCGGCTCGATCGCGACGAGTTGGAGAGGGACGCTCTCCCGGAGGACGACGACCGCGGGCGCGGCGTGCTGCGAGCGGAACTGGTTTTGAAACGGGAAGTTGAGGCTGCTTTGGCTAAAGCACCTAGAGTGCGGACGGCCGACGAAAGGAGACTGGAACGCTGTTTAGACATATTAGCGTGGTGTGCTGCCGCTAGGCGTATTACCGCCGTCGCTTGTGCGGCGCAGGCGCGGGAGGAGCGCGCTTTTGAGGCGAAGGACCGGGCCCAGAAAGCGTTGCAGTCCTTGCGCGAGGCGGAACACGTGACCGACGAGATGCGCGACGGTCAACTACGACTCTCGCGAGAAGCGGCGGAGCTGGCAGACCGGGCCGACCGGGGCGAGGCCGTCGACGCAGATGAGCTGTCAGGCATCGACCGAGACCGCCAGTTACTATGGCATGGCTTGCAGGCCCGGGACGCCAATGATCAACCAGAAGATATACGATGTTTGGTGCCCTGGGAGCAGCTCCACAAATACTGGTCGCTCAGGATTGCGGCGCTGCGCGACAAATTCGGCCAGTTGCACGGGTGGAGGGATGAAGCCAGGAAGGCTCTGGAGCGGCGAGACGCTCCCCTCGTCAGTGTCTTAGAAGACTTGTTAAGTCGAGGCGCCGCTCTCCAACAGAAGATGACTTCCAGAAGGGACCGACGCGGCATCATGGACGCTTGTGACTCTCTACGTCGTAGAAAGAAGTGGATCTTCGACGCCAGGGACGCGTTGCGGAGCGGTCCCAAGAGGAAACTGAAGGCCGTCGACGCCCTCGCGCGCGAGGCCACGAAGGTCGGCCTCGGCGATTGTGAAGACGCGCGCGCGTTGCGAAGCGCCGCGCGAGCCGCTAGAGCGTGGTTCGCCAAGGTCAAGCGCACGGGGATTGAGAGGGGAGAAGCGTCTATTAGCGAGTTGCGAGCTCTACTGCCGGAAGCGGCGAAGATACGAGTAGACATTTCCGGAGACGTCGACGTCGTCAAGCAGGCGTCATTGCAAGTTTGTTTGTGTGCCTCACCAGCAGACGGCCAGATGCTGCAGTGCGAGTCCTGTGCGATGCAATTTCATGCTAGATGTGTCGGGCGGGGCGGCCCTGATCTAGAACCGTTGGTGTCCAAAAAACGACCGCAGCCGCTCAATGCCGCGGCCAAGAAGAAGGCTCGGTTACTGGATCAGGACCGGCAAGCCGCAGCAAAAGCGGCCCAAGATGCGTTGGACGCGCTGAATCCTCCTGCAATAGATGAGGATCCAGAAACTCGTTATAAATCTGTGAGCAATGTGTCGACGGAGCCGTTCACGTGTGCGAGGTGTGTCCTGGAGCGGTTCGCATCTTCCGAGAGGGAGGCGACGGAACGGACCCTGGAGAACAACATCGGCGCCTGGGTGGATGGCGTGCGAAATATCGTTGCAAGACCTTCTGGAGACACGCTGGCGCTGGCGGCGGTGCGATGTGTCTCAAAAGCACCTAAAGATCCGCCGCAATTGATGCGTTCCGTGGATGATCTGGTGAAGCAGTGCCCGCCGGAGACGGCCCAGCCGCTTAGGAGGTTGGCCTGGGCCTACGCCGCGGCGGCGTTGCTACGGGCGCCGCCTCGCTGTAGAGATGTCATACCTATTACGAGTGCGGCGCCGTCATTGGGCATTCCCGATCTGCCCTTGCAGCACTTTTCTGGTTGTTTGGAAAGAGGTGCTGTGTTAAGACGTAGATTGGCGCAGTTATGTCGCCGACCAGAACCTAGATCTCGGCCGAAGCCCAAGCCCAAGCCCACGGAGCAGCCCGTTGCGGAAGAGGAGCCGCCTCAAGAAGAGGAGCCTCCGGAAGAGGCAGAAGTAAAGACGTCGTCGTCGCGAGGCAAGGAACGGAAAGTCGACGTCACGGCGGTCAAAGCGGTCCTCGAAGCGTCGCGGCACATCCCCTTGCGCCTAGAAACGTTGAGGAGAAGGTGTGCCGCGATAATTGATGATGGGGGCAAGCGCTACTGCTTTTGTCGGGGGCCGTCGGACGGCGCGTTCATGCTCGGCTGCAACGATGGGTCGGCTTGTGGGGACGAGTGGTTCCACGGGCGGTGCGTGGGCGTCGAGGAGGCCGACGAGAAGGCGGCGGACGAGTTTGTTTGTAGCAAGTGTAGAGCTGCTCGGGCGAATGAGGAGACGCCGCCGATTCGTGAGTTTGTGGCGTTCGGCGACGAAGTCTCGGATGACGAGGACACGCCCGAAACTTTAGCTGCTCTAGCTAAAGAAGATCGGGGCGAGGCGCAGTTCAGTCTGCCGTGGCCGCCGGCGCTGCTCGGGGCGTCTGATGAGTTCAAGGAGGCCGTCGAGAAGCAGCAGGCCGAGCGGCTGGCGCAGCAGTCTTCTACGGTGGTGGAGAGTCCGGCGCCCCCTTGGGCGGCGGCAACGTAAGTTATGATTAGTGGTATTCTTAGTCCCCCTAAAAGCAATCGTCGATGTTCCCATCCTTCACCTCAAATGCGTCGGCGAGCTTGTCCACCGCCTTCAACGCGGTGTCCAGCAGCTTGTCGTCGCTCACGCCGGCGTCCTTGACGGCCTGCAGGAGCCCGTGCGCAGCCGGCGCGAGCGGCTTGGGCCTCAAGCGGATGAACTCGTCGGTGTCGTACGGCGCCATCGCGAGGCGGCCCGAATTCGTCTTGACCTGGTAGGGGCAAATATAGTCGTATCCCCCGTCAGGCACCGGCCCCATGTCACCGAACGTCTCTCCCCATCCGATCTGAACCACTTCACACGGCACCCAACCCTCGTCTCCCTCCCCGAGCGCGCACTCGACCTCAGGGCCGCCTTTGTCGTGGACGGCGAGGCCAATGACATGATTATTGATATTCAGCTCTCAAGGACTCCAAATGCGAAACTTGATGCGAGCTTCGATCTATGCGTGAAAGCTCGAATGCTCGAGTGCTCTCAGCTACAAGCTAGACACCCAAAGCGATATGCGGGCAAAAAAATGACTTGGAAAACCCGTTTTTGTAGCAGTCTGGACCGCAAGCTGTGGAGGCATAGTATGTTGTAAACTCAATCACAAAACTTACTACTTGTCTAGCTTCCGTCTCTTCGCGGGGGGTGAGTCGACATAAGGGCGGACATACTCGTCGGTGTCGTTCGGCGCATATACCAGATCCTCCGAATTGGCGAGCTGTATCTGGTACGCGGCCACGTAATCCTTCTCGAGCTCCAACACCGATTCCGCCCAACCGATCTTGACGATGCTGCCTGGCTCCCACGCGTCCGCCGCGGGCCCCGTCTTGCAGAGGATCGCGTCCCCGACCTTGAAGCGCGGCGTCGGCGGCGCATGGAAACGGTGCATCTTGCCGCTCCCAGCCCGGTCCGCGTCGTCCCATTCGTATTTAAAATACACGGAAATCGGGGCGGCCACGTTGGCTCCAACGAGCGTCTCCACGCAAAACCCCCGGGCGACGAGCTGCGGCACGATGGAACACTTGTCCTCCGTCGTCAGCTGCGGCCATTGATCCGCCAGCGTCAGCGGTTCGTCGCTGTCCGCATAGGCTTCTACGAGGTCGTCGGTGAAGAGGTCGGCCTCTATCTGGCCCATTGCTGCTTGGCGCTTGATGAGCTCCAACGAGGCTTCGTAGTAGGGTTGGGTTAGTATTTTGCGGAGGCGCGCGACCTCGGACCGTAGGTGTTCGTTCTCCCTTTGGAGCGCGTCGAACCTGAA
Organism: Pelagomonas calceolata; assembly: GCA_918797485.1. Taxonomy (NCBI): domain Eukaryota; class Pelagophyceae; order Pelagomonadales; family Pelagomonadaceae; genus Pelagomonas; species Pelagomonas calceolata. The sequence goes on along the minus strand of CAKKNE010000003.1, from coordinate 2,508,083 downwards.
AATCTCTTTGTGTAGCACAGCCTGCGGCACGTCGGCGAGCGTGCGCGGGCGCTTCGTCTTCGGCCTCGTCGGCGGACAGTGCGTCGGCCGCGCCTTTGGAGCCTCTTGGACTGCGGGCACTGTAGCCATAGAGATGCGAAGGAAAGGCAAAGTCGTGCGCAGAACAGTAACGAGATGCGTCTGCTGCGATGTGGATAATAAGAGCGGGATTTCTACACCCGCACAGCGGCAAAGAGCTAAAAAAACTAATTACATCGTGCTAGCGGTCGGTAAGACACTAGCAGTCGCGATTTCTCGGGGATAGATCAGTAAGACACATAGTATACCTTAGAAGAAGAGGCGCCGTCTAACCGAGAGCCACGTCCATCACCATCATCAGCCCGAATCCGCCCATGAACGCGAGCGTCTGCTGCTTGTTCTGAGACGGGCCCGCGAGCGACTCGGGGATCAGCTGGTCGACGACGACGTAGATCATCGCGCCGGCGGCGAAGGCTAAGGCGTAAGGCAGGATCGGTGTCACAAGCGTTACGAGCGCCGCACCCATTATACCACCGACCGGCTCGACGACACCAGACAGCTGCCCAAACAAGAACGCTTTGTACGACGACAGTCCCGCCCGTTTGAGCGGCATCGACACGGCGAGGCCCTCGGGGAAATTCTGCAGCCCGATGCCCAGAGCGAGGTTCATGGCCTTCGCTCTAGATTGGCCCGCGAGGCCCGCGGCGGCGCCGCCAAACCCAACTCCCACAGCCAGGCCCTCGGGGAAGTTGTGCAGCGTGATCGCAAACACTAATAGCGCGACGGCCCGCCGCGCCGCCGCGGCCTTTTTTGCGGTGGAGTCGTCGTCCGGCTGTGGCGGCCCGCGCCCACCTTCTAAGGAAGACGGCACGCGCGGCAGCGCGTCCGGTCTCCTAAGTCGCGCGTTCGACGGCGTCGCGTAGGGGTTGCTGCTGCTCCGCGGCGACCGCCGCAACGGCGAGTCCGCCTTCGCCTTCGCCTTCCGCCCGAGCACGGCGTCCTGCATGAGCGCGAGCGGGTCGTGGATCTGTTGCGTTTCCATGTAGACATCACATAAATAGAGGAACGCGCCGCCCAAGAAGAAACCAACGGCAACAGGGACGAAGGACCACCTCCGGCCCAGCTGGTCCTCGGCGAGCTCCAAGGCCGGCGCGAGCAGCGAGAAGAAGCTGGCGGAGGTCATCACACCGCCCGCAAACCCCAGCATCGGTCTTAGTAATTGCCGCTGCGTCGCCTCGTCCGGTGGGAGCACAAAAACTAAAGCGGCGCCGGCGGCCGTCACGGCCCAGGTGAAGCAGGTCGCGAGGAAGGCGTCGAGCGTCGCGGCGGCGAGGCCCATCGTTTTTTTGTGGCGCCGCGGCGGCGTGCAGGCCTTCGCGCACTGCGCGCGCGGCGTCAAAGCTCGCACTGCGGTCACTTGGCGCAGCCAACGCAGCGCGGCAGCTCGAGGGCTCGCACGATTTATCGCTGGCAGCAATTCTTAAGTAATTAGGGTGACTGCAATGGTGAAACGCGGTAGGCAACCGCGACTCGATTTGCACACACACTTTTTTTTTGCATGCTTGCTAGTGTCTCAGTCCGCTAGCTCAAGTACCAATGCAAGGCTTCAAGCACGGCCCACAGACCTCGTCAGAGCGGGGAAGGAGCTCGTCCCTTCTGAGAGCACAGGGAAAAAAAACTGAAAGGCAAAACAGTGGGCAGGGGCAGCGTGCCACACTCGCGCGCGCGCCGAGGCAGCCATCGATCAATCGGACTGGCGCGGCGGCGTATCCAACTCCGCCCCCGCTGCTGCCCCGGCTCCCGGAGCACCACTCCCAGCACCACCAATCATGGCCCTCGCCTCCGCATTAGCCTCGGCACTGTCGGACGCCCACGCGACGATGGCCCACGCCAAGGTCCACGAGGACTACGCGGCGGCCGACCCGTTTTCCTCTCCTGTTCCGCCGTCCAAGCAGAACGCGCCGCCGGCCACGGTCTTCAAACCTACAAGTGTCACGCCGCCCTCGCCTCCTAGAACACCGACGTCGGCCGACAAGCGCGAACCGGCGTCCACGGTAGCTGCTCGGAGAGCTCTCCGAGCTGCTGTTGAAAGAGTGGAAAGACGATGTGCTAGAGTAGAAGCAGTAGTAGCATCACGCTTAGACGCGTTGGACGCGCGCTGCACCGAGATGAAGACGATGATGGTGAAACTGGTCGAGAACCAGCCGACGAAAACTTGTCTAGATGCGGTGAAAGCAGCTCGAGAGGCCGCGGCACGGGCAGAGGTCGCGGCTCAACAAGCGCAGAAGCACGCGGAGGCGTCGCCTCCTTTACAGAGGGAGAGGAAGAAGTCGTTATCTGACCGGTTGGCTGCTCTTTCTCCTCTAAAGAAGCAACCGGTCGTCGAGGAAGATGCGTTGGTCGCGGCCTACGCCTCGTACCAAGATCAGGAGCCTCCATCTATATCAAGGATACCAGACGACTTCGCGACGATCCAGGCGGCGATCGACGCCGCGGAAGATGATGGACTAGTTATTATCGCGCCTGGATTGTATCGCGAGGCATTGGTCGTTGCAAGACCAATAAAACTCGAAGCGGCCGAAACTACGAGTGACGACGAAGGCGTCGGCGCGCCGTTAACGACGGTCACCGTCGAGGCGCCGGCGCCAGGTTCACGGGCTTTATTAGTGACAGCTGCGGGCTCGTGTACGGCGCGAGGCATCGCGTGGCGGTGCTCGACCGAAGTGAATGAGTTAGCGAGGCCCTGCGCGGCCGTCGGCGTCAAGGGCGGCCGCCTGGCCCTCGAGTCGTGCGCCGTCGGGAGTGCTTCCGCATTATCAGGGGTCAACGCGCAGCGCGGCGCAACGCTTTCCCTATTACGAGTTACTGGCGCGAACTGCCGCCACACGGGCGTCTTGTTGAGCGGCGCGGGGACGACGGCGACTCTGGAAAGATGCGACCTCTCGGAGAACGGCGCGCACGGCCTGGAAATTCAGGACGCGGCGCGCGTCGACGACGCGCTGCGGCTGCGCTGCGCGCACAACGCGTTGTTTGGGGTGTTTGTTTCCGACCCCGGGTCTTCATCGAAGCTGCGGAGGGCGGACCTGTCGCGGAACCGGAGGTGCGGGGTCTGGGTCCAGTCGGGCGCGTCTTGCGACGTGTCGGATGCGACGTTCTCGAAGAACGGGGAGCACGGCGTGGCGCTCTCCGAGGACAAGTCGAGTGCGGTGCTGCGGCGGTGCGCCTTCGCCGGTCGGGACGACCACCTGGCGTGCTTCAACGGCGCCGCGTTCTCTTCATTAGATGCGCGGGACTGCTGCTACGAGCCCGGGGATGACGACTCTCCTAGGCTGGAGGCGGGGCTCTAAATTCATCTACTGCTGTAGGCCCTCATCGCGCCGTCGGCGAGGTACTACTCCATTAGTCATACTTACACAGTCTTCCGGTCCGAGAGCACCCTTACTATGGACCCGACGCCGAACTTCTCCGCGAGCTTCGCCTGCCACATAAAGAGCTTCGCCGTGCGGTCCGACGGCGTCTCCAGGCCCTTGTAGACGTACTTGAGGAGCACATCACCATGATCGGGCGTCATCGCGTCGATCGTGACGTCGATTTTCGAGTCGGCGATCTTGTCGAGCGCGGCGAAGACCTGGTCCGCGTGTGTTTGTTTTTGTGAAGCGTCCTTGGAGCCGGCGGGCGCCGTGGCTAGTAGCGTGTCGAGGTCGGCCATGCTTCGGCCGCGCGTCCCTGGGCCGGGTGTGAGTGTGCGCAGCGCTATAGGTCCTTTTGACAGGAGCTGAGGCGGCGTGGATAAGTGTCGTTGCGGCGCGCAGCTGTTGGAGTAGTACCGAGTGCGCAACTTCTCTGCAGCGGGCGGTCTCGCTGCAGCTAGGCGCTCCTCGAGCAAAAGCCTGAAAGTGAGCTAGTGTGTCGATACGCTAGCCTGCTATAGGGCTGCTTGTCGTGAGCTGAGCTCTGAGTGTTTTTTGTACTAAGTACTTTTTACGCGATGTGGGGATGGGTCGATGGGGATGGGGATGTGCTACGGATGACCAGAGAAGGCCTCCGTGCCTGCCCGCCCGACGTAGGGTCGAGCGGGGTACTTCGACGAACGACGACGCGCGGCGCGCGGTGGCCAAAATGCGCGAGCTATGCAGCCAATCCTTTGCCGTCGGGCGCGGTGGCTGAAGCTCTCGATTGGAAATGCGCGGCGCGACCGGTTTGACGGAAGCACGTGCGCACGCATTTGCAATGCTATTGCAAGCAATTACAATTTACGCGACTCGCGACAACCATGCTGAAGGGACGATTGGCGTTTAGTGAAGAATTCGACACTGATACTTGCGGCGAGTTGAGCGTGTTCACGTCGAGCTGATGGGCACTTCACGAAATGCTGCACTTTGTTTGACCCCCTACCGGGCCATATAGGCCAGACGCGCCAACGCGCAAGGTTTCAGGCCCGCAACGTTCCTGGCTCTGTCGGAGAGGTCTGATGGTGATTATGGCTTTGCACGGCGTCGTCAAGTAGATGTGATGGTCGGACGCGGCGCCGCCGCGCGGGGATATCACACATAGAAACTTATCACGAAAACAAATAAACCTCCTTGCCATCCGCAGAAGGGGGCGACGAGAGCGACCCAGAGCTCACCTGCGGCAGCACCGGTGGAGGCGGCGGCGGCTCCTCCTTCGACGGCGTCAGGTCCGCCTTCAGCGTCTCCAGGTCCGCGGCCAGATTCCGCGCCAGTTCCGCGGCCGGCGCTTTCAATTTCTCAAACAACGACGCCGGCGCCGCCGGCGCCTCCGCGACAACATCAAGAGCGTCCCCGCAGAACTCGAACGTCGCCGCGCACGGCCGCCGGTCCGCGAGCAGCGCCAGGGCGTGCGCGTAGCCCGCGACGTTGTCTCCATCCACAACCGTCAGCACGTCGCCCACGACGACGCCGCCCTTCCACGCGCGTCCGCCCGGCGCGACGCGCGCGACGCGCGCCACGGGCGCGCCGTCCTTCAATCTCGCGTCGGCGAGGCGCAGCCCGAGCGGGCCCTCCGGCAGGCGCACGACCTTCTTCTCCTTCGTCGGCGTCGCCTCTTGCGGCACGGACGCGAGCAGCACCAGCAACGGCCGCGCGGCCGTCGCCAGGGCCTCGACGACGCGGTCGTAGGACACGCGGTCGCGGTCACCATTGACGCCGACGACGCGCGCGCCGTCTACCAGAGCGAAGTCCGCGTCGCGCGTCATCTTCGAGCCAAGGGGCGCGCCCGCGGGCACGACGGCGGCGACGAGCTCCGGTTTTGGGGGCACGGGTCGCATCGTGTTGGTTATTGCAGCGACTTCGCCGTCCTCGCTGTCGAAGGACTTCGAGGCACGCGTGTCCCAGTAGCTCTGGACCTTGGACTGCGAGCCGTCCTGCTTCTGCGCCGTCCACGCTTCGTTCGTCGCCGACGTCGGAGGCGCTTCTTTTTGATCGAGCTCCGGCTGCGCGACGTCGACGCGCCTTAATAACAGCTTTACAATGCCGCGCTTCTTCGCCTTTGCAATAGCTTTCACGACCGGAGCGTAGCGCCAGCAGCGCCTCTCGCCCACACCAACAACGTAGTCTCCGGGCTGGACCGCCTCCGTCCACGCCGAGCACTTGATAACGGCGCACCTCCCACCATGGACCTCGGCGAGCTCCAATCCTAATTTACCTTCATTCGTACGCAGCTCCACGGCGCGCTCGTCTTGATCAGGTGTCACGTCGCGCGATTCTATACTGGAAGCTACGAGTTTGACGCAGGCGTCCCTCCTGTTCCTTATAGATGACTCCTCGTCGTCGAGCCAGTGGGCCTCATAATCCAAGGAAGCCTTGACGGCGTCGCAGGCGGCCACCGCCAAATGCTCCGCATAAGCAGAAACGTACGGCGCGGACACCGCCGGGTCCGACGCGCCCACGCTCTCGAGGTGGTGCCGTAACCGGCCGTTGCCGCCCAGACACAGGGCCGCGACGTGGTGCGGCGCCCACGCGTCGTCCTCGAGGGACCAATAGTTTCTGCTGATGCCGCACGCGCTGCACGCGACGATACCTGTTGATGCACACCCATAGGCGCGCTCGCCGTCGACACACCACAACCCCTCAATCCGCGCAAAACAATGAAAGCAGCGGTCGTTGCCGCGCAGTGAAATGACGGCCACCCTCTCATTTGATGAGAGTCCCGTCGCTCGCTTCTTCGAAGGTTCTGGCGAGACGCTCTCCTCCTCATCATCATCGCTTTCGACGGCCTCCTCCAAGAGTAGCCGCGACACCCAGCCCCGCACCGGCTCGTCTATCTTACAGCGCTCGCGGCCGCTCGCCAGCGTTTTCGTGTCCACAATGAACACTGTGCATCCGCTATCTAACGTCGTCACTATGCTTGAATCGAGCTCCTTTTCCTCCCTTACAGCGGTCTCCCAGCGGACCGTCGCACGCGTGCGCCGCTCGGGGGAGCCGGCCATCGGTCTTGCGCGCCCGCAGCGATGGATCTTACGACTGCGCGGGTGCTTTTCCAACGACTGCGACAGCTGCGGCGGCGTGCTGCTCGGCGGCGTGCTGTGGCAAGGTGTTATTTGTCGGCGGGCGGCGGCGAAGCGCTCTAACTGTTGGGCGGCAGACTCGCAGCAGTAATCAATCAGCCCACCCAACGTGCGCGCGCCACAGGGACAATAGCAGCGACCGACTTTTGCGATGCTGTTTTAGGTAGCTAGCGTATCGACACACACTAGCACTTTTGGGGCTGCCAAACCGGGCGTTGCACGACTACGAAACGATAGATAGGGCAGCCCACCGGTAGATCCAGACCAAGGCCGGAGCACTTTCGCCTTGTGGGCCGCGACGCGCCGGCTCCCTTACAGGCTGCCGTGTGGGAGTAGCCAGACGCCATCGACGCGCCGCAGGAGACGGCACCAAAACCATGTGGGCCATGGGCTTCACTTCCAAACGATCGCGCTTCACGGAGCACGCGAGAGTGGGCTTCCGCGCCGAGGCGCCGGGCAGAGTACACGCAAAACAGTCCGAGGCGGCCGTCGCCGAGGCGCTGCGATTGGCGCTGTCGGATGAATGTCGATATAGGTTGGTCTTGATTGACCGCGGCGCCGAGGGTGCCGTGCGGCATGTGTTGCATCCGGAAGAGCGGGATGTGCCTGCCGATAGTCCATTGGCGAATCGGCCGCCGCCTCCATCTCGCTCAGAATTGATACTGGTGGCGAGGTTGTCCGATGATTGTCATAGAGGTTCCGATCGGGCAATACTAGAGACCACAAGAATCATGGATCATCTCGGGGTCGAAAAATTGGATGGTCTATGTGTGCCGTGGCCCGAAGCGTCGGAGGACGCGCCTCACGATCCGAACCACACGGGGCCCGACTGCCGACGACAGAAGAAGCTATTCTTGAGGACCTGGAAAGCACTACATAAGAAACTAGTTCCTGATCGAGTTCGATGGCTCGGCACGGAGTTGCTCGATGCCTGGCAGCTCGAAAGGGTCGTGGAGGACGTCTCGGAACATGAGCGGCCGGTCTTCAATCTCATAGAGATGGACATCTCCGCGCCAAAGACGAGGACGGTCACGTGGTGCCAGGCGCACGGCATCGAGTTGCTTGGTATGTTAGATACGTCGGAGCACAAGATAAGTACTGAGGAGGTGGGGAAATTTAGAGAGTTACAATCAGAAATGGACGTGGAGCCGTCTGTCATAATTACGCGCTGGGCGGTGCAGCGCGGTGTGGTGACATTGCCCTCTTTATCGAGGGTGGTCAGTGAAGGGTCGTCGTTAACGTCAGCCGAAGCCTATGAAGCCTGGGCCGACAAATTGAAAAAGATTCTGGCTGCTCGCACGCTTCACCTACACATGCCCACCGAGGGCCGGCGCGTGAATTTGGATAATGCGCGACTGGCTTTGTTGAACTCTTTTGATCGAGAACAAAATGAAAAGCAGGAGTATTATGATCAACGGCTGGCGGAGATTACTCGTAGAAAATTAAAACCGGTGCGGACGGCGGCCAAGGCGTTGAATGCCCTCAGTGCGTTCTCGACGGCGGCCGAGGATAAGGCTCGGGAGCGGGGCGAGGAGGTGCCGGCGTTCACGCTCTAAGATTGGTTTTTGTAGGTAGCTTCGCGGCGATGGCGTACTACGGGGCCGTCGCGTCCGGGCCCCGCGCGCGGAGCGTTAAAGTCGCGCGCGCGCGCGCGCGCCTGGGTGCTCGCATGAGTCGATCGATGCGCGCCATCACGTTCGCTAGCGGTCTGTAAGACACTAGCAAGTGAGTCGACCTACATTTCAGGGTTACGAGCGCGACTGCAAAAACCAAAAGTGCGACCTGAGCGCCTACTTCCGGAAGAAGCTGGCGAACGTCGACTGGCAGAATTTAGATGTGGACTCGGAGTGGAGCCGCCTGCGCATCTTCAACGCCGACGGCCACTTCGCGAAGGACATTTCGAGGGACGTCGGCCATGCGGGGCGCCGGGCGATCCACGGCCACGGGCCGCTGCTGTGGCACCTCTAGTGGTGCGCGAACATACCTTCCTCTCCTTTCCTGCTATTCTGGTTATACTACCTTCCCCCCTTGACGTAATTGATGTTTCTTCATCCACTGGCATTACTACATCGGATGACGCCCTCTGGACGCCGTCGCCGCGTCTCTCTCGCCGCCCCGACGCCGTCGCCGCGACGCGAGCCACGAACACCGCCTGCGCCGCCGCGATTAAAACACTAGCTACTTACTGGTCGTCGAGGCCGCAGACGCCCATTTCGGCAAATTCGCCGCCCTGCTTCTTCCGGTGCTCTTCTCTTCGTTTCAAAAAGTCGTCGCAGCCCGGCACGTCGAGGAACTGCCTTTTTGTGAGAGGGTTGCCCTGCAGGTCCAGGTGCGATAAACTTGATAGGCGTAATAGTGACGTCGCGATGCCCTGTGCTTGCAAACGATTCCGCGCGAGGGATAACCGTCGTAATGCAGGCGCCTTCGTCGCAATATCGACCGCCTCGATGAGGTTGTCGTCGGCCCGCAGGTCAACTAATTCAGGGAGGGAGAAGGAGCCATCTAACAGAGAGCGGAGGCCGCAGCCGCACACATCCAACAAAGTCAACCGCGTGAGCAGCGCGACGGCGGGCCAGAGGTTGCCCGTGCCCAGGGACGGATTCTTCGACAATGATAATTCTTCAAGGTGCGCCTCCGCGTTCGTCAAACAACTGACGACGTCCGTCAGGCGGTTTTCACTCGCGTCGAGCTTTTTTAGAGCTTGACCAAGTTCCGGGAGGCGCGTCAATCGGTTCTGCGAGAGGTTGCAGGTTGTGAGTTTGGGAAAATTCCACTGCTCCGGTAGCTTATCAAGTTTGTTGCGAGACAGGTCCAAAGTTCGCAGTCGCGAGGCACTCCCGCCGAGCTGCTCGCAGACGATCTTCGGCACGGCCTCGAGCTTGTGCTCCGTCAGGGATAGGACACCAGTCTTGGACGCGCGCTCGACCTTCTTCCGCACGACGCTCGAGCCCGTCTTGTTGGTCGGCGGGCCGAGGCCGGCCATCTTGGCTACGTCGTTGCCCATGGTCGAGGTGGTGCAGCCCATTCACCGGCACTGCGGTACGGTCCCGTCTCCCTACGGCGGTCTCCGGGAGCACGGCTTCTTCTTGGCGCTGGAGCACTGCTGTGGCGCTGTCCCGGGTATGTGGCAGCACGCCCGAGACGTGGAAGCGACGACTGGTTATTCAATTATATAAATGCGAGTAACCACGCGCCCCGAGGCCCGTCACTGAGCTCTTTTGCGGCTAACAATAATTGCAAGCGCGGAGCGCTGCGCTAGTATCTGTGTACACTAGCTAGCTCGCTCCGCGGTTTGCGACGCAGCTTGCTTGCTGCCGCGTGTTTCCGTCTTTCGGGCGGTCTACAGCGCCGCAGCAATCCAGCTGAGCATCAATTCCATCGCTTCGGCTCGTCTGCCGGATGTTTGTGGTGGACAAGCTGTGAGACCATGGTGAGCTCTCTCAAGGATAAATGGCGGAAAATTTCGCAGAATAAAGGCTTAGCAATTGTTAGATTTCTGAAGGATAAGATTCGCAAAAACAGGGATTGGACGCCGCGGGGATTGGACGACCGCCGGACGATGCAGGGATTGGCGCGATGCGCCCTGAGAGAATTCGACGACCAAGAGTATGGCAGATGTATTGAAATGTTGTCAATATGGCCACGCGGACGCAAGGCGCTCAAACATATGCTACGTTTACGGCCAGGCATCGCCTCGGCGAGCGAAGGCCGGACTCGCGGTGCGCTGTTGCATTATGCTGTTCCTGATCGCCTAGACTTCGTCGTGGCGTTGCTCGAGGCGGGCGCCGATCCAAATGCGCGGTCCAAATGGCTCGATTGGACGCCGCTGTTCCACGCCACAGTCGAAAATGTTAAGCACGGTGCGAGCGTGGTGACGAGCTTGCTAGAACATGGTGCCGACCCGAACGCGAAAAGTGCCGAGGGCATGACGGCACTTCACCACGCGGCGCGCCATAACAATGTAGCCATCTGTAAATTACTCATCGCAGCCGGTAGCGACGTTAATGCTAAAGACAACGAAGATTGTGCGCCGCTGGAATTCGCTGCGGAGAACAAGACCCCCAAATGCATCGAGACCCTCCTCGCCGCGGGCGCAGAATTGACTAGCGATGTTGTTGAGGCTGCGATGTGCGAAGGGAGCCCCCGAGGGCTCCATTTGTTGTTCCGCGCCGAACCGTGCTGTGTGCACTGGGCATTCTACTCGATAGACCGAGACGCCCTGTGCATCAACGTCGAATATCTCAACCGAATCCGCAAAGCAGCTGTTGACGCGCAGTTTTTCGTGCGCCCGGGCGAGACTGCCTCCGAGGATCGCGATCGTTTTGCTCGCTCAGTCGACGCCCTGATTACTAGTGAGCCGCAAATCAGCAAGCACCGCAAGCGATGCGCAGAATGCGGTAAATTAGTGAGCCGCGGTGCTTGCAGATTTGCTGCATACGAGGAATACGAGCGCGACCAGCTGCGCGCTCTCACGACCATCGTCCAGCGCATCGTCGGTCATCGTGTTCCCGCGGAGATCGGCGACATCATCGTCGAATATTGGGGTCATCCGGGGAGCTATGTCGTGTTCTAAGAATTTGTGAAATGATTAGTCCACAAGAAACCTAGCCCACTCGTCTATCCTCGCCTCGTCGCCGTACCACTGCGCGTCGGATTCGGCGAGCTCGGGCGACAGGAACGACGGCAGCTTCGCAGCGTGGATCGTCGTTCCGGCGAGGGTGAGCCGTTCCGCGCCCTCGAAGTCCAGGGCGGAGCTGAGCGGCGTGACGCCGTCACCGTCGGCCGTTGCCGCTTCTGCTTTGGAAAGGCCGCAGAACCTGCGGTGGCGTCGCGTCTATAGCGCCGCGTCGATGGCCTCGCGTCGATGGCGCCGCGTTGATGGCCTCAAGAAGACATGTCGCATGGACGCCGCGTCACTCACTCGTACGAGTCCCGCGTGAATGATCCGGAGTCGTCGCCTCGAAAGCCGGCGCCCGCGACCGCGAGAGCTTTGACGGGTGATGGCTGCCGCCGCGCCCACGCCACGTTGGCAAACGCGACGCCGTCCGAAGCGGCGTGCGGAGAGCCCAGCGTCACGAGCCGTCGGACGCCCCGGGCCAGCCCGCGGTGCGAGTGGCCGCCGTACTTCTCCTCGCTCAGGTAGATGCGCGAGATCCAGCCCGCGGCGCTGTGGCCGACGATGCTGCAGCCGCGCCGCCGCTCGCGGCCGTTGAAGGCGCCGAAGCTCCCGCGCGGCTCGACGTACGGGAACTCGTCCGGATCTGCCGAGCCGCCGGCCTTCAAAACGCCTCCGGGATTGTTCACGAAGTCGCTGACGAGATCTGCCGCCGAGTAATCGGGAAATGGCGCGACGACGTCCAATTCCTCGGCCGTCGTCGCGTAAGCACAAGCGTGATCAATACGCGCGAGGATCGGTCGCACGGACCGGCCGCCCAAACACGGAATCCAGTGCCAGCGGTGGATCGGCGCCACCGTCGCCGCGATGCCGCGCCGCCGCAGCGCCTCCGCGACGCCGACGAATTCCGCTGCACCCTCCAAAAATCCTGGGACGACGACGGCGGCGTCGCGCGTCACTGACAGGGCGGCGGCACTGCTGATGAATGCGAGCGCGCACCACAGGTTTAAAATCCAGCCCATGATATGAATGCTGTGTTTGGCACACTGCCGCGAAATCACGCCGAGCTTTGAATGGCACAGCTTGATAGGACAGCGGGACTGCTTTTCAACCACCAATCCTTGCGTGGTATCACGCGCCAAGGGTGTAGTAAATTAGCTTTGAAAGCCAAGCTCTCTGAACAGGGCTTCGAGGGGCTCGCACGCGGTGACCTTGTACCTGCCGTAAAGGGTCTCGCGGGTGCAAGAGAGTTCTTCAAAGTTCTGAAAATGATCCTCGGAGCTAGCTGTGAGACACTAGCAAGCGTCATCTCACTCGCAGACTTGGTACGTTTTGCTTCAAGGGATCCGCGACGAGAAGCTCCAATTCGTGCAGAAAAAGCATTGCACAGCCACCTGAGACCGGCGCCGCAAGATGACCCCCGCCCTGCGCCATGTCACCAAGATCTCCAGCCTCTCCCCCAAGGAGATCAAGGGCGTCCTCAAGCTTGCCCTCGAGATGAAGGCCCGGCCGGCGGACTACTGGGACGCGCTCAAGCGGCGGACGCTGCTCATGTTCTTCGAGAAGCCTTCGCTGCGCACGCGCGTCTCGCTCGAGGCGGGCGCGACTCCGTGTGGAAATCAAAACTCGGACGCCCCACGCCATCGACGTGCTCGATTCACACAGGCATGACGTCGCTGGGCGGGCACGGCATCGCGTACATGACCGGCGACTCGCCGGTGGGCGAGAAGGAGTCCTACGAAGACACGGGCGCGGTCCTCTCCCGGATGTGCGACGCCGTTACGGCGCGCGTCAAGTCGCGGGAGCAGGTCACGGGCCTCGCGGAGAACTCGACGATCCCGATCATCAACGCGCTTGATGATTATGCGCACCCGATGCAGATGCTCGCGGACCTACAGACGATCGTCGAGCACAAGTGCGATGGAGACGTCGAAGGATTGACGGGCAAGTCTCTGGCGTTTGTGGGCGACTGCCAGAACAACGTGACCTACGATTTGATGCGGTCCGGCGCGCTGATGGGCCTGGACGTGCGCATCGCGGGCCCGACGGGCTTCGAGTGGGAGATCGAGCCTTCGGTGCTCGAGGAATGCGCGGCTCTGACGAAGGAGCACGGCGGCACGGTCACGGTGCTCAAAACGGCGGAAGAGGCCGTAGCTGGCGCGGATATCGTGTATGCGGACTCGTGGATGTCGTACGGCATCAAGGGGGCCGAACGGGACCGTAGGATGAAGGCGCTCATGCCCTTCCAGGTCACGCCGGAGTTGATGAGCAAAGCATCTACCAGTGCGAGCTTCATGAACTGCCTGCCCGCGGTCCGAGGCGAGGAGCAACTTGCCAGTGTTATTGATGGTCCTCAATCCATCGTCTTCGACCAGGCGGAAAACAGACTGCACGCGCAGAAGGCGCTGCTCGTGAAGCTGCTCGTCGAGGGGCTCTAGCTAGTTGTCCATAATATATTAGCCTGAGTCCCGACGTCGATCTGGCGCCACCCATACGCCATCGCCGCGACCCGACACAAACACTCCCATCGCGTCGCGGCGGCGGCGTCGAAATCTAGTCTAGAACATTAATCGAGCTCCAACCGATGGCCCATGCGGTCCTGCTTCGTGCGCAGGTATTTGTAGTTCTCCGGCGTCGGCGCCGTGAGCACGGGCACGCGCTCCTGCACCCGCACCCCCAACGCCTCGAGCGCCTCGCACTTCGCCGGGTTGTTCGTGAGCAAGCGAACCGCATCGACGCGCAGATCTGACAAAATGTGCGCGACGGCGTCGTAGCGCCGCGCGTCCACCGGCAAACCCTGGTCCTCGTTCGCCTCGATCGTGTCCCTACCTTGATCTTGTAAGGCGTAGGCTGTGAGTTTCGCATTCAAACCGATGCCCCGGCCCTCCTGGCCCCGCAGGTAGATCAAGACGCCCGCGTCCGCCGCGGCAATTAACTGGAGCGACTTTTGTAATTGTTCCCCACAATCACATCGACGGCTCCCAAATATATCACCCGTCGCGCACTCGCTGTGGACCCTTGCTAAAGGTGCTTGGGCAGTGCTCACGTCGCCCCTCGTCAGCACGAGGTGCTCGAGGCCCGAATTCGTTTCCGTGTAGCAGACCGCGTCGAAGTCGCCGTGGGCCGTCGGCATCCTTGTTTCTTCGCCGCGTGTGACGCGCAGGCGGCTCCTCGGGGACAATGGTGGGGTCACGCGGCGCTCGACCGCGTCCTTCGGGGCCTCGACGACGACGGGCGCTTTTGGTGGGGTGCACATCTTTTATGTATTGCTTGCTGGCGCACCAATGCGGCGATGGCGTGCGGCTGCTTGGTGATACAGTGGCTGCAATGCTGTCGATCTCACTGCTTGCACGATGGCTGCAGATATCGCTTCGTATTTGGACTTTGAGTGCTACGGTGATCCTGCACGATTGCTGCTTTCAAGTTGTTCGTTGCTGGACGTCGCGTACGCCGGCATCAACAAAGCAGGCTGCAGACACGGAGGCTGAGACCGCGAGTCGACGAGACACGTCCGTAGGGCGCATCCTACTCGTCAGACTACTCTCTAACGGCTAGGATACACGCTGAGTCGTGTGGCTAGGGCGACACCTGGCAGGCAGAGCATCTCTCTTGTAAAAAAGTTGGACTTGCAAAAAGCGCTGCCCATCAGCGCAACAACCAAGAATGCAGCGTTCGATGACCCGCACCATCCGACGCGTCGTGTGTCTCCTTGCCATGACGGTGTCAGCCTTCCAAGGGCCGCCGAGCCTGCCAGCCTTTGGTTTGCTGCACTCCCAACGACCGCAGCGGTCGCGAACTCCAGTGGATCTCGGCGCAGCGACTGCGGTTGCGACGCCGACCCCAGTCTCGAACGGCGCACGCGCTGGCGCCAGCCAGTTTTCGCGCAAGATCGCTCCGACGCTGCCGACGCGGCCCTCGATACGACGGCGCCCCAGGGTGCGCCGAGCGGACGAGTCCATGCAAGTCGCTGCGACGCCGAAGAGCGTCGCCCCAGCCCGTCACAGATACCGAGACGTCGCCGCCGCGCCGACGCACGAATTGCTGGCGCGATGGCGCCACCAGGCCGTGAACGCCCTCTGCTACGCGCGGATTGCGGTCGTGACCGGAGTAGTCTCGCTGGTGCACGCCGTCGCCGCGCCGCTCCACAAACAACTGGGCTGCAACCACTTCGCGACCGCGTCGCTCGACCACTGCATCCAGCTCTCGCGCCTCTTCCTCGGCCTCGCGCGGAAGCAAAAAGACGCGCGCACGTGCCTCGCCAAACCGGTGTGGTGGCAGGTCGCGCCGCACGGCAGATGCTACGCCGACGGCGGGGAATGCTTTTTGTATTGAGGGACTTCTACCACGCGATGGCCGAATGGAATCCTCGAACGTGATCTACCCCCTATACGCCATCGGCGCAATGTTGTGAGCGCAGTAGCCGCAAGTAACGAAAGATTTTTACACCAATAAGTGGGGAGGGAGTCTAGGGCGTCAATCCAAGCAAATGCCCCATGCGCTTCTGTTTGGTCAAAAGGTACTTGTAGTTCTCCTCGTTCGGCTCCGTCACGACCGGGATGCGCTCGACGACCTTGATGCCCAGTTCCTCCAAGGCTTCGCACTTCGCCGGGTTGTTCGTCAGTAATCGCACGCGCGACACGCCCAGGTCCCGCAAGATCGCCGCACCCGCCTCGTAGTCGCGCGCGTCGACGGGGTGACCCAGGTCCTCGTTCGCCTCGATCGTATCTCTACCCTCGTCCTGCAACGTGTAAGCTTCTAATTTGGCACCTAAGCCGATGCCTCGCCCCTCATGCCCCCGCAGATAAATGAGCACGCCGGCTTCCGCGGCCTGAATAGCCTCCAAGCCCGCCTTCAGCTGCTCGCCGCAGTCGCACCTTCTACTGCCAAAAATATCTCCGGTCGCGCATTCGCTATGTAACCTCACTAATGGAGCTTCAGCAGCAGCACCGGAGTCGCCGTCGACGGGCATCGCCGCGTCGGCCCGCTGGAGGTAGGAGTAGGCATCGGTCGTATAGCCCTTGAGCATGGCAATGTGCTCGAGGCCGGTCTCGCGGTCGGTCGCGCAGACGGCATCGAACAAGCCGGCGGACGTCGGCATCCTCGTCGCCTTCCCTAGTTCGACGCGTCGTTCAGCCACGGCGTCGTGGGCCTCGTTCAACACGTGTTCCTCCACGGCCTCACCAAGTACCTGTTCCCGATACGTCCGCAAGTCTTGTATAGTAGTAAAGGCTAGGTCGTGCTCCTTGGCGAAGACTTCTAGATCATCCCACCTGGACATCTCGCCGTCTTCATCCCGTACGATCTCGCAGAGCCCGCCCGCGGGGTGCAGGCCCGCCAAACGGGCCATGTCGACGGCGGCCTCCGTGTGGCCACCCCTCTCGAGGACACCGCCCGGCCGCGCTCTCAGCGGAAAGATGTGGCCCGGGCGGCAGAAGTGGCCCGGTTTGCTTGAGGGGTCGGCTAGAGCTCGGATCGTCCTCGCTCGGTCGCCGGCGGAAATACCCGTCGTCACACCATCTTTAAGGTCGACCGTGACCGCAAAGGCCGTGCCCTTCGGATCTTCGTTCTTCGACACCATCGGCCCCAGCTTGAGCCTGTCCAAGTCTTCACCGTACATCGCCGTGCATATGACACCCGACGTGTGCCTGACCACAAAGGCCATCGTCTGCTGGGACACGGTCTCCGCCGCAAAGATCAAATCGCCCTCGTTTTCTCTATCGCCATCGTCCGTGACGACCACGGGCCGGCCGTTCCGCATTTCCTCGAGGGCCTTTTCTACGGACTCTCGCCCTAGACACCAGCCATTCGCGTCGGGCTTGGGGTTGAGGACCTCGTCCTTGAGTTTCAGGACGTTCGAGGCCAGGCTCGGTAGGCGGGTGGCCGTCATGCACGGCGCGCGCCGCGCCGGCCGCGCCGAGGATCTCGATACGGCGGCGCGCGCGGGCTTCGCGTGGTTCAGGGCGTGGTTCTGCACCAAACCGACGCAGGGGGCCGCTAATAACACCGCGGCGAGCGCCGGGGCCGCCGCCAGCGTGGCGCGGCGTCTTCGCCGGCCGCTAAGGCAAGTTCCCTTTATCCTCGCTGGCGCCGCCATCGCGAGCCGGAATCAATAGGTGTGATCGCTGGGGCCCAGAGGTGAGTTTGCAAGCGCTCCGGCGATCGCTGGGGGCGTCTGCGGGGCGTCTGCGTCCGGGCGTAGCAGTGCTGCATCATCCTGAGTAGGAGGGCACGAGTTGATTGCACGCGCCGATTTGACCTCTCCGCCTCGCCATTACTCCTCTCCGGACCGGTCTGGGCGGCTACCGCACTCCTCGCGCCCCTAGCGTCACTCGACGTAACGACTGCTTGGCCAGAGAGCATGAAGCGGAGGCTGCCCATCAGCCTCAGCGCCGACGCCGCGATGGAACGCTAGCAGCCCGAACCAACAACAAACAACGCCACAGGCAATCAACAATGAGCGCACCAGCCCTCAGCCCCAGCCAGCTGAGCCCGGAAGTGAAAGGGCGCCGCCGCCCCCTCGGCCAGCCCTTCCGCTTCGCGTCTCCACCATTACCACCGCTGCTGGATAGTGCGAGTGCGCCTCCAGCTCTAGATGACATGAGCTTCCTGAGCCTGGACGACGGCCAGAGCTTCCTCACCGAGTGCGGGAGCGTCAACTCGATGAAGAGCTACCCGCACAACTTGTGGGCGACGCCGTCGCATGCCGACTATCCGATTACGTCGGAGAAGATGGCGATCCGGTCCTATCTAAGGCGCAGTCATCGGAGTCAAGTCAAGAAGCGGCGACGGCGCCTCGCTCTGGCGAAGGAGCGCCGGACGTTGCGCCTGATCAAGGAGCACGAGCGCCGCGTGGAATTGTTGAAAATAAAGCACCAGCGCCGAAAAGTCGCGCAAAAGTGGCTGGACGTTTTAGTACATAGAGCGATCTATAGCAAAGTTGTGTCGGTCTTCGAAGACGCGGACAAGGCTAGGAAGGAGAATGAGATTCGTAAAGAGCAGTTGCGCAAACTAAGCGCGACGGCGTCGGTTATTCAAAAAGCCGTGCGCTCGAAGCTACTCAAGGACCTCAACGGCCAGCACTGGCAGCAGGTCGCGCGCTTCGCCGGGCTCATGCGGCGGAATAGGTGGCGCTGTTCTTTAGGTCTAAGGTGTTGGCGGCGCTACAACGCTAGAAACGTCGTGCGCGACTTTTTGAAACAAACAGCAAAGATGCAGGGCGGTAGAGCGATCCTCGTCTTCCAGCAGCGCGTGCGCTACGCCCAGCGGCTCGTGCGGGACTGGGTCAGGGTGAGGAAGCGGCGGATGGCGTTCCTGCGGACCGTTCGTTTCCAGTGTAGCAACCGCGATCGATCGACGCCATCGACGTGGCGCGCCGATGGCGTGCTGGCGCCGTACGCCATCGACGCGCCACGCACGCAGGTCTGGGAGGAGGTCGAGGCGGCCGCGCGGACGGAAATCGGCGCGAAAAAAATGAAACGCCTCGGCGAGCCGAAGCGGACGGCACGCAAGAAGTGGCGCGCGCCTAATTTACAAGAGGAGGTCGAGGACATGGCGCTCGTGTTTCGGGACCTGGAGGAGGATTTCGACAAGATGCGAAGGCGGCAGCACGAGCTAGGGGTCTCGCATGGACCGGTGTGCCAGGTATCGGAGACGGTCGAAGTTTCTCGTGTCCCTGCGGTGTTGCGGGATGCGGCCTTGGAGGACTTGTTCCACGAGGTTTGTCTTCGGCACCAATCGCGCGGCGGCGGTAAGGGTCCGGCGCTCCGCAAGAAGTCCGGCGTCACTGTTGGCCTCCCCCGAGAGTTTACGATGGCGGATGCCAACAAGATCCTAGGGTTACACAACACGAAAGTAAAAGTCAAACCGCTCGTCGCCGACGACCTCGTGGACCCCCACTGCCTAGCGTCGAAAAAGTCCGTGATGATGCTCTACACGGCCTTCCTGCCCGAGAAGACGCTCATGGAGACGGTCACGGAGCTCTGGACTGAAGCCTACGACACGCAGAACGAGCCCGTCGCGGCGTTATATCTCTCGCACATCGTGAAGCGCGACGCGAAGGGAAGACGGGGGGCCCTCGTCCCGAACCCCAAGGCTCTGAAGCGGCGCCCCGCCCTGAAACGTGTGTCGCTCCTGCCCGAGCCGGTCGAGGAGGTCGTGCTGCCGTCGGACTACACGGCGGTTGTCGCACGCCACCTCAAGCGCACGTCCCGGGACTCGAGGGATGAGAAGCGACTGAGCCGGTCCAGTTTTTATCGCGACCAGGCGCTGCGGGATCTCGGCGCGACGAGGCCGCCCTCTCAGGAAGAAGAGGAGGTTCCTGAGCGGGCGGAGACGCCCTACGACATCCGGGAGGCGATCGCGCGGCGGGCCTCACGCCTCGGGATATCTCAGAAATCTCCCTTGCTGAAGAACGCTGGCCGCGGGCCGCCCGGGAGTATTCCGGGGGTAAATTAGTTGTACTAGAGGTACTTATTCGCGGCGATGGCGTATTTTCGCCGATTCATTTATCCGAAGCCTGCCAGTGACTCGGTTCAAGTTATTCTACGACCGTCCCCGTGATCAACGCGGAGACCGGCGCGGAGACGCGCGAGAGACCGCCAAAGCGCGCGCGCGAGGACGCCGACGCGGCACCGCCCCCTTCCGGCCTCCAGCGCGAGAAGGCCCAGCAGGACGTGCTCGCCCAGGTCAAGCAAGAGAAGGAGGCGCTCGAGGACCGCCTCCTGTGCACGATCTGCATGGAGGCCGACGCGCCGCGGGCCGTCGTCTTCGGGCCGTGCGACCACTTCCTCGCCTGCGCCTCGTGCGCCGCCGCCCTCCAGGAGTGCCCGAATTGCCGCGCGCCGATCACGACGCGCACGACGATCGCGAACTCGAGCTAGACCTAGTAGCACCGTAACAGTATCGACGAAACCTCACCTTACGCCCTACTTCTTCTCTTCCGCGTCCTTCGCGTCCTTCGCCGCCATGATCGCGTTGAGCATGGCCTCGACCTCGCCGGCCGCGCGCTTCTCCTCCTTGGCCTTGGCCGCCGCCTCCGGATCCAGCTTCGCGGCGTCGGCCTGTTCCTCGGCGCGCTCCCGGTACTCCTTCCGCTCCTCCAGGAATTCTTTCAGAGCAAATTTATCTTGAGATTCCATCCACGAGATGAACGCGTCGCCCTTGGCCGCGGCTTCGGACAGAGTAGCACTACCAAGCGCGTCCGCGAGAAAATCTCGGCACGCTAAATCGGTCGCGAGGACCTGGGTCTCCCGCTCCTCGACGAGGTCGGGCAATTTCTCCTTGACCACGGCGATGGCGCGAGGCAAGACACCGGTCTCGTCCCAGCCACTATCGCCCGACGACCGTAACAACGCCGCCAGCGCGGGAGGCACGTAATCAATGTCCTCGCCCCGGCCCAGGTAGTGCGGCAGGCAGTCCAGCAGCAACCAGAGCTTGTCGTCGATGGATAGAGAACCCGTGACGTTGCCCAGGGGCTTCCAGAAGCCTTCTCTGGGAGCCGCGATGCCCAGACCTTCGCGTAAAGCGTACCTTTGGGCGCCACAACTCGGATCGTACTTCGGCGCTACATTCGCGGCAAATTGCGCTAACAAAGGAGAAGCAATGACGACGGCCATCGGCTTCAGCGTCTCGTAGAGCGGCGGCAGATTGGCCGCCGCCTTCGCACCGAGCGCCGCCCGCCGCATCTCGTCGTTCGGCTCGTAGCGCTCGAGGCACTCCATGAGCCGCGTCGCGCACATGCCTGCGCGGACATCGACCGGTGAGTCAGCTTATCTTCGCGTCGACGGCGTCTGGGAGCGTCGTCGAGCCCTCCACGCCATCGACGCGACGCGTTCCTCACTTCTCGGCACCGCGGCCCTGGTTTCGGCCCAAACTCGGACACGATCTCCGAGAGATACCCTCGACCGCGTAGACCACGACACACCAAAAATTGAAGTACGAGACGCTGGCACGCACGCTTGTCGTCTTCATCCATCGACGCCGCGTTCCAGAGGGCCGCGTCCATGCGCGCGCCCGCACTGGCGGAAGACGACACGTCGTAGGCTCTATCTGCTTGCACCACAAACAACGGCGTCTCGGACGAAGTAGCTTTTTTGGCCATGTCGCCGACCTTCGTCGCGATGTCCTTGCCCGCATCTTCGGCCGCGTCGAGGTAGTCGTAGCCTCGCAATGCCCTCCACCCCGCACCCCACATCGTCGTCGCGATCTGCTCGCCGTCCGCGATCATCGCGGCCGCGGGCGCGCCTGCTGAGAAGTGGAAGTAGCTCCCGACGACCCAGAGCCGCTGCGCGTCGTTATAGTCCTTCCAGGTCTGCGTCTGCTGCGCGGCGTGGGCGGCTGGGCTGAATCTTGCGGAAGAAAAAGCAACAATAGCTCGGCCACCAGGCTTCAGGACGCGCCAGAGCTCTCGGAACGTGCCTCTGGGGTCCGTGAGCAATTCAGCCGCCGAGGCGAGGACGACGGCATCGAAACTACGATCAGGATAAGGTAATGAAGCGTCCCCAAACAACGCAGAGGCATCGACCCTCGTGACAGATTGAGGCGGACTCCACAATTCCTCGCCACTTTCCGTGGGAATGTACGTCTGGCCCGAACACGTGCCGTCGACCTCGAGCACGGAGCCCGCCCCGGATTCCAGATGCGTGACTAAATGGGCCCTGAAAGTCTTTTCGGCGTTCTCGTCGAAGACCTTCGAACCGTCGACAATCTTCTCCTCCTCACCCTCCGGTTTTTTAAACCCATCTCTCCCGTAGGGCCACTGCCGCGGCCACTTCCAGGCCGTCTGGGGGACTTTCAAACCCGGCTCGGCGAGCCCCGCGGGGATCTCGGGCATCGCGGCGCTCGGCTTATTTGTTCTTGGTACCGCTTCTTCCGTGCTTGATCTGAGAGATGTGGAACGCGGCTGCGGCGCCGGCGCGCGGAAGGCGCTGGCTACGGCCGCGAGAGCGACAGCGCGGCGCATCATGGCTGCTGCTCCGGTGGTTGATGCCGCTGCAATGCGCTAGTGCAACTGGAACTGCGCGCCGCTGAAAAGCAGCAATAAGACGAGTTGTTCCGTCACCGCGTCAGCTTGTTGCGGCCACCACCGCCGACACGCAGAGCGGCTCCAAATCTCTTCAATGCAAGGGATCGGGTTTTGCGGCATCGTTCGCGCGGCACAGGCGTGTTCCGCCAGGCTTCGGAAGCCTCTTGGCACTGTCGAACGACCGGTCCCAGCACCCAGGCCTGCCATTTTCATCTTATCCGCGGCCAATCCGCCACGCCGAGCGCGGTTCGTTGCAAAGGAATACGGCTTTCAAAGAACTCGTCGAACGCCGGTAACGACTGCTGCTTGTCCGCGCTCAAAACCGTGGCACCGCTGAAGAGCTTGGCCAGGACAAAGCAGCACAGCCAACCGTGACCGCGGCGACAGCAGCGATGGCGGCTTTAACGCTCGACACGCTCGTCCCCGCAGCGGAGGCGCCCGCGCCACCCACACCGTACGCGGAAGCACCAGCGCCGGCTCCCGGGCCCGCGCCCGCGCCCGCGCCGTCGAGCCCGTCGCTGATGGACGAACCGGCCCCCTGGAGCGACGCCCCCACGTCGCCGATCGAGGCGCCGCCGCCGCCACCGCCCGCGGCTTCTCCTACCTCATCCTACTATTCAGCAGCGTCGCCGACGCGCTCCGTCTTTTCCTCCCAAACGCGCGAAGCTTTTGACGACGAGGACCAGTTCGACGACGGGCGCTCGGACGCCTCCGACGTTGCGTTGTCGTCGGACGACGACATCAGTGACGACCCGGAGGATATTGGGAAAGTTCCGGGAACTTTCAGAGATGTGCAGCTCCACGCGGCGCGCCTGGGTCTGACGCTGGAAAACGTCCTCGAGGCGACGGTCGTCCATGATGTGGATGAGGACGGCGCGGCGAAGCAGGCCGGTCTCGTGGCCGACGTCTTGGTGGTCAGTGTCAATGGCGAGACGACGCGGGGTCTCTTGCACGACGAGGTCATCACGCTGTTGCGGACGCCGGACCGGCCCTTGACCCTGAAAGTGCAGGACTTGGACGCCGTAACTTTGGCGCGACGACGGAAGGAAGCGAGAGGCTTAGCATTAGCAGCGAGGCAGCCGCCCACCTCTACAACGAGTGAGATCACGGACCCCGTCTTAGAAAGTGCGGTACGCGCTTTACGTAGAGCCGGCTGCCTGCCCGGCGCGGCGCCTCCAATCCCCGGCACGCCGTCGAAGCCCGATTCTATGGCGGAGCTCGCGTCACAACTCGCGGCGCTCGACGAGTTGTGTAGCAGGCCGACGACGGGCGGCCGCCGAGCTAGAGCGTCGTTACGCAAACACGAAGCAACACTAGCGCCGGCCCTCTGTAAAGTTATTGAAGGTGGCGCCAACCAAGGGCCGTTCGATCAACCGCGGCGGACGTTCACTTTACCGCTCGAGGACGACGATGAAGAGTTAGCAGCATCATCATCGGCCTACGCGAAGCAGGCGTCCGATGGAGATGGTTTCGCGCCGTGCCGCTGGGCCTCGGCGTCTGCTTTGCCTCTACAAGCAAATACGGCTGCGGCGTCGTCGGCCCTGTCCGCTGCTAGACTATTGTGTAGGATCGCCGCGTTGCAGAGAAAGAGACCCAACGCCGCCTCTGGTACAATCAAGAGGTTAGCGAGATTATCAGCTCTGGCGTGCGGCGACGCGCCTGCGAGCAACTTGATTGCCCAAAGGTGCGCTCGAGCCTGCGCGGCGCTGGCGCCTACTCTTAGGTCGTGCGCTAGACCGCGCTACGACGCCTTTGCGAGAGCATGTGTAAGCAAGGGCGCGCGCGACGCGGCGGACGCGCAAGCCCGAGCTTGTTTTGCGCGATGCGTCGGTGGCTTCTGTGGTGGCGTCATCACGCGACCGGTCGCGAAGTTTTTAGCAAGACAGTGCGGCAAGTTCGCGCGAGATGCCTTGCCTTGCGTGCGTAGAGCTGCTTTGGACGCTTGTTTAACGCTCGCGGCGGGTCTACCCAAGACGCTCGAGGACGACGACGAGTCGCACACGTTCTCGCGCGAGGAGTTCCTCCACTTACTATTGGCTTCGTTGATTCCCATCGCGCTGCAGTTGGCTACCGACGCTTCTGCTGAAGTAAGGGCGGCCTTCGCTCGAAGAGCAGGAGCTTTATGTCATGTTTTCGAGAAGCAAAGACTGGTCGTCGCGGACGAAGCAAGGGCTTTACTTGAAGATGATGATACTAATGTAAGGTCCGCGGCCTGCGAGGCGATTCCCAGGATCGCCGAATTGTCGGACGAAGACGTGTGCGAAAAACTGACATCTGCCTTAACGCCGGCTGCCGCGGCGCTGGCGTCCGACGAGTCGCCCGACTGTCGAGCGTCGCTGGCGAAGACGAGCGGGCTGCTGTTGCAAGCTCTAGGAAATGATCCTGATGCGGCCTTGAAAGCCAGAGAAGGAGAAGACAGCGTTGCTCCTTTGGATCGGGCCCTGTTTCCGCTTTTGCTGATTCTCGTGAACGACGAGGCTCCTTCTGTCGCGTGCACGGCTCTTAGGGGTTTGGCGGACTGCGGCGCGGGTCTGGCTCGCGTCTTGGCGCCTCGACATGTCGACGCCCTCACGAACTCGCTGGCGAACCTGTCGACGTCGCGCCACTGGCGCGTGCGATGTTGTGCTGGTAGGGTCGCTCCAGCATTGGCGCCGGCCTGCGACGACGAGGAGAGACGGAGAGCGCTGGCTGAAGTGGTCGCGAAGGCTTTGGACGATGTCGTCGCCGAGGTGCGCAGCAACGCCTGCGCGTGCGCGTGCGCTTGTGCTGCCGCAGCATCTAGGAGAAACGACGGCTTCTGGGTCGACGCGCCCCTCAAGGAGGTGTCGAGGCTGGGCGCATCAGAAAGTTCGCGGCAGCGGCGCACCGGGTTATTACTTGCTCGAAGCTTAGTAGATGCGTCGTCGTCCTTCGCCCCGGCAGATAGGGAAAAGTGCCGCGAGGACGCCGCGGCGCTCGCCGACGTCCTCGCGACGGACGATTTGCCATTAGTGCGCATGGACGCTGCATTGTTACTGGCCGAGCCGATCCAGGCCGGCGACGGCGTCGTCCAGCGCCTCGCCGGCGACGACGACCCCGACGTGAGCGAGGCGGGGTTCAACGCGCTCAAGGCGCGCGAGGAGCGCGTGCGCGACGACTCGTCGTGTGCGGTCGACTTCGGGTCGCAGTCGACGAACATGGATTTGGTCGAGCCGGCGGACGTGGAGGTGGTGGACGACTCCGCCGCCGCTGCCGCCGCCGCCGCCGTCGACTCGGCGGATAGTTAATATTTTTCGTGGGTATCTGTACTTGGCCATGGAGTACTTCGGGGTCCGGTCATTCCCGGCGCGCGTCGCTATGCGCGGGTTTTATCACATATTTTTTTGCCGAGCACGAGCTCGGCCTTGGGCGATTTAAGGCGCGGTGGCGCGTGACTGGGCGGCGTATTCCACTCAACGCATCCGCGCTGGAAAACCTTAGCGGAGTCGATCGATCTGCATGAGTAATGATGGGTGCCCAGGCCAACAAGTTGAGCAGATCAAGGAGCAAGGATGGCAAAGGAGCGGACTGATTGCGAGTTGGGGGCGCTCCCATTTCACATCGAGCGGATTGCATGGGCGAAAGCAAACGAAAAGATCACGTCGCACCTGTGGTGGCCCCTGGGTCTGCCTCTTAACGCGAAGAAGATGGCCGATGACATCTACAAGGAAATTATTAAGGAAATGAAGGACGACGACAAATTCGATTATGTCGCGGCTGGAATTAAAATCAAGGAAGAAAAGAAGGCCACCACCGAGAAAGACCCCGAGCTGCTTGGTGTGAGTGATTCGCTTCCTTGAGCCCCAATGGACTCTGCCACCCGTCGCCCCGCCCCGCGCGCCCATGAGTAACCATCTGCACTCACTTGCATTTACGAGGCTGTACCCCTCCAGTAAGCCTGATGCCAGGCGCTATCGCCGCGCCAAACAAAACCACACCTAGTAACCTTAGATATTCGCCCCGCCGTCGTCCGTCCAGCCGATCCGCCACTCGCGCGAGTAGCCCGACCCTATACTTTTGGGCGACCGCGCCAGGTCGACCTTGCCGGTAGAATGATAATATGTCTCCTCGCCCAACCCATGATACCCTCTCAAGCGGTGAATATAGCCCGTAAAGGTGCTAAACCAAGTCCCGGCGAAGACGGCGGCCCGGGCACACACGATGCTATCGACCATGCCGAAGTAGTTCGGATTCGTGCCGTGGGTAGCTTCCGTGTAGTTTCTGAGTACCGTAACGTGCCACCCGTTCCTCACAAAGGCGTCCCACGACGCGTCCTTGGGACAGCCCTCGACTCCGAGTTGATCTTTACAAGGTTTCTTGTTCGCCCAGCAGCCCTTGCAGACGCCGTCGGGGTCGTCGGTAGCCAGATACACCAAGGCGCCTCTCGGGATGATACTATTCCCGCGCAGGTTCTCGACGATCTCGCCCGCAGAAATTTTGACAGCCTTGAACTGGAAGTCGCCCCTTCTTATATGTAGGGCGTAGAACGTGCCATCATTGCCTAATCTTCTAGAGTGTGCTCTCACAGCATCCACGACTCGCGCCCCGGCGCACTGGATCTCGTCCCTGTATCTCATGCTGTCTCGTATGAGTCGCCGATAGAAGCTGCGCTGCTGCGGATCTCCAAAAAAACCGAACGCATAAAAGTGGTTCAGCAGGCGATGCTTCCCACCAGCGGGAAAGTGAACGTGCCGCGCGTTTTGGGCTTTCGAATCATATGCGGCCACTTTCCGACCCGCGGCTTGCTTCTTGAGCGCTTCCGCGTCCTTGGCCTTCGTCTCGGCTGTCGGATTTAAGCGGCCCATGGCCACGACTTGCCCGGAGTACTCCGGCTTGACGTCCGCACTTTTTTTGAGATATCTCCAGAGCTTCTGGCCCCAGAAGTCCGTCGCGTTGGGCCTTCGCCAGATCTCCACTTCCGACTGCTGTCTTTTCAGAAACTCCTCCATGGAAATCATGTGCATGCCTTCTTGGGCTTCGAGGCCTGTGTTTGATACCGTCGCGACACTCGCATGCGGCCGCGTCGATGGCGACTCTCTCGCGAGACGCGTAGACTCTCATGCGGCCGCGTCGACGGCGTCGAGGCGGCGTGGCATCGCGTCGACGCCATCGACGCGACCACGCCGTCGAGGCGCCGCGGTCCCGTGAAGGCGCCGTCGACGACTCTGAGCACTGACGGTCCGTGACGAAGAAGTCGTTGAATCCCAACTTGCGCTTCTGCGAGTGCGGGTTCGGCGCCCCGAGCAAGTACAAGTTCTGGGCCGGGGGGGCTACAAGAGTCCGTCCCGTCGCATGGGCAAACACGACGACGCATTCGACGCCCATCCTAACATTATTCCAGCCGCCCGCGTCATACTCGAACGTCAAGTATTTTTGATCGTGATTTGCGTGGTGCGGCGTGATCGGAGATTCATACGTCATGTCCCCCGGGACGTCCTTCCAGTAGATGATCTCGTGCTGGATCGATTTGCCATCACAAATAAGTTTGCCGGGCTTGGCGTTGTGGCGGGTGTGCGTCTTATGGGTCGTCTGGTCCCGGTGTTCTGCTACTCGCAGCTTTTTCTCGTCTTGCTTGATTTGAGTTTTGAGCGTCTCCAGGTTGGAAGCCTCCAACCGTTCGACGCGCTTCAGGAACAGGTCGACATCTCGCCCCAGGTCGCGCCAGGCCGCGGGCCCCGCGTCATCCACAGCCGCGGGGTGGTGCTTCGAGTGCGGGTGCCTTAACCACGACTCGAGGCCGTGGACCTCCTCCCTAATCTCGTGGCGCACGTATTCTATATCGGTCGCGGCGGCCTCGCGGATTTTTTGCTGCGACGTGAGGAACCCTCCAATGGCTAAGAGCGCGACGCAGGGCAGGAGCACCTTCGAGCAATCCATCGTGTCCGCAGCGCTGCGCGGCGCCGCGATGGCGTGCCGGCTGGCCGATTAGTATCGCTGCGCCGCGCACGGGCAGCTCAGGTTATATTTGGCTATTTTTGGTGAATCGGTGGAACAGCACGTTTCGCAGCGGTTGCTCGTTTCGCGTGTTGCAAGGCTTCGTGGGCGCTACTCGATTGTGTGACAATGACTGCTAATGCAGCTACGAGCGTACAGCTCGACTTTTTTGGCTGTCGGCTCGATGTGCTAGAGGCTATACGCTAGCTCTCTCAGCTTCCAGAGTAGTCCTAGCACCGTAACAATAGCTCCGCTCGAACTTCCAGATTGCCTCAACGCCACCGACGCGACACCAGCTCGATGACTACACAACAGACATCTTACTTCTTCAGCTTCGCATGCCCAGGATTCGCCTTGAGGTGCGCGAACAGCTTCGACCGCGAGGGAAACGTCGCGCCGCAGCCCGTGCACGCCATCGCCGGGACGTCGTCGTCCGAGGCCGCGCCCCGCCGGCCCTTCTTGCCCTTCTTCTTCTTCTGCTGGGGCGGCGGCGGCGGCGGCGGCGCCGTCGCCGCCTTGTCCTTGTCCTTGCGCCGGCGCGGCTTCCGCGCCGGCGGCGGCGCCGGCGCCGGCGCCTCGACCTCCGAGTCGCTCGACGTCGCCGACGTGTCGTCCTCGTCCGACGTGTCGGCCGCCGCGGCCGCGAAGGGGTTCACGAACGCGCCGTCTGAGTCCGAGGACGTCGCGTCGTCGTCTTCGGCGGCGTCGGCGGTCCACAGGCTGGCGGCATCGGCCTCCGCCGCCGCCGCCGCGGCCTCGAGGCGGTCCTTCATGGCGGCGATGGCGTCGGGGTCGCCACCATCAAAGACGGCGTCGACGTCCTCCTCGTCATCATCAGACTCGAGCGCCGCGGCGATCGCCGCGTCGTTACTTGTAGCGGAAAAGAATCCCACATCGAACGAGTCGACACGCGGCTTCTGCGGCGGCGGAGGCGGCGGCGCAGAGCTACCAGCCTTCTTTTTATGAGCTTTCGAAAGGCAGTGGTTCGCGTACTGCTTTTCCGATTTGAAGGTCTTCTTGCACGCGGCACATGAGTATATAGTAGTAGTAGCCTTCTCCTTTTTATCGTCCAGATCCGCGAGCGTGACGCCCTGGCGCGCCTCGTAGCCGTCGTCCACGGGGCCCTGCTCGCGCCACTTCCGCCGCGCTTCGAGGTTCTCCTGGCGTTTTTTCAACTTCAGCGCCTCTGCTGCGGCTCTTTTCGCCTCCCGTTCCCTCGCCACGTCCTCCATACGTTTTTTGACGCGCGGGTCCCGCTTCCTTACAAATAATGCTAATTGCCGCACCATGTCTTGATAAGTACTCTTCGCTTGTCTCCTATGTCTGGCATTCTCCTGGTCGACCGCGCGGCGCATCCTTCGGCCCTCGTCCGTCGACGCTCGATACTTGTCGTAAGCCGAGAATGATCTTTGACTTTGAAAGTCGACAAATTTGTCGTAGAAGGCCTTGACGGCCTCCCACTCCGACGAAGCGTCGCCGAAGTCACATCTCATCTCAGGCTCGTCCGCACTTCGTTCTTCCGACTCCTCGACTTGCCGGAAGGCATCTCCATAAACCGCGTAGAAGCCTTGAGGACCCTCAAACCCATCGAAGGCGTTCGAATTGAAGTAGGGCCACAAATTGACCTCCCGCTTTTTGAGTCTCGTCCCTTTTCTCTCTCTGAAGTCGTCGTCGGATGAGGAATCATTCAAGTCCCTACCAGCTAATATATCATCTCGATGGTCGTCGTACCATCGTCGCTCCGTCGCGTCCGTCAGCGTTTCATACGAAGCATTGAGTTCCTTAAACTTTTCCGCGGCCGACGCGTCTCCCACGTTTTTGTCCGGATGCAATTTCAGGGCGAGCTTCCGGTAGGCCTTCTTGAGCTGCGCGTCGTCGGCGTCTTTCTCTACTCCTAGGACCTCGTAGTGGCAGCGCATGGTTTCGCTCCGCGTGCCTCAGTGTGCTCTCACAAGTGTGGGAGAGTGTGCCTCAGCTGCGCGTCACGAGTCGCGGCAGTAGTCGCAGCCGAGCAATGAGTGTCAGGAGGGCTCGGCACCGCCCGTGTGGCCTCAAATATGCGCCGTTTTGTCGCCCAAGCAAGCTGTCGACAAGCTAGGCCTCGGGTTTTTCAGGCAAAAGGAACGCGGCGATTAGCGCGCGCGGAGGGCTCAGCGGACACTCAAGACCGATCGAAAGGCAGTTGGCTCGCTCGCGGCCATGGCGGCCCCGAAATTTCGAGTTTTGAGATGTTTGGGCCTCGCGCGCGCCAATTAATCGAGGGCAGCGCTGCCCCAGCACCACGCCACCATGGGCGAGCCCCAGCCCCTCGACGCCCAGTCGACGAAGCTCGTGCTAATTGCGTTGCTGCGCGCCGTGAGCCGCATGAAGGGCGTGCTGGAGGAACCGGACCGCGCAGTACTAAAAGACATGGTCGTCGACGAACCATTAAGGCCGGAATTGTTGCGGATTGGGATTAGGATGGCGATCCTCGACAACGATCCCCGCTCGGGATCACCGGAGGACGACCAAGTGCACCTCGCGAAACGGCGCGACCTCCTCAAAGAGATGTGGGACCTCTGCAAAGGGGCCCAAGAGTCGTCGGACGGCGAGTACGAGGACGATTATGAGAGCGAAGACGACGACGACATGATGATGCCGGACGAGGACGCGGTGCGCGACGAGCAAGCCGATAGTACCGCGGAGCGGGACGAGGAGGAGGCGCGGCAGGCGCAGGTGCGCGAGATCGCCGCTACCGTCGCGAAGCAGAAGGAGCTGCTCGCGCAGAAGATGCGCCTCGTTGAGGATCAGCTGTCGCGGCTGACGGCGCTGAAATCGGAAGCCGAGGCGCGGATGCGGCAGGCGCAACAGGAGGCGGAGGACGAGGACGACGGCGAGGACGAGGAGACGGACGAGGAGGAGGGGTCCGTCGAGGAGGAGTCCTGGGACGAGGACTCGGACGAGTGGGACGACGACGACTTCCAGGAGTTCGACCTGGACCGCGACGCGGACGAGTAGGGTTTCGCTAAGTAGTCTCTCGTGCACTCGCGTCGGCGGCGTGCCGCTCGTTTTTGTCGTTACGGTGCTGGGACTCGTGGGCGGCGCCCCAGCCCAGGGCTGGGGAGGAGACACCGCGCGTCGCCGGCGCGTGCCGCGTCTTTCATAACAGCATACCTCTTACATACCTCTCGCTTGATGTTACGGTGCTAGAACTAGTGGGCGGAGCCCCTGGGGGGAGTCACCGCGCGTCGCCGATTCATCGGCGGCGGGCGCATACCTCTATTGTGATTCCTAGTGTCTTACGACCGCTAGATAGTGGCGCATGCCGACGCAAGCACTGGCTCGTGTTCTCCGACACGATGTGGCGTCTATTCGTTGCAGTACTCGGTCTAGTACATCTATGTAACGCCCTCTTGCCGCCCGCAACTCAAAAATTCGCATTGAGTACGCCCCTGCGCCGCGCCAGCTCCAAAGGAGATTCATTTGAATTACAAAGCAGCCCAAAAAAAGCCGACGACGACCCGTACGCCTTCGTCGCCGACGCGGACCTCGCGGCGAGCTACGCCGACATACCCAACGTCGAGGGCGCCGCCACGCTCCTCGTCGGCGTCGACCTGCCCGGCGCCGCTTTAGATTTTGACGCCTCCGTCAGCGAACTCGCCGAGCTCGCCAAAGGCGCCGGTCTACACATTGTAGGTCAACCACTACGACGACGACTGCGGCAGCCCGACCCGCAGACGTACACCGATGCGCAAGGCGTAGATAGAATCCGAGAAGCGATTGAAGAATTAGTAGAAGAGGGCGCCGAAGAAGTAGCGGTCGTCTTCGACGACGAGCTCACGCCGGACCAGCAGAAGAACCTCGAGAAACGGCTGCAAGTGGCCTCCAGGGACGAGCTCCAACCGCGGTCGAAAAAAATTGACAAAAAAAAGAAAGCTTTGGAGAAGCAGGCTCGGGTTTTTGAGTTGCGCCAGGAGTCGCCCTATCTATCGCAGGCGGCGGCTCGGGCGAAGATCAACCAGGAGGATAGGAAGCTGCGGAGGAGAGGGGAGTCTCCTGTTGTGGCTGTCCGAGTGTTGGATCGGACCGCTGTCGTGTTAGATATCTTCGCGAAGCGAGCTACTACTAGGTCGGGACGTTTGCAAGTAGCTCTTGCGTTAACACTGTATCAGACGCCGCGGCAGGGCGGTCTGTTCCGCGGCATCGACGACGAGCGCGAAACGGGCGGTTCCCTGGGCACGAACAAACAGGAGCGACGTAGAACGATGGACGTGGACCAGAAGACGATGCGCGACCGAGCGGCTCGCTTGAACAGAAAAATACGGGCGCTCGAGACGCATCGCGATTTACAGAGGAGGCGACGAGCGAGGCAGGGCGCGCCGACGGTGGCGCTAGTTGGCTACACGAACGCGGGCAAGTCGTCACTCCTAGCGGCACTCGTAAATGAAGAAGTCGAATCCTTGGACGCGGACGACGAGGACAATCGCTTTAGTGTGGACGACAAGGTCTTCGCGACGCTAGATCCGTTGACTCGTAGAGTCCAAGTCGCGGACCAGACGGCCCTCGTCACGGACACGGTCGGGTTTGTGTCCAAGCTCCCGGCGCAAGTCGTCGCCGCGTTCCGAGCCACGTTAGAAGAGGTCAGCAATGCGGCCGTCATCGTGCACGTCGTCGACGCGTCGGCGCCTCGCCATATCATCCGCGCGAGGTGCCAGGTCGTCGACGAAGAGCTGGACGCGCTCGGATGTCGAGGGACCCCGAAGCTCGTCTTCTACAACAAGTTGGACGCCATGCATGATTCCTCTTCCTTAAGAGAGAAGGCGGCCGTCTCGAAGAACGTGGCCGTCGGGTCTGCTGCGGCTGGAGATTTAGGTTATTTGAGAGAGCAGCTTGCGGGCATTCTCGCGGACGCGTTGCTGGACGTGCGCGTGACCCTACCTTATGATGATGCGTCGTATGGCGGCGTGCGGGACGAAATTCTAAATCGCGGTCGGGTGTTTTCCGAGGCTCATGGCGACGCGGCCACCGACTTGGTCGCGGCGGTGCCCTGGGACCTCGCCGGTAGATTGCGGCCGTACAAGAGTAAGTGAGTGTATATGTTATTCCTACTATTCACGACGCCTTGCTCGCGCGCGTATGCGGGCGTGAGGAGAGTTCCAGTCTTCCAGTGCGATTTGCACAATCTTGGCGCCACACCGCTGCCCAGAGCGCCGCACCATTGGAAGGCGCCCGGTACATGTCCTGCGCCATCCGCGCACAAGTCGTACACACGCTGCGCCGAGCCAAAACGCTGCGTGCGCCGCGCTACAGGGGGCAGCGCCAGTTCTGGAGCGACATGCCGGCGGGAGCATCGAGCATATTATGGTTCGAGGAGCTCTTCGGCTTCCGGGAGGGCAGCTCCTACCGCGAGAATCGGGCAAAGTTTCGCATGGAGGGCGAGGTCCTGTGCGTCGACGGCGCGCCGAAGTTTAAACGACATTTCGTGGGCCGCTGGTCCACGCCCTCGTTAGCGGAGCTGCGCACGGAGCTCGGCGATGGCGAAACTGGGGGCTTGCGCTTTAAGCATCTGCCCACGCCGACCGGCGTCGAGCCATTGATCCTCGACGAGCGGAACGCCGGCGCCGTCTTCCAGGCCGCCTCGCAATTCAATGCGCTGGAGATGGTCGGCCCGGGCGTCAGTCCACGGGAGGGCATCGCCTTCTACTGCAACGATCCGACGCAAGGCCCCAAGTGCGCCCTGGCGTGCCCGGGGGGCACGGTCTTCCGGAACCACCTCGTCAATGAAACGGGGCAGGGCGACACGCAGATCGATTTGCTGGCGGACGTCGGCCGCGTGCTGGGGAATACGGACGAGTGCTACTGGACGATGCAGAACGGCTACGCGATGCCGTCGTCGTCGTCTTCCATCAAGGACCTCGCGCTCACACTAAATGCGTCGCCGCAACTTATTGAAGAGGCGGAGGCCGCGCTGCGGGTCGGCGTCCACTGGAACACGCAGGCGCGGCCGCCGCACACGCACCGCGTCTGCCAGGTCTACGCGTCGGCGCTGCCCGTGGCCTACGGGCGCGCGGCGCGGTCGGCCGAGTGGGAGCCCTTCGCGCGACTGGTGTTGCGAGCGGCGTACGAAGCGACGCTTGCTGTTGGTGCGTTGAAGGCCCGCGACGCGGGGCGCCGCCAGGCCGTCTATCTAACAAGTCTCGGCGGCGGCGCCTTCGGGAACCGGGACGCCTGGATTACGGAGGCGGTTCGGGAAGCCCTCGATAAATTCAAAGATGCGCCGCTCGACGTGTACAAGGTGCACTACGGGACGCGTGTACAAGGCGCGTGGAGGGACGTCGGGAGCGAGTATCCCGAGCCGACCACCGAGAAATGCTGCGGAAGCGAGCAACTGTGCCGGTCAAGTTAGAATCTTTCATTCCAGGACTTTTCGCTCTGTCTTCTTCCTAATTTCTATCGTATCACCTAGGTCAATGGCCGCCGGCCCCGGGCTAGTAGGCGGGCCACTAGGCTTCAGCCGGTTTGCCGAGCGCACATCGCACTTTGGGCGTCCCAAACTCGGCACAAACACGCGACCCGTCGACGGGACGGCGGTGAACGACACCATACGTCGCGCTGCCGCCGCGTGCACCGCCGAAAACGCTGCCCGAGGCAGCACCACATAACCACAGCATCTGTCGACGCGCCGCGCGCCCGCGGGGCAGCCGTTCGGGACCGGACGCCGCCGCCGCGACACTGCAAGGATGCCGCTCGTCCCAGGCCAGCAGGTCGAGGCCCTCTGGCCGGAAGACGGCGAGTGGTACAACGCTGTTGTAAGAGCAGTAACAAATAAGGGCATCGAGCTCGATTACGAAGATGGAGATTTCCGAGCCGATGCAACAGAAGCGGAGATAAGAGTGAAAGAGCCGGCTGAGGAAGAGAGCAGCATGGCCGACCTGCTGGACGGCATCCTCGACGCGCCGGACCCGGAACCGGAGCCGGGGATTGAAGTGTCCAACGAGATGGCGCACCTCGATGCTGAATTAGATGATGGTCTAGGCGACCTCCTGGACGGCATCATCGACGACGAGGAGGAGGAGCCGGCCGCCGTGCCGGAGGAGCCGGCCGCCGCGCCGGAGGAGCCGGCTGCCGCGCCGGAGCCGGTGGTCGCGGCCCCCGGCGAGGTCGCGGCGGCCATCGCCGACGCGTACCGCGAGGACTTCCACCTCGAGAAGGACGTCGAAGCCGAAGATGTGGTAGACGCCTTCTCTACCAACGACAAGGCCGCTTCAGTCTTACAGGCGGCGGTGCGGGGCCGCTCGGCGCGGAAAGGGAAGCCTTTGTTGGCGGTCGGTGATGTTGTAGAGGCGCGCTTCGGCGGCGACGACGAGTGGTTCCCCGGCAAGGTTGATGGTGTGAACGAGGACGGTTCTTATGCTATCGCCTACGACGACGGCGACCGCGAGGAGAATGTACAACCGGCGCTCGTCCGGGCCGTCGCTCCCGACGCTCCTGACGAACCTGGAGTGGACGGCGGCGCGACGGCCTCCCCGCCTTCGGAACCGGCCGAACCAGAGCCGGAGCCGGAGCCAGCAACGGAAGAGGACGCCACCGACGGCGTCTTCAACCTGACGGCGATACACGAGCGCAAGGAGCTGCCCGCGCCGCGGCGCCTGGACATGAACGCGAATGAAGGAGCGGGCGAGAAGCCGCTCCGGAAGCAACAAGCTGAAAAACGGAAACCGCGGCCGCGGCCGTTCTCGGCGGGCGCGGTCCGCGAGAACAAGTCGCCCACCAAAAAAGGGAAGCGGAAGAAGCGGCGGCCGCGGTCAGCGGCCGCGATGCGGAACCGCGCCTCGGACGCAAGTTATATAGAGGGCATCGTCGCGTCGACGCCGTCGCAGCTGGGGTATGGGTCGAGATTGTGGGATGGTGTCAGAAGGTGGATCGACGAACGCGAGGCGGAGCAAGCCGCGAGGAGGATAGCCGAGGACGCGGCGCCGCCGCCGCCGTCGCCCCCGAAGCGTCGGCGGCGGCCGCGGACCGCCGGCGCGCGGCCGCGGACGTCGAACGCTGATGCCGTACGGCACGCCACAGACGCGATCTACAAGTCGCCTCCACGAATCCTCGAGGCGCGACCGCCGCCGCCACTGATCGCGGGCGCGCCGGCGCCCGCGCCCGCGAAGCGGCGGTCGCCGGAACGGCGGCCGGCGCCCATGCCGCCAGGCCACCTCATGAACGGCGTCATGCTGAAGCTGCGGAAGCCCCCGCGGCGGCGGGCGCGCGACATCGAGGCGCTCGAGCGGGGGTTCACGCTAAGGATCTAATTTGCTCTCATGTCGGCCTTCTTCTGTGGTCCTTCTTAGAGTCCTTTTTGACAAGTTCTGTGGTCAACGCGTCTGCCGCGGCCCGAGGTCCAGAATCAGCCCCCGTCGTGGACGTTCCGGTTGCACCGCCGGATGAAGACGCCTCTTATGCTCCTTCCGCTTGATTGTCGCGCGTTTCTCTGATGTTGACGTCCACTAGCTTCGCACTAGCCTCTGATGCCACGGAGTCCCGCGCTCTCACTAAGAACGAATCAAAACCACAACATAATTTCGTTTACGCTGCAAAAACAAGTTGTGCCCGACGCACGAACCCTGTGGAGAAAGTTCGACCAGCTTACGACAACTTCAAAGCCCACCAAACTCACTGTGCAGCACCTGCAGCAGAGAGCCCGCCAAGTCGTGCAGCCGTAACAGCGTCACCTGCGTTCCCGCACGCCGTCGCCGTGCCGCACACCACGAATTCGAGCGCTCGTCGCGTGACGTGTCCATAATGCGTCGCGCACTCGCCGCGCTGCTCGTGCCGTCCGCCGTGGGACTCGTCGCGCCGCTCTGGGCGACGCACACGGCTATTGGTTTTACGGCGGGCGCGTCCGGCGCCGCCGCTGTCTACCCCGTCGACTTCGTGAAGACGCAGCGCCAGACTGCCGAAGGGAAGAAGGCGTTCGCCGGGCTGAGCCTTCCAGCAACTTTGGTGCACTACATTCAGCGGGACGGCCCGCTGAGCGTCTTTCGAGGCTTGGGCGTCCAGGTCGCGGGAGTGGCACCGGAAAAGGCCATCAAGCTGACGGTGAACGACGCCGCGCGCTCTGCATTAAGGGCGTCGTTTGGCTCATTATCTTTCGCGGGCGAGCTTGCCGCGGGCGTTTGTGCTGGTGCTTGTCAAGTAATCGTGACCAACCCGCTGGAATGCGTGAAAGTTCGGTTGCAAACCACGAACGCGGGCAATTGCTTTGAAGTAATACGCGCGCTCGGCGTTTCCGGTTTATCGACGGGCGCTTTAGCATGTGCCATGCGCGACGCGTCGTTCTCCGCGATCCTGTTCCCGACCTACGCGCACGCCAAGGTATTCTTGCCGGAAGTGCTCCATCTGCAGGGCGCGCCATCGTTGTTTCTTGCCGGCTTGTTGAGCGCCGCGCCGGCGGCGTTCTTGACCACCCCTCTTGACGTCATCAAGACGCGGCAGCTCGAGCGCGCCTTCGCCGACGGCGGCTTACCGTCCGTCGGCGACGTCGCGCACAGTGTGTATAATGAGGAAGGGCCCGACGTGCTCTTCTCGGGCGGCTTCGAGCGCGTTTTGAGAAGCGCGCCGCAGTTCGGCGTGACGCTGGCGCTCTACGACGTCCTCACGCAGTACTGCACGGACCACGGCTGGTTAGGGTAAATAGACTTAAACAGTACCAGCCAGGTACTCCCTCAGCTCGTGGCCCGTGAGCTGGAGCGCGACGCCGTTCGCCGCGATCAAAGCGGCCAACAACGCGAAGGTGCCGCCCACGGCCCCGATGATGCCCGAGTCCGAGTCGACGGACGTCAGCTCAATGGTAAAATCCACGGACGCGCCCGGCGGGATGACGCCGTCGGGCGAGCCCTCGTCGCCGTACGCGAGCTCCGCCGGCAGCGTCAGCTTCCGCTTCCCCCCGACGCGCATCGTCTGGACCGTCTCGTCCCAGCCCTTGATGACCTTCCCCTTGCCCACCGCGAACTGGGCCCAGGGGCGGTCGCCCGCGCCCTGGACGCCCGTGCTCATGACCTTCGCCTCGCCGCCGCCCGTCGCGTCGATGACCTTGCCATTTAATCTAGTTTCGTAGATGACGGACACGTAATCGCCGGCGTTGGCCGTCTTGCCCTCGCCGACCTCGATGTCCTCGTAGACGATGCCCGAGGGGGTGGTCGCATGCAATTGGAGCTGCTG
The DNA here is from genome assembly GCA_918797485.1 of Pelagomonas calceolata. Classification (NCBI taxonomy): domain Eukaryota; class Pelagophyceae; order Pelagomonadales; family Pelagomonadaceae; genus Pelagomonas; species Pelagomonas calceolata. The sequence goes on along the minus strand of CAKKNE010000003.1, from coordinate 2,469,758 downwards.
CCTTGTGGTCGGCGGCACGAATGCGGTTGTGGTTGCCAGCGCGAGGCAGAGGAGGCCACGCATGCTTGTCGAGCACTGCTGGTGCGTATCGCACTCTGCACAGCTCGTGCAAGAGCAGCCAAGCCAGGATCGGGGCGCTAGGTATGGACACTAGCAGGACTGAATCAATTACTATCGCGAAGTCTCTCCGTCGTCGTCACGTCGTCGCGACCAGCTCACGCCAGCGCGACACCGCTCAGCCGCTGGGCCACGAGGATCATGTTGCCCTTGGCGCCCTCGCAGTGCTGAGCCGTCGCGAGCTCGACCGTGACGTCGTACCGCTCGCCGCTCGGCTCCTTGGCGGTGTCGGTCTTGTCCTCGAAGCCTTCGCCTTCGTATTCCTCGTCGGAGTACACCTCGCGGTAGCCCCCGTTCTCTTCCGTACACCAGAAATTCTCTCCGTAGCCGTTCCCCTTCTCGAGAATTTGCTTCGCCTTGGCTATCACCTCGGCCCACGTCGCGTACACGCCCACGATCGTCGACGTCTCGATGCTGCTCCAGCCCGTCAGGATCGAGAGCGCGAAGACGCCGCCCGCCGCCGACTTGGCCCGCTTCGGCGGCGGCGGCGCCTCGTCGTCGGACCCAGGAGCTTCGTCCGACTCGTCCGAGTCGTCAGACGGAAAATGGCGCCGGACGTTGACCCGCTTAAACGACAGCGTCGTGCCGTCGACGATGACCGCGACGCGGCCCCTGTCTGCGAGTTCCTTCGCCGTTACCGCTATGATTCCTTTCTTCCCGTTGTAATCCGCGTTGCTAAGGCCCTGCAGTTTCACCGCGGTGCCGACCGGTAGGCTAGCCATTTTAAAGTTACTATAAACCCAGTGCCGCTCCCGTCCGAGTTTCGCGCAGGCGCGGTTGACTTGGGGTCAGAGAGACCGCGCTCGCGGCGTGTTGTGTCCGAGAATAGCGGCGTGGCGTAAACCGCGGCCGAACTTAAATTGAAAAACCCGTGACTTACTAGAAATAGAGAGCTTCTGGAATCCACTCAATCAGTCGTCCAGCACCGGTACAGAAAACCCAGGGACCTATTACACACGCTACCGGTCCACGACCTGCACGAGCGCCGCCGTGAGGTACGCCCCCTCGGGAAACGCCGGGTGCAGGACGTGGTCCGCCGCCGCGCCGGCCGTCCGCAGGACCGTCAGGCGCTTGCCCGCGTCTTTGGAGGCCTCCCTCAACATGGCGAGAAACGCGCCCTCGGAGGTCGTCATGGCAGAAGAACAAGAACACGTCAGCAAAAGGCCGCCGGGCTTGACCGCGTTTAGTGCCAGAGCGTTGATCTTCTGGTACTTCCGTTTTGCGCGAGGTAAATCTCGTACCGACGGCGCGAGCTTCGGGGGGTCGCAGACCACCACATCGTATTCATCAGTGTTGGCATTCAGAAACGCAGACACGTCGCTCGAAACAAAGCTACAGATTCCATCAAGCGCGTTCCTCTCGGCATTGCGTTGGGCGAGCTCGACGGCTCTCCGACTCGAGTCGACGCCGAGGCATTGTGATGCGCCATGTTTCGCCGCGGACAAAGCGAAGCCCCCGGAGTAGCAGTACAAATCCAAGACGCGCTTCCCGGCACAGAGCGGCGCGAGGAAATTTCGATTATCTCTCTGGTCGCAGTAAAAGCCCGTCTTCTGGCCCCACACATCCACCTCGTAGACGAGACTTGATTCTGTAGCCTCGACGGCGTCATTGTCAGCGTCGTCGTCCGCTTCTATCTCTAGGCCCTCGCTCCTTAACCGAGCGACGGCGGGGCGCCAGATGATTTGCGGCTTTTCACCGATTAATGTGGAGTAGCTTTCCTCCAGCGCCGCCGTGATCTCAACACGTCGCGCCTCGGCCCAGGCGGCACTTATACTACAGACTAAATGAGCGCCGTACGCGTCGACCGTCAGGCCACTCAACCCGTCGCCCTCGGAATTAATGAGGCGGAAGGCGGACGTGGCTTCACTGGGTAGGTTCAGTGCGCTCCGCCGTTCACAAGCGGTCTCGATCAATGATCGGACAGCTTGCATTGGATCGTCCTGCATCGGACCGGGCAGCAGTCTTACTCTATACATCGAGTCCGGGTTGTAGAAGCCCCAGCCGATGTTGTTCCCGGCGCCATCCACGACCTCGACGGCGTCTCCCCTACTCACGTCCCCGCTCGTCCGCTCGACCGCGCCACCGTAGACGAGAGGGTTGCCGTCCCTGAATAATCGCGCCTTGCCGCGCTTGATTGTCACGCTCTTCGATGCGGCCATGCGCGTAACGGTGCGCCGCAGCGACGGCGTGCAGCGCTGCAGCGCCGCGGCCTGCCGCAGCAGCAGCATGGCGAGCAGCATCCGCAGGCCAGCTTCCTCGGCAGCACGCACGCACTGATGCGTGGAGACTGTTTGCCTTTGTAACGTGCCACGCAGCGCCGATTTTTGCACCGCTGCGGGCGATGTAGCTCGGTGCCTTTGTTTCTAGTGTCTTACTGGCGCTAGCGGTGCACGCAGCTGTGTGCACGCGTCGCTAGTCCTAGACCGCAACGAGGAGAAGTTAAAATGCAAACCTTCTATAGACGCATGGCGGGAGGCTACAACCGGAACGGCTCGCCCGAGAGCTCTGCGAGTACGCGGCCCGGCGCCCAGCCGTCGCAGGGCCAGCGGCCCGTCTCGTCGTACACCACCGGCGCCGCGCCGCCCGGCAGGAGCGCCTCGGGCGCGCAGCGCACGCGCACGGAGCCGTCCGCGAGCGCGCGCGCTTCCCTTACGACCACCTCCGCGCCGAAGGGGAACTCGGCCAACCTATCGGCGATCGTCTCCGGCGAGGCCCGCAGCACCAGCCCGCGGCCGACGACGCGGCAGCGCCGCGGGAATGGTAGTTCCCGCGGCGGCAGCGGCGGGGGTGTTTGCTCTTGAGGCGACGCCTGCTGCTCGATTTCCTGCTCCGAGAACGTGTAGGCGCTGCCATCCTTCACCGCGGCGCCAACCGGAGACTTCAAATCTACTAATCGACGGTCGGCGTCGGACGACAATCGGAGACGGTTGGGCTTGATGGGCGGCTCGCCGGGGTGGGCTTCATTATAACTTTTGGCGAAGTGCTCGGCGACGCGCGCCACGGGCTCGGCGTCCATGGACGCCGGCAGCGAGAGCTTGACCGTGTGCGACGCCTTCGGGCTGTCCAATGAAATGGTCACGCTGCGCGAGCCGACGCTCCGCGGCGACCGCGGCGAGCGGGGCGGGGAGACGGAGAGCTCGGACATGCTGGTTGGCTGTGTCGGCGCGGCAAGTCCCGTCTCTGGGAGACTGTTTCACGGAGGAGCTTTTTGAGGTCGCGCAGCCCCAATCTTCTGGGAGGTCGGGAGCTGGGGCCTTTGTGGAGCCGCTGGAGGCTGTGCGGTCCCAGGGATGGGGTCAAAGGAGCGCAATCGGGCTGCACCTCGGGTGGATGCGGGAGAGCCGGCCGGCCGCTGTCTAGTGTGTGGCGAGGCAGAACACGAGCTGGCAAGATGACAAGATACCTCTCGAGGCCGCCGCGAGGGCTAAGAGCCCGTCTGATACGACTCCCGAGGCCTCGAAAGGAGGGCCAAAAAAAAAAACAGGACCCGCGGGCCGCAGGTCCGGCTCCACTGACGGCTACGGTTATCGACGCGACAGGTACCACAGAAAGTTAAACCAGGAACATTACACAAACACTCACTTCCCCGTAACAGCGAAGAACGACCGCAGGTCCCGCGTCCCCGCCGCCGCCGCCGCGTTCTTCCGCGCGACGAGGCGCTGGCGCAGGGCATTCGTCTCCTTCTGGTGGCACGGCGTGCACAATGTCCGAAAGTTGTCCAGACTACAGCAGCCGCCGCCCTCCGCGACGGGTATGATGTGGTCGGCCTGCCAGTAGTCGCATTCCAGACAAGTATCTAACCGGCGGTCCTTCTTGCCGCGAGGGGCAAAGCCCGGCGTCGCCATGAGCACCTGGAAGCGCTCCGGCGGCGTTAATGCTTTGACGCGTCTGTACAAAGCGTGCGCGTCCAAACCACAAGCCGTGCAGACGCCGTGTTCTAAAGCAAATAACTGCGACCGTGACGCCTGGGAGTTGTTCGGCTTTCGTAATTTATGCTCGGACGCGCACGCCCAATCACAAAAAGAACCGTCCGGCGCGTCCGATGGCAGCGGCTTCTCGCACCAGGGGCACGCTCTCTTATCGTCGTCCTCATCACCGTCGGCGCGGGCCCGCTTCCGCGGCCGCGCGACGCCGCGGTCGAAGCACTTGTCCGAAGACGAGGCGCGCCTTTTCCTAAGTTCGACGTCGAGCGCCTCCTCCAGCAATTCGTCTCCTGATAAAGTCTGGCGGTCCACGGCTCTCAAAGAGCGCCACGCCGCCACGAACTTCTTGACCGCCCTCGCATCATCATCATCGTCCAACCCGAGGTCGTCGGCCGATAAAGGTAATAGCCGGCCCTCGCCATCAACTAGAACCGCGGGATCAAAGGCGTCCATGAGCCGCGCGAAAGGAGCGCCCTCACGCGAAGAAAAGGCCGACACGCGGCCCGTGTTGGCCGACACGCTGAACGCGTAGCGCGTCGTCAACGGTGATGAGGATGTTGACGAGGCGGAGGACCGCCGTGGCACCGCCGCCGTCGAGGACGAGCTCGCCCGCACCCGCGGCGTCGCGCAGATCTCGCACGTCGTGCGCTTCGAGTCATTGGCGAACGTGCAGGCCGAGCAGGGCCAGCGCTGATCCTCCTTCTCGTCGTCCGACGAGAGGCAGAGGTCGAGCGGGTCGGCAGCGGAGCCCGAGCCCTCGGAGGAGCGCCGCTTCTTCGGGGGCGCGGGCGCCGGCGCCGCGAGGAGCGTGCGCGGGTCGTAGCGCTTCGGTTTTGGCGCCGCCGCGGCGCGCTCGGCCGCCTCGGTCGCGCGGATCAGCGCAGCATCATCTAATTCTGGTGGAGGGGCCTTCTTCTTTTTCGGAGCGAAGAACGACCGAATATCCGCCTTGGCGACTTGTTGCGCCCGGGCCCCTTCCTGATCAAAGAACGACACGAGCGCGTCCTGTTCCGAACGCGGCGCCGTCGCCGCCGTCGCGCCTAGCGACGCCTTCTCCATCCCATCGATGGTCTTGCCGACGACTTTAACCTTGTTGCCGATGGCCCGCCAGAGCGCCATGTCCACCGACTGACTTTCGTCTTTCAATACTAAGTAATGCACGTTCACCGAGGCGTGCTGGCCGATGCGATGCGCTCGGTCCTCGGCCTGCACTAGTACACCAGGCGTCCAGTGGAGCTCCGCGAATAATACGGCCGAGGCCGCCGTTAATGTTAAACCAGTCCCGGCGGCCGTCACGCTGAGCAAAGCTAATCTAGTTCCAGGATTGTTCTGGAAGGCCTCCACCAATCGTTGGCGTTCCCGCGGCGGCGTCGTCCCATCGATGCGCATCATGGCCTTGGCGCCCTTCAGACCTCGCACCAAGTTTTGTTCGAGCGCGTCCATCACGGCCTTGTGGTGGGCAAAGACCAGTATTTTCGTTCCCTGGTTTTGTAGCAAATCTAGAGCGTAGGCGGCCACCGCTGAGGCTTTCGCGAGGCCCGACTTCTGCCACGCGTCGCCCAATGCCACTTGCTTCTCACCTCGCTTTTCCCACGCGTCCTCGTTCGAGGCATTTGCGATGGCTCGAGAGGCGTCTCCGAGTGACGAACAGGCCTTCTTCGATTCGTCGAGAGCTTTCTTATCAACGGCCTCGACGGCGACGAGCTGGCGGCGCTTGCGCCTGCGTTTCGTTTTTGTGTTGTGTCGCGTCGATGGCCTTTTCTCTCGCGGTGGCGGCGTGTCGACGGCGTCCAGCCATCGCTGCGGGCCGACCCAGACGCCATCGACGCGACGTGCGCCCTGCTTCACGCCATCGACGCGCCACTACACCGTCGAGGCGCTTGGCCAGGCCACGCGCGTCTCGACCGCGTCGACTGAGTCTCTCGCCTTGACGCCATCGACGCGCCCCACACTCCCTGGTTGGTTTCCACACTGACACAAGCGGTAACTGCGACAACACGTCGCGCTTCAGGCGCCGCACCATGACCTTGGCCAGTTTTGAGTGCAATTCTTGCGCGTTGCTACAACCAGTCACGTCCCAGCCGAAGCGGCCCCGTCTCGCATTACAGTAGCGCTTCGTATACGCGGAGTAGGTGCCGAACTCCTTCTCATCCAAGGCGTGGACCTGGGCGTAGAGCTCTACTGGTCTTGCGAGTGCCGGCGTGCCCGACAGCAGTAGCAACCGAGAAGCATTTTTCATGATCGGCAGTAATAGTTTCGTGCGCTGCGAGTCCCGCGTCCGCAACGAATGGGACTCGTCCACCACCACAACTCTGAATTTTCGTTGTCTCACAGCACTTGCAACTTGCGAGCTCTCCGTGAACAATGAATAGGTCACGATCACGAAGCGGACGCCTTTTCGCGCGACGGCCTCGCGATCCGCTCGACCCTTCGCGATGGAGACTTCGGAGGGCGCTAGTGTCGGGAGCCATTTTTCAATTTCGTGCGCCCACGTGTAGCGTAACGACGCGGGACACACGATTAATACGGGCGCCTCGTCCGCGTATTCTAAACATAATCGGATGGCCTGGGCCGACTTGCCGCAGCCCATCTCGTCCGCTATCAGGACCCGTCCTTTGACTTGCCGGCCGAACGCGACGCCTTCCTTCTGGAAGGGGAGGAGCTTCGCGTCCATGGCTGCTGCGGCTTTTTTTGCGTCGAAGGGCGCGCGCGGGGCGAGGGTTGTTGCCATCCTTGTGCCGCGCGTCTGCCGTCTGAGTTTAAATCAGGAATGCGCTCTCCGGCTGTGTTATGGCGTTGCGGCGTCGCAGCGGTTGCAGTTGCGCTGGGACGGCTGCCTGATCTTTAGCGCTCGCAGGAATCGATCCCTAGAAGCCCCGTTGCGCGCAGCGTCCTCAGATGGAGCGGTGCCGCGCGCTTGCGGCGGATGCCTAGTGTCTTACACGCCGCTAGCAATGCGGAGCCCTCGGAGCCGCTCCCGGGGTGCGTAGGGCATGGTCGTGGACGGGTTTCCGCGGCTACGAAGTGAAGATACGCATAGAAGCCTAAAACTTAGTCCGCGCACGGCCCCGGCGGAGACTCGTCCTCGCCCGCCTCGCTCTCGTAGGCGCCCTCCAGGCTGAGCAGCGTGCCCATCAGTTCGACGACCGTGTCGATGTCGCCCGCCTGCGCGGAAATCGATAATTGCTTCGCGTGCGACGACGCGAGGTCGCGACGGCGCGACGAAGCACTAAACAACGATGAATCTCGTCCGCACCGGTTCGGGCCTTCTGCGCTTCGTCCATCTCCTTCTTGAGCTGTGCTATTTTGGCGCCGGGACTATTCATGTCCTCGAGCGATACTCCAATGTCGCCGTCGGCGCTCGACGGCCGCGCGACGCGGTTTCGTCGGTGAGGTTGTGTGCTGGGCTGCAGGGCGGTTGCGCCGCACGCGAGCAGTGCGATGAGTGTTCGTCGCATGCTTGTGCACGGCTGAGGTTGCAGCTCTCTGGTGTGGCGCTGGTGCTGGTCGCTCGCAGGCTGCAATGCGTGGCGGTCTCGCTTTGATGCTTCGATGAGCTGTTAAACGGGTGACTTTAGCAAGCTTGCCACGCAACACGTCGCACGCAAAGGCAAGACCAAGCGTTTTCTAGTGTCTTACATGCCGCTAGCTGTGATTTTTTGGAATTCATTGATAAACACAGTGTAGTGCGCACAAATTTGCATTCTGAGTATATCTACGCTGGCCGTATTTGTGAATTTTTCGAACGCGTGCAAGAAACCGCGCTGCGCACGACATCTGCAGTCGCGACCATGCAGCACATCACGGACCTGCGCGACTCCTCCGACGACGAGCAGTCATTTATTGATATGACCGGCGATTCGGACGGCGAGCGACGCCCGGAGCCACGCGTCAGCGGCGGCGGCATCGATCTGACTGGCGCCACGGTTCGCGGCGTCGCGGCAACGCCTTCGAGCGCTGCCATGGCGTGGGTGGCACCCCTGGCGCCCGCGCCGCGCATCACTGAGTCGCCAGTGGCACCGCGCCCGGCGGACGACGACGACGAGGACTTCCTGGCGTTCTTCAGCAGCCGCCGCGGGCCGGCGCCATCGCCGCCGCCACCGCCGCCGCCACCACCGTCGCCGCCGCCCGCCGAGTCGACGCTACTCCGGCCGACCTTGACGCGAGAGGAGAGCGTGCTCGACAAGAAGGGCCCCGGAGGCCAAAAGCGCGAGCTGCTCGTTCATTACTACGCGGCTGACGAGCGAATTCTGGACGAGGCCGGGTGCCGGCAGCTCTTCGGCTGGCTGACGCGGCCCAAGTCCGAGGGCGGCGAGGGGCTCGGCGTGAAGTGGGGGACGACCAAGCAGTGGTGCGCGGGTCGATGCCTGGGCAGGTCGTATAGGCTACGGTATAGCGTGGACGAGCGGCGAGGTGAGTGGGACGTACGGCCGGGGGACGAGCGCGGCACGGCCACGAACCAGCAGATCTGGCTGATAGGCGAGCGCATCGTGCGGCTCCTCGGGCTCCCCAAGCCCTTTGACTACGCCGTCGTGCAGATTTATAAGGTTGACGATGAGCTCGACCGGATCCTCCGCGACGACTACGAGGCGAAGGTGGCCGCGGCCACGCGAGAAGGCCGGGCGCCCCCGGAGCGCGGCAGGTCCTATCGGAAGGGCATCGGCGCGCACACCGACGAGGAGCAGGACCCGTCGTCGCCGATCGTCTGCCTCTCGCTCTACGCCAACCCGCAGCACTCCCGGCCGCTCACCATGAAGCCGAGCAAGCACTACCGGGGCGCGGGCGGCCCGGTCGAGATCGAGGACATCGAGCTCGCCGACGGCTCGCTCTACGCGCTCATGCCGCCGACGAACGAGTGGTGGCGGCACAAGCTCAAGCCGCGCACCTGCACGCGCGTTTCGATCACGTTCCGCCGCGATCGGCCGCCGATCGATGGCGGCGACGAGCAGTGCCGGCTCGTCCAGGGCAGCACGGTGGGCTCGGTGTACCGGGTCACCCCGACGTCGTGCAACTGCATGTCCTTCGTGCGCAAGTCCGGTACCATTAACGGCACCTGCAAGCACATGCGCCAGGAATTCCCGGGCTGCCACGAGCGCCCGAAGAAGAAGGCGAGGAAATAGATAGTAAGTGAATCACTGTGTATTATGAATCGCCTCCGCCTCAAAAACGACCCCGAGCGCGCGCGCCCCACTAAAAGCAGGCGCCGCGCGCAGGACCACGCGCTGGAGCTTCTCGCCCGTCAGTGCGTTCAAATCGAGCGCCGCCGTCGCGAGCGGCGCTCCGTCTCTCCCAAAAACGGCGATCTTCAGGGGCGCCGCGGCCCGCGCGATGCGGATCACCGGCGCTCTGCACGGTCCGCCGTCGCCGCCGAGGACCGGCACACACAAATCGCGGGCCGCGCCGCGGTAGCGGAGCGTGCAAGTTAGTGAAGGGTCTGCAGGCTCGTTATCTCCAAACGCGACGCCCAGGCGCAGGTCGAAAAAAGCGTCCTCGTCATCCCTCCTCTCAGACGTGAGGTCGACGAAGCCAGAAGACGTGTTAGAGATGACGCCCGTCGTGAAGAAGCGGCAGTCGCGCTCGGCGCCGCGCAAGGTGCAAAAAGCAGGGGCGTCCGGCATCGCCGGCGGCTCGGCCGGCGCGTCGTCGCCCAGCAAGCGCAATCGCGCCGCCTCGGCGTCCCTTTCTTCATCCCGCACGACGATGATCTCGCGGCGCCGTGGTAACGGCGGCGGAGCCTCAGGCGCCTGTTCCGGCGCCGAGGAGGACGCCTCGGACGAGTCCGGTTTGGAAGTAGGCCGGCGCGCCGAGTTTACCAGAGCCGACGTGACGGAGCGCGACGCCGCCGACGCCTTGGGCCGGCGCCCTGTTGATGCGATGGCGTCCTCTAGAGTTATCAGAGTGATCTGGCCGCGCGCGTTGGAGGCCTTCGCGATGACCGCGGGGTCCGCCGCGCTCCCGCAGAGGTCCCGCCACCTCCTTTGCACTCGATCCGCCGGTAAACAGCCGTGGCCGTCGACGTCCGCGTCGTAGAAGGCCTTCCGCAGGTCCGCGACCGACGGCAGCGGCTCCGTCGTACTTTTGACACACTCGACGTCGCGCGGCTGCTCCCGTCGTCTGGCCGCTCTTTCAGCCGTCTTGATGACGTCTTTAATAAGACAGCGGTCGCGCGCGTCGCCGTCTATAGCAATACTCAGGCCCTCTCCCCTACATGCGTTGCGAGCCGGCGCACATTCCACATACCCCTCGCCCTTCACGTCGTAAGCGTACAACCTTCTTCGTAAATTCCGCAGGGACTCGTCAATAGAAGCCTGGGCCTTCGCCTGCGCCGCCTCCAGCGCGGCCCGTTCCTTCTCCTTTTTTGCCTCGACCTGAGCCGACGCCGCGCTATCGCCTCTTTTAGCTTTATGCTCCAACTTACGCGCCGCCTTGCGCTCGCGCAGCTCGCGAATATACGACAACCGTTCCTCTTCCGAGAGCCACATGTGGGCCATCAAATCGGCCCATCTACTTTCAATATCAGGGTGCGGCGCGAAGGGTGTATCTCGACCCACGGTGAACTCGAGTTCGAGTTTCGCGAGGGCGTCTCTTCTTCCTCGGATGATGGCGGCCATCCTTTTTTGCTTGTTGTTTTTGTGTTGTGGTGTAGGGCTGACCTAGAGCACCGCGTTTCGCCGCGGCAATCCGGTACCGCGGTACGGCAACCTAGGTTGGCAGCCTGACGTGCGATGGTCCTTGCCGTGCGCTTTTGCCACAGGACGGTGGCTGTCAACGATGGCTTAGCTGCGGCGACGGCGTAGCAGTGCAGCCCCCAGTACCACAGTGCGGCGGCCTACCCTTACGTCGCCGGGCAGCCAGAGCGGTAACGCGTGCCGCAGCAACCCGGTACCGCGAAACGGCGTGCTACGCTCGCGGTACGATGATTGGGCAGCCTCACGACGGTCCTTTTGCCGGACGGTGGCACCACCAAACGATTCCTAGTAGCTCTTTGGGTGTGGCAGACCAGCGATGCTTCGAGGCCGGGGTTCTGGGCGTGTGATCTGATTGCTCCGTGGGTCGACTTCGATGGAGCTCCAAAGAACTAGCTAGCCGTGAGACACTAGCCAAAAGCACAGAGCTCATTCCAGCCACACAACCTCAGGCCGCAGTCAGACGCGGCCAGGCCAAAAACACACTCCAGAAAGCCGCATAAATCGACGCCGAGAAGCGGTGCCGACGCGCAGCACCAGAGAAACCGCCAGTCGATGATGAGGCTCGCTACCCCTCTCAGGACAGTCCTCACGGCGTCGCTGGCGCAGCGGCCGCTCGGATTTGTTGTTCCTGGCTTCGGGCGGCTCCTCAACAAGTCGAAGCCGGTCCACCGCCTCCACTCGACGAGAGGTGGAGCTAGAAGTGTCTCGGACTTCACGACTTCAGAGCTCAAGAGATTGTTAACAGAACGAGGCGTCGACTTCCGGGATTGCTTGGAGAAGAGTGAATTAGTAGCTAGGTTGCAAGCCGCGTTGCGCGGCGACTACACGGAGGAGGGCAACACCGCGCTCGCTGGATTGAGTGCCGGAGAACGGAACACCGTCAAGCTCTTCGAACGAGTCTCGCCGTCCGTAGCCTTCATCCAGACGTCTGTCGTGCGGAGTGCGGGCCCGTTAACGATGCGCGGCGAGGTCGTGCCCCAGGGGTCCGGCTCGGGATTTGTGTGGGACGACCAAGGCCACATCGTCACGAACTACCACGTCATCCAGCAGGCCCAGAAGGCGACCGTGACTGGTATTGGCTTAGGTGATGGTAGTATGAACGCCTACGAGGCGACGCTAGTCGGCGCGGAGCCCGAAAAAGATATTGCGGTCCTCAAGGTGCGCGCGCCGAAGTCGGTCCTGAGGCCCATCACCGTCGGCAGTTCGTCCGAGTTACTTGTAGGGCAGAGCGTGTTCGCGATCGGCAACCCCTTTGGGCTGGACTCGACCTTAACGCAGGGTATTGTCTCGGCGGTCGGAAGGGAAGTCCAAGGCGTCGCGGGTCGGCCGATCAAGGGCTGCGTCCAGACCGACGCTTCCATTAACCCTGGTAACTCGGGCGGTCCGCTGCTAGATGCGAAAGGAAGGCTGGTCGGTGTCAATACCGCTATATACAGTCCGAGCGGCGCGTCGGCCGGAATTGGGTTTGCGATTCCCGTAGACACGGTTAGGAGAATCGTGAACCAGCTCATCCGGTATGGCAGGATGTTGAGACCGAGCATGGGCATCACGGTGGCTGACGATCAGATGACGCGCGGATTAGCCCAAAGGTTGGGCACGCCGCTGGAGGGTGTGCTGGTCATGGAGGCGCCTCCCAATACACCGGGCGGCGAGGCCGGCCTCACGGGCTGCATGCGCAAGGCCGGCCAATTATTTTTAGGGGACCTGATCACGGAGGTGAACGGTGTCGCTGTCAGGACGGTCGAGGATTTACTAGCGCTCGTCGAGGAGACGGAGATCGGCTCTGATGTGGTCTTGCGGGTGATGCGGGGCGCGGACGCGTCGAAGCTCGAGACGGTGCGCGTGAAGACCGTGGACCGGGCGCAGCTGCGCTAGTGTCTCTCTCTCCGGGGGGGTCTTCTGTGGGTTAATTCAATGAAACAAAGCAGTACTTCCGTGCGGCGACGGCGTATCGGTGGGGTAGGTTCGTTTTTCGCGCGACGGCGGTCCGCGCGCGACCGGGGCCAGTACGCCGTCGCCGCGAGCGCCGGAGCCTCCGCGATCGACGCGATTTTCCTCCACCGGTATGCCGCCGCCGCGGCCCGGCCAGTGGCCACGCCAGCGTTTTTCGCGCGACGGCCGCGGTTCGCGCGACAAGCAAGCTCCGGAGCCGCCGTGATCGACGACGCGTCGAGGCGTACGTGGTGGATGAGAGAGAGAGGAGAGAGGGGAGGGGTCGACGTCACTAGGCGGTTGTGCAAGGCACTAGGACATCTGTGACAGGACGTCTGCAAGCAGAGCATCACCATCGGATCATAAAAATACGAGTGATAAGAATTCCAAAGCAGTGCTAAGGATATCAGTTATCACACTGATAAGAACAGATACTACACTTGATCTTAGCCAAAAGGCCGAGAAAGGTGAGAGAGCGCTTAGTCGCTCGGCCGACGAATCGCGGTTTAGCGCCCCCCAGGCCATGACACTTTCGCGTCAATTTTACGATCCGGGCGAGGGAGCGGCAAAAAGGCGGCAGCTGGCGCGAGCTTGGGCTCCCCGAGGCCGCCGCGTCCCATTTTTCGGCCCTGCATACCGCCGTGGGGCTGCCCCGGCGGCCTTGTGCTCGTGCGCGGCAGCCTGCCGCGCCCGGAGTCGGGAGGAGCCCAAGGGCTGCCCCCAGCACGCGCTGGTCTGCGCCGCGCCACGCGCTTGGCTGCCCCTTCGCGCTTGGCTGTTTCCGCTCGGCCGCGAGCTTGCTTTTTGCTTTGCGGTCCGCTGCGTTTACGTCGCGAAGTCTAACCGCCGCGCCGCCGCCGCGCGCCAGCAGCCGAAAGGATTGTCAGCACGGAGAAGCTGTTAGCACCGGACAGCCCTGCGCCGCCGCCGCGCTTGCTTCAGCGAGACGCCGTTACGACAAAAGACAAAAGAGTCCAGCCGGCGACGGCTGCGGCGCACACGACATGACCCTCCCGGCCCACCTCATCGTCTTGCTTTTGTTCTTGATACTGGCTGTCGCCGGGTGCTGCTACTCTGCGATCCCCTGGGCGACCCCGCCGCGCGACGAAGACGTCGAGGCGCCCGCCGCGGCGGCGCCCCGCGTCTGACGCAATTCGTTCATCCTCGTCGTCTTCTTCGGCCTCGTATGGCAGTATCCGGAAGGTTCCTCCGCCGCGGTATCCTCCGCATCCTCCTTCCGGCGTCTTCCGGCCTGCTTCCCCCTCGCCGTCGTCACCGTCGTCGCCTCCGAGCTGAGAACACTCGGGGCGACGGCGTATGAGAGCCGGAGGGTTTTCCCCGGAGTCGGTTCCTAGCTCTAAGCAAAGCAAAACAATCTTGAAACATCAGCGCGAGCCTAGAGCTAGTACGTATCGCGCTGGTTTGGCCCACGACCGCCGACCAAAAAACCGCCCACGCCGACCCGTCGAGGTGCGCGCGAGGCGAAGTGAAGTGCCATCGCTGCGCCCAGTACTGCGCGCGCCCTCTGGCGAGACTCAAAAGCCGGGCGGCCGCTGTAGCCGGCAGAACAGCAACAGGCACAGTTGCAACGACCGCAGCGCTCGCGCGCTAAGACCCAGCCCGCCCGACGCGGCGCGAACCACCAGCAGCGCCGCGAAGACCGCGGCGAACCAGAGCGAGAGCCGCGAAAAAATGGCCGGCATAGCCGAAGGACGCCTCCGCGAGGAACGGCGCAGCTGGCGCAAGGACCACCCCATCGGCTTCGTCGCGCGGCCTCGGAGCAAGGCCGACGGGTCGACGGACCTCCTGAACTGGGACGTCGTCATCCCGGGCAAGAAGGACACGATGTACGCGTTTCCGCGTCCGCGGTGCCTTCTCATACTCGTATCGGGTCGTGTCTCGACGTCTTGTCGGCACGACGGCGTCCCCGCACGGCGCACGCGAGACGTGCTACCCACCGTCACGCCATCGCCGCGACGCACCCTGATGACGACGCCACGCGCGTGCAGGTGGGAGGGCTGCGAGTTCAACCTCACGATGGAGTTCTCCAGCGACTACCCCGCGACGGCGCCGGTCGTCAAGTTCGTGTCGCGGCCGGGCGAGGTCGAAGAACCGTGCACAAATCAACCAGTGAGCCGGCGCGTCTGGCGTGGAGGTCGACGCGACGACTCAGCACGAATGCGCCGTGAAATTTTGTTTTACGCACAGGTCTTCTGGCACCTGAACGTCTGGAGCAGCGGGCGCATCTGCCTCAATCTGCTGAACGAGCCCGACGGGACGTGGCACGGCCAGTGGTCGCCGTCGATCACGATCAAGCAAATTCTGTGCGCGATCCAGGAGCTGCTGGACAACCCGTTCCCCGCCGGCGCGCGGCCCGAGGTCCAGACGCTCTACGAGCGGAACCGGCCGGCCTACGAGCGGCGCCTGAGGCAGGAGGCGGACAAGTACCGGAAGCGGCCGCTGCCGGACGACGACGACGACGTGGTCGTCATCGAGTAAGAGGATTTGTGTTTTTCCGAACCCCCACGCCATCGCCGCGACCGTGATAACTCAAAGAACCTTACCGCACCTTCGACAGCTTGCCGCCCTTCTCGCGCTCGAAGATCTTGGACTTCGGGATCTTGTACTCCTTCTCGAGCAGCGCGGGCAGGTCCCAGATGACGTCGCCCTGGATGACGATCTCCTGGCCGCCGCTGTCCTTCTCCTTGACCGACGACGAGGCCGCGAACTTCTTCCCGAAGACCTTGGCCGCGTCCTTGAGCTTGACGGAGAAGGTCTCGAGGCCCTCGACGCTCGTCACGGCCTTCTTCTTGTTCCGCACCTCCTTCGAGATGATGACCTTCTGCTTGTCGGCGCTGATGGTCTTCTTCTTGATGACGCCGCCGCCGCGCTTGCCCTTCTTGCCGACGTCGCCGGCCTCGTCCTCGCCCTTTAGTAAATGGGGGCAGTGCTCGGCGATCCAGGGCCGCGTCTTGTCGTAGTCGGGGTAGTACTCGCAGTACTCCGGCGGAAGGCCGTTCAAGGGGCAGTAGATCGGGACCTTGTCCTCGCCGTCGGATTCCCTGCGCGTTTTTATCGCTCTCTCTCTCTCTCCTCCCATCTCTCTTCACCCTACCCGAGCCATCCCGGACGCCGTCGACGCGAGGCGGGCCCGGCTTCACGCCATCGCCGCGCCGCGACGACATCTAGGCGTCGACGCGGGCTGCTTCACGCCATCGCCGCGCCGCGTCGAAGAAACAACGGACGCCGCGCACAAACGGCTCCTCGGGCGCCGGCTGCGCCAGCTCCTCGTCGTCGTCGGCGCCGTCGGCGTTCTTGCCCGGCGCGACGCGCGGGTGCTCGTCGTCCTCCTCGTCCGTCGCCGCCGCGTCGGCGGCGTCGTCCTCGGGCTCGGGCTCGGGGCCGTACTTCTTGACCATGGCCGCGAGGAGCTGCTCTTCTTTGCCTTTGTACTTTTGGAGGAGCGTCGGGACCTGAGTGTGGCGTGGAGTTCTATGGCTGTTCTGATCTCCCTCTCTCTCCTTCTCTCTGTCATCCACGTCTCTCGAAACATCCTGTTCTGGTTTCTCTCTCTCCATCTCTCTGTCATCCTCACGCCGACGACGTCTAGGCGTCGACGCGGGCCACCCCGAACGCCATCGACGCGACGCGGGCCCCGCTTCACGCCATCGCCGCGCCGCGTCGGGAGCTCTTTCCCGTGATGGTAGAGCTGACACGCCATCGACGCGAGTCGTCACTCGGCGCTCGCGCGGGCCACTGGTTCATTTTGATTTCCGCACGGCTTGGGACGCTCGCGACCTTGGCCTCGTCGTAGTTCCGGTAGAAGCGCGTGAGGCGGTCGCTGTACATCTTTTGGAGGGCTTCGTCGTATGACGCCATGACGGTCTCTCGGCCCCGCGGAGGCTGCGGTTGGTTAGACTTGCGCGCGGTATGGAGGTGGCTTGTACGCTATCGACGCGACCCGGTCCGAATTTCGCTGCTCAACCGCACGCTTTGCGGCGTGAGTGGGATCGCTGTCTCGGGTGGGGTGCGGCTGTGCGCGGCCGGAGACGCACGGCGGTATCGTAGCGTGCTCCAACGACGTCGGTGCGACGCGCAGACGATCGCTCACGAGGAATTGCTCGTTTGCGTTAGGAGTACAGCCGTGCAATGGTGCTGCTCTCCAGCGGCTTGTCTGCTAGTGCCTCGCGCCGCTAGCTCCAGAGTCAAAATAATTAAAGCCAAAAAAAAATGTTTTACAAGGGTAGTACCTTGGGTTGACGTCACACGGCGGTGGTGCAAGGCCGTGGACATCGGTGGGAGGACGGTACGCAAGCGACGCGTCACCCCCTAATCCCAAAAATGCGAGTGATAAGTATTCCAAGGCATTCGGCCTCGTCCATCAAAATCTTCGCCTGCTCCGCCAGACAAGAAACATGCGCGAAGCCCGCCGTCCCGCGGCACGCACACCCGCGCACGAGGCCCTCCTTCGTTTTCCAATGGAGCGCCTGCGTACAAATGTAGCACGTCTGGCCCTTCGTGTCGTCCGCGCATTTCTCGACCGCGACCGCGACGGCCTCCTTATATTTTTTGTTGGCGTGGTATTGCTCGGCGTTGCCGCCGCGGTGTATTTTTTTACACATCTGCTTGTGACCGCGGCGCCAGTGGTCATGCTGGCAAGTTTTGTTACAGTATCTCGTGTGGCATCTAATACATCGCGGCGCGGTGTGGGCCAGTGGGGCGGCGCAGGCGGCGCAAGTTGTGAGGATCATCTTGCTTTGGCGGGGTCTGAGGGTCGCGGCGGCGGGAATTGCTCTGGTAGAGTTAGCTAGCGTAGCGACTTACTAGCAAATTCAAAGATACGCTCCGATAGCGTCAAAAGAATGACCCAAATTCAGAACACATCCTAGTCGTTCGCCGCGACCAAAGATTTCAGCGTAGGGGCGCGGGAACATACCCTCGCGCCTCCCGGAAGGCACCGCCCGCGACATTCACGGATAAGTCTTACGGCTTGCCAAATTACACCAACGATTGACGCCGCCATCTATCGTCCAGATAGTACATTATATCAACTCCAGCCCAGTTTTCATACACACTCGACGGAACCGGAGCCGACGGCCCGCGCTCGGAAGGCGGGAGAAGAATTCTACTAGACAACTCTCGCGTTTATGTTCGTTTCCTTCCGTTTGTTGGTGGTAGATTCCATCATAGCCGCCTCAGCGACTATGAGCTATGATAGGTGCTCCGTTAGAGCCTCCCGATTCGTCGACTCGGCGCCCCCAAGTTTTTGCGAAGATGGATTCAGAACCTGCACCCGCGAGTATCGGCGACGATACCTTCCAGATGGACCATAACGCCGTTGTTCTATTCACGATCGACCGACCTGCCCGTTCTCCGCGGACGACGGTGCGTACGCGGGGCACTGAATTGGCCCCAGACCCGTGAGTTGTGAAATAAATTTGCGTTTCAGGCGCTTTGGTTGTGGGACGGGCCAGCTAACCAGCTTGACTGTGTACTACATTGCTCCGAGACCCAAAGATGCTCGGCGCGGCTCGTTGGTCTCGCGAGCCCACGATCTGGCTAATTGGGCCGAATTATTTGGACCTGCGACCATCAGCCCGTGTACCATCACCATGGACCTTGGAGAGATCGTTTGTTTCACGATCGACTGACTTGCGCGAGGTCCAGATAAAGATGTTCACGCCCCAAGCGTGGGCAGCCAAAAGTACCCTTCTTATAATGTAGATGTCATATACTTGTAATTGACTATCGCTGGGGTAGTATGGGGTCCAACGAGACCGCTACGGCGGCTACTGGGGGCCCTCGGGTAATTGACGTTTTTGACGGGAACGGGGCGCCATCGGGCCCAAATTATTTACTTTTTTCGGATGCAGATCGGCTCTCGGACTCCCTCCGAGAGAGGTCTGGGGTCGGGTAGTCGCCTAGGCCGCATGCGCTGGTTCTTGGGGCTCTTGAGAGAGCTCTTGATCCAAAACTTTGGAGGATCATGGTGGAGACATGTAGGGAGCTGAGCACCTGTCCTCATAGGAATCCACCGATGGAAGCGCTCACGCATGCGGCGTAGGCGATTGCACGTGAATAGTACCGACCAAAAGCGACCCCAGGGAGACCTCAGGACCACGAATCGACTGGATTCCACCGACGCGGCCGTCATGGCGGCGTCGTCAAAATCGCGACATCAAGAAATTAATTTTTTCGGCCCCCAGTAAGTGTCCCATCAATCTCTTTGGACGAATAGCGAACCGAACGACGTTCAAACAGCTCTAGGTCGCGTCGCGCGTGAAAAGTAAAAGCAGCAAAACGGGTTTCTCGCGCCCACACACGCCGCCGCCGCGACCCCTCACAGACCCCGCCAACGCAAAATGATCCTCACAAATTGCGCCGCCTGCGCCGCTCCACTGGCCCACGACCACAAGAAAAGGTGTAGTAGGTGCAAGACCAGATATTGCAAGACGCGCGAGACGCGCTCCGCGCCCGCGAGACGATGGCTTCCGACGACGACGACGAGATTTCATGCGAGGAACTCGCCAAGGCCTTGGGCTGCACGGTGGAGGAACTCGACGGATATTAATCGGGGCGCGGGGCCGTAAGCGTCCAGGACGCGTTTCGGACGGCGCGCGCGAAACTCGCCCAAGAGCGGGCGGAGCTCGCCAAGACGCTCGCCGACGCGTCTGCGAGGCCATCGCAAGATGCACAAAAGTAATAAAAACGACTATGGTTTGCATTTCTTCTAGAGCGCGTCCTGGCGCCACGGCACAGCTCAACCGGGCAGGACGTAGAGGAATCGCCCGAGCGCTCAACTTACTCCCCCAACAAGAAAAACTAGGCCGCCGCCTCCCGCTCCACCAGCGAGAACCGCGGCAACAACCCCCGGTTCTTCCGCAGATACCCCAGCACGGCCCCCTCCAGCAATTTCCGCGTCTTCTCCGGCAGGTTGCCGCCGCCGACGCCGACGGCCTTTTCCCGCAGCTGCCGGATCGCCTCCGCGTCGCGGCCCGCGTCCGCCTCGCCGACCAATTGCTGTATCAAATCCCGGCCGAACTCGTCCTCGCGGATCATCTTGCTCAGAGCGTCGTGCAGGCCCTGGAAGCGGTCGTGCCGCACGGCCGAGCACCAGTCCTCCCGCAGGAAGGCGACCCAGTCGTCGACGACGCCGCGCTCGTAGGCCGCCCACGCGCCGTTTAAATGGGCCTCTTGCCGGCCGACGACCGCCGCGAGGTTCCGCGGCTCGACGGGCGCTTTCCCGAGATAAATGATCTCGCAGAGCAGTCCCGAACCGTCGACTTTGAGGATGGAGTACTTGTCCCGCGCCGCGGCGAGGTCGCGCAGCGCGTGCACGCCGGAGCTCTTCTCGAGCAGAGCCTGGGCCTGCGTCGATGGCGTCAAGCGTGACGGTCAGTAAGCGGTCGGCTCTCTCTCTCTCGCAGGCGGAAGAGCAGCATACTCGGCGTAGCGACTACCGGGAAGGCAAAAAAAAGGACGCGGACCGCGCACCTCGTCGTTGCCCAGCATCCCCGTCGGCAGCGCGGTCGCGTCGACCGGCACGGTGGGAAGCGCCGCGCGGCAGTAGAACAGCCCGCCCGGCAGCGTCGCCGACACGGCCCGTGCCTTGCGAAAGTCCGGCGCCTCGACGCTGGAATCCGTGAGCCGCGCCAGCAGGCTCTGGGCCAGGCACGCGCCGAGCTCGAGGGAGTTGAACCGCTCCTGGCCCGCGACGTGGCGGCCCGCGGCGTAGATGCTGTCGTCGCAGGTCTTGAACGTTGAATCGACCGTCAGCGGGTAGTCCGTCAGCGCCGCCGCGTTCGCCGCGACAGCGGGCGTCGACGCGCCGACGACAAGGCCACACTTCAAATCCACGATTTCCGGCGGGGGCGTCGCGGGCCGCTCGACCCACGCCTCGACGTCGTCCTCTTGTGGAGGCGCCGGCGCCGGCGCGTCGTCCTGTTGCACCGGCCGCGCGAACCGCGCCGCGCTGAGAGCGCCATTGTCTCGTACCAGCTCGGCGAATTTCAGCCCGTACTCGACGGCCACTTCCATAGACTGCTGAACGACGCGGTCGATGACTTGATCGCCGAGCGGCTCCAATTGATCATTCTCGCAGGCTATTTTGATGTTGGACGCGGCCACCCCCAAATCCAGGAGGCGCCGGGCCGCGGCTAGGGCATCTAAGCCGCCGCCCACAATAACCACGGAGCCCTCCCCGAGTTTCGACACCGCGTCGGCCAGCTCGTCCGAGGCGTTGTCCGAGGACAGCGACACGAAGCCAGATAAATCCGTGGCCTCCTCCTCCATATCTGACGGGACCTTGGTGAGCTCCGCCACAATATCGACCTCGGGCGAGTTCCAATCGGCAAGGTCGCTCGCGTCGGGCAGGAGCTCCTTGCCCGCTTTCGTAACGAGGTCCCGCTGCGCGCTTTCCTGGAGGCCGTGGGCCAGCACCAGAATGTCGTACGGCACTAACGCGCCGTCGGGCAATTGTACAACCTTGGCCTCGGCGTCGACGGCCACTGCTCTAGCTTTGATGACGCGCAGCCGCTGCCCCAGACCGAGCGCCTCGAACTCAAAAGGCTCGGGGTAGTCCTCGTCGACAACCACACCCGAAGCGCGAGAGATACCAGGCTCGCTGATCAGCGTGACGCGCTTGACGTTCGCCGTCGACGAGAGCAATAGGGCCTTGAGCATGCCGACGGCGCAGGTGCTCAGCCCTATCACAACAATCCGCGCGTTTACCTCCTGTGTATATCGACCGTTGGTACCGCGTCGCGTCGATGGCGTTGGGGTGGCGTGGTTCGATGGCGTGGGGGTCGATGGCGCGTCAAAAGGGACGCCGGGAAAGAACAAGCCGCGGGTCCGACGCGAGGCGCCGCGCGAAGTAGTGCAATAAAGTGCCGCCCGGTACCTCGTCGCCGCGCTTCCGTCCGAGCAGCTCATCCCCGGGATTGGGCGTCGCGCGCCACCGCGCCGGCACGGGCACCAGCGTCTCGAGGACGTGCAGAGGCACCACGTCTGATGAAGGAGCCTCGTGATATAATAAAGTCTTCTCGTACAAACGCATCGCCTCCTTCAGCACGTAGCGCCCGAACGTGGCAAATATCGGGTTCACGACCATATCTGTTAGCACGGCCTGGGCCCGCGCGCGGTGGCGCTCAAAGGGCACGTAGGCCTCAATATCATAGTTCGCCTTGTACCAGTCGATAGCATCCGTCGAGGCGCCTTTACGCGAGAGATCAACAACGGCGACGACTTGCTCGTTCATGAGCGCAACAAAGGCCGCCGTCGGCGGGTTGTCCTCCATCTTCGTGTCTGCATCAATCGCGAACGACGAGACGTCTCCAATTAACGCGGCGGCGCCCTCGGCATGTAGTGACGGGTCGTAGCGCCTCACACTTAAAGAAGAAGGTGCGAGCAACGCGTCGCGATGCAATAAATAGAGTGTATGGGCAAAGGTCGAGCCCGCCCTCGGCGGGATGGACACGAAGGCGTCCAGAAATGCAGCTCTTTGTACCGTCGGCGGCGCCGTGACGACGCAGTACTTTTTGTCCGGCCACAACTGGAACATGGCCGCGAAGAAGTCCGCCGCTCGCGACTCGTGCTGCGCGTCCAGGCAGAAGAGCGTCACGGCCATGCAGTTTGACTCGACGGCCACCTCCTCCTCGGCGGCGAAGGCGGCCGGCGCGGGCGCGGCCGCCGGCGCATCGGCCGGTTGCTCGGACGGTACTTGACCCTCCGTCGAGGAGCCCTTGACGAGGTTCCCGAAGGGCTGGAGCTCGAAGCACGCGCCGAGCGTCGCGACGTCAATGTCTGTGGAGGCACTTAGTAATCCGACCGCGTGGTCGTCGGCGACGGCGACGAGCTGCTTGTTGTTTTCATCCGCATTTTCAATAATTTCCGCGAGGAAGAAGTCCCCGAAGTGCTCCGCGAGGACTTCAGATTGCGACTGGAAGATCGGCAGCAAATCATCGGAGTCCTCGACGCAGGCGCCCCTCACTGACAGCGTCGGGGCGAGTTTCGTCCGAGGACAGTACGCTAAGTCCGAGTTTGCTAGGAGCGGCTCGGGCGACGGCTCGAGCACATCAAACAGCTCGGCTAGCTCGGGAGGCGCTTCCGGCGACCGCTTGTCCGGCTGCCGCGCCAGAATCAAGTGGTCCACACCTTTTAGAGTAGAGACGGCGAAGGTCAGACACGCTCGCGTAGCAGCGGTGTCTGCATCAAGTGCCGCAGAGAAATCAATCCACGCACACGTGCCAATCGCGCCACCCTCCGTATAATTCGCACAAAACGTAGAAGCCCAACTTTCGGCATCGGCCGCTTTGCAGCGCGGCGGCGCGTCCCCAATCACTAAAAACGCCTTCATTTTGCCATCCTCAACAGCTGAAATACAGAGGTAGCCCGTCTCTAGTAATTGAGCCACATTATAGTTCCCGTAGCGCTTGCGATATTTCGCCGCGCCGCCCGTCAGCGTCACGAGCGACGCGACGCCGGGGCTGTCGTCCGGGGTGGCCCTTCGGACTTCCATTGCGCTTGTGTTTGCAGCAGTGGGCCGTGCGGCCAGGAGTGATGGAGCACGTGAAAGTTTTGAGCTGTCTCGCACGAGGGCTGGGTATGGGCAGCCCTTTTGCCTCGGGCGCTGGACTTGGGGCAGCCAGTATCGGTAACTCCTAGCTAGCGTCGCAAGTGCCAGGCCGATTCCCAGCACGTTCAGGAGTGGCACCCACGGCTCCGGACGGCTCGGAGACACGTCGGCCTCGCGGAAAACGCACTAGCACCGATGAGCCTCCTCTGCGCATGCGAGGCTGCCCCTAGCTGCCGCGCGGCGCATCCGTGCCGCCACGACGCGAGACACAGCGCAGTAGGGCGCCCGCAACCGCCCCGGCCGGCACGCGCCATCGCCGCGGCGACGGACGTACATAAGACACAATGGGAGCAGCGGCATCGGTCGAGCGCGCCCTCGCGGCCGCGCCGGACCAGCTCTCGCGCGCGGCCTGCGACGAGCTGGCCGCGCGCCACGGCGTCGCCGTCAAGGACTCGCTCTTCGACGTCCTGGGGGCGGGGAATGGGACGGTGGCCAAGGCCGCGGTCGTGCGCTTCTGCCAGCTCGACGCGCTCGCGCACGGCACCTGCGGCGCCGCCGCGGCGCCGCCGAAGACGCCCAAGGCCGCGCGCAAGACGGCCCGCGAGGTCGTGCGCCGCACGCTCCTCGCCAAGGGCGCGAGCCGCTTGTCGAAGGGCAGCGACAAGGGCTCGAGCCGACTATCAGACGGCTCGATTGACACGCTCCTCGCCAAGGGCTCCAGTAGATTATCAAACGGCACGATGGACAAGGCGTCGCTCGACGCCGTGGGCGAGGGCCGCGCGCGCCGCGGCACGCTGCCCAAGGAGAAGGACGCGCCAGCGGATTTGCCCGACGGTGCGACGGTGGCGCCGCCGCAACGGCGCCGGACGCCGTCCATGTACCTCGGCGGCGCCCCGCGGGAGTCGGAGTCGGAGAAGAGATTGAGGGAATCCATAAGGGCGCTCGGCGCCGAGACGCGCATCCGCATGGAGCTCGACCGGGCCACGGCCAAGGAACGGCGGCAGAAACGATTAGAAGCTTTAAGGGTTCAGGCCGAGCAGGCCCTCGCGTCGCTCGAGGAGCTGCCCGAAGTTGAAAAGCGCCGCGTGCGCAACCAGGGCATCCTCGCCTTGTATACGCCCGAGAATTTGGTCAAAAGGGAGAAGATCCGCGAGGACCCGCGCGTCGAGAATATCCTGGGGAAGTGGTGGGCCGCGTCGTTACGCTATGACGACAAAGACCGCGACGAGGGTTTGAATCGGAGCGAGTACGCGGCCTGGCACTCTCGTTTGTTAGCGTTGTATGCTGCTTTAGGATTAGACGATGATCCGCTCACGGACGCCGAGAAGAACCGTATTCTCGAGGAGGATTTTGCTTTAGATAGTGGCGGCGCGAAAGTCGTGGATGAAGAGAAGT
This sequence comes from Pelagomonas calceolata, assembly GCA_918797485.1. NCBI lineage: Eukaryota > Pelagophyceae > Pelagomonadales > Pelagomonadaceae > Pelagomonas > Pelagomonas calceolata. The sequence continues at coordinate 2,445,129 of CAKKNE010000003.1, read as the reverse complement.
TCCTGCACGCCGTCTTCCAGGTGGCGGACCAGTGGGTCGAAAACATCGACGCGGCGCAGTACGCCGAGTTTCTGGAGCGGGCCTACGATGTTGTTTATAGAGAGCTCGTCGACGCGGACGCGATCAAGCCGCCCGACAGTTGGCTTACACACTTAAAAGGCAAGGCCAACAAACCGTGGGACCTGAACCGGACCTGCGAGTTCGCGGCCGAGATGTACCGCCTGAAGCTGGAAGGTAGGGGCAAGCCCAAGGTCTGGGGCCAGACGCTCGGGCGCTTCGTGCTCTCGCACATCAAGGAGCGGTTCGGCCCGGGCAACTACCGCAAGCAACTCAGCGGCTTCGTGCAGCGTATTCTACAAGTCGTCGAGGCGCCGCCCGAGGACCCGGCCATCTTCGCCTGGTTGTTGTTGTTTGCGCAATTGGCTGGATTTCATTCCCGAAGCTCGCGCTTGCCCGCCTTACCACCAGCCGCGGAGCAGTACGTCTTAGATACCTTAGCGGCGTCCGCCGAACTCATCTCGGAAGACGACGCGACCTACTCCCTCACGGCGTGCATGGAGAGGCCCGGCAACAAAGCCTTGGTCGGCCACATCCGCGCGGACGCCGCGAAGAAGCTGTTGCTGTCGTTGCTGAAGAAGGCGCCCTTCGAAGACGAACCGCCCGAGTTCGCCAAGGCCATGGAGTCCGCCTTCCGGTCCATCGTCTCTAGCAAATCCGTGGGGCAAGCCGAGCTTTTGACGCTCGTCGCGGCGGGCTACGTGGCAGCGTCGTGCCCGGGCGTGCTCCGCGCGGACTAATAGGCGTCCTCCCCATGTCCCCGACCCTGTAAGCTTCGTGTGCCATTTCTCTCGCGGACTCGACTAAGGTACCGCATGCGGCACATTAGTGAAATCCAAGATCTTACACAGTAGACTTATGCGCCGTCGTCGTCCGATTGCGACGCGAGCACGTTTTCAAATTCGGCGTCGAGCCCGTCGTCCGATCGCGGAACGACCAGGCCCGCGTCAGGGTGGAGCTCTCTCTGGTGGAGCAGGTAGAGGGCGACCCTTTCAAAGAGGCCCAGAAGCGCCGGAGAACAACTCCCTTCGCGCAATTTGTCCGCGGCCCGCCTGATGAATTGCTCGAAAACGGGGCCCGCGTACTTAATGAACGGCGCGCGCTCGGCCGTGTTCAAGCTAAAGAAGAATTCCGGCCACTCGAGTGCATAATCTAGAAATAGCACGGGCCGGCCCAAGTCCCCCAGAATAAATGCGGTCATAAACAGCTCCTTCTTGACGGACTTTGGGGCTTTATATCCTTGCCGGGCCGCTAGTTCCAACCCAACAGCCCTCGCCCCGAGCTCGTGACCGAGTTGATCAATGATGTTCTGAGCGCCGCACCAGTGGGCAAATCGGGCGATCCCGGAGATGTCGTCGAACGCGAAATCGGCCGGCGTTTTTGTCCGTGGACCAAGGAAGGGATAACAGAGCGCCAAAAATTGCACGACCGTCCGCGCCGAGTGGTCGCCGAGCACCGGGACGTCGCCCGCCTCGGGCAGGTCCTGGATCATCGTGCAGTTGATTTTCAGGACGGCCGCGCACGCCGGAATGCGCGTCTCTTCGCCGTCCTCCGTCACGACGAAGAACAGGTCGGTCTCGAACGCCGGGTAAAATTGCTCAACTTTGGGGATTGTGTCTATTTGGGGGTCCCGGATGCAGTTTCACGACAGGCTCGCTTTGCGACGCTCAAGAGGGAGCTCTAAAAAGCTCTTAAAGCAAGAAACTGGTCTGTTATTGAGGGCCTCGCACAAGAGCTCTCTGGAAAACCCGTGTCTCACTGGTGTTCCCGCAGTGGTAGAACTAAGAGAAACTATTACTTCGCATCTGTTGCGGGAGGCGGCGACGCCCACGGGTCCCACGACCCGAGCGCCGCCGCGTGCCGGAAGCCGCACGCGACCGTCGAAGCCGAAAAGCCTGACAAAGCCTCGACCTTCTTCGGGTGCGGCTCGCGCGCCTTGTCGCCATGACCCAAACATTTCGAGCCGCCCTGGCCGAAGGAGTACAGCACGCCGTCGGTCGACTCGACCAAAGTGTAGCCGCCGCCGCACCAGACGCGCTTTGGCAAAGGGACCCTGCCGCCCTCCTCCTCGAACAAGTGCGGCGCGGGGCCCAGCGCGAGCTTCGCGCCCCACTGTAGCAGTTCGGCATCGGTAGACACGACGGCCACATGAGAATGACCAGCAGCCACCGCTGTCGCCTGCAACGGCACGTCGTCCCGTTCCACTATTATAGGTAAGTCCTCGAGCGCGTAGACGTCCATCGCCAGGCCCCCACCTAAACCGAGCTGGCCCTGGTCGTTGCGGCCCCAGACTCGGACTAAGCCTTCCGAACACCTCGTGACCGTGAAGGCCGAACCGGCTTGGGCTTCGACAATCTCCACGTCGTCGAGCGCCGTGACCGGTTCCGGCTTCAGGACGTCAGAACTCCCACCGTTGCCATTCCTACCGTGCTCGCCCGCGCCGCAGGTCCACACTTCCCCATCGGACGTGAGGAAGACCGAGTGGGCCTCGCCCGCGGAGATCGAGGTGACTGGAGCTTCCTCCAACGCGCCTTCGATCAGAGTAGGTTCGAAGACGTGGTCCCGCGAACCTTGCCCCAGGTGGCCGCCGCCCGAGACCCAGGACCCGCCCCAGCCCCACGCGTAGCACCGGCCGTCCTTGTCCAATGCTAATGAATGACTTTCGCCGCAGGCGACCTTCACGATCTCGACGCCCGCGAAGCCCTGTAGCATCTCAGGCTTGTGTCGGTCGGCGTCGTCGCCGTGGCCCAGCTTGCCGTTCTCACCCTTGCCCCAGGACCAGACCTTTCCAGAACCGTCCACCGCTAACGTGTGGTTCGTGCCGCAGGCGATGTCGCGAAAGTCGACACCCTCGAGTTGTCTTGGAGTCAGCTCCAAATACTGCTTCATGAGCCCGGACGTGACGAAGGGGTAGTGGCCTAGTTCGCCGTGCGTGCCCTCGCCCCAGGTCAGGCAGACGCTCGAGGACGTGGACGCGCGGCGGACCGCGATCGCTGTCGAGCGCGCGGCGACGCGCGTGGTGGCGGCGAGCATGCTGCAGTCAGTGGTTGCTACCGCAGCGATGCTCGTCGGCGGCGCAGCTCTTCCTCGTGATTGATACGATGAATCTCCAGTAAAGTAAACCCTGTGGCGGCTGCGCCGTGCTAACTCCAGGACACGACGTCCCTTTAATCCGCGAGACCTAGCTGCTGTAACACACTAGCTAGCTACAAACCGGCCGAAAAATCAAGGGCAGCCGCAAGGGCAGCTATTTTTGTTTATTTAAGCGATCACGGACGCTAGACTAACCCTTGCGACGGCGTAGTTGCAAGGAGAAACAAACAAAATAGCAAGGGGCAGCATTTGATGCAAAGCTAGTCCAAGCAGCAATTAAAAAAAAATGCGACGACACCGCGGCAAGCCGCAGCCATGGCACAACAAAGCGCCGCTCAAGGCCCTGGCCGCCGTCCTCCTGGTGGGCGCTCTGGTGGTAGCGGTGCGCCAGCAGACGCACAACGAGTGGGAATCCGCCGAGAGCACATCCGCGGAGGCGCTGCGCGCGCTGCGCGCCGCCGACGCAAGGGCTCGCGACGCCGAGGCGAAGGCCGCGGACGCCGACCACGCGCTGCACGAGGTGCGGCACACGGCCTCGACGCGCAACGAGCTGAACCAGGCGCTGCGGGCGCGGGCCCAGGCCGCCGACGCCGCGGCGGCGGCGGCCGAAGCGCGGGAGCAGGCGAGCGATGCGCGCGCGAAGGCGGCCGAGCGCCGGGCGGCGCAAGCCGAGGCGGCGCTCCGGGCGAGCGCCACGAGGCCATTGGTTAAAAGGACGGGCCCGTTCAGGCACGTGAACGTTCAAAAAGCACCGGGCGCGCCAGTCACCTATCCCCCGGGCCAGCGCCCGTCGTGGATGACGCAGGTCGACTGCTCGGCCTACGACTACTCCTGCGCGTCGTCGCGCATGCGCGGCGCCTACGAGGCCTACCCGCTGCATCGGCCGCCGGGCGAGATCTCGGACACGCTTTCACTAGATTCGGACGGCGGCGCCGCGTTCCGCAAGCGCGTTCTCGAGCGGCTCGTCGCGCCGGCCGCGCCGGCCGCGGCGCCGTCGCGACGGTGGTGGCTCGCGGCGACGGCCTCCGACGACGGCGCCGTGCAAATCTCCAAGGACCCCGAAAAGACGCGGCGGGCGCTGGAGGCGTCGCGCTTGACGTCGCTCGACGACCGCCTGCAGGCCGCCGTTTCCTCGGAGGGCGCCGTGCCGGGCGCCACGGTCCTCGCGGCGCCGCTCAGCAGGCGCCTGGCCTGGACGATGATGGACAAAAAGTACGCGCACGACATGCTCTTCGACGTCGCGCACATGGCGCGGCACGTCGCCGGCTTCGAGAAGCTCGTCGTCGTCGCGCTTGATCAAAAGACGACGCGCGCCTGCGCCGCGGGCAGCATCAGCGCGGCGTTCGCCGGCGCGGCACAAACGAGCGGCGTCCAGGCGGCCGGCAAGATGAAGGGCGTGTCGAACGCGCTCGTCGAGGTTGTGCAGGGGGCCAAGTTCAAGGCCTCGCTCTGGTTCGTGCAGCACAACTACGACTTTGTGTTCTTCGAGGCCGACGTGTGGTTCACGAAATCCATTGATGTATTGTGGAGCGCCGCGCACCGCGACGTCGTCACTTATCAGGAGTCGCGCCGGGCGCCGCTCGAGGACTTAGATCTGTACGTGGCGGCGCACCAGAACAACCCCACCTCCACGAATATTGGGGTTTACGCCGCGCGCGCGACGGACGCTTCTAGGGAGTTCTTTTCTGGGTTACTGGAAGAAATGCGCCTCAAGCCCCACAAGCACGACCAGCTGTTGTTCCACAATTTGTTGACGTGGCACCGCATGAAGCCGACGCAGCCCGTCGCCAAGGAGTGGCGCGACGCTCCCAAAATACCGAAGCCACAGAACCCGGCGGCCTGGGCGTTTATTGATAATCACATGGGCGTCGCGTCGACGCACCCTATAATAACACAGGACACGGCCTTCGTCCACACGTTGGGGAATATGCCCCTGGATTCGCAGGAGGGCAAGAAGATCCACGCCAAGGAGCTGGGCGGCTGGCACGGGCTCGGTACTCCCCCGGGGACGCCTAGTTATTACGGCCCCTCGGCGCACGACGGCCGCACGAAGTACCTGGCTTTAGATGGTTCTCCCCTGAACGGCATCTCGCTCTGCGAGCGGGACGGCTACCACAACGGTAGGATAGCGAAAGCTAGAGTGGCTGTATTATTAGCGTTGGCGGCGTACACGGGCCGCGTTTTGTTACTACCGCGCATCGTCGTGGACTACCATCAATATTTACTATGGACGTTCCTCGATTTGGAGAGTGTGGGCTACGGCGTCGAGTGGCGCGAGACGAACTTCCCCTCGAACCCGCGGAGCTGGAAGAACGGCACGCACGCGTTCGGGTCGACGGCGCGCGTGTCGCTGCAGAAGCACTCCGTGGGGACGATGACCTCTTCTGGACCGCGGTGGGCGGCTTTTGAATCGACCTCGCCGCGGCGTCCTGGCGAGATGGCCGACGTCCTGGCCTCTGCTTTGAAACCGCACGGCGACGCGGAGCTTTTATTGGTCGATCTGGCCTTTGCGGATGGACGATTTGTGTCGGAGCTCACAAACTGCAGAAACGAGAAGGAATGTGAGCGCCGCGGCGTGCCATGGGAGCTCGTCCAGCTCTACAGAAAGCTGCGGTGGTGTGGGCAGACCATCGACCTCGACCGCTTCGCGGCCAAGTCGTTCCAGGGCTGGGACTGCTGGGGGAAGGGGCGGCCGCCCGGCCCGCCTCAGTAAGTTGTTGTGTATTACTCCTCCCAGTCGTAAGTCTGGTAGCCGCGTGGTGACATGCGGTTCGTGATGCGTGCGAGCGGCCGCAGGAAGTAGTCGCGCAGTTTTCGTTGCGTCCAGTCCGCCTGGATCATCACCACGAATAAAGCCGCCGCGACCACCCGTAAAAAGCGAATCCACAGCGGCGGGAACGGCCGGAAGGGCGCCTGCTCCCGCTCCAGGCGCTCGGCGTCTTACGCGTCGTCTCTTCTTCATCTACAGCGCTTCGAAGAAGCCAAGGCATTGTTGCGCATAATGTTGCCCGTGGCGCGACGTGTCCTCGGAGAGAATAATGAGATCACGCTCAAGACGCGGGCAATTTACGCGAGGTCGCTCTACGAGGACCCGGCCGCCACGCTCGACGATCTCCGAAAGGCTGTAACGACGCTCGAGGAAATTGAACGGACTGCGCGGCGCGTGCTCGGCGGCGCCCATCCGCTGACAACTTACATTGAGCGATGCCTGCGATGCGCGCAAGCCGCGCTCCGCGCCCGCGAGACGCCGCCGAGCAGCCCGGGGGCATAAGCAATGCAACAACAATTCACTTAGACAGGTATCCCGAGCAGCCGCAGGAGATCGCCTTTCTCCGCGCACCCTTCGGTGGACAGGCCGCGGCGCGCGCACTCGGCCTTGAGCAGGCGGATGGACGACCCCGCGTTCAGCAATGGTGGCGGCGCGTCGTCGTCCTCGTCCTCGTCCGCCTCGTAGCCGCCGCGCCGCCGCTGGGGCACGCCCGTCCCGTTCACGTCCGCCGCGACCGCCGACGAGAAGTAGAAGAACGCCGCTAATAATCCAAGCGCGACCATCTGCAGCGAGACGCTCGAATCCAATCCTTGCGCTTGATAACTTCGCTCGAAATTATCGTAGTCGTCGAGCGGCACGCGGTACATCCTCCCATTTCTTCGTACAAACACAAACCGCTGCTGCGGCCGGTAGCTGTGGAAGCCCGGCGGGTCCGCGTGGAAGCCGCCGCCTCCCCCAAAGCCGTGCTGCGCGCCTATTCTCTCATTGTCGTAGCGTCTTCGTTTCACTTCATCGCCCAGGACCTCGTACGCCGCGGCCACGGCGGCGAACTTCTCGGGGTCGCCGCCCTTGTCCGGGTGATGCTGCTTCGCGAGGTCGCGGTACGCCTTCTTAATTTGTTTTTGCGACGCGCGCCGCCGCAGGCCGAGCGTGTGGTAGTGGTCGCCGGCGGCGGCGCCGAGCAGCAGCGCTAGGTGGTAGAGCAGGCGCATGGTCAGACGCCTTTTTGTGGTCTCTGACGGCGTGCGCGCGCAGGGACTTCGTATCCGCTGGCAGAGGGCCTCCTGGGTTTTGGCTATAGGACGCGTTCGCGCCGCTTCTTCGATGTCTCGCAGCGAGGACAGGCACAAATAAGAGCCTCTCCGCTTGCGCTTCCGGCTGGAAGCTGGATAGTGGAGCAGGCTGGCCTGCGAAAGCTTGAACGCTAGGGCTAGCGGCATGTAAGACACTAGCAAACGAGCAGACCGCGGGCTGATGACGACGTCGCCTCAATCGCAGGTGGCACTCGTCGCGTTGATCATCAAAAAAGAACAGTAGCTATGCTTAGAGCCGTCGGACACAGAAAAGCGGGAGGGACAACGCGGCGACTCAGGAGAAGTAGCCGCCGAGCTCGTGCGAGTCGCGCGGCGGCGCCTCCGCGCCGCCCGCGATGGCGAGGCACTGTTCGCGCCAGCGGCTCCGGTCGTCGTCCGGAGACGTCGACGGCGTCGCGAGGAGGCTCAGCGCTTCCTCGCGCCAGCGGCTGCGGAGCGCCTCCGGGTCGGCCGGTGGCGGGCTGGCCAGGCAGAACGGCGCCTCGTGCGACGCGGCCGTCGAGTGCGCGCGGGACGACGCGCCCTTCGAGAGCGCGCGGGCGCCAAGGACCGCCGCCGACGCGCCGCGGACGGCGCGCGTCCCAGCGACGAGTTTCTTGGCGCCGCGGCGGCCCATGATTGTTGCGAGGCGGCTCGCGAAAAGCGTAGGTACGGCCATGCGCGCGTATTAACAAATTGTCTGCTGGACGGTTTTGTGAATCCTGAGCTCTGGAGCTCGCGCGATCGCCGCGTTTCGGCTGGCTTTTGATAACAGGTCACAGAGGGCCCGAATCACAGCTCTTCTTGTCTTCGGACCGCACCGCGGCCGCGGCGGAGGCTCGATCCGAGGATGGCACTGGCCTACCACTCCGACAAGAATCGAGCCACCCTGCCCAAGCACCTCTCGAGGGACTCCTCTCACCCCATATGCACGTACTAAGACGCCTCGCAGCCAGCAAAACCCAAAAACACGGGAAAAAAAAAGAGACAAACGAACGCGATTACACAACACGACTCAACGATAATTCTGGAGCAGCCCGCCGCTTCCGCCACTCGTCGACGGCGAGGCGCCCGCACCCGGCCACGACCGCGAAGATAAATACAAGATCGACCACCGCGACGGCGCGCGCCGCCCAGAGCAAGTACACGTTGGGGGCGTACTGGAGCCAGACGACGCAGGTGATGGCCGAGGGAAAGGTCATCGTGGCCCAGACGAGCGAGAAGGGCTTGATGGTGGCGCGGCGCCGCCCGACCGCGCAGACGGTAAAAAACGCGTAGAGCGTCGCAAGGCCCGCGAGGACGCCGCCGACCCAGGCGTCCCAGGCCGGGGTCCACAAGACAATCTCCCGTGACGCCTTCATCGCCGCAAAGGCTGCCGCCGAGATGCTGCACGGCGCCGCAAGTAAAGCCACGTCCGCGTGGGGGCTCACTTTTACATCCCGTAAAACGGCATACGCCTCCGGCGGCGCTATTATGACGCAGATCAGAAGAGCAAGCGCGAACGACCCCATGGGCAGCCAGTGGCGGGCGCCCAGGCACGGCGCCGCGACGATGGTAGTGGCGGCACACGACATGCACACGGGGTTCCAGTACGGCTCCGGCGCCGCGCCCTCCTTCCAGCAGGTTTTTAGGAAGACAATCATCACAATGAGCTGGAGCAAGCCGGCGGCGTAGGCTCCAAACTCGCAGGGTAGTAGCAGCCGCGCCCAGGAGAACGCGAAGGCCATCTCCCAGGCGCCATACGTGAAAAACGCGCGCGGTTTCGCGGCCTCCTCGAGGATACGGTGCGGCGCGGCCAGTCTCGACGCGAGGAAGAGGAGCCATAACGTTGCTGACATTGAGGCGGCGACGACCACTACAGGGTTCGGGTAGAGCACATGCAGTAAGTTGGCGAAGGCCGCGCAGCCGAGGGCCACGCCATTGATACCGGGCGGCAGGTCCTTCAACGCCTCGAGGGCCGCGGTCCCGCTCGACCCGGTTGCAGGCGGCTGCTCGGCATCGCGGGTCGCGTCGGCGGCGGCAGGCGGTTCGGCGGCCTTCACTTCTTCGCGGGTCGCGTCGGCGGCGGCAGGCGCTTCGGCGGCCATCACGGGCGCTGCGGTCTACCGGGGCAGCCCTGTGGCACTTGCTGCAAACTCACCTGGCTGAGCCAGCCCATCACGCGTACCGAGAATCCCGGTGGCAATTGCTTCGCCCTGTGGCCGCATGGCTTCGGCCGGGTGGCAGAGGCAGCGGCTCGCGTCGATTTGTGCGCCGCTCGCGAATGCTTTTGGATCCAAAAGCTGATGAGAATGACAAGGTTCGCGCCCCGCACGCTCGGCCCGCGACGTGTCCGGGCCCCCTGGGAAGTCTCCCGGCGCCGCCCGACGGCTCGGAGCCGGATCACACGCAGGATCGGCCGTTCCCGAGAAAACCGCGACCGGCGCGCCGTCGCTCCGCCCACGAGTCCTAGCACCGCAACAGAAACACTAAGTTGGTTCAACATCATAGTTATACTTGGGAGCCGGGCCCGGCTCAATAAGACCCGCGGAGGGCGCGCCGCACGGGGTCGCCCGGCACCGGGATCATCTCCACTTTCCTATGTAAATACACGAAGCTCAGCGCGATGATCACGTAGGCGACCACCAGCACGAAGCCCGACAAGTACGTGACCTCCCCCACTTGGACTTGAAACGCGACGATAATAACCGACAGCATCGTCACCGTCGTCTCGAACGGAGGAAAGTCCAAGGTCATGTCGTTATCCAAGCCTGGTAGGAGCCAGCCGATGACGACCATGAGTGGTATGACGAATAAGGCGATCTGCGTCGACGAACCGAGAGCGACGGCGATGGCTAGGTCGAGCTTCTCGCGGTAGGCCATGCCGATGGCCGTGGCGTGCTCGGCGGCGTTGCCCACGATCGGTAGGAGCACAAATCCCACAAAGGCCCTCGGCAGATTCCAAGCTAACGCTGCCCCCTCGATCGCGTCGCAAATGACCTTCGAGAGTAACGATATCAATAGAGTCAACAAAGCTAACCACGCAATGGCCACGTTCGGCGCCAACACGAACTCGTCGTCGTCATCTTCTTCCAACTCGGGATAGGACCCGTCGAAGGGCGGTAACCTATTGGCGTGCGCCGCCGCCAGCACGACCTGCTGGAAGCCGGCCTCGCCGCGCGCCCTTCGGCTGGGAGACTTCGGGCTTGCGTCCTCGTCGTCCTCAAAGATGTACGCGTGCGACGACAGCTGGAAGAAGAGGTAGAGGCCATATAGTAGCAACATGATGACGGCGACGCCGTGGGAGAAGGCCTTGAGTTCGGGTTTTTCGATCTCTTGGGACGCGCTGAGGACGGCGGGTACCGCGATAGCCAGAACAACCACTAGCAGTAATGAAGTGTTCGCCGACGCCGCCAATCGGTTGAATTTGGCTACTTTTTTCTTCATGCCCGCCGCGACGAAGGCCGTTCCTAACACCAGGAGCATATTTGAGAGTACCGAGCCTAGTAATGACGACTGGACCACGTCGATCAACCCGAGCCGCATCGCAAATATAGACACGATGACCTCCGTGGCGTTGCCGAAGGTCGCATTCAACAAGCCTCCGATGGTGTCTGTCGTGTGATAAGCTACTTTTTCCGTCACATCACCTAGTAAAGTAGCCAAAGGTAGCAGCGCGATCGAACCAAACGCGAAGCGCGCGCCTTCTCTCCCTTGGACGAAGGGTAGCACGACTACAAACAGAAATAACCAATTCAGCCACGTGCTCTTGATCAATGCCATCGACCCGGCCTTCCAACCTAGAGGCTGGAGCTTCTTCTGCTCGAGGAACTGCTTTGCTGCTACGAGATACAGTAACTTCTTCCTCCACCGACGCTTCTTCTCGCGCGTCGACGGCGTGTCCTGGCCGCCTAAATTGCGGAGCGACTCGGTGCTGCCCGCGTCGGGCACTTGGCTCGTGTCCACTTTCAAATGCGTGCGCTCGCTCATTTTACGTGTTTAGGTGTTGTTGAACGCAGTTCTAGCTGCCGGCGCGCACCGCTGCGGGTACGCGCGGTGCGGCAAAGGGGTGGCTGGCTCGCTGTCTTGCCAGGTAGGCTACGCCAGCGCGTGAAACTCAAGCGGCGTGCTGGTGCGGTGATTAGAACAGCGAATCAGCAAGCGAATCAGCAGCTCGCGCCAGAGATAGCAAGCGCGCAGCGCGATTCAGAATCGAGGGCTAGCGGCATGCAAGACACTAGAAACCGTGCCCGGACAGAGTCCTCGCCCGACACAGCAATCCCGAAACCCCACACAAGAATCATCGCCATGCAACGATAGCGCCACTAGCCTCGACAACGAGGCTGCCCACAAGGTACATAAGCCGAAACAGCGGCCCGCGGGCTGCCGTCACAAGGCACCATGATGGGCATCGACGACTTCGCGACGACGGTGAACCTCGCCGACGCGCTGAGCGGCTGCGCCGAGCCGAGCCCGCAGTGCGCCTTCCCCCAGCACTCATGTGAGGAGCTCGACGCCTTCCTGGGCCGCGCCGACGACGCCGGTCTATTGACCATGGAGGCGATCCTGAAGGGGCCGTTGGGCCTGCGCATGTTCTCGCGGTGGGCCTCGACGTTTGTTCAGGGCGGCGGCGCGGTGCGGGCGGCGGCGCACTTCTTAGTTGATGTCGCTCTCCTCAAAACGAAGAACGACGCGGCGCTTTATGAGTCCATCATGGGTACCTACTTCGGCAACGACGCGCGTGTTGAACGGGACCTGCCCTGCGATCTGAGGAGGGCGCCGCGGCCTTCTACGGCGGACGCGACGCTGTACAAGACGCACGTGCAGGATGCCGCCTTATTGGGCCTCGAAGGGCGCTTGGCGCGGCCGTCGAAGGCGCCGTCCTTCCGGCGGGAGACGTCGATTATTTCGCGGTACCGGCGCGGCGTCTCGACAGTACAACACTCATTTGCGTCCCGCGTCGATGGCGTCGCGCGTCGTCGCGCGTGCCGCGTCGATGGCGTCTCGGGCCGCGCTTCGAGACGCTCCCACCGCACGCCGTCGACGCGACGCGGCAAACATAAAACCACGCAGGGACAAGCTGCCCCTCGTCCACGGCGCCTCGTTGATCGCCAAGGACGCGCCGTTCCAAGACCAATTCAACATAATCGAGGACCTCATGCTCGCGTTCTGCGAGAAAGTAGCTTTACCCTGCTTTTTGTGTAGAGACGCGAACCCGGACCTCTACGCCTACCTAGGGTACCTCAAGACCCAGGTCGAAGCCAAACCTTGTGAAGAGGACTTTGAGACCATCCGAGTCATGGGCAAGGGCGGCTTTGGTTTGGTGAAGGGCTGCAAGACGCTGCGGACGGGCAAGATGTACGCCCTCAAGGAGATGGACCTGAAGCACGTCACGAAGAAGAAGGCTAAAGTTTTGTGTGACGCCGAGCATGCGTGTCTGACGCATCCTGTGGTTGCGGACTCGCCGTTCATCGTGTCGTTGATTTACGCCTTTCAAAGTTCGTCAGCGTTGTGTCTGGTGCTGGATCTGATGACTGGTGGGGATTTATCATTTCATCTAGACAGAGCACCTTCCAGAAGATTCCCGGAGGAAGCGGCGCGGTACTACGCGGCACGGACGTTGCTCGGCCTCGAGGCATTACATGACGCGGGGTTTGTCTATCGCGACCTGAAGCCCGAGAACATTCTGGTCGATGGCGACGGTCGTTGTCGTTTGTCGGACCTGGGCTTGGCGGCTTTGATACCTCAAAAGGGTGTAGCTGGTACTCCGGGATACCTCGCGCCCGAGATGCTCCAGGGTCACAAGTACGGGACGGAGGTCGACTGGTGGTCCTTCGGGTGCCTGCTCTATGAGCTTGTAAGTGGGACGTCGCCCTTTCGCACGGCGGAAGCGCGGAAGACGTACGAGGGCGACGCGGTCGCGTCGGCCAATCAAGCGACGCTCGAGATGAGTGTGGAGTACCCTCCCTACTTTTCTGGTGAGTTGAAGGACTTACTATCAAAGTTGCTGCAGAAAGATCCCGAGCAACGACTCTGTAAGAACGTCGCGGCGCACGCGTTCTTCTCCTCACTCAACTGGTCGGTCCTACGCAACGACCCGGACCCCGACACGATCGAGGGCTCACAAGAAGCGCCGCCCTTCGCCCCGGGCAACTCGCTGAATGTGGAAGATCCTGATGAAATTGGGACGTTCCCCGATTTACCGGATATTGTGGTGGATCCAGGCATGTTCCCGGAGGCGTCCTGGTTGTACGTCAGCGAAACGAAGTACCAGGAGGAGGTTGTGTGGTTATTGCAGTACCAGGAGAAGGCGGCGCCCAAGAAGTCCTCTTCGTTCTGCACCATTGCCTAGAGCGCGCCCCGCGTGAGAGCAGCGCCTACCCCCTGTCCCCGTGCGTGTTAGTATTACATTAATCGCCTCCCGCGGAATAGGGGTCCTCCCAGAGGTGGTCGCAGCGCGGCATGGACGCGTAGCCGTGCCAGTTCATGTTCAGCTTTTCCGAGGACGCATCCAACGCCCGCAGGCAGTGCGCCGCACATCCAAATGGTTTCAACCGGGGGCGGGCCGCAGCAAACTGCCACCACCAGTCCTTGGCGCAGTGGTGGCCGCCAAAACTTCTAGTTTCCTTCGGCGCGTCCCAGGACATGGCAATACCAGAATCGCATTTCGGCGAGTCGGGGCACTGCCAGGGCTTCGGGGGCACGTTGAAGTGTAAATAATGTAGTCTTCGAGGACAGCTCCACTTCGACACGAGCTTCGCGGTCCGCCGTTCCAGGCCAAAAAAGTACTCGACGAAGCCCTGATCACTAAAACCGGCGCCCATCGACGCCCAGGACGGCTCCTCTTCACTATTTCGTGTGGCCCAATTATGCGGTTGACTTCGGTCGCCCCACCCCACCCTATGGATCCGTTTCCGATCACAAACTCTATGCCCACCACACAGCTTGTCTAGTTCCTGGCCGATGTCGTAGAACGTATCTTTCGAGGGCACGGCCAGCAAATAAGCCGTTAATACGGGAGTGCCCGACGTCTGCTGCGCAATTAATTCCGCATGGTTGCCCTGCTGGCACGTGATATGGTGGTCTACCACGTTACAGGCGCCGTACCTGTCGGTGGATGGGGCGATGAGCTTCTTGTCGCATTGGAGAGGTGCCTCGAAGAGAAATCGTAAACTTCCAGTTACCACACCATCGATGTCCAGCAATAACACGCGAAGGTACTGATCCATCTTGAAGATATATAACTTCCGCAACAATAAATACGAGTCGAAGACATGTCTATGCGGCCCGAACAGCATCTGCTCTATGACAATGTTATGTTTGACCAGTGATTCATACAATGGTAGGGGCGTCTCCCTATCGACAAGAGCGACGAAATCATAGGTGTCACCCAACCCACCCAAGCGTCGTACCGAGTCCGCCAGCACCAACACCGCACAGACCGCCTTCGATCTAGGACACATGTCTCCTTGTTCTTTCTTGCCGACGCTGCGAGGCGTCCAGCCGTCGTTTTTTGCGGAAGGTGCTGTTGTTAGTAGTGTAGCGACGGCGAAGGGCTTTCTACGGTAAGTATGGTCCTGCTCGAAGAGCACGGACGTGTTGCGGTGGGAGTGCGCGGTGATGCCCCTGAGTCTTTGTTGGTGGATGTGGTGGCGGTGCGGGCCGCGGTAGTACCAGTACCAGTAACCCAACAAAGGCGTGAAGGGCAGCAGGCAGCAGGCCGCCGAGCAGTTGCGCCGGCGCGGGTGCTTGCGGCCCCTGCTTCGGGTCCTGCCCATAGTATTGGTGGTCTGCGCGCCGGAGTTGCGCCGCTGCTGCCGCTCGCAGTGCAAAAAATGGGCAGCCCTATTGATGGAATTTTCTGCTCGCAGCGCTTACAGCAGTAACGAGGCGGTTTCGTGACGCGCCGCGACGATAAATGAGCCGCGCGCAGGCGCCGCGCCGCCAAGCTTGCAAGCCCTCTGAGTTCGTGCGGGGTGGCCGCCCCAGCGCAGACTTCCGGGGGCTCCTGGCACGGTCCTTCAGCGGTTCTGCGACGGGCGGGATCAATCGCACCGAAGTACCCTGCCGAAGACGCCCCGGCGACGCGCTGCGACGGCGTGCCGGTGGCGTACTAGAGGCGATAGGTACCGAACTTGAAATGGTCATGCTTACCCCCGGGGGAGAAGGGCAATTCTTCTTCAGTCCTGGGCCATGTCGCCGGGCTTCGCCCCGACTAACGACCAGACCGCGACGGCGCCCTCGTCTCCAACACTGACGGCGCATTTCTGGTCCGGCGAGATGCGCACGGCGTTCACGGCTTTCGAGTGGGCCACGCCCTCGGCCGTCGCCACGCCCTCGTCGTAGGACCAGACCTTCACCGTGGAGTCGCCACTTCCCGTCACGTAGTACGCGCCGTGCTCGGGGTCGACGTCCAGCGTCGTCATCCACGCCGTGTGCGACCCGTCCACACATCGGACGTTCTCCCCATCCAACCCGTCCCAGTACGTCAGCTTGAAGTTGCTACCGGCCGTCAAGCACCCGGTCCCGTCGGGGTGCCACGCCACATCACAAAAGATGTTCGACTCCAACAACGAAAATCTCTTGAGTGGAGGCGCGCCCGGCGCGGGATCGAGCTCGAAGCAGAGGCAGGAACCATCGGCGGAAGCGGAGATGGCCGTCTGCCCATCGGGAGCGACTTTGATGGCAGTCACACTCTTCCTATGGTCCTTGATCGAGAAGAGCATGGCCTGGTGGGATGAGGTGACGCGCCAGGCTCGCACTCTCCCGTCGCCACCGCCCGTCATGAGCACGTAGCTACCCGAAGGTCGTTCGTTGGGCACGATGGCGAGCGCGGTGCAGCCGTTGTTGTCCTTATCATTGGGTAACTTCGTGTGCGCGTCGTTGATGACGAACTTTAACTTACCTGTTTCTGGCAGAAAAGCTCTAACACGACCGTCGGACCATCCTGAAATGATGGAATCGCCTCCACTGCTAACTAATATAGCGTTACATTCGAGGTTGGGCACTCTGATTCTCAACAACTCGACGCGTTTCTGCGTGTTCCAGACTCTGATGTCGCCGCCCGCCGAACAAGTGACGAAAATACCGCTGAAATTCGGCGCGAAGCAACAATCCTTCACGACGCCCACATGAGCAGTAGTCATCAGGTCCGCCTGCCAGGGCTTCACGGCAATGCGGTATCTATTACCTTCGACCGTAGACGCCGTGAACACGTCCGCATCATCTTCCGACGCCGCAATGGACGTCACGCCACCCATTAAAGTTTCTTTTTTGCCCCCGATCGGTTTCAAATTCTCGGAGAATAAAGCGATGGAACCATCACCACCACCGACGACAATCGTGTCTCGGCCGTTGTCCGGATTAATCAGGAGCATAATAGCGGTCACGCCTTGACTACATTTAGCTCTAGAAATCTCGCGGTAGCGCGGTCTCGTGCGGTCGGGGTCGTTCGGGCCCTGGATCCCATCTCTATCGATGGAGAACTTCAGGACTTCTCCCGTCGTCGTCCCCACGTAAGCGAACTCGTCGCCACTCCCGATCGTGACGGAGATCATGATTCTCTTCAGGGCACCAGTTATCGCGTCCATCGGATGGAGCTTGGGTAAAGACACGTCGACGACCCAGACCCGTAGGTGGCGCGCGCCGCAGGTCACGACTCGATCGGGGTTTTCTCTCAACCAAGCCATGGCCAAGCCACTTTCGGCGGCCGCCGGTTGGCCGCAGATCGCTTCTCCCGAATCTAAATCCCAAATCACCAGAGCGTTGTCATCTCTACCGCCCAACGTCGCTAAAAAGGTGTCGTTGCAGTTGATGGCCACGGCCTGGACGCCGGACTTGTGCTGCCTCAGGCGATGTTTGAGAGCGCGTTCGCCGCCCTGCGAATCACCACTCAAAGCACACTCGCAGGCCTCGGCCAAATCCCAGACTAAGACATCCGACATCACCCCCTGGACCGCCGTCTGGCCCGTCACGAGCGTCCTCCCATCTCGAGAAACGCAGACGCAGCTCACGTCGTCGTTGTGGCCCGTGAGGAACGTGAGATTCGACTTGCCCCGCGACGTCCCCGACTGCCGCACGACGACTTGCGAGCCCAGCGGGTAGACGAGCCACTCGCGGTCGCCCGGCAGGTTCGGGCTCCTGACAACTTTGAGGCCGCCGGGCACGTCTCCCGAGAAGCCGATGAGCCCGTCGAGTTTCAGGGTGACGGCGTCGTCGGCGAGCGCCATGGTCGGTGCCCCGGTCGCTGCCCCCTTCGCACTGCTGCTCCCTTGGACGCGCTGGGGCCGGCGCTTTTCGTTAGCTGCCCCGCCGGTCGCGCTATGGCATAATGTAGCGTAGCTTGTAGTAAAAACCCGACAAGCCGCAGCAGTCTCAGTAGTCCTCGCACCGTAGCAGGCTCGCCTCAAGCGGCGCACGAGCTCGTGCTCTACGCTTACCGTGGGGCCAGACGACCTGGTCGACCGTGACGTCCGCGGCGTTGCCCCTGTAGCGTAGCTACACTATTTCTGCGTTCATCCGCGTACAGGGTCGCCCGGCGGTCCGCGGCGGGGGATCCATCTCCCAGCGTTGCCTGGGCAGCTCTGTGTCCTGGTTGCTTTCCTTTCCGATTTATCCTAGAGTTTAAGTAATCCGCTTGGTCTCAGGTCTTCACGTGGGCTTTTCTAGCCGATGGGAGGTGCGTTACCTGTGGCTGGGTCTAACTGAGCACATTGCGCTGTTCGCGGTCGTCGCGCGCCCGCGGGTGATGGGCTCGCCAGCTGCCGATGCCACGGCTCCGAAGGTCGTCGGGAGTTCCCACCAGGTATCAATATCATCGATATCTGGGAGGCCTAGAAAACCCGGCCGATTCGAGCTCGACTGTGGGTCCAGTCCTTCGCCCACGGCGCGAACGACACGGCGAACGCGACGGCGGCCTTCTCGGCGACGCTCGGCACGTACCAGAACGGCCTCGACTCGTGCGACCAGCCGGAGACGCCCGTCTGGATCTGTGTGGAAATCAAATTTCGGGCGCCCCACGCCATCGACGCGATGTTGTCTCCGTAGCTGCGTCTGCTCAGATAACCTAACTCACTGGCCGATTTCCACACAGGTCTGGATCATGGCCGTGGGCGGCTTCTTCGTGCTGCTCGGCGTCTGGTCGCTCGGCTGGCGCGTGATCCGCACCGTCGGGTCCAAGATCGCGACGGTCGACTTCCACACGGCCTGGTGCATCGAGTTCGGCTCGACGCTGTCCGTCGTCATCGCCACCATCCAGGAGCAGCCCGTTTCTACCACTCACTGCCAGATCGGCGCCGTGACGGCCGTCGCGCTGGCCTCGCTCGGCTGCAAGCACGTCCAGTGGTCCATGCTCGGGAAGATCCTCGTGTCCTGGATCCTGACCATCCCGACGTCTGCCGTCATCGCGGCGATCATCCTCTGGATCTTCCGGCCGGCCGTCTGCGCGTCGTGCCCGTGGTCCTGAGCTCGTCCTGTCTGTCTTCTCCCTGTCGCACCCCTCTCCCTCCCTATGTCTAGGCTAAAGTCATTCGTTGAACTCCAAGCGTCCCTATCTATACCTTACCCCTTACCTATACCTATACCATACCATCAGCTTTCAAAACACAGCGAGAGAACGCCTTGATATTTGCTGCTTGTAAGCCGTGGCGCGGCACATTAGGACGCTCTCAGCTATGATGCGTCTCCTCGTCGCGCTTGCGGGGCTCGCCAGCGCGTTGCAGCCGCCGCCGTCCCTCTCCAAAGGCGGCACCTCCCTGAAGTTCGACGCCGCCGACGCGATGGCCGACATGATCGCCGCGCAGCACGCGCTCAAGCTCGAGAGCGTGCGCAAGGCCAAGGAGGAGGTCTACGCGTCCTACGCCGAGAAGATCGCGGCGCTCGAGCAGGAGCTCGCCCAGCGCACGGACGTGCCCATCTACTCCTCAAATGCGGCGGCGGTACCAGCACCGGCCGCGGCCGCGCCGGGC
This sequence comes from Pelagomonas calceolata, assembly GCA_918797485.1. Classification (NCBI taxonomy): domain Eukaryota; class Pelagophyceae; order Pelagomonadales; family Pelagomonadaceae; genus Pelagomonas; species Pelagomonas calceolata. Next base: position 2,425,972 of record CAKKNE010000003.1, on the reverse strand, counting down.
CCCGAGCTCACGTTCCTCGAGTACCCGCAGACGCCGGCCTCGAAGTTCAAGCCGACGCAGCCGCTCGAGAGCACGGTCATGAGCGTGAAGCGCGCCATCGGCCCGGACGCGCCGGGCGAGATCTGCCACGTGGCCCTGCAGACGGGCGGGCGGCTGCCCTACGTCGAGGGCCAATCAATAGGCGTGCTGCCGCCCGGCATTGATGCGAAGACGGGCAAGCCCCACCAGCAGCGGCTCTACTCCATCGCGTCGTCGCGGTACGGGGACGACGGCGGCGGCACGTCCGTGTCGCTCTGCGTCCGTAGAGCCGTTTATGTGGACCCCGAGACCGGTGCGGAGGACCCAGCGAAGAAGGGCGTCTGCTCGAACTTTCTGTGCGACTCCAAGCCCGGCGCCTCCGTGAAAATCACGGGCGCCGTCGGGAAAGGCATGCTCCTGCCCGACGACGACGAGGCCGACATCATCATGGTCGCGACGGGCACGGGCGTCGCGCCCTTCCGGGGGTTCATTCAGCGTCTCTTTATTGAAAGGACGCCCGCGGCGGCGGCGTTCGAGGGCCGGGCCTGGTTATTGTTCGGCGGGCCGACGTCGGACTCGGTGTTGTACCCGGAGCTCTGGGAGCAGGCCGCGGCGAACAAGCCGGGCCAGTTCGAGCTCACACTCGCGATTTCAAGGGAGCAGACCACTTCCACTGGAGGGAAGATGTACGTCCAGGAGCGGCTCACGGAGCGCGCGGACGAGCTCTTCGAGCGCCTCGCGGGCGGCGCCCACCTCTACTTGTGCGGCCTCAAGGGCATGCAGCCGGGCATCGAGGCGGCTCTTGAACAAGCGGCGGTCGCGCGGGGCCTCGACTTCAAGACGTGGATCAAGGCGCTCCGCAAGGAGAAGCGGTACCACGTGGAGGTTTATTGAACCTGTATCTATCTGTCTAAAAACGAAACGAACTTATGACCACTTCACTCGGCACCCTTCCTGCTGCCGCGCCGCCGGGACTTCGCCGGCGCCGTCACGTCGATGACCTCGACCTTCTTCTTCGCGTCGCCGCGGCCACCCTTCCCGCCGCGGCCCCGCCCGCCGCGCCCGCGGCCGCCGCCGCGCCCGCCGCGCCCCTTGCCGTTCTCGACGAAGGACGGCGGCGGCGGCGGCGGCGCGCCGTTTTTCTTCTGGCGCGGTGCCGGCGGCGGCGCCGCGTCGCGCTTCTCCTGCGCCTCCTTCTGCTTCGTGAGCCAGGCGATGTACTCACGGTGGTTGCGGAAGGCCGGCTGCTCGGGCTCCTGCGCCTTGGCCTTGGCCTTGGCCGCGCGCTCGCGCTGGATGGCCTCGGCGCGCGTGCCAGGCAGCGGCGCCTCGTCGTCGTAGCGGCGCTCGCGCCCTTTGCCGCCTTTGCCGCCCTTGCCCTTGCCCCGGCCGCCGCCCCGGCCGCCGTCGAAGCCGCCGCGGCCGCCGCGCCCGCCATCAGAACCCTTGCCGCGACCGCCGCCGCGCCCGCCGCCCTTTCCGCCGCGGTCCGCGTAGCCGTTGCCGCCGCGGTCACCGCCGCGGTCGCCGTACGAGCCCGCCCGCTTCGCATCCACATGACCATTATTCTTCGCCGAGCGCGGGTTCTGCGTGTCGAGGAACCACGATGGTAAAGGCTGCTTGTTCTCCTTGAACAACCGCACCAAATCGCGGTGTAGATCCTGGTTCCCGCGGTTCGTCTCGTAGCCAGGCACGAAAAACGCCGTCGCCCGCCCCGTCTTCCCCGCCCGGCCCGTCCGGCCGATCCTATGGACGTAGGTATCAAATTCATCTTGTGGCAGGTCGAACTGTACGACGTGTTGCACGTCCGTCACATCTAACCCTCGTGCGGCGACGTCCGTAGCACAAAGCACGTCGCAGCGCCCGGCCTTGAAGGCCGCGAGCGCCGCTTCGCGCTGCGACTGGTTCCGGTCCCCGTGAATGTCCTCGGCCCGCACGTTCAGCTTCTTTCTTAACTCTCTACAGACCCAGGCCGTGTCCCGCTTTCGTTGCACGAACACTATCGTTTTTTCATTGGGCACCAACACGTCCCTTAACAAAGGGAACTTGTCCTGCTTCCGGCCGCTCCGCGGCGCCTCGACCAGGAACTGCGAGATGCTCGCCACGGACGACCCGACCCGCCCCACCGTGACTTCCGCCAGTCGACTCCCGTCCAAGTACGTCTGCGCCACACCCTTCACCGCTTGCGAAAAGGTCGCCGAGAACATGAGCGTCTGCCGCTGGAGCGACGACGGCAGGTAGGCCACGATCCTTTTCAGTTGCGGTTCGAAGCCCATGTCGAGCATGCGGTCGGCCTCGTCTAGCACCGCGAAGCGCACGTTCGATAGGTCGACGAGGGGCCCGCGCTGCGTCGACCTCTCGAGGAAATCAACGAGTCGACCCGGCGTCGCCACGAGGACCTCGACACCTCTCGCCAGAAATGACAATTGCGGCCGCGCGTTGGCCCCGCCGTAGCAGCAGACGCACCAGTTCTTTTGCTGTCTTGGGGCGTCGAAGCACAACTTCGCGCACTCCTCGGCGATCTGCGTCGCGAGTTCCCTCGTAGGTGCCAGGACTAAGGTCGAGGGCGTCGCCGGGCCCTTCTGATTGGCCTTCCTTCTTTCTTTCGCCGCGGCGCTCGCCGCGGTTAAACAAGGCAGCAAAAACGCGACGGTCTTGCCGCTGCCCGTCTGCGCCGTCGCGACGACGTCGTGGCCCGCGAGGGCCAGCGGGATCGTGTGCTTCTGGATGGGCGTCGGCGTCTCGTAGTTCAACCGGTCTTTACCCGTAAGCGTCGCCTTGAGCCACGGCGGCACGCCGTTCACGTCCCTAAAAGATTGTAAAGGCGCGATCTCTTTGTTCGACGGCGTGCCCTTGCCGCGCGTCACGGGGATCTTCTCGTACTGCGCAAAATTGATGCCCGTCGACTGCTGCCCAAACAACTCGCGCGCGCCGGCGAGCGGCGGCGCGGCGCCGCCCCTGTCCACGCACTGCCAGAAGTATTTGGCCTCGTCCGCGGCCTTGGCGTCGACGGCTTGTTGTTGCTTGTTCCTACGGTAGGCCTTGCGGCTGTCTCGCGATTGGCGCATGGCGTCCTGTGTACAGCTGTCCTGTGTACAGCTGGCTGAATGGCTGTGGTACGATGCCAAGTTGTCGGCCTCTTAGGAATTGCGAGCTCGTGAAGTGCTCTTGGCTCGATGTGGTGCGATTAGAACTCGTCGCGGCCTCTTAGGAATTGCGAGCAAAGTACGGTGTTATGTGGTGCGATTAGATGCGCGACGGCCTCTTTTTTCGACCGTAAAAATTCGAGCTAGCATGCAGTAAGACACTAGCCAGCGTCCAGGCTCCGCGGCGCTCGACCCGTTGAAGTGCGAGGACGCCCAGGACGCATCGCCTACTCGCCCAGCATGCCGTTGTGGCCCTCGGCGCACCGAGCTCCTGCGTGGAAAACCGGCCGGCGGCGCGCCGCGGCAGCGTTCAGGGCAGCCCCAGGCTGAAGGCCGTGCTCAGCGTGTTCTGGGCTATTTTTCACGCGGGCAACTCTCATTTCCGGGCCAACAGGGGCGGCGCTGCACGTTGCGAGCAGCCCGGGGTGCGCGGGGTGGCTAGGGGCGGCGCGCGCGCACAACGCCAGAATCGTGGCTAGGCTAGGCTGCTACTATCAAGTAGTGGTTGCGGCGCATGCACGAGGTGCAGAGGCCGGCGGCGATCTTCTCGCGCTCGCACCCGTTCATCGATCTGTCGCAGCGCGGCGGGGTGGCGACGAGAATTGAAAATGACTCATTTCATGCCCGTGGGGTCCCCCTCACCGCTGCGAGCGCCGTCCCGATGCGTAGCGGACGGCACTACGCGGCCTTCACGATCTTACGTCACCGTGTACGTGTGCACTTCGGCTTGATCCGGCCAGGCTACGATGTCGAGAACCGAGGGTACTCGTACGATGTCGACGGCCACTGCTTCTACTCCGCGCGCGATGGGCTGCGCTACCCCGGCGCCAAAGCGCCGGAGACCTGTCCTGACTTCGTTGAGCGGAGAGACTACTACGGCGGCCATCCCTGGCCAGGGAATCCCCTGCCAGGGCAGGGCTGGCCCGGGAGCCAGGACGCGAGGCGGGGCGACGCCATCGGCCTGCTGCTCGACCTCGACACCGGCACCCTAACCGTCTTCAAGAACGGCGAGCGGCTGGGCGTGATGGCGACGGGCCTAGAAGAGGAGTACTGCTGGGCGGTCTCGCTGGGCGACGAGGGCGACAGCGTCCGCATCGAGCCAGCGTCGCGATTCCCGTTGCCCGTTGCCCCGACGGCGGCACAGGTTGCGGCGGCGGTCGCGTTCGAAGCGGAGCAGGAGGCTTTATGGGTGGCGCGGCATTTTGATCTCCGTTACCGTAGAGCCTGAGCAAGTTACTGCTTCGATAAAGCTCGTTCGTAGGCTTAAGAACAACGTGAGTTACAATTGCCCGTTCGGTCGCGCGGTCGTACTTGTGACATGCCCGCACTCAGGAGCTCGGCGCCGGCATCGGGGTGAGGAATCGACACCGCCACGCCGTCGAGCAAGCGTAGGCACGCGGCCGACGGGGGAACGGAAGAACCGCCCTCCGACCAAGATCGCGCAAGCTTCCCGTTGGCGTCCTCCTGAGGCTGTGAGGGGCAGCAAGCCTCGTTTTCGCAGGGGCATAACAACACACACACTAGTGTAAGAGGCCTCTTTGCGTAAGACAGCCGTCGGTTGGCCAACTATCGCGAGAGCACACACGTAGCTGGTCGCCTGGCATCGCTTCAGCAGCGTTCTGCATCTCCTGTGCATCGCTTCGCGCGAGGATGCACGCCACAGCCCGATTTGTGCGGTGCGTGGCGGCGCGCTCTGGCGGCGCATCGATGCGCCGGACCCTTGCGACGGCCGCCCGCGGGCCGCCGGCCGCCATGCCCGCCATTGCAGATCCGAAGCGGAAGCGCGAGCGCCGGCGGCGGCGGCCGACGGCGGCGCCGAAGCGAGCCGCAGTTGTTGACGACGACGACCCCGCGCGATTCTTGGAGCGCGCGGCGCGCCTCGCCGACCGCGTCGCCGCCGCCTTCGCGGGCCTCGACGGCGTGGCGACGTCGCGCGAGGGCGGCGTCGTCGTCGTCGACCTCGGTGCGAGCCGCGGCGCGTTCACGCTCGCGCCCAACGACGACGCCCGGACAGTGAGCCTCCTCTCGCCCGTAAGCGGCGCGCAGACCTACCGGTGGGACGCGCGCGCGGAGGCGTGGAAGCACGTCGACGACGGCCACGACGTCACGGGGCTGCTCGTGCGCGACTACCTGCGCGCGGGATGCGTGGGCTTGCCGGATTTGTAACTTCTTTGTTGTATCTCTTGACATATCTAGTACAGTCTCTGAAGTACTTACGCCGTCGACGACGTGACTTTGCTACGGGACCACGACGCACTTCTGGTCGTAGTTCGAGTGCTCCCCGAGCTCCTTCGCGCGGTCGTCGCCGACGGACTGCAGCGCGTTGAAGAACTTGTGCACGAAGCCCGCGATGTATACTCTCACCACGAGCAGTATCAGCGACCACACCATGAACGCGATGTACCACGCGGTGAAGCTGCCCTCGACCCACGAGAACTCGTGCCGGTTCGCGAAGAAGAAGATCGTGACCACGATGATGTTGAGGATCAGTCCCGCGACCCAGACCCACGCGAAGACGACGTAGACCAGCACGAGGCACGAGTTGTAGATGTGCGCGCCGATGAAGCCGCAGATCGCGCCTATCAAACACACGAGGAACCAAAATCCTCCCGCCCAGATGGAGCGGGTAAGCTTGCTCCATTTGCTAGTGTCTTACACGCCGCTAGCCCCCGCGGACGGCAGTGTCACTGGCCGGTACGGCGGGTCTATTAGTTTGGGCTTGGTGTAGTGTAATGGTGGAATGTAACTTAAATTAGGCATATTAACACACACACTGGCGGACAGCTGCAAGGGGCCCGACGCGGACGCGCCGGGACGCGAATGAGGCGCAGCGCCGGGATACGACGGGCCCGTGAGGTCGGACGAGACGCCGCACGGAATCGACGAGGGTGGCGTCCCACTCACGAGCGACGGGGTGATCGCGGCCGCGAATCGTCGCCGCGGCGCCCGCCACGATCCGTGTACTCTTCCGGGCTTCCGTAAACGCATGGCGTCCCCGCGTCACAATAGGAGCAGCGTGACGAAACCAAGTAGCGCGTCTAGCTACTCCAAGTCCGAAGACCGCGCGCCGAGCCGTGCGTGGAGCCGCCCACCGCGCGCCCTCATGCACCAGCGACGTAACCAAGTCGTCGAGGTCGCCGCGGGCAGGGGGCAAGGCCCTTCCGACGTTCACTTCCATCCGTGAGGACGCTTTACGCCGGCCGCGGCGACCGCCGCACACAGACCGGTTTTTGGTGGCATGCCTTGTGCGACGAACTCGAGCATAAAAACGCTGCCTGACCCAAGAGTGGATGCGGAGGGACCATCGTGCCAGCGCACAGGCTGGTTGGGGCTGCTGGGGCCGTTTCTGCGGTCATTTCTGGCCGGGCCAGTGTCTTGTCCCAAAATTTAATAAGGAATTTACGCCCCTATGCATTCATACTCGGCTTTTTGGGAATTTTTTTGTAGAGATCCGTGAGGAGGTACCTGTGGCTGTCGCCGTCCGTTGCCAGAGAGATCGCTGAGATACCCTAGTTACACTAACTTCACGGACAGACAATGGGGGCTGGGCTATTAATACAAACTAATAGAACGCCGCATAGGCAGCTACGGCGGCGCACCGCAATTGCATGGTCTCTGGCTGCTCGTCTTCGCTGCGCTGTCCATAAATAGCGCCTCTCAACGGCCGCTCTCTTGGCTGACCCTCAAGAGCTGCTCTCTGTGGTCTGACCCGCTCGCGCCTCGCAGCCGAGGGTACCCTCAGCCCCCCGGGCGAGCCGATTCTGCCCTCCTCCGGGAGCTGCTCTCTTGGTCTGACCCTATGGCACCCATACACGATGCCGCACGCGACGCTGACGTCGAGACGCTCCGGCGGTTGCTTGCGGAAGATGTGCCGCCAGATACAGTCGATAATATCGATGAGGATTGGGAAAGAACACCTCTGCATGTCTTGTGCCGAAATGTTGAATGCGCTACGCGCGACCATGAGGCCTGCATCATGCTGCTTCGCGACGCCGGGGCAAATTTGGAAGCGACCGATATTGTTGGGCTCACGCCACTTCACTATGCGGCTATAAGTGGAAGTGTCGAATTGGTGTCGTGGCTAGTTCAAAGCGGCGTTAATCTCGATGCTGCGTCAAAAAACGGTTATACCACAGCACTGCACGTTGCGGCTGGCAGGGACAGCCGTGCAAATTGCGTCGAAGTGCTCCTGGCCGCAGGCGCTTCTCCTCATGTAAGAGACTGGAGCGGGTATACGCCTTTCCGCGTTGCACTCAAAGAAGGGCCTCGCCGTACGTGGCCTTTATTTCTCCGCGCGGGCGCTGAGATACCCACAGATAACACGGACCCGTACATCGTACGAGTCAGAAACGCCGGCGGATTCCAGAGATACGCTCAAGCCCACGTCGTGCGGATCGCGTCGATCCTCGAAACGCCTCTTCTCCCGCCGGAACTCGTCCGGAAAGTCCTTGAGTTCTGGCTCCACGCGGCCTACTACTGAGTAGTGTAAAGCTATGTTGTTTGATGATTGTGAAGAGCTCTCGACGGAAGCAGCCCCGCGGCGGCCGGGTAGCTAGGCGGCCTAGCTCTAAGCAAAGCAACTGAAGAGACGCGTGAGGCTGAGGCTAGTTACGTCGCAGGGTTCCCCGTACCCCTCCCGCTCCCGCGTGATTGCTAGTGTCTGACAGGACGCTAGCAAGCACCTGTAGCGCCCGTCGACCGTCTCGACCTGCCGTCGTCCACCTGGCTGTGATGGAATTCCTCGTGTTTTTGTGTGGGGTGTTCGGAACTGAGCTTGGCGGCTGTGCGGCTCTGTAGAAGCTACTTGGGATTTAACCTTCTTACGTCGCGTGGGGGGGGGCGTTCGTGTCGAGCGCGCGCGTCGCTCAAAGCCTTGCGCTTTGCGGCGATTTCTTGTTTTTTCTTCTCGATAAGCGCTTTCTGAGCTTCGGAAGCGGCCCGCTGAGCCGCGAGAGCGTCATTCTTCTGAGCAACGGCGGCGCACGCCGAGCTCTCGTCGGCGACGGCCTTTTTGTACATCTCTTGAGCACTTATGCTGCTAAGACGGACGGCACGTAAAAACCCCCAAGGGTCATCCGGGCTCGGGCTTCCAACTCCCGTGGCCGTCGGTGAATTTCTGCCGTTTCTGCGCGACATGCTGCTGTCCTGACGCGGAGAGGGGGGCGGGCAGGAGGGGGGAGGGCGGGGGGGGGGCGGGCTCCTTCCGCCGACGCTGTGGTTCGGCGGCAATCGCGTGAACTACACCGCGATTTCAGGCAATCACGAAGCCTGATACTGAGACACAGCGCTTATTATACATGACATATCGACACGCTCCTGGGCCCCAGCTTCCGCAGCGAAGGGCTTCTCCGAGCTGGCGGCCACTACGCACGCCGCGTGCACCATGCTCTCGCGACAGACCTCCGTTGGCGGCGTATCAGTCATGGTGTGGAAACAATTGACGACCCGATGCAAGTACGTTAAATACAAAGAGCACACCCGCACGCGCCGCAAACGACCCCCGGCCCGAGCCGGCGCCAGCGAGGCGAAGCGCCGACGGCCCTTAGCTGCGTGCTTCTAAAGGTTTAATGGTAGAATGTAACTAAATAAATTAGGCATATTAACACACACACACTGGCAGAGAGTTGCAAGGGGCCCGACGTGGACGCGCCGGGACGCGATCGAGGCCCAGCGCCGGGATAACGATGGGCGCGTGAGGCCGGACGAGACGCCGCACGGAATCGACGGGGGTGGCGTCCCACTCACGAGCGAGGGGGGTGATCGCGGCCGCGAATCGTCGCCGCGCGGCGCCCGCCACGATCCGTGTACTCTTCCGGCTTCCGTAAACACATGGCGTCCCCGCGTCACGATAGGAGCAGCGTGACCAACCCAAGCAGGGCGTCTAGCTACTCCAAGTCCGACAACCGCGCGCCAAGCCGTGCGTGGAACCGCCCACCGCGTGCCGTCATGCATCGGCGACGTAACGAAGTCGTCGAGGTCACCGCGGGCAGGGGGCAAGGCCCCTCCGAGGGTCACTTCCGTCCGTGAGGGCGCTTTACGTCGGCCGCGACGACCGCAAAAAGACCGGATTTCGGTAGCATGCCATGTGCGACGCCGCCGAGCATAAAAACGCCGCCCGACCAGAAAGAGCATGCGGAGGGTGCATCGTGCCAGCGCACAGGCTGGTCGGGGCCGCTGGGGCCGTTTCCGCCGTCGTTTTTGGCCAGGCCGGCGTCGCTAAAAACACCACTTGAGCCAACTAAGCAATTTACCCCCCTACTCGGCCTTTTTGGCATTTTTTTGTAGAGCTCCGCGAGGGGGGGGCCGTGGCTGTCGCCGTTCGTTGGCAGAGAGATCGGTGAAATACCCTAGTTACACTAACTTCACGGACAGGAGACCGGGGGCCGGGCTATTAATACAAACTAATAGAATACAAGCTGTGGTATAGCCGCATATATCATCCGCGGCCAACACCGACGAGCGTAAAGCGTCGGTACCGTCCACTGGTTTGCAGCGCTTAAGAAAGCGGAACTCAGAGAGCCGCATAGAGCCGCATAGAGCCGCACAAGACGAAACCGCTGCAGCGCAAGGAGCACAAAAAATGACCGAGTTCCGCAAATTCAGCGCCGCTTTGGACGATGCCAAGCTCACGCTGCAGACCGCCGCCGCGACGGACAATAGCGACTCCGCGACGGCGCGCCGCGACGCGGCCGAAGCGATCCGGCGGCGCTGCGCCGAGGGCGACCTGCGGCGGACGGCGGACAAGTTCGCGGCGAAGCTCGAGGCGACGGACGACGTAACCGAGCCGACCTTCCTCGCGACACTCCAGACGGCGCGCCGGGTCCGGGACGCGGCGGCGGCGCGCGTCCACGCGGAGGAAGAGGGCGCCGCCGCGGACCTCGCGGCCGCCGAGGAGGTCGTGGCGGCGCTTGAAGCTGAAGCACCCTCCCGCACGGTCCAGAAGCCGCGCTACGGCGCGACGATGCGCGCCAAGGTCGCGGCCTGTGTGGAAATCAACCAGTGCGTCGGGTGCATCACCAAGTCATTTCTCGGCGACGACGCGGCCGTGCTGGCTCGGTCGAGCGGTGAGGAACTTGCATCGCTACGCCATCGAGCGAACGCGTCGTAAACTTTGATTTACACACAGGTCGCCGCCGCGCGCGACCGGCTCGAGGCGACGCTCCGCACGGCCGCGGAGGTCGTGGACGCGCTGGACGTCGACGTCGCCGCCGAGGAGGAGGCGCGCGAGCGGGCCGCGGCCGACGAGGCTGCGCGGCGCGAGCGCGCCGAGGAGGCGAGCGAGCGGGCCGCGGCCGACGCGCGCATCGAGGAGGAGCGGTCGGAGCGGGAGGCGGCGGAGCGCGCGGCGGCGGCGCGGCGCCTCGACGCGGCGCGGGCGCAGCAGGCCGACGAGGCGCGCGCGGCGCGGCGCGCGCGCCGGGACGCGCGCCGCGCGGCGGAGGCCGACGACCGCTCGCAGAAGGAGCAGGCGTCGCGGGCCTGGCGCCGCGGCGTCGCGAGCGTCGACGCCGCGCTGCGGACGCTGGCGGCGAGCGCGGGCGAGGCCTACGGCGACGCCGTCGCGGCGCTGCGCGACATCCTGGAGGCGATCGTCGAGAAGCCGGACGACGACGCGCGGCGGCGCCTCCGCTGCGCGAACGCGGCCTTCGCGCGCGACGTCGACAATTTTGACGGCGGGCGCCAGGTCCTCTTCAGCGCGGGCTTCCAGCTGACGCACCGCTCGTCGGGCGTCGAGCCCGCGCAGGACGACGAGGAGGACGACTGGCAGGTCTGGGAGTCGCTGCTCGTGCTGCGCGAGCCGAACCCGCTGAGCGACGGCTTCGACGCCTGGACGGCCTGGTTCGACAACCTGAAGGCCTGCCACGCGCGGCTCCGCGACGAGGCCGAGCGGCTCGAGGCGTCGCGGCCCTCGAAGGGGCTGCTCGCCGGCGCGGCGCCGAGCTGGGTCGACACGAAGCGGAGCCTGTACTAGTTATTGTTGGATCTATTTCCTGGGGCGCGATAGGCATGCCGTGCCCGTCGTTGAGGATTTTGAGGCTTTCGCGAGCGTGCGTGCGGGTTGAGGCGGCGGGCGCGCGCGCTGCCTGCCTGTGCGCATTAAGACTCTTAGTCCTGCCCCCGTGTCTCCGCGCGCCCGGGCAGCGCGGCAAACTCGTGAGGCCTCCTTGTCGCGCGCCCATCATCGTCCGGCAGCTAACAAAGCTCGGTTCGAGCCCCGGCAGCTTTTGCAACATTGCCGCCCGGGACCGCCGGGACAGAAGGACTAGAGAGATGCCGAGCCTCGCCGGCGCCCTGCTGCTGAGCTTGGGCAGCGCCGCGCCGCCGCGGGCGCCCGCGCGGGGCGGTATCAAACTGAGCAGCTGCCCCAAGGGCGGCTCGAGCCTCGCCGCGGCGCACGACGACAGCGAGGCGGCGGGGATCGAGACATTTGCTCGAGACTACGAAATCAGCACCTACGAAAACGGCAGCACGTGCGCCGCGCAAGCCGGCGAGAACGGCCTCGACGGCGCTGCCCCCAAGGCCCTGGCGACGAGCGCAGCAGCGAGGAACACGTGGCTCCAGCTCTACAAGAACTACGGCGCGGACGGCCTCTACGCCGACGCGGTCGACTCCGAGCCTATCAAAGGCGCGGCGACGGCCAAGCTCGTAGCGAACAAGTACGAGGCGGGCGGAGTGCACGCGCTCCACGCCATCGAGAAGACCGTCGGCAGCGACGTGCAATACAAAAACTACCGGTCGGACGGCACCATATTGATGTTGGCCCCGACCAAGGGCGGCGTCGACGTCTTGGACGTCGCGTCCGCCGAGCTGGCGCCTACGCCCGGCACCACGATGCAGTTCAAGGGCGGCGTCGACGAAGAAGAAGCGGCCCAGAGCTACCTTGGGCGGACTTCCTGGTGCCTCTTCCAGGTACTCGCTTCGGTGGTTCCGCGGCGCAGTAGCTCGGCGATGGGAGCGGCCTGGCGCTCGTCCGTCGTCGGCTACCTGGTTATTTGGGGGGACGTCACCCGCGTGGCGGCGGAGACTTCGGTCCGCGGCCGCAGCGGCCGCAGCGACGACAACACCAAGTTCAAAACCATGACGAAGACCAATACCCCTCCGCGCGCGCCGGCGGGAGGCCTCGCGCAGCGGCGTGCGCTCACGGGCTACGTCATGGACGACGATAGCATTAGAACGGCGGTGGCGGCTTGGTTTGCCGACCAGTCAGCCGCCGAGGCGACGTACGGCCACATCTCGACGTGGGAGACTGGGGGGGTGACGGACATGTCGCATTTGTTCAGGGAGTCGTCCTTCAACGAGGACATCGGCGCGTGGGACACCTCGGGCGTCACATCGATGTACGGGATGTTCGCCACCTCGGCCTTCGACCAGGACATCGGCGCGTGGGACACCTCCGGCGTCACGTCGATGGAGTACATGTTCGCCTTCGCCTCATTTAACCAGGACATCGGTGGTTGGGCGGTCCACAAAGTCACGGATATGAACGCAATGTCCGCGGCGCTGCTTTCAACCAAGACATCAGTGGTTGGGCGGTCGACAGCGTCACGGCTATTGACTGGATGTTCATTGGCGCCTCGAACTTCGACCAGGACCTCGGCTGGTGCTTGGACGAGGGCGTTAAGTTCGACGCCTGGGGGGGGGGACACACCATCCACGATGCGTTCTCTGGCACCCAGTGCGAGTCGACGTTGTGCGGCGTCGTGCGGGGCCGTTCTGAGGGGGGCATATGTGTGACGCTTGCGCCGACATTCTTCGGTGGCGCATTTGGCGACGAAAGCATCCGCACGGCAGTCCGAGCCTGGATAGAGGACAGCGCCGCCGCCGAGGCAGCGTTCGGCCACATCTCGACGTGGGAGACATCAGAGGTGACGAACATGATGTGGTTGTTTTGTGGAAATCAAGATGATGGTTGTAACACAGCCGCGGCGTCCTTCAACGAGGACATCGGCGCGTGGGACACCTCGGGCGTCACAGCAATGGCCTACATGTTCGAAGGTGCCTCGTCCTTCAACCAGGACATAAGTGGTTGGGCGGTCGACAGCGTCACGGACATGACCGAGATGTTTGAAGACGCCTCGGCCTTCGACCAGGACCTCGGCTGGTGCGTGGACGACGATGTCTTTGACCCCTACGGGTGGTACGGCACTACCATCCAAGACGCGTTCTCCGGCACCCCTTGCGCGTCGACGTCGTGCGGCGTCATGCAAGGCATCTGTGACTATCCGATGACCGACAGCAATATCAGAACGGCCGTCGCTGCTTGGTTTGCCGACCAGTCCGCCGCCGAGGCGACGTACGGCCACATTTCGACGTGGGACACATCGGGGGTGACGGACATGTCGTTTTTGTTTGATTCCCAGACGTCCTTCAACGAGGACATCGGCGCGTGGGACACCTCTGGCGTGACTACGATGCACTGCATGTTCTGCGGCGCCTCGGCCTTCAACCAGGACATTGGCGGCTGGAGCGTAGGAAACGTCCATGAGATGGGCCAGATGTTCAACTTCGCGTCGTCGTTCGACCAGGACATCGGCGGCTGGCGCGTCGAGCAGGTCACGGATATGCACTACATGTTCCACTGGGCCTCGTCGTTCAACCAGGACATCAGCGGCTGGCGCGTCGAGCAGGTCACGGATATGTACTACATGTTCCACTACGCCTCGGCCTTCGACCAGGACCTCGGCTGGTGCGTGGACGACGACGTGGAACTGGGAAACGCGTTCTCCGGCACCCCTTGCGCGTCGACGTCGTGCGGCGTCGTACAAGTTGCAGACGTCGCTGACTGCTCGACACCAAATCCGACGCTGCGCCCGACACCAATGCCGACGCCAGTACCCACGCTGACGCCGCGCCCGACGACGCATCGACCGACGCCGCGCCCGATAGCAGCGGGCAGCCCGACGCCGCGCCCCGTGTTCAGCCCGACGCCACGGCCGACGCCCGCACCGACGCCGCGCCCGATAGCCGCGGGCAGCCCGACGCCGCGCCCCGTGTTCAGCCCGACGCCACGGCCGACGCCCGCGCCGACGCCTGCCACTTCCGACGCCGTCGAAGGATCTTTTACGTGCGCCGGCATCACGTTGGCGGACGCCGAAGCGCACGCGCCCGTGTACGCGGCGGCGGTCGCCGATATTTACAACGTCGACGAGTCCAAGGTGATCGTGACGTTCGCCGCGTTCCGACGACGCCTGCAGTCCTCCGGGGACGTCGTCGTGAGCTATGTAGTGCTATACGCGTCTGCCGCCGCCGCGATGGCGGCCGCCAACGCGGCCTCGAGCCACACCGCCTCCACCTTTCAATCGTCCGTGCAGAGCGCCGCTTCGAACAAAGGAGTCTCCTCTGTTTTCGCCGCGACGACCGTCCAAACCGTAGCGACGCCGGCCACGACAACGACAACGCCGCCGCCATCGCCGCTTCCGCCGTCTTCGTCGGGCGGCGGCGGCGGGGGCGGCGGGGGCGGCGACCTCGTGGTCATCGCGATCGCGGTCGTCGTCGCGGTATTAATCATGGTGGCCGTCGGCGCGGCATATTACTACAAGACCAAGAAGAAGGACAAGGGAACGAAGGTCGCACCCGCCCGGTCCAGAAGCTCTGCCTTTGCCGCCGGCGCCGCTGCCGGTGCGGCCACCGGCGCCGACGCTGGCGGGCCTACGATGGAAGTCGGCGGGCCCACGCTCTCGTCGATGAAAATAGCTGGGCCCACGCTCTCGTCGATGGAAATTGACATCCTCGGGCCGCTCTCCGGGATGCTGGTGGCGCTCCCCGCGGTCGCGCCGCCGCCGCTCAACATGTGTCTGATGCCGTTTGCGCACGCCTTAGCCGAGCTGGGCCACGCGGTGCGCCGGGTGCGCTTCAACAAGGAGGCCGCGGCGCTGCTGCAGCGGCGCGGAGTTGAAATCGCCCAGAAGCTCCAGGACGTCGTCCAAGCGACGCAGGGCCTGCCGACGGGACAGGTCGAGGCCGTCGCTCGGACGGTCACGGCCATCGGCCAGGCGCTCGACGAGGCGGCCAAGTTTCTCCAGCAGTTCTCGCAGAAGGGCGCGTTCTCGAAGCTCTGCTCCGGCTCGCTCGACGCGCGGCGCTTCGGCCTCCTCGACAAGCGGCTTTGCGAGCTCAGCACGGAGCTCGGCTCGGCGTTGGACCTCCAGCAGCTCGCGCTGCAGGCGCAGCGATTCGAAAAGATCGAGGGCCTGATCCAACTTCTGAGCCAGCAGACCGTCGACGCGAACAACCAGGCCGCGGCCCAGCGGGCGGCGGAGCTGTGCGGCATGGCAAAGGGCAGCGCCGTCGAGCACGAGGAGCTCTCGGCGCTCGGGCTGAAATTGGACCGGATCGCCGCGGACGTGAGCACCGTCATCGACCAGAACGCGCATCAGCAGGAGTCGCTCGACGAAGTGAAAGAGATGGTGGCGGCGAAGGACTCGAAGCTGCGGGGCCGCGCGCTGGCGCGCCAGGACAAGGAGCGGGCGCTGAATGATTTCGAGCTCGAGCTCGAGAGCGTCGAGGAGGTTCCCTTCGCGGCGGGCGCGAGTGGTGAAGTGTTCTCCGGCCAATACCAGGGCGATGAAGTGGCGGTGAAGAGGATAAGCCTTATTGGCATGACCGCATCCGGGCGGGCCAAGGTCCTGAAAGCGTTCTCCACCGAGCTCGCGATCATGGTCAAGCTTCGGAGCCCGCGCATCGTCGCCGTGTTTGGGGTGGTGACGACGGACGCGTCGTACCTGGGCCTCGTCGTCGAGATGTGCGCCGGCGGAACGCTGCGGGAGGCGCTCGAAGCCGACGACTACGCGACGGCCGTCGACGAAGCGCAGCGGCGGCGCTGGCTCCTGGACGTGACGCTCGGCATGAGCTACTTGTACTCAAAGGGCGTGGAGCACCGCGACCTCAAGACGTTGAACGTCCTCCTCGACGCCTCGCGGCGGCGGTGCAAGGTGTCGGACTTCGGGCTCTCGCAGAGCGAGTCGCTGAATACGGCGGCGACGCAGTCGACGATGGGCCGCGGCGGCGGCGCGAAGGGGACGCCAGCGTACATGGCGCCCGAATTACTGGATTCGAATACCTTCACCGAGGAGACGGACGTGTACGCCTACGCGCTCGTCATCTGGGAGGTGCTGACCGGAGACATCCCCTGGCGCGGCCTCAACCCGGTGCAGGTCGCCATGCAAATCCTGACCAAGCAGGCGCGGCCGGCCGTCCCCGAGGGAGCGCCGGCGGACCTCGTCGGCCTCATGCAGCGGTGCTGGGCCCACGAGCCCGACGCTCGACCCTGCTTCGCCGCGATCAAGGCGGAGCTGCTCGGTGGCGGCCCCGAGACCCCGGCGAAGTGATCCGAGCGGACGACGGAAGCATAAGTACAACAACATCTAAACCTTATGCCACCGGACGCGGCACCCCGCGTCGTCCAGCAGCGGCGTCGCCGTGTCCCAGCCCGCCGCCGCGAGCGCCGCGCGGAAGGCGGGCCACCGCGCCGCCGGCCCGCCCGCGAGGGCGAAGCGCGCCTCGAGCGCGTCGAGGGCCGTCGCGCCGGGCGCGAGGAGCGCCTCGCCCCCCAGAATCACGAAGGGCCGCCCCTCGGCCGCGACGAGCGCGGCGACGGCCGCCGCCGCGGGCACGTGGGCGACGTCGTTCAAAGAGCAGCCCAGCCGCCGCCGCCCGGCGACGAGCAGCGGCTCGGCGTCGCCGACGGCCGCGACGTCGAGCGGCAGATTACGAAGGAAGCGGTCCATCAAGACGCGGAAGCGAGGCTCGTTGACCGTCCGGAGGCGCAGCTGCCGCACGGCCATGATGTTCGCGAGGACGTGGAGGAGCGTGAGGAGGACGAACGCGATCAAGACCGTCTTCGTTGATTCGTTGAGCACTTTCAAGACATAGTAGCCCAGCAAGAGTCCGAGCACGTTGACGAATTGCTCCTGGGACCCCTCCTTGGACACCAATTCCTCGAAGTTGCCCTGCACCGCAAAATGCCGGGAGATCGAGGCCTTCGTCGCGCCGGCCATGACGCCGCAGGCGCAGTGGCACGCCGCCGCGAGGCACGCCAGTACCACGAAGCGGTCCCGGCAGAGCGGCGCGGCCATCTGCAGCGCAAGTCCGCAATCGTTCGCGACGTCGGCCGCGAGCCGCCACTGCCGTACCCGCCGCCCGAAGTCCCTGCTGCAACCGTAAGCGAGCAGGAGCCCGGCGAGCGACGAGGAGGCGTCCCTGGCCACGTTCGCGAGCGCGCCGGCCATGGCCGACGCCTCGACGTCGCCCACGCCCAGGCCCTCGAGCGTCGCCTTGTAGGCCAGGTTCGCGCGGACGTAGGACGTCAGGCCTTGCAACGCGTCCCAGAGCTGGTAGGCGCCGTAGCCCGGCGCGACGGACCGCGGGTAGCCCTCGGGCAGGAAGACGTCGATCAAACGCGCGCGCCGCACGCGACGGCGCGGCGCGAGCGCATCGGTGGACGTCTCGGAGACGACGCGCGCGGGGCCGCCGTCCTCCTGGAGCTCGACGGCCCGGGCCGCCGCTCTCCTTCGGCTCGGGCGCACCCTCGTTGTTGGCGTCGGTGGCTTGTAGCGGGCGACCACTGGTGCCTTGACGACGTCGGCCCAGGACATCACGGGCGACCGCTCCCAAGCGCTGCGCTATAGAGCTAGGCTGTCTAGGCAGCAAGCACTGCCTTGGGTACGGAGACTTTCAGACGGTTATCGCTCGAACGAGCCGAACGAGCAGACGCAAGCCACACTGACAAGCTTGTTCGTGACCTATCAACGAGATTGAGGGGTGGTCGTGTGTTTTTTTTGCGGGCGCGGCAGCTAGCGGTCGTAAGACACTAGCAAGCCCAGGCAAGCCGGGGCGGCGGCGCGCATAGCTCTACGAGCTTGTGCACGGCCATTACTGGTCGCGCAAACTAACACTCTAACATCACTGCCAACGAGAAGTGGTGGTCGCTCGCTGCCGCGCGTCGTTCGCATCAGCAGCAGCAGCCAGAGGCTGGGCAGGCGCTCCGCCGCGCGCGTCTCCAGCAATGGCCGCCCAAGCCGCCGCCGCGCCCACTTCCTCAAAATACCAGCCCAGCGACTTCCTGAAGGCCGTCCTGGGCCGGCCCGTCGTCGTCAAGCTCAACAGCGGCGTCGCGTACAAGGGCGTGCTCGCCTGCCTCGACGGCTACATGAACATCGCCATGGAGCAGACGGAGGAGTACGTGGATGGGCAGCTCAAGGCCAAGTACGGCGACTGTTTTATTCGGGGCAACAACGTGCACTACATCTCGACGGCGCGGCGGCCGGCGGGCTAGGCGCCGTCGTTTCGTTCGTTCGTTTTTAACAACACTTCAGTCTACGAGGAACGGCTCCAGGCGCCAGCGCCTTCGTTTTAAACAACAGTTAGCTACTAGGGTCCACGAGGAACGGCTCCAGGCCAGCCCCGGCGCCTGTGGGCACTGGGAGCGGCAGCGGCGGGTCCGGCGCCTTGCCGCCGAGCCGCGCAGGTAATAAATCGTAGTCGTCGATCTTCGCGTGGTCGGTGAGCGCCTCGCGGTAGTCGCGTCCGACGATTCTGACCTTGGCGCGCATCGCCGCGTTGAGAAACACTGAAACGCCGCGCCAGAGCGTCTCGACGCCCGCGGGCGCGTTGACGAGCGTCACCTGTGTGATCCGCGTGTCTCGTCAACCACACGCCATCGAGCAGATGCAGTTACCTCGACATAATTTCGACACTGATCGTCGCCGACGCCGTCACCTCCGGGAAGTAGGTCTTGCCGACGGCCGTGATGCGCTTGACGACGCCCAGCCGGCGGAGCAACCTGTGCAGAAATCAAATTTCACGGCGCCTTTGCGGAATCATTGCGTCCACCCCCACGCCATCGATGTGGCGTCGGCTCGAGCGCACCCCACCCACTGGTTGATTTCTATACAGGAAGCAACGCCAGCACGCGCAGGCCCCGGAGGTCGATGATCAGCCGGCAGCGCACGAGGCGCTTCTCGGCGCGCGAGATCGCGCGCGACGCCTGCAGCGCGTCCTCGAGGTGCGCGACCTGCCGCATCAGGAGGCAGTCGGCCAGGTCCTCGCGCGCGACGCCTGCCACGTCGAGCTCGCCGAGCGCCCAGTACAGCACGGGGCTCCCGTCGGCCGCGGCGGCGTCCAACCGCAGGCCCATGCCGTGCGCGAGGGCGAGCCTGCCGCGCGGCGTGGGCGCGGCCGACCTGCGCGCAAATCAAGCGGTGAGTCGGGTGTCGCCACGCCATCGAGCAGACGATGATTGTGCACTGCAGCCGACGCGTCCGCGTGCTGCCGCCAGCGCCAGCCCGCCGTCGACGTGGCGTCGTCGGCGCCGCACTCGGCCAGCGCCGTGCGGACGTGGTGCTCGCGCCACGCGTGCGCCGCGCGCCACATGCCGGCCGCGGCCGCGACGTCGTGCTCCCTCGCCCGGAGAAAGCGCAGCAGCGTCGTCGCGTCCGCGAGCGCGGCGTCGCCGTATTTCTCAATGTCGGCGGCCAGCAGCGTCTGCAGCTCTTTCACCTTGGGCGCGTCCTCGGCCGGCACGCCATCCCTTTGCAGCGCCAGTAAAACGCCGGTGCCGGGCGAGGCCGGTGCGTTGCGGATCGGTTGCAGCTCCATGGCTGCCATGATGGTGATGCTGTGACAAGCTGTGTTGTCTCTCTAGGCGACAACGCTCAAGCCGTGGTTTTTGATGTGCGCAGATGCTTATCCTGGATCTGCCTTCGTTTCCAGCGCGGGTTGCGCAAGTATGATGCAATTTTGGCTCGTTTTGCGGCGCTTTTGCGGCCGCTTGCAAAGCCTGCGAGATGGTTTTTGGGAGAGCCTTGGTGACCGACTCTTGGCAACACGTCCCGGGGAGCCTCGGTGAACCCTATGCCTGGGGACTCGTAGCTCGAAACGGGGCTAGCGGCCTGTAAGACACTAGCAAGCAAGCCTGGGTAGGGGACTACAAAAGGTGCTCGTTTGGAGCGCATACTTGTTACTTGGGCGTGTCACGCACGCTGTAGTCGCCGACCAAGATGTCCAAACTGGCATCAGTGAAGCCGCTTCCCGAAGTTCGCGCCAGCGCGAGAACAACACCGCGGAGACCACTTGCAATTTCATCTATATCTCCGTCGCGGACGAGTTACGGATGCGATTGAGGCGCTGACCTACAGCGCACCACCCACGGCCACGCCACTGGGCGCGTGCACACGCCAAACGCGCGCGCGCGCGCGCGCACCCGCCGCGCCGCGCCGCCCGCCGCCGCCCAAAACGCGACCGCACCCGCGCAGGGCACCTTCGGCGAGGCCGAGCTCACGCCCGAGGAGATGCAGAGCCTCTGCGCGCAGTACACGAAGACCTACGACGGCCAGATCCCGCCCATGTGGAAGGCGGCCTTCGACGGGAACCTGCCGGCCATGAAGGCGCTCCACTTCTTCTACCGCAAGGGCGTCGACGGCTTCGACGCGATGAACCGCGAGGACCGGTCCATGCCGACGCACATCGCCTGCCTCCGGGGCCACCACGCCGTGCTCGAGTGGCTCGCGGGGCTCCACTGGCACGACGGCCGCCTCGTGACGAACTTTAATCTCCGGGACGACGGCGGCCACACGCCGCTCTGGTTGTGCGCGGCGTGGGGCTGGGAGAAGTGCGTGCGGCTGTTGTTGACGCTGCCGCACGTGCACCCGCTCGTGCCCGACGCCCAGGGCGTGTCGCCCGAGGAGGCCGCGCGGCGCGTGGGCTTCCACCAGGTCCGGCGACCGGCGTCCCCGCGGAGCCTTCTTCGATCGAAGGCGCCGTCGTCACGCATCCCCGCACGCAGATCGCCGACGCCATCAAGGTCCGCGCGGAGGAGCTCGGCGTGGCGCTGCCGGAGCGCGCCTTCTGGGACGAGCCCGACAAGCGCTTCTACGTCAAGGAGCCCGAGGCCGCGCCGGCCGCGGAGGAGTCCGACGACGAGGAGGACATGGAGTGAGTGTGTAGTAGCTGTCCCAAACCCCCGCCCCTGGTAAGAAAGTTTTGTCGAATTAGTACCGAAAAGGAAGGGAAGGAAAGGAAGGAAACTCACACGTACCGCGGCGAGAGCTCGATGTCGATGGAGTCGTCGTCATTTTCGGCGAGCGGCGTCGTCGGCCGCGGCGACGACGACGGGGCGCGTCTCTTCTTGTGCATCAACGACGCCGCCGGCGCCGGCGCCGCGCCGGAGTGGAACGGCGCCTCGCGCGATTGCAGGTATTTCCCGAAGGCCGCGTAGACGCACGCGAAGACGCAGAGGAAGACGCCCGCGCCGACGACGCCCAGCACGACGAAGAGGACGATGAGCGTGCGCTGATCCAAACTACTGTCGTCGTCGTCGTCATCTTCTTCAGTATTCCAGACCGGCGGCGCACCTAAAAAATGGGGGCAGCCGAAGCGGTTCCAGCGGCCGGCCTCCTTGTGCGCGCACTCGCCCTCGCTGATGAATGATACGGCGTCGAACTCGGAGTGAGAAATACGGGGCCCCGGCTGGATCGAGTAGCGCAGATAAAACCCCTCGCAGCAGCCGTTCTCCTTAATATCCTCGAGCGTCGTCCCCGCGCCGTGGCCGCAGATATTGGTAGCGAGGTTGCACCTGTGTGGAAATCAACCAGTGCGTCGGGTGCCCGACAATTCTTCACTAAGTCATTTCTCGGCGATGACGCGGCCGTCCTGGCTCGGTCGCGCGGCGAGGAACTGGCACCGCCACGCCATCGAGCAGGCGTCGCGTCGATGGCGTGGAGGACGACGCGACGATTCAGCACGAACGCGCCGTAAAATTTTGATTTCCACACAGGGTTGCACCCGTAACAACACTCGCAGCACGCGCCCTCGGGCGCCGCGTCGGGCACGCCGTCCGCATCGCGGTCGACGCGCTCGGCCCATGCGGCGGCGGCGAGGAGGATGGATAGGCGCATGGTGCGATTCGGCCGTGTTTTACGAGCGAGAGGCGAGCTCGGAGGCTTGGCTGTGAGGCGCTGATGGTGGGCTGCCCGGGGATTGGCACGCGCCGCGGCCGGGGGGGGGGCTGCCCTGGGATGGACGTTGGCTACAGCCTTAGATTGGCGCCCGACCAGCCTTGGATAGCCCCGTGCCCGAGGCGGGGGGCCCAGGAGCCGGCGTATCAGAGCCTGGTGCTGCAGCTGGGGTGCAGCATTACGGGGAAAGTTAGAGTCTGCGCAGCGACGCGTCGGGAGGCCGCGCCTACGCTTCGGAGGTGTCCTAGGGGCGTGGTTTTCCGGTGGGAGTATTCTAGTATGTCTCTACTGGCACAGGATGCATAATCTCAGCACTCTCCGACACAGCGGGCCTAATACGCAATACTCAGCCGTGTTGCAGCATCTGCGAGCCGTTTCCAGCCGTTTCCAGCAAGCTCTTTGCGCGGGACGATCGCTGCTGCACGCTCGACGTTCAACACTCGAGCAGTGATAAAAGACAGCCATGTCGACCGGCAATGGAAACGACGCAGACGTCAAAGCCATGCAAGCCGAGCTGCGCGAGCTGCGTGCTCGTGTGAGAACCCTCGAGGCGGAGAAAAGGCGCCCGACGCTCGAGGGCCACGGCGCGCGCGTCCAGGCCATCGCCGCGGAGGCTGCAGCTCTCCAACCGCTGAAAGAGGCGGCCGCGGCCACGGCGCCGGCGTCCGCGGCCGCGCTCGCGCTCGGGCCGAGCGTGCGATTGGAGTACACGCGGGACTCGCCCATGTTCCGCAAGCAGTGCGAGGCGTTCGAGAACTCGCTGGCCGGCCTGGACAGCCTGCTCGGCGGCCTGGCGATCCGCTTGCGGGACTGGTCGGCGGCGCTACGCGCGTCGCGCGACGCGGCGCGGGAGTGCGCGGCGTGGCTGAAGGATAGGCGGCACGCGCGGGCGCTGTTTGGGGGGAACGAGGCCCTGGGCGACAGCTCGGCGCGCTGCGCGACGCTCGCCGACGCCCTCGACAGCTACGCGCAGCGCCAGGGCCGGCTGGCGGACGCGTTCGGGGCCGAGGTCGCCTCGGCCTTAGATGCGTTCCGCGCGGAGGAGCTGGGTGATTGTGAAGGGTTCATCGGCGACGTCTGGCGTTTAGGTGATGCCTACGAGCAGAAGCTCTGCGCAGCGCTGCGCCTGGATACTCTAGATGGCGAGGCGCGCGCCGACCTGAAGGACGCAAGGGGCGCGTTCGAGCGGTCGCGGCTGGCGTTGGTGCGCTACCTGAACGGCGTCGACGCGGCGAAATGCATCGTGATCGGCGAGGCCGTCGCCGCGGCGGGCGAGGCCCTCGAGGACGACCGACGGAGCGGCGAGGGCGAGGCCTTTTGGCGCCTCGAGGCGGAGGCCAGTCTCTGCAGGCAGGCCCTGCCTGTTGCGGCCAAGCGGCGGCGGATTGACGGAGAGCTATGGGATCGGGTGGGGGAGAGATTGGAGGGCGAGCTGCGCGACGAGCTGCCGGGCGGCTCGCCGCGTACCTCGTCCGCGCCGACCTGGTCGGCAGCGCTGACGACGGAGGTGCGATCCGCGGCGTCGCTCCGGGCCTCGCGGAGCGACCTCGCGCACGCGCGGGACGAGGAGATCCTCAAGCAGGGCTACCTGCACCGGCGCGACGACGGCCTGCTGGGCACGCTGACCCGCGTCGCCGGCATGGCACCGAAGCGGCGGTGGCACCGGCTCCACGGCGGCGCGCTGTACTACTTCGACGTCACGAGCTGTGTGGAAATCAACCTGTGAGTTAGATTCTCGCGGAGATCTTCGTGAGCCTCCACGCCATCGAGCGGACGCAGTCACGGGAACGACATCGCGTCGATGGCGTGGGGCGCCTGAATTTGATTTCCACACAGGTCACGAGCAAGGACAAGAAGCTGCTCGATCTCGCGGGCTGCACCGTCGTCCGCGGCACGGACCGCGGCGATGGTGTGTTTGGGGGCGCGTTTGCGTTCGCCGTCATCGCCGAGGACGGGTCGCGCTTGTGCCTGCAGGCGGAAAACGAGGACGAGCGCCTGCGGTGGGTCTCGGCGCTGCGGCGGGCGACGGGCGCGCCGCTGAACGACTTCGCCTCGATCGGGGCCTTCCAGGCCGAGAACCCGGCCTGCGCGGAGTGCGCCTCGGACGAAGCGGACTGGGTGTCGACGTCCGTCGGCGTCGCATTATGTGCGGACTGCGCGGCGGCGCACCGCCGATTGGGCGGCGACTTCGGGCGCCTGCGCGCATTGTCGCTGGACGCGTGGTCGCCGCTGGTCCTGGATTATTTGTTGCAGTCGGCGGGCAACGAGCGCGCGAGGGACGTGTGGGAAGCCGTGGGACCGCCGACGGGCTGGAGCCGGCCGGCGCCCGACGCGCCGGCGCACGTCAAAGAACAGTGGGTCGTCGCCAAATACGCCTGGCGCGGCTTCCTGGCCGAGAACGTCTTCGAGGAGGAGCCGAGCCGCGCGCTGAAGGCGGCCGCCGCCTCGGGCTCGCTCCGGGACGTCGTCGCGGCGAAGGCGCGCGGCGGCGACCCGAACTGGCGCGACGAAGGATTGGATGATGACGACGGCCGCACGTCGCTGCACGCAGCGGCGGCGGCGGGGCGCGCGGACGTCGTCGCGTTCCTGCTGCTGAACGGCGCCGTCCTCGACGACGAAGTGCATGCATTAGCGGCGGCGACGGCGAAGGGGGTGGAGATCTCCCGGATCCTGCTCGAGTACGACCAGGGGGAGTTGTGGTAATGTGTACTGTGATGCGTCCATCGATCAGAGAGAGAGAGAATCGCTTATTGAGCCCACCCCCAGGTAGACCGGACCCCGAGCGCTTCGCCATCGAACGACTAGCGCATTTAAGATCAGGCTCAGGCTAGTTACGCCGCGGGGTCCCCCGTACCCCTCCCGCTCCCAGATCAGGCTCAGGCTCAGGCTCAGGCTAGTTACGTCGTAGGGTCCCCCGTACCCCTCCCGCTCCCCCCGCAGATCGATGCTAGTGTCTTACAGGCCGCTAGCTGGCTTGGAATTAATTTTTGGTCAAGAGGTTTTGCGGCGCTTGATCTGCCGCTCGCATCGGTTTTCTTGCACAGCGCGTGCTGCAGGCACACCCTCGCGCTGTGGGCTTCACCTCGCTAGCGTACGTCCTCCCACGAGGACAGATAGACGCTTTTGTCATCAGGGTCACGCGCCGGCCAAAGCGAAACTTGCGCACACACGCGACCCAGTTCAGACCATATTCACCAATCATGCCATTGAGCGCCGAAGAACTCGTAAATGCCCTCCACGAGACCGCAGCCGCGAAGAACGTCGACAACTTCGTCGCCATCGCGGGCGTCCTAGAGGACCAGGTTGACGAGACGTTCGTCCAGCAGAAGAAGGGCCAGCTCCGCCGCGTCATCAAGTTGTACCGGCAAATCCAGAAAGAGCAGGACGCGACGCCGCGCGAGATCGCCCGGGCGATGGAGGCGCTCGGCAAAAAGATCAAATCATTTACGACGCCGGCGTCGGCGCCGCCGGCGCCGCCGCGCACGCACGCCCCGCCGCCGCGCCCGCCGGCAGCGGTACCGCGGCCCGTGCCGACCGGCAACCCGCCCGCGCGCGGCGACGGCCCGCCGGCAGCTTTACCGCCCGTGCCGACCGGCACGCCGCTCGCGACGCTCGCGCGGCGCCGCCCGCTCGCGGCCGCCGAGCGCGACGCGCGCCTCCGGACCGTCGCGCAGCGCCTCGAACGCCAGGGCATCACGAGCAGTCTGAACAACACCGTGCGCTCGTCGGACATCAAGCAGATGTTCTTCGCGGTGGACGAGGTCTTCATCACAGTGCATAAATCAAATTGTTACAGCGCATTGGACCTGACTCACTGTTTGATTCAAATTGATTGCCCACAGGTCTTCCTCGGCGGCGCGCTCAAGGAACATTTGAAGGGCACGCGAGACGACCTCGACCGACTTATGCCAAGCGCGAGCAACCGGATGACGTCGACGATCTATAAGTTCGAGTACCGTCAAGGCATCGTCGTCGTAACGTTTTCGGCGGCGATGCTCTGGAAGCAGGACTACGCGCAGGGCGCGCACGTCTGCCGCGTCCCTTGCCAGAACCGGCGCGACACGATGACGCTGCTCGTCATGGTGGCCGCGGGACGCCTGGCCGCCTCGCACTTAGGCCTGGACAAGGACGCCACGGCCCTGAGCCTCTTCGGTCTGCCGCGGTCGCAGGAAATCATCTCGATGCCGCCGCCGCCGCGGGCCGCGGCGCGGGCGTCGGGCGTCGGCGTCGGCTCCAACGTCGCGTTCACGGACCGCGCCGGGCAGCGCCTCGTCGGCTCGGTCAAGAGCATCCGCAAGAACGCTCAAGTCCTCGTCCCGGACCCGACGAAGCGGGGCGAGATCTATACCATCAAAAGCTCGGGCCGGCGCGTCCACTACGCCAAGTGGAACATCTCGCTCAATTTGCTGTCCCCTGCGACCGCCCAAGACATGGCGCGCCACGCGGAACAGGAGAAGGCCGCCGAGGCCGTCAGTTTTGCGGCTGCGTTATCGTTCGCCGCGACTACGGCCGCCAAGGACTGGCTCCCGCCCAAGGCCGAGCCCGTGCCCGTCTCGCCCGCGCCTCCCGCAAGCTCGGGCTCCGTCGACGAGGAGGGCCTGCGCGCGCTCAAGCGCCTGCACGACGACGGCATCATCGACGACGAGGAGTTCGCCTCGAAGAAGAAGAAGTGCCTGGGGATCTAGAGAACCTAACGTGCGCATACCAAACTGGCACACGCTCCATGTGCCAGTCACAACGCGGATTTCGAGGTCACGATCAAGCCCCGCGCTAGAACATGACTACGAGTGGAAGAACTACTTTACGTTTACGGTGAACTTCCCTGACTCCCCTAGGCGCTACCCTCGCTAGGAGAAAGTAAAACTAACATATCAGCAAATTTAGAGGAGAACACGACCGAAAGCAAAAGAGTCAGATGGAGCGCCGCACCGCGGGCCACCGGATCGTCGGCGCCGACGAAACGCCGCGCCGCGCGCCGGACACGGGCGGCAGCGTACGAGTCGCCGCGCGCGCGGACCGCGAGTGGCGCGCCTGCACCGGCCCCGAGCGCTCGAGCTCGCGCCGCGCCTCGTCGCGCACGCGCGACCCAATGTTAATAAAGCCGTCGGACCGCGAGAGGCGCCCGAGGCGGTCGCCGGCGAGCGCCGCGCGCGGCCGCTCCAGCACGGGCGGCGAGCTCGCCTCGCGCGGCGGCTTGTGGGCGGGCCGCGCGAGCTTCTGCTCCAGGCGCACGCGGCGCTTGTTTTTTTTGGGCTTGCGCGGCCGCGGCTGAACCTCGGGAGACGTCGGCGAGACGAGCTCGGACGCGGCGTCGGCCAGCCGCTGCAGGATGGGGAAGGCCGCCGCTAGAGAAGCTTTTTTGGTGGGCGACGCGGGCTCGTCGCGCGGCGCGGGCGCCGTCGTCCGGTTACGAGGCCGGCCCTCGACTTGGACGAAGCTGCCGGCGGGCGGCGAGGGCGGCGCGCGCTTCGGTTTCAAGGGGCGCCGCTCCGCGCCGGCCGGCGGCGCCGCCGGCCGCTCGCAGCTGGGTGCGAGACCCGTCGGCGGCCGCCGTGCTAACAAAGTAAGGAAGCTGTGCGTCCGCAGTTCCGAGGGAGACGGCCTATCTGAAGGCGCCGGCCGGCAGCACAGCCCCAGAAAGTCCGCGCAGGCCGCCGACAGCTGCGTCGAGCCCAAAGGCGGCGCGATGCCTTGGGAAATATGAAACATCGCCGCCATCGGGTTCGGGAACTGGGGCCAGGGCAGCTGGCCCGTGGCCATCTCGACCAGCGTGCAGCCCACGGACCAGACGTCGCTCAGGATCCAGCCCTCCAAATCGCCGGACAACTCGCCCCGGATGAGCTCGGGCGCCATCCACCGCGGCGTGCCTCGTAAACCCGAGGCGCCGCCTCCCGACGCGTCCTCGCCGAGTTTCTCGATGCGCTTCGAAGCTCCAAAGTCCGCCAGTTGCGCCCCCGTGAGGTCGTGACTTAACAAAACGTTCGCGCCCTTGACGTCGCGGTGCGCGATGCCGTTCGTGTGCAGGTACTCGAGGCCCTGGAGCACCTGGTCGATATACGAGGCGCAGATCGACTCGTCGAGGGCGCCTTTCGCCTTCAGGAGCTGTCTCACGGAACCGCCCGGCGCGAACTCCATGAAGATCGATAATTTGTGCGTCGGGGCCGCCGCGTACTCGATGCCGATGTACTGCGTCAAGTTCGCATGGTGTAAGGACTGAATTAATGTGATTTCTCTCACAATTGCTTTGAGATCATCTCCCTTCAGACCCTCCGTGGCTATTTGCTTGCAGGCCGCTTGCCGCCCGTCGTGGAGCTGCGCGAGGAAGACCGTGCCGACGGCGCCCCGTCCCAAGATCTTGCCCTTGGTCCAGGGCCCGGTCAGCGTCGTCGTCTCGTCTATGCTGGGCGTCGTGCTGCGGACCATCGTCGTGGTTCCTCCCGGTGGGAGTGGCGCGGTCGCCGTTGATTTCTGGGGCCGGGGGCGGCGCGTCGGCGCCGTTGGTTCCGCGCTTCGTCCAGCGAGGGGCGGCGCGTCGGCCGCGCGGGGCGGTCGCGAGCGGCGCCCTGGCCCGGGCGGGGCTGCCCTCCAGCTATTTATTGGGAGGCTTGGCCCGCGGCCACCGCGGCGGTGTCGTGCGCCGGCCCGCGTGTGCTGGGACGGCGCCGAGGCTGCCCCGCGCGTGCGCGCCCGGCTCCCGCGAGGTGTGAGCACCGGCACGCGGATTCACAGTCTGCCTGGGACTCCGCCCATTTTGGAGCATGCGGGGGGCGCCGCGCGCCGCGCGGGATCCCATATGCGCGCGGCTCGGGGGCACCGAGGCGTCGCGAGGGCTGGGCGGGGCGACGCGAGGAAGGAGCGCGCGGGCGCGACCGGCGCGCGCGGTGTCTC
Source organism: Pelagomonas calceolata (assembly GCA_918797485.1). NCBI lineage: Eukaryota > Pelagophyceae > Pelagomonadales > Pelagomonadaceae > Pelagomonas > Pelagomonas calceolata. The sequence continues at coordinate 2,396,967 of CAKKNE010000003.1, read as the reverse complement.
CCCAATACGCCATCGACGCAGCAAGACGGACACGTCAAGCGAAACTTGGTTATTAGAACACGGGGCGTCTAGAGCTTCCGGGCCGGCGGCAGGCAGCCCATCATGTCCATCGTCGCGAAGAGGTCGTCGATCTTGTGCGTCTTCTCGTAGGCCTTTTTGGCGGCGTACAAGCGCGAGTCGCCGGCCATGGCCAGGGGCTTCAAGACTCTTTCGGCGCGCTGCTTCACCGTCTCCTCCTTGCCGCCCGGGATGCCTCCCAAACTCTCGCCGACCATCTTCTCGAGCTCCGGAACCAAGAACGTGTCCTGGGGTTCCGGCCAGTTCTCCCGGCCCCGAATATGGCGGTGGACGGGACTGTTGATGCCCATGTGGTCCTTGTGGTGCTGCTTGACCGCATCCGCATCTTCCTTCGGCAAGGTAATCAAGCCCTGCTTGTTCAGCTCGAAGATGAACAACATCAACTCCTGCTTCATGTTCACGCCCATGTCGCCCGGATTCGGTCTCGGTCGGGACGACGTCGCGGGCCCGCGCGCGCCGGAATAACCACCGGACCGCGCCGCCGGCTGCCTGGGCGCGCGGGCCGGCGGCTGGTAGCCGCCGCCGCCGCCGGCCCGCCGGGCCGGCGCCGCGCGCGGCGCGCGCGCCGCCGGCGCGCGCGCCGCCCGCGGCGCCGCGGACCGCGCCGCGCGCGGCGCCGCGGCGGTCCTTGGCGCTGCGGACCGCGCGGCGGGTTGTCGAGAGGATCGGGCAGGGGCGCCGGCCCGCGCTCGACTAGCGCCGGCGCCCGCCCCGTTTTTTGCCCCTCCCGCGGCTGGTGCGCCGCCCTCCATTTCCGCCATCATCTTCAGGCGAGCCTCCTCCTTGGCCTTCTTCTCCATCCAGCCCTTGTCTAGAATTGTTCTTATATGATTTTCGAAGTCTACGGAGTCGTTCAAGCACTCCTTGTTCTCATCATCGTTGCTCACAGACATGCTGAGCATCTCGTTCGCCTCGTCCCGCAGAGCTAGTAATTGCTCTGCTCTCCTCTTGAGCGTCTCGAACAAGTTATCCCGCTGCGACTGCAACAACGCCTCCCGCATCTTCGTCTTCGACAAACCACTGAGAAACACGACCTTGAACCAATGGCGATACGCGGTATAGATCTTGATCTTCATCATCCGCGTGAAGGTCTTGTACATCAAATTGTACTGCGCTTGAAATTCATCGGACTTGCGCTTCCAGATCTTGAAGACCATGACCGTCTGATTACCAGTCATCTTCGACAGGATGCGAACGAGGAGATCTTTTTGTTTCCCAGAAGCGCGAGCGAAGGCATTTTTGGCGGCATCATTCTGCCGTTGTTCCGCGTCGTCCTTGTACTGCTTCGACTGCCGTTCGATCTCCTCTAATTCTTTCATCAGTGCGGCCTTCAGCTCCAAAGTTTTAATAAGCTCCCACTTCTTGACGATCGTACTCCACCCATTGAACGACTGGTTGAGCTTCGCATTTTTTAACCTTTTCAAAATCTTGGTCATGAGCAATTTTTGATGCTTCGCCGCAAAGGCTTGTTTTTCCCAGTGCTTCCACCCTAACCTCTTCTTCAATGTCGATAATCTAGTGAGAATGCGCCAGACCAGCTTCTTCTGGCGGTCCGTGATGTTGCCAAACACGAGTCTAGCCATCTCGTCACTACGTCGTTGCGCCTCGGCGTCCGCCTCGTCCGCGGCCTTGTTGTACTTCTTGAGGTTCCTCCTGAGTTCTTTAAGCTTCTCCTGGTTGTAGACGGCGGTCTTCGACGCCCAGGTCTTCCAGGCCTTGGCGTAGGTCATGTTGCCCATGCGTCCTACCACTTTGCTCATGATCTTGCGTTTGTGTTCATTCCGCAACGCTTCGAGCTTCGCTCGTAGGCGGTCGCGCTCCATGGCCGACTCTTCCGCATCGCGACACAACTCCGCGATCCACCGATCGTAGGCCGTCCGCTGCTTGTTGAGATGATGTTCGACCATGCGGCTCGTCACTTTGCGGGTCGACGGGCCCTCCGACTGGGAGGGCTTCTTCTTGCGGACCGCCGCTCGGAGGTCGTTCATGGTTGCTTACGGGTGCGCTCGCGGCGTTACGGTCGTTGTCGTGCGCGCTATCTCTCGGCGCTAGGTGTTACTGTTTGCGGCGGCGCGCCGCGGCGCCGCCCGAGTTGGTGGCTCTTCGTGGCCGAACGGCTGTGGGGCAGCCTCGTGCCTTCACAAAGGGCGCCCGCGTGCTCCTGGGCAGCCTTACGCGCGCGTTAATGGCGGCTCCTCTCTCGCGGGCAAAGCGCGCTGTAGATAGGCTAACTACCTGTAAGGTAGGTTCAGGTGCGCGTTGCGCCCGGTGCCCGTCCTCCCGAGGCGTCCCTGCGCGCCCGGGAAGCATCGAAGGCGAGAGGCCGACCATTATGGGGCTGCCCCTCTGGGCTGCCCTGGGCTGCCTTCTATGGCCGCCGCGACGGCGGCGTTGGGCTGTTCGGTTTGTGAGCCGGTCTAAACTCTCCGGGCCCCCGACAGCTACGCTCCACTACAACAGACACGCGGCGGGTTTTTTCGCAGCCAGTTTGCAACTTTTTTGCCTTTAACAACGCTGCTGGCGGCTGCATGCACAGAAAAGGCTGCTGAGCACTTGTTCATAACTCACACGAATCGGGCCAAACGAAAAAACTGCTGGTTGATTCGCGTCGGAAGCCAAAACAGGACCACTTGCGCAGCAGCGCAGTTTCATTGCCAAAAATGCCAGCAGCCTTCAGCTCCCCGCGCAGCGGCGCGCCCCTAACGACCAAGTCCTTACGCAACGCCGACCTCGGCCGCCTGACGGCGACGACGCGGCGATCCAAAGCGGCGCCGGCGGCCACCAGCGAGCGCCGCGAGCAGCAGTTGCGGGCCGCGCTCGCAACGGCGCGCCAGGAGGCGGCCTCCGCGCGCGCCGCCGCGCGCGTCTGCGCCGAGGCCCTCGTCCAGGCCGAGCGGACTAATGGGGCGCCCGGCACGGCCACGAAAACCCTATTAGCGGCGGCGCAGGAGGCCGACGCGACGAGAGAGACCCAGCAGGCGTCGAAGGACGCCCAAGACAAGCTGAAGCGGCGCCAGAAAGAATTAAGGGAGGAGCTCGCCCGGGCCCGGGACGAGACGGCGCAGTTACAGCAACACGCCGCCGAGGCTTTGAGGAGGGACAAGTCATATGAGGACAAATGTAAAGCAGCGGACGCGTCCTTCGCCGCCGTGTCGAACCGCGTGGCGCAGCTGGACCGCGAGAACGCGCGCTGCGTGTCGCAAGCCAAAAGAGCTTTGGCCTCCGCGGGCGAAGTCGCTAGAAGGATGGCGCGCGCCGAGGCGGCCGTCGCGGAGCACCAGGCTAGGGCGGACCGCGCCGAGGCGGAAGCTGCCGAATTAAGAGCCAAACGGAGTTCTGGTAACGCCGAGCGCCAGCTCAAGGAGGCTTGTCGACGGGCGGAGCAGGCGTCTTCCCGTGCATCGTCGGCGACGGCGCGGGCGGAGGCCGCGGAGAAGCGCGCGAAGGCGCTGGAGGACCGCGTGAACGCGGCGGAGCGCAAGGCCTCGTCGTCGCGCGAGGCCGAGGTCGCCGCGGAAAAGCGCGCCGAGGCCGCGAACGAGGCCGAGGCGACGGCCGCGACGAAGTGCGCTTCTCTGGAGGCGGATCTGGACGCACTGCGGGGCCAGGCGGAGCGTGGCCAGGCGGCGCTCATGGGCGAACTCGACGAGTTACGGGCGGCGCGCGAGCGCGCGGAAAGCGATGCAGGCGCGGTGAGCGGTACTCTCGATAATTTACGAAAGGAGCTCGAGGCGGCGAACCAGCGCGCTCGTCAAGCGGAGCTCGCGGCGTCGGCCGCCGACGCGCGCGCCGCCGTCGCTGCCGAGAGCCGCGTCGTCCGCGTCGCCTCGGCGCAGCCCTCGTCGACGCTGCCGGCGACGCGCGGTAGTGAATTATTAAGGTGGCGCGCGCGCGTTGCGTTAGATGCGACGGGCGTTGGCGTTTCGCTGAAGGACGGCGACTCATTAACATTGGCCGAGGCGCGCGACGCCGCTTATGAGGCGGGCCTGCGAGCGGGTGACGTGGTCTTGGAAATCAACGGCGCCCCCGCGACGACGGCGACGGCCGCGAAGGCCACCGTGGCTCAAGCCAGGGACAGTGGCGCGCCGACCGTCGAGTTCGTGGTCGAGCGGCGCCGGCCCTGGCCCGACGTCGAGGGTCTCGAGCGGGACTTGGTCGATGCCAAAACGAGGCTGGCCCAGGCGGTGTTGGAGCACGGCCGCCGCGACGCGCAGAAGGTGAGCGAGGACGCGCAGGGCTTCATCGACCGCGAGGCGTTGGAACGGGAGCTCGTGGAGGCCAAGACGCGGCTTGCGCAGCTTGCGCTGGAGAACGCGTCTGGCGGTGGCGAGCGCGTCGCGGCGCTCGAGAAGGAACTAGCTGCGTCGCGCTCTGATAGGGAGAGGGCGCTCGAGGCCGAGCTCGCGAAGACGAAAACCGCTCTCGATAGTGCCGTCCTCGCCGCGCGGACGCTCGGCGAGCAGCACGACGCGTCTCTTAAAAGAGAGGCGTCCCGCGAGGACCTGTCGAGCGACGCCGTCGCGCGGTCGGAGCTGTTGGAGCGCGAGTTGGTCGATGCGAAGATGAAATTGGCGCAGACCGCTATGGAGTTGGGGGAACTGCGGATGGCGCGCTCGGCGACGCCTCCGCCGCCTGCTGCGGCTCCGCCGAAGTCGCCGAAGCGGTCCTGGCTCAACCGGAAGAAGTAACTACTTTTGTTGTCACACACTACTTAGCTCCCGCTACTACTGCTCGAGGAGTCCGAGCGCTTCTTCCGCTTCTTCTTCTCCTTTTTGAGGAGCTTTCGCGCCTTCTTCTTCGCTTCTTTTTTGAGTTTTTTCTTCTCGCGTTTCCGCTTCCGCTTCTTCCTATCATCAGAGTCCGCCGACGCATCATCGTCGGAGCCGTCCCTCAAACTCGCGTGCGTCTTCGAGGCGCGCGCCAATTTCCGCGCGCGCTCCGCATCCAACTCCGCCCGGTACGCCATCATCTTCTTCTGGTCCGCTCCAGTTAAATTTAATCTATCTTCATTATCCTTCTTATATTGGTCCCAGGTCGGCCGGTTACTGTCGTTGATCTTGTCGTTGATGGTCCGACAGTCCTGGCCCAACTGCATCCGTAAAACGGCATCAAAAGCCGCGGACCGCTGCGCGGGCGCGGGCACGCCCTGCGCGCCGCCGGCGGCCGTCGCGGCGTTTTGTTTGGTGTCGTCTTTGGGCGGGCCGGCGGGGCCGATCGGGCGCTTCGAGGCCATGGCTTTACAACGTGCGGTGGTCCTCGGCACGAGGTCTCGCGTCGCGTCGTGCCGGCGCGCGCCGCTGAGCGTCCTGCAGGCTGTCTCCTGACAGCAAAATCCGCTGTGGCCGCGAGATCTCAATCTGGCTTCAAGCGCCGCACGGCTGGAGTCGTTTAAGCCTCTTGCCGATGCACGAGGTCGTCTAATCGCGCTAAACTCGCAAAGCGTCGAGGCGAGCTAGCGTAACAACAACACTAGTTTTGGCCTGAAGCATTTGCACAGCCGCCTAACACGCACATTGCTGCCCATCACGCCATACGCATTGACTAACGCCATCGCTGTGACGTGTGCAAATCGCGTCGCCAGCAATTCGAGCACTCAGGACGTGTTGTGCCGCATCACTGAACACACTGCAATATCGCCGTCGCCGCGTTTCGCGCATTTGTGCCGGACTGCACTGTGCCGCTCACCGAACCACTGCAACATCGCCGCGACGAAGTTGTGCCAGACCGCACGCAGCAACCATGAGCGAGCAAGCCGAGATCCAGCGCACGATCGAGAAGGCGCTCGCGAAGCGCAACAAGGCTCGATCGAAGAAGATGTGGAGCGTGGCGGACGACATCCGCAACATGCTCAAGGAGATGGGCGTGCTCATTCAGGATACGGGCCCCAACACCTCAGAGTGGCGCTGGGCGAAAGGCGCGCTCGAGGACTCCGAGGCGGAGGAGGACGGCAGCGACGACAGCGACAGCGCCGAGGCGCCGCCACCCGCCCCGGCGCCGAAGAAGAAGCGCGCGGCCTCGACGGACGACGAGGCGGCGCCGAAGAAGAAGCGGAAGACCTTCCCCGGAGGTCTCGTCGCGACGATTCTACAACCGGGCAGCGGCAAGACGGCCCAGAACCGCAAGAAAATCACGATGAAGTACGTCGGAACGCTGGCGAAGAACGGTAGGGAGTTCGATCGCGGTAAAATAGCTTTCCGACTGGGCGCGGGAGAAGTCATAAAAGGGTGGGACGTCGGCTGCGCGGGCATGGCCGTCGGCGAGCGGCGGCAATTATTCATCCCGGCGAAGCTCGGGTACGGCAAGCGCGGCGCACCGCCTGACATACCGCCGAACGCGGACCTGAACTTTTCAGTAGAGTTGCTGAAGGCGTAGGTGGAGTAATGGCTGTTGTGTCACACGTGCATGCAGACTTCTTGTGGGTTTGTGAGGCCTCGTTATTTTGGGGCTAGGTAAAACACACTAGACTTCGCTTGCACACGCTGTGCTGTCTTGCAAAAGCACGGCTGCTGGGGACGTGAGGTGGACAAATCAAGCTTTAGAGGGACTGCCGAGTGCCCTGGGGACGATGCCGCGACCAGCGCTCCTCCTCGCTGCACTCGCGGTGAGCAATGCTCTCCGTGCGCCCCCGAGCCTCGCCGCGAGGCAACACGCCGCCGACGCGGCCGCCGCCGCACTAGGCGGCAAACCGATCGACCTGGGGGTGCCCTCCATGTCTGGAGCAACCATGCCGCCGAGCATGGTCGCCGGCGGCGCGGCGCAGGAGACGTACGACGGCGTGCGCATCGGCCCGCCGCCGGATTTGGCCTCGCTCCTCCTCCACAACCGCATCGTCTACCTCGGCATGCCCATGGTGAGCGCCGTGACCGAGTTAATCGTGGCGGAGCTCCTGTACCTCAACTACGAGAGCCCCTCGAAGCCCGTAACATTGTACATCAACAGCCCGGGCACGGTGAACGCCCAGGGCCAGGCCGTGGGCTTCGAGACCGAGGCGTTCGCCATCGCCGACTGTATGAAGTACATCAAGCCTCCGGTGCAGACGATCTGCGTCGGCCAGGCCTTCGGGGCGGCCGCGATGCTCCTCGCCCAGGGCGAGAAGGGCAAGCGCTTCTGCCTGCCGAACGCGTCGATCATGCTCCACCAGCCCCGGTCCCAAGCGCGGGGCCAGGCCTCGGACATCGCCATTCGGGCGAAGGAGGTCATGGCCAATAGAAAGGTGTCGTGCGAGTTGTTAGCAAGGGCCTGCGGCCGGCCCGTCGACGAGGTCATGAGGGACGCGTCGCGTACCAAATACCTCCAGCCCGACGAGGCCGTCGAGTATGGGCTGGTCGACAAGGTGCTGCACAACGTCGGCAAGGCGGCCGACGCTCCCAAAAAACCGTCGTTCATGGACGCGCTATGAGCTCGCGTGTAAGTATACTCTAGACAACACGTACATTATCAACACGCCGCGACTTCGCTCGTTGGCGCCGGACAGTTCTTCAGCCAAGCTGTAAGACCGGCGACGTCGGCCGGCGCCAGCTTGGGCAGCGTCCCCGCGAGCGCGTCGCCCACGGATGCCGCGACGCGCCGCCGGATCATCTCCGCGGCGCGCGCGAAGAGCCGCAGGTCCCATCTGTTGATCCTGACGAGCAGCTCGAGCTCGTCCGGCACCCACCCCGCGGGCCGCTTCGACCCGTGGCCCCCGCCGGCGCGGCGGGGCCGGTGGAAGTGCCACCAGGACGCATGCGCGCCGGGCGAGCGGCCCGCGCCGTCCGTCTGGAAACAGAACTTCCTCGATAGGAACTCGATCTGCGCCGGGGCATTTATCCATTCCGTTAGGACCAAGCCGTCGACGTGCGCGAGAGCTCTTTCTGCCCGACCGGTCATCGCGGCGCCAACGCCACCGACACACGTCGGATCGGTGGCGTCGCAGGCCTTGTTGCCGCGCCAACCTCCGAAAGTTTTTGAGTAGAGATTGTCAGGCACGTTCCACAGGTGGCCCGGACTTTGGCGGTTGGGGAAGCGCGTCCGGTTGACCCACGCTCCGAGTGGGCGCGGCCGACCCTTCTCCGCCTGGTGCTGGCCCCAGGCGCCTTCGAACCTGTGTGGAAAACAAATTCCGGACGCCCACGCCATCGACGCGACGTCGTCCCTGGCACCTCTCACTGGTTGATTCCACACAGCCTCGAACCAATAACGAGAGACGACGCGCAGGACCGGATGCCTCAAAATCGCGACGTAGCTCGCCCGCTCCCGTCCAGTAATGGGAAGCGTGAAGAGGCCGGGCGGCGCGCGCGTGCCGAGGCCCACGAAGACCGTGGTCCGCGCCTCGGTCCAGCGCCACGTCGACGACGCGTCGCAGGCGCCGTCCAGGTGCCGGCTGCCGTGCGCGAAGTACCTCAACTGATCCAAAAAGTCCTCGGCGAACCACTTGTTGCCCGTGCCGCGCACGACGACGAGCTCGACACCTTTTGGTGGTGAGCATTGGTCGCGCGGCGGCATGCATCTGCCCCATTTGAAGGGGTGGTTCGGATGCGCGGCCATGCACAGCGCGCACGGCTCGGCGGCCGACGCCCGCCGCAGCGCCAGCAGCAGCAGCATTCCGGCGCGCATCGCCAGGAGCCGTACGGCCAGCGATGCCCAGCTGATGGCCGAGTGGCAGCACCAGTGATCTACCCTGTAGACCAAGTGTGGATGCGTTCCCGACGCAATGCAGCTGTCGAATGGACTGAGCGCGACTTGCCGTGGACCCGTGGTAATTTTGCAGCTGTCGCACAACAAAAACAATAGCTAGGCCGGCCTGGGGGACAGCCAAAAAACGAACAAAACACGATAAAACCCGCGCACCGCGCGGCCGCAAACCGCTCCCAAACCCCCACGAAAACGATTTGCTAACAAGAACGTTACAAGATAGGGAAGCGAATTGGCTCAGGGGGGTGTCCTCCGAGAAGGCGCGGCGACGCGCCTTCTCGCCACCAAGGTTAAGCGTCACGCCGCGATCGCCTCGCGCACGTAGGCCGCCTCGAGCAGGCGCACGGCCTCGCGCCGCACGTGATAGAGCTGCGCGAACTTCCGGGAAGCGTCGTCCCTTTCTTTGAGGTTCTCGGCGCGCGCCGCCTGGCGCATCAGCTCGTGCTCGAAGAAGACGAGCCACTCCAGGTGGACCGAGGAGGGTGCTGCCGGGTACTTCTCGCCGTAGGACTTCGCCAGGGACAGCGACGCGGCGTCGCTCGGTATGTTAGGGTCTGCTGGGCCCAATTTGAACGCTTCCACGGCGCCCGCTTCACTACTCCCCTTCAGGGACATCAAGAGGTCGACGGCGGCCATGGTTTTGTTTCTGGAGGCCTGGGGGGGCTGCACAAAAAGTCTTATCAGCTTGCCGCGCAACTGCATCGGCAGTCTGTTCTTAATCTAGTGGCTCTGCCACTAGCTGACGGTCTCACACGTCCTCCCACGGAAGGGTACTGCCACGCGTCTTTCTGACACGTCTCATCGCCCGCGATGCGCGGCGCACGGGGCCCCGCATCATCGAAGCCTGGCGGCGCGGCCGCTCGCTTTAGCCCGCGCGGCATCCGAAACGCGCAGCCCCAACGGAGGCGAACCGCAGGAGTTTCCAGGCGCGTCGCCGGCGCAGCAAAAAAGTATCAAAGTGCCTTCGCGTCGACGCGGCGCTGCCGATACGAAACACGGGAACTGTGTCATCGGCCGACCGATCGATGGGGCGCCGCGCCGTACCGCTGGCCCTGCTGAGACGACGCACCGCAGCCCCGGCGGAAACGCCATCGGAGCCGCGCGCCCACGCCGTCGTCCCCCGCAGGTGCGCTCGGCCGCCTCGTCGCCGCTAGTCGACGTGGAGCCTGAAGGCGACGCCAGGATGACGTCCGGCTGGGTCCTCCGCAAGGTCAAGCAGAACGACAAGTGGGTCCGTCGCTGGCTCGAGGTGAACAGACACGTGCTCTACAGCTACCAGGCCTGCCCCGCGGAGTCGCCGCAAGCTAGAGTGATCAACATGTTAGATTTGAGAAAAACGCGCGAGATCAAATTGGTGGACGGCGGCGTCGCGGGCCTCTTCTGCATCGTGCCCGTGTCGGCCGACGGCCAGCATCCCGGCTACCTGATGCGGGCCGACACGGCGGCGAACGCTCAGGAGTGGGTGACGGGCCTGAACAAGGTGCGCGCCGTGGAACTCGAGAAGAGCCCGGTGGAGAGTGAGGGCCGCCAACCGGAAGAGACGGTCTGCTGCTGCATCCGGCGCCGCAGGCCGGCCGAGGCGACTAGGCTCGTGAACTGACGTGGTGCGCTTTCTCCCTGCCCATATGCTAAATAAATATAGTTTTCTATGACGGCGCCGGCCCGGGAACAAATTGTCTCCCTTGCTTCAAGCAGCTGCCGCAGACCACGCTGCCCGTCTAGCGAAGCACCCGAGCCTCGGCGACATGCATGCAGCTGGAGGCAGGATGGGATGGAGATGCTGCCCAATCGTACAAAAACAGTACGTGTTGGCGTGCTCGACGTATCAAACCGGACAAAAGAAAAACTAGTGTGTCGATACACTAGCTCACCTGCGCCTCAAAAAAAGGCCGCAGTCACCGCATTGGTAGTGCCAGGGCCACGTTCAGGGACTGCTTGGACTCGTGTCGTCGGTGGCATACGCAGCCGCAGCGTCGCGCCACTCAGCAGAGCACACCAGCCGACCACTGCCGCTGCTGCATCGCTCCAGCAGACGCCGCGCAGACGTAGCGCCGCGCACCCAGCGGAAGAGCGGCACCCAGCAGTTACCGCAGCGCCGACGCCGCGCGCACACACATGGGGCGCTCGGCGAAAGTAGCGCGCATCGGCAACTTCGCGACCCACAAGAAAAACGTCCAGAAGCGTTCCTTAGTCGTCGAGAAGCGACCGAAGAAGTCGCGCCAGACGTACGCCACGAGCAAGGCGCCCGCGCGGGCGCCGAAGAAAGCCGTAAGAGACGCGCCGAAGAAGAAATAGATGAGGTTACTACTTCTGCTCGCGTTGGTAACGGGCGACGCGCCGAAGCGCCTCCAGCAGACGACGTACGCCCTCAAAGCAGCCGCGCGCGGCGGCCTCGTGATCGGCGTCGAGGCCCGCGACGGTTGTATCATATGTGCGGCGTCGAGCGAAGCAAAAGGTCCGTCGTGGGCTTCCTTAGATAAAGGCGCGGCGACGGAAAAGATCCACAAAGTCGCGCCGCACGCTATTGTAGGAGTCTCGGGCCTAGACGGCGACTGCCGGAGCGGCGTGAAGGCGCTGCGGAACGCGGCCGTGGCGCACTGGCTCGAGTTCGGCGACCGGCTGACGCTGTCGGGCCTGGCCGATGCTTTAGCTGATGAATGTTCAAAGCATGCGGGCTTAGATGCCCTGCTGAGCGGTGCGGACGACGACGACGACGAGCGGCCGGCGCGGCCGCTCGGGGCGGCGTTCCTGTTGATAGGTGTCGACGATGCGAGTAGCATCTGGCTCGTGGACGCGGCGGCGTCGCCGCGACGGTGGCGCGCCAAAGCTATTGGCCAATCCAGCAATGAGGCCGACGCGCGCCTCGAGGCCGAGCTGCGAGCGTTGTGTGAGCGGCGCGGCTTCGACTTCCCTTCAGTAAATGACCGAGCGCCCTGGAGCCTCGACGACGCCACTGCAATAGCCTGCGGCGTCCTCGACGCTTTATGTGGCGAGGCCGACGTCGCAGCGACCGTGGTCCGGCCGGCGGCCGCGGTCGAGGCTTCTACTGAATACGACGCCTTCGCGCACGACGACGGCTGGGAGGGGCCCTCGGCGCCCGTCGTATCCGCCCTACCGGACGATGAATTTCGCGCCGCCGTCGCAAATCTAGCGGCGCAGCGTCCGACGCCGCCCGGGGACCCCGAGGCCGCTTCAATCGTCGTGCGGCAGGCGCTCGACCTGTCGGAGAAGGACGCTTCGGTTAGTTATGAGGTAATTCACAGCAACTAGTTACAACACCTCGAGCGACGCGTCGGAGCCTCGTCCGCGAGGCGCACCACATCGTCCGAAGACGGAGCTTTTTTGCGAAGGACCCGTGCCGCGAGGTCCTCGAAGGCCTCGGCCACGTTCTGGTTCGTCTTCGCCGAGGCCTCGAAGTAGGGCAGGCCCTTTTCACCCGCTAATTTTTCAGCCTCAGCCTTCGACACCTGTCGTTTTTCAGCGGCGAGGTCGCACTTGCAGCCGATTAGGCACAACTCAACGGGCCCTTTTTTGTTCTTCTCGACGTCGTCGAGCCACTGGCGCACGTGGTTGAACGACGCGCGCGCGCCCACGTCGAAGCAGACCGCAAAGCCATCCGCGCGGCCGAAGAAGTTGGACGTGAGGGATCGGAAGCGCTCCTGGCCCGCGGTGTCCCAGATTTGCAGCTTGATATCCCTTCCTTCTATCTTTACAAGCTTGTCTCGATAGTCCACTCCGATCGTCGTCATGAACATGGTACCTGCGCCGGCGACCGTCGTCGTCAAGCAGACGCAATCACGGACACGTCGCGTCGATGGCGTGCAGGTTCGGACGCGGCGTCGCGCTGAAGCTATCCTCGTCGTAGCGCACGACCAAGCTCGTCTTGCCGACGCTGCTGTCGCCGATCATCAGCAGGCGTATCACCATGCGCGGCTTCTCCGGTTTCTTCGACGGCGCCATGCTTGACGACGACGTGCTGCGCTGCGAATTAATTTGGTGTAGCCTTGGCGGCCTAATCGATGCCTTACGCTTCGTTCTGGCGCGCGCTGCAGCGCAGCGCGTTCTAACGCACAGTGATGCGATACGCGGAGCCGTTATCGATGGCACACTATGGCCTAGACGTCCTTTTTTTGCTCTAATTCGCAATTTTTTTGCTCAATATTTTTTGAGCCAAATATTCGGGTTTCATCGGATTCGTGTACGGCGTCTAGGACCCGTCGGGGCGTGAGATTATGATTGGTGCATCGGCCTACTGCTCTCCGGAGCTTGCAAGTACCGCCAAGCGAGTTCGAGAGTCGCGCCTCTCACGCGGCCTCGCCGGCAGACTCTAGAGGCGGACACGACAAGGCAACTCCTACACGCAACGGAACCGCCCACGCCATCGCCGCGCGACCCCATCACCCACGACAGGAGACGAGAACTCACACTACCCCTTTTAGGCGGCGCAATAACTACACGGACGATAACTTTGTTCTTTGTCGATCACGATGCGTCAGGAACGTAAAGATGAACGGTCGAAGCGTCAAAGGACACCGCCAATCTAGTTGAGGCGGCCCGGCGCGCCCGGCACGTCGCCGGCCTTGGGGTTGGCCTCGATCTCGGCCATGGCCGTCTTCTCGGCCATCATGGCCGCGAAGTCGACGTCGGGGCGCGCCGGGTCGGAGTACTTGCCCTCGCCGGGGAAGTAGCCCGAGCAGTCGCACGCGTTGCCGTCGGCGTTGCGCTCGAACGGGTTGAAGTTCGTCTCCGAGCGCGGCGAGTTCGGGTCCCAGTTCTCCCAGAGGTCCTTCTTCTCGGGGAAGCCGAAGATCTGGCCCTCGTACTTGCCGGCGCCGCCGAAGACGACGACGGACGCGGGCGCGCGGGCGGCCGGGGCGAAGGCGGCGGCGGAGCCGAGGGCGAGGGCGGCGATGAGGCGGTTCATGATTGTTTTTTGTCTGTGCGTGGTATATTGTGAGTGCAACGCGCGTTGCGCGCGGGGCGGCGGTGATGTGTTGGCGTGTCACGGCCGTGCGTGTGCGACGAGGGTTGCGCGCGGCGCGGCGGTGACGCGTGGTGGCGCGTCACGGCGTCGCCTCACTGGTGTCACGGCGTCGTGCGTGTGCAACGAGGGTTGCGCGGCGCGGCGGTGATGTGGTTTGGGCGACGGCGCGCCGTTCGTGCACGCGCGTTGCAGGGGGACTGCGGGCATGCGACGCGCCCCCGTGAGCGGCCGCGCGCGGCTTGGCGGTGCAAGCGCGCGTCGGCACAGCCGATTGCATCGCTGGGCGACGCAAAGGCTGCCTGCTCGCCGCGGAGCAGCGATTTTGCACCCGATTTCGCAGCGTGCTGCAAGGATTGAAGGAATGGCGCTGTGCACGCGCGCGCGGCGAGTGAGAATTGCGAGACGCGGAGATCGCACAGTGAACTATGTGAGAGCTATGCCTGGTCAGCAGACTGTCAGACGACCCCGCACCGTCCCTTTGTTTGATGCCTGCATTCCATTCCGAAGGAAAGCTGATACGGGTCCCGATGGAGGCATACCTCAAACCGCACCCGCGGAACACGCTCTCGTCACACAGCGGCTCGGAGCGCTTTTTTGCAGCGGAACAGACGCAGCGGACCCACGCAACGCGCGTTCCGCCGTCGGACACACGCAACGAGTTACTACGAACGAAGCCGTTGCTGCCCCGGTCCCACCGTCATAAGAACTCGGCGGGGGCTGCGCAGCGCACCAACCAAAAGAGGCCACTGCTTCGAACGCCGCCGCCGCGGCCCTGGTAACGAAAACGCGATGATGGCCAACTTCCAGCGCCGCGACCTCCATATCAGAACGGCTCCGAGCCCCCGCGCCCGCGACGAGGACTGGGACGCCGAGGCGCGTCAACTACTGGAACGCGTGAACGTGTCATTACAAAGCCGGACGGCGTTCAACCACCTCGATTGTATCTATCAGCATCCTTCCACAAATGCGAAGTTATTCGTGGGGAATCAAACAGCAGCGAGAAACGTGCAATTACTAGAAGCCGAGAGCATTTATCGAATAGTAAACTGCCAGGAACTGACGTCGTGCAACTTCTTTGAGGGTGATGCCCGGTTCCAGTACCGACGTTTCCCGGTGAGTCGATGGCGGACAGAAGTGAACACAGACGAGGACATCCTCCGATTCTTCGAGGAGGGCTGCCACGCCTGGATCGCCGCAAATCTAGATGAAGGCAGGAACGTTTTGATACATTGCCTCGCGGGCGCGCACCGGGCGGGGACGACGGGCGTCAGCTTCATGATGCGCGAAGGGCGGTATAACGCCGACACGGCCATCCGGTTGGCCAAGGCCCTGCGGCCCGTGATTGACCCCTTCGGGTCGCTGCTCGAGTTGCTCGAGCGGCTCGAGCGCGCCTACGCGGCTTCCGGCCGGGCCGCGCTGTCGCCGACGAGCTGGGAGCATGAAGTGTCTGAATCGTAAGTTCTTTTTTGTGTGAGTTCTTCGTCGCGGCGACGGCGTGCCCCTTGCCGTTCGAGGCGTGGCATTCGGTGG
Organism: Pelagomonas calceolata; assembly: GCA_918797485.1. Lineage (NCBI taxonomy): Eukaryota > Pelagophyceae > Pelagomonadales > Pelagomonadaceae > Pelagomonas > Pelagomonas calceolata. Next base: position 2,381,705 of record CAKKNE010000003.1, on the reverse strand, counting down.
AGGCGTGTGGCGAGAGGACTTGTATTGCTAGCCCTAGTAGCACGGACCCGGAGCGCTTTCGCCAGGCGCAGACACGGTGCAGGCGCTTACCCTAGCCCCCTACGACGAAGCGCGCCAGGAATCGCGCGCAGGAGGCTTGGGCCCGGTAGCGCACCGGAACTCATACGACGTCGGCTCAGAACGGCCACACGCGCGATCGAAAACACCGACACGCGCAGATAGCTCAACGTATAGGTCAACAATTTTTGCGCACTAGCGGCCTGAAAGATACTAGCAAGCAGACCATCCTCCGAGATCCTGCTCCGCGGGCCTAAACGACGTGCTACGCGAACCACTGACAGTCAGATTACTGGGAGCAGTGACGCCCATCGTATTCTCGAGTGTAGCCAAGTCTCACGTGCGACGCTGAGGCAGCGCGCCCAAACGAGCGCCCACAGTGCACAGCACCAAAAACAAATAAGATGGCCGACAAGCGCGCCTACTGTCTAGGCGTCGACGCGCGAGCCACACGAGGCCCCGCCGGTGCGACGGTCAAGCGCTGCGCATGTGAAGTCGCGCAGTACATGCTGTTCGGCCGCGCGAACGCCCCGGCGAAGACGACGGAGGCGTCGGTCTACGCCTTTAATTGCAAGGAATCGGACAACGACTTACATACCGACGATAACGAACTTGGATTAAATGTCGTCAAGCTATTGAGGATGGAAAAAACCGGGGCGCCCGGGATTATCAAAACCGTATCTTCTGAAGAATGGCCCATGCATGATGACGATTGCGCTGGCATTGTCGATTGCGTCGGGGCCATGGTCGCCGAGGCCCAGAAACGAATTGGTACGAAAAAGGTAAATAAGCGGGTGGTGCTCATAACAGACGATTCTTCCTGTGCGCTGTGGACGACTGACGAGGACGCAGCACGGGCGAAGGACGACTTCAAGGGCATGGTCGAGCGGCTCGTGTCGCAAGTTTCTTTTGGGCTATGTGTGGTCATCGTCGAGACGGATCAAGAAAAAACTCCAGAGGCGTTGGAGGGCGCCAAGCTCCTCAAGAAGGCTTGTGGGGTGGCGACGAAGAAGGGCCCCGTGTCGGGCTTCTTTGTTAAAGGTAGTGCTGATGATATAGCACTACTCACGCAGGAGGCGTGCGGGCGATTGGAGGCGTGCAAGGTTCGTATACAAAAACCGATGGAACTCAAATTAGCGCCCGGATTGACGTGTTATGTCACTTCACAACCATTAGCAGAGGAGTCGAAACAACTAGCATTGAAACAACAAACAAGGGAGGCGGGAAATACCATAGCAACCACGAGGGAATATGTCCGAACGGATAAAGATGACGCGGACCCCTTTGATGCGGATGAATTAGTAAAAGCCTACTACTACGGCGGCGAGTACGTCCAGTGCCCGCCCGACGTTTTGAAACACGCGAATGAGGACGACGACGAGTACGGCGCCGTCGTGCTCGGGTGCTACGACGAAGCGTTAGGCTCGCCTTGGTCCTGTGGTGATGCGGGCGGCGCGTCGGGAAATCGAGCTCAGTTGCTGAGGGCTACTGGTGAGAGAAATAAGGTGCTACTGGCGGCCTTTGCGAGAAGTTTGAGGGACCAGAAGCAGGTCGCTGTTATATCGTTCAAGCTTACTAAAAAAAGTGCAAATTGGCGCCTGGCGTGTCTCCAACCGGCGCTCGAAGCGTCTGCGTTAGTACTCACTCCTCTACCTTATCAAGACGACGTGAAGCCGACGCCTCGCATTAGGCAAGCGGACATCCCAGAAGACCTCCAATCTGCAGTTGATCGGTGGTGCGACGCCCACACGTTGAGTACGAAGGACGTTTCTAAGATAAGACGGTGCGACGATCCAGTAGTGTTGAACTTACAAGATTTAGCTTGTGTGAGAGCCGTAGAGGGTGATGATGAGGCCTTCCAGGCGAGGAAGAAGGCTCGGTTTGAGAGATTGAAGGCGCCGGTGGCCGACGAGGCCGACGAGCATTGGCGTCATACGCTGAAGGCCTGGCGCGAGAAATCCGAGAAGTCGAGCCGAGAGCAACCGGGGCCCACGCAGCCTTCATTGAACCAAGCCGACGACATCGAGATGAACGTCGAAGAGGTGCCGGCGCCTCCAGTACAACGAGCGGAGGTGACATTACGGAAGCGCCACGCTTTACAAGATTTCGACGCGCACTGGGCGGTGGCCGACGACGATGCGAGGCGTAGTGTTTTGAGGGAGGACCTGCGCGCGGTGATCCTCGCGTTGGCTCGCGACGCGGAGGTGAGCGACGCCTATGTCAGAGAGGGCCTGGGGTGTTTGAACAGGTTGCGCGCCGTCTGCGGTCCGTGCCTGCGTCCTTCTTTTTAACATGCGCGGCGACGGCGTCGCGCCCCACGCCATCGACGAGCGTTCGTTCCCGCGCAGCCGGCCGCCACGAGGCCGAGTTCGACGCCTTCTTGCTCGGGGCCATTGCGGAGTCCAAGGTCGACAACCCGGTGCGGCGGCCCGCGTCTCGCACGCCGTCGACGCGACGCCGTCACCAGTCGTTCTCCGCGCAGGACTGGGAGGACGCGCTCGAGGGCCAGGAGCCGTTCGCCGGGGGCGCCGCGCCGGCCGAAGCGCCGTTCGCTGACGACGGCCCGGACACGCAGTCCCACAAGGGTGATGATGATGACGGCGACGACTTCGACTAAGACCTACGACTGTAACTAATTATGAAGGGGGTTCTTGCCACGCCTTCCCCTCGACGACGACGTTCTCGGGGGACCGCAGGTCGCTTTTGGGCGACTCAACGAACCGCGCGCTCTCCTGAGACTCCTCGTCGTCGCTCGACGCGCTGACGTCGCCGGCCTCGCTCTCGTCGTCGTCGGTGTCGGAGAACTCGGGGTGGCCGTGGCCCGCGATGGACGTGAAGATGGAGCCCCCGAACTTCGACCGGAACGTCTCGAGGCCCGGCCTCTGGTTCTTGGGCGACTGGTCCTCGGGGATCGCCGCGAAGACCCGCCCGAAGCTCCGTCTTATTTTCTTGCCGAAGCTTCGGATTCGACTTTCCGGTACCTTCGACGGGTCCTGGATTGTTAATTCCAGACCAACAGGTCTGTGATCAGAAGTATCCACCACCGGAAAGGATCTATGCGAGCGCACTACGGTTCTGATAGTAGTGTCCGCTCGGAACAACACGCGGTCGCACCAGGCTGGCAGGCGCTTCGGATCATATTCGATACCTCCCGGCTTGAGCTTGAAGGTTGGTGGGAACTCACACACCGGCACCGTCCAGTCCGACAGCACGCCGTGCTTCTCGTGGGCCCGGACCAACTCATCCGCTTCTCGCAGACTCCGCCAGTCGCCTTCACGAATGCAGTGTTCTACACTACCGTCCCAGACGTGGTCCGTGTCGAGCCGCCAATTTAAGTCGCCCGCCAACACGGCAATGTCGGACCTCAGCACCTTGGCCTTCTTCAGGATCTCCTCGAGGGCGTCCATGCGCTCGTGGAACTTGCCCTCGTGGGCGGGCCTGCGTTTTTTTTTTGTCTTGTCTCTGTGTGTTGTGTATCTCTCGACGCCATCGAGACTACGGAGGGCTTTGTACGTCCACCTCCACGCCATCGGCGCGTAGCTTCTCTCTGTGTCTCGTTACGATCCTCGCAGCCCGGACGCGAGCGATGGGCGTTCGAGACCGAGGGACGCCGGCTACATACAAGTGCGCGTTGATCGCCGTGCACGTCGTGGCGAAGCCCTCCTTCTCGACCACGAAGGTCGACACGAGACCGCCCTTGTTGCCCATGACGCCGGTGCCCAGGTCCCTGTTGACGACGAGGCCGCCGACGCGCGCGACCTTGTGGCGTTTTAAGACTACACTGACGTCGCGCTTCGCGAAGACGAGGAGCCTGTGTCGTGTATCTTTACGCCATCGACGCGACGTGAGGACGCCGCGCAAAGCACCGGAGCTGGCCCCACGCGAGCGACGGCTTCTTGCGCACGCTGAAGCCCAGGTGGTGCAGGCAGTCGCGGATCCGACGACTGCTGCCCAGCGTCACGCGCGCGCGCTTCTGCTGCGGTGATAATGAAGGGTTCGACAACGCTCGGGCTTCTTGTTTTTCTTTCTCGTGCCGTTTTTCCCGCTTCCGCCGCTGCCGGCACACGTAGGGTATCGCCAGGCAACAACTCACCCCCCAGGTCGGCCAGGCGAGGGCGCCCGCCGCCAGGAGCGCCGCGACGCTCTTGCCCCGTTCTAAGTGGCGTTCGGTCACGACGTGGGCTTCTTGCAAACACACAATACAGACGTCGCAGTGCTTCGCCTCCCGCAACCATCTATTCAATTGATCCGGCTCCAGGGGGCGGTTGCCGACGTTGAGGGTCGCGACGAAGAGGTTCATTGGTCTATGCTGTGCTGTGGAGTGCAAAGGTGCGCCTCGGCCGGTGCGCTTCGAGGGGCAGCACCGCGGCCGCTGCGAAGGATGCGCTTGGGCTGCGCGAGCGGTTGCTGCGCTTTATAGGCTGCGTGCGCCCATTGCTCCCATTGCGCATTGGCCTCTGCCTCTCGCAAGCGTGATGGGGACTAGGTTTTTGAATGCTTCCACGCGGAAGACGGGCCCGGGCGGGCCATTAACCATCTGGAGCTCGTTCGGGCTGGCGCCGGGCTGCCTGCTGGCGCCTCCTTCGCCACGATTCCAACTTGAAGTGGGCTGCCTCCGCGGGCCTGTTTTATGCCCAAGCGTCCGAATTTGGGTCTCGGGAGGGCAATTTCCGGTCCCGCATACGTCTGTGAGCCGCCGAGAAACCTTCTTGGGGGTTTATCGTGGGACCGCCGCCGTCCAGCTGCGCCAGCGTGGTTCTGGGACCGCCAATTTGCAAACTCAGTCACTTGCACCAACGCAGAGCATCCAAAAGCTGCAATACTGCGTCGCGACATAGCTGACCATCGCCTTGATGGATTCTGCAACAATGCACAAGCTACCCAAGCGTACGCGCCGCGGTGGGAGGCGTAGAAACAGGAGACGCGCTTCCATGGCTGCAGGTGCGCTGGACACCGCACCACAGACGTTGCCGGCCCGCGCGAACGCGATCTCATACGTGTCAGACAGCGAGGACTCCGTTTCCTCGGCCCTAACCGAGCTGTCCTCCTCCAGATCGCCGGCGCGCTCGCGCACGAATTCTTTCAGCTCGGTTTCATCCTCCTCCACGTCCTCCACGTCGTCTTCCTGCTCCACCGCGTCGCGCTGGTGGCACACGAGGGCCGACACGGACGACTACGACGACAACATCAGCTGGCGCACGGCGTTTGACGGGTCCGACCTGGGCCTCAACCTCGCCACCGCGGCGCGCACGCCGTTCGTCTCGAGCTTGACCGTCTTCCCGGCCGACGCCGCGCGCCTCGTCAAGGAGGCCGCCGTCGAGGAGGACGGCGAAACCGATGGCCTCTTCGCCGACGTCGTCCCGAACGTGCTCGCGCTCGTCGACGACGTGGCCAAGGCGCCCGTCGCGTACGCGGACGTCGTGAAGGCGGCGCCCGCCAAACCCGCGCCCGTCGCCGCGGCCGTCGTGACGGACGACGACGCGTCCGACGAGGAGGCCAAGGCGCGCGCCGTGCGCCGCTCGCGCCACGAGAAGCGCCGCTCCAGAAATCTGCGCAAGCTCGAGCACCGCGCGGCGCGCGCGGCGCAAAAAGCCGCCGCGGCCGACGCCTTCGACGCGGCCTGCGCCGAATTCTCGTGCTGATCTCGCCGCGACGCACACGCGCCGCGGCCAGCTTATTGTCCCTGCCCTGTTGTCAATGTGGCTTATTATCCCGCGCGAACCCTCCCGGAGGCTGATATAACTTCCGGCGTTTCGCCTATCTTGTCTTGTCTTCTTTTGGGGCTTCAAATGGATGACCGGGGTGGCCCCTGCTACGCATCGTTCCAACTAATTTTTACTCTCTCTGGGCCAGACGTTCATTCAAGGCGCGGACGCCCGCCTCGTGCAGGAGATCGCGCGCCGCCTCCAGGCCTTTGAACTCGCCCTGGAGCGCGGCCGCCTTGAGCTGGAGCTCTATGCTCCGGAGCTTTGCACCGGTGAGCGCGTCGCCGTCGCCGCCGGGCGCGCGAAGTTCTCTCGTGGAAAGCCCATCCACCGTCTCCATTATGTGGGCGTGCAAGACGTCATTAATTTGCTGGATCTCCGTCAAGAGCTGCCCCTGCCGCTGATTCAACTCTTCTTTGATTCCATGCACGTCGATCATGCGCGGGGCCCGGAGCCTCGCGGCCGATTCCCGGGCCCAGTCGCGTTCCACGCGCGCGGCCCGCCTCGCGGCCGCGTCAGACTCGAAATCGAGAGGGCCGCGCCGGAATCCGTTCGACATGATTGCCAGACAGAGCCCTGGATTTCTTGGCAGACGACACGCAGGCCTGGTTCAGCTCCTGGACGCTTTACGTCGGCAGCGGCGACCGCACATACATACTTACTGTTATTGCAATTCTCTACAGCATCGTGATGTTGTCGCGCGTCCAGTCCCGAAAGGCGCGGAGCTCGGTGCGTTCGGTCGCCGTGAGTCTCTCGTAGCGTTCGAGGATGGCGTTCGCTCCATCGCGGCCCTCGTTCGACAGGCCCAGGACGCCGCGGCGATGTGCCGCCACGAAGGTGTTGTTGAAGTCGGACGTCGTCATGTGGTGGTCGAGCATGTCGAGGATGTCGGAGCTGCCACCCGGACCGGGTGTCGGCCCGCACTTGCGGATCTGGACGAGCGCGGGGAGGACGTAGTCCTCGACGAGCTCGAGCTTCGAGTTCGCGCCGCAGGCGGCGCCGGCGTTGTTTGGGTTCCTCATCATCTGATACAAGACGCACGGGTTGGTGGCGTCGAGGCGCGACTTGCGCTTCTTGACCCGGTCCGACGTTAAGCGGCCGAGGGCCGCGAAGACGGCGAGGACGTCGCGGGCGGCGTCCTTGTCCGCGGCGTGAGGCAAAATCGGCAAAATACCTCGGTCCATCAAGCACTGGTCGCGGTCGAAGAGGCAGACGACGGGCGTCCGCTGGTCCTTCCGGCCGTCCTTGTAGTGGAGGCCGACGATGGACTTGGGCGAATTTACGTACACGTCGCAGTCCGTCGAGTACGCGCACGCCACCTTGTGGCCCTGGAAGCCATCGCGGACGAGTTCCGCGACCTTCGCGTCGGCGTTCGAGGTCAAGGCCTGCACGCACCGGACCCCGCGGCTCGTCAGCTCGCCGTACAGCCATTCGCAGATCTGGTAGAACTCCAGCCGGCCGTCGCCTACGGCGTAGCGGACCGGCCCGTGCGGCCCCGCGGCCACCGAAGGGTCGCGGAAGCCGCCCGTCGCGTTCTCCGAGTTGAAGTAGTTGGCTGCGAGGTTCATGTCGAAGACGGCGATGGGCTCGTCGAAGCCGCAGTCCATCAAGAAACTAAATGCGCGGTCCGTCGTGTTTTTGGCCTCCTGTTTCTGCTGGTCTAGGGACGGTTTCGGCGGCGTGATGCACTCGTCTGGGAACCGCTTCGACGCCCACGCGAGGGCGAGGGGCCCCATGTCGACCGCGACGAGGATCTGGCGGCGCTGCCCGCCCTGGCCCACGGGCCGCGGCGCGGCGGTTCCGCGCGGCCGGCTGAAGACTGAGGGGCGACCGGGCGCTGGTGGTGGGGCGTCGGTCTGGTGGCGCAGCGCGTTGATGCGGTTGCGTACCTCGGTCTTGGATTGCTTGGCGCAGTGCTGCTGCATCGATCTGTGGACCAGCCATCGAAACTCGTCGACGCCCATGGTCCGACGGAGCTGATATATGATCACGGCTGCAAAGCGGAGCGCGGGGCAGCTATCGCGCGCGGCAAGGCACACCAGGGGACGAGCCAAGGCTTGCTCTAGTGTCTTACAGGCCGCTAGCGTCAAGCCCTGGCTGGCGCCGCGACGCCTCGAACCCGAGGCCGAGGCCTCGCGCCAGTTGGGAGCGGTGCACCGAGGATGTAGCGGGAGCTCCTGGAGGTCGAGCTTGCTGATACTGCACGACCGGCACGGAGCAAAGCCGCAGATAGCTCCCCCCTTAATGGCTCCGGGGAGTACCAGTCCGCCTTTGACCTATGCTTCGTCGAGGCAAGATGGCTTTTTTTCAAGGCACTGGAAAAAAAAAAACCGGGTTTCTCAGGTCAATCCCCATCTCCTTTTACTTTTGCTTGGGAGGTGCAAAACCTTTGTCTCGCGCGCTGTCCGCACACGCGAGGACGCCCGTGCACGAATTCAGTCGGCGCGTACGCACGACAGCAAAAAAAATCAGCACTGAAAAAAAAAATTGACCTGAATTGATAATATGGCCGAGGAGCCGCCGAAACGGCGCCTGGTGGTCACGGAGGTGACGCGGGGCCGCAACGGCGGGCCGGGCATCCTGGCCCTCGGGCTCGGGGCGCCGCGCGCGGCACCGGCCGCGGTCGGCGTGGGTCGCCGCGGCGCCGCGCAACCGCCGCCGCCGCCGCCGCCAGAGTCGTCCGACGAGGAGGAGGTCCAGGAAGAGTACGTGGACGAGGACGGCGAGTCGTCGGACGACGACTTCCGCAACGACCCCTACGGCGTGAAGAGGGCCGAGAGAAAGCAAAAAGCGGCGGAACTCAAGAAGTGGAGGGAGAATAGGAAGGCGCTGGAGTTGAAGGACAAGTCGTCCGAAAGGCGGCAGGCCCTGATTGCGGGCCTCTCGCGGACGGGCGTGGGGAGTTACACGTCGTCGTCGCACCGGGGCGAGGCGGGCGAGCGAGTCGTCTTCGAAGATGCGAAACTCTTGTATGTGAAAACGAGCTCGGAAACGAGCAAGTTCGGTTCGAAGTACAAGAGCGCGGACCGGTGCATAGAATTAACGCCAGCCGGGATCGCTCGAGAGAATCGCGACTGTCTACAGGCAGAGATTGCGAGTCACCCGTCGCTTCCACACAGAGATTTATGTATTCATCGTGGACGACAAGGACGTCGTCATGTGGCGCACGAGCGACACGAACAAGGAGGCGAAGTTATTAGCTCCCGGTTTTATCGTCGACTTTGTTGGTACTGTTTCCGACCAGTCGACGGACGGCGGCGTGAACGTCACGACGGTGACGGGCTTGAAGGTGCTCATCGTCGACGGCGCCCGCGTCGCGCCGACGCCCAAGCCGGAGAAGCGCAAGAAAGGAGCCGAGGACGGCGACGACGACGACGACGACGAGCCGGCGGCGGCGGCCAAGAAGGCGCGCGTCGCGGAGGGCGACGAGACCGACGACGGCTGAGATTCTAAGTTGCACTACTTACTACTTGAAAGTAGCAGTCTTCGGCGCGCGGCGCTCGAGACGGCTCCCCGCCGCGCCGCGCCCTCGACACCCTCGGCGTCGTTCGGGCCGCTCATGTTGGTCATCGACGCGCGGGGCCCGGGCCGTGCGGCGCCGCAAATCGCGCTCCGGGACCGGTAGTCGAATGGTATCCGCAGTCGTCGATCGACTCGGCCTCGACGATCGCTCCAGAAGCCCGACACGCGCAGCGCTTCGTCTCACTAAAACTTCGTGTCGCACCCGCGTCGTTCGCCATCGTCGCGAGGCGGTCAGCCGCCGATCAGCTCGCAGGCTCCGTAGAACGGGGGTTCCCGCTCAGGGTGCAACGCCATCACTAAATCTTCGACGGTTTCCGCGCGGTTGGCGAAGTGCGTTATGCGTCGCCTGAGGTCGGCCCGGAGCTCGTCGCTGAGCGGCGGGAGGCGGGCCGACAGCAGGCGCCCGCTGGAGCGTCGCGGCGGGCTCTCGCGCCGTCGAGTGTGAAGCATCCTCGCGCGACCAAGATTTTGGATTGGCGGGAGTGCGCGCTGACCACGGCGCTCTCTCGCACGCCGTCAATGAAAGCGCGCGGCCCGGCGTGTCGCCGTGAATTCAACCTGAGCCAGCCTACAGTGCAGAGCGGTGGCGGCAGCGGCTCGCGACAGCTCGCAAGGACCGGTTATCAGCTCTTGGGTGCAAGTGATAGTTTTTGCACGGACGCCTTAGGTGTAAGGCTGTGCACGAGCGGCCTGTGCGCCGCGACGATTTAGGCTGCAGTCGGGTTTCACGGCTCCCGCGGCGCCGCATCCAAGTCTCAGCGCATAAAAACGTTGTAGGGACGCGCAGGCCTGCAGTGTGCTTCCATCGCTGCGGCGAGGCCGAGCAAGACGTGACGCCGCGCCGTATTTACTCCTTGCTCTCCCTACCTTTGTGAGAGCACAGCGGCCAGTGCGCGACGTGGCCGAGGCCTCGCGCTGTCAGACGTTTGGACGCGTTCTCGCAACACAATCTACGCCACATTTTACAAGGGCGCGGCATCCCACGTGCAGCACCGCAGCTGCCGCGCATCTGGTCCGTTGATCGCCCTCCACCGCCGCGAGTCGCAGCCCGTGGGACGCGAACGCCTGTCCGCTGGCACCGAGCCGCCGCCGCCGCGATTGTCAAGACGCTACTTTGCCGATCGCAGCGCCGAAGCGCTACCCGGCCCTAGACTTGTTTGCGGCGTCCGTGGACACTCTACGTGATGCCCTCGTCGACGCCTTGCACACGAGGCTTCGTCGATTCTACCGCCGGTGACCCCCGGCAATCGTGCTGCGGCTGTCACCGACGCCTCGTGCACCGTTCGAGCGTCGGACGGCGGACAGGGCGCGAGATGCCTTTGGCGACGTCTACGTGTGAACAAAAGGTCTCCGGGAGGCGCCGTCGACGTGGCGAGCACTGTAGGCGACCGCGGGCCTCGCACGTTCATGTTGGCGGAGACCCGCCCGCGGAGCGGCTGGGAGACGCCTCTGACGACGTCTACGAGTGAATGAAAGGACTTTTTAGGACGACGAACTTGGCGCCGTTGACGCGGCGCGCAATGGACGCGATCGTGGGCCTCGAGCGTTCTGTTGGTGGAGACCCGCCCGCGGAGCGGGTTTGACGCCGCGGCGCGCGCCAGGGTCCGACGTCGTCCATGATACCTAGATCATTCGAACCGCCGCAGATACGCACGGGCACGTGGCCACGAACGACTCCCCGACGCGCCGATGGCTGCACGTCGCGTCAATGGCGTCTCGCCGGTGCCGTCGGTTTTTTGGCCTCGCCAACGCCCCAAACCCCACGCCCGCGCTGCTAGGACCTCCGCGCGGGATACGTCGTGTAAAAGTTTGTCCCTTACTCGCGCTCCGGGGTAGTGCTAGGCCGCCGCCGGCACCAAAACGCATCCGAAGCCAAAAAGTTCCTGCCCGCGTTCCACCCATCCCTAGCGCGCGGTCTCGAATTCTCTCCTCGCGGCCGGTATCGTTCTGAAAAGCGGGAGCTAGTGCGCGCATCCCGCACGCGAGCAGCTGTTGTGCGCGCAAGCGCGTCGCCGCGGACGAGCTGCGTACGAGGCAAGCGTTGGGCAGCCCGAGATGGCGACGCCTGGCGCCTCCCGGCAGCCCTTGGCCTGCACGATGCTGCCCCACAAGAAGCCTACCAGTTTGGGGGCTCTGCTCCGCCTCGCCGTGGCGGTGGTGGCCTTGTACGTTCCGCGCGCTGTACCAGCGCGACGTCTCCGCACCTCGCTGCACTTGCGGCGCGCCCCTCGACGAGCGTGGACGCGTCGCGGCGCCGCGCCGCGCTTCTCCAGGCGCTTGCGAACTCCCAACAGCCTCTATTTCATGGCTGAGCTCACCGAGCGCTGCGGCGTCTGCGCGAAGTGCCAGTGGACGTGCGCCGACCAACCGGACCAGACGGCCTGCTGGATGTGTCAAAACGGGGGTGGGAGGTGTTATTTCCAACACCAGTCAAAAAGGGGGAAGTGGGACCTCCCGCCCTGCGAGAAGCCGCAGCCGGCGGCTCAGCCCACCGAGCGCTGCGGCGACTGCGCGGCGTGCCAGTGGACGTGCGCCAACCAACCGGAGCAGCCGGACTGCCGGTTCTGTCGAGACGGGGGTGCGAACTGCAGTTTCCAACAAGCGTCAATAAAGGGGAAGTGGGAATGCCCGCCCTGCGATAACCCGCGCACCTTCGACTTCTCGGAGATGAAAGGGGTGGTGGAGAGCAGAACAAGACAGCCGGAGTCAGCGCGCAAATCAAATTTTACTGCTTCAATCGACGACGTGGCACCCGACTCACTGGTTGATTTGCGCGCAGGGGCCCGGTCGACGACGAGGCGAGGGCGAAGGCGGAGGCCGACGGCGAGGCCGAGCGCAAACGGAGATCGGAGATAAAGCAGAGGAGAGACGCGGCCAAGCGGGACGCGACGGCGAAGTACGGCGGCAAGACGCGGGAGGAGACGGGCAGCAAGCTCGAGGGCGGCCACGTCGAGGACGCGTCGGCATCACTGCGCGACTTCGACGCCTGGGTCGACGTAGGCAAGCCGATGATCGAGCCGTTGCAGGGCCTCGACGGCTGCTTCTTCCACGCTCGCGACCTCGAATGCATGCACTGGACCGCGCGCAAAATCATTTTCACGGTGCCTTCGATGATTTATGCCGATCACCGGACTCACTGGTTGATTTGGACGCAGGCATTGGGTCGACAAGGCCCAGTCCCTGGAAGACTTCCTCTTCAAGTTGCGCTCGGACTTCGCCAAGCAAGCAGAGGAAGAAGATGGCGCTCCTGTCATCGACATCTGCAGGAAGGCCGAGGCGTGCATCTGTTTGTCGACGGTCGGCGCGCTGTGCCACGACCAGGCGACGGCCGCGGCCATAGAGTGTGCCTACGGCGTGCCGCTGCTCTACAACGGCCAGGTCGTGTTATTAGACCGCGAGGCCGTCGAGGGTTGCGTCAACGCCTGGATCGACCGTATCGAGGAACGTGAGCTTCCGATCTGGGAGGGGTTTGACACGAAGACTGCCGAGGCCTTCAACAAGAGCATAGACCCCGCTTACGCCTTCTCGGACGTGTTCGTGCCGGAGTCTGAGACACGCGAGAGGATCAAAGTCCGGCCCAAGGACCGCAAGGACACCATTCTCGCGCGGTTGCGAAGCGGTGCGTCTGGCGAATGCGGTCACATGCACGTGACGACGGTTGTCTACGTGGAGCGCCTCGGCCGGTACGTCAAGGCGTCGCTCGCTTTTCAGTCGCGGAAAGCCATATTGTCCAACATGCGCATCTATCCAACGTCGCGAGTGGCCTTGGTAGAACGCTTGAGGGAGTTCGCGGAGGCGCGGGACGACGACAAACTTCTCGAGCGATTGGCGAAGGGGGTCATTTCGAGCAGCCACCCGAACAACTTCGGCATCATCGAGCTCAAGGCGCACAAGGAGAGGGAGGGCGGGCAAGGTGAAGTGGGTCCCTCAAGAATCACTCCGCTACAAAAGGCGGCGAACAACCTCTACTTTACGATGTTCAACGAGGGCGCAGCGGCGAAGGAAATGGTCGAGAGCTTCTCGGCCAAATTGCGCGAGGACTTCCAGCGGTTCGGCGTGGACCTGGACAACATCCAGGAGCACCTCGTCGACGGCATCGACGTCCGGGAGGGCTTCGAGGTCTTCGACCTGGTCGTGCACGCGTTCACGGACGACGACGGCGCCGCCACGCGCGCCGAAAGGCACGCCCGGGACCACGCCGACGAGATGGACGTGTTCTGCAACGAGTTTGCAGTGATGCCGACTTCCCACACGCTGCCCTTCCTCTTCGACGACGTCGCGCAGCAGACGTTCAGGGCCTTCGGCGTCGCGCTCCGCGCGCGGATCTCCCAGCTGCCCGCGACCTGCCTCACCTGGCCCGACCCGGCCGACGACGACGCCGACGACTTGATCCCCGACTTCCCGCCGGGGGGCGGGGACGACGAGATCCACGTGTTCCACCACATGTCGTCCATCGAGCTCGAGAACTACGAGGCGTGAGGTCCCGGCGCCTCCGTCGTTGTGACTCGTAAGTCTTGTATTTCAACACGAACCGGGGCTTCGAATCGACTGGATCAAAAAGCGAGTCGATCCAAAAAAGCTTAGCTAGCGTGTGTAAGACACTAGCAATAAGGCTTTTTTTGTCGCAGCCTAGCTCTACCTACGCCAGCCGCAGCGCCTCCGTCTGCTCATTCGATCGATACCGATGCGTGCGCAATTGCTATTCCAGCTCTTCGCCGCGACAGCGCTGGCAAATAAGTTCATGCCCACCATAACCCTCCCCAAATTCGGCAGAGCCCAGCCCGCGCGGATCAACCAGCCGTCGAAAAAAGATACATACATGGTGAATGCCAACACGACGCGCCTCGTCGTGCTGAAAGTGCCGCACTCGGGCAGCACCTGGTTCGCCGCTTTGCTCAACCGCTTCCCGCGGAGCTACGTGAAGGAGGAGTCGATTACCAAGACGACCTCGAACAACGTGGACCCGTCCGCAATTCGCGAGCATGTGGCGACTTCGTTAGTCCGGCCTACGGACAAGATGGTCGCGTCGCGCAACGGCAAGCATGCATTTTCCCCACGGGCGAAGAATTTCGACTGCGGCGGCTGCGAACTCGCACTGCTCGGCCTCACGATGTGCCCCATGCGCTCGGAGCCGCCCTACGATTTTCCCAGGGGCGTCCCCGCCGCCATCTTCCACCAGACCGTCAAGTTCAGGACGATATTTTGGGCGCGCACGAACGTCGTCAAGATGAGTTTCGCCAGTAATGGTTCAAAAAATCGAACGAAGGCCTTCGTGAAGGAAAAGCCCTCCTGCGATACGTTCGCAAGAACCCTGGGCTACAAAATCGCACAACTGCGGTCGCTCGATGCGCTTTATGACGAACGACGGAAGGTGGACCCCGCACTCGTGTTAAAAGTGCGCTACGAGTCGATGCAGCTCGACGAGGCGGGGACGCTCGCGACGGTCGCGCGCTTCCTCGGCGTTGACGCGCCGCGGCGGTTCCTGAAGAGTAGCACCGCCGTCGGCGAGAAGCGCGCCTCCGACGATTTGAGGGACGTCGTCAAGAACTACGACGAGATACACAAATGGCTCGCGCCGAAGGGCGTCCTCGCGTCGCCTTGTCTCCTGAAAATGCTCGAGGTGCGAGGGCCGCAGGTCTTCGCGCCCTGCCCGGCGCCGGCGCTCGTCGAGCGGACGGTCACGAGCCTGTCGCCCGCGAAGACGTGTCCCGGGCCACGCGGCGGGGGCACCAGTGGAGATCCTTTGTCACATCAAAGGACAAAACGACACGACGGACGGCGCGCCTACTTCTGAATAAGATTCTGTGTGTTAAATAATACTTCAGCACATTAGCGACCCCCAGAAGAAGCGAGGTACCGCCCCCGCGCCTTCGCCATGACCTCGACCATGGAACCGGAGGCGCCTAGAAGCCGCGCGACCGGCGCGCAGACTGAGGATAGGACCGGGTCCTCGGCGATGGACGTGAAGAGCACCCCGATGACCTCGTGCGCCGTACACGCACGGATCACCTCGAACGACCCCTGCCGCGCGTCGCTCAGCGTGGCGAAGACGCCGTCCACTATTACCTGAGCCGGGGGCGCGTGCCACGACGCCCGAGCCTTGTACAATCCTGTTGAGGAGACGTAGTACGGCGCCGCGCAGAGCACGCGCACGTTTCTGGGCCGCCACTCGCGGTCCAGACTCCGCGACAGCTGCTCGACGAAGGCCTTTGTGGCCGAGTAATGGGAGAGGTACGGCGTCGGCTGCGCGGCGGACCCCGAGCCCACGTTTACGATAGTCCCGCCCCGCTCCGCGAGCAGAGGTAAGGCGACGCGGCACATTTTTGCTGTTGCGCAGCAGTTTACGGTAATCATGTTCTCGAGCATTGATTCGTCGAGCTCGTCATGGGTCAGGGGGTAGTCGACGCCCTGCGTGCGGGGGCGCGTCGACGGCGTCTCGCGAGGCGCGACCCGTCTCCACACGATCGACCCGTATCGTCGTCGAGGAATGCTGTAAACCTCGCGCACAGACGCGCAACGGGAGGCGAAGGTCGCGGACGCGGGCCACAAACCACACCGACGTTGTTGACCACGAGGGCCACGTCCCTTCGAATAACGTCCGCGACCTTGCCGTAGAAGCCACCGGCGGGCCCGGCGAAGTCGTGCGCGAGGATTCTACAGCTCGCGGCCGGAAACTCGGACTGGAGGTCGCCCGCCAGCGCCTCGAGCTTCGTCTGGTCGCGACTCACCAACACGACGGGCACGCCGCGTTCCACGAGGCCTCTCGCAAAGGCGCGGCCGAGGCCTTGCGTGCACCCGGTCACGAGCGCTGCACCTCGTATGCAGCGGCCCTCTCGTTTGAGTCGCGTGGCGCGCGGCCTTCTCAAGAAACGCGGCGTCCAGCCCCGCAGGGCGACGGCCATGCGCGCGCCGCAGTAGACGAGTGCGAGCAAACCGACGCCGCCCAGCATCGAGCCGGCGACCGCGCGCAGCGCCGCGAGAATGATCGTAACGAGCAATGGCAGGGCGACGAAGATCTTGGCCAGGTTCCTGTCGCGCGTCGTCTGCGTCTTGCTGCTCGGCATCTTGAGAGCTTTGTGACAAGAGGTATGCGCCGCGTCGTTTCACGCCGCTGATCAGCAGCAGCAGTAGGGTTTGAGTAATTATCGACGCCTGCGAAGCCTTTTTGCTGAACGGTACGTATGCGTCCCAGGTGGCTTTGCCAAGGAGAGCTTGCAGGCTGGCTCTGCGAGGAGGCCCTGGCGGCCCAAGGCGTGCGAAACGCGACAGCAGCACCGCAGGACTGGCGGAATACCTCCACCGCAGCAGCGAATAAGAGCTGCTGGCACGCAACCGCCGCGAGCCGCACGGCTGCACACTGTGGCAGTGCACAGCAGCTGAATGCAAGCGCTCGCACGCGTCGCTCTGATCGTCGCATTACAAGCAACGATGGCCATGACCGCAAGAGTCCAGGGCCTCAAACAAGCTCTAAGCAGTGTGAGCCCGGACCTCGTCCGTGCCGCCGCCGCGCGCATCGAGCCGCACGCGAGCCGGACGCCCATCTTGCGGAGCGATCAGATAGATGCCCGCGCGTCGTGTTCCATACATGTGAAGGCCGAGCACCTGCAGACCACCGGTTCATTCAAATATCGCGGCGCATTGAACGCCGTGCTCTCCTTAACAGACGAGGAAGCATCAAGAGGCGTCGTCGCGCACAGCACGGGCAACCACGGCGCCGCCGTCGCTAGAGCAGCAAAAGCGCGCGGCGCGCCTTGTTGCATCGTCGTGCCGCGGACGACCCCGGTCGCGAAGCTCGAAAACATAGCACGCTACTGCGACGACATCGTGCAGTGCGAGCCGTCGCCGCAGGCGCGCGCGCAAGCTTCCGTTGAAGCCGCGGAGCGGTTGGGCGGCGCCTCAATAATCCACCCGTTTGACGACGCGCGAGTCATACAAGGCCAGGGGACCATCGGGCTGGAGTTGTTGCAGGACGTACCGGCGTTGGACGCCATTTTGGTGCCCGTGTCGGGCGGGGGCATGCTTTCTGGTATTGCGACGGCGTGCGCGGGGACGAACACGAAGGTCGTGGCCGTCGAGCCTGCTGGCAAGCGCCTCGGCGACGCCTTCCAACGGGGAGAGCGGTGCATCTTCTCCGACGACGAGTTGAAAGCCGCCCCGACCCTAAAAACGGTGGCCGACGCGATGCCGACGCGGCTGCTCGGGGAATCTCTGGCCTGGCCCCTCGCGTTCGGTCTCGTCGAGGACGTTTTGACGGTCGACGACGGCCAGATTCTCGACGCGGTGCGTTGTACTGCTGTTGAGTTGAAACAGGCCGTCGAGCCGGCGGGCGCCGTCGCGCTCGCGGCGGCTCTATCCCCCGACTTCGCCGCGCTGCGCGCCGAGAAGGGGTGGGCGAACGTCGCGCTCGTCGCTTGTGGGGGGAACGTGGATCTGGAAGTTCTAGGACGGGCACTAAGTGGGTAAATTTAGGAAGCGGCTCAGGAACTCCTCGAGCGGCGGCCTCGACGCGTTGCGTTCGCGCTTCACGGCCTCGTAGCAGTTGCGGTTCGGGCCACACTCCTCGATCCTCTCGTCTAAAAGGCCTGGTATCCGCACGTTCTGCCCTTTCTTGAGGCCTTCTACAGCGTCGGCGAGCGAAGTATCCGTGACCGGACGCTTGTGCGGTTCCAAGGGCGCTAGCGCCGCGTTCGCCTCCTGACCGAACGGCGGCACGTATGACGGCAGCGGGTCGGCGCAGGTCTCCGTCGGGAGCCCTTCGCGCAGGTGGGCCACGACACACGCGACCTCGCGCTCGACGCGGTCCAGCACGCGCTCGAAGAGCAGCTCGTCGGCGACGTCGATGAAGGTCATCGCGAACCGCTTCCCAGAAGGGTAACTTGTAAGATAGATACAGTTTCCGTAGATGGGATACTGCGTCGGCCTCCAAGACAGTGATGGTGAGTTAAGCTAGCGGCCTGTAACACACATGGAAGCCTGAGCCTGTTAGAGGGGCCCGGGCGTGCGAGTCCCTGTGACTCAGCCCTTGCGTCCTAGTCCAGCCGGACGGGTGGGCCCGGGGGGAGCGGGAGGGGTACGGGGGACCCCGCGACGTAACCCGGGCGTAACTAGCCTGAGCCTGAGCCTGAGCCTGTGACATCGTGCGCTCTGAGTTCGCAGACGTTAAGTTTAACCATTCAAACATCACAATTATGCGGCCGGTCCGTTGGAACTGCTGCAGCAGAGGGGCCTCGTCCCGACCTTTTTCTTCACATCCGTGCACTCGAAGCGAACATCCCCCGCGCCAACGCGCGCGACCATCTGGTACCCGGCGCCCCAGGCGGCGGAGGTGCGCTTCTTTGCTTGCTCGTGGGCCTTGGGCCTCGGACACTCGCCCGGCCAGTGGAGCCAGCAGGAATGGCAGCTCTGACTCGTCCACGCGGCGCTCCGCCGGAGGCGCCCCAGCACGCCGTCGTCGCGCAGCGCGGCGGGCGGGCAGAGCGCGGCGCCGCGGGCCGCGCAGGCGGCGGCCGCCGCCGCCGCGGTCGCCGACTCGTTGTCCGGCGCGGGATCCACGCCGACGTCGCGGTTGCGGTCCGCCTCACTGAGAGGCGTCGCGTGTGTTGACGGGAACCGGTCGCCCAGCGGGTAAACGTACTGTCCATGGTCGTGACGCTGTGGACCGCCCAATCGCCAGAGTTCCGTGTACAAGTGGTTGTTGTCGTAGGGCACGGTCGAGGCGCGCCCGTCGGCGAGCGTGATTCGTCGCACCGCGCGGTTATCAATATCCGTGAGGAGCAGCTCGTTCGCGCGGAACGCCGCCATCTGGTGCGGCCGGCTGAACCGCGCGGCGGCGCCCGCGCCGTCGCGCCAGTCCTCGTGCTTGTTGACGTCGCCCGCGACGAGCGCGCACGCGCCCTTTTTCTTTCCCAAGCGGTAGACGGCCATGCCCGCGTTATCGGCGGAGGGGTGGCCCACGACGTACAGGTGGCCATTTTGCGGGGCCGTCTCCCGGAGGTGGACGTTGTGGAGGCCGCACGCGGGCTCGCCCGTTAATTTCTCGGCCCGCTTCTGGAAAGTGCCGGTCGCCCGGATGGAGAAGACGCCGTTCTCGGCCGTGACGTACAACGTCGCGTCGTCGCGGCTCAACGCGAGCCCGGCGAAGGTCTTGCCCCCCCGCATGGCGTCCTTGGATGCGACGAGGCGCACGTTCAAGGAGTCGCACCGTTTCGCCGACGCATGAATAGCGCGGGGCGCGAAGGCCGCCACGCCCGCGGCCTTGAGGGCCACGAACCCGACCGACCCGTCTCGCTTGAGGGCCACCATGCGCGTGTTGGCGTCCAGGGAACGGAGGCACGGCAGCTCGACGAGCGTCGCGCGCGCTAAATCAGCAAAATCGTCGGCGTGCGCCAGGGCGGCGAGCGGCTTCGTCAAATCCATGCGCCAGAATGCGGGGCCGTGGTTGGTCGTGAGGTACGCGAAGCTGCAGTTGGCGCAGCTCGCCACGCCCGTGAGCGAGTACCACTCCTTCGTGTCATTTTTGGGCGAGGGCCAGCGCCGGCTCCCAGCGACGCCGCCTCGCAATACGTCTACGATTAACAACGCATTCGCGTTCGAGTCCGCGACCGCGGCGTAGCGGTCGTCAATGACATAGATGCCCACCGGCCCTTTGCCCGTCGCGCGGGTGCCGGCGCAGAGCAGCGCTGCCAAGATCCATCGCATGCTGCTGGCGTGCTGCGGCCTATGACATTGGGTTGTGACGGCGCCGCCGCCGCGCTGCGCGCGTTCCTGCCACGCGCAGCCAGCCGTCCTCCGACCCGGTCAACGCGAGCGCCGACCTTACCGTCTCCGTTTTTCGCGCACCCGTGATTTAGCTAGCGGCGGTGTAAGACTCTAGCAAGCCTCCAGCTCCAGCCGTCATTGAGAGCTCACGTACTGTCACGCTACTGCGTTGAGAAGCTGTTACACCCAGCAATCCGTGCGGCATGAAGCTGCACCTCTGGGCCGCTCTCCTGCCGGCTGCATCAGCACTCATCACAACACCGCCACGCCATCGAGCAATCACACAACAAAGAGCCGCACTGACTCCACCATCACTCGAAGCCGCATCATTCGACGCCCTTGGTGGTAACACTGTGCTGAAGGCGCTGCGGCGACGCTGTGTAGGCCGACGCGCCCAGCGTCTCTTCGCTGCGTACAACGCCACGCGGCCAGCGGACTACGCCGAAACGCTCGCCGCACACGACGCGTCGGAAAAGCTAGAGCCGTTCCTGGGCCGCGACGTCGCCGACGACGTCCTCGAGGCCGCCAAGTCCGGCGCGTCAGTCACTGCCGACGACCTCGCCGCGGCCGCCGACGCGACGGCTGCCGTCACCGAAGCGGCCACGTGGGCCGCCGAGGCAGATACTGAGCTGCCGACGGCGGCGCTGCTCGCCGCGGCGCCCGCGACGCGCGCCTTCGAGGCAGATGCTTTTGAACGCGACGAACACGGTTGTATGACCACGGCGCTCGCCGACACGCCGGCGCTCGCCGAGGCGCGGCATGCGGTGACGAAGGCCCGGGCGAGGCTCGCCACCGCAGTCGCGTCGGAGCGCGCCGAGCACGACGGCCTGTTCGAGCTCGAGAAGGATCGGTTCGTCGTGCCCGTGAAAAGTGCGACCCCACCGAAAGCGCTGGGCCGCAAGCGCGGCGCGTCGCGGTCGGGCCGTTCCTCCTACGTCGAGCCCCACGGCTGCGCCGCGGCCGCCGACGCAGTCGAAGCTGCTTTGTCAGCGTTAGAGACGGCCGAGACGCAGCGCCTGGCGGAGCTGACGGCGCAGCTCTCCAAGACGGCGGATCCACTACGAGCCGCTCTCGAAGCCGTGGCGGCGCTTG
Source organism: Pelagomonas calceolata (assembly GCA_918797485.1). Classification (NCBI taxonomy): domain Eukaryota; class Pelagophyceae; order Pelagomonadales; family Pelagomonadaceae; genus Pelagomonas; species Pelagomonas calceolata. Next base: position 2,360,571 of record CAKKNE010000003.1, on the reverse strand, counting down.
ATGCGGCGCGGGCGCGCGCCCTGTGCGGCTTCGACGACCTCCAGGGCGTCGTGCCCGAGAGCGGCGCGTGCCTGGACCTCGTGGGGGCCCGGGACCCGACGCTGCTGCTGGACGCGGCCGTCGATAGTGTAGTGCCGATCGACGTAATCGCGGCTAGGGGCGGCGCTGTCGTTGTGAGTGGTCCCAACGGCGGCGGGAAGACGTCGCTGCTGCGCACCGTCGGTCTTGCCGCCATTTTGACGCGCCTCGGCGTGCCGGTGCCGGCGACGCGAGCCGCGGTGCCCTCATACGGCCGGGTGCTCGCGGACGTCGACGGCGCGGCGCGGACCGCGTTTCCCCAGCGGTCGACCTACGAGGCGCGCTGCCGCACGCTGGCCGCGGCGCTTGAGAGCGACGACGTTCTGGCTTTGTTAGATGAACTGGGCGGCGCCACCGACGTGGCGGAGGGCGCCGCCGTCGCGACGGCCGCTCTGGACGCGCTCTGTGACAACGGCGCGACGACGGTGTGCGCCACGCACGTCGCGGCTTTGAAGGCGCTGCCCGCTCGCGACCCGCGCTATTTGTCGCTGGCGTTCCGCGTCGACGAGGCCGGACGCCCGACGTTTTCTCCACGGCCTGGCGCTCCCGGAAAAGCCGACGCCCTCGCGGCGGCGGCGCGCTCGGGGCTGCCCGACGCCGTTGTGCGTCGCGCCGAGGAGCTCCTCGTCGCCGAGACGCCGGCGGCGCCGGCCGACGCCAACGCCGACGCGCTCTGGTCGGCGTTGGACGCTGCCCGCGCGGAAGCCGCCGACGCGGCGCAGGCCGCCGCCGACGAGCGCGAACAACTCGGCGAAGAGAGGGCCGCGTTGCGCGCCGCTGTTGCGGACGCGACGGAGCGAGCATCTCGTCGAGCGCGCATGGCCGCGACGCGTCTGGAAAAGCGCGAGGCCAAGCTAGAAGGTATGTTCCGCGAACTCAACAAATTTGAGTACGACGCAAAACGCGTCGTGGGCGCCACGTTGGACGCGGCTCGGCTCGAAAACAAGGAGGGCCGCACGGACGCCGTCGCGGCGGTCCTCGCGTCGCACGGCCTCGCCGCGGTCCCGCCCGGCAAAGATGTGAAGGTCGGCGACGACCTCCTGCACGTCGCGGGCGTCGACGTCGAGGCGGGCACGGTGCGCGTGCTCGCGGGTGTCGTCGCATCGATTGATGTGGACGTGGTGAGCTTCGAGCTCCCGGACGGCACCGTGCTCGAGAAAATCCCACGCTCGTCGCTCGCGAAATGGGACGTCCCATATCTCGCCGATGGCACGGAGGTCCTCGCGCCCGCGGCCACTCCGAGCGCGGCGAGCGCTAGGGGGCGGCGGCACGCGCGATACCGGTGAAGGTTGTATGTTAACTTGTATTACTCACGACTCCGCCCAGTACGTGAAGACGTTCCATACGACGTGGTTGTCGACGCCGACGAGCGCCTTCATGACTGGATCGGTCGTCGTGAGCTTGCCGCGCTGCGCGAGCGAGAGCAGGTTGAGCAATTCCTGCAGCGGCAGACGGACGTACTTCTTGTAGGACCCGGCGGCGACGACGCCCTTGACAAGGCATTTCGCCGCGACGTAATGCTCGTCGTCGGCCAGTTCGGGCGCCCGCGCTACGGCGTCGTCGAGCGCCCAGGTCGCGCTATACGTCGTACACGCATAACTCCGCGGTCCCCAATCCCGTAACAGGTCGAGTCCCTGGTCGCGCACGCACGGATTCGCGCCCGCCCGGAGCAAGAGCTTGATGAGCGCGAGCCGCTTCTCCGTCGTGATGAGCGCTGTCACTGGAAAGAAAAAGAGCACTCGCGATAGCATCGACATGCGACACCGGAAGCCGTCGACCAACACCTCCGAGGTCGAGTTCGGGTCCGCGCCGGCACCTATCAAGAGGTCATACCAGGCATACATGTCGTCCGTGCCGGCGACGTTCAGGCTCGTGATAGGCATTACGAGCGGCGACTGCAGCAGGCGTGCGTCACCCAGAGCGTCAGCCCTCGCGCCCCGCGCTACGAGCAGGCGCCCAATTTCCAATTGGTTGCGAGCCTCGTTCCGGCTCTGGGACTGCGCCGCGGCGAGCACGCACACGCCGAGCGCCGTCCGGCCGTCGTCATCACGCGCGTTCACGTCTACCCCATCTAGCTTCAGCATCGTCTCCACGGTTTTCCTAAAGCCTAGATTGATGGTTGCGCTAATAGCATTCGTCATTGGATAGTACTCTCTCATTGGTTACACTATAGAGAGCCTCAAATCACACACAAATAGGCAGAGGAATGAGCCGCGACAAAGCTGGAAGCTAGCGTACTAACCCACTAGATTTACAGCCAGGCGGGGCAACAAGACGATTGTAACCGCACAAATGCGCTATTCATTCCCGCAGCAAGCAATAATTGATGCCTAATGACTACAGAACAAAATGCAGTACACGTTGAGCAAGACATAAGCCCCGGAGAGCAACCCGCAGACACATCGGTGCACGTCGAGCAGGACGTCAACCCCGGCGAGCTCGTAGACGACCGGAGCATAGTAGTAGCCGTGACGAGCCGCCGCAAGCTAGGCAAACAGCTCACGATCGCGCGCTGCGTCGTGGACGAAGTGCGAGGCGAGTTGAGTGGCGGCCTCGCACGAAATGAAATTATCGACGTCGTCGCGGGCGGCGCGTCGGCCAAGGCCTTTGCCGCGGGGCCGGCGCAGCGGCCGCGGCACCGTCTAGGAGCGGTGGTGATTGAAGCAAAACCGAGCCGGAGCGGCCGCCGCGTCGCGCGCGTGCTGCGCTACGACGGCGCCGTCGCGCCGGTTGTCGCAGAGCCGCAAGTAGTGGATGAAGCACCGAAGACCGATAGAGCCGAGGTCTTCGCCGCGTGGCTCGACGAGAAATTTGGACGGGAGCGCCTCGAAACAGTAGTCGACGTCGCCGGCGGCAAGGGCGCCGTCGCCGCGGCGCTGTTGCGGCGAGGCGCCTCGAGGAAGGCGACGGTGATCGACCCCGTGGGCTTGGATAGAAACCACGCGGGCGAGGCCAAACAAGCAAGCGTCGACGACGCCTTCTCGGAGGCGGTGCGCCTGCTCAAGGAGCCCTTCGCCTACCCGCCCTCACAAGCGTCGAAAGCACTACTAGCAGAAGCCACGTGCGTCGTCGCGATGCACCCCGACGAGGCGACGGAGCCGGCCGTCTGCGCCGCGGCGTCGTTGGGTCTGCCCTTCGCCGTCGTGCCTTGTTGTATTTTTGCCTCGAAGTTTCCGCACCGGCGCCAGTTCTGGAAGTGCGACCCCGCGCAAGCCAAAAGGGGTGTGAAAGATTGGGACACTTTTTGTGCTTATTTAGCTGAGCGGGCGGCGGCGCTTGGTAGTTGCGACGTGAAGATTGATGAGCTTGCTTTGGTCGGGCGCAACAAGGTCGTCTATTCGCTCGGGGCCGCTTCGAAACCGTACGTGACCTGGCCCGGGGACTGCGTCGCCCACGTCGCGTCCTATTTACCTCTGGACGCCCTCTGCCTCGGGTCCCCGCGGTGCGTCGACAAGGAGTGGCGGTTTCATAGTGATCGGTCGCTGCGGCTGCGGCTGCACGAGGTGCGTTCGGAGATCAAGCGGTCAGACGACCGGCTCGAGGTGGGGTCGGAACTGCCCAGACCTCATCTGGGGGCGCGGCGCGTGGCGAACGCCGCCGAGCTCCGGAGCGCCCTCGACGAGGAAGGGAGTTGGGCCAGGAGTTGGCGCTGCGCGATTCGACTTGCCGCGGCGGTCCACGGCGTCGTCCTCGGGCCCGCGTACGTCTCGCACCCCCACCAGACGGGGCGTCCTTTTCTCTTCGTGGAGCGGGCGCAGCTGTGCGTCAGGTCGGGCTGCCACATATGCTCCCTCCCTGTCCAGATCCCTCGATTTGCCTACATTACGCCCTGGGACAAACGGAAGATCATCCAACCAGCAGTTCGGGGGTTCTTGGCGCGGCGCCGCGCGAGACGGCTTCGGGCAGAACGGTCGTTGTGTTGTTAGATTAAGCTGTGATAGTTTAGAGACGCGAGGGGGCAGGGGTTCTACTCGGCGGCGGGAGCTGCTTCTTCAGCGGGCGCGTCGGCCGGAGGAATCGTCGCCTCGGCCGTCGGCGGCTTCATCGGGCCCGTCAATTCGGTGTTGATGAGACCGGTGGCCGGGTCGATGTACTGGTCGAGCTGTGCCTTGAGCAACGGGATCTTGTCGAGCTGCGCGATCCACTCGTCCATGTCGATGATGCCGTCGCCGTCGACGTCGAGCGCCTTGATGAGGCCGTCGAGGTTGTCCTCGCCTGTGTGGAAATCAAATTTCGGGCGCCCCACGCCATCGACGCGATGTCGTCTCCGTATAACCTAACTCACTGGTTGATTTCCACGCAGGTACTCGCCTTCTTGGGTTCCGGGTAATTCGCCCAGAATCTTCATCAGGTCCGCGCGCTCGATCTTGCCACTCTTATCAGCATCAATCTGCTCGAAGACTCTGATCGACCCGGAGCCGATCTTCGCCCGCAGCTTCGACACGTCGTTGCGCTTCGACTCGAGCTTTTCGTTCTCCTCGTCGGTCCGGTTCTCGTTCATCTCGAGGATCATGACGTCGGCCGCGAGCTTCTCGAGGCGCGCTTCGAGGGATAAGTAAGTAGCTAGTTTGCCCGTAGCCGGATCTAAATTCGACTCGATGGCCGTCTTCAGACCAGGTAACTTGGCCAGGTTATCCACCCACTCTAGTAAGGAGATCTGGGCATCGTCGCCGCCGAGCGTCGACGCCATCTCCTCGAAGGGGACGAAGGGCGAGCCGTCCGTCGGCTTGTTTCTAGGGAGGCCCTTGAGCAGGCGCTTCAATTCCCCGGTGTCGATGCTGCCGCTGCCGTCAATGTCAATCTGATTAAACACAATAACCGCCGGCGTGGCAGCGGCGAGCGCGGCGTTGATGGCGTCGTCCTCCTCGCCCGCGGCCTTCTTCTCTTCATACAACTTCTTGAGGGCGGCCTCCGTCGAGGCGGAGACCGGCACCGCCGGCATGGACACGCCGCCACCCATGGTTGTTGCGGGTTCTTTGCGCGGGGGCTGCCTGGAGGCAACGTCGGAGCACGCACCGGGCTGTGCGGTGCGTTTTACGGGCTGCGCTGCGACGAGAGCAGGCCGCGTTGGATGCGGGAGCGAGCCGGGGCTCTTAATTCTGAGGCCCGCGTTGTCTCGGTTCTGTATCAAAAGCACCACTCCCACGACGCGTGGCGACGGGTGGCGCGGACCGATCCTCGATTTTGCCGACGAGCCTTGGCCCTCTGCATTTTGCAATTGCATGCACAGCTGGAGGCCGCGCAAGGCGCACGACTGCATTGAGCAATCGCAAACGACTGCATCGATCACTACAAGTGACACTTTGACCGCTGCTGCATCGCTGACAGCCGTGCGATGCAACTCGCTGCACTGCTCCTGCTATGCATTGCACAGATTGATGCCAAGCCGCGCGGACTGGGACCCGCCGGGCGCGACTACATTCTGTCAGTGCTGCCACAAGCTGAAAAACTAGGCACGTTATCAGAAGCAACAATAGAGGTGCCGGCCGCGACCGACGGCTCTACGCTGGCACAACAAGTCCGAGCCCTTGACGCGCAAGCCGCGCGCCGCATCCAGGAACGGGACGCGCGGCAGGCAGCGAGGAAAGCTAGGGAGACGCAGCGCGCCGTCGCGCGCACTTTTAATGCATTGAGCGAGGAGCCGGTGCTGGCACCGGTCGCGGACGAGGACGAGGACGAGGAGGTTGTGGTCGAGGAGCCGGTGCCTACGGAAATACTTTGTGTATTATGTAGAGAAGCGAAGCTTGGTAAACAGGGCTGCGCCGCGTTGTTGAGGCTCGCGTCGAGGCAAGGCGTCGTGACGGAGATAGGTATAGCCGATGCGAGGATCGACGACGGCGGTCTTGAAACGTTGCTCGAGTGGGCCCTGTGTCGAGGGGGGCGACGGTTGCGGGTCAAGCGCGACGCGTGCGGCCACTGTGACCTGGCGAAGCTTAAGAGAATGAACGCGACCGCGACGCTCGAAGTGTTGGAATTGGAGCATTTGGGGCTGGAGGATATTAGTGGGCTGGCCGACTTATTGACACCTCACGCTTCTTCCCTAAAGCGGCTTTCGCTGCGGGGCAACGCGCGGATCTGCGACGCCGGTATCGTAGCTCTCGCGAAGGCCTTCGTGAGGACGGCGTCAGCACTCGAAGTGTTGGATCTGCGGAACACGGGCTGTTCGGACGGCGGCGCTGTTGCATTAGCGCGGGCGCTGAAAGCGCGGCGCGACGCCGGCTTGCCAAACGTGGCCGTAGACGTGGGCGAGAACCTGCTGTCGGCGAAGGGTGCGAATGACCTCATGCGGGAGTGCGCGGTCTTGGATCTGAGACGGAACGACCTCCAGGGCGCGCGCTTGTCACTGAAAAACGCGCCGCACCTCAAAACCCTGTCCGTGGCAAGCTGCGCGTTCACTCCACTAGATGGGGAGGCTTTTCTGAAACAGGCCGCAAAATCTAGTATAGAGGTACTGGACCTCTCGGGCAACGCCCTGTGTGGAAATCAAATTTCGGACGCCCGTCGACGTCGTCTCCGTAACTGCATCTGCTCCATGGCGTGGAGATTCTACGCCATCGACGCGACGTCGTCCCCGTGGCCGCATCGGCTCGATGGCGTCGAGGCTCACGAAGGTCCACGCAGATAACCTAACTCACTGGTTGATTACACAGGCAACGCCCTGACGACCGTCGAGGCGAAACGTAGAGCAGCAAAGAAAAATCCCAAGGTCGTCCAGAAGCTCGCCAAGATCACGTCGAAGGTCGCTCCACAGACAAAGGACGACGGGCCTTCGTCGGACGCTCTGAGTCTCTGCGCTCGATTATTGCGGTCGCCAGCAAAGTTTCCTTCCTTACAATGGCTGGGGTTGCAGGACGTCGGCCTGACGCCGTCGCACAGAGGGCTGGTGTCAGCTGCTTTGAAGAAGCGGCGGAAGACTGGCGGCTCATCGATCGTGTTAGAGGCCATCGCCAACAACGCGGCCAAAGCTCCAAAGAGTAAGGGACCACAGATTTAACAAAACTAGTTCGGGCCGTCGGCGCGCCGCGCGTGCCGAGCTAACCGTCGACGGAACGCGTCCGGGTCCACGCGCGGCGTGTCGTCGGAGTCCGACGACGAGAAGTCCGCCTCGCCGTCGTCCGGACCATTCAGACCATTCACCGGCGCCGCACTCGCGTCTGGCGGCCCGGCGCTCCTCAAACAATCGAAGGCCGCGCCGGCTCGCCTACCAGCTCTACCGACGCCGTGCCGCGCGTCCTCCGACGCCCGCGCGAGCCCGCCGCCCAGATCCCGCGCGCCATCGGCCAATCCAGAAGCAAAGAGTGCCGAGGACGCGCCCATGGCCCGCAACGGATCCCGGTCCACGATGACCCCTCTCACATACGCGCGGCAGCCCAGGAACGCCCCAGACACGACGCCGCGCACGGCGCCGAACGCCGCTGACAAAACGTGCCTCGCCGCGTTCACGCCACCGCCGGCGACGTCGCCGGCCACGGGCACACGCGTCATCGTCGCGGCCGCCGTGTCCAGCACCGCGCCCAGGCCGTCGTGGACGCCATCTAACGAAGTGGTGGCACCCTTCAGCACACCTCCGATCGATTCATCCGCGACGCGACAGAAGTAGGACAAAACCTCGATCGTGTCGCCGTCGCGCACCGCTCTTACGATAGATGTCACGGCCCCCTTGGCGCCGCGCGTAATGCCCCTCAACACAGCTCCGCCCCCATCGGCAGCCCCTCGTAACGCAACTTTGGCCGACGAGAGCTTCGACTCCCCCTCATCGGTTGGTTCCTCTTGTAACAAAGCAGCGACCCGATGGACACCCTTGTTCAGCGCGTCGAGGCCCGTGGAGGCCAAGGATTTGAGAGCTAACCGATTCAACCACGCGAAAAACCCGAGCCGCGTCCCCAAACCTTCCGCACTGACGTGGCGCACGATGGCGCCCGTGCCCAGCGGTCGTCGTCGCTTCACGAGACCCGTCGCGGCGTCCTCCTCGCAGTAGGCCGCGGTCACTTTTATTCGCGCGATCGTGACGGACTCCGTCCGCAGATAGCGCTTGGTCCTTGGTACTGAGACATCGTTCTGATCCGACGAGTACTCGTCGAGCAACCCGCCGCCCAAGTCGTCGCCTAGCGCTCTTGCTTCGATAACTTTCGTCGCATATTCTAGGCCATAGGCTGATGTTCTACGCCATCCCGTTGGAGTACGCTCAAAGAGCACGCAGGCGTAGGCCGGGCTTGCAACAGCAAATTCAAAGACAGCTACGTCGGACGACGTGAAGGGCTGGACGTGAAATTCCCCGTACCTGTCCGTCACGATGCACGCGTGCACGGGGTCCTTCCTCCTTATCTTTTTAAGGCGTTTCCCGCCCCGCGCGACGAAGGTGTCCTTGACACGTCTCAACACTCGTGTCAGCGACGTGTCCGAGAACTGCAAATCGTAGGCCGCGACTTGAAGGTGCACGTTGTGCGCCGCCACAGACAGGACGACTCGAGCCTCTCCTCTAGGATCGCCGTCGTCCGGAATCGTGGTGCGGGAAGGACATCGGAACCGCAATACTAACGTGTCCACCTGTAGACATTTTTCTGTCTTCGGGCGAGAGGGCGGCGGCGCATACACTCGGACATCTCGAATCCGACACGTGATCTTGCTGATGGGGTTCTCGCCGTCACGATACCTCGCTCTTAGCGTTGTTAGTATAGATCGTAACTTTGTCAAGGTAGAAGGCTGCTCGAGGCGCGTGTTATTCGCACCCGCGCGCCACTCGACTTCTAACGTTAATTCACCCTTGATCTGGACATCTAACCCAAAGAAACTCTTGAGCCAAGCAGAGGCCAGGTCCTTCCTATGAACATAGGCCATTAAAGCGCCGCCGACGATTATTGCCGTGGCGAGCTGCGAGAGCTGGAAGAGTAACCGGGCCGCGCCCAGGAGGATGAGGTATGTCAAGTAGAGCTCGAGCATCGCTTTTGATTACCGAGTCGCGTCCGCGCTCGCGACGCGCTGGATGAGCAGTAGTGTGTTGGCACTGTTGGGGCCCAGCCTCCCAGGAATGCTCACGACTGCGGCAACCGCTCAGGTCGCTCGATACGTCATTGAATCACGTCTTGCTGTGTGTCGGGCCATCGTTTATGGTCGCACGACGCCGACGGCACGCACGGCCTGGGCACCAAACAACACGGTCATCCGGCAGCTCAGGCCTGCAAAGTTCTGCCTAGGTTTGGCGGCGCGTGCGTTTCGGCCCGCAAGGGCTACCAGCAGTGCTCGGAAAGCTACCGCAACACGCACTAGGCGGCTCAAAAACTCGCGCCCTCTCGAGCGCGGCGCCTCACAAGCGACGCCCCAAAGCACGCACAGACTACGCCAGTAGCCCAGCGCTGTGCCCACAGCGCGAGCTCACTGCGCCGCGAAGAAAGCGAAGAAACGCCACTGCAGCCGAAACCGCCGCACCCACACGAAACAACCATGTCCGCCAGCGACAGCGAGGAGGACACGCGTTCACCTGCACAACGCATCAAGGACGGCCAGGAAGAGTTCGCCGAAGAAACCAAAGCTGGAGACGCCCTCCTCAAAAAAGCGACGAAGGGCGAAGCTCGACCGCTGTCCGACTTTTTCTTCTGCATTATCAGCGCTAGAAGACCGGGCAACGTCGTCAAGATGGAGAGCACCCTCAAAGGCTGCTCCCCGACGTGGATCGTGGCTGCGGGCGACAAGAAGGCCTATGAAGAAGGTGGTGCTACGAAGGTCATCGAGGGCGGCGGCCTCTGCGCCTCTCGCAATAAAGGCTTGGAGCTCGCCAAGAAGCTGAACAAGCCCTGCGTGCAGTTATCTGATGATCTCAAGACCATTAGCTTCGTCTCCAGTAAAGAAGATAAAAATTGGACCAAGCCAAGCTCGCTATCAGCAGCCAATGTCAGGGCCAAGAGCGCCCAGATCGAGCCCGTGAGTCCCGGCGCGGCGGCGCAGTACATCGACTACCAGTCCAAACAAACTTCCAGTAAGTTGGGAGGCACGTACCCGTGCGGCAACGCGGGGCAAGGCTGCGCGATGGCGCCCGTCGCGGCCGAACATTTTGTGGTGGGCGACTTCTTCGTGTCGCAGCCGTCGGCGACCTGTAGATTCGACGAAGAATTGACGCTGAAGGAGGATTATGACTTCACGTGCCAGCACATTCATCTGTATGGGCGCGTCGCGCGGTGCAACCGTCTTACATTATTAGCGGAGCACTATGTCAACGAAGGCGGGGCCGTGTCGATTAGGAACGCCACGGAGGAGAAGAAGAACATCAAGCGCCTGCGGTCGAAGTGGCCCGGAGTGTTTCTTGGAAGTCCCCGCGGCGACTCGGAGGTGCGCCTCATCTGGGACAAGCGCGACGTCGTGCTGGGCGGGAACCGCGTCTTCGAGACCTACGACGTCCGGGGCAAGCTCACGGTCTACGACAAGGACGAGCAGAAAGATATAAGGAGGAAGCGCCTCGCGAAGGGCGAGAAGCGTTTGGCGGAGGCCCATGCCTCTTGTCTGGAGGAGGCGCTCCTGCCGCCCGCCGCCAAGAAGGCGAAGAAGTAGGTTACCGGGTGGACTAACACAAGTTATCGTGACTACAAAACTCAGTCGCGCGCGAGCAGGCCCGCGCCCCACGCCTCCCTCCTTTTAACAACACGCGTCGACGCGGAGCTCGGTCTGACGGTGCTCGCGCCCGGGATCGCGCTGTTCGCGCTCATTGCCGTCGTGGCGCAGTTCGCGCACCCGGTATAGAGGTGCCCTCGCGGACAAAAAGACGACGACGCGGCGGTGCCGCTTGACGTGGCCCTCCCGCCGTCGCCTCGATGGACTGGCTTGGGGCGACGCGGAGATCCAGTGCGGATGTACTTCTGGTAGGCTAATTCATACAAGTCACTTAGACTTTGACCTTGGGGGTCTGGTACGAGGTCCGGTCCTGCAGGAAGTGGGCCACCTCGACGGCGTCGCACGGGGACCCCTGGTTGTAGGCTTCGCCGATGAGCTTGACGGTCGCGGGTGAGTCGAGGTCGAGGAGCCGGTGCGGGCCCTTCGTGTGCGCGTCGGAGAGGAGCTGCGTGGCGATGGGCTCGGGGACGTTCGGGATGGACGTCTTCAGCATGCTGTAGTAGACCTCGAAGCAGCCGTCGTCGTCGTCGAAGCCCCAGTAGCGCTCCGTCGCGGCGTGCAGCTTCTTGGAGACGCCGTACTGCGCGCGTGCGATGTCGAGCGCGCGCCGGTCCGTGGGCAGCGCGAAGCCGAAGTGGAAGGCGAGGCAGGCGAGGAGCGCCTTGTGGAAGTCCGAGTCGAGGAACCGCCGTGGGGAGGTGCTGCAGATCTCCTCCGGCGTCGTCATCGCGATCCACGCGAGGAGGACGGGCAGCGACGCCTGGCCCTGGCCCGTGAGCGCGTCGACCGCCGTCGCCATGCAGACGACGAGGAGCGGCTTCTTCGGGCCGCCCGCCTCGAACGCCTTCGGCATGATGTCGCGGCGCGAGACGATGATCTCGCGCTTCATGATCGCGAGGAGGCGCTCGACGTCGAGGCGGCTCAGCGGCACCTGCAGCTGCCGCTCGAGGCGGTTGAGGAGGGCGAAGGCGCAGCGCGCCAGCAGCTGGAACGCGCCGAGGATGCGCTGGCGCTCCGCCTCGTCGCAGCAGTCGTCGGCGTACAAGTAGAGGGTGCACGCCTCGAGCACGCGGCCGCCCGACACGCGTTCGAGCTCCGCTCTCGCAGCGCAGACCTCGCTGGCCTCGGCGAAGTACGGCGCGTCCGTGCGGTAGACGCGGTCCGAGTGGCCCTGGCCGGCGGCGGCCAGAATAGATAAGGTCCGCGCCCCGGCGCCGCCCGCCAGCGTGCCGCGCGCGCGCAACGCGACGAGGTAGGCGTTCGTCGCGATCAACAGGAGGTACTTCGCGCAGGCCGCGCCGACGACGGCGGCGGACAGCTTCGTCCGCTTGAGCACTTGCGCGACGCTGGCGCCCATCTTGTATCTGCTGTCGTCGCACGGGCGCAGCTGCGTTTGCTCGTCCTGGACCAAAGCGAGCACATGGCGCGACATCGTTGTAAGCGGTCTAGCTTTTTTGGCTTTTGAGTGCTGGCAGTGAGTGTGCACAGCTACGCGCTGTGGCTAGGGCTGGTGCAGCGGCGCTGCGGCGCAATTGCGCGACAGGCTTTTTGCACTCAATTTTGGCCTTGTTGCCAACGACAAACAAGATGGCCCGCAAGACTGCGTTCACCGTCGAAGGGAGGCTGCAGCAGACGTCTGCAGCGGTGATTCGACGCGTTCGTGGGCGGTAATCAAACTACGAATCAGTTTGTCCTGGAGCAGTGCGGCGCGAGTGAGATTGCGGACGCGCACGCGAAGGAACTGAGGCAAAGGCCCTCAGCGCAGCGTACCTGATCTTATATCTTCAAGCCAGAGCGCGCGCGCTGTCGAACGCAGCCGTATGGCCGAGGTAATTGACCTGCGCGGCGACAGCTCTGGAGACGAGGACGCCGCGCCCGTCGCGAAGCGCGCGCGCACGTCGACGGACAAGAACGACGGCGTCGACGGCGCCGATCCGGCGCCGCCCGCCAAGCCGCTCCTCGCGAAGCGGCGCGATGAGCGCGGCGCGATGACGGCGCCGGCGGCGCCCGCCGACGCCGCGCCGGTGCCGCGGCCGACAGCCGTCGACGCGGCGCCGCCGGCCGCGGCGCCACCCGACGCGGCGCCGCGCCCGAAGCGCCGCCGGCCGCGCCGCGCGGTCGACCTCGCCGACGCGGCCGCGGCGCTCGACACCGACACGATCAAGGGCTGGATGCGCGACCGCTCGGCCATCGTCGACGTCAAGCGGCCGCGCTACGACGCGGTCGCCGCGGCGCCCGCGGACCCGCTCGCGCCGCGGCTCGCGCCCACCGCGGCGCCCGAGCTCGCCGCCGTCGTGGCGCGCCTCCACGGTGGCGACGGCGCCTCCGCGCGCGCGCTGCTGCCGGTCAACCGCCACGGCGCTGAAGCGGCGCCGGCGCCGGCGCCGGCGCGCTTCTCGGCGCGCTTCGACGACGACGAAGACGACCTCGACGCGGCGCCCGGCGCCTGCGTGCCGTTCGTCCGACGAGGCACCGGCTACACGCCCTTCGTCGTGTGCCCGGATCATCAGCGGCGCGAGGCGTGCCGCCTACGCGACGAGTGCCCCGCGGACATCCACGTCCTTTTTGGTGGTGGGTACGCGCTGTACGACTGCGTCGTGCGCGACGCCGACGGGAATATAGTGGTGGAGAACGGGAAGTTCAAGTGCGAGTGCGGCGCGGCGTGGACGACGCGCCACCCGACCAGCGGACACTGTACGAGGTGCGGCGGCTACGAGGAGGGGCTGGCATTAGTGTCGCGGTGCGAGTCGGAGGGCACGACGCCCCCGCACTGGATGTACACGCGCGACCGCGCCATAGCGGCCCTCGCCGCCGCGGAGGACGAGGATATCAAGGCGCAGGCCGAGTTCGAGAAGACGGACGTCGCGAAGAAGTTGCTGCGCGAGATTCGCGGCGGCGGCGGCGGGTTAGTGATAGACGAGGGTTCGTGGAACAAGCAGCGCCCGCCCCCGCTGTCCTGGGCCGCGTCGGACACGTGTGCGACGTCGGCGTTTGGCGTTGACGCCCCGCTCCTCGCATGCTTCGCGCCGGCGACGCCGTGCCCCCTGGAAGCGACGCGGCCGAGCTTTGTCGCTCGGTATGAAGGTGCGGAGCGCGCGTCGCGGCATCAGACCACGACGGCGGCCCCGACGGAGAAGCGCATCGTCGAGAACGAGGGTGCCACCTACCACACGGATTACATGGACCCGTCGCCGGCGACGGTGGAGGACGCGCTTCCTAGCGAACACGGTTCTGAGCGCGGCCGCGCCGGTGTTCGTGTTAAAAAAGAGAAGAAGGCCGCGGAGAAACAGCGGATCGAAAACTCGACGAAGGCGAAGTACGGAGGGGGCCTGGACTACGACAAGCGATGTCCGAGGGAGCTGGCCGGGGAGCGATGCATCACCAAAAACAACAAGAAGGCACCCTGCCGCTTCTGGCACGCGCCGGACGGCAAGGGCGCGCACCCGAGGTACATTTGGGACGCGGACCTGGGGGAGTGCGTCGAGCACGACCAGCCGACTTACAAGTCGAAGTGGGGCGCGTTCTGTGCACGGTGCGGTTCGGCGAAGGGGGGCGGGGCGGACTGCGTCGGCGGGGCGGACTGCGTCTCGTGACCCATCCGTCGCGCTAGGACAGAGTAAGTTGAGAAGTATACTTCACACAAATTACTGACCTGCGTCGCGCCATACAAATCAGCGGCCATGTCCTGCGAGAACGCGTCCTCGTACGGCTCCTCGGCCTCGTCGTAGCTATCGAGGACAAGGACCAATGCCGAATTCCCGTCGGTCGAACAATTCCTGTAAGCGCGGTAGGGCGTCAATCTCGTCCTCCGCCGCACAAGCTTGAGGCCTTCGCGAGCTTGACCTGCAAAGCCATCTCGTCGCTGCACTTGTCGACGGCCTTGCCTCCCCGAAAGAAGACGAAGGCCGTTGCAGAAACATCACAGGCCTTCGCCAGATCCGTGCGCAGGCCCGCCCTCAGCAAGATCGCCCGGGGCCAGAACCGCAACGCCATGGCCCCGAAGGCGTCCCTCAGTTTTTCTGTTTCTTCCCCATCTTCGAAGAACAGGCACAGCGTTGTTTCTGGCGGCGCCGTCTCGCGCAGCACGTCGAATTCGTTTTTGGAGTACACGCGCCCATTTGGTGGCGGCGGTTCGAACTGCCTCACAACTAACGCGCCGCCATGATCTAGCGGAGGCGTATCCAGGTAGTATCCGGTACCTGATCTACGTGTCGTGAAGACGCGGCCGGGCCTTGGGCCAGTGTATGTGGCGCTCGCCTCGAAGGCGTCGTCACTTTGTGTTACGTCTGTGTAGTAGCCCTGGCCCAGGTAGCCCCGCTTGAAGGCCTTCCCTGGTCTTGATCCAGTAAACGTCGCGCTCGGCTCGAAGTTGAGCGAGGCTATTGCCTCGTCGCCGGCCGTCGCGTCCTCTGCCGGCGCGGCTTCTTCCACGACGGCTTTCCGTAGGACGACGCGCAGCGTCTTCTGCGCGTCCACCAAGTTCCCGACCGGCACGGCGGCGTCTAGCTCGCCCTCCGCGTCCGCGGCCGCGAGCGCCGCCGCGTCGACGCGGTCCTCCGGCGCGCACCGCCGGTTGTAGTGGCGCGCGAAGCGTTCGACGTAGGTTTGTAGCGGCGTCGCGAGTTTCGACGGGGCGACTTCGAGCTTTATCGCGTGGAGCTCTTTGTCGGTGGCGTCCAAGAGCCTGAGGATGACAGATGCCTTTTTTGGCGGCACTGCGGGCATTTTCGCTGTGCTTTTTTTTGTTCGGTGCCTCAGAATATGCCTTAGAACAGCTCTCGCTGGTCAGCACACCGACAGCGTCATCAATGCGGCCAAAAGCCGAAGTGGACTGAAGTGGTGAGTTAACTAGCGTGCTATCACACTAGCATGCACCGGAACCCAAGCCGCGGGCGTACGGCTGCCCATCTCGTCCATCAGGGACTTCGAGTGAAGGCAGGCAGCCCAACCGCAACCCTGCCACAGCCCAGAAGCATCAGTGAGGGCAGCCTGTACGCGCAAAGCATCAGTGAGTGAGGGCAGCCCTGCGCGCTATGCTCGCGCTCCGCTGGCTCGTCGTCGGCACGGCGGCAGCCACGACGCTCAAAGACCTCTGCCCCAACAAGCATTTTGAGGCAACGCTCGAAGACATCGACGACGCCGTGCTGCGGGGTCCGCCGTACGACGACGTCCGCGACCAGCTCGCGCTGAGGCACGCCACGGAGGGCCGCAAAGGGCTCGAGATCGGCGGCCCGACGCCGCTCGCCGCGAACCTCTATGGGCTACTGGCGAGCTGCGACAACCTGGCCACGTTCGAGGATCATTTTCATGGGAGACCTGAGTTGATAGATGGAGCGGACTTCGCCCCGGCCGGCGAGGCGATCGGCAAAACCCTGGTAGGTGACGCTTCCAATCTCACGAACCACGTCGCCGAGGGCTCCTACGAATTCCTGTTCGCGTCACATGTATTGGAACACACGCGAGATCCGCTCGGCGCCTTACTGAGCTGGGATGCCGTGCTCGCGCCGGGCGGGACGCTGTTCCTCGTTCTGCCCTGGAAGGCGGACACATTTGATCACGCTCGCGCCCCTAACACACTTGACCAGCTCGCCCAGAAACACGTAAGACGACGGACGAACGAAGACGCGCTCATGTCAGATTTTGAACAGACAATTAGGTCCGTGGACGTCACGCGCGACTGGGGCTTCCCGCCGGGGAGCGGGGCGGCGGAATTGAGGGAAAGAACTCTAGCCTCGGAGAAAGGAATGCAGATGCTGCACTGGCACGTCTTCGACTTCCACCTGCTGAAGGAGCTCTACGAGTGCCTGAACTACGACGTCGTGGTCCTGGACCTGCTCCGGCCCTTCCACCAGGTCATCGTCGGGACGAAGCGTATGTCGTCGTAACTAAAACTGTTGTGTTATTACATCACATCGTCCAGGAGGACCGCCGACCGGAGCGCGTCCAGCAGGGACGCGTCGAGCGCGGCGTCGATCGGCGACGGCTCCGGGTGCAAAGCCGCGCACGCGTCGTCGCCGTTCGAACCTTTGAGCAGGCCTCGCAGCGTCGCGTCGCGCAGCCAGTCCGTCGACGACGCGAGCTTGAGCGAGACTTCTAAAGCAGCGCGCGCCGCGACGCCCCAGGTCGTCTCGTCGTACGACAGGGCCTTCGTCAGCGAATCGGCGTTGTCGTCGAAGAACGTCAGAGGCGACGCTCCGTTGCCCGTCGTGACCACCTGCGTGGAAATCAACCAGTGACGTCGCATCGATGGCGTGGAGGTCGACGCGACGATTCGGCGCGAACCCGCCGTAAAATTTTGATTTCCACACAGGTGACCACGAGGCCGCCGCACGTGGAGTTGAGCGGAGCGGCCACGGGGAGGCCATGCTCTAAAGCTAGGAAGCAGCCCGTCGAGCCGGCCGGCGCGATGACAACGTAAGCCGCGGCCATGAGCTTGGAAAGTTCAGCCTTTGCAGCTTGTAACGGCGACGGCCCCTCGAGCGCCACCAGCGGCAACGAAACATAGGAAACGGAACACGCCCCGCGCGTCGGCTGCGGCGTCGGCGCCGCGCGTCGCACGTCGGCCAAGGCGGCGAGCGACGCCGGCTCCGGTTCGTCCGGCGCCGAAGCCGCCGCAATGCCCCTTTCGGAAGCACAGTGCTCCTCCACGACTTCTCGCCATTCATCATTACCGGTGACGACCAACCTGCGGCCGCGCCACCTCCCCAAAAGCTGCGAGAGGGCCTGCCTGTGGCCGCGGCCCGGGCCGAGCATCACCAACACATCCTTTCTTGAAGAATAAGACGCGACGTGCTTGTGGGCGTCCGCCCCGCCGACCAGACCCTCGGAGTCCACGTCCGTGCGGTACGACGCGAAGACGACGGGCGGGTGATGCGTCGCGTTCGGCCGCGCGCGCACTTGTAGAGCGCGAAAGGATGGTAATAAAGCCGCGTCGCCAGCTATAACAGCGGTGACGGACGGGTGCGCGTACAGCAACCGCTCGTACCCGTAGACGGCAGCCGCCGACGCCCGCGGCGCGCCGGCCGCGACCTCCTGTCTATAATGTAACGAATCAGACAGCAACGCGACGAGCTTCGGGCGGCGCCGCGATGCCCGAAATCTCTCCAGGGCGACATGTGCGGCCGGTCTATCTCCGAATCTCACGTCAAAATTTACTTCCAGCAGCGCAAGATCAAAAGCCGCCGCGTCTAATGCTGAAGGTGCCAGCACCCTCGTCAGACCCTCGTCGTCCGTCTTCACGTCGACCGAACAGGCATCTAAATCAAGTCGCCTTCGGAACCAGAGCTTCGCCGAGGCCGGCGGCTGGTCGCCGCTGCCCACGTATTTCAACGCTCTACCTCTTGTAGCCAGAGTCACCCGGTGGCCCCGGCCGCATAACCACTCGACGAGGCGCAAAATACGCGCGTCCGCGCCCTCGAGGTGTCTGAGGGGAGCGTCTCTCACGAGCAGAATTCGTCTCGGCGGCTCCTGGACAAAAACGCCCGACGGCTCGCCCGCCTGGATCTGACCCTTGGCGCAGGCTCGCGTCGACGGCACCGAATGTTGTATAACGGTACAAGCCTCGTCGACGCGCACGGCACGGTTCCTCCTTCTTAGGGTCGAGTTCGCGGCGACGGCGACCGCCGCGTGCTCGCACCACGTTTTTACTACCTCATGCACGTCCCTCTTTTTCAACAAAGGCAGATGGGCTAAACCGCACCGCTCCAACTCGATACGTTCCGCATCCCAGAGCCACTCTCCAGATACTTCGGCGGGCGCCGGTCCGGTACTACAGCAGCACCTTGCGAAATGGTTTGACTTCAGGAGTCGGCCCATGCCCCTTGTCGAAGCCTCCGCGGCCGCCAGGCGCTTCTTCGATGATGATTGTACCACTGTCTCATCATTGATTAACCCTAGAAGGACCTCATCATAAACCACTTTGCCAAGATGCGCGGCGGCCGTCGCGAGCACGGCCAAATGATCGCCCCGTAGCTCCACCATCGGTTCTAAAAGGGACGCCCACCTCGACGGTAATAATAACGCGTCGACCCTCTGACTCGCACCAAAGGCCCAGCCCTTTGCGAGGGGGCGGCGCTCGTCGACGACTTTGTCTCTCAGTGAAGCATAGGTCGACGCGTTCAGTTGAACACCAGGAGCGACCAGGAACACGTAGTCCGAGGACGGCGGGGCGCATTTGAGTAGAGACGCCAAGTCCTTGTCGGCCTTGCAGGCGTAGTCGAAGCGCTTTCTCGCGTCGTCGATAGCATCGACCAAAGAAATGTGCACGTCGTCGTGAGTCCGAGCTGCGTCCCTGGCTTTCAGCAAGGCCACCGCGGCGCCCTTAGTATCAGAGAAGAAGACGTGGGCCAACCTAGGAAAGCGGTCGCCCGTGAGCGAGGCGGTGTAGGCGTCTCCAGTTCTCGACGCGTAGCCGTGAGCACCTTGCCACGTTCCAAAACCCCGATCCACGAAGTCGAAGGCCGCCGCGACGGGGCACGACGGCAGCTTGAGAGCTACTTGTACTAATGTCTCCGCCCGGGAAAACGCTCCTGGCGAGCTTGTGGATTCGTGGACGTGTTCCGATGAAAATCCGGACGTGCTGTCCCACGTGCCGTTGGACGTGGCCTTCTTGAGCTGTTCCACGGCTTTTACGATCTGTGAAGCTTGCGTTTTCGAAATATCTATTTGCAAAGCCTTTGCTAATCGAGAAACCTCGCCGCTCCGATCAGCAAACATCGTCTCGTACCTCATGTCGTAGCACGCGTATCTCGCCCACTTGGCGTACTGCTGGAAGCGCGGCGCGACGTCGTGGGCCGCCGCCGTCGACTTGCGATCTCGCGAATGCAACGCTTCGGGGCCGAAGCCGAGGCACGAGCCGAACATCTGCATGCTCGATAACAGGACATCCCTCAAATCTCGATGGGAGCTGAACACAAAATCCACCTTCGGGAGGAGTCGGGGCACAAATCTATGCGTCTTCAGGAGGCACGGCGGCGTCGCCAAACAAACGTCGAACAATGCGGAGTCGGCGTCGGCGTGCGCTGTTGATGGTTCCACACCCGAAGCTTCTTTAACCAGTTCCCTCAATGCGTTGAATTGCCACGTCGACCCGCTCCGGCTCAGCCCGGCGACGAGCACGCGCAAATCCTTCGCTTTCGTGGACGGGGCGCATTTTGTAGAACCCAATTTTTTATCCGAGAGTCGCGGAGCGAGCCGCGTCACATTTATAGAAGTGTGGCGCTGCTTCTTTTTCCGGTCGACGTGTTTCCTCTTCAGCGCGGCGAGCTCGTCGCGGAGCTTTCCGAGCTCCGCGTTGTCTTTGCGGAGCTTTGCGAGTTCCGCGTCGTCGACTTTTGGCTCACTCGCCTTCGCGAGCGCCGACCTTACTTTTTCGCGCAGGCTCGCGATCTCCGCATCTCTTGAACGCACCGCCGCGGTGTTAGCTGATGCCACCCAATCTAATTTCGCGCGCAGCGCCGCGGCCTGCGTGCCCGGCGTCGGCTGCGGCGTCATAGGAATTGTGGGTTGCGGCGTCGGCGCCGGCGCCGGCCGCGCCCAGGGCTCGTGCGTTGTTAATTCGCGGAAGGTGGCCCACGAGTTGCTCAGCAGCGCACCGAAAGCGGTGGCGAGCAGCAGCCAGCACAGGGTGGCGCATCTGTTGGCGCGCGGCCTGGGCCGCATCGCTGTGCCACCGAGTTGTCTCGGCATCGATGCGTTTTATGGGCACCCGGGCGGCCACCTTGGGGGTGCTGTTTATGGGCAACGCTCACGGCAGCCCCATGCTGCCCCGATGTCGTGTGCTCTCGCTGCACCAATTTTTCTCTCACCGTTCTAGAGGTCTTACAACCGCTAGGTTTTATCTGGCTCAACTTAGCGTCATTGATTCGCGGGGATACCGACGCGCCTAGCTGCCGTCGCCCCCTCAGCGATTGCGAACATAATCCAGAGGGGCCGTACGCGCTGCTGCCTGAACAAGAGCACCGCTGCCTCCCTAGGGACGGCGTGGGACTCTCCTCGATCTTTGCTTCGAGTACGCCAGGAGAGCCCTAGCGGTGCTAGCCAACGCGCCAACTGCTCGCCGGCGGGGTCCCCGTGACCCGGGGAGCCGCAGCGTAACGAGCCAGCGCGCCAGTTGCCCGCCAGCGTGTCTCTCGCGCGACCCGCAGCGCGCGGGCCGCGCCAGTTGCCCGCCAGAGTGTCCTACGCGCGAGCCGCAGCGCGCGAGTGGCGATGGAACGACCAAGCTCCGGTCTACGACGCGGCAAGTGGACCCAGGAGGAGGAAGCCTACGTGGAACGCGTCATCCGCGATTTCAACGGCGGCCTGCTGGACGCGGCGCCGGGCACGACGCTGCGGAGCTACTTGAGTGACAAATTGAACTGCGACCCGATGCGCATCACGAAAAAGTTCACGGGCGACGCGTCCATCGGCAAGCGCGTCTTTCACCCGCGCGAGAACGCGAGCCCAGCGGCCGTCGAGCGGTCGAGACGAGAAATCGCGGAGCTCGAGGCAATATGGCGGCGTAAATTAGAACAGCAGCGGCGCGAGGCCGAGGCCGCCGATCGCAAGCGACGAGCGGCCGACGAGCCCCTGACCGTGTCCACGGGATCGACGCGGCGGATCAGAGCGTGGCTTGCGAGGGCTAAGGTGGCGCTCGAGGCCGCCACGACTCCGGCGGCCATCGACGCCGTCCTCGCGGACGGCGACCGCTTGCGCGCCGACGTCGCCGCCGAGGGACGAGCAGCGGGCGCCGCGCGGCGGCGGCGGCGGCGTACCGAGGAAACGTACGCGTCCTCGGACGAGGAGGCGTCGCAGCTGCTCGTCGCCTTTCTCGAGTCGGCGCGGAACCGCCGCGTCCCCTCGATCGCCGAGGACGACGGCGGCTGGGGCGACGCGTCGGGGTCGGACGCCGACGCCAGTTGATCAACTCTCTCGGGCCCGTCCCCAGGCGCGGGCCCCTAGCTTATCTCTAATGTTTAAAGTCGCTTTACGCAGAGGAGGTCGAGGCGGGAACCATGATGGCGGGGAGGGTTCCACCGAGCCGTCGCTTCACTCGCACGGGCACGGCTCGGCCGTGTAGGTCATCGATAGGGAGCCGAGGCCTAGGAGTCCGAACGTCGTCGAGGATGCGAAGCAGGCCGAGGCGCCCTCGAACGTGAAGGTCCGCAACGTGTCGGGGTCGCCTTCCTTGATGTCCAACGAACCTTCGAATCCCGGGAGCTGGGGGATCTTGCTCGCGTCGCAATCGTCGGAGCCAACGTACCAGGCGAGCTGGCCTTTGCATGCGTCGGTGCAGGTGAACTTGTACGAGTGGGGTAAATTTTCGTCCGGCAGACGCGGATCAGAAGTCGTGATCACCGTCGAGAGGTGAGGCAGGGCGGTGCAGACGCCCTCTTCGAGGACGAAGGCCGAGGCCGCCGGATCGTAGACATTCTGCTGCTCCGGGGTCAGGCCGTCCGCGTCGGGATCGAAGCGCGACGCGAGGAACGGTGCGCACTTTTGATTGGTACACCAGCCGAGCTCCGGGTCGAAGAAGTCGCCGACGCCATTCAGGTTACGCCTGCTGCATTCACCGTTGGTTAGCCGGAGGCATGTACACTTCGGTGGCTCACAGGGGGGCAGAGGCCCGCTGCACGCCTCGCCGCCCCAGAATGTCGGCTTCACGAGAACAGGCTGAGCCGGCGGTTCATACTCGACGAACGCGTCGACGACAAACGGCGCGCTGAAGAGGCCGGCGAGCGCGACGAGGAGACGGTTCCTGCGGAGGCGCGAGTGGTCAACGCCGTCGCGTTTTCAACGCGCGAGCGCTCGCGCGCGGCCCCTGTCCTCTGGCCACACACGACGAAATTGATGGGTTTTTGCACTCGTCGAGCGCCGCGTCTGTCGGCAAGTTAGCGAAGAAGTCGCAGAAGTCGCAGACGCCGGTCTGAGCATGCTTATTTTGGTGTCTATGGCTGTCCAATGGGCCAAATTTTGTAGCTGGTAAAAACCCGCGAGATAAGCCGGAAAACGAACAAGTTCCTAATATCCCTATAGTGAGCCTTACGTGTCGAGCGGGGAGGGTTATGTACGCAACTCACGACGGGGGCGTGAGCGAGGGCGGAAACGTGCCGTGCTTGCCGCGGCCGCAGACGTACGGCTGCTTCCCGGAGATGGAGTTGTACGTGGCGATGACCAGCGTCGGGTCCGGCGGCCCCTCCCGCGGGATGACCGGTCGGGACGTCCCGGGCCGCGGGATGCGGTAGTAGGCGCCCTTCGAACCAGCGGTGGCCGGTCGCAACTGCCGCGTCGGCGACGAGTTCAGCCGCTCCCACGTCTGCCAGGCCGGCTGGAGGTTCTTCTTTTTAATGCCGTGGAACCGGTACCTGTCTAGCAACGCCTTGTTCGCACGGCCATAAGAGCGCCTTAACTCCCAGTGCTTGGCCGGGTCCCGCACTCTCACCCATTTCCTAGGGGTATCGTAGGCCAGGCTCTCCTTGTTGCGAGGCGGCAACGGATGAGAATGCGACGTCCGCGGCACGCTTCGTGTAAAGGGAATCGTGGTCAGCGGCACGCCGTGCGACTCGTCCGTCGACTGCTGCCAGATCTGGGTTTCCCCAAGCTCGAGCTTCTTCGGACTCCCGAAGACCGTGTCGCTCTGCACGGCGACGGGGCTGAAGGCCGGCGTCGGGTAGACGCCGGTCCTGGGATCGACGCCGTGGATCTGGCCCAGGATGGGGTCCTTGGGCACGGCGAGGACGCGGAGCGCCGACTCGTCCATGGTTTATGTCTTTTGCTGGCGCGTCGACGGCGTCTCGCGGGCGTCTCCCGACGGCCTTGGTTCCCAGGCTGCCTGCCCCTGGCTCTCCCGAGATGGAGGCCTTCTCCGCGCGATGCAGGGGGCTAAAAGGAGTGGAGAGGGGGTCCTCCCGGTGTCTCGGGGGCTGCCCTCGTCCCTCTCCGCGAGGCACAGCGGCACCTTTGGGAGAGCGCTGAGTGCTGCCACTTAAAGGCTGCTCGATTTGTTTGCCGACTCGTCGCGCGAGCGGAGGAGCTCTCGCCGTTCTCCGATCGCCTCTTGTGCGACGCGTCTTGTTTGCGCGAGACTCTCCCACCAGCTGCATGAGAGCATTTTGCAAAGCGGCTCACACGCCGCGGTGTGCGGAAGGTGCAGCGAGCAGCGGTGGCGGAGGACACATCCGGAAGCGGTGTTCACTCGTGCGGGCGAGAAAACGCAATTCTAACCGCTAGACACCTCAAAAGCATCACTGCACAAGGAGACTGCAGCTCTGCAGCGGGCATACGACTGCGCTCTAGACCTAAAAAATGCGCATCGACTACGTGCGAATGCAGCAGCGCAAAATGCTGCTGCTCTGCGCGTTCTCGGCTGCAACCACGGAAGCATTGCGACCACCGGCAAAAGTCGTCGTCCTCGACGCCTACACCGCGACGGCCGGCGTCTTCGGCGACAGGGACGCCGCGTGGCGGCCGGCGCTGCGGGCCGGCGACGAACTAGTGGTGTACGACCGGACGGCGCCCAGCGACGTCGTCGAAAGGCTGAGCGGAGCTGATGTTGCGGTGGTCAACAAGGTGCTGGTCACCGACAGTCTCCTGAGCGCCGTCCCTTCACTGGGCCTCGTCAGCGTCACGGCGACGGGCGTGAACAACGTGGACCTGGAAGCCTGCGAAAAGCGTGGCGTCGCCGTCACGAACGTCCCCGCGTATTCGACGCCGAGCGTCGCGCAGCACGCCATCGCGTGCGTTTTGGATTTCACGAACAAAATCCACCGCCAGAGCGCCGCCGTCAAGGGTGGGGCCTGGCTCAACTCGCCGGACTTCTGCTGCTTCCCCGAGCGCACGATCGAAATAGCGGACAGCGTCTTCGTCGTGGTCGGCGGCGGCGCGACGGGCACGGCCGTGGCCACCGCGGCGGGTGCGCTGGGCGCCGACGTGCGCGTGGTCTCGGCGCGCGACCGGCGATCCCTGGACGCGGCGCTGGCGGACGCTGATTTTGTGTCTTTACATGTCCCTCTCGCGCCGGAGACGGAGAACCTCGTCGACGCGGCGTTTCTCGACGCGTTGAAACCGAGCTGTTGCTTCATCAACACGGCGCGAGGCCCCATCGTCGACGAGGGCGCGCTCCTCGCCGCGCTCAGAAACGACGGACTCGCGGCGGCGTATCTCGACGTCTTAGCCGAAGAGCCGCCTCGAAGAGACTCGCCGGGCGCGGCGCTCATCGCGCACGACAGATGTTTCGTCACGCCACATACCGCGTGGGCGACGGACCAATCAAGGAGGCGGCTCGTCGACACGGCGTGCGCGTCGATCGCCGCGTTCCTGCGCGGCGACGAGCTAAAATATCAAGTTTAGGACATTACACAGTGCGTGCCGAACATGGGCCACTTCTCTTGCGTATTCAAGGGCGGCTCGGGGCGGTCGAGCGCGTCCCGCAGCTGGCCCCGCGCCAGCGTCGCGTTGCGGTGCGCGAGCGACGACGCCGGGAACCGGGCCAGGGTCTCGGCGAAGAGCTCGAAGGCGCCCGCCTTCTTCACGGCCGCCGCGAGCGAGACCCGCTCCCCGCTCTCGCGGAGGCCCTCGAGCGCCGCGAGAGCACCCAAGGCCCAGCAGCCCGCCGCCCGCGCCGACTCCGCCTCGCACCCCTGCAACGACGCCACTATCAAACGGCACTCGCCGGCGACGGTCGCCGCCGCGCCCATGTCGGCGTGGGCCGCATTATACAACGCCAGCGCCGCCAGACCCACAAGTTTAGGATCGCCCTTGTGGCGGCTCAGCGCTTCTAGCGCCGCGTCCACGGCCCGCGGCGCACTTAATCTAACGGAAGCTTCTCGATCCAAAAGGCGCGCGTGGCCCAGGATCCCGAGCCCGGCGCGCTGCACGTCTACGTCATCTGGATGCGTAGATAGCGTCTCGAGCACGCAGGCCAGACCGCCGTGCGCCGCTAATCTATCAATAAACACGGCCCCGCCGCTCGGTCTGGATGACGCGCAGGCCGCCGCGCACGCCTGCAGCGCCGACGCGCCGCTCGAGTCCGCCCGTCGCAGCGCTCCCAAAAGCTCCGTCGCCACGACCGACGCCTCGCGCGTCGCATTCGTACAGCCCTCCAAACCTCCAGACGCGTAGTGCGCCTCCAGCCGATGCGCGCCGCGCACGGCGAGCCGCGCGTCGGCCCCGTACTCGCGCATGGCGCCCGCGAGGGCCTCGGCCGGCGCCGCCGCGGCCGCCGCCGCATCTAAAGCTGCCCTTCCTTCGCGCCACCAGTCCTCGTCGTCGTTGAGCGTGCGGCGCGTCGTCGTCGCCGTCGTGAGCGAGTCTTCACTGTCGCTCGCGTCGCTGTCCGTCGACAGGGAGCCGCCTCGCTCGAAGCCGCTGTCCGTCGACTCGGAGTCGGAGCTCGAGTAGTCGAAGCCGGGCGCTGCCATTCCGAAACCGGGCGCACGGAGCTGATGGAAGCCCGCCACCCCATAGGGCTCCTCTGGGAAAGCTGCCATTCCGTCGCGGGGCAGCCCCTACGGCCTGCTTCGAAGGCGCATGGATGACGCGCTTCTAGCCAATCAGCGCTGCGGCAGCGTGTCGCGGCCGACCAGGAGGGTAAAGCTAGGGTGTCGACGCGCGTTTTTGACGAGCGCTGTGGCGTGTAGCGACAGTAGCGTGCAAACCTAGTGTCTGTCTACACTAGCTCGTAAAACCGGCAGGTTGGACGAAGAGCTGCTTTCCTACGCCTCGACCGGTGGTGCGGACGAGCAGCGGTCCCAGCGGACGCGACTCTGTCCACACGCGACTGCTGGTACCCGCAGAGCTGCTTTTCAGACTTGTAGGAAGCCTGGGGGGCAGCACTCCAATGGCAGCCCGCGTCATCCCCGTGACCTCTCCGAAAAGCGATACTGATGAGCAAAACATCCAGCTCCCCTGCCGCTGCGACGCGCCGCTGAAAGCAAGGAGCGACGAGCCCTGCCCCGTGTACCAGGACATAACTTTCGACGCCGAGGCAGTCATAAAAGCCGCGGGCGCCGCGCCGCGCCTCGACGCTATCAGTTTTAGAAACCACTACGTCGCCTCCATTAGTGTGATGCAGCGCCAGGCGCGGCCGGAAGGCCTGGTCTGGGTCCCGGTGCTGCGGGAGAAACACCTCATGCGCGACGCGCACTGCGAGGACGACGCGCAGGCCACGACGACGCTCGCGACGAGCGACTTCACGAATTTCGATTCGGGCCTCTGCGGCGTGGCCGCGGGCGACGACGAAGGCCTGCCGGTCGGCTCGTTACGTTTCCGCCTGAGGCAGCCAAGTCCAACTTGGAGGTCCTACGAACTCAAACATGTGAAATGTATCATGCGTAAATAACATTCGATGCGATTTACTCGTCGGTCGGGGCGACCTTGGTCATCGACGCCCTCGACTCGGCCTTCATGAAGTTGATTTCGCTGGGCGGCGCGTCGCCGGCGACCCGAGCCTTGAAGGCGGCCACGGCCTCGATGACCTCAAAATCAGAAGCGTCGAGGAAGGGCGGCACGCGCAGCAACACGTTGCCGAAGACGACGAGCAGGGGACAGACGCATATGATCGTGAAGACGACGTAGACGTTGTACCACGCTATTGACGAGTGGAGCACGGCCCTAGCGAAGCGGTAGGAGTTGCACAAGACCAGAGACTGCAGCGCGTTCACTATAAAATATTCGCCGTTGACGCTTACTTTCCAGTTCTTCGTTGTTGGTGTGGTTAACGTGTACAGGGTGAATACTGCTACGGCAATGATCAATGTAGATAACGCAGCCTCGACATAACCGACAATGTGATGTTCGGCCACGAACCTACAAACTAGAGCCTCGGCCGCATGCAAGACCATGGCACACAACCAAGTAGAATCTTTAGGATTGACCATCTCGTACATCACATCATCTTGATACAATCTCAAGTACAATTGAAACGGAAAGTCATCTTCTGTCTTGGCCACCGTGATGAACCTGTCTCGTAACGTCGCGTACCACCGTAGTTCCCGCGTTTCTTCCACACTCCCACCTGCTCTTTGGGTAGCTAAAGCCGACGCATGCAACAAGAACCGCTGGTTCGCATACACAGCTAATCGAGCCGCGAGGTACTGTATACTAAAATAGAGCACCATGCCCAGAAACAGCGCGACGTGCGCGACGTGCACCACATGATCTAATTGGTGGTGCGTCTGGGGGAACCACTTCGAGTCCTTGGTCCGTTTCGCGACGGCGTGGCTCGCCTCGAACTTATGCGCCACGAATAAGGCAAACGAAATAAAACCTAAGACCGCGAGTTCCGACTCCATCCTCTGAAACAGGTCCATGACGTAGTTCCGCCGCTTCCCGATGCCGTGCTCGATGTGCTTCAACTCGGCCTCGTGTCTCCGCTTTTGTCGTTGCGCCCGCGTCTCGCGCTTCGGGAAGAGGGCCTCGTAGTTGTTCGCCAAAGCGCGCTTGTGGAGTAAACCAGCGATCTTGTCGTGGATCTGCGTCGACTTCTCCGTTTGTAGGGGCGGGAGGTGGTGGGCTTTCTTATGAAGGGCGTGCATGATGTGTTCAAATAAGAACGTCGCGGCCATCAGGAATAAAGCGCAAATGCTATCGACGTAGTAGTACTCCCGATCGCCGTGCGCGCCCGCGTCGTCCTCGTCGAGCCACCGGTCCACACAACCGTGATCTTCACAAACGTGGCACGCCTCCTCGCAGTAGTGGAACGTGTACGTGTGGTGCGCGCACGACTCCTCGCAGCTATGCGATAGCGCCGCGCAGGGGTAGTGGCTGTCGTGGCATTCGGCTGAAGCGTGGTCGTCGGTGTGGGCGGCGGCGGCCAGCTCCCTCCCGTCGGAGTGGGCGCTGCTCGTCGCCGCCGCCGCGGCGCTGAAGGCCAGCCCTTTGAGCCTCATGGTGTGTGATGAACGCTGCCCTTTCTTCAGGCGCGGCACCGATGCGCGCGCTTGGAGACGTTGGCGGCGCGCGGGCTGCCGTGCGGCGCGCCGGCGGTGGCGTGGAGGGCCGCCGGGCAGCTTTGCAGCGCCAGCGGTTTGTGGTTTGCAGCGCCGGACCCGCACGCGCGCCGCGACGCCGTGGCGCCGTCGGGGGCCTGCTCGAGGTCTCACGAGGCGTGCGGTCGAGCCTCACGCCGTCGTGCCAACGTCTCACACTTCCGGCGCCACCGCGCGAGCCTACGAGCACAGCAAATCCGATACCACAAGTTACTTACTTCAACGCCCGGTCCCCGATCTCGTCCCAGGCCCCCGATCGGGCTTTCTCGAGCGCGCAGATCACGCAGTCGTCGCCCATGTACCACGTCGACTCGTCGACGTCGATCGGGGCTGTCAATCTATCAACATGCAATAGAGATGAAGCCCCGTGCTTCACGATCAACGCGTTCCGTTTGATGGACACGGTCACGTCCTTGCCTCGAGTACCAGAAGGTACATAAACCCTAACCTCGACCTCCGTCTGCGTCTGCGTCCAGGTGTAGCCGTCGCCGCCCCGTTCCAGCGCTAGGATGCGCTTCTCCTCCTCGCTCTGGTCGAACTTGACCGGTGCTTGACCACTGTTCGCCTGACCCAACTTCGCGTACATGTCGGACAGCGACGCCATGCCGCCCGGCGACTTCTTGGAGATGCTCTTTTGATCCTTAACCCACGGAGCGTCACTCTTCATATCTTCAATCGTGAAGTCTTCCCGAAGCCACGCGTCCTCGTCGTCAAAATACCTGGAAACGAAACAATCCCCCCGGAACTGCTGGTCCGCGTGGCCGCAGGCCCGCGCGAGGCCGCAGGCTCGCGCATTGACCGGCGCGTTCTTCGCGTGGCCCTTGTCGTCGCAATACAAACTGACAGCGCGCTGGTGCTCCTTGTCCGGTACGGTTAGTGCGAAGGTGTCCACGGAGACACCGTGAGCGACAGCTAACAAATCCCGGTCCCGCACCTCGCACTCCGGGTCCTTGGCGTGGATCTGCTGCTTGAGGCTTAGGCAGTACGCGGCTAATTGCTCTTCCGTCAGCGTGCCACTGTTAGAGAAGTGGAGCTTCAGCGCTTCTCGTAAATCGTCATCTTCCAGCGTCGTGTTCTTCGGGTGCTTGTACTCGACCATCGGCCTGTGCGCCTCGTGCGGGATGAGGACGTACGTGAACTCGCCTCGTTCCGCGAGCTCGGCTTCTCTTGATGCTATTGAAGCGTCGACGACGTCTTTGCCCGACGCGAGGGCGGCGTCGATCGCGGCCATGGCTGCTGATTTGAGGACTGCTGGCGATTTGTCGCTTCGGCGCGATGCGCAGGCGGCACCGATGCAGATTCGTAAACTTGAGGGACGTAGACCTGCGTGCACAAACACAGCAGGCTCAGCACGTCCGTAGGAGCGCGCGACGGGCCGCCAAAGTCGAGCTTGCTTGTTTGCTAGTGTCTTACTGCACGCTAGCGAGGCTGGACGCGCTCCGGCTTGAAAAGCGGCCAAAAAGGCTAATACGCGCGCATACGCAAGCGCACGACTCGCATCGATCGGAATTAGGAGCGATTTCGACAGCTGTGCGCTCGCGCGGCCAATACAGCCTCACAAACACAGCCTCACCAAAATCACCAAAATGAGCAGCGACAGCGAACAGGAAGATTACGAGCCGTGGAGCGACGACGACGACGAGCAGCACCAGCAAGCACC
This sequence comes from Pelagomonas calceolata, assembly GCA_918797485.1. Taxonomy (NCBI): domain Eukaryota; class Pelagophyceae; order Pelagomonadales; family Pelagomonadaceae; genus Pelagomonas; species Pelagomonas calceolata. Next base: position 2,330,265 of record CAKKNE010000003.1, on the reverse strand, counting down.
AGCGCGCCCGGCAGCACCGGAGGCCCTCGACGCCGAGACGCTCGCAGCTCTGAACTCTTTGGACGGCGAGACGCTCGCGGGCCAGCTCTGGGACGTGCTCGGCGGGCTTGCCGTCAACTGCGCGAACAATGACGAAACGGCGCGGTCCGTCGCGGCAAGAGCTAGAGACGCGCTGACGCCGCGCGAGTACGCCATGGCGCTGCAGCCGGAACTGACCCGCTGCGGCCATCAGGCGACGTGGTGCTGGCTTGTTGATGAATTACACGCATGCCTCGAGCGCGTGACGATGGAGCGCGCGGCGTCTGTCGCGCCGCGCGCCGGCAGCGCGGTGTGGCGCACGGCTTGTTTGGCCGTGTCGGCGCGGCAGAAGGCCGCGCGGAAGGCCCTGGACAGTGATCTGGTGGTTGAGGAGGACGACGATGTAGGTGGGCTGGAGGTCGATGCGGATGTCGCCGCGGCCAAGGTGTTCGGAGTCGCTTCATTACTATCACAAAAGTGCGAGACGTGTCGATGCGTCGCGGTGCGGCTCGCGCTCAAACTCGCGGCGTGGGACGCCCTGCCGGACGACTACGCGCCCCGATTGTGGTCCATAATAAGGGCTTGTGATGTAGAACCGCACCGACTGCTAAGTGTCGCGTCGCAGCACCGGCCGCGGAGATTAGCGAGAGCACGACGGCGACGGAAGCGCTTCGAAGAGGAAAAAGCCGCCCACAAGGAGCGCTGCCTCGGGCTGGGCGCGCGGCCCGAGGAGCTGCCTACCAAAGAGTCGACGGGGCACGCGTCGTCCTCGTCGAGCGGCGACTCCGCGTCCTCAGACTCGGGCCGGTGGGACTCATCGTCACAGGACTCGGAGTGCGACGGGCGACGGTTAGTGAGACGCGACCGGCATGCCTCCGCTCTCGGCGCAAAGCCGGATCCGGACCTGCGGTGGTCGCTCACCGGAATTGCGCGGCTGGTGGCTCGCGAGAACGGGTTCGCGGGGCCCCTGGCGCGCGCGCACGAGTGGCGCCTCGTCGCGCCGCTGGCGGCTCGTTTATTGTCTAGACATGCGCAGTCCGAGGCCGGCGCCGCGGCCGCCGGCGCCCAACTCCTGCGGGCGCTCGTCGAGGCGAACCCTCTTAAAATGAATCGGGACGAGATTCTGGAGCGGCGCTGCGCGCGGCGGCTGGCGCGGGTCGCGGCGCGCGCGGCGGACCCGCGGGCCCGGCGGGCCGCGCGGCCGGCCCTCGCCGGCTTGCTCGCGACGGTGTCCGACGACGGACGCAGAACGTCTCTACTATCAGCGTGCTTCAAGAAGGGCGACGCCTGCGGCGCCGTCCTCGACTGCCTCGGCCGGGAACTAGTGGCGAATCCTGCTGGGATCGACGACTTGGTCGCGACGGCGCTGCGGGACCGCTTCGCGAGCATGGACAAGGACGCAGACGCCGGCTACGACGCGCTCGTGTTGAATTTGGACGCGCACGTCGCCGTGGCGGCGCTGGCGCGGCGCGTGGCCCTCGCCGGGTCTCTCAAATTGCCGGCGAGCGTCGCGGCGTTGCGCGACGACGCGGCGCCGCGGCGCGTCGCGGAGCTGCTGCGGTCGCGGCTGCGGCGCGCGATCGCGGCGCCGAACATCGGGCGGGAGACCGTGCCCGCGACGACCGGGAGCGCCGACGAGCCGTCGAAGCCCGGGGGAGAGCCCGCGGCGCAGCGGTTCATGCTGCACCTCCTGGCCGAGAACCTGGACTACGTGCTGGAGGCGCTCGGTCAGGCGTCGTGAGCCCCTGTTAAGTTGATGTGTAGAACACGCGACGCGACGTCAAAAACCCAGGGAACCAGTCTTATATGTACAAAACAAAAGGAGGAACTGAACTCAGGTCTGCAGCCCGCTCTTGGCCGCGCCCCGCGCGTACGCGACATCAGGTGGAGGCTGGGGCGTCGTTTCGGCGACGACGTCGTCCAAAACGCGGTAGGACGGCACGGTACCACTCTGGACGCGCCCCTTCCTCAGCACGACGCGGCCGAGGCCGTGGGGCCGCGCAAAAAGCTCCGAGACGCGCCGCGCCCTCGGAAACATCACGAGGTCCGCGGGCGCGCCTTCGGCGAAGGGCTCCGAGGCGAGGCCCATCGCCCGCGCAGGAGCTGAAGAGACGAGTGCGGCCCACCGACCTTCGTGCGGCGCCGTGTCCAAATGACCTAAAGTAACAGCGTTCTTCCAGGTCTCCAATTGGTCGTAGTCGCCGTAGGGGTGCCACCAATCCCTGACATTGTCCGAGGCGGCAGCCACATCAATGTTCTGCGAAGCAAGCTCTTGGACCGGGGCGAGGCCGCGCCACTTCGGCGTCCGCGGTTCATTCGGATCGATAAACGCGCAGTGCGGCGGCGCCGAGCCTCTTCTATCTTGCAATCCTAAATTGGTGGAGGGGTTCACTACAATACAAACGGGCTTGCACTGTTCTAAAGCTTGGCAGATCGCGTTTAGTATGTGAGGCGGCTGCAACGCGAGCGCCGTGCAGTGCCCGAAGACCACCGGCTGGTCGTAGCCCACGGCCCGCGCATCGAGCAAAGCATGAGCTAACGCCGATAAACCGCGGCACCGCGCATCATTGGTCTCATCGACGTGGCAGTCGACCGGCAGTTTTAGTCTTATGGCGTGGGTAAATAACGCCGCGCAGTGCTTCAGCGTCTCCTCCGGTGTCGTCTCGGCGACGTTGCCGCAGTAGGCGCCTAATATCGCGCCCTCCTTGAAGGCTCGGTCCGCGAACGGCTTTGCGATATTTTCATCGGACCACAGAGGTAAGTAGAGGTTCGCGACGCCTTGGACAACGAGTCCCTTCGTCGCGTACTCGTCTCTCAGTTCCCGGAACGCCGCATACACCGTATCCACCAGTTTTTGATCGTCCGCGGCCGTGCCGTCGAGATGCGTCCGGATGGCCTTCGACCCGTGGACGTAGGCCGTCTTTAACGCAAATTCCATGCGCCGCTTCACGTCGTCGGCCTTCGGACACACTACTTGGTCTTGGGGACCGCCCGCATTATCTGAACCGCCCGTTAAGGCGTTGGGCCGGCAACACGCACAGGCCGCCCAGCGCGGCTGGTCCTCGACCTCCTGCGCTAAAGCACCGTTGATCGAGCCCGTCGCGTTGCGCGCGCGCGGATGCGCGTGCGTCTTTACCAAGTGGGTGTGAGAATCGGCGAAGCACGCGACGACCAGACAACCGTTGCAGTCGATGCCCCCCAGACTCTTCGGCGGCGCGACCTCATCAATAACACCATTTCCGACGGCGACGTCGCAGGCCACGAGGCCCTCGGCGTCGGCGGCGCCTCGTAGCTCCCGCGGCAGGAGGCTCTCGGGGATTCTAACGTCGCGGAGCGTGTACTTGCCTCTGAAGAACTGGGCGAGGCGCAGCCGCAGGCGGAGCAGCGCATCCTCTTGAGACAGGGCCTTGCCGACGACGACGCCGGCGGCGACGGCCGCGGCGGCGGCGGCGGCCGTGGCTGTGGCTTTGCTGCTACCTTGGAACATGGTCGATAGATAGCGTCGCAATGCCGCGGCGCGTGCAGCACACGCACGGTGGCGTGAATCAAAGCGTGAGGCAGCCTTTGCGGTCGTAGAGGAACTTCCGCCGCCGCGAGAGACTTGGTGCGAGAAATGGGGCAGCCTCGAGCCCCGCCGATCGACAAATCTACAGATCAGGCCGGCCGCGGAGGGCTCATACACTCCAAACAGAGCCAAATTTTACCGCACGTGGAAAACCCTAGTGGGATTTCTACCAATGCAGCGCCATCTCGAAAGCCAAAACAATATCGGCAAAACCACGGCGCCCAGCACTGCATTTTCGCCCCGTTTTCGCGGCGCGCGCCCACACACACCCCTTGCCCCCCTGGGAGCCCGCGCGGCGCAGCCCCGCGGCAATCCGATTGCGCGCGGCGGCGCAATGGGCCCTGGGCGCCAAGGGAAAAAACCGCCTGCCGGTCGAAAAAAAGACCCGCCCAAACGGCGCCCCGACCGCCCGGCGGGGCCCGGGGCAGCCCCCGCCCCGCGCCCCGCGCAAGGAGAGCCCCCGCCGCGCGCCTGAAAGGACTTCCGAATTAACCGCCGCCATCGCAGGTCCGACTCACCCTCGGTCCCTCCACTTTCAACCTCTTTCACCACCTACAACCACCTTCAACAACCATGCGTGAGTGCGTCTGCCTTCACATTGGCCAGGCCGGTCTCCAGGGCGGTAACGCTTGCTGGGAGCTCTTCTGCCTCGAGCACGGCATCCAGCCCGACGGCCAGATGCCCTCGGACAAGACCATCGGCGGCGGCGACGACGCCTTCAACACCTTCTTCTCGGAGACGGGTGCCGGCAAGCACGTCCCGCGCGCGGTCTACGTCGACCTCGAGCCGTCGGTCTGCGACGAGATCCGCACGGGCACGTACCGCCAGCTCTTCCACCCCGAGCAGATCATCTCGGGCAAGGAGGACGCGGCCAACAACTACGCCCGCGGCCACTACACGATCGGCAAGGAGATCGTCGACCTCGTGCTCGACCGCATCCGCAAGCTCGCGGACAACTGCACGGGCCTCCAGGGCTTCCTCTGCTTCCACGCCACGGGCGGCGGCACGGGCTCCGGCCTCGGCTCGCTCGTCCTCGAGCGCCTCTCGGTCGACTACGGCCGCAAGTCCAAGCTCTCGTTCTGCATCTCGCCGGCGCCGCAGATCTCCAACGCCGTCGTCGAGCCCTACAACTCGGTGCTCTCGACGCACGCGCTCCTCGAGCACACGGACGTGACGTTCGCCCTCGACAACGAGGCCCTCTACGACGTCTGCCGCCGCAACCTCGACATCGAGCGCCCGACGTACACGAACCTCAACCGCCTCTTCGCCCAGGTGGCCTCGTCGCTCACGGCGTCGCTCCGCTTCGACGGCGCCCTCAACGTCGACATCACGGAGTTCCAGACGAACCTCGTGCCGTACCCGCGCATCCACTTCATGCTCACGTCGTACGCGCCGGTCATCTCGGCCGAGAAGGCGTACCACGAGCAGCTCTCCGTCGCCGAGATCACGAACTCGGTCTTCGAGCCGGCCGGCATGATGACCAAGTGCGACCCGCGCCACGGCAAGTACATGGCCTGCTGCCTCATGTACCGCGGCGACGTCGTCCCCAAGGACGTCAACGCCTCGGTCGCCACGATCAAGACCAAGCGCACGATCCAGTTCGTCGACTGGTGCCCGACGGGCTTCAAGTGCGGCATCAACTACCAGCCGCCCACCGTCGTCCCCGGCGGCGACCTCGCCCGCGTCATGCGCGCGGTCTGCATGGTCGCCAACACGACGGCCGTCGGCGAGGCGCTCTCGCGCATCGACCACAAGTTCGACCTCATGTACGCCAAGCGCGCCTTCGTCCACTGGTACGTCGGTGAGGGCATGGAGGAGGGCGAGTTCTCCGAGGCCCGCGAGGACCTCGCGGCCCTCGAGAAGGACTTCGAGGAGGTCGGCGCCGAGACCGCCGAGGGCGAGGGCGAGGAGGAGGACTTCGGCGAGGAGTACTAGATCCGCCCACGCGCGCCACACGGTTGATTGACACCTGTCCGTCCCGTACGTGTTTTTTCGTTCGCACCCGCAAAAAGATCGCTGCACGCCGCTCCGTTGAAGACGCTCCGTTGAAGAACCCAGCTGAAGAACTCAGTAAGCTTGACATCGTATATCTCGTAGAAACCCGGCGCGCTCGCGATGCAGTTGAGCGTTAGTTTTGATGAGCGGGATCGGCGAGGAGTCAGCAGTTTGAGGGGGTACCGCCCGGCCCGGGCGGGGCGCGGCTTCCAGGGCTCCCGCGCTTTTTAGGAACCGCAGCTAGCGGAGTAAGACACTAGCTAGCTTAGCGCTGCCCCAATCTGCCAAAGCAGGACACCCACACCGAGGGGACGCGCGACAACGCGTCGTTGTGCACCCCGCAACGCTGGTTTCCAGCTCCCGGGGCAGCCCCGGAGGAGGGGAGGTAGATGATGCGACGCAAAGTGAGGTAATGCAGTCACCCCACGGTCCGGGCGCCGGCGCGGCGGCGGCGTCGCCCTACGGAGGCAGCCCCGCGCGGGGAAGCAAACGCGATGCGACAAGCAAGGTGATGCAGTCGCCCTACGGTCCGCCGGATCCGGGCGCCGGGGGCGCGTCGTCGCCCTATCGTCCGGGGGCTACCACAACGTCTCCCTACGCTGCGGGCGGCCCGCTCCCGCCCTGGCCGCGGAGCCGGCGCCGGCGCCCGGCCAGGGGCAAGAATCTGGAACTGCAATGGCTGCCGCCGCTGTCGCCGTCGTGGGCGGCGGCCTCGATACAGGGAGAGGACGGGCGCACGGCGTTCCAGATGATCGCCGATGACGTCGAAGCGCGCCCGCCGCGCATCTTTTTAGGTGAAATGGCCATGGCCGCGACAAAAGTCCAGCGCGTCGAGCGCGGGCTCCAGTGCCGCGCGCGATTGTGGTGCGTCGACTTACCTGGTGGCGCGACGTACACGCGCCTGGCCCTCGTGGCGGCGTCGTCGAACCCTCCCTCAATTCACATGTCGACGCTCGCGCACCACTGGGCGCGCAAGGGGCAAAAAAGGTGGCGCGGCGTCCTCGGGAGAAGGAAGGCGGTACGACGAGCCGAGGCCTACGTCTACAAAGCAGCGACGCTGATGGCCGCGGTGTGTCGGGGCGGCGCCGCGCGACGCCTCGCGAGAGCGATGCGCGCGGCGGTCTTCGAGACGGCGGCCTGGCGCGTCCAGCGCGCGTTCCGCGACAAGATGGTGCGCAAGATGCTCGCTGAAGCGAGGAGATTGAGGAGAGCGAGGATGCGGGGCCGCATGCAGCGCTGCTGGCGCATGGCGCTTGGTAAGAGACGGGCAGCTAGGTTCGCCGTGGCGAGCGCCGTGGCCGCTGCGAGATTAGATGCGTTGAGCGCGGCGGCTCGATTAGCGAGAGCTCAAAAGGAGCGCAACAAGCTCGAGCTGCCGCCCGAGGACGCTGTACCAGGACCCTGGGAAGATGTTGCAGATCCGGTCGGAAAAGTCGTCGCATACAAAGCCTGCGCCTTGGTGCCCTTTGAGTGGGAGGTCGCTTCATTAATAGGTGGAGACGAGTACGAGAAGCCCGAGGAGAGGAAGGCGGAGGCGCCTATCGATGAGTCGAAGGACCCGCTCGCGGCGTATAAGGCGCGCAAGGCCGCGGCGGAACTGGAACAAACGGAGAGAGAGAAGACCCCGCCCGGCGTGTTAGCTAGAGCTGCCGCCATCGATCCATTGCTGCACGCGGCTCATGCATTAGCGTTAGGTGATGGCAACTGCGACTCCGCATTATCAGTGTTGGAGGCGGCCTCGCCGTCATCAGCCGTGATGGCTACAAGAGCAGCGTGCCGCCAGCTCGGCTGGGCCTGCGCGACGAAGTACAAGCTCGTGCTGGCCGACTGGCTTGATGAAGCTCTAGATCTCATCAAGACGGCGCGAAGCATGGACGAGTCGCGCCACGCGGGCGTCTATTTTGAGAGAGCTTATTTAAGAAACGCCGTCGTCATGTGGTCCGAGGGGTATCGAGCACCGAACGCCCGGGCCTTCTGCGGCGCGGCGCTCGCTTCCAGCAGAGGCGACCCGCACCTCGAGCCCGCCTGTGCGGATGGACAAGCGCGGGTCAAACGCGCCCGAGATACGCAAAGAGCGGTGTATCACCTCGACCTGGCGCGGCGCCTGGCGGAGTCGGAGGGCGGCGGCGACTTAAGTGCATTTGCGAATGCCATGGGTTGTGCCGAGGCCCACGACGCCCTCTTCACGCGAGTTAGGGATCCCGTCATCGAACGCATGCGCGACGTGAGGTGCGTGCGCGACGTGGAAGCTGCTTGTGGCATAGCTGATTTTGACGACGCCGAGGCGGCGAAGCCTCCGTCGTCGAGGCCCCAGACGCGGACGCAGCGACCGGACACGGCGTCGGGGAGCTGGCACGTCCGCGTCTTTGCCTGTGGCGACGCCTTCGTGTGTACGGCTGAAAGGTCCGCCGCGACGACGCGCGGGTCACCGGTGACGGCGCGGGACCACGTCCTCCTGCTCCACGACCTCGAAGAACTCGCAAAATTACATTTCCCGAAGTCCGAGCAGGCGGCGGCGTTGCGAGACGGTAGACTAGCGGAAGTTGTGTGGGACAGGTTGGTGTTAGTGGGCGGCGACGGCCGGGGCGGTCCTCGTGATGGGGTGCCGCCGTCCTTGCAAGTGCCTGAAGTAGCAAGAGCACGAGCGGCCGCCGTACATCTGGCCATGGAGACGTTCTGCGCCATTCTCGTGCAAAGAGCGTATCGAGGTTTTGATGCCGCTAGTATGTTCAAACGGAACATCTTCCGGCTGCGCGAGAAGGATCGACAAAGGGCAGGTGTTGCTATCAGACGGGCCCAGCGGTTGCTAGCGCAACTCCAAAGAGATCTGGGGATCTCGAAGTTCCAGGCTTGCGTGCGCGGGCGGCAGTTTAGAGCTCTCCGGAAGCGAGAGATGAAGGCCGCGGCGTTACTGCAAGCCTACGCGCGCGGCGTTAGGAAACGAATGCAAGATAAAGAGGAGGCCGAGCGTAAATTGTTAGGCGCGCCGGTCGAGATCGCGTTCGTCGGCGGCAGGCGAGTCGGCGGCGTGGACTTAGTATTGACGGTCACGCGGTGCGGCATGAATTATAAATTTAGTGGCCAGGACTTCGCGGCGCAGACGACGTATGTTGGGGTTTGTCCTGCGTCGACCGTCGAGGCCGCGATCAATGGGGCCAACGCCGACCGACAAAAAGGCGAGAAGATCAGGAGGCTGAACAACCGCGAGGATGTGTTATTTGTGCTCTTGGATCGGTTGGCGCTGGTCGATGCGATCTATGCGCCGACGAAAGAGTTGCGAGGTGGTGGTCGTGTCTTGGTTGTTGATGCTTCTAAAAGAGCAAGTGGTGGCGGCCCGTCCGTCTCGAAGCTCCATGGACTAGGAAGGCGCCTCGACGACGGGGCGCTCATGCTGCGCGACTACGAGAACAACCAGAGGCGGCACAACGAGGCCCGGGCCGCGCGCGGATTGGGCCCGAAGCAGCCCTCGGTCATCGAATTGCAGAAGGCCAAGGCGGCCTTTAAAGCTAGACTGGGCTCGAACCCCGTGTCCGCGAAGGTACTCCGGGAGCGGAAGAAGGCGGCGCGGAAGCGGCTGGAGGCGCAGGAGGCGGAGGCCCTCTAAGAATTTGTGGTTTATTCAATGATCAGCCAGTGTTCTTACACATAACAAGTGGGCGGCCTAGTCCGGTCGCACCCACGTCACCGTCTCCTTCGCGCGGCAGACGTAGTAGGCTCGTGACTTGGCTCCCGAGCCGGTGGACCTTTCGACCCAGCCCGGCGGCAGCGGCCCCGTCGACGAGCTCGGCGGCGGGCGACCGAGGCCGCCCATCAACGCAAATAAACCTCCCGGCTTCCCCATAACCATGGTCCGCTGGAACATGCCCGTGCTGAGGTAGTCCGCCATCGGCTCCCCGCGAACCGCCGCGAAGATCTCCGAGTTGAGTTGACAGTCCTGGACCATCTCGGTCTCGAAGATCGGCAGGTGGATCCTATCGAGCGGGCCGACGGCGTCGCAGATCAGGAACTGCACGCGCGCCTTGGTCGGCGGCGCCGCGCCGTTCCGCAGGATGAGCGCCCTGGCCTCTTCGACGAGGGCGGGGAGGCCCCATTCCTTCAGGAAGTCGAACCGCGCCGCGCACGCGCGCAGCTTGCGGAGGGCGCCGACGCCGTCGCCGCTCAGCAGGCGGGCGAGGGCCTCGGCCCACCAGTGGTCCGGCCTATCGGCGGCTCCCGGGGCCAGCGCGGCGACCGCCGACTCGAACGCTCGCGCCGCGTCGGCGAACTCGCCGCGCTGCGCGAGAGCCAGACCGAGAATATAGAAGGTGTGCGCGCGATGATCGTCCGGGAGTCCGGAGTCGAGGGCCGTGCGGAGGTGGTGGACGCACTCGTCGCCCGGGGCCAGCTCGAGGTGCTCGGGCCAGGCCTGGTACTTCGTGTCCATCGGCTTCACGAAGCACAGCTTGCCCAGGTGAGAGTGCACGTCGGCCAGCTGGTCCGGGCCGACGCCGAGTTCCAGGGCCTTGGTCAGCGCGCGGTACGAGCCGTCGCGGTCCACGGGCCGTAAGCTGAACCCGAGAGAAGCGTAGGCGCCCGCGGCGTCGAAGCCGCGAGACGTGTAGCCGGCGCGGTCGGCGATGGCCGCGTCGAGCGGGCCGCGGTGGGCGCTGTGTTGTCCGAGATCCTCGAAGATCTCAATGGCCCGCCGGTACGCGGCCGCTGCCCGGGCCGACGCCGCCATGTCGGAGCCTTTGGCCTTGGCAATCTCAAACAGCGCGTTTCCGTAGTTGTTCCAGACGGTGGCCGCGCGGGCGTCGCCCTCCTTGCGCGGCCGGGCGTCCAGGAGCTTCTGGAACGCCTCGAGCCGCCCGTTGGAGTCGCCGGCCAGCTTGAGGGCCACGTCCAGCAACTGGTGGGCGTCGATGTCCGCCGGGGCCCGCTTCAGCGCCCGCCGCGCCTGGGCCGTGGCCTTCGCGATCAGCTTTCGCGCCTGCGCGCTGTCCTTCTCCTGCAGCGCCCGCGTCGCCCGCGCGATGAGCACGTACGAATTCTTCATGTTCTCGATTTTTTCGGGACCCAGGGGCCCCTGGCAGAGCGGACACGCGTTCGCGCTGTCCGGGACGTTCAGCATGTACCCGTGGCAGCCGCGGCACAGCCGATGCGAGCAGGGCAACTCTTCGGCGTCGCGGACGGGATACAGGCAAATGGGACATTGCTCGTTCACGTCCGTCGGCCCGGATTTTCTCAGCCGCGCGCACACCAGCTTGTGTTCGGGAAAATGGGCGGCCTGGCAATTCGTGTCGCAGTACGCGACGCGCTGACACCGGCTGCATCTCTTGAGGCCTTCGGCGCTTCGGCCGCACGAGGCACAGGCGTCCAAAGTGGCCATCGCAGCGGTACGCCCGGGTAAACTGCTCGACGAATTCCACTTCTGGGCAGGTTTGGTGCGGCAGCGGCTCAGCAAAGGCCACTTTCTCGCACCCAGATCTGCAATCCTAGTGTCTTACAGACCGCTAGCCCTCGGCATGCTTGCCAGGGCTGTATAAGCCGATAGCGCGCACTGGGTGGGCGAGCATCCATCGCATTACGCCCGCGACAAACGGCCCGACACGACAAGACGACCGATAGCTCGCCGACAGCTTGGGAACCCAACAAAACCATCTCTGTGACAAATTGGCTAGCCAAATCCAGCGTGCGTGCTTAGCGTGCCCGCTTAACTTTTCCGGCGCAAGTACTCGCTGATAGGAGGGATGATAATCGAACGCGACACCTCCACGCTCTGGGCCTGGGCCGCCGCCCTGGCGGTCGTCTCCGGGCTATTTACTATCGTCGTCCAGCCCCTCGTCGAGCGTTGGGGCCTCCGACAGAAGTGGATGCCCCGTTGCCTAGAACTGCAGCGCCACGTCTCTATAGGCATGGGAACGCCGAAAGACTGGTGCGACGACGAGCACTGCCTGAGGGCGTGGGCTGGAGGCATCCTCGCGTTCATGTTCCACGCCACCTGCGGCTCGCTCATGCTACCGGTCGTGATCTACGGATGGGGCGCGAGCGAGACGTATCAGGACATGTTTTTGTTCGGTTCCCTGCTAGACCTAGGTTGGGACTTATTTAGCCAAATACAAGTCTATGTGGCGACGTTCCACGGCGACGTATCAGACCGCTGGGGCTGGGCGCGTTGCCCGCGGGGTCTATTTCCGTTCATCGTCATGCATCACGCGTTGGCGTATATCATCGTCGTGCCTATGGATAACAAGTACGCGCCCGTGTGGAAATCAAAATTTTACGGCGCGTTCGTGCTAAATCATCGCGTCGTCTGCCACGCCATACTGATTAATTTCCACACAGGTACGCCCACCTTCCGGACTACCACCAGGTCTGCCTGTCGCTACTGGGAGCGGCGGCGTGCGCCACGATCAAGATGAGGTGCCTTTTCGCGCGGGCGCTCTACGAAAACGAGTGTGCCACGCTTGACCATCTCCGCGAGGCAGTGACGACGCTCGAGGACGCGGAACGGATTACGCGGCGCCTGCTCGGTGGCGCCCATCCGTTCATGGTAGCGATAGAGGAAGGATTGCGAGAAGCGCGAGACGCCCTCCGCGCCCGATCCGCGGCGCCCTAGCGAGTAATCGACGAACTTGAACGCAACGAAGACTAGAACCTACATTTCCCTCTCCTTAGTCATCCAGCTGCGACAGCATCGCGACGCCCCGTTGGACCCAATGTTCTGGGGGAACGTCGCTCGGCACCTGTGTGGAAATCAACCGGTGAGTCGCCTGCTCTTCACAAAGTCATTTCTCGGCGACGACGCGGCCGTCCTGGCTCGGTCGAGCGGCGAGGAACCGGCATCGCCACGCCATCGAGCAGGCGCCGCGTCGACGGCGTGCCGGGCGACGGCGGCCGCCGCGACGGCGGCCGCCGACGGCACGGGATAGGCGTCCCAAGACACACCAACGCCGTCGGCGCGACGCCGGGAGCCCCCCGGCCGCGCCCCATCGGCGCACAGCACGAATTCTCGACCTTTCACCAGTACTCTCATGGTCCGGGCCCCGACGCGCCCGAAAACAACTCAAATTCGAAAAAAAGACCACCCACCGCCATGATTCTAGGAAACGAGCCTCTCCGATATCATGACGACGGCGTGAAGGCGCCGTAACGTTGATTTCCGCACGGCTCGGCACGTTTATGTCCAATATAAAATTTGTGCTGTGTCCGGTGGTCGCCAAAATCCCTCTTCTATCGCCCGTCTTGTAGACCGGGCATAGATATGAGGGAGGATGCCGGATCTGCACCGTTCTTTTGGGCTGGAACCACATGAGCGGCGCCGTCGTAAACAGGACTTTCGGCTCGCTCTCCAGGATGCGTTTCTGCTTCTTGTCCCAGCGCGCGCCCTCGAAGAAGAAGCCGTAGACGTAGACGCCCAATGCCGGCGGCTTCGCGTACGAACTGCTGGGAAGCATCTCGAACTGCAGACCAATCGCGTCGATGGGAATCGTTTCGGCTCTAGAATAGTTCTGCTTCGAGGCCGTCATGAAGGCGTGCTGGAAGAAGAAGGCCGAGATCCAGTAGGTGGAAGGCGGCTTCTCGCACAACCATTCATTCAAGAAATTCAATCTCTCGAGTAAATCGGTCACGTAGCCGGCTAAAGGTTTAAAGGAAGGATAGGACTTGGCCTTCCACATGGCCGGGATGGCGCCGTAGACCAAGGAGTCGCCCAAAGCTTCGAGCGGCCCGGACATCACTACAATACCCCTCACGGCTTTTTCGACGTCAATCAGCGACTTCTTCATCGCGTTCGTCAGGTTGTTGAATCGCGCTAATTCTTGGCAGAGCACCGTGTTCATGCTTTGCTCCCACAGTACTGGGTAAGATATAGCTGCTTGCTCCATGTCGTACGCCGCGGGGAGCTTCTCTTTGATGTCCCCTGCTGTAGTCGCTATAGTAGCGTCTTTATCACCGGAGCCACCGCCACCACCCCCACCTTCACAGAGCAAACAGGTCGCGAACATGGCGTTCGTCTCCTTCGTGTCCTTGGTGATGTTCGCGTTCTCGTGGAAGCCGAAGATTTCCGGGGGGGCCACTAAAGGCAGGCCCTCGATGACCTCCAGGAATTGTTCCCGCGTTTCGGCGGCGGGGATGGAATACGTTCCACTATCAGACATCTTGTAGCCCGTCTCGAGCACGTCTTCGTTGAAAAACCGCTCCATGATGCTGTTGAGCGTGATCCGGTCCTTCCCGTCGGTCACGCGCCCGCCGTAGTTGCACTCCCCAATGCAGTATTTCAAAGCTTTAAACGGTGTCTCCTCGTTCTCCTCCAGGAACGCGAACAACTGCTGCAGCGAGATGAGCATGTCCGACTCGTTGAAGCCGTAGGGGATGTTCCAGCCCAGGGGGCCGTACAACCGTCGTTCCTGCAACAAAGCGTGGAAGATACACAGCGAATAGCAGAGTTTCCGGAACTTTTCGGGTTTAGAATTGCTCTCCAAGTATCCCGGGTTCGCGATCGGCGCCGCGGAATAGGAACCAACCAAGTTCGCCCGCAAACCCTTCGGCGGTTCGATGGCCATCTTGATGCCGTTCTGGAGGACCGCCGTCGGGAAGATGGGCGACGGGCACGTCGTGCACCACAACCGGAAGTTCTCGTGCGGCCGCGGTTCGGCCAATTTATCGCAGATCTCCTCGAAGCGGGTCATGAACGACTCCGCCAAGTGGCAGTTCTGCAGAACGACCCAGGAGCCTTCCTTGCGCGATTTTTCTATCAAAGCTTCCGCTACCGGTCCTTGGCCCTGTCCGAGAGAAATCGGACCGACCTCCCTCCCAATCGCTTCGGCCGCTTCGAGGACCGAACCCATCGGATCACTCCCAGGAGCCAAGACGAACACGAGAGGTTGCACACAAGAAGATTCATCATAACACGCCTGGAGGTCGAAGGGCGGCGGCCGCACGAACTTCTCGCCCATCGCTGCTATGACAAACTTCTGCACGCCCAGCACGACCTTGTCCGGCCTAATACACCTCAAGATACACAACCTCTTCAAGCCTTCTAATTTATCCCATCTACCAGGCAAGGGCTCCTCCTGGGGATCCGTCGAATCATACAGCGTCCGCCACTGGTGCGGCGTCCGGTCGACGTGCTCCCTGAGACCCTTGAAGGCTGGTATATCGTCTAGTAAACAGATCTCGTTCCATAATTTCGTTGCTAACCAGTCCTCGGCGGGATTCTCGTGCTTGTTGTCCAGAGAAACGCCGCCCGTCAGGAAAAAGAGCCACTCGGCGTCATCGAGTTCATTCTTACCTTGCAAGATACGTATCGTTAGCACGAAGGAGAAGAGTAACTTGTCCTTCTCTAATAAAGATCGACAGATGTTCTTGTATAACGAATAGATGAAGTGGTTGTACAAGTTGTCCAATCTAGTAGGTACATCACTAGCAGGTTCGCTGTTTTTGATGGACGCCACGAACAGGTTGATGAACCAGTCTAGGGAGTAGGAGTAGACGGGCTCGATGTTCTCGAGGCACGCGATGCAGAAGAACAAGACTTGCGTCGAGTACGCGACCGAGGTATAGCCTTTCCGGACGTTGTCGATCTCGACCTCGGTCTTCTCCGCGACGGCCTGCTTGGCCTTGATGTCGTCGGACGTGACCTTGGATTGATTCAGCGTCACGATGGCCGTCTCGTTCTCGAGGATGTTGCCTTCTCCCGACAGGATCTCTAAAATTTGATCCTCGATCTCCTTGAGCTTGCGTTTGTTCTCGGCGCCTTCCAGCACGAGCTCGTTCTTCTTCTCCTCGAGATCCGCTCGCTCGCGAGCGACAACAACACCAAGAAGCTGGTCCTGGAGACCCTGCGGCGTGATCATGAAGTTCAACAGCGTCACCTTGACGCTAATCTCCGGCACGTAGTGCGGGTTCCGCAATTTGGTACAGATGTAGAAGCGGAACATCTCGCTGTATTCGATCGTCGCGTCGCCGAGTCGGATACAATCCACCCCACCTTGCTTGAAGATCTGCTTTAGGAGTAGCGGCTCTAGCGTCGCGTCGAGGACCTCGCCGACGTCTTCCAGTAAAACAGGAAAACCAAACTGTATGGCTGATTCCATATTTCTCATATACTCGCCCGACATCTTCAGCACGTTCAATTTATTGGGAGCCTCCATCTGGCGGATCCACTTGTTCGCTTGCCCTTGAGGGTCGATCATGAGCGGCCACCGTCGCGCCGCGAAGATCGTGATGGCGTTCTCTACACTGAAATCATCAGTAGGTAACCCTTCGATGTTCCATTGCCTTATCTTCACGGGGTCGCCCAGCGTGTTTATCAAGGTAGGCTTCTCGGACGAGGGAATGGACAGCTTCTTGCAGGTCTCGATCCACGTCGCCATCTGGCGCATGCGGAAGGTCGAGGTGAACGGCCCCAAGTAGGCCATCAGACCGGCAGATACAAGTACGTCACCCGTCAGGTTGATGTAGGCCGCGTCGAGCTCCTCGACGAAGATGCCCCACTTCGTCTTCTCGCCACCCAAACTTTCAATGAGTTGTTTCGCCCGGACCAATTTCTTGCCACAGAGATCGACCTGGTCCAACAGGTCCTTCTTCTTCTTCTCCGCTCCAGCTAAGTTGGCTTGGAGAGCGGCCAAATCGTCCTGGACCACCTTCAACGACGCCTTCTTCTTGTTGAGCTCACCCATCGTAATGGCCAGAGCCGCCTGCGTCTTCTCCAAAGCTTCCTTCTTCGGCGCGACGACCTTGGCCACCCGATCGTAGCACTCCATGGCCAGGACCCACTTGCAGAGGCCCGCGGCCGCCGACGACGCCTTCGCGGCGGATTCGGCGTTGAACTTCTCGTTGGGCATGTAGGTCGTCCTTATGGTCTTCATGATTTTTGGGGAGATGTTGTCCTTATCATACTCTTTCAGGCGAGGGATGAAGCCCTTGTCGCCCATCATTTTTTGTGAGGGCGCCCAGTAGTCCATGATCTTCTTTGAGCTATCGTCGGGGTCGGGGATCTTCACGGGCTTCTCGCCGAGCATGACGCAGACGCCTTCCGCCACCAGTTTTACGGTAGCGGGCGGCTTGGACAACTTACGGACCGCATCGATATCTTTGTCGTTGATCGTGTTCAAGGCCTGGACCGCACTTTCTAACGCCGGCAGCGCCTCGTCCAAATCGGCCTGCACGGAGTCCACTTCGATCTGTACCGTATCCGCTTCCTTCTGCGCGACGGCCGCCTCCGCACCTACCACTTCTTCTTGCTCTCTTACCCCGGGCAATTTCGCCTCGATCTCCTCCATGAGCTTGTCGGTCGCGACCTGGGCTTCCGCTAAAACCGGTTGGAGATCCGTGAGCTCGACCTGCATCGTCGCGACGTTGTCCTCGGCACCCGCGAGCTGCTTGAGGCCGTTCTGGTACCGGTCCTTGCCCGCCGTGATCTTTTCGCGCTGCTCAGCTAGAGCTAGCTTGAATGCTACGATCAATTCCAAGTATGACGTAGGCGTGACGTACGTGATCCGACCCTGTTCGGACAAAAACTCCGCAGCAAGGTCGTGGGCGTTCGTGTGGAAGGTCATGCACATGTCCACTATCGCTGGCCTTACCTCGTCGTCCAATTTCACTTCCTTCAAGAACTTTTCTGCCACAGCTAACAGGGCATCTCCCGGCCACGCCGTGAACCAGTCGATGGCACAGCAATTTACGAGAGAAGGGAACAACCGCAGGCGATCCCTAAACGCCGACCCAATCGGCGAGAAGGCCAGAATAATATGCAAGTACTGTTTGACCCGCTGGATGAAGTACGCATACAGCTGCAACGGCGACATGTCGCCCGCGGCGCGCCCGAACTGCTCCTTCGCGAAGGGCCGGACTTTTTCACAGATCGCGACACGCTCGTCCGAGGGAAATATATTAGGTACTTCTCCGGCGTTTAACATGTTATTTATGTCCTCTACGAAAGATTCCATCGAGATCTGCGTATCGCTAAACAAGAATACTAACGGTCGATCACCAGCGCCAGCTTCAATCAATACAGTTTTGAGATCTTCGCGCCACTCCGTCATGCCGTAGGACTTCGTGATTTCTATTCTGAAGAGTTGATAGCCGGCCATCTCCGTAGCTAAGATACTGAGACTTTGTCTGCCCGAACCACCGACACCAACTAATAAAGCGTTACCACCGGGCATCCTGAGGACGCGAGCGATGCGACTGACGTGCTCGATGGCGAACATGAACATGACGAGCTCCATCGGTTTTTTACTGGCGGAATTGAAGTCGCTCAGGGCTTCCTCCGTGCGCTCCTGGAGTTGCTGGAGGTCGGGCACCTCGGCGTAGGGCCGCTCGTCCTCGTCGGCGGGAGTCATGTAGTCGCCCCAGAAGAGGCGGCGTAGAGTACCATACCCCGTCTCTGTCTCGTCCGCCGGCCGGATGTGGTCGAATTCGCTCTGGAAGTCACATTTAAAAACCTCCTTGCACATCGCCGAACAGTGGTCGCACATCCACTGGCGATCCGTGTCGTCGGTTAATCGGTCACCGAAGACTCTTAATGCTTCATGGGTCCAGAGCCGCATGACCGACGGCTTGTTCTGGAACTGATCCGAGGGTTCTTGCAATAGAACCCCTTGGACGACGCGCGAGAAGTCTCGCAAGTTAAACGTGTAGTGGGACTTCGAGGGCGTCGGCAGCAGCCCCTTCATGGCCTCGCGATACGTGCGCATCGTTGCTTGGACTACATTCCCGGCCTGCTGAGAAACGTCACCAGAGTACCCACGCTTGAAGTAGCCCTTGACGATAGTAGAGAAGATAAGTGTCAGCGTGTCGTCGTCGAAGCTATCCACACATAACAGATGGAAATGTCTCAGGAAGCGAGGCGTAGTCCCATTACGCCCCCCACCAGGAGGCCCCATGGCGCAGGCCATGACCGTGTCGACGATGCGGACCCAGGACTTCTCCTTCAAATCGTAGTAGCCGCCGCAGTCGACGAGCTGCCTCAACAATTCAATCGGCGGCTGGGCGCCGTAGGTCTCGACCTCGGGCATGTTCACGTCGTCCACAAAGATGATTCCCACGGTTCCCATGGGCGGGCCGAACATGCCCTTCCTCCTCTTCCCGAGGTTGCCGTCGATAATATCCTGGGTCATGTGGGCACTCGTCTTGGCCGAGAAGCCGAGCTGGATCGGTTTATATTTCGACTGGTCGAGGTCGGACGTGACGCATTTCACGACGGAGACGGATTTACCCGTACCCGTGGGGCCGCAAACCAACGGTCGGAGACCGTGCGTTACCAAGGTTTGGCACATGTACGACAGCTGCGCCGTGTACCCGGTCGGCACCATGATCGTCGAAAACTCCGCGTCCTCGGCGATCGTGAACTTCTCGAGCGTGTCGACCCAGTTGACCCACGCGCCCTTCCTCGGGTCGTAGCACCAGTCCTGCAGGTCACCCGCGTCCGGCGGCGGGCACTCGACCGAACCTTGGAATTGCGTAGCGTCCTCATAGGTCGGCTTGACCCACTTCCGCACGGCCAGCGCCGTCGCGACGCCTTGGTACTTTTCGTCGATCACGTCGACGTTTTCCATCACTTCGCGCACGAATAATGAATATTTGGCTCGTCCCGCGGCGTCGGACGTGCATCCGGTGGACCAGAACAAGGCGAACAGGAAGCAGCACTCGAGCTGCTTCTGGCGCGAGCCGCCTTCTTCCACATCGGCGTCGTGGGGTCCCGGGATCGCTGCCGTTAATAGGCACCTCAGTAGTCCTAGTAACGACGTCAGGAGATTAGCATCGCCCGTCGGCGACATTTCTTTGCAGTTCCTCCTCAGACAGGCCATGGACGGCTCGACGAGCCAGTCGTACAACGCAGTCAGGTGGACCTGTTCTTCCTCCTTGAGTTCAAAGGGCGGCGGCTCGTCCCCTTTATCTTCTTTGTGCTTCTGCTGGTAGTAGCCACCTACCGTCCAGCCACAAACCCAGGACTCCCAGAGCGGCCGCAACCCGAGCTGCTCGGGCTCCATGTAGACCATGCCGCACCGGGAGACTGTCGCTGGCGAGGCCACGAGTAAGTCCATGGGCTCGAAGATCATGCTCATGACGTCGGACATGGCGATGATCTCGCCGCTCATCAAACAGAGCTTCTTGTTGTCGTCGAGCACCGTGTTCATGTTCTCGATCCAGATCGCGTCCACCGGCCCGTCGAGCAGCACCCACTTCCGGTCCTCCGGTTTCCCGACCTTCGACTGCGCCGCGTTCCGGTACTGAATCGCGAGCACGCCGTCCGTCCACTCGTGCGAGACGGGGTCGAAGCACCCGTAGAGCTGGCCCATCGTCACCGATTTGGGATTCATGACAAAGGGCACGACGTCCGTCCACCGGTTGTCCTTCGGGTACTCGGCGTGGAGCTTCGACAGCGCATCAGCTAGCACCCTATAAGCCGAGGTTTTACCAGAAAATGGAGCGCCGACGATCATGAAGCCGTGCCGCACGACCATCATGTCGTAGATCTGCACGATCTTGCCCCAGAAGTAGTCCGTGAGTCGTAGGTTTCGTTCGACGCACGACTCGCCCGATTTCGCTTGCATGGCCTTCCTGTCTGGTACCGGTAAAACGACGCCCGGGAATAAATCAGACGTGATGCCGTTGAAGAGCGGGACGTCGGGGGCCAGGAATTTCGGCGCGTTCACGTCGATGATGGCTCTTAAAACCAAGATGTCCTCCGGGAGGTGGCCCTCGGATCTTTTGAGGTTGCCCGAGGCGCGCAGCACCGCGATGACGGCGCGCATGCCATAATCGTAGTGCGATTGGGCCGATAGCTGCTCGCTACACAGTTTATACGTCGTCACGATCTTCACGGCCATGGCTTTCGCATCGGTGTAGCCCATGCTGTACAGGATGATCTCGCCGATCATCGCGTAGTCGGGCACCATCATCGCCACCGTCCTGAAGAGTACTTTCAAGTTATCGGGTAACTCCGCACGTCCCGCATAGCCGGGATTCATCGTGATGAACGGGCAGCACGTCATCCTTAACGGTAGATCCGTGCCCTCGAACATGAACCGCTCGGCCTTGCGCGCTTTGGCCTGTTGGATAGTTAAGACCTGCTGCGCCACGACGGACAACACTTCCAAGATAATACGGTTGAACTCATCAAAACAAGCCCAGGCACCGGAAGCAGCAAGACCCTTGAAGAACTTGGCCATCGCCTTGTAGTCGAGGCCGTCGGAACAGTTCGTGACCACACATTGGATGGCGATGGCTTTGCCCAGGTCTTTGGTCGTCTCCGTCTTGCCCGTGCCCGCCGGGCCCTCCGGCGCGCCGCCCAAGTTGAGATGAATAGCGCCCATGAGCGTGCGATAACATCTATCCGTCAAGGGCGTGATCACTAACCGCCCGCAGTTGCCCATGTACTCGTAGGCATACAAGATCATGGCGTTGATCATGCGGCAGGGGATCGTCTCCGGTTTTCCTGTCTGGGAGGAAACACCGTCGTTGTCCCAGTAGTAGCGCAGCTGCGCCTGCCAGTCGAACTCGCTGACCGTATTAATACTAGTCTTCGACAGCCACTCCGTGATGTCGCGGTTGTGCACGTCCATCACAACTAATCCGCCGAGCGTACCTCGCAGTAGTTTGGGGATGTCGCCTCGCACCGTATCAACAACGTCGAGCAACTCCTCGACTCGTTGCGACAGAACCGCGGCGATGGCCGGCCCGCCGCCGTTCTCGATCGCCGCCTCCATGGCCATGACCCAGGTGATCTGGTTCACCGTCAAGATCGTCTGGCCCGGCCAGTTCCGGAGCCACTGCCTCCGTTCAATTTTGAAGAACTCGTCAGTCGCTAGATCGATGGACAGCGCCAGCGACTTCTTCATGATCGTCTCGACCTCGACGAGCCACTTCTCGACGTTGCCGCCGCTATCCTTGGGATTGATCATCTTGTGGTCGCACTGGTCATACGTGAATTCTAACCTCTCGCCCTTTGGAGGTGGGGCATCTAACGCCGCGAGGATGTTCAAATCCGGATCAAAGTCCAGGTGCGCAATCCCGTCGAAGCACTTCTTCATGTGGGGCTGGACTTTTGTCGGGTCCTTCGTCTCGGCGAGGATTTCTAGGAGCTCGTCGTTGGACAGGAAGAAGAATCTGGGAAAGGCTAGTCTCTTCGTTTCGAGGTAGTCGGACAGCCCCTTCTGGATCACGTCGAGCTTCTCGTTGGCATCGGTTAATTGGTCTAACAAGCCCTCTCTTCTAGCGACAGAAAGAACAGCAGGCTCCCGCGCCGTCTCGGCCATGGACTCGATCCAGACGCCGTTGACGACGGTGAACATCGACGACTCGGTGGGTAGCTGGCGCGTGATATCATCCGAACTAAATATAGGTTCGAGGTACAACCACGCGGCTTGCACCTTGAGCCAGTTGTCTATTATATCTTGCAACGAAGTCAAAGTATGTTCCCAGGCGTCCACCCTCGAAAGGAAGGGCTTGACGTAGCGGCTCCCGTGCATGGCCTGCGTCTTGACGATCTGGTCGTCGAGCTCCTGTTGAATTTCGTCGATCCCAGCTAAAATACGCCCGGTGCGCCACTCCTTCGTGCCGAACTCGGCGTCGGCCCAGTTCAGCTCCATCTTCGACAGAGCCTTCTCGAGGGCCGCTTCCTTCGACGCGGCGACGCACGTGTCTGTGTGGGAACGACACTGTCGCGACACGGCCGCGACGCTCTCACGAGGCGCGTGGGCGCTCTGGTGATCATGAAGACGCCATCGCCTCCCCCAGATCAAGTTCAAGTTCATTTTTCACGCCGAGTCAGCACCTTCGATGAGGTGCACGTAGTGGTTCAAACCGATGTCCATGAGCTGCATCATGTTCATGCCGCTCGTCACGCTAAACTCCAGTTTTGTCGTACTTTTAATCTCCTCCCAGTGTCTACTTTTCATTCCTGGCTCGCAGACCAAGAGCATTAGTGGTGCCTCGTCGTCCTCGAAGGATTTCGTCTCCTGGAGGAGGAGCTTGCAGCACCGCGCGGCGTTCTCTCTTGACTCTCCCTTCTTCTCCAGTACTTTACTGACTCTCGCTAGCTGACTGCCGAATTCTCCAGCTTTCGACGCGGCCGCCTCCGCATCCACTTGCGGTAAAGGTAGCTCGTGCCAGGCGTGGGACTGCTCGACCCACTCCTTGGCGCAGGTCCAGAGCTTGTCGAGGGGGCCGAATTCTTTGGTGCAGGACCTGTGTGTGACACGTCGCGTCGCGACCTCGAAACGCGCTCAAGCCTCCTCTCCGAGAGACGACGCGCGTCGACGGCGTGAAGGGACGCCGCGATCCGCACTTGAGGCGTTCCTCGAAGTCCGTGCCCTCCATTTCCAGCACTTCTTCCTGGGCGAGGATGTCCTCGCACTCCTCCGTGGCCTTTTCCAAGCCGTCCCTCAAAGCGTTGACGCGCTTCGTGACCGTCGGAATGTTCCCCGGCGCGAGGGAATTTTCTTCCGCCAATGCTTCGATCATCTTCTCGAGCCTTTCGACATCGCGACCAAGAGCGTCGTTCTTGCCCTCGACCACGGCCTTCAAATGATTGGTACGAGCATTTTGCAGGTCCTCGGACCGCTTCAGGAACGACGCCATGTCCCCCGGCCAGTTGTACGTCTCCGCACAGAGCTGCATGTCCTCCTTGCTCAGCTTGTGGTCCTGGGCCAGTAAAAACTTCTGTCTTTGATAAATCTCCTCGCGGTATTCGAACTCCAAGTGTTCGAGGAGCGTCGTGGCCTGCGCGGGGCGTCGCGGTCTCGGAATGGCCTCAAACTCGGAAAAGAAACCATTCTCTCGTGGAGACGACTCATGACAATGAAGTGAAGGCGCCGCAACACTTCAAAACGCCGAGAGCGTGCCTCTTCGGCGAACTCCTTCAGCTGCCCGAGCTCCTCCGACGACGTCGGCTCCTCGACGAGCTTATCCGCAATACGCTGGTAGCGCCTATTAGCGTCGCGCATGTGGTCGCGATTGTCGCACGCGACGGCGTCGTTGATCAATTTACAGAGCGTCTCGGCCTTTGTGGCTAGGACCTCTTTGCACTCGAGGCATAGCACTCGGAACAAGGGAGCGTCTTCGACGTCCAGAGTCGTCGCACGTATGGAAGCAGCTAGCGTTCGTAGTTCTTTGGCCTTTTTGGTCAAGGCTTGCATGGCATCGGCCGTCGCGCCCTCCTCAATGTCGTCCATGCGGCCCGCGTCGCCTTTATCTTCCGGGTCCCTCCGGTGGACTTCGATCAATTTCACGACCTCCTGATATAGAGTTCTATCGACCAGAGGTTTATATTCAGCAAATCTCGGCACCAACGACTGCGGCGTCTCGAAGCGCCTCCGCAAACACTCTCGCACCCGAGTCTTGATGGCCTCGACGATTTCATCTGTTAAGGATGCAGTCGCGGGCCCGAGGAACTTCTTGGGCGGCGGCGCCGGTGCCGGGGCCGGCGCCGCACCAAGCGAGTCCACCGACGCGACGGACGCCTCGTCGTCGCCCAAAACGCTCATGAGCTTGGGCCCTTCGTCCGGCGGCGGCCGCAGATTCTCCTGGTCCACGCAGGGGAAGTCCCTAGAAGCTAGGACACACCGGTCGATGCACCGACAAAGCCTCTCCTCTAATACAGAGAGACTGGGCTCCAGCGCGACGACGCCCTCCTCGGCCACCACCAACTTGAGCTCGAGCGCCGCCTCCAACGAAATACGCGTCTCGTCCGTGTCGTGCCGTTCTAAGAACGACGCGAACATGTCCAGCGACTCTTCCACGAGAGATCTTAACTGAGTGGACATGAGCATGTTGGCGCAATCTAAAACGGTATCTTCTCTGTATCTCTGCGCCCGCATCCTTGTAGGTGACGGTGGTTTGGCCTCTTTGGGCCGATGGTCGGGCCTCCCAAGCCCATCAGGCCCGTAGGTCCGCACGAACCAGCGGTCGAAGGCGTCGGCCGCCTTGTCGCCGGCTAGCGAGCCATCTAAGACATCGGGACCCTCGTAGGGCGTTACCCACCACTGCTTCACCTGCTCGCCGAGCTTGGACATGTCATCGGTTTGCGGAGCACCCTCGTCCAAGTGAGCGGCGAGCAACGACGCGCAGGCCGGGACCCACTCTTCCGAGAGAGCGTTCCGCACCGCGTTCGCCCGGCCGTCGACGTGCTTGCAAAAGTCATCCAGACTCATAGGTAAACGCTTCCGGAACTGATCGGTAGCTACATCGGTCAGCAACACTCTCGAGAAGGGCGGTTTGGTAGGTTGACTACTGACAGAAGTCGAGATCGACCGGGCTGCAGAAGCTCGTTCTCGAGCTCTTCTAGGTAATAACCAAGCTTCATGTAAATCGTACATGACCCGATCCACAATCCGTAAACGATCCACAGCATGATGTTTGGCCACATGCACCGAGCGGCGAGACACGCCCGTATCTCGCAGCACGACCCATTTGTTCGTCCTATAGAAATCGGAGGTCCACCACTTCGGCGCCGCTTTTAAGCGTGAAGGATCGATGGCGTGCATCTGGCAGACGTCGCCGTCGCGCAATTCGTACTCGACCATGCTCCGGGCCACGCCGTCGGAGAAGGCGAGCTTCGTCTCGGCCAAGGCGTCGTCGGCGACGGCTTCCGCCCGCTCGACGGCCTGGACGGACCAGGGCTCCGGCTCCGCGTCGGCCAATGCGTCGACGGCGTCGCTCGTCACTGTGTCACTTACTTTACGTGCTTTCAGGACGCGAGCTCGCTCCTTCAACAGCGAGGCGGGCGGGGCTACTCTTCCGGCGATGCCACCCAACCAAGAATCTGGTAAGTTAGCGATAGGTCTGCGAGTCCCCGCGCCCGCCGCATGAGCTGCCCCTCGCTGCGTGAGTGTCCGAACCCTACCCCAGTAGTTCTCGACACACACTTGGTACTTCTCTGCTTGCTTGACGGGCGACTCCTCCACAACACGAGGAGCCTTCTTCGTACCTTTTCCGGGTTCCCATTTTTCCGGGTCCCACTGCAGGGGCGCCTTGCCCACGGCGGCGTCGACGGTGTCGAGCGTCTCGCCGCGCGCGTCCCGTCTACGTACTCGAGCGTCGTCCTTCCGCTCTTTGCGCTTTTGAGTAGCTTCCTGCGCATCTATCTCACCAGCCCTCTCCATCTGCGTAATGCTACCCACAGAGGTATAATCTGTGCGAGACGCGGTCTCCTCAAGAAATAAAGCGGCCTGCTCTTGCGCTTTATAACCAACAGGAGCTATGCGAGATTTGCGAGCGAGCTTGTCGGAGCGCGCCTTGTCTCGGAGCGTCTGTTGCGCCCAGTCGGGCAGGAGCCACGCCGGCAAGGTCTCGGCGTTCTTCTGGGCGTTGCGTTCTCGGACCCTCAAGGGATCTTCACACAGGGCGCCCAGCTTCTCCGCTTCGCTCTTCCACTTGCTGACTCGTACGGCATCTTTCATCGTTAGATGCTGGGCCGTCGGCGTGTAGAGCTTGCCTATTCTGTCGGTAGGTGCCACGTACGAAGAAGCCACCTCAGCTAGTCTCGCTTTGTTGGTGGAGACGCCGGCGAACGGTCTCGCTTTCTTGTCTCTCACATGAGAGGTGGCCGCGAACGCGGAAGAATGTAAAATGTCGGGCGCCGTCGGCGACGGTTCTGGATCAACGACAAAGCCGCCGAGCGGCCCGACGATCTCCTTGACCGGCGTCGTCTCGAGCGATTGTAACAGCTCGGACTTGGCGTCGGCCCTCGCCTTGTCTCTGACCAAACCCTTCGTTTTGGTATCGCTCATGGACGTCCCCGCGAGATGAGCGGCATCGCCCAGCTCCCGCGCCCGTCGCGTCGTCAGCGAGGCCTTCAGGAGGCTCTTCGTGTCCGCCATGGTCGGCCTCGCGGTGCTGGGGCAGCCTCGGGCCCCTGCGGCTGCGGTGTTTTCGCTGCCCGCTGTTCTGGGGCTTGGTCGTGCAGTTCTCGGCAGCTGCCCGGTCGCCTCCCGGCCGACCAAGGGCTGCTTCTGCTCGACTTTTTACGCCGCGCTGCACAGGACGGCTCTAGCCTGGACTACAGCTTACAGCTTACACTAGGAACTTAGCGTTTTTCGTTTCGGGGCGAGTGGCGCCTGGCACGCGTCCGGAGGACTGGTCGCCGGGAACCCTGGGAACGGAGGCGTCCACAGTAGATTTGTGACAAGGGCCATCTCGCAAAACGAGCAGGAGTAGCAGTAGCGCGCACGCGCCGAGACCGGCGCGCCGGGCAGCCGCAGCCCGCGTCGGGACCCCACACCTTCGTAGGGAAGCGCCTCGCCCCAGGAGCGGGCTGCCGGGCGGCCCTGTACAAAGCTTGAAATTGGGGCTGGGATTTGAACCAGGCTTGAACGAGGCGCCATGGCCAAGGGCGACGCGACGGAGCGGCGCGCGCGTCAAAGAAGAGCGCCCGACGGCGCCGACAAGGCCCAGCTCGCGAGCGCCTGGGCCGCCGCGGGGCACCTCCCGAAGCTCGACGCGAAATTGATCGAAAAGGCGCTCCCCGGCGGCAAGGCCCAGATCGGCGCCTACGAAGTTACAAGAGTACTAGGAGAAGGGGAGTTCGCCACGGTCTATAGCTGTATCAGAAAGTCGGGCGAGGGCGCGGGCGCGAAGGTCGCGTGCAAGGCCATTAAAAAATCCAAGGTCGAGCGCGCGCGCGGCGGGTCGATCCTGAAGGCCAAAAGGAACATTGGGAGGGTCAATCTGGAGGTCGAGGCGATGAACCGATTACGGCATGAAGGCGTGTGTCGGTTGTACGAAGTTGTCCAATCGTCTTCATATGTGTACTGCTTCATCGAGGCCGGGGAACGCGATCTTTTCAGTTTTCTCGATGGCCATCCCCGCGGTTGTCCGGAGCCGGTGGTCGTGGCAATAGCTAGGATCGCGGCGCTGGCCTTGCGACACTGCCACCAGCGGGGCATCGCGCATAGAGATGTAAAACCAGAAAACGTGCTCGTGCTGGGCTCGCCGGCGACGTGGGGCAAGGGCCTGCCGGACGCGGGCATTATTAAGTTGTGCGACTTTGGGCTCTGTGCCGACATATCATCAGGCCACGAGCTGACCGATTTTGTCGGAAGCCCGGGCTTCTTCGCGCCGGAATTGTTCTGCGAGGCGTCGTACCGGGGAGATTTGGCCGACGCCTGGTCGCTGGGGTCTGTGGTACTGGAGTGCGTCCTCGGCCACCGGGCCTTCGACGATTTGTGGTGTCCCCCATATGATGATTTGAAGGACCCGAACGCTTTTAGGGATGCGGTGGACGCTGCGGTGGGACGGGTGAAGCTCGGCGGCCCGAACGGGCCGCTCCCGCCGAAGCTCCAGCAGCTCGTGTCCCAATTCTTGCGCGTCGACCCGACGATCCGCGCGACGGTGACGGACATGTGCTCCCGCCCGGAGTTCGACCTGATGCGTCTGCGCCTGTGTCTAGATCAAACTTCACGGCGCGTTCGTGCTGAATCGTCGCGTCGACCTCCACGCCATCGACGCGACGCCTGCTCGATAGCGTGGCGGTGGCGATTCCTCATCGCTCGGCGGAGCCAGCACGGCCGCGTCGTCGCCGAGAAATGACTTCGTGAAGAGCAGGCGACTCACCGGTTGATTTCCACACAGGCCCGGACAAAGACGGCTGCATGTCGATGCTGCGGCTTACGTACGATCATACGCCCAGATTGGAGGAGAACACCGTCGCCCGGCGCAAAGCGTTCACCAGTCGGAGTTCTCTGAAGACCTCGCCGGGCGGGGACCTCTCCGACGCCTCCGTCGTCTCGACGTCGTGCGAGTCGCCGACGAATTTCCCGGACATTCCCAAAGTCACGCCGGGGAAATAGCAGCGCTGACGCCGGCCCTATCACCTGCCAGGCCCCGAAGGGCCCGACACCAATGCAACATCGACCAACCAATTAGTTGTCCAAAATATCCTAACCTGATCCTTATCCATTACACTAGTTCCTGACGCCATCGACGCAGGCCCGGGCCCACCGATCTCAGGCTCCCCGTGGACCGCGAGTAGAGAAGCTCAAGATACAGACCACTCCTTAGAACTTCTTCTTACGGAACCCGTCCCCCTTGCTGAACTTCTTCAGCCGCTTCGGCCCGCCGGGCTTGAAGCCCCCCTTCTTGTGCGCCTTCTTCCAGGCGACGCGGCCGGCCGTCGACTGGTTCTGGGACAGCTCGGGGGACCGCTCGTCGAAGACGCGCGGCGGCTCTTGGACAGCTTCTTCCTCCTCCTCCTCCTCCTCGAAGAGCTCGCCGCTCTTCGGCGTAGAATCCAAACCCCCAGAATCGAACGTCTGTAAAGGGTCGTTGTCCTTGCGCCGCGTGGACGACGTGTCGCCCCGCCGCCGCTTCGCGCCGCCGCGATCGGAACGCTTCTTGCGCTTGAACGACGCTTTCGGCGCGGCCCCTGCCGCGGCCAACGACGGAGGAACCAAGTATGAGGGCACGTGCCGCACCTGCGCCGCCACGAGGTCCCGCCGGACGTGCAACTCCGCCCGGTCGTGCGTCAGCACGGCTAGATCGCCGGGATTCGCCTCGAAGTGGTCCTTCAACGCTTCGGAGTTGAGCATCTCCCTCCTTAGTTCCGCGGCGCGCGCCTCGCGGACCGCGGCGTGCGTGACGCCCCGCGAGACGTCCGCGACGCGATATCGAAACGGTTCGCAGGCCGCGGCGTCAAACGCTAAGCGCGCCGGCTGCGGCACGTGGGCACCGGCGCCCGCGTCGTCTTCCCCGATATCCAAAGCGGCGACGACGTCGCAGGCACCACCTGCTCGCAGTGCTGCTATTTTCCTAGGGGGTTGCGCCTTCTGGATATTTGTCAAACGCTCTGAATCGTCCTTTCTACCGCCGATCGACACGAGGGACAACGCCGTGCCCCTCGCACCGGCCCGAGCCGTCCTCCCGACGCGGTGCGTATACGACATCGGCGTTTCTGGTAAATCAACATTCAGGACCCACTTCACATCTCTAAAATCGATGCCGCGGGCCACGCCGAAGGTCTCGTCCGCGCTTTTCGGTGCTTCGTCATCGGCCGCGACGGCTTCCACGGACGCATCAGTAGCTACTAACAAATCGTAGTAGCCCCGGTTGTAGGCCTCGATGGCGTGCAACCGCGACGCTAAAGGTAGCTCCGCATTCAAGACTAACGTCCGGATCGAAAACAAGTCCAGGAACAGCTTTAACCGATAACACCGGTCGACGCTATTGACAAATAGTACGCCTCGACCCGACAGCAGCCCGAGTTTCAGCATGACGTACGTCACTAAATCTTTATCGCCGTCCTGCACGGCGACATAATACTGCGCCAACTGCGCCTCGTCGTCGCGACTCCCACCGAACACTCCTGCGGCCTCGTCGAGGGTTATGGTCGCGGCCTTCCTCAGAGCTAATTTCTTCAGGCCGCGGACGTCGGCACCGAGCGTCGCCGATAGCAAGATACCTTGAGGTTTATTGTGAGACTGCAAGCGGTCGATCAATGCGGAGACGTCCTCGTCGTAGCCAAAGCCTAAGACTAGGTCGGCCTCGTCGATGACGTAGGACGCGCACGTGCTCCCGAGCTCTTCGAGGGGGTGCTTTGCTTCTAGTAAAGCTTCGGACGCTTCCCTCGCGGCGGCGGGCGTCGCGCACACAATATCACCCCTTGACTCAGATACGGATAAGGCGTCGTCGCGCGCGCTGTCTCCCCTTAAAGCGACCACCGTGACCGACTCGCGGCAGTAGGCCGCTAGTTCTAATAATTGTCTGCGAGCCTGCGCGACCAGTTCTCTAGTAGGTAGGAGCACCAATGCCCGCACACCGTTGTAAGCTTTTCGCGCATCAGAGGCGGACGCCTTGTCCCGCAGCACCTTCTGCAGGATCGGTAACGCATAACACGCCGTCTTGCCCGAGCCCGTGCGCGCCCTTACTAGACAGTCGCGGCCCGAGAGCGCGACGGGCAGCGTCGCCTTTTGCACCAAAGAGGGCCGCGTCCAGCCGAGCTGCGCCACGGCCCGGGCTAATCTTCTGTCTAATTCTAGCGAGTCGCAGAAGGCGCCCCAGCCAATCTCTTCCTCCTCTTCGGGCTCTGCGGGTGCTGGCGCTGGCGCGGCGGGCTCCTCGAAGGCGACGGCCTTCCTTTTGGTCTTCTTCTTCTTTTTGGGTGGCAGCTCGCCGTGTGGCAGCTCGCCGTGGTCCATCGTGGTTAGTTTGCGTCACAGATGCGTGCGCGCGCGCGCGCTGCAGCGTGATTTATCGCCTAGTTGACAGCCTTTGAGTGCTCTTCGTGTAGACGGCGTGCGGTTACGCGGCTCCGGATTCGACGTATGCGCGTCAAGGAGAAGCCTGACGAGCGTTGTGGCGTAACCTAGAGGTATCGACGCGGATAAACGCAGCCTCACCACTTCACTGGCTGCAGCAGGCGGGTTTTTCAAGCCTCCAGCCAACCGCTCCGAGGGCCCACGCAGCAGTCCAAGCGCGAGTTTTACGATCATTCGATGCTTGCTGGCTTTTACTCTGCTTGCTAGTGTCTTACAGACCGCTAGCTCTGAAATTTTCACACAAGCCACCAGACGCTGCAGCAAGCGGGAGCAAGCAAACGCAGCAGTTTTACAGCAGTTTTAAATAACTGCTCGATTGCGCCGCGATCTAACGACTGATAATGGTGCAGCAGTGAATTGCAAGCAGCATGCGACGAGCAGCAGCTCTACTGGTGGCCGCCACGCTCGCCAGCGCGGGCGTCCCAAACTTAGATCAGTGGGACGAGAACGCGCAGCGCGCCTACGACGCCTTGCAACATGCGCCGCTACCGTCGACGCCGCCGGTACAACGAAAAGGCGAGGGCGTCGTCTACGCCGTCGGCGGCTCGGAGGAGTTTTTCGACCAGGAGGTCGTGCCCTGCGTCCGGCACCTCACGCGACTCGAGAACTCGGGCGACTCGTGGCGCCACCTGACGAAGCGCACTTTGAAGTTCATGCTCTTCCACGAGCGGCGGCAGAGGGAGTTCAAGAAGTGGGATCTGGTCCAAAATTTTTTTGATGCCACGGAGGCGTTTGAAGACGAGGCGCCGGCGTCCATGACGCGCGTGAGCGATCCACGGATACGAGTGAAGTCCGTGAAGGCCTGGGCGTTCTACCGGGCGCCCTTCGAGCGCTTCGTTTATTTAGATTTTGATTCAAGACCTTGTTCGTGGCATGCTCCGTCGGACGTGCTGGCGAAGCTCGCACAGAGCGGCAAAGACGCTTTGCTACATAACCAGTGGCCCGCGCAAGCCGCGCTCACCGGTTCAGCCCACTTCCGGTGCGAGCACCACTCGGCCGTGGCCGCGTTTCGAAGGACGGACGCGTCGGAGGCCGCTCTCAGGTTTTTCGTCGACGCGTTCGCGCACATGAAGCTGCGGCGGGACCAGCCCGCGCTCATGGTCGCCTTGCGCTTGGCGAGGGACCGCGCGGGCTTCACGCATAGTGATGTGGACAACGCGACCTTCTGCCGCGCCGCGTCGGGCCGACCCGTGTCGTGCGACGCCGGGTGTTTGCTCTTACACAAGCCGATGAAGTACGACGCGAGCAACATCGTGGTCTCCGTCGGGCGGCGCGGCCAGGGCGGCAAGGCCGTCAAGCGGGCGCTCGCGGCCCTCAAGCTGATCGACCGCGACGAGGCCTGTGTTTCTCCCGACGAGGCGACGCCAGAAAAATGCCGGGTGCTGATCGGGGAGCAGTATGCGACGCCCGAGGGCGCCGCCGATGTGCGGGCACGGTACCCGCGCGCGCGATTCATCGTGCCCGCGGCGCCGGCGTGCCACGCGGACCGCGCGCACGTCGACGCGCTAAAGCGCGCGGGCATCCCGGAGCACGCGTTGTTCGAACTAGATCTGCGGAAGGCGGCGGACGCGGGCCGGCCGACGCACTGGCGCGACTTCTGTGCTTTCGTGGAGGCGTGGTCGTCGTGCAAGACCCAGAACCTTGCGCGCGTGGCGAACGCGTGGCTGCGGCGGGCCATCTGGGAGGACGCGGGGCCCGGGAGCGCCGAGAAGTGCGTGTCGATCGTATAGTTTTGTAGTTATTTGCTAGAAACTTACGTGGCATCATTATACCAGTCTCCAAATGTCGCGAACACGTAGGGCTGGGATCGGTAGTTATAAGCACCGGCGAAAAAAGTAAACAGGAACTCGAGTTGTTCTTTCGTGAGGTCATCGAGCCATGTTAAGTGGCGGGCCGCTGCACCACTCGTCCGATCGTGCATTTCCACGGATAGTTCCAAGCTGTTCAATTCGCTGTTGTCAACATTTACAAACAATTCAAGCAGGATCTCAAATTGCTCCGTTTGATACAACGCCTGAGACGAGTGGAAAGAGGGGTCGCCAGGATCACTATCGAAACAAAAACTACCAAGAGGGATCATGGCCTGGTCCTCGTTGCGGATCACAATTAGTGTAATTTGGACACGGTCCCAATAGTCATCAGCGTCATCAGGGATTTCTATGAAACTCCCGCGGTCTTTGATCGCTGACCAAGCTTCGGACATTGACAACTCGACAAATTTTCGTCTCGATACGGGGAGGTTCGTGTGAAAACCAGCAACAGCCACATCTCCCTCCCATAGCACCTTACCGTCCTCCTCGAACCGAACGAAGAACGTGAAATCGTCGAGTTTGTTCGGAACCAAACGATGCGTCTGCGCCCGCGACATCGAGTCCGCGAGCCGTCGGCGGAGCACTTGCGACCGCAGGCGCACGGCGGCGGCGCGCTCCACGGCGAGAGCAGCTTCTTCAGCAGACCGTGGCAGGTGCGCGTTCGCCATCAGCGTCCACGCCTTCGAATCGAGCACGTCTTTGCGCAGCGCCGCGCTCACGCAGCTCATTAAGCCCAAGCTCTGAGGGTCCATAAACTCGATCAATTCAGGTCGCAGCGGTATGGCGGCCGTCGCATCGATGCGGTGCGATTTAAATCGAGCCATGTCCGTACGAGCGCCTCTCGCAGGCTGGCCGCAGCTAGCGGTGTAAGACACTAGCAAATCACCCAGTCTATCACCCAGTCTATTGCCAAGCTCGCGCAACAGTTTTATTCATAAAAATATAAGCCAAAACCTTTTGCGCACGCCGGCTCGACTTTTCCGTCGCGATTTTGCATCGGTGCGGCCAATTATCGAGTGCCAGGGATGCTGCCTGCCTTGAGACGCGGCGCCCGCGGCGCCAGGCGTCGAAGGACTGCCGTTCTACCGCCACCGACGCGACGACGGCTCGCGACGCCCTCCTTCCAGCTCGGAAGGCTGAACCACGTCGCGCTGGCGGTGCCGGACCTCGCGGCGGCGACGGCGACGTGGGCCGCGCTGGGCGCGACGGTCTCGCCGCCCCAAGCGATGCCGGCCCACGGCGTCACCGCCTGTTTCGTCGGCGAGCAGCTCGAGCTCCTGGAGCCCCTCGGCGCGGAATCACCGATCGCGGCGTTCCTCGAGCGGCACCCGGCCGGCGGCCTGCACCACGTCTGCCACGAGGTTTCTGACGTCGCCGCGGCGGCGCGAGACCTCGAGCGTCGGGGCTTTAGAATACTCGCGCCGCCGGCGCTGGGCGCGCACGGCGTGCCCGTCGTCTTCCTGCACCCGAAGGCGACGCACGGGACGCTTCTGGAGCTGCAGGAGGCGTCGGGGGATTAAGAAGTGTGCATTGTAATTTCAATGTAAAGGCATCTGGGCGCGACGCGCCGCGCCGGCCTGGGCCGCATGCTGGGCCATGTTGAGGAGTTGAGTCGTCCTGGACCGGTCGAAGCGTGAGTTCGGTTACCGCTAGCCCCTTGCTTAGGGCTGGGCGCGCGGTCGCGGCTGGAACCCGACCAACCAAAGTTAACCAAACCCAACTCGATCCCAACGCCAAGTGTGGAGGGTAAACAGCAGTGCGGGCCCGGCGCAAGTCTCCGCTCCAGTGAGTGAAGGATAGGCAGCCTCCAGCTGAATTGAGGCAGCCCTTACAGGCAGCACCAAAATGGGCGGCGGCGTATCATCTCTGCCGGCAGAGGTCTCGCTTGCCGAGGCGAAGGAACTGGCCGGCGCCAAGTGGCAGCCCGCGTGGGATCAGAAGTTCGCGGAAGCCAAGATTTCCAGGGACGAGGCAATACAATGCTGGAAGGACGCCGAGGCCAGGGCCGCGATCTCCGAGGCGCTCTACGAAAAGCTCCACGGCACCAACCGCTCCGGCGTTGCGGAGACGCTGGACTTTTCGGCAATCGTAAACGAGAAGCGCGGGCAGCACCTTCCCGGCACGCGCGAATGGGTCTTCGAGGCGGTCATGCGCTGGCGCACGGAGCCGGAAGCTGCGAAGCTCTTCTGGCTTGTGGGTGGCGGCGGCACGGGCAAGAGCGTCGCTGCGGCCGAGTTGCTGGCACGGCTGCTCGACAAAGAGAACGTCGCGGCGTGGCACTTTTGCAAGCACACCGAGCCGGCGCGGTCCGCTCCAGCGGTGCTCCTGCGGTCGCTGGCGGGCATGCTTTGCGCGACGGTGGAGGGTTTCGAGGACGCGCTGAAAGAGAGCACGGGCGTCGAGACCGACAAGGTCGACGAGCTCTTCGAGGCTTTAGTAGCCAAGCCGCTGCGAGAGGTCGAGGCGCCCCGCGGCGCGGACGACGCCCTCGTATTAATCATAGACGCGCTCGACGAGCTGCCGCGGGACGCGCTGCAACCAGTGTTATCGCTGCTCGCGACCGAGCTCAAGACGCTGCCGCCGTGGATTAAACTTGTCGTGACGAGCCGCGACGAAGCACAAATCAAGGCTGCACTAAAGGGCTATACGCCGTCGGAGCTGCGCGTCGACGAGGCGCGGAACCGGCAGGACGTGAGGGCGTACCTGACGGTACTCGCGAAGGAACACGTCGAGCTCGAGGTGACGATGGAGTCGCTGCGGCACGAAGTCGAGGCGAAGTTCCCGGGCTTGAAGAATCTCGACACGTTCGCAGACCTCGAGGACCCGCTGCGCCGGTCAAAGGGCGCGTACGACGAGGCGGTCCGCGGCGTCGCCGGGATTCACGAGCTCGAGAAGTACAAGGAGCGACGTCTCGACTTGGTACAAGACGAGACCGACTTTGAGAAGCTCTACGCCGACGCATCACTGGCGCAGACAGTTTTGGTCGAAGCGCTAAAGACGCTCCCTGGCAACGTGTCGGATCCGGGCGTGAAAGG
The DNA here is from genome assembly GCA_918797485.1 of Pelagomonas calceolata. NCBI lineage: Eukaryota > Pelagophyceae > Pelagomonadales > Pelagomonadaceae > Pelagomonas > Pelagomonas calceolata. The sequence continues at coordinate 2,294,603 of CAKKNE010000003.1, read as the reverse complement.
GCGTGGATCCGCAGAAAGGAAGCTCGCGGACAAGTACACCGACAGGAATGGGGTGCCACATCCCGAGAAGTTTCGGGATCTAGCCCGCGCGACGGTCCTGTTCGAGAGCGCCGCCGACCTACTGAAGGTGCTGACTGAATTGGACGGTGGAGGCCTCGGGCTGGAGATCGCGCAATTAAAAAACAAGTTTGCCAGTCCGACGCCGCTCGGCTACCGTGACATGAATTTGAACGTCAGCGTGCGCCTCGACGACGGCCGAAAACATCTCGCCGAGGTTCAGCTGAATTTAAAGAGCGTCGCGGATGCCAAGCACATCGCCCACGAGCAGTACGAGGTGATTCGATTGGCCCTACCGAAGATGTGTGAGGGCACGAGCGTTGGGGCGGGCGCGCTGGAGGCGTTTATTGCCGAGCGTCTCAACTCGTCGGCGCTCGACGCGGCTGTCACTTCGCTCGAACGGAAGGCCGGTGGACTGATGCTCTACGCGCGGCTCATCGCAGACCAGCTCGAGGCCACGAGCGGCAAGATCGACTTTGCGAGCGTCGGGGCGCTGCCGGCGGGCCTCGACGAGATCTACGCGGAGAACTTTCGCCGCGTATTCGTTGACGATGCCTCGTGGGGCGATGCGCTGCCGCTCGTCGAATTAATCTGCGCTGCTGCGGAGCCGTTGACAATTGACGCTGCGAGTGGGGCGCTCGGCTGGGATCGGGCGCGGTGCAAGAAGGTCTGTGACGGCGTGTCCCTGCTGTTCCCGCTGCGCGAGGGCGAGGTGATTGGCGTGTTACATAAGACCGTGACGGACTGGCTGACCGGCGAGGCGCCGTTCAACAAGCGCTCTGCGAAGGACGCGTTCTTCGTCGCGCGGGACGCGGCGCACCGGCGGCTGGCGCGGGCTTGTGCTCGAGCGATTCGTGCTGAAGCCTTGGATACGGAGTCGCACTCGAGCGACGCGGCCGCGGATGAAGCGCTGGCTTCATTTGTGGAGGGCGAGGGCGGCGTGGCGTCGGATGCTTATGCGCTACGATGGTGTTTGTTCCACATGAAGCGGTCTTGTTCTGAGGGCGAGGCCTTCGCGGTCGCCTGCAGCCTGTCGTACGTGCGGAAGCGGAGCGACTGCGACATTGTTTCCTTCGTGGCGGACCTGAACGTTCTTCAGGGTCAGGACACGTTGCTGCTGTCCGACTCCTTGGTGTTGTCGCGGAACCTGCTGTCACGGGGATTGCCTCTCGTAGAGCAGTTGTGGCAGCGGCTTGTGCCGCGCGCCGATGCGGAGTCGTCTCTTGCCGCGCAACGCCTGGCCGAGGATCTGAGACGCGTCGCAAGCAAGCTGCCTCTCTCGGCCGTACGACCGATGGGCCTGACGGCGGCGGGTGGGGCGGAGCGGTGTCTGATTGAGACTCAGGCTGAGTGCTTGGCGACGTTCGTGGATCCGGCGACGGGCGAGCCGCGGGTTGCTTGCGCGTATGAATACGACAAGAAGGTGTTCGTCTATGATCCGGTCGCGGGTGGCGCGGCGCTGGTTGTGATTGATATGCGTGCTTCCGCGCTGGCGGTCTTCAAAGACCCGGTGACGGGCGAGCCGCGTTTGGCTTGTGGTTCTTACAAGAGGTTGTTCATAGTTGACCCGGTGGCGGGCGGCGAGGCGCTGCTTGTGATCGACACGTCGGCTTGGAGTCTGGCGGTCTTCACGGACCCGGCGACGGGCGCGCCGCGGCTTGTGACTAGCTCTGGCAAGATCTTTGACCCTATTGCGGGCGGTGAGGCGCTGCTCGTGCTCGAAGTGGACTCTGCAAAGCTGGCAGTCTTCGCGGACACGGCGACGGGCGCGCCGCGGCTCGCGTGCGCGTCGGGAGAGAAGGTGCACGTCTTCGATCCGGTCGCGGGCGGCGAGGCGCTGCTCGTGCTAGATATTGGATCTGAAGTGGAGACACTGGCGGTCTTCAAGGAACCAGCGGCGAGTACGCCGAGGCTCGCGTGCGGCTCTAACGATGGGAACGTGCGCGTCTTCGACGCGGTTTCTGGCGGCGACGCGCTGCTCGTGCTCGAAGTGGGCTCGGAAGTTAAGGCACTGGTCGCATTCGAGGACCTGAAAACGGGAGCGCTGCGACTCGCGAGCGGATCAAAAGATAAGAAGGTGCGCGTCTTCGACCCGGTCGCGGGCGGCGAGGCGCTGGTCGTGCTCGAGGGACACACACGTGATGTAGAGGCTTTGACAGCCTTCGTTGACCCGGCAACGGGCGAGCCGCGGCTCGTGAGTGGATCGCGTGACGTTCGAGTCTGGAACCCGGCGGCGGGCGGCGCGGCGATCGAGGCGGAGCCCGAAGGACACTCTGATCCTGTGATGGCCCTGGTGACCTTTGTGGATCCGGCGACAGGTGCATTGCGGGTCGCGACCGGGTCGTATGATAAGACGATTCGCGTGTGGGACGCGGAGACTGGCGATGTGTTGCTCGTGATTGACGTCGGTGACTATGTGACTGCGCTGGCGTTCTTCGCGGACCCGGCGACGGGCGCGCCGCGGCTTGCTTGTAGTTGTGATGAAGAAGTGCGCATCTACGACCCAGTCGCGGGCGGCGAGACGCTGCTCGTGATCGACGTCGGCTCGGAGGTGTTGGCGCTGGCGTTCTTTGCGGACCCGGCGACGGGCGCGCCGCGGCTCGCTTGTTGTTGTTGGCGCGATGAAAAGGTGCGCATATTAGACCCGGTCGCGGGCGGCGAGGCGCTGCTCGTGATCGATGCTGGCTCGAAGGTGTGTGCACTGGCGGTCTTCGCAGACCCGGCGACGGGTGTGCTGCGAATTGCTTGTGGATGTAGCAATGGAAAGGTGCGCATCTTCGAACTGGTCGCGGGCGGCGAGGCATTGGTCGTGCTCGAGGGACATGCGGCATCGGTGGGGGCGTTGACTGTTTTCGAAGACCCGGCGACGGGCGGACTTCGCCTTGCGAGCGGATCGGATGACCGTTTCGTGCGCGTCTGGGACTTGGCCGCGGGCGGCGCAGCGCTGTTTGTGCTCGATGTCGGCTCGGGGGGGGCGAACGCGCTGACGGCCTTCACGGACCCGGCGACGGGCGAGACGCGGCTCGCGAGCGGGAGCGGCAAGACTTTGCGGGTTTGGGACGCAACCAAGGGCGGTGCGGCGGTGCGGGTGATTCCTTTTGATGATGAGGTTAAGACCTTGGCTGTCAGGAGCGACACGAGTGGGCTCTTCGTGGCTTTCGGGAAGCGGTGGGGGGAGTTGCGCATCGAGAGCGCCACGACGCCACTGACAGCCGCTTGCTACAAGGGTGAAGTCGACACAATAAACGCTCTTCTTCAGCAGGGCGCTAATGTCGATCAGGAGGACGGCGACGGTTATACGCCTCTGTTCGTTGTGAGTTTGAAAGGGCACGCCAACGCCGCGCTTTTGCTGCTTGATGCGGGCGCCGCGGTTGATAAGCGGCGTGCGGGTGATTGGTCGCCGTTTGGGATTGCGTGCGCTCTTGGGCACCTCAACCTGGCGACGCTATTGGTGGAGCGAGGTGCAGCTGTCGATTTGTGCTTGGACGGTACTGCGCCGCTTTTGTTCGCTTATCGCAACCAGAACCTCGATGTGATGCGGTTATGTCTCGAGCGCGGCGCCGATGTGAATTTGGCCGACAAAGAGGGTACTACGGTTCTGTACGACGCATGCTACAACGGCCACGCCGGCACGGCGCGGCTGCTGCTGGAGAAAGGCGCGGAGGTCAACCGGGCGACGGAGCACGGTCAGACGCCTCTGCACATCGCCTGCCGGAAGGGCCACGTCGAGGCGGCGCGGCTGCTGCTGGACAGAGACGCGGAGGTCGACCGGGCGGATAATCGGGGCAGGACGCCGCTGTTCATCGCCTGCGAGAACGGCCACGTTGACGCGGCGCGGATGTTGTTAGATAAAGGCGCTGAGGTCGATCGGGCGGATAAGCGAGGCAGAAGGCCGCTGGACATTGCGAAGCGTGAGGACCATGACGCGGTTGTCGCGCTGCTCGAAGATCATCTTTACCCGCGGCACGCCACCGCCAAGGCAGGCGAGGTCGACGCGATGACGCGGATCCTTGACGGCGGCGCCGAGGTCGACCAAGCTAAAGGTGACGGCAAGACCTTCCTATTCGTCGCGTGCGAACACGGCCACGTCGACCTGGTGCGGCTATTGTTAGATAAAGGCGCGGAGGTCGACCGGGCGGACGAGGACGGCCGGACGCCGCTATTCATCGCCTGCCAGAACGGCCACGTCGACGTGGTGCGGCTGCTGCTGGACAAAGGTGCGGAGGTCGACCGGGCGGAGAAGAAGGGCGCGACGCCGCTGCACATTGCCTGCTACAAGGGCCACGTCGACGCGGCGCGGCTGTTATTAGATAAAGGAGCCGAGGTCGACTGGGCGGAGAAGCACGGTGCGACACCGCTGTACATCGCCTGCCGGAAGGGCCGCGTCGACGCGGCACGGCTGTTGCTGGACAACGGCGCGGAGGTCGACCGGGCGAAGGAGGACGGCGAGACGCCGCTGGAGGTCGCGCAGAGGAAAGGCCACGCGGCAGTTGTCGCCCTCCTCGAGGAGCACATCGATGCGAAGTTCCCACTTCACGCTGCGGCGAGGACCGGCGACGTCAAGACGATGACGCAACTCATCGACGGCGGCGCCGAGGTAGACGCAAAGAAGGACGGCGCGACGCCGCTGCACATCGCCTGCGAGAAGGGCCACGTCGACGTGGCGCGGCTCTTGTTGGAGCGCGGCGCCGCGCTCAAGGTCGACAGCAGCGCCCTTTGCGAGGGCGATGCGGTCGAGGTTAGGTATCGAGGCCGCGAGAAATACTACCCTGGGAAAATCAGCCGGGATTGCGGCGAGGGAAAGTACGACATCGCTTACGACGACGGAGAGTGGGAGAAGAACGTCGAGGCGCGGCTCATCCGCAAGCTACCACTCTCGCCGCTGGCCATCGCCAAGGAAAATGGCCACGCGGCCGTCGTCGCGCTGCTCGCGGAGCATCTTTACCCTCTGCATGCCACCGCCAAGGCCGGCGACGTCGACGCGATGACGCGGATCCTCGACGGCGGCGCCGAGGTCGACCAAGCTAAAGGTGACGGCAAGACCTTCCTATTCGTCGCGTGCGAACACGGCCACGTCGACCTGGTGCGGCTATTGTTAGATAAAGGCGCAGAGGTCGACCGGGCGACGGAGAACGGCGCGACGCCGCTATTCATCGCCTGCGAGCACGGTCACGTCGACGCGGCGCGGCTCTTGTTGGAGCGCGGGGCCGTGGTCGACAGCAGCGCCCTCTGCGAAGGCGATGCGGTCGAGGCCAGGTATCAAGGCCGGAAATACTACCCTGGGAAAATCAGCAGAGACTGCGGCGAGGGCAAGTACGACATCGCTTACGACGACGGAGACGGGGAGACCGGCGTCGACGCTCGTCTCATCCGGAAGCTACCACTCTCGCCGCTGGCCATCGCCAAGGAGAATGGCCACGCGGCCGTGTTCGCGCTGCTCGCGGAGCATCAGAAGTGACCACCTCGGGAGCCGCGTCGACGGCGTCGAGGGGGCAATAATGCCTCTGGATATGCAGGAGGCGTCGGGGGATTAAGTGTGCATTGTAAAACGGCATCTGGGCCGCGGGGACATCCCCTGGCGCGGCCTCAACCCGATGCAGGTCGGAATGCAAATCCTGGCCAAGCAAGCGCGGCCGGCCGTGCCCGAGGGAGCGCCGGCGGACCTCGTCGCGCTCATGCAACGGTGCTGGGCCCACGAGCCCGGCGCGAGGCCCAAGTTCGCCGCGATCAAGGCGGAGCTGCTCGGGTCTGGCCCCGCGACCCCGGCGAAGTGATTCACTGTTAATTAATAACTAAATTAGAAATCGAGGACGGACTCGGAGGGGGTACGTCACGTAACGACCCTTTCAATGAAATCCCAAGAGAACGGCGAAAACGGACACCACGCCGACCGCCGAAGCGACGCGGCCGCCCAAAGTGGCGGAGTCGACGGTGTCGGAGCAGACAGAGTTGCCGGAGGCGCAGCACTTGGCCGCGACGGCACGGACGGCCTCGATGGCAGAGGGGGTAGTGCAGGACTCCGCCGCAGATGAGGCGTCCACGAATTCATACCCTTCAAAGACGTGCCCGCTACCGGGAGAAGTAGAATATTCCATTGCCTTCTGGCAGGACGCCGCGGTGTTCCCGTTGGAGGCGCTGGCGGCCTCCCACTCGGCGGAGGGCGTCCAGCGGGTAGGGTCCGCGCAGACGTAGCTGTAGTCCCTCCAGCACGCACTGCGCTGCGCGTCGCCGGTGCCGCAGCAATAGGACGCTACAATATTAACGGTTTCCTGGACTAAGTACGATTCGGCAGAGCATGCCCCGTATATGGCGGACGAAAAGTCCTTGCCCGCCAGGTTGTTGCCGCTGCTTGTGAAGGAGTCCATGATCTGATCGCACGTCACCGCCTGGCTAATCTCGTGATCGTACATTGCGTCCCCCTGGTAGTTTGCGGGCGTCGCGCAGACGTGGCTGTAGTCCGCCCAGCACGCGCTGCGCCGGGAAGCGGCGTCACCGGTGCCGCAGCAATAGGACGCTACAATATTAACGACGTTCTTGACGTCGTACGATTCGAGAGGGCAATGTAGGCCGACTGAAAAGTCATAACCCGCCAGGGTGTTGCCGCTGCTCGTCCAGTGGGCCATGATTGCATCACACGTCACCGCCGGGCTAATCTCGTGATCGTACATTGCGCCCCCCTGGTAATTTGCGGGCGTCATGCAGAGGCCGCTGTAGTCCTGAGCCACCGCGGGAGCGGCCAGGAGGGCTGCGAGGCATAGGGCAGCGCACCTCATGCTAGCTACTCGGTGTGCCGGGCGGGCAGCAATCAGGGAGCCCGCAGCAAAGCATAAGCTTCCCCCCGCAGCAAAGCGGAGAGTCGAGCCTGACGTCGGGTCGGGTATGTCGGGTCGGAGACATCCATCTAAAAACACAACTTTATTTAACAGATTGGCTCGGACGCTTGTTCCGGGCCATCGGCGCCGGCCGCCGCAGGTCCGACCGCGTGGCCACGGGCGGCTCCGCGACCCGCTCGCGCCGTCGCGCCGCCGCCTTCTCCAGCCCGGCGGCGACCTTGGCGCCGATGACCTCCTTCGAGTGGCCCTCGTAGGGCAGCCCCGCCGTCGACGAGAACGCGGGCGCGAGGGGCGCCCGCGTCGGCTCGCGCTCCGGCGGCACGAGGTGACGCACGGGCTCGACGGCGACGGCGTCCTCCCCGAAGGCGATGCGGCAGACCTCCGCCAGCACCAAACAGCCCGCCGCCGCGGCGAGGACGCGCGTCGAGCCGATCGTCTCCAGCAGGGGCGCGACGGCGCTCGGCCGGTCCGGCGGCCGCCGCTGCTCGCGCAGCAGGTGGCGCGTCCGCGAGCCCGTCGCCTTCAACGCGTCGTTCGCGGCCTGCAAGCGGCGAAAGGCCGCGGCGGCGTCCGGGTGGCTGCACTTGTCGGGATGCACCTCCTTGACGAGCTTCGTGAACTGCGCGCGCACGGCCGCGGACGTGCACTGCTCCCGCGGCAGGCCGAGGACCTCGAAGTGGCCGCGCGCCCGGAGGATGCGGGTCGCGGCGGACGTCATCGCTGGTCGCGGCGACGGCGCGCGGTGACGCTTTGGGGGCTAAGCCACAGCCTCTCCTGACAAAAGCCTCTTCGAACCGCACGAGTCTGCAGCGTTCAAGGTACGTGCTGTATGTATTGCGGGTGGTTGCGGGCTAAGTCTGCAGTGAACAAAAACGGTCGCCGACGACGACGCGGCCGCGCACACGACTTGCCACGCGCTTGCTCGCGCTGCTAGCGTCGTAAAGACACTAGCTTCGATCGTTCGTATACGCCTCCGACGCACGCACCATAACAAATAGACATGGCCTGGCCTAAGAAAAACCCAGGATAAACAAAAACAGCAACTTACTCCACGTCCGACCCGCACCCCGACGAGTCCGAAGACTCGTCCTCGTAGCGGATGAAGTCCCGCTCCGGCCACCGCCGGTGCTGCGTCAGCGTGCAGTGCCACCGGAGCAGATCCGGCGTCGTCGGCCCGAAGTCGCACTCCGCGCAGACCATTTTGTCGAGGCCGAACGTCATGGTCCCGGCCCGCTTCTGGAGATCCCCCAACGCCGCGCAGGTCCGCGCGTGGCCGGCGACGGGCCGCGCCCACGCGGCCTTCTGGCACTCCACGCTACAATAAAACACGTGCTTGCACCGCGCGCACCGCCTCGCCGCCTCGACGCGGCGGCCGCACCCGTCGCAGAACGGCAAGACGATGGACCCCCGCTTCAACGCGCCTCGGACGACGCGCCCCTGCCGCGCCGCGACGACGGCGTCCACATATAACTGCCGGCAGTCGAGCCGGTCCGGCCGCGTCTCGAGGCAGATGCGATCCAGATGTTCGAGGGCCGCGACGCTCCGCGCCGCCTCTTCTGTTGAAACGGAGCCGACGGCGAGGCGCACCATTTTGGAAAAGTTGCCGTGCGCGCCGTGATGTAATAAAGCCGGCGGCAGCGCCACAATATACGCGATGTACAACCCTACGACAGCGAAGCCCTTGTCCCGTCGCTGCGCGCACGCTAATACGGCGTCCGCGATGCCGCCGCGCCTTAAATCCTCGAGTTCTGGTAATGACGGGTCGTTGCCTTGGTGCTCGCAGCCCTCCTCACTCCAAACTTTGAGCAGGGGGTGGTCCATCTGCGCCAGCGCATCCCGAAACACCGACGTCCGCCAGCCGCCGCATTTACATTCGGGGTCTCTCCCGAAACCGCTCGCGGCGCGGTCCAAAATCACCTTCATGACCTGTTCCAGGACTTCGGGAGCGGCGTCCGGGACCAATTTCAGGAGCTCCTGCACCGTCGCGCAGTCCGCGATCTGGGGACAGGCGTGCCCCGTCCAGTTGACCGGCGCGAGCATTTTTTGCGGCCCGTCGCCCCAGCGTCGCTCCGGCTCGCGACTCGTCCGTCGATGGCGCCGCGTTTTTGAGGAAATGGGCACCTGGCAGGGCGCCGTGACGCCGGGGATGCCCGGCGGCGGGCCGCGGTACCGGTCGGCCATGGCCTTGCTGGGCAGCCCCTTCTTTGCGGCAGGACTCCGGGCTGCGACCGCGCGTGGGAGACGGTCCCGGGACCACGCCTAAGATGCCCGCAGCTGCCCGGGCGGCGTTGCGCGTCGCGTTGCGCGTAAATCACCGTCTGCACTAGAGAGTTTACGCTAGGGCTACATGCTCTCCAGACTTGCTCTCCCGGATTTTGCGCCCTGCACTTGCCCCAATTCGTCCAAATTTTGCTGTCCCGGGTAGCTGCGGGTGCTGCCCCTGCTGCCCCCCTTGTTCCTGCCCTTGCAGCAACCCCTCCCCTCCCCGGAGGCTGCCTGTCCTCACGCTGCTACGGGCATAGGAACCGTAGTACAAAACGCTACTACGGGCATAGGACCGTAGTACAGAGGCCTCTCCCCCACGCCGTCGACGCGAGAAGAGATCACTTGCAAAAATGCTGGACGACGTCTCGGTCCTCACGACGGGCTCGGCCGCGAGCCGCCGGCCGAAGCGCCCCTGGACGCCGGTGCAGACCCTCGCGTCCGTCGACAGCCGCCCGGCGAGCACGCGGAGCGACCGGTCCATCACGTCCGTGAGCCTGAACGAGTCGTTCCGGCGGCGCAAGCACCGCTACCCCCCGTACACGCCCGGCACCTTCGGGTGCGCGCGGCGCTTCCCGCCGGACGAGCAGCGCATCTCGCCGATCGGCGGGGTGGAGTTGGGGTGGCCCGGGAAGACGTGGCGGCCTGTGTGGAAATAAACCAGTGCGTCGGGTGCACGCGGCCGTCCTGGCTCCGTCGAACGGTGAGGCACCGGCAACGCCACGCCATCGAGCAGGCGTCGCATCGATGGCGTGGAGGACGACGCGATGATTCAGCACGAGCGCGCCGTAAAACTTTTATTTCTACACAGGCGGCGGCGCCGGTTTATCAACACGTCGCCCTGGCTCGCGCCGCGCCGCGACGACGCCCACTCCTTCACGCGGGACGCCCGCGTCAAGCTCTCCGAGGACGATGGGTCCTTGCTGAGCGCGTGGAGTCCCGATTCGCAGGCGCGGCCCGCGGGCCGGCGCTCGCTCGTGAGCCAGCCGAGTACGCTGTCCGTCCGCAGTCGCTGCTCGACGCCCGTGGAGCGGCGGCGCCAGGCGACCCGAGAGGCGACGAATCCGCAACGCCTCCGGGCAGCCAACGCCAAGCTTAAGAAACGGCAGGCGGCGCGCGACGTCCTTTACCTCTACGAGCGGCGCTTCGAGGTGCCCTTCGCGGAGCCCTGCATTAATGGAGACAATCGGCCGATAACGGCGCCGGGCAACTGCTGGCTGGAGAAGAGCATGCTGCTGCCCCAGCCGGCGACGAGCACGCGCCTGCGCCACAACGTCGAACGCCCTCGGGCCAATCATTATCAGCGCGACGGCCGGCCGAAGACGCCCGGCGCCGGACGCGCGCGGCGCCACGAGTCGAAGTGGTTCCAGACGCTCGGGCTCGCGCGGTCGATCGCCCTGCGCGCGTGAACATATCCGCCCGTCGAAAGTTAGTATGCGTGTTACTAGCCCCAGATCCTACTTCTTCTTCACCGGCGCCGCCTTCTTCGCGTTCACGGGCTTCTTCGGCGGGGCCTTGTAGAAGCCGTTGGGGTAGACGGGCTTCTTGCTCTCCGAGGGCTTCATCATGAGCTCGGGCACCTGGCCCATGGGCAGGCCGCTCACCGCCGAGTACAAACCGGGGTAGGTCTTCGCGTACGTCGCGAAGTTCCCGGCGGGCGCGAGGTCGCGGCGCGCGACCGGCGACTTCTTCTCGAGTCTCAAGCGCTTCTCGGGGTAGAGCGTGTTCCAGTTCGTCTTGGGCGCGAACTTGGCGGTCGACTTGTCGAGGTCCTCCCAGGGCATGTTCGAGTACGAGTATTTTTTGAGGCCGGACTCGTCGGCGTACTCCTGTCTTTCGACCGGGGCCGTGCGCTTGATCGAGTCGCCGGGCGCGGCGAAGGCCAGCGCCGGCGTGAAGACCAGCGCCGTGCCGAGCGCGGCGGCGCCGGCCACTTTTGACATCGACTTAGTTACGGCCAAGCCCTGGCAGCCGGGACACCCCGAACAGCTGGGATTGCCGCAGAATGCTGCCGCGGTGGCCGCCAGCGCGGCGAACACGCACAGCCTCATCTTTGCCTCTGCTTGCGTTGTGGATTTGCTGCTTCTGAAAACAACGAAATGCGTCCCCAGCCGTGCGTCCTGCGCGGCGGCGTCGCCTCCTGAGTTTTAACACTACAGCTCGCAGCGCGCAGCGCGTATGGCACGCGACCAGACTCGCAGCGGCTCAAGGGGCACGAGCGTGCTAGAGCCCCTACCTAGCGTCGGTCACCCTTGTTGGCAAAATTTCCTCGGGGACGTCTACAGCAAGGGCTTGTAAGCGTCTGGTGCAGTTTGGCGCCGACCAGACTGCCGAGACACGAGCCTGCGCAAATCTTAATTACTTGTTGTGAACGCTGGCTGAACGCATCAAGACTGCTAGTAAAGTTGTGCGTCGTCCGACCTGACTATAACACGTCGTCTGCGAAGCTTTTTAGCGGAAATCGTCGCGTATTCACAGAGAACAGCAGCAACAAAATGCGCACTACTGTTTTACTCCTCGCTATCGCGGCCGCATGCAGTGGCTTCGTGCCCAAGATTCCGATGCCGAGCGCGGTGAAGCCGCTACGCGCCGAAACGACCGAGTCCGAGGCGCCGGCGGAGGCCGAGGCCCCCGCCGCCGCCGCGCCGGCCGAAGAGCCCGCCGCCCCCGCGCCCGCGCCGTCTTCGGCGGCCGCGTTCGACCCGAACAAGGTCTTCAAAGTCGACGAGTCCCCGCTCATGGCCTACATCTCGCGGTCGTGGAACAAGCTCGACGGCAGCGACACCGTCGAGGTCGAGGAGATGCTCAAGGACCCCGCGACGGTCGCCACGATCGACCGGCCCGACGAGCTCGGCGCCAACGCCCTGACGCTCGCCGCGTCGCTGAACGTGCCCAAGCCCGAGATCATCAAGGCGCTCCTGAAGGCCGGCGCGGACGTCAACGCCAAACTCGGCGAGGAGTGGTCCGAGAAGGACACGAGCGCCCTGTACCGGGCCGTCGAGGGCGAGTCCCTGGAGTGCGTCGAACTGATCGTGGCCGCGGGCGCGGACCTCGACTACATGAACGACCGCAAGGTCTTCACGGGCCTCGCGAAGATGACGGCGCTGCAGCGGGCCGAGGACATCGGCGCGAAGAAGATCCGCGACTTCCTTAAGAGCAAGGGCGCGAAGAAGGAGATGAAGGAGAAGCCGCTGAGCGGCGTCTGAGGCGCGCACCAAGTTTCCCGTAAGCACATGTATGAACCCCGTATGCTTTGCTTAGAGCTAGGCCGCCTAGCCACGTCGCCGCGGGGGCTGCGTGACCGAACGCCGCCCCGCCCCCGCCCACGTACGCCGTCGCCCCGAGTGTTGGCTCCGAGACGACGACGGCGAATGCACACAAAGTTCTTAGAAAGCGAGGAGAGTTCAATCAGATGGGCCCGACGCGCGCGGGAGGCCAGAGCCTGACCAAAGGCCGGCCCGTCACGAGGTCCACGGGCAGGTTGCCCCACGACCGCGAATCCACACTGTTGCCCGGGCAGTCGCCGAGCACGTAGACCGTGCCGCGCGGCACGCGGCCCTTCGCTTCCGCGAACTGGGGCTTGCGCCCCGTCTTCGGATCACACAAACCCGGCCGCGGCACGCCCTTGACGAAGACGTCTCCCGTTTCCGTGACCCTTACGATGTCGCCCTCGACGGCCGCAACTCTTTTAACGAACTGCTTCGTGTTGCCCGTATCCACCAAAGATTTCAAGGCCGGCGGCGGCTCGAAGAAGATCAAGTCGCCGGCCTTGGGTTTGAGGAAGACGGGTCCGAAGCCGGTCCCCGTGAAGAACCGGTCCTGCAACACGACGTCGCCGGGCTGTAAGGTCGGCACCATGGACGTCGTCGGGATGTAGGTCAGCGAGAAGCAGTTGCAGAAGAAGAGCGCCAAGGCCGCGAACGTCGAGCCGAGCGCCGCCGCGGCCGTCGCCGTCGCCGCGGCGAAGCCCGGCTGCGTCAGTAACGCTAGAGAAGCGTCCGTCCCATCGAGAATAGCGCACGCCTCGCCGCCGTCGTCGCAGCCGTCGACGCCGTCCAGCTCGAGCGTCGCGGGCCAGCCGCCGTCGGGCGCGCCCCGGAAGCGCCAGGGGAAGATCGGTTGTAACGCGACCCTAACACCTTTCGAAATGCCGTCGGGCAAGCGAGCGACGCGAGTCCCGTCCGCGAGCTCCAGCGACTCGACCCTATAATCGGCTCCGGGCAGCACGCCGCGCGCACCCAACGCCCCGCGCGTCCGCTCGTCGCCGCCGTTCACGCCCCAGGCCTGGAGGCCCGCCTGGACCATGAACAGCGTCTGTTCCTTCAACGCCTCGCACTGCTCGATGCTTCGCGGCGGCGCGGGCAGCCCGTCGGCCCCCAGCGGCGCGACGCCGCGCCTAGCGCTGTCGGGCGCGCCGCCCTCGACCAGCACGGGCACGACGACGTGGCCCACCCGTAACCCGTTCCGGACGGCGTCCGGGGCGGCGAAGGCAGCTCTTACCAGTCGCGGTAACCTCGCTAAAGCTAACGGCAGCGGCGAGTTCGTCTTCCGCGCGAGCTTGACGGCCGGCTCGGGGTGGCGGAACGTCGCGAACTGCCGGTCGGTCGCCGTCTTGGTATCGGACGACGCCGCATACACTTGAATCTCGGACTCGACCTCGAGCAATTCGTCGTCGATATCCAGTTCCGTCCGGTAGGCCGGACCCTCGCCGTCCAAGACGCCCGCGGCTAAAGGGTGGACGAACGTGAGGCCGCCTTCCTCAGTATTGGAACCCAGCCGGAGCGTGAAGGCCGCGTCGACGGCGTCGCCCACGTCCTTCGCCGCGTACCTTAACTCAACACCGCACCTCTTATTGTTACGTGGCGAGAGCTTGAGTGTCCACCGCTGGCCGGCGCAGTCGAACGGCGCGGACTCGATGGGCTCGCCCTTGTTTAAACGGTCGCTGGGCACGCGCCACGTGAAGCTGCCGCGCACGAGGGCGGCGGCGGGCGCGATGACGAGGAGCAGAGCGCGCAGTGCGCTGGTCATTTTTTTTTTTGAGATCCAAATTCGGCGCCTCCTGCTCTTGCGCGTGGCGTTGTTTCTGCTGATACTTAGACCCGCAGTAGTGCGGCACGATGGCTGGTACTCTCCTCGTTTATGTCTCGTTGTTCAATTGAATTTACGACAGCCGGCGTCGAAGCTCTGCGGCCGGCCGGCATCAGCAGCACGAGCAAGCTCTAGAGTCGGTACCGCACGCTAGTGAATGGAGTTTAAAAATCCTCTGATGCCGACGACAGACACCTGTGGACCCTGTTCGGACGCTTTTCTGGAAGCTTAGGAGACGTGAGTTTACGAGAGGCCAACTGGGGAGACGCCAGCCTCCGCGCACGTGCCGCGGCCGCTCGCAGCGTACGCGACTGCAGTGTGCGACCATCACTGCGACGGAGTGCGATACCGCATCGCTCGCCCAATTGCGAGCACTCACATAGCACCAATGCATCAGAGAGCACTACTCCTCTCACTCACAGCCTCGTCGGCCGCGGCGTTCGTCACGCCGGCATCGGTGACCATCGGTACGCCATCACATGCGTTGACGCGGCGATGGGCCGACGACCTTGACGGCGGGGGCGCCGACGACGACGCCGCCGCGGCGCCCTCGCTCGACGCCGTGGAAACCGCCGTGCTGAACGACGCCTTGGACACCGCCGCGAAGCAGCCGGCCCCGCGGAAGAAGAAGAAGCGGCCCGTCGACCCCGAGCGCGCCGCGACGAAGTTCGTGAAGACCGCGACGAACCCCGTGACGTGGAAGAACGGCATCTACGCGGGGTCGCTGGCCATCGCGGTGCTCCTGCCAGTGGCGCTGCTGGCGCTGGCGCAGAAGTAGGACACGTCGGTTGCGCGCGAACCGCGGCGCCACGAGGGGTTCCTCGAGCACGGCACGCGAGAGGATAATACTGAATATGTTATACACAAATCACAATACTCACGCCTCGGAGAACAGGAGGAAGTCCGCGAGCGGCAGGACCGCCGAGCCGGGCGTCGTCTGCCGCGCGGCGGAGGCCTCCGCGACGAGCTCCGGGCCCCGGCCGCGGTCGCGCTCGTTCCCGACCCAGTCGTCAACCTGCGCGGCGACGGCGTCTTGGTGGCGTGTGGTCGCGGTGATGGCGTCTTCGTGGGGTAGAGGCTCGGGGCTAGAAGTAGAAGAAGACGCCGCGCCCCAGACGGCGGGGTCCGGCGCGAAGCGCAGCTGGAGCACGTAGTTGCGGAAGCCGACCAGGCCGTCGGCGCCGCGCGGCACCGACCGGTCCGCGGCGAAGCTGTCGAAGGCGAACGGCGCGGCCCCGCGCTCGACGCCGCCGACGGCGTCGCCCTTCGTGTCGGCCGGCCGCTCGTTGAGCAGGACCGTCGCGAGGTCGCCTAGACCGTTCGGGAGCGACCGCGCGAGCCGCGCGGGCGCGCCGCAGCCGTACTTCACGTGGTCCGCTCCCACAATCGCCACGCAGAGACCGTTCTCGTGGTCGCGGCACCAGTCGGCGCAGGCCTTGGAGAGGGCTTCGTCCCAGAGGATGCGCCTCGCTAAAAAATTCTTGAACGTCGTCGTGCAGGCGCCGTCGTTGCCCACGCACGCGCTCGGGTCCGTGGCCGGCAGGATGCCCAGGGCGACGTGCGCCGCGTACGACGGGCGTATCGTGTAGCCCACGTAACTCTTGAAGGCCACGGTCCGCGCGAAGGCTTCGGACGCCTTCGGATCACTCACGTATCGCCGCCGCGCGTCCGGCGCGAGCGCGGCGAGCCCGCCCGCGCTCACGGGCGCAGCGTCCTCGTCGTCCGCGTTCAAGGCAAGCAGAGTCGCACGTGCTTTTTTCGCCGCTTTCAGCACCGGCACGTAGGTCTGGAAGGGCCAACCCCAGCGCCGGTCCCAGTCGACGGCGGCCCGCAGTTGCGTCTCCGTCAGCCGTCCCGCAACATAAGCGTCGAGCTGTGGCTGGAACCGCCGCTGGACCATCTCGAGGCCCACGGCTAAAGGCCGAGCGGCGCCTATTTTAGTTCGCAGTCGCGATATTACCTCCGCCTGTAGCGCGTGGTCCGCCGCGGCGTCGTGGTGTTCTCCGAGGAACACGGCACGTTTCGTTGATAACGCAGTGACGAGGCTATCAGACGCGAGGGCCGCCACGGATGGGATCATCGTCGCGCTGTCGCCGCGGACGGCGTACGACTCCCAGTCAGGCCGCGGTGCAGCCTGCACTGCCTGTGGCGCGAGAGAAGCGGCGCCGTACGAGCGCAAAGCATGCCTGCGGCTGACTATGGCGGCAGCAGCGCTGAATGGCGCTGCAAGCAGCAGCAGTTTCGCATTCATGCTGCCAGTCATGGCTCATTTGCCTCGCCGCAGAGCAGCTCTCGATGGCTTGATGCCACACGTGCCGCGGCGATACGCGCTTTAGAGATCGATTTATGAGCGCACGCGTAAACAACACTCTCATCGCACGCTAAAAACCGCCGCGACTTAGCCATGCTCCGCAGCGCGCTCAGAGCCTCAGCGGCCACGCTGGGCCTCGCGATTTTTGTCGACGTTCCCTCGAAGAACCAACCTCACGCCCTCAAACTGAAGCGGGCGGACGCGGCCGGCGCGACGTACCGCGGCGTCGCCGCGAACGCGACGCAGAGCTCGCTGCGCAACTTCCAGCTCTCGCTCGACGCGGTCTTCGCGCCCTGCGACGAGGCGACGTTCGCGGCTCTGAAGGGCGCCTACGGCGGCTGGTCGGCGTCGCGGTCCGCCGTGGCGTGGGAGGCGGGCCGCGAGTTCCGCCTGTCGGACCTGCTGCCGCCGCTCGCCCAGGCCCTGTGCGGGCGCCGGTTCACGCCGACGACGAGCGGGGATGTCCTCTGCAACGCAAACTGCTGGGGCTTCGCATATTCCGTCCTCGAGGCGGCGGCGGCACCTAGTGATTCCGTTACGGTCTCGGCGGGCGCGCACGGGGACGCCTGGGCCGCGCTCGTCGCCGTGACGGACCGCGTGCAGTCCACCCTCGAACAGGGCCACGATTTGCTCGGTGAACAACGTAACGCGGCCCTCGCGCCGGGCGACGTCCTGATGCTCTGGCACCAGAACACGGGCGAGGAGCGCTACCTCGACCACGTCGCGATCCTCGTCGACGACGTCCGCGCCCGGCGTCGCGTCGTGCCTTCGTCGCGTCGAGAGAATCGCGCCGACAGAGCGACGGAGTGTGACCCTCGCGCCGACGCAGGACCTCTACCTGGAAAAGGCGGGCTCGGGCGCCGAGACGCCGTTCCGCCTCATCGACTGGGACGGACTCGTCGCGTCGTGGCCGCCCGCGGTCTTCGAGTGGGACTGGCGCCGCAGAAAGCAGGGCATCGCCGTGCCGCCGGCGCGCGAGGCCTTCGGCTCCAGGTTGGCACCGAAGGGCGCGCGCGCGGAGGCGCTGGCCGTCGCGCCCTACGCGGGCACGGAGCAGCTCTCGTGGGTCAAGACCCTCGATGAGCCCCTGACGATGGACCGCGGGCGCGCGGCGCTGCCGCCGGCCGCGTTCGAGGCGGCCGCGTTCGCCGTCGTCGACGGCGCGGACCCGAGCAGAGAGCCGACGAAGGCCGAGGTGCGGGAGGCGAAGTGGACTCCCTTGTCCGTCGACGGCCCTGTGCCGCTCGGGCGCGTGCCGGCGGCCGCGTGCGTCTTCGGCGGCGGGCTCTACATATTCGGCGGCGAAACGGATGACACAAGGCCCTGGGTGCCGATTCCGAACCGATACCTGAACGACGTCTGGCGCCTGGACCTCCGGTCGGGCCGCTGGGAGGAGCTGTCGCCGGACGGCGCCGAGGACGCGCCCGACCCGCGCGTCTGCGCCGCGGCCGTCGCGTCTGAATCTGTGTGGAAATCAACCAGTGAGTTAGGCTATCCTGAGAAATATTGCGGAGACTTTCGTGAACCTCCACGCCAGACGTCGGGTCTGAAATTTGATTTCCACACAGGTCCGACGCCGGCGAGATTGTGATGTACGGAGGCCTCGTGCGCAGGGGCGGCGACCACGTGACGGTCGACGACATGTGGACCTTCTCGCCGGCGACGCGGCGGTGGACGCGGCGCGAGGCGACCGGCGGCCCGGGCCCGCTCACGGGCCACGCGGCGTGTCGCCTGCGGGGCGACCGCGCGTTGGTCTTCGGCGGCGCGCGCCCCGAGGCCGAGCACTCGAACGAGACTTGGGTCCTGGACCTGAAGACGTGCGTGTGGACGCGCCGTTCAACAGGCCCGGCGGCGCGGGACTTCCACCTCTTGCTGCCCGCGCGCGAGGGTGTTTTGATGTGGGGGGGCGTCGACGACGGCGCGTGGCGCTACTGCGTGGAGACGGACGCGTGGACGAAAGCCGCGGACCTGCCCTACCTGTCCGGCCGCGCGGGCGTTGTGTTAAAAGACGGCACCGTCGTCGCGTTCGGCGGCATGGACGTCGCCCAGGGCGTCGCGGCCTACGGCTCGGACGTGCTCGTGCGCCGCGGCGCCGCCTTCGGCGCCGTCGACGCCGAAGCCGCGCCGCCGGGCCGCTGCTTCCCGGCGCTCGCCGCGGCGCCCGACGGGTCCGTATATATGTTCGGCGGGTACCGGCGCGTCGACGGCGAGCCCCAGGAGCGCCTCGGCGACGTCTGGCGGCTCGAGCTCCGGCCGGCGCCGCCGCGGACGACGACGCCGCCCTATGACTAGTTTGTAATTTGTTCCCTGTGACGTATGGGCCACTAACAAACGAAGCCGCCGGGCGTTGGCGCTCGCAAAAGCCAAAGGATTTTCTAGTGTCTTATGACGCTAGCTGCGCTTTGCTCCTCGACTTTTGCCGACGTGTAGTCGGCACACAACTGCGTGTAGTGAAATTGACACACCGCACGTCTGCCACAGCTGTCGCAACTAGCGTCTGCAGCTACGGCAGGCTGTCGCACGCTGCACAAAACAGTGCATCACATGTCGAGTGACCGCACAAGGTTGCTCGCACTCGCAGCACCACTGATGGTCAGAGCCCTGTACTCCGCCTTCTGCACAATCGCAGCACGCAGACGCCGAAAACTCGTCGTCGACGCTCTAAAAGCGCTGCCCGGCTCGGCGTTGTACGACGACGGCAGGCTCGCGGACGTGCTGGCCCCGCGCGACGTCACGGATTTGCACGTCGTCTTCGACTTCGACCGCACGCTGACGGCGCACGACGCGCCGCAGTGCCACGACCCCTTGCTAAGGCTCGAGGACGTAGAACTGCAGGCGGCGCTCGCGCCGTACTGGCGCTTTTCAGATGAAGGCGGCCCGCCGCCCTGCCGGGGCCGGCCGTTCCGCTGCTGGTGGGACGACGTGCACGCGCTGCTCGCGGCGCACGGCGTCACGCTGGCCCAGTTGAGTGAGGCGGAGGCCAGGAAGCCGTGCTATTTAAGGGACGGCGCGCGGGAAGTCTTGAAGGCGCTCGTAGCACTAAAAGTGCCGACCACGGTCGTGTCAGCTGGTTTAGAACATGTCATCGTCGGCTTGCTGCAATCAGAAGGTCTGGAGGCCGTGTCGTTCCTCGACGACGACCTCGCCGACGCGAAACGGCCGACGCGCGTGCGCGTCCTGGCCAACCGCCTCGTCATAGATGGCGACGGCACCGTGACCGGCGCGCTGCCGGACGAGCCGATCCACGCCAAGAACAAGAAGGACGCCTACTTTCATTTGAAACCGTGGTTCGCCGCGTCGGCCACGCCGGCCACCCGGTTATTGGTTTTTGGGGATAGCGTCGGCGACGCGGCCGTCGCGGCGCCCGTGCCCGCCTCCTCGAAAGCCTGCGTCGGCTTCTTCGACCCGGCGAACCCCTGGGGGAAGCGCGCCGAGTTCGAGGCGGCCTTCGACTGCCTCCTGCCCCACGACGCGTCGCTCGCGTGGCTCGCGGACCACCTAGGGGAGTGTCATACATCGAGGTGATTCTACTATCGCTTCCTTAGGATGAACGTCGTACCCTTGTTCCCGCGCGACACCCGGAGCGTGTCCGAGACGTAGCGCGTGTCGAGGTAGCCGCTCGCCTCGTCGCCCAACAACCGGAAGGGCACGGGGTAGGGGATCCTCACTCCAAAGGCCGTGAGGTACGCGTCGTCGAAGGTAAAATCGAGGCGGCCCGTCGCCTCGTCGAAGCTCCCGCTCGCCGAGAGGCGAAACACCACGTTCTCGCCCGCCTCGACGAACTGGTCGACCCGTCCCGTTCCGGCGTCGTCGAGCTCGACGACCTGCCGGATCTCGACGCTCTCGAGGCCCGTCACGAAGCGCTGGATCGGCGACGACGACGCGACGGCCTCGGCCTGCGAGAAGGCCACGTCGAAGATCTTCTCGATGCCGGGCGCCGTGCCGTCGACGCGCCGGCCCAGCGGGTTCGCGGGGTCGAATTCCGATTTAGACGTGTAGAGCAGGTCCCAGTCGCCGCGGACCGACGCGATCGTCGGCTTTCGGCCCTCGAGGTTCGCGACCAATTCGTCGAGCTCGACTTCGTCGCTCTGCGGGAGGCCGACGCGGCCTTTGCCTAGCAATTCAATTATTCTCGTTTCGCGTGCGGCTGGCGCAAGGGAGAGGGCAGCAGAGAGGTGCAGGGCTAGGAGCAGCAGTGGCCGCGGCGACATATTTAAGGCGTGCAGAGCGTGCCCGCAGCTAAGAAAGTGACCGCTGTGGGTCTATGGCGGTTCCTAACCACCTCAGAGGGGATTTTTACTTTGGTGTTTTGAGAGCAAAACCCGCAGAGCATCGATTGAGCGCGCGACAATATCGCCACGTAGAGACGCGCTACCGGCGTGCGCGGCAGGAGGTCTCAAGCAACCTCTGCGCAACACAATCTCAAACTCTCAAGGCACGGCGGTACGCCTGCAGCGAGGACAAAGGACAGCACCTGCAGGCCTTCCGCCAGCATGCGTCGCACGGCGCGGCACCTGGGCCGCGCCGTCAGCCTCAAAGGCCGCGCCCGACCACCCGCGCAAATCCGTGCGGCCTCGGCGCTCTCGGCCTACGCGCACGACCGGCGCCGTACAGCCACGCTCACCGTCCGCCGGAGGGACCACTCGCACAGCCACGGCCACGTGCCCGAGGGCGACCCCGACTACGAGGTCACCTTCCGGATACGGAAGACCGGCGAAACCAAAACCGTGCCGGCCTACGAAGGTGATAACCTATTGCGATTAGCCCAAAGGCACGACATCCCGCTCGAGGGCGCGTGCGAGGGCGTGACGGCCTGCTCGACGTGCCACGTCGTGCTGACGGACGACTTCTTCGATCAGTTGGAGGACGACGGCGACCACGCGGACGACCGTGAGGAGGACATGCTCGACCAGGCGTTTGGATTGGAGCCGACGTCGCGGCTCGGCTGCCAGCTGCGCGTCGACGCGCGCTTCGACGGCCAGGTCGTCGAGCTGCCCGAGGCGACGCGGAACTTTTATGTCGACGGCCACGTGCCGCAGCCGCACTAGCACGCTGTCGAGCGCCCCACTTATGTTTGTAACTTGAATGTTTATGCTATCGCTGCCCCAATGGCGCCGCCGCGTGGTCTCGCTCAGCCGCCACGGCGTACCGCCGCACGAGGTCCCTCCTATATTCATCCTCGAACGCGGCCCACTCGCCTCCAGAACGCCCCATGGCGAACTTCGGAATGTCCAATGGCGGCTTCGTCACGCCGCGAGGCGTGTAGGGCTCCTTGTCCAGCCCCTTCGTCCACAGCCGCTTCAGCGTGTCCATGCTTCGACACACGTCCCGGTCGGGCAGACCGTCCACCATCAGCGTCTGGCACCGCTCGGCCTTGCCGAGCAGCGCCTTGAGCGCGGGGTCCGTCCAGGCGTCGTATTTTACGTTGGCCTTGACGACGGCCGGCTTGGCCTGCTTCTTTATCCGTCTCTTTACCGAAGTAGTGTGGTCCCTGTCCTGTTTCATGTGCGGCCACCAGCCTACTTCGGTCCTATTCCCGACCTTTTCGGCGGGCACCTTGCGGTGGAAGGCCCGCTGTGCGAGTCGCGCCCACTTCACCTCCTCCTTCTCCAAGAACTTTTCATGGGCCTCTTCCTTATCTAATCGTTCCTTCGTCCGGCGCCACCCGGTCTTCACTATTGAACCTCGGATATCCTTGACGGCTTCGCGGCGGTCGTCGTGGACATAGGTCAATGTTTCCTTCTTCTGCGCGTCCTTCCGCAATTGCAAGTTTGGGCGCGTGGGCCGCCAGTCCTGCTTTTGGGCACTCACGCGCTCGTCCCAGAGCATCGGCCGGTCTGAATACTTGTCTACAACTTTCAAAGCTTTGGCTGCGGCCTGGTGCTCGTCGTTCAAGTGCTTGCGCTGGGGCAGGCCCCGCTTCGTGATTTTGTCGATGGTAACAGTAGGCGTGACGTCCGTGTGGTTCAGACTCATTGCCAGGGCGCTCGTCCGGTAGTCGTAGACCCCGAGACGCTTTAATTGAGCCGGGTCCGTCGCGTCCACTGGCTTTGAAAACACGTCCTTCGTGCGTGCCGGCGCCGGGCGCACCGGCTGCCGCTCCAGTCCATTCCAGGACACCTTTTCCGGCGGCGGCGGCAGCGTCCTCGCCTTCCGGCCGCCTAATAACGCGCGCGGCGGCTTGAAGGTCGCCTTGTTCTTTGGTGGAGCTTGGGTCCCTGGGAGAGACATGGTGTCGAGGCTGCCCCGTCGCCGGCGGGCGCTGCGGTGCCGATCGCTCTGGAATCGACTTATGGTCCGTCGGTCGGTCGCGAGCGATGCGGTGCCGGCAAGCGCTCTGCGGCCCCGTCAAAGCGCCTCTCTCGCGTTGCGAATGGCAGAGCCTGCGCGCCGAGCGGTCGCGGACGGCTCGACGACTGCCCTCGAAGCCGGAGTCGTCGCCTGCGTGGGATAGGCGTGGCGGATGAATCCTTTGTTGAGCTAGCGACCGTAAGACACTAGCCAGCCAGCCAAAGGCGGCGCCGCGGCCGCGCCAGCTTTTAGCGGGCCTGCGCACGTCTGGTGAGCAGACGCCTTAGTAGTGCCCCGCTCACGCATCTCAAGCTGATACGCAAGCGTTGCAATCGCACAACAACACCAAAAGCCCAAAAGCACACCTCGCCGTCCACAGCCAGCATCGCCGCGCAGCATGGCCTCCTACGCCTTCGACGAGTTCGGCAACATGATCGGCGGCGAGTCGTCGGAGGACGAGGCCGAGCCGCTGCCGCCCGCCGACGAGGAGGAGCTAAGTGTGGCCCCGATGGAGACAGATGAACCCGAAGAGGAATCTAGAGCAATAACACTACACGAGGACAAGCAGTACTACCCCGAAGCCTCGGAAGTCTACGGCGAGAAGGTCAAGACCGTCGTCCTCGACGAGGACGCGCAACCAATCACGGAGCCAATCCTCAAGCCCGCTACCGTAAAAACGTTTTCCGTGCTGGACAACACCGGTGCTCCTGCTACTGCGGGGTATACTACACAATTCCTGAAGGGGTTGTTAGATGCTCCTAGGTTAATTAGGAACGCGTGTTTACTTGGTTCGTTGCACTGCGGCAAGACGTCTTTGATGGATGTCCTTGTAGAACGAGCACATAACGCGGAGTGGGACCCGTCGAAGACGATTAGATACTCAGATACGCGCAAAGACGAGCAGGAAAGACAGTTATCCATAAAAATGGCTCCGGTATCACTGGTGCTACCGGATTCGAGAGGAAAACACTTCGCCTTACACTTAACGGACTGCCCCGGCCACGCGAACTTCTCCGACGAGGGTACGTGTGCGCTGAGGGCAGCAGACTGTGCCGTGATAGTTGTCGACGCGGTCGAGGGGTGCATCGGCCAGACGGAGCGCTGCATCGCCCACGCCATCGAACATAAGGCAGCTTTGACTTTGGTGATCAACAAGGTCGACCGACTCATCGTGGAGCTGAAGCTACCGCCGACCGACGCGTACTTTAAGCTCTGCCACACGCTCGACGACGTGAATGCGAAAATTGCCGAGGCCTGGGACGCGGCGGCTCTGCGGTTGGACCTCGAGGGTGACGCGCCGCGCTTGTCACCCGTTGATGGGAATGTGCTCTTCGCCTCAGCACAACATGGCTGGATTTTCAGTCTGGAGTCGTTCGCGTCCGTGTATGCTGAAAAGTCGAAAGTAGACCCTGCACAACTAGCTAAAAGGTTGTGGGGCGATCGTTATTTTGATTCTAGCACTGGTCAGTTCGCGAAGAGACCTCCTACAGAAGGGCGCAATGTCCGTTCGTTCGTGGCGTTTGTCCTGGAGCCCTTGTACAAGATCTACTCCCACGTGCTCGGCGAGGAGCCGGCCACGCTCAAAGAGGCTTTATTGGAGGTCGGGGTCAAGATGTCCAAGGAAGACCTAGCTCTCGATCCTCGGCCACTGTTGAAATGTGCGTGTAGAAGGTTTTTCAGAGACAGGGCGGCGCCGTCGTTTGTCGATTTGTTGTCGCAGTGGGGCCCCTGTCCCTTGGATCGTAACAGTACAAAAGTGAAGCAGCACTACGCTCTATTATCAGGTCCAAGGTTCGACAGTATGTGTCTCGGGGACGCGAACGGCCCGTTATGCGTCCATGTCGTAAAATTACTGTCGACGCCGGACGCCAAGGACTTTGTTGCGTATGGTCGAGTGTATTCTGGCAGAATCAAAGCTGGTAATAGGGTACGTGTGCTCGGCGAGGCCTATTCACCAGAAGATCCTGAAGATCAAAGACCGTGTATCGTGCAGGGCGTCGGCGTGTGTCATGGCAGACATGTGACGGAAGTGTTGGAGGCGGGCCCTGGCAACTGCGTCGTGCTGGAAGGCGTCGGGCAGCACGTCGCGAAAACGGCCACTATCGTCGACGATTCAAGTGACGACCCCTGCGCCATCTTCGAGCCGCCGCGCTTCGACGACCAGGCCATCGTCAAGCTCGCCGTCGAGCCGCTGAACCCCGCGGAGCTCCCGAAGATGACGGAAGGCCTGCGGAAGATCTCGAAGTCCTACCCCCTCGCGCGCACGAAGGTCGAGGAGTCGGGCGAGCATGTGGTGGTCGGGACGGGCGAGTTGTACCTCGATTGCGCGATGCACGACCTCCGCGAGATGTACTCGTCCGTCGAGATCAAGGTCGCCGATCCGGTGGTCGCGTTCTGCGAGACCGTCGTCGAAACGTCTTCCCTCAAATGCTTCTCGGAGACGCCTAATAAAAGAAACAAGCTCACGATGATCGCCGAGCCGCTCGATGACGGTGTGGCTGATGATTTAGAAAGGGGCGACGTGAGAGCGGACTGGACCAAAAAACAGGTCGGGGCCCACTTCCGCGCGAAGTACGACTGGGACTTGTTAGCTGCTAGATCGATCTGGGCCTTCGGACCCGATACCGTGTCCACCCAGTCGGGGGCGGGGTGCTCCAATGTTTTACTAGATGACACGCTACCCTCAGAGGTCGACAAAAAATTACTCAATGCGGCGCGCGAATCGATCGTGCAGGGCTTCCAGTGGGGTTGTAGGGAAGGGCCCTTATGTGACGAACCTATTCGGAATGTCAAGTTTAAGATCTTGGACGCGGCTATTGCCGATCAAGCACTACACAGAGGTGGCGGGCAGGTCATACCGACCGCGCGACGAGTATGCTACTCGGCATTTCTGATGGCGGCCCCGCGGCTCATGGAACCTATTTTGTCAGTAGACGTCCAGTGCCCGGCCGACTGCGTGCAGGCCGTGTATCCCGTCCTCGCGCGGCGGCGGGGCCACATCGTGCAGGACGCTCCCAAACCCGGGGCGCCGTTCTACACCGTCAAGGCGTTCCTGCCGGCGGTGGACTCCTTCGGCTTCGAGACAGATCTGCGGGCCTTCACGCAGGGCCAGGCCATGTGCTCGAGTCGCTTTGACCACTGGGCGGTATGCCCAGGCGACCCCTTGGATCGGTCCATCATCCTGCATCCTTTGGAACCGTCGCCGCCGCCGCATTTGGCGCGCGAGTTTATGGTAAAGACTCGCAGACGCAAGGGGCTGTCCGAGGACGTGTCGATCGCGAAGTTCTTCGATGATCCAATGCTCAGACAGATAGCTGAAGAAAACCCCATTTCCTGAGTAAGTGTCGAGACTACTAGTACGGGGCTCCTCATTAAAACCCCCTGGCGGCAGCGGCTGCGCGGTGGAAGAAGACTCCAATTTCCTCCGTCAGTGTCGAGACTACTAGTCGGGGCTCCTTCTTAAGCCCCAGAGTGAGTCGGCGGGAGAGGAATCGCGCGGAAACCCTCTCGGGGCGCGAGCCGCGGATAGGCCGCCCGTCGCCGCGCCGTCCGAGCTCCCTTAGAGCGCGGCCACGGCCGCCGCGGCCGCGGTGAGGAAGCCTAGGCCCGTCGCGGCGGCGCCGTCGGACGAGTCGCACTGCTTCTTGCAGTCGCCCTCGTTGCAGTCGTCGCCCGGGTCGGGGAACATGAAGTTGCAGTCCGGCACGCCGCACTGCTGCTCCGCCGCCGCCTTCAGGCCGCATTTGGCGAAAGCCCATAGCTCATCCGTGCAGCCGCCGCACTCCTCTGTGAGGCGGACCGCGTCCTGAGACGCATGCCATATGTCGCACTGGATCTGTGTGGCAATCGATCTAAGTTCGACTAGGCGTCCATGGTCGATCAAACTTGATTTCCGCTCTGCACTGAACGATGCCGCATTTTCTGATGCCAAGACGAGCGCGACACCGAATATTGGCGTACTTACCTCGCGCTGGAAGGTTTGCCGGTGCCCGACAAGCTGCAATATCCCGACGTCCCGCGAGGAGACCCCAAGGAACTGCCGGGCTGGGT
Source organism: Pelagomonas calceolata (assembly GCA_918797485.1). NCBI lineage: Eukaryota > Pelagophyceae > Pelagomonadales > Pelagomonadaceae > Pelagomonas > Pelagomonas calceolata. The sequence goes on along the minus strand of CAKKNE010000003.1, from coordinate 2,267,711 downwards.
CGACCGAGAGGACGAGTCGGCGGCTGACTACTAGCCTGCCTAAGAGTATTACTCCCACGCCAGACACACCCGCAGCGCCCGCGCCAATTGGCGCGGCGACGCCCCCGCGGCGTCGACGCGTTTTGCCCGCCGCCACCTGAAAAACCTGGAAGGCGGGACTTCGATCTCGCCGGAAATACCAAAATAGTCGAGCGCGCGCCGCAGCGCCGCGACCTTCTCCGCGCGCGAGGCCCGGGCCCGGAGCACGTCGCGGAGCGCGCCCTCGGAGAGGGGCACGCCGAGGTCCACGCTCTCGCAGAAGGTGGGTGAAGCATACACGCGGCCATCGGTAGCCGCGTCGGGAGAGTAGCTCCGGCCGTCCCAGAACTCCGTACCATAATCAAAGGTCAACTCTTCGCCCTTTTTCACGTCGCGGATCGTCGCGAACCGTACCCTGGGCGGCGACGCCGTCACCTCGAAGTCGACGTTCGGTGCGAGGGCGTTGTGGTTCATGCGCTTCGACCAGTGCGTCGAGTTCTCCGCATCAATATAGAGCGCGTCGTCGACGCGGAACGCGTACTCGGGCTCGGCGTCGGGGTGGTCGCGGAGCAGCTCCTCGCTCGGCACGACTTTTCCCACGTAATCGGTCAGGAAGGTCCCGTTGTTGATCGGCGCCGTCGCGAAGACGCCGAGGCCGCGGTCCTTCGTCTCGAGCACGGTTATCGAGGAAGTGCAGTCGCCGGGCACCGCTTCGGCGGCGCTAACCGCTGCGCGCTTATGCCGGGCGGCGACCAATGGCCGCTGGAGAGCGTGCACCGCAGGCAGGATGACCAGCAGCCTGCAGTGTGCCATTGATGCAATTTCTGTGTCGCAGCGATTTGTGGCGGAATCAACAGTAAATCTTGATACACTGAGCCGTTCTCGCCATCAACACAAGCGCTATGCAGCCGAGCAAAAAGATGAGCTAGCTCAATGACACACTAGTTTGCTCAGGCTCTCTCACTGCATAGCTCGGCTCTCGTCACATAAACCACCATCGCACCGACAGAGCGAACTCCAGGTGCTCTACACGCTGCTTGAATCGACTCCTGGCGGGAGAGCCCCCTGGGATACAGGACAGCAAGGGCTGCCCCAAGATCCACAAGGAGTGGGGCCATGCGCTGCCCGCGGAGGGCGGAGTATACACTGGAGAGGTAGTCACTGGACCATGAACGTGTACCTCAAGACGCTCGCAGGCGACGTGTTCGCCGTGGGCATGACCGATCCCGAGGCCATCGCGGCGGCCGAGGCGAGCGGCGTCCGCGTTTGTCCGCCATGCCTGCTGGCCGAAGGCGGGGTCGGTGAAGACACGACCATCGACCAGCTCAAGGGTTACGTGGCGGCCATGTCGATCTATCCCGCTGGGGACCAGCGCATGATCTTCGCCGGGAAGCGGCTCGAGGACACGCGCACGTTGCGACACTATGGCATTCGCGCAGAATCGACCGTCCATCTCATCACACGCACCGGGTCATCAGCCACGCTTCGGCGCGAGGGAGGCGACCCGGAACCTGGCCGGACCCCCCTCCCGTCGGTGCTCGACGTCTCGAGCGACGCGCGGTTGCACGCCACCTGCCACGCCGCGCTGATCTGGACGGCTCTTGCGCCGCCGGGCGAGGGCGAGGCGACGTGCCTCCACGCCGCGCCGCCGGTGTTCCTCCTCCCCGTGCTCACGCCCGAAGCGTCGGAGGCGATCATAACGCACGCCCGGCCGGGCCTCGTGGAGAGGCGCGGCCACGCGACGGCGGCCCAGCTCGGACTCGCGGCCTTTACGGCGAAATTGGTAAAGCACGTGCTCGGGCCCGCCGTCCACAACCTCTATCCCGGAGTGCGCGTCGACGCCGACGCCAGCCACGCGTTCATCCTGTGGCACGCGGCCACGAATCCGGACCGCGCCGGCGCCTCTCTCTGGCGGCACCGCTCGGACACGGGCGAGCCGACGTCGGAGCACGTCGACGACTCCACGGTCACTGTGAACTTTACGCTCGGCGGCGATTTCGCAGGCTCGGATCTGAGCTTCGCGTGTGGCGACCGGCTCGTCGTCCCGCAGCGCCCCGGCCTCGCCGTGGTCCACGCGGGCGACCTCGCGCACGCGGTGGAGCCCATTACGGCGGGCGAGCGCTTCAACCTCGTGTTCTGGCTGCGGGAGAGGCGATAGTAGACTGCGTTGGGAGTTTATTAACATAGACACACTAGGATTGCTGCTCTGGATTGCCGTCCAGGTATCCCAGGCTTTCGTCGCATACGCCACCACCGCACGCAGAGCGAACTTCAGAGGTGCTCTACACGCTGATTGAACCGACTCCTTGCGGGAGAGACTAGTGGGCGGAGCCCCTGTGGGGGAGACACCGCGCGTCGCCGATTCATCCGAGCTATCATAGAGCAAATGACACACTGTCCGACGCGCAGAACGATGCGTAAAAAACGTCGAAAACCCGACCAGATCGGCATGGCTTTTTTGCTGCAGCGCAGTATGAGGTACCTCGACCACATGGGCGAGGCGCGACGCGCGGCCGCTGCGTACGTCCAGAGTATGGACATGTTCACTCGCTTCAACGATCCGCCCGACGAAAACGGGCTTCTGGACGCGCTCCGCCGCTACGACGTCAAGCGGGACGAGGCCAAACTGATCGCGGCCCGGACGTGCGAAGCGGTCCGGCAGCGCCAGCTGACGATCCCAAGCCTCTTCGAATCGGCGAGCGCCGCGCATCCGAAGCAAGCCGCGTTTGGCGACCGCGCGACGCACTCGTCGCCGCCATCCCAGGACGAATCGCTGCGCGTCGACGCCCACATCGAGGTCGTGGGTTTACCGGAATACAACCGGTGGCACGGCGTGGTCCTGGAGCTCGTCGCGCGGGAGCGCGTGCGCGTGCGCGTACGCGGCCTGGAGCTGACGCTGAAGCGCGCGAACGTCGTACTCGCGCGGCCGCGGCCGCCGCAGCCGCCGCAGTCGGCGGGCCAATCGAAGAAGAAGAAGAAGAAGAAGAAGAAGAAGGCGGCCAAGCCCGCGACCGCGTCGGACGCGGCCGATTTTTTCTCCGGAAAGGTCCGCGACGCGACGAAGCCGCCCAAGAAGAAGAAGACTCGAAAGAAGTAGGGCGGGCCGGGGGCATTGCGCGCGCCGCGCTGGCGCGGCTTCGCCGAAGAGCTCGGACGGGGCGGAGTAACTAGGTTGGATTAAACTTACACGAGACACAGGAACAGCGACTGCCGCGGGCCGCACAAAACTCTCTGGCGTGCCACGCGCCAGCCACGTTCGCGGTGGGTGCCGTCGCCGTCGAAGGGGCGGGCGCCGCGGCCAGCGCAACTCTCGGCGTCGATGGCGTGCCTGACGAAGCGTTGTGCCGTCGGTCGAGGCGCCGAAGTCACTCGTCGCGGCGACGGCGCGGGCTCGCCGCGGCCCTCCGGATCGTTTGCACCAGCTCCACGGTGTGCGTCGTCGACGCGGTCGTTACGATGGGCAGGTCGGCGCGTCGCGGCGGCGCGCTCCAGGCGCGCGCGGCGTGAGACAGGCGCCAAGACCTCCGCGCGCCCGCCGAACAAGCTCCGGGCGCCTACAACTGCTGCCGAACGCCTCCCACGCCATCGGGCGAGAGACCAGGGCTCGCGTGTGCGGCCGTGCGCGGCCGTGCGTCGGGTCCGCCAGCTTCAAATGACCGCCCCTCGCGATCCAAGAGGATCGCAGCGGTCGTCGCGCCGGCGTGGACGACGCCTCGGCCGCTCGCTGAAGCACGTCTCGTAAAAGCAATACGCAGGCGCCGGCGGCGACGTCAAACGCAAAATTCGATGAAGCAGCCCGTCCCCCATCGAGAGCACTCGTCGACGAGGTACTAGGAGCACCCCCGCGACCAGCGCCTGCTGCACGGACGTGCGTCGCCATCCCGCCGTCGCGGCGCCAGCGCCGGCGTTCACCCGTCCCGCCAACACGTCGCGCCGTCGCGACGGGAGCGGAACGCGGAGGCGCGGCAGACGCTCGCCGTCGCACGAGACCCTTGTTTGCGAGGAAGATCGACGTGCCGACCTTTTGCTCGACGGCGAAGATCGCGCCCGCGTCGTCGTGGTGTCCGTGACACCGTCGACGTGTCGATACAACGTGTCCTCCGCGGGCGCGTCGACTGGCGAACCGATTACGTGGTGGCGACCCTTCTCCCGCGATGACGTTCATCGTCACGTCGTAGATCCGCGCGACGCTCGTCTCGCAGCGGCCGCAGCCCGTGTCGGCCGTCGAGTGCGCCCCGGCCCAGCGCATGTGGACGGGGCTTGCGGGCCCGAACCTCGAGAACCCCACGCCATCGACGCGACGTCGTCTCTGAACCGCGTCTCCTCGACGGCGTGGAGGAGGGCGAACTTGGGCGCGGGTAGGGGCGGCCGCTGCCGAGCAACAGCTCCTACGCCGTCGAGGGCGCGCGCCCACGCCCACCGCACCCGTCTTCTCCGGCCCTGGACCGCGAGGGTCTTCGTCGACGGCTTCGAGAGCGGCATCGCCCTCGACGTGTCGCACGGCGGGTCGATTGCTCGCACACTGGCCGGCGCAGCTGCAGGTTGGCCGACGGCGTTGACCGCCGCGCGCGTGCAAGTGCAAGTGTTGCGGCGCAGTGGGTCGATGGCGGGCGTCAATAGGGGGGCAGTTATCAAGGGCGGGCGATGCCGCGAGCGCGTGATGCAGCGCTGCACATTGCCTAGCTTGTGTCAGCAGCAGCAGCAAGCACTGCATGAATCGTCTGCGGCAAGGGCGGTGCCGGGATCTGATTCCTTACAGCACGAACGCCTCCGGGGAGCCTCCCCTTGCAATGAGCGCTGTTGCAGCGCCAAGCGCGCTTGCTTGAGCTTGCCAAGCAAACCCGTGCGATCAGAGAGACGCAAAGGCGAGTGCCTCGGGCCGTCCGGGAGAGCTTCCGAGAAGATAGGTGCACAAGCACGCCTAAAAAAAAACTCCGCCGACGCCCACGCCGGTCCCCTGCTGCCCCTTTGGACCGGCTTCGCGGCGCGAAGCCCGCCGCAGCTCAAAGAGCGCCCCGGAGGACACTTTTCGACACGCCTGCCAGCCTGCGTTGGGCTGCGCCGCGCCCCGTTGCTTTTTAGAGCACCCACTCACCCCAAACATGGGCGGCCTCATCGGCGCCACGATCGCCGAGGCGGACAAAAACTCGAGCAACGCGGTCGTCTATAAGGTGGGCATGGCCAGGATGATGGAGACCATCCGCAAACTCGACGAACGCGACGCCGACTACGCCGTGTTGCGCGCCATCGAGTCGACGAGACGCGGCAGCGCGGTGCAGTTCGTCGTCGAGAGCGACGGCGTCCCGCCGTTACGCGAGATCGTGGAGGACCAGGAGCCCGAGGACATCGGCCGCGTGCCCGTCGCCGTCGTGCGCCGCGCGAAAAAGACGTGGGCCGAGGCGAGGTTGGCCACGGACGACCGGGCGCTTTTCGTCCACATGGTCGACGTGTTGTTGCGCATCCCCGAGAACAAAAATTTCGACTTCGCCGGCGCCGGCGCGACGGGTGCGCCCTCCGCGTCCCGATCGTCGACCGTCTGCGACGTCTTCGCGTCCCACGCAGACGACTACTGGGCGGCGGGCAAGCTCGAGCTGCGCTACACGTACCAGTCGCACGGTGTCTCCCTCGCGCTCGAGAAGGCGATCATCCCGGGCTACGTGACCAAGTCCGTCGATATCAGCGACCTGGCGCCATACGACGACAAGGAGGAGATCGCACGGGCGCGGCGTCCGCGAAGAGGCGCGTCCCTGAGCGCCACCGACGCAGGTGCCCGTCATGATTTTCGTGCCCTACAACATCGGCACGGGCCGCGACGCGAGGATCATGCTGGACTCGGGGCAATCTGGCTTCGAAACCGGCTACGACCGCATCGTCTACATCGGCACGCAGTTCCCGAGCACGCTCGTCGCCTTCGTGCGCCGCGCGGCCGACGGGACCGAGCAGGTCCTGACCTCGCCGGCCCTGAAGCTCGCCTGCGCTTTGAAGGCCGGCAAAAACCTGCGGCGCGGCCGCGCCATCGTGGACGTCGAGGCCTACGTGTCGTCGTCCGGTAGCTCACCACTCGGCACCATCCCCAGCACGCTCGATTTCGACCGCCTCCTGTTGTACGCGGGCGCCGGCGCTTCGTGGCTCACCTCCTTCGCGGGCGACGTCGCCGGCGCGAAAACGTTCCTCCTCGCGCAAGCGCGCGCGCTCGACTCGACCACGCGCACGCGCGAGAAATTGATCACGTGGACGCAGTCGGGTTACTCGCCAACTCACACGCTGGTCATGGTGTCCGAGACGGGCCTGCCGCCGACGACGCTGAAGGCCTTGCACTACGCGGAGTTTCCGAGCGGCGACCAGAGCCGCCGCCACCACAACATCGGGGACTGTGTCGTCGCGCGGAAACTGGTCGACGGTGGGGTGAACGTGGTCCTCGGCTCGGGCGAGGTGAAGAAGCCCCTGCTCTGCCGATTCCCCGGCGTCGACCGGCCGACGCCGCTTTCTGTCGCGGCCTGCATGGCCAAGCGGGCCTCGTTCATGTTCAATATTCAGGGCGAAGGCGGCGGCCGCGTGCGACGCAGTGTCATTGATTTCGTGACACTTCGCTTCGCACATCGACCGCCAACCGTCGCCTCGCACGCAGGCCGAGGTCCCGCTCGAGACCGCCGCCGTGCTGGTCGTCGTGATCGACGCGCATGCTCTGGACGACGGTAACATAGCGGCCAACCTCCGCGAGGCCGCTGCGCCGCTCGACGTGCCGAACTACCTCTTCCTCGTCATCCCGCAGGACGGGTCGTTCAATTTCCACATGAACGAGCCGAACTTCAAGATCTTCATCCCGCAGCACCTCTTGCTGAACGTGCTCGTGAAACGGGCCGGGGACGACGAGAAGCAGCTCTACAAGAAATATGGGCAGTGCGAGTGGGACGAGAAGGACCTGAAGATCGCCGAGAAGGGCATGTGCGTCGCCGAGGACCTCGCGAAGACGATCGTGCCGTACGCGCGCGCGCACGCGGACAAGCTCGCCCAGGCCGTATCGCGCGAGTGAGGCGACGGGGGGGCAAGTGGCGCATCGAAGGTCACTTCCGAAGGAGCGGCGGGAGCGACGACGGCCCGCAGTGGGAGGAGTACGCGCCGCTCGAGGCCCCTGGAAATCCAGGCCCCACCTGCTGCTGCACTATAGCCTAATTTATACGCAAAGTAGAGGCAGTAGAGGATACACATCACAAACTTACCCACCCCCATCAAAGATGATCCCGCCGCCGCGCGCCCGGAACGCGGACCCGTCGGGCCGCGCCTCCGCATCCACATCACACGCCGCCCGGTCTGCATCCCAGACGTTCATGTCGCAGGTCCAGCGCGCCGGCAGCTTCCGCAGAACAATGTGCGACGGCAGGCGCCGCCACTTGGCACAGGAGTCGCATTGCGCCCACTTCTGCGACGCCACGTCTAGCGGCACTGAGACGCAGCCCCGGCACTTCCAGTCGCCGTCCGGGACGCAAGTGACGCCACCACACGCAAAGCACCACTCCTCCGCGCAGTCGGTGCCGTCGCACAACAGCAATTGCCCGTTCGGCGGCGCCGCTCCGCACAAAGAACAAGCCACGCCCGTCAATCCCAGGCTCCGCTCGAAGATCGGCGCTAATTTAACCAGCACCTTCTTGAGCCTTTTCTCGTCGTCCGTCCTCCCGAGCGATTCGACCAAGGCCTTGAGTTCTTGTACATCACAACAGAAGCTCCACGCGCCGGTCGACGCCCGGCACCACAGCACGTCGAAGCGTTCACCCAACGCCCAGTAAGTCCTTCCATCTCGATCCGACCCTAAGGGCGAGCGGCGGAAGGACCCGACCGCTCCTCTTATAGTTTCGAAGCGGTCCGCGGGCGCGCCCTGCGGCACGACGGCCGAGGGCGGTTCTACCTTCACGTTGTTTAGCTTCGCCACGACCCGCAGTTTCTTCCGCGGCGCACCATCAACAACTTTGTCGAGGGCGCTACCAGGCGTCACATACACACCGCAAACCTGGGCTTGTAAGACGTCGGGGATGTCATACACTAAAGGCGGCGGCGTCGGCGGCGCGGCTTGCTTCAACTTCCCGAGCGTCTTCAGCGCCTCGAGCGCTTTATCCGTGTCGTCTTTACGACGGGCCATCAACAACGACGACAGCGCCGCGCTGACGGCGCAGCGCTCCTTGGTCGATAAGTCGCGCCACGGCGTGTACGAGCCGCGGCCGTCCGCGCGCGCGGCATCTAAAACCTGCTCGCAGGCCCGGCACGCCGCTTGATCTGACGCAAAATCACCTAGAACGCCCCGCCCGCCCCGTTGCCGCCCCTCGCGCTGGTCGCGCTTCCTCCGGTCCGCGTCTTTGACCACGAACGTCGCCGCGTCCTCGACCGCCTGCGCGTCCAGGGGCCACAGCTTTTCACCTACGTGCGGCGCGGGCCCGCCGGGCCGTTCAAACGCACCGCATCTCGCATCGTGTTTTCTACGAGCAACTACACACCGTGTAAAAGCGAGCAATCTCGCGTACCAGTCTCCATGCAATAAAACGTCTTTCAATGAATCGACGGCCTCGGCGACGGAAATCGCGGCCTCGTCGGCCGCGACCTGCCGCGCCTGCCTCCCTGCCATGTCGCAGCCGTCTAAATCTTCGACGGTGACCGCTCTAGGTGAGGACGGCTTCTCGTGCTTGAAGTTGCGTCGTAATGTCGCTTGGAAGCCTGGGGCCGAGCGAGGAATAGCTGGAGACTTGGGATCCGTCGCCTTCGCCGTCAAGGCATCAATTAACGTCGAATGTAATCTATGCAAAGCACCTCTAGGCCGAGAACCGTCCAACAGTTCCGCTTCGTAGGCCAGAAACGACGACCCATGAGTTAACGCAGCCTCGTCGGCCGCGCGTCGCACAGACAACCAAGCATTTTCGTCGCCGCACTGCAGGGCCCTTCCTACAGAATCGCCGTCCCAGTTCTTGTCTATTCGCGACGCGTGGTAGCACGCGTAGTCCCAGGCCGCCAGGGCTTTATGCGACTCTTCGAGCCCCTCCGTCTTTATGGAGCCGCTCACGTCACTTACTTTATCAGCACCTTCTACCACACTTTCTAACGGTCTTACATGTTTGGCAGGTACCTTATCAAAGACGTTCGGCTCCGCGGCCCACTCGACCTCGTACGACTCTTTGTAGATCTTGTGGACGCGCGCGGGGTGCCAGGCCTTGCCCTCCAGTTCGGACTCCCAGTAGGCCTCGACGTTGTCTCCTACTGCTAAACCTTCTTCTATATCGAACCCTAGCACATCAACTACATCGTCGTCGGGATCTACTAAGTTCTCGAGGCCTTTTTCACAGAACCGTTTATGTCCCGCGAGGCCAGCGATCGTGTCGTGCAATGAACCGCAGTCGTCGCAGACGTATCTACCTTTGTGGTCTCTGGTTGGAGGTCCCGTGGCGCCCGCGCGCCACCTCGAACCGCAAGGACCACATAGAGTTGCAGGGCCGTCCGGCCCCGGATTCCTCCTGCCTCCTACTTCACTCAGGGACGCGTCGCACCAGCCGCAGCGCCAGTTGCCCCCGTCGCAGGACCGCTTGTGGGCCGCGAGGCCGCCCAGCGTCTCGTGGACCCTACCACAACTATCGCACACGAAACCGCCCGCCTCGTTCCTCGTGGGTGGGCCCGTGGCGCCGCCCCGGTATCTCCCACCGCAGGGACCACACAACGTCGCGGGGCCCTTGGGCCCGGGGTTCTTCCGGTTGCCCGCTTCACTAATCGTACAAGAGCACCAGTCGCAGCGCCAAGAACCGCCGTCGCAGAACCGTCTATGTCCGGATAATGCTCCTATCGAATCAAACAGAGAACCGCAGCCGTCGCACTTGAACTTGCCCGTCTCCGGGCACTTCGACGGCGCACTTTTGGCGCCTCCTCGAAATCGTCCGCCACAAGCGGCACACAAAGTAGCCGGCCCCTTCGGCCCCGGCGCTCTTCCAGAAGTCTCTAGTCTCTTGCAGCCGCACCAGTCGCAGCTCCACTTGCCTCCATCACAAAAGCGCCGATGACCGGACAGCGCCGAGTTTGTCGGGAATTTCGCATCGCACGAGTCGCAGAGAAAATTCCCCTCGGCGTCGCGCTTCGGCGGGCCCGTGGCGCCTTGTCTATATCGGCCACCACACGGCCCACACAACGTCGCCGGACCTTTCGGGCCGGGGTTCTTGCGGTGGCCGCTGTCTTTCGAGGACGCGCCGCACCAGCCGCAGCGCCACGTGCCGCCGTCGCAGTGGCGCCTATGTGTGAGTTAGGTTAACTTCGTGAACCTCCACGCCATCGAGCAGACGCAGTCACGGTTGATTTCTGCACAGCGTGGCGCCGGTGCGACCGCAGCGCGCCCTCGGAGTCGAACTCGGCGCCGCAGCCCTCGACGCGGCACGGGAACTTGCCCGTCGCCGGGTCCTTCTGGGGCGGCACGTCACCTTTCGCAAACTTGTCGCCGCAGCCCGGGCAGAGCGTGGCGGCGCCCTTGGGGCCGGGCGCCGAGTGGTCCGCGGCCTTGCACCAGTCTGTGTGCCGGCGAGCGACCGGTTATTGCCCCGACGCCGTTCGTGTGATGGGTTCAAATGACGGACGCCGCGCCAAGACCGCACTGCGTCACGTCCGGCGCGGCCTTGCGCTTCCTCGTCGTCGCGGGCTTGCGCGCGGCGGGCTTTTTAGGAGCGTCGCCCTTCTTGGCCGACGGCTTGCGGCCGGGCTTGGGCAGGTCCGTGTGCTTCGAGGCCTTGCCGCCGGTGATGGTGTTGAGGATGGCCGACGCGGCCCGGAGGTCGCCGCTTTCTCCCTCCGTGGAGGAGGTGGCGCTTAGTAAGCACCAGCCCCGGACCTGCAGCGTCTTCGGGTCCTTGCGCTGCATCGCCTCGTAGAGTACCGGTAAAGGTACCCAGTGCGGCGGGTACTTGAACCGGGCCACGTCCAGCAACAAGACCTGATCTGTGGAAGCGTCGTAGCCGCCGACGGGCGAGAAGTGGCCGTCGCCCGTCTGGCCCAGCGTCTTGCGCGAGTAGGAGGCCGCTAATACCACGTCGCTCCGGCCGCACGCGTGCTTGACTGCTGCTCGTAAATCATCCAAACTACCGGAAGTGATCGACGCGTGGCAGCCGTCGGACACGTTGGCGCACGTCTTCACTGACGTGGTGGTTGGAGCCATCTCGACCTGTGTGGAAATCAAATTTCGGGCGCCCCACGCCATCGACGCGACGTCGTCCCCATAACTGCATCTGCTCGACTTCTACGCCATCGACGCGACGTTGTCCCCGTGACCGTGTCGGCTCGATGGCGTGATAACCTAACTCACTGCTTGATTTCCACACAGATCTCGACGTCCTCTCCAGCAACATGGGCCCGCCGCGTGTCACAAGACAGGCCGTTGCACACCGCGAGACACACGAACTCTTCCAACGAAATCCCGTCCAACTGCACCTCCCTCAAATCCTTGCAGCAATCTAACAAACTTTCGTCGTACCACCGCCACACCCCCTTCCACGGCCGGCCCGGGTCGACTTTCAGGGAGTTGAGCGCCATCGTGAGCGTCGCGAGACCGCAGTAGGCCGGCTCGTTCTGGGTATGGAACTGCGCGATCAGATCGAAGAAGCCCTCGAGGCCGCCTGATTTAAGAGCGGACTCGAAGAAGGCGCGGCCTTCTCGCGAGGCGAAGGCGACGCACTGCTCCGGTAATTCTCGCTTGTAGAACTTGCCCTCCTCGATTTCCGGTTTCGGCTTCGGCGCCTCGGGCGGCGGCGCCTCGGCCTGGGAGGCAGCGATCGCCTCCTGCAGCTCAACCTCTTCGACGGCGTCGAGGTCGTCCTCGTCCGCGGCGTCGCTCATCTTCTTGGGGGCCTTTCTCGCGCGCTTGCTCGTCGTGCGCGGCGAGGTTTCGGCCATGTTTTCCTTTGTTGCACCGCGCTTTGCGTTCGCGTCGTTTGACGAGTGCTTGCGAGCGCTGCTGGTTTTTTGCGCTTCCGTGTGCGGTTCGGTGCCGCTGCGGCCGCCTGCTAATTTGAGTGCCTTCAGAGAGCCTCTCCGAACGGCGGCGCACGCAATCGACGGCTGGAAATGACCGCGTTCGCTGTCAGCTACCTTTTATCAGTTTACGGGGCTCTGCGCGGTCGCAGCGGTGCGGCAGCAGGCGCGGCGAGGAGGACCGGGGCGCTCTGCCCCTGGTTGTGCATGAGGATAAGGTGTCCTCGCGAGGAGGCTTCATGCGTCCTTGTGTGGTTCCAGCAGTGCTCCGGAGACTTCCTATGCAGGTTCGCATGCAAAAATGGCAGGCCGGCGCATCTCAGCTGCAGCAGCGCGACGAGCTGCACGCCGAGCGGTGCAGGCGACGCGAGTTGGAGGCTGGCAGGCAGCTCACAGCACCGCTGCAAGCCATTTTCCGAGCGCTGTGGTCGCGATCGCTGGGTAGCCCACAAAAATGGCAGAGGCTGCAGAGGCTGCTCCAGAGACGGACCATCCGGCGCCCGGCGAACCGCTCATCGATGACGCCGTCGCGAAAAGCGCTGCGCGAAAGCTCGTCAGCGGTGCCATTAACGCAGCCAAAGCGTCAGCGCTGGCAGACGACACGCTGGTTGCGTCGCTGCGCATCTGCACATTGGACGGCGTCGCCACTACTGATGACGACACCGACGTGCTGCTTTCAAAACTCGCAGCGCTCAGCGTGAGCGCAGCGCTTTACGTGACAGTTGATGGCGAAGAGACCAAAATCGACAGTGAGGAGGCGCTCTTCGCCGCGTTGCGTGCGGCCGCGAGCGCACGCGCGATTGCGTTTCGCACAGAAACGCGGCCCGCGAAGCGACAGCGAGATGATAGCGATGATGAAGCCGCCGATGCGACGAAGCGCCGACGGCATTTCCTGAACGTATCGAGCTCAGGAATAGTGGTGGCGTCGCCGGGCGTCTTCGAGGCCGCGGCCGCGGGCGAGAGCGTCGCGGTCAAAGTCTTCGACGAGTCCTCGGACGTGCACGTGGGGACGACGTGCGGCCACTGCAAGGCGAGTCCGATCCGCGGCGTGCGCTACACGCGTCCCGCGCCGGGCGGCGCCGACCTGGACCTCTGTGAGCCGTGCCTGCTCGCGTACCGGACCGGGCCGGCGCGGGGCGAGCGGCGGCTGCCGTTCAAGAGGGTGCCGCATCCGGTGCGGGAGGTGGCCCTGTGATCGTGCTCGTCCCTCCCGCCGCGCCGCCGTCGAGGAGACGTCGCGTCTCGATGGCGTCGAGGGGTGGCCCTTGTTAATTTGTTGTTGAGTAGTCTCTCGCAGACCCGCGGCGGCTCCGCGGTCCGCACGAACGCACAACCAGACCCGGAAGGCGTTTCTTTTGCAAGGGCGGGTGAAAAACGGCTGGATGTGGTGATATGGCGCCCTTCATAGTTCCGAAAGTTGACGTGAGACTAGTAGGATGCCGTGCTTGAGTACACGACGCACGGCGGCTCGACCCAGGCTGCTCCGCACATACATATCTGCACAGCACATTCGCTCCGTCTTCGGTGCTCTATCAGATAGCAGCACAGCGCGAAGCGAAAACCAGGACTCGTGGGGGCTTGTACGAAACGCTACAGCCCAAAACAGGATACACTTGCTCTCCCAGCGACCAAGCGACCCAGCGACAAAATGGCTCGTGTCTTAGCATTCGCCGTGTCCGCGGCCGCCCTCGTCGCGCCGCCGACGCAGCAAACGCGACGACCTGTCACCGCGCGCGCCGTGGTCTCGGAGCCTATCCCGTCCAGTGTGAGCTCCAAAGACACTTTGGTAGCGGCCGCCGAGGCCTTCGATTTGCAGGGCTACTTCGCCAAGAAGGTCCAGGCCGTCGAGAAGGCGTTGGACGCGTCCATCCAGTGCACGACGCCCGAGACCAAAAAAATTGTGGAGTCCATGAGATATTCATTACTGGCCGGAGGCAAGCGCGTGCGCCCGGTCATGACCATCGCCGCCTGCGAGATGTTCGGCGGTTCTGAGGCTACTGCGATGCCGACCGCAGTCGCCATCGAAATGATTCACACGATGTCGCTTATTCATGACGACCTCCCGGCCATGGATGATGATGATTTGAGGAGAGGGTCGCCGACGAACCACGTCGTGTTTGGTGATGACGTCGCGATTCTCGCCGGTGATGCTCTCTTGTCAACGTCGTTCGAGCACTGCGCTGATGGGTCTACGAAGGCCGGCGTCGAGCCCAAGGTGATCGTCGAGTGCATCCGCCGGCTGGGCGAGGCGGTGGGTGCGGTCGGCTTGGCCGGTGGCCAGGTCATGGACCTCGAATGCGAGGCCAAGCAGGGCGTCACGTTGGATGAATTGACTTGGATTCACACGCACAAAACCGCGAAACTGTTGGAAGTGTCTGTCGCTACTGGTGCTCTGCTCGGTGGCGCGAATCCTCGGGACGTGAAGCAGTGCGAGACCTTCGCGAACGACATCGGCATCGCGTTCCAGGTGGCCGACGACATCCTCGATGTTACGGCTACGTCCGAAGCTCTGGGCAAAACGGCAGGGAAAGATTTGGACGCGGACAAGACGACCTACCCGAAGCTCATGGGCTTGGACGGCGCGCGGGCCGAGGCGGAACGGTTGTACCAGGAGGCCATCGATTCGGTCGTGCCGTACGGCGAGGCGGCGATTCCCTTGATCGCGATCGCGAAGTACATCGTCGAGCGCAAGTCGTAGAGTTGCTGTTCTCTCTCCCTCTCTCCCCGATTAAATGAATCTCGTAGACGACTCGTAGTGCGGCGCTCTCCGACGCGCGAGGGGTCGCGACGGCTGGCGTTGCGGGGTACCGACGCCTCTGGAGCTGGCATCTCCCTGGCCGTGACAGGTTCTTACCCCGCGGGGCATTGACCTTAGCGCTTGGCCGGCGCCCGCGGCCGCCGCGACGCCAACCCCGAATTTAGTTTCGTGCCCGCTGATCACGTACCAGACGCCTCTAGCCGTACGGGAAACGTCAGTTACTGCCGTTTCACGGGTGCTCGGGCAGCCCTCGCCTGCAAATTTGGAGAGTGGTGGTGTGACAAGGACACGCTTGGATAAGCAAAAACCGTGCCCGCGGCGTCTTTGCAACATCGTCGGCACTTCGTTGGCCAACGCGCATCACCATCAAGAGCTATCCCAGCAAATTCGGTGCTGCGGCGGTCTCATACCTGCCTGAAGTTGCCGCGCGGCACCTGGGCCTTGCATCAGCGCTTGCGATTGCTCGCCGGCGGCGCGCTTGGCCAGCGGTGCCGCGCATCGCTGCGCTATGGAATGGCCGGCTCGAATTTTTCGAGCGGTGCTCACAAATTGAAAACTCCCAAGACGCGCCCGCCGCCAGCGAACCTCTCGCAGCAAAAAAACACACCGAGACGCCGTCGACGCGCTAAAAACACACCGAAACGCCGCTGATACGATCAAAAACACGCCGAGACGCCGCCGACGCGCCGCCGCTCGAAGATCACCCCGTCCGTCAACGCAGGCACAACAAAATGTCGATCCGCGTCGGTATCAATGGATTCGGCAGAATTGGCCGCCTCGTTATGCGCGCCGCGCAGACGAACCCGAACATCAGCATCGTCGGCGTCAGTGTGGAAATCAAATTTTGGGCGCCCCACGCCATCGACGCGACGTTGTCGAAACCTAACTCACTGGTTGATAATTCCACACAGGTGGGCGTCAACGACCCCTTCATCCCGGTCGACTACATGCGCTACATGCTCAAGTACGACACCGTGCACGGCCGCTTCCCGAACACGGTCGAGGTCGCGGGCGACTCGATCGCCGTCGGCGGCGACAAGGTCAAGGTGTTTGGGGAGCGTGATCCTTCAAACATCGACTGGTCCTCCTGCGGCGCCGATTATGTGATTGAGTCGACGGGCGTCTTCACGAAGACCGAGGCGGCCAGCGCCCACTTAAAAGGTGGCGCGAAGAAGGTCATCATCTCCGCGCCGTCGCCCGACGCGCCCATGTTCGTCTGCGGCGTGAATTTGGAGACCTACGAGCCCTCCATGGACGTCGTGTCCAACGCGTCGTGCACGACGAACTGCCTCGCGCCGCTCGCCAAGGTCATCAACGACAACTACGGCATCAAGGACGGCCTCATGACGACGGTCCACGCCGTCACGGCCACCCAACAAACCGTCGACGGCCCCTCCCAAAAAGACTGGCGCGGCGGCCGCGGCGCCTGCTACAACATCATCCCGTCGTCGACGGGCGCCGCCAAGGCCGTCGGCAAGGTCATCCCGGCGCTCAACGGCAAGCTCACGGGCATGTCCTTCCGCGTGCCCACGGCCAACGTGTCGGTGGTCGACCTGACCGTGAACCTCAACAAGGGCGCGTCCTACGACGACATCAAGAAGACGGTCAAGGCCGCGTCCGAGGGCCCGATGAAGGGCATCCTCGGCTACACCGAGGACGACGTCGTGTCGTCGGACTTCATCGGCCAGACGGAGACGAGCGTCTTCGACGCCAAGGCGGGCATCGCGCTCTCGGACACGTTCGTCAAGCTCGTGACGTGGTACGACAACGAGGCCGGCTACTCGTCCAAGTGCCTCGACCTCATCTCGCACATGGACGCGTCCAAGTAGATGCTTGTGACCCCTCTGCCCACTCGCGTAACTACAGTGTAAATCTGCTCCTCACTCGTCGACGGCGTCACGATTCACGGATAGTTACACGGGGGAGGATCTCAGGCGCGGCCCTTCTTACCACGCTTCTTTTTTTTGCCGAATTTGGCCTCGAGTGCGGCCTTCTCCTCACCTTTGGCCTTGGGCGCGACTTTGGGCAGCAACAACTCGGGCTGCGGGTACTGCTTCACGAGGGCCTCCTCCGTCGCGGCGTCGAGCTTGAGCAACTTCTGGCACTGCTCGACCATGCCGAACTTGTGTTCTTCGATGTCCGTGTCCTGCGTGCAAATCGATTAGTGGGCATTCCTCAATGGAGCAGGCGTCGCATCGATGGCGTAAGGCGATGATTAAGCACGCCGCGGCGACCATCTCAATCTTGATCTGGAGCCACTCGAGCTCGACGCGATCGCCTTCTGTTAAGGACGCCACGACTTCTGAGAGGGCCCCACCGCTCGTGGAAAAGGCCAGCAACGCCGTCTGCTCGTCGGCATTGCCGCCGACCGGAATCGAGAACTCCTTGACGAGGCCGCAGGCTATGGCAGGTATCAAATGGGCATATCGTAGGTAGCGCACGATCTTGAACTTCGCGGTCGCGTTCTCCAACTTGAACGCCGCCAAGCCCTCGCCCTCGCCCTGGACGCCGTCGAAGACCGCGATGGCCTTGTGGGCGGATGCGACCTCCGTGGCCTTGGGCGCCGACGTGAGCACCGCCTTCATTTGATCAGTTGCTTGCTGCCCGGCCTGCAAGATCTGCTCGGCCGTCTCGTTTTGCTTGGCTTGCTCCGAGTACTTCTCGAGCTCGGCGTCGGTGGCGACCTACGTCGTCAACCAGTGAACCGGGCGAGCTCGCACGTCGGCAGAAACCCCATCGTCGGCCGAAGTTCACTTCTACACGGGTCCGCCACGCAAGCCTCGAGCGCCTTATGGACGGAGGCGTGGTCCATTTCTTGCCCAATAACAACTAGCTCGGTACGGCGGTCGCCGTACGGTTCTTCCCAGATCGCGGACAACGCCTCGGTCAGTTCCTGGCCGGGCTTGCGGACGACGGCCGCCCATGGGTTGCCGAAGGCCACTTGGAACCGGCGGCCGGCCAGCGACGCCATGCCCTGCTGCCAGTGCGATTGTTGCGTGCTGAGCCACACGAGGCCCTTGGCCCGCACGACGCGCGCCTGGGCCATCACGGGAACGAGGCGCGGCAGGTCGAGGCCCTCGAGGCCGTCGCGCGTGTGTCTGCGTGGGAAGCGACCGGTGAGCCCGCATTGATTGCGTCGAGATCACGAACGCCGAGACAGACGCGTGAAAGAACATTGAGAGGCGCCCGGCGTCCAGCGGCTTGCGGCTCCGGAAGACGATCGACGAGATGCCGTACTCCTCCGTCTCCGCGGTGTGTTCGCCGATTCTTGCTTCTTTCAACCAATCGGGATGTTGCTCCGCTTGTGTGAGAGAAAACAAGTTCGTGCCGAGCAACCTGCGCGTGATAATGTGAGTCGCGGCGACTGCGTCCTCCTCCTCGCCATCGACGCAACAAGGACGCGGCGTAGGACTGCTTGGGGTCGACGCGGCCGTAGGTCGACTCCACGACCTTGGCCTTTGGGTTCGCGCGCTTCAGGAAGGCGTGGAGCTGGCTTCGGCCGGCGTCGTCCAGTAAATCGCACTTGTTCACGACGATGACATTCGCAAACTCCACTTGGTCACAAAAGAGCTGCGCGATCGTGCGCTGGTCTTCCGGTTGCGCTTGCCAGCCGCGGTCTTTGAGGGCGCCGCCGGCCATGAGCTCGTCCATGAAGGAAGAGCCGTCGACCACGGTCACCTGCGCGGGGCATCGTGTCTCGATCGGCGGCGATTGCGTGTCGGCCGCGACGATCATGAAGGCGCCTCGGACGCCGCGCCGCGCGAGCGTATCGAGCTTCGCGATCGAACCTAGCGAGGTCCCGGCCGCGTCCTTGAACGTGAACGTCTCCGCGACGGGGAGCGGCTCCGAGATGCCGGACGACTCGATCAAGATATGATCCAAGCCGTCGGGCTTGGACGCTAACTTCGCGATCTCGACGAATAAATCTTCGCGAAGCGTGCAGCAGATGCAGCCGTTGGATAAAGCGACCATCTTCTCCTCCGCTTGAACGACGTCCGTGAGCAGGTTTGCGTCGACGTTCACGTCGGCCATGTCGTTCACGATGACGGCTACCTTCAGGCCCTCGCGGTTGTTGAGGACGTGCCTGTGCGGTCGATGCGATGATTCGAGGGCGCCGTGCAACAACGAATTTCTGCGCAGGCTTTTGCGTCATCAACGTCGTCTTGCCGGCTCCGAGGAAGCCGCTCAAGACAGTTACGGGCAATGGGCTTTTGCCAGACGCCTTCATGGACTCGGCCGCGGCCTTGACGGCTTCGAGCAGGTCCGCGTCTTGACTTTTTTGCTCGTGCGTGCTATGCGCGTGGTCGACGCTATGCGCGTGTCCATGGCTGTGGGACATTTTTGCAACTTTGGCTTGCTTTAGCAGTGATTTGGGTGCTGAGTGCGATTTGCTCTCAGGCAATTATCTCTGCTATTACTCTGATTTTGGCTGCGTGAGCTGCAGTGCAGGGCGCGCCAGCACTGTGAGTCACTCGTCGAGCGCTGTCACCACCTTGGAATGCACAGCAGCCGAGCAATCCGCAATTTGGGGCGCTTCGTGTAGAAGTCACATAATAACCTCAGATATATCCGTTGGGGGAATAGGGAATTACTTTCATCGCTACAGACGGTTCTCGCACTCAAGAGACCGCGTGGCACCGATTGAAAGGCATTTCATTCAACGAAACACGCACCGCGCGCCGCCGGACGCCCGCACGCGAACTCGACGTGAAACTTGAAAAAACTTACAACCCCTCGACAAGCCCCTCCGGCAGCAGCCCCTTCGCGACAGCATCCCTCCACAACTCCAAGGGAACCGCCTTCGCTTCCGCGAGCAGCGCGACCGTCTCCGCGACGAGCGGCGCCGCCGCGAGGCCGACCGCGACTTTCGAAACACAGGCCGGCAGGAAGGCGAAGGCCAGCGCCGCCGCTTTGAGGGATACGGCGTGCTCGGCGCAGAGCGCCGCCCAGGACTGCAGCCGCTTCTTTTCGGCCATCGACGGTTTCCGATATTCATACAACGCGCCGCCCGCGAGCAAACCGGACGCGTAGACGCCGGCGACGTGTACTGCTATCGAGTGCTCCGCACAATACCTGAAGACCTCCGCGCCCGTCTGGTCGAGGAGATGCCATCGCCCCGCGAGCATGACCGAGTCCACTCTAAGTGCCTGCGTCCCGCTTTGGACGGCCTGCAGCAATCGTAATGCGACGTCCGCATCATTTAAGCCTATGGATACCTCCGTGCCGTGGCGCTGCCGCAGCGCGCTCAGCCCCTCCAGACTGCCGCCCGTACAGACCGCGAGGGACTCGAGCAGCTTCGTCTCGGGGTCGTGGCACCGCAGCCCGCAAATTTTAATATTTTCACCCAATCGTCTCACGGAGTCGTCATACGACAAGAACGCGCCGTTCCACGAGTAGTCCTGCACGGGCCGCGCGTCCTTCGGCGAATCGAGATAGATGCCTTTTCCGGGCACGTTGGCCTCCTCGACGTCGTCGGGATCCGCCACGTTCTCCGTCGTCCGGATGAGTCTCCCTACTTTCGTCCAGACGCGGCATTGTGCTGCTTTGCCGGATCTCCTTAAACCTTCGCCTAGCCGTTCCTCGGCCTTGCCTAAGCCGTACAGAGGTGCCGTGTCGAAGTCCCGGAAGCCCGTGGCGACGCATTTTTCGACGATCGCTGCCGCGGCGGCGTCGCTTATGGACGTGCCGATGCCGCCCAGGGGGCTCGTGCCGATGATGACGTCGGAGACGCCGAAGGCTGTGCTGCGGCGGGCGAGTGGCTTGGCTGCCATGGCTGCCATGGCCGTCGCGGTTTGAAACTTCTGTCGGTCAAGAAATGTAGTTAAAGCTGGTGGTCTTGCGTGGACTTGTGCGTGCCCTGGTGCTCCGCTCGCACCGCTATGGCCGTACAAAAGCTAGCCTGGCCCATCCCTGTCTGAACCCGCACGATCGCGCCCGCGGCGGATCCGTCGTTTTGTGCGCCAGCATGCACTCGTGCGAGAGAAGCCGGGAGATACGGCTGAGCCGTCAAGCTAGCGGCCGTAAGGCACTAGCAAAAAAGCAGTAGCTGAGCCTCCAGATCGCATAGCCATCCTCTGCTCTCGGGCTGAGTTACACTCATAGAAATCAACCAATAGATTCATCAAGACTCGCGCGCCATGTTTGCAGCTCGCGCCCTCGCTAGGCGCGCCGCGCAGACCCCTGCTCTCAGTGCAGCCAGTGCTCGGCCTCTCGCCACGACGCCGCAGCGGACATTTGTCAGCAAGATCAGCCGCTACGAAGGCATGAGCGACTACATGTCGCTCCAGCAGATGCAATTGATTCGGGACCGGCTCTCGGCCGACGCGTGTGGCGTCGGGACGGTGGTGAGCTCGGACACCTTCTTCTACATGTGCAAGCGGGCCGCCGCGGACCTGGGCGTGACTGATGATGCTCTCAAGAAGCTCATCTCGAAGATCGACGAGAACGGCGACGACCAGATCCAGTTTGCCGAGTTCCAGGACTTCATCACAAGCAGAGAAGCGAAGCAGCCCGGCACTTTGATGGACCCGGCCAAGGTCTGCGCCATCCGCGAGAGGCTGAAGGACGACAAAGTTGGCGTCGGGAGCGAGGTGTCCATCGACACGTTCTTCATGATGGTGCGCTACACGTGCTCCGACCTGGGCGTGACGGACGCGGAGATCCTGGACCTCATCGACAAGATCGACGTCAACGGTGCGGTGGCCGTGTCCGCACGGCCGCGGCGACGGCGTGCTGGTGGGGTAGAAGTGCACCCGACTCACCGCTCGATTCCCACGCAGGCGACCGCATGATCCAGAAGGAGGAGTTCGACGACTTCGTCAAGGAGCTGATCGGCGTCTAGGACCAAAGCCTGTGTAAAAGTTACGCTAAGTAGTATACCTCGGGATCGATTCGTGGTGCTCGTAGATCTTGTTCAGCTGCGCCGCGAGCGCTGGGCTCCGCCGCACGCGGAAGAGGGCGTCGATCCGGGCCGAGAGCTCCGACGCGCCGCCGAGGTCGACGCGCGGCGAGTCGCAGTCGATGCGCTCGGTCGTCGGTGGCTCGTCGACGGCCTCCGCGCGCGACGCCTCGCCCGCCGGAGTATCGGTCGCGACCGTCTCTGGCTCTGGCTCTTCCGGAGTGGCCGCCGGCGCCTGCGCCGCGGCCGCGAAGCGCCGCAACTCGGCCGCGCGGCGCTCCGCCTCGGCGCGGTCCGCCGCCGCGGCCCGCTCCATCTCTTCCGACAGCTTCTTCTCGTGCGCCGCCGCGCGCTCGTCCGCGTCCCAGGCCCCGAGCGGCCTGTGTGGAAATCAACCAGTGTGTCGGGTGCACCCGATAATTCTTCACTAACTCATTTCTCGGCGATGACGCTGCCGCGGTGGTTCCGTCGAGTGGTGATGAACCGGCATCGCCACGCCATCGAGCCCGTAGAATTTTGATTTCCACACAGGTCCCGGCTCGAGCTGAATCGTCCGCTTCCCCTCGATCGTCAGCCAGCGCCCGCTCGCGCTCCGCAGGCCGACGCCGCCCGCGAGCTCGTGTAACTCAAACCGCTCCCACCCCCAGGTGGCGTTCCAATTTCCACGGGCCGGCGCCTCCGTGACGCCGTCGGCCGTCACGCGGAGCCAGCGCTCCGTGCCCGGGTTGCGGAACGCGACGCGGTTCTTGCCGGCGTCGAAGGCCACGAACCGCGCGGTGTCCCAACCAGCCCAGGAGCCATTTTTGATCGCGAACGACCTGGCAAGTCTGAGGGCGAGCCACGCCTTTTGGTCCTTTTGGTACAGCCCGAAGGACTTCCCCACCAACCCGGCGACGGGCAGGCGGCCGCGGCTCGGGTTCGCCGGCACCTTTGCGGCCTTCACCGCCGCCTTCACCGCCGCGGACCTCGATTGTGCCTTGTCCCTCGCTGCCGCCGCCTCGCGGTATCGCGCCGCCTCTTCCCGTTGCCGCCGCCTCGCGTCGCGGTCTCCCGCCTCCGATGCCCGATCCACGTCCGCCGCCGGCACCGCGATGCGCATCTGCTGGCCGGGCCGGACGTTCGGAGGGACGCGGACCTTGATCGTGCGGCCGTCCGGCGCGCGGACCTGGAGGATGGCGTTGGGGGCCGTGCCCGCGGGGATCTGGATCTGCATCGTCGTGCTCATCTTTTTCGTGGTGTGGTGCTGTGCTGTCCCCGGGACTGCGGTGTGATGGGCTGCCCCTGCCTAGGGCCTGGGCTGTGGGATGGGTGCGTTGGCCCGCGACGCTGCCGGGGCTGCGGGTTCGCACGGTTACGGTCCTTGTCTGTTGCGTCCCACCGTTATATACGCTTGACGGCACTCCTGCGCACGCCCGGCGCTATAGCAGAGCGCTGGAGCCGGGAGATGCTGCCCGGCCGGGGAGCCCGAGCAGCCGCGCGCACCGCTCGAGCCGTGGCCGGCGGCGCATGGATGGGTGCCGGAGGGCTGGGACGGCTTTCCTTGGCTGGGAACCCGCACGTCCAGAAGGGCGGTTGCGCACATTGCTGCCCCAAAACGGTGAGCAGCCACGGTGTGTTGCGGTGATCGGATCACCGCACGCACCGTCGTTCGTGGTCGCACGTCGCACGTCGGCTGCCTCGTCGGTGGTCAGGCGTCGCGTGCGTCGGGCTGCCACAGCGGGCTGCAGCGCTAGCTTGTTAGGAGCGGCGCTGCCAACAACAACAGTAACTCGTCGCTAGGAGCGGCGCCGCCGAGCGACAACAACCATGCCCTTCGGCTTCAATGCACCCAAATTACCCTTCGGCGGCAAGGACGAGGCGAAGGCCGCGCCGCCGCCGCCGACGCCAATCACAGACGGGCCGCCCTGGGAGTCCGGACGATTAAGTGTGGAAGTGCTCGGCGCGCGCGGCTTGAGGGCCGCGGACAAGTCGGGCACGAGCGATCCTTTTGTGTGTGTCCAGCTCGTGAGCAATGGCAAGGCCCTCCCGAAGCCGCACGACAAGGCTCGTAAAACAAGGACCATAAAGAAGACGTTGGCGCCGCGCTATAAAGATGAAAATTTTGTGTTCGACGACGTGCCTTTGCAAACATTGCGCTTCCAGGTTTATGATTGGAACGCGGGCCTGATGGGCATGGGCAGCGGCAAGGCCAAGCCCCTCGGCGAAGTAAGTGTCGATTTAGCGGCGCGGTGGGCGGCGCAGCCCGACGCGGGCCCGGACGGGAGAGGTGTTGCCGAGTGGCTGAAGCTAGATGCATTAGAAGGCCAGCAAGGCGCCGGCGAGGTCGAGGTCAAGATCCTGTTGACGGCCGGCACGGGCGACGCGCAAGCCGACGCGGCCAAGGCCGCCGACAGCGCCAGATGGTTCGTCGATGACCAGGAACCGGAGCAGGGCGAGCCGAACGTGCTGCACGTGGCCGTCGTCCGGGCCCGCGGTTTGAAAGCTGCCGATAAATCCTTGATGGGTACGTCCAGCAGTGACCCCTTCGTTACCCTCCAGTTCGGAGACAAGAAGGAAAAGACCGAGGTAGTTAAAAAGTCTCTAGCACCGATCTGGATGAAGATGGTCGAGCTCCCGGTACCAGTCACAAAAGAGAAGAAGCCTCTACCGTCGCTCGACGTGCTCGTGGAGGACCACGACACTTTATCTTCAGACTTCCTGGGCAAGGTGACCATCTCGCCCGCTTCTATTCCTACATTAGAAGCAGATGGCGCGGCGCCGCCGACGTGGTTTCCGCTGTGCAACAAAGACGGCTCGCCCGCGGCGGATCGAGGCCAGATACAGTTAGCCCTGAAGATGGTCTACGACCCCCAGTACGACCCGTCCGAGGACCGGCCCTTCTTCACTGAAGAGGTTTCTGAGACGGACAAGCCGCCGAACGAGTTACGAATAGCCATCGCACGAGCGCGAGACTTAAAAGCGATGGACGCCGCCGTACCATTTAGTTCGAAGGGCAAGACGTCGGATCCCTACGTGAAAGTGAAGCTCGAGGGCTTCTCGGACAAAAAAACGAAGACGCGGATGAAGACGCTGGCGCCCGTCTGGAACGACTCTTCCTTCACCTTTGATTTAGTAGCGGGCCAGAAAGGTACAAGTACGGAATCCCAGCCCAAGGAAGTCGAGCTCGAGGTCATGGACTACGATTTGGTCGGCAGCGACGACTTCCTCGGTGCGGTCCCGCGTCCGACGTTGTCCCGGTGACTGCGCCTGCTCGATGGCGTGGATTCTACGCCGTCGACGCGACGTTGTCCCTGTGACTACGTCAGCTCGATGGCGTGGAGGTCGACGAAGGCCAACCTAACTCACTGGTTGATTTCCGCACAGGCCTCGTCGTGCTGAAGCTCGATGAGTTACTCGAAGCGAAGCATAAACCGGTGAGCAAGTGGTACCCGTTGGGCGAGAAGACCCAAAGAAGTGGAGGCGACGGCAGTCGCGGCAGCTTGCAGGTTATCGCGCAGTGGCGCTACAACAAAGATCTAGATTTTGAGCCCTTTTCCGTGCCACCTCGGCGTGATTTCCAACCTTTTCCGGACCTCAAGTTGCGTCGATGGCGTCTTCATGAGACCACACCGCCTCGACGCCGTCGATGCGGCCGGAAGGAGAGCCTACGCGGCGGCGTCGCGACAAATCTTATGAACCACACAGGCCGAAGATGACGTGCCCGACCGGGAGCCGAACGAGGTCCGAGTAGCTTTATTCAGGGGAAGAGGCCTGGCCATCAAGGACAAGAATTTATTAAGTAAAGGGGGCACGTCCGACCCGCGCGTCCGGTTCGAGTTACTGGGAGGCCAGTTCTCCGACGATAAGAATGAGCGCAAAAAGCAGGAAAAGGAAAGGCATTTCAAATCCTCAGTGAGGAAGAAGACCTTAGATCCCGTGTGGCGCGAGGTCTTCGCGCGGGAACTCCGCCAGCCGAAGAAAGACGATAAGACCGAGGGAACGTGGTCCCCGCCGACGTTACGGTGCATCTGCGAAGATGTCGATAAAGTGGGCAGTGCGGACTTCATGGGCTGCGTGGACATTGCATTGACGCCTCTGTTAGAAAAGAGAGAGACGCTCGCGGGGTGGTATGCGCTCGGCCCGGACCCCGACGGCAAAAGTAGCTCAAACGTGTCGGGGGAAATCCACGTGAGTGTCCAGTGGCGCTTCGACCCGGAGCTGGACTTCGACCCTTGGTGCGTGACTCAGTGTGATTTCCGAACTTTTCCGAACCTCAGTTGCGTCGACGCGATGCCGCGCCGCCTCGACGCCGTCGATGCGGCCGTCAGAGAGTCTAGACGTCTCGTGAGTGAACGGAGACAGTTTCGTGACGCCATCGTTCGACACAGGTGTGACGAGGAGGGCGGCGACAAGCCGCCGAACGAACTGAGAATAGCATTAGCGAAAGGCCGGGACCTCTCGGTCAAAGACAAGCCGGTCCTGTGGGGCGAGGGCACGTCCGATCCTAGGGTATCTTTCTCTCTCAGTGTTCTAGGAAATGACAAGGCCGACACCCCCCTCAAGCCGTGGCACTCGAAACCAAAAAAGAAAACATTAAATCCGACCTGGAACGAGACTTATACACATGCATTGCCGCCGCCGGAAGAAGGGGAACCGGGCTGGGTGTTAACCGCGACGTGCGAAGATATCGACGGCATGTCCTCCGCGGACTTTATGGGTAAAGTGGACATTGAGCTCCAATCTTTATTAAAGGAGCCGAAGCGACGTTCTAGAAGCTGGCACAAACTTGGTGCAGTAGATGGCAAATCGTCAAATGTCACCGGAGAGCTCGACGTCATAGTGCAGTGGCGCTACAACCCGGCTTTAGATTTTGACCCCTGGTGCGTACCTACCCACTGTGTACGCCATCGACGCCTTTACACACGCAGGCTCGACGAAGAGAAGGACCCGAAGCACGCCGACAAGGACCCCAATGAATTGAGAATAGCCTTAGTCCAAGGACGAAGTCTCGCCGTGAAGGACAAGGCCGTGCTCTATGGTGCCGGGTCGAGCGACCCGCGCGTGCGCTTCAAAGTAACGGGCACGAAGGACTTGCACTGCACGTCGAAGTGCATCAAGAAAAGTTTGGACCCGTCGTGGCGCGAGACCTTTTCATTACCACTCACGAAGGACTACGCCGAGGACGAGAAGCCGATCGACTTCGGCATCAACGGCCCCATCCTCGAGGTGACGTGCGAAGACGTCGATACGGTATCGTCGGCGGACTTCATGGGCGAATTGAATCTTCCCGTTTTCGTCCGGCGTCCTTCGTTTCTGTGTGTGTGATCCCCTCACGAGCAGTACCGCGCTGCACGCCATCGACGCGACGGCGCGAGAGTTCGGGGCCGCTCGTCCGCCGTCGACGCGCCATCGCGCCGTCGTCGCGACCCGACGATGTTATTCCCGCGCAGCTCAACGCCGTCGAGAAGCAGCGAGTACGGAAGTGGTACGCGCTCGAGGCCGACGCCGGCGGCGAGCACAAGTCCTCGAACGTCCACGGGGAATTGGAGCTGATCCTCGAGTGGTGCTACAACCCCGAGCTAGATTTCGACCCCTTTTGCGAGGAGGACAAGTACCCGGACAAGGCGCCGAACGAGGTCTGCGTCGGGTTGGGGCGCGGAAGACATCTGGCCATTAAGGACAAGGCGGTCTTGTATGGGGAAGGTTCTTCCGACCCGCGCTGCACGTTACGCATCGACGGCACGGAGCTCAAAGAAGTCTCGGCCGTAAAAAAGACGACGCTCAACCCCATCTGGAACGAGACCTTCGCCTTCCCCTACTCTAGGGGTCCCGACGACTCGCAGCCCCCTTCGTTAGTGATTGAGTGCGAGGACGTCGACACTATCACAGCAGCGGACTTCATGGGTTTGGTACGGGTCGAACTCGACCCTCTCAAAGATCATAAACGTCTAAAAAAGTGGCTGCCCCTGCAGGCGCGATCAGATGACAAGGCGTCCTCAAATATCTCGGGCGACCTGGAGGTCTTTGTCCGGTGGCGCTACAACCCCGAGCTCGACTTTGATCCCTACCCCGACAGTGAATTGAAGCCTGCCTACGAAGATAAGGCGCCGAACGAGCTGCGGCTGGCGCTGGTGCAGGCGCGCGGGTTGGCCATAAAAGACAAGAACCTGCTGAGCAAGGGCGGTGCGTGATTTTGTGTCCTTGTGGGGCCTTCGAGACATTTCTCCACGCAATTTGCGTCGCATCGATGGCGTGTGAGCTCCCCGACTCGATGCCGTCTCACGCCCCTACCCCACCGCCACGCCATCGACGCGATACCGCCCTGGACGCCGTCGACGCATCATACAACACAGGTTCCTCGGACCCCTTCGCGAAATTCGAGGTCACCGGCGGCGACTCGACTGCGAAGAAGCCCTTCAAGTCGCAGACGAAGTACAAGACGCTCTGCCCCCGCTGGAACGAGCTGTTCCAGGTGCCGCTGAAGAAGGGCGAGGTCCAGCCTCGATTGGAAGTTTTGCTGTACGACGAAGATGAGGTTTCAAGTCCGGACTTCATGGGTCGTATTAGTATAGAAATCTCCGAGTTCTGCTCCACTCAAAAAGCGAGGCGGGAGTGGTTCACGTTGTTACCGGAAGAGGGCAAGTCGGAGAACGTGAAGGGTGCCGTGGAGCTCATCGCGCAGTGGCGGTACAACCCCGCCCTTGATTTTGAGCCGTTCCTGGAGCCGGATGAGCATGCGGATGCGCCTCCCAACGAGTTGCGGGTGGCTATTGTCGCTGCGAGGGACCTGGCGATCAAGGACAAGAACTTGCTGTCGCGAAGGCGGTGTCTTTTTTTACGGCGCCTTCCTCCACGCCTTCCTCCGTCCTTGGTGGCGCGTTGCGCGTGCGATGGCGTGGACTCGGTGCCGCGCCGCCTCGACGCCGTCGACGCGGCCGTCAGAGAGTCCACGCGTCTCGCGAGAGAACAACGAGGGCGATATTGGCGAGAGTTTGGGGCGGCTCGTACGCCATCGACGCGACGTCCCACTGGTTCATTTGCCCACAGGTCGAAGGGCGGCTCCTCCGACCCGCGGTGCACCCTCACGGTGTCGGGCACGGAGCTCAAGGCCCAATCTTCCACAAAACAGAAGACGCTCGAGCCGCGGTGGTGCGAGGTGTTCAGCTTCGAGTACACGCCGGGGTCCGACAGTGAGAACCCGCCGGTCCTGGACGTGCTCGTCGAGGATATAGATGCGGTGAGCAGCGCGGACTTCATGGGCCGGGCCCGGGTTGAATTAGAGCCGCTCAAGAATCAGCGCCTGCGCAAGTGGTTTCCGTTGAGTGCCGATAGTGAGGGCAAGAAGGGCTCGTCGAACGTTCGCGTCCGGCGCCGTTGTCGTCTCTTCGACTTGCGTCGATGGCGTCGAGAGAGTGTCCGCACCGCCGCTCCCGCGGCTCCGAGCGCATCGACCCAGCTCCAGGGTGAGAGAGCCACCTCACGCCATCGACGCGACAGGTCGACACTCGATACCCGCAGGTCACGGGCGACCTCGAGCTCGTGGTCCAGTGGCGCCATAACCCCTCGTTGGCCTTCGCGCCCTTCGCGGACGCGGTCGAGGCCGTCGAGGGCAAGAAGCCCAACGAGCTGCGCGTGGCCGCGATTCAAGCCCGTAGACTCGCAGTCAAGGACAAGAGCATGATGGGGAAAGGTAGTAGTGATCCCGTCGTGACCTTCGAGCTCGGATCCGTCAAGGCCGAAACCACTGTGAAGAAGAAGACCCTGAATCCCACGTGGAAGGAGGCCTTCGCGAAGCCCTGCTCCGTCGACGAGGCCGGTGACTGCCAGCTCAAAGTGACAGTGGGCGACTGGGATGCGGTAACTGCAAGGGACTTCATGGGGTCTTGCGTCATTGACTTGAAAGGGTGTGTCGAGGCACCGAATCAACCGGCTTGCCGGAAGTGGTGTCTGTTGGATTTACAGGACGATAAGAAGACGCAGAACGTGTCGGGCGAGGTCGAGATCTGGTACCAGTGGCGCTACAACCCGTTGCTGGACTTTGAGCCGTTTACCGACGTAGGGTCAGATAAAGCGCCCAATGTACTGCGAGTCGGGCTGTCCCAAGGGCGTGGTTTGGCGCTGTGTGGAAAAATCAAATATTTACGGCGCGTTCCTCCTGGATCGCCGCGTCGACCTCCGCGCCATCGACGCTACACCTGCTCGACGGAAGCAGGGCGGCCGCGCCATGGCCGAGATTGATTTTCACACAGGTTTGGCGGTGATGGACAAAAATCTGTTGAGCAAGGGTGGCAGTTCGGACCCTCGATGCGTGCTGTCTCTCGTCGACGGCGACGGCGCCGTCGTCGGCAAGCCTATTACGTCGGCGCACCAATCCAAGACGCTGGAGCCCAAGTGGCGCGAGGTCCACGAATTCGACGTAGAGGACGCCTCACTCACATTCAAGTGCGTGGTCGAAGATTACGACGCAGTCTCGTCCGCTGATTTCATGGGCGAAGTGCAAGTGGCGCTCTCCGAGCTGCCGCCGCAGAAGGTCGTGAGGAAGTGGTACTCCCTAGGCGAGGAGAAAGGTGAGGTCGAAGTGATCCTGCAGTGGTGCTACGACGCGGACCGCGACTTCGAGGCGTTTCCCGAGGTTGATGAATCCTCCAAAATGCCGAATGAGCTCTGCGTCGGCGTGTTCCGAGCTCGGAATCTGGCCGTAAAGGACAAGGGCCTCGTCGGGAAGGGCTCAAGTGACCCCTACGTCAAGCTAAAGGTCGCTGGCACCACTCTAGAGCGGCGCACGAAGGTCAAGAAGACTAGCTTGGACCCGGTCTGGAAAGAATTGTTCATTCTACCGCTCTCGTCCGAGCGGCCGCCGGACAAACCGACACCGGAGCTCGAGGTGTCCTGCTGGGACCACGACACCGTGAGCGGCGACGACGCCATGGGAACGGCCACCCTAAGTCTCGAGAAGTGGACATCACAGCAAAAAAGGACGGGCGAGAAGGTCTGGCTGCCCCTCGAAGGCGAGGGCGCGTCGGGCGACGTCTGTGTGGTCGTCTGCTGGAGGTATGCGGAAGCCAGAGCGTTCGAGCCCTTCGAGGACGAAGCCTTGCCCGAAGGGAAAGAGCCCAACGAGCTGCGGATCGGATTGTTTCAGGCGACGGGCCTGGCGGTCAAGGACAAGGCCCTGCTCTGGGGCGAGGGCAGCTCGGACCCGCGCATGACCTTCACCGTCGACGGAACCGCCCTCAAGTGCACGTCCGAGACGGTCAAGAAGAGTCTCGACCCCGTCTGGAAGCAAGTGATGACGCTCGAGCTGCCGAAGGGGCCGGCCGGCGGTCTAAAGCTGCAGGGCAAGTGCGAAGACGTCGATGAAGTGTCCGGCGCTGATTTCATGGGTCATTTCGACTGTGATTTGAATGAATGCCTCGACGGGAAGGTCAAGCGGCTCTGGCGTACGCTCCAACCCCGCACGGAGAAGGACGAGGTCTCGGGCGACGTCGAGCTCGTGCTACAGTGGCGCTACAACGCGAGACTGGACTTCTGCCCTTTTGACGGCTTTGTTGACGAGCATGAGGGCGAGGCACCGAATGAATTGCGAATCGCATTGATTCGGGCGCAAGGCCTCGCTATCGCGGATAAAAATTTACTGTCAAAGGGGGGCAGTTCCGACCTGTGTGCAAATCAACTGTCGCTCTCCACGCCATCGACGCGAAACTTGCTTGATACGTCCGTCCGCGCAGGTTCCGACCCTCGCTGCACCTTCGAGCTCACCGGCGTCGACGACCCCTGGAAAAGCCATACCATCAAGAAATGCTTGGATCCCAAGTTCCATGAGCAGTTCGTGCGGCTGCTGGACGTGCCGGGCGACGGCTCATCACCATCGCTGACCGTAACTTGCGAAGACGTCGACGAAGTCTCGGGCGCGGATTTCATGGGTCAATTCACCGTGGACCTCGGTCCGCTGACCGATCACAAGCCGGTCAGGAAATGGTACAAGCTCGAGGAAACCGAGGGTCGCAAAGGCGACGTTGCCGGCCACGTCGAGCTCTTCCTGCAATGGGTGTACAATCCGGTCACGGCATTCGACCCCTTCGCGCCGTCAGAAACTGAAGGGGAGCCCAATGAGCTTAGGATTGGCCTCGGTCGCGCTAGAGATCTCCCGGCCATGGACAAGGCCCTCGTGGGCAAGTCGAGCTCGGACCCTCGATGCACGTTTTCTGTCGCTGGTACTGCGATCAAGCTGCAGTCTTCTACCAAGAAATCGACGCTCACGCCGACCTGGAAAGAAACCTTTGAGGTAGCCCTACCGAAGGGGCCCCCGGAGACGAAGTGGGAACTCGTCGTAGACATGGAGGACTGGGATCGCGTGTCTGCCGCCGACTTCATGGGCAGGGTGACTATTCAAATGGAACCGCTTGCCGACCAGGCCATTGTGAAGGGCTGGTATCCACTTACGCATAAGGACGGTGGCGCCGCGAAGGGTGAGGTCTACCTTGTCCTGCAGTGGCGACGCAACCGTGACCTCGCGTTCGAGCCGTTCGAGGACCAGACCGAGGCCGAGTTTCTTGCTAAGGAGCCAAACGAGCTTCGGATCGCTGCTGTGTCGGCGCTGGGCCTCGCCGTGGCGGATAAAAACCTTCTATCAAGTGGCGGCTCCTCGGACCCGTTCCTGACGTTCGCGCTGGAAGGCTCATCGCTCAAGCCCTTCAAAACGAAGCCCAAGAAGAAATCCTTGGACCCCGTGTGGCACGAGCAGTTTGCTCGCTCGGTCACTCCGGGCAAGGAATCGATGAAGCTTGTGTGCACGTGCGAGGACTGGGACGAGGTGTGGCGGCCGCGTCCGAGACACTTTATTGACGCCATCGACGCGAGGATTCCCGCGCAGGTGTCCGGCTCAGATTTTATGGGGCAATTCAGCGTCGACCTCGATGAGCTGAAGGACCAGAAGGTGCTGAAGAAGTGGTTCAAGCTTGGCGAGGCCGAGGGCCGCAAGGGCGACGTGGCGGGTCACGTCTGTTTGCATGTGCAGTGGCGCCACGATCCAGCGATAGCGTTCGAACCATTCTCGGAGGACACGTCTGACAAGACTCCGAACGAATTGCGTATCGGCTTGTTCAAGGCCCGGGACCTCGTAATTGCCGACAAAAACATCCTATCTAAGGGTGGCAGCTCGGACCCGCGCGTCAGGCTCTCCATCGCCGGTACCGCGTGGACTGCGGCCTCGAAGGTCATCAAAAAGTCCCTGGAGCCCGTCTGGAAGGAGACCTTCGTCGTCCCTCTGCCACATATTGATCTAGACGGTTGGACGAAGCCGCAGCTGACGCTCCAGGTGCGCGTCAGCGTCCGCCGAGACGCCTTCGACGCCATACGCTATCGTTGCGACGCTTCACGCCATCCGCGAACGCAGGTCGAAGACTGGGACGAGATCTCGTCGGCGGATGCGATGGGCTGCGTGACTATTGATTTGCAGCCTGACCATGGCATATCCCGAGAGTGGTACACGCTGCAGCAGAACGACAAGGGGCTACCGAAGGAAGTCTCTGGCGAGGTCAACGTCGTCATGCAGTGGAGGTATAATCCTGATTTGGACTACGATCCATTCAACGAGCCTGTCATTGACGATGAACTCAATGAGCTCAGAGTTGCTGTGGTGCAAGCCCGAGGCCTAGCAATCATGGACAAGAACCTCCTGAGCAAGGGTGGGAGCAGTGACCCCTTCGTGGAAGTCTCGCTCTCATCGGCCAAGAAGGCCAAGAAAACTGCGGTCAAGAAGAAGACTCTGGAACCAGTCTTTCATGAGCAATTCCTGTGGTCTGTGTCGCCATCGTCGAGCGGCGACCAGCCCTCGCTCACGCTCAATGTTCAAGACTGGGACGCCGTGTCCAAGAACGACCCCATGGGCTCGGTGACGGCGCGCTTCGGAGTCAGAAACTTTAACTTTCACCTGCCCACTCCACGCCGTCGCCGCGACGTTCGTTCCCGCAGGTTGACCTCGCCACGCTCCTGCAGCGCAAGGGCGAGCCGCTCCGCAAGTGGTATGCCCTGGACACGGGTGGCGCTATCGAAGTCATTGCGCAATGGCGCCACTCGCCGACGAACGCCTGGAAGCCGTTCGCCGCCCCGAAATTCCCCGACAAAGCACCGAACGAATTGCGGGTCGGATTGAGCCAGGGGCGCGAGCTGGCCGTCAAGGACAAGAATTTGCTGTCGCATGCGGTGCCGAAATCAAACTTTACGGCTCTTGACTCACTGGTTGATTTGCCCACAGGTCCAAGGGCGGCTCCTCCGATCCGTACTGCAAGTTCTCGCTCACGGGAACCAATGTGACCTTCCACTCGACGGTGCAAAACAAGACCGTCGATCCAGTCTGGAGAGAGATCTTCACACAGCCATTACCTGATCTCGAGCCGCTGCCGAAGCTGCGGGTCGAGTGCTTTGACCGTGACGCTGTCTCGAAGGATGACTCGATGGGGAGCTTCGAAGTAGACCTGGCCGAGCTGCGTAATCAGGCCGTCTCGAAGAAGTGGTATGCACTCGACGAGGGAGAAGTAGAGTTAATTCTACAGTGGT
The DNA here is from genome assembly GCA_918797485.1 of Pelagomonas calceolata. Classification (NCBI taxonomy): domain Eukaryota; class Pelagophyceae; order Pelagomonadales; family Pelagomonadaceae; genus Pelagomonas; species Pelagomonas calceolata. The sequence continues at coordinate 2,233,518 of CAKKNE010000003.1, read as the reverse complement.
ACCATGATCCCGCGCTGGCCTTCGACCCCTTCGACGAAGTCGAGGAGGCGTCTCGGGCCAAGACTCCCAATGAGCTCTGCGTGGTGGTGTCGCAAGGCCGAAATCTCGTCATCAAAGACTCGAATATCTTTAGTAGTGGTGGCACGTCGGACCCTCGAGCCATCCTGAACGTCGTCGGCGGGTCGTCGGTGAAGCTCTCGCACACGACAGAGACGCTCAAGAAGACCCTCAATCCGCGGTGGCGGGAAACCTGGTGCGTGCCGCTAACAGGGAACGGCGGGGAGACGCTGCACTGCCGCGTCGAGGACGTCGACGAGATCTCGGCGGCGGACTTTATGGGGAGCACTGAGGGCATCGACCTGTCGCAGCTCAAGCCGAACACGATCACGAGAAAGTGGTATTCACTGCAGCCCGAGGATCCGCTCACGAAGAAGAAGTGCAAGGGCGACGTCCACGGCGACGTCGAGCTGATTATCCTGTGGCGGTACAACGCGTCCCTAGATTGGGACCCGTTCGATCGCGAGAACATGTCGGACGGCCCGGTCAACGAATTACGGGTCGCCGCGTTCCGTGGCAGGAAGCTCGCTATTCGTGACCGCAATCTCTTCAGCGCTGGCGGAAGTAGCGATCCGAAGCTGACCTTCGCGCTGTCGACGGCCGCCGAAGCCTCGTGGACAGGCAAGACTAAGGCCCAGAAGACCACCTTAGATCCAATTTGGAAAGAGCAATACAGCATTCCATTAAAGCCTGAGGACTGCGGCGGCACCTGCGTGCTCGAGGTCAAGTGTGAAGATGCCGACACCATTTCCAGCAACGATGCCATGGGCTCCGTGAGCATCGATCTCATGCCCTTGCAGGGCAAGACCGAGCAAAAATGGTACGAATTATCTGGTGAGGGCGCTGAAGGCGCTGTCGAATTGATCATTCAGTGGCGCCACGATCCCACACGCCACGAAGCTGAATTGGACGCCAAAGCGAGAGCCGAGGCGAAGGCCGCCGAGGACGCGAAGCGGAAGGCCCAGGAAGCGGAGCGCGAGGCCGCGGAACAGCAACGGTTGGCCGACGAAGCGGAGCGAAAACGGAAGGCTCTCGAGGAAGCGGAGGCACGCCGCAAAGCGAAGGATGAAGAGGCGCGCCGCAAGGCGGCCGAAGAGGAGGCTCGCCTCAAGGCCCTCGCCGAAGAGAAGGAACGAAAGAGATTGGAAGATGAAGCTCGCCGGAAGGAGGAGCTGGAACGCCTGAGGAGGGAGCGTGAAGCTGCCGCGGCCCGCAAGAAGGAGGAGGAAGCCGAACGGAAACACGCCAAGGCCCTCGCGGACGCCGAAAACGCACGAAAGCTCGCGGAACAGAAAGCCCTTGACGACGCGGCCGCCGCGCGACGGAGAGAAGCGGCAAGGAAGCGTAGGGCAGAATTGGAGGAAGCGGCGCGCTTGCGAAAGTCCGAGGAAGATGCTCGCCGAGACGCCGCTCGGAAGGCTCGCGCCGAGGCCGACGCGAAACGGCAGGCGGCGGAAGCGCGGCGGCGCGACGAGGCGCGCGCGAGGCTGCGTGCTGAGGCGGAAATGAGAGCCAAGCGCGCCGCCGCCGCGCGGGCCCGTCGGCGAGAGGCAGCCCTCAAGCTCAAGGCGGACGAAGATGCTCGCTTCGCCGCCGACGAGGCGTACCGAGAGAATCTCCGGCAGACACGGGCCGAGGCGCTCAGCAAGGCGACGATCGAGCGGCAGAAGCGAGAAGCCATCGAGGACCGCAAACGCGAGAAGGAGCTCGTCAAGGCGCTCGGCGACGGCTCGCGCAACTGGCGGCCCGACGCGTCGTCGCGCTTCGGCTCCAAGCCGGACACGCACGCATTTCTGCCGAAGACGAAGAAGCCTGCGGATTAGGAGTAAAGTGTTGCTCCGAGTCTACTAGCCGCGGCGATGGCGTACTCCGCCTCTGGTCCATACTACTAGTAGATTTCTTCAGGCTCAAGCGTTACTACTAGACTTGGTTCTAGGGCGAGCAAGGGGGAGTGGGGGTAGTGGCCGTTCAGGTACCGTAGAGCTCCTGGAAGATCGCCTCCTCCGCGTCGTGGTTCGCCTCTTCGGCGTAGAAGAATGCGACGTCCTCGTCCCGCGGGTCCGCGGCGCTCTTGTTGAACGGCTTTCGCGCCGCGAGCATCGAAAATGCTAGGGATTCCCAGGAGGCCGGGGGTTACACCAACGCTCCTAGGGCACCAGAAAAGCTTCTGAACGTCGCCGGTGTGACGCGAGGGACGAGTTTTGAATGATTGGTGGGGCGCTGAGCCGCGCGTTGCGCCCGCGTTTGTTGTCTGGCAAACTTGGCCTCACCTAGCGAACAAGGCCTCTAGCAATCGACTTTCCTCGTGAGAAAAATCCCTAGAGCTGCCATTGACCGCGGAGGCGTCCACGCGAAAAGAATAACAACCCGCCGCCGGCCCTGTGCTTGCCATGCGTTGTACGCGAACACGCCAGACATGCTACTACACTACAAATCCCTTACGCCAAGAACTCCACGACGACCGTATACAGCCGCCGGTGCGGCATCCTTCCGAACTCCGTCCAGCTCCCGGCCTCGTCGATGCGCTCCAGGGTGACGCGCGACAGCGGCGGTAGGTCGTATTGCCGCTCCGACGGCGTCGCCGCGGTGCGCACGAGGGACCGGTGCTTGCCGCCCGCCCGGCCCCGCGACCGGAAGCGCACGATGTCCGAGTCCATCGGCGCGTAGTCGATCCCGGTGTTGAGGACCACCGCGGCGGAAAAGCCCGCGTCCGAGAGGCAGCGGGGGTGCGCGCTCGCCTCGAGGGGCGCGTGCGTCACGAAGGAGACGCCCGGCGCGGCGTCCGGCGTCAGCGCGGCCCAAGCGCCATCGTTCGTCTTCATCCCGTAGGTGCCGTCGAGGTCCGTGTACGCGTCGGGCGCCACGGCCTCGAGCGGCGCCCGCAGCGTCAACGCATCTCTCAGCAAATGCACCGCCGCGGCGAAGTCCCGCGACGCCTCGCTCACGCTGTCGCCCAGCGCCGCCTTGAAATGCGTCATGATTAGCGTATAGTCCTCGGCCAGCGTCCGCGGCCAGCCCGATTCCACTTTCCAGTCGATGGACTCGCGGATCTTGGCGAGCTCGGCTTCGATGACCTGCGCGTAAATCAACCAGTGAGTCGGGTGTGTACGATAACTCTTCACCAAATCATTTCGCGGCGATGACGCGGCCGTGCTGGCCAAGTCACGCGGTCAGAGAACCGTCTGCCACGCCATCGACGCGACGCCCGCTCGATGGCGTGGAGAAGCAAAAGTGTGATTTGTGCACTGTCGACGACGTGAATATTGGCTCGAAACAACTGGAGCACCGTTTCGCGGTCGTGCAAGGCCAAGGATTCGTCGACCCTTAGGAACTTGGCATACTGCAACTCCGGCCACCTATCCCGCCAGCTGCCCTCCTGTCTTGGCCCGACGACGTCGTCCAGTATTTCTATACTCCGCAGGTAGGCGGGCTTCTCCGCGAAGACGTTCAGGACGCGGCCGGCCGTCCGCAGAGTCACCTCGCGGCGCGCGGCCGCCTGCCAACCGCGGCTCACGACCTGGGCCTTGCCCAGGTCTCTGGCCGTCCCGCGCGTCGCGATGAGTAGGAGCACGTCGTTGGCGAGGCGCGTCGTGGGGCGCGTCAGCTTGGCGGCCGCCGCGGCGACGGCCTGCTGTTCAATCGCTTCGAGGTCGACGGCCTGCTCTCCAGAGGACTGCGCGTCTTCAATCGGATTTTCTATGTCAGCCATCGTGGGCACCGGTGTGTTAGGCCGGTCGGCCATCGTCTTACTGCTCTGGCTATGGAGGCAGCAGGCTGCCACTTGTATCGACTGCGGTTTCGAACCTCGGGGGGGCTGGTGGCTTGAACGGCGAGCCCGAAGAATGCTCCGCACTTACAGGCGTCCCAGGAAGGTGGTATGTTGCCCAGCTTCGCATTCAGCTCTCGCGTCCGATAATCGAGCTAGCGTTCTGTAAGGCACTAGGAAAGTAAGGCATCGAGCTCGAGCTCGCCCGGGCCAAAAAAGAGGCTACAGCTAGCGCAAACTCATCTGAGTGTCGCGTTTGATCATCCGCAGCACTGTGAGCCCGCCGCATCCGCCGCAGCGGACACATGGCTTCTCTCGAGTTCCCCGCGCCGGCCAGGGCGGTGAACGAGCCCATCGCAGCGAGCGCGCCCCCGGCCCCGAATCACCCCCTCGCCGCGCGGCTGAAGCCCGACGCCGGCCGCACGGCGAAGCTGCAGGAGGTACGCGCGGTGTACGGCAGCGGCCTCGCGATGCGTTTAGCAGGAGAAGACGCGATGGCGTCGGAGGTCGCCCGCCTGCCGGGACTCGAGTCGTCGCACGTCCTGCGCGACACGATCCGCGGCGACGCCGAGTCGCTCGGCTTCGAGGACGTGCTGAACCTGCCGTCCGAGGCGGCCGAAGCGCCGAAGGCGTCGCTCCACGACCGCGCGGAACGGCTCTACGGCATCGGCGGCGGCGGCCCGGAAATTATCTAGTCTGAGAGAGAGAGGAGCGTGTGTAATTATCATTCATCCGTAGCAAGACGCTGGTCGTCCGTCGGGCTAGCAGGCCTGCCAGGCTCACTGGCACTCCTATTTCATACCCGTTGAGAGAGCAGTCGCGGCGACAGCGTCGAGGCCAAACGCCAACGCCACGCCGAGAGAGGACACACAAAACAATTACCCGTCGTACCCGCCCGGCACGCACGCGAAGGCCGCGCCGTCGCCCCACGCCTCCGACAAGCCGACGACGGCCGCGACCGAGCCGACGCCCAGCGTCAGAGGCAGGATGATCCCGCCGGTCGTCGCGAGCGCGCATCGCGTCGGCAGATGTTTTACGTTCGCGGCCTGCCGCGGATCCAACACATAAAACGCCACCGGAAACAGGAACATGATCGGCGCTCCCAGCAACGAGCCCATCAGGGCCTGGAACGCGCTGAACCACGGGATCGCGTTCGCGACCACGTAGGACCACGCCAGCAATAGCATCGTAATCCCGAACCAGCGCAAGGCTACGACCCGGCTCTTGTCGAGGGCGCCCCATCTCAACTCATACAGCTTTTTTGATAAAGGCTGGTTGTTCACTAAATAAGTGACGGCGACGTGGAAGTAGAGCATCAGACCCACCAGCGTCTTGGACGCGTTGTCCTCGAGGTCGTCCGGCAGGAATCCGGCCACGCGCGCGCCCCGGTAGTAGTAGCCCAGGCCCGTCGCCATAGAATACAACGCCAGCAACCCGCCGCAGGACGCCGTGATTGCTTTCCCAAAGTCCCGCGGCGCGTTCTCCATCTCGTGGGCGATTTCTAAGAGCATGGACTGCCCTTGATAGGCAAATGTTGTTGACGAGATCGCGTCGAAGCAGTCCCAGACCGACGACGCCTCGGGTTTCGACCATGACGCGTCTGTTTCTTTCTGGCCGCCTCGTACGAGTTCGACGCCGATAACCAATAGAGCGATGGCCACGGAGGCCACCGAGAGCGCTGATAAACTACTAATCCCTTCGAAGGTGCGCACCTGCGCCGGCACGCCGATCAGCGCGACGGACAACAACGCCCAGGTCGCGTAGCACGTGTCCGTCCACCAGAAGGCTACACTGAGGGCGTGCGCCGACGCCATGAGGTAGTAGGGCAGCACGAACAGCCACGACGTGTTGATGCATAAAGCCGTCAAACGCCGGGCTCGCTCGCCGCCGAGCAGATCGGCGCACGCCTGGAAGCTGTCCACCTTCGGGTGCTCCCGTCGCACCGCCGCCAGGAGTAATGAGCTGAACAACGAAGCGAGGCCGAAGCTTACCAAGAAGGCGAGCGCGAGGCCGCCTCCCACCTTCGCCGCCGCGTGTGACAAGCCCAACACACCAGTCCCGACGATCTCCGCCATCATGGTGAACGCGGCGCGCTTCCAGCCCATGCCCTTGTGAAGTTTTTCTTCTTCTTCTTCTTCGATGAACGGTTCGGCCTCCTCGTCGCCAGTACTGACTTTGCGCGCCGCCATCTCGATGGCTTTGGTGTCTTGCTCCAGTATTGCTTGCACGACGGCGTACTGTCAAGACAGTATTGCTTGCCCCGACGGCGCACTGCAAATTTTTTATGCTGCTGTAAATTTAGCTGCAGGGTGATTTTGGTGGCTTCGCTTCGGCTCTTTTGCTGCAACGTGTGCAGTGGTGCAAAAGCTAAAGCTGGAGTTGCTACGTTTGCAACCTAGCTGCGTACACGACGTTCAAAGGCTGTCGACATGAATTTAAGCTAGCGGCCTGTTAAAGACACTAGCCAGCAAACTCGGAACGCGCATGCAGTCGTTTGAGTATCATTCAGTTAGGTAATGGTCCAAAGAGATCAATGGGACAAGTACTGGGGGCCGCAAAAAGAATTTTTTTAATTCGCGGCCGAGGGCGCCCTACGGTCTATGGCGGCCGCGCCAATGGAATCCTGTTAATCCCTGCCCAGCAGGTCTCCCTGGGGTCGCCTAGGGTCGGTACTATACACGTGCAAGCGCCTACACCGCATGCGCCGCCGCTTCAATCATTTTTGGCCGATTTCTCTCAGCAGACCACTCGGTTTAGCCATCTTTTGGCCAAGGTTTGCTTCCAGGGCTCTCCGAGAGTGCTAGGCCGCCGCATCGACGGCGTATGCGGCACAGGCGACTACCCGCTATCCGACCTACCCCAGAGGGAGTCGGCGAGCCGATCTGCATCCGAAAAAAGTGTGTAATTTGGACCCGATGGCGCCCCGTTCCCGTCAAAAACGTCAATTACCCGAGGGCCCCCAGTAGTCGCCGTAGCGGTCTCGTCGGACCCCATACTACCCCACCGATAGTCAATTACAAATATATGACATCTACACCACGAGAAGGGTACTTTGGGCCGACCAAGCTTGGGACGTGAACATCTTGATCTGGAGCTCGCGTAAGTCCGTCGATCATGGAACAAATGATCGTTATGGTCCATGGTGATGGTACACGCGCTGATGCTCGCAGGTCCAGGTACTTTGCCCGATTAGCCAGATCGTGGGCCCGCGAAGACCGACGACCCGCGCCGAGCATCTTGGGATCTCGGAGCAATGTAGTCGGCAGTCAGGCCGATTAGCTGGCCCGTCCTAGAACTAAAGCGCCTGAAACGCAAATTTATTTTATAACTCACCGGTCTGGGGCCTTTCCGGTGCCCCGTCAACGTACCGCCGTCCGCGGAGAACGGGCAAGTCGGCCGATTGTGAACAGAACAACGGCGTTATGGTCCATCTGGATGGTGGCGTCGCTGATAGTCGCAGGTCTGGGTTCTGAGCTCATGTGGGGGTAAACGCGGAGGTGCGAAGTCGGAGAATCGTGAGGCTTTAACGGGCCATCTAATGTAGCTCAGTAGAGCCGAGGCGGCTAGGATGGACTCTACCACTAACAAACGGAAGGAAACGAACATAAACTCGGGATTTGTCTAGTAGAATTCTTTTCCCGCCCTCCGAGCGCGGGCCGTCGGCTCCGGTTCCGTCGAACTTGTATGAAAACTGGGCTGGAGTTGATATAATGTACCATTTGGACGGTAGAAGGCACCTTCAATCGCTGGTGTATTTTGGCGAGCCGTAAGACTCGTCCGCGAATGTCGTGGGCGGTGCCTTCCGGGAGGCGCGAGGGTATGTTGCCGGGCCGCTACTCTGAAACTTTTGGTCGCGGCGAACGACTAGGGTGTATTCTGAATTTGGGTCATTCTTTTGACGCTATCGAAGCGTATCTTTGAATTTGCTAGTGTCTTACAGACCGCTAGCCCTGCTATCTTGCAAACTTGAGACAATTAACCATGGAAACCATTCGTCAGCGGACCTCCGGCAACAAGGGCGAGAAAGCCTTGCTTGTCTTGAGACACAGTGGCTTTGTGGGGACGCTCCTAGCCGCGCGCACAGACGCCTTGAGTAAGTCGATCGCGCTCGCCGGATAGGCCCGAGCTGACGAGGGCGGCCGCGAGGAACGTCCGCGCGTTTCTCGATCCACTCATAGAGGCCGCGGAGCCCGTCAACGCCAACAGGGCCCGCCTCGAGCTGAAGGCATTCGCGTCCCGCGAAAGTCCCGAGTTCGTGGCCTTTTACGACGAATACGCCTCCGGAAACACCCGCGGCTGGTTCGACCGGCAGCTCGTGGCCGCGCCCGGCGGCCCGCCGGACTGGCTCCAGGCTTAATTGCAGCAGCAGGGAAACTGAGTAAGTTAAATTTATCCCACAGTGTCGACTGGGGGGTCCTGCACAAACGAAATGCAGGAAAACGGGTTTTCCAGGGCAAGCTTGAAGCCGCGCGCCGCGTTTCAGCGGACGTCAGCGGCCGCCATATCACAATTTCGAAGGGTTTGGAACATGGACGCCATCACGAGTGCACTCAACGGTACCTCAACGTCACCCCTCGTCCTGGGTGGAGCTATAGGCCTTTTGCTTGCCAAAAAGCTCCTGTCAAGTGGCCGCGCGCGCGAGCCGTCGGCGACGTCGCTGGGAGCACGTGTCGTATTGATAACGGGCTGCGACAGTGGCTTTGGCCGGGGCCTCGTCGAAGCCGCCCTCGCCGAGGGCTTCGAAGTCGTCGCGGCGTGCTACACCCCGGACGGCGCGGCCGCGATTGAGGCGACCGGCGGCGGCGTGGCGACGGTGACGACGGTCGTGGCCGACCTCGCGACGCCCGAGGGCGTCGAGGCGGTCGCGCGCGTGGCGAAGGAGGTCGCCGGCGCGCGCGGCCTCTACGGCCTCGTGAACAACGCCGGCCGCTGCGTCCCGGGCAACTGCGGCTGGGCGCCGCCCGTGTCCTTCGAGTATACGATGAAGCTCAACTTCCACGCGCACGTCGCGGTGACCTACGCGCTGCTGCCGGTGCCTGTGTGGAAGTCAACCAGTGAGTTAGGGACGACGTCGGGTCGATGGCGAGGGGCGTCTGAAATTTGAATCTCACACAGGCCGGCGCTGCGCCGCGCGAAGGGCCGCGTCGTCAACGTCTCGTCCGTCTGCGGCATCGCGGCGCCGCCGACGAACGCCGCATACTCCGCGTCGAAGCACGCCCTCGAGGCCTACTCCGACATTTTGCGCGCCGAGGAGGAGCCTTTTGGCGTCAAGGTCTTCGTCGTCGAGCCGGGGACCATGCGCACGCCGCTCGCCCTCTCCTACGGCGACACGTGGAAGAAGGGCTACGACGCCGCGCCCGCCGCACGCCGCGCCCCCTACGGCGCCGCCTGGGCCGAGGCCACAGTTCAGAAGATGAACACCGACATCCCGAACGTCGCGGAGGACCCGCAGATCACCGTCAAGGCCCTGCTCGAGTGCCTGGTGCTCGCGGACCCGCCGACGCGCGTCACGACGGGCGGGGCCATCCCGACGATCTATCGCGTCCTCGCGGCGCTGCCGGACAAGACGCGCGACCGGGCGTGGGACGCGCTCGGGGGCGTCGCCGTGCCTCCCGCGGCGCTCACGAGGCCGTCGCCGCCGAAGAGCCGCGTGGTGTCGCACGTCTCGATCCGCGTCCGGTCCCTCGCGGCGTCGACGCCGTGGTACGAGGCGTTCGGTTACACGCGCGTGGGCGCCGCCGCCGACGGCATGCTCTTCCTCGAGCCGGGCGCGAGTTCCATCTGGCGGCCGCTCCTGCTACTCGTCGAGGACGCGGCCATGCCGCAGCGCGGCGCCTGCTACGAGGCGGGTCTGTCGCGACTGAGTCTGTACGTGGATGACCTGGACAAGGCGCTGTCACGGCTCACCGACAAGCGCTTGACCCCGATCCACCCCCCGGGAGGCAAGGGGGGCACGGCCGCAGTCTTCCACGACCCCGACGGGTACTGCGTCTACCTCATTAGCTTCCACGGCGCGATATCGCTCTACGTGCGGTTCATGGGTTGGTGGAAGGGCGCGCGGGACGCGAACCCGTTCTCCTGTACGCTGAACGTCACGGACGCGCGGCGGGCCAACGCCGCGTTCGAGGCGCTCGGCTTCAAGACGCTCGTGGATATTACCTCCCCGGACCGCGATATGCTGCCGGCGTTCGGCCTCCCCAGGGATCTCGGCATCGAGTCCATCCGCCTCGCCCTGCTGCCGTCCGACGGGTTCATAGGCATCGTCATGGAGTGGACGTCAACGCCCAAGACCGCCGCGACGCCGTCGAACGCGCTCGCCATCTCCGTCGACGACGTCGCAGGGGAGCTCGCGCGCGCGGAAAAGGCAGGGCTCCGGACCGAGCCCGCCACGCTTAGGAGCTACCCGGTCCTCGGCGAGGCGCTCGTCGGCGCCTGCTTCGTCGACGACTGCCGCGTCGAGTTCGTCCGCTTCCTGGATTGCTAGCTGTCGCGTTTAGACCACGCTTCCCGAGTCGCTCACGCGTCTAGGCGACGTAAATTCGGGTTTCCCTAATTTCTCGGAGCGGAGTCTGCGGAGAAGTCGTTGTCTATACGACAGGATAGCTAGGAAGTTCATACAGGGTAACGTTACTTCGTTTCACAAAAGAGGGCCGCATGGCGGCAGCAGCCAGTGATCACCGGTGCTTCGCCGCGGGCTCGACGGGCGAGTCGCGCGAGTCCGCGGCGTACGTCTCCGAGAGGTCGGCGAAGGGCTCCGACGGGTCGCGCCGGTGGCGCTTGCCGTGGCGCGGCCAGTGGTAGTGCCAGATCTCGCGCAGGATCTCCGCTTTTAATTCAGAAGCGGACATGCGCTTTCGCTCGAACGCGAATTGATCAGCAGGTATAGAGGGCCCGGTCGGCTCGTCGTCGGGGTAGTGGAGCTGCTCCAGGTAGGGGTGCGCCAGCGCCTGACAGACGTCGATTCTATCTGAGGGCTCAAACACTAGTAAATCCTCGAGCAAGTCGCACGCCAATGGGTTCGCTTGTGGATACAACGCCCGGAAGCCGACCGGTCGTGAATCCGGGATCTGCGCGACGAACTCGCGGATCTCCGGCGTCTGGATCTTGTCGATCGTGTCCATAGACGGCCGTCCGACGCACTGGCAGATGAGCTCCAGTTGATGTTGCGAGTCGCTCCCCGGCCAGAGCGGCTTCCGTCCCAGCAATTCGGCCAAGATGCAGCCGGCGGCCCAGACGTCGACGGCCTTCGTGTACTCGACCCAGCCTGTGTGTCGTAAGCGTCGCGGCGATGGCGTGGGGGCGGAAGCGAGCTTTCTGAGGCTGTGAAGCCGTCTCGAGACGCGCTCGCAGCCACTCCGACAGAAACTCGGCCAGGAGGCCGTGGGACCGCCCTCGACGCCATCGACGCGATGGATGCTACGACGCGACGTAGTCCGAACGCCCTCAAAAGGACACTGCATACATACCAGTGATAATTTCAGGCGCGCGGTACCATCTAGTAGCGACATAATCGGTCATCGCCGACGACGACGACGATTGCACGTCGACGCGCGCCAGCCCGAAGTCGCAGATCTTCAGGTCGCAGTTCGAGTTCACCAGTAAATTGCGCGGCTTGAGGTCACGGTGAGTAACCGGTGGGCTACACGTGTGGAGGAACTTCACACCTCTTAACACTTGGTAGATGAAGAACTGGACGTGCTCGTCGAACAGAGGTTGCGGGCTCTTGATCACGGAGGATAAATCCGTCTCCAGTAAGTCAGAAATGATATACAGGTCCCGAAATCCATCCGACTTGACCGGAGGTAACAACGTCTTCAGCCGCACGATATTGTCGTGCCTTAACAATCGCAACAACCGGATCTCGCGCAACGTCCGTTTCGTGTAGGTAGCATGTTCAAATGCATTGGCAATTTTTTTGATTGCGACCGCTTCCCCAGCCACAGCGTCGTGCGCGGCGCAGACGACGCCGTAGGCGCCCTGGCCCACGACGTCGAGGACGTCGTATCGGACATCGACGTCGAAGCGGATGCCCATCACATTATATCGCTTCAGTTCTCTTGTGAGTCCGCGTTGTGGTGTCGCGGGGCTTCTCGGAGAAGGTGGCAGGGAGGTCTCTATCGTTTTTTCATCGTCATCGGACAGCAAACCGAAGTCCGAGGTGACTTGGGGCGCCACGGCGGGTGCGCTCATTTTCGCGTGTTCTGGTCGTCGCCCCTCCTTTTATTCCTGGGTCCTGCGGGCCTTGGGCGCGCAGGCAGCAGGCAGGGAGGTAGCAGTAGACCAGCAGGTAGCGCTAACGACGCGTGGTCGCCCTACGGCCCGCGCGCACGTAAGAGCAAGGGTCAGGTCAAGGCTGCTCTGCCTCGCTGGCCGCGTTCAAACTGTGCGGCGGCGGCGTAGGTTTCGATACGTTGCGGCTCTCAGCCGTTTGGATGCGATGCGGTACGCAAACCCTGCCGTCGTCTCCGCGCCGCAGAGTTTGGCTCAGACTCAATACGAAAGCTGAGCTCTGTGTTTGCCCTCGCAAGTTCCGCCAGCTCTAGGCACCCCTCTGTTGCCTACGCTTGCTGCCCGAGGCGTATCGACCGCTCCTCCGTCGGTCCAGAACCGCGCTTTCCGGTGCGCACGGGTTTACTGCAACACCACAAACTTGGCTCTGAGCCTTATTATAGCACCACGAGGAGCATTATCGTGCTCAGAAGGACATCCGTAGCATCTCTACCGACCCATCGCTGCAACCAACAAAGAATTCGGAGCAATGCTGCGCCACACGGCTCTCGCAGCGCTATGCATCACTGCTGCAGCCCTTGTAGCTCAGCGAACCACAACACCCACAGCAACGGATGACGCCCTCGCAAATCTAAGAAGAGCCATGGCTCAAAAGCCAGCAGCCGTCTCGAGAAAGACCTTCGGCACCGCATCGATCGCCGCGGCCGTCACGGCCTTCGCGCGAGTAGCGGAGGTCGACGCGTCGGGCGGCGCGACGGCAGGCGGCGCCTATTTGCTACGAGCGAAGGAGCGATATAATGCGAGAGTAACCGAGGGCGCCAAGGCCTACAAGAAATCGACGGACATCGCGGCGCTCTTCGCCGAGAAGGACGGCGCGCTGGACGACCTCGAGGCCGCCGGCTTCCTGCTCGCGAACGCGTTCCGCATCAACTCGACCCAAAACCCGGACAAGATCGTCCAAGTGCAGAAGTTCAAGGCCTTTAAAAAGGACGCGGACGCCTGTGCGGCATTGCTCAAGAAGAAGAAGAAGACCGACGCGGCGGCGGCCTACGACGCGTCTCTGGTATCACTCGACGCCTATCTGAGTTCGGTGGGGCTCTGAGCGTGTCGCGTCGACGGCGTGTGGAGGCCGTAAACTTGTGGGTTATTATTCTAATTTATCGCGGGCTAGTAGCCGGAAAGGAACGCGCTCCCGCCCTGCTCGACCAGCGCGTGCCCCACGCGCCGCCCGAGGTCCTCGAACGACTCGCCGTCGTGGAGGGCTTCCGACACCTCGACGACGGCCGAGCCGTCCGGCGTCGCCAATTTGCCCCGCAGGACGCTTCCGCAGCAGTAGGCGGCGACCGGTGGTCTGCCCGGCCACTTTCGTCGCAGGCTCTCATCAACGACGTCGAGCAGCGCCCGTTCGGCGGCCACGCAACGACGCGCCGCGCGGTCGTCTATGTTGTCTAGAATCGCCGCCGTCGCCGCGTCGTCGGCGCGGCACACGACGGCGATAATTCCTTGCGCCGCGCCGGGCAACATGTCATCCAGCGGTATCGGATGGACATCTGCCCGAGCCTCTGCGAGCCGGTCAAGCCCGGCCTTGGCCAGAATCAGGGCGTCTACTTCACCAGCATCGAGTGCAGCCAGTCTTTCCAATACATTGCCGCGGATGTTCACAACTTGCGCGTCCGGCCGCCGCGCTAAGAGTTGCGCCTGCCGCCGCATCGACGCCGATCCTACCCTAGCGCCGGCTGGCAGATCCTGCAAGGACGCGTAGGGCCCGACCAGGACGTCTTGCACGTCAGCGCGGGGTAGGCACGCGGCTATGGTCAGGCCCGCGCGCCACCGATTCTGCGGAGGGATGTCCTTGCAGCTATGGACCGCTGCGTCGATCGTGCCATCTAAGAGAGCGTCGTCGAGCGATCCCGTGAAATCGACCCCTTTCCGCGCGAGCGGCGCGTCCTCCTTGCTTCCTTGTATATCACCCGCCGCGTCGATAGGCATAAGCGCAGAAGAGACGTTGAGAGCGCTCCGGACCCTCTCCGCCTGCACGATGGCGAGCTTCGACGGCCGGCTGCCGATCCGGAACGGTCGTAGCACGGCTACACTCGCGGGCCTTACGTACGGGTTCGATTTGTCGCGCCAGCTGAAGGCCCGCACGTCGCGTCCCGTCAGCCGCGACGCGTCGGCGAGGAACTCGGTCCAGCGAAGCTTCGTCGAGTCCGAGGTCACGACGGTGGCGCCTGCCGCGACGGCCTCGGCGGCGCGGCGCGCAAAGCCCAAGGCGAGTTTCTCCGTGTAGCCCACGTCGGAGGCCACCAGCACGTCGCAAGGCGGTAGAGGTGACTCGCTGAAGATGTCAAATATGGATGTAGATAGCTTCGCGCCGTCGGGTGCGCCCGCGACGCGCGCCAGAGCGTCGTCTTCGACGTCTGTGGCGAGCACCGCGTCCGCCCCGAGCGCGCAGCACGTCAGCGAGACGAGGCCGCAGCCGCAGCCGATCTCGGCGACCCGCTTGCCGCGCACGAGATGTGCGTTCTCTGAGAGATAGCCTGCAAGCGCGCGGCCGCCGCTCCACGTGACGGTGCCCGTGTGGACGCCGCCCGGCTTGCCCTCGTCGGCCTCGAGCACGGTGACCTCCAGGCCGGGCGCGATGCGGATCTGCCGCTTATGGGTGCCCGGCACGCTCAGAGCCGCCGCTGTGGATACGAGTAGGAACCTCATCCTCGGAACGCGTCGAGCACGACGTCGTACCACGGCGGGTGCGCCCAGTCGATCACGCCCCACATAAACGGGATCATGATGAACGCTGCTTTTCCAATTTTCTCTGAGCTGAAGATGGACTCATCGTTCGCACCGCGCAGGACGACGAGCTGCTGGGGTTTCGGTGCAGCGGGCGGCTGAATCGGTGCTACAAAAGCAGTCGCACTGAGTGCCAGGATGGCTGCCACCACGCGTCGCATGACTCGCTCTGTGTATCGCAGTGCACAGCTGCACAGATGTCGTAGCCAGCCGGAACCCCTTTCGCGCTGTGGCAGGCCTTCGAGCTAAATTGTGACTGCTCTGCCTGCAGCAGAGCATCCAGAGCTCGGGCTGATTGCTGCCTGCCTGCGCGTTTCTGCGAGGTGCAAAGCAACGCGTGCAGTCAAACAGATCGTCACAGTCGCGCGGAGCATCGCTGGGCTCTGTGAGACGCCGCGACGGCTCCACAAGTGCCCCAACACTCACTGCTCTGCGAACGGTTTTAAAGGCCGTGCGGCGCTAACGCGTCGAAAGAGATCGTCGGGCAGGGCCAGACATAACACGAGACGAGATCGTGACGATGATGGACTGGTTCCGCGGCGGCGCCAAGGCAGACGAGAGCGACGCCAGCGACGACCTGCTTAAGCAAGGCGACAAAGAACGCGACGCCGGCGACCTGACAGCCGCGCTGCACTTCTACGGAAAAGCATTAGCGGTCGCGGGCTCGCCCGACAAGCGGAAGGCCGCGCTATTGGCGCAGTCACGTACCTATGTTTTGAACGGTGATTTAACCGAAGCCGAAGAGGCGGCCACGCGAGCGCTCGACCTGGGCGTCTGCGCCCCGTCGTTGGTACGGCGCGGTTGCGCGCGAAGGAAGCTCGGGCACTTCGGCGCGGCCTACGAAGACTTGCGAAGGGCCGCGCAGCTCGACCCGCAAAATAGGGAGGCCCGGGACGAGATAAGGCGGCTGCACGCAGCGGCTCAAAGGCGTCAAAAATTTGAGGCCGAGGCCCAGCGCGACGCCGAGGCGGAACAACTGCGCGCATCACTTCCGGGCGATTTGGTGGATGCCGTCATTGCATCCTGCCGCGAGCCGTTCTACGCCGAGGCCTCCGTCGCGCCGGGCCTGGGGTACGAGCTCAACGCCGCGATCGCGCGCGTCCAGGGTTCTGTTCTCGCGATCACGCCGCCGCGGCGCTGCCCGGGCGTCAATTTGTCGACGACGGGCAAGGCGGTCCGCGACGGCAAAGCACCGTTTTATGTGGACGTGGTCGTGCGAGGTGACCGGCCCTACGAGGCCGGCGTGTGGTTTAGGCTGGTGTACGCCTCGCGGGAAGGCCCGCCGCGCATCCGCCAGGCGTCGCTCGGCCGCACAATCGTCGTCGACGACGACGCGGACCACCACGGGCGTCGCGCTGGCCTCCAGTTCTACGCCCTCCTCGCCTCCCGGAGCGACGAGCCCTTCGGACTCGAGGCGGTCGTCGAGGGCCTACGGGCGGCGCTTGAGGACGACGGTTCGGATCGGTGGCGCCACGCGGCGAGCGACCACTCCCGAAGAAGGCGAGTGATCGACGCCTACAGAAACGAGTGGCCGGCGCACAAGATCGGCCTTTTCGGAGATATCGACGAGGCGTCGGCGCTGGCCACGGCCGTGTCTACGCCCGGACCGTTCGCGCCGCCTGTACTACTACCAAAGAGCGCCCTCGCACCGCGGCTGGTCGAGGCGATTGAGGCGGGAGACCTGCGGCGCTGCGTCGAGGAGGTCTGCGAGGGCGTGTATGCCTTTGATTTGTTTTCCGCAGAGTTCACGACGGCGCTCTTGGCCGAAGTCGACTACTTCTACGCGAGCAAACTACCGGCGGCGCGACCGAACAGCATGAACAACTACGGTGCAGCGACGGCGTCAGCCTCCACGCCATCGACGCATGCGGTCAGAATCGTTCACACAGGCATCATCGTCAACGACATCGGCCTCGAGCCGCTCATGGTAGCACTGCAGCGCCTCGTGCTGCTCCCGCTCGCGCGGGAGCTGTTCTCCTCGTCAGACCGGGGCGACCCAGCCACTGGCTTCGACTCGACGCACGCGTTTGTTGTCAAATATCGGGCCGACGAGGACAGTCACCTGGACGTCCACACGGACGACTCGGACGGTCGGTGACTCGGCGTTGAAATTTGAGTTCTACGTCGCGTCGATGGCGCGAACCTCCACGTCCCCTCGCAGTGACGTTCAACGTCTGTCTCGGGCGGGACTTCGAGGGGTGTGGGTTGGTCTTCTGTGGGATGATCGGCGCGGCGGACCACCGGTGCCACAAGCACACGTACCACCATCGCGTGGGCGCGTGCGTGGTACATCTGGGCGCGAGGCGCCACGGCGCGGATCACATTACGAGTGGCGAGCGCCTCAACCTCGTCATCTGGAACCATGGCCTGGCGTGGAGGGAAAGTGAGGGTGCGATGGCGCACCAGATGGCGTATGAAAAAGAAGGCGGTCCGCCCGACCCGCGCTGCGTGTCCTATACGCACGATCGCGACTACGGCTCCTTCAAGCCCTACACCGCGGGCATTGTTGACTTCAAGCATCGGGGCTGGTGCCCGCCGCAGGGCGCCGAATACAACGGGTTCCGGGCGGACGAGTAGTGTGCATAAGATTTTTTGTGAATACCTACTTTGTACAGGTGACCCGCTCAGGGCGAGTACGGCAGGGACGAGTGGTGGACGACGATCTTGAGGTTGCCGTCCGCGCCGCGCTTGTACTGGAACGTGTACTCGACCTTCGCGACCGTGCCCTCGAGCGTCGTGAAGTAATATTCGCCCATCGCTGTGGCAGAATCGGCATTCAGGATCGTCTTGCTGTTCTCGAAGCGCACCGCCTGCGCGCGCACCGTGAGGCGCGGATACGTGTTTCGACGCCGCACCGTACCGTCCAGGGGTTGATGGCGAAGCCCTTGTCCTCCTTGATCCCAATGTCGTCGCCCGCCGCCGCGGCGCCCACGAAGTAGGACACGGCCTGGTCGTAGTCGTGGCGGATCGGCACCTCGCTCGCCTTCGTCGGCTTGAAGAGCACCTCCATGCCCTCCTCCTTGAAGCCGTAGAGCTCCGTGATGACCTCCTCGGCCTTGGCTTTGCTGCGAGGAACGAAACCGTCGCGAAACCGTCGCGAGCCGCGCTCTCGTGAAAAAAGCCTGGTAGAGTGGACGCCGCGGCCCGCTAGTCGCCCTTGTCCTGGTAGACCTTGCCGATGTCGACGATGCCCTTGGCCCAGGCCTCCTGGGCCACCTCGACGTCGCCCGACGTGATCGGGTCCTCCTTGCTTCCTACGCAGGACGCGGCGGCACCCATTTTGTTGCTGTCTGCGAGCGGCGCGCCGTTCGCGAACCGCGGGGCGTCACTTAATTGTCGTAAGGTCGTCGCCGCACGCAGCTGGCCGAGACGGCGCGGTTGCGGCGCCGCGCGGATCAAACTGATTCGTGCCGGCGGACGCGTCGCCGCCGAGTGCGAGCAATTTTTTTGCAAGGCAGCAATTAATGAGCGCGACCGTCTCATTGGTCGCGGTTTCTTTTGCTCCCTTATGTCGCTTGGCGGTTAGAAGTGTACGATCGGTCTGATATATCGCCGGACGCGGAGTCGCGCGAGTGGCTGGTGAGTTTGCCCTTGTTTCACTTTGTGTGGACACGCAGGCCTCGAACCCGCCGCCGCGGGCAAGCGTCAAACACAAGCCGCATTAAGTCTTGGAACGGGAGACGGGTATGGCGCGCCCCGATCCGCCACGCGGCAAATCGCGCGGCCGCGCGGCCGCGGAAACACAAGTCGCAGGGTAGGGTAGGGTAGGCACATATTCAATTGGTCCGCTTCCTTACGCAAAAGGGCTAAGCGGGGCCGCGCGGGCAGGTAGGCAACAGAGTCGTGCGCGGGGATGGTCATGGGTCTTGGTCATTGCATGTCGTACGCTTGTAACGCCGCGAGGTCCGGGTTGCGCCGGCGGAACTGCCCGCGCTTGCCCAGCGATGCTTGAATCCTTTCTCTCAACACCGCTCCGGGCTGCTTGCCCTTGGACTGGAAGCGGCCCGTCAAGGAGCTTGTGGATGGCCGCGCCAGTTCCTGGGGCTTGTACGGCGACGTACCGCTACCAGGCCTCTTCAGAGGCGACTTCCGCCTTCTAGGCGTGTCGTCGGCGGTTCTAGGTCGCTCCAAGGGAGGCAGTTCCGGCTCGGGGAGCGGTTCGGGCTCTGGTGGAGGAGCCTTCTTCTTCGGCACGGGAGGCTTCTTCAGGACAATAGGAGGCTTCTCAGGCTCCTTCCTAGGTCTCGCTTTGAGCTTCGATCGCCCCATGATGACCCGCACGAACTCGTGCTCGTGGATAAAGCCATCACCATTAACGTCGAGCCGCGCGAAAATTTCGTCTGTTGTGGGTTTATCTAATGGTAATCCAAAAGCATGCAAAGCGCGATCCAAACCCGAGCGAGGAATGCCCTCGTGGTCGCCGCCGCCTGAATTGCGGAACGCGCGCCACGCCCTTTGCAAGCCGTGGCCGCCCGGTTTTAGTCGTTGCGACACCTTGGCCCGTAAAATAGTGAGAGCGCCGTCGGCATCTATAGCTAACGTCTTTTTGGACGCCCGCTGCTCGGCTTCCAAGGCGCGTTTCCTGCCTTCCGTAAGTCTATTACCTAACCCATCAGTACCGGCCGACTCCATGCCGCCCGCGTTCACGGAAGCGTCCCAGCGGCCCATGATCTGGTCGATGAATTCCTTGATCTGAATGTAGCCGTCGCCCGACGCGTCCATCCGATCAAATAGTTCATCAGTTTTGGACGGGTGCAGCGGGATGCCATAGAGCTTCAATCCACGTTTGAACTCGCTCCGAGAAATACCTTCCTTCGACGACCCGGCGCGATTCCGGAACTCGACCCAGCATCTCATGAGACCATTGGGACCGGACTTCAACCGCTGGCCGATGACCCGTCGCAGGGCGAGCTTCCCGTCCTCAACAGTCATATACGGGTCGACCTTGTCCTTGACCATGAGCGACGCGCGCCGTTTGCCTTCGCCGTCCTTACCTCTAACCTCGTCCTCAGATTTCCCTCCGGTATGCATATTGGCCTCGGCCGTCCATCGCCCCATGACCTGATCAATAAATTCTTTGATTTGAATATACCCATCTCCAGAAGCGTCCATCCTGTCGAACAATTCGCGAGCTCGAGCCTTATTCAAGGGCACGCCGTACATCTTGAGGCCGCGCTCCCACTCGGACGCCGTGATGCCCTCCTTGGAGGCACCGGCGCGCTGCCGGAAGTTGACCCAGCACCGCAGCAACCCACCGGGACCCGAAGCGAGTCGTTGGCCGATCTTCTGCCGCAGCATCACGAGACCCCGCTCCACCGTGAGCGTATCATCAACTGCGTCCTTGACCATCACATTTTTAGCCATTCTGCCGATCCTCGCGATCTCCGCCGCCGACTTGTGGCCCCCGAGCACGTTCGCCGACGGGTCCCAGCGGCCCATGACGTGGTCGATAAATTCCTTGATCTGAATATGATCATCTCCGGAAGCGTCCATCCTATTGAACATCTCCCTCGCCACTCGTTCCGGGGCGTCGATAGCGTAGGATTTTAGTCCACGTTTGAACTCCGCAAACGTAATGCCTTGCTTCGTGGAGCCAGACCTGTTCCTAAACAGCACCCAGCACCGCATCAGACCATGCGAGCCGCCCTTGAGTTGTAGGGCGATCTTCCTCCTCAAATTCAACAGACCCTGCTCCGGCGTCATGGACTCGTCCATGACCTGGACGGCGCCGGCCATGGCCTTCTTGTTGCCCCGCATGCCGATGTTACATACCGACGCTACAGTAATGTCGTCGTCGTCATCTCGAGGAGTTCCTGGAGGCGTGTCGGAAGTGATCAAGTCGCGGGGCGGCGGGATGCCCTCGCCCTGGTTCACGCCGAGGGGCCCGGCGAAGGCGCGGGGTGGCATGATGGTCTCCTGGTGACGTAACGCCGCCTGTTTCCGTGCCGGTGCCGCGGCAGCGCGCTGTGGGCACTGCGACACGGCCTCCGCTGCGGCGGCGGAGGGCAGCCGAGTCAGTCGTCGCGCGCTTGGCGCGTCTTTACTGGGCTTGTCGCTGGGCCTCTCCTCGGCGTTGCAGAGGCTAGTAGAGCAGGTGCCGAGTTGACGTGCCCTTGCGGGCCTTCGGCGCCGCGCCCGGGCCCTCGGGAGGGCTCGCGCGCACGGCTCCTGGGCGAGCGTCCCGTTTCTTTCATGGCTCGGGGCAGCCTGGCTGGGCAGCCTGGAAACGGGCCATCGTCGGGTGGATAGGGGCCGCTGCGCTGCTCGAGGCGCTCCATGGCCTCTTCGAGTCGCCCGCGAGCCCGCGACGGCTGGGCGAGAAAACCCGCGTCCGCCGCTCGTTTCAAACAAGCCTGCTCCAAATCGTGCATAGATTTTGCCTCTGAAACGCGACGCGCTGCTCACTGACAGCTTTTGATCAATTACTGCGTGCCTCGTAACAGCGACGCCGAAAAACGACCGGTAACACCGCTTTTTGCACAGCCAGAGCCATGTCCGCCCTCGCCGCGGCCGCGCCGGACCTGCCGCTGACCCTTTTTGATGACGACAGCACCGCGTCATCGTTAACGAAGCTGCGCGCCGGCAAGCCGCTCATCATCGACTTCTGGACGACGCGGTGCGAGCGCTGCCCGGCGTGTTTGGACAAGCTCGACAAGATCGCCGAGGCCTTGGGGGACAAGGTCGTCTTCGCCGCATTATGTTTAGATGATCCGGACTTCGCCCAGGAACTGGTGGATGAGCACGACTGGGACCACATCACGCACGGCGGCATGGATTTGGAGACGAAGGAGAAGGCCAAGGCCGCCTTCGGTTTTAATAGTGTGCCGCACCTCGTCATCATCGGGGCCGACGGCACGACGCTCTTCTGCGGCAGCGCTTTGAAGGCGACGGCCGACGGCATCAACGAGGCGCTCGCGGGCAAGGAGAACGCGCCCCAGCCCGTCGCGGCGGCCGCGCCGTCCTTCACCATGGACGACGACTTCTAGGCGCCTCGTACTTAACCTTCTGTGGCTATTTTGTCGACAAAACCCGCCTTGGCTGCAAGTTGGCTGCGCGTGCGGCCGGCAAACCACACTGGCCGCTTGCAATTCAACCGCAGCGATCGCTGGCAACGCAAACGCATCGCGAAAGCATCACTGCGAACGAGCAAGCTGCGCAACGATGCACGTATGCCTGGTTGCTCTCCTAGCTGTGAGAGCAGCAGCAGCCTTGCAGCCACCATCGCTGCAAAGAGCTCCTTTAGGACGCCAGAGGCACGTACGCTTTGCCGACGAGGCGCCGCCGGACGCCGCCGAGGCAGCAGCAGACGCGCCAGCGGAGCCGCCAGCTGAGGAGAAGGTCGACGCGATGACGTACGTCTTCGGCAAGCCCGGCGAGCTGCAGGGCGACATGGCGCGCATGGGCACGAGCCCGCGGCGACTGGCGCTCTTTGGGTTGCTTGGACTGTTTATAGCGCTGGCCGGCGACCTCTTCCGGCTGACGTCGACGTTATTACGAATCGCGCCGGGTGGCGTGCAGGACGCGGCCCGGCGCGCGCGGCTGGACACGTACTACCCCATCGGCGACTTCAAGCGGTATATCGACGACGAGTACGGATTTGAGGTCCGCTACCCCGAGATGTGGCTCGCGGACCAGGCGATCTACGTGAGCCGCATGCAGGCCCGGACCGGCGCCGGCGCCGTCGACGCGGAAGCACTCCTACGATCTAGAAAACAAAAGGGGCCCGCGGCTCTGGCGGGCTTCGGGCCGCCCGGCGGCGGCAAGTTCGAGAATTTGAGCGTGTTTCGGTCGCCGGTGATGGCAGGTTTGAAGCTGAGAAACCTGGGTACGCCGACGGAGTTCGCCCAGAGGCTGCTGGACACGGCGGTAGCGCCGCCCGAGTCCGGCAAAAAAACGACTCTATTGGCCGCGACGGAGCGCGCGGACGGGAGCTACGCGTTCGAGTACTGTCTGCAGTTGCCGCAGCGCCGCGACGGCGTCGAGGGGCGCATCCTTCATAACCTAGCTGTCGCGTCGGTGCGCGGCGGCGACGAGCTCTTCACGCTCACGGTGTTATGCGGCGAGGAGGACTGGCGCGACCGGGAGGCACTCTTCCGCCAGGTCGCGGCGAGCTTTCGGGTGTATGGTGCCTAAGCTTGGTTAGTTTATGTGTTCTTGACGCCGCATGCGCGCCCGGATTCATCGAATGCACCCGTCTTGGGTCGCAGTCTGGCTGGGTCAGGCTGGCTGCTAAAAAACAATTATCGACGCTCTCGCAAACGACGGAGACCAAGTCCATTACGCATCCAATTCAGCATGCCGCACTTGGAAAATGACTCCTGTGTGTACCAGCGTCCCCAGTACACCACTGCAGCACTTTGCACGCACGCATACGACCTATGGGCTGCGAAATCACCCCATGCCCCACTTCGACCCAAATCGGGGCAAGCGTGGTCCGCGCGCGACCGCGGAACTGCGCACGCCACGCCGCGAGCGCCCGTTGCACCCGCGTGCCGCCCCGGGGCCGCGCGTCCGCTGTCGCTACAGATTCGGGCCAGAAGAGGGCTGACCCGACCCCGCCGCGACGGTCGCGTCGTCCGCCCCGCGCGCCAACGTGCACCAACGACCCGCCACCGCGTCGCAGGCCCGCTCTGCTACGAGGCCTGGGGCCCGGAGTCGATGCGCGTCCTCAAGGTCTGCTGGTGGTCGCCTGTGTGGAAATCAACTTTCGCGCCCCACGCCATCGACGCGTTGTCGTCTCACTGGTTGATTTCCACGCAGCCAGAAGACGATCTGCCAGGCGTGCGACGTGCAGATGGAGATCCGTGGGCAGGACCTCTGCCCGTTCTGCCGCGCCGAGCCGATGTCGCCGGCCGACGAGCTCGCGAAGCTCGAGCACTGGGCCGCGAAGGACAGCGCCGCGGCCGTCTGCCAGTTAGGTTCGTGCTACCGCCGCGGCGACCTCGGCCTCGAGATCGATTCGCCGCGGGCGGTCGCGCTCTACGAGCGCGCCGTCGAGCTCGGCGACGCCAAGGCCGTCGTCCATTTAGGACTCATGTTAGCCGACGGCGACGGCTGCCCGAGAGACGAGGCCCGCGCGGCGGCGCTGTTCGACGCGCTCTCAAAAACTAAGGGCCCCTGGGCGCCGTGGGCCGAGAACGCCTTGGGCCGCCTCGCGACGGACCCCTTCGTCGCCGCGGGGCACTGGCGGCAGGCCGCGGAAGACGGCTTTTCGATCGCCATGGCGAATCTGGGCATGCTCTACGAGGGCCGCTTCTCCTACGCCAAGGCGTTCCCGACGGACCTCGCGGCGGCCAAGATGTGGTACCAGGCGGCCGCCGAACACGGCCGCGAGGACGCCGCGTTTAATCTCCAGCGCCTCCGCGCCGCCACGACGTCCAAGGGCCGCATGACGCACGCGTTCCGCGCGTTCGAGGGGCTGCTGGCGGCCTAGGCGCCGCGACACCTCCTGTACCATTTTTCCCGCCCCGCTCGTTAAGAATTTTATTGTGACGAAACAACCACACGTTACCGGTTCGAGAACGCCGGCAGCTCTCCAGACTCATCGAACCACAGCGACACGGACACGGCGCCGCCCTCACAGGGCAAGGAATCGACGCGGTGCCACCAGCCGCGCGGCACGAAGAGCGCGTCGCCCGGCGCCACGACGACGTCGTAGTCCGGAGGGCCCGTCGGCTCGCCGCTCGACGGCCGCCAGAGCCGCCAGCGCTTGCTTCCACAAAACTGGCCCACGACGTTGTCGACGGGGTCGTAGTGACACGGCGTCGCCGTCCCGCCCGGCCCCGCCCAGATCGCCGCCACGGCGTCCCGCGGCGCGAGACCCAGAAACGCCGCGCCCAGGCCGTCCCGTAACTCAGGAATCTGGTCGAAGAGCCGGTGCTGCGCGACGTAGGGCGCATCAGCATCACCCTGCATGCCGTCGCGCAGCGCGCCCAGGGTCACGACCTCCTGGCGCCGGTCCGCGCCCTGGCCTCGTTCCGCCGGCACGTGCCGGTCCTCGAAGCCTTTGACGAGCTCGGCGACGGAGGGCCACAGGGTGCTATCACATAGAGCATCACGGATCCGTTTCGGCGCCAGGCCGGGCCGGAAGGCGCGCGCGGCGACAACCTCCATGGAGTCGACCAGCGGCTCCACCACCCGCCGCTTCTTTTGCGGAGGCCGGATGACGTCGCTGGCGTGGCTCCAGGGCGCGACGTGCGCTACGGAATTGCCGCCGGCGCCGCGGACCGACCGGAGCGCCGCCAGCCTTTTCTCTCGCGCGGGCCCGGAACGACGCGCCGACGACGCGCAGATCGTGGCCACGTCAACATGCAAACGCGCGCCGGCGCAGTCGTCGAGCGCCGCCCAGAGCACGGCCGCGGCCGCGTGCGCGGCCTGGAAGCCCTCGGGCACGTTGTCCCAGTACGTCGCCGCGTCCCAGGCCGCGACGGACCGCAGCGGGCCGAGGGCCGCCGCGCAGGCCGCGCGCGCGTGGCGCAGCGCTCTTTGCTTGTCCGGCATCGCCGCGACGGCCGCGCGCGCGTGCGCGGCGGCCTCGTACGCGTCCGACGCGTTCGCAGCGTCTTGCCTGGCGAAGGTTATTGCGTCCTCCACGTTCATTCTTGCTGCTGCTTGGCCTTGAGCACGCGTTGCCGGTAGGCCAAGATGGCGCCACTTAGCCCAAACTGTACCCCTATGAGCAGTCTCCAGTGCAAGGGGATGCGTTTGAAGTTGAATTTGAGACCCATTTTGTCCGCAGCAGCGATACTGGCCTGATTTTTGACGCGTTTGGCCTCAGCCTTTGCGATCAGGCTGCATCCCCCTGTTTTTTGCTCTCCGTAAAAAACGTCTGCTAATTCAGACCAATGAGCAGCGAGAGCTAGCATGACTCATCAACGTGTCGCATTGTGCTGGCTCTCCATCGCTGCGGCCCTGTCGCCGCCAACTGCGCGCGTTTCACAACTTGCACAGCACCACGCTGGCGTGCAGCCGCACGTAACGCGTCGCAGCGATGGCCAAACGACGTCTACGCATCGCCGGAATACCGCTGGCGATGATGTCCAGCACGCGCTGCCGAGGCGTGGCCTCCTCGCACTCGCCGCATTCTGCGCGGCGCCGGCGTCGGCGGCGGAGTCGCTGCGCGACGCTCTGGCAGCACGCGACGCGAACAGGTTGACGAAACCGTTCTACAATGTGCCACCGGGGCCTACTACGTTCCCGGACTGGTTGGAAGGACGATGGCGCTGCAGCGCCACCTTCCAGGGCTTCCAGTTCCCGAATGAGAAGATATCGAAGCAGCGCGTCGTCGCCGAGACGGACTTGCCAGGCTTTACCAAACTCTCAATCGCACGCTTCGGCGACGTGGGCCGCGAAAAGACGGAATTCGATCTAAACTTCGTCAGACGCGGCGGCAAGGTCATCGAGGACTACGGCAATAACGTCGCGAATGCCTTGGCTGCCCACGTCGATAAGCCCGACCTGGTTAAAAATGTCGCGTGGGATGCGGCAAATCCCAACAGGATGACGATGTCTCTGAAGGAAGGCGGGCGCAACGGCGAGCGCATCGAGATCTTCGTCAACTCGCGGCGCTCGGAGGCGCTTGAGGGCGACATCTTCCTGAATTCTGAGAGCATCAGACAGATGACGATGGGTCCACCGACGTTGCAGAACCCAACGACGCCGCGCGTGGTCATCGGCGAGTACCAGCACTTCTGGACCTGGCGGCGCGACGGCGACGGCGCGCGATGTAATGTGTTGACGGCCGTGTACGCGGTCCCCGGCGGCTTTGGTTTTGAAGAAGCTTTCGACAAACCGCTGGTGATGTACTCGCACAATTTGCGCCTAACACGAGTTTAATTGTTTTTGACATCTAGCCGGCTCGCGCAGCTTGCGGGATATTTTAAAAATCGTCAAGTCGGTCGACCACAAATATAATACCGGTTCCTATCTTCGGTGTAATAGTTCCGTTGCTGGTGCCCGCAGTTATAGTTCCCGGTGCGCGTTTAAAATACCCCTATACTAGCACTACTAGGTAGTAAGTACTACTAGTAGTAGTAGGCAACCGATGAATCGGCGACGCGCGGTGTCTCCCCCCAGGGGCTCCGCCCACTAGTTCTAGCACCGTAACAATTACCAGGCAACCATGCCAGTGACCAGAGTCTGTTTTTGACATCATTAGCACAGAGCCCCTCGCCGGCGCCGCGGGTGGCGGGCTCGTCTCGTCTTCGAATTCTTGTGGGGAGCGCTCAGGCGACCTCGCACGTGCAGGGCGTGCCCGCCGGCGACGCGTCCCCGGCGTCGGGGGCCGGCGGCGCGCCCGTGGCGCCCCTCGTGGACTCCTCCTGCGCAACGAGCTCCTTGCTCTCCGGGAGGATGCGGCTGCGGAAGGGCTCGGGGAACGCCACGTTGCGCTCCGTCAGCGCCGCGTTGAGGAACCCTAAGGGCTTGGCGGGCACGGCGAGGCGCAGCAGGCCGCCCTTGCCGACCATCGACGGGTGCTTCGCGAGTCGCGCGGTCGCAGCGCGCAGCCCCAAGGCTAGTAACGTGCGCTCGTGCTGCGACTCACAATTGAACTCGTACTCCTTGTGGCCCGCCTTAAATTTCAACATCTGCGGCTTGGACGCATCGTAGGGCGCGACGCTCGTCACGTTCTTGAGATGCACGGACTTCGACTCGTGGCTGCCGAAGCCCCCCTTGTTCGGAGGATCTTCGTAGATGAAGGTCCGGTTGTCCTCTGAGATACGTAGATACTTGACGGTGTGCCGGGACCTGCGTGGAAATCAAATTTCAGCCGGCCTACGCCATCGACGCGACATCAACCTAACTCACTGCTTGATTTCCACGCAGATCGGGACAAAGCGTGGCTGTTCTTCTTGGCCTTGATGGGACCTAGCGCCTTGTCCTCCTGGCGCGCGTGTAACGCCTGTAAGTGGGCTCTATCGGCTTTCGCGACGGCAGCCCTCCGGGCTTGCGCCTCCTGGAATAATTTTTCTTGTTCAGCTTTCGCCTTCGCTTCTTCCGCGATTCTGTTCTTCTCGGCCAACTTCTCGTCGTGGGCGCGCTTCTTCGCCTCTGCAGCTAGGTTCTTGAGCTTCTTGGTATACTTGCCTGCGTCGCACAGTGTCGCGTCGACAGCGTCGGACAAGGAATCGCGGACGCGGGAATCGCACGGTAAAAGTCCTGGATCTGCAGCGCCGCGTGGCCGTTGGGATCGAAGCCCGCGAGAGCGCGCAGGCGCTGGCGCTCCCGCTTCTTTTTCACATGCGCTTTGACGAGGAAATAATTCTGAGGCCCAAATAGAGCGACGCCGATGATGTATAGTAGGATTGTGAAGAACCACCCCAGCAACCACATCACATACGAATGAATGAAATGCGCATAGAACATCGTGCCGAGACCGATCGCCAAACAAGCGGCCGCCAAAGTAGCCGTGGCCACGGGATCGGCCCTACCAGTCGCCAAGGCGTTCAGCGCCCTCAAAGGCAACAGCAGACCCAGCAGCAGTCTCTGGACAGGTTCTAAGAAAGGTTTGAGGATGTGAATGGAGCGGAAGCGTTTCATGGGCCTGCGTAGGACGTCGATCAGCGCGTCGCGCGGACGGCGTGAGCAGACGTCGCGTCGATGGCGTGGAGGTGGACGTGACTCTCAGAGGGCGCCCCATACGCCGTCGAGCAGATCAATCGAGGACGCCGCGTCGCGCTTCTTCGACTTGTAGTCGTCCTCGTCGACGACGTCCTCCTCCTCGTCCTCCTCTTCCACGACTTTCACTTTACCGGAGGCGCGCCACTCCTCGAGCATCAGCTCGATCGCGACGGACTCGGCGTCGCCGCGCGCTGATTTTTTGGCGGCCTGGAACTCCTCGTCGGACGTCGGGTGCTGGACGGCCTTGGTGCCCGTCGCGATGGCCTTGGCCCAGGCGAGCATCGGGAACTGGGGCCGGGCGACGCGAGGCACGATGTTGTGGCCTTGTTTCGCCTTGTCGTCTTCTCTCACGCCGGCTAGCGTGTCCCGCAAATCCAGAGCCGCGATGAGCCACAACCACGCCACCGCGCGCGCGCCGTTGCTGACGGACGTGAGCCACGCGACGAGGGCTACGAGAGATCTCACGGGGTTGCGGTACATCACTAGTGCGACGATGCGGTCTTTGAGGCCCGAGACGGCTCCTAGCAAGACATCCACCAACTCATGAGCATGATCGGACACGCGCCCTATCGAGAACGGCTCGTTGACCGCATCGTGAGGACAAGCGCCCTCGCCGTACATGGCAAACCTGACGTTCTCGCGCAGGGCCTTGCCGCCCTTCGTGGCCGGGAACGTCACGTACTGGGGCTTGGCCTCGCCCAGCAGGTCGGTCAGCGCGCTCTTCGCCATCGTCATGCCGCCGTCGTCCCAGGTGACCTTCACTCGTAATCTAACGGCCCCGCGCGAGTCCTTCTGCGTGTGCTTGCCCGCCGCGTTCGTCGCCGCCGTCGCGAGCGGCTCATCTGCCACCAATGCTCTTCCAGCATTAGCTAGAGCTTCGCCTTCGGTCGCCGCAAACACTAAAGGAAACCACGCGTCGTAGGCCGCGTTCGGCGCTAAACTGCGCAGCCCGACGGCGCACCGGCCGATGGGATCGTCGGATTGTAAGGGGTTAGGGTCGTCATCAAAGATCGCTACATATAGTGTAGCCGCCGGATCGACAATCCTGAATCTGAAAGCTCGGCGCTCGTCCGCGGACCAGGCCGGCACCTTGGCGTTGTCTTTTATTGAGGTGATGCCCACGCCGCCGTCCAGCACTACGAGAGCGTAGCAGTCCTCCGCTGAGAAGGCGTCGCCCACACCAACGGAAGTCCAGCCGCCCGCACAGATCACTTCGACCTCGACGGTCCCGACGGGCGCGCCCGGCCGGAACCGCGCATCGACCAAGACATCCTCGAAGACCTCGGAGGGTCGCAGGTCCTGATACTTCTCGCCGTCGTGCGTCTTCGTGAGGTGGTGCAGCGGGTTGAACTTGTTGAGCGTGCCGGCTACTTTCCCGACGCCCTTCAGGTTCTTGGACGGGTCGAGGGATTCTATCGTGTCGAGCCAGCCGTCGATGGTGCCTTTGAGCCAGCTCGCGGCGTTGAGGAGACCCATCGTGGCCGGTTATTTTTTTTATGGCGGTTTCTCTGCCGCGCTTTCGGCGACGGCGCCGCGTAGCGCGCTGGTTTGTGTTCGGGCCTCCCGCGTCGCTTTTTGGGGGCGGCGCGTTGCTTTAGCGCCGATATCCTGGCTCGGCCTTCTCTGCTCAAAAACGGAGCAGCGCTGGGTTTCGCAAGGAAACAATTCGGCAGGTGGTCAGCGCTATTGACGGCAAACTCTAGCGGCAGCACACGCCCTCAGCGCGTCAACACTGCAGCGCTTTGGCTTCGCGGAGCTTGTTTATCCCTGGGCTTGTGCTAGTGTGTTACTGCGCTAGCTCAATCGAGCACTAGAGATACTGGCTCTGATTCTAGAAGAGTCCGTTACACCCCGGGCGGGAACTTGAGATCCCTCAGCCTGTTCCGGCTCGTCGACGAGGGAAAGACTGACGTCGCGGCCTACGCGCTCAAGTTTATCCCCTAATGCATATCCATAAGGATGTAGAGATATCTCTAGAGCAATCCCTACCCAAGACTACTACAGCCCCCCCCCGCTCGCCTCCGTCACAACAGCTAGCGCGGACAACACCTTCGCGTGCTCCCTTGATAATTCCGCGAGGGGCCCCTCCGCGCTTTCCAGCGCGGCGGCCTGCGAGCGACACGCCTTCGCGAGGTTCTCGCGCGCTGCTTCCTGACTCCCACTGTAGCTCACGGCAGCCTTCGCCACGGTCTCGTCGAAGCCCGTCCGCGTCACGCGCGCGCCCCGTAACGGAGGGAACGGGTACTGCGCCGGGAACACGTAGTCGTCATGCGGGTTGTCTTTCTCCACAAACCCATAATTCGCCAGCAGCAAGGCGTTGGATTTCGCACCGTAGGACGCGAAGGCCTCGTCGCCCTGTCGCAAATCGTCGTGCGCGCGCACGGCGAACTGGTCCCCGAAGTACTCGTAGGACGCGCCGCCCTCGACGACGCCCGCGTGGTTCAGAAAGTCCACGCCCGGCGCCAACACGTGCCTTTCTAGATTCAAATCGTCGTTCTTCGCGACGAAGTAGTCGCTCAGCAGCGTCGCGAGGGCGACGGCGAGGAACCCCTGGAGGGCCGTCTCCCAGGGCCCGTAGCCACCGACCACATACCCACCAGCCAACCACGCCGCGAAGCCCACCGTCGCCAGCCGCTGCGTCGGCGACGACGCCTCCAGCGGCCCGCTGAACGACCGCGTCAGCACCGTCGCGAGCGCCCACCGCAAATCCTTCTGCGTGAAAGAACTCGAAGGTAAGAGCGCGTCCTCGGCCTTCTTCCAACGCTTCTTCTGCTCTGATACGACCTCCCTTAAGGGGGCGTACGCGCAGTCGTTCAGGTCGGCGTCGGTCCAACTGACGACCGGGAGCTCGTCGTACGACGCGGGCAGCGCGGCGAACCAGCCGCTTAGTTCCGCTTCGTCCTTGCGCGCCTTCAGCAGCCGCAGCGCGAGGCGCCCCTGCCAGCCCGCTTGCTGCCATCTTGCATCATCACAATAGCCCGCGCGTTTCAGTTCGCGGGGGGCGTTTTTTGCCTCGAGGCTCGTGGTCTCTAGAGCGGATGCTCTAGGCGCCGCGATGAGCTGTTCGCCTTGTTTTATGGTGTCGGTCGCGATGAGGCCGCGGACGCCTAGCGCGTTGTCGCCTATTTTCAATTTCGGAGCGTCGACGCCTTGCAGACTGCTAAGACTGAGAGCGCTGGCTGTGCTGACTAATAGCACCAGTGCTCTGGCCATCGCTGCGACTGGCGTGCTGGCTATGCAGCGCTGTAACTTGT
Source organism: Pelagomonas calceolata (assembly GCA_918797485.1). Taxonomy (NCBI): domain Eukaryota; class Pelagophyceae; order Pelagomonadales; family Pelagomonadaceae; genus Pelagomonas; species Pelagomonas calceolata. Next base: position 2,201,805 of record CAKKNE010000003.1, on the reverse strand, counting down.
GCTCTTGCTCTCCTGCTGCTCTGTACGTTGCTGAGTCGGTTGTTCTGCGTTTCCAGGCGAGGCAACGAAACAAGTACGTAAAAATGGTGTTCCGTATGCTGTCTGTTTGCGAATAGCGATGACGCGGAGCACGCTTTTAGCCGCCAGTGCCAGGCTGTGCAAAGGCAATGATCTCCAGAGCTGGAGCGGACGAAGTGGTAGTATCTTTCGAACACAAAGGACGAGTCTTGGCCTACGACGAAGCGTCGCGGGGCTGGATCGTCGACGACGCTAGCGGCCTGTAAGACACTAGGCATCCCAGCAAGCAAGCAAGCAAGCCAACTTTTTTTGCAGCGAGGGTGCAGCTTGGCAACATACAACTCGTATTTTTTGATCTCTTGGTTGCTGCGGTGCCGCAGATCAGCGGTTTCACCACTAAGTCTGCCCGCATTGCAGCTGCAGCCACTGCTGCTGCTGACAGCCTCACGCCGTCGAGCGGACAACATGGACATCGAAGACCTCAAACCCCCGGACCTGACGAGGGGCCCGCGCTGCGACGACGAGGTCGTCCCCAAGCACAAGCGCACCGCGCGGTTTAAACCACGAACCGAATGCAACGCACCGAGTTTCCTCCCCGAGACGAAGCGCGTCTACGTGCGCACGTTTGGGTGCGCCCACAACGCGTCCGACTCCGAGTACATGGCCGGCGTCTTGGCGGCGGAAGGGTATGATGTGTCGGCCAACTCTAATGACGCGGCGAGCGCGGACGCCTGGGTCATCAACAGCTGCACGGTCAAGGACCCGTCGCAAGCAGCCTTCGTGAAGGAGGCGCGCCAGGCCATGGCCGAGGGCAAGGGCGTCGTCGTGGCCGGCTGCGTGCCGCAGGGCGACCGCGGCCTCGTGAAGCGCAAGCCCGGGAAGGCGCCTCCTTTGTTGGATGGCGTCTCGTCCATCGGCGTCAAGCAGCTCGGGAGGGTCGGCGAGGCCGTCGCGGCTTCGTTACGAGGCGAGGTCTTCCACGCGCTGGGCCAGGGCCCCCTCCCTTCCCTGGAACTGCCGAAGCAGCGAAAAGAAGCTCTAGTAGAGATCGTGCCCCTGTCGACGGGGTGTTTGGGCGCGTGCACGTACTGCAAGACGAGACACGCGCGGGGCAAGCTCGGCTCGTACGCGCCGGAGGCTATAGAGAAGCGCATCGCAAACGCGCTCGACGAGGGCGTCGCCGAGGTCTGGCTGAGCTCTGAGGACACGGGCGCCTACGGGATTGATCTACAAACGTCTTTATCTGCTTTATTGTTGCGATTGATCCCCGTACTTGAAAAAAGGCCCTTCGCATCTTTGAGGGTCGGCATGACGAACCCGCCCTACGTCCTGGACCAGCTGGACACGCTGGCGGAGGTCATGGAGCACCCGCAGATCTACGCGTTTTTGCACGTGCCCGTGCAGTCCGGTAGCAATGAGGTACTCGGCGCCACGAGAATGAACCGCGAGTACACGGTGCAAGATTTTGAGAAAGTCGTGAACCGTCTACAGGAGAAAGTGGACGGTGGCGTGACCATCATGACCGACGTCATCTGCGGTTTTCCGGGCGAGACGGAGGAGGACTTCGAAGAGACGTATCAGCTCGTAGAAAGGCATTCTTTTCACTTGATGAACATCTCGCAGTTTTATAGTAGGCCGGGCACGCCCGCGGCGAAGATGAAGCGCGTGCCGACGAAGGACGTGAAAGCGCGGTCGCGGCGTTTGACCCAGCTCGCGGCGACGTTCCGACCATATAGTGAATTAGTTGGGGTGGTGGAGGCGTGCGCGTCGTGCGGGGAAGTGGCGGACGGCGGCAAGCGGCTCGTCGCCCACACGAAGCGCTACGTCAAGGTGCTCGTGCCCTTCGACGAGCGGTTAGTGGGGGCGCGCTTCGACGTGAGGATCACCGCGGCGCACCGGTGGCACGTCGACGGCGCGGTGGTCCGCGTGACGCTCGCCGCCGACGCGGCGAACCGGCCCGCGCTGCGCGACGCGCTCGCGGCGCTGCGGCGGCGCGGCGTGGACGTGTCCGCGGAGCCCATGGTGGTGTCGCGGCGGGCGGCGGCGCTCGCGGTGTTGCCGCTTGCTGTTGGGATGGTGCTGTACTACCTGTCCCTATTGCTTGCGTAATTGTGTTTTTGTAACGTGAATAACGCAGTTATATAACAGTCAGGGCGGCGCCAGCGAGAGGGAGGAACTGCACGCGGAATTTTGTTCTGTGTTTTTTTGATTGATTTTTTCCCGGGCGTTCGCGTATGTAGGGGGACCGCGCTTCGTCGCGGGGGCTGGCGCTGCGTTTTGGGCCTTTCGGTCCGATCAGCACGGTGTTTTGTCTTCGCCGGCGTAGCATCGTGGGCCAATATACGCGCCGTTGCTGCGTTCTTCTAGGACGTGGCACGTATCACCATACGTAAATAGGCCTTTCAAACATGTTGCCGAATCAAAATAACGTGTGTCAGTCAGGGGCGTCCAATATTCGCCACGGTCTGTCCTGAAGAAGCCTTTAAGTAGAGATCAAGGACTACCAGACCTACGAGTCTCTTAAGGTGGGCATCGACGATATGCACGAGCAGCTCGCGGGGGCGGACGCGGACGTGCGCAAAAAGTGTACGGCGCGCCTCGACGCGTTGCGGCGCAAGCTCGACGCGGGCGTGGCCGGCGACGAGCCGCGACGGTTCTTCGACGTCGAGAAGGCGCACGCGGCCCTCGAGGCGCTCGGCGAGGATTTCGAGATCGTCGATAAGAACACGTTCCTCAAGGCGACGCGCCGGCTGAAGAAGCTGGAGGCCGCCCTCCATTCCTACGAGACCACGGCCAAGGCGCGAAACACCGTCGACGGCGGCTGGCGGACGCCGGAACAGCTCGAGCACTTCCGCGCCGATGTCCCGTACTGGAAGCAGCAGATTCACGACGCCGCGCCGAGTTTCTCCGAGGCGGCGCAGAACCAGCACCAGGACCAGCAACTCGCGGCGCTCAAGGTCAAGGTCGCGCGCGAGCACCAGATGCACCGCCTCGCCGCGGCGCACCTCAAGTTCTGGCACTTCTGGTTCCTGTTTCTGCCCGCGGCGCTGCTCACGATGGTGAGCGGCATATTGGCGTTCCTCGCCACGTCCGAGCTGATCGGCTCGAACACGGCAACGGTCCTCACGGTGCTCGTCGGCCTCCTCTCGCTCGTGGCGACGTTCATTCAGACCATCAACGACCGGCTCAATTTCGGAGGCCGCGGCGACATGCATGCCTCTGCCGTGCTCGACCTGAAGCAGGTGCTCGACCAGCTCGAATTCAAGCAAATCAACGACATCACGGACCGAGGCAAGAAGCCCGCGACCGAGGCGACGGGCGACCCGGCCACTCCACCAGGATCTGAGTTCATGGACGACCTCGAGCGGGGCGCGCTCTCGTCGAAGACGGTGGACACGTACAACGAGATCTACGTGCAGATCCAGTCGTCTTGTAAGTCCGCGGTGCCGCTGCGCATCCAGCAAGCGTTCGCCATGGCCGACTCGATGCTGCTCCATACTCTTGCGGCGAAGGCCGACGACAAAAGTCTCACGCACGAGCTCAACGACTGGGCGGGCCCGACGTGCACGATAAGCAAAAACCTCTTCTCGGACGAGTTCGTCAACGCGCGCTTCAAGTTCCAGTTCAACAGCGTGCGGGGGATGCTCTACGACCACATCTACGGCAACATCTCCTCGAGCCGTGGTTTCCCGATCGTGCTGCCGAAGCCGCACCGCATCGTCAACCGCGCGCTCGCGGAGCTCAATCCGTGTGCTCCCGGGTAATTCATATTCATTTTAGATTAGCTAACTAACGCGCTCGCGCATGACTCGCCGCTCGTGCCGGATACGCGTGAGCGACCGCCGACAGAACATGATATGCGCGAGCACCACACAGGCCAGCGCGACTGCGAGCTGCGGCGGTACCACAAAACCGGCCAGGTCGAGCCGGGGCTCAGAGCCCGCCGCGCCGATCTCGTCGTCGAAACCTCGGGGTGCCTGGCACATAGGGCCCGTCCTGGTATCACCGCAGCGACACCGCCGTCGCACACACTCCCCACCACTCCCGCACTCCCTCCCATGAACACACGCCCCCCCGCCGCGCGGCACCGGCTCGAGCGCCCGCCGCATCCGCGGCGCGTCGGGGTCCAGATACCGATCTAGATGCGCCTGGATGAATTTTTTTGTAGGGTGCGACGGCGGGTCGCAGCCCACGGAATGTTTTTCATTTTGATACAGCCGCACGTAGTCGATCAGGAAGTGCGCCGGCAGCGAATCGCAGAAGCCCTCGGCGATGGCGCATTTGCAGGCCTCCTTCTTGCAATCAAAACAATCGCAGGCGCAGCCCGCCGGGCAGGGCGCCGGGAAGCCCCACGTCGACGACATGGCCGTGTTTAAGAGGAGGTAGGTCGGCTCGTCAGGGATCTGCAGCCCTCGCGTCAAGTTCGTCAATGATTGCTGGTTAATTTCATATAAAAATTCACCGTCCTTGTACCACGCCAACCTTTGTCGAGGCGTCCACTCCAAGCGATATGTATGAAACTCTTCAAACTCGGAACTGCCAATAGGAGTATTGGCAGAAACAGCGTCGGCCCAGTACGACTCCTCCGGGTCACCGATGGGCGACTTGAGCTCCATCCCATAAAAAAACACATTTTGGGACGTGTTGGGACCATATTTCATACCCTCGTACCACGTGCCGGGTGCCGGCTGCGCGCCGTTCCAGGGCCGCACCTTTGCCGCCGGGGCTAATTGCAAGGAGGTGGAATAGTAGGGTTTCAGCAAGTAGTAGGGCGGCACGGGCATGGGCATCCAGCCGTCGCCTGCGGGGAACGATCTCATGCGGCCGCGTCGACGGCGTCGAGGCGACGGCGTCGAGGCGGCGGCGTCGAGGCGACGGCGTCACGTTCAAGCTCATATTTTTCACGCCGAGTCCGCACCAGGCATCACCTCGAGCAAGTCGATCTCCGGGGCGCCCCGACCCTGCCTTGAATTCAAACCAAAATGGGGCCGGATCGCACAGCCCGAGACCTCCTGCTTCCGCTGATTCGATCGATCGCAGGGCTCATGCGAAAAGGGCCACATGCGCTGCGACGAGGCGACATACGTCGCTCGCGCGAGGTTGCCCATCATCCACAAACCCGGCCAGAGCCCGCCCACGTCCCAGCGGCCCGGTAGTTTGGCCCGGATCTCCAGCACGCCGCCCCGGAAACAAAATTTGTCCCATCCTTGGAGCATCGCCGACCGGAAATGCTTTCTTACCTTCACCGTGACCTTCTCCTTGTTCTTCACTTGATGAGACATGAACTCCGTGTCTTCATCAGTGGTGGTGAGTCGCAAAGTGCCGTTGAACGTCGTCGCGTGAGTTTCAGAGTAGTACTGCAGCGCTTTATTGGTGTAGTCGTTCTTGTTAATGGCCGTCCAGCGCGGGTCCTCGCCGTCCTTGAAGGAGCGGTGCGGCGTCTCGAACTCGTCGCTCATGACGAGCGTATGTTTACTGTTGTCGCCGTAGCTCCGGATCGTCCGCTCATTGTGTGGCGTGTCGGCGTCGATCCAGCCGGCTCGTGCGCACGCGACGCAGAGCGCGCAGCGCAGCGCGAGGGCGCGCATCGTGTCTACGCCCGCACGCTGCGCGTCGCCTCACTGACGCTCAGAGAGAGGATCTCGATGTGTGGCGCCCACGGCGCGCCAAGCGCGGCACCGTTCGCGCAGGTGCGCTGCGACCACTTCGCTTAATAAATGCGGCGATCCATCGCCGCTCTCGCGGGCACGAACGTGAGCATCGCTCCACTTTGCCTTGTTGCGTAATCGTTCCTAGTGCTGTTATGCTAGCTCAAAAATATAGTCGAGACCATCTCTCTGAATTCGCCAGCTCCTGGTCGCATAGTTGCAGCTGCAGGTGCAGTACAGGTTGCAGGGCTGGACAGCTCGGCAGCAACGCCCGCGCCAGCATAGCTGCAGCACTGCATCTCTTTGGCAGCCACAGCGGCCCAGCAGCGAACAAGCATCTCAGACGCGATGCAAGACGAACCCCCACCCCGCGCGAAGCGCCTCCTGCGCAAAGGAGTATTAATAATAGCACCGATACTGTTAATAGCAGCAACCGTCTACGCCAAGGTCATCGCGCGCCGACGGTGGGAGGGCCGCGCCGCGGTCAAGGGCTACGGCGACGTCTTCAAGCGGCAAGCAATCAAAGAAAGCACGAAGCTCAAGGGCGCGACCGCCGAGTGGGTCCCCTTCGAAGCGCGAACGCATCCCGACACGCCGACGAAGCTCTGGGGTAACGTGAAGCGGCCCTTCCCGACCGGAGCGTGGTGGACGAATTTGGTCGTCGGCGGGCCCTCTTCGAGTGGCGACGGCCTCGGCACGGCCTTCGCGACGCCGTATACGGTTTCCGTGTTGCCCGACAAAGGCGTCGTACTAGGTTACGGCGAGGTCCTCGCGACGAACGACTCGCTGACGCTGGCGACGTCGCAAGCTGCGTGGAAATCAAATTTCGCAACTGCATCTGCTCGATGGTGTGTAGATTCCACGCCATCGACGCGAGGCGATGGCGTTCAGGTGGATAACCTAACTCACTGGTTGATTTCCACGCAGGTCGCAGGACCTCATCGTAAGCCTCAAGGGCGGTCTGGAGAAGCGAGAAGTCGTCGCTTATGACGACCTGACGATGACGATGCGTTGTTCTGCAGACAAGGGGCAGATCGACGCCTTGTTCGCGCGGGGCAGTCCCTACGTCACGTTCCGCGTCGACGGCGTCCCGTCTCTGAAATCCGACGCGCTGTTTACGGATCTCCAAGCCGTCGACGCCGTTACGAACGAGACGATGCCGAAAGCGTGCGCGGCGTACCCGAGCTGTATACTAGCGAGCATGAAGGGAGACTGCTGCCCGCAGCCGAGTGGTGTAAAGCACCCGTGCTGTAGCGGTTCTTTGGGCGCTCAGACGGGCGAGGTCTTCTCTGTTGCGTTGTCGAACGGCCAGGCGTGGCGCCTCTACTTCTCTTCTCCAGTGACACTGACCTGGGACTCGACCGGCGCGCACACCACCCATTCCTTTCAAGGAGTCATGCGCGCAGCCGTCGTGCCGTCGAATTCCACAAAAGACGCGCTGATGTTGGATGCCCACGCCGAGGCCTACGCGACCGCCGGTTCGGTAAGGGTGACCGTCGATCGAGCCAAGGATCCCGATGTTGGAATTGTGGCCTTCGACTGGCAGGTCGCTTATTTAGGATCGTCCATACCTAGAGATGAATTGGAGCCGGCGCTGCTGATGCTTGCTTTACCTCATCACGTCGACGCCTTGGTGGCGGACGCGTCGATAGGTTTCCTGGACATACTACGTTACAGAGGCGGCCTCAAGGGCATCTGTAGGGCCGTCCTCGGGAGCAGTTGGCGCCTCGCGGAGCCTTTGACCAAAATAGGCTTCACGGCGCCGCGGCCCCTCAAGGAGCAGAAACATGTCGATGCCATAAAAAAACAGGTGAAGTCCGACGTCATGCGGCCGGCCGGCGAGACCGACAAAGATGCGGCGTGGATTTGCTTCGACGACTGGTTCGGCAACGCGTACTGGAACGGCAAGGAGGCCGCGCGGCTCGCGGGCCTGGCGCTCGTCGCGCAAGAAGTGGGTGACGACGCGTCCTTCACGAGCGCGGTCGCCCAGATGCGAAGTATCTTAGAATTGTGGCTCGAAGCTAGGAACGGGGACCCCCTCGTCTACGACGCGACGTACGGCGGGCTCGTGACGGAGAAGGGTCTCTACGACCACGACGCGGATTTTGGAAATGGCTACTACAACGACCACCACTTCCACTACGGCTACCTGCTGCACGCGGCCGCGGTGGCTGTGAAAAATGATGCGGGCTTCGCCGCGAAACATAGAAGAGCGCTCTTCGCGCTGCTGTACGACGTGGCGTCGCCCGGGAGCGGGCACTCTCTCGATAGTGTGGATGTCGACGCGCGGGCCTTCCCGCGCGCGCGGCACAAGGACTTCTACGCGGGGCACTCGTGGGCGAGCGGCATCTTCTTCATGGGCCAGGGCAAGGCCCAGGAAAGTTCGAGCGAGGCGGCGAACGCTTATTATGGGGCGTACCTCCTGGCCCTGAGCCTGGGTGACGTCGCGCTGGCGGACTGGTGCCGCACGCTCCTGGCCATGGAGGTGCGCGCCGCGCGGTACTACTACCACATGCCGGTCGGCGGCGAGGTCTACCCGGCGAGGTTCGCGGACCACAACAGAATGGTCGGTGTGCTCGGCGCGCTCTCGACGGGCGCGCAGACCTGGTTCGGGCCGTCGCCCATCTACGCGCACGGCATCCAGATCCTGCCCGTGACGCCGGCGACGGAGGATCTCTTGAAGCCGCCCTCGTTCATCGCCGAGGACCTGGCGTTCCTCGACGTCGTCCTCGCGCACGACGCCGCGGTCGACGACTCGTGGTCGTCGCTCGTCGTCTGCGAGCGCGCCGTGCTCGACCCGGAGCGCGCCTGGAAGGAGATGATGGCCCTCCAGGTCGTCGACGGCGGCGCGTCGAAGGCGGCGCTGCTCTACTGGATCGCTACGCGGCCGCCGCCCGACGCCGAGACGAAGGCGCTCCTGGCGAAGGCTGAAGGGGGTGGGTAACTTATTTAGGTGTGGTTACGAATTGGGGGCGAGCGGCGGTCCGCGGCTCGTCGGCGTAGCTCTAAGCAAAGCGCGAATTGGGGGACGGGCGACCCGCTAGGTCGGCTGCGTCGTGGTGACCGTTTCGTCCTTCGTATTTTGGTTTTTAAACGGGTCACCTTCCGCTACGTCCTTATGAAGGTTGTCGGTTAAATCTTCCAATATGTGCTGGTCGGCCTCGCGCAATGTCTCTCCCATATTCCGGGAAATCCGCTGGTACTTGTCTTCCTCCGCGCCGTCGACCGGGGGCGAGCAGTGGACGCAGACGTGCTTGTAGCACGGGCACACGGGGGCCGGGGCGCCCCGTTTCTTCATAAAGTAGAGCATCTGGTACGCCGCGCACTGGCCCTGATGCGGGAATAAGACCGGCACGCAGGTTGCGATTCCGAGGTAGCCGGGGAGGTACGTCGTGCAGGTCGGTCCGCAGCACTCGTCGTCGGGCAGGCCCCACTTGCGCTTGACGCCGTCGCGGACCTGGGTGCCGTACGCCGTCATGATCCAGGGCACGAAGAGACAAGATATGAGTGGCATGATAAAATAACCGGCAAGAAGATACACGCCGACGATGATGCCGCACTGCTTGTACCACTCCTTCTGGCGACAGAGGCCGCGGATGCCGTTCTGCTCGGCGACCTCCGCGTGGGCGCAGACGGCGCACCAGCAGGCGTAGCAGCAGAGGCCCTGGTCCAGCGTGCAGCGGTCCGGCAGCACGCACGAGCAGCACCTGTGTGGAAATCAACATTTTACGGCGCGTTCGCGCGTCGACCTCCACGCCATCGACGCGACGCCTGCTCGATAGCGTGGCGATGCCGGTTCCTCACCGCTCGATCGAGCCAGGACGGCCGCGCCATCGCCGAGCACCCGACACACTGGTTGATTTCCACACAGAGCAGCACATGGGGAAGGGCCACTCGGAGCTCAGGGCGCTCACGGTCACCTCGGCGTGCGGCATGCCGAACCTGGGCCCGCCGTGGTCCGGCTGGACGACGACGACGTCGCCGACGCCGACGTGCGCGGGCACGGGCTCGCCCCGCTTGACCTCGACGACCGTGCCCTCGACGGCCATCTTTGCACGTGCAAGGCGGATGCGGCTGCGTTCCTATCGCCCAGCGTCGGGCAGCGCGGTTGGCTGCGAGCTGCCTTGGCGCGGCGGGCGTCGGCGCGCGCGGCAAGCCGGGCAGTGCAAGTCGGTCTTTTGGTCGGCAATGCAAGCAGCAGCCGCGGGGGCTGCCCGGGCCAGCGGCGAGCAAGTTTGGGCTGCAAGCGGTGCCTGGCGCGTCCGGTGGCGCGCGGCGGGGCTGCGGGGGCCGGCGCCGTCAGCTTAAATGATTCTCCCAGCCCTGGCATCAAGTGGGCTCTGGTTGACCTCCGCTGGACAAAAAAAGGACGACGCACCGACCTTTACGCACACTCCTAGCCGAGCAGGTCCGCGATGTAGTCCGACAAATTCGCCCGTCCACTTTCCGTACCCAAAGCGCCCGCCTCCCCCAGCTCGTGGCGCTCGAACCGCAGCTTCGCCCGCACACTTTCGGGAAAGAGCGGCGTAAACAACTTCACCAAGGCCCCGAGCAGCCGCGGCAGGTTTAGGAGGACGGTCGGGCCCGACAGGCCCGGAAAATACGCGTCGCCCTGCTTCGACGCCGCCGATAAAGCGTTGCGGAAGGACGCGTCTCCGAGTAGATCCACTCCAGCTAGATCGTTGACCGTCGTGACGGTCGCCAGCGCGCCCGTCCGCTTTGATAGAGAGGCGCAGGCCCTTTCGTTAATTGCCTTCGCATACAAAAAAAAGTCAGCAAGTTCTTCTACAGTAACAGCACTCATGAGGGCCTTGTCGTCGATGTCGCCCGCGCGAATCGCGTAGATGAGGCCGTCTCCCTGCTTATTCCTCAGGTTCATGACCCTTCCTCCCTCAAAAAACGCGTTTATTTTACTACCGTGCGGCGCCTTCTCCTGCACGGGTTTATTGGTCCAGGCGCCTTCAGAAGTGGCTTCGTTGACCGCATCTCTCGCCGCCTCGCAGATCTTCTTGCCTTCACCAGTACGCCATTCTATACTTTCTCGTACCTTCGCTTCGGCCGCATCCACATCACCGTCGTCGCCAAGAAACCGGGCGAGCCACGTTTTGAGGTCGGTGTCGTCTCCACAAGGAATCAGGTCGTCGGCTAATGACCGCGCGTCCTTTGTTCGCGCGGCGAGGTCGTCGATGAGGGCCGCGTTCGCGCCGCCGGTGGCCTCGGCGACGGTGGCTTGCAGCGTCACGCGTGGTTTCGGCGCAAGCGGAGCGATGAGTGCGGAGGCGCACGTGGCCAAGGCCAACCATCGCAACGGCATCATTTCGCAGCGCTAGGTCGATGGCCGGTGCGGTGTTGCAAGCAACAGATCGCAGCAAGCTATTTGCAGCAGGCAAGTCTCGCTGTACGCCGGCGCACAGGCACCCAGATAGCAAAACACAGTTCCACGCGCCGGTTGGACGAGCAGTGCCGCACGGTGCGCCCTGGATCGCGGCGCTGCTTCCCTCGGTTGCTAGTGTCTTTACGGACCGCTAGCTTACGTGACCCGTCGACGGCGCGCGCGCCCCGAACAAAGTCGACGGGTGACCTTAGACCCCCGACCGATCGACCTACTTCTTCATCTTCACGCGCGGCGACGAGCTCGGCACGTCCGATATCAGCGTGAGGATCGGCTGGATCTCCCACATCTTGTCTCCTGGGGTGGAGAGCAGCCGCGAGACCGTCCCGGCGACCGGCGTCCTTATATCCACCGACGCCTTGTGGGTGTCCACGACGGCCACGGTGTCGTCGGCCGCGACGCTGTCGCCTACTTGTACCGTGTACTCGAAGAGCTCGCCCATCTCATCATTAAAATAGCCGTCTCCAATAAAGGGTGTCCGCACGAAGGTCTCGTTGGCGTTTTTGGTTGGCTGCTGCTGGCCGGACTCGTCGAAGGTGGCGAATGGCGCGGCTCTTCGTGCGCGCATGGCGAGGCGCGGCGCGCGGCGGAGGAGCGCTTGCATTGCCATGATGCGGCACTACGTGCGCGTTCCTGCAGCTCTAGCGGCACGCGTATCGCGTCCCAAGCTTACAGCGCTCTGAGCGTAGGGTTGCTCTCTCCCTCCGCTTCGAGTTTCGGGACGCGCAGGTTCAGATGCGATGAGTTATAACGCAGCGAATGAATGCCAACCGTCGCGCCGCACCGACGGCCACAGCGCGCCGATCAAGCTATGATGCAGGTTCAGATGCGATGAGTTATAACGCAGCGAATGAATGCCAACCGTCGCGCCGCACCGACGGCCACAGCGCGCCGATCAAGCTATGATGCTCTGCTGCAGCTAGCTTTGATAGCTTGGGCAGCAAGAGCAGCGGCTCGGCTCGGGCTAGCACACGTCCTGCCCTCGCATGCCTACGTTGGACACAAGATTCATCTCGACGAAACAGGAGAACCCGCACCCAAAAATCACTGCAGCGCCGAGACTCAGTAAAAACAGGCCAAAACAGCTGCCCAATAAGCTCCGGGCAGCGCCAGGGAGCGCCTCGAACGAACGACCGAACCGCGGCAAGCAGCGCGCGCCAGAAGGATGGCGACTGGAATGCTCACCGAGTCCCAGCTCAAGGAGAAGCTCGCCACGCCGCGGAGCCCGCCGCCCATCCCCCAGGAGCCCTTCACGCTCACCAAACCTTTCATCGACACGCCGTTCCCCTACCCGGACTGCGCCCGTCCATTAACGAAGAAGACGCCGAACGGGTTTGGCGTCAGCACCTCGCAGATCTCGACGTCGCACCTGGGCATCCGCGCCAAGCCGGTGAACCCGCACACGCGCGCCTTCGACGAGGCGGCGGCGAAGCAGCACGCCACGGAGATCCACTATCCGTCGCTGCGATCGTGCCACCTGCAAGCGAACTATCCCTCGACGATCGTCAAGCTCGACCCGTCGTATCCCAAGACGCAATGTCCCGACCCCTTCCTGCAGAAGCAGAAGCCTCCCTTCTCTCCCGAGTCGTTCGAGCGCACGCGGCCAGCAGAAGCGGCCACGAGGAACGACGCCTACGCGGCGTCGTACAACGCGCGCGGCCGGAACGCGTCGAAGCAGCACGAGTGCCACATCTCCTGGGAGACGCGGCCAGTCTTTCATGAAGCCCCAAAACCGTCGCCCGCGCCCTGGGCCGGGCCGCTCGCGCCGACGCGGCCCGAGCCGAAGCAACGGCCCGCGCCGTACGCGTACGACGACGGCTATTAAATATAACGTATTTTGAATAGGCGTCGTCGTCGACGGCGTGTTACCTGGTTTTCGCAAGCCCAAACGCACGGACTCCTGATTTCTAGTGTCTTCACACCGCTAGCCCGGCCTGGTTTTTAGCGCACACGTGAGCCATTATCTGGCCATTTGTTGCAATTCGAGGCTGTAAGGGGACCCGTTGCTTCTCTTAGACGTTCGCGCGAACAGTGCGAGCAGCAGCGACCGCAGCCAAAGCAGCGCCCCAGCAGGGTCAATAATCTACATCCTGCTGCGGCCGAAACGCTGGGCTGTGATCGCACGCCGTCGCCGCAGATCTGCAAGAAAATACACCGCGGCCAATATCGCGCCGACAAATATACAAAGAGGCCGCGGTAACGAGCCATGCAGCAGATCGCCTACTTCGTGCCCCTCTTTCTATTAGTTTTTGGACTGAGCGCGTCCGTCGACGTGCGCCAGGCCTGGGTCGAGCGGAAAAGGTTTGGGAGAGGCGTTGTTTGTGGCCTGCTGTGCCAATTCGTGTTATTGCCGTTCCTCGGGTTTTGCGTGGTGAAGATCTTTGATCTGGGCGAGGTTTATGGCGTCACTTTATTAGTTGTGACGTCGTCGCCCGGCGGCTCCTACAGCAACTGGTGGTGCTCGCTCTTAAACGCGGACCTGGCGCTGAGCGTGGCCATGACGACGGCCTCGACCATTTTATCTCTCGGATTACTTCCACTCAATTTGATTATTTGGGTCACGGCGGCCTATGGTACTAGAGCCGACAGGCATCTGCGGTGGAGCGGCTTGTTTCTCTCCATCGGTGTCGTATTAGCAGCTATTTTGTTAGGATTGGCCGCCGGCGTGGCCTTCGGCTCGGCCGAGGAACCCGTGGGGGACGCTCCCAGGAAACAGAAGAGTAGTAAAGGTACAAAAGCCAGAGCCTTCTTCAACGCGCTCGGCCAGTTGTCTGGCGTAGCTTTAATAGCCGTCGCGTTTTTGGTATCGTCGCGCGACGAGCCGGTCTGGGACAAGCACGCGGGCTTTTATGTGGCGGTAGCTTTACCTTGTCTGGTGGGCCTGGCGTTATCAACAGTACTCGCGGCGGCGGCTTCATTAACAAAGCCGGCGCGGGCGACCGTCGCTGTGGAATGTGCTTATCAGAATCCTGGTATCGCGACGGTCGTGGCGCTGTCGATGTTTGATGGAGATAAAGCGTCGCGCGCCGTCGGCGTGCCGTTGTATTATGGGTTCATCGAGGCCGTGTTTATTGGTCTGTATTTGGTTGGAATGTGGAAGGCGGGCTGGTTGCTGGCGCCGCCGGACGCGTCTGTTCACTCGGTGTTATTGTGGAACTGGCAGGAGAAGGGCAGGGAGGAGGTGGAGGGCGACGCGGAGTCGGCCGCCACGGAGTCGGCCGTCGTCGTTGACGAGACGCCGCCGCCGTCGTCGAGATGACCTCCTCCTGGGCCGTTTTATTTATCTGTGTGTTGGTGTAAAATTTTCCATACAACGTTGTGACGAGTTCGTAGTTTCAGCTAGCGCTGTAAGACACTAGCAAGCCAAAAGCTCGTCTTTGGAGCAGCTTTGTCTCCGTCTCTAGCTGAGCATCGCTGCCGCCGCCTTCAGGAAAGCTTCTCTGAGTACAGCTCTCACTCGGGTTGAAACCACGGCAACCCTGCTGACGTATAGAGATACTTAAGCTCCTGAGAGAGCATATCTGTGCAAAGCCCAGACGCTGCAGCAAAGCAACAATGATGACGCGTCTCGCTCTCCTCGCCGCTTTTCTGCCGTGCGTGAACGCATTGCTGCCGGCCAAGGCCCTGCGAAACGGCCGCCGCCCGTCGACGTCTCTCAACATCCTATCTCCCGAGGCCATGGTTTCGCTCCAAAAGGCCACGAATCGGGCGGAGTTCGAGGACACCGTCGCCAAGTATGCGAAGCAAAAGCGCCTGAGCACGCGCGACGCCGAGCTCGAGTACGCGCGGTACCTCCTCGATCCGGACAAGTTCGTCCTCGACGCGGCGGCGAACTCGAAAGGCGTCGTCGAACAGCGACAGCGGCGACCGGAAAATATCCAGCAGGCGGGCTTCGGCCAGCGGCGGTCGCCGCTCCTGCAGGCGTACATCGACGACGACCCGACGGGCGCGACGGAGAAGCGGATCTCGGACTTCGAGCGCTCGAACACGATCAAGGCCTGCGCGATCATCGCGTGCCTCTTCGTCTTCGTGATCACCTGGGACCCCGTAGTGCCGTAGGGAGTAGTTCAACTATTTATTACGACTGTATTCAAGTGAAAGACGTGTAACGTGCTAGAACTAGTGGTTCGACGGTGGCTCAGGCTCAGGCTAGTTACGTCGCGGGTTCCCCGTACCCACCGCTATTGTTACGGTGCTAGAACTAGTGAGCACCCGTACGGAGCTAGAGACTATGTGTGCGCTAGATCCGATCGATTAACGGGGCTCGCGTTGAGGCAAAGAAACAACCGCCCGCGCGCGCCAGCTGGGCCCGGCGATTGCATTTAGGGTGCATCGCTGCAGCGCCAGCCACGCCTACGCTGCGCAGGGCCCCGGCCGCAACAGCTTTAACGAGCCCCAACCTCGTTTTGTGGGAGGGACTGCAGGAAACCGCAGATACTGAGGGAACCGCGCGCGATGGCCTGGCGCGGCCACGAGGCGTCGCCCCCGGCCTCGCCGCCGCGCGCAGATTACGAGGCCGGGCACGATGGTCTCGACGACCTCGCCGTCGCCGCGCTTGCGACGCTGCCGCCGCAGAAGGCCGCCTCGATCCTCACCAAATTAAGGAACAAAGGAGGCAACGTTCGCAACCCGTCGGCCTACGTGGTCCGGTCCTGTGTGGAAATCAAAATTCAGGCGTCTCACGCCGTCGACACCGTTGTCCTAACCTAACTCACTGGTTGATTTCCACACAGGTCCGGTCGGTCGAGAACGCGCACTGCCACGGCGGCGGATCCCTGCGCCCGCAGCCGCCGCCGGGGGCCGTGTACTACGTACCGTACTGTGTGGAAATCAACGCGATCCTGCTGACCGAGCGGTGAGAGACGCGCCCCGCCACGCCATCGGAGATGCGCCGCGAAATTTGATTTCAAAACAGGTACCGTACTACAACTACGGGCCGCCGCCGCCTCTAAATGAGAGCCCGCCGGGCTTTGAGGGTTTCGCGCCGTCGCCCGCGGCCCCGGCCTTCGTGCCCCAGGGGGTGCCCTATGAGGCGCCCGGAGTCCAGCCCCCGCCCCCGTCCGGCGGGGACGAGTCCGACGCCACGGACGACGGCGAGCAGAAGGACCCCTGCGACGCGCTCGACCCCAAGGCGTCCGCGGCACTAGCCAACCTCCCTGAAAAAGAGGCGGACCGCATCCTCGACAACCTAAGGCGGAAGGGCGACGCCGTGCGCAACCCGTCGGCGTACGTGATGCGCTCGATACTCAACTCGCACGCGGAGGTTGGTTGTGCTTACGCCACAGAGGAATTGCCAGATATTGAAGAAGTCCCGCAGGTGGTGCTCTGTGTGGAAATCAATCAGTGCGTCGTCGCGTCGATGGCGCGGAGGACGACGCGATGATTCAAGCAACGCGCCGTAAAATTCTGATTTCCACACAGGCGGCGTTGCACGACGCGGCAAACTGCGCGGCCTGCCTCGAGTGCAACGAGGTAGCCCTCTGCCCGCGGAAGGCGGCGGTCGACGATGCGCTGCGCTGTGTGGAAATCAACCAGTGAGTTAGGTTTACCTTCGTGAGCCTTCATGCCATCGAGCCGACGCGGTCACGGGAACAACATCGCGTCGATGGCGTGGGGCGCCTGTAATTTGATTTCCACACAGGCGCTGCGGGCGCCGCCCATTCGCGAAACGGGCTGTTCCATCGCCTTCGCGACGCGAGGCTCGGCAGCGGTACAGGCGGCGCGCTGCGCGCAACGGTGGCGCGCGCGGCGGCCGGCGCGGCCGGCGGCGGCGCCGCGGCCCGTCGAGCCGCCGGCCGAACCATCGTCGGGTTGCGGCGAGGCCTGCGACTGCGGCGACGCGCGGCCGGCGGCGGCGCCGCGGCCCGTCGAGTCCAATTCTTGCGGCGAGAATTGCGACTGCGGCGACGCGCGGCCGCCGGCGCCGTCGCGGCCCGTCGACTGCGGCGACTGCGGCGACGAGGCTTGCGACTGCGAGAAGCCCGGCGAGGCGAGCCCGGTCGTCGGCTCGCCGCCCTCGCTTCCGCGGAGCGTGTTGGTGTGCGTCGGCGACTGCTCCGTGGACGAGCAGGCGAGGTGCGGGAGGCGCGCGCGCGTCGCCAAGGCCGTGGCCCAGGCGGCGATGCAGCCCGGCGCCACGCAGTGCGCCATCGTCGCGGGGCGCGCCGCCGTCGACGCCGACGCGCTGGTTCTGGCGCTGGCCGAGCTGCCCGAGAGCGACGCGGCGGCCGTCGCGGACGACGAATTAGCGCGCGGCGTGGCGCTCGTGCAGCAGGTGCATCATTATCTGAGCCCGGCGAACCTTGCGGACGACGAATATCTGCGGGGCCTCCAGGAGGCGACGGGGGGCTACGTGGACCTCGCGGCGCTCGCGGCCTTTCCGAACCTGGCGGCCATGGGCGCCGACGTGGCGTCGCTGGCGCGCGTCCTGAAGCACTCGCGCCTCGTCGAACTGGACCCGACGGGCACGCTGGTCCGGCCGCGGCCGCGCGAAAGCGCGGCCTGATGTCCTGTGGACGTCAAAATTCGAATCGAAACCACCCTGTCGAACCCCAGTCGTAATACTAGTTGAACTACTTAGCACACAACAGCCTAGGGCGACGCCGCCGCCGCCGCCGCCTCGGCCGCGGCCTTCTCGATGAAGTACTTCCGCGGCAATTTCCGCAGCGTGTAGAGCTTGTCGAGCATGTCCTCGGCCTTCTTCTTCTTGTTGCCCCTCTTGCCGGTCTTTAGGAAGTCTGCGACCACTTTCATCTCATTGCGAGCGCCGTGCGCGTCGACCCTCGAACCAGCTAAAGGGAACTTCGTCGAAGGGTCGGCCGTCACATCTTTTAAGAACGTCTCAAACTTTTTTATCAAGACCAGCTGCGTCTCGGGCGTTTTCACGCTCTCCACCGTGAAGACCACATCGTCCAGGCTTCGCATTTGCACCAGCGAAAGACGTGACGGTTCAAGCTGCTTCATTTCAGTCGCCTCTCGCGTAGTCGTGGCCCGGCTCCTTTTCTCGTGAACTGGATTCACAATGACCAACGGGTCATTATTGTGCTTCCACTCTACATTCGGTAAATAAGCAGCAAACGCGTTCACAAAAGGGTCATGATAATCCTCGTGGCCGAGCAGGCAGAGGCCGTCGCCCACGCCTCCGATCGTCGCCATGAACGCATCCGCGGCCTCGGACACCGCAGAAAGGCCTCCGTCCTCCCGCGGGACGCGCGTCGGCACCATTCCAGCAGCTAACACTAAAGCTACTGCACCCGACTCACTAAACAAGCGGGCACCTTTGGCGAGGCATGTTAATGACCCTGTCGGTCGAATGAGAGTCGTTTTACTGGGAAAGCTCGTCCCGTGCGGGAAAATGCCGATGACGTGTGGCGGCAAAAACTCGCTTCTATAAGTACCGCCGAAGACGTTCTCGAAGACGTCGCCGTCTAGTCTCGACACGGTGAACATTCCCATTTTGGAGAGATTGTCCGCCAGCGCCTCGCGATGCTCGTCGCTTAGAGCTTCGTCGCCGCCCCATATACTCGAGATGCCACCGTAGCCCGATTGGTCACAGATGACCGCCACAAAACCGCACGTAATCAAGCCCTTCTCGGCGGCCTCCGACCGCCAGACGGCGCGCAGCTCGTCCCGTTCCTTCCTTTCCGCGAGCGCCTCCGCGATCTCGCGCAGCAGCTCGGCCTCGTCGCGCTCGAGGGCGTCTTTGTAGCCCTGGACGGCCGGGAAGGCGTTCACGTCGACCGCGCGCGGGTCGTCCACGGCGAAGTCGAGGGGCACGTCGAGGACGCCCGGCGGGCAGCTCTGGTTCACCATCAACCTGCGTAGAGACGACGGCTTCGTCGCGATCCCGCACATCTCTCTATCTCTGCGAGAATGCGGTCGTTTTGGCTACTTTTTTGGACGTGGGAAACGCCGCCGTCGTCGCGTCGATGGCGTGGTGGTGGGTTGGATTCTACGCAGCAAGACCGACTGGACGTCGACGAGCGTCGAAGGCATGCTCGTCGGCAGGCCAATGTTCGTTTTGTCCTATGTCAAATACAACGTTCAACCAAAAAAAAACGGAAATGATGATCGGACACTGCAGCGGCGCCTCATCGAGCGGCGGCCGCTGGACGACTTCAAAATCGACGACGATCTTGTGGCCGAACATCAGCGCGACGGGGTCCAGCTCGACCAAAATAATAGCAAACGTCAACCGACCCATGAGCGACCAGGGGTCCTCGCGCAGTGTGCAATCGACGGCACGGGACACCAACGTCACGTCGATGTCCTCGAGCGGCTCGCCGGCGAAGAGCCGCCCGTCGCCCGCCATGATGCCGACGAGGTGCAACAGCCCGAGCGACGATCTCATGACGCGCTCGACGCCCTCGGCCGACCGGCGGCCCGGCTTCGCGAGCTCGGCCTGCGTCGCCAGGGCGTAGGCGCGCACGCCGCGCTTCGGACCCTCCTCGGGCACCATTTGCGAGTTGATGTAGTCGACGTAGAAGACGATCGGCCCCTTCCAGTCGCAGCGGCCCGTCTGCGCCGCCAGCATGGCCTCGTCGTGGGGCGTCTCGCACGACCACCACGCGCCCTTGGCGCGGTAGCCGGTTCGCGCCTCGCACCGGTTCAGCATGAACTCGCGCGAGAACGTTTGAGTGACGACGACCAAGTCCGTGCGCCCGGCGACGAGCGCTTGGACGCGCTGGAGGCACGCGGAGTCGTCCCACGTCGCGCCGTGGAAGAGCACGGCCTTGATGGGTTCGGCGGGATCAGACGGCGGCATCCAGCCCGCGGCGCTCGAGGCGAACGACTGCAGATGTTCTAGTTGCGCGACATCGAGCGGCTGTCCTTCCGTCGCGTGTTCCACGGCTACGACGGTGTACGTCTGCGTCGCCGCGCGCGCGACCTCCAGCTGGGAGAACTGGTTGTGCTCCTGCTCCGTAACAGGGATGGCGAAGCAGTGCATGGCTGGATGGATGCTTGCAATTGCGCGTATACGATGATCCTTAGAGCGTCTTGCGCGACGCACTGGCTACGCGCCGCGCTTGCGCCGAGCGCAGGCTGCAAAAATCGGGTTTTGTCGATTTTCTGTTTTGGCCCGGGCGCCCTCCAAAATAACGTCGGAACGGCTAGGGAGGTCTCCGAGCCTCACGCAAGACATGAAGTCAAATCAAGGCCGCCTCCCTAGGCTTCCCGCGGGGGCGTGGGCGGCAGCAGCAAAAACACGCCCCGCAGCCCGGCGGGGTGGAAATTGCCCGGAGGTCTCCATGACAAGTCCGAGGGCCTGTCAGCGAGATAGCAGCCCGAACCGAGAGTAGAACCCATATATTGTATTGACTCTATCTCTCCGACTCTCTCGTGATTTTCATCACTTGATATACCCCCACAGGCACGAGTACGCGAAGTGCCGTACAGCTCCCCAGCTTCCCCGGGACGCTATTATGAAAGTGTCTTGTTGTCAATTGGATGTCAACCCATGCCCAGTTTGGGCTGGGCATGGCCGTCCGGCCAAAAATCGCATCCGAGGCGTATCTCGGGATCCCCTTGCCGTCGCACGAGCGCCGGTAGCAGTGACGTGAGCCGTCTAGGCCTCGCCTCAAAGGCCCCCAAGACATACCTCTGTGGGCCTGGGAATCTCATTGTCCCATTTGTCCCATTAGTGTCTGAGGATATGTCACATGTCTCAAACTTCCGCCAGAGGGTACCGGCGGCATCGGAAAAAATTACTCCCGGAGTGGCCCAGAAACGCCCTACACATCATGCCATTGCGCACCCGCGCGCGTCCGCGTGTAGACCTAGCGACGCGTCCGCACGTAGACCGAGCGGCACCTTCACCCGTAGACCGCGTGGCGCGTCCCGGTGATGCTGTAGCGGAGCCGCGGATACGACATCTAGCTAGCGGCCTGTAAGACACTAGCCAGCAAAGCTCACGCGACTGCAAGCTCTCCTGCGAGCGGTGCACAGCGCAGCACACGCACAGCGCTCGAACACCGCGCCATCGCGACATCGTGAGCACGTCTGCGCCATCGCTGACGACTCTCTCGCGCCGTGGCACTGGGGGAAAGTCCCAGCTGCCGGCTGCAGCAAAGCGTGAGTCGGCTTGGCCGCGTTCGCTACGCGCGGAGCGATCGCATACCTCGGCCGCACCAGTTCGCCACGTAGCGCCGCACTTTCCGCTCGCCGGCGCGCTGATCAAACGCCGGGTCCTCGCGATCGCGACCTGCCGCTGCGGCAGGTACGGGCAGCACGTACTACGGATACGTAATTCTCGGTGACGGGGAACACATCCAGGGCACGCCTTGCATCGCTCTGCTGCAACGGTCTAGACCTTCGCCGCCGAACCGCTGGGCCTACAGGCGACGTCGGCTCTATACAGGCGCGTGAGTCAAAAAGCGGCCACGCCTCCGCCGTGCCGAGCGTCGGGCGCGATCGCGCACATGCACCACGGCCGTCGTCAGCGTCGAGATCATCTCGCGCAGTCCTCGACCTCAGGCGCGCGACGCTTTTGCCGGCTCAGGGCGTCTCGAGAGCCTCCTAGACGTTCGGGAACGTCACAGGCTCGCCACGTCGACCACGGGTTCCCTCGATACGCCAATCTATCAATGCGAGACCTCGCTCTGCGGGGACGCGTTGCTGGCGACGACGCGCTGTGCGGCGGCGCCCTCAAAATCCAGCCGCGGCTTCGCGCTACAGCTCCCCGCGGCCACTCCGCGAGGACGAGGACGTCGCCGCGGGCGAGGCATGATTTCAACGCCGCGGAGCCGTCATTTTGAACGCGACTGCGTTGGATTCAACAAGGACTGCATCTACGGTATCGATCGCGGTGAGTCGGCGCCGGACGCGCCCCGCACCAGTGTTCAAGGGCTACTGTGCGAGACGTACCGCCATCGAAGGCGGCGTTGATGCGCGTGCGCGCGTGCGATGGACGCGCCCGCGCCGGGCAGGAAGCGATGCCACGCGTCCACGCCGTGGCGCCCCGAGAGAGGATGAGCTCAAGTAATCAGATTATATGCCTAGTCCCACTTCATCTTGCGCCAGAGGCGCGCGAGGCCCTTGCGGAAGTCGGCGAGGTGCGAGTGGTTCTTGGCCTCCGCGGCCTTGATCCGCTCGACGTCGTAGCCGACGGCGACGACTCTCTGGATCTCGCCCGACGCGGCGAAATCCGTGAGGATCTTGAGGTCGGCGGGGGGCGGCGGGCCGGGGTAGGCGGCGAGGACGGCGTTTGCGGCGACCATGATGTGCGGCATCTTGTAGGTCAGCAGGCAGAACGAAGGGAGGAGGGCGCCGTACAGCGACGCCATGCTCTGGGAGTTACTTCCCCAGAAACACGAGCTCCAGATGACGACGGGCACGCAGCAGAAGATGATGGTAGCACCAATTACTATATTGAACACGATGATGATGACCACGGCAACAGTGAGGCGACAATCAGACCTGTAGAAGGGCATCTTCTCGTAGAGCCAATTCGTCAAAATGATGATCGACCCATCAAAGCAGCATAAAGCACCTACCTGTTGAAGCAGACCGGCTTCAATGAGCACCAGAGCGAAGGGATAGAACGGCAACTTGACCTTGCGATCACTAAGATGATAAGTCGTGAAATGGGCACAGGCCTCAGCAATCAAGCTTTTGAGCTGCTGATGCGCCAACGAGTGCTCCCGGTGGGCCCAGACGAGGCCCATGATCTTGCGGAGCTCGCGCAGGTTCGGGTGGAACGCCACGGTGAAGACGAGCGTAAATAATTGACACACATAAGTGAGATTGCCGAGGACGAGGAAGAAGCACCAGATCATGATGAGCCAGGGGAGGTCGTGGAAGATGTTGGTGCGGCAGCAGTGCCACCTGCGCGGACGTGGACGTGACGCGAAATCGAAACGCGCGGCGCGAGCCGGCAGGCGGCGGATCAACGTTTTCGACGCGGACGCGCGCGAGCTGATGCCGACGCCCATGAAGCCGTCCGTCACCTTCTCCATGAGCGCGATGGCCTGCTTGCGGTAGTCCAGGGCGATTACTACCGAGTGGTTCAGCTCGACCTCGTCCCACTCGATTGCGTTGCCCTGGTCGTCCAGAGGTGGATGTTCGCGGAAGAACTTCTCGATGTCGGCCTCGCGATTGGCCTGCACGTAGCCGTGGCCGTCGCCGAGTCTCACCTGAACCATTGTCGTAATATATAAATCACTGCTCCCACTTTTTTTAAGAGACGGGTTTTCCGCGCCTTTACACGCGCGCTACGTCGAAAGCGGTCGTCGTTTCGAAGATGAGGGAAGAGCCAAGCCCTCCCGACAGTGCAGTGGTGCGCGCGACCTCGGAAAAGGCCACCAAAGCTTTTTTGGCAAGCAGGAGTGCTAATCAGCAGGCGCCGACCGGCCACGCGGGTGGCGCGGCGCCGTCCCAGGAGGACGCCAAGACCGCGGCGCGAGCCATAGCAAAAAGGGGCGCGGACCTCGTGGGAGTCATGAAGCCCGGCGCCGCGACCGTCGAGCAGATCGCGGGCGCGGTCAAGGCCCACCTCGAGGCGCCCGAGTGGGATTGCGTCGTGGCGTCGCAGGAGTCGTCCGGCCAGGAGCGCTACGACGCGGCGAAGAAGCGCATCGACGACTCCGCGAAGGCGAAGAAGAGCCGGCCGGCGGCCGAGATCACGCAGGGCACGGGGAAGACGCCCGCCAAGGAGTACCCGGCGCACGACGACACGCTCCCCGCGCCCAGGACGGGCGACGTCGAGGTGGTCGAGGCGCCCCTTCGGAGGTTCAGCCTCGAGTACTGAGCATGCGCGCGTTTATTACGCGGTTTAAGTACTGACATCCCCCCGTCATGCGAGCTCGTCGCCCCCCGCGGGCGACGTCGAGGTGGTCGAGGCGCCCCTTCGGAGGTTCAGCCTCGAGAACCCGGAGAGTCAAATTTTGGGATCGCGCTCGACGCCGACGCATGAGTTAGTCTCGCGTTCGTGACCGCTTAAGTGCTCTCTCAAAGCCCAGAGGAGTCCGAGCACACAACAAAACAGACTTAAACTATCACAGGAGGACCTGGCAGAACTCCTCCAGGCCGCCCGAAGAATCTGAGCCCTGGAGGAAGACGGGCACCGTCCGCAGATGAGAAACATGGTCGGGATCCAACGCCTCCGCGGCGGATTTAGAGAGAAGGACGCCGTGCTGGGCGCAGAGCCGCGCGGCCACACCCACACATGAGCCGGCCACGACCCCCTCGTAGACCGGGCCGCACGCGACGCCGAAGCCCACCTTGATCCCCTCCAGCGCTTTGCGAGAGGCCAGCACCGCGTCCAAGGCTCGAGACACGCACGCGTCGAAAATATACAGCGTGTCCGACCCCGCCGCGCGCCTGCCTCCTTTCGAGGTCAGCACCTCTTCCAGGACATCTAACGCCCGGCGCCGCTCGACGTAGAGGCGACTCGTACTTCTCAAGGACGCGTCGAAGTACACCATCGCCACGACCACGACCCTATCAATTGGTTCTGAGAGAACCACGTCGCACGAATCGCGAGGCAGCGACAACGAGGGCCAGGGCGCCCTTAAATAACCTCCTTCGATGCGCGTCCAGGCCTCGCCGTCGTCATCGAGGCCTTCCCGCTTCAGTCTATCATGAAACGCGTCCGAAACGCAACACCGCGGCTCGTCCGCTGCGACGCATTCGACGAGCTCACATAACACGTTCCATGAGTCACCATGGGGCCGCCCCGACGGGTACTCCGTCGCGACGGCATCACTACTAAAGTGCAGCGCCGCCCGACAGCCCGGCCCGACGGTGGCGACGACGCGCGCACAAAACGCGAGCGCGATGCCACACCGCCCGAAGGAACACCGGAGCTGGTCCGCCTCCCAGTGCGCGTCCAAGGCCGTCTCCCCAAGCTTCGCGTCGTCACAAATACGTCTCATTCTCAGAATGACGCGACGGGCCGCTCCCACATCACAATTTTTCAGGGCTTCTTCCACACAACCCCTGGCGTCGATCAAAACAACGCACCGCGGGGCCTCGCTTACACTTCCAACATAGTCGTTCGACGCGATGGCGCGCTCCGCGTCCGCTTCACTGCTCTCGTCGCCGTCGTCCGCCGTGCCGCCGACGCCCTCACCCAACCGCTTCAGCAGCCGCGGCGTGAGGGCGAGTTGCGCATCCTGCCAGGGGTGGTGGTGGAAGTGCGCCGCGTAGTCATCGATGCGCTGCGGCCGCGGCCGGCGGCCCCGGCGCCTGCCCTGGCTGCTTTCAATGAAGAGGCGGAAGGCCATGCTCAGGCTGCCCCGTTGACGATAGGCATCCCGTGCTCGCGTCGCCGGCGGAGACGTGCGTTCCTACGCTTCGTAGCTGCCTCTCTGGCGTTTTGCTCTCGAACACAGCGCGCGCGTTGCTGCCTCTCCGAGGCTCATCCTTCAGAATCCCTCTGTCAGGCCACTACGAGTCCCCATCACTGCGGCAGTCCTCGGTCCGACCAGAGACCGGTGCGTGCGGGTTCGTCGATCGGGGCGCTGGTCCGCTGGACACAGCCTCCGGCTCTCTCTGCGACGCCCGCGCGCCACGGACGCGTCGCGCGGCCCCGGGACCGCCGACGCGCGCCTTGACCCGCAACTTGTCTGCCCGTGCGCACCCACGAATCGAGGGCAGCCCCCTGAGGCAAAATGATCAGACTCCTCGCCATCACGGCCGTCGGCGCCGCCCAGGAGCCGCAGCGCTTCCATATTAGGGGAGGCCAGGTCCACGAGGGGGGCTACCCCTCGAACCACTGGCACCGTTTTGATCATTACCGCCTGAAATTCCACCAGACGGTACAACGATATTGGCCCGCCAAAACCACACAAAATAAGTATGATGGTGCCCACTGGGGCTCGCGCGAGGACGGCAAGAAGTACTTCTGGGAGGCCGGCTGGGTCGACGACGGCATGTTCGATCCCAGGGAGCACGACCCCCGGTTCATGGTGACCAACGCGACACGTCGTAGGAGGCTAGAAGAGAACCGCTGCGAGGCCGCGGACATCTGCTGTTCTTTATGTAAAAATGATTTACAAACATGCTGGCGCATGGCCGGGTACCTGGTCGAGGACAAGTACTACCCGTCCGAGCAATCTGTCACTGGTTCGTGTGACGACATCGACCGGCGCGTAGCCAACTTGGACGTCTTCGGCCCGTCGAAGACCTTCCGGGACAACGACCTCTGCCGAAGATTGGTCAATGAGTACATGTGCCTCTGGTGGGGCTCGGAGGGCGTCGACCAGTCGAGCGAGAACCACTGCTCGTCGAAGGGTGTGATCCTCGTGGCGCCGTGCCGGCCGTTCTGCGTCCAGGTCGCGATCCAGTGCGCGAACTCCCTCGACTACCAGCGCCTCTGCCAGGCCATCCCGTGCCCGCCGATCGAGGAGACGTGCATGCCCGAGCCCCGATCCGTCGCGACGGTCACTTTATCAAAGACGATGGCCTGCTACGTCTACCGCTACTCGACGCTCGCGAACATGCAACAACAGGACTACATTCCAGGCAACAGCCGCGCGGGCGCGCTGGCGCCGTCCCTCCTATCTCTCCTAATTTTATTATTGTAGATTACGCCTCTCTCTCAACTTCCTGTGTTGCCAGACCTGTGTGGAAATCAAATTTCGGGCGCCCCACGCCATCGACGCGACGTGCTTTCCATAGCTGCGTCTACGCGATGGCGTGGTGATTCCACGCCATCGACGCGACATTGTCCCCATGGCCACGTCGGATAACCTAACTCACTGGTTGATTTCCACACAGTGCCAGACGCAGCAGCCGCAGATCGTCACAGCCCAGCCCTCTATTCGCGACGCGTACAACTCCTCGCTGAAAAAGAGGAAGGCGATCGTGAGCAAAGCAATATCTTTGAGCAGAGAGTAGAGCGCGTAGTTCACCGCCGACAGTGTACCGATGAATCGGAGCATCGTCAGATTGAATCCGACGCTACAAGCGCAGTCCAGCAGCAACAGCCACCACGGCAACGACGCTACACAGGACGACAAAGAATCAATAGGTGTCCACTCGGTCACCGCCGCGATGACAAATAAAAACACCGCGGAACACGGCATGACGTAGAGCATCGTCGTCAGGGGGTTAAACCTAACTTCTTCGAAATCCCGAGCTTGGATCACCTGGAGCCCGACGGCGTAGACGGCGTTCGCGACCGATGCGGCCAGAATACAAAAAACACCCCGCAAAGCGTGGGTGGACGCATCGTCGTCCGACGTCGACGCCGTCAGCGCGACGCTCCCGAACACGATCAAAAAATTCAGGGCCTTGTACTTTGACAAGAGTGAAGGGTCGTTCACAACACTCAACCCGTAGATGATGGGCCCGGCCACGGGCTTGAGCATCTGGACGTACCCCGGCGCCAGGTACACATAAGATAAATTCCCGGCCCAGAGGTAGATCGCAAAGGTCGCGGCCAGCGGGACGAGCCACTTGACGTAGATCCGCCATGAGATGTCGAGGGGCCGCGTCATCTGCAGGACGTGCGTACAGACGTAAGCTACCACAAAGCAGGCAAATTGTTGCACGGCCGTGATTGTTGCGGGCAGCGGACATAAATCATCGAGAATATAAGCGTTCACGTAGACGATCGCCGCCGACCAGCCGAACATACCTAACGCTAATGCCAGCGCTTCCTTGCTCTGCGTGTCGTGCGTCTTAGATATGGGCTGGTTCGTCTTGAGTCCTAAAGTCGCGTCCGAGACCTCCATTTGTCCTAGTTCGTGGGTGTAGCTGCCCAGGAGCAGCATTAGGAGGCCGAGGGCGATGAGCGTCTTCGTCCAGCTCAAATCATTCACGAAAGCGCCGAGGCCGACCTCGAGGTCGTACGTGTCGTCTGCCAATGTGGCGTTGACGTCGTCGTCCGCCATCCTGGCGTTTCGCTTTTTGGCCTACGGGCCAATGCGTTGGTGGTCCCGAGCTTGTGTCGGCGGGATGGCGACGTCGATCTTTGGCGCGCGCGCGAGATAATGGTATGCTGTATCAAGGTGTTGGTTGTGATGTGTGATGCTGTGATGCTGCCCTTGGCTATAGCGATGGATACCGTGCTAGCAGCCCTTGCGCAGCAGTGGCGCCGTGGCTGCAGCGCCAAGCTGGGACCCGTAATCGGCGGGCGCGTATGCGCTTTGCGAGAGAGGTGGTGATGGTGCCGAAACAAGCAAGTTTACCTGAGCGGAAGGAGAGATATTTTTGCGTCGCGAGCGCCTGCTAGAGCAAT
Source organism: Pelagomonas calceolata (assembly GCA_918797485.1). NCBI lineage: Eukaryota > Pelagophyceae > Pelagomonadales > Pelagomonadaceae > Pelagomonas > Pelagomonas calceolata. The sequence continues at coordinate 2,173,565 of CAKKNE010000003.1, read as the reverse complement.
GGTGGAGTCTCCGAGGGAATATATAGAATCGATGAAAACCGACCCCCAGCAGTGAGACTCTAGAGCTCTGTGAGAGGTCAATTGTGAGCGCAATTGTGAGACGCCTTGGGCGGCACGATGAGCGTTGATCGCTTGGTTGGGGAAGATATTTGCAAGCCGGATGAAATATTATGGGGCGGCGACGAGACTGAAGGCATGCGCAGCCTCGGTATGTCCCTGCGCTTCGCGCCTGGCGTCGAGCACTGTGCCTCCGTAGCGGCCCTGCAGCCGCAGACGTTGAAAGTCACACGCGAGAGAGAGATGGACTGCGCGGGAGGCCACGTCGTCTGTTTGCACCCGGTTCCGACGGAGGAGCCGGCCAACGGCATGCTTTCACCGATTATCGCCGTCGGCGGCCGGTGTGTCCTACAAGCTGGCGACATTGCCAAATCCCGCAAGAACTTTGAACTCTTTGAACTGACTAAAGAGTGGCCGGGGCCCGAAGTGTCCGAACAGTGCCCGCACTGCGGCGCGCGGCACGTTGAATCGGACGTCAAGACGTACATGTTGCTTTGGATGCCCCTTTTTCGAGAAGGCAAGGCGATCCTTTGCGGCAGGACGCAGCGGATACAGAAGAAACTGCATATGACCATCATGCCGCGATTGGTCTGCGAGCCGTGTTTTGCGGCGATTGCTGGGACCTTGTCGTGCGAGGTGCTGCGCGGCAATGAGACGGTCGAGTTGAGCGTTGCCGAGCTGCTCCCGGCGGTGCTCACGGCGTCGTTGCCTGGTTACGACCACGACGATTGTCCTGGCGTCACCTGGCTCAGCACGCAGTGGCGCGAGCTCGGTTTGCTCGAAGCATTTAAGGCGTACTTTGGACAGCAGATGGCTGAGGGGATGGGAGGAAAATTCGTCCAGCCCGGCGGCACCGGCGGTCAAGTCGAGTTCAACGAAAAGTCCGCCGCGGGTCGCACCTGCGACATGTGCGGCGCGCGGCACCGCGACGGTCCGACGCGCTTGCACCGGTGCACCGACTGCGAGCACGCGTTCTACTGCTCCCGCACGTGCCAGAAGGCCGCCTGGCCGGACCACCGCGCCTTCTGCAAGGAGCGGCAAGCCAAACGCGAGCGGCTCCGCGAGGAGATAAGGCAGGCCGAGCTCGCAAAGAAACGCGAGGAGGCCAAGTTGGCCGAGCAGCTGGCGCAGGCCAGGCTCGAAGCCGAGGCCGCCGCGCGCGATTCGTTCCTGCCCGCGGCGGCGGCGACGCCGACGCGCAAGAAGAAGTCGGCGGGGTCGAAAAAGAAGAAGGGCTCGAAGCGAAAGTGAGTGCGGCGCTGTGCTGTGAGTAATTCTGATTCTGTAGCTAATACTTAACACATACACAGTTACTCCATCGCGTCGACCTTGCGGAGCAGGGCGTAGTCCATCGCGTACATCTTCCGCACGCGGGTCAAGAGAGAGGGCGTGTAATGCATCGAGAAGGCCTCGGAGGCGGCCTTCGCGCGGAGTTGCGCGCCCGCGAAGATCGAGGCCCGCGACTTGTGGGCGCCCCAGCCCTTCTCGCCGTAGCGGTCCCAGGCGCCCAGCGACTCGAGCAGGCGCCGCGCGTCGGCCTGGATTCGTGTAAACTGCCCTACAAAATCATAGCGCTCCAACAACATCTCGTTGTTGCACAGGTACCGCTGCGGCCGCCAGTGCGGGTCCGCTTTTCTGTCTAAACGGATGCGTGAGACGAATTCCCCAAATGTGACGTTTTCTCCTCTGCCGAGGATGCGGTTGCGGTAGGCCGACAGCAGCCGCTGCGCGGGATCCCGGAAGAAGACGGCCCACGTGTAGCGCCGATCATCCACAAGTGCTTGGGCCTTCTGCAGGCTCAGCTTCGAGACGAGATGCTTATCACGATCCGCCACCGCGAGCGCCGACCGCTGCGGGTCGCGCCGCCAGTGGCTCGAGTTGCCCATTCGTAGAATCAATCGTGCTAATTCAGTAGAACCAACCTTGGGGATGGCGCAGAGCACCAGCCCATGCGTGTGGTCCACGAAGACGTGGTGGCCGAAGGCGTCGCGCTGCTTCCGCGTGAGCCGCGGGAACGGCGCCTCCTGCTCCATCGGTCGTCGCAAGTGGTGGCTCCCCGCGTCGGCGGTATCGGGCAGCAGGAGGTGGTGGCTCAATCCTAGTAATGCCATCGCCGCGACGCCGGCGGCGACGATGCCCCTCACATTAACGTCGCGGTCCTGCGACGCGAGGCGCTCGCGCCGCCGGCGCCGCGCCGCCCGCCGCTCCTCCGTCGTCGTATCGAGCATCATGGTTCCATCAACGACACGTCTGTTCTTGCATTTTGGGCTGCCCAAGGCTGCCAAATTTAAAGCAAAACCGGAGAGCTAGCGGCATGTAACACACTAGCAAGCTAAAGCTCGACGGCTTGCCTGGCGGGCTATACTCCCGTCCAAAAGCCCTAGCAGCACGCGATACAGTGGTTTTGCAAAAGCCACAGCCCCAGTTGCAAGCGGCAAACAGCCTCGCCGCCCGGCGGCAACTAGCACCGCTTGCCAGCGAGGTACTGGTTTTGACCTCAGCGCAGCCAAAAAGGCGACGCGACCGCAGCCATGGCGACGAACGGCAAAGCCGCGCCGGGCACGCCCCCGCGCCGGCCCAAGCCCGCGCCCTTCACGCCGAGCAACGCGCGCGGCGAGCGGCCCGCGATCGTGCCCGCGGAGGACGTCGATATGTCCTTTTTCACGGAATTCACGACGTACTTCGCCTACACGTTGCTCATCGCCGTCGGCCACCTGCGGGACTTCTGGGGGCGCTTGACGGGACGGACGCGCTTCGCCACGCTCAAGTCGAAACCACAGACGAAGCTCGCGCCGCTCCTCAAGTCGTGGGAGAACTTCTACACACGTCGTTTGTATGATCGCATCATCGACGTCTTCAACCGGCCCATCTGCTCGTCGCCGTCGGCCTGGATCACGGTGCAGGAGCGCGCGCCGCACCCGGAGACGTCGGAGCTCATCCAGACGGGCAAGGAACGTAGGTGTTTGAACCTGGGCTCCTACAACTATTTAGGATTTGCCGACGACTGGATGAACACTTGTGGAGAACCCGTACTCAAAGCGGCGCGAGAGTGGCCGACGAGTTGTGGAGGCACGAGGACGGGCGTGGGCACGACACCCCTCCACAGGAAGCTCGAAGCGAAAGTCGCGAAGTTCGTGGGCAAGGAGGACGCGGTCGTGTTCAACATGGGCTACGGCACGAATTCGACGACCGTACCGGCGCTGGTGGGAAGAGGTGACCTGATCGTCAGTGATGAGCTCAACCACTCGTCGATCGTCGCTGGGTGTCGGGCCTCCGGCGCCTTGATCCGGTCCTTCAAGCACAACGACGCGAAAGCGCTCGAAGAGGTGCTGCGCGAGGCCATCGCGTACGGGAGACCTCGGACGCGGCGGCCGTGGCGCAAGATCCTCGTCATGGTCGAGGGCATTTATAGCATGGAGGGCGAGATCTGCGACCTGAAGAACATCTCGAAAGTGGCGAAGAAGTACAAGGCGTATTTGTCTGTGTGGACATCAACCAGTGTGTTGGGTGCACCCGATGATTTTTCACCAAGTCATTTCTCGGCGATGACGCGGCCGCGCTGGCTCCGTCGAGCGGTGAGGAACCGACATCGCCACGCCATCGAGCAGGTGTCGCGTCGATGGCGTGGAGGTGGACGCGGTGATTCAGCGCGAACGCCCCGTAAAATTTGATTTCCACACAGGTATTTGTATCTGGATGAGGCCCACTCCATTGGTGCTCTCGGCGACACGGGCAAAGGCTGCTGCGAGCATTGTGGGGTGGATCCGGCGGACGTGGACATTTTGATGGGTACGTTCACGAAGAGTTTTGGCGGGATGGGCGGCTACGTTGCTTCTTCCAAAGCTGTCGTAGACCACCTCCGGAGGACGTGCCCGGGCGTCTTGGCGCATGACGCGATGTCGCCGATCATGTGTGCCCAGGTCCTAAGGGCCCTGGACATTGTCCAAGGTACCGTCAAAGGTTCATTGGGGAGAGAAAAAATCGACGCGCTCAAGTCGAATTCGAACTACTTCCGGTCCGAACTCCAAGCTTTCGGGCTGCACGTGTACGGGGACTGGGACTCGCCCATCGTGCCCGTGCTGCTCTACAACCCGACGAAGATCGCGGCCTTCTCGCGGGAATGTTTTGATCGTGGGTTGGCCGTTGTCGTTGTCGGATTTCCGGCGACGACACTCGTGAAGTCGCGGGCGCGCTTCTGCGTGTCTGCCGGACACACGCGCGAAGACTTGGACGACGCCCTGAAGAAGATCAAGGAGGTCGCGACGCTCATCAAGATCCGCTACAACGTGTCGGGCTTCGGATGAGCTAGCTCCCCTCGGTGCCTAAGGGCGTTTTCGGTTTATTCTAGCGGTGTAAGACACTAGCCAGCAGCGTCAGGAGCTCGCAACCTCGGGCAGAGCTCAGGAGCTATAACGCTGCACTTCTTTCGCCGCTAGTGATCGATCTCTACCACTAAACTTGCCTCGGCAACGTTTGGAGACGCCTGCGTACGCTTCCGCCGCTACAAGACAGCACCCACAGCATGCGCCTCATCTCAGGCGCATTGCTGCTCTGCGCGGGCACCTTTGCACAACAGCAGCCAGACGCCATCGTCGACTTCGAGGTCCAACTAAAACCAGGCGAACCAATCGAAACCTTCGCCGTCCACGTCTATCGGAAGTGGGCGCCGAAGGGGGCATCAAGATTCCTCAAACTCGTCGACGACGGCCATTTTGATGGATGCGCCTTTTTTCGCGTTATCAACCGATTCATGGCCCAATTTGGTATTAATGGCGACCCGGAGAGACAAGGAAGATGGCGGCGGAAGTCGATCCAAGACGAGGTGGCGGGAGAACACGTGCCTAAGTCGAACACGCGCGGTCGTATTACATTTGCGCACGCGGGCCCGAACAGCCGGTCGACGCAGCTTTTCATCAATTTTGGTGATAATTCCAGGTTAGATAGGGAGAACTTCCCGCCCTTCGGCGAAGTCGATGAAGCGGGCATGAGCGTTGTTGATAGATTACACGTGACGGGCGAGGGCGGGCCCAAGGGCCCGGGGCCGTCGCAGGGCAAGATCAACAACCAGGGCGACGCGTATCTGTCGAAGGAGTTCCCCGAGCTGTCCAAAATCGTCTCGGCGAGGCGGCGCCCCGAGGCCCTGGTTCCTCATCGGAAAGGCGATATTGATGGAGACGGCAAGCTCGACGGCAAGGACACGGCGATTCTCGAGCACTACGCGCGGCTGCGGGGCGCGACGCTGGCGCCCGTCGCAGCAAAGCCGGCAGAGATGCCGGCCGCCGCGTCTGGCGACGACGGGTTTTATGTGTGGTTCGCCGCGGCCACCCTGTTCTTCGTCGTCGCATCGCTCCGAAGGCGGCGCGCCGCAAAGGAATCTTAGCTAAAGAACTAAAAGTAATTACTGCATCAAATTCGCCACCACCGCCGTGTGATGCCGGTACTCGTGCGACGACCGCGCCATCACAACGCGCGCCACCGCGAGCATTGCCGTCGCCGGTAGGGCGTCGAGCCGCGCCTTCGATATGACGAGGAGGCGCGCGTCCGTCAGAGCGGTAAACGTGAGGTGATGCGAGTGCCCGGTAAAGGCAGACAGGTAGCCGTGGAGGCTGCCCGGCCCCGAGGGCTCGACCTCTCTATCATGGCCACCCGCGAACACGACGGAAGGGCGCGACCGCAGCGACGTCCTAAGTCTTCCAGACACGACCAGAGCTATTCCCGATGCGGGATCGCCGGCGTTCCAGATGGTCTCGCCCGCTTCCACATCAACAATCTCAAAAGCACTTTCGATGCAGTGGAACCACCCGTCGGGCGCCGCAGCAAAGGTCCGTCTCAACATAGCCGCGGGATCGGACGGCGGCGGCGGCAGGCGCCGCGCGCTCCGGAGGTGGAGCGATTCCGCGTATTCCAGGGCACCATATACGTACTCGAAGGCTTTGATCGCGTCTTTCGCGTCATCGGCGTCGAAGAATCCGGCCCGCGCCAGCACCTGTGCGGACAGAGACAATGTTGCGTCGATGACGTGCGGCCGACGCGGTCGATTTGAGTTGCGCACAGGCCAGCACCTGCTCGCACTCGGCGGGCAACGCGGCGACGAGCAGGACCGCGTCGTGCTCGTCATGCGCAATGCGCTTGAGAGACAATAGCCCCCGCGTGGCCGAATCGTCCACATCCGACACGCGCGCGAAATCCAACACGACGATGACACGCGCGCCAGCCGTGCGCGCAATCCTTCCCATAGCCACCTCGACGTCGTCGGTCGAAGCCGACCGCGTGCGGCCTAAGGCGCTCGAAACGTCGTCAATGAGTCCAATAACCCTTGGTAATCTACAGCGCTACGCAGAAAGCAAGGCAGTGTTGCGAAAAACGATGCCCTTGGCGCGACGCGTTCTGGGAGAGAGTCATGAACTCACGCTCACGGTGAGACAGAATTACGCGGCGGTGCTCTGCAATGACCCCAGCGCCACGCTCGACGATATGCGCGAGGCTGTAACGACGCTCGAGGAGTCGGAACGCGTCGCGCGGCGCGTGTACGGCGGCGCGCATCCGCTCGCATCGGGGATTGAGCACGCCCTGCGAAACGCGCGAGCCGCGCTCCGCGCCCGCGAGACGCCGCCGGAGGCAGTCTAATAAGCAAAAATGAATTATCTCCAAGCCCCCTTGGGCCCCTCGCGCGACGGCAGCGTCGTCGGCGCCGCCGCCGCCCCCGGCACGGCCGCCGACTCGCGGTCGAGGTGTTCCGCGAGCGCCGCGTAATGCTGCGCGTCGGCGGCGGCATCCGTCGCGCCGCCGCTCGAAGCTGCACGTGTCGGCGGCGCCGCGCCGCCGAACTTCTCGGCCACGGCCAGCGCGGCGCTCGCGAACGCGCGGAGGTGGTCCTCGGCCGCGGCGAGGGCGAGCTTCGCGGCCGCGGGGCAGCCCTCCTCGTTCGCCGAGTCGACGACGACCGCGGCAGCTAGAAGGGCCGCGCCGCGCGCCGAGTCGAGGCGTCTCAACGACACGCCGGCGTGCTCCTTGATCGAGTCCTTTAGCGACGCCGCGCGCAACTTCTCGCGCAGCGCGTCGTTCTCGGCCGTCGCCTTCGCCGCGGCCGCCCGGGCCTCCTTCAGCTCCGCGTCGCGCTTGTCGAGCGTCGCTTCGAGCGCTTGCAGCGCGCGGCGGCTCTCGCGGGCGTCGGCGATGGCCCGCTTGCGGGCGGCCGACGCGCAGGCCGCGACGGCGCGCGCGTCGGCGAGCTGGCGCTTCCTGGCGCTAGCGGCGGCTGTTGCGGCGGGCGACGTCGGCGCGCGCGCCGCCGCGGCGCCCGCGCGGGCCGCCGCGTCCGGCTTCGACGGCGTCACGGCGGGCCGCGCCGTCATCGTCCGCCGCGGCGGCGCCTTGAAATCCTCGGAGCCGAACGCCGGCTTGATGTTGTTCGTCCGCGGCGGCGGAATCGTCGTCGGCGACCACGGTTTGTCTCCGGGCGTGGGGAGGAACAGCTTGTGGCCCTCGCGTCGTCGCCGATTCGACTCGTCCCGCGCGACCGCCAGCAGCTGCTTCCAGCGCTCCGGCCCCAGCTCCTGGCGCGTCTGTCGCAGGAGCTCGAGCTCGGCATGAGACAGGGGCGACGCGTCGCGCGTGACGTTCCTGATGAGGAGGTCCCACATGCCCGTGGGGGGCAGCGTCGACGAGGGGGTGCTCATTTTGGTGTTGCGAGGCGCTACGTCCGAGCGCCCGCTGCTTGTATGAAGCTGTGGAGCACGTGGGCGGCAGGCTGCCCTCGCGTTTGTGTCCGGCCTCGCCGCGTGCGTTGTTGTTGGATGGCATTATCTAGCGTACAAGACCACTAGGAAGGACCGATCGTGTTTCACAGGACCACAGCAGTCGAAGCAGTCGAATCGACACTGATTTGCGCCTCCTGAGCCCTTCGGACATTCGTTCTTCATGGCCTGGGACCGCAAGGGCGGCCGCCTGGTGCGCCGCGGGCTGCGGAGCGACGTGACGCCCTCGGAGCTGCCGCGGCGGCGGCGCCGGCGCGCGCGGCCGAAGCCGCGTCGTCACCATCTCGGCACGCTGCCCGATGACATCGCAAAACGAGTCTTCGCGTTCGTCGCGCCGCCCGCCGACCCGATCCCGTTCTTGCGCATCCTGGCGACGGACAGCGCGGTCCGCGGCCTCGTGAACCGCTGCTGCCTCGAGCACCTCAACACGTGCGCCGTGGATGCGGCTGACGGTATACTGCTCATGCGTGCCTTCGCGCGGGCGCGGGCGCCGCTCCGATCTCTCACGGTACACTTGGGCTCGGATGAGGTCCCGATGCTGCGCTGGCTGCTCGAGACATGCGACACGACGAACCTTTCGCGCGTGCGGATCAGCGTGTCGAGGAATGTACGAAGTATGCTCCTTTCGTCGGAGGCGTTGGTCCACGGACACCCTAACGCTGACGGCATCATCGACATCGAAGCGGATGCTTTCGAGGTGCCGACGATGGATGACTTCCGCCGCGTCGTCGCGTGGACGCCCGACCCGACGCTCCGCCCGGCGGTGAGCGCGCTGCGCAGCCTCACGCTGGTCTCGTGCACCGACGACGTCCTGCGGCTGTTCGGTGCCAGCGACGGAAGTCTTGAGCTACCGAACGTGAGAACGCTGCGCATGACCCTGCCGCAAAGGGAGAGACGCTATAGATGGGATGCTGCGACGGGCCTGTCTGTGGAGCTGCCCTCAGTAGTTAACGATTTCGCGCTCCTTAGACGGCTACCTCGACTGCACACGCTCCAATTGAATGGCTGCGCTGACACCCGCATTTCAATTGCGTCGCCGAGCCTGCGAATTCTCGATCTTGCCCGCGCCGCAAAACACTGCTTCATCCATAGCATTGCCTGTCCCATGCTCACGGCCATTTATGTTCGAGACTCGAGCTACGGAACTGGCATTCGTCGTGTGGTGCCGCTGACGGTGGGAATGGCGGAGCACGTTGGACAGTACGAGGGAAGTTGTATCGGCGACCCAGTGATAAAGTGGGCCGAAAAATCGAGGGGTAATGGGTGGGGGGCAGGCGGAGGGGTGGTCTCTGTTCCTGCGGCTGGCAACACGTGGGCCGCGGCACATTACGAGGACATCCCCCACGATTACGGCGGCGAATCAGACTCGGACAGCTTCCGAGTCATCTCCCTTCCAGCGGCCTGCACCGTGCACTTCGGCTCAGACTCGGACTTGGTCACGATCTCCGAGAGGTACGCTCGACTAGTGTAGGTACGTAAGTGCAAATACCAGTAATATATTAAACGCACGATAACTACGTCGACTCGTCCAGGAAGTCCTTCACCTCCGCGGGCGTCAGCACGCGGAAGACGCGGTCCTCGCCCACAATACCAACCTCGATCGTGTGCTCCGTCATCTCCCCTTCAAAGCCCTCGCGCATCGTCAGGAGGGCCGTGTGGATCGCATCATCTAATTCCACGTCGTCGTTGTAGCGCTTCTCCAGGAAACTTCTAGCGTTCTTGAAATTTTTACCAATAGCAGAAGCCTTCCAGCCGTAGTAGGCTCCAGATGGATCCACTTGAAACAATTGGGGCCCCTCGTCGTCGTAGCCCGCGACGAGCAGAGAAATACCAAAAGGTCTCACACCGCCGCTCTGCGTGTACTCCTGCATGACGGACGCCGTGTCCTGGACGAGGGCTTTCACGGGTTTGAGGGCTCGGTACTGTAAAAAGTAAGCTTGGGCCTGCTTCCTAGCTTTCTTCACTAAAACTCGATAGTCGGGCCCGACGCCCGAATACACAAACCCCACGGACGGCGACACCTTCTCGAGCTTCTTCACTTGTTGCACATCTACAAGTTTATTTTGAATTTTTTTGTCCGTGATCAGGACCACGCCGTTCTTGGCCTTGATGCCGATCGACGTCTTGCCTTCCCCAACAGCGGTCAAGGCGTACTCGATCTGGAGCAATTTGCCGCTCCGGCTGAAGGTCGTGAGCGAGTAGGAGTAGCTCGCGTCGGAGGCCATGATTTATGTGGTGCGGCGGCGGCGGCGCGGCGAGTCCGAAGCGCTGCGCGGCGCGGCGTCGGCGCGGCGCGGCGAGTTTCGAGGCGAGGGTGGTCCGCTGACCAAATCGCTGCGCAGTGCCGCGGAGTGGCAAAGCGATGTCGCGCGGGCAACAAAAGGGGTTATAAGCACGCGCAGGCGTCCAGCACTTGGGCGCTTGCGCTTAGCGGGTCCAAAAAGACGGCCGCGCCTGAAAACCAGGGCTAGTGTCTTACCGCTAGGTCGACGAAGCAAAGATCATTCCACGCCTCCCGCGGACGCCGTGCGCAGCGCCAGGCAACCTCAATGCATGCCTAGAAAACACCAGCAAAAGAAAAATGTAGTAAAGTAATCCTAGGGGCCGCTCAGCGCTCGGTTTTGCCTGGCAAATCGACGCGCTACCTGGCGGCCTAGGCTCTCGCACGAAGCCGCGAGACCGACGCCCGACGGAAGCCAGCAGCCCGGCAGCAGCGCCGTCCCGTGCGGAAGAGCGGGGCAGCCCCAGCTGTCGCAGCGAAAAAAGAGGCAGCTTTGCCATCGCGTGCAGAAAGAGCGCGACCGCGGAGCGACCATGCAGCAGGATGCGGTCATGACCTGGGCGCCCGTGGCCCACGAGGGCGAGGAGAAGCCGTCTCCCCGAAGCGCCCATTCGCTCGTGCAGAACGGGTCCGAGGCGTGGATGTTCGGCGGCTGTGATAAAAGACGCCCGCCGGGACCGAACAACGAGCTCTACAAGCTCGACATGTCCGACAAGGAGACTTTTTATTGGATGCGCATCAACGCGAGTAATCCCCCCCCGGCTCGGTGGCACCACACGGCGCACCTCCTAAAAGACAACAAGACCATGTTGGTGTTCGGCGGTTTCAGTGCGGACAAGATCACGCGGTACTTTAATGATTTGTGGTACTTCGACACCGAAGAGGAAACGTGGTCTCAACCTCCCCCAGCAGAGACGGCTCTAGCCGAGGGCAACACCGTACCTACTCTCAAGATGCCCTGGCCGGGAGTACCGACGCCGCGAGGCGCCCACGCCACGTGCCTCGTCAACTCATCTCTATATTTACATGGGGGCTACGGCGGCGGCGGCTTCGCGCGCAAAGATTTCGGCGACTTACATTCGCTAGATCTGGAGACTTATGTGTGGGAGGAGCTCGAGACGACCGGTGATGCGCCCGAGCCGCGATCGGGCCATCAACTCCTGTGTGTGGAAGACCGCGTGCTCTACCTCATGGGCGGCTGGAACAGCAACCGCCAATTTGATGATGTGCGATCTCGGCGTCCCCTTCGTACGCCATCGACGCGACTCGTGTCCATCTCACTTCCACGAGAGTGGTTTCTTTTTCGAGTTTGAGGCCGTTCGGACCGCGCAGGTGCACGTCTTCACGCTCGAGACGCGGGCGTGGTCCCAGCCCGAGTCCGCTTCCGGGGAAGAGAACTTCGGCCCGCCGCGCTGGAACTTTACGGCTGTAAGTGTTTTCGCGGTCCCGTTCTGGAAAATCTTCATGTTCGGCGGTGCTGACTCAGCGTGAGAAATCAGCTTCAACATGACGTGGTCGCTGTGCGGCCGCACGAGAGTCCGCGCGTCCCGCGAGAGCAGTTTCGTGATTGCATGATTCCGCGCAGGCAACTCCGGCGATCTCGTCGACGGTAAACCGACCGGAGTGTACCAGAACGACTTGCAAGTTTTAGAATGTGGCGCCGACGTCTGGAAGCGCCCGGAGACCGTGGGTAGCATACCGCCGCCTCGCAGTGACGCGCCCATGACCTTCGAGAGCGAGTCGGGAACTCTACTCATGTACGGCGGCTGGCAGCACGCCTGGCCCGGCGACTGCCACACGTGCGACGTTCTTGAAGTGGTCGGACCGCCCTACAGTGTCGATTCCATCAGCCCAACAATTGGCCCAGTAACGGGAAACACTTTGTGTGAAATCAAGGGCATGGGCTTCACGTCGGTGCGGGGCGACGTGACCGTTAGATTTGCGTGTGTGAAGGGCTATGAAGAGGGTAGCAATGGCTCCGTGGTCGACGACGCTACTCTCCTAGTGGAGACCCCGAACTACGAGGCGTACGGGCCGTTGGACGTCGAGATCCGCGTCGCCATCGGTAGCAAACCACTTACCAATAGTAAGGTCAGTGCGTCGTATTTCTCCGTAACAGATGCCAATCAATGTCTAGCCTTCGGTCCTGGACTAGTGAATGGGGTACTAGCAGGAACAGAATGTCAAATATGCATCCAGGCCAAGGATTTTACGGGTTCGAATCGTACGTGCGGCATGGACGAGTTCTCCATAAGAATCGAGCCGCCGCCGCCCGACGAGGCGGCTCGCGAGTTAGATGAAGCGGCCATACTAGAGCAATCCAAGTCCGCGGAGGGCTACAACGAGTTGTACGCCATCCAAGACCAAGTGACCGCCGAGGAGGAGCTGAAGGTGCTCGTCATGTTGAGCGACGAGGGCGACGGGACGTACCTCGCGGAATTCGAACCTAGTGTCGCCGGAGAGTATAAAGTGCACATCGAGTTCAACGGGACGTTTGACGGTCCTAGTGGCCCCATTCGCGGTTCTCCATTTACTTTTGTCGCCCAGGAGGCCTACCAATATGTAGCTGACCATCCGAAGGACTTTTCGTACCTCGAGGGCGCGGACCCCGACCAGCGCGCGTTGAACGAGATCAACTCCTTCGACGGGCCTTTACTGATTGCGGATATCGTGGCGAAGATCAAGGGTATCCGAGATTTTGCCGGGAAAAAGAAGCGAGGATTGGCCAAATTGGACCCGCAGAACTACGACGACATGGCGCGGACTCGGCGTCGTCATTGAACTTCAACGTGACGTGGTCTTCATGAAGACGTCGTCATGATCACTGTCCGTGCCACACAGGGTCCGCTCATCGAGGGCAAGGAGCATTTGAGAGACATCGCGCGCGTCGCCGACGAGTACGCCCTCTGCATGGATAGCACCAGAGCTTGCTTACATTACTTAAAAGCTAGACAACTACCAGTAGACAGGCTCTTCGACCAGCTCGGCAAGGCGCTCGCCGACTGGACGGAGGTGCTGGAAAGTGTAGAGCCGAAGGTGAAGGCGATAACGCCGACGACCATTCATTTTGCGGAGAAGACCATGGCGGCCATGTGCGCCTACGAGGAGTCTATACAACAAATGGATACTGATTTCCGGGCCGACAAGTGCTTCCTCCTCGAATGCGGGAGCGAGGACGCGTTCAAGCTCTTGGACACGTACGCGAAGGACTTCGAGAAGGAACTGAAAGTTCTGGAGCACAACGCGAACCTGTGCGCGGTCTTCGAGTTCCCCGAGAAGATCGACGTTGCGAGAGGTGTCTTGGAGACGATGATTCAATTAATAGACGATCAAAGGGACGCCTGGGCCGTGGCGGAAGACGTGGCGGGCTTCATCGGGACGAGTCAAGCCATGCTCTGGCGCGAATTGGTCATCGAGGACATCGAGGACGGCAGCAAGGCCCAGCTCAAGAAGCTGTCTGGTTTGAAGAAGACGGTCAAGAAGACGGGCCTCTACGTCGACGTCAGCAAGAACATCAAGAATTTTATCAATACCATACCACTGATAGCAGCATTGCGGAGCCCGTCGATGCGGCCGCGGCACTGGGAATTGTTAAGAAAGGCGACGGGCAAGGAGTTCGTGCCGCCGCATGAAGACGAAGATTTACAACTGGGCGGACTCCTATCGCTGAATTTGCACGAGTTCAACACCGACGTCGAGGAGATCTGCGACCAGGCGACGAAGGAGGAGAAGATCGAGGCGCGCGCGCCGCGTCCCTTCACGCCGTCGGCGCGCGTCGTGTCCATCAGAGAAGGCGCTGGGTGCTTTTTTGTTCGAGTTTGAGCTGTTTTGAGCTGTTTCGGACCGCGTCGAGCGACCGCGACGCGCCGCGCAGGTCAACCTCGGCGCGCTCAACGAGCGCTGGGTCAAGATCGAGTTCTTGTGCGACTTCTACAAGGGCACGGACGTACCCCTCCTCAAGTTCGGCGAGGAGGACTACGAAGCCCTCGAGAACGACCAGCTCACGGTCCAGGGCATGATGGCTAGTCGTTATATAGCTCAATTCGAGAAGGAGGTGTCCATGTGGTCCGTGGCTCTGCTCAACGTCAGTGACTCGGCGTGAAAAATGAACTTGAACTTGACGTCGTTGTGAAGATGGCGTTCCGCGTCGCCTCGACGTCTTCATTGAGACCGTCAGAGCGTCTCCACGTCTCGCGAATGTACAGAGACAGTTCCGTGACGGCGTCGTTCGACGCAGGTCGCCGACGTCTTCACGACGATCAATGAAATTCAGAGGACCTGGTCCTACCTCGAGCCGTTGTTCATTCATAGTGACGAGGTGAAGCGGGAGCTCCCGGTCGACGCGGAGCGCTTCGCGGGAATTGATGTTGAAATAAAAGATATTCTCACGACGTCGTGGGACACTAGGAACATAAAAGAGGCGCGATCTCGGCGTTTTGAAGTGTTGCGGCGCCTTCACTTCTTCAATACGACTCGTGGCCATCTCACTTCCATGAGAGTGGTTTCTTTTTGGATTTTGGGGCCGTTCGGACCGATTTGACGGAAATGCTCCGCGCAGGCCTGCAACGTCGACGGCATGTTGGAGCGGCTCGAGGGTGAATTAGCCGGTCTCGACTTGTGCAAGAAATCACTCGCGGACTTCCTCGACGGGAGACGACGGCAGTTCCCGAGGTACTACTTCACGTCCGAAGCGGACTTGCTGGATATCCTCTCGAACGGTTCGGTGCCGGAGAAGGTCATGGTCCACACGTCGAAGATCTACCTCTCCACAAAAGTCTTGACACTGAGTGAGGATGAGAGAACCGCGTCGAACCGCCCCATCGCCGTCGGCTTCGTCGCCGGCGTGGGCAAGGAGTACGTGCCCTTCGAGCCGGCCGTCCCGTTGGAGGGGAAAGTGGAAATCTACATGCAGACCGTCTTGGACGCCATGAAAATTACATTGTACGAGAATTTGAAGCGGTGCGATCTCCGCGTTTTGAGGTGCTGCGGCGCCTTCACGCCATCGAGGCGACTCGTGTCCATCAGACGAGGTCGTGGGTAGTTTTTTGAGAGATTTTGAGCTGTTTCGGACCACGTCGGGGCCGTCGCGGCGTGTCAGAGAGCTCGGTCGCGGCGATGGCGTGAGGTTGACGCGGTCGCCGCGACGGCGTCGACGCGATGCCGTACGAGAGTCTACGCGTCGCGTGAGTGCACGGAGACCGAGACCGCGATGCTCCGCGCAGGTCGGTCGTGCGCTACGCCCAGATGGAGCGCAAGCAGTGGGTCATGTTCAAGGAGGGCGGGCGGCCGGCGGACCCGGCCCAAATTATCTTATTGACGCTGGCGATCAACTACGTGCAAGGCGTGGAAGACGCCTTCACAAAGATGCAGGAGGGGAATGCCAACGGTGCTGACTCAGCGTCATTTTCTCTGAATTTCTCAACTTCAACTTCGCGTCGACGGCGCCAATGTGACGTTCCGACACCGTGACGCCGTCGACGAGGCTGTCAGAGCGTCTGCGCGTCGCATGAGGGAGCCGCGGCCGTGTCGTGACGGTGTCCATCAAACACAGGTATGGTCGAGTACAACCAGCTGCAGATCGACGACCTGTCGGATCTCGTTCGATTAACTGGAGGGGATTTAGATGGAGAAAATAGGACGCGCATCATGGTCTGCATCACCATGGATTCCCACGGCCGCGACATCGTGCAAAAGCTCATCCGCGAGAAGGTGAGCGACGCGACGGAGTTCCAGTGGCAGTGCTGACTCAGCGTGATTTCCTTCAATTTCTCAACTTGAACTTCGCGTCGATGGCGTCGTCGCGGTGCCGCACCGCCTCGATGCCCTCTTCATGATCATCCGAGAGTCTGCGCGTCGCGCGAGTGCACGGAGACGGTTTCACGACGCGGTCGTTCGACACAGGTCGCAACTCAAGCACAAGTACCGCGAGACGCCGTCGACGGCGGGCATGATGTGCTTCCCGACCAGAGATCCGCACTTACGGGACCCTCCGGGCAACCCGGAGACGGGTCTCGGCGGTAAAAGGGCGGAGATCGCGATTTGCGACGCGATCATGCCTTATGATTATGAGTACCTGGGCAACGGTCCTAGACTTGTTATTACACCTCTCACAGATCGCATTTATGTGACGGCGACGCAGTCGCTCACGCTCATGATGGGCTGTGCTCCCGCGGGTCCGGCCGGGACCGGCAAGACCGAATCTACGAAGGATCTCGGCAGTGCCCTAGCGAAGGTGGTCTACGTCTTCAACTGCAGTCCCGAAATGGACTACAAGGGCCTCGGGAACATTTTCAAGGGTCTTGGGAGCAGTGGCGCGTGGGGCTGCTTCGACGAGTTCAACCGGCTGATCCCCGAAGTGCTGTCCGTGTGCACGGTGCAGTTCAAGGCCGTGTGTGACGCCATTAAAGCAGGTGCCAGTCGTGTCGTAGTAGAAGGCGACGAAGTAAGCCTAGACTCGACGTGCGGCGCGTACATCACGATGAACCCCGGCTACTTAGGGCGGAGCGCCTTGCCGGAGGGCCTCAAGGCCTTGTTCCGGCCCATGACGGTCATGGTGCCCGACCTCGTTCTCATTTGCGAGAACATGCTCATGGCGCAGGGCTTCGTCGAGGCCAAGTCTCTCGCTTCCAAATTCTACGGTCTCTACTCCCTACTCAAGGAACTCCTCAGCAAGCAACTCCACTACGACTGGGGGTTAAGAGCAGTGAAAAGTGTTTTAGTGATTGCCGGGGCGATGAAACGGGCCGATCCCGACCTCCCGGAAGGCTCCGTGTTGCTCCGAGCTTTACGTGATTCGAACATCCCCAAGATCGTCAAGGAGGACGAGGTCGTGTTTTTTGGGCTGTTGGGGGACCTGTTTCCGGGCCTCAATCCCCCTAGAGCTAGGGATGAAACTTTGGAAGCTAATGTCGTAAGAGCCTGCGAAGAGCTCAACCTCGATCCGGACGACGCGTTTTGTTTAAAATGTGTCCAAATGAAGGAACTGCTCGATATAAGGCACTGCGTCTTCCTCATGGGGCCGGCGGCGGCCGGTAAAAGCGAGTGCTGGCGGATTTTGGCGAAGGCGCGCGAGCTGATGGGCCCGGAGCTCAAGACGGGCATCTGGGACGTGAATCCGAAGGCCGTCGAGACGCAGGAGTTGTATGGGTACATCAGCATGGCGACGCGGGAATGGAAGGACGGCTTGCTGTCGACGGTCATGCGGAACATCGGCGCGATCCCCGACGAGCTCCCGAAGTGGATCATGCTCGACGGTGCTGACTCGGCGTCATTTTCCTTGAATTTCTCAACTTCAACTTCGCGGCGACGGCGTCAACGCGATGCCGCGTCTTGCGAGAGAGCCGCGGCCGTGTCGTGACGGTATCCATCAACCACAGGCGACCTCGACGCGAACTGGATCGAGTCCATGAACAGCGTCATGGACGACAATCGGATGCTCACGCTCGCGTCGAACGAGCGCATCCCGCTCAAGCCCCACATGCGCATGGTCTTCGAGATCCGGGACCTGAAACATGCGACTCCGGCCACGGTCTCGAGAGCTGGTATTCTTTATATTTCTACGAACCAAGGCACGCAGTGGCGAAGCTTAATCAAGTCCTTCGTCAAGCAACGTACCGAGTCGGACGAAGTTAAAGTCTGGCTCCAGGAGCTGTTCGACGAGTACCTCGCCGATTCGCTGTTGTGGCTGTTGCTGAACGTAAAACAGGTTTTGCCGCTCGAGGACATGAATATTGTCCAGTCGATGTTGTACATGCTCGAATTGCTCTTAACACCTCGCAATACGGACACGCGAGAAAATCTCGAAGTAGTTTTTAATTACTGCGCGGTCTGGGCCCTCGGTGCTGACTCAGCGCAGAAAATGAACTTGAACTTGCGGCGATGGCGTCAACGCGACGTCACGCCACCGCGACGCCATCGATGCGGCCGCACGAGAGTCTGTGCGCGGTCGTTTCGCGACGGTGTCGTTCCCACACAGGTGGACCGCTCGGCATGAGCGACGACGGCGTCGACTTCCGGGCGATGATGTCCGACTACTGGACGTCGCAGTGGAAGAACGTCAAGTTCCCGAAGAAGGGGAGTGCGTCGACGGTCTTCGACTACTACTTAGATCCGAAGACGAACGACTTCGAGCCGTGGGTGCCGACTCGGCGTCAAAAGTCAACTTGAACTTGACTTGGTATTGAAGTTGGCGTGATCCCACGAGAGTCCACGCGTCGCGCAGGCCAAGTCTCCTTATTTTTTCAGCATCGACTACGACCCCGCGACGATGAACATGTCCGCGATTACCGTGCCGACGTCGGAAACGTGCTCCGTCGCCTTCTGGATGACGGATCTAGTGAAGAAACACCGACCGGTCATGCTCGCGGGCCCGTCCGGCACCGGGAAGACGCAGCAAGTGAACGGGATCCTCAAGGCCATGGACCCCTCTGCCTTTCTGTCTGCCACCATCAACTTCAACTTCTACACTACCTCTGCGGTTCTTGGGAACACGATGTGTCTCCCACTAGAAAAAAAAACGGGCACGAATTTTGGACCCCCTGGGATTGCGCACTTAGTGTACTTTGTGGACGATCTAAACCTACCAGAAGTGGACAAGTACATGACGCAGTCGGCCATCGCTTTATTGAGGCAGCAGATGGAGTACGGCCACATATATGATATGACCAAATTAGCGCAGAACCCGGTGCCGACGCGGCGTGGAAAGTGAACCTTACGCCATCGACGCGCGTCGTCTTCATCAGAGAAGGCGATGGGTGGTCTCTGGTCCAAATTTGGGCCGTTTCGGGCCGCGTCGGGGCCATCGTCGCGGCGTGTCGGAGAGAGAGCGATCGCGCGCCACGCCGTCGACGCGGTCGCGGCGATGGCGTCTTCATGAGACGGCACCGCCTCGACGCCGTCTTCATGATCACCAGGGCGCCCACGCGTCGGTCCCGCGCAGGTCAAGTCCATCAGCAAGACGCAGGTCGTGGCCTGCATGAACCCGGGCGCGGGCTCCTTCTTCATCAACCCGCGGTTGCAGCGGTGGTTCGTGACCTTTGCCATCGGGATGCCGCAACGAGCCTCGTTAAATGTCATCTACGATACCTTCTTAAATGGGCACCTGTCCAGAGGTTTCGCCGACGAAGTCTTAGCGCTCAAAGATTCCGTCATAAAAGGAGCCATGAACTTACATGGAGAGGTCATGCAGAAGTTCCGGAAGACGGCCGCGAACTTCCACTACGAGTTCAACATCCGGTCCGTGACTCAGTGTTGAAGTTGACCTTGAACTTGATCTGGTGGAGACGATGGCGTCGATGCGACCGCACGAGAGTCTACACGCCTCGTGACGGCGTCGTTCCCACGCAGGCACCTCGCGACGGTCTTCCAAGGTCTGTTGATGGGCCGGCCCGAGCAGATCAACACGGGCGAGAAGCTCGCGCACATGTGGCTCCACGAGTCGGAACGGGTCTACGGGGATCGATTAGTGTCTCCGGAAGATTTGAAGAAGTACAACGACCTGGCGCAAGGTCAAGCTCGCAAGATCTTCAGCCAGTTCCCCGTCGACAAGTTCTACGCCAAGGAGAACGCGGACCCCTTGGTCTTCTGCCACTTCTGCGAGGACATCGAGGAGCACACGTACGACCAGGTCCGTGACTCGGCGTCCCGCCGTGGTGCCTTCACACCATGTGTCGTCTCCGGGAGAGGAGGTCGTGGCTGGTCTCTGGTCCAAATTTGAGTCTCTGGAAGACGTCGGGGCCGTTCGGCGTGTCAGAGAGCGCAGTCGCCTCGATGGCGTCAACGCGACGTCACGCCACCGCGACGCCGTCGATGTGGCTGTGAGAGAGTCTACGCGTCTCATGAATGACCAGAGGCAGTTTCGTGAGCGTCGGTCCGCGCAGGTGCAAGGCGTCGACAAGATGCTCGCCGTGCTGGAAAACGCGCTGGAGCAGTACAACGAGTCGAACGCGGTCATGGATCTTGTGTTATTTGAAGATGCGATGAAGCACATCGTGCCGACTCAGTGTTGAAGTTGAACTTGAACTTGAACGCGATGCCTCGACGCCGTTCCCACGCAGGCGCGCATTTCGAGGATCGTGCTGAACGAGGGCGGCCACGCGCTGCTCGTCGGCGTCGGTGGCAGTGGCAAACAAAGTCTCAGTCGACTCGCGGCCTTCATCTGCCACTACGTCGTCATCCAGATCGTCATCTCGTCGACCTACTCGATCTCCGACCTGAAGGAGGACCTGAAGGTCATGTACACGAAGGCGCGCTCGCCGCGTTTTGAAGTGGTGCCTTCGACTCGTGTCCATCGCACGATGACGTGAAATGCTCCGCGCAGGCCGGGCTCAAGGAGGAGGGCGTCATGTTTTTATTGACGGATTCCCAGATCACGAACGAGCGCTTCCTGATCTACATCAACGACCTACTAGCATCAGGAAATATCCCGGACCTCTTCGCGGTCGATGAGGTCGACGGCATCTGCGGCGCCGTGGGCAACCGCTGTAAAGCCAGTGGAATGGAACCGACGAGGGGAAACTGCTGGGATTTTTACATCGGGGAGATCCGGAAGAACTTACATGTTGTTTTATGCTTCAGTCCCGTGGGAGACGACTTCCGCAATAGAAGCAGGAAGTTTCCCGCGCTCGTGAATAGCACAGTAATCGACTGGTTCCAGCCCTGGCCGGAGGACGCTCTCTTGTCGGTAGGACAGCGCTTCTTAGGAGAAATGGATTTGGGCACACCCTTACAAAGGACAGCTGTGGAAAAGTTCATGCCTTATTCATTTATTGAGACCAATGAATTGGCCAAACGATTTCAAAAAGAAGAGAGGAGACATGTGTACAGTACACCTAAAAGTTTCTTAGAAATGCTGAAGCTGTATCAAGTTTTATTGGAGCACAAGAGAGACACCTCCGATTATAGTATTGGGCGGTTAAAAGCTGGTCTCCAGAAGATGCAAGAAACCGCAGATGCGGTGGCGGAGATCGAAGCTGGGCTCAAGATCACTTTGGAAGACGCCGAGGTCAAGAAGACGAAGGCCGAGGGCATCGCGGAGGTTCATCTCGGCGTTTTGAAGTGTAGAGGTGCCTTGACGCCATCGACGCGACTCGTCTTGATCAGAGAATGCGCTGGGTGTTTTTTTGAGAGATTTTGAGCCGCTTCGGACCGCGTCGCGAGACGGCCCCGAATCGCGTCCGAATGCACTCGAAATCACGAAAGAAACCACCCACGTCATCGTGAGATGGCCACGACGCGCGTCGACCGTCGCACGCCGCCGCACAACCGCAATGCTCCCGCGCAGGTCGTCGGGAAAGAGAAGGCCTTCGTCGAGGGCGAGACGGCCAAGGCCGAGAAAGAAGCTGCTTTGGTGGCCGTGATCCAGAAGGACGTCGGGGAAAAGCAGCGGTCGACGGCCGAAGACTTGGCCAAAGCCGAGCCCGCCGTCGAGGCGGCCATGGCCGCGTTGGACTCGCTCGACCCGAAATCCCTCACGGAGTGCAAGGGCATGATCAAGCCGCCCGGGGGCGTCGATGATGTGTTTGCCGCGAGCATGGTTTTACTAGCAGGAATATACCCGAATATTCAACACAAGAAACTGAAAGTGAAAGATCGGTCCTGGGACGCGGCCAAAAAACAGTGCCTCGGCAACATTAAAGAATACATCGAATATCTGAAGGAGATTAAAGTGAAGGTCGACGAGTCCGCGGACTTATCCGTCCAGATGAAGGAGGTCCGACCGTTAATTGCGTTAGAACATTTTAATGTGGAAACAATTAAAGGAAAGAACAGCGCCGCGGCGGGCGTGACGGGTTTTATTTTGAACATCGTGATCTACTACGATATCGTCGTGACCGTCGAGCCGAAACGGAAAGCTTTAGCCGAGGCGAATGCGCAGTTGGAGGCGGCGAACACGAAGCTCGCCGAAGTAAACGCTCTAGTAAAAGATTTGACGGAGAAATTAGCCGTTTTAACGAAGGAGCTCAACGAGGCCATGGCCGACAAGGCCCAGGTGCGCTCGCGGCGTCCTACGATGTTTTCACTTCACTGAAACGACTCGTGGCCATCTCACGTCCACGAGCGTGGTTTCTTCGTCGAGTTTGAGTGAATTTCGATACGTATCACAGGCCGAGGCCGCCGTGGCCAAGGGCATGCAGAAGTTGGACCTCGCGCAGCGCCTTACGAGCGCTCTAGCTTCCGAGAACGAGCGCTGGAAGGAGTCCGTCGCGCAGATGGAGATCGACCGGAACTTATTAACGGGCGACGTGTTACTAGCGTCGGCCTTCATCAGCTACGCGGGGCCGTTCACGAAGAGTTTCCGCGACTCGTTGATGAGGGGCTTCTTCGAGGCGCAGTGGAAGGCCTTTGGGGGCCTCGCGGAAGGTGCCGACTCGGCGTGAGAAATGACCTTGAACTTGACGTGACGCCGTCGACGCGGCCGCATGAGAGCGTTTCGTGACGGTATCCATCAAACACAGGCATCGAAGAGCCCGAGGGCTACGTCGCGCCGCCCATGTCTCGCGTACTGAATCCCATTTCCGTGCTCGCGACGGCGCAGGAGATCGCGTCGTGGAACCAGGACACGCTGCCGGCGGACCCTGTCAGTACGGAGAACGGGTCCATCGTCTCGAACACGGCGCGGTGGCCTCTGATTATTGACCCGCAACTCCAGGGCATCTCCTGGTTAAGACATAAAGAGGGCCACGCGTCGCGAAACTGCCAGATCGTCCGACTCGGGCAAAAAGATATGATGCGGAAGCTCGAACGAGCCCTGGAGTCGGGACACACGATCATCATCGAGAATCTCGGGGAGAGTTTAGATGCTGTATTAGCTCCCGTAATCCAGCGAGCGACGATCAAACGAGGGAGAACGCTCTACGTCAAAGTAGGAGATTCAGAAGTAGAATTCCACCCCGACTTCCGACTCTACTTACATACCAAATTAAGCAACCCGCACTACCCGCCGGAGATCCAGGCCGAGACCACTCTGATTAATTTTACCGTGACTCAGGCTGGACTAAGTGACCAGCTGAACGTCTTGGTGCTCGGGAAGGAGCGCGCGGACCTCTCGGAGATGTCTGAAGTTTTAGTAAAACAGCAAACGGGCTTCAAGATCAAGATGGTGCTGACTCAGCGTCTTCATTGAACTTCAAGGTGACGTGGTCGCGGCGATGGCGTCGTCGCGATGCCATTTCGCGTCGATGGCGTCGTCAAGATCACACGAGCGTCCACGCGTCGCGTGAGAGTAGTTTCGCGATTGTATATGTGCCACACAGGGCGAGCTCGAGGACGAGATTCTCGATCGGTTGGCCAACGCCGAGGGCGACATCACGGAAGATGTTGAATTAATTGAAGGGCTCGAGGAGACGAAGCGGATCAGCACGGGCCCGTGTGGAAATCAACCAGTGAGTCAGGTGTTGCGTCGACGGCGTCTGGGGGTGCCGTCGAGCCCTCCACGCCATCGACGCGACGCGTTTCCCACTTCTCGCTGAGTGAGAGCGGTCGCGTCGCTATCTCGGCGCCGCGGTCATCTGAGAGGCCCAAACTCGGACACGATCCCCGAGGGATACCCTCGACCGACTGGAGCGAGCAGAACCTCTCTCAGACCACGAGAGACCACGAATTGAAGCACAACTTGAACTTATTTCCACGCAGGCACGGACATCACTAAGAAGTCGGCCGTGGCCAAGGAGACGCAGGCCTCGATCGAGATCACGTCGCGGAAGTACAAGTCCGTCGCTGATAGAAGTTCGATGCTCTTCTTCCTCATGTCGGATCTCGCGAAGATCCACTCGTACTACGTGTATAGTCTGGCGGCCTACACGAAAGTGTTTTATCGCGGCATCGACTTGGTTACTGATAAACCAGAGCCCGAACTCGACGACGAGGGTAACGAGCTGCCGGTGAAGGTTGTGGAACTCAACGACGAGGAGCTCGCGGCGCGGTGCATCGTGCGGACGCGGCGTCCGTTTTTGATGAATGAACTTCAACTTTGGGACGAGGGCGTCTCCATGAGAGTCTACGCGTCTCGTGAATGTGCAGAGGCAGTTTCGTGACGCTGTCGCTCGACGCAGGTACTCAACAAGTCGATCACTTTAACAACTTTTAATTACTTGCGGCGGGGTCTGTTCGAGAAGGACAAGTTGACGGTGGCGACGTTGGTCACGACGCGTATTTTGGTGGACAACGACTTACTACCGGGCGAGGATGTCAGCTACTTGTTCCTCGGCAAGGTAGCAGCCTGTGTCAGCTTATCTTCGCGTCGACGGCGTCGGAGCGCGTCGTCGCGCCCTCCACGCCATCGACGCGACGCGTTCCTCACTTCTCGGCACCGCGGTCCTCGGAGAGGCCCAAACTCGGACACGATCTCCGAGGGATACACTCTTCATCATAGAGAGAGCAGCACCTCACGCACACCACGACACACCTCAAGTTGAAGCACAAGTTGAACTTTGCTTGCCACACAGGTCCACCCCGACCCCGGGAACATGGGCCCCCTCCACGAGTGGATGCCCGAGCAGCTCTGGCCCAAAATTAAGGCCTTGGAGGGCCTGAAGCAGTTTTCAGGATTGGGCGACGCGATGCACTCGGACAGCGACGACTGGCTACAGTGGTTCGACGGGGCGACGCCGGAAGTGGCCAAGTTCCCCGGCGACTGGCAGAAGAACCTGTCGCCGTTCGACCGACTTATTCTCTTGAGAGCCTTGCGGCCGGATAGGTGTTCCAATGCTTTAGCCGCTTGGATCGGCGACGTCATGGGCGCTGACGCAGCGTCTGTTTCCGACCGTTTCCGAACTTCCCACGTCGCCTCGACGCCCTCGTCATGATCACACGAGAGTCTAGACGGCGTCGTTCCCGCGCAGGCAAGGAGTACGTCGAGCAAGCTCCGTTTAACATGCCCGCGACCTACGAGGAGACGAGCCCGCAGACGCCTACTTTTTTTGTATTATTCCCGGGCGTCGATCCCACGCCCTGGGTCGAAGAGTTGGGAAAAGAGCTCGGCATCTCGGAGGCCGAGGGAACGTTCTGCAACATCTCCATGGGCCAGGGCCAAGAAAAACCCGCCGAAGCAATAGTAGAAAGATACGCCAAAAATGGGGGCTGGGTCATGCTCCAGAACTGCCACTTGATGTCCTCTTGGGTTCCATCTTTAGAAAGGTTGTTAGAAGTGGTCCAGGAGGGGGCCCATGCGGATTTCCGGTGCTACATCTCGGCGGAAGCGCCGGGAGCGCTCAGTGGTCCTAATATGCCCGAATCGCTCCTCCAGTCGTGCATCAAGGTCGCAAATGAGGCGCCCGCCGACATCAAGAGCAATCTCACAAGATCCTGGGCGGAGTTCGGCCAGGAGCGCATCGATGCCTCGTCGAAGCCGGACGACTTCAAGGCTTGTTTATTTTCACTCTGTTGGTTCCACTCCATAATATTGGGGAGGCGGCGGTTCGGGCCGCAGGGCTGGTCTCGCGCTTATTCTTTTAACACCGGCGATTTGGTCATTTGTAGCAACGTATTAACGTCGTACATCGACGCCGCCGACGCCGCCGGTTTGGGCGTGCCCTGGGCCGATTTACGGTACATCTTCGGCGAGATCATGTATGGCGGTCACATCACGGACGCGTGGGATCGCCGGACGAACAACACGTACCTGGCGGAGCTCATGAAGCCCGAGTTAAGACCGGAAGGCGAGGCGAAGGTCGGGTTGGAGCTCGGGCCCGGGTTCCCGTCGCCGGATCCCACAACTTTGGACTACGAGGGCTACGCCCAATACATCGACACGAAGATGCCCAAGGAATCGCCGCCGTTGTTTGGACTGCACCCGAACGCGGAGATTGGCTACTTAACATCTTCTACGGCGAATTTATTTTCTACGATCGTCTCGTTAGGAGGCGGCGGCGGCGGCGGCGGCGGCGCGGGCGACGTCGTCAAGGCGACGATGGCCGATCTGTTGGATCGGTGCCCGGAAGAGCTGCAGATGGTCCTGATCGACCAGATGGCCGAGCCGTTGCTAGCTGAACCTTCCCAAGGGCCTTATGTGGTCTGTGCATTACAAGAGTGTAGAAGAATGAACGTGCTCCTAGGCGTGATCACGAAGTCCCTGAGCGACCTCGAGAAGGGCCTCGCCGGCACGCTGAACATGACGCAAGCGATCGAAGATTTAATTGCGGCTCTCACAATCTCCGAGTGGCCCGGGCGCAACCCCTACAGCCAGTGCGCCTGGGAGAAGTTCTCCTGGCCGTCCAAGAAGTCGTTGTTACCGCAATACGCCGACATGATCAAGCGCCATGGGCAA
Source organism: Pelagomonas calceolata (assembly GCA_918797485.1). NCBI lineage: Eukaryota > Pelagophyceae > Pelagomonadales > Pelagomonadaceae > Pelagomonas > Pelagomonas calceolata. The sequence continues at coordinate 2,147,206 of CAKKNE010000003.1, read as the reverse complement.
CTGACGTCGTGGACGGAGACGCTGGCAACACCTATTTCCGTGTGGCTCTCCGGGCTCTTCAACCCGATGGCGTACCTCACGTCCATCCTGCAAGTCACGGCCCGCGCGACCGGTTCGGCCCTGGACGCCATGACCCAGGAGACGCACATGACGACGTACAAAGATGCGCATGCGATTCCTCCTGATAGTACTTTTCCGGAGAACGGCGCGTTCATCCACGGGTTATTTATCGAGGGTGCGCGGTGGCCCTTCGGCGACGAAGTGGAAGAGCCCTACGAGTTCGGCGGCGCGAAGGTCGGCGGCTTCTTACTTGAATCTCGCTTGAAAGAACTAATGCCTCCAGTACCAGTGGTCTACGTCAAGGCCGTGCTCGTCCAGCCGTCCTGGGAGCCCTCGGCCGTTGGATATTTAAGACACGTCGACGACGTCTACGAGGCGCCCGTCTTCATCACGACCGCGCGCGGCGCGACGTACGTGTTCCTCGCGACGCTCAAGACGGTCGTGCCGAAGAACAAGTGGACATTGACAGGAACGGCCCTCATGATGCAGCAGGACGACTAGTTTTTGCTTCCCTCTTCAAGGAGTTAAATACTGGTTATCCGCAATTACTAGTAGTAGTAGAATCATTGGACTTCGGGGGAGGGGCCGTGTACATGTGACTACATCACCGCCGCCGCGAGCGCTGCGACGACGGGGAGGAGGACCGCGCGGGCCGGCGCCGCGTCCGACTCGTAGGGCGTCGGCGCGAGGGTGGGCGCGAGCGTTGGCGCCGGAGACACCGTCGGCGCCGTCGTCGGCATGTGCGTGCAGTCCTCCTCCGTCGCGATGTTGACGAGCTGGACCTGGCTGTTCCGTGACCCGGGTTGGCGCCTTCCAACACGCACCAGCTGGTCGCCCCGGAATCCGTAGAGCGCACTTTCCCCGTCGAGAATCTCCCAGTCTTCGATGGGTTCGACCGTCGTCGTATTGTAGACTGCGAACTCGGTGCCTGACGCGATCGTCCGGCCGAACGCAAAGTACTGCCCCTCGGGGGAAAATGCCGTCAACTTTTTCTAGGTGGAAGAACGTCTTGCCGTCCTTGGATAGCACACTGTTACCCGCCCAGACGAAGCGGCCGTTTATCGCGCTCTCCGCGGCGACGGTCGCCAGCTTACAATCATCTTTCTGTCCCCCGGCGGCGTCGTCGAGCCTACCGCCAGCCTCCTCTTGGATGAGCTCGGCCGACGACGCGCGAAGGCCTAGGAAGGTGACGGCCGCGGCGGCGCCGGCGAGCGCCGCGGCCGCGACCACGACCGCCAGAAGCCCTCTGGCGCGGCGGCGGCTCGTCGGCGCCGCTTCTGTCGCGTCGCTTTCAATAGAACCATACATTGTGGATGTGGATGTGCAGGAGGAAAACTCCGGAAAAATGTTGTAAAAAATAGTGGGACCACTGTAAAAAATAAGACCAAAAAAATAGTAAAAAGTAGCGTTAGTTACACTATTAATCTATTTTTTGCTGTGTTTTGGGGCAGTGGCGCTTTTGGGGCATAGGCAGCCCCCCACAGCGGCTCCCAGCGGCCCAGCAGCTCGTGTTAGGTGCCCGTGACCATGAGCGACGACGAGAGCAGCGACGATGAGCTCGCGCTCACCGGCAGCGATGGTGGCGTCCAGCTCATACTCGACTGGGTTCACGTCCTGCGCAAGGTCATGGAGGGCAAGTGGGACAAGTACTTAGGCGAGGCCGTCAAGAAGAAGGGCGCCAAGGACTCAATCATCGAGGACATCATGTTCTTGCGCAGCATGTCGTCGAGAGAAGCCTTCCAGGGCGCGTTCGAGGACATCATCTCTAAGCGCTGGACGGCGCTCGGCGCCGGGGAGCTCGTGACGCACTTCGAGCGGTTTTACATTGAGGGCTGGGCTGGTTCCTGGTTCATCGGCTTCGCGCCGCCAGGTGTCTGTGTCACTGGGCAGCAGGCCTTGGAAAGCGGACACGCAAAAAAGATAAAGCTGCTGCTCGGCAAAAGTGCGCTCAAGGCGGACCCGGAGCCCTTCCTGCGTTCGTCGATGCCTATAATCACGAAGAGGGCTGGCGAAGACCTGCTCAAACACCCGGTCAGCAGCTTGGCATTCTCGAGCTCTGGTTTCTTTGTTTCGCAAGCGCCCTTGACCGACACGGTCGTCGTGGAGGCGGCTCTCCTCACCGATCGCGGCGCGAGCTTCGAGTTAGATTCCAAGGTGCCAAACGTGCGCCACGTTTATGTGACTTTAGATCCTGCTTCTAAGATGACTTCGAGACGTGCGCGGTTAGTACAAGATTTCATGGATTATGGTGATTTGCGTAGTATCAAGATCAAGGCGAGCGCGAAGCCCGCCGAAATTAAGAGTAAAGGGAACAGCATCCTGGCGGACCTGCGCTGCGTGAGGGTCGAGGTCACTGCAGTCGCTAGTATTGAGGAATCAAATCCGTGTTTTAGAAAGGCGGGTATAGTATTGGATCGTGTCGACGGCAAGTATCCTTCCATCGTTTGCCGGGGGTGTTTTGATTTTGCTAAGGGTGCCAATATGTGCAGACACTGTGTTCTTGTTGCTCATGACATGGGCTATTTGGACATAGAAAAATTGTTAGTACCTACGACGACACCCCGTTTAACCCGCCGAACGTGAGCGCGTACGAGTGCTTCCCGGACGCGACGCGCGCCGCCTGCGACGCGCTCGGCGGCACGGACATCGCGGGCCGCTGGTGCGTCCTCGACGGCGCCTACACGATGATTGGGCCCCTCTGCGACGATCGCGACGTGACGGAGTGCGACGAGATACACCAGCGCCTCAAGCAGGCCTGCGAAGAACCCTTCCATTTCGACGACGTCGAAGGGATTTTCACAGGCCTCGGCGGGACCGACGTCGCCGACGGCACCTTTTGCATCGTCGAAGGGACGTGGGCCGTCGTCGACCTTTATGCTTACGGCGCCCCCTGCAAAGGTGCCACAATCCGCACTGATGGGTCCAATGCTGTCTGCATCGTGGACCTGTCCCTGGACGATCCGGTGGAGTCGGACGCGGCGACGGGATCCGTCCCGCGCGCGCTCCTCGTCCTCGTCCTCCCCGGGCTGTTGGCCCTCGGCTTGTTGTAGCCTCTCTTGTCCTTGATCCCCACTTCCTCATCCTTCCCGTCCTAACAACGAGTATATTTTAGGTGTCCTCAAACGCGAGTCCTCAAACGCTAGGTCAAGTTACACGACGCTAGTCGCGCAGCCCCAGCGCCCGCCGCGACCGCGCGTCGCCGTGCGCGCCGAGCGCCGCGACCGTCGCCGCGAACGGCCCGTATGAGGAATGATGCAGACTCTGCAAAGTGAGCACGGGGAAGAAGGACGTGTGCGCGAGCTCGTAGCCCGCGTCCGTCAGTTGGTTGAGCGTTCCCTTCTGGCGCGTGATCTCGTGCGCGACGCCCTGGAGGCCCGCGCCCATGAAGCTGAGCGACAGGAAGTAGACCCAGGGCTGGTCTAAGAGCAGCGCGGGAACCCAGAGCGCCGAGCCGAACTGGCTGACCAGCGGCAGGTTGTTCCGCGACCTCACTAGCGACCCGACCATAAGCAGCGCTACTACTCCTGCGGCGCCGACCGCCGGCGTGACACCCAACAAACCCACATGGCCGCGGAGGAATAGGCAAAACGCCGTCCGCGCGGCGAGCGCGGCGCAAAACCACGGCGCCCCGGGCCGCTTGAGGTTGTGGTCGGGCAGGTAGAGCCAGTAACAAATCAGCTCGAGCGGGCCCGTGAGGAGCATGAGCGACGCATAGTAGTCTCTCGGCGCCAGGGCCGCGCACCCCCGGCTCGCGACCGCCAGCAGGGCGATGGTGAAGGCTCGCACGCTCGGGGGCGACGGCGTGCGCCCCAGAGCGAGCGCCCACGCGGCCGCCGTGAACGGCGCGACGCTGCGCGTGCCGAGCGTCCGGTCCAGGCAGTCGAGGAGCGCGAAGTTGCCGAAGATCTGCAGGAAGAGGCAGCCCACGTGCAGCCACACGTTCAGGGGGTCCGAGTGGTCGCGGCGGAAGTGGCCGTACGCCATGCCGTACGACGAGCCGGCGACGGCGTTGAGGAAAGGCTTAAACCTGCGTGGAAATCAAATTTCGGGCGCCTCACCAATCGACGCGACGTGCTCCCGTAGCTGCATCTGTGCGATGGCGTGGCGATTCCACACAGGCTAAAACGGGTTGCAGTAGAAGGTGCCCGGCACGTAGATGCACAGCCGGACCAAGGACGACGTAGCCATCTCAGAGGGCGGCGACGTCCAACCCGTGCTCGTAGAGCCACTGGAAGAAGGGCAGCAAGTTCGCGCAGGCCTCGTGGCCCTTCTCGGCGACGCACTCCTTGTAGTTCGGGATGCGCAGCGCCGGCTCTGTGTGGGGTCGACCGGTGGGCTGAGTGACAGCTCGATGGCGTCGAGATTGACGCGAAAAATGATTGCTACGCGGCGGCGTACCGACGAGGACGAATAAGAGCCACGGCGCGATGTTGCGCACAGCGGTGCCCACGTTCGCTTCCTCAGCCTCGGCGCGGAGAATCGTTGTGCGCCGGGCAACGCTGGGGACAGGCGCGCGGAGACGAGTCGTGCGTGCCGGCGGCAGTGTGAGGGCTCTGGCAGCAGCAACAAGGAGCAAGCAGGCTCTGGCCAAGCGCATTGCGAGCTATGGCGGTCGTACTTGGCTGCTTAGGAGGAGTTTGGCAGCTGTGCTCTCGATAATCTGCGCCATGCTAGCGCGCTGTAAGACACTAGCAATTTTCTCCGCCCACTAGTCCTAGCACCGTAACAATATGAACATCACAATCAAAATAGTTAGTCCGGCGCCTCGAAATCCGTCGCCGCCGCCGGCGGGACGTCGTCGTCGCTCTCACTACTCGACGACGACGACGACGACGACGACGACGACGACGCGGGCGGCGCAGGCGGCGCAACTGGCGCGAGCGGCACAGGCGGCGGGAACGGCACGGGCGCCGCCGCCGCGTTCCCGATGCCATACTTGACGCGGAGCTTCTCTAAATCAAGAGACTGAACGCCGCGGTCGCCCACGTCTTCCGCGCAGATCCACACGTTCACGGCGTACTTGACCGTGCCCCGCACGGGGTTGCCGCGATGAATGGTGCGTCCATCAGGCCGCCCGTCCAGGCCGATGTTCGGCCACAAGAGCGCTGCACCAGCTTTTGGCCGCTGCGCAATTTGTAAAGAGGGAAACACCGTCGCACCATTAGGGACACCCTCATCATCGTCGTCGTCCTCATCAATCGACGTCAGGAAGAGTAGCAAAGTTGCGATGCGCCGCGGCGGCACGACCTGGATCGCGCCCGACGGCCGGACCGTCCCCGCGTCGTGGTGATTATCAAAGCGTTGACCGCCCTCGTACCTCACAACTTGCAGGGGCTCGACCTGGTTGGCGCGGCCGCCTATCAACGAAGCGGCCCTTTCAGCCAAGGCGTCGAATGCTGGCAGCGTCCCGCGCGGCACGGCGCAGCTCGTCGACGTTCTTGCTTGGGACCTTGCGCTATCTGCGTAGACGCCGCCGTCAATCCGCGAGTGAGCAAAGCTGGCGGCCGCGGCCCATTGTAACATAGCTTGTCGTTCGCTGGCACTGACAAAGTCCTCTAGCAGATAAACGGGCGGTTCCCGCGCGAGCTGTCTCCCTTGCGAGAGTTTTCCGGAAGGCCCGAGAACCTCCCCAAAACGCTCCGGCAGCGTCTGGTCCATTTCTCCATCCACTAAAGAACCGGTGCTCACGAGCTGCATCAAGACGTCGCCGGCCGCGTCCTCGGCCGTCTCTTCTGATCGTTGTGGTGTCTCGACCACGTCGTTCTGGCCCAGCTGTATCATCGCGTCCCAGTCCTTGCGCAAATCAGGTGATACTTTCGCCCGCAACCATTGGCACGCGCGTGCCCGCGCCGCGCGCCGTGGACCGTCGTCGCGGAAGGCGTTCGTCGTCGTCGCCGCGGCGCAGCTTCTTACCGAATCGGGGTCGCGGCGCCAGGCCGGGTCCATGACGATGTCCGAGACGACGGCTGCGTCGGCGCCCAGGGCCTTGAGGGTGGCGAGGCACTGGGCGGCGTCCATGGCTAGCCGTCGTGCAGACGCAGTCCTTCGCGAACGCGTCGACGACGTCAACGGAGGGCGAGTGCCGTCACGCGTTGCCTAGGCTGCCCTAATGGCTGCCCAAAGCATCGAACAAAATCGAGGTATAGGTACTGAATTTGAATTTGACTTCTCATGTGTTTGTTCAGTGCTGCTCCGGGAGGCCACGGCGTCGTCCCGGACGCCTCTTCCGCGAATCGCCCATACCATATACCATACCAAAAGTACCATACCACAAAGAGAAGACCGCGGCAGCTCGCCATACGTGCGCCGTATAACCTCGCGTGGCAAGTGCTGAGTGGTGTTTGCAGACCTACTCAGCTGTACGCCTTGGGTCGGCCTCAAAAGCTGCACGAAACGGTGCCAGAGACGCTCTATTGGCAGCAGCTGTGTTGCTACCAGGCCGCCGTGGCCGCGTCCCGATAAGATGGCAGCCTTAGCCGAGAAGACGCTCAACAAGAGCACGTCGCAGCACCTGAGTCCGGCGACGCGGCCGTCGAAGTCCCTGTCCATGGAGGACACGACCTCTCCGCGAGCGCGAGCCGGCTCCTGGGACTCCGTTTCTACAGCATCGGGCGGCTTCCTGCCGGAGATCAAGTCCAAGCCCGCCTCGATAAAAGAAACGAGTTCAAGAAGATTGACGGTGGTTATCTTTGGCGCGACGGGAGACTTGGCCAAGAAAAAGCTGTACCCGGCGCTCTATCAACTCATGTTATTGGGCCAACTCCCGCGCGGCGACAAGATTCGAATTGTGGGCTTCGGGAGGAGAGCGGTAGAACTCCAGGGCTTCATCAAGAAACAATGCGCGAACGTCAAAAAAGACGCGAGGCTACCCTTCGAGGACTTCGCGTCTCGACTATTCTTCCACGGCGGCGGCGCCTACGACAAGGCGCCCGGCTTTGAAAGTCTAGCTGTATTACTGGATGAACTGGAACAAGGCCTCCCGACGGATCGACTCTTCTTTTTAAGTGTCCCCCCAACAGTCTTTGGGGCCTGCGCCCAACACGTCAGTGCGTGTTGTCGCGCGCAAGCGCCGAAACGGTGGACTCGATTAATAATAGAGAAGCCCTTCGGGAAGGATTCAGATAGTTTCGCCGAGCTCGACGCCTCTACAAGTGGATCGTGGTCCGAGGACGAGCTGTTCCGCATCGACCACTACTTAGGGAAAGAAGTCGTACTCAATCTCTCAACATTAAGATTCGCGAACCAATTGTTCGAGCCGACCTGGAACAGCAAATGCATCGAGTCCGTAGAAATCACCTTCAAGGAGGACATCGGGACGCAGGGCCGCGGGGGTTATTTTGATGGATTTGGCATCATCCGCGACATCATGCAAAATCATCTACTCCAAGTTTTGGTGTTGTGCGCCATGGAGCCCCCTGCCTCAGATCTACCAGAAGATATTCAGAAAGCAAAAGTAGAGGTCCTGAAGGCCATGAGCATACCGTCGCTCGACGACGCGTTTCTGGCCCAATATACGGAGGACAACTTCATGTCCGAGCCGGGCTATCTCGAAGACCCCGGTGTCCCGGACGACTCCGTAACACCTACGTTTGCGGCAATAGTACTAAAAATAAACAACGAGCGGTGGAAGGGCGTCCCGTTCGTGGTGAAAGCAGGTAAGGGGTTAGATGAGCGCCTCGCCGAGGTTCGGGTCCGATACAAGTCCCAGCCCTACAACAAGTTGTTAGTAGGGCCCCAGGCGAAGAATGAACTCGTGTGTCGGATCCAACCGGATGAAGCTCTTTATTTGAAAACGCACACGAAAAAACCCGGCCTCGAGCAGGAGGTCGAGCCGACGTGCATGGATATGAGGTATGCCTCTACGTTTGGCGGGTCCTATCTAGCTGATGCGTATGAGCGCATGTTTTTGAACGCCGCGAAAGGAGATTCTTCGTTGTTTGTTTCTTCGGGAGAACTGCGGGAGGCGTGGCGGGTCTTCACGCCCTTGTTGCATGCCATTGATAAGACGAGGCCGAAGCCCATCTTGTATGCCTTTGGGGAGCGGAATCCGCGCGGGTTCCGGGACTGGTCGCTGGCTCATTCCGGTGTGAAACAGCGCCAGTCCTTCATGGAGACGCTGTCGGGGTTAAGTGGGGACGCCGGCGCGTTAAGAGCGTATTTTGATAGATACGATGCGGACAAGGACGGGACGTTGCGGGCCGATGAAATTAGAGATTTAGCTCGGTCGTTGTACGACGGGCGCGACCCGCCCGAGAACACGCTGCGCAAGTTCTTCCATCTGGCGCGGGGCTTCGACTTGAAGGACAAGATCACGTTCCAGGACTTCACGTACTTCGCGCGCTGCGCGCGCATCGCGCACAAGTCCAAGCCGCGCGCGTACGAGCGGGACGTGTGCTCGGAGAAGTAGTTTTCGGCGTCTAAACACTTAGAACACACGGTTGTTGCCCCGTGCCGTTTATGGTAGAACGGGAAGCGCCTTCTAAGAAAACACAAACGAAAAGCTTATTCATACAGAACCTCTTGCTACAAGTCTTGCTACTTCCTTCCTGCACGGGTGGGGCAAGCCGCTCTTCACGAGTTCGAGCTGGCACTCGCGCGCGAACGCTTCGTCCGCGAGCTCACCCGTCGCGTTCAGCGGCGGCACGCAGAACCGCCCCCACGTGAGGTACGCGTCGTAGCCCGCGGCGTCGATCTTGTGTAGGACGTCGACCGCGGCCGCCGGGTTGGCGCCCGCGACGCCGTGCTGCTCCGACTCGGCCCAGCGCTTCGCGGGGCCGAACTCGACGGACGCATCGCGGACGCCTCCTCTGCCCAGTAGCTCGAGCGACGACCGGAGGGCGGGGATCTCCACGCCCTCGACGTCGATCTTCAGGAAGTCGATCGTCGCGTCCGCGCCGAAGACCTCGCTGGCGACGAGGTCGACGCTCGCCGTGCGGACCTGCGCCATCATCACTTCTTCGCCGCCCTCGGAGGCCATTCGCGCCGCGCCCAGGGAGGCCGTGCCGCCCTCGTTGAAGTCGTTCGCCGCGCCCAGTTCCGCGATCTCCACCTGTGTGGAAATCAAAATTTTACGGCGCGTTCGTGCAGAATCGTCGCGTCGCCCTCCACGCCATCGACGCGACGCCTGCTCGATGGCGTGGCGATGCCGGTTCCTTACCCCTCGACCGAGCCAGGACGGCCGCGTCATCGCCGAGAGATGACTTAGTGAAGAATTATCGTGCACCCGACACACTGGTTGATTTCCACACAGATCTCCACCACCGCGGGCACGTCGAGCACGGCGTTGTGGTAGACCTCCACGTCGACGCCGTTCGCCAGAGCCGACACCTTGACGAGGCTCGCGAGCGCCGCCTGGGCCTCGACCGCCGCGACGCGCGCGCCCCGGAGCGCCGCGAAGATCGCGAAGATGCCGTGGTTCGCGCCTATGTCTAGCACATTCGGCGTCGCGCCCGGCGCCGCCGCCGCGATGGCGCGGTCCATAGCCTTAAACAGCATCGCCTCGCGCTTGAAGTACCCGGCCACCCGGCCTAATTTTTTTGCAGGGCCTCCCCGTCGCTGCACCCACGGGAGGCCCGGATCCGCCTGCTCGGGCGCCGGCGGTGGCGGGTCCCGGCAGCCCTTCCGCCGGGGATGCTTTTTGCATTCCGGTGGCCGCTGCGCGACGGGACTCGTCGGAGCCGGCGGGGCCGGATTCAGTACCGGAGGCTTGCGCTTGGCGCGGCGCTGAGCCGGCTGCTTGCGCTTGTCACGTCGCCGGCCGATCGCCTGCCAGAGCCGCCAGGAGCGACGCGCCTTGTCGAGCAGCCGCCGCCGCGCCGCCTCCGACGTCGCGACGGTCATGATGGCCAGGGGCACCCATTCCCCATTTTGCCGCTTCTCCGCCGCCCGGTCCCGGCAGAGCTGCGTCTTGGATTTATGTTCGCACTCCACGGACGGCTTGCCGGTCTCGAGTACGCCCCAGCCGCCTCGCATTCCCGCGAGCACGGTCCTCGGATCCGCCCGCACGAGACACGACGCGTCGAAGGTTCCGTGGTGGTCGTGCGACCGCTTTGTTTTTTTCACCGTCGGCGCGCGCAGGCGCAGGACCAGCTCCCTCTTGTTGTAGAAGACGAAGTCGCCGTCCTTGTACTCCCAGCGGCCGCGCGTCCCGGCGGGCAGGTCGCGCAGCGTCGTCGTCCGGTTCTCCGCTACGGTGCCTCCGATCAGTGCTGCCACGAGGGCCAGCTTGCAAGTTGTGCTGCCCATGCGACACGCATGCATGGGATGCGGGCAGCCGCGTTCGAGGGACGGCCGGATAGCCTTCCTTCTTCAGCAGGTCAGTTGACCGCAGGGCTGCAATCTTGGTGCAAAAATGCGTTGCTCTGGCTTGGGGCAGCTTGCAAAATCGACGACAGGGAGTTTTTTGCGAGATGACAGGATGATTTTTGTCATTTTTTGTGCAGATTAGCTAGTGTGTCGATATACTAGCAATTTTTCATTCATCTGCTCTGCTATCTCTCCCCATCTGCTCTGCTTGAGTGAACGTGTACCCTTTCCGCGCACCGCGAGATCACGTGGGATCCAGTAGGAGTGGTGGTGGTGTTATCACAAACGATATTTTACTTCCCTGGCTCTCTGGCCGGGCACCGCCGCGGCGCCGCCGCACCAGGATGATGTAAGTGAACTGTATTAACTCACCCCAGCAGCAGCAGCGCGCCGCCGCGCCGCGTTCCGCCGCTCGCTCTTCCGAAGCTTGCGCTGGAGGCGCGCCTGGACGATGGCCGGGTCGCGCTCAACGACCTTCGCGACGCGGTGCCGCCAGTACCAGCTCTTGCGGTCGGACGCGTCGTCGTGCCGCGCCTCCAGTGATCCGTCCGGGTCCGCCTGGTCGAGCGCGTCGACGACGGCGCACATGTCGTTTAACGAAGAGGCCGTCGAGAGCGCCGTCCGCAGGTCCACGCGCGCCGTCAGGCCCCCGTGAAGGATCTTGAAGAGGTGGCCCCGCGCGTCCGACGTCTCCGCGCCGGTGTCCTCGGCCAGCGCCAGGTACTCGCGCGCCAGGCGCCGCGCGCCGACGTACGCATCGTCTGCGTCGCGGTTGCGGACGAAGAGCGCGGGGTTCGCCAGCAGACCTTCCGAGGACATGACGGCGTCGCAGCCCGTCGCCTCGGCGGCCGCCACTACGTCTCCCAGGTCGCCGATTCCACCATTAGCGATGGTCACGACGTCGCGTGCCGCCAGCGCCTCGCGCACCGCTTTTATTGACGCCCAGTTCGCCGCGCCGGAGAGCTGCTTGTTCTGCTCGCGCGTCCGGCCGTGCACGCATATGAGCGACGCGCCGGCATCGGCGAGGCGCAGGCACCGGTCCGCCGTCTCCCGGACGGCGTTCTCGTCGCCCGGAGGTAATATTCTGACCTTCGCCGTAACAACACGCTCATCAGTCGCAAATTGCGTCCGCAGCGCCCGGATCACGCCGACGGCCGCGTCGGCGTCGCGCTCCCAGAGCCACGCGCCGTACCGTCCCCTGCGCGCGATCTGCTGCGGGCAGCCCAAATTGAGGTCGAGCGCCACGACGTTGTCGACATTATCGCCCGCTAGATGAAGAGTCCGCTCGGCCGCCCTGCAGACCACCGATGCGTCGTGGCCGGCGAACTGCGCGGCCAGCGGCCAGTCGCCACGCCGCGTCGTGAACTGGCGTTCGAGATATTGGATCCCGGAGTCGCCCGCGGCCAGACCGGCGTGCAGCATGGGCGTGTAGCAGAGCCCGGCGCCGTAGCGCCGCGACAGCTCGCGGAAGGCCAGCTCCGACTGATCAACCATGGGGGCGCAGATATATTTGGGCGCGCCGATCGACCGCCACCAGGCCGTGCTCACGGCGCGGGCCGTGGTGAGCATTACCATGGCTGCGATGAGACGGCGCATCAGCAGTCAGTGCTCAGCGGCAGCTGTGCTGGGAGCCCTTAACAGACGAGTGAATTGCGCCAAGCTGTGCAGACACGTTAGTGTATGACCAGGCCGATCTGTGCCGCTGCTCAATGCGCGCGTAGGCGATCACTGTGCCCTTTTTTGCTGCCCAGCCCGCTTGCTCTTTGCAGCGCTAGTGCCTCAAGGCGCTAGCTAGGCGGACAAAGAAAGCTCACTTCGGACGCGGTGCCTTCCCGAGCAGGCCTCTCCTACCTTATCCAACGGCGTTTGCTTTCATCGCCGCCGCCGCCGAGGAGTTTTGTTTTGAGTGCATGACCAGGCAAAACAAGCGTCGCGCCGCATCGATACAACACACGGCGGCTTTGAAATTGATTCCGCAGCGCAAGTCTTGCCACAAAGCGCCAGCGCCGCTCGCCAAGCGCTTTGAGACCGCCTGAAGGTGCAGACCTGTAGTGTTGCCACTGCGGACGCTCGCGGAACGCTCTCGCCGCCGCGCCGCTGCAGAAGCACGAAAACCAAGGAAACGAAAACCGAGGAGATGAAGTTCAGCCTCGCCGCGGGCACGCGCCCCAAGGCGGACGCGTTCGGCCTCAAGAGCGCGGGCCTGAACAGCACCGCCAAGCCCAAGAAGTCGTTCTCGTTCTCGAAGATGATCCCTAGACAGGCCGCGCTCTTCGCCAAGACCATGCGCGGCGGCCCGCCCAAGCTCAAGGCCGAGGCGCGCGTCGCGTCGGCGGCGCCCACGAGCCCCGTCGTCTACGGGCCGCCGCCGCCGCCGGATTTCTCGCGCACGAGCGTCGCGGAGCCGCGGGCGACGCCGCCGAAGCGCCCCGCCGCGGCCGAGGCGACGCCGCCGACGGCCAGCAAGCGCGCGCGCGACGAGAACGAAAGGGCGCCGGACGACATTTACGCCAGGCGCCTCGGCCTCGCAACAGGGCGGCCGGACATCTCGTTGCCGCCGCCCCTCGACTCCGCGGCGCTCGCGCGCGGCGCGACGCCCATCGACGCCGCGGCGCTCGCGCGCGACAAGGCGGCGCGCCGCATGGAGGCGGCGATCGCACGCGCGCGCGCGGCGGGCGTCGCGGGCGTGGACCACTACGACGCCGCCTGGGTCGCGGATTCTGTCAAGAAGGCGTCGTGCCCCGAGACGTTCGCGGACCGCGTCGAGAGCGCCATGGCCAAGCGGGTCGAGGCACAATCGCGGTCGCCCGCCGGGTCGCGGCCGCTCGCGTCGCCGCGCGTCACGTTTACGGAAAGACCAAAACCCAAAACGCCCGCGTCCACCAAGGAGCTCAAGTGCGACAAGTGCGACGGCCCGCACGCGACGGAGGACTGCCCCTTCTTCAAGGGTGATAGGGATGACCACCCGGACGCGCGGAACCGCGCGCCGCACGAGGGGCTGGGCTCCGACGGCGGGCGCGCCGTGCTGCGGCAGGCGCGCGTCGTGCGCCAGCCGGGCGACGGCTCGTGCCTCTTCCACAGCCTGGCGCACGGGCTGCGGGATGCGCGCGTCGCGGACTACGACCACCGGCGGCTGCGGCAAGCATTGATGGACTGGCTCGCGCGGCACGAGGACCTGAAGATCGCGGACACGCCCGTGCGCGACTGGGTCCTCTGGGACGCGAACCAGGCCGTGCCGGCCTACGTCGGCCGCATGCGCATCGGCGGCTGGGGCGGCGGCATCGAGATGGCGGCGTGCGCGCGGAAATTCCGCGTCGACGTCCACGTCTACGAGCGGTCGCCGGCGGGCGCGCGGCACCCCTTCAAGCGCATCTCGCGCTTCGACGCGCCGGCGCGGCCGCCGCGCGGCCGCGTCGACGTGCTCTACTGCGGCGGCGTGCACTACGACGGGCTCGTCGTGCCGCGCGGCGCGGTGTACGAGCTCGACGGCGGCGCGCCGACGCCGTCGCCGCGGTCGCCGCCCTTCTCGCCGCGCTCGAACTTCTCGCCGGTCGGCGGCGGCTACCGGTCCTTCGGCAGCCCGGCGAACCGCTACGGCGGCGGCCACGGCTACGGCCGGAAGCAGGTCGGCTACGGCTTCCGGTCGCCGCAGTCGCGATGGTAGGTGGTTTAAACTTAAGCAATTGTAACAAACAAACTCCCATGCGCCTCACGAGGCTATCCTCCTACAAGGGACTCGCTTCGATCCGTGGTTGGAATGCTAGTGTGTGATTACGCTAGAAGCGCGTGCTCCACTTTTCAGGTCTCGTACGCGTCGCCATTGCACGCCTGAACCCAGCACTCGCACGCCAGCCTCCAGACACTCTCTGGTTCCCCCTGCACAGCTTTGCGCGACAGATAGGAGCTCATAGCTACAGAGAGGCGCATCTTGCTCAGTGGGCGCATCATGCTCCGCAGCCGGCGCGGCATCGTTATCCTAGCTTGCCTCTTCGCGACCGCCGACGCGCTGGCGAAATGGAACGTGGCGCTCAACCTCGGCCGCGAGCCGGGCAGTTCGATGCCCGAGAGCTGGGCGGCGAGCGGCGCGCGCTTCTTCCTGCAGACGCAGATCGAGTTCGGCGACGATCCTGCGGCCGAGGAGCCGTTCCTCGGCCGCGGCCGCGCGCCGCGCTGCGTCACTGCGGAAAGCGCGTCTTTTACCGGCGTCGGAGGTCGGCGGGAGGTGGCCGTCGGCAGCGGGGCATGGGTCCTGGCGCGCGATCGGGCACCAAGTGTGCTGCGCTTCTGGCTCGACTTTTCGGGGGCGACGGACGTCGAGTCGCGCGGCGTCGCGCTCCCGGCCGAGAAGCTCTACTTCACGGCGTCGGCCTTCGACGCGGCTGACGTGGCCGACGCGCGGCGCGACTTGCTACCGGCGAATCAGAAACGGGCGGCGGCGCAGGCGGAGGTCGACGAGGTCCGCGAGGGCCCGAACCTGTTCGCGCTTGCCAAAAAAATGGACGCCCTCGCCGCGGCGCAGTCGGCCGTCGAGCGCGTCGAGGAGCGCCTGCCGAAGGTGCGGGACCCGAACGCGGGCGCGCTCCCGGGCGAGGCCAAACTGTTCGTGGACCAGGGCCCAATCAGCGTCAAGCGACCAGGGCTCTTCGGCCCGTTCTCGCGCGAGAAGTACTTCATCGTCGGGACCTTCTCGCTGACGCCCGTGCTCGAGGGCGCCGAGCTCGCCGCGTCGAAGCGGCTGTATTATTAGTTCTAATTATTCTTAAAGTCTAATATTGACTCTACGGCGGCGTCGACGGCGTCTAAAGACGAGTGCTGCCATAGCGCTTCGCTTCACGATCGGACGGCCCGTGCTAGTGTGTCGATAAGCTAGGTTAAATCCAAGGAGCGCTGTGCTGCGTTTGCCCAAAAACGCGGCGTAACTCCACTAGTACACGGTTGCTGCACGTGGGACTCATAGAGGTAGCTCCAACACACACCAGTGGACCACCTGAGCAGAGCGGGGCAGCCCGGGGCAGCCAAAAATGGTCACAAAAAAGAAGCTAGAAGCAGACCTCGCGGCGGCCAACGAGGCCCTGGAAGCGGAGAAGCAGAAGGCCGCCGCGGCGGCCAAAGCGCACGACGACAAAGTCAAGGAGCTGTCGGGCAAGGTCAAGGACCTCGAGGCCGCACAAGCCGCGTCGACAAAGGAGTCCGCGGCCGCCGTCGCCGAGGCGAAGGCGGCCGGCGCGAAGGAGGCGGAGCAGGCCCTCCAAAAGACCCTCGACGACGTGCGCGCGGAGCTCGAGGCGGCCACGAAGCGCGCGGACGCCGCGGAGTCGCAGGCCGCCACGGCAGACTCACTCTTGAGCGCGGACGACTCGGGGGACGCCGCCGCCATCGCGGAGGCGCAGGCGGCGCTGGCCGCTGTTCGGGAGGAGTTGGCCGCGGTCCAACAGACCAGTGCGGCCGAGATCGCCGCACTGGCGTCGGAGCTCGACCAGGCGCGCCAGAGCGGCGGCGAGGCCGACCAGTCGGAGGCCCTCGCGGCGCTCGCGACCGAGTTGGAGCAGGAACGATCTGCAAGACAATCCTTGGCGGACGAGGCCGCCGAGCTCCGGGCGCAGGCCGCACAGCCGCGCGCCGACGAGGGCGAGACGGCCAAGCTTAAGGCGGAAATTAACAGAGAGAGGTCGCGCGCCGAGCGCGCGGCAAGGACTCTGGATGCCGAGCGCCGGAAGACCCAAGACGCCGAGCGGAAGTTACGCGAGACGGTGACGCGGCGCCAGGCGGACGACGAGCAGGACCGGCGACGGAACGGCGTCCGCGCGCGCGCCTGGGCCCGGGCGACCCATTCCTTGGCCGCGCGGAAGAAGGACGACGCCCAGCAGGCGTCCGCGGCCGTGGCCGCGGCGGGCGGCCTCGCGGCGCGCCTCGCGGCGTTCGGCGCCGGGCTCGCGCGGGCCGGCGAGCTCGACGTCGCGGAACGGTTATATGGAGAGGCGGCGCAGCTGCGCGGCACGATCTACGGCGGGCCCCACGCGGAGGAGGCCCAGTCGCTGCGCCAGCTCGCGGCCCACTGCCGCGAGCGCGACGACCTCGAGCAGGCGCTGGAATACATGGACCGGAGCTGCGCCGCGTATAGTTCGTCGCTGCGCGCTGGCGAGGGAGCGGATGTTATCGCTGAACCGACGACGCGGCTGCCGCCGCTGAACTCCGTCGCGCGGCACGCGTCCCTGCCGAGGATCGAGCCGGAGACGCCTCCCTCGCCGATCGGACTGCCCGAGGACTTTCTCTAACGAACGTCAACTTATACTTCGGGGCCTAGTACGCCGCGGCGCGCGCTCTCCCGCGGGCCGCGCTGCGAGTTCTAGACGCCACGGGCGAGACCGGCGTGGCGGGCGTGGAGTTGTAGTCCCACGCCGTCTTGAGCTTCGCAGCAAACAAGACCCACTCTTCCAGACCGATCGTCGTCGCGTCGCCCGCCAGGCACGTGAAGACGGCGTCGACGTCCTGCGGCAGCGCGAACTCACCAATCGCGTCGGCGTAGGCCAAGAGGTCCGCCCGCGAGAGCCGCTCCCCGCCGTCCTGGTCGAACATCGCGAAGATCGTCTTCAGCGCGTGGAGCTCGGGCTCGGAGAAGCCTCGAGGCTGCACCGGCGTCGCCGGCGCCCGTCGCGCCGCGGCGGCGTAGCGCGCCTTGGCCTTGGCGATGGCCGGCGTCGCCGGCGCGGGCGGCGCGTTCTCCCGGCCCTCGCGGTTCGCGCGCAGGTCCGCCCGCAGCGCCGCGAGTTCGTTGTCCATCTGCCGTCCGACGACGCGCGACGTTCCCATGACCTTCTTGCCTCGCCGGCCGACACCCAGCGCGCCGGAGTCGACGAAGGGCGCCCGCGTCGCCAGGGCGGCGACGGCCGCGTCGTTCAGCAGCCCGCCCTCGGCGACGAGGCGCCCGAGGACGCGCGGGTTCAGCTCGCTGACGGCGTTGCCGCGCCGCGCGGCGTCGAAGCGCCTCGAGACAAACCGCGCCTCGGGCGACGCCGCCTCGAAGGATCGGCGCCGCACGCCCGTCGACGAGCGCCGGCGCGGCTTCCGCGGCGTCGCGCCGGGCGGCGCCTGCAGGTCCCGCAGCGCGGCGAGGAGGCCCGCGATCGTCGTCGGCATCCACGGCGCCGCGGCCTGCGCGTCGCGCACCGCCATCGCCGTGAGCTCGCCGTCCGACGCCGGCGGCGGCACCGCGAAGTCCTTCGGGTCGGACCTCGCCGCGTACGCCACCGCGCACGCCTTGTCCCACGCCACGAGCAGCACAGCACCCAAATTTCCATGGTGGCCGCAGTAGTCAGCGGCGCTGAAAACCGTCGTCACGCGCGCGAGCTTTTTTCGCACGTTGTCGTCGCCGTCCAGGATCTCGTGCTCGCCGATCGACTCGAACGGCATGACCGTGTCGTCGAAGTCCTGCGCGAGGCCCGCCTCCTGGCACTCGTGTGCCCGGATCATGGCGAGAATATCGTTGTTCCGCAGGAAGCGGTCCACGGCCGTCTCGCCGAAGACCACGGAACATCCTCGCGTCGGGTTCGTGTCGAAGGACGCAAGAGTCGTCCGGCGCGCCGCGAATTCGTCGTCGCGGCGCGGGTCCGACCAGAGGATGTCGCAGAGTAGGCCTTTATCTTCGGGCTCGACGCGGCGGTTGATGGCGTTCAGGTCCGCGACGCGCCGCAGGTCCGGCCCGAGCCCGCCGTGGCAGCAGAAGATGTCGCCGCGCCCCGTGGCCACGACGGCGGCGAGCGGCATCGCCTCGAAGACGCTGCAGCACTGGTTGTAGACGTGGGGGCCGTACTTGCGGTTGCACTCGTCGCGGAAGCCGAAGTGGCCCGTGCAGTTCCGCGACTCGTGGTTCCCGCGGAGCAGGTGCACCTTCCGCGGGTAGCGCACCTTCAGCGCGAGGAGGTAGAAGAGGACCTCGCACGACCGGGCGCCGCGGTCCACGTAGTCGCCCAGGAAGAGCAGCGACCCGACCTTTTTGTCGTCGCCGCTCGCGGGAGGCCCCCCGAGCGCTTCCGGCGCGCCGCAATCGCGCCGCGCCTGCAGCAGGGCGCCGCCGTCGCCGTCGCCGTGGCACAGCTCTTCTAAATCGCCGTACTGGCCGTGGATGTCGCCGATCGTCAGCAGCGGCGCCTGGAGGCCGAGGACGTTCGGCTCGGCCGCCAGCACGTCGACTGCTCTCTTGAGCAGGCACAAGACGTCCGAGGCCGCCAGGACCTCGTCGCGGTCGAACGCGGCGCGGACCGCCTCCGGGCCCGGGCACGCGCCGCCGCCGGCGAGGTCGACGGTCGCCACGTTCGAGTGCGCGGCGAGGCGCCGCGCGCGCCGCTCGATCGTCTCGAGGCGCGTGCGCTGCTGCCAGAGCTCCCGAGCCGTCGGCCGCGGCGGCGCGGACGGCTCGGTCGGCGCCTCGCTCGGCGTCGGCGACGGCGGCGGCGGCGGCGCGGCATCGTGCGCGGGCAGCGCGTCGACGTAGCCGTCGACGTCGCCCTGCGCGTCGATCTCCTTGAAGCACTCGGCGCAGCACTCGTTCTCGACCGTCTCCCGCGCGCAGGCCGGGCAGTACGTCGCTCCGCAGCACGGGAACGCTTTGCCCGGTTCTTCGGCCGAGAGATTCTCGGCGCAGACGACGCACTGGCCGTGTTCATCGAAGTCCGCCATCGTTTTTTTGGTGCTTTCGGGTGTAACGCAATTTGCCAAGAGCGGGCGCTTCTCTCGCGTTCGTGCAGCGCCACAAGGGGTGGCGCAGCTCGCTGGATCAAGTCGTAGACTGCTACGCGCGGCGCGGCGCGATATGCAGGCCAAAAAAGAGGTGCGCACTTGCTAAACGTGAAAAAAATAATCGTGCTAGCGGCATGTTAAGACACTAGCAACAAAAAACGCGACGCTGCCGTCTGAGATTCATTCTATGGTTCTGAATTTGAGGACCCAGTAATGTTTCTCTAACGAGGCGGATCTGCGAATGCCCGGAGCCGCAAGGTTCTGTTCTCATTCACTCACGCGACCGACTCGGAGGCGGCTAGGCCCCCGCCCCCACTAGACGCCCCCACGCCGTCGAGCAATAGCCTCCACACACGCTTAGAGAACACGGCGCCTAGAAGCCCATGTTCTTCTTCATCTTCTCGAAGGCGTTGTCCTGCATGTCCTCGGAGAGCTCCGTGACCTCCTTGGCTTCCGGCCGCTTCTCGAGCAGGCCCGGGTAGGACACCTTGTAGCCGAACTTGAGCGCGTCCTTGGCCTTCTTGAGCTGGGGGTAGGTCGCGAGGCACTGCGCGACGAACTTGGCTTTTTCGGGGAATAAGGAGGACGCGACGCCGCGGTCGATGCCGCCCTTGGCGAAGCCCTTGGTCCAGTCCGTCATGTAGGACTCGATGAGGTCCTTGGACCGCTCGTCGCCGCCGAGCGAGCCGGCGGGGTACCACGTCGGCGAGTTCGGGCCCTTCACATATAAATCAAAGGACGGCAGGCCCGACGCCTCGCGCTGCTTCTGGTACTCGGCGTACTGGCGCTGCTGCTCGACCATGGCGCTCGGCGGGCCCATGCCCTTGCCCATGCCGGATTTGCCCTTGCGCTTCATCTGCATCATGCCGCGCGTCGGCGCGCGGTGCCGTCGCGCGTGCGTGAGCTGGCGCTTTGGTGCGGCGCCAAGGCCCGACGGCGCCAGGGCCGCGGCAAGAGTGGTGCATGCCGTCAAGGCCAAGAGTCGTCGTGCCAGAGGCGCCATGGTCCTAGCTGTCAGCTTTGTTGCAGCGCCAACTGCGCGAAACTGGTGCAACACTGCTCGGCAGCTGGTTTTTAACTATAAACCGTGGCGTTTTGCGCTGAAGCCACAACGTATGGCTGTGTTAGGGCCGAATTAAAGCCAATAAAGCCCAGCTCAGAGATGCTCAAGACTCGGTTTTTGGGGCTCCTCGTCTGCCTCCTATATCGCAAACCAAAGCTCGCCTGGTCTGGGGACACATCGCAGAGGCACTGTGTTCCGGGCTAGCGCGGTAAGACACTAGCAAGCACGCCAGCCTGCTTCCTGCGCTCGATATCCGCCCTTATCCATCGTGCTCGCTCCCTGGTTGCATTGAGTTGCATCGAGATTCATCGTGGCTCGCGTCCGAGCCGCTCCTTCGCATCGATAACAGGTGTCAATGGCAGCGCTCGTCCTCGCACTGCTGGCGCTCAGCGCTCCGGCAGCCGCTCTCGCACCAGGCAGCACTGTGACAGTCATTGGAGCCTCAGGGAATGTGGGCAAGCTCGTAGCGCTGCGATTGAGTGAGACGTTCAAAGTGAGAGGCGTCGTGCGGTCCGCAGCGCGAGCGCGCAGCTTTTTGCCGGACGTCGAGCTGCACGAATGTGATCTGCGAGACGGGCCGACCGCGAGCTTGGCCAAGGCGCTTGATGGTGCTGCGGGCTTGGTCGTCTGCACCGGCACCACAGCGTTCCCGACGAAGGCCTGGTCTGAAACAGGAAGAGACGACGTCACCTTTCCCGTGTTGCAAGCCCTGTTCGAAGCGAAGGGCGACCGATTTAAGGCCATCGACCTCCTGACGGAGCGCGGCTACAACACGCCCGCGACCGTCGACGAGACGTGCACGAAGACGTTGCTGGAGGCGTGGTACAGCTCCGCCGGATCAAATAGAGACCGCCTCGTGCTGCTCTCGAGCGTCGGCGTCGTGCGGCGCGACGAGATGCCCTACCCCATCCTCAACGCATGCGGCGTCCTGACGGCCAAGGCTTCGGCCGAGGCCGCGATCAAGGCCGACGCGGAGAAAAGCGGCTACGCCTACACGTTCGTGCGGCCGGGGCAACTGTTCGGCGGGCCCTACGACAACAACGTGTACCTGGGGACGCTCTTCCAGCTGGACAAGGACGCAGACGAGCGCGACGTTTTATTGGGCCGCGGCGACGTGACGCTGAACGACGACCCCCAGCTCGGCACGCTCCGGTCGACGCCTGTGTGGAATCAACCAGTGCGTCGGGTGCCGACGCGACGTATCAGCACCGTGAAATTTTGATTCCACACAGGTCGACGCTGGCCGAGGTCATCGCCCAGGCGCTCGAGACGGGCAGCGCGCAGAACATGGACTTCACATGCGTCAACGCCAAGGGCGCCGAGCCGACGGTGCCCGAGCTGCGGGAGCGGCTCGCGGCGCTGGGCTAAGAGTATGTACTTCAAAACTTCCCTTACTAGCGAGGGTCGCGTCGCTCAGCGGTAGTAGGGCTGGCCCATCTGCGGCTGGCCGTACTGCGGCTGGCCCATCTGCGGCGTGTAGACCGGCTGCGGTGCGACGGCCTGGCCCATCTGCGGTGCGTAACCCGGTTGCGGCGCGTAGGCCGGTTGCGCCGCGTAGACCGGCTGCGGCGCGTACTGGACCGGCTGCGGCTGAACCATTTGCGGCTGGGCGTAGGCCACGGCCTGGGGCTGCGGGGCGCGCGGCGGCGGCAGGGGCACGCGGAATTGGCCGCCGGGCCCGACGCCTGGCGGAATCTGGACCTGGAGCTGCTGGCCGTCCGGCGCCTGGACGACGACCTGGAGCCCGCCGCGCGCGTTCGCCGGGCACGTGACGACCATGAACCCGGGCTGGACCGGCGGCGGCGCGGGCGGCGCCGCGGGCACGGGCGGCGGCGCGGGCGGCGCGACGTACGCGGGCGGCGGCGGCGCCGCTGGCGTCCCCATCGCCTGCGCAAACACCTTGCCGCCGGCCGCCCCCAGCGGCGACGTCCCGGCCACGCCGCCCACCCTCAACGTGAGCACGCACGAGAACTCGCCCCGACCTTTGCCCTTGTACTTGAACGGCTCCTTGAACTGGCGCGGCTGGTTCGGCGTGCGCTTGAGAGCCAACAAGTTCACGAGCTTGCCCTGGCCCAACAAATCGTCCGACGACCCCACGTCGTAGTCGTAGGCCCCGACATCAATACCGTGCTCGAGGTCGTGATCCTCGAGGTTCATCGTGAGGATCTCGTCGAAGGACGCGTGCTTGCCCGCATTTTTTATGTGGTGCGTCTTCACTTTTTTCGTGCCCACGCGGAAGACGACGTAGACGTCGTTCTTGCCGAACATGTCGGCGCTCCTTAAATTGCGACATGAGATCTCGCTGATGGTGAGCTGGTGTAGGGCCGTCGACATGGTTGTTTATATACGGCTGTTATACCGAGCTAATACTGCGTTTACTCGGAGAGCGTCTCCCGGTCGCTTGTTGCGCGAAGCGATGTGCTTTTTTATACCGCGCTAAAATGCTGGCGCTTAACTCGGCGCACGCTGTCTCCGGCGCGCTGGCGCGAACGCTATACACAGATGCTATAAATTGCTGATACTTCGTTTACTCTGAGACGCGCAACGAGCGCCTGCCCGAGACGAATCTCCACGCGGCGCCGCGGCCGCGCGAACGCTAGTGTGTCTACACCTAGCCATAAAGTGTCTATATGTCTAAACATATAGGTAAAAATACCACGCTCTCTGGGGACACCGCCCCATGCACGCGGATATAATTTCACCTAAATATCACCCGTTAAGACCGAACCGCAATAAATTTATGAAGACGGTGTACCGCGCGCTATACGAACTTATATGCTCCACGCCGACGCGGCGGCGCGGACATCCGCGAACGGGGAACAAGCCGACAAAACGCCGTCGCCGCAGAAGCCCACGGGGACAGGAGTAGTAGTCCAAGATTCATCAACTACTACTGTTTAAACTACGGCCATCCACGCGCGCCGCCGTCGACAGTCGCCCTCGCGGGCGGGTCGACGGCGGCGGCGGGCGAGCGGAGGGGGGGTACGGAGCGGAACGAGCGCGTCCGTGAGCACAGACGGGGAAGAAGCCGGTGATGCTTGCGCCGGCCAAACGAACGATTTAGCGGGCGTAGGCGACCTCCTGCTCCTTCACCTCGAGCTCGCCGGCGGCGACCTCGGCGAGCGACTCCTGGATGATCTCGACCATGATCTCAAAATCCTCCTCCTCGAATAACAGGGGTAAGCGGACGTCGAAGGCGCGCGAGATGATGTCCGCCGTGACCGGTAAACCGCACTCCGGCGCCTTGGCGTACTTCCAGTTCTTGAAATTCCTCGCGTTGCTGCCCGAGCCGAAGCGCTCGACCGGCAGGCCGCGCGCGGCGCACTTGGCCAGGAAGGCGTCGGCGCCGGCGTCTAAGTCGTCACCGAGTGCCGTGGCCTCGACGTTGAACTGGACCGAATCCCCAACAATGGTAACTTGCGGGAGCTGGTCCTCGACGGAGCAGCCCGGCAGCGCGTTGAGCTGGGCCGCGATGCGGTAGTAGCGCTCGTTGTACTCCGCGCGGCGCGCCTCGATCGTCTTGATCTGGGGGCGGAGCATGGCCGCCGTGCCCTCGTGCATGCGCAGCGAGAAGTTCGGGATGCTGCCGTCCATGACCTTGGCCAGCGCCGCGTCGCAGGGGCGGCAGTAGTGCTTGTCCGCCAGGGCCTCGTAGGCGCCGGCGTAGGCCATACATCTCGCGGCCGCGTAGTCGTCGTCCGTGACGAAGAAGCCCCCCTCGCCGGAGTTGAGCATCTTGTAGCTTTGGGAGGAGAAGGCCGCCATCGTGCCGTGGTGGCCCGAGTGGCCGCCGTTCCACAACACGCCCAGGGAATGAGCACAATCTTCCAGTAACTCGACGCCCTTGGCGTCGCACAACTTCTTGATCGCGTCCATGCTCGCCAACTTGCCGCGCATGTGCGACACAATAAAGTACTTGCAGTCCGGGTTCGCGTCCATCTTCTTCTCGAGGTCGGCGACGTCCACCACGTAGCCCGGCGTCGTCTCGACGTAGACGGGGTCGCAGCCCGCGTGGACGATGGCCGACGGCACGGCCGTGAACGTGAAGCCGTTCGTCAGCACCTTGTCGCCGTGCTGCGCGCCGGCGCACTTGAGCATGAGGAAGATGGCGCTGCCGCACGAGTTGAGGCCGACGGCGAACTTGTGGCCCGTGAAGTCCGAGAACTCCTTCTCCACGAGGGAAACTTGCGACTCCTCCTTCGACGCGACGTTGTATCTAAAGAGCTTGCCCGACTCCATGGTCTTGATGACCTCGTCGATGCCCTCGCGGGGCACCGGGTCGGGCATCTTGATGTTCTTGCGGAGCCGCCGGCCCCCGATCGCGAGCGACGATATGGCGGGGAGCACGGCGGCGCAGAGTATGAGCTTGGTGTTGCACGTCATCGTTGTTTTTGTTGTCTGCGCGCGGGGCGGGGCGGTGAGGGCGCGCTCCCCGGGAAAGGGTCTCAGGTCGCGGAAGGTATCGGGAGGGGCGGCCGGGTCGGCCAATTTTTGCTGGGAGCGGCCGGTCAGCGAGTGTGGATTGGGGTACTGGGAGCGAGCGAAGTCCGCGTGCTCTGCCGGTAGCGCGGTGCGCTAGGCGCTCCCGCCCGCCCTGGGCGGTTCTTTGCCAATCGCCCATGTGGATTTATGCAGCAATGGGCGCATCAGCTGCGACCACGTTTGCAGGTTGGGGTCTCGGAGGCTGTGCGGAGAGGCTGAGGGCTGTGAGACGCTGTATGCACGTGTTTAGTCGCGTGAAGCAGGGACAATTTGCCGCTCCGCCCAAAACGTGGTGTTCGAAGTGGCATGACCACTAGCCGCCAATTCGGGACCTGTCGTCAACGAGATGGCTGCTCGCGCGCCCCAAAACCCCAGGCGGGCACGGAGACCCGTGTTTTGATCAAAAATACCCGCACGTTAACAAAATGTGCGATGTCTCCTTGCCATTCGTCTCAAGCACCGCTGAACGTGTCGTGCTAGGGCTAAAAACGTGTCCCACGGAGCCGCATTTCGCAGAGGCTTGGCTGCCAAGCCTTTGCGCTGCGACTGCTTGCCGAGCACGCAACGCCAACGCAGCAATAATCTTCGTTGAGTTGCTGGCGCAGCCATAGTTTGGCGCGCTTGCAATTTCTTTGCTGTAACGCGGCTCTACAGCAAAAGCCGAGGAGGTCTCTCCCAGGCTCATCCAAACTCTATACGCCGACGCGTAAACGCCGACGCGTAACTTTAAGCCCGACGCGCGCAAAAACGCGAGGGAGTAACCATGGCCGGCGAGGACAAGAACCTCCTCCCCGGCTGGGAGGCATTCCAGACCGACGAGGGCGAGTGGTACTATTACCACGAGGGCCGGGAGGAGACGACGTGGGACAAGCCCGAGGCCCCGAAGGCGGCGCCCAAGCCGGCGCCGCGGGCCGCCGCGCCGAAGGCCGCCGCTGTTCGATCCGCGGCGCCCGTCGCGGCCGCGCGGCCGAAGATGCCCGCGGGCGGCGGCATGGGCGGGCTGCTGGGGGACATCCAGAAGGGCAAGGCTCTGAAAAAAGTAGGGCCGCCTCCCGAAAGAGGCCCCGCGGGCAAGGTCGTTTCTGGTGGCGGCGGCGGCGGCGGCGCGCGGGCACCCTCGGGAGGCGGCGGCGGCGGCGTGGCGGGCCAGCTGAGCGCGATGATGGCCGGTGGTGGCGGCGGCGGCGGCGGCGGCTTCAAGGAGATCATGCGCCGCAACCGCGAGGCCGCGGCCAAGAAGGCCGCGGCGGGCGGCGGCGCCGCGCCGAAGCCAAAGCCTAAACCTGCGCCGGCGCCCGCGGCCGCGCCGTCGTGGAAAAAGCCCGAGCCAAAAGCTGCGTCGCCGCCGCCGGTCATGCCGCGGGCGGCCGCGGCGGCGCCGGCCATGCCCCAACGGGCGGCGCCGTCCTCCTCTGCGACGAACGGCGCCGCGGGCGTCGAGGCGCGCCTCTCGGCGATCGAGGCCAAGCTCGACAAAATCATGGCCAAACTCGGCATCTAGCGGCCGCTGTGTAGTAACTCTAGAAACTTATCCTGGGGGCTCGGCCTCGTCGGCAAAATCATGGCCAAACTCGGCATCTAGACCGCTGTGTAGTACTAATGATTCTCTAGAAACGCTTAACCGGGGGGCTCGGCCTCGTCGGCGAGCGCCGCTTTGATCGATGCCCCGGCGCGAGCACGGTCCTCTTCGGAGAAAAGTCCCGCCAGCGAGGTCCCGTAGCGTTTCGACTTTTCCGCGGCGAGCGCTTCCGCGACGGAATCGCGCTCAATCGGCGGTCGCGCTACTGGCCGCCAGGGTCGCCGCCTTAGCACGGCGCCGACGAGCGCTCGAACGGCCCCGCCTCGGTCCGTGCCGAGCGCCGCGGCCGCGGCGTCGATCGTGTGGCTCCAGCAGTTGTTCGAAATGAGATGCAGGTCCGTCGGCCGCTCGGCGAGGGCGGCGTCGATGGCGTCTGATGATGCCGCGGCCGCCGCGCCGACGTCGTACATGCCTACACCATCATTCGCCACGAGACGCCTAGCGTCGCCGGGCGCCGCGCGCAGCGTCAGGAGCCGCGCGAGGGTGGCAGGTGCCGTCGCGTCCTTTGGTACGAAGTCCCAGCCGTCAATGCCCGCGCCCGAGTCGACGAATAACTGGCTGTGGACGCGGAGCAGCTTCGGGCCGCCGATGAGCGGGCTGAGTTTGAGGAGGACGCGCGGTTCGGTGACCGCTGCGCTCGCGGCAGCTCCGCAGCACAGCAGGAAGAGCGCACGCATCACCGTGCTCAGCAGTGCAATGCTCTCCGTACTCTATTTCGGGCGCACGCGTGCTAGAACTTGCAGCAGTGCTGCAACTGACGTCTTGCAGTAGTTTCGTCCCCTCAGCAAAACTAACAGGGCATGGCTACGCGCGCAGTTGCTTGGCCACGGCGCTTGCTAGCGGCCTGTAAGACACTAGCATTATCGACAGAGATTGGAACACTCCGGAGCGCTTCCTTCAACTTGATTGTTAGTTGCGTTTCACCCTGTAAAAGCGACCTCAATCAGTGAACTCACGAGTGAGCTAGGCTCTTGAAAGACCTGAGATGATTACTGCTGATTATGGGTCGACAGACCTCAAGGACCTGGAGGCCATCAAGCCAAACAAGAAGGAGAAGCGGCCGCCCACGAGCTCCCTTCTAGTCGTGCTTCTACAGGGCGTCATGCAAGTGGGCGGCTTCACGGCGATCATTCCGACGGCCACGATGTACGTCAAGGCCGTCGGCGGGTCCGCGAGTACCGCCGGCTGGCTTGTTGGTATCACGGCCTTAGGCACCGGCCTTATGCAGCCGTTTCTGGGCTACCCGCTGAAGCACTATCGATTGAAGACGCTCATGCTGGCGCTCTGCGGCTTCAATTTCGTCGGATGGATCCTCTATGCGCTCGGCGACCTCTCGGGAAGTTTAGCCACGATCATGGTCGCTCGCGTGATCACGGGCCTCGCCGGCGGCCCCACGTGGCTGAGCACGTACGTCGCGCGGTCCACGTCCACGGAACTGCGCTCGCACTACATGCAGTACGTCTCGCTCTCGGTCGGGCTCGGCTACGGCATCGGTCCTTTCATCGGCGGCGCGCTGTACGCGATTTGCTCGAGCCTCGACTGCGACGGCAAGGTATTCAATAAATATACGTCGCCGGGCTGGCTCTGGGCCGTTTTTGCCGTTGTCGTCGCTGTTCTACTCCAGACTTTCATGGTCGAGCCGCCGGTCGCGAAGAAGCCCAATGCTTTGGGAGGCGCGCCGTCGCCGGCGCAGACGGGGATCCCGTGGGACCGTATATTGCCGATCCTGCCGATCGTCTTCGCGGTGCCCCTGAACGTCGGGTCCTGGGAGGTCCATACCGCGATGTTAGCCGAAACGCGCTTCGGCTGGTCCGTCGTCGCGACCGCGCTCTACCTCGGTGGTCTGAACGTCGTCGCGGCGCCGACGGGACTCTTGCCCGTCAGCAACTACGTTGAGGACCGCCGGGGCTGTCTCCTGTTCTTCGGCGCGATGATTGCGGGAACGGTGTTCTTCTGGAGCTACAAGCTCAACATCGCGTCGCGCGCCGTCGTCTACGGCGTCGGTGCCGTGGTGTTCCTCATCGGGGCGCAATTCGCGAAGGCGCAGCGGCCGCGTCCGAACTTAAACACGCCATCGCCGCGACGTCGTCCCGAGATTCACGCGTCGATGTCCTCGCAGGGCTTCGGCTGGGCGCTGGTCTCGAAGCAGCCCCCGCCTATTCACCGCTCGTACGTGATGGCATGCAATGCAGGCGCTTACATGCTCGGGCGCGGGACCGGTGCGACGGTCGCGGGATACCTGCCGCCGGGCGACGCCTTCGCGATTTGGCTCGTGGCCATCGACGCGGCCGCAATCCTATATATCCTGCTGCTCTGGAACCGCCTCACCGTTCCCAAGGAGAACAATTCCTCGGAGTCGACGCACGTGCCCGCGTGAGTGTTACAAGTCCCCCGTCTAAGTTTTATACTATTGGGGGAGCGGACAACGGACGGATGCTCCTGCTGCCGCGGGGTACCCCCAGGATTTCTCTTTTAGTGAGATATACATATATATTAGCTTTGCTAGTATCTTACACCGCTAGCTAACTCGCGGCGTTCGACATCTACGGGACTCACGAAGCATACCGGTGCCAAATTTGCACAAGAGGCGGATCCTGCATCCATTCGGCTGCGTTTAAGAGTGTTCTCGTAGCTCTTAGCCAGCCGCTGTGCGATTTGAGGTCCCGCACACCAGTTACCGGTTACAAAGCCAAGGCTGCCGCAGCACGAAAATGTCCGCCCTCGACGAAGCCGCCGCGAACGCCGCCGCAAAAAAACAGTCCATGTCTTTTGCGGAAAGAATGGCCGCGCGCGACAAAGCGCGCAAGGCCAAGTGGGCGAAAGCGCGCGCCGAAAAGACCGTCGACGCGGACGAGGACCCGGCCGTCTTCTGGCAGAAGTTCGGGGGCGAGAGCGACAAAGTCGCGAAACGCGCCGAAGCGGCTTCCACTGAGGCCGAAGTAAAACAGCTGGAGCAGGACGCGGCTACCTTAAGAAGTAAAGTTTCGGATGCCGCCGCCTACCTCACGCAGTACGACATCAAGCGCGCGACGGCCGAGGCCGACCAGGCCACGAACGCCGTGAAGGAGGCCAAGGAAAGAATTTGTCCTAGAGAAAAGTACGCCTTCGCCGAGGGCACGGTGCATGTGGAGAAAGGCGTCGAAAAAATCAAGTTTGCGGATCGCCAGAAGGAGATGTCCAAAGTAAGCGTGGGTGGGGAGATCCCCGGTTTTAGGAATGAAGTCGGAAAAGTCTTGGTCGTGGACGAGACGTGGTCGACGCAAGTCCATCTCGAGGATTTGAAGGATTGCGTCGTGTTCGCGCCGTACCCTTTGCAGACCCTGCGATTGGTACGTTTGGAGAACTGCCACGTCTTTTCACGAGTAATAGCGGGGCCGTGCTACGTGCACAACTGCGTCGGATGTGTGTTTAGGGTGGTGCCGCGGCAGCTCCGGATCCATGACACCACAGATACAACCTTCCATGTCGCATCGGCGTCGGGGCCGATCATCGAAGCCTGCGACGATTGCCGGTTCGCGGCCTACGCGTGCACGTGGTCCGGTATTCATGCCGAGCAGATGGCGACCTTCGTGAAGACCGGCGCGTGGAAAGATGTGCAGGACTTCAAGTGGCTCAAGACGGCGGCGAACCCGCACTGGCGCGAGCTGGATCGGGTCGACTATGCTACAAAGGTGCCTGAACAGGCGGCTTCGGTTGCTGCCGAGCAGGAGCTGGTGCTGCTGCCGCTCGCGGAATTGGGGCATGGGTTCACGGCTATGAGTTAAATTTTACACAACTATACAGAGAAGCCCCAGGAGCTCATCGTGACCCGGCCGAAGAAGTCCGGCTCGGTCCAAAGCTTCGTCCCCGACTCGTCATCAAAAGCGGCACCGGCGACGACGTGGAGAGGAAGCAGGTGCTCCTCGCCGCCGGGCGGGTGGCACGCCCTCGCGCACGGCGCGCGCTCCCAGTCCACCAGTAGCTTCCTTCGCTCGGCCGCCGGCGCGGCACAGGCCGTCGTGAGGTAGGCGTCGAAGGCCGCCGACGCTTCGGCCGCGTTGGCGACCTGTGTGGAAATCAACCAGTGAGTCGGGTGTCCGCGAAATTTGATTACACAGTTGGCGACGCCGCCGAAGAAGCCGCCCATATTGTGGTAAGACGAGCCGCTCCCGAGGATGAGCACGCCCTCGTCCCGCAACGGCCTCAAAGCTCGCCCCAGCTCGAAGTGTTTCGCGGGGTCCGCATTTGTCAGCAGCGAGAGGCATACTATCGGTATATCAGCTTTCGGGAACATGAGCATCATCGGCACGAAGACGCCGTGGTCCCACCCTCGGCTCTCGTCGAGGCGCGCGGCGATACCAGCCGCCTGAAGCAACGCCGCGGCTCGTTTGGCCAATGCAGGGTCACCGCTGGCGGCATATGTGTACTGGTAGCTCTTGGGCGGGAAGCCGCCGTAGTCGTAGATCAATTGCGGCCGCGCGCCGCTCGTCAGGGTTGGCACGGTGGTCTGCCAGTGCGCCGAGATCAGTAATACCGCGGACGGTCGGTATTCGTGCGCGCGCAGGAACTTCACCATCGACGCGTGCGACAGGTCGCCCAGAAGCGGCATGGGGCCGCCGCCATGGGAGACGAAGAGGCAGCCGCCGCGCATGATTGATGGATAGGGCGGCAAGTGCTTGAAATCAATCACGCGAGCCCACGCGAACCGCTGGTTTGCGCAAAATCGGCAGCGTTCTGCGCATCTCACGTGTGTCTGCTCAACCTAGAGTGTCACAACACCTAGCAGTTACATCAGCAGTATTAAAGAAATCAGTTAAACATCCCTACGTCGTCGCGAAGAAAGCGGGACAGAGGGAAGCGCGGCATAGATATATAATCACATCGACGGGATAGACGCGACGAACGGGACGGCCGCGACCTGGCCCGCAAGCAGCATCATCGACGCGTAGATGTAGCCGCGCGGCGCGTGCGGCGCCTCCTTCAGCATGCGGAATTCGGAGGTGAACGTCGACGCCGTCGAGAGCGCCCCGCAGAAGCCGTCGACGACGGCGTGCCAGAAGACGTCCGAGCCTGTGGTCTTCGTCCAGAGCCCCGTCGACATCGCGGCGATGGCCGTCGCGGCGAAGTTGGCACACAACGTGCCGTAGGGGTAGTTCTTGCCCTTACTGAACGACGAGAGGTGGTACCGCAGCCAGGCGCCGAGCGGCGCCATGGCGACCGCCGCCGCTTCTAGGTCGGCCATGGTGCCTAACGCCGTCGCCGTATTCCAATCAGCAAAGTGAAGCTTTGGGTTTGAGCCTGAATTGAGGCTTGAGGGCGTGTTTGTTTTGGTCCGCGTCGCCTCAGATCTTCGTCGGAGGCAGTTCTCGGCTCGCCTCTCTCCTATCGCGAAAAACCGCGCCTCCGCGTCGACACCCTGAATCAATTCAGGTTTCACAGGCTCACAATTGCGATCCGCGAGGGCCTACTGCTCGAGTTAGAGGCATATACACGGGCGCAGTCAACCCCTATCGCCGACGATTGCTGCGAGCGCACCCGTGCCACCTTGATTTGAGCTCTGCCCACGTCTGGCTCGCGTCGCGGGGGCCCGACGGCATACTCACGGCGAGGAGCCTCGAGAGCGGATACGGCGCGGCGAAGATTCTGCTCACGATTCATGTCTTAATAATCGCGTGGGCGATGATCCCGGCCGAGCACTGGCCCCTCTGAAAAGAAACAACGGCCGCGGGCCGTGTAGAAAAAGCATTGTGACGACATAGATCCTCGTGACGACATAGATCCCCGTGTAAGACAGGACTACTACACAAGAACCTTAGAACGAGCTAGACGACGGATCCGCCGGCGGCGGCGCCATGGGACCGCCCGTCTGCTGCGCGATCTGCGCCGCGATGGCGTCCTTCCACGTCTCCGTGTGGCCCGCCTCGTCCACGGCTTGTAGAAAGGCCTTGGCCAGCGTCTTGACGGCCTTGGCCCGCTTCTCGCGCGTCGCCTTGTCGACGGACGTGTCTCTAAATAACTTCGACGTCGCATCGCGTAATGTCGACTCCATGTCCAGGACACTGACCCTCCAAGCCGCTTCGAAGACCGACTCCATGGCTCGAGCCTTCTTCGCATTCGTGATTTGCTCCCGCAGTATTTTGGACGTGATGGCCGGACAGGTCTGCACATATCCGCAAATCTGCTGCACGGACTGCGAGGGCCCGAACTTCCGCGCGAGGCGCCAGTCGCTCCCATTCTTGTCAAATAACACAGAGGTCTGCGCATAGCTCAACTTCGAGAAGCGGTCGCGCGCCGCTTGAGCGGAAAAAAAGTGCTCCACGGTCGCGTCGTGCACGATGAGGCACGAAGCTTGCGACGCGGGCCGGCCGTTGTCCCTACACACTGAATCTTCTTCGTCCATCTGGGCTGCTTTTTCGGCCTTGTCCGCGGCTCGAGCCGCAGAAACGACCCCGAGCCCATCGCGCCCCGCCTTGAAGTAGTTGTGCGCCGAATGGGCGCCATCCGCAATCGACTGCCCGATCGACGCCGGCCCGCTCACCAGATACTGATTGGCGGCGCCGATGTAGGATCGAGCGATCAGTCTCGTAAGTGTAGCACCGAAGGGCGTCTTCGCCAGGTCACTCCCATCTGCCTTACACCGTTCAAAGAACGCGTCCTTGTCGCCACCATCCACTCGATCTTGAATGCGCTTCACCAATTTCGAAGCCAGTTCCACGCACCGCCGCCGCTGCCGAAAAGCCAGCTCCGCATCGTCCGGCGCATCATCACCCTCACCGTTAGCCAGCTGCGCCACCTTCAATTCACCGACGTACTCGGAAAACGCTTCGCTTCCAAATATCATCGCAAAGAAAACGGACGGGTCCATGGCATTTTCCGCGTTCTCTTCGCCCGTGCTGTCGTAGCGAGCTTTTGACTGCGGATCTGATAGAACAGCATAGGCGCCCGAGATGGCCTGGAATTCGACCTTCTTCGCGGCATCGTTGGGAAACTTGTCGGGGTGACACGTGAGAGCTTTTTTATAGTACGCTTTTTTTATCTTCGCGTCGCTCGCGTTCGGGGCGACGCCGAGGATGTCGTAGAGCTTCGTGTCCTTGACTTGATGCGTGGTTTCGGTCTCGTGGCCGGCCTTCTCTCGCCTCTTGTTGATGTGGTCTCGCAGCTTGTCGTCGGCTTCTGTGGATAAATATAACTGCTCCTCCTTCTTGAGGTCGTAGAAGATCCAGCTGTTGGAAGACGGGTCCCATTCTTTACCTTCCGCACTCGCTTGAATCGCGGCGGGCGTGTTCGCGATGCCGACGCCGACCTCGTACACACCAGAAGCGATGCCCACTAACGGTAAGGCGACAGCACCTAGAATACCAGCACCTAGACCAGCAGCAAAGCCCTTCCCGCCGCCCTCCTTCGCGCCGATGACCGGCGCGGCCACTAAGGCGGCAGCACCGGCCGCCACGCCGCCCACCGCGGATTGCAAGCCTCGACTCAAACCAGCACCGGCGTGCTTGTTCTTCGTTTTTGAGATGTGTCCTGGTAAATCACAATGCTCCTGCTCCTCGATCTTAGCGAGCAAATCGCTGTTCATTTGCGAGATGGTCCGCGCGCTCGTGCCCGCGTCCGGGCGCTGGTCGTAGTCCTCCTGTTGTAAACGCCGGGCGTAGGCGGCGTCGGCCTCCTCTTGCCTTTTTCGCTCGTCGTAGGTGCTCATCTTTATGTGTCCCAAGCGTCCGCGCGTCGCGTCGCGTCGGCTGGCGTGGGCCAGGCAGCCTCTCCTGGAGGATAGGCAAAAGGAGTGGTGGCTCACGAGCTTAGGATTCGCTGGCGCCGACTGGGCGTCAACAGAACTATCCTACAACCACGAATTGGCCTCTACGAGTGAGAGCGCAGCCCAAATACAGAGCTTATGCCCGCAGCTAATTCCTTAGCACCCTAGCGGCACCTAAGACACTAGAAAGTATTAACAAACACAACTACTCCCGCGGCGACAAAGCAGGCGACAACGCCGGCGACGACTCGGCGGAGAGCATCCGCTGCGCCAGCATCCGGACGTCCGGCGACGCGAAGAGGTCCTCCAGCAATCTAATGGAGTCCGACCCGTCGGCGTCGGACGAGATATCAATCAACGAGACGCCCATCCGCTCGAGCCGCTGCCGCGCGACGAGGCGCACGATCCGCGGGAGCTCGGGAAACACGACGCCGAGGCGCTCGAACGCATCCCGCGGCAGCACCCAGAGGTCGCAACTTTCACAAGCCACAGCCAAAAAGGGCTGCAGCATTACATTTTCGAAGACGAACGGAATTTCTCCGAAGTAACTTCCAGTTTCGAGCGCCGCGACCGGCTCGTCTCGGATCAATCGCACGCAGCCCGTCTCCACGAAGTACATTTCTAGAGCTGGTTCATTCTTTTCCAAGACTGCTTCTCCTTCACCCACAGAGAGCGGCGCGAGGACGGGGGCCACCGCCCGCGCGATGTCACTTCGCACGAGCGTGCCATTCAGGAGCGGTGATGCGCGAATAACACGACGGCAGCGCTCGACGCAGACCTCGCTCCTCAACAAAGGAGACAGCGCGTCCAGAATAGTTGATTCATCGACGCGGCCGTGGCCGCGCGCCTCGGCGGCCGCGTCGCAGGACCGCCGCTTCACGCGTAAATGGCTCCTATCCAGATGGTCGCGCACCCTCTCCCTCAATGTAGGAGATAAACCATGCTGCTCCAAAAACACGTTGCAGTCCCTCTGTAATCTTTCATATCTCGCCGACGGGCCGTCTAAGGAAGCCAGATAAGCTGTCAGTGAGCCGATAATACCGGCAAACAACGCCGCCCCGAAGACCATACTGACAGTAGTCAACAAAACTTCTACGGTAGACAGGGGTCTCACAACTCCATACCCTATACACAACATATGACTACAAGCCTTGAACAACGCCCACGCGTACTGGTCCGCATTCGTCCTTGACTTAAGTCCTAAGTGCCCGACCCAGGTCCGGTCCTCGTCGAAGTCGTCCATGCGAGCTGATAGGTACAGTAAGCAAGCATCCCAGTGAGCAAACAGAAAGACCGTGAACGTCAGTGCTAGGATTCGAACGTGGCCTTCATGGAGGCCTCCTAGATAATGTTGGGAGTAGCGGAACAGTCGAGCTACCCTTCCTAGACGCAATAACCTTGATAGCCGCGCGACGCGGCCGAGGCGTGTCGATGCGGCAACTAACGATTCGTTACCATCACCACTTCCTGCAAAAGCCATCGCGACGTCGAACGGCAGCACCGCGATCAAATCTACCACAAACCCGGACCGGCAGTACTTCTGCCTGATACGTTTCGGGTCCATCACGACCACGCCGTCCTCGACGAAGCCCGTTTTCAATGAGACGCAAATGTCCGCCACAAAAAATAAATCTATACAGATGTCGAACCAGAATTTGAAACTCGCCACTTGAAAACCGGGATAAAACGCCAGCTCCACGGGCAGCTCCACGGCGCAGTACAGCGTCGCCATAATGACGGCCAGGATCCAGCGCTGCCGGAAGACCGAGTCGGGGTGGTTCCAGGGCACGCGTCGTTGTTTCCGTCGACTCGACGTCATGCTTCCGCCGTACAACTGCGAGGCGAGCTTGGCGTCGGCGTTGTCCTTCGACGCGGACCGGGGCCGGAAGAGCTGCGCGGCCAGCGACGGCCGTTTTGCTGGCGGCGTCGTCGAGGGTCGCCGCCGTTCCGTAGCCACCATATCATTTAAAGCGGAGCGCACCTGCTCCTCCAAGGCTTCGGCGTCGGGCGTCGCGCGCCGCAGCGTCGCCGCGCGCCGCGCCACGAAGCGCTCGAGGTCGGCGGACCGCGTCGACGACGGCTCCTTGCATTCATCCGGCGCGGGCACGGGCGCGGGCCAGGACGCGCGGCGCGGGCGCGGCGGCGCCGGCGGACCATCGAGGAGTGGCGCCGTCTGGGGTGCGAGAGATGCGCGGCGCCTCGGTGGTGGTCCTTCTTGCTGCTGCTCTGCGGGCTGCCCATTTGCAGCCCCGTCGGCGCTGCTGGTCATCGGCGGCGAATCATCCATTATGCACGATCCTGAGCAATCACTGGCGGTGCATCAGCTTTGCCCACCCTGGAGGTCGCCTTTCACACATCATCACTTTGATCGGTCGTCGCGCCTACGGGCCGGATTCACCGCCTTCCACGCATGCCGGACGCGAAGCGAGTGGTGCCTGGGTATGTGGTTGACGGGGCCGACACTAAAAAACAAAACAGGTGCAGGGTGCCGGCGCTGCCCGGCCGGGATAAAGCTGCCCAGGCAGGCCTAGAAACAACCGGGCGCGGCACACGTACCACGCGGAAGCAGCCCGTCGGGGCGGGCTGCCTCTCCACACCGGGAGCAGTCTCGATAGCATCCAGCAAGGATGGATGTCATCGGCCAGTACCTACCGACGAAGGACCAGGTCCAAATCCGATTCATGCCCAACAAGACGCTGGTGAACAAGATGCTCGGATCGTTAAACCCGAACGGCCGCGACCTCGTTATCGACGGCTGCGATAGTATTAGGAGAAGAGTCCGCAGTGAAGTCCCGGGCGTCGCGAAAAAAAACCTGAAAGAGCTCACAGATGCAGGAGCGCTAGACGTCATGATTGATGTATTAAAACTTTGGATGGAAGACGCGCCTGTCTCGGGCCGGTGCGATCTCCGCGTTTTGAGGTGTTGCGGTGCCTTCGACGCGACTCGTCTTCATGAGAGAAGACGGTGGGTAGTTTCTTTTTCGAGTTTGAGGCCGTTCGGACCGCGTCGAGACACCGCGATGCTCCGCGCATGACGTGGTCGCGGCGATGGCGTCGATGCGATGCCGCGCCGCCTCGACGCCGTCGCCGCGGCCGCGCGAGAGGTCCACGCGTCTCGCGAGAGCGGGTCGCGTCGATGGCGTCTTCACGAGACAGCGCCGCCGCGACGCCGTCGTCGTGATCCACGAGAGTCTACGTGGTCATCAGGACGCCATCGACGCGATACCACATCGGACCGAGGCGAGCGACCGCGATGCTCCGCGCAGGTGCGCGAAAGCGCTCATGTGGATCGTGCGGAAGTCGCCGACCGATAGTGAAGCGGACCAACTGCTGGAGCTGGGTGGCTTGAAATTAGCGGAGCGATTGAAGGGTCTGCACCAGGACGACCTCGAGCTCCAAAAGTCCGCGAAGGAATTGATGAAGATGCTACAAACTAGAGCGGGAGCGCTAGCATGTAAAGAAATCCGCATCTGCAAGTTCTGCGCCGTGAACAACATGGACATGGACTCGGCGAAGCGGTTGGGGCAGTTGGTCAATCCCTTCCAGCGCGATGCTGGGTTAGGCTACTCGAGGAAGGACGCGATGGTCCATAAGAAGAAAGGGTCTGCTGATATATCTGCATTGGTCAAAAGAGTCCTGAACCACATGCGCGAACATCTCAAAGATGAAGGGGTCCAGGAATTCGGCCTCGAGGCAATCATAGAGTTCGCTTCCGACCACGACGACGGCGGCGCTCTACTCCAAGACAGAGCGGCGAAGTGCGTCGTTCTGGCGATAGAGGCCCACCCGGAAGCCTATAACGTCTCGTGGAAGGGCTGCGTCGCCGTCCAGACGATGTGTCGCAAACTTAGTCTGTCTTCAGAGTTGGGCAAAGCCCAAGCTCTATCAGCCCTAAAACAGGTCTACGAGGACTACAAGGACGACCGGGAAGTGCGCCAGCAGGCCGTCTGGGCCATCGGGAGCATGCTGAACGTGCCGGCCAATGTTGAAAGGACTAAAAGAGCCAATATGTACACGCTCGTGCAGGACGTCGTGACAAGACTCGAGGATCGCACCGTCGCGCCGGAGCAGAAGATCGCATTACCTCTGCCGTTGAGAGCGATCTGGACGAACGAGCAGTTGCATTCCATCAAACTCACAAAAATGGACGAGAAACGCCAGAGCGGCGAGACCGAGGCGAAGGCGACGCAGCAAAGACGGGCGCCTTTGCCTCGTAGAGGTGCCAAGAAATTAGCAAGGGTCGACGACCAGTTCGCGGCGGGCGAACCTGGATTGGTTGATAGTCAAGAGTACCCCTTCCTGAAGAAGCCGGGCCTGGAGTTCTACACAACCAAAGAAAAGCGCAACGAGATGTCGTTATATAATCCAGACTAATACATGTAGTTATAAATTCCAGGGCACGTTGATGAAGCCATCGACCTGCTTCTTCTTCCTCTTCCCCTTGCGCTTCTTGGGCGGCTCGCCGAGCTTCCAGGCGGGCTGGCCGATGGTGTGGAAGTCGATGAAGGCGCCCGGGTCCTCGAACCTCTTGAGGTACTGTATAAACTCCTCGTCCGAGTCGTCGCTGCGCACGGCGACCATCTCCTCGCCGTCGTCGGTGCGCACCGACGCCGTCTCGGCCGTCGGCTCGTCGACCGGTTCTGAAGGAGGCAGCGCGTAGGGCTCGCCCGATCGGCTGCCCGGGCCGCTCCGCTTCATACGAGGCAGCGGCCGGCCGCCGAACGCGCGGTCCTGGAGCTTCTCCCAGAGCCCGCGCCGCACGAAGTCCACGAGTAATTTTGCTGAGCGCTTCCTCCTGTAAAACTCGCGGCCCGTCCGCCCGCGCCACCGCTTCTGTAGATATATAGCGGTCGCGACGCGCGCGTCGTGTTTTCTCTTGAGCCTCCGGCGGAGGGCGTAAATAGCGCGGCCGCGCCGGCCCCGGTAGGTTCGTTGACACCAGCGCACTATGTAGTAAAGAGCGCCTTCACAACGCCCAATAGAACCGCGGTAGCGCCTCTGCGACCACGTCACTATATATATTCGCGCGCGGAGCGTCCTTACTTTATCAAGGGCCTTCAGACGGCGTCGATGGGCCTGTAGCTTTGTCGAGGCCCTCACCTCGGATTCATGGAGAGCTCTTGCTCGTGCTCGCACGTAGCGGCGCCGTTTGTGAGCCATTGCCTGCAGTCGGAGAACTGCCCTCAACTCCCGCGCGACGCGAGCTCGTTCTATTCTCAAAGCTCGGCGCCGTTGACAGATGAACTGCGCCCTCCTGAATCGCATCGCCGTCTGCAGGCGCAACGCCGCGGCGCCGTTCCGCACCGTCATGAATGCCGCGTGGCCGACGGCGCCCCGGTACCTTGTTTGCGTGAAGCGCGCGAGGCGCGCCGCGGCGCGGTTGCGAAGGAAGCGTCTCCTGGCGCGGCTCCGTCTCCAGCAAGTCTGGAGCCGCGTCGCCGCGCGCCGGTGGCGCTCGCGGCGTTGCATATGAAAGGCCCGCGCGACGCGGCGCCGGCACAGCGCCTTCATCATCATGTTGCGGAGCGGCCGCGCCGCGGATTCGCGCGCCGCCTGCCAAACGGCGACGGCGGCGGCTGCGCGGGCCGCGGCATTGATAGCTGGCGTCGTGTCGGTCGCGGCGGCCGCGTCGCACGCGACATCATACGCGACGCGCGCCGCCCGCAGCCGCCGCGCATACAACCGCACGTAGAAGCGCGGCGCCGCGACGCGACTGCAAAGAGACGCGGCGGCCCGGAGGCGCCGGAACCGCGTGAACGCGAGGCGCCTTCTTGTTATACCGGCGATGAGCGCCTGCATCGCGCCGAGGAAGCGCCGTCGCGCCATCTGTCGCCTCCTTAACTCGCACACGGCCCGCCACCGCCTCACCGTTGACTGAATGAACAACGCCGCGACGCCGCGGCGGACCACGAGCGCGCGCCGCCTCAACATAGCAAAGGGCCACCACGCCCTGAGGACGGCGTAGGCCGATAACCAGCTCGATCCCCGGTCCATCTTCACGAGAGAGGACCGATCTAACGCCGTCGCGTCGACATTCAGGTGGAGGGCACGGTTCCGTTTTGGCAATTTCGGCGCCGGCTCGATGGTTAGTAGATGGCGCCAGCCGTCGTCCCGGGGAGGCGGCGCGGTCTCCGGGCACCATCGATCAATCGTACGCTTAATACACCCTCGTAACGCGCTGTCGATCAATCGCGACTGCGCGTCGTTCCGTCGCGCGAGTGCTGGGGATAAATTGCACTCTAATAACCACGGCTTCGCGGCCTCATCCAGAATGATGTCGACGCCCAGAAACTCGAACGACCGCGACCGTGTACTTGCTAACTGGTGTGCTGTTCGAGCCAACGCTTTCACAATTTTACGGATACCTCTTTTCACCTTCTCGAAATCGACCATGGACTCAAGGTCACTCTGCGTCCCGAGTAAGTTGTCCGCACTCCCTTTGTTCACGGCGAGGTTCGACAAATGGCGCTTCTCGTCCAAGAGCAAATGATCGTCGAGCGACCAAGCTTTAGCACACAGCCGCGCGTACAACGGTTCATAAATATAGGCGTCGAAGTCGGACGCACCGCCGCCCGTTAGTAACACCCAGCACCGCAAATCGAACTTCCGCTTATCCCATAACTTACTATTCTCAACGTATTTTTGCGCCACGCGCCCCGGAAATCTATCGGCCACCTCCAGGATCTCCTCGAGCTTTCGGTGTAAGGAGATGCCTACACCCCTACAAGCTTCCGGCGCCTTGGTCAGCCAGATGTTTCTGCTGCCGTCCATCGAGAA
Organism: Pelagomonas calceolata; assembly: GCA_918797485.1. Taxonomy (NCBI): domain Eukaryota; class Pelagophyceae; order Pelagomonadales; family Pelagomonadaceae; genus Pelagomonas; species Pelagomonas calceolata. Next base: position 2,106,466 of record CAKKNE010000003.1, on the reverse strand, counting down.
CTGTCCATGCCTCGCCTTGAGTGATGCTAGGACTCTATGACAAGCTTGTTTTAGGATCGGGTCCTCCACCTCTACAAGCTTCGTTGCTGATCCTGACAGGGATGGCGTCGAGGCCTTTTGCTTCGAGGTACACTTATAGGTATACGCGAGGAGCGTATCCCAGACTATGTCACTCAAGTCGTCTCCCGGATAATCAGTATCACCTAGGTCATGGGCCCAGGCCTGGCACACCCTCAGACAAACGGTAAGTTCTTTTTTCAGAGCCGGCAGGCCACTGACAAACGCCTTAAGAGCTGCACAACAAGCCGTCCTCCGAAAGTCTTGCACAAAAGCTGCTCGGTTCGCATCATCATCCAGCGCATACGACCGAGGAAAGAACTCTGACGACTCTGCAGAAGCGGTCCACTTGAGCTCCTCGTCGAGCGTCCGCGTGAGGCCCGCTTTAGTGGTGAGGCAGCGAATGTCTCTATAATGATTGACCATCTGCGCGTCGCGCAGCTTGTCGAAGTCGATCGCTCTCTCATCTAACGTCCATCTTAACTCGCAGTCCTCCTTCTTTCCCACGCGCGCCCAGCCGCGGTCGAAGTGCAAAGCTCGTCTTACTTCTTGGTACTCATGGTTCGGGTCCTCGATGTGGAAGCGCCTGCCTCCCGTGATGTCGGGGCCCCATTGCAGGAGCGCCATCCTAGGTGCGCATGCTTGGGCAGCCCTTCCAGCGTTGCTTCGCGCAGCGCCGCGAGCAACGATGGCCCATGGGCAGCCTGGCTTGGGATGCGTTACGCGTGCCTGAACGGCTCGGTAGCTGTCCTACCTTGTACGAGGGGTCGCGAGAGGTACCCGCACGCAGACTTTGAAAACCCGTTTACCTTCGCAATTTAGCGACGCAGCGCATTTGCTCTGGAGCCATTTACGGCCGCAAAAGACGGCCACATAACACGTAGAGAGTCGTTACACGCAGCTTATTATCAATAGCACGCGTAGTAGTATTTTTTGGCCCGCTGGCGTTACGCTGCAGCTGCGTAGAGCTATCTCTTGTGGTGGGCTGGGTCCATCACGCATACCTTAGCCAGACGCAGCAACTTAGCTATCTCACGACGAAGACGGACGAGCTCGTGGCTGGCACTACACCACTCACGTGAGAAATCACTCATCATGGGCAAAGCCCAAGGTCCAAAGTCGCAGAACACGATCAAGGACCTGCGCAAGGCCGCCGGCGCCAAGCCGCAGCAAGGTCCGGTCGTCGTCAAGCACAGCCGCCCGTCGGCGCGGGCGCGCGTCATCGCCGCGCGCCGCGAGAAGGCGGCGCGCGAGGGCCGCGCCGCCGCGCCCGCTCCGGCGCCGGCGCCACCGGCGCTGTCGCCGCTCGGCGCCGCGCCGCTCTTGGCACCGCTGGCGCCCGCGGCCGCGCCACGGTCGGCGCCGCCGGCGCCCGTGGCCGCGCCGCTGTCGCTGCTGGCGCCCGCACCCGCGCCGCCGCCGCTGGACCCGCTCGTCCCGGACAGCGCCATCGGGCCCTGGACCGTCATGCCAGACAGTAATGTAACATGACTTAGTCCTCGGCGTCGTCGACGAGCTCCGCGAGCTCGGCCTCGAGGTCCGGCGAGCCGTCGTCGAGCGTGCACCCGTGCACGAGGCAGTAGCCGTGGCAGTCGCGGAGGTAGGCGACGGCCGTGCGCAGCGCGACCTCCGGCGCCTCCTCGTCGAGGCCGCCGATGCCGTCGTTCTGGCCCGTCTCCAGGTAGGTGCCGGGCTGCGCGTAGACGGCGCCGGACGCGTCGGCGAAGGACCGCTGCGGGTGCGCCTCGTCGCTCGGCCAGATGGGCGTCCACCGCAGCCCCTGGCGCTCGTCGAGGTCCCGGCAGGCCGAGCGCGCGCGCCGCGACGCCTTCAGGCACGCGCGGTCCGAGAACCGGCGCTGGTTGTGCTGCGCGAAGTCCGCCCGCTCCCGTTGTTCGACGTGGCGCCGCGCGGCCTCCCAGGAGAGCTGCGCGCGCCGCGCCGCCTGCGGGATGCCGACGCCCTGCGTGTCGCGCGGCTTCCTTGTTTCTGTCGCTAACGGCGCCTCGATGCCGGCGCCGTCCCTGCCGAGGCCGCCTCCTTCATAACCCATCTTCCGGAGCATCTCGAAGCCCTTGTTCGACGCGTCGAGGGGCGTCTCGAGGCCGCGCTGTCGCCTCGATGCCTCGTCGTCCGCCTTTTGTGCAGGTGCTGGCGCCCCCGCATCGAACTCCATATCCATGTAGTCCTCACTCGGCGGCTTCTGCCCGAGCTTCGCGCGGATCTCGTCGAGCCTCATCGGCTTCTCGAGGGGCGTCCCCCGGAAGTGCGCCATGAGGCCCAGCGCTCGCGCCTTGCACTCCTCGGGGTCGAAGGGGTCGTCGGCGCCGGGGAGGTACATCAAAGGTTGCTCCTGTGCCGGGGGCGGCGGCGCGTACGGGCCCTTGTCCGAGTCCACGGCGCGCTTGTTGCTCTGCGCGCTGGCCTTGTTGTCCTCGCCGGCGGTCTGCCACGTGCGGAAGTCGTGGGCGGACATCTTTCCTGCCTTTATTCGCACGCGGCGGCTTTTTTTGCAGACAGTCGCTGCTTTTGTTCGCACGGCGGCTTTTGTAGACAGCGACAAGCTGTCCAATGCAGCAGGGCAGCAGGACTCGCTCCACGCAACGCCGAGAGTGCAGCGATGCACGGTGCAACAGTAGAGGGTCGAATGTATGACAGCGAATTGTGCTGCCGCGCGAACGGGCCCGTATAGCGTCGTCGCGCCTTGCAAAATTTAACCCAGTGGCAGCTAGCGTTTGTAAGATACTAGCCGCTCACCGGACGGGTGGGCCCGGGGGGAGCGGGAGGGGTACGGGGAACCCTGCGACGTAACTAGCCTCAGCCTCAGCCTCACGCGGGAGGGGTAGGGGGGACCCTGCGACGTAACTAGCCTGAGCCTGAGCCTCACGGGAGCACCGAAACAATTAGGAGGGGAGGGCCGGGGGAGCGGGAGGGGTACGGGGAACCCCGCGACGTAACTAGCCTGAGCCTGAGCCTCATACGCCGTCGCCGCGAGGGTTAGCTCGGAGGCGACGACGGCGAGGGAGCAGGTTTTTAACTAGTACTTCTTTTACGAGGGCCGCCAACAACTCAGTCCCCCATCTCCATCTCCTCGTCGTCCTCCTCCTCGTCCTCAAAGTCCGGCCACGGCTCGAACGGGTCCACACCATCCAAGGGCGCCGGCACCTCGGGCAAGGCTTCGACGGCCGCCCGCTTCGCTTCCGCATCGACGTCCGCATCCCCAGTCAGCTTCACCTTCGCTTCTGCCGCCTCGATGCGATCGACCTGCGCCTGGTGCCACTGCTGGTGCTGCATCCACTCCTGCGTCGTCAACAGACACGCGTCGAGGGCCTTCTCCAATTTATCCCTTTCCAGGTCAATCCCGATGAACACGATCTCGTTCCGCCGGTCGCCGATAGCCGTGACTTGATCTAAATCTTCATAATCCTCGTCCTTCTCGTCGTCGGGGAAATCCTCGACGAACTTGGCCCGTTCGGGAGTGCCCTGTTCCGGCCAGTACTCCTCGGGCGCCGTGATGCGCCACTGCGCGTTACATCCTAATCTGCCTATGACTCCTGCTTGCGACCACTCCCCGATGCCCACGGGCCGGTTGCCGATCCAGAACCAGCCCTTTGATCTTAGGAGAGTACCGAACTTCTTTGAATTTTTGGCGGCTCGCGCTCGTCTCTGCTCCAGGGTCTTCTCGGGGTCGGCACTGCCTTCTTCTGAAGATTCTCCAGTAGAAGAAGACACCTCGTAGAACACGAAATGCTCCGCCAGAAAATCGTGCAACCTCTTGGGATGGAACGGCGTCCTTTTCTTATAGACGAAATTTTGGAACCCTATGCCGCCCAGCGTCGTATCTCTGCCCGAGCCCGCTTGTTTTAACGATTGGACCCAGCCGGCGGCCGTGGATGTGGCTTCGAAGTCGAACCTATTTGTTAAGAGGAGTTGATCTAGCGGTGCGGCTGAATTAGTCGTTTCCAAGACCGTAGCCCTCGGATTGAGCTCTGCGTGGGGCATCGCGTCGATGGCGTGACACGTGGCGCCATCGACGCGACGTGGACGTGGCACGCGATGCCGACGCGAACAACGCGAAGATAATAAAGGACGGGCGCCGCAAGAGCACTCTCGCACGTGATACGAGCTTGTTTCAGGCGAGCTGGCGTCGCTAAATCACTTTTATTCAACAATATAGTGTCCGCGAACTCGACCTGACTGACGAGGAGATCGACCACGTTTTCCGACATGACGGCATCCTCACAAGCCTCTTCTTCTTCTTTTGTAGAGTGGTCGTGGCCGTCGTGCATGCCCGCTTCCATGGCCGTGTTCACGCTGCTGAAGTTTTCACTGAAGGCGGACGCGTCGACGACCGTGACTAACGTGTCGAGGCGCGCTCGTGTCGCGAGGTCCTCGTCCGTGGCGAAGGCTTGCGCTACGGACCGGGGGTCCGAGACTCCTGTGGACTCTACTACCAAGCAGTCGAACCTCCGTTTATCTTCCGTCTCGTGCCTCAATTCACTTAACTCTTTCACTTCTCTTAACAAGTCGTCTCTACGTGTACAGCAGATGCACCCGTTGGTCAGTTCTACTAATTTCTCGTTTGCTCTTACTAGTCGCGACTCCTTGATGAGCTTCTCGTCCAGGTTGACGGCGCCGACGTCGTTCACCAAGAGCGCGACGCGGACGCCGCCGCGGTTCGTGAGCATGTGTTTTAGTAATGTGGTCTTGCCCGCGCCCAAAAAGCCGCTCAGGATCGTGACGGGCAGGCGGTCGTCCTTTTTGTTCGCTTCCAGCTCCATGGCGGCCATGGTGCAGCGATGCGATGTGTCTGATTAGGAGAGCTGATGCTGCTCTCGTCGCTAGCGACCTCAAAGGTCCACGCTATTCTGCAAGAAACGAGGAGCAGAGATGCTGTGGCGTTGCGTGCGCGTCTCACTGCCCACGACAAGTCGATTTTGTAGCCGTATGGTGCTTCGCCGCTTCGCGACGCGCGTGCAGCTTAGCGGCACGTAAGACACTAGGAATAAAAAAACGAGTGTATCACCAGAGCACCGTAACAATAGAAACCAGAGAGAAACACAAAGCCCCACTTAGAGCTAGAACTGCCCCCCCGGGTCGCCCCATCGCTTCCGCTTGCCTTTCTTGGGGTTCGCAATTCCTCCGTTCTGATTGGCATAGATCGATTGCCGTTTGGGTTTCTTTTCCTTCGGGGCCGCCTCGGCTGGTCGATTCGGAGCAGTGTACACGGGCCGCGGCGCGCTCACGACCTGCGTCTCGTGCTTCGTCTTCTGGCCGCGACCGCCAAAGGCCGTCGGGAACGAGGCCACGACGGGCGCGTTATCCTCCGGCGGCGGCGGCGGAGCAGCGTCGGCCAACACGGCCGCCGCGGCCTCTTCGTCCTCCTCCTGCGCCGCCGCCGCGGCCATGGGCACGTGCTTCGTCATGCCCGGCGGCGGCTTGTGCGACGCCGCGGCGTCGGCGACGACGTAGGGGTTCGCCGTCGCGGCGCGCAGCTCGCCCGCTCTTACAGAAGCGGCGCGCGCACCTTCTTCAGTATCGAGGTCCTCCTGGACGGACGCGAAGGGCTCGACCGTGAACGCCCGCAACCACCGTTTCTTGCCGCAGGCCGGTAACGCGTGCAGCCGCGTCAGCCGCCGGTGGCCGCCCACGCCGCACCGGTAGGGCTCGAGGCTCCAGCCCTCGTCCGCGGCGGCGACGAAGTGGTACGACGTTTTTATCGACCGCATCGCCTCGCCGAGCGGCTGCGAACACGCACCAATCTGCGCGCGCCGCGGGTCGTCCTCTATCAAAATAGCGTCGCAGCCGCGCGGCGCGTCGCTCGTGAGGAGCACGTCGCAGCCGCCGTCGTTGCGATACGCGCCCGTGTCGATGGCCAGCTGCTCGACCTGTGTGGAAATCAAAATTTTACGGCGCGTTTGTGCTGAATCGTCGCGTCCTCCACGCCATCGACGCGACGCCTGCTCGATGGCGTGGCGATGCCGGCCACCCGACGCACTGGTTGATTTCCACACAGTCAGCGACGTCGTCGCAGGTGTAGTGCGGATCGTCGCTCCGGTCGTCTGGTGCTGTTTCATTATATGTGGCTTCGTCGTATGTGCCGCCGAGAAACCCGACGCGCAGGCCAGCGACGTCCTCGCAGCCGCTCCTGCCCAACCACCGTACGTTCTTCGCCGCCAGGCGCGACGCGAGGTCCGCGTCGATGGCGTCCTCGCCCGTCACGACGTAGACGGGCAACGGCGCGCTCTCCGCCGGCGCTTCTCGCGTCTCCCCCAGAAAATTGCCGACGCACAGCGCGGCCGCGAACTCGCCCTTCTTCTGAGCTTTGGCGACGGCTTTGAATAGGCTGGCAAAGTCGCCGCGGACGGGCCCGGAGACGAGGATGGAGGGCATTGCAAAATAGCCTGTGCAGCCTCTCTCGCAAGTTCTCGCAGTGCCTAGATGATATGGCTCACGAAAGCGGCTATCCACTTGTTCAGTTGACAGCTCGCGAACACGATGAACCCCTTCCACCGGCGTGTGGTGCACGCAGAGGCTGTCAAAAGCAAGGCCGCCGTCCGCCTAGTGCCTTACATGCCGCTAGCTACTCGGCGCGCGCGGGCGTTGTTGCAGTCCAGAGCGTGCTACCACACACGCCGCTGCGTGCTCGCAGCTGTACGAGATCCTTTCAACTCCTAGAAACGCCTGCAGCCTCAACGCGCAACTCGCAGCAGCGATATGGTAGCCATGCATCAGCTGGCAGCGCTCTGCATCGCCACAACAACGCTCGCATTCGTGCCACCGCACCTCCACAAACCCTCGCACCGCATGCGCGCGGCGCCGGAGGGCGCCGACCTCGAGGAATTGTGGCGCGCGCACTCCAAGCCGCTGCTGCGGGTCGGCGCCAACGGCGTGAAAGAATCGCACCGCAACTCATTAGTAGAACTACTGGAGGCGCACCCCTACGTCTGCGTGAAGGTGAACGGCGCCAAAGACGCAACTGCGGTGGCCGCGGCGGCGGACGCGCTCGCGGGCGACGGCGCGGTCGCGCTCCTCACGAAGAGCAACTCGGTGCTCTACGGCAAGCCGGGGAGGTCGTCGCGCGCGCAAAAAACAAAGATGTTGCAAGTGGACCCGGCCGCTATCGGCAAAATCATCGGCAAGGGCGGCGAGACCGTCCGGGGGCTCGTCGCGGACTTTGACCTCGCGAACATAGACGTTGCTGACGACGGTTGCGTGACGATCTCGGGCGGCGACGAGGCTCAGGTGGACGCGTGCGCGGCGCGGATCGGTGAGCTCGTCGACGTCGATTTAGGACGATGAGTAAATTGTATAGAGGCACAATTTTCTTAGGAACTTGCGAATGCCGCCCGACCGAAGAGGCGATAAGGAAAAAGGAATGTGCGTCGGTTTTCGCGCGACGTCGCTATATGCGCAATTCCCCCCACCGCTTTCCCAAAGCCACAAAGAGCCCGCTCTTGTCGTTCCTGGCCGCCAAGTCCCAGACATTATCTTCAAAAGGAACTACCCGCAGCGCCGCACCGCCCTTGGTCACGTCCCATACCCGCAAAGTCTTGTCGTACGACGCGCTCACGAGCCGCATCTCGCCCGTCGCCGGGTCCGCGAAGGCCGTCAGCGCGCAAACAAACTCCGTGTGTCCCTCGAGCACAAACAGCACCGCACCACCCGCCGCCAAGTCCCAGACGCGCACGGAATTGTCGTCTGATCCGCTGGCGAGGCGAAGTCCGCCCGTCGCCGGGTCTTCGAAAACAGTCAACGCCTCCACGGATTCCGTGTGCCCCTCGAGTACGAGCAGCGCCTCGCCGCCCGCGAGCGGGTCGTAAATACGCACCTCCCCATTCTCACAACCACAAGCAAGCCGCAGCGCGCCCGTCGCCGGGTCCGTGAACATTGCCAGCGCCTTAGCATTCACGTCGATCACGAGCAGCGCCTCGCCCCCCGCGACTGGATCGAAGACATGCACTTTCCCACCACGCCAACCACCTGATCCACAAGCGAGCCGCGACGCACCCGTCGCCGGGTCCGCGAAGAACGCCAGCGCATACGCGGTGTTGCCGGCGTCGAGCTCGACCAGCGCCTCGCCGCCCGCGACCGGGTCGAAGACGCGCACCTTCCCACCGTTAGAGCCAGAAGCGAGCCGCGGCGCGCCCGTCGCCGGGTCCACAAAGAACGCCAACGCAAACACATCAGAACCAACGTCGATCACGAGCAGCCCACCGCCAGTCTCTGCGTCCCACACGCGAATCGTCTCATCGTTCGACCCGGTCGCGACCCGCAGCACACCCGTCGCCGGATCCACAAAGGTCACCATGGCCCTCACAATGCCAGAGTGCCCCTCGGGCTCCACCTCGATCGCCGCGCCGCTCGCCGCCGGGTTCCAAACTCGCACAGTGCTGTCGTCCGATCCGCTCACGAGCCGCAGCTCGCCCGTCGCCGGGTCTGTGAAGGCTGTCAAAGCCCTCACATAGTCCGCATGCCCCTCGAGCACGACCAGCGCCTCGCCGCCCGCGACCGGGTCGAAGACGCGCACCTTTCCGTCCTCCGACCCGCTCGCGAGCCGCAGCTCGCCCGTCGCCAGGTCATCGAATGCGACCAGCGCCCTCACCACTTCGCCAGCGTCGAGCACGAGCAGCACGTCGCCACCAGAAATAGCGTCAAAGACACGAATCTTTCCATCGGTAGAACCACACGCGAGCCTCGGCGCGCCCGTCGCTGGTTCCTTGAAGACCGCCAGTGCCCACACTTCGTGTCCAGTATCTACCACGAGCAGCGCGTCACCGCCCGCGGTCGGATCGAAGACAAGCACCTTCTCTCCCGACGCGCGCGCGAGCCGCGGCGCGCCCGTCGCTGGGTCTTTGAAGACTGCCAAGGCGTTCACTTCGTCGCCTATCTCGAGGACGAGCAGCGCCTCACCACCCGCGACCGGGTCGAAGACGCGAACCTTCCAGTCGTCAGAACTGCATGCGAGCCGCAGCGCACCCGTCGCCGGATCCTCAAATACGACAAGCGCACTCACGCTATAATCCACATCGATCACAAGCAACGCCTCGCCCCCCGCGACCGGGTCGAAGATGCGCACCTTCCCATCATAACAACCACAAGCAAGCCGCGGCTCACCCGTCGCCGGGTCTTTGAAGACCACTAACCTCCGCACATCCGAGTCCACATCAATCACGAGAAGCGCCGCGCCACCAGCGACCGGATCATAGATGTACACTTCATGCTCAAAACCACAAGCAACCCGCGGCTCGCCCGTCGCCGGATCCACGAACGTCGCCAAGCTCGTGCACTCACCTCCGGCCTCAATACGACACCGCTCCGCCCCACCTGCCGCCGTCAGACCCATCGACCTCACGGCCGAGAGCGGCAGCTTGCTCGCGACTCCCTTTGCGTCGTCGGCCAGGCGTCGCGCGGCAGGAGACGACTCCGCATTGGCGCGTGGTGTCATGCGCTGCCAGAACTGCTCGACAAGTGGAGTGCCCTGCGACAACGCGTTCCGTGACAACACGAGCGCGTCGCGGAGTAGAAGCGCGTCACGACCCTCCAGCACATCGAGGTCACCAGCAAATGCACCAACGTCGCCGCCATCGACCCGTTTCTGCACGTACGACAAGGCACACGCCACAGCGACGGCCTCGCCCTCAGCAGAAGACCGCTTCATGTGAAACAAGCACCAGCGCAACGCATAAGCATCCGACGCAGCGCCGCCCTCGCCCTTGACGAATGATGCCAGCGCCGCATCTGCAGCAGCATCGCTCGAGTACGACTTTGCATCCAGAACCTCAGCACGAACCGCCCGAGCACAAGCCCGCGCCAGCCGCCGGTGCGCCGACTCCTGCGCAATGAAGAACGCGTCCTCACAGCCACGGCCGTCAAACGGCGCCTCGCCGGTTAGCCAGTCCGTTACGGTCTTGTGCAAAACACCGATCACGTCGCCCTCGCGCAGCGGGAACAGCAGCGACACCTCAGCACATAGACCCTCGCAGCGAGCCCGATCCCAGCCGAGCGCCCCACTCGCAGCGTCAATTGTCAACGGCTCGGCCGCTGCACAGATTAATTCAACGAGCGGCAGCGCGTCGCACCATGCAGTATCATCGACAAACACGCGTCGAAAATTCTCCGCGTAGATCTCGTCGAGGCCCGCGGGAAGTGCACCGACGCTCGCAAAGTCGATCTTGCCCGTCGTGGACGCGAGCTGCTCCGCGATGAGACGTGCGTAGAGCATGAGTCCGCCGGCCTTCCGTTCGAGCGAGGTCACAGCTGCATCCAACGCCGAAGACCGCAAGCGACGAGCGATATACGCCTCAAGCGCGTCCGCTTCGACACTCGTACCTTCACACATCTTCGGCAGCGCTAATCGGATCACTTCGTATTGCTCGTGGGCGATGTGCTTGGCGTCCGCAACGCTCCTCAAATTTAATTGAACCTCGGCGAGATGCGTCTCGCCGTCGCCGAGCTGGACGCGGACGTTCAAGTTCATGTCACGGTAGCCGAGCGGCGTCGGATTCGCGAACTTGTTTTTTAATTGAGCGATCTCCAGCCCGAGGCCGCCACCATCCAGTTCGGTCAGCACCTTGAGAAGGTCGGCGGCGTTCTCGAACAAGACTGTCGCCCGACTGAGGTCTCGGAAGCGCGCGGCATCACCTTTGTAATTGTCGTTTAGCTTGCGCTGCGCCGAGCCGCGCCCCTTCACGCCTGGGTCTGAGAGATCACCGGGCAGCTGCGTGAGCTTGTCAACTAAAATCTTCTGCGCTCGCGCTGCGTCGGCATAGAGCGCCTCGAAATCGCTCTTGTCTTGCTTCAAGTCTACATCACGCCGTTCCTTGTACGCAGCGAGGGCGCCGATGTCCGCTACCCCGTTGACGGCGTCATCGTACGCGCCCTTCGACCGCCGCAGCGGGTCCTCTAGATCCGCGAACGTGTCGAGATTCTTCAGGCCCGGGAACTTCGCCTCGACCTCGTGCCGCAGCGAGTCCATCGTCACTTCCAGCTCGACGTGCTCCTTCGCGAGTACCGTCAGGTACGCGCGAACGTCTTGCCGGTTCCGCGCCTCGTCGACGCGGAGCTCTGACGGCGTGTAACCTTTCAATGACGCCTTAATCTGAGCCTCGTCGCGGCTCGTCACCACAAGTTTGATCCATGGCGGCAGCGTCTTGAGCTCGTTCGCGAGCAACGACAACACCGGCTTGAGCGCGTCGCGCGGCAGCTCGTCGAGCGCGTCGATTATCAACACCAGAGCGTCGTCCGCGCCGCGCGGCGCCTCAACGCTTTGCAGCGGCTCGGCAATCAGCGCCTGGAAGAGCTCGTCGACCTTGTCCGTCGCGTTGTCGCCGCCGCCGCCCTCGCGCAGCGCCTCCTCGAATCCATCGACCGTCGCGCAAAGCATGCCCGCCAGCGACCGCAAAAGTGTCGCTGGCGCGGACCGCGCCGGCTCGGTGTGCTTGCAGAAGTGCCACGCGGCTGCGTTTTGTTTGTCGAGCAGTCGCGCCAGCAACTCGGCCGCGGCGACGCTCTTGCCCGTGCCGCCGCCACCGACGAGCCAGAAGAGCTTCGCAGCTTCCGGATCCGTCCGCCAGCGCATGACCGCCTCGAAGACCCACTCGCGCGTGCCGGGTAGGTGCTGCCCGCGCTTCTCTGCAATTATGGCCGAAAAGTCCAGCGCCTCGGCAACACCGGAGCGGTCGACGCCGTGGAGCTTCTCGTAGAGCGCCTCGGAGATCGTGGCCTTGGACTCTTTCCAGCATTGTATTGCCTCGTCCCTGGAGATCTTGGCTTCCGCGAACTTCTCCTCCCACGCGGGCTGCCACTTGGCGCCCGCCAGCTCCTTGGCCTCAGCAAGCGAGACCTCTGCAGGGAGAGATGATACACCGCCGCCCATTGTGTGCCAACCTTCTCACGCCGTCCCGGGCTGCCTTGGTGGCGATCCTCAAGCTACTACTGCAGATTTATACTGGCAATTCTTGCGCGCTGCGGGCGCGCGCCCGCACGAGAGCCCCGCACGCTATACATAATTACGATACCACAGTCAACTCTCGCTCCGAGGACCGCTCGCCAGCGATCCGACCACTCAACGCACCGGTCCCAGGCCCGGCAGGCTAGTAGGGCTGCCCATTGCCAAGCCCAGCGCCAGACGCCGCCGGCCTGCGAAGCGCGAGCCAGGCCTCGGGCTAGCCCGGCGAAGCGCACGTCTGCGGCTCGACGGCGGACGGGCATCGGAGGCAGCCCAGCGCCCCAAGAAGGAAGAGCCAGCCCCAGAGGCATAGAGCCATGAGCCGCCGCGCCGACAAGAAGGACAAGGCCAAGACCGTCGGCGCCGATGCTAGGGACGACCTGACGACCTTCGACACGACGCGGGCGCGGATCCCCGACTACGACCCCAGCGGCGACAAGTACTGCCCGAGCGCGCAAACGGCTCAGTACAGGCGCCGCCAAAAAGAAGTAGCACGCCGCGTGCGGCAGGACCAATTGTCGAAGACGGCGCCGGGGCGGCAGCAGCAGGGCCGCGCGAAGACGCCGCGGCGGTTAGAGCCCGTGACGGAGCCTACTACTGGTAGAGTGCGGACGCCCGAGCGGTCGACGCGGCAGCGGTCCCTGCCGGCCGTGGACCTGCCGCGGACGAACTTTACGCTGTCTACATTATCAGGAGGGATTACGTACGGCGGCGCCCCACCTATTATTTCTCCGGGCGACACGCTGCCGAACACGGAGCGCTTACGGCCTTTGACGGGCGAGACGTCCACTGCTTTGAGAAGATCCCCTAGAACGCCACCACCTGCTCCTGAGGAGGAGTGGCAGGCGAAGGCGGGCAAGGAGCCCGGCCAGGAGCTCGAAGTGCTCAAGACGATCTTGTTAAGGGAGGGCTACCTAAAGAGGCTCGAGAGCGTCATCAACTCTTGGTTGCAGACCAATGATCTGAAAAGGGTCCCCAAGGGTCTCGGGGATCTGTTCGACTTGTTAAGAACCTCGACGACGGAAGTCGTCGAGCACGTCGTGAGGTGGCGTTTGGCCATCGGCGACGCTGATGACGGGAAGCCGATGCCGTTCCTGTGGAATGGGATTAATTACTTACTCAAAATACCGTCGGATCTCGATGATTTGAACTTGCTACCGGCATTACGGAGGTGGGCCGGTTTTACGTTACAAAGGAACCCTTTTTTGATGCCTTTACCTTTGGACCATCGTACGTTATCAAGCACAGAGAGAGACGTGATTCCCGCACAGGACGAGGAGGACGAGGATTCGATCCTGTACGGCGACGACCCCATGACAGGTCCGCGACCGGGCATGGGCGTGCGGCCCAAACAAACGAAGGGACCTTATAGGACTCCGGTGGTCAATGATCCCGCTCTCCTAGCTACGGATACGAAGAAAAAGAAGACTCGCGTTATTGTTGAAGATGAGCCGCAGAAGCCGCAACGGAAAGGTGAATCAGCACCGCTGAAAGTTTTAGTTGGTGACGCTGATTTGAAGCGCGTCCGAGCCGCTGAATTAGTGATTCTCGACGAGGAAGGCAGGGAAGGCCGCTTCGCGCGGAACCACGACGGGCAGTTAGTACCAGCTCTACAAGTAGAAGAGGAGGAACATCGCAAACGTTTAGAGTTGGATAGAGGTAGACCGCTCGACGAGCCGGCGCGGGCACCTAAACATATGGCGCCCTACGCGGGCCCCGCCGGCATCGGCTACCAAGATGTAAGTTCCGGAGACGAAGTCGAAGAAGGTAAAAGAAGATGGTCTAGAAGGGCGATCGCCGACGACCCGCAAAAAGCACCCGTGAAGTCGGAGCAGGACGAGGAGAACGCGCGGAGCGGCGCCATGCGCGCGTCGGGTGCGCTGGGGCCGCTGCAATCGGCCTCGACGATGGGTCGGAGAAGAGCACCGACTCGTAGATCAAGAGGTGCTGCTCTCGACGCGGACATCGGACGACTCAAACGGGAAGCTTCTCGGTTAGAAAGAGAGGCCAAAGCCGTCCGAGTCGAGATGAAGGCTGATTTGGAGGAGATCCAACTCTTAGAAAGAGATGCGGATCGCTTGGAAGCGGAGGCCGCGGCGCGAGATGCTGCTACACAAAAGAAGTCGGCCGCGGAGATCCAGCGAGCGCAGCGCGGCAAGGCCGCTAGGGAAGAGGCTCGGCGCCGCGCCCAGGAGTTGAGAGACGACGTCAGGAAGGCCGAGAAGCGCGTTGAAGAGTTAGAACAAGCTTTCAAGCTAAGGACGCACGACTACGAAAAAAGACAAAAAGAAAGGCAGTCCCTCAAAAGGAGTGAACGCGAGATCGAGGACAAGCGTCGCGCCGTGGAGTTGGAGCGGGCGCGGCGGTTGTTGCCGCCGGGCGGCGTCCATCCCGCGGACGAGCGCAAGGCGCGCACGCTCGAAGACGTGTCGGCCACCTCGATCACTCGCATGGTCCGCGGGAAGCTGGCACGGTTGTACGCTAAGCGATTAAGACGGGTCTACGCGCGCGCGGCGACGATCATCGCCGCGGGGATCCGCGGGAAGTTATCCCGTATCTATGCGAAGAAGATACGAACCGCGAGGTACGCCGCGAATAATATACAGAGAGTTACACGCGGGAGGCAAGCTCGCGCTAGATATTATGTGTTGCGGGAACGCAGCCACCAGCAAAAGGCGGCCGTTAAGATCCAGACCGCTCAAAGGGGCAGATCGGCTCGTCGACGCGTCTCGAGACGGAAAGAATTAAGAAGGAAGGCCCTAGCTGCCGCGGAAGCAGTTTCTGTAAGAAAGCTCTTCGCCCAGGACTTAAAAGAATTAGCAACCGCAATCCAAGAGGCCCAGGTCGACGCTCGGCTAGCCTTCCCGCCGGCGGCTGTATTAGGACTCATCCGCATCGTCATGCTCATGCTGAGCGAGGACGGCGGCGGCGCCCTAGGCACCACACTGTCAGACTACACGGCGATAGGGACGAAGCACCCCATGGAGGTCGAGCGGAACGACCTGTCGTGGACCGGGGCCGTCAAGGTGTTGCGACGGGGCAACTGGCTGCTGCGGAGACTACGGTTCCTGGCGGCGGGGCCCGCTTCCGTGCCGCCTCGTTTATTATCACTACCTCTCCAGTCGCTAGAGCTCCTCCGAGCCTACGACAATGACCCGACGATGACGATAGAAGCCATGGAGAGAGTAGTGGTCGGCCGGAAGGCGTGTGTCCAACTTTTAACATATGTCCAGTCCCTACGAATTGTGTATGAGGTGCAGGCCGACTTCTTCGAGCAATTGGGTGGTGATGAAAGCACGCCGAATTGGTTGATACGGCGACGGCTCGGTGCCTCCAGAAGACGCACGCTGCAAGCCCAGCAACTAGTCGACAAGCACGACGTCGAGGCGTGTGGGGCCGCCCTGAGGCAGAAGAAGAGTGAAGGTAAGAAGTTTCCGGTGGAGTCCACTTGTTTAGAACAAGCTCGCCTACGGTTCCAAGCTTCTGATGACGAGCTCAATGCTCATGATGCCGCGGAGGCGGCTCATAGTATGAGGGACGAAATCAAGATCCGGGAAGAAGAAGTCGAGCGCGTCGCCGACTGTAAACAAACACTCAAACGTGTGAGGTACGCGGACGACGCGTTGACGCAGGCCATGCACGACGCCCGGACGTCCGGGAGTACTATCACTTTATCTCGCCTCCCAAAAATGCGAGGTGATTGTACCGAGGCTCGGATCGACGAGCGGGAGGCTCGCGCGAAATTGGCGCTGGTGCGGAGGAACGCGTCCGTCGCGGCCAAGCGACGAAAGACGATTGTGGTCGAGCTGCCCCCGGAAGTTAAGTATCGAGCCGCGGCCTGCGGCGAAGCGCGGTGTGCCGCCGCTCTCGCCAAGGAGAAGCTGCTACTGTGGTTCCGCGCGCGAGGAGGAGAGACCCATGTGCGAAAGATGGCCGCGAAAGCAGTAAGAGCATCTGCCTCATCAATCGACAATAAACAGCAGCAGGTCTGGTCTCGACAACGTGGAAGTGACTTAGCAAGACTAAATGAGCAAGATGATGCTGAGTTAAAGGCCTTCGACGCCGAAATGGACGACTGCGCGACGCGGCTGCGGGACGCGGAAGAAGCGCTAAAACGAGTACGGGAAGAATTAGAATGTGAAATAACCAAGACGGAGGACGACGAGCGGGCCAGAGATCAAAAACCCGTCGCCGCGCTCGACGCCACGGACGAGGAAAAGGCCGAAGACTGCCGCGAGGACGAGTTCTGCGCCGTCGAGGAGCTGATGCTCGACAAGCGCTTCGTGCCCGAGCCGTTCCTGCCGCAACTCGCCATGGAACGGGCCGCGGAGGCAAAACGTAAAGCTAGACAGGCCGAGGAGGAATTGGCTCAACAGTTAGGAGCAGTTCACGTCCGCAAACAGGGCATCGAGATCTACGAGAAAGCTTTGGATGATGATACGGGACCGCCGAAGGCTGAACACGAGCTCGAGGAGCACGAAAAGAGCCCGCCTCCGAGGCCTCGACCTCTGCTCGTGCTGGTCGCGCGGGACATTCCGTCGGTGGCCAAGCGGAAGATTGTCGATAGACTATGTAACGAACTCGAGGGCGAATTTGTTCGCGTTTGTTCGGATCTGCCGCAGGGTATTGATCCGGAGGCGTTTCAAGCACCTCTCAGTGTGGGTAAATCCGTTTTGGCGGATGTTGACTCTGGTGTCGCCCACGACTGTAGACACATGTTCATCGACGCGTTGGCGTTCTGCAAGGCGGCGTTGTTCCCCACTCCCAGAGTTATTTTGGTGCTGGGCGACGCGCGCAACCGACGAGGCGCGTGCGCACCGAGTCCCTCGGGCCACTACGGTGTTAGTATCCAAGACCTAGATAAGATGCACGACCGGAACTTGAAATGCGACTTGCAGGACGCGGCGGAGCATCTTGCGCGTTTAACTGAAAATGAAGCGCTTGAGAATCTAGCGTCGTGGAGCACCCAAGAGCGGCCGCCGTCCTTAGGTCATGCTTTAGCGATGGAGGCCGCTATCATATTGCTAACGAGGTCCCGAAAGTTCCGAGGTCCGGACCGGACGGTGACCGCCGTGGCCTGGCTGGCTGCTCGAAGATTGTTAGCGAGACCTGTTGAGTTAGTGGCCAAATTAAGAGACTTCGACGCGGCGACCATCCCGCCCCAGACACTGTTCGTCCTCAAGGAATACATCGCCCACGAGAACTGGCCCATCACGGAGATTATTGTGCACGAGGGCGCTTCGCTCATCACGGATCCCGAAGCTCCGGACGAGGACACCTATGTCTCCAACGACACGGGCGGCCCGACGGTAGAACACGCTCTCGGGCCTCTGATCAACTGGATCAAGGCCGTCGTGAGTGCGGGCGATTACCTCGCGAAGAACGGTGGTGCGGCGCCGACGATCTCGCGGCAGGAACCGCCCGACCTGGTGTCTTCGGTCGTTACCGTGTCGGATGGCCACACGGAGCTCGAGGAGGAGTCGGAAGCGGCGGGCCGCGGCTACAAGGCCGCGTCGGCGCAGTTGCTCGATGCTGCTTTGGAGGACTGCCGAGGTTATAGATGTGCTGCTAAGTTAGCATCAACGAGAATACCTCACGACGACGGCACGATCGCGCCGGACTGCATCTACAACGTCAACGTTGCTCATGATTGTGGTAGGATCTTCTTCAGCGCCTATGATCCGTCGACGTCGACTCGTCTCGTCACGTCTATCCACGAACGTGATGTCGATCGGTTACTAGCACCGAATTCCATCGAGCACCGGGAACACACCGCAAAATTACCACCCCGCTCCCTCAAGGAGATGTACGCGCGCTTGGTCAAATTACTCGTCGTGAAGCGCGGCGCGAATCAGGCGTTAGCCAATAGACCAGTAGCAAAGTCCAAGCTGTCGTTATTGGCGAAGCCGCCGCGCTCGAAGAAGCTGCAGAAGGTCACACCGCCCCAACTACTATGTCGTAGGAGACTACGACGACTCATGCGAGAAACGCGAAGGATCTCGGGCTACCTATGCACGCTCACAGTCTACGAGGAAGCGCGAGGGGAGTTGAGAGTGCACGCCTACCTGCCAGAAAGGTCAGCATCATTGGAAACGGCGGTCGGCATGGATTTGTTACATGATGTGGCCACTGGTAATGCGGATCCCAAGATAAGGGAGATGTCCGCGCTCGAGTCGCACGACGCCGAGACCATGCTGCCCTACATCGCGGACCGCATGGAGATCGTGCCCTCGAAGGCCTCCGCCGAGGACATGGGGTCTTTATCTCATTATCTACGATTGGCCTCGCAGGACGCGGGCGGGGCCAAGCGGAGTGCGGGCTTCAAGCTGCGGTTGAGACAGTGCAAGGGCCCCGGCCGGACGATCTTCAAGCAGTTCGCCACGATCTCGAACATGAAAGTTGTTCTGAGTGTCATGGAGGCCGGCGGTGCGGCCAAGCGAATATTGCGGATCGTGCTCTACGACCCCATGTCCGCGGAGACGCGCGAGTTGCGCTTGGCGGACACGCATCGAGCCGTACTGTTGGATTCGATCGGTGGCGACTGGCGTCTCTGGAGGGAATCACTCATCAAGAGATTATCTCTGCGACGGAAGCGCGTCTCGGGCTTGCTAGAAGGCTACAATTCTGATGAAGAGGATGGTGAACGAACGATAAAATATCTGCCGACGGAGCACCCGGGGGCGGACAGCGGCGCTATCTTAGATCAGGACGGCGTGACCTTCGACAGCACCGTCGTCCACAAGGCGTGCAAGATCAAGGGTCTGCGGTGTCGACTCACGATAGAACTGAAAGCCGGCGATGGGGAAGGTTTGATTGTCAAAGTGATGGAGCTACGACCGGCCAAACAAACGGAGATCTGCGTGACGCGCGAGCGGCTCATCGAGCTCTGGGAGCTCGAGGACACGGACCTGCACCCAGCGAGGCCCGTCTTTACGGTCCTAGGGAATAAAGATACGAGAGAAGAAGGCATCCAGAAGCTGGTTGATGGATTAACTAGAGATAAGGAGTCGGGCGAAGTTCTACTAAGGGCCGTATCGAATGAACTGCGGCGCAAGAAGAAACAGGGCTCGCCTCTGAAACTGAAACCTAGACGGCCGCCGTCGCGCGAGGAGTTAGAAGGGAGTGACGCGCCGTTCCATCGACGCTTCGCGGGCGAACAGTCGACCTTCGGCCATCCTAGGGAGCGAGTCGTCGAGGAGCACGATGGTTCATTGGAACATAGTGTCAAGTTCCGGAGACCGCCTCCTACTGTATTTTATGAACACCGACTCCCACCACCACCGCCGAAGGGCGACTTTTCGCAGTTGGTCTGGTTCGACGACCCGAGTCAGCTACCACCTCCACCTGAAGAGGTTTCAGACGCACCAGCACCCGCACCCTCACCAGCACCAGCGCCGGCGGCCGCCATCGAGGTCGCGGAGGCCGAGGCGCCTCCGGAAATAGAAGAAACGGTCATCACGGACATGCGCCTCATCTTCCAGCAAGGTGTCAGAACATCTATAAAGCCGCTCGAGCCCGAGACGTGGCCTTCGGTAGATGATTTGGGACTGGCCAAGGAGCTCGTCTTTGTCAAGGTCTTCGAGCAGTACACGTCGGGCGTTGCCGTGAGGCAGTTGCGATTCGAAGCGTACCGACATACGACGTCGGGCGCCGAATGTGCGATTATCGAAGATTTGAAGCATCTCAGAATGACGCTCGGACCGGACGCGCAACACCTCCTTGCACAGGAGAGAGAGGAAGAGATGATCCTCTACCTGATCAAGAACCGGATGATTCTGTGCGAAGGTTTAGTAGATGAGGAGACCGATAAATTTGTGAAGAAGGAAGATCGCTTCACGATGAAGTGGACGACCGACCGCATCTTCGACGCGCGGTTCAAGGTGACGCCTCTCGGCTTGGGTGGGTCTGATGACGAGGACGCGAACGCGCATCGCCTCTTCGACCAGGGCGCCTTACACCGAGGCAAGAAGATTTTGAGACATGCGCAGGCCATCGACGGCGCCTTGGTCCACGTCAACGTCTTTGAATTACCGGAGACGCCCGCTTCAGGACCGGCGCCGGCGCCGGCGCCGGCGCCAGCGCCCGCCGGGGCGCCGGCGCCCGCGCCGTCGGGTCTCGACGAAGGCCTGCCCCTACCTCATTTGAGGTTTGTGTGCTGGAACCCGCTGGCGAAGCACCGTACCATGTTCATCATACCGCCGGAAGCGTGCAGGGAAGTTATACAACTGGAGGACGCCGATTCTTTGGCCCACTACGGTGCGAAGGCCAACCGGACGCCGCCTTCATTTAGATTAGCGAACCCGAAGCATAGGTTCGATTTAGCGTTAGCTATCACGAAGAGATTACGGTTGTCGTGCTCGCATCGGGCGCCGCCGGACTGCTTCCTGCCCTGGTCCGGCGGACGGCCCGCACCACTCTTACACGGTCCCGAGCCGGAGCCCATGGGCGACGACGACGGCGTCCACGACTACGACGGTGGCCTCACGGAGGACGAGGACGACCCCTACCGCCTCCATGACAAGACCAAGGACAAGCGGAATCGGCGGTTGCAGTACGGCGCGAAGCCGAGGAAGGCGGAAGATCGGATTAATCGCCGATCCAAAAGGAGACGCTTGTTCCGAGTCTCGACACGAGTCGGGAGGACGGAATGTGTGGTCAGTGTATTCCACGCCATTGATACGGAGTTGGATCTGGACTTTAACGTCTATGTGCCTAGGATCCGGCGAGCGTGTGAAATAAGAATCACGGGCGCCGAGCAGCGCCACTGCATGGGCCGGCCTTGCCTCGAGCACGCCCAGGGCGAGCCGCGCAAGGCGGCCATCGACTGGTTGATTCGCCACTTGCGGTTGAAAGACGTCCCCTCACCCGAACAACTGAAAACCGAGCGCGACTGGAATGAAAGAAGGGAGGCCCCGGACTTCGTCAAGGACTTGGAGGAGGAAGCGCCTGAACCATTGCCGGACATGACCCTGTCGCTAGAAGCCAAGCCCGAGAAGCCCTGGTTATCTGCCTATCAAGGTCTAGATACCACTATAAAAGTGGACCCAATAAAAGGCGAGGGCCGGCCCCACGGCGTGCCTTTGGCTTTTATACCTTTACAAACTGTGGGAGACTTAGTGATGCGCAAGGGCATGGCTCTGCCGCACGGTGGCGATTGTGTGGTTACGGTGACGACGCGAGCGCCGGGCGAGCCCGCGGTCCACGGCTTGGTGATCCAGGCCTACGATCCGGTCACGTCCTACACCGCGAAATTGCACTTAGGTGCGAGGGAAATCATCAAGCTCATCGAGTTCGACGAATCTCGGATGACGGACCCGGAACTGGTCCAGGCGACGGTGTCGCGCTACATCCTCAAGCGCTTGATCGTGGAAGCGTCGCCGGTGGGTGGGTTGCAGTTAACGATCGCTAGAATACCGAAGAAACTGCGCGCCCAGGGCGTCCAGGACACGTTCTACGGGCCGGACCCGTCGCCGCGATTGTCGGACCCCGACGACCGCAACAGCAAGAAGTATTCGTACGACTGCGAGAACCCGGACCACCCCTCCTACGCGGGACCCTGGACCGGTTCTGAAGTAATAGAGCCGCCGCCGTCGCCGCCATCCAGTCCGATTCCCGTGAAATACGACAACACCGTGCCCACGCCGGAGCCCTCGCCGCGGTCGCCGGCGGGGTCGGCGTCGGCGTCCTTCGTCGAGAGCGACCTGCTGTCGCTCGCGCCGGCGCCGGCGCCCGCGCCCGCGCCCGGGGAGCGCAACGCGAGTCCTCCCTGAGGGCCTAGTAACGAACTACATGTGTATCGGCTAGCCAGGTCACACGATATCGACTTACTCCCGGGTCACACGATGTTCGCCGGCAGCTCTGGCGCGTCCTCGCGGAGCCGGATGCACTCCGCCGGCTTGTCGTCGTCCTTGTAGAACTCGTGCACCACGCCCTTCCACCTATTTTTCGAAGCGTTGTAGTTGAGCACGACGCGCACCTCGGTGGCCTCAACGCAGTGACCCAAGTACCACTGGTGGGTATGGTCATCTACGACAAGGAACTCGCACTCTTCGCCAACCTCGGGCCACCGCGTCGCACATACGAAGGGTGCCGACGACGGCGCCGCGAAGACAGGCGAGGGCGATGCCGCCCGGGGTGAGCCCTCCCGCCACGCCCGCGCGGGGACGTCTTGATCCACCTCGGCGAATCGCCTCGGCTTCTTCGTCTGCCGGGCATGCTCGGCGCGCGGCGGCGGGTTCCAGGCCTCGTCCGGCGGCGGCGGCGAGCGCTTGCGGAGCCGCGTCGTGGGTGGAACCTCGCCGTAGTCGGAGCGCGTCGGCAGGCGGAACGGCGTGGGCGGGCGCGGCGGCGCGGCCGGCGCGGCCGGCGCGGTCAGTGGCGGCGGCTCCGGCGTCTCGCCGTCGTCGTTAGCATCAGTGGTCGCTATGGGCGGCGTCGATGGCTCCGCGGCCATGGCTAGGACGCGCTCGACATGTTGTTGTGTCGCCGGATCCTTCAATGTGCTCGCAAACTGGCCGCAGTGGGTTTTGATGGGATGAGACCATATTCCCCAAGCCGACAGATCGTTCTGTAGCGCGCGTGACGCGCCTGACGGTGCGGTCCAATTGCAGAGCGCACACCGCACGTCGCCGTTCGACTCGACCGAGACCATCCGCTGCGTCCGCCCGTCCTTGGTCGCGAAGCAGTTCCCGAACGTTCGACCCTCATATACCGCGCAGACGGCGCTGTCTAGTTGGACCTGGAGCCACTCGTTCGGCGTCAAGCGGCTCCGGTCGCAGAGCGCCGCCTCCTCCGCCGTAAGCGTTATTTTCGTCAGATCCGTGCGAAAAACGTTAACGGTGTAGCCCGTCTTCGTCGTCACCTCTGCGTGACCGGTATTTCCGAGCTTCGTCACGACGCCCCGCAAGCCATTGCTGTGCTGGACGTGCGAGCCGACGGCCACCCAATCGTTTGGTGGAGGAGCTGGCTTTCGCTCGCGCTTGACCGACGGCTTGGGCGCCGCCGTCGTCGACACCAAATCTTCCCAACCCTCCGGAGGGCCGCGCGCCTTCTTCGCCGGCATGACCTCGCCGCCGACGCGCCGCGCGGTCAGGGGGAGCGGCGCCGCTTCGGCGGCGGCAACCGCCGTCGAATTGTCGCTGCAGCGCCTGCGTTTGCTGCTGCCCGATGCGACCACGACACAGGAAAGGAAGCGCTCGGGCGTCGCCCAGACGCGGTTGTCGTCGTCGTAGTGCACGTTCCAGACGGGCTCACCCGCCTCGATTTGAGGGCATCCTAACGGCAAATTAAAAGCCTCGCCGGGCTCGACAACAGTGCCGCGGTACCGCGCGGCCACGCTATTCGTAGGGTCGTGGCCGAACGCCTCTGGCGCGGCCTCGACGACCGCGCCGACGACGATGCAGGAGAGGAAGCGCTCGGGCGTGTCATAATCTTGGCCGTCGTCGTCGTAGAGCACGCGCCAGATACGTTCACCTGGCTTCGGCGGCGGGCAGCCCACCGGCAAAATATCTCCGTTGCCACGCGCCTTCACAGTGCCGCAGTATCGTTTCGTAGCTCCTACTTTCCTCGCGAAGCCGGCGCCCCACACCTGGGACTCGGCCGCGACGACCGCGCCGACGCAGATGCGCCCGGCCGCCGGTGGCGAAGGCACGCGTGGAGGCGACGGCGCGGGCAGCACCGCGGGCGCCGGCGCCGGGGAGACCACGGGCGCCGGCGCGGTGGGCGGCGGCGGCGTTGGCAGCTGCGCGGCCGGCGGCACCGGCGCCCCAGGCGCGTCGTCCTCATCTTGCGTCGGCACGTAAGCCCGGTCCGCATCAACGCAGCCTGACAGGAACTGCGGCTTCGTCCGCTCCCGCCCCGCGCGCTGGCCGTCGACGGGCGCGACGATGCTGAGGAAGCGCTCGGGCGTCGCCCAATCCTTCCCATCGTCCTCGTAGCTCACGAGCCAGACAGGCTCATCCGGCATCGGTGCAGGGCAGCCGGCCGGCAACCTTTCTCCGCTGTCGCGCGCCTTAACAGTGCCGCGGTACCGTTTCGCAGATCCGACCTTCTCCGCGTACTCGGCACCCCACACATGTGGTGAGGCCTCGACGACCATGCCGACACGAATGCGCTCGTCCGGCGCCGGTGCGCGCGGCGGCTCCGCGGGCGCCGGCGCCGGCGAGACCGCGGGCGCCGGCGCGGGCGGCGGCGTAGATCGGCGGCGCGGCGGCAGCGGCGCCGGCGGCTGCAGCTCCCGGGGCAGCGGCGGCAGCGCGGCCAGCGCCGACGCGAGCGGTGCCTCGCCGGGGAAGTTGAGCGGAATTCTGACGTTCCTTGTCAGCGCCCCCCACTTCGCCCGCGCGGCGTCGTAGGCCCGTGCGGCGTCCTCCTCGACGTCGAAGTCGCCGAGGGGTATCGTGTGCCCTTGCACCATGATCGCCGCTCTCCACTTGCCGCCCTTATAAGGGTCCCAGGTCACGCCTGCGAAGCGACTGGCCTTGTGGTCGGCCTTGGCCGGTGGTCTGCCGCGGCGGGCCAGTGCCGGCGCCGCCTCGGCCGGTGCCGCGACACGCTGCAGTAACGGGGCCGCCGCGACCTCAACGACGGCTGGCGGCGGCGGCGCTAAGGGCGTGGAAGAGACCGCGGTCGGTGCCGCGGCCACGCTGAGGACGTGCTCCATGTGCTGTTTTGGTGCTCTTTCACCATTCCCTTGTTTGCTCTGACCACAGTGAGTTCTGAGGGCGTTGAGTAACGTGTTCCAACCCGGGCCGCTCCGCAAATTAAGCCGGTCCTGCGTCGGCTTCCAGTCGCAGAGGGCGCAGCGCACATTCGTCGTGCCGGAGTCGACGACGAACTGCCGGATGACCCTGCCATCGGTGGTGGAGAATCGATTTTGGAACTCGCGCTGGCCGTAGCGAACACAGATTGAGCCGTCGATCCGGGCCTGGAGCCACTCGGCTGGCCGCTGCGGCCCCCGGGCGCATCGCGAGGCCTCCTCGTCCGTCAGCGTCGCGGGCGCCAGCCACGCTCGTCTCGACTTGACCTCGTAGCCCTCCGTCGAGAGCACGGTGACCCATGCAGTGCCAATCTCCGTCACAATACCGCGAACCGCCTCGCCGTAAGCTACCTCGACGGTCTGCACCTGTGCGCCGACGACGATCCAGTCGTAACCCGCAGCCGGAGGAGGTGGCGGCGGCGGCGGCGCCTGGACCTTCCGCGGGCGGCCTTGCGCCTTCTTCGCCGGGACAACCGCGTCCGACGCAGCTTGCGGCGGCTCCGCATCTAACGCGGCAGCAGCATGCACAGGCGGCGCGCCGCGCGGCCTTTTCGAAGGGCGCCGCGGCTCCGGCGTCTCGCCGTCGTCGGTATCGATGGTCGCTGTGGGCGGCTTCGACGGCTCCGCGGCCATGGCTAGGACGCGCTCGACGTGTCGCTTTACTGCCGGTTTACTCAATGAGCTCGGAGTCTGGCCGCAGTGAGTTTTGAGGGAAGGAAACAATCTTTTCCAAGTGGACAAGTCATTCTGCATTGCCGTGGACGCTCTCTCAGGTGCGGTCCAGTCGCAGAGCGCACACCGCACGTCGCCGTTCGACTCGACTGTAAACATCCGTTGCGGCCTACCGGTTTTTGTCGCGAAGCAGTTCCCAAACTCTCGACCCTCATATACTGCGCAGATAGCGCCATCCATCTGTGCTTGGAGCCACTCGTGGGGCTGTAATCGGAACCGGTCGCAGAGTGCCGCCTCCTCGGCCGTAAGAGTAATTTTCGTCAGATCCTGGCGATGAACCGTCGCTACGTAGCCCGTCTTCGTCGTAACGTCGGTGAAACCGGCACCTCCGCTCTTCGTCACGACCCCCCGCAACCCATTGCTGTGCTGGACGTGCGAGCCGACGGCCACCCAATCGTGTGGTGAAGGAGCCGGCTTTGGTTCGCGCTTGACCGACGGCTTGGGCGCCGGCGTCGTCGACACCAAACCTTCCCAGGGCTCCGGGGGGCCGCGCACCTTCTTCGCCGGAATAACCACGCCGCCGACGCGCCGCGCGGACGACGGCTCCTCGTCGGCAGCTTGCACAGGCGCGCCGACGACGATTGAAGCTGGAGGTGCCGCGGCCGGCTTTCGCGCGCGCTTCTTCGCCTTGGGCTTCTTCACCGGCTCGGGCTTCTCCCGTTCCGCGCCTTCGTCTAGCGTCTGGGCGCAGTACTCGCTCCAGAGGGCGTCGACGTTCTCTATCGTGCAGCGCTCCTGGCAGATTTCCTTCACGAGCGCCTCCGCGGTACCTCCAAGCTCGAAGAACGCCCGCACGGTCTCGGCCCCCGCGTACTTGTCGTACAGCGCGCGCGCGGTCAACTCGCGCGGTCGCGATGAGCTAAATTTGCAGGCGACGTCGCGCTCGCGCAGGAACTCCGCGAAGGCCGTCTCGCGCTGCCACTCCTCGGAGGTTTGCGGTGGTAGCAGCGTGCTCTCGTCGAGCAATTCGTAGGTCTCCAGCTCGTCGGGACGGCCGCCGCCGTAGTCGACGCGGTAGATGGGCGCCGGCCGGCCGGCGGCGTTGAGGAACGGCTCCTTGACGCCGCGCACGGGCAGCCATCCCACGATGCGGCCCTCGCTGCGGGATCGAAGTGACCTCGCGTTGGCGTTGGCCTTGAGCCGCCGCCCGACCCATACGCTTCCGCGTGTGCGTAGCGTCTTTTTCGGCGCCGGCCGAATGCGCTCCTCCGGGACGTCGTCCTCGTCGTCGCCGTCGTCGTACTCGATGCGGTACAGGAAACCTTTCTCGCCGTCGGCGCGCGCGGTCACGACGACGCCGTCGTAGTATGCGTTTTGAGCATGAAAGTCGGCCTGGACGAGGTCGTCGACGGCGAAGCGCTGCGACGCGGCGACGGCTTGCGGCCGCACGTTCTGTGGTTGCGGCGGCGGCAGCGCAGGAGCCGCCGGCGCCGGCGCGGGCGTAGTGGAGGCCTCGGCGGTCGCCGGCGCGCCCACGGACTGGACGAGGCGGTCGAGGTGCTTCTGCGCGCCACAGTGCTTCTTGAGAGAATTCAAGAGAATCTTCGAGTCGGTCTCCAAAGACCACGACCGCGCATCACCACAGAGGACGCACCGGACATGAGTAGCCGTGACCTCGAATTGACGCCGCTCCGTGCCATCCGCGCACGTGTAACAGTTCTTGAATTCGGAGCCGCCGTGGCTGAACCGTATCGCGCCGTCGATCCGCGCTTGCATGTAGTCCTTACGCGAGGCCGGGCGGACGCACAGCGCGGCCTCCTCGTCGGTTAGCGTCGCTTGCGTCAATTGCGTGGATTTTATCATCACCACGTAGCCTGCCGTCGTCGTCACTTCCTTAGAGCCCTTCTTTTTTAGGCAATCAGTTACGACGCCGCGCACCGTCGCATCGTCGACGTCCTGTACTTGTGCGCCGACGATGCGCCAATCGCCGGCCGGCACAGCAACACGCTGCAGTAACGGGGCCGCCGCGTCCTCAACAGCGACTGACGGCGGCGGCGGCGGCGCAGAAGCCGCAGGTGGTAGCGCCATGGCCGATGGCGGCAGCGCAGGAGCAGCTGGTGGGGGCGCGGCGGACGCCGGACGGAGCAGCTCCTGGACCCGCGAGCGCAGCCGCGCGTAGTAACCCTCCGGCGGGCTTGGGAAGTCTGCCGGGCTACCTTGGCTCCCCCCAAACGAAAAGTCGTCGATCCGCGGCGCCTCGAAGAGCGGCGTCGTTTTCGCGGCCAGATGTTTCAAGATATCGGGCTTGGACCGCAGAGTCTCGTTGCCGACGAGCTGGCCCGGGGCGTGGAAGAAGACGTCGCACTTGTGGCCGCCGAGTCCAGGCTCTGGTGCAGCCTTGCGAAATCTCAATTGGCGGTGCCAGCCGCGCGCGGGCACGTTGTTGCGCGCCAGGCCGTCGTCGGCCGCGAGCGCGTCCCACGCGTCGGGTGTCAGCGTCGAGCGCCACGAGCGCACGGCCTCCGCGCCACCGAGGGGTTCAAATGACTTGTAATTCAGCGGCCCTCTGTTGGCCGGCGAGCCCTTCGGCGCGCGGCCCTTGGGCGCGCCGCGCGGCTCCTTCGCCGGGACTCCGCCGTCCCAGTCGGGGTCGCCCTCGCCGTCCGAATCGGCGACGGACTCGTCGATCTCGGACTCGCTCTCGGCGCCGACGGCCGGCGGCGCCGCGGCCGGCCGCGACACGACGGCCGGCGACGCCGCCGTCAACGCTGGAGCCGCCGGCCGAAGCTGCTCGACGACCTTCGCACTCAGTCGCGAGTAGTAACCCGGCGGCGGGCTCGGGAAGTCGCCCGCGACGTCATTATCGAACGAAAAGGCGTCGAGCGGCGGCGACTCGAAGAGCGGCGTCGCGTCCGCGGCCAGGTAGCGCTCGACGTCGCTTCGGGACCGCAGGGCATCCGATGCCTTGAACTGGCCCGGGTGGTGGAAGCAGATGTCCGGTGCCTTCTTCGGCCTTTCGGCGGCGCGGCGCGCGGCTTCGTCGCCGTCCGCGTCGCGGTCGGCCGTGGTCCGGTAGGCGCCGCCGGCTTGCGCGAGGGCGAGGCAGCCTTCTAAATACGCCATGAGTCCTGGTCTTGAAGTCATAAGGTCCTGTCGGTTGCTGCCGGAGTAGCCCTTGCCGACGATGTCGTAGTAGCAGGGGAACTCCTGCGGCATCGAAACTTGGAATTCGGTTCGCCCCTGGGCTGGCTCGCCGCAGCGGAAGCCGCTGCTCTGCAGCGCCCCGCGTAGACCAGTGAGGCCGCCCTTCTCCTTGCCGGCGAGCTCCAGCAGGTCCGTGCAGGCGGCGACCCAGGCCGACGCCGTCGACGCGACGCGCGGCTTCGGCGCGGGCGGCAGCGGTGCGGCCGCGGGCGCCGCTCCTTTCACCTCGCGGTGCCAGCCGCGCGCGGGCACGTTGTTGAGCGTCAGGCCGTCCGCGGCCGCGAGCGCGTCCCACGCGTCGGGCGCCAGCGTCGAGCGCCACGCGCGCACGGCGTCCGCGCCCTCGCCGGACAGCCACGTCGCAGGACCCGTGGGCGCGTCGCGCTTCGTCGCCGGCGTCGAGCGCCGCCGCGGCTGGAGGGCGCCCTCCTCGGCCGCCTTGTCGCGCTCGGCGCGCTCGTCGGCGAGGCGCTTGAGCTCGGCCTCGTGCAGCGCCCAGGGCGCGAGCTGGCGGAACGTGACGCCGATGCGGCCCTGCGCTTCGGTCTGGTCGGTGTCGATGCCGTGCGTCCAGCAGCACGGGCAGCCCTTGTGGTTCCCCTGGGCCTGGACGTTCGGCTCGTCCTTGAGGTGGCAGTTGGCGCGCGCCGGCCCGGACATGAGGTAGATCGAGCGCGGCAGCAGCCGGATCTCGGAGCGCTGCATGCCGTCCTTCGGGCCGCGGCTCGCAGCGCGGATCTGGACGAGCTTGACGGATGCGCGCAGCGACATCGTCGCGATCGAGAGGAAGCGCGACCGCGAGTCGAAGTGCTGCGCCATGCCGGACCTGCGCGCCGATAAAGGTGAGCGCGAGTCGTCGGTCGACGGCCGGTCGAGGCGTGGTGATTAGGACGCCGCGCGAGACTGCGGCCGCGGCTGGTACGTCGTGAGCTGGATGGCCTCGGGGTCCTCGAAATTCTCCGCGAGGTCGTCCGTGAGGGCCGTGGCGCGCGCCCGCACGCCGTCGCCGCCGCCCGAGCGCGCGTCGTTGGCGGACGCTTTGTCGCAGGGCTCGCCGATCGGCTCGGCCGCGTCGCCCTCGCCGTCCTCCGCGTAGCGCACGCGCGGGTCCTCGTTCACGACGAGGTCCATGATTTTGCGGATGCGAGCGGCGTAGAGCCGCAGCACGGTCTCGGCGATCGTCGTATTCACGCCTGCGTCGAGAGTGCCGGTGATTAATACTTCGCGTCGACGAATCGCGGACGAGCGGTCGACTTCGACGCCGCGGCGCGCCGTCGAACTCCATGACGTAGGTCGTCTTGTCGCGCTGGTCGCCCTCGGTCTTGTACGAGCATTTTTGGCGCGTCAAGTCCCAGCGGTCGACCGTGAGCCGCTGTGAGAGGTTGCCCGAGAAGCTGTCGGTCGCGTCGCCCGCGTACTCGCGCGCGAAGCCCTTGTCGAAGCCCCGGTCGTACCCTGCGCGGGAAGCGAGCGTGACGTCCTACTACGAGCGGCACAGATCCTCCACGCCGTCAAAGGAGCTTAGAGGACGCCGGGCGCCGACAGCCGAGGAGCGCCTCGTGCTCGTTCGGCGAGATGGCGTTGTCGACGAGCATGCGTCCGACGACGCCGCCCGCGTCCAGCGACACGTGCACGGTCTGCGGGTGCGCCTCGACGGTCTCGCGCGACGGCACGCGCCGCCGGTACACGACGATGTGCTTGATGTCGCGCATGCGCTCCTCGGCGAGCTGGTTCAACGTCTCCGTCGAAAAGGCGTCCTCGACCTTCTCGGGCGCCGGCGGCTCGTTGGCCCGGCTGCGGCGCCGCGACATGGTCTATTTTTTTGCTTCCTTCCGCCGCGGCGCTCGAGTTTCGCCCGCGGGTCCGGTTTTTTTACGTGTTGGCGCGCGTTTGTTTTTTTTGGCTGTCCGCGGAGCTTTCTGACAGCGCTCGCTGCCGCCTCGCAGCGCTCTGCGCGCGTTTCGCGCGTGCAGGGGTTTTCCGGTTCAGAGAGAGCCCTCGGCGCGTTTCGCTCCCGATGCTAGTCTAATCGCTGCAAGGGGCTGGAAAAAGTGTTTTAGCCTTCTTCTCAGCGCCCTCACGCTCAATTCCTGCACGTGCGAGGAGGCGCGATTCGGTGCCGAGCACTGTGCCTTGCTAGTGTCTTACGGGCCGCTAGCAACGAGATACGAACGATACGGAACGAGAGATACGAACGACACGATGGAACTAAGTTTACAAGGGGCCCTAGTGGCCAGACGTCGCCGCCGCGTCCGTCATCTTCACGCCGGAGAACGTGCCCTCCTCGCGCTCCTCGTCCCACTTGTTCCACCAGTCGTCGGGGCAGATGGAGAGGGCCAGCTGGCGCATGGGCTTGCAGGCGTCCTCGTCGGACTCCGTCTTCTTGAGGCACATGACGTACTCGTTGTAGCGGTTCCAGCAGTGGCTCGCCTGGTTCGTGCTGGGAAAACGCTTGTCGTAGGGCGTCGTCTTGATGTGCGGGATAAGGCCGCTCATCTTTTTTGAGGGGCGCTGCTCTCTCTTCTCTTCTGCTCTCTCCGGGCGGCCTGCGGCGGGGCGGGCGTCGCGGTCGGGTCCGAGTCGTTTTCCTTCCTGTACTCTTGGGGCGGCGTTTCGTCTCGCTAATCGTTCGCTGTGTGTCGCGACCGGTACGTGCTACGGCAGCGTCGCGCTGGGGAGCCGCGCCGTGCGCCGCGGCGGCGAATTGGTGCCTCGCTTGCGGTATGTCCAATCGGTGTAGCAGCGGCGCTACCCACGGCGTCGCGCAAATTTGCAGCCAGCAGTCTCGCTATAATTAAGAGCTGTGATAATCGACTCCGCTTCGCACGCAGGCCTCTCTCTCCGCTCCTCCTGCTTGGACCAAAAACGCGAGCAGCCTAGTGTTGTAGACACACTAGCCCCGGGTTTTTGCGTGGACTTAGTCGGGTCCACTGGTCCTAACACCGTAACAGATGAAGTGGGGCTCTGAACCAGCGTGGATTGAGCCGCCGTCACGCCATCGACGCGCGCATATACATATCAATAACTTACTAACAAACTACGGCGCCGGCGGCGGGGCACCCTTCTTCTTCTCCGGCGGCGAGGAGCCGCTCTTCTTCTTTCGCTTCTTCTTCTTCTCGTACACGGCGGCGATCTTCCGCTGCTTGTCCGTCGCGCCGAGGCGCGGGTCGACGTCGGCGAGCCAGTTCGCCTTGTCGTTCCGCTGTTTGCTGCGGTTCTTGGCGTCGAGCTTACTAGCGCTTTCCTTGTTTTGGGGCGTGCGTTCGACGAGGCGCTCGGGCGACCCGTGGTGCGCGAAGGAGCCGAGGCGCGTGTTTTCACCTGCAGTATTGTTGCGGTTCCGGAGCTTCGCGTCGAGGGCCTGGGCGCCCTTTGTGGGCGGCGAGGCCCGCGGCCCGCGCACCGCGTCCGTCGTCCGGAGCTCGGGGTGTGCGTCCGGGCACGACGGGTCGGGCGAGACCTTGCGGAGGTCGTCCTGGCTGCCCCGGCGTTCTCTAGCTTTGCCGCTCGAGTACTTGTCGAGGATCTCGGAAGATTGAGGATTGTAAATGCCTTGTTTCGCGCGGCGCTGCGCGACCATGCCCGTGACCTTAACGGTCTTGTGCCAGTCCACGCTAAAGTCGCGATGCGCCTCGGCGTCCTTCTTGTACTCCTTGGCGTCGCTCTTCTCGACGGCTTTCATGAACGCGTGGAACGCGCCTTCGTGTAGATGCGCCTTCATCAAATCATGGATTCTCAAATTCATGCCGTTCACTTTCACGCGCTCGTGGGACCGCCGGTCCCACCACGCCCCACCCAGTATTCTCTCCCTAAGAGTCTGCTGCATCGAGAACGCGGGTTGTAATAACGCCGGGTGGCTTTTGACGAACGCCGCAAAGGTCTCGACGTCCACTTCCTCCGTATCATGGCGCTTATTCAACTCATTGATATGTCTCAGCAAATTCAGCGCGATCTGGTTCTTCGCGTAGCGCCGCCCGTACCTGTGTGGAAATCGAATTTCGGGCGCCCCACGCCATCGACGCGATGTTGTCTCCGAAGCTGCGTCTGCTCGATGGCGTGGAGCTTCCACGCCATCGACGAACGTAACTCACTGGTTGATTTCCACACAGGCCCGTACAGCTCCTTGAGCATCGTATTGAACTCCTCGAAGTCGATGGCTCCGCTCGAATCCCGATCGTACAGGTCAAAGGCGAACATGATGAGCTGCGCCCTTCCTAATGTACAGTACTGCCACAGCGCCACGACGAACTCCTTGAAATCTATTTCGTTACTACCATCCACATCGAAGATCGCGAAGACCCTTTTCGCGAATCTGTTCCTCTTCAGATCGAGATGGTCGAGCATCTCCCAGAGCTCTATCGTGCCGGATCCATCCTTGTCGATCTTCAAGAACTGCTCGTGGAGTCGTGCCACGTCGTCCTCCTTCAACCCTAAGCTCTCGAAGGTCGGCCGTAACGGTGCAATAGTTTTATTCCATTTCTTATCATTGTAAATGCGCTTGGAGTAGCCGTACGCGCAGCGCTTGTCGCGGTACCACCAGACCCATTTGGCCGGGAGGAGCCGGGCCATGCCGTACTAGTATGACCCTGCGGAGGTCCGCGGAGTGGTTACTTGTGGTGGAGCCGCCGGAGCGGCGCGCCTTCGTGCTCTATGTGCTGCTGCTACTCTATGTGCTGGTGATGCGGGCAGCCCCGGCGGCGCGGAGGCCGGGCATCCGCTCGCGCGTGAACGTGCAGATACGTGTCGAGTCAGGGGCAGCCGTGCTTGCTGGAATCGCTTGGCCAGACCGCTCAGGAGGCTTGTCTCAAGCACTGGCTCTCTGTGCCTCATCCTGTCGGAGCGGTCGCGGTCGAACCTGGGAGTGATGGAGAGTCGTATGATAAAGCTCGCGTGGAAATTCATGCATATTCACGCTTTCGAGCGACTGATCCTTGATTTCTAGTGTCTTACATGCCGCTAGCTGCATCGGCATTATTTAGTTGCGTCGAGCGGAGCAACAGCGTCGAGCGCGTACCGCTGGACAGGCGCTGGCAGCGCTATTGACCCCTGCGAACGTGTAAAGACGAAACTGCGCCCGACGAGGGCGCCGCAGTAGCTCCCTGCATTCACACACTGTTGAGCACCGCACGCGTCGCCGCGAAGCGCAAACAAGCAATGAGCTACCTCCTCCCCCACCTGCGGACGGGCTGGGCCGTCGACCAGGCCATCCTGAACGAGGAGGACCGAGTTGTGGTGGTCCGGTTCGGCCACGACTACGACCCCGTGTGTATGCAGATGGATGAAGCACTCAGTAAGATAGCGGACAAGGTCAAGAACTTCTGTGTCGTTTATTTGGTGGACATCACGGAGGTGCCGGACTTCAACACGATGTACGAATTATATGATCCTTGTACCGTGATGACGTTTTTCCGCAACAAGCACATCATGATCGACCTGGGCACGGGCAACAACAACAAGATCAACTGGGCCCTGACGAACACGCAGGAGCTGATTGATCTCATCGAGACCGTGTATAGAGGTGCTCGGAAGGGGAGAGGATTGGTGGTCTCGCCGAAGGACTACTCGACGAAGTACCGGTACTAAGTATGTTTCAAGTGTAATCGGCCCCAGTCTGGGTCAAAGTCTTATCACAAACACGCGGCGACGGCGCGGACATCAGACGCCCATGGTCCCCTGCGTCTCCGCCGCCACATCGACGGACGAGTGCTGGCAGACAAGCTCGTACGTCGCGTCGACGGCCTCCCTCCTGTCGTGGGAGTGGTCGCCCTGCATCCCGATGTACTGTAAAGACGTCTCGTCGCCCTCGCCGTGGTTGCCCGGGAAGAAGAAGGCCAGGGACGTGACGTTCGTGAACGCGCCCGGAGGGTGCACGTGCACAAAAGCCTCTCCCTGCTGATTTACTGGTAGGGCCGTCTCGAAGGTCGGTCTAACATCTTCAAGCGACTGGAAGTCCAGGTCTTCCTTCCCGACGTAGACCTTGACCCTCGAAGGATGCGTGTCGGGGTCGCCCTGGCCGATGACCATCAGCCTTCTCAGGGACACTGGTGCCAGAAACGTGATCTTGACGAGCAGCTCCTCGTCGCCGTCCGACACGAGGGACCCCTCCGTCTCGAGGCGCCGCACGAAGGGCCTTAATACAGATTTGGCGTCCCCTTCGGCATTTAAAGCTTCGGCCCTATCGACGTGTTGATATAAATTCCAGTTGTCGTCGGGATATTCTTCATTATGGCTGTGCGAGCCTCCGACTGCTCCACCTCCATGTCCGCCTTTGCCCATGTCTGAGAGAGTCTCTGTTGGTGGTCGCGACGGCGTGCCGCGGTGAAAAAACGCTGCGTACGATCGCTGCTCGATACGGGTCCACCGATGTGGCGGTTTGCACGGCTACAAAGCGTCAGGACGACGCGCGGCGGCCCGGGCCCCGCTGCTTCCTAGTGTGTTACATGCCGCTAGCTCGCGTTGCCAGCGCTGCAGCGTGTTTTGTGGCTTTACAGTACCGCTTAACGGCCCAAATAATTACCAGAACTCCTGCGACAATTGCGCTTGCACGGCAAGACGCCTAAGGCAGACCTGACGCACTGCAGCCCTCTGCAGCATGCACCACCTCCGACGCCAGGCGCCGCGAGCCCTGCGCACAATCACGCGCCGCCTCGCAAGCGCAAGAGCCGAGCCCCAGTTTCTCCACCTGGCGCCGTCCGGCGACTTCTGGCTCGGTAGTAAGATCTACGCCGCGAAGCACAACCCGTCGGACTACGTCAGATCCTTACCCCTACCGGTGGGGCAGATAATTCCGGACGACTGCCCGCACGAAGCGTTGATAAAAATGTACGATGCGAAGGAAGTGGACGCCGAGCAGTTGCGGCCGGCCTGGTCCGCCGGCGACCCGACCGCGGCAGTAGTGCCACCTGGTTTATGTCAGCTCACCGATGAGTTCACAGACTGTATGCTGGAGGAGCGTACTTGGGTCACCGACGATTCCTTCGTCGTGCGCTTCGGTCTACCCGATGCGACGAAGCCCCTGAACCTGAGCACCTGCGCGTGCATCTTAGCAGGACATAAGGACGACGTAAGGCCCTACACGCCCATTTCCACGAACGCTTTAACAGGAAGCTTCGAGTTGTTGGTAAAAGCATATCCGAATGGTGCCCTAAGCCAGCGCCTGGCGACGATGGAAGTCGACGAAGCCATGCCCTTCAAACATATAAAATTTAATGTCAAAACCCAATACCCCTTCTCCGCGAAGAAGGTCGGCATGCTCGCTGGCGGGACCGGCATCACACCCATGCTCCAGGCCTTGCACGCGATGCTAGGGTCACCGGACGATGAGACGGAAGTCAGTTTGGTCTACGGCTCCAAGACTTCCGAGGGAATACTAGCTCGCGATGTATTACATGAGTGGGAGGCCGAGAATTTTTGGAGGTTCAAAGTCAGTCATGTGTTAGGCGGTGTTATCGGCGAGGATCATGTGAAAAGGCACATGCCACCACCGGAGGAGGACTGCGTGCTCTTCGTCTGCGGCCCGGACCTCATGTACAACGCTTTGTGTGGCCCTCGAGGCGACCCCGAGGTGACGGGCCTGCTGAAGAAGCTGGGTTATGCGAAGAGCCAGGTCTATAAGTTCTAGTTGTGTGAATTCGTCGCTATTTGTTACCGTCCGTCCAAGGCCCCGAGCTCGTGCGGCCTGCGCGCGCCGACGACGGAGCGGACCGTCGCGTCCATGGCGTGGAGCCCGACGAACGTTGTCGCCTTCGCGCCTCGGCGGCGTATGCCCCGTACCGTTAACGGTACGGGGCACACACTCTAGAGACACAGGCCCTAGTGAGTTTTGCGTCATGCTTCTTTAAACATGAATTTCATATCGTGCACATTGGACACGTTCCAGTTGTCGAGCGGCTGGTTGAAGGACGTTGCGTTACAAAACATAAGTCTCATATTCGTGACACGTTCCAATCATTGAACGGTTGGTTGAGGGAGGTTGCGTTTTTAAACATAGCACTCATATCCGTCACATTGGACACGTTCCGTGAGGTACTAGAGCCGGCCGCAGGGACCTTTGCTGGGCGCCCCGCTAGACGGGTTTTAGCCCCCCACCCCGCACGAAACGCGCGAGAGCTTTTCGTGCTGGGAGGGGGGGCTAAATACCCGCAGCAGCGCGCGCGCGGCGGAGAGTATTGCGGCCTTGTCCGCCCCCAGGGAAGCGGAATCTTATTGCGGGGCAGCCCCCGCCGCCCTCTCCTAAAGCTCATGCTGCGGGAGCTGTTGTAATGGCGCTGCGCGACACGCGGTCGCTCTACCCGGGCTGCGAAGTCGCCTGCGTCTCGCTGGGCGCCGCGACGCTGCGCCCGGGCGCGGCGGCGGAGCTGCTGCGGGCGGCCTCGGACCTAGGCGTGCGCCTCGCGGACACGGCGGACTCCTACGGCGCCTCGGAGGCGCTCCTCGGCGCGCACGGCCAGTCGCTCCACGTGGCCTCCAAGTTCGGCGGCGACTTCTCCGCGTCGCGGTGCACGGCGGCGGCGGCCGAGGCCGTCGCGCGGCTGCGGCGGCGGCGCATCGCGCTCTACCAGCTCCACTCGCCGCCCGACGACTTCGCCTACGACGTGGCGCTCGTCGAGACGCTCGGGCGCCTCGTCGCGGGCGGCGTCGTCGGCGCGTGGGGCGCGTCGGTCGAGAGCTACGCGGCGGGCGCGGCCGCGGTCGCCGCAGGCGCGCGCTGCCTCCAGGCGCCGTTCAACGCCCTGGACCAGTCGCTCGCGCCGCTCCTCGCCGCCTGCGCGGCGCGCGGCGTCGGCGTGCTCGCGAGGTCCGCGCTCGCGCGCGGCTGGCTCACGGCGCGCGGCGTCGCGGCCGCTCGCCTCGGTCTCCTCCACGAATCCGCGCCGCGCCGGCGGGCGCTCTTCGAGCGCGTCGTCGCGGTCGCGGCCGTCGCCGAGGGCTGCGGCGTGCGCGTCGAACACCTCGCGCTGCGCTTTGCCGCGCACGCGACGGGCGTGACCTCGGCGCTCGTCCAGGCGCACGACGCACGGGGCCTCGCGGACCTCGTCGCCGGCGCCGGTCTCGACGAGCCGCTGCCGGAGTCGGCGCGCGCGGCGCTCGTTGCGTTGGGAACGTCGCCGGGCGACCGCGCCCACGGCGGCGCCGCGCGCGTCTGGGACTGGGCGGGGCCGACGCCACGCGACGTGCTCGAGGAGCTGCACGCGACGGAGGCCCTCCGGAGCGCGGGCGGCGCGGCGCGGCGTCCGCCTCGTCGTCTTCCATGGTATTTCGCGCACGTATCGTTCGCGAACGACGCGGCACGCAGGCTTCTACGACGCGGGCGGCCGCTACGCGCCGCACGAGGCCAGATGGCGCCGGGACTTCGCGACGCGCGGCGTCGCGGGGCCCTTCCGTGGCGCATTCCCGCGGGACGTGGCGAGCGCGCTTGCAGCGGGCGCGGTCGCCGAGCCGGGCCGACCGCAGGCGTCGTACTTCCACCGCGACGTCGCCGCGCCGCTCGCCGCCGGCGCGTTCCCGGGCGACCTGGAGGCGGCGCTCGCCGCCATCCTCGACGACGCGACCTGCTGCCGCCGCGCGACGCCGCCGTTTGCCGTCGACAGCTTCGCGGACGCGTGGCCGCGTCGGTCCGGGAGAGCGGAGAAGGCCTTCGCCGCAAACGTCGTCGCGCACGCCCGCGCGACGCCGGGCGTCGCGGCGTGGCGCTGCCCGAGCGGCCGCGAGGCGGTCGCGACGGGCCTCTCGCCCTGGGGCCTCGGCGTCGCCAACGGCCACCACGTCGACCACGGCCCGCACGGCGCCGCCTGGGACTTTGCGCTCGAGGATCAGCTGCTAGCGCCCTGGTGCGTCGTTTATGTCCTCCTGACGGACGTGGCGCGGGACCAGGGCCCGACGGTCGCGTGGCCCGGATCCCAGCGGGTGATGGCGAACATCCTCGCGGGCCTCGGCCCGTGGCGCCGGGTCCTCCTGGACACGCCGCGCATGTACGCGCTCTGTGCGGCGGCGGATTCGTACTTCGGCGACGCCGACGCGACGACGCTCGTCGGCGCCGCGGGCGACGCGTTCCTCGTCCACCCGCTGCTGCTCCACACCGCCTCCGCATCGACGCGCCGGGCGCCACGTGCGATCCTGAACTTGCCGTACCCGGCGCGGCCGCGCCGAACAGCGAAGGGATCGCTTTCCGCGCTCGACCTTCCGATCCGCGACGCGTTGCGGGGGGGCGGCTGCTGCGGGCCGCTCGTCGTCCCGCTCGTCGCGTGGACCGCGGCCTTCGGCGCGCTCCACCAGCGGTGCCGCGCGCGCTTCCCGCGCCTCGCGTGGCTCCTCTACTGGCCCGCCGCGCTCGGCTTCGCGCTCCTCTGCCGCTGCGCCGCGCCCGCCGCGCGCCAGGCGCCGCGGCCGCGCCGCGCTTGGGGATGGCTCGGACGCCGCGGGCGCCGGCCCTCGCCCGCGCCCGACGCGGAGGTCGGCGGCAGCGGCTATGACGATGATACGCCGCTCCTCCAGCGCGGCGGCGGGGACCCGTAGATTCGACTGTGTCTGTTTTCTCGGCCCGCGGGCCCTCGAAAACCCGTTTAGAGCTTGGGGGAAACCCGCTTGGCTCAGGCTAGTTACGTCGTAGGGTCCCCCGTACCCCTCCCGCTCCCCCCGGGCGGCCGGGCCCACCCGTCCGGCTGGACTAGGACGCAAGGGCTGAGTCGCAGGGACTCGCACGCCCCCCCCCTCTTCGGGACGCCCCCCATCAGGATGTGGAACTGGCCGCTGGCTCCTCTTTTACGACGGGGCCGAAAATGCTTGACTGCTAGTGTCTTACAGGCCGCTAGCGCGATCGGGGCTTCCAGGGCTCCCGCGCGTTTAGGCAAGCAAGCATCGTGGCTCGAGCGCGGGGCAGCCTCGTGATGGCAGAGGCGCCAGCGCCCGGGCGGCTCGCCTGCACACGCCGCCTTTTGCGTCGCGCGGGCGACGCGGTGGCGGCCGTCTCGCTGGGTGGGGCCACGCTGGGGGACGGAGAGGGCGCCCGCATTCTCGAGGCCGCTTGCCGCGCGGGCGTCGCGCTCGTCGACACATCTGACGCGTACGGCCACTCGGAGTTCGTCGTCGGCCTGGCGTCTTGCGGCGTCGCCGTGGCGACGAAGTACGGCAACCCGTGCGCGCGGAACGGATACGAGCACGACTGGTCCGTCGCGGCGGGCCGCGCGGCGCTGGATGCGAGCCGCGCCGCGCTCCGCGGCAAGCGGCTCGCGCTCTACCAGCTGCACTCGCCGCCCGCGGACGCCGTCACGCCGGCCGTGGCGCAGGTCCTCGAGGCCGCGGTCACTGCCGGGGAAATCGGCGGCTGGGGCGCGAGCGTGCACTCGTTCGAGTGCGGCCGCCGCTGCGTGGCGCTGGGCTGCGACGCACTCCAGGTGCCGTTCAACGTGCTCCAGCAGGAGCACGCCGCGCTCATCGACGGCTGCCGCAGCGCCGGCGTGGGCGTGTTGGCCCAGTCGGTCCTCGCCCAGGGCTGGCTCACGACGCAGGGCGTCGGCGTCGCGCGCGCGCTGCTCGCGGGCCGGGCCGACCTGCTACCGCGCGAGGTCGGGGCGGGCGGCGACGGCCGCGCGCGCGTGCCGTTCCGCGAGCTGCTGCGCCGCGTCGCCGCGTTCGGCGGCATCGCCGACGCCTGCGGCTCGCGGCCGCAGGACGTCGCGATACGCTTCGCCGCGCACGCGCCGGGTATCGCCT
The DNA here is from genome assembly GCA_918797485.1 of Pelagomonas calceolata. Lineage (NCBI taxonomy): Eukaryota > Pelagophyceae > Pelagomonadales > Pelagomonadaceae > Pelagomonas > Pelagomonas calceolata. The sequence goes on along the minus strand of CAKKNE010000003.1, from coordinate 2,066,114 downwards.
CGGCGTTAGTCCAGGTCACGTCGCACCGCCAGCTCCGCGACTTGTTGAGGTCGCCGGAAGACCTCGACCGACCGCTCGACGACGCGACCGTCTCGGCTCTCGTCGCGCTGCGGGGCGTCGACGTCTGGACCTGGGGCGCGCCAACGCCACGCGCGGCCCTGCGCTGGGCGCTGCGGCGCCGGCTCCACCCGTCGACGGGCGCATTGCTCGCGTCCGCCTATGCCGACCCGGCGGCCGCTGACGTGGCGCGGCGCCTCGCCAACGACGGCTTCGCCAAGCTGTCCGGCGCCTTCGACGCGCCGGTCCTTAGAGCGGCGCTGGTGGGCGCCGCGGCCGCGCGCGACGCGGGCGCCTACGGTCGGTCGCGCGAGGTGGTGCCCTTCGGCGCCGCCGAGCGCGCCGCGGGCGCGGCGCTCGCGGGAGCCGTCGCCGCGGCGATCGACGCGCCGCTGTTCGCCGCACCGCTCGCCGCGCTCTCGCTGCCGGACGCGCCGCCGGGCGCCTTTGGCGCGTGGGTGACGACGCACCGCCGCGGGACGGCCGGGACCTGGGCGCCGCCGTCCCCGCTCGACCCGGCCGCGACGCTGCCGGGAGAGTTCGCGGCGACGTGGCACATCGACCACGGAAACGGCCGCCGCGGCGCGGCGCCGCACGCCTTCGAGCTCGAGGACTACCTCGCGAGCGCCCACGTCGTCGTGCTCGTCCTCCTGACGGACGTGCGTCCCGATGCCGGGCCGACGCTGCTCCTCCGGGGGAGCCACCGCGCGATGGGGAAGGCGCTCGCGGCGGCGCCCCGGGGCCTCGACGTCCGCGGCATGCACGCTCTCTGCGCCGCATGCCGCGCGGCGGCGCCCGCCGCGGACGTCGTCGCCGCCACGGGGCGCGCCGGCGACGTCTACGTGCTGCATCCGCTGATGGTGCACAGCGCGAGCGTCGCCGTCGAGGGCAGTCCAATGCGGTGCATCGTGAACGCGCCGCAGCCCTGGGCGCGGGACGAGCGCGGGGCGGTCGTGCCGGCGCGCGCAGGCGTGCGGTCGCCGGTCGCCGCGACGATGCCGCGCGCCGCGACGGAGAACGCGGCCGTTCGCGGCTTGATCCACCTCGTCCTGCGCGCGGGCGGCGCGTTCAATGCGCGCCTGCGCGCCCACGCGCGCATCGCGCGCCTCCTGGCGTACCTTCTGGCGGGCGCCACCTTTTGGCTATTCGACCTCGCGTCCGGGGCCGTGCGCGACGCAGACGCGTCTCTCGCCGACGTCGCGCCGCGCGCCGCGTGTCCGCGGTGGTCGCCGTGGCCGTGGCCGTGGCCGCGGAGGTATCGCGGCCGCCACGAAGACGAGGCCCGGCTGCTCGGCGGCGACGCGGCGGTGTAACAAATATGTGTATGTACTACATGACAACAGTCTAGCGACCTACAGCACCCACTCTCCCAGCAGGACGATGAACGCGAGCATTCCTGCGACGCTCGCGACGTCGGTGACGACGTCGGCCCGCCCGCGGGGTTTCTGCGCGCGCGCGCCCAGCGTGTAGTCGAATGCCCTGCCGAAGAAGAGGTAGCGCCCGTCGAAGCCGGACGCGACGAAGGTCGGCACGAGCGCTGCGGCGCCCGCGAAGTCGCCGCAGTCACTCGCCAGGACAAGAATCGCGCGCAGAAGTCCGTGGACGACAAACCGATCCCAGGCTCCCGCGCAGCCAACGCCGCCGCCCATTTCGACGCGCTCCGCGGGCGGCAGATGGCTGTTGAGGCGCTCGTTTTCGACCGCGTTGCGATGCTGGCGGACGGCTAACGCCGAGAACCGTCCCAGGAGGATCGCGAGGGCGTATGCGGGCGCCCGGCGCGGCGCGCGCGCGAGGCCATACGCCAGCGCGCCGGCCGTCCACTCGACGGCGTTGGGAAGGCGCCGCTTGACGTGGCGCGGGTGCGCGACCGCAAGGAGCGCGGTGGCGCGGCCCCAGCGGCACGCGCGCGCGAGCTGTCCGCGCCAGGGCCACAGGTCGTGCGCCGCGACCGCGCCCGGCGCCGCCCGGAGGCGCAGGCCCGCGGCCCGCGCGCGCGCCGCGAGCTCGACGTCCTCGGCGCCGCCGTTGCGCGGGCACCGCTCGTCGAAGCGCGCCGCGACCGCCGCGAGCGGCGCTTCGACGTCGTCGTCGTTGCCCCCGGGCCAGACGCGCCGCACCATCAGGTTCGCCGTCGGTGCCCAGGGCGGCCCGCCCGGGTCGTCGGCCCACGTCGCCGCGTTGTCGAAGTTCACGACCATGCCCAGCGAGCGCGCCGCGCGCGAAAACCGGTCGCCGGCGTCGCGGAAGACCGTGAGGCCCGCGAGGCCGACGCACGCCGCGTCGCCTCCGGCCGCGTGCGCCGCGTCCGCGTAGCGGTAGAGGAGGTCCGGCGCCGGTTCCACGTCGTCGTCGAGCAGCACGCACCACTCCGCACGCGACGCCTCGAGGCCGACGTTCCGCGCGGCGGCGGCGCCGGCCGTACCGCGGTGGCGCGCCGCCGCGGATTCGCAGGGCCGCCGCGCGGGCCGCGCGCGGCCGGCCGTCGAAAGCACGCGGACGTAGAGGCCGCCGCCGCCGCGCGCCGCGCGCGCCGCCGCGAGCGCCGCGCGCAGCCGCTCGGCACGGTCGCCCTCGCGGCTCTGCTCGGCGGGCTCGTCGACGACGACGAGGAGCGTGAGGCCCGGCAGGCACGCGGGCGCAGCAAGCGCCGCGACGCGGGCGACGGCGACCGCGTCGAGGCGCACGGTTGGCACGACGACGTCGATGCGCGCGCGCCAGTCCGCGGGGCGAACCGTATCACCCGTCGCGCGCTCGACCCACCGCTTGGCGTTGAGCGCCGCGGTCCCGCCGAGCGCGCGCGCCGCGAAGGCGCGGTCCGCGGCCGTCGGCAGGAGCAGGCACGCCGCGCCGTGCGCCGTGCGGTCCGCGGCCGTCGCGTCCGGGCCGAGCGTCACCGCCGCGAGCACGTGGGACCGGACGACGGCCGGATTGTCGTTGGCGGCGCGCAGGGTGCGGCCGCGCGGTGCGCGCCCGCCGAGCGCCAGGCCGGCCGCCCCGGCGACGAGATCTAGGAACGCCTCGTCGTCCGCGGGGTCCCGAAGCGTGACGCGGTCCGGCGGCAGCGTTTCGAGCACCGCGCGATGCCACGCGGCGCGGCTCCGTGCGACCGCCGCCGTCGCGTCGACAGGCTCGTCGCCGACCCGCCGCCGCCGCGCGGCGACCCACGCGTCGCACGGCACGGCTGCGACCGCCCAGAGCACGTCGCGCCGCCGCGCCGCCGCGGCCAGCGCGCCGATCGTGCCGGCCGTCGCGTCCTCGCTGCGCAGGCCGCCGCGCCCTAGCACGCCATCTATGTAGGCGCGGCTGGCGGGTAGCTCGTGGTCGTCGTCAAACCGCAGGTGCGCCACGACGCGAATGGCTTGTGTGTTGCTCTCCATGGTTCATCTTAGGGCTGCCCCATGCCGTTTGCGGTGCCGTGTGGCATCGTAAGGCACCGCGCGCGCGCGCCGCAGCGCCCCTAGCGTCGTGAAAGGCACTAGCCAAAAAGGCAAAAGCCAAGAAGGCAGGCAGCCCCGCAGAGCCCAGCGGCCAGGCCCGAGGGGCGAGAGAGAGGTCTGAGACGGAGCCAGTTTCAGCCTTACGGGCTCGTTGGGCTAGGGGGCGAGAGAGAGAGAGAGAGAGAGTGGGCTGCATCTCCGCTTGCGGCACATGAGCTAATCGATGCAGAGGCGTTCCTTGCATTGTTTCCAAGTGCTTTGCAACAGAGGCGAAAATGCTACCTGGTGCTGCAGCACCGGGATCTTTGCCCTTTGCCCACGACGGCTTCGACTCCGCACGCGGCCCCTGCACCTTTGCCGCTTTGCGCACGCTGCTGCACGATGACCTGCGCGGCGTCGACGCGTCGACGCGGGTGGCGATCGCGATGCAGAACGGCGCCGACTTGGCCCTGAGCTTGCTGCGAGTGGCGCACTGGGCGGTCGCGGTGCCGCTCGACCCGAACGCGGCGGTGGTGGAGCTGCGAGTTGCGCTCGCTGGCTGCGCCGGGTGCGTCGTCGACGCGGCCGCCGGCCCCGCGGCCTCGGCCGCGGCCGCCGTCGGCACAGCGGTCGTCGTCGCGGTTCCCAAAGCGGGAGAGGCCGGCGCGACGTTTCACCTCCCAGGACCGGATGCGGTCGTGGCCGATCCGGCGGCCAACCGGCCTTGTCTCTTGCTACGAACGTCGGGCACGACCGGAAGACCCAAAATCGTGGCGAAGACGCGACAGCAGCTCGTCGCGGGCGGGGAAGCCATCGCGCGATCGCTCGCGCTGCGACCCTCGGACTGCTGCCTCAATTTCATGCCGCTCCACCACATCGGCGGGATCGTCTCCAACATCTACTCGCCGCTCGTGTCGGGCTCGGCGGCGGTCTACGTCAAAACCTTCTCGCCCACCGACGTCCTGAACCTCGACAACCTCTCGCCGCGCGTCACCTGGATTTACTGCGTGCCGTCGCACCTGCAAGCTATTCTCGCCGCGCGCACGCCGGGAGCGACGCCCCCGCGCGCCGTACGCCTCTACCGCAGCGGCGCGGCCGCGCTGCCCGCGGCCGTCGCCGAGGAGCTGCGCGCCTGGTCCGGGGCCGTCGTCCTCCCGACGTATTCGATGACGGAATGTATGCCGATTGCTTCGCCGCGCGGCTCGTACGAGCTGGACCGGGCGGGCAGCGTCGGCCCGGCGATCGGCCCGGAGCTGGCGATATCCGAGCGGGGCGAAGTCCTCATCCGCGGCCCGCTCGTCTCACACGACGCCAAGGAATGGTTCGCGACCGGCGACCTCGGCCGCATCGACCCGGACGGCTGGCTCACGCTCACGGGCCGCGCGAAGGAAATCATAAATCGCGGCGGCGAGGTGGTGTCACCGCTGGAGGTCGAGGACGCGTGCCTGCGCCACCCCCGCATCGCCGCGTGCGTCTGTTTTGCCGTGCCACACGACGCGCTCGGCGAGGCGATCGGACTCCTCGTGGTGCCGCGCGGGGCGGCGCCGACGCTCGCGGAGCTGCGGTCGTTTTTAGAACCTTATCTCGCGGCCGCGAGGCGACCGCAGTACATCTGCACCGCACCGGCGCTCCCCGTGGGCCCGACGGGCAAGCCGCTTCGCGCCGGCCTACGCCCCCGGAGGGGGCGTGGGTATGCCTAGTCTAAGTGAAGGCAACTTAGACCTAAAGAGAGGCTACTTGATGTGGGTATACATAACGTTCGACTTTGCTGTGCAAAGCGTTAAACTTTGCCAAGGCAAAGCGTACTGACGTTCCGTCAGCACGTTTCACCGCGAGAAATTCAACGTTCCGGTCGGCGAATCGAATGCTCCGCACCTTACGCCACGAAGACTCAGCAAACCTCCGCGAAACCCGAAATCGGTGGTTTATAAGAATCAAAAAGTCTTAAACCCGAATCATCACCCCCCACGCCGGATTTGGCACCCTTGCGGAGCAGCCCCCGGCAGGGGAAAAGGCATGAACTCCTACAGGGTTAGCTGCCCTCAGGGCAGCTGACCCGGAAGGAGTTTATACCTTTTTCACGGCCTCTGCCTCGCGCGCAGGGCGTACTTGGACAGACCCGGGCCCGCGCGCCAGACGAAACCCGAAGACGCGGCGCCCGTAGACGTTAGCCTGCCGCGCGCCCTGCCCGGGGATGTAATGTAGTATTTTGTAGATAGCACTCATTAGGATATGGACAGGGAAAGGCTCCTAGAAAGTATAGGAGATCATGCTAGTTCCGGCATCGCGACCTCGAACGTCGAGCCCGCCGCACAGCCAACCGGGATTTGGACCTGCACCGTCACACCGTTCGGCGCTTGTATCTGGATCGTTTGGCCGGCAGAGCCGCCGGGCGGCACTTGGACCTTGAACGTTGACGGCGGCGCGACGACAGTCCCCACGGCGACCACGCCTGAGACCGGCGCGACCTGGGTCGTCCGGTTCGCCTCGCCGATGTCGCACCACGGGAGCGACCGCTGCATGCAGGGGTCCTGCCCGAAGACGGGGTCGCGGAGCGTCAGCACCGACTCCAGGACAACGGACCCGGCGGCGGACGCGAGCGCCGCGGCAAAGGCCGCGCCGTCCATGGCCGCCGCGTCGACGCGCGCGCCGTTCACGACGGCTTTGAGGATGACGTCGCCGTCCGCGACGCCGACCGCGCCGAGGCCTCCGGCGCTCACGATCGTCGGCGGCGCCGCCGCGGCGAGCGTCGCCGTCCTCGCCACTCCCGCGTCGACGGGGGGCGCAGAGTAGACTCGCGCGGGGTTGTACACGGGAGTCTGCGTCGTGAACAGGCCGGCGCCGGTCCCCGACGCGGCGCTGCCGCCCCAGAACTCGGGCGACCCTAGGGCCTTGGCGGCCTTCTTGCCGCCGGCCGGCAATTGCCGGCCGTCGATGCCGTGCAGGCAGTCGCCCGTGTTGACGTGCTCGAAGACGACAGGGTTGGTCCTCTTCGTCTGGAAGACGACGTTGCTGCTGTCGAGCCGGATGCCGAGCTCGCGGATCGTCGCGCCACCGCCGAACCAGTCGGTGCTCGCCGACCGGTAAGCGGCCGGCCCGGTCGGGAGGCCGCCGACGACCTTGCGGAACTGGCCGGGGCCCTTGGTCTGGCCCGAGCGCGCCAGCGTCGCGACGAACCACTCGTCGTAGGCGGCCCGGTCCGCCGCGGACACGGGCGGCGCCGCGGCCGCAGCCCGCGCGGCGGCGGCGGCGAACGCGCCCGCGTTGCCGGCGGGCCCCACGTCGATGCACGCCACGACGACCTCCAGCGACGCGGCCTCGGTCGGCACGCACGAGACGACGACGACCGAACCCTCGACCTTGCAGTCCGAAACCTTCGGATCGAGGAGGAGGGGCCGGCGGGCGACGGACCCCGTCGGCACCGCCGCGACCCGGCAGTAGCGCAGCGGTACGGCGAAGCCTCGCTCCGACACGTCGTGCGCCCCGATGCCGATGCCGGCGAACTTGTGGCCGTACTGGTCCGTCGTCGTGTAGTTCTTCGGCACGACCGCGCGGTAGGCGTGGCGCGTCACGACGAGCGTGCCTCGCGCCTCGTCGACGAAGGCGCCGTGGGCGGCGGCCGCCGCGCGCTCCTGGGCGTCGTCCCGCTCCGGGCTGTACTTGTAGAGCTCGTCGGAACAGCACGTGCAGCAGCAGAATTGGTAGAAACAAGACTCGCGGAGACGCATGATGCGCTCGCGCTCCCGGACGCGGCCCTCGGCGTCGACGTCCAGCGCGAGCGCGCCGGGCGGCGGCGGCGTCCGCGGCGAGAAGCCCGCAGGCGGCGGACCGGTCGCGGCGAGCTGCGCAAGCTCGGTCCCGTAGTCGAAGTCGGCCTCGCGGAGGATGTGGTCGGCCCGCGGCGCGCGGAAATGGTCGTAGCGCGCGTTTGGGTCGCCCGTGCTCACGCCGTCGCGGGGCAGCGGAGCCGTGTACTCGTTCGGCGGGTATACGGGTTGCGGCGGGCCGAGGCGGCACTTTTGGAGGCACGCCTGCTGCGCCATCACCCCGCCCTCCTCCACTGCTGAACCTACGCGCGGCGCGGCGCTCGAATCAGGGTGGTTGAATTTATTTAATTCCTCGTTTTGGGGCCCTGCCCGACTGCTCTTGTTGCGGCTGCTCTTTGCGGCTGCCCTTTGCGGCTGCCCCGCGCAAACTCGTGCTGCTCTGTCTGCTCTGAGTCAAAATGCTTGCAGCTCTTTGCGGCTGCCCCTCGCAACGCCCAACCAACTGTGCTGCTCTCTGGTTGCTCTGAGTCAAAATGCTTGCAGCGACGCAGTTCACTGGCGTCGGCAGTCCAATCTCCAACAGTTAATTGAACTGCGGGACGGCAGGAGCCGATGTCAAAAGTCTCCTGCGCAGTGGATATGACGCTGCCTCTGCCACTGCCACCCCCACCCACACCTACACGCCGGCACGCGATTCCCGAGGACGCGGTGCCCGCGGACACTGCCGCCATCGACGCTCGCAAGCACCGGTACGACTGGGCGCTGGAGGCCCTCGACAACGGCTGGCGGCAGCGCGCCGCGATCCTGGGCGACGACAACGAGGATCGCTTCTGGCATGCGGGCCACGCGCGGAGCCACTGGCCGGGCCGGGCCCGCGTGGTGCGGCAGCTCCTGAAGCTAGCGTGGTGCGCGGCGCGGGCGGGCGACGGCGCGACGGCGCGAAGGATCATGTGGCAGCCGCGGCGAAGTTGGCTCGTCTTGAGCCTAGTGCGCGCAAAATTGACCGTGAGCGACGAGGCGATGCTCTCGATCCTGCGCGGGTCTTGGATCGCGGGGGGCGCCGCTGTGCGCGAGACGGCGACACAGCGGAGGTTGTACCTCACCTGGGCGCGGCAGCTTCAATTGCAGAAGATGTACGAGCGCAGGCGTCCTGACGTGATCCTCCAGTGCGGCGACAAGCTGCTGTTCTCTCGCTTTCTGTGCTCGCGCGGCGTGCCGACCCCGCGCGTCTTCGACCTACGCCGCGGGCGGCTCCCGCGACAGGATCTGTTCGTCAAGCCGCGTTACCTCGACGGCGGACGGCACGTCGAGACGTACGCGTGGCGCGACGACGCGTACGTGGACGAGATCGGCACCGTCGGCTGGCGGACGCGCGTCCCAGGTCGCGACCCCGTGATCAGCCCCGAGGCGCTCTGGCGAAAGCTCGCGCCCGCCAGCAACGCGGGCGGCGTGCTCGTGCAGGAGCGCCTGCGCAACACCGACCGCGTGCGCGCGCTCGTCGGCGAGAATGCCGCGTTGTGCACGTTCCGCGTCGTCACCGCGCAGCCCGTCGACCTGACGAGTTCCCGCGCGGCGGGCGGCGCGGCCGTCGTGGGTTGCGCCATGCGCATGCCGTCGAACACCATAGTGCCCGCCGACAATTACTCGGACGGTGGGATATTCTGCAACGTTGACTGGCGAGCGGAGCGGCTCGCCGGGCCGGCGCGGGACCTCTTCGGCAACCTGCACGCGCGTCACCCGAACACGGGCGCACCGATCGACGGCCGACTGCTGCCCGGGGCGCGCGCGATGGTCGAGCGGTGCGCGGCCCTGCACGACCTCCTGTGCGCCGAGTACTTCGCCGACGCCTACCCGTGGATCGGCTGGGACGCGACCCTCACGGCGGGAGGCGCCGGCTTCCACGTCCTCGAGGTCAACCCCGTCTCCGGCCCCGGCTTCCAGCTCGTGTGCGGTCCACACCTCGGCGACCCGACGGCGCGGGAAATTTTCGCCCAGGTGCCGAGGTACCCCTGGAGCTGTCTTTGGCCCAGGTGGGCGACTCCATTCGCGTGGCGGAGCTCCGACCCGGTGTCGCGGGCGACGCCCGGGAGGCGGGCGGAGCTCGAGGCCAAAAAAGCCAGGGGGACGTAGCCCGTTTGTGTACACTGTATGGCATCTAGATTAGTAATAGTGGTGCAAAATGGGCGGGGCTATGCGACGACAGTCCCCACGGCGACCACGCCCGAGACCGGCGCGGGCTGGGCATGGATGACGGTGGCTTCCCCGGTGCCGTCGGAGTGACACACCGGCCGCCGGAAGCCGGTGCGCGTGTTGGTCTGCGTCATGGTCAGGAAGTCGACTTTGTATACGCCGGCGACGATGGCGTTGGGCCGCCCAGTGGCTTTCATTCGGTCGAGCTCGTCCGAGTCCCTCGCCCGGTAGGGGATCCACCTCCCGTCCGCTTCCTGCCAGAACCACCCGGGGGCTTGTGGTGGCATATTCGCATCGACCGGGGTCGCGTTTTGGACCCCCAACATCGTCGTGGGCAGCGCCGTCCTGTTCGCCTCGCTGATGTCGCACCACGGGAGCGACCGCTGCACGCAGGGGTCCTGCCCGAAGACGGGGTCGCGGAGCGTCAGCACCGACTCCAGGACGACGGACCCGGCGGCGGACGCGAGCGCCGCGGCAAAGGCCGCGCCGTCCATGGCCGCCGCGTCGACGCGCGCGCCGTTCACGACGGCTTTGAGGATGACGTCGCCGTCCGCGACGCCGACCGCGCCGAGGCCTCCGGCGCTCACGATCGTCGGCGGCGCCGCCGCGGCGAGCGTCGCCGTCCTCGCCACTCCCGCGTCGACGGGGGGCGCAGAGTAGACTCGCGCGGGGTTGTACACGGGAGTCTGCGTCGTGAACAGGCCGGCGCCGGTCCCCGACGCGGCGCTGCCGCCCCAGAACTCGGGCGACCCTAGGGCCTTGGCGGCCTTCTTGCCGCCGGCCGGCAATTGCCGGCCGTCGATGCCGTGCAGTTGGTCGCCCGTGTTGACGTGCTCGAAGACGACAGGGTTGGTCCTCTTCGTCTGGAAGACGACGTTGCCGCTGCCGAGGCGGATGCCGAGCTCGCGGATCGTCGCGCCACCGCCGAACCAGTCGGTGCTCGCCGACCGGTAAGCGGCCGGCCCGGTCGGGAGGCCGCCGACGAACTTGCGGAACTGGCCGGGGCCCTTGGTCTGGCCCGAGCGCGCCAGCGTCGCGACGAACCACTCGTCGTAGGCGGCCCGGTCCGCCGCGGACACGGGCGGCGCCGCGGCCGCAGCCCGCGCGGCGGCGGCGACGAACGCGCCCGCGTTGCCGGCGGGCCCCACGTCGATGCACGCCACGACGACCTCCAGCGACGCGGCCTCGGTCGGCACGCACGAGACGACGACGACCGAACCCTCGACCTTGCAGTCCGAAACCTTCGGATCGAGGAGGAGGGGCCGGCGGGCGACGGACCCCGCCGGCACCGCCGCGACCCGGCAGTAGCGCAGCGGTACGGCGAAGCCTCGCTCCGACACGTCGTGCGCCCCGATGCCGATGCCGGCGAACTTGTGGCCGTACTGGTCCGTCGTCGTGTAGTTCTTCGGCACGACCGCGCGGTAGGCGTGGCGCGTCACGACGAGCGTGCCTCGCGCCTCGTCGACGAAGGCGCCGTGGGCGGCGGCCGCCGCGCGCTCCTGGGCGTCGTCCCGCTCCGGGCTGTACTTGTAGAGCTCGTCGGAACAGCACGTGCAGCAGCAGAATTGGTAGTAACAAGACTCGCGGAGACGCATGATGCGCTCGCGCTCCCGGACGCGGCCCTCGGCGTCGACGTCCAGCGCGAGGGCGCCGGGCGGCGGCGGCGTCCGCGGCGAGAAGCCCGCAGGCGGCGGACCGGTCGCGGCGAGCTGCGCAAGCTCGGTCCCGTAGTCGAAGTCGGCCTCGCGGAGGATGTGGTCGGCCCGCGGCGCGCGGAAATGGTCGTAGCGCGCGTTTGGGTCGCCCGTGCTCACGCCGTCGCGGGGCAGCGGAGCCGTTCGCCTCCCGGCGATCTCGTTCGGCGGGTATACGGGTTGCGGCGGGCCGAGACGGCAGCAAACCAGGCCGACGCTCCCCGCCGAGCCCCCCACCGAATCCACGACTTTTTTGGCAATGGCGCGGACGCTGCCTGTTTCAGTGTTCGTTTGCGTATTTTGGTTGAGGTCGAGTTTGTACGGCCACATGATGCAGGATTTCCTGCCGCTGCGTAGGCAGGACGCGATCGCCTTTTGGCTCTTCGCATCGTAGGGGCGCCAGCTGGCCCCGTCTTGGAAGCACCACTGCTCCATCTCAATAAGGAGTTGGCAGGCGTGCGCTGCGCTGCCCAAGGAGTTGGAGGTCGCAAACCGGCAGCAAGGAGTCGGCGGGCTGCCCAACCCAATTACCCAATGAGCCAGGTGAACCCTATCCGGCCCCGGCTTCCAAAAGTGCCGCGCGCCGCCTCGGCCATCCCTAGTGTCTTACAGGCCGCTAACACAACTCGGGGTCCGTACTACCTGGGGGTGGGCTCAATAAGTGGCTCTCTCTCTCTCCTCGCCCGACGAGTCGCTCGACGGACACGCGGTAGTGCCTTTTACGCTTGTCCGCTACCGCATCGCTTGCACTCGCAGAAATGACATACTGGTGTGTGGGCGCAAGCGCATCTGTACCCGATCGTGTATTGACATCGCGTCCCCCCAGGCGCGGCGCCGGGCGGCCTGCCAAAATCAATCTCCGACGGCGGGGGTCCAAGCGACATCTGGGCAACGGGTCGGCCTTCTACTAGTCGGAGTCGAGCGCGACGGGCCCCCAGCGACTTCCGAGCCCCCTACCCTGTCGCTCCCCTCCCCCCCGTCGTGCGAGCTCGTCGCCCCCTGCGGGGGAGAAACTCGCGAAAGGAGTGCCGGTTGCGTAGGTCAGTAGGATAGGATAGTTGTGTTACACCAATCCCAAAAGGAGTCATGCGTCGTCCAGCAGCTTGTAGGCCTCGTTCATGAAGTCCCCCGAGTTGTCCTTGTAATCTAAAGCTGATTCCACCGCCGCCCTGAATACTTTCACGACATTAGTACCATCCGCAGCAGACACGAAATAAAACGGAATGTTTTTTGATGAGGCAAATTTAAAGTTCTTTTTCGTCACTTGATAGTCGATGTCTATTTTATTGGCCACCAATATACAAGGGATATTTTCGCACGCGTCCCGCATCTCGTCGTACCAGGCTCCGAGATGTTGGTAGGTCGCTTTGCGCGTGACGTCAAAGCACAAGATACACGCATGCGCTCGATGGTAATAAGCGGGATGCATCTTATTGAACCGTTCTTGCCCCGCCGTGTCCCAGATGTCTACTTTCACGTTCTTGCCGTCGATGTCTAAGTTTTTTCTAAACATCGTAAGGGCATAAGTAGATAACTGCTGCGGGTTGTACTCGTCCATCAAAAATCTCTCGACGAGCTTCGTTTTCCCGACGGCGCTATCGCCCAACAGTATGATTTTAACGTCGGCCGGAGACAAGTCGTTCGGATCCGTCTCCGGGTCCTTGGACTCGTCCGTTTTGCCCTCGGGCTCGGGCTCCTTGCTCATCGTTAAGGAGTCGACGCGCCCCAGCTTGCTCCCTGCCTTCGGTGGGGCTCGCCCTGCGTCGCGCTGCTTTGGAAGCGTGTGGTGTGGGGCAGCCCTTTGCCCTGCACGGATCCGTACGGCGGACGGGCAGCGCCACACAATCGATTCCAAATGACGAGCGCGCGGGTTTGAACGCCGTCGAGAGATTGAGAGCCGTATGATAAGGCTCGCGTGGAAATTCATGCATATTCAGGCTTGCGGCGACTCCTTGCTTGATTGCTAGTGTCTTACATGCCGCTAGCCTGCTCCAGTTTTTGCAAGCTTGGAACAGCGTAGAGAGCGCGACGCGGCCTTATTCATCGTCAGGATTACCGTCGGCAGTTGCCTGACTCTCAGCGCAGCCGCTGCAGAAGTCTCACCGCGCACCGCGCAGCACCGCAGTCATGGAGGCACCAGACGGGGGCGACGCGACGCCGACGCACAGCGAGTTCGGCGACACCGACGACGAGAAAGAACAACCCGAGGAAGACGCGTCCGACGACGACGCCATGGAGGAGGAGGACGCCGCCGACGACGGCAGCGCCGACGTAGTAGCGGAATACGAGGCCGCCGCGGCGACGCCGGGCGCGCCGCGCGCCGCGCACGAGGAGCTCGTCGTGTGTTTGCGGGCCGTGCGCGCCGCCGCCCCCTCAAACCGCTGGCGCGCTTCACAGAAAGCGGCCTGGGCGCGCTTCGCGGAGCGGCATTCACTCAGTGCGGACGAGTGGCTCGCGCGGTCCCGCGATTTAGATGATCCAAGCGTGCTGACGACGGCTTGTACGATACTACCGCGCGAAGCGAAGCTCTGGCTCGAGCTCACTCGTATCAAACTGAATCAAAGCGTCGAGGCGGGCTCAAAAGTGTTGGAGGAGGCCTGCGCCGTTGCCGAGCGGGACGCTTCCGGGAGTCTATCGAGGCTCTTCGACGCCGCGCGCGCGCTGGCCGACGACACCGACGACGTTGAGAAGCGGGACGCGCTGTACGGGCGCGAGCTCTCGGCACCTCTTGTACCGGACCAGGCTAGAGTAGTGTTCGAGCGAGCGCTTCTCGACGCGCCGACGAAGAAGGCGACGTTTGGAGCGGCCAAGGCGAAGGGGTTAGCCGCCTTCGAGCGACGTAGAAAGCTCGAGACTGCCTCGAAGGATGAGGACACTTGGCTCGCGTACGTCACGCTCGAAGAGGAAGAAGATGCGGAACGAGCTTTAACTGTGTGCGAGCGCGCGCTGGAGCACTGCGCTTCGTCCCGACTGTGGCGGCGGCGGTTGAGTCTAGCTCAAACGCCGGGCGACGCCTTCGAGGTCTCAAAAAGAGCTGTAGACGCATTGCCGGACGACTTCCGGCTGCGCGAGGCTCATTGTAGGTGTGTGGAGCGGTGCAGGCTGTCCCTCGACACTCTGGAGGACGCGTTCGCCCGAGCGGCCGAAGTCTGCGGAGACAAGGCGCCGGCCTTGGCGTTGGGCCGATTGGCAGCTGAAAGACGACGCAGGGACGGTGCTGATGTCCAAAAGTGGGCCCTCGCGCTGGTGGACGGCAACGAAAAAGCAAGTTACGCCGTCCGCGCCTACGCGACGAAAATAAGTGAGGACCCGAAGCAGGCCTGGCGTTTACTACTGGAGGATGCGTCATTACCGCCGAAGGCCTGGCTAGATGCCGCGCGGGCTTCGTTGGAGCGAGGCGATGTTGATGAGGCTCGACGCTTACATAAAATGCACGCGTCCAAAAGAGCGGAGCGCACGCGCTCTTCCAGTAGTACGCCGGCGCAGCGCAAGGCGGCGTCGGACGCGGCAACGGCGTGGCTCGTCTTTGAAAGGGACGCCGGCTCGTTGTCTGATTTTGACGCGGCCTATGCGAAGGCGGAGGCGTGGGGCGTCTTCGATGGAGCGGCGGCGGCGCCCGCGGCGGCGCCGGTGGCCAAGCGCGCGCGGCCAGCGGTGTCTCCGGTGGCACCCGCGGCAGCGCCCGCAGCAGCGCCCGCAGCAGCGCCCGCCGTGGCCAAGCGCGCGCGTGCGGCGCCCGCCGCGGCGCCCGCCGCGGCGGCGCCCGCCGCCAAGCGCTCGAAGAAGGCCGCGGCGCTAGCGGCTCCAGACCCCGCGCGCGCGAAGCCGGCTACGGCGTCGGCGCCTTTGGCGTCCCCCGCGGCGCCCGCGGTCCCCACGGACTCTGCTCCTGCGGCCTCGGCTCCCGCGCCGGCCCCTGCACAGGCGCCGGCGCCGGACGCGGAGCCGGCGCCCACGCCGCCGCCGCCGAAGAAGGGCCCGAGCGACGACGCGCGGCGCCTCGCTCGGACGGCCTTCCTCGTCGGGCTCAAGAGCGACGCGACGGAAGATGAATTAAGGATGGCGTTCGAGGGCTGCGGCGCGGTCGCCCAGACCAGAGTGCTGAAGGACAAGCGCAGTGGACAACCGACGGGCAAAGGTTTTGTGGAATTTGTGGAGGACGGTGAGGCGCGGGCCAAGGCATTGAAGCTCGGCAAGGAGCCGCGGAAGGCGCTCGGCGGGTCGGCGCCGTGCAAGATCTTCGCGTCCAAGTACCTGTGCCCGGACCGTCCTGTTGAAGCGAAGCCCCGCAAGCCGCGGGCGCCGTCGGGACCACTGGTGCCGCGCGTTTTGAGAAGGCCGCAGCAGGGCCGCCGGCCGGGGCGGCTCGGCGTCGGCGCGGATAGCGCTGCTGCTCCTGCTCCCGCGGCTGCTGTTCCTGAAGGGGGGCATTCGCAGGACGCGTTCCGGGCGATGTTTCTCAAGGGGAAGTAACGGTGATGGTGTGTAGTCTTTTGAGTTGAAGCTGGCCCGCGAATTTGAAGTTCGGGTCGACGCGTCCCTTTCGCCCGTCGCCGTCGCGCAGCCCGACGACGAGTCGGACCGCTGTTTTGAGTCGTGTTGCTGTAGGTACGTACATAGCTAGGAGGTCCAAAGGACAGGGCGCGGGCGCCTACGCATGTCAAAGTCGAGGCTATATAGCGTCGCCTAAATGGCCTCATAACTAGCAGCAACAGCACGCGGCACGCGTTTGCATCGAATAAATGCAGCGCGGCTACGAAAGACGGCGCGACGGCGATAGGGGGCGGCCTCAGGCAAGCCGGGAGAGGCGCGGGCGGCAGGACCTAAGCCGCAGCCGCCGCGACGATAAATCACGATCAAGGCGAGAAGACAGCCGTAGGATCGACCACAGCAGGTCGAGGCGCGACGACAGCCGGCGACAGGACAAGTCGCGGAGCCGCCGCGACGACAAGAGCCGGTCGCGGCGCGAGGACTCGAGGCGCGGCGACAAGAGCCGCAGCCGCCGCGACGATTCTCGGAGAGAGGACCGACCGCGGCGGCCGGAGCGCGACCGCCGCGACCGCCCGCGCCGCGAGCCGGACCCGCGGCGGCGGCCGCCCGAGCGCCGCCGCGAGGACGCCGACCGGAGGCGGCGCGAGCGCGACGCCGACGACAGGCCGCGGAAAAGACGTAGAGTCGGCGAGGAAGGGCGACGACGACGGCGCGAGGAGGACGACGACGGCGACAACCGCGACGACAGCCAGGGTCATTATGAGGGGAAGGCGGGCGACACGATCGACGGGCGCTACGAGATCGTCGGCGAGGCCGGTTTGGGGACGTTTGGACGAGTTGTGGACTGTGTCGACCTCAGGCATCCGGATCGACGGCGAGTAGCTCTGAAAGTTGTGAGACGTATAGAGCGCTACACGGAGAGTGCCGCGGTGGAAGCCGAGATCCTGCGGGACGTGAACGCGACAGCCAGGGCGAACGGCGAGGAGGGCGGGAGGTTGTGCGTCCAGTTGTTTGAAACTTTCGAGTTCCGCGGACATTACTGCCTGGCCTTCGAACGCGCCGGGACGTCTCTGTATGACTACCTCAAGGGCAATAGCTACCGACCCTTCGCTAGAGATACTGTCAGACGGATATCACGACAGCTCTTGGAAGCGCTGCGGTTTCTCCATGCGATGAAGCTCGTGCATACGGATCTCAAGCTCGAGAACGTCCTACTTCGTAAATTGGGGGTGAAGAAACCACAACCGGATAGTGACGGGCGGTGCCAGCTCGGTCGGGACGAGGCCGACATCGTCGTCATCGACTTCGGCGGGGCGACGTATGACGACGAACGTAAAAGTTCGATCGTGAATACGCGGCAGTACCGGGCACCGGAGGTCATCCTGAACTTGGGCTGGTCCACTCCCTCTGATCTGTGGTCTGCTGGTTGTATCGTGGCCGAATTGGGCAAGGGTGAGCTGCTCTTCGCGACGCATTCCAATACGGAGCATTTAGCGTTGATTGAGAGGGCCGTGGGACCGTTCCCGCGGGCGCTGGTCCAGCGGAGTAGATATGCCACGAAATACTTCGACTCGGACGCTCGTAGCACGTGGGAGCAGGCCCTGCCGCGCGACGGTCGGGACCACGTGCGGCGCATGCCGCCCCTCCGCCAGTACTGCGAGCCCGACCGCGACCTGCACAAATTGCTGGAGGGACTGCTGACCATCGACCCCGACCGGCGGCTCACGGCGAAGGACGCGCTCTCGACGTGCGCGTTCCTGGAGCGGTGCTGACTTGCCGCCGCTTTCGTTTTGTAGTAAAAACATTCGACCGATTTTTTCATTGTCGTGTCGCGTCGATGGCGTCGCGCCCCTAGTGTCTTACTGCTAGTTCGGCTTGGCTTGCTTTTGCTTGCACAAATTACTGTCGCGCTACGCGCTAGTGCTCGAAGGCGTTGCAGCCACGCACGCTATCTATACGCATCGCTGCGCCACAGCCGAAGGAGAAGCTTCAGCACAGCTCTGCCTTTGGACCAGAGCCCTCGCCGTCGCCACCGCTCGAAGCGGCGCTGGAACGAGGCGCAACAGCACCACAGCTCTCATCTATACGCCATCGCTGCGGCCACAGCTCGAGCACAGCTCCCACCTTCACGCCGTCGCCGCGACACCCGCCACAAAAATGCCGTCCGTCGCGAACCTGAGCCTGCCCGGCACGGCGCTGCCGGGCGCCGTCACCGTCACCATTGCGGATGGCGACGCCTTGAAGAAGCAAATAGCGCAGTACGTCGCGACCATAGCGAAGGCCTGCACGAAGGATCGGTTCGTGGTGGCGCTGTCGGGCGGTAGCATGCCCAAACTGCTCACTGGCCTTTTGGATTTGGACGTGGACTGGTCGAAGTGGGACGTCTTCTTCGCCGACGAACGATGCGTGCCCCTGGTATCGAATGATAGCAACTACAAGGCCTGTGAGGATCACTTGTTCTCGAAAATCAAAGGCGAGAAACCAACCATTCACACGCTAGACACGTCCCTCTCACCAGCGCAAGCGGCAGAAAAGTACGGCGACGAACTTAATAGTGTAGGAAGGCGCTTCGACCTCTGTCTGCTGGGTATGGGGCCGGACGGGCACACCGCGTCCTTATTTCCGGAGCATGATTTGTTCCGGAAGCCCGACGGTAGTGTCGCGCGCTGCATCCTCGACTCGCCGAAGCCGCCTTCGGAACGGGTGACGTTCACGCTGTCGACGCTGCAGAATTCGGTCCGGGTCTGCTTCGTGGCGACAGGAGACTCGAAGACTCCTGTGTTGAAAGAGATTTTGGCAAGGAAGGAGGGCAAGCTGGACTACGCCTACCCTGTTCCTCCATATCCGGCCGCCTGGGTGCGGTCGGCGGACGGGGGCGCGCAGTGGTTTTTGGACTCGGCGGCGGGCGGGGGGCTCTAAGGTATCTCTGGTTTTTTCTTCTTGAGGGATTCCTTGCCTCGTATGGTGGAGGTCGCGCGGCGATGGCGTGAGGCGAGGCGATTGTGATCGCGAGCGCGGCGCGGCCGGCGCTCCTCCCGGTTTCGAAGGCAGTTTGGCCAGAGGGGTACTGCCGGAGGCCTGGCGTCGCTCTCCCGAGGGGTATCGTGGGCCTTCCGAAGGGAGGTCTGGCTTGATGGTGCTGACTCTGCAAAACGTAGACGGCATCTCAGCTCGTATAAACGACAGCAAGATGAACAAGCTCCTCATCGCGCTTGCGCTGGCGCCCGCCGCGGCCCTTGTCGCGCCCTCCGTGCCGCGCGCGTCCGTTTTGCAGCGTCTAAATCGGTCAGACAGCGACGCAGCGCAAATGATGAATCCTCGGGCCCTTGCGCGCGCCTATTAGCGCGCCGCCGTGGTGCGCCCGCTGCAGCGGTACGCGCACACACCCCTGCGGCCAGCGACGCGGCGAAACTCGCCGCGCGTCGCTCACGGAAGCAATGGTGGGCGCCGCCCGCGGGCAACGCAAATTGCACTTCCCAAAAGCGGCACGTATGGCCCGCCAGCGCTCGCCACGACGCTACCATAGCAACATGGTCGTCAGGAGACGCAATCAAAGCGGCCACGCGACGACTCCTGGCCCACACACCCCACGTCACGATGACGCCGAAACGCACAAAAACAAGAAGATCACCGATCACGCACACAGGCCCGCGACCGTCGTCCAGGCGAACCCCGGCATCGGCACGGGCCAGGGCCCCTCGTTGGAATGGGGCGGCTCGGACACGACGACGGGCGGCGCCAAAAAACTGTCCGAGGCCCTCGAGGAGGCCGACATCGAGCGCAAGAAGGCCGTCGAGGAGGCCGAGCGCCGCGCGAAGTGGCAGGAGCAGGAGCGCGAGGAGAAGCTCCGCAAGGTCGCCTTCATGAAGGAGATGCCCGACGACACGCCCGCCGGCTCGGTGAGCGACTACATGTACAAGGAGGGCGTCAAGGACCAGCTCGACAAGTTGGATTATGACTTAGTTGGTTTATTGCCGGTGAAGCAGCGCGTCCGCGAGATCGCCGCTTTACTGGTGCTGGACAAGATGCGCCGCAAGCTGGGCTTCGACACGGCCGTCCCCTCGCTCCACATGTGCTTCACGGGCGCGCCCGGCACGGGCAAGACGACGGTCGCCGTCCGCATGGGCCAGATCCTCGCGAAGATGGGCTACTGCCGGTCCGGCCACGTCGTGGTGGCCACGCGCGACGACCTCGTCGGCCAGTACGTCGGCCACACAGCGCCCAAGACGAAGGAGGTCATCAAGCAGGCCCTCGGCGGTGTGCTCTTGGTGGATGAGGCCTACTACCTCTACAACGCGGCGAACGACCGCGACTACGGCCAGGAGTCCATCGAGATCCTCCTGACCTTCATGGAGAACAACCGCGAGGACCTCGTCGTCGTCTTGGCGGGCTACAAGGACCGCATGGACAAGTTCTTCTCCTTCATCCCCGGCATGTCGTCGCGCATCGGCAACCACATCGACTTCCCGAACTACGAGGTCGACGAGCTCTTCGAGATTAGCAAAGTGATGTCGCGCGACCTGGATTACGAGATGACGGACGAGGCCGGCGACGTCTTCAAGAAGTACATCGAGCGCCGCATGGCCATGCCCTTCTTCTCGAACGCCCGTACGGTCAGAAACGCCATGGACCGCGCGCGCATGAACGCCGCGATCCGCGTCTTCGACCAGGCCATCGCCGGCGCGAACGGCGGCGACGTCGGCGCCGACGACCTCAAGGCCATCACGGCGGACGACTTCCAGGTCATCCTCGACGAGGCGCTCGCGGCCGAGGACGACGCGATCCTCGCGTAGATTCGCACTGCACATCGATCGTGTGTGTATAGGGGCCGGCGGGCGGGCCCCACCCTTTATAAAGATTAGTGATTCAAGTCTTTTCGTCGACTGGCGTGCTTGTGGACTTACGCACTTACTCACGCCGCGAAGTCCGCGGCGCCGAAGCGTAGCTGGTACGGGATTGAGCCGGCGCGTAACGCCGCGGCCAACGCCGCCGGGTTCGGGCGTTTCTCGCGCCCGTCGGAGCTTATCCGGAGCGACCGCTGCTGGCGGAGGCGCGCGGCGACGTCGCCCGGATTCGGCCCGAGGCCCTCGGCGACGCGGTTCGCGAGGCAGTACTCGCTCCAGGGCTTCGTCGCCCGGAGCGTCACGGAGCGGCGCTCGCCGGACGTGTTCCAGGCCGGCGCCGCCTCCGGGCGACTCGGCCAGACGATCGAGTGCTTCCAGGCGTGCGAGCGGTCGCGCTGATCTCGCGCGTCGCCCGACATGACGTAGACGCTTCCTCGCGGCAAGGGCACTTCGACGCGCTCCGTCGCGACGCCCGAGTTGCGAAAGAAGCACTTGCACTGGCGTTCCACCTTGTCGCAGGGGCACCGCTCCATCACTAATAGAGACGCCCGCCCGACACTCAGGCCAGCGACCGTCTCGCCATAAGTTATCTTCGAGTCGTAGTGCCGCGCGAAGGCCTCTCCATTGAAGGCCACGCCGCCGCCGCGATTGCGCTTCAACGCATAGCTCCAGAACAACGCAAAGTCGGGCAATAGTAGTTCCGGAAACACGTGGTCGCGGATGCCGTTGATCACGCGCCAGAGGTCCGGCGAGAAGCGGTCGTAGCGAGCGCGCGGCGCGCCCGTTAAATCGCACCTCCCATACTTCGTCTCAACGCGACCGTCCGGCAGAGGACATCTCGTGCCCATGGACTCGAACAATCTTCTCTCCGCGGCCTCCGAGAGGAAGCGCGGCGCGACGGCGAGGCCCTGGACGCCGCCGTAATTGCGGATCACTTGGATCCGCGGGCGCTGCGGCGGCGGCGGCCTCGGTGCCGGCAAGGCCCGCTGGCGCTGTGGCGCGGCGGTCCGCTGGCGCTTGCGCGGACCCTCGTCGTCGCTGTCCCGTGTCAGGTCGATTGCGTCTCTGGTGACCCGCCGACTCGTAGCAGCTGCGTCGTCATCCGAGTCCGAGTGAATCTCTATCACGCCCTCGCGCGCGGGCTGCGCGGCCGGGGCTGGCGCCGCGTCGTCGTCGCTATCTATGGAAATAATATCGCGTGTCCGCGCGGGTGCAGGAGACGAAGGCGTGGCTGGTGCCGCCGGACGCGCTGCGGGCGCCGCCGCCGCGGGGCCAGGAGCTGCGGCAGGCTCAGCCAATGTAGGCTCACCGCGTCTTGCCGCGCGAGCGGCCGCGAGTTCTTTGAGGAGGGCGTTGCCAGACATTTGTAGAGTAGATTTAAGCCAGCTGAACACCCAAATTCGCAGCGCTAAATGCCCTAGCTGCTCGTGACCCTGGCTTGCTAGTGTCTTAAGGCCGCTAGCTGTGAACAGATGCCGTCGACGGCATGCCTTTCCGTCCCCACCGAAGACCATTACTTCGGACCCTCGAATGATGATCCTAGTGGGCTGCCCGCGAGCGCCGGTTTGCGTCCTCGAGGTGCTAAAAAAGTGGCTCGGAAGGCTGGTAAAGCCTACGCCGTCCTCGCAAGCGCCAGGCAGCGGGAGTCCGTGCCACGCCGGCGCCCAGCCTCGACGCGGGCAGCGTTTTGGCAGCACCATGCGGCCGACAGGCCCAGTTTATCTCAATGGGGTTCCTCTCGCCCGCGAACTATTCACGAAGTGGCTCGACGAGGACCCCTACGGCACCGGTGATTCAACGAATGTGGTGGTCGACGTGCACCGCCCCGATAATAAGGGTTTTGGGGATGCCGAGGCCGCGGCGGACGCTTGGAGGGAGGCCGTCGCGGCGCTGGACGAGCCCGACGACGACGACGCGTTGGTGGCCGAGGTGTTGAGGGTCGCCGATGCCAATACTGTGGATGGCGCCGTCGACACGTCTCACTTAACGAGCTATGGCGAGCTAGGAAACCATGTGATGAGGGAACTGGGCCCCGGTGCGGTCGCCGTCGACTACGTCGAGCGGTGTGCGTTAACTTGGCGCGCACAGCGCGACGCGCCGAGGGGGCCCTGGTGGCGCGCCTCGACGGACTACACCGAGCTTCCAGCAAAGGTGTCACCGTCCGAGGAGGAGGAGCAGGAGGTCTTTGTCGAGGATGAGGATGAGGGCGTCCTCTTGGGCGCCACGAACGCGCTGGCGGCGCGGCTGAAGGCCGTCGAGGAGCGGCGGGAACGGGAACTTGATGAGGAAGCGAGGCGAGTCGCCGAGGACGTCGCTGCGTTGCGACGGGCGCGGCGCGCGGCGGATCGGCGCGCTGCTGAGGCGGAGCGCGCTCGATTAGCGGCTGAAGTGGAGCGCGAGGAGGCGGCGGTGCGGCGCGACGTGACGGCGGCGCTGCAGCGGCGTGTGGAAGAGTTGGAACGGGAGCTGGCGACGCGCGATGCGGTCCAGGAGGCGCCGGCTCCCCAATCGCCGTCCAAGGCCGTCCAGCAGCTGCGAAAGTCGCTGGAGCGGCCGGCCGACCGGCCGCGCCGCGCGCCGCCGCCGCCGACGACGGCCCGCGACGCGGCGACGGCTCTCCAACGCGTGGCCCGCGGCAATCTTACGAGACGACGGACGAGTGCCGTGGCCACGCTCGAGGCCGAGGTCCGCGCCGCCCAGGAGCGCCTGGAAGCGGAGGTGCGGGAGGCCCAGCGACGATTGGAGGACGCGCGGGCGGCGCTGCCCTCGATGGCAAGGCCTCAACCTGTGGAAGCGCCGGCCCCGGCGCCGCTGCCATTTGACCCCTTCGCCGGCAACGCCGAGACGTTCGTGAGAGCCGCGCACGCGTTCACTGGCGACGGCGACCAGGAGTTGAGCATCGAGCGGGACCAGGCGCTGCTCGTGCGGACGGCGCACCTCGCGGACGCGTCGGGCTGGGTCTTCGCGGTCGCCGTCGACGACGGCGAGGGCGAGCCGCGGTGCGGCTACGTGCCCATCTCGCACCTCGGCGGCGCGGTGTCGCCGCGGTTCTTTCAGGACGAGGCGTCGGAGGTGTCGTAAAATTAGTTTGTGAACGGTGCGGCGATGGCGTACTAGCGGCCTGTAAAGGCACTAGCAAGCGCGCCAAGCGCAGCGTCCCGCGGCTGTAGATCAGCACCGGCTGCTTCCTGGGCTATAGCACAGCGCGCACAGACTGCGCTCAATATCTCCTACGCCTCACGCCAGAAGCGAGAGCACTGCGCCCGGCACCACTGAGTGCGCAGCCTCGCACTGTAGCTGCTTTCAAACCTGTATTTCAAAACGCGCGGCGCCATTTGTCACGCGAATAGCAATTTACGTAACCACGCACTGGTAGTTACTAGCGGCAACTTCAAAAACGCGTCACCTCGCTCCGCACTACAAACAAATTGACGCGCGACGATGGAACTCACCGCCGAGCACAAGAAAAAGATCAAAAAGATCGTCGCGAAGGCGGACAAGCAGACGATGACCGTCAAGACCGTGCGCCGGACGCTCGAGAAGTCGCTGGGGCTCGAGAAGGACGCCCTCAAGCCGCTCAAGGAGGAGCTCACGGCCTACGTCACTTTACTGATCGACCCGCCGACGCCGGCCAAGGAAAAGAAGCCGCCGGCCAAAAAAGCTAAGCCGGAATCGACCGAGGACGCGCGCATTGTGCAGCTGAAGAAGATGGGGCAGGCGGTGCGCGCGGGGCCGACGCTGTTCAAAGGCCTCAAGGACCTCGACGCCGACGCGAAGGCCGCCGAGCTCAAGGAGCGCCTCGTGGCCAAGGGCTACGAGATTTCGGGGGAGGCGCCGACCGTCAGTGACTCAGCGTGGGAAACGAACTTCAGGATGGCGTGGTCGCCGCGACGGCGTCGATGCGATGCCGCGCCGCCTCGACGCCGTCGATGCGGCCGCACGAGAGCCGCGGCAGGCCTGGCGACGCTCCGTTCCACGCAGGCTAAGGAAATAAAAGCAGCGAAGCGCCAGCGCGACCAAATGGAGGAGGACGACAACGGCATGGACCTGTCGAACATCATCACGGGCAAGCGCCGCCGCGCGGACGTGACGTACGCGGCGGCGCCGGCGCCGCTCGAGGAGAACAACGTGGACGGCGTGGACGAGGACTCGGAGGCAGAGTTCGTCTAGGATCGTGCGCGCCACCCTCCACGCCATCGAGCAGGCGCAGTTTCGATGGCGCGGGGGCGGGCGAGATGTGATTAAGTGAACAAGATATACATTACCGATCGAATTCAGTCGAGGCGCCACTCCTCGACGCCGTAGCCGACGAACTTGCCGTCGACGCGCTTCGCGAACGTGCCTTGAAATTCAAAGCCCAGCGCGTCCGCCGCGTCCTCGAGCCGCCGCCGCTCGTCAGCCGTGAGGCGCCAGCCGCGCGCGCCGGCGGCGTCGCGTACATATTTCTCCGTCGTCGCGCCGGCTATCGGTATCACTCCCGACCCCATGATCCAGTTGAGGGCGACTTGCGTCACCGTCTTGCCGCGCTCGGCGCCGACGGCCCTTAATTCATCCAGCAACGGCTTGACGCCGCCTTCAGGCACTCTGACCTGATTCTTCGCGAGGAACGGAAACCCGATAAAGCCCGTGCCGCCCGTCGCGTAGTGCTCGAGAGCGCCCGTCCTCTGATCGCCTTTATCCGTCAACAGACCCATGGCCAGCGGGTAGTACGCCAATGTTTTAATCCCCAATTCATTGGCCGCATCGACGGTGGCCTGGTTGTTGCCCTTGTTTCTAGCGAGTAATGAATAGTGGATCTGGTTCGAAGCTAGCTTCAGGCCACGCTTGGCCATGAACGCACTACATTTCCTAAGTAGTGAAGGACCGTAGTTCGACACGCCGATCTCCTTCACGAGGCCTAGTTCGACGCACCGCGCCAACCCTTCCCAGTACTCTTCATCTTTGCACTCAACAAAGCCGAAGAACCTACCGGGCTGGACGACGTCGGGCATGTGGATTTGATATAAATCGATCTGCTCCACGCCTAACCTTTTCCGAGAGGCCTCACAAGCATCCACCACAGATTGCGCGCCCCGCCGCCATGGCGTCGGCGTGAACTTCGTGGCCACCACGGTGTCCTGCTTCGCGCTCATGAACCACTCTTCGCCGGCGGCCAGCGTGTCCGCGAGGTAGGCCTCGCCTACACTGACGTCGGTCTCCATTTCTCTTGTGATGTACTCGGCGCCGTCCGCCAGCGCGTCCGCGAGTAAGGTCTCGCCCACGCCGACAGAGTAGCGTTCTGCCGTGTCGAAGAACGTGAGGCCCTCCTCTAAGGCAGCGGTCGCGACGGCGGCCCTCGCCTCCTCCGTGCCGACCTTGCCGTCTAATCTATCTCCGGGCCGGAAGCCCGTTCGCTCCTTCTCGGGCGTCCAGGAGATCGTGCCTAGCGCGACGGACGGCACCTCTAACGAGCCAATTGTTGTAGTGTCTTCTTCGATGTCAATCTGCTCCGTCGTGAAGGGGAGGCGGTCGCCGAGCTCCTGGCGCTTTTGCGCGATGCGCTCGGGAACGCTCAAGATGTTGTTGCGTGGTTGCGTCGACGCCGGCGCTTTGACGGGCGCCAGTGAGGACGCGGTCAATGCGCAGAGCGCGAGGATGAGAGCACTGCTGGCCATGGTGCTTGAGTGCTCGCGCTGACGATGCGCAAACGACTTGTGCTCTTGGACACGTTGAGGAGCGGTTGATTGCACAGTGTTGCCGAACTTATGTCAATTGGAATTATGTTGTGGCCGCGTGAGCAGCAGCGCAACAAACTTGATGGCACTGACTGTGTTGGCCCAAACTCTTCGTCGAACGACCCCTCTTCTTGTAGGCCGATCCGTGCGCAGGCGTCATCTCCAAGCGCAGCACGAGGGCTGGGAGGAGCGCAGCAAGGCAGCAACACCCAAAACGCCCCCCTGCACAAAAAACCGGGACCGCAGCCCCCCGCGACCCCTCCCATCACAAAGGACAAGGAAAGACGGATCAACCACGGAAAAACGACGCCCCGCACGAAATAATTATTTGCTGCTTGCCAAGCCCGCGACGCCTTTTATTTGCAAGGGGAAAGGGGGCCCGCGCCGCCAAAGGGCACCTCGCAGGAAGCTGCGAGACCAGCGCCCGAAGGCAGCGCCGCAGCCCGGCAGCGGCCGTCCCGTGGTGAAGACCGGGGCAGCCAGCTAAAAAGCAGGGGAAAACAGGGCCGCGAGCCCTAGACGACGCGATGGCGCGCGCGCTGGCCCTCGTGGCGGCGCTGGCGCAGCTCCGCGCCGCCGACGCCGCGGCCGCCGTGCACGTCGAGGCGCGGCCGAGCCCCATCTACAGTACCGTAACGCAAAAGCTGCGCTTAAAGGGCAACGGCTTCGGCGCCGCGGGCACGGGCGAACACCTGAACCTCCAGTTCGTGCCGACGATGCCCAAGACGGACTACAAGGTGCAGGTGCTGTCGGATGACGCACTCGCAATTAACTTAGTAGCGGGCAAGTCCTGGCCCCTCGCTTCGGATGAGGGTACCGATTTGTATCTTTCGTCGTTGATAGATGACCGGAAAGGAAATATGAACCAGCTCGAGAGCCCTACGGTCATCGCGCGGGTGATCCCGACGCCGACCGTCATGCACGGCGGCGAAAAGGTCATCTACATGACCGGCACGACGCGCTTCAACATCAACGGCACGGGCTTCCGAGCCAAGACCATGGAGCTCATCTTCGACCCGCCCCTGGAGAAAGACGTAGACTACATGCTTAATACGCGCTCGTCGACGCACATGCAGCTCATGCTGCGCTCGGGCCGGAAGTGGCGGAGCGACGGCGAGCCCGGTCCTCTTAAGTTGAGGAGGATTGATACCGGTGCGGGTGATCTGCGCATCGACGCCAAGTACGGCGGCGTGACGGTGGCCGAGGTCCAGGTCGACTTAGGTGCCCATGGCGTCACGGTCGAAAGTGCCGCGGACCACAAGCTCTATCAAGGAGACCCCGAGCTGACCGTGCGCGGCTCGGGCTTCAACAACACGATTTCCCTGAACACCCTGAAGTGGGGCAACAGTCTGAGAGGCAAAGGCGTGAACTACACGATCACCAAGGCGTCGGGCAGTGCCTTGACGTTGTCCCTGAAGCCCGGTTCCGTGTGGCGGTCGAACCCGGCGAACCTGCCGGGACCTCTCAAGCTACTAGCGGTCAACGCCGGCGTCGGCCTCGTGCCGGTCGGCCCGACGGAAGCCAAGAAGGGCCGCACGGTGGCCACGATCTTCGAGGACCCGGCCATCACGGCGAACCCCCAGCAGACCGTCTACCAGACGCACACTCATGAATTGTGGGTGACCGGGCGCGGCTTCACGCGCGGGGCTTATGGTACCAAATTAGATTTCGACCCCCCGCTGCAAGTGGGCATCGACTACGTCATGATGGTCTTCAACCGGACGCACTTGCTCATCTCGTTACTTGATGGCAGGAAGTGGGCGCCGAACACGGGCATCCTGCGCGTCGTGGGCGTGGACACGGGCGCCGGCGCGTTCAAGCGCTTCCAGCCTGTTGCTGTGGCCCACGTCGCGTCCGACGCCGATGATCATCCTTCGGGGTTGACGGTGGCTCGTACGGCCTCGCAGATCCTCTACCAGACCGCTGCTATTAGAAAGCTGGAAATCCAGGGCTCGAGCTTCTGCCAGGGGCCCTCATTAACGTTCCAGCCTCCTTTGACCGACGGCGTGGACTACTCCATCACGCGAGCGACCTCGGAGAAGTTGTCATTAACCCTCAAGTCGCACAAGAAGTGGCGCTACGAGGCCGGGCCGCTCTACTTAACCTCGATCCAGTGCGGCTCCGACGCGCCCGTCGAATTGGCCTACGGCCAAGGTATTGTGGTGGCGACGGTGCTCGCGGACCCGACGATCGAAGCTTCCGAGCGCAAGATCTACGCGACGCACACGAAGCGACTCATTGTCCAAGGTTCTGGTTTCTCATTGGACGGCACCGAGTTGACGTTGCGACCGACGTCGCGCAGTTCATATGAAGTCGAAAGCGTGGAAATGGCCGAGATGGTCCTCATCCTCAAGGAGGGCAAGTCCTGGGCGCCGGCCAAGACGAAAGACGACGGCAAGCCCGTGTCCATCTACGTGACCAAGATCGATACCGGTGCCGGCGAGGTCGTCATGGAGGACGACGGCGCGATCGTCGCGAGGGTCTTCCCGGACCCGTCGGGCGCCGTCTGCGACGATAGTTGTGAGTGGGCGCTGGATGGCGTTTGTGACGACGGGTCCGCCGGTGAAGATAGGGAGGTCTTCGATGACGATTATGGCGGGTTCTACGGGTATGATGATGATTACTACGGCGGGTATGGGTACGACTATTACGGGTACGGTGACGACGACGACGACTTTTTGGCTCCCGTGTGCGAGAAGGGCACGGATTGTACGGATTGCGGGGGAGCTGATCCGGACGCGCCGACCGTGGAGTGCACGAACACGTGCCAGTGGGCGAACGATGACTACTGCGACGACACACGAACGTCCGGGCTGTGCGATTTGGGCACAGATTGTCATGATTGCGGCCCTGCTTCTAAGGGCAACTTCACGACGTTCGACGACGACGGCTGGTGGGACGACGATGAGAACTACTGGGACGACGATTATGACTGTTTTTGCCCGTGCGGAATCACGTTTGACGGCGCCTTCCTTCACGCCATCGATGCGACCCGACTCACTGGTCAATTCCACACAGGGGAGAACTACGACTCCGCGGACGACGACGCTCCCCACGTCGCGTTCATCAAGTCGACCCCTAACCCGAAATCGCGAGCCAACCTCGACGACGTCAAGGGCGTCGGCGGAGTCTTCATGATGCTTCTGGAGGGCATCGTCGTTGGCGTCGGCGCGCTCATGTGCGCGATCGGCTCGTGGTTCGCGCACAAGTTCTACAAGGGCGAGAAATTGCCGTTCGAACTATTAGCTCCTCCGTCCGCGGCGGAAGAGGCCGCCATGCTGTCGGGCGGCAAGGCGAACGTGCCGATCACGCCGGACGTCGCCTACACGGGCAAGGGCTGACGCGCTTGCCCTTCCCATTCCCAGCGCGTGGCCCCGGCGCGCTCCCCCCCGGTGTAACGGATTTGATATCGAAGTCGGTCGGCTGTCGCTGCGTACTAGCGTCTCACGTATGGATGTCACACGCGCATGCGCAGCGCGTATATATACGCATATAAAGATATATATATATATCCTTGCGCCGGTTAATTAAGAGCAATCATGTGTGGGGCTCTCTGCAAGGGGTACCATACAGTACCTTAAGTAGGTATACTTACACGCCCTTACAAGCTTGCTCTTGGGCTCGAGACGGACCTGCTAAACATAGAGGGCTGAGTGCTCCGCTCGCGCGTCGAGGCCCCACCTGAAGCCACAGATACGCCGACGACGCAAACGGACGCTAAGGGCCGATAAAGCTGCCACAATCGAAATTTCGCATCGCCATCCCCGGCGCCGCCGCCTCCGTCGCCCTTCTGGAAACGTTTGTTCGGAGGCGCCGCCGAGGAGGAGGAGGCGGCCGCCGAGCCGCGGCCGTCGTGGTCACGGATGTCTCCGCCGAGCTCCACCGAGGAGCCGTCCTCGCCGGCCGACATGGCGGGCGCGGCGCCCTTGCCGGAGTCGCCACATTCTCCACCACTCGAGGACGCAATCCTCAGCGTCATCGATCCGCCGGAGCTCAGACCGCGGGCATCTCGAGCCCCGACTCCGCCACCTCAACGCCAGGGCTTCGGCCGCGGCCCGTCGGCGGCCATCATCGCGTCGCCGCGAAACGTCGTCATCGAGCCCGTCCCACGCGTTAACCGCGTCACGTCCAACGAGGTCGACGAGTTGTTTGAGGCGACCACTCCGCCGGGTGCGCCGCCCGCCGCCGAGGATCAGGGCACGTTCCCGCCCGCGGCCGAGGATGGGGACACGTTTAAATACTAGGTAGGTTTATTTGCCGGATCGCGTAGAGAGAAAAGTTCACTAGGCTCAGGCTCAGCTTAATTACGTCGCGGGGCCCCCGTACCCCTGAAAACAGCTTGCTAGTGTCTTACATACCGCTAGCACTATTTTGCGCAAGGCAAAAGCGGCGGCGTCCGGCCGTCCGGCTGCCTTGGCGCACTCCAGTTGACCAGACTGTAGCACACGTATCGCTTGGTCACTTCTGCTGCATACGTTGGCAGCCGTATCGGCGCTCACAGCTAGCTGCCAAAACTGCTTTGGCAAGCGCCGACGCCGCAGCGGTCAAGCGGCGTCGAGGTCAAGCGCCGACGCCGCAGCGGTCGATGGCCAAGCTCAAAGTGCGCAAAGCCACGCTGCCCTGGCTCTTCGTCGGCCTGAGTTGCATTGCGTTAATTGTGCTGCATCAATCAACATCACAGCTGACCGACCGCGACGCGCACTACAAAGAGGAATTGCAGAGGCTGCGGGCGCTCGCAGGAACGCAGGTCACGACGCACGCGACGACGCGGCCCCCGGCGCCCGCCGCGGCGGCGGCCTTTGTCAACCGCGCGACAACTCCGCCGGCGACGACAACAAAAAAACTCTGGCTGGCAGTAGGACTGCCCACGGTCCCGCGCTTGAATGACGAGGACTACCTCGGGACCACGCTCAACGCCTTCGCGCGCGAATTGTTTCCGGCCGAAAGTATGTTAGCGGGCGCCGTCGGCGTCTTTGTCGTGAACGTGCACGGCGCCGGGCACAAGCGCTTCGACGAGGCCAAGGAGCGCTTCTCCACGAATCCAGCTTTCCGCTTCTCAGAAAAAGCCGAGGACCCGGCCCTCACGGCGAACCGCGTCGACCCGCCCCACGTCGCGGGAAATGCAAATAGACCGGGCTGGCGCGTGCGGAAGCAGACGCGCGACGTGGCGTCGGTGTTGAGGATAGTGCATGATCAAGCGAGGTACTTTGTGTTCGGGGAGGACGACATGGCGCTCTGCGACCATGGGTTCCGGGCCATGGCGTACATTATTGAAAGGGCCTCGCGCTTCTATCCCGACTGGCTCGCCATCCGGGCCTCGTTTGGGATGAACGGCATTTTTCTCAAAGATGCGGACTTGTTGCCGTTTGCGGATTACCTGGAAGAGCATCAGGCCCGGCGGCCGCCGGACCATTTGGTCGTGGAGTGGTTCGCCGGGGAGCGCGACCAGTCAAAAACCTACAAAAATAACCGACCGCACCTGGGCTTCCGCTGGAACATCTTTTCGCATCTGGGGACGAAGTCGACGTTAGGGTCGCGGACGAAGCGCATGCCCGGGTGCTTTGAGATGTTGACAACACCAGTCGTTTTTCCGGTCGAGGCGTTCCTGAAAACAAAATGCCCGCGCCAGGACTTCACGCCCTGCGAGGCGATGAAGGGCCACCCCATGCTGGACTGGGGGTCGGCGCGGGGCGTCTACCAGTGACCTGCACGCCATCGACGCGATGACTGTCGCCTAGTTTTTAAGTTTTAGTAATGTTCACACAAGGTTAAGTCAATATCGGCGCGCATCGCGGCGACGGCGTCGTGGTCAGTCCTCGTCGTCATCCGGGTACGCCTCGGGCTTGAAGCCCGGGATCGGCGGCGTCAGCGCCCAGAAGCGCCTATCTAAAGGTGGGAGGGGCACATCATCTAAGCTCATCGCCTGCTTCCGTAAGTCGGGAGGCAGGCTCGCGAGGGCGTACTGCTGCAGATCGAGCTTCAGCTGGAGCCCGGCCTCGAACTCGCAGTGCTTGATCCGCGACAGTTTGTTGTATCGCGCGCCGATTTCAAAATTCCGTTTTGCTTCCTCTTCCGAGAACTTCGGCCGCGTCTTGCGCGGCGCATCCAAGATAGCCCGGTAGAAGGCCGTCGCGCCGTCCTGCGGGTTGTCATCATCATTTTTACCCTTTTTCTTCTTCTTTTTCGTGGCCGGGGCCGCGAACCGCCGTCGCGCCTGTCGTGTTACCGTGCGCAGCATTTGCTTGCCTGTGTGTGCGATTGTGATGGACTGTTTCATCCCAAACTTCATTCGTGGGCTCCGTCGAGAGGCCTCGGGCCGCGCGCGTTTTGCAGCGCGGCGGGGACGTGGTATGAAAGATCACGGGCGCGCTCAGGAGACCGTCGTGATTGGTGTTGCGTCCGCTCGTCATCGACCTTCGTCAGCTTTTGTTGTTGGACGCGGGCGGCGACGAGGTGCTGCTCTTTTGAGCGGGGCTGATTGGTGCGGACGGTTGCCAGGCGTGCGGATAGCAGGTCTTGCCGTATCGCTACGATGCTATGCTAGCTCGCGAGAGGCTCAGCACTGCGCAGCGTTGCGCTTTGCCTCTCTGGCTAGCTAGCGGCCTGTAAGACACTAGCCAGCAAAAATCGAACGCGCATGCAGCTGTTTGAGTATCCTTCAGTTCTCTAATGGTCCAAAGAGATCAATGGGACACTTCCTGGGGGCCGAAAAAATAAATTTTTTAATGCGCGGAGCGGAGGCGGACGAGGCCACAGGCCAGCCGCGCCGGTGGAATCCTGTCAATCCCTGCCAAAGAGGTCTCCCTGGGGTCGCCTAGGGTCGGTACTAGACACGTGCACGCGCCTACACCGCATACGCCGCCGCTTCAATCATTTTTGGTCGATTTCTCTCAGCAGCCCGCAGAGGAATAGCAGCTTTTGGCCATTGTTTGCTTCCAGGGCTCTCGGGGAGCACTAGACTGCCGCGTCGGCGGCGTATGCGGGACAGGCGATTACCCACTATCAGACCTACCTCAGAGGGAGTTCTGGAGCCGATCTGCATACGAAAAAAGTGTACAATTTGGACCCGATGGCACCCCGTTCTCGTAAAAAACGTCAATTACCTGAGGGCCCCCAGGAATCGCCTTAGCGGCCTCTTTGGACCATATACTACCCCACCGATAGTCAACTACGAGTATATGACATCTACACGCCGAGAAGGGTACTTTGGGCCGCCCACGCTCGGGACGTGAACATCTTGATCTGGACCTCGCACAAGTTGGTCGGTCATGAAACAAATGATCGCATTATGGTCCATGGTGATGGTACACGGGCTGATGGTCGCAGGTCTAGGCCTCGAGCCCGAAATGGCCAGATTATACTCTCTCGGGG
The DNA here is from genome assembly GCA_918797485.1 of Pelagomonas calceolata. Lineage (NCBI taxonomy): Eukaryota > Pelagophyceae > Pelagomonadales > Pelagomonadaceae > Pelagomonas > Pelagomonas calceolata. The sequence continues at coordinate 2,032,570 of CAKKNE010000003.1, read as the reverse complement.
TGGCCGAGCCGCCGTGGAGATTACGGTCAATAAATCCTATGTAGTAAGCGCCCAGGCCAATTATCTGGCCCGTCCCACACCCGAATCGCCTGAAACGCAAATTTATTTCACAACTCACGGGTCTGGGGCCTTTCCGGTGCTCCGTCTACGCACCGTCGTCCGCGGAGAACGGGCAAGTCGGTCGATCGTGAATAGAACAACGGCGTTATGGTCCATCTGGATGGTGGCGTCGCTGATACTCGCAGGTCTTACTTATTTACCCGTTTAACATAAAAGGTGGTGTCGCGAAGATGACGAATCGCGAGGCTCTAACGGAATATCTAAAATAGCTCAGTGGGCGCTGATGCGGGTTAGATGGCCTCTACCACTAACAAACAAATAAAAACGAACATAAACGCGAGAGTTGTCTAGTAGAATTCTTTTCCCGCCCTCCGGGCGCGGGCCGTCGGCTCCGGTTCCGTCGATTGTGGATGAAAACTGGGCTGGAGTTGATATAATGTACTATTTGGACGGTAGATGGCGGTGTTAATCGCTGGTGTAATTTGGCGAGCCGTAAGGCTCATCCGTGAATGTCGCGGGCGGTGCCTTCCGGGAGGCGCGAGGGTATGTTCCCGGGCCGCTACTCTGAAATAATTGGTCGCGGCGAACGACCAGGGTGTATTCTGAATTTTGGTCATTCTTTTGACGCTATCGACGCGTATCTCTGAATTTGCTAGTGTCGTTACGCTACGACGACGACTTCGATGACGACGACGACGACGACGACGACGACGACTAGACGCATGACACGCGGGGTGGCTGCCCGTGAGCGCCTTGCACACAACTTACCTGAGATCCCCTCCCTACCCCTCCCTCTCTCCCTCCCTTACCCGCCCAACCCTCACCCGACCTCCCTCCCTACCCCGTTCGGCCCCACCCCGTGTAAATAGGCCCTTGACGAATGAACACTTCTTAGAGCGCCTTCCGCCGCGCGACGCGGAGGTCGTCGTCGTCGGACAGCGTCACGAGGAGGTCGTCGTCGGCGTAGAGCACGGAGAAGCTCGTCCGCCGGTTCACGCCCGGCAGCCAGGCCGGCAGCCAGCCGGCTGGGACGGCGGGCCGGGGCAGGGCCCGCGCGACGCGGCCCGTGCCGTCGGCGGGCTCGACGGAGACGCTTTTGGTCAGAAGCGTCGCGGCGTAGGGCGCCTTGGGCGCCGCGAGCGCGTGCTCGACCCGTATGGCCGGCGGCGGCAGGAGCGGCGTGGCCCGCGCGCGGAAGGCGACGACCGTGTCGACGCCGTCGCCGGCCGCGCTCGGCTTCACTCTATACTCTAACGATTTCAGAGCGAACTTCCCGAGGGCCTCCGTCGTCCGCGGGAAGAGGCCGACGACGGCGCCGGGCCCCGGCAGCGACCTTCTCAGCCGGTCGCGCCGCCGCGGCACGGCGCCGGCGCGCGTGTACTTCACCACGGAGCTGGGGGCGCGCTCGTTTTTGGTCGAGGCCGTCGCGCCGGCGACGGCCGACGAGTAGAGGACGTCCCAGGCGCCGGCGAAGCGCCGCGCGTCGAAGATTGAGGGGGCATATCCTCGCCCCGGCCGCGGCCGGTCCGCGCGGTCGGCCTCCCGAGCTCGCGCCGACAGCGCCTCGGCCTCCTCGCGGATGGCCCGGACATCCACCGAAGCCGCACCGAGACCCGCGTCCGAGCACCGCCGCACCGTCTGCATGAGGCGGTCCCTTGCTCTTTTTACGGCGTCCTCGGGGCGCTTCTGGATCGCCGCCTGTGCGCAAATCAACCAGTGAGTCAGGTGCTCGCAGCCACGCCATCGTGCTGACGTCGCGACGATGGCGTGAGACGCGCGACGATTTGATTCACGCACCGCTCGCCGCCATGGAGTCGACCGCGACTTCGATGGACGTGGCGTTCCGCCTTGATTGATCCCGGTAGCGCACGGCCGCCTCCACCGCCACAGCCTCGAGATTCGTCACGAGGTCGCGCGCGATCCTATTTTCCACAAGCGCGACCGGCAGCCACGGCCGCGGCTGGATCTCGACCGCATAAGTCAAGCGAGTGGCATCCCCTCCATCAATGCCGCAGTTCGGCAACGGCTGGGCCCGCCAGAGGCCCTGATACAAAGTGAAATCCCCGGCCTCTCCAACCGCCGAGACCATCGTGATGTCCCGCGTGAGCGCGGGGTCCGACGTCGCCGTGGCCCAGGGTCGCGGGAAGACGCCTCGTTCCAGTCGTTCGCGCCGTTCCGCCTGCCGCAGGGCGTCCTCGTCGTGGGGCTCATCTAGTAATTCTCCTCTTCTAATTTTGGATGGATCTAAACCGCCTATGACCTCCGTCACGTCCACGACCATGGAGGCCTTAAAGGTCAAGCCCGGCAAGACTTGCGCTGCCCCAATCTGCTTGATCTTGGCCCCGTTCGCGGTGAGCTGCACGACTTCGTTGCTCACTAAGTTAGGTACCACTTCAGCTAACCCTTCATAGTCCGTCAGCAACCCCCAAACCGTGTCGACGTCCGCATTGATGTCGACGCCCGTATAGATTCTGCGAGCGTTGCCCGGCGCCGCGTCCACCCTCACGACGACCTCGCCCGGAATCAAACACATGTCCTCGCCCAGCTCCTCGACGGGGCTCTGGGCCTTGCGCTCCTTGAGGTCGAGCTCCTTCGTGGCCGTCGCTTGGAGTTTCGGTGCGCGCCGCGGCGCCGCGTGGAGGAGAGCATGCGCCAAGCTGGCACAGGTTGCCACGAGGACAACGCTGCGGCTCATTGTTTAGAGGGTTGCGTTCAGTTGAGGAGGCTTGTATTTTTACAGTGAGACGAGCGTCGACGGTGCAGTAGGAGGCACGTGTAACTCGCTGTCATCCCACCCAGCTCAGCAAGTTTTGCTAGTGTCTTGCGCCGCTAGCCCACATTTTTGACGCGCCAATTTGACTTCTCTTCCGCTAGAGGGTCCCAGAAAGACGCCTCTCTGCGGTTCCAAGGCGCAACTGGTGCGCCTCCGCACGACCGGCGGACTCGCGGCCGCAAGGACCGGCGACCCCCAGTCAATCCGTGGGACGCGCGCCCTCGAGGCGCCCCGGTCTCCCCCGCCATACTACACCGAACGCGTACGGGAGGGATGGTCCCTGGCTCCGAGTCCGGACGCTGACGCGGACGCCACGACTCCGAGTGGCTGCTTGCAACACCCACAACGCCGGCGCCGTTCCGCGACACGAGGCGTCGCCGCCGCGCATCCAAAATGCGCATGCGGTGCGCACGTCGTGTGTTCTGTGGTTGTGCTCGCGTCCCGGCCGCGCGCCGCGTCGAACGAGCATCGCAGCGGAGGCTATCTGATGTATCGGCGCCGGACGCGGCGGAGTACGCGCGCGCGCTAACGAAGTGTTGCGTGGCGCGCTCTGGCCACAGGCGGCGCAGCAGGCCCTGCAGCGGGTGAGTGTATCCTCTTCGCATATGTTGGCTGCCGATTTGGGGGCAGCCTTTGGCGCGGCAGCGTCCGTGCTGCCCGCCGGTGGCGCCCTGAACAAGGGCAGCGTCGCTCTTGGGCTCCGCGCCGGGGGAGGCCGCGGAACATCATGACGAAGACGGCACCTCCAACCTAAACCTCTAGCGCAAAACGGCCGGAAATCGGGAGTTGTCGCCAGCGTGCAGGTCCGCTTCCCCGGGGCGCGGCGGGAGTGCTCCCAAAAGATGCGAAAAAAACCCGCGTGCCCTGCAAAATTTAGCTCCGCGGATGAATTGGCCCTAAGTGGCGTTCCTACGGCCTCGCAGCGGCAAGGAATCTTTGCTGGGCCCCGCCAGGACTGCGGCGCACGACTGGCCGAGTTTCGCGGCGTCTCGCTAGACGGCTGTGACGTCGAGAGCCCTCCTTGAAAAACACCGGCAGCTGGCAGGGAAACGGGCGCCCGCGGTCGAATTGAAGGGCCGCCATGGACTCCTCGTACGGCGCGCCCGCCGCGGCCGACGACCAGGGCCATCTTCATGCCTTACTCAAGCTGTCCAACGAGGACGCCCCGCCGCCGCCTCCTGCGCGAGGAGAGCACCCCGCGCTAAGCATGATGCGCCGGTCGCCGCCGACGACGCCGCCGCAAGTGCGCAAGTCGCTCCAGGAGGCGACGCCGAGTCCGCCGCGCGTGCCGCGCGTGCGGCCCGGTTCGACGGGATCCACGACCGCGTCGTCCATAAGCGACTCCGTCAACAGCGTCAGTGTCAGCACCCCCTCGATAGCCGAGCGCTCCATGCGCAAGATGATTTCCAATCTGGGCCCGCCGCGCTCCATACATATGGAAGACGAGGACCCCACGAAACCCGTCAAGTGGCGCTCGTTGCGGTCTCGAGGCGCCAAGCTCTACGCCTGGGCCACCGCCGCTCGATTGAGCGCCGAAGGGCGGGGCGCGGGCGTCAACCTCGGCTTCGATCCGGCCTCGCCAGTGCAATCCATAAAAAAGATGGAGAAGGAGGCGTCCGAGACGTCGCTGGAGCTGATGCGCATTAAAGCTACTCGCAAGCAGCAGCTCGGCGAGAAGGCTAAAAGAGAAAGAGCTCTGGCCCTCGAGGCTACCACTAGAATGTTGGATTACCTCGCGGCCGGCGGCGGCGAGGCCCAGATGGGCTCCCGCTTAAGCATAGACGCTTTGCGGGAAATCGGCGCGTCCGACGAGATCTCGTCGGAAGATCGGCGGCGGTCGCGGCATCATCGCAGAGGGTCGTCCGCGGGTTCGACCATCAGCGACGCCGACTCCTACGGCGAGTCCTTCGCGTCGAACAGCTACTCCGATCGCCAGGCGCACCCCCTGTTCACGCGGAGCGCCCAGAAGGCGCCGCGCGATGCGGACTCGTCCGACGACGACGGGGCCGGCGGCGCCCTGGCGTCGCATCTGGCGACGTTCAAATTCCGACGAGCACTAGACGCGGCCGCGGGCAGCCACAAGGAGCAGCAGGACCTGAAGACGGTGCTCGGGAATAGCAAAGCCCAGCCGCGACTGTCCGGTGCAGCTCAAAGAGCCGCGGCGGCCTTCGCCGCGCGAGGCGGCGGCCGGAAAGAGCCCAGGGCACCGCCCTGGAGCCCCTTCCAGGAGGAGCTCGCGCCGCAGAGCATTGGTCTCGAGTTATCCGACGACGAGGCCCCGAAGCGCGCCCACCGGCGGCAGCCGTCGCAGGAGGTGCCTAGGTTAGGCGCCGAGGCGCCGAGGAAGGCGCGCGTCGAATTGTGGCCCGAGACGGAGGCCGTGTTGAGGCTGCACGCGGCGATCGCGCGGGGCGACGCGCGGGCCGTGCGCGCCGCGGCCGTGGAAGGTGCGAGAGGCGGCCCCGTCGGGGCCTTTGCTACCATGGCGCGAGCTTTGCATGTCGCGGCCGCTAGGGACGGGGCCTTCGGCGCGCCGCGCGCCGGCGTGGTGGAGCTGCTCGTGTCTCTAGGAGCCGACGCCTGCGCGCCGGACGCCATCGGGGCCACACCTTTACATGTGGCGGCGGCCTGCGGCAACGCCTCGGCGCTGGCTGCTTTGTTACGCTCCGCGACATGTGATAATGACGACGGCGACGGCGCGGCCGAGCAGGCCGCGGCGCGCCGGTGCCACGCCGGGCTCACTCCTCTCGAGGTGTCGCTGACGCGGCGCCGCGACGCGCGCGAGCTCTTCGCTTCCCTGTTGTGTCGCGCTAGAGCGTTTGACGTCGACTTTACCGATGGCCCCCTCGGCATCAAGCTGGCGTTAGTCAGGCACACGATACCTCGCTCGGCGCCTGCTGGTGGCCTATTTGCGCCGGCGCCGCCGTCCACCCGACCGCCGCCGCCGCCGCCGCCGCCGCCCCTCTCTTCGCGGCGGCGCCGCCCGTCGTCGGAGGACGGCGAGCGGCCGCTCGTCGCCATGGACAAGCCGCCGCGGCGCCACCGTCGGACGGCGTCGGACGGCGCCGCCCCGTGGCAGGACGACGCTTCTCGCAGAGCGGCGCGCCACGCGCGGCGGCTCCGCTCGTTGGCGCGGGAGCGCGGCGCCCCCGTGCCGCCGCCCATCCCCGAGCTCCGGCGCAAGTCCAACGGCGAGGCGGCCGACGACTTCTGCGGTCCCAGAGCACCTCCGGCCCGGACCTTGTTGGTCTCCTCCGTGTCCGACTCCTCGCAAGCGAGAGGTTTGCTCGAGCCGGGCGACCAGCTCCTCGCGCTGAACGGTCTGGTGCTCGCGCCGCCGGACGAGGCGGGCTTCCAGGCGCTGATGGGCCGCATCAAGACGCTGAGCCGCCCCTTGCGGGCGACGTTCGTGGCGGGGTCGTTCCCCCACTTGTCGGTGGAGGACGACCCGTGCATCGATCTATTGACGCGCTTCTCGCCGGCGCCGCGGCCCGAGAACCAGGACGACGAGCCGCGCTGATCTCCTTTCCTCCCCTTGTGTGGTAGTTTGGTGTACTAACTCCTCTTCTTTCGTATTTTCTTTTCGCAAAACTTACCCCGGCGCCCCGTCGCTCGCCGCAAATACTGGCCTCGCTTGCGCGAAGAGCAATGCTCCCGAGTAGAGCGCCAGCGCGGCGGACGCCCGTAAGAGCCCAAGTCCGGCGCGCGGCGCGAGGCGCCCCGTCAGGACAAGTAAAGCGGCCATCTGCGTGGCCGTCTTCAGCTTTCCCGCGCCGCCAACGGCGACGGCGTCGCGCTGGCCGCGGTCCGCGCAGTACTCCCGTAACGCGGACACTGCCACCTCGCGCGCGACGATTACGGCCGCGGGGAGCGCGACGCCCGGCGTCGACGCCGTCAGCGCGACCAGCGTCGTGACGACCAGCAGCTTGTCCGCGACGGGGTCCAAGAACGCTCCGAGACGTGACTCGACGCGCCACCGGCGTGCCAGGTATCCGTCAAACGCGTCCGTTATGGATGCGCCCGCGAAGCAGCCGCACGCGAGGCGCGACGCGTCGCAGCGCAACGCGCCGAAAACGATTGGTACGCAGCCGAGGCGCAACGCCGTCAAGGCGTTTGGTGTCGCGCGTTTCCACCCTGGCGTTTCAGTTTCACTGTTGACTGCGCGGTAGTAGCAGTGATGCTGTCGTATCCGCGGGGCGACGAATGCGTCTGCGACGAGCACCGCTATGCTGCAGAGAGCTAGTCTGACCATTCTGCACCGAGCCTGTTGTGCAACCACCAGTTGTGCTATTGGTTCAGGTCGCTGCGGCGGCGTATCTAGATGCAATGGCTTTCACTGCCGGTGCAGAACTATGCAGCACGGCGGCACTCCTCTGCTCGCACCACCGAGCTGGATTGCTAGTGTCTATATGGCGCTAGCTAGCAACACTGTCAAGGCTCGTCGGATAGACGGCCTTCCGCGGCCCAGTAGCCCGCCGTAGCTTCGGTGGACAACCCTCACAGCGCCTACCGTTTGCTTCTCGGCCGAGAGCTCCATTGGGGCCGTGCAGCCTGTGAAACCAGGAGGCTACATCACAGTCACTATGTCGCTCCGCACGCGCACTGATCGATTACTAGAAGAAGTTGGCATAGAACGGACCGCGACGCTCAATGGTGATGTCCGTGCGCTCGCCGAGGCCGTGGGCCTCGGTTTCACGTCTCTTCCCGCGACGCTCACCGCCCTCGAGGCCGAAGTTCTAGGCGCGCCGGCGGAGGCGGCGCCGGCGCCCGCCGCAGTCGTGCCCGCACCCGCAGCCGCGCCCGCGGCCGCGCCGCCGGCGACGCCACCGACGGCGGCTAAGGCCAAGCCCGAGCCCGAGCCCGAGCCTGATAGCGACAGCGACGGCTTCGAACTCACGGGCTCGCAGACCGAGGCCGAGCGGACGGCCGCCGCGCGCGAGGAGGCGGAACGCAGGAACGACGTCGTCGATGTGGATGATGAGGGTGATGACGATCTCTCGAGCCAGTCCGTCAAGGCGCTCAAGGCGATAGCGGCGGCGCGCGGCGTCGACGTTTCGACGTGTAGAGAAAAGTCCGAGATCGTCGCGGCCCTGCGCGCTCCCGCTGCGAACGGCGCGCCGGCGGCCGCACCGCCGCCGCCGGCCGCAGCGCCACCCGCGCCGCCACCGCAATCGGGCGCGGTCAAGCGCCTCACGCGCCGCATTATCTCGAGCGCGCTCAAGGACGGCGCCTCGTTGTACGACGTGCTCGGCATCGAGAGCTCGGCCACGGCTCGCGACGTCACGGTAGCGTATCGGGACATTGCTGCTTTGATCCACCCCGACAAGTGCTCCGAAGAGAATGCCTCGGAGGCGTTCAAAAAAATCAACGAGGCGAATTCAGTTCTGTCGGATGCCGCGCGCCGCTCGATCTACGATGCGGAGCAGGCGCGGGCCGCAGCGCCGCCGGCCCCGGCGCCCGAGCCGGAACGTCGCAAGCGGCCAAAGCGCAAGGCTGCCAAGCGCAAGAAGAAGAAGAGCGCGAAAAAGAAGCGCAAGGCCCCGTCGAGCGACGACGACGATGACGACTCCTTCATCGCGGACTCGGACGACGAGGAGGAGGAAGAAGAGAGCGAGGCGGACTCTGATTCGGACTCGGAATCGGAGGAAGAGGAGTCCGAGGACGACGAGGACGTCATCGGCGGCTCGGACGACGACGACGATGAGGAGGAGGAGAGCGACGAGGAGAGCGACGAGGCGCCCGCGCGGCGGCGCGCGCCGGCGGCGGCGCCGCGGCGCGCGCGGCCGCCGCCCGCGCCGAAGACGCGCCTCGAGCAACGCGGCATCCCCGCCACGCGGGTCTCGCGCGGCGGCTGCGTCTGCCGCCTCGGGCAGAATTGCTACGCGCGGTCCCACCTGTGCGTCTGCGGCCAGTTCTCGCGGTGCTACTCGAAGCGCCACCTCTGCTTCTGCGGCACGGGCTCGTCGTTCACGTGCATCGCGAAGACGCACAAGTGCATCTGCGGCTCTGGCTTCCCCCGGTGCTTCGCGTCGCGACATAAGTGCATCTGCGGCACGACGACGACCTGGAGCCGGTGCCACTCGACGGACCACTACTGCATCTGCAAGCGCATCAGCGCGGGCAAGGCGGGCGGCTGGACGACGTGCGGCGCGCGCGCGCACGAGTACTAAGTAGCAAGTATATGACCGTCACGCCATCGACGCGCGGGCGGGCTCGGCTAGGCCTAAGCATTCTACATCCCAATACGCCTCGTCGACGCGCCAGTAAACCAATAGACAAACGCCATCGCCGCGACAACTCACACAACAAAGATTACTCAGAACGCGATCCACGGCGGGCAGTTCTTCATGCGCCTTAACGTCTCGGGCGCCGCCCGGTTGTGGCGCAGGCCGACGTGTTGGAGTGACGGAAACAATTTCCCGCGCGCCTCGGCCTGGAAGGCCTGGAAGAGGGCCCACATGCCCCTTGATCTTATCTCGCACGACTCCAAGTGGAGCTCTTCTAGCGTATCAAAACACCCTTCCAGAGCCAGGGACGCGATCAAGCACCCTCCATCATCCTTAAAGGCGTTGGCTCTTAGATCGAGCACTTTCAGCTTCACTTGGCCCTTCACGAGTCCCTCCAATAACAACTCGATGCTGTTCGGCATCAGCAGGTTGGCCCGTAAATCCAAACGCGTGAGGTTCGGAGCGCACTTTCGCTTGAAGCCATCACTTAAAAACTTGACGCCCTGCCTTCCTATATGATTCCATCCTAGGTCCAACGTGTCCAACCTAGGACACGCTCCGAGCACCAGATCTCTGACCAAGTATCGGACACCGATGGGCCCGAGCTTGAAGCCCTGGATCTTCTCGACCGTCCGGAACCGCTTCAGTTCAATCTCGAAGTGCGACTCCTCCTGCTTCTTTTTTTTGGTCCTATGTTTTTGGATAGCCGCGCGCCGCGCGCCCCTGCTTCCGGTCTGCTCCGGCTCTCTCACCTCCTCTTCCTCTTCTTCGGGTCGCTTCTCCTTGACCCTTAGTAAAATCTCCACATCGGTTTCATTGGGCGGTTCGCGAGGGTCGGGCCTCGGGGGATTGACGCCGGCGATCATGCCCGCGCGGCGCATCGTCGTCAGGGCCGTCTGCGTGTCGTGCTCCTGCTCGAGTCGTAGCAGTTCCGCATTGTGGGCCTTGGCGGCCCGGAACGTGTCGTCGGCCAATTTGGCGTCGGCCTCGCGGTCGCGCCTGCGTGCGTTTCGTCGACGGCATTCCGCGTGCGGTACCCCCGTGACGCCCTCGCGGCGATGGCGACATCGCAGGACGCGCGGTGCGAGCGAGTTCGAAGCAACGGCATCGAGCGAGCGCGGCGACGGCGTCCCGGGTCCGGTGGACGCCATCGCCGCGACGATCGAAGAAGGACGGACGCCGCCCCAGACTTATCCTTCGCATCCTTCTCCGCCTGCAACCGCCGATTAATGACGCCGTTCTCCAAGTCCCACTTCTCGAACAACCTGCGCGGAGCATCGTATTCACTGGAAACGGTCCGAATGGCCTCAAAATCAAAAAAGAGACCACCCACGACCTCGTCTCCTGGAGACGACGCGCGTCGACGGCGTGAAGGCGCCGCAGCACCGCGGGACGCCGAGATTGACGTCATGCGGCACATCGTATTCTCCATCTCCTTCTGCCGTTGCGCTTTCACGCGGCGATATCTTCGTTCGTCCTCGTCGCGGACGTATTGCAGAAACTCCTCGTCCTCCTTGCGCTTGGCCCACTCCTCTCTCTGCAAAGCTTCTTTTTCTATTCTGTCATCCTCGGCCTCTTGGGCTAATCTATCAGCTTTTCGCTGCTCCTTCCTCATGAGCTTCTCATAATACACAAGAGTGGGATGCCTTCTTTCTTTAGCCCGCTTCTCGCGCCAGGCGTCGAAGCGATCCCTATAGGTAGGCCTATTGGCCAGGCGCCGCTTCCTCGCTTCTTTTTTGAGCCGCTTCTTCTTCTGGGCCGGCGTTTCTTCTTTGATGGACCCTTTAGCAGAAGCTGAAGAAGAATCATCGTCGGTGCCGCTCCGCGAGGCGTCCGGGTCCGAGTCCGAGTACTCGTCGCTCGAGTCGTCATCTGACGAGTCGGACCAGTCGCTGTCCAAGTCGTCGTCCGAATCCTTGTCGCGATCAACGCCGTGCTTCTCGTCGACCTTGGCCATGCGCTCCTCGCGCGTCATGCGCGTCATGACATTCACTCTATCCGCCTTCGACCGGAAGCGGTCATGGTCCCCTTCGGACTTGATCGTGCTGCCGAACATGGTTGCTCGTCGGGCTGCCTTTCCTGCTGCGTCCTTTGCTGCGCCGCGGCGACGGCGTCGGGCGGTGCCGTTTTGTCGCAACGCGGCGGCTTGGGCAGCAATTTGGTGTCGGGTTTGACGAGGCGGTACTATGCGTGCTCCGGCCGGCCTACGGCTCCTTGGACGTGTCGATGATGGCGATACGGGTATTGAATGCTCGCGGTTTGCTTGCAGAATGTCGGAAGGTGCCCCTGATGCCGAGTCGAGGCGCTCCAACGTAGAATTTAAACTTTCAGCACGTCCGGACTTTATAAGTCAAACAAAGTGGCCTACCAGTGCTCCAGGACATAGGCACAGCTCGTCAGCCAGAAAAAAACCGATTCCGGGCCGTACGCAGCGAATTCCAGCCCAAAAAGAGCAGACAAAATTCTTCTGATTTGAAATGCGCGTCGTGTGGGTAGTCGCGGCGCTAATCGCGGCGCCCGCCGCGGGCTTCGTCCCCGCGCCGCCCGAGGTAGCGGCTCTCCACTTGAAAGAGACGCTGAACAAAAAGGGCTTCGTCCGCGTGCCGGGCGCCACGTTTCCGCGGCGTGGAATTCAAATCTCGCCAGCTCCAGCGAGCAGACGATGTACACGCAGGTTCCGCGCGCTGCTGCGATGGAAAGGCGCGAAGGAAGAGGACCTCCAACTCATCGAGTCCGGCGCGGTCCACGCCGACGTCGCGACGGACGAGGGCGCCATGGCCTTCCGCCAGTCGGCGGCCCACCGCCTCGTCGCAACGGGCACCGCGACGTTCGTGCCCGCCCATCGCCCGGCCGTGACGAAGATCCCGGCGAAGGAGGTACTGGCGCGGCGTCCGGCGAGGCAACGCCGCCTTCACGGTTCCGTCGCGCGCAGGTCGCGTCCGCCGCCGCGGCCAAGGTCCGGTCCAAGCGGTCTGGGAACCGCGTCTGGCCGCTCACGCCGCCGGCCTACGCGGCGTCGACGGTCCCCGTCGCCCTCGCCGAGGTCCAGCGCCTCTTCCTGCCCGACGCGCACACGCCGCAGCACGGCGTCAACGCGGCGTCGCCGCACGTCGTCACGGACCAGGTGCTCATCAAGGTGACGAAGACGGGCGACGGCGACCAGTGCCCGACGCCCGAGGGCATCCACCAGGACGGCTCCGAGGTGAGCGCCGTGACGATGATCAAACGCGACCGCGTGACGTCGGGCGGCGAGACGCGGCTCTGGTCCCTCGACGCGACGACGGGCAACTACTGTGCGAACCCCGCGTCCACGCCATCGACGCGACCCGACACTCCTTAATTCCCGCGCAGGCGAGGACGACGAGTGCCGCGCCATGCACCCGCACCTGCCCGAAAGGCCCGACGCGTCGCTCTCGCTGGGCACGCTCACGCTCAAGGACCCGTGGGAAACCGTCCTCTTCAACGACCGGGCCCTCAAACACGAGGTCGAGGCCTTCGACGGCGACCGGCCCTGCTCGCGCTGCGTCATCGTCGGCTCGGCGTGGAAATCAACCGGCGAGTCGGGTACACCATCGCATAGTCGCGTCGATGGCGTGGAGATCGACGCGACGATTCAGCACCGCGAACTTTGATTTCCGCGCAGGTCCAATTGACGCGCAAGCCCCTCAAGGACGGCACGGACACGATGCTCCGCGACGGGTCCCTCGTCACGCTCGAGTAGAGCACCACCAAACTACCACCTCCGGCGCCCGCGGCCGCGTCAACTGTCTGTCGACTAGTGCCCTGTGAACTACCCCATCACCCTGTCTGTAACATATGATGTACATCACTCTTGGTGCCTCGCGGCGATGGCGTCGAGGGGTGCGCGCCGCCGGAGCAAGTCCCGCGACCACCCCGACGCCGTCGACGAATGACCCAAGCGGCCCCTCGGTCTCTCGCTCGCACCAGGCCGCGCCTAGGAGTGAGCCCGGGCCCGGATGCCACTAGTCCCGACGGCCGCGAGTTCGACGAGGCCCGGGACGAACCCAGAGGGCCAGAACACAAGAATTGTGCACAGGACCGCCGCCGCCGAAAAAGCCGGCAACACCGTTATGTACTCACTTATACTCACAGAGACCTACTTCGCCGCGGGGTCGCCGTGCTTGTCCCACAGCTCGTGGCGGATCTGGGGCAGCAGCTCCTCGTAGCAGAGCTGGATGCGCGCGTCGAGCGTGTTGTCGCAGACGATGCGCCCGTGGCACGCCGTTACCGTGATACCGCCGCAGCACGCGTGATCCGGGAGGTGCTTGGCCGCGTCCTTGTTGACCCGACAGGTCACCTTCGCGATCTCGCCCGTCTCCTTCTTGATGATGTCCGCGTACATTTGCACCGCGCCCGGCACCTGCTGTTCGCAGAGCTGCACGTCGCACGCCCGACACAGCACCACGACGTCCGGCTCCTCGATTTTTATGAGCGACTGCACGATCAACTTCTTGACGAGCTCCGGGTACTGGGGCGACTTGGCGACCTTCGCCACCTCGTTTCGAGCCTCATCCACCAGCTGCTTGAGCAATTCGTCTCTCAGTCTCATCTTCTTCACGCGCGCGTCCCCGACGGCCGTCGACTTGGCGATGCGCTGCTGGACCTCCCTTTCTCTCTCTTTTTGCGCGTACTCCTCGTTGAGCCGCTGGCGCGCGGCGTGAATTAAGGTCTGCTTCTCCACATTGAAATCGTGCTCTGTTTTGACCCGGATCTCGTTCGCCTTCTCGTGGGCCTCCTGGAGGATGAAGTTGACCATCTGCCGGATCTGCTGCGGGCCGCCGGCCATGGTGCTGTAGGGGTGGCTGCTGCTTTGGTCAAGCCAATAAAGCAGCTCTCGGCCGTCGGCGTCGCTCAACGAGCGCGCGTGCGGCGAATATCTTTCAGACGCAAATTGCCGTATGCAGCTGCAGTGGTAGGCAATGCGCGCGCCGCGATTGCTATTTTGGCTGGTGGAGGAGGCTGGGGAGACGGAGGCTAAGGCTTGCTATGAGTAGCCCTCGCAGAGGATTCTAGATTCCTGTACTGCGTCGAAAAGAAATAGAAGTGCTCCATTGTAATTCGATATTTTATCTCACGGGTTTCGCGCGCTCAAAAAGCTTGTTAATCGACACAGCAGGCGAGCCCCGGCCCGGAACGCTCGCCGGCTTCGAGCTGAGTGCCTCTCGCGCCTGGCGCAGCTTTTTGCGGCATTCGTGAGCAGTGCCATGCAACCCATCACAACCCAAAGCTGGGCCGCCGAAGCCACCCTAGCCGAGACGCCCGGCAAGCTCGAGGTCGACGACGACTGGGTGCGCGGGACGTTGCGACTGACGGCGTCCGGCGTGAGCTTCGTGCCGCTCGAAGGCGGGCAGCAGCGGCAGATCCCGATCGGCACGCTGCTCCGCGTCGTCACGCACGACCGGCGGCGCCGCTGGAAGAAGGCGCGGCCCTGCGTCGAGCTCTGGGCGGCGAACGGCACGAAGGCGACCTTCGACTGTCGGGACGACCGCCGGCGCCGGGCCTTCGCGAGCGCCGCCGAGAAGGCCGTCGCCGACCACGCGACGGGCTTCAAGCCCTCGGACGCGGGTATCGGCGGCCTCGCGCGGCGGCGGCGGCGTAGAAGGCGGCGCCACGAGGGCCTGGCGGAGGACACGCGCGCGGACCTCAAAGCATTGGCGGCGCGGGCCGGCGAGGTCGTCTCCGTGCTCAAGCGCTACGGCGACGCCTCGGCGGCGTCGGCCTTCTGCGTCGCCGACGCCGAGGCCGCGACCGTGGACACGAGCGACGCGCGGCAGCTCGCGGCGTCGGCGGCGAGGGTCGCGGAGCGCCTGCTGGAAAGGCGGCCGACGTGCTCCCTGGCGGACCTGTGGTGCGCCTACAACCGCGCTAGGGGCGTCGCGCTCGTGTCGCCCGACGACCTCGCGGACGCGTGCGCGCGGTACCTCGCCGTCGACGCGCCGCGGCGCCTCGCCGACGCGCCCGTCGCGATGCGCACGCTGCGGTCGGGCGTGCGTATCATTTACAATGCGGGCGACGACGTGCCGGGCCGCGTCGCCGCCGCCGTGCCGGCGGCGGGCGCGTCGGCGCCGGCCGTCGCGCGCGCGCTCCGCGGGCCCGCGGCGCTCGGCCTGGAGCACTGCCTCGACGCCGAGGCCGCGGGCCGGCTCTGCCGCGACGCCGGGCCCGCGGGCCTCGCGTTCTTCCCGAACCGGTTCCTCGCGTGACGCGTCGACGCCGTCGAGGCGGCGCAATCCGTGCGGTTTTGAAGTCGCGTCACGGCGGTCGTGGAAAACAGAACATTGTGATAATGTGCATTATTAGTACAGCGCGTAAGGGAGAAACATACAAAAGGGGTCAGATGTCCTCGGAGCGGCCCGAGGACTGCGACCGCGGCGAGACGCCGTGGGACGACGACGACGGCGACGACACGTGCACGTCGACGTAGGAGCCCTCCGTCGTCGTCTGCGAGTAGGCCAGGCTGCCCGCGGACGCGCCTCGCGGCAGGCCCGGCACGACGAGCTGGCCCTGGCCCTGGCCCTGGCCCTGGCCGGGCGGGGTCCCGTCGGGCGCCGGCGGCGCCGGGTCCGCGAGGGGCGGCGGCGGCGCCGCCGCGAAGAAGCCCCGCGCCCGCGGCGCCGCGCCCGGGTCGAGGTCCACGTCGAGGTAGGAGACCTCGTCGTCCGCGTCGGCGACGGCGGACCGCTCCATGGCCCGGCCGACGCGCAGAAAGGCCCAGCGCGGGATCGCCGGCGCGTCGTCGTCTACTGGAGGCGGCGGCGGCGTCGCGAGGGCCGCGAAGGGCGTCGGGGCCGTGGTCGCCGGGGGCTCGGGCGGCGCCGCGAGGTCCGTCGGCGCGGCGTCGAGCGTCACGGACGCCAGCGCGGCGACGGGCGGCTCCGTAGCCGGCTCCGCGACCGTCGTGACCGCGGCCGGCTCCTCGGCCACCGTGTCGAGCTCGTCGTGTGCGGCTGCGGCCGCGTGACGCGCGTCAGCCGCCACCGCCGCCGCCGCCGCCGCCTCAGCCGCGACGGACGGCGGCATGACGGCGTCGGGTGGCGTGAGCGCTGCGGTAGCAGCTGCCGGAAGCTGGCCAATTATCAATCTTTGCGGTCTCAATGGTTCGTGTCTGTCGTGAGGACGGAGAGCTTGGATGGTAAAAGTTTTTTGTTCGGAGAGGCCAGCGGCTCAGACCGATAGAGCCACGCTGGTCGGCCACTGGTCAAGTCACCACTGGACCGGGCCGATAATAAACAAGGAACAGCTATGGTCCTTGCTGGCGTATATATCGAAATATCCGCCTTGCATGCCAGTGCGCTTTTGCTTTTTGCTAGTGTCTTTACAGGCCGCTAGGGCTCCTTCGCGGGGTTGTGGTGGGGGAGCTCCGGGAGGTTGCCTAACGCACATATTTATCAACGCCCCAAAAAGAACGACGCGTTCCCAGACCGCTCGGCGTACTCACGCGGCTTGCGGCACGCGTGGTCGATGTACACCGGCGGCGGCTGCAGGTCTCCAGATACCGCCTCAACTACTCGCGACGCCGACGAGCAGCACCCCGGCTTGTTGGCGAAGTGGCGTCGCCACGATCGATAGTTCCACCACGGCCCCAGGCTGTAGACGAGGAGCCCGTCGCGCTTTACCGCGTGCAAGATCTCGTAGGAGAGAACATTCTGGTCCGCGCCGTTGCTCTCCGCGCTCCCCCGCGTGCCCAGCTTCTTCTCCGAGCCTGTGTGCAAATCAACCAGTGAGCAGGCGTCGCGTCGATGGCGTGGAGGACGACGCGGCGATTCAGGACGAACGCGCCGTAAATTTGATTTCCACACAGCTCCGAGCAGTACGCGTGGATCCAGGCATGGTAGAGCTTCATTGTCGCGCGGCTTTTGCGCCAGAGAATGACGCCCGAGTTGGACTTGTCGTAGGCCGGCGCGCGCCAGGTCCCCTTCGCCGCCGCGGGGCCGCTCGGCACGCTCTCGCGCGCCGGCACGAGCAGCAGGTCGTAGACGTCGAGGAGGCCCATGCCGCCGCCCGCCCGCAGCTGCGTGTACAGCGTCGCGAGGTCGAAGCACGGCACCGTGTCCGCGTCCAGAAAAATATTGTGCCGGAACGGCGCCGCCATGATGGCGACCATCTTCAGGAGCCGCGTCGGCGCGATACTATGTGAATTGCGGCACGGCGCGTCCGGCGCCGTGTACTTGGCCAAGTGGCGCCAGAGCTGCGCGGCGTGCGAGCTGCCGGACGTCACGTCGACGCACTTCCAGGGCGCGCCGCCGCGCAGGCGCTCGCACGTCGCGTGGTCGTCGGCGCTCAGCGTGTGAATGTGGGCATAACGCGTCGACAACTGGCGCACGGACTCCGCGGCCATGAGGACGTTGAGCCGTCCGGTCGCGGCGTAGGTGACGCCGATGTCGGGCAACGCGTCGACGGCGCACCGCGCCAGGCAAACGAGTGAGAGTAGCCTCATGATCACAAGTCAGCACTTAAAAATTAAAATTGCCTGGTTGTGTTTCACCTTCCTGAGTCGAATCGATGCGCCGTATCGATGCGCACTGGTCACACGCAATTGTCGAGTACGTTTCAGGCTCGCGCCCGGCAATATTTAAGGTAAAGTTACGGCTGCAGTGAAAAACCCGTTTTTTCAGCTTCTACACGTATAATTAAGTATATATAGTCCAGCCGGACGGGCGAGCCCAAGCCTGGCTCGCGAAACGCCGCGAAATAATAACGAGAGTAACTTCACAAGACACAATTACCCCCCCTCCCCCAGGAACCAGGACGCGTTCCCGGTCCGCTTGACGTAGTCCCGCGGCTTCCGGCAGCCGTGGTCGATGTAGATGGGCAGGGGCCTGAGCTCCTCGGTGACCGACGCCGACGAGCAGCACTCCTGCTTGTTCGAAAAGTGGCGCCGCCACGACCGATAGTTCCAGATGGGTAGCAAGTGGTAGACCAGCAGGCGGTCGCGCTGCACCGCGGACAGGACCTCGCGCGAGAGGATGTGCTGGTCGCCCCCGTTGAAGTGCGCGAGGTCGTCGCCGCCCCGGCAATACGACGCGAGCCAGCGGTGGAAGAGGCGCGCCGTCTCGGGCGTCCGCCGCCAAAAAATCACACCCCCGTTCGACTCGACCCAGGCCGGCGCGCGCGCCCAAGACGCGAGGCGCGCCGGCGCCCGGGGGACCGACTCGCGCGCCGGGACGAAGAGGACGTCGTAGAGGTCCAGCAAACCGCGCTCCTCCGTCGCCCGGAGCTGCGTGTAGAGCGTCGCGAGGTCGAAGCACGGCACCGTGTCCGCGTCGAGGAAGACGTTGCGCTTGAAGGGCGCCGCGGCGATGGCCACGATCTTCAGGATGCGGTTCGGCGCGTCGCCGTGCAGCCTCCGGCACTCCGACTCCGCGGAGGTGTACTTCGCGAGGTGCCGCCAGAGCTGCGCCGCGCGGTGCTCGCCCCGCGTGACGTCGACGCAGGACCACCACTTCTGGCCGTCGCGCAGCCTCTCGCACGTCGCGTGGTCGTCCTCCGTTTGCGTGTGGATGTGCACGAGGTGCGACTTCAGGGGCCGCGCGGACTCCGTCGCCATCAGGACGTGGAGGCGGCCACTCGCGGCATAAATGACGCCGAGGTCGGGGATCGCGTCGACGGCGGCGAGGAGGCCGAGGACTAGCCGCGCGCGCCGCCCCATCGTGTTGCAGTGGCTGCCACTCGGGCTGCCGCTCCTTGCCGCTGGCGGTGCGCGGGTACCCAGGCGAGGCTCAGAGAGTGTGTGCTGCCATCGGTACGGGCGTGCGAGGCAGTAGTGGCACTGGCAGCATGCGAAAATTGACTGCTCGCGGGTTTTACCTAACGCGATATATCTCCCGATCTATCGCTCTCTGTACTCCCCCGCACCCCTAAACGGCCTCAGCTAAGCCAGGCGCAAGACGGCGGGCGGACTAGTGGTGTGGGAGATGCCGCGTTGCATGCCCACCAATCACGCGCGGGCAGCCTTCCTGGTTTTCCGGACGGTGGTAGGTGGAACTGTAGCCTCTCGCCCCCCACGCGTCAGCGAAACCTTTGGTATTACAAGCTTTGCACCACAGCCTACCACAGCCTCTGGCAGCAGAGGTTTGACCGTAAAATGGGCGGCGGCGCGTCGACGGGGCGGCAACCGCTCCATGCACTAAGCGCGGACGGCGTCCGCGACCTCGTCGAGGGCATCGGTCCGAAGTTCTCAGACCTCGCGAAGCATCTGCACGACAACGACGTCGACGGCGAGTATCTGGCCTCGGCGCCGACGGAGGACCTCGCCGAGATCTTCGACGAATTCGCGATCCCGAAGCTAAAACAGAAAGTGCTGCTGCAGAAGCTGGGGAAGCTCAAGGAGGTCACGTCCGGGGCGCCGCAGCTCCCGGCGTCCGTGCGGCAGCTCGCGGACGTCACGCTCGACGCCGAGCCAATCGGCTACGGCGGCTTTGCGGTCGTCTTCAGCGGCACGTGGAATCAGAAGCCAAGCTCCGGCCGCCGCCGCGGGCGGACGCGGAAGATCGCCGCGAAGCGGTCCAAGGTCGCCGGCCTCGCCGTCGAGCTCAAGGCCGACCTGATAAAGGATCTGATGGTCATGTCGGACCTGCCCCACCAGAACCTGCTGATCGTCCACGGCGTGTGCGAGATCCCGGACCTCGGGTTCCACGTCGTCACCGAGTTGATGGCCTGCGACCTCGAGGCTGTTATTCACCGCGACGCGCGCGGACCCCTCAACCACCAGGACGTCCTCCACATTTCGCGCGACGTCGCCGCGGGACTCGCGCACCTCCACGCGCACGGCATCGTCCACCGCGACCTGAAGCCGCAGAACGTGCTCGTCGCAGAGCACGGCCTGCGCTGCAAGCTCGCGGACTTTGGGATCAGCAAGGAGCTGAATCACACGCTGTCGACCATGACGGCGGTCATGGGAACCTACGCGTACATGGCCCCCGAGGCCTTCGAGGACGGCGCGCGCGTCGGCACGAGCGCCGACGCGTATGCGTACGGCGTGCTCATCTGGGAACTTCTCACGCGCAAAAAGCCGTGGGAGGGGAAGTCTCACCCTCAGATCGTGGCCGCGCTGGTCCGCGACGAGCGGCTCCCGAGGCCTGAAGCGCCCGTCGTCCCGGAGCTGGCGGACTGGGCTGTCGAATGTTTTGGCGTCGCGGCGGCGCGCCCGAAGATGGGACCGCTCGAAGCGAAGCTCGACGACCTCCTTTGCGCCGACGAGAAGGACCTTGACACGCTCCGGGCGGGGCTCGCCAAGGCGCTGCGCGGCGACGTCGAGGCGTACGAGGAGGCCTGGGATATCTACGCGCGCGACCCGCACTGCGGCGAAATGCTCGACTTGTGCGCGCTGCTCGCAAAACGGCACGCTGAGACGCCGCTGCAGCCCAAATCGTGCAAAGCCGTCGAAGATCTACTGGGCCTCGCGGAGCGCGGCCGCGACGACTTCCACGACGTCATCCGTGGTATCATCCGGATCGCTGGCGGGGAATATCGGAGGGGCCCCACGAAACTTCGGGAGCGCTGCGTCGAGAAGGCGACCCGCGATTATGAAGGCGACGTCCGCCGCGTCGTCGACGTCGAGCGCGCCACGGCCTTGTTTACGACCGTGTCCTCGCTGCACGAAGGGATCCGCCAGCTCTCGCTCCTCAACGGCGGCGGTGACCTCGAAGTCGTGCGCGTGAAAGATAGCTTCGGCGAGCCGAAGCCGTCGGGGTGGCGCTGCATCTACTTTTCCCTCGGACATGTGTCGTCGGGCCTCGTCGGCGAGCTTCAGGTGACGTTCGACAAAATTAAGGCGATCAACGGGCGCTCGCATCGAATTTACGACCTCGTGCGGTCGCTCGAGCGAAGCGTGGAGCCGGCGGCGCGCACTGCCAATGGCGACGAGGTCCGCGCCGCCGACGCTAGGGCCGCTGAAGAAGAAAAGGAGCGCGCTGACGCGGCCACGGCGGAGGCCGAGAAACGCCTTGCCGCGGCAGCAGCCAAGGCCCCCGAGGAGAAAAAGCAGCCTCCTTTGCCAGACGAGATCGAGCCCGTCTTCGGGCGGCCGCGCACGACGCAGCCCTACGACTACACGCCGCCTCCCAACCTCCTCGTAGCGTTAAGAGGCGCGTTACCGTACTGGGGCCAGGGCGCCGAGGACGTCGAGAGCAACGCGAAGGGCGACGTCCAGAATGCAAGTGATGAGGAGGTCAATCGAGTGGATCCGGAGACGGGCGACACTCCGTTACTATTGAGCGCGCAGTACGGCGCGGGCGACCTCGTCGAGATGTTGGTGGAGCGAGGCGCGGACGTCGACGTGACGTTACCGTCCGGCGCGACAGCTTTACACTACATGACGAATTCATCCACATTATGTCCGGACGCCGTGATTGCTTTATTGGCTGTCGGGGCAGATCCGTCGGTCGCGGACATGCACACGGGCGCGACGCCTTTGATGCACGCGGCGGACGCCGGTCACTTAAGACTGTGCGAGCAGCTCGTGAAGCACGGCGCCGACGCCGCTCAAACCGACTTCCAGGGCTACGACGCGGCGGGCTGGGCGCGGTCCGCGGGCCATACGGACTGCGAGGAATTTCTAACCTCAAAGACGACGGACGCGTTGAAGCACGCCGAAGCAGAGGCGAAGGCCGCTGGCGCGGAGGTCGATTGGGCGAACTGGCGCGGCGAGACGCTGCTGTACATCGCCTGCCAGCACGGCAACGTCGACGCGGCGCGGCTGCTACTAGATAAAGGCGCGAAGGTCGACCGGGCGGACGAGGACGGCGCGACGCCGCTGTACGTCGCTTGCCAGGAGGGCCACGTCGACGCGGCGCGGCTGCTGCTGGAGAACGGCGCGGAGGTCGATCGGGCGGAGAAGCAGGGCGCGACGCCGCTGTACATCGCCTGCGAGAAGGGCCACGTCGACGCGGCGCGGGTGCTGCTGGACAACGGCGCGGAGGTCGACCGGGCGACGGAGGACGGCCGGACGCCGCTGTACATCGCCTGCGAGAAGGGCCACGTCGACGCGGCGCGGGTGCTGCTGGACAACGGCGCGGAGGTCGACCGGGCGACGGAGGACGGCCGGACGCCATTATACGCAGCGTGCTGGGGAGGCCACGTCGACGCGGCGCGGCTGCTGCTGGACAAAGGCGCGGAGGTCGACAAAGCGGAAGAGGACGGCTGGACGCCATTGCTCGTTTCCTGCTTGAAGGGCCACGTCGACGCGGCGCGGCTGCTGCTGGAGAAAGGCGCGGAGGTCGATCGGGCGACAAAAGACGGTCGGACGCCGCTGTACATCGCCTGCCAGAACGGCCACGTCGACGCGGCGCGGCTGCTGCTGGAGAAAGGCTCGGACGTTAATCAGGCGAATGACCTCGGATGGACTCCGCTGTTCGCCGCCTGCGAGAACGGCCGCGTCGACGCGGCGCGGCTGCTGCTGGAGAAAGGCGCGGAGGTCGATCCGGCGGATAAGTGGGGCCAGACGCCGCTGTTCGTCGCTTGCGAAGAAGGCCACGTCGACGCGGCGCGGCTGCTGCTGGACAACGGCGCGGAGGTCGATCGGGCGGACGAGGACGGCGATACGCCGCTGTCCGTCGCAAAAAACAAACGCCACTCCTCCATCGTCGCGCTCCTCGAGGCGCATCGGAAGTGACCATCTTCAGAGCCGCGTCGATGGCGTCGACGACGAGGGGGAAATCAATATAACTTTGTGTATTTCGTACGGCATTCTCATTCAACCAGCCGTCTCTGTGAGAAAAAACGGGTTTTTCAGCCCATCGATTGTAGCTTCGATTGTAGCATTGCCTATACAGCGATCGATAGAAGGACTGGCGCGAGCCTACAATAACGCCCAAGCCCTCGCAGCGCTGCGCAACAAAAAAGATGGCCGAGCAGCCACCCGTGAGCGCCGCCGCCAAGCACAAGGCCGCCGACGTCTCGGCGGGCAAGCGCTTCCAGCTCTTCGGCGGCAAGTGCTCGGACGACGCGCGCAAGAACATGCTTTTAGATGATGTCGCGATCTACAGCGTCACCGACGCGCGAACCGCGGACCGGATCACCAAAACCGCTCTGGCGCTGCCCGGCGGCCCGCACCGCGAGGTCTGCGACGGCTGCGCCTGCGTCGGCGGCAACGTCATCAGCTTCGCGCGGGCCCTGCGCAAGGGCGGCCGCGTCACGGGGATAGAGTATGACGCGACGCGGTGCGAGTTCCTGAGGCACAACGTGGCCACGGCGGGCGTGCCCGCGGAGATCCTGCGCGGCGACGTCGCGCGGGCGACGGCGGAGGAGGCCACGGACGACGGCGACGGCTGGGCCTGCCGGAGCGCGGTCCGCCGCGCGGACCTGTTGTTTCTCGATCCGCCGTGGGGCGGGCCCGACGTGGCGCGCAAGCCCGCGGGGTCCGTGCGCCTGCACCTCGGCGGCGTCGACGTGGGCGAGCTCTGCCGGCGCGTCGCGGGCCCGGGCTTCCGCGCGAGGCACGTGCTCCTCAAGCTGCCGCCGAACTACGACGTCGCCTTCCTGGAGGAGACGCTGGCGGGCGTCGCGGCCGTGAAGGTCGACCCGGCCTTCCGGAAGATGATCCTCGCCGTCGTGTCGTTCCGGCGCGGCGGCGAGGGCGGCGACGGCGAGAAGAAAACAGAGGGCGTAAAGGAATAGTTCGCCCACTCGCCTTCGGTTCGTCGCGTCGTCGCGGGCGCTGAAATGTGTGGGCCCCCCGTTTCCCGCTAGCGTCTGTAAGACACTAGGCATCCAAAAGTGAGCCCAAAAAAACGTGCTCGAGGCGCCCCGTTTCAGCAACCTGGATTCACGCGTTGGCTTAGCAAAAGGACGCTCCCAGCGCACATTTGAAGCGCTGCAATTCAACCACAAATATCGAGATTTGGCTGTGCCCTCGGTAGCTGCCGACCTGCCGCAGCCAAAAGATAGATAGAGCCGCAGCCGACAGATCGAGCAGGAGACCCCAAAAAGAAAAACACAACCATCGCGCTCGGACGCCTCCGCACGCGCAACGTCATGGCCCAGCGCAAGCCGCCGCACGCCCTGGAGGTCCAGGGCCCGCCCGCGCGGCGGCGGCCCGGCCCGTCGCTCCTCCGGAAGGCGTGCCGCGCCGCGCTCGGCGGCGGCGCGCCGGGCGCCGCGGCCATGGTCCTCCAGGTGCTGCTGCTCATGTGGCTCCGCACGACGATCAACATCCAGCTGGCCACGGGCTCCGGCTTCTTCGCGACGATGCGCCACCTCTACCGCGAGGGCGGCGTGCCGCGCTTCTACCAGGGCCTCTGGATCGCGCTGCTCTCCGCGCCGCTCGCGCGGTTCGGCGACACGGCCGCGAACGAGGGCGCGCTCGCGCTCCTCGAGGCGTCGGCGCTGCCCGTCGCGGCGAAGACGATCGTCGCGTCGTGCTGCGCCGCGCTCTGGCGCATCTTCATCTTCCCCTTCGACACGGTCAAGACGACGCTCCAGGTCAGCGGGGGCGCCGCGCTGCGCGCGAAGATCGCCGCGGGCGGCCTCTTTTCCTTGTACGGCGGCGCGCTCGGCGCGTCCTTCGCGACGCTCGTGGGCCACTACCCCTGGTTCGCGACGAACAACGTCCTCGAGGGCGCCGTGCCGGACTTCGGCCCCCGGCTCAAGCTCGCGCGGCGCGCGCTCATCGGCTTCGTCTGCTCCGCCGTGTCGGACACGGTGTCGAACAGCATCCGCGTCGTCAAGGTCTACGTCCAGACGTCGAAGGTGCCGATCGGCTACGCCGCGGCCGTCTCCGAGGTCCTCGCGGCGCGGGGCCTCGGGGGCCTGCTCTGGTCGGGCCTGCCGGCGAAGCTGCTCTGCAACGGGATCTCGTCCATCGTCTTCTCCGTGGCCTGGAAGGGCCTCATGGAGCGCTACAAGAAGGCGAACCCGCCGAAGCGCGACGACGGCGAGGACGTCGAGCCGCTCCTGCCCCGGTAATTTTGGCAACTTAACTTATTGAAGGGGGTCGGTCGGGGATTCATCGGATCGTCTTCGACAAGTAAAATCTCAAATCCTGGAAGGGCAGGCGCACCTCGCCGCTCGTGCCCGCGGCGCGGAACACTGGCAGCATCATGTCCTGCTTGCAGAGGTACTCGATGCGCTTCTTGTCGAAGACCTGGCCCGCGACGATCAATACCGGCGCGTCGACGCCGACGCGGCGCTTGAGCGACCCGAGCAGCTTCCCTTTGTTGGGCTTCGCGCCGAGGTTGACCTCCGTGTACGTGGAGAGCTTCGCGCCGGCGAGCGCGGTCTTGACGGCCTCGCCGCCGGCGCCGCCGTCCGTCAAAAGGACGGCCTTGGCCGAGCCCACGTAGCCGTCGAGCTCCGCGTCGGCTTCGGGATTAGGGATGAATTGGTCGAAGAAGAATCGCTGGGTCAGCTTCGTGCGCGGCATCGACGGCTGCACGAAGGCTGAGACGGCGGCTGCCAACACGAGCAGCTTTGCGATCATTTTAGCCTGCTGTCTTGTGAGTGATCGCAGTGAGATGATGGCTGTGGATCGTGGGCTGTAAAAGCTCTGTATCCGCAGCACCGATAGCGCTAAACGCTACGGTTAGTGGAGTTTAAGGCACGCGTAAGCAAAGCGAAAGATATTGCTAGTGTCTTACACCGCTAGTGTTTTTGGGTTGCACCGGTGCACCGTACTTAGCAGTCGCGGCATAATGAGCGCACTCGCAAGAGACAGTAAACGCAGCAAGCACCGTGCGCACTGAAGAATGCCGACGACGCACACGCACTACGTGCCGCGGCCGCCCGTCGACGAGCAGCCGCTCACGCCGAACACGCTGCGCGCGGCGGCCTCGACGCTGATCTTCGGGCGCCGGCCGAGCGCGACGCGCCTGTCGACCGCGGCCCAATTACCCGAGAACACGATACAATCAGTCCTCGAGTTCCTCGACGACGACGCGCTGGCGCGCGCGATGACCGCCTGCCGCGCGTGGCACGACGTCGCCTGCGGGTCGGCCTGGGCCGACAAGGCGTGGCGCGCCCGGGGGGATGAGGCAGTGAGGGCTTTTGAGCGGCGCGGCGGCGCCGACGCGGCCTGCGCCGCCGCCGTGCGGAAGGAGGGCGGCCGGCGCCACTGCTGCGCGCGGGGCCGTTTCCTCGCGATGGCCTTCACGCCGGCGTGCCAGCTCCGGCGGCGCGCGCGGCGGCGGCGGCGCGAGGCGGACGCGGCAGCGAGGCGCTGGGCCGAGGAGCGGCGCCAGGCCGAGCGCGAGCTGCAGCGCGCGACGCGGCGATTGAGAATTGTGGCGTTGATTGCATTACTCGCGCTGCGCGCGACGCTGGGCGCCGGCGAGGCGGCGCGCGTGCTGCTCTGGCCGAGCCGCGTCGTCTGGCGCGTCGCCGCTTCCTTGTTCGTCGTCGTCGATCCATTACGAGTGGACGCGTCGACCATGCCCTTCATGCACGCCATCTTGGCGCCGGAGGCCCTCGAGGTGCGGCGCCACGCCTTCTTCGCGGCCGTCGTTTTGTGCGTGGCGCATTGTGCAGCATTAGTAGCGTGGTGGCGCTTCCTCTGGTACGCCTTGGGCGCGTTCTGCAGCGACCACCTCGGCCTTGCTTCATTAGATGCGGCGCGGTGCCGCGTCGCGTTGCTCCGGCTCGAGGAGTCGTCGGAAGCTAGGTTCGCCTGGCTCCGCGCCGTCGCGGCGGAGCGGCGCGAGTCGCTCGGCCTCCTCACGGCGCCGGACATTACTGTGGGAGACGACGTGACGCTCCACGCGACGTCCTTGCACATCGCGGCGGCGTTCCACGCGGGGCCCGACGACGCGCTGCCCCAGAACCCGCACCGCGGTTTAGATGACGACGACGACGCGCTGCCGGCGATCCTCCACGAGGTCCTGGGGACGGAGAAGAAGCGGGGCCGGCGGAGCCGCTTCCGGTCGCTGCTCGGCGACGTGTTCCGGTTGCACCGCGCGCCGCTGCTCGTGCTGGCGGTCGCCGCGTCGGTGTTGGCGTCGGCGGCGCTCATCATATTGTGGCGCCGCGAGAGCGCGATCTTCGACGGGGCGTGCCGCGTGGGAAGCGCCGTGGCGGTGTCGCTGCGGGACGACCTCCTCCTGCTGGCGTCCGTGCCGGCGCGCGTCGCGTACGGCTCCGCGCGGCTCGTGTTTGGTTACGCCGTGGCCTGGGTGGCGTAACGTGTATCCCTGTTGTTCTTGAACCGTGACGTGTACTACTAGTAAAACACAAGTAGTTATTAGTCGAACGTCGTCTTCGTCCCCGAAAACTTCGTCGCGGCCTCGGCCTCCTTGCGCGCGCGCGCGGCGGCCCAGGAGCCGTGGTGCGCCGCCGCGTCGGCGGCCTCGCGCCGCGGCTGCGGGTCGGGCCGCCGCTTCGCGACCGGCGGCGGCTTTGGCCGCGCGCGCGGCCCGTTCGTGACGCCCTCGCCGCGCCGGACGGGCTTGAGGCCGCCGCGGAGCATCGCGTTCGCCGCCTTCGCGTCGCCCTGCGCGGCGGCTTCCCGCAGCTCGCGCCGCCGCCGCGAGCCGACGCGGTTCTTCGGCTTGATGATGCCGAGGGCCTCCGGGTCGTCGTCCTCCTCCTCCGCCTCGGCCAGCTCCTCGGCCGGCGCGGAGCCGTCGAGCGCATCAACAAAAATCGCCGCGACGGCGTCGTGCCGCGGCTTATTCGTCGCCTTCTTCTCGCGCTTCGCCCGCGCCTTGGCCTCGGCGCGGGCCTCGCGCCGCAGGACCGGGTCGGCCTTCAGGAGCGCCGCGCGCCGGTGCTTCGTGGCGGCCGCGTCGACGTCGCGCGACGCTTGTACGACGGCCGCGTGCAGCACGACGCGCTTCGTCGCCGCGTGGCCCTCGACGGCCGCGACGACGCCCTCGTGCGCGCTGCCAACATTCGCGACGCCGCACCGCCTCAGACACAGCGCAACGACCGCGTCCAGGTCCACGGCCTTGCAGTCGTCGACCTGCCGCGCCGCGCCGGCGTCGTCGCGGCCGGCGCCCCGCGCGTCCTTCAAGCGCCGGACGGCCTTTTGCACCTCGAAGGCCTTGGCCTTCTTCGCCGCGCGGCGCAGCGTCTTCGTCGACTCGTGGACGAGCTTCTCCTCGTCGCTGACTTCGCGCTTGCGTTTTTTGGCCATTTTTTGCTCGGTGTCTGCCTCGTCTGTTACCACCCCTGCGACGTCTGCGACGACAGCGTCGCGTCGCCCTCGCTGCAGTGCAGCGTTTTTGGCTGCTGAGATCGCACAGATGCCGTCGCGCTAGCAGCGCGTTCAAATCACTGTCGCGAGTCGCTTATATGTCGAAATGAGCCTGCCGCAAGTTCCAAACTGGGCTGAGGCATGCGATGCGCTGCTACAGGCTGCAGCTTGCTAGTGTCTTACACGCCGCTAGCGCGGGTGGCTTGCACTACGCGCATACGTGTTTGTTTTAGGATAGGGAACCCGTTTCTGGACACGATCTGATCGATAACTAAGGCAACGTATCAAAAAAGTCACGTTCAGTCAGCCACTGCCGCGCACTGCTCACTGGGTGAGGCAGCACACTTTGCAGAGTGAGCATACGTGCCAGGATGGCCAAAAACAAGAAAAAGAGCAAAGCCAAAAAAGCTGCCAAAAAAGCGCAGCAACAAACAACGGCACCTGCGCTCGCCCCGGCCGAGGCCGCGCTCGTCCGAGAGCTCGAAGCCGGCGCCGGCGGCACGCTCAGCGACCGCCTGAACCCGGGCCACCCGGCCTTCGACGCGGCACTCAAAGCGCGCTGGAAGGGACTTGGAAAAAAAACGCGGCAACAAATCGTGGCGGCGGACACGAAGCGCAACCGCGACGTGAGGGACGCGGGCGCGCGGAACGCCGCCCTGCTGCCCTTCGAGGCCGAGGCCGACGACCACTGCGAGAGCCCGCCCGAGGCCTACGCGGACCTCGCGGCGACGCTCGACGTCGTCGCGGCCGCGCTCGGCCGCGGTCGATCGAACCTCCGCATCTACGACCCCTACTACTGCTCGGGCGCCGTCGCGCGGCACCTGCGGGCCCTGGGCTTCGAGCAGATACACAACGAGCGCGAGGACTTTTATGAGGTCCTCCGGTCGGAGCGCCTGCCGCCGCACGACGTTGTGGTCACGAACCCGCCCTACTCGGCGGACCACGTCCGGCGCCTGCTCGCGTTCTGCGCGGCGAACGCCAAGCCCTACTGCCTGCTCCTGCCGAACTACGTCTGCCAGCGGCCCGAATACGGACTGATCGCGCCGCAGTACTACGTCTGCCCGCGGAGGCGCTACAACTACTGGACGCCCAAGGCCTTCCGCGGCCGCGACAAGTCCCAGGGCCACGTCTCGGCCCTCGGCCACCGCACGTCGCCCTTCGCGTCCTACTGGCACGTGTCCCTGGCGCCGTTGCGAGGCGACGCGCCGCTCGCGGAGCTCCGGCGTCACGGCGGACCCCACTACTGCGCGTCCATAAGTGAGCTCCCCGCGGGCGCGCGCTGTTAATCTTGTGTTTCTTACTCACATGCGCCGCTCGAGCTCGTGCTTCCGCGTCGAGATCTCGAACTCGACGCGTTTGATGGGCTCGCCCTTGAGGCCCATCGCTTTGGCCTCCTCCAAAAAGGCGGCCCGGTCCTCGATCTCGCGCGAGATCTGCTCGATTTGCTGGGTCTCGAGGGACTTGGGCTCCGGGGCCGCGGCCGCGGGCTCCTCCGTCAGGCCCCGTCGCTTCCGCCACTCGCGCTCGACGCGCGCCTCCTCCAAGGCTTGCGCTCTTCTCTCGGAAGGCAGCGTCGTCTTGCCGAGCGTCATCTCGTCGGGCAGGGCCTTGCCGCCCCCAAATTGTGCGATTTCTTGCAAACGAGCTTTCTCGGCGTCCGTAGAAGAACCGTTGACGCGGGGAGGTCTATAAGCGGCGTTGCGCATGGACATGTCCTCGAGAATCTCGTCGATCGCCGCCGTGTTGCGCTTGCGGGCCACGAAATCAATGGGCTTGTACGTCGGTCGCGCGTACTTCTTGCGCCAGGGCTCGACGGTGGACGCCTTCTCTCGTCTATGAGAATTCGAGCGCGCGTCAGTTGCGTCGAGCTTCGCGCCGCCGGGGATGAATTTCGGCATTTGTTTCCTTGGCTTGGTCGTCAGCTTGGGATAAGCTATGTTAGGGTGGCCCGCCGAACTGCCATACAACTTCTTGAGCATGCGGCCGGCCTCCGTCGACGTGTCGAAGGCCTGCCAGGCCTTGTTCTGGGCCATGCTTGGCTGGGGGCGCCGGGGGGCAGCCTCCACGGACTGGCTTCGCAACCGGTTTTTGGGTCGAAACCCGCGCGTCACCGCGGCGCGGGAAGCCAGCAGAGAGGCGTCCCCCGACGGCTCGCGGGACCCGTCGCAGCAGGCCTCGGGCCTCGGGCCGTGCTACTGCTGTCCAAAGAGCCGGCACTCCGCGTCCTTGCGCGCTGCCCCGGGACCGCAGGCGTCGACAACGGACCGCGGGCGCGGGGCATCGGTCCCACGGAACCAAGGTGCTGTGCTTCATGCCCAGGGCCGGGGCCTAGACCAAGACGATGCGCGCCTGGCTGCTCCCCCTAGCGGCAGCCATCGTCGCGCCGCCGGACTACGACCCCGACCTGTTGTCGTGCCGCGAGCGCTGCGAGATGCTCACGGACTGCGACGTGCGGACCTGGGAGGAGACGGTCGCGATCCGCGAGTGCCAGAAGGCGTGCCCCTACGACCCCGAGGAGAATATTATACCGTTCACGCGCGAGGACTGCCACACGATATCTAAAAGAAGGGGCCGGGACGTCGAGCGGGGCTCGGGCGAGGACGGGTGTTTGGGGGGTTGTCCGGAGATGCCCTTCGGTCATGTTTATACGAACGACCTGAGGGCCATGCACGCGTCGGGCGAGCTCAATAACGTGGGCACGCACGCCTACTACCACGAGCGCGACCGCAACCACGAAACGTGTTTTCGGGGCATGGATTGTTTTGAAGAGCCGGACTGGGGTTCCATCGTGGATGCAGAGTTGCAGGAAACAAAAGTCAAGATCGGCCAGGGCGAAGACTACCGGCCGGTGCTCGAGCCTGAGATGCTGCAGCCCGTCGTGGACGGGCTGGATCTCTTGGAAGAGGTCGAGGCGGAGACGGAGCGGGATTCTATTTTGAAGCGCGAAGATGAGATCCGGGAGATGCATGCTGCTGCGTTGAGAGCCCAGGAGGAGCGCGAGTACTGGAATGAATTGGCCAAGGCGGACGCCGAGGCGACGAAGCAGGAGCGGGAGCGCGTTATGGCGATCGAGAAGCGCGTCGAGGCGGAGGCGGCGGCGGCGGCGCAGCGGCGCGTTAGGGAGGAGGCGTTGCTGGACGCGGTTTTGGGCTGGCAGGACGCGGCGGGCGAGCGCGAGGCGCGGTTATTAGCACGGAGCGCCGAGCGCGCCGCGGAGGAGGCGGCAAAAGTCATCGACGGCATGGACGACGTCGTCGAGGCGACGCAGGCCAAGAACGACGCCATCGCTCTCGGCGAGAGCATCGACGAAGCCTTGGACGAGCTCGTCGCGCCGTCGGTGGCGGACGCCGTCGACGACGCGATGGCGGCCTTCGAGGACCCCCTCGAGGACGCCATCGCCGCGCCGCTGGACCCCACGTTGCGGTACGCGGACGACCATCACGACGACGAGGACCCGTACGTACCGGACCTCGGCGACTGGGAGGAGGACGCCGTCGACGGGCGCGCGGCGCCCGCGAACCCGCGGCCGCCTCCGCCTCGACGGACGAAGGGCGAGCCCAAGCCGCCGCCGCGGCGCGGGCGGCGCGACGACGCGACAATTCGGAAGCTCGAGGAACGCCTCGGCAAGCCCCGGCGCCCGCGACGGCTCGACGGGGCACCGTCGGAGAACGCCACGGACACGAACGCCACGGACGCGATACTGGAGCAGAAGCTGTCTGGGATCGTCGACGAGGTGCTGGCGCCGATCGACCCCGGTCTGCCCGAGCCGGAGCTGACGTTACCTGTCGGCGGCGAGCCGGTCGTCGATAATATTTTGTGATTACTAGATTGGCGATTGAGCCCCGAGCCTCCTGGGCTCGCGTTGTTCTACTACGTCGATAGCTACTTAGCGCTAGTCCACCCCTCTATGCCACGGGTTTTTCACGCAGACACAGCAGCTTTTGTCGGCTTTTCTTCTAAGCGGTGGCGTTTTGGACATATTTGTCAAACAAAAATAAATGCCGCACCGCCAGCAGACGAACTAGAACGCCAGACTGGTCAATTTTACACCAATGGTTGTGAGGCCATTGCTATGCTTATCAGCAGTGATCGCTTCGGAGTTGCCATTTAGCCAAGATAAGGGACCGCGGCGAACCCTCCAACGAGGATCTGAGGTCACACAAACGAAGCGGCATCTGCGCGGTGGCTCCGTCGTCGACGACCGCCGCGTTCTTCACACGGATGATTTCGCCGAGACGGTAGTAGACAATCAGTGGCTCGTGTTGCTCGGCATTCTCCTGCTCATGGGCTCGGGGTCGGCGTGGAACTATTGCCTCCTCCTCACGTGCTGCAACACCTGCGAAGGGCGAGCGCCGTCGCTCTGGGAGACGCTGATCTGCCTCGTCTGCTGTCGGCCGCGGCGCGAGCGCCACAATTACCGTCACGAGCGCCATGACTCATACTACGATGACGACGGCGGCTGTTGCTGCGGTGGCCGCCGGCGGCGCGGCAGAGTCGTGTACGTGGAGCCGATCTATCCCACGTACGGCGCGCCGGGCTACGTAGTCTAGTCCCCTCCGTGTACATAGAGTTCTGTCTTTACTACCGCCTAGAAGGTGAGATTGGAGGCGTCCGCGGCTTCGAGAGCGCGTCGACGCGCGACGGCAGGCCGGTCCTTTTCCGGGAGCTCATGTCCGTCATCTCCTCCTGGTACTCCTCGAGGAGCGAGAGCGCCTGGAGGAGCTTCTCCTGGCAGCTGCGCGTCTCGGCCCGCAGCTCGTCGTTGTCCGCCGCGAGCACCGCGTTCCGCGCGTCCGCGGCGTCCGCGCGCGCCGTCTCGGCCTGGCGGCTGCGGCGCGCCTCCTCGAGGTCCCTGCGGATGGGCTCCGCGCGCTCGAGCGCCTCGCGCGCCCTCGAAAGCTCGGCCTCGGCCGCGGCGGCGCGGCGCTCGAGGTCCGCCTGCGTCGCGCGCCACCGCGCCTGCGCGCCCTGGTGGGCCTTTTCCACGGCCAGGAGCTGCTGGACGAGCTTCGCCACGCGGCGCTTCTCCGTCGCGCTCAGGTCGGCGAGCGTGCCGCCCTTGGGGGACGGCGGCGGCGGCGGCTCGGCGCGCGAGGCCGCGACGACCTTGGCGAGGGCGGCCATTCGTTTCTTTGATCCGTGGGCTACGTCTTGACAGCGTTATTACGCGTGGACGGCGTCAGGGGACCGCTCTCGGACGAGCTAGATTTGAAAGTGGCTCCAACCGGAGAGCACGCCTTGCCGCACGCGAAGAGATACGATTTTCAGCAGGCGTGAGCGGCTGCCACTATCCAATGAGCTGATTTAGAACAGTGATGGCTCCTTTTAGCGCTCACGTCGTCAAAAAGCGCCCGGGCGGGGCTTGCTAGTGCCTTACAGGACGCTAGCGCCTTCCGCCGCAGCAGGCAAGCGTAGCACGTCAGACGCGTGCACAACGTCGCGCAGCACGTCGCACGACTGCGCGCAGCTTCCAGCCATGCCCTTCCAGCAGCCGACGCCGGCCCAGCTCGCGCGAGAAGCGAGCACGGACGAGAAGAGCACCCAGTCCAACTGGCGCGACGCGCAGGCGACGCACGCCTCGATCGAGTGGCGCGTCGACTTTGACAATGAGGTGCTAACAGGCGCTGTCACGTACGACGTCACAAATAAAAGCAACGCGTCGACGTTCGTGGTGGACACGCATTCGGGCCTGACCATCCACCGGGCGTATGTAGATAATGTGGAAGCGGAAGTGTTACTAGGCAAGCCCCACGCCATCTTTGGTGTGAGCGCGGCCGTGCCCCTCCCACCGGCAAAAAAGACGTGCCAAGTGCGGTTCGAATACTCGACCGCTCCAGAGTGCTCGGCCGCGCAGTGGTTAAGCCCAGCGCAGACCGCCGGGAAAAAACGACCCTACCTCTTCACGCAGTCCCAGGCGATTCATGCGCGCGCGTTGCTCCCGTGCCAGGACGCGCCTGGCGCGAAGATGTCCTGGGACGCGGTCGTCGACGCGCCGCAATGGGCCACGGCTCTCATGTCCGGTCTCCAAGCCGAGTCGCTCCCCTTCATCCACAAGAAGTGCCCTCCCGTCGAAGATGGATATAGGAGATGGTTCTGGAAACAGCCCGTCCCGACGTCGTCCTATCTCATCGCGATCGTCGTCGCCGACTTGGAAGCGCGAGACATCTCGGAGCGCTGTAGAGTCTGGTCCGAGCCCTCTGTTGTGGATAAAGCCTTGCACGAGTTCTCCGAGACCGAGCAGTTCCTGCGAGCGGCAGAGGACATCACGGGCCAGGACTACGTCTGGAAGCGCTACGATCTGGTGTGTCTGGCGCCGTCCTTCCCCTACGGCGGCATGGAGAACCCCTGCTTGACCTTTGTCACTCCTACGCTACTGGCGGGTGATCGCTCTTTGGCGGGAGTCGTCGCGCACGAGATCGCCCACTCCTGGACGGGCAACTTGGTGACGAACGCGACGTGGGAGCATTTCTGGCTCAATGAGGGCTGGACGAGGTGGTTGGAGCGCAAGATCAAAGCTCGCACGTCTGGTAAAGGAAGGCTCTTGGAAGATTTCGACCTGGCGACGTCGCAACGCAATCTAAGTGGTGCAGTGAAGCACTTCACGGAGATCGGCCAAGGGGCGCTGACTGCATTAGTGCCACCGATCGAGGGTGTTGACCCGGACGACGCGTTTTCGCTAGTGCCATATGAGAAAGGAAGTACCCTGATCCACCTCCTAGAACGTACTGTGGGAGAAGAGAAGTTCTCGACCTTCGTCAAGGCCTACATCCGCGAGTTCCGGTTCACGACCGTGACGACGGCGCAGTTCCGCGCGTTCGTGCAGCGAGAACTCGGAGCCGTCTCGACCATCGACTGGTGCCAGTGGTTCCACGCCCCCGGTGATCTTCCCCAGGCTTTGGCTTTGAACGAATCTTTAGGAGAGAAGGCCGTTTCATTGGCGAGGCAGTGGCTCAAAAATGGTTGTGGCGACTTCACGACTCTGGAAGGCTGGACGACGGACGAGAAGGTCGCGTTCCTAGATGCTCTAGGCGCGGGCGGCGACGACGGCCGCACGCAGTCGGCCGTGTCCCTACAAGTGTTAGATGCGATCGACGACGCCTACTCGTTCACCACGGACGCGAACGCTGAGATTAGGAGCAGATGGTGCAAGCTGCTATTGAGCGCGGGGGCCGCGAGAGGCGTCTCCCTAGCATTGGACTTCGTGACCTGCCAGGGGCGCATGAAGTTCGTGCGACCCTTGTATCGCGCGCTCCGGGACTCGCCGTGTGCAAATGCGAAGGAGACGGCTATTTCCACCTTCGTCGAGAACGCGGACTTCTACCACCCGATCTGTCGCAAGATGGTCGCGTCGGACTTGGGCGTGGACCTGGGCGCGTCGGGTGTTGATTTGCGCCTCGTGGTCGCGGGCGCGGCGCTCGTCGTTGTCGGTCTTCTTCTTGCGCGGCGGCGGAACTAGTTTCTAAGTATTAATATCTGCACTGGCGCGAGCGGTGCGGTCCGTCGCGCACGACGCCGACCCGTACGCCGCTCTGCGGATTGCCAGAGCATCGCGGCAGATCGGGCTGCCCATGCGGGCTGCACAACTCTCTTGCAGCAACTAAAATAATGTACGAGGGCGAATTGATGCCGGAGGGCGAGACGCCGGCTGCGGCGCGCCCCTCACTGCTGTCCAGACTGTCCTCCTGGCGGGCGCCGGCTGAGCCGGAGACCAAGGAGGTCCATGCGCCGGAGGGCTCGCTAGGACTGTGTTTCGAGCGAGAGAGCACTGTGCTTTCACGCATCAAGGACACTTCGCCTTTACTGAACAAGGTGCAGGTGGGCTGGACGCTCGTCAGCATCGATGGAGAGGACGTGAGCCGCATGAACGGCCGGCAGGTCACCAAGCTCCTGACCTCGCGCGTGCACGACCCGGACGGGAGACGATTAAGTTTTACGACGGGAGAGACACGGCCCGTCGCGGCCGGCGAGGTGCTGCCCGAATTCGAGGGCGAGGGGGAACAGCCCACTGGCTGCGAGGTCCCGGCGGAGCCCGAGGAGCCGGATTTGGAGCAGGGAACCAACGCACTTGTCACGTCGTCTGACACGGCGGTTGTCCGTGCCGGAGTAGGTGCCTTCGGGATAAAACTCCTCACGCTGGTCCGGCCCGAGCACGCGCTCCGCTTTTCCCACGCCGCGACCCTGCGCGACGGAGGCAGCGCGCCGCTGACGGCCGGCGGCCTCAACGTCGGTCTCTTATTTCCGGACCAGCAGCTAGGAAATTCTGACGTGGACTTTATCAATGTGGGCGTTGGCGTGCAACCCATCGACGTTCGTCTTCACGGGTCGTGCGTCTTGTGGGACAGTCCAAAACTTGGCGAGCTGCTCCTCCACGTCGCGCCTCATCGGAAGCTGTGCGAAGGTGCACCGCTCCTGCTCACCGGGGCGGGAGAGAACTGGAAACTCGAATTCGAACAACGCGCGCAACCGTCGTGCGTCATCGCGGTGACGAGCGCAGGGCGGTTCGATGGCAACTCGTGCTCCTTTAAGATCGATTCGACGGTGGTCGAGTACAAGCCCCACCGTGGCTTCAACTTCCTTGTCCTCGAGGCGGACGGCAAAATCGTCGAGACGCGACACTTCGACTTGTGGGACGACGAAGAGGCGCCCGACGATATGAAAACCTACGTCAAGGGCCTAGCGCGAGGCACTCTCGTGCTCGTCGCGGGGAAAGATGAAGGTACACAGAGACTGACTACGGCACTGAAGACGACCATGGCCGACGCCTTCGGGACCCAGGAGCTCGCAAGCCTCGGCTACAGAGAGTCATACGCGGCGATCCTCATCAAGGACCGCCCGCCAATTGATGAGAAGCGCACGGCATGCCACGCGGGACCGGCTCGCGCGTACTCTGTCCGTTTTGACTTCGTCCTGCAGGCAGATGGTACGATCGCACCGCGTGCCGCGCCGCACCTACGGATCGGTGGTGTATACGAGCGTCTCAATCCCCCCGAGAGCGCCCGTCGCTACTCCTCGGTGTGGTCAGATTGCGGCGGGTGCTTGCCGTTCTGCCCCTGCTGTCCATGCGCCACGGAGTGGGCATGTCTTCTTTTTTGTCTCTGTCCGCTGAACAAGAGCATGCTCGACAGTCCCGATGCCTGGGCTTCGGCGTGGCCCACGGGTTGCGATTGGATACAAATCGATTTGAAGAATGGCTCGGGTGTCAACTGTTGGATCGTCGCTGGGATCATCGTCCAAGGCTGCAATTCTCGGTCCTACGGGGCGGAGCGAGTGACGCAGCTTTCGGTGAGCTACAAACGCTCCAACTACAGCCAGTGGGAAAAGGCGCAACCCTCGCGCATGGACGTGGTTGGATCCAAAAATAACGACGACACGCACCACGTTTTGTACTTCGATGAGCCGGTGGTCGCGCGTTACATCCGCGTGGAACCGACGCTTTGGCACGGTCATCCCACCATGCGCTGCGGTTTTATTGCGCGACCTGCATCGACGGAACAGACCGTTCCTCAGGCTCCCTCGGAGGAGGAAATAGAGCGCTAGCTGCGCGCCCTTTTTTTTACGCACTGGCATTCGACCTTTCAATTTCATTAGCCGGGCCCTCCCGAGTAATCTTTCGCACTTCCATTCATTCATTACCAACAGTTTTACTCTACTACACTACCTCTCGAGCCGCCGCCGCATCGCCTCATCAGACGCGCTCGCCCGCGGCGTCTCGCCGTCGTTGTCGGCGATGTCCGCGTCCGCGCCATTGGCCACCAACAGATCAACCACATCGCCGCGGTCACAAATAACAGCATAAGCCAGCGGTGTCAGGCCGTCGCCATCCCTCAAATCGACGCACGCCCCCGCTTCTAACAAAATGCGGCAGCACTCGACGGAACCACAATCCGCCGCCCAGTGCAGCGCCGCCCGCCCATCTCCATCGCAGGCGTCCACGGCCGCGCCGCCTTTCAGGGCGGCGCGGACGCCCGCGACGTCGCCGCGTTCGGCGAGGCGGACCAACGGAGGCGCGTCGTCGTCGCCACCACCACTACTCTCGCATGCCATCGTCGACACGCGCGCGCCGGCGATGGACTGCGCCGCCTGCGCCTCGGCGGCGTCGCCTCCGTCATTGCTGCCGTTATCGGCCAGCTCGGCCACGAGCGAGACGTAGCGCCGCCGCGCGTCCGCTCGTTTCATGTCGCCGTGGCCGTGCCACGCGTCCCACTTCGCGCGGCCGGCGACGTCCCAGACGTAGGGCCGGCCCGTCGTCACGGCGCCGCAGGTGCCCTGCTTGTAGAGGCCGTAGAGTCTTAACCGGTCGTCCGTCGACGGCGTGAGGCTGCGCGCCACCTCGGCGGCGGCCTCGAAGGCGGCGTCCGCGGCGTCCGTGAGGGCTGCCATTGCTTCGCGCTGTTTATTGCTGCACGCGGCGTGTCGAGCTCGTAGCCTTGAGCGGTCAACGCACTGCTGCACGCGGGAGCTGTTAGATTTGAGCGGTGCACGCAGCGAACGGATGCACGCCGATCTCTATCCACCCAAACGTGATTCACGGGCTGCGTTTATCGATCACTTTCGATTTGCTTGGCATCCCTAGTGCCTTACAGGCCGCTAGCCCGAATTTCCTTAACGCGGGAGCCCTTGGAAGCCGCGCCCCGGGGCAATACCCCCTCATACTGGTACATTGTCCGCTGGGTGAAACCCGTGTGCTAGGTGGACAATCAGGACTTACCAAGTACGCAGGGGATAATCAACGAAGCGCAGTCACCAAAACGCGGGCAGCCCGCGGCGCCGCCGCGGCCACGAGCCGGACCGCGGGCGGCGCGCCCGTCGCCGCGACGGCGCCCGTCGCCGCGGCCAGCACGACGAGGGGCACAGCGTCCGCCGCCGGCTCCGGAAAAGGCGTCGCCACCGGGACCCGCGCGAGCCGCGTTGCCGCGGGACGGAGAGGCGTCGTAAGTGAACGCGTAAGTGGTGTCGGTCGCGGCCGGACCATTGTGCTCACCGTGGCCGGCGTCGTCGTCTTGAGGCCGTTAGCGAAGAGCGCACCGAGCACGACCGCCAAGACAAACAGAGGCCCGCGACGCCACCGCCGCGGCGGCAGCACCTCTACGGAAGAGAGCTCGAGGACCTCGGCCGGCGCCACGGGCGAGAACGCGACGCGCTGGGGCTTGACCGCGGACACGGGCGTCAGGATCGCCACGGAGAGGGGCTCGGACGCGAAGGCGACCGTCTTGCCGCGTCTTCGAGCGCCTAGCGCCTTCGACCGCCGCGTCAGTTTGGAAGGCCGGTAGGACGGCAGGGGGCCGCGTCCCCGCAAGGGCGCCGCGTGGTCCTCGTCCTCTGATGTGGAATAAGGCGACAGGTCGCCGCAACCCAGCCTACAAGCTTCGTCCTCGCCCTCCGACGTGCTGTAGCCCGGCGAAATTTGTTTTGGGTCGTCATACGCTTCAATTTCTGTGGCTATTGCTGGCAATAAACGCGGGTCCTCGCTCGTTTCGTCGGACTCGTAGGCCACGTCGAGGGCGAGTTCGCGCGCCGCCGCGTCCTCGTAGGCCAATGCTAGAGCTGGTCGAGGCGGCATTGAAACCGGCGGCGGCGTGGCGAGGAACGCGAGCGCGCGCGTCTTGGGGCTCGGGGCGGCGCCGCGGCGCCGCGGGCTCGAGTCCGGGGTGCGGGCCTGGCTCCGCCCGCGCGGCGGCGACGCGGGGCTGCCCTCCTTCTTCTGGCGGCGGCGCGGCATCGTGTCCTTTTGTCAACTTGCTTTTGTGGCCCGGCGGCGCACGAGGGGCGCGCGGCGCAGCCCTTTTGTGGCGCGGCGGTGTACGAGGCACGAGGGGCACGCGCGCAGCCCTTTTGTGGCGCGGCGGTGTCCCCTAGGGGCGCGCGCGCAGCGAAGGCCAAAAGGAACCGTGCTGCACGACGAAGGCTGAGCGGGCCAGTGGGCCGCCGAAATCCTCCCACGAGCCTATCGAATGGTGCTACGGGATCTTTGTACGTCTTCGCGACGGGTACAAAAACCCGCTCCAGTAGTCGACGATGGCCTTGGTGTTTGTGGCCATTCGCGGCGTCGTCCGCGACCTCAAGCGGTAGCGTTCGAACGCCGGCGTCATATCTGTCTGTTAATCGGCCTCCGCGAGTATCGCGCGTCGAGAGATTGATCCCTGGCAAAGGCGACCACTCAACTCATGCGTTGTTCAGAGCGATTTCTTCTTCATCCACCGGGACCGGTTCCTGAACGCGTTCTCGAATTTGCCCGAGGTCCTGGCGGAGATGGCGGCGCGCGAGGACGTGTATAGGAGGCGGCCCGTCCGCGTCCCGAAGGCGTCCCTGGGGTCGACTTAGTACATAATCTTTAAAGTGGGAAAGGAGCGTGTCGACACGCTCATCTATAGCGCGGCCGCGGCCTGGGACTGCATCGGCGCCGGCACGGGCAGGCACTCGCCCGCGCGGTCGCAGCGCCTGACTTCGCCGTTCGCGAAGCGGTAGGACGAGAACGCCCGCACATCACAACCCGCGAACCACGTCTGGAAGATCTGGATCACGTCCGCGTGTGCGGTTAATATGACCTGCTTGCCGGAGTGGCGCTTCTCCAGCAGGTCGACCATGTTCGAGAGGCGCTGGCAGACGTCGGCGACGGGCTCGACGCCGTCCGTGCCGTCGAAAGGGGACGCCATGTCGCGCGGCCAGACGTTGTCGTAGTTTCCTGCACTCAACCCATCTAAGGAGCCGAAGTCGCGCTCCCTCAGATCGGATAAGAGGCCGATCTGCAACAGGGGCGGCGCCTCCCAGTCGCCGGCCGCGATCTGGGCGCGCCGCTGCATCTCGTACGCGGCGATCTGGGCCGTCTCGCGCGCGCGCGTGAAGTTCGAGCTGTAGACGACGACGTCCTCCAGCGGGACTTCGAGCTCGGAGAGATTTGCCCACAAGTCCGCACCCGCGACGTGGGCCTGCTCCTTGCCTAGTGCCGTGAGCTCGTGTTTGGTGGAGCCGATCGCGGGGTTGCTCGAGATGATGTTTTCGACGTTGGCGGTCGACTGGCCGTGGCGCACGCACCAGTAGGTGTTCCGGGGCTCCTCGGGCGGCTCGACGACCGTTTCTAGGGTTGCCGTGCGGAGGGGCGCGGGGCCGCGGTTCGTGCGGACCGTCGCCGGTAACAGAGCGAGCGCGGGCACGACGGCCAGGAGCAGCTTGGAGATCGGCATCGTCTTGTCGCGAGGCTCTGCTCGGTGCCTTGCTGTGGTGCACTTAGTGTCAGCAGTGCTTAGACGCTGTCGTGCAAGATGGTGCTTCGTGGGCTGTCCTGTGGCAGGAAAATACTGCAAATGAAAGTGTCTGCTTGTCTGATAGGCTAGATGGGTCTCGTTTTAGCCGCTATTGTTAAGCGATGAGATGGTGACGACTCTGAGCGGCGGTTACGCCCGAGGACCCCGAACGTACGATCAGAGATGTCAGCACGCCGTCCCGAGCCGCCCCGGACAGTTAGATGCGGCGAGAGTCGACTTGGCGCAGCCTCTCACAGCCTGTTTTGGCTATCGACTCCAAGCGTCGCCCGAGGCTGCAAAACAGTGCCGAGCGATTGACATCGTTGCTGCACGCATCGCCTGATTCGCACCGAAGCCGTCGACGCAGCCGCGCCGGCCTCCGCAGCGATAGAAACCAGCTAGCTCCCAGACTCCCACAGCAGGGAGATTTTCGGCGCGCCAGAAACACAGCCATGGCCGCGAAGGACCTCGAGAAGCTCAATCTGAATGACACGGACCCGGGCATCCCGCCGCCGCCGCCCGGCGGCGGCGGTTTTAGTTTTGCGAGCGCGCCCGCGGGCGCGCCGAAGGAAGGTTTTTCGTTTAACATGCCGCCGGCGCCGCCCGCTGCGGACGACGACGACGACGACGACGAGATGAAGCTGCCGGCCGCCGTCTTGGGTCGCGTGCTTGGTTTACGAGCTTTACATGAGAAGCGCGAGGAGGTCATGCAAGAGTACGTCAAGGAAAGGGCGGCCCTCGAAGCGAAGTATAGAGAGAAAATTGATCCCATCCTCCAAGACAGGTCGCGGGTCATCAACGGGAAGCTGGAGCCCTCGTTATCGCACGAGGACCAGCAGACCGTGGCGAAGGCCGGAACATCAGGTAATGATGAGAAGGGTGTGCCTGATTTTTGGTTGAGTGCGTGCGGGCGGCACGACGCCTTCGGGGGGACCATCGAGGAGTCGGATGTGGCCGCTCTCCGGTGTTTGACGGACGTGAGGTGTATTGATGATGACGACCTCACGGGATTTAAACTCGAATTCGAATTCGCGCCGAACCCCTTCTTCTTCGATACCGTGCTGACGAAGTCCTACAAAGTACCGAACTTGGTCGATTCGAACGGCCAGCCCGAGCTCGAGAAAATACAAGGCTGTACCATTAACTGGAAAGAAAATAAAGACCTCACAAAACGCGAGGTCAAGAAGAAGCAGAAGGCGAAGCGGGGTCGGAATGCGGGGGCTACCCGAGTAGTGACGAAGATCGAGGACAAGCCGTCGTTCTTTCGGTTTTTTGAATCTATACCGTTACCAGGATGTGATGATGATGATGACGAGGATGTGGAGGATTTGCGGGACAAGATCGACGCGGACGTGGAACTGGCCTTCGCGCTGCGGAACGAGGTCGTGCCGCACGCCATATTATGGTTCACGGGCGAGGCCGTCGACGACGATGATGAGGATTTTGATGAAGTTGAGGTCTCGGACGAGGAGGAGGACTGATCAAATTTTTGAGGAGTAGTGGATGCCCCACGGGTAAACCTAATTAATCACATACTACAACACT
The DNA here is from genome assembly GCA_918797485.1 of Pelagomonas calceolata. Classification (NCBI taxonomy): domain Eukaryota; class Pelagophyceae; order Pelagomonadales; family Pelagomonadaceae; genus Pelagomonas; species Pelagomonas calceolata. The sequence goes on along the minus strand of CAKKNE010000003.1, from coordinate 1,989,580 downwards.
GCTCGTCCGTCGCCACCGAGTTTCGGGCGCCCAACCCCATCGACGCGACGTGCTTCCGTAGGACCGTAGCTGCGTCTGCGCGATGGCGTGGCGATTCCACGCCATCGACGCGACGTTGTCCCCGTGGTCGCGGCGGCTCGATGGCGTGGAGACTCACGAAAGTCCAACACTGAGGGCCAGGCGTACAACGGTCACGACTCGGGCCAGGGCAGGGGCTTCGAGACGAGTCTCCCAGTCTTTTCCGTTCTCAGACGCACATTGAGCAGCGCCTCGATCTCCGTCTCTACGGTCTGGCGCACTATATCAGCTTTCGACCGCGGCAGGCACGCGTCGCGCGTCGCCAGCGTCACCTCGAACGCGTGGGAGACGCGCCCGTCGGCGCGCTCGTAGCGGTCCGCGCGCCGCACGGCGTGGGCCAGCCCGCCGGCCGCGCGAGCCAGCGCCGCGCAGACGGCCTCGTCGTCGTCCGCATTATCACTAAAAAACTGCACCTCGAAGACGTACGACGGCGCCGACACCGCCGCGGCGGTCCCCGTCCGCGCAAGCGCGTGGAGGATGGCAGACCGCGGTTCGAAGGCGCGCGCTTTGCCCTCGCCTCGATGGCCCCGCGTGCCGTAGAAGGGCTCGAAGGGCGTCGCCTCCGCCACGACCAGGCCATTTTCCGCCGCGGCGATGTCCAGCTGCCAGCTGCGGTTCCAGGCCTCCCGCCGCGCTTGTTGGCCTTGCGGGAGCTCGCCCGCGCAACCTGCGTGGAAATCAAATTTCAGGCGCCCACGCCATCGACGCGAGGACCTGACTCACGGATTGATTTCCACACAGCACAGAACCACCCTGGCCGCCGTCGAGCGCGACGAGGAGCTCGCCGCCCGGCGCGAGCGGTGCCGCGCCGCAGACCGCGTGTAGCAGCTCGCGGTTGCGGCGGATGTTTTGCTTGCCGGGTGCGTGAGGGAAATTGAAGATGACACGGTCGAACGCTGCGCCGAGGTCGCCGGGCGCCGTCGCGTCGACGCCTCCGATGGCGCCGAGCCGGTCGAAGCGCGCCGCCGCCTCCTCGCCGTACTTGCGGTGTAGGTCGTCCCGGGTGTCTAGAGTTGTCGCGGTTACTTCAATACCAGCGTCCGCGAGCGCCGCGCTGCAGGACAGGTCGCCGTCGCCGAGGCACAGCACGCGGCGGGACGGAGCGCCACACACCGTCGCCGGCGCCGCGTAGCGGGCTAACGTGCTGCTCAGCGCTGCAGCCGTGCGTGCGCACGCGGCCAGGAATCGGAGGCTGCGGTGCGGCAGCTTCATTTGTGCTTGCGGTGCTGTTACACAACACTAGAGCACGCGTGGGCTTAATTCACCGAAGTGGTCGCTGCAATTGCAACAAGCAGCAAAAAGAGCAGGGCTGAAATCACCACAGCGACTGTCCGGTGACCTGCAAATGCAGCAGCGCTGGTAGCAATGAATGCCACTGCTATGCTGCTTAATGCCTGCTTAATGCCAGGCCGATTATGCACAATTAGCGCCCTACGCGTCGACTCGCAGCCAAGTTCGCAGCCGCCGCAAGCTAGCGGCACGTAAAGACACTAGCATCTCAACAACAGGGAGCCGGGGATTGACAGTTTTTGCCGTCGCGCATACATAAGCATGCTTGGCGGGCTGTCCTGGGCCTCTGCTGTACAGCGCTGACCGCTCCAGCAAGACGCTTGAGGCCGTGCGCGGCTCAACTCCCGCCGGGCGCCAAAGCTAGGCTGCTCCTTCGCTACCGCCGCGGCGGGGCGCGCGGCTCCGGGAGGACCGGCAGAACTTGTTACTGACGATGAAACGCCTCCTCCTCGTCGCCGCCGCCGCCGCGGGCTGGATGACGAAACAGAAGCCCATCCCGAACCTCGGCGTGGTCCTACGGCCGCGCGAGGGCGTGACGAGCCGACCAAGCACTCTACGACGTTTAAGAGGCGAAGGCGTGGCGCGCGTCAAGCTCGAGACGTACGGCGCGCGCGAAGTACGGGAAGCCGTCGCGAATTTGGGGACGGGCGCCAGAGTAGCTGTATCGATACCCGACGCGGAAGTAGAAGACGTGTCGAAGGGCGGCGCCGCGGCGGACCGCGTCTGCGCCGCAATCAAGAGCGTCCACGAACACGTGGACGGCGTCCTCGTGGGCGTGACGCCGCCGAGTGGTGCCGGTGCTGATTTAAAACGCTTAGCTCAGATCGCAAACGCGAGTCGATCCGTCTCGAAGGCCTGCTCCACCATAAATGCGTCCGTGCCCGTGACCACGGCTTTTGACCTCAACGTGTTACGCTCGTCCTACCCGCCGTCCGCGTCGCTCTTCGCGGCGCCGGGACCGCTGCGCGAGGTCCTGGTCCATTTACGAGAGACGAAGGCGCCCTTCGCCATCCAGCTTGACCCCTACGGGGCCTGGCGGAGCTCGTATTATGATGTCTCTCTAGATTTCGCGACGTTTGCGTTGGATCCATCGCGAGATCGGCCGCAATTCGTCGACGACGGGAGCGGCGCGCAGTACTACGCGCTCATTGATGCCATGCTCGATAGTGTACGGTGGGCCCTCGCCAAAGAAGGTTTTGGGGATCTAGATGTGGTCATCACGCGCGTGGGCTGGCCCTCTGGTTTAGTGGATACGGTGAACCCGCCGCCGGCGGCCGACGCGCCCGGAGCTGGTGCTACTCTCGAGTTGGCCGCGTCGTTCGCGCACGGTCTAGGTAAAAGGAGAGGTGTATTAGGCGCTTCTGCCCCGGAGCTCCAGAAGAACGTCAATCAAGGCTACGTCGTCGCTTATATATATGAGGCCGACGACGGCGCGCCGGCGCCGGATGGGCTGCGCTGGGGCGTCTGCGGCCAGCAGGGCTCGCTGAAATATTCCATACGGACCGGGGCTGTTGTGGCTCCTCGCTTGAGGACGGCCTCGACGGCTTGTCTGGGGCCAGCTTGCATCAGGAAGCGCTTCTCGCACGCGAAGCAGCACGACGTCGAGATGGCCGCCCTCGGTGTCGCTGTCGGCGCTCTCATCCTAGGCGTAGCGGCCTTCGTGGCGATCCTGTCCATCCAGCCGGCCCAGGCGCGGTCGCCGCGGTCGCCGACGCAGGTCGAGCGCATCATGCGCGTCGCGAATCAGCGCGCCGAGGAGAACCAGCGCGCCGCGCGCGCGGCGCCGTCCCTGCTCAAGCCGCAGGACCTCCTGCGGTGGGGGTCGCGCCCCTTGATGACCGTGGCGGAGTCGCCTGGGGCATCCGACGTGGAAGGGTCCGAGGCGGGCTCGCTCAAGAAGCGATAGTGGCCCGTCTCCTCGTTTCGTCTTTTAATCGTGTTGTTTCTATCACTCGCGGTACCCACTTTACGTCTCGGGACGGCCTTTCCCGCCGCTACGGCGTCGAAATAGGTCCCCTGGACATCGTCAGACTGAAAAAACCTCGGAAGATCCGCGTGCTAGTGTCTTACATGCCGCTAACTCCGCAAGCAAGGCCGCGACTTTTTGGGCTCTGTGAGATCGCACGGCACCAATTGAGGAGTTCTGTTAGACATGCGTGCAGCCCTCTTCCTCCTGGCTGCAGTCAGCAGCAAGGCGCTGTCCCTGCGGGCGGCACCGACACCAAGGAGATGCGCGACGCGCCTGCACGCGACCGTCGAGGACGACGTGGACCTATGCGAGGTATTGAATGCGAGCGACGAGGAGTTCCGAAAATTGGGCTGCGCCGGGCCGCGCATTCGCCTTATCGCAGAGGCGCGAGAGGCAAGGCAAGGCCGGGACGAAAAGCGTCGGGGTGCGGTGCTCAGTCACGTGGAGGCGCTCGAAAAAGAAAACCCCACGCCGAAACCGAACGAGTCGCCGCTGCTCTCCGGGCGGTGGCGCTTGGTCTTCACGACCTCCGAATCGATCCTGGGCACGCGCCGCATGAGGCCGTTCCGGCCGCGTCGACGCATCCTGCAGGACATTAACGCGGGAAAGCTCACGGCGAAGAACGAGGAGTGGGTGTTAGGCGGATTGCTGCGGAATTCTGTGAGGGCGAAGCTCGAGCCGCGGGATGACGGCGCGACGGTAGATGTCATCTTCAAGCGGTTCGGGATTGGTTGGCTGAAATTGCCGGCGCCGAAGAGCGCGCGGGGCGTGCTGACGACGACCTACCTCGACGACGAGATGCGGATCTCGCGTGGCGACCGCGGCAACGTTTTCATCCTCGTCAAGGAGGGTCCTAGTAAGATTTAAAACATTTAACTATGGCTGGAAGCCGCACACGGATCGCGCGCTCACGCCCTTGCGCCTTGATTTCAAAAGCATCTTCTGCGCCCATCTCACTCGGTCTATGCGCTTCGTGTGCCAGAGTAAGGGGGGGTCGTCGGTACTGCAAGGGTCGCAGTACGGGCCGCACTGGATCCCTACGGGTAGGTCAAACACCTCGTCGTCGCGGTGGCGCCAGAGCACCTTGCGCAACGGCATCTGGTCTCGGCCGTCCTTGGACGTGCCTTGCCGCATCTCCTCGAGCCATTCTCGTGCCAGCGCCGCGGACCGATTTGCCGCACTGAAGAAGAGTATGCCACCGTTCCGCTCGCAGTAGCCCGGCGGCACCTCGGACGTCCAGTGGCCCCGCGGAATGCAGAGATGACTCTTCGTGACGCCCAGCGCCTTGTGCCGCTTCCGCACTTCATCAAATAAACCCATCAGCACGTCCGCGCGGTCCCGTCGAATGGCTATGTCGTTGTCGAGATACAAGGTGCCGTCTTTGTACAAGGGTAGATTCGCGGCCAGCGCGCCGACCTTGAACAGCCGCAGCGACGTCGCGCGCGCCAGCCTTTCCATCGGCGCGTCCGTCGCCTCGAGGGCCACGATCTCGATCTTGGGGCAGGGCCGAAATCGCTCGGCGCGCGCCTTCTCCGACGGCGTCCTCACGACTAAGCGAGCGGGGTACGGCGTGGCGCACACGTCCCTCAGTATAGCCCCGAGGTTGTCGTTGGTCGACTCGTTGCGGCGGAGGCGTTCGACGGGCGACTTCGTCGCGACCAGCAAAAAGCCGCGCTCGAGCTTCGGAGGGACGGGCACGAGGCGGAATCCGGTGCGATTGAACGGCTGAGAGGGCAGCCAGCGCCTAATGCGTTCTTCCCGGCGCTGCAGCGCCCAGGCCGCGACACGCGATACGTTGACTGCGTCGTCGGCGAGACATCGCGCGAGGATTGCTGCGGCGACCGCGATGCTACGCATTATTGTGCTCTGTCATCATCGTGAGTGGCTCTCGGCTGCACCGCACGCATGCATGCTGGCTTCGGCCGGGGCTGCCCCGGGGAGGCCCAGAGAGTTACACGAGGCTACTGGTTGGCTGCCTCGGTTTATAATGCTCTTTCTTTTTGCAAAAGCTTAAGCAAGCCTAGTATGTCTCACCGCTAGCTAAGCCTGCTTCCCGCGGTGCTTTTTTGGTTCAGACTTGCAAAGGGATTGAATTGGTACGCAAGAACATTTTCTGGCACGTATGCAAAGCTTGTGAGCCATAGCCTGAGAGCTTGTGAGCCATAGCCTGAGAGCTTGTGAGCCATTGCCTGAGAGCTTGTGAGCCATTGCCTGAGAGGCCCAGCCACTGTGTGGTCAATGTCACCACTGGAGGGCGTTGTGCTACTCGTCGTAGTCGTCGGCGTGCCGCTGTGGCTCGCGCTCACGACAAGAGCACCAGTGCTGCCAGCACGCGACTGGTGATGCGTGCGCTACTCTTGCTCGTGAGCGTTCAAGCGCTCGCACCGAATCGACGAACATTTCTCGTCGCGACCGCCGGCGGAGCAGCAAGTGCGAGTGCATCGACCGACGGCGCCGTGCGAGAGATCTCACTGGGAGAAGCGGTCAAAGCAATAATAACCGATGGAAACCCCGACTGGGTCCGCGCGGTCGTCCAGGCCGGTTTCATCTACCGCGGCGTCGCCGAGGCGAGCCCGACGCTGCGCCGCGACCCGTATGATCTCTACTCCCCTGCTACGTACAATTCGGCACGGGCAGCAACCTATTTCCGGTCGCTCGACGCGGCATTAGACAAAATCAAAGCGCCCGGACCACGTGCGAGAACGGCGCACCTCGCCGTCGCCAACGCGGAAGCCGCGGCGCAGTGGGGCACCGCAGCATCCATCTGGCCCCTCGGCTCTATCTCATATGCGTGGGGCCCCACCGCCTTCTGGCCCACGAAGGACCGCGCGATAACCGTAGCAGAGAGCCTCCGCGTCGACGAGGGCCTCGCGGACTGCATCCGAGATGGACGCGAGGTCCTCTACGCGTGCGACGCATCCATAGCCGTGCCCCGATCACTCGAACCATCGCTCCGCGCGGGCCTAGGACTACTATAAAAAAGATTACTCTGCCGCCTCGTCCTCCGGCGCGTAGAGGACGACGTTATCTCTGAGAGTGGGCACGTCCGCGCCGAGGACGATGGCCACGACGGCCTTGTTCTTCACCAGCAGGAAGAAGGGCATGCAGCCGTGGTTCGCCAGGTCCAAGTCTGACGGCTTGGTGGCCATGAGCTCCACGAGCTGCGGCGTGAGAGTTTTGATGTCGGCCGTCGTAAACGCGACCTTGTCCTCGCAATTGTCGATCTCGTTGAAGATGGAGTTGTACGTCGGCTTCATCGTGTCGCAGGGGCCGCACCAGTTCTGGTGCACGTCCATGACCACCAGGACCGTCTCGGACTTCTCGAGGTAGGCGCCGAAGGCCTCGGCGTCGGCAATGGCTTCCACCGGGGCGGTGGCCATCGTGCGCTGCTATATATATATACTGCTGTGGATGGAGTGCGTGTGTTCCCGCTCTTGCTGCGTGGCGGCGCGACGGTGGCAGCCCACGAGACCGTATTTAGGCAGGCCGCTGCGGGCAGCCGCAGGCCAGAGGTCCGTTCCGTATTCCCCGGCCCTGCGTGGGTACGCGTCTCGTCGACGGCGTGGGGGCGGCATAATCCTGTGGGCACGCCGTCGCCGCGACGGGCGTACATCTCGCCGTCACGCCGTCGCCGCGGCCATCGCACGCGGGCCGCCGTCGCGCCGCGAGTGGATCCGGGCCACCGCTACTACCAGGGTGTCTAACCAGGGTGAATTCCCGCATCGATGGCATCGCGGCGCGACGGGCCGAGATGGACAAGAACCAGGTTATGTACAAACTTACTTCAGATACTATGGACGGTGTGTGTGCGTCGGTAAGGGAGGCACACATACAGGGGGATAATGAACAAGACCGTCAAAAAGACGGCACTTTGACGTGAGAGCGCTCGGCGACGGACGTCCCGTCGATCACGAAAAGCTGCGGGTACGCCGTCAGTAACGCTCTGAGGGGAACGGACTTGACCGAACTTTGCAGGGCGTAGACGCGTCTCAAGTACGCCCGGATCTTGTGGAGCGTCGACGGTCGCGGCGACTGCGCCCGCAGACACTCCAAGACCGTCCGCACGATGCCTTGATCATGGACCGCATCCCTAGGCCACGGCATCGTCGGCGCGTAGTCCTCCGCCGCTAAGCGCGCCAATTGCCGCTGACAACCTTGTGAAAGCTGCTGCGGGAAGAGTGGCGGCGCTGGAAACAACGACGAGGCGCCCATGGGCTTCTGGCGCGCGGGCCCGATGCACTGCTTCGGGGCCGGTTTTCCGTCGTCCACCACAGGCACCGCAGGTTCCACGAATTGCGGAGAGAAGACCGCCGCCTCCGCTCGCAAAGCCCCGGGCATGACCGGTGTTGACTCGACGGGCGCCAGTGTTACGACGTCATGCTTCGGGACACGTACCACTCGGACCCTACCAGCTGATTTCTCGAGGAAGGTCAACAAACCGCCGTGCGACGCTCTAACACGACTAAGCGCACCGACGCCTAATCGAGCTCGTAGGGCGTTCGACAGGTCCACGGCGGTTAAAGCGTTCTCCGACGCCGATGCCAAAATGTTGACCACTTCGCGCACCACGGCAGCTTCGTCTTCCCGCGTCGCTCTTTCCACAGGAGCCGCTCTCCGTTGCTGCCGCAGCCACCGCGGTTCTACTTGCGGAACATCGTCATCTGACGACGAGACCGCCGCAGGACCGACCACCGCGACGTGGTTCAGGGGCTTGTCGTGCAGCAACCGAAACCGCTCGGGGTACCGCGACAACAGACCACATAAACCACCGAAGTGGACCTTGATCATATTGTAATTTTCCGCGCTTTCGACGGCGAGCGTGCTACCGAGCGAGGCCGACGTCGCGACGCCACCCAGCGCTCGGATGCGGGCCGCGACCCAGTCGACGTAGGGCATGAGCTTCGTGTCGCCGTCGAACATGGTTGATGGTTCATTGGACGGGCTCGCGAAGAGGGTGGCGCGGTCCCCGAGCTTGGGCGTGGTGTCGAGGCTTGACGTGCCGCTTCGCGGCGCATCTTGTAGGTTCGGCGAAGCTACAGGATGGGGGCTGCGGTTTGGTATAGGCGGCGGCGCCGCCGCGCCCGGCATATTCGCCAGCGAACCTGGGAGCGCATGGGGCTGGGGGGGCGGCGGCGCCGCGGCGCCGCTGAAGAGGCTGTAGCCCCCGGCCGCGCCCCCCAGGGCGGGTTGCGTCAGCATCCTCCGGGCGGCGCGCCCATGGCGCGGTGCCGTGCAGTCGAGGCACAGTGATGCATCTGAAAAACTTGGGCCTTCATTCTTCAACGAAACTTGAGGCCGGCGAGACCTCTCCCTGTGTTTATGCGGGCAGCCGGGATGGTGCTCGATCGTTTGCGGGAGTGGTGACCACGCTAGCGGTAAGACACTAGGGATGCCTTGGCTTTGCAAGCAAAAAAAGCTGCCCAGTCGCCTGTGGGAGCGCGTTTCGCAAGAACCAGAGCGATCGTGATATCGCACGCGTCGCGCGCAGCGAGAAAAGCTCGAGTTTCAGCATACCAGCAGCTGAGCAGCCCTCACAGCAAAAACAGAGCACAGCAAAAAATATCACGCTGCGTGAACAGGTCGAATTTCACCGGGAAGGCTATCAGCTGAGCAACAAAAAAACACAGCAAAGACGATGGCCCGCAGCGCCGCACCGGACGAAGAGAACGCTGTCAGAGCGCCGGACCCGCAGCAGCGCATGCGCCTCGTCGAGCCGCCTCAAACGATAGACGACACCTTCGCGTGGACGGACGAGGCGAGAGTGCAGGTCGCCGTGCAGACCACGGCACTTTTATTAGCTTCTTGCGTGTATTGCGTCGGGGACGAATGGCGTTCTCTAGCTTTGGCACTCGTGTGGGGCAACGCGTCACTAGCCTTGAGCGCGCAGAGGGAACGAAGGCAACCGGCGCCCTGGCTCCAAGTTTTATTAGCATCAATAAGCTGCGTCCTCGCGTCGTACGCGTCGCGAGATCAGATCGAGGCGTGCTGGAAGTGGGTCTGCGTCTTTGCGTATGCGGTCGAGGCCATGGGGTGGAGAAGACCAACGACAGATATGATCCAGTTCGGTTTTCCCAAATTTCAAAGGCAATTGTTCGTTATCTTAATAGCGGGGACGTACTGGGGGCTGCCCGCTCTATATAAATTCGCGGATCGGCTCGAGTTCGAAGCTTTGTCGGCGCAACCTTTAGGTAGAGACACGGGCGACTTCGACACTTCGGCAGCGGCGTCGCGCGTCGCCGGCGGGTTATTGTATGGAGGGACCATCGCGATGCTGGCCCTGTCGATATACGTATGGTACCGCATGTACCTGATCGCGCCGGAGATGTTCAGAATCTTCGCGAAAGTGGTCGGCCTGGGCGCGGCCGTCGGTGCCGCCCTCTACTCCTTTGGAGCACCAGAAGTCGCGGCTTTGGCTGCGGCGACGGCGACGGCGTTCGCGGCCATGGCGCACGGCGCGATGGAATATGACACAGTTTTCAGGCGGCTCCTGCCGTTGTTGGCGCTGGTCGGCTACGTTGCTTATACGGCCCTGGACAATGCATCATTGGCGCTCGTGCTCATCGGCGTCGTCTTATTAGCCAAGGTCCAGTTCGTGCGCGACCTTGAGGCGTTAAGGGGCCGGCCGCGGACGACAAGTCGCTATTTATCGGGTGGCCTGGGCATCCTGCACCCCGTAGTAACAGTGTGAAGTTAGTTGCCCCAAAACCACGCGCCCTCGGGCGGCGGCTCGGGTACACGCGGTGTCCGCGCGCGCGCCGCACCATCCAACCAGAACTCGACCTCGTCCTGGACGCCCGGCGCCGCCCCGGCCACGTGCGTCGGGCCGAGGTCCCCCAGGTTGTGTTGCGACGTCCTTCCTCTCAACGCGCCCACGAAGCCGCCCCGGGCCGGCGCGGCGCCGGGCAAGATCCCGCTGTCGTCCGAATCCGAGGAGGAAGATGACGCGTGGGGCCGGACGAAGCGCGGGTCCCGCGGCCGCCGTTCAGTATCCGAGGCCGGCTCATAGACGGCCCGTTCCGACCGGTCGTCGCGCGGGTCCCGCGGCCGTCTGTCATTATCCTCCGAGTCGGGCGACGCCGGGCGCGCGAAGGCGACGCCGGGCTCAGGGCCGGGCCCGTCCGACCGGTCGTCGAAGAAAGAGTCCTCGTCCGCCTTGTCGTCGCCGAACGCGTCGACGGCGGCCTGGACCAGGTCGCCGTCCACGGCTACGCCTTCCTCTCTCAACAAATCGCGCAGCACGTCCTCCGGTATTTGTGCCGCGCGCCGCGCGCGCGACGCCGGCGACGCCGCGCGCAGCTGCGCGGCCACCACATGCTTCGGGACGGGCGTCTTCGGCCGGAGCCCCGCGGCGCGGAGCACGTCCCTCTCCAAGTCCCGGCGCTCGCCCGTCGCCGGCAGGCCGCTTCTTCGTAAAGACGCCTTGAGCTCGCCGATGTTCATGCGTCTTACCCGATCCTCCGAGAGCGGCTCCGCCCTTTCTTTGGTACCCGTCGCGAAGGCGCGCGCGGCCGCCGCGCCGGGGCCGTCTCTTTGTGAACCGTAGCGCGTTTTCGCAGCGGCCGCACTACTTTTCTTCGCGTCGTCGGCCGACGGTCTTCTTCGCCGCGCCGCGTCCGCGTCGTCGCGCCGCCGGTCGTGATCCGCAGGAGCGCTCCCGGTCATGTCGCCGGCGCGGCGCCGCCGCGGCGCCGGTGTGGCCACGACCCGAAACTCGTCGGCGTGCTCTCGCCGGTATTGGCGCCAGCCCGCCGCGTCGCGCTCCGGTGTGTAGTACTTCCGCCTGTCAACGTCACCCAAAACCTCGCGCGCGCGGCCCACGATCGTGAAGATCTTCGGCGACACGCGCGACTTGTCGGGATGATACTTCAGCGCGAGTTTTTTATAGGCGCGCGTCACGTCGCCCGACGCGGCCCCGGGTGCCAAATCGAGGGCCGCCCAGAGGTTCCCCCTCAGATAGTTGAGGTGCGACTCAATCTCTCTTCCGAGTTTGGCTATGAGCTCCTCCAATAGTTTGAGGACGCGCTCGGCGCCTTTCGTTCGCATGGCTTGGTCCTTTTGCTTTTCAAGCAACTGGGCGGCCTGCTCAAACGTCAACACGGCCTCGTGCACACTACCGTCCTCGGACAGCTCGAGGGCCCGCGCCCAGAGGGCCTCGACGGTGTCCGCCTGCATTGTCAGCTGGGGCTGCCTGCCATCGTTTCGTTCGCTGCCTTAGCTCGACCGGTGGGCTCGTTTGCGCCCAGATGATGAGCGAGTTGTGGCGTACGGGCTGCCCTTGGGCTCGACGTTGGGCTGGGTGTAAATGAGGGCTAGTATGTTAGTACGCTAATTCGCATCGCGGTCGAGCGGCGGCGACGCGGGCGCCACTCGCGCCATGCCACGCTGCATTAATTGCCACCTACCAATTCCTGGTTTATCTTTTACGGGAACCTGCGGCCAGTGCTATAATGAGTCCCTATTTGCACGTACAGCAGAGGAACAGACAGCGGACCTGAAAGCAAGGCAGGCGCGGCGCCGCAAGCTGAAACCGCAACTCGCTGATCTCCTGCGGAAGCACGCAGCAAACCGGGCGGAAGTCGCAAAAAAAATCCTGACGTTCGTCGGCTTTGACCTCCCGGGTCAGTAGGCCATGCGCCGCACCGCGCTCGCGCTTCACGCCATCGCGGCGACGGCGAATGCGCACTCGTGGGCCGCACGCATCGATGCCAAAGATGCGCCGGCCATCCGTGCGGCGCTAGATAGCGGACAACCATTTGTCGCGGCAGGAGCATTGAGCCCTGAGGCTTGCGACGCGTGGACTGGTAACCTCATGGAGGGGTTCGGCGACGCCATCGTGACCCAGCAGATCGCGGGCGACCCCTTCGACGCGCCGCTCGCGGAGTTCTTTTACGACGCGCTGGCGTCGACCCACGAAACGCCACATTTCCTCTTCGACGAGGCACTGCTCGAGGGCAACTTACGCGCCGCCGCAATCGCGCCGCAGCGCGCCATTTTCGAAGGAGAGGAGTCGTGGCTCGACGCGTTTCCAGCGGAGCGGCGGCCGGCGGACGCCTGTGTGGTCTGCGCGGGCGCAGGCGCGCGATCACCGCTCCACAGGGACCCCTACGACTGGACGGGCACGTCGCTCTGCCTGGAGGGCTCCAAGGTCTGGCGGTTCCTGCTCGACGTCGACGACGCCGATCTCGAGGCCTACAAACTGCCGAGCGAGGCCTTTGGGGACGATAGTGCTGGCACGCAGTCCGACATCGACCTGTATTGTGTTCAGGAAGGCGACTGGCCCGACGCGGCCGACTTCGAAGACGACCGGGACCTCGTCAAGGCCAAAGCGGGACCGGAGAACTTTACGCCATCGACGCAAGTACCGGGGCGCTTCTGCACGGCGCTGCAATTCGCCGGCGATGTGGTGATTGTGCCGCCAAAGTCGTGGCACCAGACCTACGCCCTCGAGCCGTCCTGCGCCGTCGCGTCCCAGTTCTGCGGGCGCCGCGACGCGCCGACCGTTTTTGAGCATATGATCCGCCATCGGTCCCGCGACGACGACCGCGTCCTCGACCTCGCGCGGACGGCGCCGCCGCGGGACGCGGTTCGTGCGCTGTTTGCGCGTCTCGATTCGGATAGCTAAAATATTCATGTGTGCATTCGGAACCCTCGATGAGAGCGTCGGGGCGGTATTGCGCTAGTCGTGCGGGTGTCTAGGCTGGTCGAGCTGCAACAGAACGCTAGCTAGTGTCTTACAGAACGCTAGTATGTTTGATGAAGTCCATGGTCAAGGGCGGAGGCCCGAGCGGTTCAGGGAGGAGGGGAGCCAGCGGTCGAAGGGCGGAGTAGGTCCGTCCCGAGCGACTCGGAGAGCGATCATGAACATGACGATGGGGGGAAGTGAATTGGGCTGTCCGGCCTAGAGTGGCCTATTGCGTGGCGCCGGTCCTCGAGGATGGCGGTGGCGAGGAGCGGGCCGCGCGCCGTGACGAGTTCCGTCTACGCCGGTGCCGCGGGAGCCTCGACGTCGGTCCGGTCGCGCGCGTCCTCGCCGTAGACGGCGAGGTACTTGTATTTGGCCAGCGTGCGCTCGTCGGTCGCGTCGACGCCCGCGTCGCCCGTCTCGCGCCGCGCGAGCCACGTGGCGACGCCCGTGGCGCAGCAGACGCAGCAGCAGTTCAAGCAGGCGCAGCAGGCGTAGCAGCGGCCCGGCTTGATGAAGTAGGTGGGGGGGCGCGGCGGGAGGTCCTCGAAGCCCTTGTCCTCGCCGACCCACTTGAGCCAGAGCTCGCCCGGCGGGCTCTTCCACCCGCAGCCGCAAAGGCCCCGGACGCGCTTCTTGCCGGACCAGACCGGGAGCTTCTTCGGGTCCGCGGGCTTCATCTGGCCGCGGCGGGCGATCGCGAACTCGACGCACGAACAGACGAGCGAGTAGAAGAGGATGGATTCAAGCATACCCACCGCGAACTTCCAGAAGGCGGCGCCGACCGATCCTTTTTTGCTCCCGTCTGTCCGTTCCTTTGGGTGCGTCATAAAGATAATCCCGTTCAAGAGGATCGCCCCGGCGATCGTGGTCATGATCAGGCAGATGCACTGTCCGAACTTTTCGGCGCACCACTTGACGCAGGCGGCCGAGTCCCGCTGCACGCACGGGCACTCGACCGAGTACTTGTAGAAGTAGTCGAAGAACCAGTTGAGCATGCCTCCGATGATCAAAGCCCGAATCAACGCGGTTCTGGCGTTCGCGGCATTCGCCTCAAAAATAAAGGCTATGCCGATCGCATATAAGGTCGCGAGCACGAGGCCGGTCCGGCGCTCCGCCGGGCTGTACGGGTGGTCCGGGTGCGAGAACAGCGTCGAGATGAAGGGATTCTCGGTCTTGAGGTAGAGCCAGAGGTCCCGCTTCCAGTCCTGCGACCAGACGACGCACCCGTCGAAGAGGCGCTCGACGAAGGGGTCCTTGATGCGCGTCGTCTCCAGCGCCGCCTCCTTCGCGCGGGCGGCGGCCTTCCCGAGCTGCTTCTTCTTTCTAGCCGCCTTCTCCTTGAGCGACAGCTTCCGCCCCGGTTTGCCTGCCGCCGCGGGCTCGGCCGCGACGACCGGGGACGCGGGGTCCGGTGCCACCGCGGGCTCGGGCTCGGTCACGACGACCGCCGGCGACGCGGGGTCCGGCGGCGGCGGGGGCGTCGCCTCCTCGCGTGGCGGCGCGGCGGCCGCCGCGGCCGCCGGCTCGGCGAAGAGCGCGCCCAGGCGCCGGCCGAGGCCGCCGAGCCAGCTTCCCGGAACGATGTCAGCGGCGACCGCGTCGAGGTACTCCTGGCGAGACACGGTGCCGTTGCCGTCGGCGTCGGCCTTGGCAACAATCTCCTGGACGCGCGCGAGGGTCACGTCCGCGTCATTCTTCGAGAGCGCCTGGTATATCTCGTCGGCGGTCAGTTCGCCGTCGCCGTCCGCGTCCATGGCGGCGAACGCATCCAGCGCGGCGCGCTGCTCCGCCGTCAAGTCGGTTCCCGCGGGCGCCGGCGCGGGCGCGGGCGCGACCGGCAGGACGGGCGCGACCGGCAGGACGGGCGCGACGGGCGCGATCGGCGCGATCGGCGCGACGGGCGCGACGACCGGCGCGGCCGGCGCGGCCGGCAGCGGCACCTGCACCGTCGCCCCGGGCGCGCAGCCGTGCGGCAGCTGCACCTGCACCGTCCCCCCGCGCCCGTCCGGCGCCCGGACGACGGTCCCGGGCACGGCGCCGGCGGGCAGCGTGATCGACAGCATGGCTGCCCTCGCCCCTCCCGCGATGCGTGGCGCAGGTCTAGTCTCGGGGAAGGAAGCCTGGAGGCAGCCCGCCGCACACGATGCCTAGATTCCTAGTGTCTTACAGAACGCTAGCTCGATTATTTTTTGGCGTGGCGTTCTAGTGGGCGTGCAACTCGCATAGGTAAGTTTGCCGCTTTGCATTGCTGTGCGGAGCATCTCTGTGATTCCGCTGAGGACAGCTGTCGACTGCTACTGCCGTTAAAATCGATATCAGGACTGCTGCACACTGCAGCACCTCACCTGCTCTGGCCAACGCGAGTAAAAAATGAACGATCTGTTCAAGCGACGCAAGAAGAAAGCAAAAGTCGCGCCGCCCGACAAGGCTGTGACGCCGCCCGCCGCCGCCGCGCCAGAGCACAAGCAGCCGGACAAGCCGGTCCTGACCTTCGGCGACTTAGGATTAGCGGGCTGGCTCGTCCAGGCCTGCGACGCACTCGGCCTAAAGCGGCCGAGCGCCATCCAGCGCCTCGCCATCCCGCCGGCGTTGGCAGGAAGCAACGTGCTCGGCTTAGCAGAAACTGGATCCGGCAAGACCGCGGCCTTCTCGCTACCGATACTCCACAGACTCTTCGAGGACCCCTACGGTGTTTTTTCATTAATATTGACGCCAAGTCGAGAGCTCGCGGCGCAGATCGCCAAGTTCCTGAGGATCATTGGCGAGGCGCAAAAGCTGCGCGTGCAATGCGTCATCGGGGGCGAGGACGTCGTGCGCCAGTCGCTTGAATTAACAAACCAACGGCCGCACATCGTCGTGGGCACGCCCGGGAGATTAGTGGAATGTCTTGATAGCGGTCTGCGGGAGATGATTGGTAATTTGCGCTGCCTCGTGCTAGATGAAGCTGATAGACTCTTGGAGAACGCGCGGGACGACGTCAAAGCCGTGTTTGGAGCCCTGAAGAAGCCGCAGGTCCTCCTCTACTCGGCGACATCGACCAAGCCGCTCGAAACGTTTTCAGGAGCATTAAAATGCATCAAGGTCGAAGGCTCGAAAGCAAGTATCCCCAAAACTTTAGTACAAGAATACGTCTTCTGCCCGAAGCGCGTGAAATTAGCGCATCTAGCCCAAGTTTTACTCGGCTTCGACCTCGCCGACAAGCGCGACGAGGAATCACGGGGCACGCCCGCCGACCGCGACTGGCGGCCTCGGAGCGCTCTCGTCTTCGCGCAGACGTGCCGACGGGTCCATGAGGTCCACGCCGTGTTGGCGCATCAATCGATAGACGCGCGCGCGCTGCACTCGCAGCTGCCGCAGTACGACCGGACCAAAGCTTTGGAAGCGTTCCAGCAGCGGCGCTCGCAAATTTTAGTGTGCACGGACGTCGCGTCGCGGGGCCTGGATTTGCCGGCCATCGACCTCGTGATCAATTTCGACGTGCCGCGCGACCCCGACGACTACATCCACCGCGTCGGGCGGTGCGCGCGCAACGGGCACCACGGCCTCGCCGTGTCGCTGATCACGCAGTCCGATTTGGCCTACCTCGCGGCGATCGAGGGTTGTTTGGGATCGCGGCTCGCCAAGTGCGCGCGGTTTTCCGAGAAGTCGCTACCTTTGCAAGATGTTGCGCGGGCTGTGGAGTCCGTTGGTAGCTTGAAGCAACGCGACTAATGTGCTTTGTCTGTCTAGATATGTCCATCAAAATCGCGTAAAACCCGTTTTGACCAGGGCTCGCAAGTCGCGCGTGTGAACGGCCGCAAACAGGACCCCAATAGACAGTCTTCCCAGAAATCTCCCTGTTCTTGTTTAATCGACTTGCGACCATTCATGGCGGCGGCCGGTGAAGGCGTAGAGATTCCAGAGATTTCACTAGCTGCGCTTGACTGCGACGTAGACGCACTGCGCGAGCTCTTATCGAGGGGCGTCGCCGTCGATTATACGGAACCCTACCCAAACCTTACGCCTCTACAGCTGGTGTGTCGCGGGGAAGCTGACAAAGTTGTTCCGCTCGAGGACCGGGTCGCCTGTGTCAGATTGTTGCTCGCGCGCGGGGCTTCGCTGGAGGCGGGGGTTCCGGGAAACCCGGGCTCTGACTCTTCTGCGAATTTGACACCGCTCATGTACGCAGCTTTGCGAGGCAATCCGGAAGTTGCCAAAATTTTACTATCTGCCGGCGCCGACGCTAATGCGTTAATCCCGATTGAAAATCCAGATGATGAGCGCACCTGGTCGGCATTGGTCATGGCCGTGTTTGTTGATCAAAGATATGCAAGTGGGTCCTATGCCATCATCGAAATGCTTCTCAAGGCGGGCGCGGACGCGAACCCGCCAAAATGGGGTAGAAAGACCGTCATGCAGATGGCAATCAACTATAATCGACGCCGCATCTGGCCGCTATTACTGCGGGCAGGCTCGATTCTGCCAATTCACCCCTATGGTGAGAATAGTTATTACGACGAGACTCACCGGACAGACCCCTACTTGCTGAAAATAGATGCAGCGGGCGGCTTCAAGGCGTACGAGAAAGCGCACCTCACGCAGCTCCTGGCGATATTCGCACCAAAGTTCACGCATCTCGTTCCGCCGGAGCTCGTGGCGCGCTTCCTCGAGTTCTCGTTTCACGTAGGCTTCTACTAACGAATGTGCTTGTCCTCTAGAGTTGTCTATACTTCATTTACTCGGCGTTTCGTAGTCGTCGAATGCTTCGGACTCGTAGTCGTCCGACGGCGTGACCGCTTCTGGGACGGCGAAGAGCTGCGTGCCCGGCGACCGCGGCGCCGGCGTCGGCCGTTTCTGGGTCGACGGCGTCCAGCGGCGCGGCGTGCGCTTGTCCGACGGGGTCTTCGCGGCGCGCGGCGCGTCCCATACGCTGGCGTTCCTAGAGGCGGAAAAATAGTACGTGTGGCCCTCGTCGGTGACGCACTGCTCCCAGTCGTCCTTGGGGCCGCCCTCCTTCCACGCCGACGGAACTTCCCACCGCGAAGCGTCGCGGCTCGAGCTATAGTAGTACGTGTGGCCGGTCGCCTCGTCGACGCACTGTTCCCAGTCGTCCTCCGTATTCGGCGTCTTCGCGGGTTCCGGCGACGCCGCCCGGCGCAGGCGCGCGTTTTCCGCCTCCAAGGCAGCCACTTTATCGGCGAGCGCCCGCGCGTCGGCCCGGGCCCGCTGCAAAGCTGCACGTTTTGGAGCCGCCTCGCGGCGCGCCTTGCGCCCGCGGATGCGCGCCTGGATTTTCGCGGCTTGCGCGTTGCGCGCCGCGTCCTCGCGAAAACCCTCTTCGTCAAGCTCCGCGATCTCCTGGCGGATCGCGGCGGAATCTCGGGGACCCTTCCGCCGCTTCGTCTTCTTGCGGGCGTTGCGGCCGCGCACGGAGGCCTGGAGCTTGGCGGCCGCGAGGTGCGTCTCGTCCGTCTCCGGGATGGCGGGTTCCGCCGCGGGTTCTGGCGCCACTTCAGGTTCCGGCTCCGGCGCCGGCGCCGCCTCCGGCTCCGGACTAAACACCACGGTCCGCTCGTTGACCTCTGGCTCTTCCGAAGGAGCCTCCTCGACGGGCGTAGGTGATTTGCGCCCGAAGGGCGAAGACGGCCGTTTGAACGACGGCATCTTGGGGGGACTCATACTCCCCCCGAGGTTCCGCATGGAAGACCCCATGCTCCCTAATCCTTTCTTCAGGCCGCCGTGCATGCTCTTCATGCCGCCGTGCACGCTCTTCGCGGCGGACACTGCTGATGAAGCGGCCGCCTTGCCCGCGGAGTGCGTCGCGGCGGCGGCGTTCACCGGGGAGAGGCTACGAGCCGATTGGCCCATCTTCGAGAGCATGCCCGGCTTCTTCACGGGCTCGGGCTCGGGCTCGGGCTCGGGTTCTGATTCCGACGGCTCCGGAATTGGCTCGCCGGGGCCGACGGGCTGCACTCGAGGTATTGGCTTGCCCCGGTACGGCGGCCGTTTCCCCGTATCAATTAACTCGGAAGGTACTTTCCGAACGACGCGTCGAGCGTCGATGTCGAAGGGCCGCCAGTACTCCTTCGGTAATTCTAACTTCCTAGAACGTTGTGTGCGACAGGTGAGGATGAGCATGCCCCGCGGGACGACGCGCTCGTCCACCTCATTCACCGACTCGCGCACCTCCGTGATCTTCACGCGGATCCACACCGGATGTCTCAAAGGTTTCCTCCCACCGAGCATGGTCACCTCATGAGTGACGTGGACAAAGGCCTTGTCGTTCGGGCACCAGCCCTCGGGATTTGGGGCCTGGTGCGGTGGTGGCGATACTGGTCTTCTCAGTATGGTGTCCCATCCCGATGAATTGTCCCAGGGCGCATATTTTGATGAAGGTGAGGGCGATCTCTGGGCAGGAGCGGACTTGGGCCTTGACAGGGAGTCGAAGCGTTCCTGCAGCCTTTTTTGCGAGGCGGTCTGCGGTCGTTCTGGCGTGGCCGGAGCGCTCTTCCGCCGTCGTGGTCGGCCTCGTGCGGGTGCCGGCGCTTGCGCGTGCAAGTCGTCATAGGTCCTTCTACGAGGCGAGTCTTTTCTACCGACACTCACAAGCACGGGGCCGTACTTCTTGGTCTTCCTCCGGAATTCTACCACTGCCCTAAGAGTTTCCACAACTTCAGAAGCTCCTTTGCCTAGCGTCGCCAACGGTAGAGGCTTCGGTCGATGATGCGGTGCCGAGGAAGGTCGGCCCGCTCGCGGATCGCTATCCAGAATGCCCCACGGGCTCGCCAATCTTTTCATCTTGTCCGACTGCTGCTTTTGCCGCTCGGCCTCCGCCGCGAACAGCTCGTCCACATTACTGAACGGGTTGTCGTTGGCAATTATCCTGAATGCCGCAGATCTAGGTCTTCGCGTCCGGTCGTAGTGCGTCTTTTTTGGTTGGGCCATCTTCGGCCTTCTCTTTGGGACAGGAGGTTCTCCACTAAAAAAGGCTTGCGTGAGGGGGTCGTCAACATTGATGGGAGATGAGGGCACTTCAATGGGTGCCGGCGCCTCCAAGGGCTCCGCATTGCTATTCTCCATACCAAGCACAAGCTGAGCCGCGTCCTCGCTCCGCTCCTTCAGTTTTCTCGAAGCCACAGCTCCACTACCAGCCGCACCAATCATCCTACGTTTCTTCTTCTTTCTCACCTTAGGAGCAGGCTTCTTCGCCGCCTCCTCGGCGTCCTTCTTCTTCCGGTAGGCCTCGGCCTTCCTCCGTCGCACATCCCTAATACGCTGCATCTTCTGCTTTTCGGCGTCGATCCTAGCTTGGGCCTCGTCGGCGAACTCGGGCTGTTGTAACAACTTCTCGTAGGCCATGTCGTAGCCCAGCTCGCCGGAGATCTCGTCGATGTCCTTGATTCTCTTTTCGAGGTTCCGGATGGCACT
This sequence comes from Pelagomonas calceolata, assembly GCA_918797485.1. Lineage (NCBI taxonomy): Eukaryota > Pelagophyceae > Pelagomonadales > Pelagomonadaceae > Pelagomonas > Pelagomonas calceolata. The sequence goes on along the minus strand of CAKKNE010000003.1, from coordinate 1,969,151 downwards.
GTTCAGGCCTGACGTGACCTTCCGGGACTTGGCGTACATCGCCGCGTCCTCGGCGCGCGTGCCCATGGTCCTTGGTCTGGCTCTCTAGCTTTGTGCGGTTGGGCGGTCCTCTTGCGCCGCGTCCTCGGCGTCGCTTCGCCTGATCGGCCGCTGCCGCGGCGTGTGTGGGGCTGCCTCTGGCTTGGGCTGCCTCTGCTCAGAGCTGAGCCGCACGCCGCGGTGTCAGTTCGCGCCGTGCGTGTCCGAGCCTCTCCTCGGTCGCTCCCGCGGGCGTTCCGCTCGTGCTGCCCCGCTTCCTACGTGCTGGGCAGTGCTGCTTTGCAGCGCCAAGCGGGATGTCCCGACCCGGCGCCGCGCTCGGAGCTTGATCCATGCTTCTGGGGCGGCGTTCCCGACGCCTCGGGCGCCGGTGGACGACTCCGGAGGGGCTGATCACTAGAGTCACAAGGACTCTAGAGTTCGGCCGCGTTGTCTCTCGCGACGACGACCGCGATACGTGCCTAAATCGCTGCGGTTCACATTCGGTAACGTAGAGCCGACTCGCAGCAAGCACGCAGCGAGAACTGCGACAGCGCCGACGATACTTAGCACCGCTCAGGAGACCCTTGCACATTGCATTGTGCGAGCACTTGAGGACCGCAGCGCGAGACTCAGCCGTCGTCAGCGCACGCACAACACGCCAGTCGCACGCCAACAGCACCAGTCGCCGCCAGCGCCGCGCGCACACGCATAAGGAAGTCGCCGCGGTCACACTCGCACGATGAACTTCTCGGAACAGGAGTGGAAGGCCGCCCAGAGCCAGATGGCCGACGCCGACCCCGAACAACTGAAGGCGCAGGCGCGCATGATGAAGAACATGGACAAGAATACCGTAAGACGGATGAACCCGCAGTTCGCCAATATGTCCGACCAAGAATTAGACATGATGGCGACGCAGATGGAGATGATGGTGGCGACCTGTGTGGAAATCAACCAGTGTGTCGGGTGGTCCGTCGAGCGGTGAACGCGCCGTAAAGTTTTGATTTCCACACAGGCCTCGAATCCACAAATGATGAAGAGCGCGATGCAGATGATGGGCGGCATGGACCATAAAGAAGCGACGCGCAAAGTCAATCAAGCTAGGAGTGGCATGGCCAAGCCTACGATGGCTGGCGGCTATAGAAAAGGTGATAGAGTTGAATTGCATTCGCTGAAGGGCGCGGCCGAGCACAACGGCAAGCAGGGTACGGTCGTCGGTCCCCAGGGTGAAAGAGTCAAGGTACTGTTAGATGACTCCGAGTCCAAGACGCTAGCCCTCAAAGTAACGAATCTAACAAAACTTGAGACGACAGAGGAACCCGTAGCCTTGCCCGACGCGACGACGATGCGCAAGGGCATGGAGGCCATGAGCCAGGCCGACCCGGAACAACTGAAGGCCCAAGCGGCGGCGATGCGGAACATGGACCCGGATACCATTCGTAAAATGAACCCGGCCATGGCCAACCTGTCCGACGAAGCGATAAAAGCCAGTGCGGACCAGATGGAGGCCATGGCGGCCAACCCCGAGATGATCAAGATGGCCCAGCAACAACTCGCGGGCATGTCGCCGGAAGCGCTGGAAGAACAGATGCGCATGGTCTCGCAGATGTCGCCCGACCAACAGGCTAAACTCCAAAATGCCGCGAAGAAGATGGCCGCAAACGGGGACATGGAGCAGCTCGCCAAGGACATGGCCGCGGGGAAACCGCCGGACGCGGAGGCCGCGTCGAAGATGATGGAAGCCCTCGACGAGGACGCCGTGCAAGAAATGGTCGGCGCGATGAAGCAGAACCCGACCATGATCAAGGAGATGATGAAGTCGTCTCCCATGGCCGCGAACTTGACCGAGGAGCAGTTGGATCAGCAGGTGCAAGCCTTGCAGAACATCGACGACGAGACGCTCAAAAAATTCGTCGGGGTCGCGAAGAAGATTCATGGGATTTTCAAGCCGTTTATTCTTGGGTATTCTCGGTTGAATCGGCTGTGTGGTGGTCGGTTGCTCCAGGTGCTGGGGGTCGCGGCGGTGGCGTTATTTGTTCGTTCTATTGCGAGGCGGTTCTCTGGAGGTGAGGAGGCGCCGGATGGCTTGGACGCGCTCAAGGAGGCGGCAGAGACGGTCGTGGCGGCCGCAGTCACGGAGGAGGACGAGTTCGCGGTCGAGGGGGAGTTATAGTTGTTTCAATTTACTACTTGTGCGTGGCCTAGCGTCTAAAGGTGCCCGTGAAGCCCGGCAGGACGCCGTCGGGGCGATAGTTGTCCCTATCTAAAATCTCCTTGTTGTGGCTCGTCCAGGACCCGTTGTCGCTCTTCGTCGTGCGCTCGGGAGGCGGCATGGCCTTCGCGAGGCCGCTGATCGTCGCCGAGATCATCGATTTTGCCCCGGGCGCGAACTGTCTGGACCGATACCCCGCCAGGGACCCGGCGCGAAAGGGCTGCTTGTCGGCAGTAGCCGTGGCGCCCATGAGCACGTTCGACTGCGTCAGCACTCGAGGAGCCTCAGGTTCGACGTAATCGCCCGCGAGCGGGTGCGCGTGCGGCGCCCGGTTGAAGCTCGGGTTGACGTGCTTCTTGCCCCGTCGTCTTGTTTGGGCACCCCGGAACTCGTGGTCCGTCGCGACGCCTCTTTGCGCGAGCTGCGCGGCCGTGACGTAGGGCGAGTCCTGTTCCTGAATCTCCGTGCGCGTGCGCTGCGGCTCCGTCGTGAAGCGGCCGTCTTCATTATAGTGCTTCTTGCCCACGGACCGCTCCGCGAAGTAGGGGGCCGCGGCCACGATGCCGCCCTCCTCGGTGCGCTGGATGTGCTCCCGGCCCCTGCCCGGGTCGGCCTTCTTCTTGCCCCTGTTCTCGACCAAGCCACTCCAGTCCGCGTCGGGGTGGCTCGGGTCGTAGTAGGCGTCGACGCGGCTCCGTACGACGTCCTGGGCGCGCGCCGCGGCGACATTGGAGTGCACGGCTTCGTTCTGGCGGCGCATGCGCACGGCGCCGTCGTCGAAGCGCGACAGGCGCTGCTCCTCCTGCCACATGGACTGCTCCATGGCTGCGGCGCGGCGGCTGCGAGGGGCAGCCGATTTACCAGCTGGTGTGCAGCGCTCCCAAACGGTTTGGCCTGCCTGGGTCGGGCCCGCGAATCATCGCGGGGCGAGTCTTCAGGAGCGGTGTGCTGCGGCCCGTGAGGTTTGGACGGGTACGCTCGCTAGCGGCCTGTAAGGCACTAGCCTTGCTCGATGCGCGAAGGCGCTGTGGAAATTGGCCGCATGCGAACGCTGCGACGCGAGCTGCCATCATTCCTGAACGCACGCATTGCTCTCACCGCGAATAGCTGGCTGCGCTAGCTCAAACTCGAAACAGCGCCATATCCACTGCATTGGCAGCATAGGCAGCACAGCGCCGAAGCGATGGCTGCCTCGCCCAAGGATCGCCCGGTGGCCAATCCCCTGCGAGCAGCAGGCAGCGATGACTATTCGACGCTGGAAAACGACGACAGCGCGGGCTCTGCGAAACGCCGCCGCCGGTCGCGCTGGATGCTTGCGCTCGCTGTCATCAGTCTGTGCGCGCTTGGCTCGGCCTTGGCTGTTGTTTTTAGAAAACAAGTGCTCGCGGCCTGCTACCGCATAGGCCGGCTGCCGCCGGTGGCCGGCGGCCTGCTATTCTCTGGACTACTAGCGCTCTGGCTCACGTGTTTGTTACCTACCTCTCTCCTGGAGATCGCGGCTGGGTTTGTCTTCGGGTTTTTCTGGGCTACGGTATGGTCGACGGTCGGCAAGGTCGCAGGAAGCGTCCTGAGTTACTGGATAGGCCGGTGTGCACGATCTTCTGTAAGACGCCTGATCCTCCCGGACGACACGAGCAAGGAGCACGGCTATTTGCGAGGCTTAGAAATCGCGATGACCGAGGAGCCGGGCCGGACGTGTTTGGCTCTCAGACTGGCGTATGTGCCCGAAGCGATTCAAAATTACGTGCCGGCAATTTTCGACGCCCCGTTCATACCATTTCTCTTGGCGACGACGGGCGGCAGCGCCGTCTACGCGGCGCTCTGGGCGAACCTCGGCGCTTCTATTGGCGACGTCGCCGAGCTCAGTGCGACAGAAAGACGCATGACGCCCGAAAAGACCGCGTTCCTGTGCTTCGGGGCGTTGGGGCTGGGCTGCGTGTTTGGATTGATCCACTGGAACACGCAGCGCACGTTGCGGCGCTTCGCCGACCTGCAGCGGCAGCTGAGTCCTCCGGCCTCGCCCTCCGCGAGTACAGCCGTCACGCCTGGGCGGCCGAGCCTGACGCCGCGCTATTCGTCTACGGAGGGCTCCTCCTCGCCCGGGCGCCTCGTCTAGCCCCTCTGCTGATCTCTTGTGTGCTTAACGTATGTTAGAACTACTAGCCCGGGGCGCGCTGGAAGCGAACGGGCCGGGTCGCGGCGAGGGCCCGGCAAAAGCTGACGTCCGCGTCAGTTTGCGGCTCCGGAAGATCGAAGTGAATCCAGACCCAGCTTTTGTCGTCCCAGATTAGTTTGCCGTCGTTGTCGAGATTGTAACAGCCAAAACGCCACACAGAGTCGGACTCGCCAGTGTCGCCCCTTTTGACCTCGGACGACCAACTCGAGACGAAGGGCATGTTTTCGACTCCTAATTGGAGGCAGTATCTGACTTTGGTATAAAGTTCCTCGAGTTGCTCGTCGACAGAGAACATGGGGTTGGGAGCATCGCGACGGTTCAGTAACAAATAAACATCGTCGCCCACAACCGCGTACAACTCCTGCTGTTTACGTACGGCCTTATGACTTGCTACTACTGCACCGTAAGACGGCGTTGTCGTCTGATTATCCGGGTCTACTTGAATCTCGTCCGGAAAATAGGAGGCGGCCTCGTTGACCCTTTTGAGCGGCATGCATGTATTCGACCGGTCCTGTGGATTCAATACACCAGACGGCATGAATTCAGTTGCATTTCCTATATTCAGTTCGTCGAGGCAGACGGCGCCGTATAGCTGAGGCGCGCTTGCCACGGCGGTCGCGCCCCGCGCTATCAACTGCACCGCAATCGTGACGTCTCGGGACAGCGGTAGGGGACTCCCTTCCTCGTCGCGTGGGCACGGAGGCAAGGCAAGTATCGGGTGCGAGTAGAATTCACCGTGCTGTCCGGCGACGTGCATCGGCTGGCCACTCAGGGGGCCAGACGCTACCAGGGAGCGCCACATCCGCGACGGAGTCGCGGCGAGCAGCTCTTCGACGAGTTTCCGCGCGTCCGCCGGATGCTTAAATTTTCCCAGGGTCGCCAGGCAAGGGAAGCGTCGCCGAAATAAATCAATCCACGCCGCGTTGCACTGTTTGGGTGAGGTGGTGGCTAGGAGTAATCGCTTGCATGTGCGCCCCAGGGATGCCGTGTGCGGCACCAAGAAAGAGGCCGCGAGTTCGAGAGGGAGTAGCGTGGGCCTTGACTTGGTGGCCATGCTTTTTGTGTGTGGGCCCACGACCGTTCGGATTCGGCACGGAGCCACTATAGCACACGAGGAACACGACGAAGGAGGTCCGTTGCCCCAGCGCACGCGTAGAGGACTCGCGCGGGCCACAAAAAGTGTGGTGCCAGGGTCAAAACGGGTTTCCCAAGCTAGAGCCTCGACGACACAGACAACAAGTAGTTAAGACGCAGGCTCGACAGCTACAGGCGTAGTAGACGGGGGCACGACCGCCTCCGGGACGACGGGGGCAGCACCACCGCCAGAAGACGCCACCGCGCGCACGACCGACACGACGACCACAAGCACCGCCACACCGACCGAGAGCTTCCCGCGGTGGGAACGCCGCTTTTGTGGAGAGGCCGACGCAAACCCGCGCAGGTCGTCCCACAACTCTTCACATCGCAACTGGGCCCGCGCCGCGAACACCGGCCAGCGCATGCGCTCGGGGTCCGCGCGTAGGGCGTCGTCGAACAGTTTGTGCGCCAACTTCCGGTCGCGCGGCACGCCCGGCGCGCCCCGGGCGCGCACGCGCGCCGCCGCGAAGGCACCTCTAGCGGAGCCTTTTTGAGCGGCCCTGGAGTAGTAAGATAAAGCCCGGGCGTGGCGCGTCTCCAGGAGTCGGGAGATCGTGTCATCACTCACCGCTCGACCTTCGTCGACGCCCGGCGGCACGACGAGCGCGCCATGTAACACCGCGTCGCCCAGCGCGGCGTAGCCGTCGCCGCCTCCATCTAATGTAGAAGCCAACCGATGAAACCGGATAGCCAGGGGCATCGTATTTCCGACCAGCGCTCTGACATCAGAATCACGATCGAGCAGCCAGGCCGCGTTCGCCGCGGCCACGTCCGTGCCGGTCTCCGCCGCTTCCGCGTACCACAGTAACGCTCGGCCGGCATCCCCCCGTAGATAGGCATCGAAGCCCGCGCGCACGTCGCGTGCGGCCCAGCCCGCCCGCGCACAGGCTTCGAAGAACTCCCTTGCTCGATTCACGTCGCGGCCCGTCCGACCCGAGCCTCCGTGTTTCACCAATGCAATTTCAAACGCCGCGTCGAAGTGGCCGTGGCGCGTCGCCGCTCTTTCGTACAATCGAGCCGCCTCTTTCACATTCTTCTCGACGCCGATGCCGTGGGCTAAACAGTGCGCGGCATTAAAGTTCGAGTCCCCGTCGGCGTCGAGCCTCGCCGCCTCGGCGAAGTAGCCGTAGGCTTTCGTGGAGTTCTTCGGGAGGTGGTTGCCGTAGAAGTACTCGTATCCTAGACCGTTCAACGCCTTCGCCGAACCGGCTGAAGCGGCTACTTCGTACTGTCGTACCGCTTCGGCGTGGTCCGTGTCACCGCCCTCGCCCCTTAGCAACATAGAAGCATATAGACATCTCGCATGCGCATGGTCCGCATCCGCCGCCACCTTGAAGAACCGTCGCGCACGGACGTGGTCTCGCTGGAAGCCTCTAGCTCCCCAATATAACAAGTCGCCCGAAGCCACACAGGCATCAATGTCGCCCTCTTCCGCCCTTTGCATCTGGGCCTGCAGCTGCGCGTCCTCGTCGCCGCGCTGATTATCATCGACGGAACCATCGGCCACGGTCTCGTCCGTGATGCGGTTGAGTTCGACAAAAGTTTGTTCTCCAGGGGTATGAAATTCCTCCTTCGCTATTGCAGCCGCACATTTCGCGTACCACGCCGCCGCTTCTTGGGACTGGGAAGTGCCCCTTCCAAATCGGTAGCGGTTCGATAGTGCCAAACAAGCTCTGGCGTCGCCGTGCATCGCCGCTTGGTAGAGCAACTGCACGGCCCGTTCCGTGTTGTTCGTGTGGACGGCGTCGCCTAATCGTGAAGCGACGACGGGTCCCATCGTATGTGGAGGCGCAATAGCCTTCAGGTCCTTCGTTTCAGTGGAGACGAAGCCGGCCAGCGTTAAGGAAGCGAGCATCCTCGATGCGGCCGCGTCTCCCATGGCGACGGCGCGCTCTAGATATGATACGCCTTTCCTCAAAGCTTCCCCAGTTAAGGGAGGAGGCGCGTCGGCGTCCTCGCAGAACTTGGGACCTGTGGCCAGCCGCTCGGCGCCGAACAGCAATAGTTCGGCCGCGATCCTGGAAGCATCTTTGTTTATGGGAGAGGCGGCCTCGTAGTTCGCGAGGCGCTCATTGAATGAAGCGCAGTTTTCCGTTGATGCTAAAGCGACGGCCCAGGGGTCCTCCATTGGTACTAACGCGTCCGTGGCCTCGACATCAGGGCGATGCAGGTCGGGCTTGTCGCGATCCGCAGCCTGGTAGTTCTTTTGCGCATGCTCGCGCGACGGCGCCCTCGCTCTAACCTTAATGTCGGCAATGAACCCCCGAACGCCACGACGATCCGGATCCCGGAACAGCTGCAAAGGCCCGTCGTTCCAGGTCACTTGGTCGAAGATTTCCAGGGTCGCGTCTCTAGCACCATCCACGTCCAGCGTTAATAAATATTTAACATCAGAAGCATCGGATAAGTTGTGGAAGCCGAACTGGAGGTGGGTCCACTTCTTTACAGGTAGTGGTGTGTCCGTGTCGGCGCCAATATCTAAGCCCTTGTCCGTCGAGACGCGTAGGGCCACTTTGTTCGAGTCCGGGGCGAGCCACGCCGACGGCGTTCTCTGGCCGCCCAGTCTATCGACGTCGCCCTTGAAGAACAGGCCTCTATGGGCGCCCGTCGGCGCGTCCTCGATGTAAATCCAGAACTCGAGGCCCCAGTCCTGCTGAGCTTGCAACGGTAATTCTTCCGGCGGTAATGAGATATGCCTTTGACCGGACGACGCGTAGACGCCCGGTAATTCTAGCCATACGTCATCAGCATCAATTGATTCGGTGAGTGTGTCGTCGACGCGGTCGATGTCAGATACGAAGGTGCCGTCGCAGGCCTCCACTAGTATAGAACCGGCATTGGACTCCACTCTGCCATCGTTCACTAATGCGACTTCGTATGAAGAGGCCACGGGCACGCGCATGACCGCTTCACCAGATAAGACCGGAGGATGTCGTGAGGGAGGCGGCCACGGCGCGCACGCGGCCCAGAAGCTTCTTGAATCAAACGCTTCTTGTACCGCGTCGGCGTCGTTCGGCGCGTTGATATGAATAGCGAGGTGCTGGCCATTCGCTTCCCAGGACGCGGTCAGTGCTCGCAGTTCAATGTTCGTCGAGATGAGGCGGTCGAAGGCCCTCACATCTTTGATAGGTGGCGCGTTCGTCGCCTTCTCGAATTCCAACGTCATGGTCCAGCTGTCGGCGTTCCAGCGCATGGCTGTCAGCAGCGGCTCGACGGCCACACCACCAGACAAGTCGTGGAGCTCCCGCGGCAGGTCCGCGTCGACGGGCGGCAGCGGCGGTAATGTCAAAAGTATCTTCGCGCGCGGCCGCGGCGCTTCGTTGCCGATTACTGGTGTGGTCTCATACAAAGCGAGGTGCGGATCACTCGGCGGCGTCGCTAGCGTCCAGTTGACGCGTATTCGGTCGTAGGCGCAGACATTCTTGTCGAGGAGCAATGCGCTGCTCGTGGCGTTGGACGCGTCGGCGGCTCGCGCGACAGCTACGAGCACTGCGAATTTGAGCATGGTTGTGATGCTCCAAGGCCAGACCAATGCGTGCCTGGCTGCGGCGCCGGCGCAATGCGACCGGCACGCCGGCCGTTTTTGACGCTGCCGCGGGCTGCCCGGTGCAGTCTGGACGCCCGGGCTGCCGATTTTTGCCGGCTCTCAAATTGCTAGTGTGTCTGTATACACTAGCTAAGTGCGGAGAACGCACTTTATTCAAAGCGCTCATACACGCCACAAACGGGCGCCTCGTACCCGGCTTATACCTTCCAGCGGGTACCGGCCAGCGCTTGAACTTGGCGGGCCCGAATTTCCGGCGCTTTAACACCGCCCTGCCCAGTGCGCCCCGCAGCGCATTTTTGGCTTCGCGTGGCCGTACGCACCAAACAACGTACGACAAGGCTTAAGGCTCGAGACAAGGGGTGCACAACGCAGTCGCAGCGCTAAGAATGGCCGACACGGTACTCGAAGGCACCGCCCGCAAGCGCGGCCAGTACCGCGGCGCCTGGCGCGCGCGCTATTTTGTGTTGAATGCGGCCCAGTCGCGCTTAGATTATTGGGAGAGCCGCGAGGACAAGGAGGCCAATCAAAAACCGAGGGGCGCCATCAGAGTACGCGGCGCATCACCTCTAGATGACAAGGACGAGCCTTTTGGATTAGTAGTGAGAGCCGCGAACGCCTACGACGAGTGGTTAGCGTTAGATTCGCTCCATGAACGCGATAGGTGGGTCACAGCCCTCCAAAAGGCATCACTCCCATCGGAAAGCTTCGAGCCGGACGACGACGTTTGGGAGGACGCGACTCACAATACGGATGCGGGTGATATCCGGAACGCTACGGTGTATGACTGTTCCGTGTCGAGACACCATCTGCAGCTGGAGTTCGCCTACCACATCCTCGTCCAAGGTGAACGGGGCGAGCCGTGGTCCGTCCGACGTAGTCACAATGCATTACGAAGTCTGCTGCGTACGCAGTGCGATCTCTCGCAGTTAGATGAGGAGTGCGCCAAGGACCGCGCGCTAGATCCGCGGCGGTTCCTGGCCTCTCGGTTGCGTAGGCGCGTTGCCCTCGTCAATTCATTACTCTCGCGAGTTATGACATCGCCCGACTTTCGCGCCTTCGTGACCGAGGACGACGAGGACGTTCCTCCGGAGGAACCGCCTCCACCACAACAGCGCGACGTCGCCTGGCTCGTGCCGCTGCTGCCGGACCCTAGAATCGCAGCTTTATGTGGCGCCGTGCTGTGCGGCGTCGTCAGCCGCGCGTACGGCGTCCCGAATGGGTTGGTCGTGGCCATCTTCGCGGCGGGCGCGGCGACGGGCTTGGCCTGTGCTGGTGTTGTACCAGTACAACGCGTGGAGAAGGCTACTGAAGACGGCGGCACGTGCACGCTACCTAGATGGCCTAGGGTGGGCGGGCACTGCTGGTCCGAGCCCCGAGCCGCTCTGTTTAGGGTGCGCGGGCCGACCTACTTGACGGATCGGATCAAGGAGCCGTCGGACAGCGCCTTGTGTCGGTTGATCGGCGTTGACCTCTTCAGTACGGACACGCCGGAGTCAAATTTGTGTCGGCGGAAGGAGTCCTTCGCGCAGCGCGTGGGGAGCGACGCGCCTCCACTCATCATCGCCCTGAACTTTTGTTTGCCGTGGGGCAACTTCGCGCTGTACTGGGCGGCGCCGGAGGAAGAGCATGACGTCTTACAACAGTTTCTTGATTCAGATGATGACGCGTATCGGGACGCGCGGCTCAAGCTCATCCCGCGCGTCGTCGAGGGCAACTGGTTGGTAAGACGCGCCGTCGGGCCGGGCTCCAAAGCCGCGAAACTGGCGGAGACCATCGAACTCAAGTACTCCAAAGGCAATGGATATGTCGAGGTCTCGGCCGATTTGTGCGGCTCGGCGACGGCGCGGCGCATCCTGTCGGTGGTGCGGTCGGGAACGTCGGGGCTCGTGCTCGATCTAGCGCTCGTCGTCGAGGGCACGACGGAGGCGGAGCTGCCGGAGCGCGTGCTCGGGGCGGCGCGGCTGCACCGCGTGGACCCGGACTTGGCGGAGCCGTTGCCTGTGTGTTAAGTATGCAATTTTACTCACTAGTAGTCGCCCGTGTGGAAGCAGAAACGCACGACGTGCGACGCGATTTCGTGCGGGAGGCGCGGCCGCGGGAATATTTTCTCGAACACGGGCACGAGATCCCTGGTGTGCGCCTTTTCATACGCAGCCCAGGAGCCGGCCGCCGCGATTTTTGCGACGTATCGGCGCGCCGCTTGCGCTTGCGGGTAAATAGAATTCATCCAGGCAGAATGTGAAGCCCGCGGGACCGCTTATAATCTTATGACTTCACTCCGCAAGTTAGGGCGTTATGCCGAGATAATCCGTATCTTGCGTCCATTGGTTCCGAATGTTGCAGACGCGCTCGGAATCGAGCACGAACTCACGCTTCGGCTCCGTTGGGTCCTTGGCGAGTGCCTGGCCATGGGCCGCGACCATCGAGAGGGGTGGGATATGCTCGAGGATACGTGGCGGCGGGCTAAGAGAGTCTTCGGACCTTCTCATGAAATCACTCGCGGTGTGGGAAGGTCGCTATATGATGCGCTCCCGGTCCCGCGCTTCAAAATTGGGGCACGTGTCGAATGCCGCATGGATGGTGAGAAATATTACAAAGGAACTGTGCTGTGCCATCATTATTGCGAGGAGAGCTGGGAGCACGGCGTCTTCGCGCCGTACCAGGTCGAGCTCGACGATGGATCTCTGATCTACGTTATTAAGGATGATGGTCGCATCCGGGCGACCGCCTCGGACACGAGCGACGAGCCGGTCGCCGCGCCCAACACTCCGGACGGCGACGCGTAGGCACTTAAATTCCAAACAAGTTACACAACAGTCAACACAACCTCCCCGCGCACCGATACAGTCTGAACCCGCGTCCCCCTCAAATCAACAACGGAAGCGTGGTCGCCCCCAACTAATTCAGGGCCAGTCCAGCGCAACCGCACAGTCCCCGACCCGCGCAGCCGCACTTTCGTGGGCGCGCCGTCGGACCACGATAAATCAACCTCGAAGCCGCCGCGCGCCCGCAACCCGTTCACGGACCCCTCGCGCCACGACGGCGGCAGCGCCGGTAGTAAGTGAAGCTCCACATCTGTCAACGAACCCCGATGCGACTGTAATAACGCCTCGACAATCGCCGCCAAGAGTCCCAGATTGCCGTCCAACTGAAAGACGTCGCCACTCTTCGTGACCATGCCAATATCACCGACTAAAGGCCTTGGCGGCGGCTCGTCCCGGACAAAGCACGTCTGGCAGCCCTGGTCCTTGTACGTCGGTTTCAGGGGCGGGTGCGTGCCGAAGAGCGACGCGGTAAAAAAGTCCGACACAAGAGCGACGAGCTGCTTTTCTACCAATGCTCCGTCCAAGCTCCGCGCCGCTAAACAAGCCGCCCAGGCCCGGGACCAGCCCGTGTGGCCCGAGCCCGCCGCGAGCTTTGAGTGAAGGGTCCGCACGGCCGCGTCCCACGTGTCCCTGGAAGCATCGAAGGGCGAGAGCTGGCGCCCGGGGTAGAGGGCCCACAGGCCCGAAAAGTGGCGGTGGGCGCCGTCCGCAGCTTGACCGCTTTCCGTTGGATACTCGACGAGCAGCTTATCTCGCACCATGGGTAGGCCGCCGTTCGGCAGCGCCGCGCAGACGTCGTAAGCTTTGTCACAAGTTGACCTCATGCAGAGCTCACGGTACGCGTCGCAGACCCGTTTGAGAATAGCGATATCGATGGCAGGAGATAAAGTAACGAAGCCCCACCTATAACGAGCGGGGAACTTCTTCTTGGCTCCTGGTAGTGATGCATTCTGCAATAACACGCGGTAGGAGTTCTCGGGAGAGGTGGTTGGCCCCGTCAATTTACAAGCCGATGGTAGTCCCAATTTTGCCGCCGTTTTATCATCAATAGCAATAGCATAGTCGTCAAAAAACTCCAGCACACCTTGTAGAACAGACAAAGCGTCCCGCAACTTTTCGGTGGATGCAGGGTCGTCCTCAGAAACATCAACTAACTGCAACGCCGCCCAGGCGCCGCAGGTGACACACAACGCCCACTTGTTCTCGCCCAAAGCTCTTGAATCGCGCCACCTATCCGTATAGCCGTGGGCGACCCACCCTTTCTCTACACCATACCAGTCTTTGGCCGTCGTTTCGCCCTTGGACACGAGACCCTTCAAAAACGGCGCCAACACCGAAGCGCTGTCACCTAAGTTAGATGAAGACGACGCCCAATAAGTCATCTGGAGATTTATATTTAAATGGTAGTCGCCGTTCCAAGGGGCGCGTAGACCGTCGGCCCAGACGCCCTGGAGGTTCGCTGGTAGGGAGTCCTGCCTTGAGGACGACCAGAGTAGGTACCTAGCGTGCCTGAAGGCGAGGGCGAACAAGCCTGGATCTTTTATGGTAGTGGCATTGTCGCATGCTTGGCCCAAGCGCTCTATTCTATTCAAAGTGTCGCCTCCCCTCGTGTCATGCAATGAGAGCGTGGCCTTGGCCAGAGTTTGTTGCATGTCGTAGTCTCTTCGTCTTTTCAGTTCAGTATAGCCGAGCGACGCCGCCTTGACTAGTCTGTCCAAACACTCGTTCTCGGGGTCATTTCCGGTCACGCCCGCGATGAGTAACACCGTCGTATCAGAAGCTGAGCGCGACACGTACGTCTCGAGTGGCTTCTCTTGCAAATCAAGAATGATAGGTTCGGGACCGACGGCGACGGCGCACGCCGCGAAGGCCACGTCATCGACAGATGGGGGACTCGCTAATACAAAAACGTCGGCCTCGGGTGCCTGATACAATTTCGGGACCGCTCTTGTAGAACGATCAAGGCCGAAATGCAACGCGCATGTCGTCGAACAGTCAAATTTTAAAACAGTGACGCGGTCGGGTCGCGACGCCCAGCCCTCCCTTGCATGTTGTGACGTATTTGTGGCGAAAGTACTGTGATACACACCTTGGTCCACGTCCAGGCTTCTCTCAAATCCCTCGAAGGTCTTCTGCCGGCCGTTGTGTGCGAAGATCTGTGACAGGGAAGGCTTCCTCGGCGGCGCCGGTTTGCGGTTCTTCCCCGTGACTTTGGGTGTAGGCAGGACTGGCATTGTGACCGTGGGAACATCAACCAGATACCACAGCGTCGCCAGCCCCTCGAAGGCCGCGACGGGGCCCCCGTCGAGCCACCGTGACAATTGGTGGGCCTTCACACTATCACCGGCGAGTAACGCGGCGCGAGCCTCGCCAAAGGCTAGCAACGGCGTCGCGGGCCGCGCGGCCCAGAGCCGGTCCTCGGCCGTCTCCTTCTTTTGCTGCTTGCGCTGCGCCCGTAATTTGTCGCCCTGGGCGCGCTCGGCCGCGTGGCGCCCCTCCACGAATTTTCTGGTCTGCACGAGGCCCTCTTCCGCGAGAGGTATTCGACCGACGAACGGCTCGCCCCCAATCAAAGACCCGAGGGACCCGTCGCCTAATGGATAGGCCTCGGACCAGTCGAGCGCCGGTGTTGTTGCTGTGAGGTAGCGCTCGCCATCGAACTCCGTACTGGTCGTGTCGCATGCATAGGGTTGCTTGCGCGCTCTTCGCCGCTCCTGCGGCGTCGTGCCGACCCACGGGGCCGGCGGTTTGCGCTGCGTCGGCTTGCGGTTCGGTATCAAGCCGGAGACGAGGCCGTTGTGTCCTCCCCGCATCGGCACGACGACACCCTTCAACCAGCAGTGCTCGGCCATGGTCCACGCGACGCAGTCCTTGTTTCGCAGACACAGGGCGCAGCACGCCGCTGGATTGGAAGCGGCGCGCATGCCGCCCTTGAGGTCGCCACCTTTGAGATCCGTGTCGTTGCGCCATCTTTTCGTATCACAAGTGTCGGCCGGCGGCTGCGGTTGCTTCGGCTGCGGCGGTCGGATGATCGATGGCTTCGGCTTCGGCTTGGGTTCGTCGTCGTACGCGCCGCTCAGCATCTTCGCCGCGGTCCCGGCACCAACGTAGCGCGGCGGCGGGGCGTGCGCGCGGAAGAGGTGCAGGACCGAGACGAGGTAGCAGACGAGGCCGCAGGCTAATACGGCGAGGAAGCATGACAGGCGGCCTGTCCGCCCTGATCGGCGGCGGCGTTGCTGCCTCGACACCGGCTTCGAGCGCTCGTCGCTTGCGCGGCGCTTCATACCGGCTTTGCTCCCTGTCGAACTAGCTGCGAGCACCGCTGCCAGAGGGCTAGAACTGGGTGAGCACAACTCTACGCCTCCTTGAGCATCAGTGCTTCCTTCTGAGCATGCCTGCTATGCACACAGCCGCTGGTCGGCAGCAAAACCGCAAAAACAAAAAACGTAGCTAGCGGCTGTAACACACTAGCAAGCAGCCAGGCCTGCTGAAAGGGCCCTAGACCAGCGCAACGCTCGCCCAGACGCTCTCGTGCACTCGTACTGATGCCTGCTTCCGCCCCATGATGCATGCGCTACTCCTTTGCGCGCTAGGCCTCGCTGCAGCTTTGCACGCTCCGACAGGCATAATTGCAGCACCGTCGGCGCGCGAGCTCGAACGGGTGGCTCCACAGCTGATAAGTGATGGTGACCGTGTGCTGTGTGCCGGGCTGGCGCTTGGAAGTCAAATTGAGATGCTCAACCGTCTCGCGAATCGCGTCGTGAGTGTGGACGTGCCGCGCAAAGAGTCGCGGAGCAGGCGAGAGCTCTTTCAGAGCGATGCGGTGACCGACTTTCGCCCACTGACGCGTGCTGGCGACGTCACGGCAGTCCTGCGACCAGACGAATGCTTCGATTGCGTCGTCGTCGACGCGGCGGCTCTGCTCGGCTTCGACCTGCCGCTCGATACGCTGGCGCTCTGCGAGGCGCTGCGGCGGCGCCAAGAAACGCCGCCCACAGTCCTCGTTCGCTCCTCAGCGCTAGCTACACTTGCCGGGAGACTGGCCGCTGGAGACGATTTGGAACGCATCGCCCGCATACTACAAATGCACGACGAACGGCCCAGCCTCGACGAAACACGCATCTACGAAGCGCAACCCGTGATAGTCGGCGCGAGGGGCGTGCGCGAGTACCGGAACTGCATCGAGACCGTGGTCCGGCCCGGAGATCGCATCCTAGAGTTGGGGTGCCACTTCGGTACCACTACTGCTATCCTCGCCGAGGCGGTCGGTCCCGGCGGCTACGCGATGGGGGTTGACGTTGGGCCCTCAATTATTGCGTCGGCAAAGGGACAACACCCGACAATTGACTTCAGGGTCGGCGACGCCTGGGGCGTGGGCGGCCTCGCGGCAGAGGGCCCCTGGGATGCCGTATTTGTGGACGTCGGCGGCCTTTCCGGCGCGGACGGTACTTTGGACGCCCTCGCCCTCGCGCGATCGCTCGGCGCGGCCCTGGAACCGCGCGCCGTAGTGCTCAAATCAAAGTGCCTGCGGAGGCTCGCGAAGAGCCTCACGCCGTCGCCGCGCCTCGGAAACGCGTGGGACCATGAGAGGATAGAATATGTGTAATGCTGTGCGGTAGCCTCTCACGACGTCACCTCCGACGGCGTCGCATCGAGACTGATTTAATATGCCCGTCGGTGCTAGGACTACTTGGCCGAGTCCCGCGCGGAGAGACATCGCGTGTCGCGCGGGGAGCCATTGGCGCCGTTGAACTTCAACCGTTTTTTTTTTTTGAGAGCAGCGGCGAGCTAGCTGCTCTCCGCAACGTGAGCTGCCCAACAAATTCCAATAACGCTGCGCACCGACGCGTTGGAGTACTCACTCCCCATCACGCACACGACGACGGTCGCAGCCCAGCTTTAAGACGTGCTGCTGCCATGAGCAACAGGGCAGCCATTTTGCGATGCTGCCTCGTCGGCGCGCTGCTTCTCACTTCGGCAGTCCCTGCGCGCGGCATCTCGGTGGGGTTCTCGTCCTGGCACACGCCAGTCGTTGGCAATCTGCTAGTCTCAGAGGGCTTGGTCAGCGCGGCGGCGGCGCGAGGCGCTGCTCGCTTCAGTAGTAAAGGGCCTCGGGCCGATGTCCCGGGGATGACGCGGCGGCGGCTCGACGACTGCGGGAACGACGATTCGACCGAAGACGAGTACGGCGATACGTGCACGGATTGGTATGACGACAACCCCGATGGTTGCGGCGACTACGACGACACGGACTTCACGGCGAGCGAGCAGTGTTGCGCGTGCGGTGGTGGTCTTGCTGGTGGCACGTTCGCGCCGACCATCACGCCGGCGCCGTCCGCAGCACCCTCTACGCCGGAGCCGTCAACGCAGTCGCCAACCGGAGCGCCAACAACTGCCGCTCCGTCAATGACCTTTGCGCCAACGCCCACGCCATTGCCCTACGAGTACGCGCCGACAGTAGATGCGATGCCGTACTGCCGGCTTCAGACTTCATCCGCCTGCTGGGGCAACACGCACAGATTCCTGGCGGTGACGGCGAATGGGCCCTTCGACGGCATCGACGCTGGCTCTTTCAGCAGGCCAGCGCTCGGAGACCTCGACGGTGACGGCACGCTCAGACGGTGTCCATGAATCGATAAACTGCGATCTCACGTTTTGTGTCGCTCGCAGGCGACCTGGACCTCGTGGTGGGCGAACGATACGGCGAGCTCACCCTCACCTACATGGAGAACACCGGGACGTCTACGGCGCCGGTGTTTGTGGCAAGGACCGGAAGCGCGAACCCCTTCGATGGCATCGACGTCAGCGAATGGAGCTCCCCCGCGCTCGGAGACATCGACGGCGACGGCACGCTCAGACTGCGTCCGTCGATCGAGAGACTGCGACCACACTTTACGTTTCTCGCGCAGGCGACCTGGACATCGTAGTGGGAGAGACTACCTACGTAGAGGGCGAATGGAATACCTGGCTCACCTACATCGAGAACACCGGGACGTCTACGGCGCCGGTGTTCGTGCAAAGGATCGGAAGCGCGAATCCCTTCGCCGGCATCGACGTCGGCCAATTCAGCGCCCCCGCGTTCTCCGATATCGACAACGACGGCACGCTCAGACCGTGTCCGTCGATCGATAAACTGCAACCGCACGTTTTGTGTCTACCGCAGGTGACCTGGACCTCGTAGTTGGCAATATAAATGGCCTGCTCATCTACATCGAGAACACCGGGACGTCTACGGCGCCGGTTTTCGTGCAGAGGACCGGAAGCAAGAATCCCTTCGCCGGCATCGACGTCGGCGATATCAGCCGCCCCGCGCTCGCAGATTTCGACAACGACGGCACGCTCCGACCGCGTCCGTCGATCGATAAACTGCAACCGCACGCTTTGTGTCTACCGCAGGCGACCTGGACCTCGTCGTGGGCGAAGAAGGTGGCAAGCTCACCTACATTGAGAACACCGGGACGTCAACGGTGCCGGTGTTCGTGCAACGGACCGGAAGCGCGAACCCCTTGGACGGCATCGACGTCGGCGATTCCAGCGCCCCCGCGCTCGGAGACCTGGACGGCGACGGTACGCGCAGACCGTGTCCGTCGATCGATAAACTGCGACCGCATGTTTTGTGTCTCGCGCAGGCGACCTGGACCTCGTAGTGGGCGAAGGGGGAGCGTCCGATGGCGACCTCAACTACGTCGAGAACACCGGGACGACTACGGCGCCGGTTTTCGTGGCGAGGACCGGAAGCGCGAACCCCTTGGACGGCATCGACGTCGGCGATGCCAGCGCCCCCGCGCTCGGAGATCTCGACGGCGACGGCACACGCAACCCGCGTCCATCGACCGATAAGCTGCGACTGCACAATTTTGTGGCTCCCGCAGGCGATCTGGACCTTGTCGTGGGCGACTCGTATGGCTCGCTCATCTACATCGAGAACACCGGGACGTCTACGGCGCCCAAATTCGTGCAACGGACCGGAAGTGCGAACCCCTTGCACGGCATCGACGTCGGCGGCGATAACAGCAAGCCCGCGCTCGGAGACATCGACGGCGACGGCACGCGCAAACCGCGTCCGTCGATCGATAGAAATTTGTCACCGCACCCTTCGTGTCTCTCGCAGGCGATCTGGACCTCGTGGTGGGCAAAGAAAGTGGCAAGCTCATCTACATCGAAAACACGGGGACATCTACGGCGCCGGAGTTTGTTTTCCTGGATTTTTCCCACAAAAACAGCTACTCATACTCATACTCGTATTTGTATGATGACGACTATGATGATGATGGTGATGTCGCAACTGTGCCACCTAGCAACGCGAGTAGCTACTCGTATTTGTATGATGACGACTATGTCGATGATGAGGCTGTCGCAATTAGCACTTAGTCCCCGCGCACCGCTCACTTCGAGCGGCGCGCCGCCCGGAGCGCCCCCGCGACGTCGTCGCCGGAAGTGGCGCCGGCGGCCGTGTTCACGAGCCCCGAGGAGAGGCCGACCTGCGTGTCCTTCGCGGAGACCTTGCCCGTCGGCGCGGCGGGCGCCGGGGCCGGCGCCGGGGCCGGCGCAGGAGTGGGACCACGAGCTTGTAATGTGTGTCTCAAAAATGAATTAGTTAGGCGTTGTCGCCGCGGTCGGCGAAGCCGTCGTCCTCGCTTTGAATGGAAGAAGGCGACGACCGGCCCGTGATCGACGTCTCCTCGGGCGTCGGCGGCGGCGGCGGCGGCGGCGACGTCGTGATGCGCCTTTCAGAAGCTGTGACGGAAGGCGCGGACGCCGACCGATCCACCGAACGCACGACGCCGCGCGCGCCCTCGACCGTCTGCTTGACCGTTTTTTCGACCGTCGATTGGAAGCCCCGAGCCCCTTCTTGCACGGTCTTGAAGAGGTCCATGCCCTTCTTCGGGCTTCGTGTCACGTTCGCCGCGTCGAAGAACTTCTGGTGGTGGGCGCCAGGTACCGCGGTGTACGCCCCTGCTCGCCTCCGGTCGTCTTCCCGCTTTCGTTTGACCACGTCCAGGATCTCGTACCGTAGTCTAGTCCAGATGCCATATCGCGCCACATACTTCCTAAACGTAGGAAACTGGTCCTTGTCGATGAGGATGCTATGAAAGTCCAGCGCTTGCAACGTGTAGACATGTGTAATACGAGTACAATGGGCGCTGTATTTTCGCGTGACGAACTTGTTGGGTTTATCTGACACACTGGAGATGAGCATGGCAATGTCGTCGCCAAAAAAGCCTTTTTCTCCTACTCGTTTGAGTTTGTAGGGCTTGAAGGGGTCATGGCCGAATAGCAGTACTGAACCACTTTTGACGGCATAGAGCACGTCATTTATAGAGACATTGGAGAACACAACAGCTTCGCCGTCCATGCGCAGCTGCATCCTCAAACTTCTAGCGATCTTGAACATGATCAAGTTCTTCTGGAAGGGTAGCCTTTGTACTCTTTCACTGATGCTAATTTGATAAGGCCCCTCACCCAATAAGTACTCATCTAGCTGCAACCGCGAGAACTTCACATCCCGTTCCACCGGCTCACCGGGCAAGTCAATATACTTCAAGTCAAACTTCAATTCAGGAGTAACGGCCACGACGACAGCCCTCCGATCGGACCACTCGAAGCCCGTCTTGCCTTTGATGCGCTTCGCTCGTGCCCTGACAATGTCGCCGGGGTTGATGTCGTAGAACTTGTGGCAGGCATAGGCGAAAAACGGGATCTTATCAATGATCTTACCATAGTCCTTTTTGGCCACCAAGGCTTGCAAAGAGGGACTCAATCGATCTAGGAGCTGGTTGTAGTAGTTGTATCTAAATATAGGTTCGCTCAGCATCACATATTCCCTCAATTGGATGCGAGTCTCCCTACTATACCCAGCGGCATGCATGTAGTCATTTAATGAGTCTAGAGTTTGCTTGTGCATGTTCTTCACGGGGTCCATGTTGCTCATGACATTAGCTAAATCCCCGAGCAAAAAAGCGATCATGATGCACCCCACCAACATCATGACGAAGCCCAGCACGCCCTCGGCGTGATTGACAAAAACAGCTTCTCCGTTCATCGCCGTGAAGGACCAGACCACCGCGCTCGTGTACTGGGCCCAGACGCCGTCGCGCCACGTGTTCTGGTGCGTGAGGTAGGTGTTCGGGCAGTCCTCGTCGGGGCCGAAGCCGTCGACGCCGTCGACGTTCGGTGAATCTTCTTCTTTGTAGCAATTGTCTGCTTGGCGGTTCTCCATGGCCATGCCCGTGATGAGTCTCAATCCACATGCTGAGAGATGGATCGTGAATAATAACAAAGCTATGTAGGTGCACACGGTTTGAGATCGCGTCGAGATCGACAGGTGCTTCATCACCCTCGCTACTATTCTAGGCGACTTGACCACTCTCAAAAGCTTAAACAATCGTGCTAACCTCACCAATCTCAAAAACCCACCCTGCCGCACATCCAGACACCACCAGGGGAAGATACTGATCAGATCGATAAAGAACCATGACGTCAAGTAGTTGCACGTGATAGACTTCTTCCAGACGCCCTGGTCATCAAATAACAAATGCTTGACCCACTGGCCCTTCTCATCCACATAAGCCGTCAGGAACTGCATGACAAAGTCCACGACGAATAGGAAATCAACAAATCTATTGATCACGAACAGCGTGATGTTCGAATTGTTCTTGTACATCCTCTCGCTGATAAATGTCAATTCAAAGGGCGCCACCAACATGACATAGACGATCATCCCTAGCATGAAAATGTCCCAGTTGACCCGCCACGGCGCCGAGGGATGCATCACGATCCTGTGGTGATAGTCCTCCGTAAAGCCCTGGATCTGGTGGCCCCAACTGGCCGGGTCCGGGTCCTCGTCGTCTTCGTTCTCGTCCTCCTCCTCGAGCTGTTCTTGGACTAGCGTATGGATACTTTTTTGCCTCTCGAGTCGGGCCATCGATGGTCGTCGCGACGATGCCGTCGAGAGGCGGCCAGAAGAAGGTGTGCGAGAACCAGCGCTCCGTCGCGATGATGACGTCGCGTTCTCGCCATAACTCCTTCTATCCCATCGTGCTGGGTTGGAGCCTTGCGGAGTGGGGCCCTTCGAATCCGGCGATACTGCGGGCGACTCACTGAGGTCGCCGGACAGCGCCCTTAGAAACCGTTCCGCGGGCGGCTCCTTGATGTCCTTCGAGTTCTTGAGTTGGGGCCTCCTTGGGCTGCTCATGCCGTCCTACGCGGCGCGGGCGTTTCGACCGACTTGTGATTTGTGAGAGGCGAAGGACGACGTGCCGTGTTTAGGGAGCGAGAGGCGAGCTCCGTACGCGTGCTCCGCGTCTTGCGCGGGGTCGCGGAGGGTGAGGCAGCCCCTCGCCGCCTAGGCTGTTGCGCTGGGGGCAGCTGAATACGTGCGTGGGGCGTGCCGAGGACGGGAGCCGTTTCTCGGATCTATGCGCAACTGCGCCCGCTCCGTACGTGCGCGCGCCGTTACCGCCGTCGCGGTTCCAGCGGCGGTGCCAGGGCGCCTCAAAACAGTGTGCAGTCCGCCGCGGCTCGCGACGCGCCACGCGAGGGGTACGGGGGCGGCGTTGACGAGTGCTTGGATTGGTGGCTCGGTTTTCCACGGGCAAAAACCCGTGGGCAACTTCTTGCTAGTGTCTTACCAGGCCGCTAGCAGCGCGAGGCGCCAAAAAAAGCGTGTGCACGACACCGCTGTGCTGCGCGCGTTGAACGAGTGCTCCGCGCGACGCCAGCGCTGCGGTGCACTCCTGTCGCTGCTCGCGCTCGGCTCCCAAGATTGCCTAGACTGGCAGACTGGAAAATGGAGCTAGACAGCACGACCCCGAGCTACGTGCAGCCCGCGCTCCGCGCCCTCTACAAGGACGAAAATGTTAAGAGGTGCGGCGCGCAGCTCGCCGTCGCAAGCAAAGAGGAGGAATGCTACGTCGCCGCGGCCTACGACGACAACGGAGAATTGACACATCTGCGACGCTTCGTGAGATGCGGTGCGAGAGCCGCGCGCTTATATGCGGTGGCGCACAAGGAGGCCGGGTCCCTGGGCAACGCGTCGGACGCCAGTGAAAAAAATGGCTGTGTGATCCTAAAGCCGTCTGCTTGTAGTAGTGGAGAGTGCGCCTCCACCATAGAGTTATTTAGGCGGGAAAACGACGACGTGTTTGCGCGGACCATGGGCGAAGTGCTAGGCGAGGGCGGCGACTTCGAGCGGCAGCTGCGGAGGCGAGGCGTGGTCGAGAAGGGTGCTCGCAAGCAACTTGCAGCAACTCTGGAAAACTACGACAATGACGAGGTCAAGCGCACGATACAAGCACTACGAAGTGTGAAGGTCGAGAACGACGCCTGGTACCCGCAGCCCGACCCGTCGCTCGATCTGATGAGGTGCCTCGTCGACGTTGATGGAGGCGCGCACTGGCCCGTGTTGCTGTCAAAGCCGGGTTCTTCGGTGTTCGCGGAGCCCGTCCACTACGCCCTGTCGTTGTTGCTGGAGCACTGCGCTTTGCCTCTCACCGCGAGAGATGCGCTGGCGCTCGATGCTTCTGCTCTATCGAAGCGCGTCGGCTCCGACGAGGAGGCCCAAAATCTGAGAAAGCAGCTCATGCAGGGGCAGCACGTAGCGTCTTCTGAAGGCGAAGCGGACGCGGCAGCACGAGATTTGTTGATAGTAGCCGAGGCACTCGTCTCTTCGGTCTGTAGACAAGGCTACGACACGCCCGTCGTCGACGCGGAGGCTCTCAAAACAATAAAGACGCCTTCGGTCAGGAGAGCCGCGGCGCACGCTGATGAGATCCTAGTGATGGTTGTACGAAGAGGCTCGGAGCGGTTTGAGAACGTGCAGCCCTGGCTGATCCTGGGGGAGCTGGCCGTGGCCGCTTTATCATATGTGTCGGAGCCACCCGCTGGTAGCACAGATAGGGAGCGCAAGACTCTTGTAACAATAGCGCAACGCCTCGTCAACGGCCTCGCCAAGGCCCTCCAAAAGAAGAAGTTCGTGCCAGTGCCAAAAGATGCTCTGTCGGTACTAGAGAAGCCCTGGGACAAGCCCAGCTTCCTCGAGGACGAGCGTGTACGCTACTCCTCGCTAGCTCTGGCGGCGCACGGCATGATCGTCAATCCAATAACGGGCCAGGAATTGGACGTGATGCGCCAATGCGTGGGGTTGCACGTGGAGGCGCGCGATCGGAGGTTGGCGGACGACGCGGCCTTCGAAGATGCGCTGTCGGCCTTCGCCGAAAAGGTATCACTTAGGTCGAGAGTCTTCGTGCACGATGGTGTCAGAGATAGAGCCTGCGACGTCGTGAGAGTGAATGGCGATGGCACGTACGACGTGAAACCCATCGAGGAGAACGCCAAAACTCTCAGAGATGTGCCTCGAGTGAAGCTAGCAGCTGAACCGTTACTGGTTATCGGCGATCCCGCGGGCGGCAAGACGACCTTCGCGAAGCAGCTGTTGACCTGGACCCTTCGTAAGGAAGTAACCTACTTGGTACCCGTGCTAGTGCGGGTCTGCGACGTCGTGAGGTTGTTAGCATCAGACCTACCGGATGCCACGGAGCCATTAGTGTGGGCCTATCTCCGTCGCAGTTCGGGCGAGACGACGTGGCGCTTCTACGAGACGGCGCGTACGCAGAAGCGACTGTTACTGTTGCTAGACGGCTTCGACGAAGGAGGCGTTTTGGGCGATCGCCTCGAGAGGGAAATCGGCGAGTTCTACATGGCCCATCCTCTCGTGGTGACGTCGCGGGACATGAAGTGTCTACGCGGAAGCACGTTCCAGCGGTTCCGGCGCGTCCGAGTGCTGCAGTTAGATCACGAGCAAGTTAAAGCAATAGCTAAGCAAAGGCTGAACGAAGAGGATCTGGCGAGTTTCCTCGAGAAGTTACGCATTAATTCATCATTATCGAGGATGGCGCGGAACCCCCTGTTACTCTCGGTCACGTTAACGGTCTTCGAAGAATCTGTAGAAAGCATGGGCGACGACTCGTTAACGAGAGGTAGGGTCTATGAAATCGCATTAACGGCGATGCTCGGGCGCTTAGATGGTGTGGATGCTTTGTTAGCTAGAAGACTGTTCCGGCGGATCGCGTGGGTCGCGCATAGCCACGAGCGGGGCCGCGGCACGCGGGACTTCGGCGACACGCTGGCCAAAACGGCAGCTCAGACCCTAGATGACTCTGATGCGGCTCTAGAAGCGTGGAGTACCATCTCGGACGCGGCGCAACGGGGCCGATTGCCGCTGATCTCCTGGTTTACCGAGAGAGGTAGAGACAGGTATAGATTCGCTCATTTGACCTTCCAAGAATTCCTCGCGGCGGAGCACGTCGTCAAGGAATTCGAGCATGATAACGATTGCGCTTCTCGAGTTGCAAGGCTGGCGACGCATCCCTCAGGACGACCGGGCGCGTTATTTGAGCGCGGCTGGTGGCAGCAGGTCGTCCAGATGTTCGGCGACTTGGCTTCCGATGCCTACCGCCAAGCTTTAGCGGAGGCTACGCTGGGTGGGGCGCAGTCTGTCGACCTGGACGCATGTGTCGGGGACAGAAATGTGGCCACGCTCGTGGCGCTATTACCGCCTGGTCGAGCTCTCGAATCGTTACGTATTTCGGATGGAGGCATCGCCCGAGCCGGCGCTTCCCAATTGGCGCCGGGCATCCAGAGCGTAGGAAGACGCTTACGTGTCTTAGATCTTGCTGGGAATTTGCTGGATGGACCTGCTGCTACAATCTTATGTGATGCGCTTGCAAACTCACCCTTACAGATCCTCGACCTGGCCTCGAATCGTTTATGTGTCGGCGAGACGAAACGAGAGGGCTTCGACCAGGAAACTTTTCACTCCCGCAAGCGAGGTGGCTCCGGCCAGTCGAAACTCTACCTCGACTACATGCACGCGGCCTGGGTCCCCGACCTGTCGGGGGTCGAAGCTTGCGTCCAGCTCGCTCGGAGTACAACAACTCTGAGAGCTCTGGATCTGCGGTCGAACGGGCTCACGGAAAAGGCCGGAAATCTACTCGCGTCGTTGTTCGACGACGCGAGGCACGTGCGAGAAGTCTGCGGCATCGACGTGAAGAGGTTGCGGACTGGTAGGTGTGTACTGTTAGCGCCGGCCGGGGAGTTAGCTGAAAGTGAAGAAGAGCAAAGGCAACTCGAGACGGGCGACCGCGTCGAGGCCCGATTTCAAGGCGGGCGGCGGTTCTATCCCGCGGTTGTCGTTCGTGCTCATAATGATGCCCACGTCGACCTAGCTTATGTGGATTTGCAGGATCGCGTCGTACGAAGAGAGGATAGGGTACCTCGTAGGATGGTCCGGCCGGCCACCACCGGGCCGCCTCGTCGTTTAGAAGCGGGTGGCTGTGTGGTCTTAGCCGCGGCTCTTGAGAGGGCGGGCCCCGCCGCGAAGGGTGCGTTGAAAGAGTTGCGACTGGCGCGGCAGGCCTTGGCGTTTGACCTCGACTCGTGGGATGCGCCCTCTTGTTTAGATTCGAAAAGTCATAGCACGGGCATCAACCCGAATCCCGTCAAACGGCTGATTGCGGCTTTAGCATCGTTTCCTCGCGTGGAGGTCGTGGATTGTAGGGATAGTATGGATCCGGGCGCTCATGTTGGGGAAGCGCTCGCGGCCGCTGCGGTCGAGAGGAATTGGGTCACGCTGGGCTTGGGTGCGGCTCTGTTGGATGTCGCGGCGATCCGATCGCAGGAGGAGTCGTTGAGGGTGCGAGGTGCGTTGCGCGACGGCGGCGTCGGGGCCGTCGCTCGCCTAGCAGAAAATGTCACGTCGCTCCGAGTGTCGACGGCGGGCGTGTCGTCGGCCGGTCTCGAGAGGTTGGTAGCCAAGGCCAAGCACACTACGTTAGCAACGATCAACGGTCTCGATGTCGCCCGGTTCCGCGCCGAGGGACCCACACTCTTAACGCTAGATTTCTCCGACGCGTCGTTGGACCGAGCCACGGCGCGCATGGTCCTTAGACTGCTGGAAGGCTGCGTGTCGTTGGAAACGCTGAATTTTAACGGTAGCGACCTGATGCCTTGTGCACACCCGCACCCGATGACTCCCGAGGTCTTTGGTTCTGGTCATTTGTGCAATGCCTGCGCGTCGCACCATGGCCTGGCGGTTGATTTGAACTTGGCTTGTAGAGTGTGTGACCACGACACGTGCGGGGCGGCCTGGAGATCGAGGGACGTCGTCGACGATTTGGCGGATGCCCTGTCGAAGCTCGGCACGCACTTGAAACACTTATCGCTGAAGAATTGTTGTTTTGGGATGATGGACGGTCCCATCGCGGTCAAGCCCTTTGAACACTTGGGACAAGTGCTAGGGGACGATATGCTTACCTTAGAAAGCATAGACCTGTCGGAGAACGAGTGGTCCGCTCCTAGATTAACGAGGTGGTGCGCGGAATCGCTGATGGACGACGCTGCTGATGATCCTCCGGCCAACGATGATGACGAGGGCGACGCCGCGGACGCGCGGTGGCATCGAAGGGCGCGGCAGTGGGCTCGAGCTGTCGACGCCGAGGCGTCGTCTTCTGATGCGGACGACGCGAACGATGATGCGGTAGATAGGGCCTACTCGAGGCAGCGCATCCCTCTGGCCGCCGGGTTTCCAGCGATTGCTCGTGGTCTGGCCAAGGCGCCTTCTTTACAAAGATGTTCAGTCGATGGCCCTTGGGCCTTGGATTTGGCTGCCTTACGAGCTTCTTCCGGTACAACTATAGAGGCCGAGGCTTGTTTTGTGGGACCGGACACCACTGACTATCGAGCCATCCACGTCGGGTCGCAGAACGCCACGGACCCGAGGACGGCGGCGATCTATCCTCTCGCTCGCTTGGCGAATGTCCGGCTGTTCTCCGAGGCGTTCAAGCAGCTCGCTCAACGGTCAGAATACCCGCGCCACTTGATCTGTAGACTGCACGCCTTACCACCGCTCTGCCACGAGGCGGGCCAGCAGTGCCTGTTGGATCTGTTCGACGCGTTGGATGTCCTGGAGGTGGGGTCGCTTGATTTAGAACTCAAAGCACTACGCGACGGCGCGACCTCCACCCTGGACGTCTCCGTGGAACGGCTCGAGAAGCGCTGGCCGGCTTTAGAGGGGGAAGCGGAAGGCGTCACGGCGGCTCGCAGAGAGCGCTCCGCGCTGGAAGGGTCCAAGTGCTGTGGGCGGCTCGTGGCCGCGGCCATCACGACGGCCGCGCGAATCGTCGAAGTGGACTGTAGAGGAGTAGCATTGGGCGAAGCCGCCTCGGACGTCGCTGCAGCTGCTAGAAGGCATCTATCTCTACGCAAGTTGAATGGCGTCAGCACAGACGCCCCGCCGACGCCGCACCTAAGTTTCGCGCGGCGGCGTATTGGGGATGCCGGCGCGTTGGCGTTAGGTCGAGATTTGGAGCGGTCGCGGCACGCGCTCGAGAGTCTTGACTTGAGAGACTGTTCTCTTGGCCCTGCTGGCATCGCGGCCATATTGCACGGCCTCTCCAGGAGGCGCTCGGGCGATCCGCCGCGGCGCGACGTGAACCCCCGCGTGTTGAACTTAGAAAGGAACGATATTGGTGATGTGGGCATGCACGCGTTGGCGAGGCATTTGAGAGATGACGCTCGCTTGGAAACGTTGCAGTTGCGCGGGTGTCATCTACCTCGCTCTACTACTAGGGCCATGTCGGAATTTGGTCTTGCTTTCGAGGCCAATGTTGGGTTAGTTACGCTGGACCTACGCGGTGCGCGGACGCCGGCACAACTCGCTAGAGGTTTACGACGCACTGTGGAGAAGCGGCCCACGGTCGCCCCGCAACCGGAAGTCTGGACCACGCTCCTACTATGCCTCAATCGGAACGGCCTGCGCTGCGACGAGGATGCACTAAATGTGGTCTTCGGCTTCGCGCGCCGGCGACGGCAACTTTTGCTCAATGACGAGGCCGAAGCGTTGGCCGACTTGTTCCCGCTGCGGTCGGCGGAGGCGCGCAGCCTGGTCGATCGCTTGGACGCGGGCGAGTTCGACCATGATGACGACGAGGACTTGGCCGAGATCAACACGCTCCTCTCGCGCCTCGACGAGCGCGACCAGCGGTCGGTCACGCGGGCCTACTGGGTCTTGCGTGCTAGAGAACACCCGCCGGAGGACTTCGACGCCTTCGCGAACGAGGGGCCGCCGGACGACTCGGAGGACTCGTCTTCTTCCGATGACGAGGAGGATGATGGGATGGACGTGACGGCTGGGGGGGAGGATTAAGTATATCTGTTGGTTTTCTTACGCGATTGGGGGTTCGAATTTTCCAGCACCGGCTCGGGGGGTGGTGCTCGATTGCAAGAGCTAGCTCGTAGTCCACGCGCTCACACGGCAGCCTTTGGAGGCTTCAGCAGATAAGACGCCTTGGACTGGACCGAACTTTCGCGCTGATCAGACAGATCAGCAGTCGGGCGTCGCAGCTCGAATGCGGAGACGTTCTGCGCGACGTCTCTCGTGATCGTGTCACGCAGCGCCGGGCTCAGATTCAGGGCGTAATCTAGTAATGAGAGGGCTTCGTCTTGACCAGTGAGGTCGCGTACGACGAGGTCGAAGTCTCCAGCGTCATCAAACATGGGCCTCTCTTCTGGGAGCCCCTTAATCGCTTCGTCGGGTAACTTCATGCTCAGTATCATAGCGAAGTTCTCGGGGTCGCCGTCCTGCATAAGATTGCGCGCGCAGTCCCGTTGCAGGTAGTAGAGCGGGTCCACGTGTTTGTAGTAAAAAGTGGCGAGTAACATCCCAGAATCCAACGGTTTCGCCGGCACATGCTGATCGTCGAGGTATTGGAACATGTCCGACGTACAGACGCTGTTGACTTCCGCCTTTTGGTGAGCGTCCTCGACTTGCGAGATAAGAAGCGACATTCTTATTGGATGCTCCTCGCACAGGATAATGAGCTTCACGAGCTTGAGCGCGAATAAGGGCCAGCGCGGGTCGAGATACACGGTCTGCATCGGGTCCTTCTCGTCCATTTGCCGCTTCGCGTAGGCCACGGCTAACTGGAACACGTTCACGACGCGCTTGAGGCGCCGCGGATTACCGGAAGTTTGCATGGCGAAGGTCTGTGGCAGAAGGTTTCGACGACGGTTTCCCTCGGTAGATTGAGGCTCATGTCTGTGCGTCTCTCACAATGTGACCGCTTAAGTACTCTCTTTACAATGGCTGTGAGTTTTTTTCCGGCAATATCTCTAGGTTTCGCGTCTATTGTTAAGCTCTAAACGCATTAATGCGGCGGCATACAAACTTCACACCTGCTGGCAATGAAAAACCCGTTTTGCCCAAGCCAGCGAGGAGCGCCCCCACACTAGTTATTGCTCTTAATCCGATTTGCTTCTGTGAAGGTAGCTAGCCAGCTCCCGGTAGTACGCCATCACAGCTTCCCGCACCCCCGCCGCGCGAACTCGTCCGTGATCTGCTTCGCGTTGCAGATCGCCGGGAAGAAGTGCACTTGTCCACGTACAGCGCCGTTCGCAATCGCTTCGGCAGAATTCGCCATCTCGCCCGGCCCGACGCCCCACTGCGACTCGGGCGTCTGCGTCTCCTTGAAATACACCAAGATGGGCACGTCCCAGCCCTTCGGGAAGGTCTCGTAATTGACGAACGTGTTGTACGCCCACCGGTTCGCTCCCCCCACAACAACGTTCTCGCCGATGTCCTCCTCGCCCGACTTGAGCTCGAAGGCCTCATCATCAAAGGTAAAGTCGAGGCGGAACCTGCGTGCGCGCCCGGGCTCCGATACTCTCGCGGTCGCGTCGACGGTGGACGCCGTCACTCACGTCTGGATGAGGAAGAGTAGTCCTAAAAGCGTCAGGGGCAGGCCCGGCAGCCACTTGATAATGGGAATCTGGTCGAGGACGAGCGCGACGCCGCACGTCCCCAATGCTAATCGGAAGTCCTTGTCGATGGTCACATCGCTGGCGGACGCTCGCAGCGCTGTCCGCGGCGGCGCGGCGACGCTCCGCAGCGCTGGGCGCTGGAAGGCGGCCGCGAGGCCTGCAAGCAGGAGGAGCTGGGCGGCGCGCTGGGAGAGCATCCTCTCTGTGACTGCTGTGCGACCGCGGCCACGCTTCAAATGGGCAGCGAATCGCTCGCCACTGCTCGTGCTCTCAGAGAGCTAGCGTAATGTAAGACACTAGAAAAAAGCGAAGCCGCATTTTGGAGTTAGCTCGCCTCGCGTGTGCATCAGAGGCAGCCAGCGATCGTAAGGACTCCTGCAGCAGCAAGCCGCAGCAGCCAGCAACGTAAGCACTGCAGTAGCAGTAGTCGTAAGCACTCCTCAGCAGCCACACCATGGACGCCCTCGTCAAGCAGTGCGAGGCCGCCGGCGAAGCGGTCAAGACGGCCAAGGGCGGCGGCGACAAGGCGGTCATCGCCGAGGCGGTGGCTAAACTAGTGGCCATCAAGGAACAGATCACCAAACTGGACCCGGCGCACCCGATGGCGATAGTGGACAAGAAAGCGGCAAAAAAGAAGGCCAAGGCCGCCGCCGCCGCGGCCAAGCCCGCGGAGAAGCCCGCGGAGGGCGGCGGCGACAAGCCCATGTCCAAGAACGCCCAGAAAGCAGCAGCTAAAAAAGCTCTGAAAGACGCGAAGAAGAAGCAACACAAGGAGGGCGGCGCCGGGGCACCACCGACGGCCGCCGCGGCCGCCGCGCCGACGAAGGGCTTCGCGCTGCGGCCCGGCGCCTCGGCGGCCGCCCGCGCGAAGGTCGCGGCCGTCGCCAAGGCCTGCAAGGTCACCGTGGCGAAGGGTGCGGCGGCCGCCTACGCGCCGCAACCCAGCGACGGCTGCGTCTTAGATACGCCGGACGGGCCCGTCGGCGGCGCAGCGAACGCGTGCCGGCT
The DNA here is from genome assembly GCA_918797485.1 of Pelagomonas calceolata. Lineage (NCBI taxonomy): Eukaryota > Pelagophyceae > Pelagomonadales > Pelagomonadaceae > Pelagomonas > Pelagomonas calceolata. The sequence continues at coordinate 1,937,412 of CAKKNE010000003.1, read as the reverse complement.
CCTCGCGTTCGCGTCGGCGGCGTTTTCTGCCGACACGCCGGCCGCGGACGGCTGGTGCGACTGGTCCGGCCGCGCCGACGCCGAGGCCCAGGCTGCCAGTGTGCTGGACGAGGTCGGTAAGGCGCTCGCGAAGAACGATCCAGGGTTAGCAAAAGGCACTCTAGCGAGGATCCTCGTCGCGTGCGACTGCAAGGTCGCCCTCAAGTCGGCCAAGGGCTCGCCCGCCGTGACGGCGCTGGCCAACGAGGTCGCCGGCGAGGAGAAGCCCTGGAGTCCCGCGCAAGATGAGTCGACGCTGGAGTTCGTCACGCGTTTGTTCGCCGAGGCCATCAAGCGCGCCGCGCCCTCCCTGAAAGATCAGGACCCCGTCGTCCAGCGCTGCGCCATCGCGTCGTTCGGGGATTTTCAGTGCAACGCGCCCATGGGCATTTTTAAAGCGTTGAAAGGGCAGGGCGACACGTCCTACAACTCGCCGCGCGCCGTCGGCGCGGCCATTGCTGATAACCTCCCTCCGAACAGTGTCCTGGTGTCGGCCTCGGTCGCGCCGGCGGGCTTCGTGAATGCGAAAATAGACAACGCACTCCTCGGAGACTTCTGCCGTGAAGTAGCCCAAAAGGGCAAGGCGCCGCCGCCGCCGATCAAGGCCTTCGGCGGCAAGCGCAAGGTTTTAGTGGACTTCTCGTCGCCGAACATCGCCAAGGAGATGCACGTCGGCCATTTACGCAGTACCATTATCGGAGATACGATCTGTCGCGTCCTCGAGTACTGCGGCCACGACGTGCACCGAATTAATCATGTCGGCGACTGGGGCACGCAGTTCGGGATGCTCATCTCCCACATGGAGGAGGCCTACCCCGACTTTACGTCGAATCCTCCCAACATCACGGATTTAACGGTGTTCTACAAGAACGCGAAGAAAAGATTTGACGACGACGAAGCGTTCAAGAAGAAGTCGCGGGAAACGGTCGTCGCTTTACAAGCAGGGGATCCTCGTTGCAGAGAAATCTGGGCCTTGCTCTGTGACATTTCTCGCAAAGAATTTGCGAGGGTCTACAAACGACTCGGTGTGACGCTCGAAGAGGTCGGCGAGAGCCACTACAACTCGATGATCCCGAACGCGATCTCGCTCCTGGAGAAGGCGGGGTTAACGACGGACTCCGACGGGGCTACGACGGTCTTCCTCGAGGGCCACTCCTTTCCTTTGATCGTGAAGAAGTCGGACGGTGGTTTTGGTTATGATTCGACGGACATCGCGGCGATCCACCACCGCCTCAAAACGCTCGGCGTGGACTGGGTCGTCTACGTCACGGACTTGGGCCAGGCCGAGCACTTCCACATGTGCTTCGAGGCCGCGGAAAAGGCCGGCTGGACATCTAGTGAAGGTAGATTGTGCCACGTGGGCTTTGGCGTCGTGCAGGGAGAGGACGGCAAGCGTTTCAAAACTAGGTCCGGCGAGACCGTTAGGCTCGTGGACTTGTTGGATGAGTCCGTGACGCGCATGGAGAAGTCGCTGAAGGATCGCGTGGCCGAGGGCAAGTGCGCTTTGTCTCCCGACGAGGTCAAGTCCGCCGCCGAGAAGATTGGGTATGGTGCGGTCAAGTACGCCGACCTCCACCAGCACCCGGCGACGAACTACAAGTTTTCGTATGATAAGATGCTGAGTACGTCGGGCAACACCGCCGTGTATTTGTTATTCGCGCACGCTCGGTTAGCCTCGATCGTGCGGAAGGCCTCCGCGAAGGGTGTGGATGCGAAGAAAGCGGCTTCCAACAAGATGGACCTGTGCGCGCACCCGAAAGAGCGAGCCCTGGCTTTTGAATTGACGCAGTTTTCCGGAGTGGTCGCGTCGGTGGCGGAGGAGTTCCTTCCCGTGAGGGTGTGCGACTACCTGTACAAGGTCTCCTGTAAATTCACGGAGTTCGTCACGGAGTGCAAGGTCCTGGACGACGCGCGCATGGCGGAGCGCGTCGTGCTCTGCGAGGCGACCGGCGTCGTCATGCGCGCGTGCTTCGATTTGCTGGGCATCGAGTACCTCATGCAGATTTAAGTTGATTGGTAGTTATTTGTGTGGCTCTTCTTACTCCCGGAGCTCATTTTCCCGCCCGAGCCAGTAGTCGTCGCCATAGTCAAAAGTCAGCTCGTCGCCAACTTCGAGATCCCGCGCCGCGAAGAAGCGCAACCGTCTATCCGGGAAGCGCTGCCGCACCTTCCTCAACGACGCCGGCCGGCCGTGGTTGATGTAGCGGCCCAGGTTCGATTTCTCAGGATTCACGGCGTCGACCCACGTTTGATCGAGACCGAGTGGCCCCCGCAAACCCAACAAGTACCGCGCCTCGATGAGGTCCCGGTACCGCTCGTTCACGGCGGCGTCGTCCATTTCTTCGCCGAGGTAGTCCTGTGTTGACATCAACGCAGGTGATCAAACGCTGACCACGAAAAACCAATCGAGGACGCCGGCCGCGTACCATGACGAACTCGCCCTTTTCTATCCGTCGCCGCGCGAAGAGGCCCTCGCCTTTGCCGGGCGCCTCTTTTATTGATACGTCGTCTAATGTCAGCGGCGGCGTCAGCGCGAGGGCGGGCTTCGCGCGATACGCAAGCGCGGCCGCGGCCAAGGTGCCCGGCAGCGCGGCGACGAGGGGCTGACCCATCTTCGAACCCTCCAAGCCAGCCGCCGCGCTGAAGCACACCGTCGCCAATGCCAAGCAGGCGAACCGCGCGGCGATGAACGGCTGGTCGGCGCCCGCCGGCGGCGAGACGGTCGCGCGGTTCGTCGACAGCGGCTGCATTTTCGAGTTAGGCGCGGCGTGCCGCTTTTTTAGCAGGGAGAGCCAGTTTCAATGTGAGCTGCTCTCCCAACAATCGACGCGTATTTGCTGTGCGAGTGGCTGCAACTGCTGTGCTTTGCGACTCGGTGCAAATTGCAAGAGCTTTTGCCAAGTTGCACTCCCCAATTGGGATCGATGACGCGTCTCAGTCACGGCGCAGTCGTGTGGCTTGCTAGTGTCTTACAGGCCCGCTAGCTAACATGGAAGATTACTCACTCAACAAGCTCATTCTCTCTTCCTATCCAGTAGCTTTCGCCATAATCAAACGTCAGCTCCTCGCCGGGATCGATGTCCCGCGCGGCGAAGAATCGGAGCCGCCGGTCGGGGAAGCGCTGCCGTACTTTGCGGCATGTCGGGCGCGAGCAGTGGTTGATATACCGCCCGAGATTCGAACGTTCTGGATTCACGGCGTCGATGTAGCTCGGATTCAGGCCGAGCGGGCCCGTGAGTTCCAGCGCGTACCTCGCCTCGAGCAAGTTCTCGTAGCGTTCGTCAAGTTCTTCAGCGGACATCTCCTCACCCAAGTAATCCATGATGAATTTGCCCTCTTTGATTCGTCTCGAAGCGAACAGGCCTTCGCCCTTGCCCGGCGCCTCGCGGATCTCCACGTCGCCGTCGAGACCGAGCGGTGGCGTCAGCGCGAGGGCTGGCCTCGCACGATACGCAAGCGCGCCCGCGGCGGCGACGCCGGGTAACGCGGCCACGAGTGGACTGCCCAATTTTTGGCCCTCGAGCCCGGCAGCGGCGGCGAAGCACACCGTCGCGACCGAGATGCAGGCGAGCCGCGCTTGCAGGAAGAATGCGTCGTCGCCCGCGCGCGTCGCGGCCTTTATTGCCGGCTCCGGTCCGCCGAGTCGCATCGCTACGGAGTGCACAGCCTGTCGTCAGCAGAGCAAAATATGATCGGCACAGCGCAATTCGCGCAAATTAGCGGCAGTGTTCCACGCACTGGTCTCACACAACATGTGAAATTATCAAAACTCAACGACAGCGGCACGAGACGGCGCCGCACCGTGTCTTGAGCCACAGCTCCGTAGGGGCTTGCGTATGCTAGCGCCTCTATGACGCTAGCTCAATCGTTCTGCGACGCGTGCAGATAAGGATCGCAGCCCTCCCGGTGTGACGCCTAGACCGGGTGCCCGCAATGGCTCCCGCACGATCGGCTCCAAGCAGCAGCAGCGCCGAGCAGAGCGCCAGTGCCTCGACGCGAGGCGCGCGAAAATCAATCGAAAACGCGTACACTACGCACGCATTTGAGCCAGGCTGCCCCGCACCACGACAACTGCGCGGAGCCGCCGTACACGACGCGCATTTTGGACAGGCTGCCTCGGAGTCGCCACTGAAAAGCATACAGATGCGAGCAGCAATCGCAAGGGCTGCCCGGCTGCGCGGCGTCGGCGTCGCCGCGGCTGCCACAGTCACCACTGCGAGCTGTGCCGAGCGGCGGGCCTGCCCCGGCTTCGAGGTGCCATTGGACCGGCGGTACAAGGGTACCGCGGCGGCACGGGAGGCACGAGGACGAGGCTGCTTGACAGATGCCGAGGTAGTGCAGTGCGCCGAGATCATCAATAACTTCGTGGACCTGCCGTTCTTCACGGAAGAGCAAGAGCAAGAGATCTTCGAATTTTCCGTCTGTCGACTGGTGGAGCGGCTGGCGCAAGTCCTGCCCAACGAAGTGATCAATATGATTCACAGCGACCAGTCGCTGCCGCGGTTGCCCGCGGCCGAGCTGGAGAAGCGGTTGCACGCGTGGCTCGTGGACACGTGGCAGATGCCGTTGTTGGATGAATTGGACCGGAGGCATGTGGTCCATTGTCTGCTTGTCTTGGTCCGTGCGTAAATCAACATGTCACTGCGCCTTCTCGGACCTCCACGCCATCGACGCGACGCCTGCTCGATGGCGTGGCGGTGCCGGTTCATCACCAATCGACGGAGCCAGCACGGCGGCATCGTCGCGCACCGACTCACGGGTTGATTTGTGCACAGGTCTTGGTGATGCGGTCCATGCGGCACTGTTCCCGAGACGTGGGCGATCTGACGGAACGGGAGACGCACGAGCTTATTCTAGATGTCTTCGTGAAGAGCACGTTAGACGTGTTCTCGGACCCGGCGCAGCGCAAGGAACTCGGAGCCCGAATAGAAGGCTACGCGTCGTCGATCCCCTTCCTGCCCGCGCCGCTCTTGTCGCACGCGATCGACAAATTCTGCGCCCTGGCTACCGAGAAGGTCACTCCGGTACTAATTCATACGTACAACGAGCACCTTCTCGCGACCGACATCTACCGGGATTATGCGAGGTTGGCCGCGGAAGGAGTCGCGCCCAACGAGCAGCCGTTCACGGACCGACTGCGGCGGAACCTGCGCGCGGCCTGCGACCCCGCGACGGACGAGAATCGAGGTTTTCTGGGCAGCGTCGTGGCTCTTCTCCCGCAGGATCGAAGGGAGTGGTACGTGGGACTCTTCGTCGACGCCTTCTTAGAGGGGCTCAGAACGGACAAACTGGAGGGCATCCTGCACAACGTGACGCTCGACGACGCGCTTCACCAGGAGTTGATAGAAAAGCCGTTCCTGCTCACGGCGCGCGCGGCGCGGCGGCACACCGTGGTGCCGGCGCGCCGCGGCCACGTCGTGGGCAAGAGCCACTACCCCGCCGGCTAAGGAGCCTTGTATGTGAGTCAGTGGAGCGCAGGATTTGACATCTTCCGTGGACAGAGTTAGTGTATACAGACACTAGGATTACGGCCCAACGGGATCGAAGCTTTGTCCGATACCGCAGCGCCCCAGGACGAAGACGGCGCCAAACCGCCGCAGCGATCGCCAACGGCTGCCCCGCAGCCGAACCGAGCAGCCCTTTGACCGTCCACGGCGCCCCTGGACAACAGCCACCAAAAGGCTGTCGAAACCCCACGCCGCCAGCCGCCAGCAAGACGAAGATAAGGCTGCCAGCAAGACAAAGGATGCCGCTCCTCAGCGCCGAGTTCAAGACCAACATGGCTGTGAAATATGAGGAGGCCAAGATTTATGCGAGAAACGCGTACAAGAAGGCCACGACCCGCACCCCCAAGGAGCCAAAAGAGCAGGACGACAGCCCGAAGAAGTCCATGACCATGAAGGAGGCCTATTTTAAGAGGATGGAGAAAGGTACACTGAAAGATAACGACACGAACCCGATGGACCGCATGGCGGCGATGCGGTTGGTGGATGCCGGTCTATGGGACGCCAAGGAGACCGAGAAGCTCTACGCGGCGTATAATAAGATAAGGGCCAAAGATGGGCATCGACACAAGGCCAAAAACGCCAAGACGAGGTATCCGACGGTGGCGGACTTCTACCGTTTTTTCCGGCTCGAGACCTCGATCTTCTGCACGCAGATCCTGCTCATGCCCAAGAAGATCCCCATCGAAGGCTTAAGTGCCAAAGAGGTAGAAAAAGTCTGCTTCAGTTTCGCTGAATTTGCCTTGGCGGTGTGGCTCCTCTGCGCCTTCGACCTCGGGACCCTAGCTTTTTACATGATGGACCGCGACCACAAGGGCTACCTGAACCGCGGCGAGGTGCGACTCGCGGTGGCCCAGATCTACTCCGTGCACAACACGGGGCCGAGGCTCATCGACGGGACCAAACCCTTAGATTCGAAACTCACGCGAGTGATGAACACGTTAGATGCAAATGGGAACGGGAACATCTCGCGGGATGAATTCGTCGCGTTTTCGCACCAGCACCACCACCTGCTCATGCCGGCCTTTTCCATCCAGAGATCTGTCAGAGAACGGGCGTTCGGGATGACGTTCAATTGGGAAAAGATCGAAACGAAGCGGAAGCGCGTTGTGGGTACGAGAAGTATCCAGCAAGTCGTCGACGACGTCGCTCGGCTCATACCGGAGATTGGTGGTGGTCGTAGCAGCGACGAGAAAGTCGGCGAGGGCGAGGCCTACATGCGGGAATCAGATCCAGATAAAGTATTAGATCATGCCGCCGCGGCCTATCAACGAGGTGACCTGGAGAAGGCCAAAGAAATCTACGCCTACATCGAGCAGGGCGGCGGTTCCGAACATAAGGACGGCAACGTTAGGAAGAGTTCGGCCGTCGCCGGCTTCTCGTTGGATTCTACCCACGACGCCTACGCGGCGGATCTGCGCAAGAAGAAGGTGCGCGGGTCCCAGGAAAAGGCGTTCGCCGGCCGACGAGTAAAGAAATCCTAGTCACAAGCGCGCCCCCGCCCCACATCGCTCTCCGGCGCGTCCCGCAAATCGTCGCAGAGCAGGTGCTGGTAGGCCGTCCCCCTCAACGTATTCTTGACGCGCTCCCAGTTCGCGACGTACTCCCGCAAATCCGGATGACTATGGATCTTGACGTCCTTCGACGGCTTGTCGAAGTCCTGGGCGCAGGAATCACCATCGACGAGCCAGCTCCTTATATCATTAAACTGCGCGTTGTCCCTATCTAGGTCTTCGTACACCAGGAATTTCGAGGGGATGCCCGCCTTCTGGCACGTCTCGAAGAGTGCTTTGAGGGTAGTCATGGTCCGGTTCTCCCGATCCAGTGCTCGCAATAACCCGCGCCGCCGGGGCAGCTCGACCTTTTTGGCCACGCTCGAAGCCTCTTCCGTGGTGTGGGCGTGCGGGACGTGTTTTTTGGTCCCCTTGGAGTCCGCGTTCGTTACTTTGGAGACCAGGAGCCGTAGTAAGTGTCTTCTCACCAGAAAGATCAGCTTTGCCCGCCTTTGTTTAAGCACCGGCAGTAGCCACAAGTCAAAAGCCTCTTCCGCGCCGATATCAAAGGGCTGGTTCAGCATCCACTTGAAGCCCTGGCGGCGCTTCGGGGACGTACCCTTTTCCTTGCGCGCCCAGACGTCGCGCATGTCCTCGAACGCCTTGCCGACCACTGTCACATTTTTACCCGGCGCGAGTGTCAAAAACCCGTCCACCGCCGTGCGCATCTTTGGTCTCGTCCAGAAGTCCTTGGCGTTGAAGTACTCGCCGCCGCAGTCGATGCAGCGCGCGCGCCGGAGCTCGTCGACCATCCAGCGGCTCCCGGAGCGCTGCGTCGTGACGACGATGAAGTGGGAGTTGTGCTCTGGTGGTGTCGGTGGTGTCGGTGGGGCAGCCTTCTTTGGTTGGCTGTGGAGGAGCCATTGAGTGAGTGCCAGCAGCATGGCGGTGAGGACCACTGTTTTGACGGCGGAGTGCTTGTAGGCGGTGAGCAGGCGCTGACGGCGGCCCATGCGCCACTATACCTCGATGGGTGCGCGGGTGTGTCGTCCCGCGCGCGGAGCATGCGCGGTCACACGAAAATTTAATGCGGGCAGCTTCGAAAACGTTGGCCTCTTGGGACCAGTCTGGCACTCGCCGGAGGGCTCGCAAGCCCTCGACGGGCGGCCGGAACAATCACATTTTAATTCGGGTTCCGGCCGGCAGCGGCTTCGAATCGGAGCTGGCAAAGGGCTGCCCGAGCGATGCCCCGAACGACCAAGGAGGCCACCGCGACGGGCCACAAGTGCACCACGACCAGTCAAGGCAATATGGCCTCTGCCCCACCCCCGACCGAGCCCCAAAACGCATTAAAGCGCCTCACGGCGCTGCCCCACGCCGTCGCCGTGACGCGCATCTGTGCGCGCAAGGACGGCGGCGTCTATAGTACGGCGTCGGACGGCCGCGTGTGTTTGACGAATGACACGGGACGGCCGTCCCTCAAGTTCGGCGAGCGCGGTTCCATCGAGGTCGACGGCTGGCAGCATGACTTGGAGCTCGTCGAGGACCAGCTGCTGCTGGGCGCGGGCGCCCTCGCGACGAAGGCCTGGGACGCGACGACCGGCGCCCAGGTCGCGTCGCTCCAAGGGCACCAGGGCGCCACTCGATGCGTCAGCGGCTTCACCACCAATAGAGTGGCGACGGGCGGCGACGACGGCTTTTGTCGGGTGTCCGACTTATCGAGAGAAGACGCGCCCTGCGTCGCGAAGTTAGCACCGTCAGAATCAGAAGACTACGGCCTCAAGTGCGTGCTCTCGGACCAGTCGAACGTCATCACGTTAGTAGATGCCGCCGGCCGGCTGCAGCTCTGGGATAGAAGAGGAGGCACGCCCGTCGCGTTGGGAGAGCACCCCGAGATCGCGAACAGAGGCATCGCGCGGGACGGGTCCGCGATCTACTCGCTGGGAGGGAGGCGCGCGCAAGTGCTGGCCTGGGACGCGCGCAAGCCCAATCAGTCCCGAGTGGTCGGCAAGCACCAGGACGCTCCTGTTGCTCTCGCGATGTGCTCGAAAGGGGTGTTATCTGCGTCCAAAGATGGCGGCGTCGCGTTGTGGGATCCTACCTCGTGTTCACTCTTAGATGAATTGCGGGCCCCGGGCAAGAAACCCACGGCCCTGTCCGTCGTCGACGACGTCGTCTACGCCTGCGGCTCGGACCGGGTGGTGCGCGTCTGGGAGGCCGGCACGATACCGAGACCGCCGGGCCCGCGGCCGTGCTGCGACTGCGAAGGTACGGGTAGGAAGACGCTGCCGAGCGGGTCCAAGTGCATCTGCGTGGCCTGCTTCGGCTCCGGCAAGTCGCCGGTCGACGACGTCTCTTCGGACGAGGACGACGACGTGTCGACGCAAGCGCCGCCGCCGCCCGAAGTTGCCAAAGCTGTTGAAACGAAAAAGGCGCCGGCCAAGGTGCCGTCGTGGCTCACGAAACTGACGGCCGTCGGCGCCCTGAAGGCGCCGGCCAAGCCGGGCCAGCGGGGCGGGTTGGACGTGCGCTCGACGCGCTTCAAGCCCGGGACTTTGGTGGTCCTGGCGGCCTCATTACCTGACGCTGAGCCGGTCGACACTTTGAAACGGAAAGGCGGCGCGGAACCTTCGATAAGAGGCAACGAGGTCGGCGAGATCAAAGCTGATGATCGTAGTCGCGTGCCCTACGAGGTCAAGGGCCCCCGCGCGACGACGTCCTGGTTCGAGGCTGCTCAATTGGCCGCGTGCCCGCCCGAGCGCGCCGCCAAGGGCAAGGCCGCGCTCGCGGCGGCCAAGGCCCCGGCGCCGCCCAAGCCGCCGAAGGCCGTCCCGGTGAAGGCTCCGACGAGCCCGTCGGGCGCCGACGCCGCCTTCATGAACTTCCGGGGCGGACCTTCGGCGCCCGTCCCCGGTGGAACCGCCGTGGCGCCGCGCGCGCAGCCCAAAACTAAAGAGGAAAAGGCCGCGCAACGCGCCGCGGACGCGAACGTCGACGCGTCGCTGCAGCAGTACATGGCCCAGCGCGAGGCGAAGAAGGCCGCCGGTGGGGGGCGGAAGCCCGTGTCGGACCGGCTGAAGAAGCTGCGGGAGCGGGCTGGGTGAGTTAGGTGGACTAAGCTTGATACTTAAAGGAAGCCTGGCGGAATCAGCGACGGGGCCCTACACAGAGGGCATAGGACCCGCTGGCCGCGCCGCGTCGACGGCATCACGCCGTCGGCCCAAGCGTGAGACGCGAGCGAGTCCGGCCCAAGAACGCACGCGGCGTGGAACCGATGCGCGCAGCCGGGCATCCGCGGCGCGTCGCCGAGCGGTTCGAGGCAGATGGCGCACGTCGCGTCCTCCTCGTCACTACTTTCGTCGAAGAGGTCGCGCGATCCCGGCTCGGCGGGCGGCGGCGCGGGAGGTGCGGCTTGCTCCGCGGAAGCGACGGGCGGCGGCGGCACGGACGGGACCGCGGCTTGCGTCGTCGGCGCAGTTTCCCGCGGCGGCGGCGCCGGCGGCAGAACGAACTCGGGAGCCGGCTGTTGCGGAGCCGTCCTCCAAGTCCGAATTGCGGCTGCACGCATAGCAAGCTGCGCTGTAGTTGCAGTTTCCCGCGGAGGCGGCGTCGTGGGCATGCTCGCGGCCAAACCACGAGCCCGTGTGCAACCGGGAATGGGGCACGTCTCTCGGCTGCACTTCAGAGCGTGTTGCGCGACCAACTTCGCGAAGGCCTGGCACACGTCGCACCGGCACGTCCCGTTGCTCGCTCGAAAATGAACCACGTGCGCCCTCACGCTCGCGCATGGCGCCCGCGGCCGCCGAAGAGACTATGCACGCGGCGCAAAGCGTCGCGCCGCAACACGGCGCGTCGCGCGGGTCCGACTGTTCGTCGCCACATAGTTTACAGGCTGCTCGGGTCGGGGTCCACGCGGATTCGCCGTCGCCGCGTCTCGTCGTACTCTCTCTCGTCGTCGGGTCCACACACTCGAGAGCCAGGTCGAAGTCCATGGCCGCTCGCCGCTCGGCCCCGCAAATTGGACGAGCGGTCGTGGCGCCGCTCGGGCGAACTGGAAGCCTTCACTCAAAGTCGCAAAAACAGTGGCAACGCCGCGCACGCTGCGAAAAACTTAGGGTGAAAAACCCGTTTTTTTTGGAGGGGCGCGCGCGCGCGCATACGCGAAAAGGCCGGATCCTGATTGATCCTGCGACAAGACCCCGAGACAGTCCTACCCACACTTACGCGCCAAACAACTACTTCTCCGACAAAGCCCCCATCACTTTTGCGAAGCCCGACCGCGTGTCGGCCGACATTGGTCTGTTCGCGATACGGTCGCGCTCGATCTCGGCCATCACGTTCGGGTCGGGCTTGTCGGACAAGCGTGCCCAGGCATTTCCGTCCGGGAATTCCAGTATTGGCCGGCCGCCCGGTAGCAGTCTGAACCGCGCCGCGAGGCGTTTCGGCCCGCCCTTCGGCGAGAAGTCAATCACGGCGTCGAACTGAGAGATGATCTCGCCGTCCAAGACAAACTCCGAGCCGTCCGCGCTGTCCCGGCCGCGCACCTGCAGCGTGCCCGCGTAGTTGTCGGCCTTGATCGTTCGGTAGCCCTCGAGGTGCTCCGGGTCTTTGTAGAAGCCGGTGAACGGCGACACCGTCGGATTGGACGCGGAAAACACGGCGAGCGCCGCGCCCAGGTTGCCCGCCGCGTAGGCGTTCGCCGGCACGAGCGGTGCGGCAGCGATGCCGGCGAGGGCGTGCCTCCGCGAGAGTCGCAACGCGGCGACGGCGTTGCATGCCGCCAGCAGAGCGATGCGGCGCATGGTTATTGCGGCTGTGCTGCTGGCAGTGCTGAGGCTGGCTACTGGCTGCTACTGATGATGACAACTGGTCGCAGCGATCGATCGCCACTGCGGTCTCTCGCTTCAGATGTGCGGCCGTGCTCGCAAATCCTTGTGCGTCCTGCAAGGCCGTCTACAAGGCTGTCGAGTCCGTGCTGTGCTTGCTGTTAGCTAGCGGCACGTAAGACACTAGCAAGCACTCGAGCGCCCGCATGCAGCCGTCTTAGTACAGTTCAGTTCGCTAATGGTCCAAAGAGATCAATGGGGCACATACTGGGGGGCGAAAAAAATATTTTTTTTTATTCGCGATATTGACGACGCCGCCATGGCGGGCGCATCGGTGGAATCCTGTCGATGGGCGGCCCAGAAGCCTTCCGGAAGTCGTTTTGGGTCGGTACTCCACATGTGCAATCGCCTACGCCGCCTACGCCGCCGCTTCCAAATTAACATACATCTCTCAGCGCTATACCTCTATTGGCCAATGGCACCCCGTTCCCGTCAAAACCGTCAATTACCCGAGGGCCCCCAGTAGTCGCCGTAGCGGTCTCGTTGGACCCCATACTACCCCAGCGATAGTCAATTACAAGTATATGACATCTACATTATAAGAAGGGTACTTTTGGCTGCCCACGCTCGGGACGTGAACATCTTGATCTGGACCTCGCGCAAGTCAATCGATCATGGAACAAATGATCGCGTCAAGGTCCATGGGGATGGTACACGGGCTGATGGTCGCAGGTTCAGTTCTAAAGTCCGAATAATCGAGATAGTGGGGTCGGGAGACTGACGAGCCGCCGGGAGCCTTACGCGCAGTCGCTCTACCACGACGCCGCCACCACGCTCGACGACCTCCGCGAGGCCGCAACAACGCTCGAGGAAACGGAACGGACCGCGCGGCGCGTGTTTGGTGGCGCGCATCCCCTCACAAAGAACATCGAGGGGTCCCTGCAAAACGCGCGAGCCGCGCTCTGCGCCCGCGAGACGCCGTCGACGAGCTAGTCTAGATAAACATGGCAAGAACTAATTAGACAAAGACCCATACCTTAGGAAGCCGCCGCGACCTCGATCATCTCCTGCAGCTCCCCGGCCTGGTACATCTCCAGCATGATGTCGGACCCGCCCACGAACTCGCCGTCCACATAAAGCTGCGGGATCGTCGGCCAGTCCGAGTAGACCTTGATCTGCTGGCGGATGAAGTCGTCGCTCAAAACGTCGCACGTTTCAAAATCGGCGCCGATCGCGTTGAGGATCTGCACGGCCATATTGCTAAAACCGCACTGGGGGAAGATCTTCGTGCCCTTCATGAAGAGCATGACCTGCGCGGGGCGCGTCGATGGCGTGTTTGGGGGGCGTGCGTCGCCTCGGACGCCGTTTTTAGCACCTTATTATCCTTGACGAAGGAGTCGATCTTTGCGTCGGCGGCGTCCTCGGGCGCGCCGCGGACCGCGACCGGCCGCCGCGCGGCGAGCGGTGCCACCTGTGTGCGAAATCGTCACTTCGCGTCGACGGCGTGGAGTCCTGCGGCTTGAATTCGCGCGCGGGTGCCCACGAATGCATTGGCCGCAGCCACCAAGGCAGCAACTCGGAGCACACGCATTTCTATCGTAAGCAGCGAAGTTGTTCTGCGGCGGCGTGTGTCAAGTGCAGTTTAAAGCAGCTCGCAGCCACGTATAAAGCTCAGAGCCGGCCGCGCAAGCGAGTTTGATGTTGGGAGAGGAAAGCGCAGCTAGCGTCGAAAGGCACTAGGAAGCAAAGGGCTGAAAAAGAGCGCTACTACCTCGGCTGCTCCGAGCCTATCGGTGCTGAACGTTTCACAACGCGGCCTTACTGACTGCGCCTTGAGCCTGAGCAAAAAAACAGCGGTCTCTGAGACCCGGCAGGCGCTTCACACACCCATCCTTTGCCAGCGGCGATTTTTGAGGGTTAATAGCCAGTTTCTGGGAGGAAGTGAATCCCCGAGCGCCAACTGGCGATTTTTGCAGCCATGGCCCAGCAACCCACCTCCCAGTCCCTTGCGCGCGACGCCTGCATCGTCGCCGCGGCGAGGATAGCTAGAGAGAGAGGCTTCGCCGCGGCCGACGAGGGCGCCCTCGAAGCGCTCGCGGACGTCGTGCGGGCCTCGGTGCGCGCGCTGGCGCGGCGCGCCGCGGCGAACGCGCGGCACGCGACGCGGTCGGAGCTCGCTTTAAATGATGTGCTGTCGGCTTTGAAGCAAAGTCCCGCGAACCGAGTCGCGTGGCAAGAATTACGGGACTTCTTCTTTCCGCGGGAGGGCCACGGCTGGCGCCTTCCCGCCCAGCCGGGGTCCACGCTGCCGGCGCCGAAGCGCTCGAGCCGCTACGGCGTCCTCGGCGCCGGCGCGACGACGACGCGGCGCGCGCACGTGCCCGCGTTCCTCCCGCCCTTCCCGGAGAAGGTGCTCGCCGCGGACGCGCCCCCCAAAAAACGGAAGCGCGGCGCCGAGGACGACGCGCGCGACGCGGAGGCGCTCCAGCTCGCGCTGAACCGCATCGCGAGCCCGCCGCCGCGCGAGGACGGCGGCGCCTTGCCGCTCCAGGAGCGCCTCGACCGGGCGAAGGCGAGCGCGTAAGTTGTAGTGCCGCGTCGATGGCGTGCCGAGGGGTAGCCCTAGAGTACGACTACACGCACGGGGCGAACGGAGAAAATACTAACGAGTCACATTTAGCGGCACGCCCGGCAGCCCCAGTAAACACCGCGCGTCGCGCACGTGCGGCCACCAGAGCTGCGGGTAGAGGCCGTCCGCGAGCCACGGCTTCCTCGGCCCCGACCAGTGCCAGACGAAGGCGCCGTCCCTCAGACACGTCTCCTCCAAATCCGTGGGCTTCTTCCAGCCGAGGCCGTCGCAGTTCCATCTCTGATCAAGCGCCTCGAAGCGGCCGTGCGCCAATAATACGAGCGGCGGGTTCGACCCGAGGCGCCAGAGCTTCTTCCTCGCATGGGCGCGCGTCATTTCGATGAATTTGTCGCCGAGTTTCAAGGCGCGCCACTGTTTAAGATCGATAAGAACTACTCCGGCGTTGAACGTCTTCAGCGCGGACGCGTCGGCGAACGTTCCCAGATCGTTGTTATCACAAAAGAACATGCCCGGCCGCTGGTCCTTGGCGTCGTAGCAGGCCTTTTGATTGCGCGGCACGCCGGCGACGACGGCCTCCGGCTTCGAGTCGTACAAGGTAGCAATATCTCTCACGACGATCGCATCCGCGTCGAGGTAGACGACGCGGTCCGCGCCCGGCAGCAACTCATCCAGGAAGAAGCGCGCGAAGTTCGCGACGCTCCTTAAATTGCCGTAGCCCGGGCCCCGCGGCGCGCGCACCTCGACGCTCCTCAAAAATTGCCGCGCGTCGAACTCGACGACGGCCACGTGGCCCCGTACTCGGCACTTCAGCGCGCGCTTCAGGGCCATGGCGTCGCGCGCGCCTCTACTTGGTATGATTGCCGAGACGCGGAGCCGGTAGGGGTCCCTGGCTGCCGCGAAGACGGACCCGATACAGGCTATCAGTCCGACGTAGTGCGCCCGGTCCGCCGCGACGGCGACGTGCACGCTTTCGGAATGCTTCTTCGGGCCTGCCCGAAAGGTCTGGAGCCCCGTCTCCTTGAGCTCGGTGCGGGGCCACGGGTAGGCGCCGTCGATCGACGACGGCGGCTGTTGTGTGCGCTGTACCGCATCCACGGCTAACCAGGGGAAGAACTCCGGGTCGTCGTCGCGCGCGTAGCAGGCGGCGTCCTTGCGCCGGCTGCACCGCCGTCGGCTCGCGAGCACGCCGGACACGGGGCAGCAGACGAGGCCGCCCGGCGGCCGTGCTCTACATTTGTCGTCCTCGACGCACGCGCCGCATTGCGCCGGGCAGCAGATGCGGTACGGGCCGTGGGCTGCCGATACGCCGCCGAGGCAGAAGCGGTCCTGCTGGTTTGCTGCGGCGGCTGCCGCGAGCAGCAGTGATCTTAGTGGTGGCATTTTATGCTCTGTCCGTCATCGGCGCGCATTCATGCGCCCCGCGACGGCGTGGGGGCAGCGCTGCGTCCCCTTGGGCCATCTCTTTGCTTGCCATGCCATGCTTGTAATTTTGTTGAGTGCTCCCCACAGAAGGGCGTCGGAGGACCGATCCTCAGGCTCGTTAGTCATCCCTAGGCGAAGGGGATGATCACGACGATTCCTTTCAATTCGGATTTAATTCGGGTCCCAGGAAAAAGTCTGAGCTGTGGGCAGCTTGGACAGCGTTGTACGCGCGGACGCGATACCGGAAGCCTGCACATACCGGAAGCCTGCACTAGTGGATCAGCATGCTGCGAGCTGGGGCTGCCCTATTGCTCTTCCGCAGCGCTCTCGCGACCAACTCGACTTGCGGTGTGGGCTATGAACCGGTCGGGACGAAGTGCCTCCAACTAACAGGGTCCGGCTACACCTTCGACGAGTGCGCAACGACGGAGTGCCCGAAGCGCGGCGGCCACATCATCGCGGCCATCGCATCGCAGGAGGAGTTCGACGCCGTCTACGACGCAGTCACGGGTGGCGGGCTCCAGGGAGGCTGGCCGGGAGGCTGCGCGTTCGTAGGCTTGCATCGCTGCAACGCGCAGGAAACGTGGCGATGGACCACGGGCGACGCGGGCACGGACGCGCCATGGGGCGACGGCGAGCCGAACGACTGGGCCGGGTCGGAGGACTGCGGGATGGTCTGTGACCACATCGACGGCGGCCTCAACGACGGCCCCTGCCACAACACCATCCATTGCATCTGCGAGGAGGGAACGGAAGAGTTAGTACGCTACGACGAGGGCCAGTGTCCGGAGCCCGATTGGGCGGGGTGGTATACGCTCGCGTTTCTCCTCGGCTTTTTCTTTTGGCTTTGTGCGATCTACGGCTGCGCGGGCCTCCCGCAGATGTGTTCCAACTACAAGGCGTTCGCCAACGGCGCGTGCTTTGGTATTGTACTCTTCTGCATCCTGCTCACTGCACTCTGGACACATATTGTGGCCGCCTGCTACGGTATGAACGCCGGTATTTATGTTTCCGCGCACATCGGGGCGGCTGTTGGCTTTCTCGCGGCGCTCGCGCTCGCCGCGTACACGCGCCATCGGATGGCTCTCGACAACGACGAATATTCACCAAACACGCCGGCGCTGGAGATGGTTCCCGTCGTGCCTACGCAGCAACAGATCGTGCAGATCCAGGTCCCGCCCAACTCGTGTCCTGGCATGCACGTCCAGGTCCGGATCCTCGACGGCCGCATAGTCAACGTGCCGATTCCGGCAGGGGCCATGCCCGGCCAGATCATATCCGTGGCAGTACCGGCGCCGGCGCCGACTTCCGTCAGCAGCGAGGCCATTCCGGTCGCGGAGGCGTACCATGCGGAGCGCGTGAACGGGGCGCCGCTGGGCGAGGAAAACTGCGTCATCTGCCAGGATGCGATCCGGGGCGGCCACGAGCGGCTACCCTGCTCGCACGTGTTCCATCGCGCGTGCCTCGAGCGGTGGCTCCGAGACCGGGAGCACCGGTTCTGCCCTATTTGTAAAAGACCCGTGTAAAAGTTAACAACAAACATGACATGACTCAGTAGTGAAGCACGGACCCGTCAAAGTCGACGCGCTCCAGCCACAGCCCGCGCGCCGGCGCGACGAAAGCGCGAGAAGAAACCTCCGGCCGCGGCGTCGCCGGGTCGCGGAGCGCGTCTGCCACGACGCTCTCGGCTAGGTCGCCGCGCCCGACGCGCACGAGCGCCCCGACCATGCGCCGGACCTGGTGCTTGAGGAAGCCCTCACCTTCAAATCCCACCCGCACGAGCGGGCCCTGGACGTGGCCGACGAACGCCAGCTCTACGTGCTCGAGTTCCTCCACGACAACGGCGCGGATGGTTCGCACCGTGGTGCCGCTCGCTTTACCGCCGGCAGAGAACACTTTGAAATCGTGCTCGCCGACGAAGCGCTGCGCACAGGCCCGCATTTTAGCAAGATCGAGGCCCTCGACGCGCCAGGCCACGTCGTCTCCTGCGGCGTCCCCGAGCGCCAGGTAGTAGGAATAGGTCTTTTGGCGCACCGATGTCGTCGCGTGGAACGTCGCAGGAGCCTCTCGCGCCGACAGCACTAGCACGTCTTTTGGTAGTGTTACGTTCAGCGCTGCGACGAGCGCCTCGTGATCGTGGGACCGCTCCGTGCGCACGGAAATGAGCTGATGTTTTGCGTGTACGCCTTTATCCGTCCTTCCCGCAACCACAGGGCCGTACGTTTCGCCCGTGCATTTGTGCAGTGCCGCGGCGACCACGTCGTAGACGCTCGACTGGTTCGGTTGCGGCTGCCAGCCGTCGTACGCGCTGCCGAGGTATTGCAGCTCTATCACTAGTTTCTTTCGGCCGCTTTTTGTCATCTATAATTCGTCACGTCCGCTACATGTTGATCACATCTATCAATTCTCCATTTCTGCGCCGCAGTTGACTGCCCTAGCGGCCGTCTAACCACGATTTTTAGCGGCTGCCCATGCTTGCTAGTGTCTTACCGCACGCTAGCTCGTGTTTGCGCGCGCTACCCATTTACGGGCAAACTGGACAAACGAGTTGTCTCTGGTACCGCATCAGTTCCGTGACAGCGCGCTGGAAGCGTGGGGGCATCGGTGCGCCGTGGGTTTTTGATTATTGCTCTCACAGCTGAGTGGCGCGCTCAAACGCCAAACAAAGGCAGCGCGCTGTAGCGTGGAGCATAGTTCGTCGTGGGAGCTTTTTTTGAATATTGCTCTCACAGCTGAGGAATTACGCGCTCAAAGGCGAACAAAAAAATGGCCGTCCAAGGCGTCACGCGCTTGCAAGCGAAAATTCGAAGCAAGCAGCAACGAAACGAATTAATAGCGGGCGCGCGTGACGACTTCCTAGCCATCTGTCGCCGGCTCGACGAGGGCGCGCCGCCCGAGATCGCCGCGCGGCCCCGCTGGCCCGGCCCGGGCCTCTGCGCGCCGACGTTCGCGCCGCTGGTGCCGCCACAACAAATCATGTGGTCGCCACCGCCGTCGCCGGACCGCCCGCTGGCGGCGCCGCGGTCGCCGGCGCGGCCGCCACGCCTCCCGACGCCGCCCGCGTCGCCGGCGCGGATGATGCCGACGCCGCCCGCGTCGCCGGCGCGGCCGCCGCACTACGTGTCGTCGCCCGAGTCGCCGGCCTCGTCGCTGGACGCGGCGCCCGCGCGGCGCGCGCCGCCGCCGCTGCCGCCCCTATCACCAGCCTCGCCTTCCGAACAGCTCGAGGCGGCCGTGTCCGAGGACGAGCTCCGGCGCGAGCTCGCCTGGGCGACGGCCGCGCTCCGGAGCCGGCTGGACTACCTCGAGGCCCGGGGAAAATCTTAAGTCGCGAATTGGCCTAGCGCTGCGCCGACGGCATGTCGTACTGGCCCCGCTTGCGGTAGTGGTCGTGCGTCGCGGCGCCCTTCCAGCCGGAGCTCGTCTCGAGGCGCTTGCGGAGCCGGTCGCCCTTCGACGGGAGCAATTCCTTGTGCAGGTTTGGCAGGACGCCCCCCGCCGCGATGGTGACACCGCCAAGCAATTTGTTCAGCTCCTCGTCGTTGCGCACGGCGAGCTGGACGTGGCGCGGCATCTGCGCGGCGACGGACCGGTGAGGCGTCGCGTCGATGGCGTGAAGGGGTCTCGACGATTCGAAGGTTACCGGACGCAGCGGTGAACAATAGTTTTCTTCTTGTTGTCGCGCGCCGCGTTGCCCGCCAGCTCCAAGACCTCGGCGCAGAGGTACTCGAGGACCGCGCCCATGTAGACGCCGGCGCCGGGGCTCACCCTGGCGGCGTACTTGCCCTTGCGCATGTACCGGTTCAGGCGCGCCGTCGGGAACTGGAGGCCCGCCTTCTTCGACATGGACGAGAGCTTGCCGGCGGCCTTGCCCTTGCCCCGGCCGCCCTTCCCCTTGCCGGACATGGTGCTTGTGTACTGGTTGCTTGGGTACCGATTTGCGACGACGACGGCAGCTTACTGTTCCGAGCTGGGGCGCGTCGCCGGCGTGGGGGGCAGCCCAAACTGTTCCAATCCAAGTGTTGCAATCTCCTTGCGAAAGAGAGCGTTCCCTAGTGGGGTGTTTTTGCATCGCTCTAATGCTCAATTAGGCGTCGTCGTTACGCGTTTCTATACGGAGAAGGAGTCGTAGGTGACTTAGGGGCTAGCGCTAACACACTAGCAAGCAGGCAAGCCAATAATTGAAGGCCAAACGCACGCGTGGCTTGTTACGGCAGCTCTCGTTGCTCAGCGCATCGCTGCGATCTATTCTCTAAGCGCTGCATCGCAGCCGCTGCGAAACGCACTCTCGCGCCTCCAAATTCATTGCCTGAGGCGACCCGTCGGCGGCGTCGGCTGCGGAGACCGACGGGTGTCTGTGGAGTCCAGGAGTCCAGCTGCAAGAGCAGCAGCGGCTCTGAACCGCACTAGCTAAAAATTGCGGCCGAGCGCAGCCTTAGCAAGTCGCCGGTGCCACCACCGCCGGACGACGACGAGCCCAAGCCTCTATCGCGCATGGCGACGCGCTGCCTGCGGTATGGCTCGCTCGCGTTTTTGGTGGCGCAGGACACGGCGCTGGTGCTGCTGATGCGGTATAGTAGGAGCCACGCGACGGGCGAGATGTATTTGGCGTCGACGGCGGTCTGCTGCATGGAGGTGCTCAAATTGTGCGTCTGCGTCGGGATGTTGTACGCCGGGGAAGCGCGAGGCTCAATCAGTGGATTGGTCAATGTGTTTCGGCGGGAGTTCCTCGAGAAGCCTAGTGAGGTGCTGCGATTGGCGGTGCCGTCTTTTCTCTACCTACTCCAGAACAATTTGTTATATTTTGCTCTATCTAACTTACGAGCCACACCTTATAAAGTAACGTACAACCTCAAAATATTGACGAGCGCATTATTCTCCGTGACCATGCTCGGCCAGAAACTGTCCAAGAGAAAGTGGCTCTCGTTGATAGCGTTATTTGTGGGCGTCACAGTGGTACAAAGTGACAACCACAAGTCCGACAGCGACGCGCCGCACCCCGAGACGGGGCTGGGCTACCAAACTTTGGGTTTTCTCGCAGTTGTGGCCGCGGCCTTCACGTCGGGCTTCTGCGGCGTCTACCAGCAGAAGATCCTCCAGGCGGGAAAGACGAACATGTGGGTCCGCAACGCGCAGATGGGCCTGACCAGTGTGTGCCTTGGTGTTGTTTCGACCATAGTGAAGGACCGACAAGCTATACAGGAGCGGGGCTTCTTCCAGGGCTATACTCGTTTGGTTTGGACGGTCATAATAATTCAAGCGGTGGGCGGTTTGAACGTCGCCTTCATCCTGAAATACGCGGACAACATCCTCAAGGGCTTCGCCGCGGCCTTCTCGACGGTCGCGTCGTGCGTGCTCGAGATGGCGATCATGCACTTCCGGCCGACCGCCACCTTTCTGTTAGGAGGGGCTTTGATCAACGTCGCGGCCTACTGCTACAACACGCCGGGGCGGAAGGATGGCAACAAGCTGCCGAGGTAGTAGTTAACCACGTTCTATTCGTATCACAACTTAAACATCCCGAACATTTTGATTTGCGCCGCTGCGGCGCCGGCGATCGCTCCGCCGTAGCGGTCGCGCCAGGCGTCCGGGACCGGCGCGGCGACGGCGATGGGTGGCTTGTCCGCTATAGGGTGCGGGCACTCGAGCGTCGAGGCGTGCAGCCCGATGAAGGGCACGACGCCCGTCGTTTTGGAGGAGCCGTACTTCACGTCGTCGCAGATGGGCGTGCCGGCGTGGCTCAGCGCCGCGCGGATCTGGTGCCGCCGGCCGCCGTGCGGCAGCGACACCTCGAGGAGCGTTTTACCATCAGCCTGGGCCACGACGTCGTAGCTCGTCGCGGCCAGCTTCCAGCCCGTCGGCACTTCGAAGCTCGACCAATCACTAGGCTCCTCATCGAGCACGGCGAGCGACCGGCACGCCGTCGGCTTCGCAGCGCCGCCGGACGGCGACCGCATCGCGTCGACGAGGACGGCGCTGGGACGCCGGGGCACGCCGTCGACGACGGCGAGGTAGCGCTTGTCGACGCGGCCGTCGGCGAACGCCTTCGTCAAGCGCGTCGCAGCTTTACTCGAGGCCGCCACCAGCATGCAGCCGGACACGGGCCGGTCGAGCCGGTGCGCCGGGTTCGCGTACTGCGTGCCGCGGCCCTCCGCGAGAAACGCCTTGGCGTAGTCCGCGACGCACGGGTCGCCGGTGCGGTCGCCCTGGGACAGCACGCCCGCCGGCTTGTCGAACGCGAGGACGTGGTTGTCCTCGTACAACACGCGGCGGCGGAAGACCTTGGCGAGGTCCGCTTGCGTTGTTGTCGAGAGGGCGCGTGCGGTTGCTGCGGCGACGAGGAGGGTGCGGCGGGCTGCGTTTTGCATCATCCCACCGCAGCTGAGCAGCATGCAAGTCCTTGCACGCAGCCGTACGAATGGATGTCGCGTTGCGAAGCGTTCCGCACGTGTGTAGGCAACCTATTACACTGCCTTCCAGGTGCGCAACGCACTCGTGTGTCGCCACCTGCCCAAAAAACTGTAAAAAGCGGTCGACAAAACCCGTGCAGCTACGCCTCGGACGCGACGCGACCGGATCACGCGACCGGATAAACCCTCGACGCCTCGCCGCCGCGACCGCATAAAATCTACTTAGCCTCGACCTTCTCCTTCTCCGGAGCACCCATGGAGTCCAGCGCCGCGAACATGGCCGCCGCGCCGGCGCCCGCCCCCAGCAAATCCAGCTGCGCCAACCCGACAGTGTTGCACAGGAGCAAACCGCACAGGCCGCCGGCGACGGCCGCGGCCGTCGGGTCGATCTTCGTCGCCGTGCCGGACGCCTCGTTTTTTAGGCGCTCGACTTCGGCCTCGGCGCGTCTCACAGACGAATCGGCGATGTTCTTCGCCTGCGCGATGGCCGCGTCGCGCCGCTGCTCCGCGGCCTTCTGGGCTCGTTCCGCCCGATTCTTCTCCGTCTCCGCCGCCGCGAGCAAAGCGCGGTTCTCCTCGACGGCCTTCTTGACGTCCGCTTCCCGCTGCTCGATGAGTTTGGCGGTGCGCTCGAACGCCGCCGCTTCCCTCACCTTGCAGGCGGCGATCTGTTCTTCCGCCTCGGCCTCGCCTTCTACTTTCGCCCTCTCGAGTTCGGCGGCCGGCGGCGGGCCTCTCAAAGTAGAAGCCGCCTCCTTGGCCGCCTCCGTGGCCTTGATGGCTCTTTCTTCCCGCTGGACGGCGGCCTTCTCGGCGCGTTCCGCATTATTGACAGCTTGGGCATATTGTTTCTGCGCCTTTTGCGCGTCGGCCACGGCAGCATCCACAGTAGCAGCCATCTTCCGCATCTCCTCCTTCAGGGCCTTGGCGGCTTCCGAATTTACCGAAGCGCCTCCAAAAAAGTCAAATAAAGACGGGCTGTCCGCGACGACGTCCTCGGCGACGGCCTCGTCCTTGACGGCGTCGGCCCAGGCGGGCTTCTCGGCCTGCAGCCGCGTGCGTGGCCGACTCCGCGTGAGAGCGAGGCCCTGGGCCGCGGCGGCCAGCGTGAGGGTCCTCAGGATCATGGTTTGTGCTGCTGGTTTGGCGGGCTTGCTGTATTGAGTGCTTTTTGGCGCCTCGGCGGCGCTAGTTTCTGCAGAGGCAAGGGCTGGCGGCAACCGAGGCTCGAGTGGACGAGATCTGGCAGCAGGGCTTCGCTAGGTTGCTCTGGTACCGGTAGATTTACTCTCACGATCTTGTAAGTTAGCTAGCGGCACAAGGACACTAGGGAAGCTCTGCCACAAGCTCTGCGGCCGTCTATGCGTCATTCACGACTCCCGTGTAAGCTCTCGAGACTGTATTTTAAATTCTAACTCGTTGTGAAACGATGGCCGATCAGCCAGCACCACCCCTGCCGCCACGGACAAATAGCAGCACTGCCACGCCGCCACCGCCACCTGAAACCGAGCCGTGGGACGCCGAGGCAGCCACGGCTCTGCTCTGCCTAGCGGCGTGCAGCTTGCGCGACGACGGCGAGCAAGACGCGTTCAACGCCGCATACATCAATGCGGCCGCCGCAGCGGTCGGCGTTGGCGCGGTGCCGCCGAGCCTCGAGCACTCGTCGTGGGCCGCCGCGCTCAAGCCGCTCGCGCGCTCGGATGCGCGCAAGGCGAGAGACGAGCTCGCCGCTATCCTCCGGGCGCGCGCCGACGGCGTGACGCTGCGGCGCAAGGTGCTGGAGGGTCTACTCGCGGCACCGCTCGTGCACGCCAAAGGCGCCTACGACGCGCGCGCGAGGCGCTGCGTGGCGCGCGTCGCCGCGGCGCTAGACTACGACAAGGGCTGGCTGCGCCAGAGCGAGCGGGCCGTGGCCGTCGCGCTGCGGAGCGCCGCGGGCCCGGCGCCGGCCGTGGAGCGCCGCGAGTCGAACGCCGCGGCGGCCCTGCGCTACGCGGCCATTGGCGCCGCCGCCACCGCGACCGGAGTGGCCGTCGCCGTGACGGCCGGCGTCGCGGCTCCCGCGTTAGCTGTGGCACTAGGCGGCTCGACGGTCTGGGGCGCGTCGTCGGTCGCCACATTTGCGACTACTTACTCGCTCTTCTTCGCCGCTGGTTTCGGCGCTGCCGGCGCCGGGCTCGCTGGCTACCGGACGTCGCGCCGCGTCGCCGGCCTCACGGACTTCGAAATTGTTCGCGGCTGTGTAGAAATCAAATGTCGCGGCGCTTCTCACGTCATCGACGCGACGCACACAGGTTCGCGGCATCGCCCCGAAACCCGAAGCGAGCGGACTTACAGTGGCCGTCTGCGTCGCGGGGAGCATGCGAGACCCGACGGACTACGCGGCCGCCTACGGCGCCGACCCGCCCGCGGACGCGCCCCTCAAGCGGAAGCTCCGCCGCCTGCTGCAGCAGAAGGAGGGTTTGTCCGCGGTGGAGGCGCGGGACCGGGCCCGGAGCGTTCTCCTGGCCGCGAAGACGGGCCGGACCGAGTCGTTCGTGGCCACCCGTCGGCCGTCGCAGCTCGAGCGGCTGCGAGGCAAGGTCGTCAAAAAGAGCGAAGAAACTTTGGAGGAGCGGTGCCGCGCGCTCCTCGGTCTCGCGCCAGATGCGCCGCTGGACGCGGCGGCACCACCGGAGGCGCTGACGCCGGGGCTCGACGAGACCGTCGCGCGCGAGGCCGCGGACGCGCTCGAAGCCGCCGTCGCGAGAGCCAGCGCGCCCGACAGTGGTCCATCGGTGCGGGGCGACGCTTCAAACATTGTGCGCCGCGCGCTTTCACTTCGAGCGGACGAGGCGGTCGACGTCGTCGATTTGACGTCTCGGGCGCTGGGCGACGGCGACGAGGAGGCCGCTCGAAGGCGGAACGCGGCCGACGCCGAAAGATTGGCCGGCGCCGGCTTGGACGACGACGAGACCGACGACGCCGAGGAGCTGGCGCCGGAGTCGCCGACGACGATCAAGGAGGACGATGATAGTAATGACGTCGAGCTGTGGTGGTGGCCCCAGGCGTGGGCCGGCGGCGCGCCGGAGCTGAATCTGCTGATCTGGGAGCGGGCGATCCTCGTCGAGATCACGGCGTCGATGGCGGCGCTCGCGACGAGCCTCGCGCAGAGCGCCGGCCAGGACGCCATCCTGTACGCGGGGGCGGCGACGACGGTCGGCCTCATCCTCACGAGTCTGTTGCTGCCGATTACGTTGTTGCAGGCGACGAAGTACATCGATGGCACGTGGACGCTCGCGGTGACGAGGGCGGATGCCGCCGGCGTCGCGCTGGCGGACGCGCTGTGCGCGCGGTCCGCCATCGGCGAACGGCCCGTGACGTTGGTCGGCTACTCGCTGGGCGCGCGCGTCGTTTTTAGTTGTCTGGAAGAACTCGCTAGAAGGCACGCGCGGGCGCAGAAGCGGTGCCGGCGGCGCGAGCAGAGGCGAGCGAGAGCTGCGTCGGTCGTGGGCGTCGGGGCGCACGCGGGCGGCGCGGACCCGTCGTCGGACGTGGGTGTTCTGTCGGACGAGGAGGACGTCGACGACGACGAGCGCCTGCACGGCACGCTCACGATCGCGCCGCTCGACGGCGTGCACTGGATTGACGCGGCCGGCGGCCGGCGGCTCCGGCTCGCCGTGCGCGCGGGCGCCGGCGCCGGCTACACCGTCGGTTCGAACGCCAAGGTCTCGTCGCGCGCGCGGCGCCTCTTCGGGAGCGCGTCTGAAAACGACGAGCCCGACGCGCTGCTGGCCGGAACTCGCGACTTGCGGGCGGCCCCGGGGGAACCCCTCGCGTGGTCCGGTCCCGACAACATCTCCGCGTCCGTCGAGATCGACTGCGCGGCGCGCGACGCCGTGGTCGACATCGCGCTCGTGGCGTCCTCGTCGAGCTACGAGACGACGGCGTCGCACGAGGTCCTGGCGGCGAACCGCTTCCCGCGCGGTCTCGGCGCCGGAAAACCGCGCACATGCCATCGACGTGACCCGTCACGTAACGCAGGTCATGGGCGCGCAAGCAGGCGGCGCGCGATGATCCAACCAAGCCCGTCATCCGCCTCGCGGCGTTGGCTGATGCCTCTGGCGTGCGGTTCCGGGTCTGAACTCGGCCTCCACGCCATCGATGCGACATCGTCCCGGTCGTCGAGTCTCGATTGCATCGGCCTCCACGCCATCGATGCGACTGCGCCTCCGCTCGCAGGTCTCGGCGACGGCGCGCGTCGAGGTTAGTTGGCAGGACGCCGAGGCGCACGAAGCGCTGGATCGTAATCGCGACTCGTTTCGCGGCATCGTCGAGCACGCCGTTTTATTGGGCGCGCCGTTGCGCGGCACGGGCGGCTCGACCACGGAGCGCTGGCGCGCCGCGTCGGGCGTCGTGGCGGGCCGGCTCGTCAATTGCTACTCGCCGAACGACCTGATGCTCGCCGTGTTGTTTCGGATGCAGTCGTGGGCGGCGCGCGTGGCAGGCTTGGCGCCGCTTTCGCTGCCCGGGCTGGCGGTGGACGTTGACGTGTCAGACTTGATCGGCGCCCACGCCGACTACGGCTTGAAGATCCGGGAGATCCTGGAGCGCGTCGATCTGGAGGACGCGGCGCGGGACGACGACGTGTTCCTCGCATCGGCCGACGACGTTGCCGCGGAGTCGTCGTCGTTGGGGGTGTCCGTGGTGTGAGTATAATTGCCTTTTTGTGTGAACGTAGTTCTCAAGACAGCTCTCGACTTGTTGTACGGTGCTAGGACTGACTAGCGGCTCTCGACTGCGCTTCTAGTGTGTCTAGACTAGGTGATTATGCCGAGTCGTTCTCGCAAATTGCCTCGTGTTGCGAGCGTATTAGCTCGCGCGGACAGCTAGGTTGTGCACGCGTGAGGTCCCAGCCTCGCTGATACTTTGCTACGCCGCGCGCTGCGCTGGAGAATCGCTTGCGAGGACGTTAGATCGATTACCTTCCGAGGCTGCGCGCAGCCTCTTTGCCGGGCGCGCGGCGAGCTACGACTGCCTAGCGCCACCAGAAGGAAGTATGCCCAAGTCTCTCGGCTCGGCGCGCAAGGCGCGGAAGGCCCGCCGCGGCTTTCCCTTCCGCTCGATCATGAACGCGGCCGAAGCCGTCTGTGCGTGCGACGCCTGCCGCGGGCGGTTGACGACGGTTCGCCTGGAGACGCGTGGCGGGCGCGCGTCGCCGTCATCCATTGCCACGACGGCTCTGTCGCCGGCGGTGCATGGCCCCGTGCGCATCGTGGTCGTCATCAACGACGAGGGCGTCGAACAAGCTTTTGGCCTGAGGAACTTTCGGATCTCAGGCCTTTCGCCGACGGACGGCTACGCCACGGAAGACGACCTCTCCTGCGCGATCCTCTCGGCGCTCTCGCGCCCGCTCCCCGCGCCGGCCATCAACGCGTTCCTCCGCCTCCCGGCGCCGACGCGCGCCGAGTTCCTCGAAGGGCGCGGCCTCGACGAAGACCTGGCGCTGGACGAGCTCTGCCAGCTCGGTCTCAAGGACCTGCTGCCGCCCACGCGCGAGGCGCGCGTCGAGAGTTTTGAAGATGATTGCCTGTTCATGACGATCGCGTACCTGTGAATCAGTGTAAGAATGACAAGAAGAGTGATTAGACGCGTCCGTTTCCCGGCCCGGTTTCACTTTGCTCTGCCTCAGTGGGCATTGTCATCGGTCTATTGCTCGTGCTGCCGCGAGGCGATAGTCGCAAGCTGCGAGGAAGGCTGCAGGCGCATCTCTGACACCACATTTCAATAACGAGAAAGCTTGGTTATCGCTGCGCGCTCTGGCAGCGAACAGACTGACAAAGCACATTCCCCTGCAAGGAGCAACTAGTTCGCCTACGCGACGACAAGCGCTCGAATGGGCAACATGGTCGAGTCCTCCGACAAGGTGGCCGACGAAACCACAACAAAAAAGCAGCCGACGGCGCTCCAGCGCGCCGCGGCGGCCGTCGACCACGGCATCGCCGCGGGCACCGCGAAAGTAGCCACCTGGGTCTCGACGAAGCCCTGGACGACGATAGCGTTAGCGTTGTTTATCAGTGCTCTATGCACGCTCGGCTTCATGAACATCAAGTCTGAGGACCAGCCCGACAAATTGTTTGTGCCGGACAACAGCCGCGCGTTCAGGGATCGGCGCTGGGTCGAATCGCGCTTCCCGAACGACGCTAGTGTGAGCACGATGATCCTCGACCACAAGAACGGCCGTAATTTGCTCGACAAAGAAGCTCTCTTGGAGGTGTTCGACGTCTACGACCGCGTCCTGGCGACGTCGTCGGACGGCGGGAACCGCGGCTACGATGAAAGGAGTTGCGCGGTCAACACGCGGAACCCGGCGCAGCCTTGTGCGATGCGGCGTCCGTGAGTGTTATCGCGTCGACGGCGTCGCGCCGATGGCGTCGAGGCGCCCCACGCCATCGACGCGAGGGTGACGAGAGACACAGACACAGAGAGAAGCGCCGCCTCGATGGCGTGGAGGTGGACGTATAAAGCCTCCGTAGCGTCGATGGCGTCGAGAGGGCCGATGGAGTCGGAGAGACACACGCAGAGACAAGACACAAAAAAACCACACAGGCCAGAAGTCCGGCATCTTGGCGTTTTGGGGCTGGGACCGCGCGACGCTCGAAGCGGATACTGACATAATAGCTACGATCAACCGAGACGACGTGCCCGACTGCTGCAGCGGAGCAGGACCGTTCGTCGTGCTCGGCCAGAACGCCGGGAAGATTTCGAGGGATGACGCTGGATTAGTTACTAGTATAGGCACGCTCCAGTTGAATTTCTACCTGAATGCAAAAACGAAAAAGGGCGGCAGAGACAAGAAGAATCGAGAATTGGAGAAGGAGTTCGACAAGATCCGAGACAAGGGCTCCTACGACTACCTCGACAAGCCGCTCAAGCCCCTTACTTCTTTTGCTCAGTCCGAGAACGTGGGAGGTGGCTTTGATTACGACCAGGCCCTGATCAATGGCGCGTCGATCCTCATCTTCTTATATGCCTTCTGGGCCATGCACCAGCGCAAGGATCCGTATGCGTCGCGAGGGTGGCTCGGTGTTGCGGCCGCGTGTGTCGTACTCGTGGCGGTAGCTGCGGGTTTCGGTCTAGCTATAGCGGGCGGCACGGTTTTTTCTGCGACCGCATCGATAGCTATCTTCCTGATTTTGGGGATTGGCTTGGATGATGCGTTTGTCATTGTCGGCGCGGAATTAGTTCACAGAGGCGACTTCTCAGAAGACGCCAAAAGAGTAAAAGACGGCGCGGACGTGTATGAAATAGCCTCTCGTAGAGTGGTACGGGCCATGGCCGCGGCGGGTCCTAGTATCTTCGTTACTTCTATCACGGACGCTGTCGCGTTCTATGCCGGCGCGATCACTACGATACCAGCTATTCGCGCGTTCTGCATTTTTTGTGGAACTTGCGTGTTGACGGACTACTTGTTGCAGACCACCTTGTTTGTAGCTATACTTACCTTAGATATGCGGATGAAGCTCAGACGCGGTGCTCGCGAACTCAACGAAGAAGCGCAAATGAGGTGTTGCAAGCCCTGCGTGAAGAACGCCTTAAGTGATCCGAAGATCAACGGTTCTAGACCTACCTCCTTCTTTGGGGGTCGATACGCGTCTATCCTACTCAGCAAGGCGGGCATGGCCTTCGTATTGCTATCCACCGCAGCCTTAGTTTGTGTAGCAGCGGTAGGCGCTTTTCGCGTAACGGCGGACTTCCAGTACCAGGACTTCTTCGTCGAGACGGACGCCTTCGGTGCTGACCCAGTGTCTCACGAGAATTTCAACTTATGACGGTTTTCATGATGGCGTCTTCATGAATCCGCGTCGCCTCGACGCCGTCGATGCGGCCACGCGAGAGTCTACGCGTCTCGTGGGGCCACGGCGGTGTCGTGACGGCTTCGCTCGACTCAGGCAACGACCTGCCCTACGCCTGGTTCAAGAGCGACTTCGAGTTCCAAGAAAAGTACTTTCGCGACGGCAACCAGTACCCCATCGGCGTGTATACGTCTACTGCCGATTATTTTGTGGAAGGTAGTACGACACAAAAGTTCTACGCTGAATACGCGCAGCAGCCTTATGTGGTGACAGAAAGTGTCATGGGGAACTGGTACGACGCTCATCAGTTATACGCTGCGAGTAATCCTCCCCAAACCTCGGAAGAGTACAAAAATAGCGTGGCGACATGGCTGCAGACGGACGAAGGCAAGGGCTACCAGGAGGACGTCCTACTCGATGCTCAGAACAATATCATCGCGACGAAGACCGATGTGCGGTGGCAGTTCAACAAGAAGGAGTTAGATACGCCCATGATTTTGAACCGCATGCTTCGCAGTCGCACTTTCGGCCGGAAGCACGCGTCTGCTGTCAAACCTCGGTTCTACCAGTTCGCGTTCGTGTTTGCCGAAGGCATTAGAGTAGTACTGAGGGAGTCCGTGATATCATTATGTATCGCTTGCGTGGCGGTGTTGGTGGTCTTGTTATTATTATTGGGTGACTTGTGGGCGGCATGCTTAGTTGCCTCGAGTGTCATCATGGTATGTTTAATAACGTACGGTTCTATATATTGGTACGACGACCATTTAAATAATGTGTCGGCGTTCTTCGTGATCATCGCTGTGGGTCTAGCTACGGATGCCTCGGCGCATTATTGTGTGGCGTTCCTCGAATCGTCTCAGTCATCAAGGAAGGACCGGGCGGTCGAGGCCCTCGATTTATTGGGGCCGCCCGTGTTCCTGGGGGGTACCTCCACCATCCTAGGGATCTGCTTGACGGGCTTCTGCGTCACTTATGTCTTCCAGACGTTCTTCCGATATTTGATGACCATACTCATACTAGCGGTCTGGTTTGGATTGGTGGTCATGCCCGTGGTCTGCGCGTTGATTGGTCCCAAATCTAGGCGCTCGGAGGCTATTGTCGCGAAGGAGGACCTGGAGGCCGTGACGGACGCCCCTATTTCTGTTTCGGGCGGCGCGCCGACGGCGGAGAACTCTATATAGACTCGGAGAGTAAGTTGTTCATATCTTACGCCATCGAACGGCTTCCGGCGGGAAGCCCGCCTTCCGGACCGCGTCGCTGATGGCGGCAGCGATCGCGTCGCTCGCCATGTTCACACTGACCGTCGCACTCCCAACAGAGACGTCTGCGTCAACTACGCCAGCAACGCTGCGGACCGCGCGGCTCACCGCGTCCACGCAGGCGACGCAGCCCATACTCGGCAGGTCAAGGGTGAGAGCCGCGCCCGCGACGTCGTCAATTCGCCGTCGTCTCAACTTGGCGACCAAGGCCACCATTTCTGGCGCAAACGCCACGGCGATCGCGAGCGCGCCGCCGTAGACGTTCATCTGTCTCACCCGCGGGTCGACGCCCGGAGCCGCCACCGCCGCGCGCCGCAGGAGTACGCGCGCATGTAACGCGCACGCGAGGAAGAAGGGCCGCGCCGGCCCGAGGATGGAATTGAAGCCCGCGCAACCGACAGAAAGCATGTTCAGGGCGAGCTGGATGACGCAGCAACTGGACGACAGCAATGACAGGAGCGTCCACCACCCCGCGCGGTGCGCTCCGTGGAGTAGCGCTTCTTGCGTCGCGACGGCAGCGCGCTCGACCAGGTGCTGTGCGGGTGACCGCGCGAGCACCGCCAACGCCACGGCGAGGAACACGTAGCTCGCCGCGATGCGCGCCGGAACGCCGGGCGACCAGACGAGCCATTCGTTTTTTGCTGTCTGCTGCAGCGCGTCGGTCCGGAGCGATGCGCCGCCACGTTGTAAGCTAAAAAGTGCGCCTCCGGCTGTGGTTGCGCCGCGTCGCGCTTGGCTGAGCATTGATGCGGGTAGGATCATTTTTTGCCTCTCTGGTGCCGTTCGCGGCGACAGAGAGCAGCTGAGATTGGAGCTGTCTGCAGGTGTTTTTGCGCGGCGTCGATCGCCGCTGCCACTATAGACGCTGCTCGCTGGATTTATGCGCGAGGTTTAGGAGCGCCGGATGGTCTTAGATCTTTGGTTTGATGTCCTCGCGCGTCGGGTGGCGCTATGCCAGCTCTGTGCTGAACGAGAGCATCGAGCTGGCGGCCACCAAGCGCGCCGTCCAGCCGTCTAGCCATCAAAAATAGCACCGTCCCGGTCAAAAGGCTATACGTACGCACAGATGCAGCCGTTTCGAGCCGCATTCGTTGCTACGTGCGCCGCCGTGGCTGCTGCCAACAACAGCTTGGAATTGGTGCGAGATGTAGCTCTCGAAGACGTGCCCGCTGGTCCGCGAGAACTGCATCAGAGATATTCAGAGATATTCAGATACGGCAACCGCAACGCTGCGTCGCATTTATGGACAAGTTACATCCTCGACCGTGCGTCGGTGACGCCAGCCGCGCAGATCGAGTCACTATTCAGCGGCTTCTGCGCGGTCTCGGGTTCGCCGGTCTACCCGTCGGACTACAAGCGCTATCGCTTGCGCCTCAAGCACGCGGTCACCGGCGTCGACGAGGTCGGTTTCATGTACTACTGTTGCTGGCCGCGCGTTGCAGTGTCGAATCACCGGAGGTCACGCAGATCTCAAATGCTTCCGCACAGGTGCGTCTGCGACACGTGGGACTTCATCAAGGTCGACACGCTCACGATAACCACGGCCGACGGCCCGAAGGAATACCGCTTTGCGGTGATTGGCGACCCCTGCCGGAACGAGGAGCAACTAGACGTTCCGTTCATCCAGCCCTTCGACGGCCGCACGACGACGCTGCGCCGCGACGCGCCCGAGGTGCGGTGCGCGGACAGCCGTTTGATCGGTGCCACGCATACGGACCACGGCTTCATTGCTATATCGATGTTCTTCGACGCGCCGAGCGACGAGGAGGAGGACCGCGGCGTCTGGCAGCCCGGCCGCGTCGTGCAGCGCGGGGGCCACGTCTTCCAGGACGACGTCGAGTACAGCGATATGTGTTCCCAGCGCGCGGCGAACGGCTACGATTCGGGCATGGGCGAGATCTTCCGCCGTGTCGCGGCGATCACGCCCGTCGGCAGCAATCAAATCGAGGCGCCAGACGCCATCGGTGCGCTGTTGTGAGTGATAAGTATATGTTTATAAAGCCGCCTAGAAAGCGACAACAACAAGTTTCATGCGCCGTCCGACGGGTCCTCGTCGATGGGCAGCCGGTCGGGCTCGAGGTCGACGCGGTCGTCGGCCGTGATCGCGTGGTCCGCGGCGAAGGCGCCCTTGAGGGTTTGCTTCTGTTTCGCCGCGTGCTCGCGGAAGGCCTCCTGGAGCTTCTTGTACAGCGCGCGCGCGGGCTTGTACTGCGGGTCGAGGCCGAGGGCTCTAAGGACGCAGTCCTTCGCCCCGTCCAGGTCGCCCATGGCCAACAAACAGCGCGACGACCGAGATAACGCTTTCACGTGGAGGTCGGGGTTCGGGGCTTCCCGATCCTGCCGCTCGGCCGCCTCACTCCCTCGAGAGCAGGGCGGCCCACAAACCTTGGCGTTGAAATCCAGCGCTTTCCGGAACTGGCCCAGCTCCAGGTAGCACTGCGCGATGTTCCCGCAGGCGATCTGGTCGAGCCGCGTGAGTTGCTGGGTCTCCGTTTCCGCGTACTGAAACTCCCGGGACGCGTTCGCGCCCATGCCGCCGTATTGTCTAGCCTCGCCGGAAGGAACCCACGTATAAGCTCGGATGCGTGCGAACCTTGTAATGGCTTTTTTATAATCCCCATTCTTGAAAAATTCATTGCCCTTGGCCTTGATCTCCTCGGCCTTCGCGAGCAGCGCCGCGGCGCCCATGCCGCCCTCGGTCATCTTTTCGCCCAGTGGCTCGCGTCGACCGCGCGACCCGCTGGAGGCACCCCTAAGCCGTTTCTAGCTCGCTGCGACGGCGTCCGGCGCAGCTTAGCTTTGCTGGCGCCAAAGATAAAGTGGAGTGCTGCGGCAGGAACGGATGCGCACTCGTTGCACGAAGCAGCGGTTTGAATAATGCGATCAGCGATGCTGCGGCACGGCAACGCCGTCTCCAACGCGCGTCGCACGCAGCGCGGCCCCCCCCTCCAGAGGCCTCGCTTTGACCCCGCTAGCGGCCCCGCGCGCGCCGGCCTGGCAATGGTCGAAGCACAGTTCCACGCGGTTCCGGAGCCCTCGAATGTCGGCTCTTTTCCTTGTCACCGGCACGGCGTCGCCGCGGACATGCGCGGTGGCGCGGTGACGCCCATCATATTGCGAGCACTACTGTTCGAGCGAAACCGCATCGGCCTCGTCGTTCGTCGTCTTCGCCCGTTGGACCGCAACCACTCCACGCCATCGACGCAGCCGCTCGCCACTCCACGCCATCAACGCGACTAACAGAAAGCAAATTACCGCCCCCCGTAGTGCCCGCCCCCGCCGTAGTGGTTCCTCTCCCGTTGCTCGAGCATGCGCTTGTCGTACATGCGCGCGTCCCTGCCTCTCAAATCGGCCCGATTCCTTCCTAATATACCTTCATCGGCACCCTTGGCCTGCATCTGATTTTTGGCCGACTGCGGGCAGTCCCTCGACCAATGACCCTTCTCGCCACATCGGAAGCAGGTAGCCTGGGACCGGGGAATGTAGCCCTTCGTGTTCAGCGTCCGCAAGTCCGAGATCGGGACCGACTCGGCCAACGTGCCGCCCCATTTATCCCTAATCTTCTTCTCCTCCTTCTCCTCGTCGGTCATGAGGTCCCAGGGCTTCTCGTCCTTCTTCTCGTCGGCCTGCGCGCCCGGCAGCGACTTCATGTCCTTCCACCAGGACGGGTTCTTCTCCTGGTCGCCGGGCTGGTCCGGGTTTTCTCCCGCCGCGCGTCTTCTCTGTTTCTCGGCCTCCCAGGCGGCTAGGCGCTGCTTTCTCTGTTCTTCCGCTTCGGCTCGCCGATCCTGCAGCGTCTTGAAGCCCCTTGCTCGTAACTTGTTAATGACCCAGTCGTAGTCCTCGGCGTACACATCAGGATTCTGGGCCGCGGCGTACGTCGACGGCTTGTAGGTCGGGGGGCTCGAGTAGGAGGCCATGCTGCTGTTTCAGTGAGGGGGGCTCAGACCGAGTGCTGGGCCAAGGCGCGCAGCGAAAGTGGCAGCGACGGCTGTAGCGGTGTTGAGGCGTTCACGAGACGCGCTGCAGCGGTTTTTATTGCGCCCGCGGCTTGCTTTTTGCCTCCGTCGTATGGTGGTAATTAGCTAGCGGCCTGTAAGACACTAGCACGACAGGCACTCCGTTTCCCGTTTCGTTTCTCAGAGGATCGAGTTCGGGCACCCGTGGGGAAGCCCTCGACTTGGTGGAAGGCTGGTTTGACGGCTCTTCCAAGCGCCGTTTCTGCCGCGCGGCCGCATTTTATTTGGGAGCGCCGTGCGCACCCTACGCGCCGCCACCGGGGCGCGGCAGCGCTGAGCGCGGCGCGACCGCAGCTCTTACCGTTTACGTCGGCTTTTCAGCGGCAGAAATGCCGCCCTTGAGGCCCGAGATGCGAATCTCTAGCCTGATCACGGCGTGCGCGCTCCTCGCCGCGGCGCCTGCGCACGGCTTCCGCCTCGGCGCCCTCATCACGCGCGCGCGCGCGCCCAAGCCGCTCCAGAAGCCGGACGCGCGCAAAGCCTGGCTCGACGCGGCCGTGGTCGGCCCGCTGCCGGCTTTGGCCAATCCACCGTGGCTGGATGCAGCCTTGCGGTTGGCAAAGCGCGACGCGGAAGCGTTCGTGCCCGAGCTCCACGCGACGCTCACCGACACCGTCCACGCGTCGCCGGGCGCGACGCTCAAGGACGTCTCGGCGGCCGTCTCCCAGCGCGCGGCTGCCTGGGCCGAGACGCGCGCGCCCTTCGCGCGCTGGACGGCGGCGCACTACGCCCGGCCGCTGGGCGTGGCGATCGACGCGCCCCAGCTCGGCGAAGCATTGGAGCCGCTCTACGAGGAGTAGATGACGGTGTGGAAATCAAATTTCAGACGCCCACGCCATCGACGCGACGTTGTCCTTAATACAGGTACCAGACGGGACGGCTCGCGCGCCGCAAGCCGCTCAAGGCGCTCGCCATCTTCCTCAGAGCGGGCGTGATCCGCGCCGCCGCGGCGGTCTCGAAGGTCTCGGCCGCGCGCCCGCGCCGCCCGCGCGGCCGCACGCCGCTTGTGCGCAAGGCGCGCCGCTCTTTGCTCCCGGGCCTCCTCGACGACGTCGCGGCGGCGCTGCCGCCGACGCCGGCGCCGCCGGCGGGCCTCGGGGACGCCTGTCGCCGCCTCGCGGAGAACACGTTCGTGGGCTACGCCGCCGACGGCCTGCCGGTCGCCGGCTCGCTCGACGTAGCGGCCGTCGCCTCGAACCTCTGCTTCTAGATCGTCCCGCGTTCGGCACAAGGCCGCCGCGTCACGCTCTCCAATGCCTACCCGCATTCCTCTTTGTAACTGTGTTACGCCCATATATAGTACCGTCGCGTCGATGGCGTCAGGGGAGAGCGACACCCGCGGGCGACGAGAACCCGCGGTATGTACGAAAGGAATTATTATGCAGAGGAAAGCCTTCATATCTCGACGGCGCCAAGGCCTATACTCAACGCCAAGTATTCGTCGCGCTGCTGGCCCCAACTCAACTGCGGTAGCCGCGGCGAGTGATTGGACGAAGACGGAGAACCGAGCGAAGACTCGTCCGACGACCGCTCGCGCTCCTCCGACCTTGAGCGCGCCGGAGGAGTCAACGGAGCGAGCAAGGGCGACGGCGGCGGGCCCATGAGGGGCTGCCCGCCCCTTCGCGCTCCCGTGGGCAGCCAGGGCGTGCTCTCCTTGGATATTCGTGGTCTCACGGGCTGGAACGCGCTATGCCTCGACCCGAATTCGACGACCTTTGTCGGCTGTGTGCTGCTGCTTCCTTGCTCCAGCGACGCCATGGTCTGCAATTCGTAGGATCCTCCACACCGTTTGATGGTGCGTGTGTGAGATCATCAAGCTTCGTAGGCTAGTAGGCTTATACCGTTTTCGCCACGCATCGGTCGTACTGTCGACGTGTCGCGTTGTATTGGGTGGGACCCCTCGGGACGTGTGTAATTTCTAGCGTTGTAACACACTAGCGAGCTGTTGCAAAAAACGCCGCCTCGTTTGGTGCGCCGCGCGAGCCGCTGCGCACCCACTGGAACTGAGAGCGCAGTCCATTACAGTACTGAGCTTCAGCGCGGCGCCTACGGTCGAGCCCCGACGTGATTAAGACCGACAATGACCACCATGGCGCCTCCGCCGCCCGCGGGCTCGACCCCGGAGCCGCTGCGCGAGATCAAGCGCCAGCGCCGCGAGAGGCTGGCCAAGCCCGACGAGAACCTCGGTAACGATACGGTCGAGAGCTACCTCATGAAGCAGCGGGACCTCATCCTCGCGGAGATGGACGGCCTGACGGGCCGGCTCGTCGCTGACCACCACGACGCCGTCTCCAAGGCCAAGGAGGCGCTGCGGCAGGAGTGCCCCGCGGCGAAGCCGATCGCGGGCCCGCGCGCGGTGACCATGGTGGCGACGACGGGCCCCCACAAGGGCATCGCCTTCAAGATGACGGTCGGCGCGGCGGCCTGCTTCGTCGGAAGGTCTGGCGGCAAGAAGTTCCGCGAGAAGGGTATCAGCCTGCCCAAGGACAACGAGGTCTCGACGACGCACGCCAAGATCGAGCTGAAGAACGACGAGATCGTCCTCGTCGACGTCGGCTCCACGAACGGCACGTCTATCGACGGCGAGCCCATCGAGGAGGGCAAGCCGCACCCGCTCGCGGCCGGCAACACGGTCGTCTTCGGCGCGTCGACGTTCACGGTCAGCGAGATCAAGGCCGCGTGAGTTGCGTGCCACGGACTAGTTTACTAAGAACAAGACCTGTTGATACACGAACCATGCCCGCACGCTTGTATTGTGTGAGGAGGACAAGTGGGCGGCACGCTGTCGCCGCTAGCGCACAGAGATACTAGCAAGCATGCAAGCCGGCGCATGCCAAGGTTTTGAGCAGGCTCACAGCTAGCACAGATCGCAGTCGCGTCGATTAGTGGCAGAAAAGGCCCACCGGCAGCATTTCGCACCGCTCTCACTGCTTTCAGGCAGCGTTTTGCACTCCTGCAGGCTTCACAGTCACACTGCATCCAAGTCCAGCGAGGCTAAAAAGCGAGCACAGCTCAAAATGGCCTGCCAACGCGGCCTCGCGCTGATCACCGGCGGCTGCGGCGGCCTAGGCATGGCCTTCGCGCGCAGCTGGCTGCAGCGCGGCGGCAGCGTACGACTGGCGGACATGGTGTCGCAAAAGAAGGGCGACGAGGCGTGCCAACAGCTTGGAGGCAACACCACATTCGTGAGCTGCGACGTGACCGACAAGGAACAACTTGGAGAGGCCTTCGCCAACGCCGAGGACCTGTCATTGGTCATAAACAACGCTGGGATAGTAGCTCACGACGGCGCGGACC
The DNA here is from genome assembly GCA_918797485.1 of Pelagomonas calceolata. Lineage (NCBI taxonomy): Eukaryota > Pelagophyceae > Pelagomonadales > Pelagomonadaceae > Pelagomonas > Pelagomonas calceolata. The sequence goes on along the minus strand of CAKKNE010000003.1, from coordinate 1,898,718 downwards.
TCTTCGAGAACTGGGAGCCCATGATCGGTATTAATGTTGATGGTGTGGTAAATGGGACGAGGCTCGCTCTAGAAACCTTTGAAGGACAAAAACCCATCGAGGACGGCACTTCTAGAGTTATATTAAATGTGGGGTCCATGGCCGGGCTGATACCGACGACGGTGATGCCCGTGTATACGGCGACGAAGTACGCCGTCGTGGGCTTCACGCGCGCGATGCACGTTGCAGCCTCCAAGCGCTACGATCCATCAATCAAAAAGAATGTTCCGACGGGCATCCGCGTGCACGCCGTGTGCCCGTCCTTCGCCGACACGGGCATGGTCAACGCCGACACGTTGGCCAAGGACCCGCGGAACAAGCGGACGGTCGAGTTGTTTGGAGGGCTGCTGACGCCGGATTTCGTAAGTGAAGCGGCGTTCGAGAAATGCGTGGATGACCCCGCCGCCCGAGCTATTTTGAGGGTGACGCCCGTCGACGGCGTCAAGTTCGACGAGCCGGGGGCGCATCCTGTGGAGAAAGCGGTGAGAAACAATGCCATCCGGGCGGACCCCTGGGGGACGCTGAGGAAGATCATGGGGAGTAAATAAAGCTAAAGATAAAACTTATCGGTCGCCCTGGCCCTTGAACTCGGAGAGCTCTTTCAAGCGCGCGTTCACTCGCGAAATCGCGCCTTTCAGCGCAATCGGATCGACGGACAACCCAGCACCCGGATTCAAACTCTCAGCGCCCAACCACGTGCCGTTCGCCGCGCCGAATAAAGCGAGGTGCCAGTCGCAGCAGGGACCGTCCGGGCCGCCCGTCGGGCAGTTCAGGCAGCCGTCCGGCGACTCCGAGTCGTGCGGGCGTTTTATGGTGACGAAGCCCGTGGCTGGCCGAGCTAACAGGGATAAATCTAAGGCGCCACCATCAACGGCAATAATAACCCGCGTGCTGTCGAAGAGATCCAATTGCTCCTTGAGGGGCATGTGGTCCAGGATCACTAGATCGGCACCGACGCTCGTCGCCAGAGCCTTCGCGTCCGGGATGACCCTAGAATGCAACCTTTGAATCAGCAACGCTTTTCTAGGACGCGCGCCGTCGTCGGCCGGTAAACCCAGCAGCTGCCGCCCTCGTTTCGCGAAGGCGCGGTGCACCGGCGCGAAGACGTGCGGCTTGTCCCGGTACTGGTTCCAGTCCAGCGACCCGCAGCCGACCACGAAGCGCGGTATCCTACATATAGACCCGCGCGGGCACAGCGTCGTCTCCAAATGGCGTCGATAGAGCGGCTTCTCATTCACTACAGACGCCAGCCAGCCGTCGGTAGCGAAGGCCGGCCGCTTATCCGTTAGGTGGAGACGCCACGGCTCACTTACCAAATTGAGGAGGGACATCGCCCAGTACGCCGCGAGAGCATAGGACGTCAAAACATGACCGGGATGCAACTGGTCGTCACCTACTCTTTCAAGGGCAAACAACAGCTCGACGGACGCGTCCCGCGCCGGAACACCTAGACTTGAACGCATATCATCAAACGCCTGGCGCGCCAGTCGTTTCGGCTCAAAGACAGGAGAATCGGCAGAAGGCGCCAGTCTTAACCGGGGCAGCCACCTTGTTTGATTCATTTCCACGTAGCCGCCGGGCTGGCCCTCGTCGGTGATTTTCGCGATGTGGTCGCCGTCGTCGTGCAGGATCAGGAATTGGCCGTTCAGGACGTACACGTTCTCGAGGATGCAGGTCGTGGTCTCATTCGTACTGGGATCGACGGAAGCGCACTGTTTGAGGGACGTGGCGGGCCAGTCGTTCCTCCGCGGCGGGCTTCGAGCCGACTTGAGCGCCGCGCCGGCCATGGCTAACGCGCGGGCAGCTCCTGCTCCATTACCTTCGACGTCGCCGCGCTCGATAGCTAAAGCAGCAGCAATAGCCGTCTCGACGCGTTTTGTCGAGTCGTCGTGCCGCCGTCGCTCCTGCGCGTGGGGGCAGGCGCCGGCGCAGGGCGGCCGCGCGCCCGCTACTCTGAGAACTTCTCGGAGTCTAGCTGCCAACGCTTTCTCGCACGGGGCTACACCAGCACCAGGTGCTGATATTCGAGCACACTCCAGAGCAGCTAAACTATCAACATCGTCATCGCCATCGAAATACAAGGCCCCAAAGTTGTGCCGCCAGCCGCTCGCCGTGCTCATGGAGATGTCCTGGCGGTGGCAGTGCTCGCTCGTGACCAGCAAATCCATGCGGTACGGCGCGACGTCGCTGTCGCCGAGCGTGAACCTATATCGCCCTCGGAACGCGTCGACGATGGCCGCCTCGTTCTCCTGCAGGTCGCAGTCCTCCGCGAGCTTTTGCGTCGCCCGCACGAACGAGTCGCCGGCGGGGACGCTCAGCGTGAGCACGGAGCTGTCCTGCGCGTGGCGCTCCCACCAGGCCCTAATGGGCGTGAGGGCTGCCAGCAGCAGCCCTAGGCGGGGCATGGCGCCGGGCGTGGCGGCTGCCCCCAATAGGCGTCAAATGCCCGGGCTTGCGTCCGCAGGGCAGCCGGTGGCGCTACTTATTTTTCGCGTGTGACTTATCGCGGCCCGCAGCCTTGCAGCCGGCTGCCGCATCGGTGAGCCATCATTACGCTCATCGGACATCCCACGGCGACGACGAGAGACCGCCCCGTACAGTAGCGAGCCGCTAATTTGAAGTGTGGCGCCGCTCCGCGGGCGAGGGGCCGCCGGGGAGCGGTATTCAGGTCTCGGGAGCTGTCGTGGGAGCGTCACACTACACCACACGGAAAGACGCGCGGCGCGCCGACGATGAACCCAGGAGTAACAGAAATATATATAACGAACCCACGAGGTTTCTCTGGACCGCAAGAGACACGTTCGTTCAATCAACACAGGAAAGTTACAAAAAGGACAACTACTACCGCTGCGGCGGCAGGTGCCGCGCCGTCGCCGTCGGCGAGCCCGGCGACTCCGCCAAATCCGCGACCGTCAGCACGAGGTACGTCGTGCGCTCGAAGGCCGCGAGGCACGCGGCCGAGACCAGCGTCCCCAGCGCCAGCATCAGGAACGAGCCCCACTCAAAAAGCGGCGCCGAGGCGCACCGCGGCGCGCCCCAGGGCAGAAAGGCGACCATGTTCAATACAAACGCGACGACGTGGAAGCCGTACAACGCCAAATACCGCACGACGGACCCGCGGTGCTGCCAGATGTGCATGAGCGTCTCGGAGTACGCGTCCGACCGGACGACGCGTAGCAAAGCGACCTGCAGCGTGAGCCAGACCACAAATATTGGACGTAGTGTATCAGGCTCGCGCCCGCACTGATCCACAAAACCTTGCGTGGCGTACGCCCTTAGCTTAGAACAGGCCACATACACCAGTAAAGCGTCGGCGCAGACCCGCAACACGGCGCGCCGTAGTCTAGGACCGTCGTGCCAGACGCACGCTCCAAATTCCGTCACGTCACAAGGCGTCCGCGTCCCGGCGTCTAAGGCCGTCCCGCACGCCGGGCAGCTTCCGACGTCCTCATCTCTTACATCAGAGCCCAAGACGGGCCTTACGATATTCTTCTCGAGGCACCTTCTATGAGCCGCCGACGCGCGGCCGCAGCGCGCGCACGGCGCGAGCCGGATATCTTCGAGGTTCGCGATCGCGTCGACGTCGCCGCACCGGCAGCATCGTAATAACGGCGCTCCTCTATCCCGCAAGTAGCACGCGAACTTCCAGTCCAGCGTGCCTCTATCTTTATGTCTTCGAGGAGGCAGACCCGCTCGAGGTGACACAATGGCGACGTCCTGCTGCGCACACGGCTCGACGGCGGCCAGCTGTTTTAATCGTTTCCTCCATCTCTGGGGAGTGGTGTAGGCGCTGCACCACTGCGGCGCTTTCGCAGTAGAGGCTAATGCACCTAGATCGCGCGACACGAGATGGCGCTCGATGCGCTGCCAGACGTCCTCCGGGGCATCTAACACAGTACCGGTAGAACGCGTATCAACGGATAACGACTCGAGCTTCCGCAGGTACTTCGACGAGGACCGCTTATGTACTGGAGTACCACCGCCGAGCGCCAAAGCTAACCCTTGCAGGAAGACGCCGACCCAGCCGCAGGCCGCCAAAGGCATACTACCTTCCCGCGGCCTTAACACAGCTAATAACGCCGCTAACACCGCAAACGACCACGCGGCCAGCGACGCCGTGTGCGCGAACGGCTGCGCGCGCTTGTTCATGAATTGTAAGGGTGCGGCGAACAATGTCGATAGTAAGGCACAAACAGCTAAGAGAGGCGCGTAGTGCCCGCGCGTGTGCTCCGCCGCATGTAGTAAGAGCGCTCCTAAGGCTGTTGCGGACGGAGCCGCTACTATCGGTAGTGCTTTCACGAGCAATGCATGACGTTGTTTCCTCCGTCGCATGATACCACCGTCCGCGTCCAAGGAACACCCCAGCGCCACGGGCTCGTCTTCTTCGTCTGTGGTCATCGCCGTCCTTCTTTCCGCTGCGGCACTTTCTAACGCTTGGGCCGCGGCTCTCAGTAGGGCGCGACTGGCGGGCGTCTTCGCCGTCTCCCTTAAAACATACAAGTCTTCCGCGGCAGCATCTAAATCATCAAAGGCAGACGCAGCACACTTAACATGCCAGAGCTCCCGCGGCTGCTCCTCTGACTCATCCTGAGTGTGCTCAAACAACGACACGGAGGCTACTAACACACCAGCAGAGATCACGGCGAGGGGCGAGGCGAAGGTGCCCAGGGCCGTGTTTTTGGTCACGACCGTAGCACCGGAAAACAGCAGAGAAAAGGCGTACATCATCCACCCACAACCTTGCGTGATGACGAAAGTAGAGCCTCCTTCCCCGACCATGAACAGGCGGTAGTGCGCTATATTTCGGGACGCGCCCACATGCGCCAATACGGGAGCCGCATGGGCCAATAGTGTAGCCGTCACATACGCCGCGGGCGCGCCTGTGCCCATGATCCACTCGTCCGGGAAGACGGGCGTGTAGTAGCCTATCAACGCACATAAGATAAACAACCTTGCTACAACTAACGACGACGGCGTTTCCATGCTCGCCTTGACTTGCTGCGACCCATCAAAGTAATCTAACGACGACATCAGGGCCGCATTAGCCACGCCGCCCACACTACACATGGCTAAAGGCCCTCCTTTTACATAGGCCACCGACGTCGGCCCGACCGCCAATAGCACGTCGCAGAGGACACCGACTAAAGTCCAGGCGCAGGCGTGCAGCAAAACGAAGCGCGGGCCGCCTCGAAACGGCATCCACGGCGCGTAGTGTTTTCTCACCAAGGGCCCGTGCACCGCGTGCGTCGTGAGAGCCGCTAGTCCCAGACAGCCGCAGGCCGAAATCACTAATGCTGGTGCTGCTCTTTTACCAAGAGATATAGAGAGCGTCCGGTCCGCCAGAGCTGACAGAGCGACGGCCGCGCCGACGAGCATGCCCGACAGCGCCGACAGTGCCGAGTTCTTCTCGCCATGTGCTAAAGTTTCTTGGGTCGTCGCTCGAAAGCGGTCTATGCTCACATTGAGCGTGAGCTGCGCCGTCGCCGCCGCCGCGCCCAATACGAGCGCGGCGCCCGGCGGCGCCAGCAGAGCCCTGTCGAAGTTCATGAACGACACCAAGAAAGCACACAGCGTCGACGCGTGGAGCATCCAGCCGGCCGCCTGCATGACGACGAAGCCCGCGCCGCCCGCGAAGGGCTGGACGTACTTCCAGTGTAAAGGGTGGGCGTAGTGGCCCGCAACTAACGTAAGCATCGGCGCCCAGGCCGACGCTAATGCGGCCACGGCCAAGCGTAGTCTAGCTGCTTCTCTGTTGTTTCGTGTCACGTCTCGTTCCAGGTCGACGGTGAGGAGGAGGACCAGAGCGCTCAACCCGGCCGCCAAGGTGCGGATCTCGAACGCTTCGCTCCTTCGGTTTTGGGCCGGCGGCGTGGCCTTTCGCGGGCTTGTTCGCGGGCTTGCTGGCGGGCTTGGCATTTTATTTTGTGCGGCCGCGTCGTCTCTTGGTTCGCGCGGCCTGGTTTTTTGCCTTTGCAGAGGCAAGGCGTGTAGAGAGGATTACTCCGCCTCTCTCGGGCAGGGCTCGCCCAAACTGCGGGAGTAGATGGCTCGCAGCCTATTGCCCCCCCTCGCGCCTCGTTTGTGCCTTGGCAATATCTATTGCGGCCGATTTGTGTCCGCAAGCTCGAGCTGCGCGATTAGCTAGCGGCTTGTAAGACACTAGCAATCCAAGTCCAATTGCTGCGCACGGCGCACGTGAGGCCTATCCGACCCGCCCGAGCCGCCAACGCATCTCTTGGAACGTACAGTCGCTGGCGCCGCCATCGATTACAACTCTTAGCTGCGCTAGCTTGCTCCCTTTCAAATTGCCAGCATTGGCAGCGTTCCGCCGCGCGCGCATCAATCGATTCTGCGACCAAGCAGCTATGTCTGGCTGTAAGAAACGCGCCGCCGACGCTGCGGCAGCAGCAGATGCGACCATCGCTGCGTTTGGCGACTCGAAGCGCCCGAGGACCAGCAGCCGACCGACCTTCTTATTTTGTAAGCCTAACCAACAAGTCGTGGAAGTGCTCTCACGTATCGGCCGCGTCGTGACCTTCACGGATTTCAAAACGTGGCCCAACTCCATGCCCAATAACATAAAAAAACTCCAGGCGGCCGCCATAAATGCGTCGACGGAGGGACCAGTCGTGCTCGTCGGCTCGAGCTTCGGCTGCCGCATCGTGGCCGGACTCCTCAAGCAGCGCGGCGCCGCGTGGCGCAACTGCGCAGTCATGGTTTCGTACCCGTTGTATGGCGACAACGCGCGCTCGGACCGCGTCGCGGCGCTGCGAGAGGTAAATGCCGATGCGGCACTGCTCTTCCACAGTGGCTCTAGGGACGAGTACCTCGACCGCCGCGGCTGGCGCGGCCAGGACGTGCCGACGGGCCGGGCCGCCCTCGAGGCTGTGGTCTCGTGCAATGCCACGTACTCCATCGTCGACGGCGTGGGCCATTCGTCGTGCGGGTCACGCAGAGCCAAGGATCAGCTCCAGGCAGCTATAGAGAAGCTTCTCCGCGACGACGACGCCGCGCCGGCCGCGGCGCCCTCGGCCACCGACCGGGAGGCTGAGCGGGCCGCGCGCCTGCGTTTCTTCGAGCCCCGAGGGGCCGCCGCGCCGGCCGCCGCGCCCGCGCCTGCCACCGCTCCGCCAATGGCGCCCGCCGCGCCCGCCCCGCCGCCCTCGATCAAGGAGATGAAGGAAACCATCAGGAAAGCCGGCCTCGCGACGGCCGACCTCCTGGAGCGGCCGCATGTCGAGGAGCGCTACAAGAAGGCGCTCGCGCGGTTGGCGAAAGTCGTCGACCTGACGGTGTGAAGAGTGCACTAAGCTGATTGTGATAAAGTTACTGCTCCTTGTCGAGAACACGTGGATCGTCACGTGGGTCTAGGCGTAGGTAATTTTGCTCCGGTTGCCTAGTGTATTAAGTCACTAGCAAGCAGCTAGCAGCAAAAAAACGCTCGTCTCGGCTGTGTGCCGCGGGCGCCGAGCCCGCAAGGAGGCTAGGATAGAAAAAATGATTTTTAGAAAAAATTCAACAATATGGGCAACACCACACGGGGTAGGCTGTTGCTTTCTGGCGTTCTGCGCGTGTACGCAGCTCCTAGCCAAGCCGCGCGCGCACAGGCGCGTGGCCCGCGTCCTACAGCCAAGGTCGCCTGCTTGCGAAATTTTTAGCCGCGCGCGTCCGCGGACGGCGCTGTTTGCGCTATCAGACTGTTGCTCCTCTGAGCCGCGGCCATACACGAGAGAGGCAGGAGAGAGAGGCCCAGATCACGAACCTACCACGCCCGCAGGTCGCGCGCCGCCGTCGTGGGCCGCGTCGCCCTCTCGACAAGCATATACCAAGACGCGCGCGGACCCGTAAAAAATGGGCGCCATTCAGGGCAAGTTGGTGAAGGTCAGCATACCTGTGTTGAAATAGATTTTCGACGTCGACGACGTGATGATGACGTCCCGCGCAGGTGCCTACTCCCAAGGAGGTAAAATCGGAACTCGAAGGCAAGTTCATCGACGTCGTTCGTTCGCCGTGGCACAAGAAGCGCTACAAGGTCCTGGGCTACGACTCAGACACCGACCTGTACACGTGCGCCCCGACGAAAGTAGAAGGCCCGCTCGAGCACATCAAACTGAAGGCCGAGAACATCACGGTCTATGTGGATGTGATCCCGGTGGAGGAGTCCTCCGAGTCCGAGGGCGATCCCATGTCCGAGGACGAGGAGGACGACGACGACGACGAGGAGGAGGAGGAGGTGTCTGCGCCGTTCACGGCGGAGGACGTCCGAATGATGAAACAGCCTGAATTGCGGGCGCACTGTGTTACTTACGACCTCAAACGGGACACAGTGCCCAAGATGAAGGAAGCGCTGATGAACAAATTTGGACTCAAAGGGTCCAACCTCTCCGATCATCAGCAGAAGGTCGAGGAAAAAAGAAAAGCCACGGCTGCCTTCTTCCAATTACCAATTGTCGTGGCCATCATCTCTACAATTAGCAATTTCAATCCCAAGAACCCACGCCATGCGGAACTCTTCATGAAGGAGTACCGCAAGAAGGAGGGTAAAGGTACGGCTCGGAGCAGAAAATAAACTTGAACGTGATGCGGTCGCCGCGACGCGTCGACGCGGTCTTTGGAGCGTCTGCACGCGTCGTGAGACGCGGTCGTCGCGACGGCCTTCGACGTGGCCGCCGTGATGCCGTCGAGCGGGTCGCGAGAATATTGTGATTCGTGAGACGCGGTCGTCGAGACGCGTCGGCGCGGTCGCGAGAGCGCCCACGCACGTCGCGAGAGCTCCGGCAACGCTTCTTCCGCGCGCAGGTCCTGCCGAGTACGTGGACCCCGTGTCCATCAACGGCCAGTTGTGGAACGTTCGCTTCCATAGTAGAGATAGGAATCTGATTCTAGAGCGGGCCAAGGAGCGGCGCGAGGACATGTCGCCCGAGAAGCGCCAGGCGAAAAGAGACGCCGTCAACAACTATCATGAAAGGGTCACGAAACCGAAGCGGGCCGCCGAGGGCAAGCCTTTACGCAACGACGGTGCTAGTGGTGGAAACAAGGCCTCCCAAGCTTTGAAGTGGCCGTTCCTTATCTACCTTACTGCCATGTGCCAGGCAGGCCAGCATGCCAAAGCCTACGACCATTTGTGGGCCGTCTTCACTCAGGGCGGCCCGTCTACTTTTGATCCAAAGGACCCCGCTCGCTGTGGCTCGCGCAACACGCGGGTCGCGGGCTGGGTGATGCAGCTCGTGGCGGCCTTTACTCAGAACTTGGCTTTAAGTGTTATTGACGGAGAAGGCCCTTCTTTTGGCTTGATTGCTCTTTACTATGAGATTGGTATGTGCTTTGGTCCCGCCCGGGCCTGCTACGACCAGCTCTTCACTAAGCTTTTGTCGTCGCGGGGTCTTCCGAAGTTTTGTCGCTTCGACAATGGCAAGACGCGCAAGTACCGCACTCCCCTAGCAGACAATCGCGCCGACGAACTCCAGAAGTTCTTAGATGAATTAGAGGCCTACCTCAAGCAGAAGGGCGGCTCCATCCTGGGCTACTGGGGCGGTGGAGAGAAACATTTTCTGGACGCTCATCTTGATGACGCTCAGTCTTTTACTGTTATGAATCTTCTGGAAGCGATCCGCTACATGCTCGACCTCGAACTAAATGGCGCCGTCCCGCGGGGCCACCCCCTATTTAATTGCCGCGACGGCGTCTGCCTTTCTACCGAATGCATTGGACCCGTGTTCTGCGGCCACATCAAGCAGACCCCGACTTTCAAGGCGCACCACGGAGGCTATGACTCCGTCGTGACGCGCGAATTTGTTATTGGCCTTTGTGCGGCGGCTGAACGCGCGCGCCTCGGAAAGGCGGACCTCACGTGGAACGGCAAGGTGTTAGATGTGGCGGCGGTGCGCGCGGGCTGGACGGCGGGCGAGGACACGGGCTACAAGCGGGAGGGTGAGCGCAAGAAGCGGGCCCGCCGCGGCAAGTGAGCATCACGGCCCTTCGTTTCTTAATTCGCCGAGCACACGTTGTCATTACATCATTTGAAGCTCTTACATATATATCATCCGCGACGTGCGCTTCACGTCGTCGCGACGGCACAAATAGTAAAGTGCCAGCAGCCCAGCCGTTCGTGCTGCCGCTCATAGCTGCCGCGTCGGGCCTTCGTCGTTGGCGCTGAGCATTACATAGAGCGGAGGATGCCGCGTAACATCTATATTATACATCGTACCTGGTACGCGCCGCGTCGATGGCGTCGTCGCGTCGACGGCGTGGCGTCGGCAACGCGTCCCGTCAAGTTCGTCACGGTCATCTAGTTCGTCGCCGCGACATGCCCACGCGTGTACGGCGGCTGAGATAGTCTGCCGCGGAGCTATCTTAAAATACACTAAGTAGTTTTGGTTTAACTGTGTTTATATTACGCGTGGCGTGTTGAAGGGTGATGTAAGTGTATACTAGAAGTAGGAAGGGTATAGGATAAGGGGGGCGTATTTCGCCCTATTTATCGCTCCTTGTCGAGAACACGTGGATCGTCACGTGGGTCGTCGTTGGGGCTGAACCCGGCGAGTGCTCGGGTGACGATTCGCGTCGTCAGGAAGTGGGCGCGTAGATCTCCCCATGCGGCGCTCATCGCCGGCCGCGTCGTGTCCGACTCGACGTCGACAGGATTTCCATTGCCCACCTTCAGCTTCGCCCATGGCGAGGAGCAGGGCGGCCCGCAGCCGCAGAAACAGAGCCAGTAGAAAAACGAGGCACCGACGCGGACGACGACGAAGCCCAGGATCAACCCTAAAGCAAGCGAGGTAGCTGTTACCTGTGTGGTCGAGCCGACGTCGCGTCGATGGCGTGGAAATTATCGAGCCAACGCGCGTCGATGGCGTGAAAATTGTCGAGCTGACGTCGCGTCGATGGCGTAAAAATGACACGATTAAGTTCCACACGAGCCGGCACCATCAGATCGCTAAACACGTTGTTCTGCAGGACGTAGCTTCCCTCGACGACCGCGAGCTCCGGCGGGTAGATGATGCTGAACCAGAGCTTCGCGATCATCGAGCCCGGCACGAGCTGGTAGACGGCGGGCATGAGCGTCGCCCACACCGACAAGTCCTGGGCGCCGACGATCGCCTCGACTAAGGCACTTTCTTCGCCCTCCTCGAACACTACTTCTGTCGTCGACGTTGTTGGGTCCAAGACGTCGTTGACGCGATCTTTTAGTTTCGCGGCGAGCTGCAGCTTCTTGAGTTCTGTCGCCCGCCCGAGACCGCACACGTGGAAGATCCTCGTGAAGCTCGTCACCAAATTGGCGGCAAAACGGTCGAACGCCGACTCCGCCGTCCCGTCGCTCATCATCCGGTTGTAGTAGGGCCGTCTAAATCCGTTGTCCACCACGTAGGATAACAAGCAGGCCGTGATCACGGACGCGACGGCTCCGGCCACGTTTGCCGTCGCCGAGTCCATGTTGTCCCGCGCGTGGTTCTTCGCGAAGTGCCGAAAGACCTGGTACTGGGCCTCGTAGGCGGCGAGCTGCACCGTGAGGCCCCGCCAGTAGTCCACGACCGGGAACCGGTACTGCATCAACGCCGCCAAGGAACACGCCAGATACAGGGGTACGCGCCACCACTGCTGCTGGAGGTTGATCCTGCCGCAGTGCGCAAAACTTCCATCCCACCTTGCATTAGCGTCCTGGAAGGTTATCACCATGCCGAAGGACGCCCCGAGACACAAGACAAAGGTCTTGACGGAGACGGCGATGAACCGGGTCACTCCAGTTTCTAATTCCCCTGCAATGATCTCCAGCAGACCAATCACAAAAGCCGTCCCGTAGAAGAACCAATACAACGTCCCTAAAAAAATAGACGCCAGGCACAACTCGCCCCCGAAGTGCTGGTACGCCAATCCCCCAATTATGCCCGTCGCCGTGCCGACGACCGTGTCTTTCACCATGCCGCCCATGGGCCCGGCGCTGTCGCAGGCGACCTCGATGAGTCCCGTGACTATGCCGCAGACCGTCGTGACCCAGAAATCGCGCCAGTCGCCGCCAAAGAAAATGACGCAGCACGTGTTCGCGAGGAACGGGTAGATCACGAGTCGTCCCGGCGGCGCGCGGAAGAACCTTCCGGAGCACGCCGTGTGGTCGCCGCGCTTCACCTCGACTTGATATTGTAAGGCTCTTTCAACATCAATGTGCCCCGCCATGAGGGCCTCGGCGATGCGCGTGTACTTGTCCTGGAACTCCGAGTCGTAGTCGTAGGGCACCTTGCGATGCAGCTCGTAATTGCCCTCGTCGAGGCGGAATTCTAAGCGTAACACGCCGAGCTTCCAGGTCAAGCTAAGGTCGAAGCGGTCCTTGAGCTGCTGCATAATTTTCGACGTGAGCAACGTCATGTGCCACCCCCTGTGAAGCTCGACGGCCGTCCGGATCGTGAAGGCAACACATAAAGCGTACTTCCTATCATACTTCTCCGTCAGGTCGGCGACGACTCTCTGTAAATCCAGCGGCAGGTGATTGACGTCGAAGGTCCGGGACGACCGGGCGACCGCGGTGCGGAGCGACGGGAAGGAGTCGAGGCTCGGCGGTTCGCCCTCGGCGCCCGCCGGGCCGCCGCAATACGGCTCCGGGGCCAACTTCGCGACGTTCACCATGGCTTCTGCAAGGGCTGCCCCACCTTGTGGGCAGCAAGCAACCTCCCGCGCGGGCACCGCGGGGCTGCCGCAACGCTGCTAGGCAACGTGTCGGACGGAATGCGAACGACAGCCGTGCGCTGCTACGCAAATGGGGGCTTCGGGCAGCCTGGTTCTGCACCTGGCGCTGAGGGCAAAACCGCTGCAGTCTACAGTCCAGGCTGATTCGAGCGCGGCGGATCCAAAGCGATTACCCCGTCGCGTCGTCGACGCATTCGTGGACCGAGATGCCCCGCATCCGTTGAAAATGGCCACCAACGCGGCGCACGTTCGATAGCTGCCCACCAAACCATCGTCTTACTGGATTGCTACGCGCCGCGGCGACGACGCGCAGTGCAGTCAAGCGGTGGTACCAGCCGCAGGGGTCACCACTGACCTCCAAACGCTCCGCCGCGATCGGCTGGAACCATGCTCTCCCGGCGGAGGCTGCGCCGCGACGCCGCCGTCGCGCCGAGCGCCAGCGACGCGGCCGTCGGCGCGCGGCTCGCGGCGGCGCGCGTGCGCTCCCTGAACCTGGGGATGCCGCGCCGCCGCGACGCACACGCGGTGGTCGCCAGCCGCATCTGGGCCGCCTCCGTCGACGCCGAGGCCGCCGAGGTCGCCCGCGCGCGCCGCGAGGATCTTGAGGAGCGTGTGCGGAACGAGAAGCCCGCGGCGCCGAAAATTGATTGGAAAGCGCTCGAGGCCGCCGCGTCGGCCCGCGGCGACCTCCTGGCGGGCTGCGCGATCTGCCTGGGGCCCTTCTCTGGGTTTGAAGACGGGTCGACAATGTTGCTCGACTGCGCGCACGCGTTCCACGCGAGCTGCCTCGCGGCGCTCGAGCGGCACCTCGGTTTTGAAAATAGGAGGTGCGCGTTGTGCCGCCGACCGAATTACAATAAGCACGTGACGAAGCGGGCGGCGCTCGACCGGCGCGCCGCGGCGGCGACGGTCCTCACGGGCGCCGCGCGGGCCCGGCTCGCGGTCAAGCGGACCGACACGGCCCGCCGGGCCTTCTACGGCGCCGGCCGCGGCGAGGCGCGGGCACGTCTCGCCTTCCTCGCGCGCACCGTGCGCGCCCACAACGACGAGCTCGTGGGCGCGAGCGACGACGCGCTCGACGCGCTGTTCGCCGAGTCCGACGACGCGGTGGCGGCGGCGCGCGCGGTGCTGGCGGCGGCCGTGGCGCCGCCGCCGCGCCGTGATGCTGAGCCGGAACGGCCGTCCGACGCCGTCTGGGCGGCGGCGGAGGCACGCGCTTTGAAGCGCCGCGCCGAGGAGGAGGCGGTCTGCGCCGTGTGCCTCGGGCCCCTGCAGGCCTCGACGCTCCTGCCCTGCTCGCACGAGTTCCACGCGGCCTGCGTCGACGCGATGGAGCGCTTCCGGCCGGGCGATGCCGGCGCGGCGGCGTGTCCGACGTGCCCGGTCTGCCGGGAGCCGTACCGGGAGCGGCGATCTTCGTCGTCGGGGGCTGTTGCTAAAGTTGATGTTTCGTGATACACATTTTCATTTTTACAATCAACGGTGTGCGTGCCGGCTCACAACCCGCGGCGCTCCAGGGCCGCGAGACGTTTCTCCCGCTCGCTCATCCCGCCCGTGTCCTGCGAGGAGCCGAGCGCCTGACCGTCTCCCGCCACGCTCCACTTGTCTCCAGCGTGCTGCTGGATGAGAGCTCTCAGGCCATTCGGGTCGGCGCCTCGGAGCATCCCAACTTCTCGCTTGTCGCGAAAGATCTTAAAGGTAGGCATGGCCGACACCTGGCAGGCCGCCGCCGTTTCCTGATTCTCGTCGACGTCTACTTTAATAAAATCTGCTTGCGGAAATTCCGACGCCAGCTGCGCGAACAACGGAGCGATGCGTTGGCATGGACCGCACCAGGTCGCGGTGAAGTCGACCACGACGGCCTTACCGGCGGCGGCCGCCTCCGCGAGAATGGCGTCAAATTCTGCCTTCGTTGATGGCTGCTTCATGGTTGCTTGCTTGTCTGCAACGACCGGCGCGCGACCGGCGCGCGACGACCGCTTTTGTAACTTGGCTGCTGCCTGGTGAGAGGCGAGGCTGCAGGCTGTGTTGCGGCACTGGCCGCAGGCTTGCTATGCTTGCGCAGCGTCTGATTAGTGATTGGCGGGTGCTGCTTTGACCGGTAGCGGCTAGCGGCGTTTTTGGAGCAGACTCCAAAAAGTGTGAGCAGCCTCTCTGGCGCTGTTTTTGCTCCCCAGTGGCGCGACAGCTCACCACGCGCGAGACAGCGCATCGCAAGGGCTCCTCGCACAGCCTATTCGGAGCACTGTGCAACTCTAATGCACAGCAGCGTACTCGCAGCGCTGCTGGTAACTGCATCAGCGCTGCAGCCCACGAAGAAGATGTGGGGCACCGCTGCGTGGAATTGGGGCTCGGCCGTCGGAGACGCGCACGACGCCGCCGCGGAGCTGCGATCAAGTTTAAGCACCGAGGACGCGCGGCGCGATTATCTGATAGCGCTGCGCACGGGGCGCGTTTCTGAGGCGTCGGCGAAGCTGTGCTTCGCGTTGACGTGCCAACGCAGTGGCAGAGCGCTGCCGGCGCCCTTCAACGACGCCTACTCGGCCCTCGTTCGCGGAGAATACGAGAACGATGCTGGGTTTGCGGACCTCGCGGCGTGCGCCGCGCCCGGCGTCGACCGCTACAATCTCAACGTGCAGCTCTCCGTGAAGCCGCAGCGCTTGACCGAATTTTTGGAGATCATCGAGGCGAACGCGGTAAGTACTCTTCGCGAGCCGCGGAACCTGCGCTACGCCTGGGGCGAAAGCGCCACCGTACCAGGAGTCTACCACTTCCAGGAGAGCTTCGTCGGCAAACAGGGCTTCGACGAGCACTGTGCCGCACCCACGTTCACAGCCTGGGAGGCCTTCGCGGGTTCTGACCCCTTCACGGCCGAGCCGTCGGTGCAGTTCTACGTCCCGACGACGAGCGTCGCAGCAGACCACGCGCCGTGCGTCTGCGTCGCCGCGTTCCTGGCGGCGCTGGACTTCGTGCCGCGCGGGTGCTGAATCGAGCTTGCGACGGCGTTGTAAGTGTGATACTATAGACATCTTCTTGTTACATAGCTAGGGGGACGTGATAGACACAAATCAGAGCGGCCCGGCCACGACGTGCGCGCGGAAGCCGATGCGCTTGCGCGGTTTGTCGAGATCGGGAACCTTGGAGTTGTGCTCGCGGACCGCCTCGATGACGCGCGACAGGCGCGCCGGCGACGACGGCGCCGAGCGCGGACGAGGCGCCTCGATGACGCCATCCAATGAAGCCGCGTCCGGGTAGTACGACGCCAGGCAGACCAGCGTCCGCGCGTGGACCCAGAGCACGTGCTCGCAGACGACGCAGAAGGCCGAGAGCCAGTGAGGGCACCACTTTAACGGAAGCTGCATGCCGGCCACGAGGAAGGGCGCCGTCGCCGCCTCGAGCACGCACAGCGCGAGTCGCGTCCGGGCCAGGCGCGGCGCTTTAGCAAGGCCCAGCTTCTCGCGCTCATCGTCGACGGCGCAGCGGATGCTCTGGCCTAGCAACCAGGCGCCCCCGTACAGACCGCCGAGCACCGAGTGCTCGCGCGGGCAGGACCGGATGTCGAAGACCAGACAAAGAACCATGGAGAGCCAGCCGAATACTAAACCATATAAGGAGTAGACCCAGTACTTGTAGGCTTGTGGTGCCTTTGCTTTGTGTTGCTTGATGCGGTGGAAGAGCCGAGCTTCGAAGAGCGCGTGGCTCAGAATAAACAAGGGCCAGGCCCAGTTCGCCACGGCGGCGCCCGGTGCCGTCGCGACGTAGTCCGAGATCATCTGGTGCGGGAAAGCCACGGCGTCGTAGGCGACGATCACTGTTATAATGTTGGCCACGGAGACGCCGACGGCGCCGCTCAAGAGGAGGGCGCGCCAGGTCCACATTTTTTTTGTGCGGCGGGGTGCGTCGGTGATTTGAGAACGTCTGGTGGGCCTCAGGACGTCTTTTACCGTCGTTAGCGCAGCGGTTCAAAGCAGTTTCACACAATGAACTTTACTTGGTTCTCAGTACGGAGGTCGCTGTTACCGCCACAAAAATTTGTGAGCAGTGGTGCTATCGGGCTGACCCCCGTCGCGCCTTGGTTTGGTCTGAGGCGCGCTGGACGCCGAGTTTGAGGACAGCGGCAAACGAGATGAGTGACCGTGTCCAAGCTCCTCCGTTGAATATTCCGAATGAGAGCCGGTCATTGCGAGCCCACAGAAGCCTCAAACCCCCGTCTGCACACGTTGCTTCGACGAAAGCACCCATCCGAGGCTGCCCCCCCAAGCACCAACCCAATACCAAACAAGCAAGACGGGCCTGCCCCAGGACCTCTGCACGCAGCCGACCGACGCCTCCGACGCGCACAGCAACAAGAGCTAGTAGGAAAACCGTCGCTCTCGATGGGGCTGGAAGGCACAGCAGCAATTAGCAAGCTGCCAACCGAGGCCGCACCGCGGCGCGCCGCACCGGTAAGCACCGCAGCGCGCCCTCCCAGCCCGGCCCTCCCATCCCCCGGACGCGCGGCGGCCAACGCGCGCGCGCGCAGGCACACCCAACACCAGGCTCAGGAGGCACAACAACAGAATGCGCGCGGCGGTGATCCTGGCCCTCGCGGCGCTGCCCCCGGCGCGCGCGTCGGCCGCGACCTGCCACACCTACACGCCGGCGGAACAGGCCGACGCCACGCTCATGTGCGCGTCGGCCGTCGACTACGACTTCGCGGTGCCCGCGGGCTTCCACCCCGACGAGGCCGCCATTGCGTTGGTGAACGGCGACGACGCCGCCGAGAGCGCGCGCCTCCACGCGTCGCTGGATACGCCCTGCAAGGCGGCGCTCAAGAAGCTCGCCTGTCGCTGCCGGCGCCCCTTCTTTTCTTCTCTCCGCGCCGGCCCGCCCACACTCGAACTCGACGCGGTCGCGTCGATGGCGTCTTCAGGAAACCGGGTCGCCTCGACGACGTGCCGTCAGAGCGTCGACGCGTCGCGCGAGAGAGCCGCGGCCGTGTCGCGATGGCCTTGTACAAAACTCACAAACGCCACGCAGGCCTCTCAACCCACGCCACGTGCGGCGCCACATCATCACCCTGCCAGGCGACCTGCGACGCCGTGTCCGCGGCCTGCCCCGCGCACGTGCTGACCGACCTCGGCGTGACCTGCTCCACCGACACGGCGACCTGCGTCAGCGGCCAGGACGTCGTCGTCGGCGCCGTGACCGAGGCCTACGAGGGCACGGCCTGCGCCGGTTTGGTGACTGACATCGCGGTGCCGGCTGGGCCTCTGGTCGGACTCGGAGCAGAAATGAATTTGAGCTTGACGTGGTCGCGTCGATGGCGTCGGCGCGATGCCATGCCGCCCTTGACGCCGTCGACGTGGCCGTCAGAGCGTCTACGCGTCTCGTGAGAGAGCCGCGGCAATTTCGTGACGGCATCGTTCAACACAGGTGGACCCGACAATAGCTCCCCTCCAGCCCCCGTCCGTCGTCCAGGCCCTCGTCGAGGCCCGGGTCCAGGCCCTGCAGGCGCAGATCCCGACCTGGGCGTCGGCCACCTGCCAGCGCGCCGCCCGCGCGGCCGTGTGCGCGCGACACGTTTCTCTACCAATCAACGGCCTCCCGGCCATTTCTGGTATGCGACGGCGTCCTACTTTCGCATTGACGCCGTCGACGGGACTCGCGCGTCCATCGCCGTCGACGCCGTCGCGACGCGAGAGAGCGACGCAATCGCGACTGACGGCGTGGCCTTCGCGTCGACGCCGTCGCGGCGAGAGAGAGAGCGACGGTCGACGCCGTCGATTGACACTCCTTGAAACACAGGCCGCGAGACCTGCGACGACTACCGCCTCGAGTGCGCGGGCATGCTGTCCAGGGCCGACTCCTACTTAGACGATGCTTTGAAGCTGGACTGCGACGAAAGGGGCGACGGGTCGTGGGGCTTGTCCGGTCCTTCATCCCAGTCTCCTGGTACGACGGACGACGCGCTCCTCAACACTTCACTAGTTGTAATCGACTTCGGCACGGCCAACGACCTCGACGCGTCCACCCCCATCTCCTGCGGCCTGGGCATGGCCTTCGTGAAAGATCCGTCGCGGCCGAACCAGAACAAGGTCTCGCACACGGCCTGCGCGATCACGTGTCCTCCTCCTTTATATCCGAGACGCTGGACCTTCACGGGGCCCTACTTGCAATGGCGAGGTTTGATCAGCTGGGTCCTCTGGCACATCACCTTCTTCCTACTCATATGCTTTACGTTCTCCTACAGTTGGATCTTACCGGAACATTTTAAAGATAACTACCACTGGTTCATGTGGTTCTTCTCTTTGTTGTTCACGCTGGAGGTGAACTGGGCGGCGCGCTACATGGCCGTGTCGCGGAACGTCCACGTCGGCGAGATTTTATGTGTTGATCAAACGGCCCCATCAATTCAGGAGGACTGGAACGAGTGCACGTGGCTGGCTATTATTGCGGGCTACTTCTACCGGTTGACGCCCTTCGTCTTCGTCGCGTCGGCCACGGACCTACTACTACGCGTCCGTTACTTGTATTCCCCGAAAGAGGTCTGGCGCTTCTTCAAGCTTTATGGGATGCCCCTGACCTACCTTTTACCGTTCTTCCTCGATACGTTGCCGATGATTTTGGCCGGGAAGGCGGGCTACGACAATAGTCTAGACTTCTACTACACGCACGACGGGTGCCACGGGGCGTCGCGGACGAAGACGCACTCGATCTATGTGGAGGCCGGCTGCTATGTGGTCTACTTCGTCGTCATCTTCACGGCGTTGCGCGATCTCCATAGGAACGTGCGCGCCGTGCGGGCCGGCGTCGAAGTCGTCGCGTCGACCTCGACGCCATCTTCATGATATCTGCTCGATGGCGTGCACCCGACGCACTCCACGCCATCGACGCGCCATCGACGCGACCCCGACGCACTGATTGATTCCCACGCAGGTGCGGGCCATGACCAAAAAGGTCACGGATTTTAAGGTAGCGAGAAGTGACTTACCGAAGTCCGCGACGTCGATGGTGACCATGAAAGCTAAACAGATGGTCTCGAAGTTCGACTTAGATGTCCTGAAGCAGCCCCTGACCTTCAACATCATCATCATGATCATTCCGGTCGGTAGAGTGCAGTACATCTACACGTCACTCACAGCTGCCGGCCGCTATATCGGGAACTGGGAGGACTGGACGAGCTGTGCGCTCGCGCACTGGATGCTGCCCGTCTCGCAGCAGAAAGCTGTTTGTGGCAAGTTTCCCGCCCACCTCATGATGCGCAAGGACGGCCGGACGGCCGACTCGGGGGATCTCTTCGTGTCGATGAATGGTTTAGTGGTCTACCTCATGTTCCTGTTCTGCGTCGTCTGGCTGACCAAGGACTTCACGCTCTCGCAAGAAAACGTCAAGTTGTGCCTCAAGCACTACCCCTGGTCCAAGAAGTACATCCCGCGCTGCTTGATGCAGAAGAAGAAGAAGGCGGGCTTCGCGGACCGGTTGATCTCGTCGATGACGTGGGAGCAAGCGAAGAACTTAAAGACGGAGGATTGGACGGGGGGCGCCTAGTATTGGCCGCGTCTGCATGATCATTTCCTCATGATGTCCCCGCGCAGGTCCTCGGTCGCGGCGATGGACTCGACGGCGTCCACGGACTTCAGCAGCATGGACTCGGCGACGACGGCCGCGTCGACGACCATGCACTCGGCGGCCTAGCTCCGCCGAAACACGTTGCCGCGCCGCGCCTCCCCCCCCAACGGCCGCGGCGCGCCGTGATGTTCCCCCTACCCATCCCGTTGTGGTGTATTAGCATCCGTGTAACGTTGATCCCCTGTATTATCACAACATTCTACTTACTAATCCCTAGGCCGTCACGCGCAGTCCATCTTCGTAGTCGCTGAAGAGGCCCTCGTCCCGCACGAAGCGCAGCAGGTCATCGCGCGTGACCTCGCCCTGGCCGTTCACGTCGGCGAAGCGGTGCACGTATCGCGCGAGGGCCATCTGCGTGCAGTCCGTCGACATGCCCAGGATGCGCGCGAGTGCCGCGTGGATCTCCTCCACACTGATTTGACCGTCGCCATCCAGGTCTAATGCGTCGAGCACGCCGTCCTCGTCATCCGCGTGGATATCCTCCCACATGCGGTGCCACAGGTTCCGGGCGAAGTAGCTCATGAGCAAGCTGTGGATGTTGAGGTAGTTGCCCTTCGGCGGGAGCGCCTCCGGGTGCGACGTATAATAATCGGTGAAGGGCGCCGACTGCCCATTGGTCAGGTCGCCGACCTTGGTGACGATGCGATAGACGGCATCCCGCTCGAGCGGCCGGCCAGCGACCATCGTGATGGCGTCAGCTTCCTCACATTCGTCTATTCCGTCGCCGTATTGAAACCAGCCGGGGATAGGATCTCCGCGGTGAGTGGCCCGCACGCCCTCCGAGAGCAGCCAGCCGGGCATCTCCACAATTCCCACGACCTCCTCCGGCTTCACCTCGGCCTCCAAGGTCTCCAGCGAGAAGAACGACTCGGGAGAATAGTCCGCGCCGCCCCTTATGTTGCCGCCCATGATTATACAGCCGTCGACGTGCTCCCCGCCGAGCGAGCGGTCGGTGTTGACCGCGTTGCGAATCAAAGTACACACGAGCCGGCCCATCGAGCAGACGCGGCCGCGGCTGTTGGACGACGAGAGCGGCCGGAAGTGCGCCGGCACGCGCGCGAGCTCGCTGTTGCGGAGCGGCGCGAGCACCTCGTACGCTTCCGTAGCCGCGGCCGCCATCGCCGCGTCCGCAGCATAGTCGGCGAGGGGTACAAATTCGGCCGCGATCGTCGGTTCCGCCTGTTGTGCGTTGGCCCACTCGATGGTGAGCACCGTCGCGTAGATGGCGTCGAGCCCGGGCTTGAGTAGTCGTGTGCCGGCGACGACCTCATCGACTTTGTGGTGGTCGTGACCGGATAGGACCACGGGAATGTCGAACTCGCGGCAGGTCCTGTGGTCGTCGGGCACGTATGTGTGCTGCAGTGGCACGACCAGGTCGCACCGCTCATCGTCCTCGAGCTTCGACTTCAGCCGACGGAGCGTACCCCACGGGCAGTCAATCGTCGCGCCGCCGAAGGCGCCGGGTGCCTTAAAATTCGCATACAGCGCCGGATCATCTGATAAGCACGCGACGAGACCGATGCGGCGCGTCTGCGTGCCGTCCTCGCTGACAATCGATACCACGTCGTATTCCTGCTGCGCGTCCATCGCTTCGTGATCCAACATATTTGAGTTGAGCCACTTGCCGCGATAGCCCCGAACGTGGCCGCACACCTCCTTGTGGTCGATGTCGGCCTCATGATTGCCCCACGTCAGGTAGTCGATGGGCGTCTCGTTGATCATGCGCATCATGCCATGTCCCTTGTCGATCGAGCTCAACAGATAAGGCGCGAGGAAGTCGCCCGTGAGCATCGAGATCGTCGCTGGATTCGTCGTTCGCACATCGTGCAGCAGCGTCTTGAGCCTCGGAAAATTTTCGAGGGTGTACACGTCCGTGACCTGAACGATGGTCAGGCGCGCTGCCGTCGGTGACGGCGACTGCACGCCGACAGTCAGGCCGCGCGCCAGCGAGCACCACTGCAGCAGCGTCAACGCCGACACCATTGAACGACCCGCACGCACCGCCGTCCGAGCCATGCTGGGCGTTTGAAGCAAGCAGTGCTGCAAAAGTGCAAGTTCACGCTGCCTGAATGCAGTGTTTTGCTTTGAGATGCAAGCCAGCGACCTTTACTGCCACTAATCGATCGATATGCAACCTGTGGTAGTCTGGGGCAGCCGTACAGCCGCGTTTGACGTCATCTGCGCAAAAACTAAAGAGCTAGCGTCCTGTAAGGCACTAGGATGATTTTAGAAGCCTCGGCTCGCTCTCCAACGCTCCCAAACAAGAGACAAAGAAGCTCCTCTCGCGGCCGCGCGAGTGGGAAACCGTCCTGAGTGTTTTGCCCCCAGCCTGGGCTGCCCCTTGTGCGTCCTGGCGCCCCACGTAACGAGGCCCCGCAGGAGCAGCCGAGGCGAGTAGCAGGCGGCTGACATCAACGGACAGCCGTCGCGCAGTGAAAAACCGCGACCGCGCGCGCGCGCGCTGCCAAAAAGCATCCAGGTGGCACATTATGGGCTGCGGCGCCTCTGTTGCGGAAGACGACGGCGGCTGGGGCAAGAGCGACAGCGAGGTAGGTGCCGGCGTCTTTACTGGAAGCACGCCCGCGCGCGCGTCTCGCCGCGGCCCCACCCACAACCCACACGCGCGCCCGCGCCCGACGCGCGTGCCCCCTCGTGCCGCGGCGATGGCGTGCTCACACGACGTCCCACGCCATTGACGCGCCCGCGTCACGCCGTCGACGCGCCACGCCATCGACGCGACCGCACCACCGTCGACACAATCCCCCCATCCGCAGCTCTCGCGCAGCCTCACGCAGAGCTGCGCCGCCGAGTCGCGCAAGATCAAGCTCTTGATTTTAGGAGCCGGCGAGTCCGGCAAGAGCACGCTCTTCAAGCAGATGAAGATCTTGTACGGGACGCCCTTCACGAGCGAAGAGGCGATATACATCAAGGCGGTGATCCACGAGAACGTCCTGGAGGCCATGCAGACGCTCATTACCAACTTAGAAAATTTTGATGAAACGCGCGGCTTAGAAGTTGGTTGTCAAGACGCGTTGGAGTTGGTGCGGGCGGCGGAAGTCGACGAGCCCATCGACGAGGAACTGGGAAACGCGTTGCAAGCGTTGTGGAAGGACCCGGCGATCCAGGCCATGTGGAAGCTAAGGGGGAGGGTGCAGCTCGTGGAGAGCGTGGTCTACTTCTTCAACAAGCTCGACGAGATCGGCAAGGACGACTGGGTGCCTTCCAATCAAGACATCCTCGCGGCGCGCGTGCGCACGCATGGTATTGTGACCACGAAGTACACGATCGAGGATCGGCAGTACGAGATGTACGACGTCGGCGGGCAGAGGAATGAACGTAGGAAGTGGGCCCACTGCTTCGAGGGCGTGACGGGCATCATATTTGTCGCGTCGCTCTCGGACTACGACCAGAAGATGTTCGAGGACGAGACGACGAACCGCATGAAGGATTCCGTGTATCTCTTCAGAGACATCTGCGCGAACCCGGCCTTCGCGGAGACGCCGATCATCCTGTTCCTGAACAAGCGCGACTTGTTCCAGAAGAAGATCCGCGACGTGCGCATCGGCGGCGAGGGCTGCTTCCGCGACTATGACGGTCCGCCGAACGACTACGCGGCGGGCGTCGACTACTTCCTCCGCTACTTCCTCAAGCAGAACCGCGACCCCGACCGCAAGGTCTTCCACCACGTCACCTGCGCGACGGACACGGCCAACGTCCAGGTCGTCATGGACAGCACGCGGGCCATGATCATCCAGGACTCGCTGAACTTCTAGCTTGGAGTCCCTCCCTGTTTCGAGTAGTATCTGTACCCTACCACAACACTAGACTTAGGTGCGTCTCCCCGCGCGCGGCGGCGGCGCGTCGATGGCGTTCGCTTCATACCATCCTAGGCGCGGTGCCGTCGCCTTCACACGTCGACGGCGGCGTTCGCTCCACGCCATCGCAGCGGAGGCACACCGTCGCCATCACGCCGTCGCCGCGGACGCGCACCGTCGACGCCGCCGCCGCGCCCTCAAATCCCCATGCCGCCCGTACATTCCAAAGTAGCGCCCGTGATATAAGAAGCATAGGGCGAGGCCAGCATCAAAACAGCCCCAGCAGCCTCGTCCGGCGTGCCTTTTCTTTGTAGAGGCACGGCCATCTTGAGCATTTTCGGCGAGGACCACATCGCCGCGACGTCGGGCGGCAAGCCTTGCGGCGGCGCGTCGTCGTCCGCTTCAGAATCATCTCCATCATTTGATTGCGTCATCCGCGTGTCGACCATGCCAAAGGCTACACTATTACATCGTACGCCGAAGGGCCCCCACTCCTTGGCGACGGTTTTCGTGAGGCCGAGCACGCCGGCCTTGGCCAACGCATAATTCGCCTGGCCCAGATTGCCGTGGAGGCCCGACGTCGAGGAGACGTTTATTATGCTTCTATCTTGTACTGTAGTACCGTCGAGCACCTCCGCCTTCCCCGCGTCCCTCAACAACGGCGCAAACGCTCTAATAATTCTAAATGGAGCTGTGGCATGAACATCTAATACTTTCTGCCACTGGGCGTCGTCCATCGTGTGGAGCATGCCGTCCCATAACATACCAGCGTTGTTCACGAGGATGTCCGCGCGGCCGAATTTATCTGACGTTTCTTGCGCGAGACGCTCGCCAAAGCCGTCGTCGGCGACCGAGCCTGGTACACTTATAGCTTCGGCGCCGTCTTGCCTCACGGATGCGGCGGCCTGCTCCGCGATACCCGCGTCGAGGTCGTTGACTACAATGGAAGCGCCCTGCCTGGCGAGCAGTTTGGCTATTGACAGACCGATGCCGCGGCCGGCGCCGGTGACGACTGCTACTTTGTGCGCTAGCATGGCGGCGGTGGCGTCTAGCTGAGGTGCAGCGTGCTCGTTGTGCACACGATGGCGCAGCGATTCCAGCGAGCTGTCCAGGACTTCAAAGCTATAGTGGCACGTCTCAGAAATGCCGCGGTGTTGCAAATGGCGAGCTCTGCGACTTTTTGCAGGTCTTGTGAGCTGCTTGCTGGGATGCCTAGTGTCTTACAGGCCGCTAGGTAAGCCGCGCCCGATGCGGCATCCACCTTTATCAAGGTAGCAAAATCCGCACTTTATCAATTCACAGTTCACACACTTATTCAGCGGCAACCACGGCCGCCGCGCGCGCTCGGACACGCTCCCGGACCCAGGGATAGTCGTACGCGGGCCCGAGCGCGAACTCGAGGACGCGCCAGAACAGCGGATCGGGGAGATCCACCCGGCCGCGAATCGTGTATTTGCGGCGCCCGGCGTCCGGCGCGCCGAAGAGCCGCACGAGCACTTCCGGCGTCCGGCCACTAAACGTCGAGCGCTGACGATGGCAGAGGGCGCGCAACACGAGCAGGTCATAGTGTGGCCGGAGCGCATAACGCACCCAGCCGCTGGCGAGGCGGACGTCTCTTAGCAGATCGGCGCACTGTTCGACGTACATACTTCTGCTTGATCGATTAACGCCGCGTCTAGCGTGATCTTCCGCCGTACAACCATAACTGTCGCGAAGCTCAGGATCGGCGCCGGCGCGCAGCAACATCCGCATGGGGTCGACGTTGCCGGGCGCAGCCGTATTATGGAGAGGGCTCCTACCGGCAAATCCAGAGCTTTCATTTAATGCCAAATTAACGTCAGGGCCGCGCGAAAGGAGGAGCCTTAATGCCGGTAGTGATCCGTATGCCGTCCAGTAGTTCAGCATCTGGTACAGGGCCGTCCTCCCATCGCGATCGGTAGCATCGATGTCAGCGCCCCGCGACAGCAAAAGGCTTATTATCTTGGCTCTGCCACGGCGCGCCGCTCGTCGTAGTAGCGACCAGTCCGCTTCATTATCACCAGCAGTAAACATGGCGTTGGGGTCGCCGCCGCTGTCGAGCCAGGCTTCTACCGCGGAGCGGTCGCCATCATCTATGGCTTGCTGAATTTCGTCCGGCGCGGTCCCATTCTCCATGGCTGCGAGCAAATGTGACCAAGTCTTGTTGTGGTCTGCAGCACCTCGTTCGACGGCGCGCGCGCGCAGGGCGCAGCCCAGGCGGCTTTAGTGGTCACAACCACCCGCGCAAGGCCCTGGCAAGGCCCAAATCGACTAGCTCGCAAAAGCTGCAGCTAGCGTCTGTAAGACACTAGCGTGTAGGCGCTTAGCAAAAAAAGCCAAGCTAAGCGCCCGAGTCGATACGGGTGTGGCGACAGGCTCAAAAGGACCACAGCTAGCGCGCAGACAGCGCAAGCTCACCACTGAGGCCACCGCGCGCACAACCCAGTGCTTCAGCTCTCCAGCACCCCCAAAGCTGTGCGCAGCGCGCGACGCCGCGGGACAGCCGAAAAAGCGCAGCACAAGCAAAGATGTCCGACCGCAAAGAAAAAAAACACAAGAAGAAGAAGCACAAGAAGGACAAAAAACCAAGACTCCACGAGCGCGTCGGCTACACCGACGACGACAACCCGTTTGGGGACCGCGATCTGGGGGCGACGTTCGTCTGGAAAAAAAAGGAGGACCAATCGAAAAGAAAGAAGCGGCCCCCGCCGTCGCGCGACGAAGAAGATAGGATCGAGGAGATCGAGAAGGTGCGGAGGCGAAGGGATGCGCGGGAGGCGGAGCTGGCCGAGATGGAGCGGCTCCGGGATGAGGAGAGAAGACTAAGGGACGCGGAGCAGTTCGAGGACTGGCAGGCGAAGGAGGAGGACTTTCATCGCGACCAGACGCGACTTCGAAGTTTGTTGAGGTTAGCTGGTGGTAGAAGTCGGCCGGTCGACCGGCTGGCGAGGAACGTATTGCTGGTCGAGTTGGGCGAGAAGGCCATGAAAGGCGACGAGGAGGACTACTCAGCCGCCCAACGGTGCGAGGGCGACGCGCTGCGGGCGCTGGCTGACTTAGATGTGGAAGTTCAGCCGCCGGCGCGCGTCCTCGAGGGTCTGTCCCGAGGTCAATTGGAGGAGATTAGTACGGACGCGCGCGAGTATGCTGCGAGAGAGGGGAGTGACGGCAAGTGGCGCGACTTCTGGCGCGCTTTACTTGTTCTCATTGATGACGCGCTCGAGGGGAGCGACGGGCGCGCGCTCGGGGCCGTTTCTGGGGATGTCCAGTCGTTGCTGCGCGGGAAGACGCGCGCCGAGCTGGAACAGACTGCGGCATCAGCTAGGCAAAGAGCGGAGGTGGCCCAGGACGACGCGTACTGGCGCGCCGTCGCTAGAGCTGCGGATCGCGCCGCCGCCACGAGAACGCTGGACGACGCTCATTCAGAGCTATTGCAGCGCCAGCTCGTCATCCTGAAGTGGCGCACGGAGAAGTTGCGACAAGACCCGGAAGCTGCCAATAGGCTGAGGACGCAAGAGACGCCAGTCGTCGCGCGAGGCGACGTCGATGTGAACGGCGACGAACTGCGCGCGAGAGAAGTCTCCAGGGGCTTCGCCGACGACGAGGAGCAGATGCTCGCCTCGTCTGAAGTCGAGACCGCGAACGTGCAAGGGCTGCGGAAGCCTAGATACCTCAACCGCATCAAGACGGGCTACGAGTGGAACAAGTACAATCAAGCGCATTATACCCCTGAAGAACCACCTCCAAAAACAGTACAAGGGTACAAGTTCAACATTTTCTACCCCGATCTGGTCGATCCGAGCAAGCCTCCGATCTATAAATTGGAGGCGTGTCCCGGCTCGGATGATTTCGCGATCCTGCGCTTCAAGGCGGGACCGCCCTACCGAGACGTCGCGTTCAAGATCGTGAACCAGCAGTGGGAGTCGCAGCCCAAAAGAGGTTTTCGGTGTGTCTTCGAGCGGGGCATTTTGACGCTCGCGTTCAACTTCAAGCGGTGGCGCTACCGGCGGTGACGCGTCGGCGGCGGCGTGCGAGCTGCACGCCATCGCCGCGGAGCCGTCGGTCGCTGCGGGTGGCGGGCTCCTCACGCCATCGGCGCGGCGCGGCGGCGTCGACAACGTGCCAAATAAAACTACCTTGTGTTTGAAACCTTACGCAACTAGAGCCCGAGCGCCTTCTGGATGTGCTCCTTCTGCGGCCCCTCGAGGAACTTCGGGAACTCGATGTTGAACCTAATGGTGAGATCGCCCCGGTCCTCGCCCTTGACCATGCCCTCTCCCTTTACAACCTTCTCGTAGCCCGGCTGGACGACCTCCGGACAAGACACGTTCAGCGTCCGTCCATCTAAGTGCTTGATGTTCACCGTGTGGCCGCATAACGCGCTCGACAGTGATATAGTGTGGATGTAGAGTAGGTTCAACCCATCCCGCGTGAAGTGGGCATGGGGCAATTCCCGCACCGAAAAGCAAATATCCGCGGGAATGATCCCGGGACCCTCGTCGCCCTCGCCGGGGAACGTGACCTTGGTCTTCGCCCGCCAGCCCGGCTTGATGGCCACCGTCAGCTTCTTCGTCACATCTTCATAGATCGGGTTATCTTCGTCTTCGACCGGTTGGACTAACCTTTTGCGCGTGACGTTGAAGGTCTTGAGGCAGCCGCAGTACAGCTCTTCCAGACTACAATCCATGGGCCGCGCGATGGCCTTCATCTTCGTCGGGCCGGCCTTGGCCATCCGCGACGCGAAGGGCACGTCCGAACCAAAGCCGAAATCAGCGAAGGGATTGTCCGTACCAAAAAACTCCGTGAAGATCTCGCGCGCGTTCTGCGTGTAGGTCCAGCCGCCCTGGTACCCACCCGTGTCGTCGGGCACGCCGTCCCGGAGCGCTTCATAGCCGTACTGGTCGAAGACGGCCTTCTTCTGCTTATCTGTCAAGACCGTGTAGGCCTCGCCGACGTCCTGGAAGACCGCGAGGGCCTCGTCGGCCTTGTCGGGATTTTTGTCGGGGTGCCAGCGCATGGCCAGCTTGCGGTAGGCCTTCTTGATCTCCGCATCGGTGGCCGCTCGGCTGATCCCCAGAATCTGGTAGAAGTCCTTGCCCGTGTCCTCGGGGTTGTCGGCCATGGTCGCTCGTGTCCTTCGCGCCGGCGGCGCGGGCGGCTGCTGTGAGCGTGCTCGGGCGCGCCGCGGGCGGCGGCTTCGAGTGCTTGTGGGGTGGCTGCCCAAGGTCTCGCGCCGGCGGCCGCGGTGGTGCTTCGCGGTGCTGGCTGCGGGTCTGGTGCTCCCGAATGGCCCTGGCGAATGCGTATGTGCCTCAGGGCGGCTTTACGAGGCAGCGGGGCAGGCTTTGCGAGGGCAGCGTTGAGCCCCTCCACTAGCCTGAAACTCCCTAGCGCCCCGCGAGTTAAGGGGCGAGAGCCCTTTCCTACCACTTGCGAGGCCTCCGGCGCCCGCGAACGCCGTCACCGAGGGCTGTCTATCAAGAGTACGGGGGCTTGGCGCGAGACAACGCAAGGGAGACTGCCGCTGAGGCTCGGCCGCGCGCACCCTCGGGACGCGTCCGCCCCATAGAGCCGACGCCGCAAGTCGCCGGCGCCAAGCGCTCCGACGGGGGCAGCCCCGCGGCGAGATTATGGCG
Organism: Pelagomonas calceolata; assembly: GCA_918797485.1. Classification (NCBI taxonomy): domain Eukaryota; class Pelagophyceae; order Pelagomonadales; family Pelagomonadaceae; genus Pelagomonas; species Pelagomonas calceolata. The sequence goes on along the minus strand of CAKKNE010000003.1, from coordinate 1,868,921 downwards.
CTAGAGTAGTAGAGATGGAGGAGAGCTCAGCGCCGGCGCCCGCCGACGCCGAGGACGCCGCGTCGGTGACGCTCCCCGAGGTTTACGAAGACGCGCCGGAGGACTGGCGCCTGAGCATGGCAGTCGAGGACGGCCCAGAGAAGCCCCGACTGCCCGAGGGCTGGGCTGAACATATTGATGATGCCACCCAGCACCCCTACTACCACCACGAGGCCCTGAACGTGACGCAGTGGGAGTTTCCCTCGTCAGATCAAGCGTACGAAGAGGAGGACGTCTCGCGAGCCGTCGAGGCGCCCGAAGACGATAGTATAGAGTCCTGGGAAGTAGCTGCACCCGCTCCATCAAAGAAGATAAAGCCCCGCAAGCAGAACAAGGACTACATCGCGTTGGCCGACGCTTATAAATTAGAGAAGCAGTACCGCGACCTGACGAGTCTACCGACGTGCGTCATGTGCCATCGCAACCCTTGTCATGATGTGCTCTTCCCCTGCGAGCACAAGTGTGTTTGTCGGTCGTGTCTGCAGACCAATGGTATTGGTGAGAGCAGAGAGGAGGGCAAGTGGCCGCTCTGTCCTCTTTGTTGCCAGGAGATTAAGCGCATCCTGCCTTCTGATGGTCGGGAGGTGGAGAAGTACTGGAATTGGGTGCTGGAGGTCGAGCCGCGGTTGCCTCCCAAATTCGCGCAGCGGTTTGAATTTGCGGGCGCGTATCTACGGAACCACGACGACCCTCCCCAAGAATCGTGCGCGTGCGCGATCTCGTGACACCTGCGTGGTGTCGCGCCGAGCCGCCCTTGGTGGCGCCTCGAAACATGTGTAAAGCTTAGTTATCAACTTTGGACCCGCGGCGCCAATCCGAGTCCACGCTCCAGACCGAAATCTCAGAGTCGCTATCCGACGCCCTACGCTGAAGTCCTCATTCAGGACAAGCAACACGGTGCCGCCCCCGACGGCCTGACTACTCTGTTACACACTACCCTCCGGCTCGCTCCTTTGCGGGCCAAAACGTTCACCGACTGTCGACCTCCTTCTCTTGAACTTAACTCTTCTTAGACCTTCAATGCTAGGTAGCCCTGGGGCGCGCGGCGAGATCTTCGATGTGCAATTTAGTATTTCTCACTTTACGTCAGCGAAACATCAGCAAGGCATCGACCCCGTCGTCGTCCCCGATCACCAGTGGCTCCACCCGCACCTCGTCGTTCTTCACGCGAGCGCGGAACGCCCGCACGTGCCGCCCGACGCGCTCGTGCTCGACGCGGACGCGCGCCGCCGTCATGGCGTCGAGCTGCGACCGCAGCGCCCCCACGATGCCCCGGAGCAGCTGCTCCGCGCGGTCGAAGCGCTCGACGACGGAGCCGAGCCGCCTGACACTGTGCGCCGCGAACTGGACCGTGTGCGGCGCGCGGATGCGCTGCGGCCGCGCGCCGTCGATGGACGCCAGCGGCGTACAGAGCCTCGCCGTGTCCCGGACTTTGTCGCCGATCTCCGGGTCGTCGGCGATGACGACGGCCTCCTCCAAAGCCGCCAGCTGCCGCCCGAGCCGTTTCGCGACGTCGTGCGGAGCCACGCACGCCGCCTCGCCCGCCGAGATCTCCTCGAAGTCGTCGAGCGTCATGCACCCGGACGCGAAGCGCGTCGCCTCGGCCGCGCACAACCGCGACGCGAGGATGCCGAGGAGCTCCACGGCCTTGTTGGCTCGAGCTAACGCCTTTTCGGAGGCGACCCGCGCCTTCTCGTCGAAGGACGCTTTGCGGTCGTCGACAACATCGCCCAGGGCCAGCTCCAGGTCATCCGTCAACTCCAGGCGGACCTCGCGACATCTATCGGTGGACGTGATCTCCCGTTTCAACATCTGGCGCGCCGTCGTTTTGTACAGAGCGTCCCACCGCAAGTCATGTTCCCGCAATGCACTTCTAAATGATTTACGAGCCCAGGCGCAGTGCATCTCGATCAACGCGCGCTGGTCGTCCAAAGCGGTGCAGAACTGCGCGACGCAATCTCTATGAACTTCTAGGTCGTTGTGCCAGCCGTCGATGGACTGCTTCGCCCGCTCGAGGTCCACGTCCCTCACCCCGAGCTCCCGGTCGCGCCAGATGCGCGCCGCCGGGCTGAGGAGAGACACGCGTTCCTCGGCCTTGGCCGCGATCGTGGCTTCCAACCTACCTGCTTCCGTCGCTTCGGCCAACACTGTAGAAATCTGCTTCCTCGCCCTAAACTTCTCGAGGAGCGTCTTATCGCCCTGTTCTACCTCTTCCGCTTCGACGGGCGTGTCCGCCTCGTAGTCCTCGAGGACGCAGACGCAGGCCGCGACGCGCTCCTCTAATCGAATGAGGTGGTCCGGCGCCCAGGTCAATTTGATAGCGGCGTTGGCCGCACTTGCGATCTCGTCCACAACTCTTTCAGCCTCGAGCCGCTCCGCCTCGGCGGCCTCGGCCGCCTGTTGAGCTTCCTCCGCTTCGGCGTCGCCCTCCTGGGGCGCCGGGGCCGGCGCCGCCGCGTCGTCGTCGGCGGGTTCTCGCTTTAGCGTAATGAGACCGTCCCACGTGGGCGACGGCTCGTCCTCCGCCTCGGGACGGAAGGCCTGTTCCAGAAGCTCCGCCTGGGCGAGCGTCCTCGGGTAGCCGCCCACGCAAAAGCCCCGTCCCTGGTCCGCGGCCTCGTGGCAGAACGCGACCACCGTCTCGGCGAGGAGCGCGTCCGGCGCCGCGTCCGCGAGGGCTTTTACTTTCCTCTCGAAGGCCCTTGCTTTTTTGGCCTGGAGCCGCGCTTCGACGACGGCCGGGTCCTCCTCCTCCTCTGGCTCCGGCTCGACGAGCTCGTCGGCCCCTTCTTCTTCCGCCTCCGGTTGCTCCTCTCCTTCCTCCTCCTCGGGCTCCTCGTCCTCGCTCTCGTAATTCACAGCAGCCTCGGGCAGCTGGAGCAGGGCCTCGCCGCGCGCCTGGAGCGGCGGTATTACCGGCTCCTCCGGCTCCTCCTCTTCGGCTTCGCCAGCCTCTTCTTCGCCCTCCTCTCCTTCCGCAGGCGCGGGCGCGGCCGCGGCCGCCAGCTCCTTGAGCTCGGCGCGCCGCGCCTCGGCGCTGGAGAGGTCCTCGACGCCCTTTTCTCGAGCTTGCGCCAATGCATCTTCGAGGACGGCGAGGTCGTCGCCCTCGACGGCCGCATCCAAAGCCTCGGCGGCCTCCTGCTTTGCCGCCAGAGCGGCCTCGGCCTTCCTCAAAGCCGCGGCGACCGCTATCGATGCTGTACAAGTCACGAGGCCCATCACCGACGCGCCGTCCGCGACTAATTCACTGGAGGGCCCCAGCACGCAAATGCGCTTCGTAGAGGGCACTTCTGGTACTGCAGGTCGCAGCGAGGGCGGGTCGTCGCCAATGAGCAGTGACAGCGTCTCCGTCGCCAGATTAACAGGATCGCGACTGTCCCTACCGAAGCGCTCCTCGTGACTGATGCCCCAGCTCCAGTCGCCTTCACCAGCCTCGAAGGCCAATCTTTCAACAACGGCCTTCCTCGCGGAAGCGCTCGCGTCTCCTGGTGGGGGTGGTCCCGGATCGTCGTCGACGAAGTAAGGCTCTGCCGACACGTAAACCTCCTTCAGCGTCCGATACTCAGGAAACGGCATGGGCTTCCGGCCGTTGTCTTCCCGCACTTTCAGGACCACACAGACCATGTCTAAGAACTTGGAGACGGCGTCTCTAGCATACTCACAAGCATGCGCGTGCTTGCGCGCCGCATGCTTGGCCCTTTCTTCATCTATGATTGCCTGAATTGCCGCCAACCGCTCGGGGTCCTTGGCCCGTTCTCGAGCTTCCTCTTTTAACGTCTCAAACGCTTCGTCGGCCTTGGCTACTCTTTCGTCGACCTCCTTCTCGATCCTTGTCAACATTTGTTGTTGAGCTTTTTCTTTCGCCAAGGACTTCTCCCACAGAGCTTCCGAGAGCTTCCGCTGCGCGCGAGCCTTCTCCGCGAAGGCATCTAACCTCGATTGCTCGGCTCGATGCGCCTCTAATTCTTTCTGAGCTCGTCGCTGCTCGACGTGCATCTTCCGCTGCCGTCGCGCCTTCTCGAAGGCGGCGTTCCGGTTCCGGTCGCCCTTGTCTTTCAGAGTGGACATGAGGTCGTACGTCTCTTTTGGATCACCCGTATTTTCAGCGACGTGCTCCTCCATGCGCTTGAGGAAGACCGGGGCCGACTCCGGTGACCGGGGAGCCGTATTTAAATCGGAAGATGGACCGGCAATTCCTAAACGCGTCATGTTCCTTTCAAACCATTCGCATCCGCTCTTCTGGTCGCGCGACGCGTTCGCGTTCCTTTGTTGCTCCTCGACCTTCTTCGTATCTAACAAAGACAGTTCGAACCTCAGATCCCGGCGGACGCGTTGTCGTTCCCGCGTCAGAGCCTTCTTCCAGGTGTCGTAGCCAGTGTTCATCCAAGAAGCCATGAACTGCGCCTTGTCCCGCTCTCTCTCTAGATGAGCTTCCCTTCTTACTCTTCTTCTTTCCAGGAGTTCTTCCCTTTCCCGTTTCTCGTCCTTCTCGGCTTTGTCCATCTGCGAGCGGTGCTCCTTTTCATACCTCAGTAAGTGAATAGCCAGGTCCAAAGCCTGCCTCGAGGCGCGCGTGCCGCCACATCGCGCCACCATCTCCTCGTGGATGTCGCGCCGGACCCCATAATGCTCGCGCTTCCACGGCCGCGGCTTTATGGATTTCACGGCATCGATCTTCACAATGTTCGCCGACTTCGTGCTCTCGTACCAGGGCACGCCGTCGCGCATCCTGGTTTTGGGCGGCTTCGGTGGTACTCGCAACACATCGGTGGCGCCCCGTACGTCGGTCATCTTTGGTTATTCCTTCCGCGAGACCTACGCGGCCGCAGGAGCGCCCTCCGCGGCTGGCTCTGGTGCTTGCCTCCGCACACAAACGCCGAGCGCGAGGCTGCCCGCGTGGCCAAGGAGCGACGGTGGAGCGATGCGAGACGCCCGCTAGCCGAAGCCTGTCCTCCTCCGCGCTGGGCAGCGCTGCTATTGCGAGTTAGCGCCGGCGGCCATGGCAAAGGCGCTAGTATGTTTTCCGCCGTCTCTCGATCCCATGGCTCACGAGGACCGACTCCCACACGGGGTACCTGGCCGCCCGACCGTTCGCGAGGCCGCCGTCGGCGCAAAGCTGCCCATCATGCCCATCTCTTGGCCCTGCTCTCCCAATTTGCGGCAGCTACAGCGGCGCGAGGCCGCAGCCAGGGACCGCGCCGCACCGGCGACGCGACCCTTGGTTCGCCAGCCGGCGGCAGCCGGCGAAAACTGCGCGCTGCCCGGGTTCCGAGACCCTCTCCAGGCTGTGCCAAGTGAGCAAACGCGGAGCCCTCCCGTCGTCGAGCGAAGAAGAGCGCCCGTGCCAGAGAACGAACCAAGGCATGGCCCTGTCGACGCCCGAGTCCGACGTCGAGCTCGCGCGGCGGCAGCGCGAGGGCGTCTTCACGCCGCCGCCGCACTGGAAGCCCCGCCAGGAGGAGGTCGACCTGAAGAAGGACTACGCGTTCAAGCGGGCGCAGCGCGAGGGCGGCGTCTTCGATCCCGTCGAGGTGACGGGCGCCGCAGAGCAGGAACCTGCTTTAACGCGGGACCTGAACCCCTTCACGGAGACGGGCGCGGCGCTGCGGCGCGCGCGCCTGCGGAAGAAGTGGGCGCAGATCGAGGAAATCCGCCGCGACGAGCCCGTGATCTACGGCCCGGTCGCGGGCCAGCAGAACCCGGTCCTCGCGATCAAGGCTGAGGAGGAAGCGGCACCGGAGGAGCCGGAGGAGACGACGGAGTGGTCCGTCGACGACCCCGGTCAAACGTCTCCGCTGCGGGCCGTGCGGGAGGAGTGGCCGGAGGACGCCTAGTGTTTGTAAATTTTGAGTTGTACTTATACACTGACCCACACTAGCCTCCCCTGCTTCCGTTGCCGGAGCCGGTGGGCCGTCCTAGAGAACGACGAGAACCGCCTCCCCCGCCGCGAAGCTGAAGGGCTCCGACGAGAACCTCCAACGGAGAGCTGGCCGAGCGGCGTGCACGACTCCGCCGTCTTCCCCATGCACTTTATTTCGGCCGCGATTATCGCGTCCGCGTTGGCCAGTGCCCACCAGTCAGTCATAGCATGGTCGTCGTCGGCGCCAGCGGTGTGGTAAGACGAGTGCCCGGGCGTGCGCGGCACGTAGCAAGCCGTCACGTTTCTCGCCGAGAGGTGATGCGCCAGCGCATCCCTCGCAGGAGCGTTATCCGAGGCGATGTAAACGTCGCCGCCCCGCTGGCCGCGCCCGTGGGCCTGTTTCGCGAGCCGCGCCCACCCGGCGGCGCTGTTTTCCGCAAGACCGGCCGTCGGCGAGTCGTGCGTCCTATTCACCATATCCGCAGCAACCGTCTCCGGCGGCCGCTCGAAATCATAGCGGATCGATCGGATATGAGCCGCATTCGGAAAGGGATGCGCCGCCCCGGCGGCCTGTCTCGCGGCGGAGTTCGGACCCAGGCATCTCAGTGGCGCAAACCACGCGCCGCCCCGCGCCGGAACGAATACTGAGGGGTCGACGGACGGGTTGGCGTACCTACCTAATGTTTGGACGTAGGCCGAGGACGGCGTCTGCTTCCACGTCATCAGCGGCGGCGGACAGCCGGGGTGACAGGTGTGATTGGCCACGAGGCTGGGGCCCGCGCAGGTGAGCCGCTCGCAGATGCGGCGTAGGCGATCCGACTCATCCCCGACGATCTCGACTCTGCTGTTGCAGCGCCGTGCCCAGTGAAACGCTGCGAAGAGCACATCAAACGCGTTGCCGAACCCGGCGTGGTCGTATGTGACGCGGACCGGGCCGCAGCTGCTGTTCTGCCCCTTCGCCATCGCGCAGAGGGCCGCCGCGAGCAAACGCCTCATCGTCGACACCCCTATAGTATAGTTCAGCCGTTCCGAACCGTTTGAAAGGTCATGTTGGTTGCTCTCACGCGCATTGGACCGCACTGCACCACGGGACGACCGGATGCCGTCGACGCGGCAGCAGCATCTGGGGCAGCCTTTTGGCAAGCCAGCGTCGCCCTTTTCCCACCGTGAGGTTGCCAGAAGCTTTCTGGGGAGTCGTTTGGCCGCACACCAATTCTTGTGCAAGAAAGACTTGGATGGCGCGGCGCTAGAGCGACGGTCTGTGATCTCTCTGCCTCCAGCTTTTACAAAAAGAGCAATGGTTGGGCGCCTAAAAAAGGCACGTAAAGCAGCCCTCGACCGACATTCGTGTCGGACGACTCTCGCAAGTCTCACACGCGGCGCGAGCGGCAGCCCTACCAATGCCGCCGACACCGCTCCGGGATAATCTGAACGACATGGCCGCCCGCACGACGCGCGCCGCCGAGAAGGCGCGCATCGACGCGGCCCGGCGCAAGGCCGACGGGAAGGTCCGCGCGCAGCGGCGCTCGGCCGACGCGCGGTCCGCGGCCTTCGAGGCGCGCCGGGCCGTCGCGACGTTCCGCTGCCGGGGAGATGGTTTGAGGCGCTGCGTCAACGGGCGGTGCGCGTCGTTCGCCATCGACGCGCCGCACAAGAATCTAAAGTTCTTCGCCGCGCTGGAGTCGGCCACGCACCGCTATGAGCTTGATGTGGTGGAGGAGGACGGGACCTACGCGTGCTCCTACCTCGTCGCGGCGCCGCCGGGTCCCTACGAGCTCTCGATTCTGTTGGATGACGAGGTGCCCGTGCCCGGATCACCGTTCACAACAACCGTCGCGGCGGGGGCGCCCTGCGCGCTGGCCGGGCCAAACGAGGCGGCGCCGGGCGAGAAAATTGACATCGACGTGCGCGACGCCTACGGCCATGCGGCGGATTTCGACCTGCGCGTCGAGGGGCCAGCGGCGGCGGCGGGGAACGCCGTCGTGGTCCGAACTGACGCCACTCCCGGCGCCGAGATACTCGTCCACGCGTCCCGCGATGGCCGGCCGATACGCGGCTCGCCGGTCGGCGTCCGCGTGGTGCCCGCGCCGCCGCCGCCGGTTGGCTCACCGGAAGCGCCCGAGCCGCCGCCGCCGACGGGAGTACCACCGCCGCCGCCGGGTCCACCGCCCGGGGCGCCGCCACGAGCGCCGCCCGTGGCGCTCTCGCCATCGACGCCGCGGCGGCCGGTTGGGTCCCGCGCCGCGCTGAGCGCCGTCCGGGGCGACGCCGACGTGCGGGCTACACTCAAGTCCGCCGACGCGGCGCTCCGCGGCCTCTTCGCCGCCTACGCCAAGGCGTCGCCGACGCGCGGCGTCCAAATCCTGACCTTCGAGGACGTCCTGGCGCTCTGCGGCGACTTCGACATCGCACCGAGCCTGGTCGACGCCGACACGCTCCTGGCGTTGTACCGCGTCGTCGAAAAGCAAAAAAAGGCGCGCGGCCTCGCGTACGCCCAATTCCTCGACCTGCTCGCGCTCGTCGCGCGCGCGGCCTTGCTGGACGAATTGGCGACGGATGCGGCCTGCGTCAACGCGCTCCTCTTCCGCTGGGGGCTTGCGGATCCCGTGCGGCTCGAGGGGCTTCGGAGAGGGTAAGTTTTGTTAGCTAGTTAATCCAAGGCACTAGCTTTTGGGGCTGTCTGGCAATGGAGCGCCTTTGAGGCATCCTTTGCCGGCCTGGGCAGCTCCAGCACTGCCCGCGACCTAGAGAACTGCCCGGGGGCAGCCCGCATACCCGTGCGCAGCGGTGCGGGCAGCGATGCCGGTCTGCGAGGAGATCGATGGCGAAGACGAAGAGATTGTGATGACAGTGCTCGGCTCACTGGAGGACCTGCTCTATGAGCCCATAAGCATCGGTGGTGGCGGCGACTCGAGCGACAGCAGCGATGACGACGCCTGGAACTCGTGCGAGTCGAAGGAGGGCCACTCGCTGCGCGACGAGATCGAGACCTTCGCGGATCGTGCGATGGCGGCCGACGACGACGCTGGCGACGGCGAATATCCCTTGGTTTGGACGGAGCTTCACCATGCTTTCAAGAGCCTGGTCGAGGGTCACGTGCAGGGCGTCCTGGAGAGGTCACATCACACGCCGCAGAGCTTTGTGCGCCTCGTCGAAACGATCGAGAAGCGCGAGGGCTGGACCTGGGCGCGCGATGGCTGCCGCGAGGTCGTCTCGCTGCTGCGCGAGGTCGACGACTTTGAAACGTGGGCCCGCGAGCTACGGCGGAAGGCCGCCGCGCGGCGGGAGCGGGCGAGGCATAAGTAGTGTTTACTTTGTACTACGTTTCCTGGGCCTCGTCACGTTCGCAGACCGCGCGCGGAGCACGTTCCTCTTCGCGACGTGCTTCGTCGGCGCATTCGTGGCGATATTTGAGACATCGGCGGCGAAGCGGAGCGTCGCATTTGTCTCCTGAGCCTGGTCGGGCGCCACGTTCGCCACGACGAGGCATTTTCCCGTGCCCGAAAGCGGCCGCTGCAACAGACGAGTGAGCACGGAGTTCCGATAAGGTACGTGGACCGCGTCGTCCGAAGCGCGACCGCGCCGCGCGAGCGCCCGAAAGACGTCGCAGAGACAGAGGAGGCTCCGGTTGATGGCGCACGCTTCCCGGAGGCGCACGTCACATGCTCCTGGTTGCGCCGTGCCTGCCCGATCCGCCCGCTCGGAGCCGGCGAGGTCGACGAGCGTGAGAGAGCCCGTGAGCCGCTCGCGGCCGTCGTCGCCGTCCAACTCGACGCGCACCAGGGCGTGCGACCGCGACGACCGGTCGTTGAGCGCCGTCGCCGCGGTCCGTCGGGCGTCTGAGGCGCGCCGCACCAGGTCCGCCAGATCGTCGTCCGCCGATACCGTGTGAACGCTGGCACCGTCAACGGAGCCGTCGTCGCGGAGCACCAACGGCTCGCGGTCGTCGCCGAGCAGATCAAAGCACTTCTCGGCGTATACTTCCACGGCCGTAGCCCTGACTCGTAGACTCCAACCGCGCCGCTGCCGGTCCCTAGCGGCCGCGGCTATTGCTTTCGCCGCGGAAGGGACGATGCCGTCCTCACCAAGCATCGTATGGGTCTTTCCCGAGCCGGTCGCACCGTAGGCCAATACGCAGACGTCGTAGCCATCCAACGCGCTCCTCACGAGTGCATCCACCTCAGCGTACACCTCGCCCTGCGCCGATTCCGGCCCGAAGACGCGGTCGAGGCGCACGCACCGCGGCTTCGCAGAGGGCGCGGCGCCGCCATCGACCTTCGTCCGCGCCGCGGAGGGCACGACGACGGCGTCAAGGCCCTCGGCGCGGATGGCACCGGCACCTGGTTTCAACCGAGCGCAGACGCGAACGCCACCTCTGAGCGTTTGCAGCGCGTCGTGCAACTGGCGTCGCTGGGCATCACTCTCACGCAGGGCAACGTCAAGCTCCGCGCATCGCAGTAACGCTTTGGCTCCGCGGTCGTGGTGTTCGGCCGCCTCGTCCGATAGATTCTCTAACTCTGCCCGCGCCTGGGCGACCGCCGCGTCCCGTTCGCGCCTCGCCTCCTCAACTGACTCGTCGCGCTCCTCTTGCGCGGCGGCGACAGCCGCGTCGCGTTCCTCTTGTGCCGCGTTGACGGCAGAGTCGCGTTCCGCGCGAGAATCTCGAACACATTCTTCCACCGCGGCCAATTTCTCCTGCGCCTCTCTGACCACATCCCTTGACCTCGCCTCCGCGGCAGCGAGCGCGGCGCGCTGCGTCTCATCCGCCTTGCGGCACCGCGCGGCCTCGGCTTGTGCAAGGTCACGGGCCTTCTCGGCGCCGCTGGCACGCAACTCGGCCGTCGTCGCTGTCGCCTCGGCGGCCGCGGCTGCGGTCGTGGCGCGGTCGACGTCGCGCGCCGCTCTGGTTGCGACTCGCATAGCACAGAGCCTCGCCTTCGAGGCGGCGGTCCGCGCCTGTGCCGCCTCCGCCTGAGCCGCCGCCGCCCGAGCTACAGCGTCGTCCCGCGCCGCCTCGACCGCGGCGGACTGGATTTCGACGCGCGCCGCGCGGCCCTCCGCTTTCGTTCTAGCCGCGGTCGCGACCTTGATCTCCTCTTCCAAACGCTGCTGGGCGTCCTTCGCGTGACTCGCCGCGATCGCCGCTTCGTCCGCCCTGGCGTCAGCTTCAGCGCGCTTCGACCGTTCGGTCACCGCGTTTTGCCGCGCCGCGGCCACGTCGAGCGCGAGTTGCGCGTCTCTGGCGGCGACCCTCGCGTCGCGCCGGTCCATCTCTAAAGCGTCGCTCTGAGCCTTCGCGGCGCGTCGGTCTCGCCGACGCTCCGCCGACGCCTTTGCTTCTCGCAGCGCGGTACAAGCCGCGTCAGCCCGCCGTATCGCCGCGCGCCGCGCAGAGTTTGCAGCTGCAAACGCTGCATCCGCGGCGGCCGCCGCGTCGGCCGCACGGTCGCGGTCGGCCGCGCTCGCGGCGTCGCGATGCTCGAGCGTCTGGCGCAGTGCGTCGCGGACCCGCCTGTCCTCCGCCCGGGCGGCGTCCGCCTCCGCCGCGCGATTTCGCTCCGTTTTGGCGGCGGCGTCGGCCACAGCGACGCGGCGCTCCCATTCCTGGGACTCGGCCGCACGCAATGCCGCCTCCTCGTCGGCGGCCTGTGCTGCGTCGAAGGTGGCCTTGGCGACCTGCGCCGCTAGCTTTGCCTCGAGCTCGGCGATCGTCTCGGCGTGGCGCCGCGCCGTCGACTCCGTCACGCTCGTGGCCGCGAGGGCCGCCGCTCGCAGCACGCCTGCCGTTTCAGAAGCGGTGCGCCAGCGGTGGAAGGTGCGCCGCGCCGCCCGCGTCGTCAGGCGGCGCGCGAGATGCGCCAAGGCACGGCGCTGCGTCGCGCGTCGCCGCCAGGCCGCCCAGGCGTCACGCTTGGCCGCCTTCACGAGAATGGCTCCGGCGCGTCGTAGTGCGCGAGCGATTGCCGCCCGCCGCGCCGCTTCGCACTTCCATATGGCCCAGGCGCCCAAGCGCCGGTCGCCCGCGCGATGCCTGAGCACGAGCCGCGCCGCCCATCTGGCAGCGAGGTCCCGCTGCGACCGCGCCAACGCAAGCTTCGCCGCCAGCGTCCGGCGCCGCTCGTGTTCCAGAGCCCGCTCCAGCCGCGCCTCCTCGGCGGCCGCCGAGCGCTCGCGCGCGGCGGCCTCTTGCTCAGCGATTGAGCGCTCGCGGTTGAGAGCGGCGTAAGTCGCGTCAATCTTCTGCCGGCGCGTCGGCGGCGCCGGCGGCTCATCATAGAGGCTGGTCAGCCGCTCCGCGAGCGGCGGCTTGTATTGCCTTATTGGGTTGTGGGGCAGCTCTGCTCGACTGCCGGGCGCCATGATTCGCAGCCCGTCTGCTGTGATTGCGTCCCGCGGCGCGTCGCAATGACTTCGCTCGATCAATTCGCAGCCCTTCGGCTGCCCAGATTGCCTTCGTGCGCCTCGTTTCGCGGTGTGCAAAAGCTACCGGTCCCTCTAGCTAGAGTCTCTGCACTAGCTCGGCTCTGGGAGGTGTAATTGGAGGCCTAGTCATGCGTTGCCTGCTCCTGAACGAGGTGTCTCACTTTTGCCGTAGCCTAGTATCTTACGGGCCGCTAGCTCATCGAGCTTGGCGCGCCAGCTTAAAAAGCCATTGTGCTTGGCTCTTGTGGCCACACGCAGGCGCAGGGATTCACATCGGCCTTCTAGTCGAAGCAGCAAACTCGCCTGTCCGCCGCGTTGCCTGTGAAACCGATCCAGGGCACAGCCTCTCCCGCGCCAGCGCGCTGGTTTAAGCATACACAGCCAGCGCTGCGTGCTCAAGTGCTTTAAGCATTACAGAGCCACTCACGCCGTCGCTGCGCGCACTAGTCATGTATTCCACAACAACCACGGTCGCGCGCCCGAACTACGGCGCCGGCACGCCGCTCAAGCGCAAATGCGAGGACGGCTTGCCGCCTGCGAAGCGCACGCGCGGCACGGGGTTGACGCCGCTGCTCGCGCGGCGCGCCAAAATCACGTACACGTCGCCGCTCGACCAGCTGCGCTGCAGCGCGGCGCACGTGCTGCCGCCCGCGCCCGCGCCGGCCACCGCGCCGGCCACGTGCACGTCTTGCGCGAAGACCGCGCCGTGCGCCGCCTGCGCGTACTGCGAGCGGCCCGCCTGCGAGGGGTGCGCGCGGCGCTGCGAGGCCTGCGACGGCCTGTTCTGCGCCGTCTGCTCGACCGTCGACTACCAGGCGCGCTACGAGCGCGTCGTCTGCCTGTCGTGCGCCGAGGAGTCCGCACGCAGCAGCGGCGACGCCATGGACATGTGATAATCTGTGTTTAACTAACAAAATTTACCGGCTCGGACAGCAGCTCCGCGGAAGCGCCCGCGATGGCGTCCCTAGCGGCTCGCCCGCAGAGGGGGTGATCATCGTGGACGACCGCGACGGCCTCGTAGAGACTCTCCGTCGCGGGGCGCGGAACGAAGCCGTCGTCGCTCGCGAGGACGACCCTCACGCGCGCTTCGTCGAGGCGCTGCGGCGAGCGCAGCGCGCAGCGAGCCATCGCCACCGTCGTCGGGGCCAACAGCAGCGTCGGCCCTCGCCAGCCCCGCGACGCCAGCAACCGATGCGCGATGCCGCCGCCCCAGCTGAAGCCGACGACCAGGGCCACGCGATGGCGCGCGAGCAGGCGCTTCGCGTTGGCCGCGCCGTGACACTCCGCGAACCGGACGACGCCGGCGACGCAGAGCCGCGCGGCCACGAGGGTTGCCGCGATGATTAAGATGGCGAAGACGACGAAGGGCTCGAGCGTGCATTCGTTCCATGCGTAGATTGCGAGCCAGACGACGCCGGCGAGCAATAACAGAAACGGATTCGCGCACCAATACACGCCACACGGCGGCATCGGCAGCGGCACGCGCACGCATCGCAGGCCGCGCTGGCGGAGGGAGTGTTCGAGGGCGGGCAGCGGGCCGTCGGACCAGCCGGAGAGGATTAGGACTGCTAACTCGTCAGAGTCTCCCATGCTGTTATGCCGAGCTATGCGCCGGCTTTGGCGGCAGTCTGCCAATGTGCTCTCCTGTTTGTGAGATGCTCTCGGGCTTGTACGCGTGCCAGCAGTACTGAACAATAAGCGCCCGGTTCGACGGTTCGCAGACACGACTCCTGCACGACTTTTTGGCTATACTTTGCACGGGAGGACGGCACAAAAACAGATGCCGCGCGCCGAGGCTGAAAGCTAGCGGAGCTAAGGCACTAGCCCCATAGCGCCTCGGCGGATTGCTTATAGGCTAGACCTAACGCACGACGGCGTACCACGAAGACAGACGCGCGCGCGCGACGCCTCGCATCGATAACGGGCAGCCCCCGCGCCATCGCCGCGGCCGGCGCTCCGCAACAGTACAAGAGGTAGGCAGCCCCAAGGCACTCGCAGGGCCGCACGATGGGCAATGGCTCCTCCCTGCCGAGCGAGTACAAACAAAAAATCACAGCCGCCTTCCAGATAAAAAACACGGAGGCATGGCGGAACGCCGACGACTTCGACGATGAATTGGAGATGCGGAATGAATTGATGAACCTGCGAGCGCTCGCCGCGGAGCTCGTCAAGGATGATAGAAGGAAGTCCACGGTGTATGTGCAGCCCACGGAGAAGTCCTTGGCAGTCAAAAAAATGCTCCACGCGGCGATGGCCATGAATCCCTTCTTCAAGCGGTGTCGGACGCCGGAGAAGGAGGAGATGCTCGGAGCTTTCAAGTTTGTCCACTTTGATGCGAAACACGTGATCATACAACAGGGCGATCGGGGCGACGAGTTCTACGTGCTCGAGTCAGGTACTGTCGAATTTCACGTGGAATCGAGGGGCAAGGTCGGCGCGTGCGGCATGGGTCGGGGGTTTGGCGAGTTGGCGTTGATGTACAACACGCCTCGATCGGCTTCCTGCATCGCCGCGACGGAGTGCACGGCCTGGACCCTTGATCGAAGTACGTTTCGCGCGATTCTGGCGAAGCACGCTAAAAAAAGAGCTCTCGCCTACAAGGAGCTTTTGAAGAAAGTAATATTGAACAAGGACAAACACTTCATGGGGCCGACGCGCCCGCTGACGGACTGCATCACGGAGGCGCAGTTGACGAAATTGGCCGGTGCGATGGACGAGGAGTGCGGAGCCGCGTCCGGACGTCGCCTTCAGTCGTGGCCTCGCGTCGATGGCGTGCCAGTGGTCGGAACGCCATCGCCGCGACCCGTAACAACCACGCAGGCACCAATTGGATGGCACGGACATTATTAGGGAGGGCGACGAGGGCAAGACCTTCTACGTCATCTCTTCCGGTACCGTCGAAGTCACGATAAAGGACGTAGGGAAAGTAGCCGAGCTTCATGAGGGAGACTACTTCGGCGAACGAGCCTTGGTGGCCGACGACAAGCGCACGGCGACGTGCACGGCGATCGGGAATGATTGCCGCGTGCTCACGTTGGACCGAGAAGACTTTGTGGCTCTATTGGGAAGCGTCGAGGACCTCGTGCAGCACGGCACCAACGAGGAAGTAGAAGTTGTTGAGCAAGAAGATAGGGTAGCTTTGGACGTCACTCTAGAAGTTCTAGATGTACAACGAACGTTGGGTCATGGGGCCTTCGGGAAAGTACAACTCGTCATGGACCGGAGGAATGGCACGAGCTACGCTCTCAAATATCAGTCGAAGGCCATGATCGTCGAGAACTCGCTCTGCGACCATGTTTTACGAGAGAGAGAAATGCTCATGAAGCTCGACCACCCTTGTATAGTTAAATTATATTGCTCCTTCCAAGACCGGTGTTACATCTACTTTTTGTTGGAGATATTAACGGGTGGCGAGATCTTCGCCTACCTGCGGAAGCAGCAGCGCTTTTCTGAAAGCACTTGTAAATTCTACGCGAACGCCGTGACGCAAGCGCTACAGCACATGCACGAGAAACGAGTAGCCTATAGAGACTTGAAGCCGGAGAACATCTGTTTGGATTCGCGAGGCTATCCTCGACTAGTAGACTTTTCGCTAGCCAAGGTCGTCGACACGCGGACGTGGACGCTCTGCGGCTCGCCGGACTATCTAGCCCCGGAAATCATTTTGAATGAGGGCCACGACCGCGCCGTGGACTACTGGGCGCTAGGAGTGTTGGCCTTCGAGATGGTCGACGGGAAGACACCGTTCTTCGCCGAGCGGCCGATGGACGTCTACGAGAAAATTCTCGAGGGCAAGTACAAGATGCCTCCTCATTGCTCTGGTCATTTGGAAAATATTATACATTTGCTGTTGAGGCCGAACCAAGGTAAGAGGTTAGGTAACGGCAAGGGCGGCGTCGAGGCGATCAACGACCACCGCTTCTTCGCCGGGTATACGTATGTTACTGCTCGCGTGCCTATCAAAATTGAAAAAGCCGAGGACTCCGACGAGAGCGACGTGGAGAACTATTTTGTGGAAGACGAGGAGGAGAAGGGTGACGACGTGGCTCCGGAGCCGTCGGCCTGGACGCCGGCGCTGGACGCGGGGGCGGAGATCCGGCTCTGAGTGGCGCGTCGACGGCGTTGTCCGAGTCCGCCCCCACGCCATCGACGCGAAGTTCTCCCGGTACCGAGGCTGTGATGTGATAAGAATAAAGATTAGTGTACACATCGCGTCACGGAAGAGAACTCGCAACGAATCTAGAAGAGGCCGAAGAACTTCTTCTCCGGCTGCTTCGCCTTGGCCACGTCGATCTTCGGCGCGCCGCCGCGGCCCCACCGGTTCTGCTGGAGCTTCTTCGGGTCCACGGCGCCGGCGTCGCGCCACATCTGCATGTCCGCCGAGATGCCGTTCTTCTGCGCGCGCGCGGTAACGCCATCTTTAAATCCGGCCTCGGCGCCGCCGCCCGACCGCGCGCCGCGGCCCGTCCAGTCCAGCGCACCCGCCTCGCCGAAGATGCCCACGGAGAAGCCGTCGCGCTTGGAACCGGGATTGTACATAGCGTCGAACTTGTTGGCCTTGGCCTTTTTCGCCTTGCCGTCGTTGAAGGCGTACATGCCGAAGCCCGTGTTCATCCAGCCCTTCTTGCCCGTCAGGTCGGAGTTCGTCCAGGAGCCGCCGCGCTGCATGTACGGCACGTCCTTCAGCGGGATCTCGCCCGTCTTTACCTTCTCCGGGTCGACGGGGAACAGGTGCTCGGCCTCGCCCCGCTCCTGGGCGCGCATAAACGACGCCATTGACCGGCTCTCGAAGCCGCGCGCGCCGCCGGCGCCGAAGTTCTTCTTTTTTTTGGCGTCGGCTTCTCTCTTCTTTAATTTGGCGTATTCCTCCGGCGACATGCCGCTCGGCACGTAGGCCGCGAGCTGTGTGGCAGCTTTGGGTGCAGCAGGCTTTAGGAAGGCCTCAGCGCCTAAAGCGAGCGCGACGATTGCTGCGGCCTTCATCATAGCTGCAAAGTAATGCCCTGCAGCGTCGCAACCACGCACGACTTCGCACGTGCCGCGGACAGCGGTGCCACGCGAGAGTCTCCTCGAAGGGTTTGCGGTGGATCGTGCGGGGTGCGGTCGACGCTGCACGCAGTCCAGAAAAACTTAGGTCATCATGCTTCCCCCCTCCTCGAGCTTCTTCTGCTCCGCGAGCGCCTTCTTCTTCGCCCGCGTCGCGCGGCCCCACGAGACGACGACGAGCCGCGTGATCTGGTTCATGAAGCCCTTGCCCAGGTTCTTGCGCCACTCCGGCAGCTCCGAGAGCATTTCCTCGGTGACGGCGATGACTGGTCGCATGAGCGACTCCTCGAGGCCGTTCTCCGTGACCTTGTCGCAGATGACGCGCGCGAAGTGGTTGCAGTTGTGGTCGAAGACGTTGTACGACTCGGGCTGCCACTGGCTTTGCAAAGCGTCCGACGCGATCCACTCCTCGAGCTCCTGCTCCGTGATCGTCGCGGGCCCCAAATCAAAGGACACCTGGGGGAAGTCCTCGAGCATGTCCTGCATCACGGCGACGGGCCGCGACTCGATCACGTCGCTGTAAAAGTATTCCGTGCCGTACAATCTAACACCAACATGGGGAATCATCGGGAGCTGCTTGCTGCACGTCAGCGACAGCACCTGGGTCAGCTCGCCGCCGATGTTATATACCGTACATTTCATCGTATCACTGGACTCGTCGACGTCGTCAAAATTATCCCGGCCCCACAGCGGCTGCGCGAACTCCGCCGTCTGCGCGTGTAGCGCGGTCCTTGGCCTCGTCGTCGGCATCGACGGCGCCACGAGGGCGGAGGCTGCTGCAGCCAATGCGAGATAGCGGCACATCGTCGTGGAGAGAGCTTTGTGCCGCGGCGACAGGCGTTACGATGAATCAGTAGCCGGTGCGTCTGCCTCGTATGCTGCAAGTTTGCGACGCAAGCAGCAATCTCGCAGCAACAAGTTGTTGGATTTATTGACTGCCAGCTAGCGGTTAGACACTAGCGGAACAATAATTCCGCCGACTGGTCCTGGCACCGAACAGAAAAATTCACGAACATCAAGATCACACAATCAACTACATCTTACAGTCGTCGAGGCGGACCGGCACGTCCGCGAGGGGGTACCAGCGGTGGCGGAAGCCGCCTTCGTCCACGCGGACGACGCGCAGCCCCGAGCTTTCCGGCCCGGCGACGACGGATGGACGGCCGACGGTCGTGCGGAAATCTGGTTTGGACATGACAGCTATCTCCGCCGGCGTCAGAGTCCAGTTGACCATGGACCCGACCGCAGAGCTCGTGACGATCTCGAGCCGCCCGTGGCGCGCGACCGCGTTGCCGTGGAGGTGGCCGCAAAGCCAGAGCCGGGCCCCGGCCCGCGTGGCGTGCGCCAGGACTGCCCGCCGCGCGGGCAGCGGCCAGTTGGCCCACCCCTCGGCCTCGTCCGGCGCACCGACATAGGGGCAGATGTGCGAGAGGACAACCACTCGTTCCGCACGCGTCCCAAAGGCCTCCGCGGCCCAGGACGCGTGTGCCGCGCTCCGCGCCGCGACGGCGGCCTTGATGAGCTGCGAGTTCAAACTCACAAACAGCACGCCGCCGACCCAGAACCGCAGGTAGTCGTCGCCGAAGCGTTTCTGGTACTCGCGGACCGCAGCTTCCGTCGGCTTCTGTCCCAGGTCGTGGTTCCCCGGCTCCAGGACGAGCGGTATGGATGGTTCGAGGCGCGCGAGTGCGCGCTCGAACGCCTCCACTTGGTCGGGGACCGCTGGCTTCCCCGGGAAGCCGTTGATGAGGTCGCCCGAGACGACCACGAAGCGTGGCTTGAGTCGGTTTACATGCTCGACGGCCAGCGCGAGCATGGCGAGCTCCTCCCGCCACGACGCGTCGCGATGCAGCATGCCGAGTTGCGGGTCCGCGAGCTGCACGAAATGGAAGCTCCCGCGCCAGGTGCCCTCCTCCGCGGGGCCCAGGCCGGCGATCGTGTGGTTCCGGGTCCGTGCGCGGTGATTGTCCCAATACACGTCGTGCCGAGTCTCCGGCAGCCGGAGCGCCGTGAAGATGACGACGGCCGCGGCGGCCGCGCCAATGATCGCGCGGCGCTTCGTGCTGGACATCTGCGGACGAGGCTGTGCTGCTGCACGAGAAAGCGCTGATGATCCAGCGGTTGCGGCTCTCCGTTTCATCCAGTGATGCACGCCGCGGCAGGTTGCTCTCTGAGTCTCTCACTGCTAAAAATGATCACAGCGATGCAGGATTGACGAATTGAGCTGCGAAAAGAAGTACGCGAAGAGATGTGGCCTCGGAGCCCCTAATTCCGGAGCGATGCGGCTGCAACCTAGCTAGCACGGGAGATCTCACCAAAATGGCCAAAACCGGAGCTAGCGACATGTAAGGCACTAGCAAGAAAGGCTGGATTTGGCTGGCCGGTCATTAAGTGGCCGCCGAAGCCACGCGCAGCGGCTAGAGCTTGCATAACATACGGAGGTTACGTGTGCGAAGCGATTTCCATAAGTGTTGCTGGCGCGCGGAGTTCTCTGCACCACAAGTGCAGCATGGTCCTTCAACGGCTTTCACGCGTCGCATTGATGGTTGTTGCGACGGCGCAGCGGGCGCAAGCGCAGCAGTCGGAGCTGACGCCTATCAAGATCGGCCTGGAGTGGTTTCTCAACCCAGACCACCTCCCGCTCGTGGTGGCGCTGAGAGAGGGCTATTTCAAGGACGCGGGACTTCACGTCACGCTCGTCGAGCCTGCGGACCACTGGGAAGCGGAAGAAGAGATCATCGCGGGACGCCTCGACGTCGCCGTGACGGAGACGTTGCATCTGGCGCAGGACGCGGCGCGCGGCAAGCCGGTCATCGGCTTCTCGCGCTTCCTCCACACCGACGGCGGCGTGATGTACCTCAAGAATCGCGGCATCGAGCGCCCGAGTGACATGTGCGGTAAGAAGATCAGCTATCCGGGCTATCCCGGCCCGGGTGGCCCCGCGATCGTGGGCACGATGGTCAAGGCCGACGGCGGCGAGTGCTCGGAACCATTCGGCAAGCACGACGGCGGCTTCTACCACGTCGACGCGCTCGTCAACGGCGCCGACGTCGCCACGCTGATCTTCAGCAACTTCGAGATGGTCGAAGCGAAGAGCCGAGGCCTCGACGCGGGCTTCTTTAGTCTCAAGGACTGGGGCGTCCCGGACTTTTGCCAGCTGGTTTTATTTACGACGCCGGAGAAGCTCGAGGCTTCCTCGGCGGACCTGAGGACACTAGTCCTCGCCGTGCGCCGCGCCACGGGCCTCATCAAGGGCGACCCAGCACGTGCTCGCGACATCTGGTTCGAACACACGCGTACGAACCGCCCGCTCCTCGCGCGCCTGAACCCGCTGACGGCGCGCGCGCGCATGCGCGAGGCCCGCGTCGCGCGGGACACGTTCGAGGCGACGCTGCCGGCCTTCGTCAACGACAACACGCTTGCGCAGGAGTACTGGTCCGCGCTCGCGGCGTGGCTCGTCGAGACGGGGCAGATCGACGGCGATCCGGTCGCCTCGTCGGGCTACTGGACCAACGGCCTCGCGCTCTAGGATCTGTGCAGATGTGTATCAAGTCTAGGAAAACAAGTTTACGTCCCGCTACCGCAGGGTACAGGTGATCACCGCATTGCGGGGTCGCAGGGCCCGTCGAAGAGGAAGCCCTCGCCGGCGTACTGTTCGTCGCCGCGCGGTGCCGAGAAATCCGGAATTGGGATCGTGACGCCCTGCGCCTGCATCAACGCGAGCACGACGCCGAGCGGTATCCCCCCCGTGCGTGCGACGCGCTCGAGCACCGCCGCGACGCCGCGCAGGAACCGCGCCACGTTCTCGAGCGGCGAGGGCTCGGGCTCCTCGTAGGGGTCGTACGACTCGTCGACCCAGGACGGCGGCATGCCGGAGCGGGGCCGCGGCAGGCCTCTCCTTGCCACAACGCTCGCGACGGTCGGCCGGATGGCCGCAATCTCGGACGCGCGGTAGCCGAGGCTGCGCAGGCGCGCGGCGTCGCTCATCGAGGCGGGGGCGGCCGTCGCGCACGTCGCGGCGACGGCGTAGAGGGCGGTGCGCATCGTTCGCATCGTTCGCCGCAGCGTTCACCGCAGTGTTTTAAACTGATATGAATGCTCTCCTTGCCAAGGGCGGCACGCGGCGTGAAAGCTACTCGAGCTTATGTGCGGCCCACACGATATGAAAGTAGTGATTTTCACGCCTCAGCAGGTGCCAGTGGCTTGACTACACGCAGCAATGCCACGGCGCGCTTAAGTTTTTGTGATTGCTAGTGTCTTACAAGACGCTAGCTTCGCCGGTTTTGCCATTTTTTGGCAAGGTTGGGCACAAGGGCCCCTTGGAGCCCCTGGTGCTGTTCAGCGGTCGCCACTCAAGCGCCTGAGCGGTACGGGAATTGTACAGCAGTCCTCGCGCTCCCCAAAAAAAGGCGGCTTGGATCCCAGTAGAAAAAGCGTCCCGCAAAAATGCCGATAGAGGACCTCGAAGCAAAGATAAAGGCCGTGATGGCGAAGTCCAAGACCGCCCTAGCGGCGCAGCCGGCGCCGGCGCCCGTGCGGGACGCCTTCGCCGCCGCGCCGCCGCCGCCCGTGGCCGCGGCTCCGGCGGCGCCACCCGAGCCCGAGCCCGCGGCGCTGTTAGATGCGGTCTTCGGCGGCGACGGGGACGTGGCCGCGCCAACTCCGCCACCCGAACCGGCACCCGCGGCTTTGTTAGATGCGGTCTTTGGGGGCGACGACGCCGCGGCGTTCGCGCCGCCCGCGCCGCCGAGCGTCGTGGAAGTGACGCCCGCGGCCTCGCCGACGCCCGCGCCGGCCATTGAACAGCCGCCGCCGCCGCCTCCAACGTATAGCCACGACCCCGAGGACCTCAAGCCGACGCCGCCCATGCCGCCCAAACAACCCCTCGGCCGCGTCGTGGCCGACGACCCGCCACCTCCCGTAGTGGAACCCGTACCAGTACCGGAAAAGAGCATCTACGAGCGCGCGATCGCCGCGGCAGCGGCATCTCCTAGAAGAAAGGCGCCGGAGCGCGGGAGACAACGGACGCGGGGAGCGACACCAAAACGAGCGCCGAGCCCCGCTCTGAGACACAAGGTCGACCCGGCAGCCCAGCGCTTGTACGACCGCGCCGCGGAGGTCCGACGGAAGCTCGAAGAAAAAAGAAAACAACGACCGCCGAAGTGCACGTTCCAGCCCAAGATCGACGCCGTCTCGAAGAAGGTCGCGGCGGCGGCGGCGTCGATGGCGCCTAGACATGAGCGCTTACATGGAGACGCGGAGAGACGCAGAGCGGCTTTAAGAGCAAGGATCGAGACGCAACAACGCCGCGAGAAGCAGGCGCACACGCCGCGCATGTTGACAAGGGGCAAGCCGACGAAGTGGAGCGCCAAAAAGCGCTCGGACGCGTTACATGCGCACGCCGCGGCAATTAGGGACCGCCTCGCCGCCCAACGAGCAAGGGAAGCGTCGCAGCCTAGAGGTTGTACCTTCACTCCTGTTACTACCTCAAGAGCGCGGTCTGCAAGTCCTGCGCGGCGCGGCGTCGACGCGTCTACCAGACTACACAACAAGGGCGCGGAGATGCGCGCGAACCGCGTGAGAGAAAGGGACGCTGCTCGCAAGAGAGAGATCGCGGGCTGCTCCTTCACGCCGCGCATGGCTACCAGGGCGCGGTCGGCAAGTCCCGCGCCCCGCGGAAGAGACGTCGCGACGCGGGCGGCGACCTTCGAACGCGAACGGCAGCGACGCTTAAGAGAACTCCGAGCGAAGCGTGACGCTCTGGAGAGGAAGGACTGCTCCTTCCGGCCGCGCTTCCACACGCAACCGCAAGACGATGAGTCCGTGAACACTAGTGATACGCGAACGGTGGCACGAACGACGTCCAGACTGGCGGGAACGGACACGGCGGCTCGAAAAACCGCATTTAGGGAAGCAAAACTCCGGGAGCAGCTCGCGCAACATACGTTCAGCCCGCAGATTCCCAGTAGTAGAAAAGTGAAGACCCCGAAGCGCGACGCGAGCCCGGCGCCGGCCCACGAGCGCTTGCACGCCGAGGGGAGGGATCGCGAAGCGAAACGGCGGGACTTGCGGGAAGCGCAACGCGAGAAGGAGTTAGAAAGTTGCCCCTTTCGCCCGTCGATGCCTCGACGGTTCTCAGAGTCCGACGAAAACGCCTGGGACCGACTGTTGGACGATGGGAGGGATAAAAAAGCCGTGTATGAAGAAGTAAAAAGGCAGCAAGAGCTCGACGGGTGTACGTTTCAACCTACGACTGGAGACAAGTCACACCTACCTTTGCAGACTCATGATGTACCGGTCGAGGAGCGGTTACTAGCTACGGAGAATCAAGTTTATGCTCGTGTTTCACGTCGGGAGGCGATGAAGCGCGACTTGGAGTTGGAGGGCTGCACTTTTCAGCCTGTGGTTGGTCGACCTCCTCGCTCGAGGGGCGAATCCTGGGAGCACGAGTCCGTGGCTTCGTCGCACGTCGAGGACACGGTATCTAGATTGGAGGAGGACGTCTATCGGCGTCGGGCTGCGTCGGTGGAGCGAAGGCGGTCTGCTAGATTGTCTGCGGAGGCTGAAAGGAAAGCAAGAAGTGTACCCGTTTCGCCACGCGTCGATCCCGCGCGTCTAGCAGCATTATCAA
Organism: Pelagomonas calceolata; assembly: GCA_918797485.1. NCBI lineage: Eukaryota > Pelagophyceae > Pelagomonadales > Pelagomonadaceae > Pelagomonas > Pelagomonas calceolata. Next base: position 1,844,919 of record CAKKNE010000003.1, on the reverse strand, counting down.
AAGCCAAGGGCGGCGTGAATCCCGCGAGAAGGAAGGCCGACCTGCGGCGGCAGCGGGAGATGAACGCGAGGCCGAAGGTCCTGGACCGACCGGCGCCGGACTTTGGGGCCCGCGGGACGCGCGTGACGACGCCGCGCGGCAACCGGGCGCCGTCGCCCCGTAGGACGCCGCGCCGCTCCCCGTCGCCGGGTGGTCGGCGCGCGCCGTCGCCATCCATGAGGCAACGCGCGCCGCCGCCGCCGCCGCCGCCTCCTGAAAGCTCGACGACGGCGAGCTCTTCCCTGGAAGAGGCGCCCTCTCATAGATCGGAGTTCGAGCGGTGGCAGAGCGAGATGGAGGCGAAGCTCGCGGCGCTCTAGTTTTGCCTCCCGGACCCCCCTTAAACGTTTTGACCGTTAGTCTTGTCACTTGCCACGCCTCGCTGCGGCCGCGCGCGGCACGTGTTAGGACCAGACGATGGCCCCCCTAGCAGTGGTCAGTTTCAACTGATTACCCGACGACAGCGACTACGGCGCCGCCGCCGAGGCGAAGAGACAGAGGCGTCTGCTCGATGGCGCGAGACGCCGCCGGCGCCGCCGAGGCGCAGAGACGACAAGCTAGAGGTACTCGTCCTCCTTGTCCTTCTTTTTCCGGGCTTCGTCGCGCTTCATGCGCGCCTGCCTTTCTTCTTCCTCCTTGCGCTTCTGCGCGCGGCGCTTCTCGCGCGCCGCACGCCGCTTGACCCTAGACCAGTAGGCGTCGTATTTCACGCGCATGTCGTCGTTCAAGACCTTGAGCATGGACAGGTCCCACGCGTCCAATGAACGCACGGTGCAGAAGTTGTAGGCGGCGTCGGCGAAGGTATCGTAGTCCGGCAGCCCTTCGGCGGTGGCGCACCGGTTGGCATCCACCAAGAACAGCTTTTCCGGCGACGCGCCGAAGACCGGATCTCTTTTAGCGAAGATTTCGACCTTGCCGCGCATCAAGTCGTGCTCGCCGCCTACTAAGCTGCATAGTGCTGATTTGAAGAATAGTCGAGTCGCGTTCGCAGCCGTCAAATTGTCCTGGACGACCTCCGTCGCGACGGCCTCAAACGCATCCGCCGCGCGCGAGTACAACTTGAGCTGCAAGGCCTCGATGGCCGCCGCCTCGAGCTTGCAGAGGCGCATCTTTGCCGCTTTCGTCTCGTCGTGCAGCCGCCGCGCCGCGGCGCCGTACATGTCCGCCGCGCTCCTCAATAGGAGCACTCTTTCAGACCAGCCCTCCTCGTCGTCCTGCGCGTCTCGTGCTGCTAAGCGGGCCACGCGATGTCGCAGCTCCGCGGCAGTGGCCCAGCTACCTAGGTCGCAGCACTGGTCGCAGGCCTCCGCATAATGATCTCTTGCTCGATCAGGATCATTGGCCTCGCTCAGCTCGCCGCACCGGACATGGTATTCGACGGCCTCGGCGGTCGCACCCCGACTGAGCCTTGCAGACATGTCGGCGCACTTGCCGTAGGCGTCGGCGCAGCGCTCGGGCTTGCCCGCGGCCGCGTAGGCGCGCGCCGCTCGGTCGTAGCGCTCGCGCGCTTCCGCATATTTGAGGGACGGGGCGTTCTCGATGCGGAACCGAGCGAGTAACGACTTGGCCACCTGTTCGTGATGTAAAGCTGCTTTCAGCTGCTTTCTCGCCCCTATCGATGACATTCTATATACCTATCGGCTTCGGCGAGGAAATGCACTTGAGTTTTTCCGACTGGCGCTTTTGTTTTTTGGACTTGGGCTCCTTCTCCGGGCTCTCTTTGCTCTTGGCGGACTGCGCGGACGCGGGCGCGCTGAGGATGATTTCTTCTTCCGAGCGCTTGCGCTGCGACGGCGTCAGGGGCGGCTCCTTCTTCTCCTCGTCGTCGTCCTCGGGCTTCTTCTTGGTAGGTGTGCTCGTCTTTATCTTGGGGCTGTCGCACATCTTCGCATGGGGCCGGCCAGCGGTGGGGTTTCCGGTTTTGATTGTTGCAGAGCTCCTCTCCAGAAGGTTTCTGGGGGCGAGGGCTTGCTATCTCGTGAGATACAGCGCTGCTCCTGACCGATGCGGCTGGATAATGGACCTAGCGGTCATGTTAACACACTAGCTCTCGAGAACTGTCCACGGAACGCTCGCCTACGCGTCGCCTACGTGACACGCCACGCACACATCACTCACTCGAACCCCAAAGGCCGGCGGCCGCGAAGCTTGGGCGCTGCAGCAGACCCGTTGTGCGAGCTTGCAAGCTCTTTTGGGCAGCCTGTGCCACTATCAGTGGACGGGCAGCGCCACACGCACCGCCGGCGCAGCCCCGGTGGAGCAATCGCCCTGCTGCGGACCGATTTTCTGCCTGGAGCTACACCTACGAGCTTGTACACACCATAACAAAATGGTCATCATGCGCCCGCCGCACCGGCGGGCCCCCAAGCCTCCTCCTGTGGCTCTGGGCGTTGCGGGCAGCCGCGTCGCACCCGTGCTGCGATCGCCAGACGTCGAAAACCTGGATCCACAACAACGCCCGAGGAAGCCGCCGCCACGCAAGCGCGACGTCGCCGAGGCCGTCGCCGGTGCGCGCGCGCGGGCGAAGAAGCAAGCAGAGCAGCGTCTGCGTGAGCGAAACAACCTGTGGCTGCACGGCCGGCGGCGGCGACGACGGAAACGCATCGATGCGCCCGTGGTGCCGGCGGTGGCCGAGGGACCTGCCCCGGCGCCGGCGCTCCGTGCAGCACCCGAGGCCCGCGCGCCGCCGCCGAGCCGTCGTTCGTCGCAGTCGTCGCGACTCAAGGACGCGCCAGGGAGATCATCGCAGTCCTCGCGCCTCAAGGACACAGCTCCGCTGCCGCTATCCCCCCAAACGATCAAGAAGCGCCCGTTCACGCCCAAGCCGCCGCCGCCGCCGCCGGAGACCGTGAAGAAGGATACTGCAATGGCGCTGCCCGGCGGCGGTACTAATTGCGCGTACTGGGAGCGCGTCGCCGCCGATTACGACTGCGAAATAATGGATACCCTGACGGAAGACAAGGGCAAGGTGCTGAGGAAGCGCCTCCGCGACTGCTGCCGGAAATTGCGGAAGACGAAAGGCGGTATCCTTGCCCTAGATGCGGGCTGCGGCGCGGGCAAGTGGCTTCCCTTCCTGGGCTCGCTCGTCGACGACCTCTTGGCCATCGACTGCTCACAAAAACTCGTCGAGCGGGCGAAAAGAGTTTACGGCTCGCCCGGCAGGGTGACGGCGACGGGGCGGCCGCGGGCGCCTTGTCGCTTTGGAGTTGTGGACCTCACCAAGGACGAGCCGGGAGAAGTCGAACGCCACGACTTGGTGATCTCGGCGAATGTCCTGATCGCACCCGACCGCGCCGTGTGCGAGGCCATCCTCGCGGCGACGCTCAAACGCGTCGCGAACGGAGGCTATCTGGTGCTCCTCGTGCCGTCCAACGAGTCGGCGCGAGCCGTGGCCAACGCCTACATGCGGCATCGCCTGCCCCAAAAGAAAAAGCTCGGCCGGTCCGACAGGCATCGGGACTTCACGCCTCTGAACGCTCCGGATGTAGATTCTCAGGTGTGGAAGCGCTGGGGCGTCCGTACGCAATGTTATTCGCTGGCCGTGTTGCGCGGATTGCTGAATGTGGAGGGGTACGACGTCGAGCGCATCCAGCGCGTCGAGCACGATTGGGATACCGAACTCGACATAAAAATACCCAAGGCCGCGCGGCCGTTCGACTGGCTCGCCGTTGTGCGACGGCGAGACTCGGACGAGAAATAGTGTAACAATTGTATATTAACAAACAACTTCAGGCCTCGGCCACAGGCGTTCCAGTCCTGTGTGCGCGCTCGGCGAGGTACGCCCGTTGCAACTCGGCGTGGGCGAGGCGCCGCCGGTACCGCAGTTGCGCGCCGCGGCGAATCCCGCGACAGCAACACAGGCCCAGCAGGACGTACAACGCGCCGGTCGCGATGACCGCGGACGCAGCGACGACGCGGTACTTTTCGAGCGCCTTTGCGGCTTCGCCAGGCACGCAGACGAGTTCTCCCTGCTTCATCGTGACCTGTGTGGAAATCAAAATTTTACGGCGCGTTCGCTGAATCATCGCGTCGTCCTCCACGTCATCGACGCGGCACCTGCTCGATGGCGTGGCGATGCCGGTTCCTCACCGCTCGACCGAGCCAGGATGGCCGCGTCATCGCCGTGCACCCGACGCACTGGTTGATTTCCACACAGATCGTGACTCGCGTTTCGTTCGTGGCCGCGTCTGCCGCCGCGCCTGGCAGTGCGATTACTCCGAGGAACGCGTACAGAAGCCCACGGACGGTCCAGTAGCGGCCCGTCCACTGATCGTCGTGTGAAATCACACCCAGCTCAAATCCCACGATACAGAGGCATAGGGCGAATTGATAGCTAATCGACGCCGCAAATATGGCGCCAGGCAGGCCGCCTCTTGGAGCCGGGGCGGCCACAAAGGCCATGAGCTGTATGACGTGGGCTGCGCCGAGCGCACCCGCGGCGCACGCGGTCACGAACGCTACTGCGTCGAAGATGGCCAGCACGCAGCCGCGCGAGACATCCTCGGGCACTACTTCGTCGTCGAGCGTCAACAGCGAGTTCGTGCTGGCGTCGTCGAGCGGCGGTGCGGACGCTATCGGAGTCTGCTCGCTCAATCTCCTCTGAGGAGGCGTGTCTGGTATGCGTTTTGGCGTGCTGCCCTCGGACATGGCTTTTGCGGTCGTCGTCAAAAAGCGTCTCAGGGTGGCGCTGCAAGCCTGTGCTGCTTTTGTCACGCTGCAAGGTGAGCGTCGCAGAAAGCGATGCGGAACTAGTTGCACAGCAAGTCAATGCGTCACCTCAAACCGATTCCGAGCTCCGATACTGGCAGTAGCGTCCAGACAGAGCAAAAAATGCGAAAGGCACCGAAGCCAGCGTACTGACATACTAGGATGGGGCCTCAGAAAAAGTCTGGGACGCAAGGCCTCGTAGTAACGGCACCGGGGAGCAGCCCACGATGGAAAAATCACCGCCGCGAGTCAGCGTGGAGCCGGCGGACCAGCAGCGTGCCCTCGTCTCGGTCACCCCAGACCTCGGGTCAGCCGCACAGCAGACCGGAGCCATGGCCCTCGCGCCACCGGTCAAACTAGCCGGCCCGGCCTACGCGACGGCGTTGGAACAGGCCATGGCCGAGCAGCAGCGGGAAATCGCGCTCTCGCGCAACGAGATCGAGGCCGCGCGCCAGGAGGCGCTCCAAGCGCGCAGAAGCGAGGAGCACACGAAGACCGAGCTGATTAATGCCCGCGCCAAGTTCGCCATGGACGTGGCGGAGATCCGCGAGGGCGCCGCGCGAGAACTCGACGACCGGTGCGAGCGCCGGGCCGCGGACGCGAGAAAACGCGCGGCCGCAGCGGACGCAGCTGCCGCAGCTTCTCGTTGCGCCCTCGAGGCGCATAGAGCGCAGGCGCGGCGCGACGTCGACGCCGCGCGGCAAGAGGCGGCGCGCGCGGACCGGGCCTCGAACCGACTGCTCTTGATATTGGTGCTGGCTGCCGTAGGTATCGCGGCGCTGACGCATCGCGCCGTGGTCACGTTGCCTCGCAAGCTCGAGCGGCGCACGTCGCGCGCGGCGCGGCTACGGGCGGCCCTTTCCGAAGCCGTCGCGTCGAACGAGCGAGCCGCCAACGCCTGCGTTCAGAAGATTGCCGACGCGCACCGCGACGGCGCCCGCACGAAGCGCGACCGCCTCGAGGCCTGCGACGCCGCCGCCGCGGAGACGTCCCGGGCGCTCGCCGACGTCGCCGCAAATCATTATTTTTGTGCGCCGGTCTCGGCCGTCGCGCGCGTCGTCGACGTCGCGGCGGGCGCCCGGGCCGCTTGTGCCGCGCCAGGCCTCGCGGACTCGGAGCCGGCGGCGTCGGCGAAGATCCGCCTGTGATGAATTGTCGTCATCGTTCCCCGGGAGATCCCTGAGATAAGACCAAGAATGTGATTTAAGAAGGCAACGCATCCCTGTTGCGGTGCTAGGGAGACACCGCGCGTCGTCGGCGGGCGGCGCGGGCCGCGTCTTTCATAATAGCATACACCTGAGTAGAGCTCCTCCGGCAATCCCCCCTGAGACGTATCTGCCAAGACCCAACGTTCGATGGTGCGTACGAAGAGCTCTGCGAGCCACGCTTCAGCCTCCCGGCTCGCTCCGCCCCGCCTCGGGTGGTTGGAGCGCCTCGTTTCGCGCAAAGCGTGCGCTCAAGCGCCGGGTTGCTGGCGCTAACGCCAAGAGCACTGCTCGGCGTGGTCGCCAGCGCACGTTGACGCACACAAAACGCTTTTGCCGGCTGCCCAGCCACACATACCAGCCCTAGGGGCAGCCAGCAACGATGAGGCGCAACAACAAGCCCGCCGAGCGCGGCCGCCGCCCGCGGCGGAAGAAGGCGCCGCCGGGCATGCCGAATTTGAGGATGCGTCCTTTACCAGGGCAGCCGGCGAAGCCGCGCGTCAAGAACCACCAGAAGCCGGTCCGCGCTCAAGAGGCGCCGCCCGGGCCCAAGGAGGTCGCCTACCAGCGCAAGGTCGCGGCGGCTAGAGCCGTCGGCTACCGCGAAACTTTACTGATGCAGCTGAACGCCGTCGTGCTGCACTGGCCGCGTAGAGCGTCGGCGCAACGATCGGCCGCGGAGGCCGCGCGCTTACTCAAGAACGTCGCTTCGGAACTGAGGACGGCCGGGCTCAGATGTGTGGAGAAGATCGTGGCCTGGGTGCTCGTCGAGTCGAAGGACTGCGCGCGGCCGCGGCCGTTCCTCTGGAACGGGCGCGACTACCTCCTCAAGATGTCGGACGACCTGGACTTCGTGTCGGAAGCCTTGGGCAGTGAGGCGTGGCGGCTGGCTTGTTTCTGTCGCGGGAACCCGTTGCTCTTGACGCGAGACGAGATCCGGGGCGTGGGCAAGGCCCGAGATGTTGGTAGATTACAAGCAGCTTCTGTGGTCATCCTCGACGTCGTGCGTCGTAAAAAGGCCGACGAGGTCGTCGCGCGGTCCGGACGCAAGCGACGTCAAATCGAGAAGATCGAGGACCGCGAGGAGGATATTGGAGAGAAGTACAAGAGCGCGCGGACCGGCGAGGCGACGCCGTCATCGGTGAAGAAAACACCAATGAGGACGGGCGAGGGTCCGGCGCGCCGCCGCTTGGCCGAGGTCCGGGCGGCGGCCTTGGCCTACGACGAGGAGGTCCAGGCCGCGTCGGTTGCTGAGGAGCCCGCGGCGCCAGTGACGCCGAAGCAGCCGACTCCTAAACAGCCCACACCGCACCAGCCGACGCCAAAAGAACCGACACCTAAGCAGCCGACGCCTCACCAGCCGACGCCGCAACAGCCCACGCCGCAACAGCCAAAAGAACCGACGCCCAAGCCAACACCACTATTCAAAGTCGGCGACCGCGTCGAAGGCGACTTCGAGGGCCTCGGCGAGTTCTACGCTGGACAAATTGGAGCAATGAATGACGACGGCACCTTCCTTATCAAGTACGACGACGGCGACGAGGAGGATAAAGTACCACAAGATAGACTGAGAAAGATCACTGCTACGTCACCAGCTTCGCAGAAGACGGTGGCCATCGCGGAGCCCGACATCTGGCGGGCGGACGACGACCATGAAAGTGTCTCGGACGAGCCGACGCAGGCCCCCGGTGGCGACAGCGCGTCCGGTTTGACCAGTTCGCAGGATTATGACGACGATTTCGACGAAGTTGTAACTGCGGAGGGCGCCGCGAAGTATGTCTTCGAGCCGGGGTTGCTCGGCGAAGGGGCCTACGGTGAGGTGAAACAGGCTCGCCACCGGGAGACGGGCCAGCAGGTCGCCGTCAAAAGGTTGAAAGTTGTGGTCGAGGGCGAAGACGACGACGACGCCGCGCGGTATGCCGTACAAACCGCAGAGAGGGAACGAGATGTCTTATTATTGTTGGGGCGAGACCACAAGAACGTAGCTTGTTTAGTTGATTGGTGGCGCGAGGACGTGAAAATAAAACCACAACAAACAGTAAGTGCACCGGTGCTATGCTTTGAACTAGCTGGTAGCACGTGCTTGGAAGCGTTGGAAGAGTTAGGTCCCCTACCGAAGGGTCTCTGTGTTGGTTTAACCTCAGACTTGTGTGCGGGCTTAGCGCATGCCCACTCCTTGGGCATTGTCCACCGCGACGTCAAGCCTGAGAACGTGCTTTTATCGAGAGATGCGACGAAAGACGATTTACAGCGATCGTGGGACGATCCCCAAAGGCCGCAACTGCGGTTGTGCGACTTCGGGGCCGCGCGGAAGCTCGAGGACGTGTCGGGGAAGAGCTGTCTGGACCTGACGCACTATATTGGGAGTAGGTGGTACCGAGCGCCGGAGATGATGGCCTCCTCGACGAAATACGGCGTGGCCGTGGACGTCTGGGGCGCGGCGTGCATCACGGCTGAACTAGCTACGGGCGAACCACTCTTCCCTGGGGACGACGAGCATGCCGTGTTACGACGGGTGTCAAGAGTACTAGGACCGTTTCCCGAGCAAGTAGGTCAGTACTTGATGGGTTTGGGCGTGCCCCGAAGATGCCTGGACGCGGGGCCGGCGCCGGGTCTGAAAGCTTCGCGACGAGGAGCTTTGGTGAAAGCTTTGTCGGAGCCCGTCGTCGACGTTCTTAAAGATATGCTCCACTGCGACAGTAACTTGCGACCGTCCGCCTCAGAATGTGTTATTAGGTTACAAGCGGCGATGCGGCCCGCGACGGCCAAGGTCGAGGAGGCGCCGCTGAAGTGCTGGTCGGAATGCGAGCGACTTAAACAGACGTGGGAGCCCGTCGTACAAGCGGGCGCCACGGCGTTCAAGACATCTGCGAACCAACCGCATCGCGCCGTGCCCGACGCGCAGCAGTTGTACGCGGCGGCGGCCGATGCCTTGGCCGAGGCCGTATCCGAGAATAGAGAAGGCGTCTCGGCGTGGCTCCGAGAACTCCTTCTGGGGGAGGACACGCCGCCGGGGGCCGCGAGGTCTGTCATAAGGTGTTTGCGGTGGTCCGTGGACGCGGCCGTCGTGCCTCGAGTGGCAAGGTGCCGCGACTGGGTGCTAGCCCAACAGCAGCGCGGCGAATTGACGCTGACGCAAGCCGTGGATGCGGTCGAGGCCCAAGTCGGGCGGGTCGACGCTACTGGATCTAAAAGAGCGTCTGCGGCCGCTCATGCTCTGCAAAGGGCCTACTGTTTACTAGCCGAAGCATCGGTCGAGAATCCGCCGAAAGTCCTGCAAGACCTGAGCGAGCCCGATTCATCAAACCAGGAGGAGAAGAATGATCTGGGGGCCGGGTCCGACGTCGGCTGTGCTGCATTAACAGAAACGCCCGCGTTAGCCCCAGGGGAGAGTTCGTTGGGCGCCGCCGAGGAGCGGTTCCACGTGCGATCGGTGAACGAAGCCTTAGCTGTGGTCACGCCCATGCTCGTCGACTCGGAAGTTGCGAGCGTGGCGAAGGCTCGTGGTTTATTACGGTTGGAGGGGTTATTAGGATTGCCTCGGCTAAGGGACCACGCGGCTTTATTACGGCCGGCCTCGAAGGCCGCGTTACTCTATGTGGCTCTAGCGAGGCGACCGGCGCAGCGCCTGAACCTCGTGACGTCCCGCAAGAGGGCCTGGGAGGACTGCGAAGCTCTATTGGAGAAGCACGCCGGCGCGCTGCAGGAAGCTTCTTCACAGGTTCTGTCCGATGACGCATTTGCCCTCGAGGAGGAGTCGGACGACGAGAGTGTTTCGTTAGAAGACGAGGACGACCCTCCCATTAAAGGAGAAGCTTCATTTGTCGTGTGTCCCTACTACCGGGTGCCCTTCGGCCAAAAGTATGTCGAGGGTAGCGCAGTCGAGGAGGGCGAAGGCCTAGGCCCGCGCAAGGAACTCTTTGCTTTATTAGGTGGTGCCGTCACTAGATCCTGGACGCCTGTTATTGGTGATCCGTTGCGCGTCGAAGCAAGTGAAGGTGCTCGCTCATTACGAGTTACTTGTGACGAAGCGAACCCCCAAGTTGTGAAATCAGGGGACTGTCTCGCGGTGGACTTTGAAGGCGACACGTTAGAACTACAAGTGGAGAAGGTCTCTGATAACGTGGTGAGGGTGTCGACGAACGCGCCCGCCGTGCGCGTCCTCGCGAAGAGGTATGGTGATAGTGAAGACGCAGAAACCAAGTTGTTGGAAGCGTTAACCGGGTCGGTCTGCGAGGCTAGACGCTCAGCAGCACCTCTACTAGCCCATCGGAAGGATTTGGAAGCTCTATGGCCGAATCCGGCCTTGCCTAGGACCGCCGAGAACGCCAAACGGTTAGCCACATTAGGCTTGTTGATCGGTTCGGCGGTCCCGAACCAGTGCCAGCTGCCCCTAGATCTGCCTCCGCTCTTCTTTGAAGTGCTCGGCGTCGCAGAGGACGCACCGAATGATACAGCTACTCATTTAGTAGACCATTTCCTCGCCAAGAGGGGCGACGCGGGCCTAAGGGCCCTGGACGCGTCCTACGACGACGCCTTGCGAGGGCTCCGAGCCTTGGATGCGACGGGCATTCAGAGTGTCGCGGACATGGAAGGGATCACGCTATCGAGTCAGGATCATGCCTTGGAGGTCGCGAGGAAAGCTTCACTGGAAAGATGTCGTGAATTGGAGTGGCAGCTGCGCGCGCTGAGGCGAGGTTTCGAGCGCGCCATGCCGAAGAAGGTGCGGAGGGCGGTGCGGCCGTCGGCGCGGGATTTGCAGCGCGTGGCGTGCGGTGCTCCTGAAGTTCGGGGAGATTTCCGATTCCGAGACGTGTTTCGGGTGGTCATGGATGCTGAATTAAGGGATTGCCGGCCTTTGCATGACGCGCTCTGGGCGGTGGTCGATGGGGAGGACGACGCGCTCAACGACCTCGAGCTGAAGAAGATCGATGACCTGACCGGTGAAGAGGCACCGCGGCGTTGTGAGCCATTAACACCCGCGCAAAGAAGGAAATTACTTGTCTTTGTGACCGGGGTGTCTCGGTTACCGGCGAGGCACGCGGAGTTTTTGACGGTGGAGTTACCCTTTTTACCGTTCGGCGTCGACGAGCAACGGAGGATGCTGGCCATGGTGCCCCAGTCGCATACGTGTGACAACATCCTGGAGCTGCCGAACTACTGGGAAGCTTTGTTAAAAACTAAAACAGATGAAGCCAGGCCACCTAGGAGGGGCTCGCGCGAGTGCAACGCCCTCGAGAGGGAACTGCGAAGAATTGTGAGGGAGAAGCTGCTCGTGGCTTTGGATAACGCCGTCGGCTACGGCTTGGACGCTTTAGAACCTCACGTGACGCACGCCCTAGCTTGCGCGGCGGCCGAGGACGACGCGGCCGCCGCGGCGCTGCTCGCCTCGTCGCGGGCGATGCGCGACGCGCGGGCGTCGGACGACGCGCAGTACGACCCCTTCGACGACGAGGAGTCGATTCCGTCCCTACCGGAGCTCAAGGAGGACGACGACGACCCGATCCCCATGCTGCAGGAGGCCACCGCCGCGACGACGAGGCCGTCCCTGCAGTCGGACGACGACATTCCGGATTTACTCGATGCGCCGAAGCAGGAGGACAATTCCGTGGACCTGGAGATCCTCCACGCCTTGGCGGCGTCACCCATTCGCGACGCTAGACCCGCGTCGCCCGACGCTGAACTGTCAGTGGGTGATTTAGGAGGAGGCGACGACGACCTCGCGGAGGAGGAGCTGGGCGTGACCTTCAAGCCCGTGGAACAGGACCTGCGGGAGAGCCCGGCGCGGCCCAAAGGTCAAAACGAGGACGTGCTCGACGAGGAGGTCTCGGACGACGACGCCGTCGCGCCGTCCCGGCGCAACTCGCTCTCGTCCGCGGGGCGGCCGGCGACGCCCGAGCCCGTCGATCAGCCGACGACGCCGGCCGCCGCGGACGACTTCTCCGACGTCGAGGAGCTCGAGACCGCGCAATTGCCGAAGACTCCCGCGGCGGAGGATTTGTCCGACGCGGAGGAGCTCGAACCGTCCAAGCCGGCGTCGGAGTTCGCCGTGGGCGCGCGCGTCGAGGCCCGCTTCGAGGGCGGCGACAAGTGGTACCCTGGGAAAGTTTTTTCGGTGCACGACGACGGCCATTACGTTATTCACTACGACGACGGCGACGAGGAAGACCGGGTGCCGGCCGCGTTCGTGCGCAAGGCCGAGCCTGTCGCGGAGGAACCCGCCGCCGCTGCCGCGGGCGATGACGACGGCGACGACTTCCTCGCCGGCATCGAGGACGAACTGGGCCTAAACACGACAGCCCAGAAGTCCGAAACGCCGGCGGACGAGCCCTCACAGCCCGCGAATCCGTCGTCGGACGACGACCTGAGCGACGTCCTCGCCGGCTTGGACGACGACCTTCCCGGTCTTGACCTCGAGAAGCCGGTGGAGGCGCCGCGGGAACCCGAGCCCACTCCGGCACCGGAGCCAGAGCGGTTGGCTGAGGCCGCCCCCGAGACGCCAGCTGCGGAGCTCTCCGACGCAGAAGAACCCAAGCAACCAGACCCCGAAACACCGGAGCTACCGACCGAGGAGGCGCCTACGTTCGCGCAACCGCCGACGACGCCCGCGGCGGCGAGCGACTTGTCGGATGTCGAAGAACTTGAGCCCTTCAAGCCAAAGACGCCTGCGGCAGCGGACGACCTCTCGGACGTAGAGGAGCTCGAGCCCGAGCCCGCCAAGCCTGCTCCCGCCAAGCCGGCAACTCCCCCCGCAACGGAGACGTTCGCGATCGGGGCCCGCATCGAGGCAAGGTTTAATGGCTCTGACGCCTGGTACCCCGGGAAAGTCTTCACAGCACACCCCGACGGCACCTACTATATCAGATTTGACGATGGAGATGAGCAGGACAACGTGCCCGCAGCGGACGTGCGAAAGGCCGATGAGCCTGCCGCGGAGGAGCCCGCGGGCGACATCCTCGCCGATCTGGAAGAGGATCTGCCCGGCCTCGACCTCGAGAAGCCGGCGGAGCCAGAGGAGCCGGCCAAGCCGCCGGCCACGGCGGCGGAGCCGGCGTTCGCCATCGGCGCTCGCGTCGAGGCAAGGTATAATGGCGGCGAGTCCTGGTACCCGGGCAAAATATTCACCGTGCACCCCGACGGCACTCATTTCATCAAGTATGATGACGGGGACACTGAGGACAACGTGCCCGCGGCCTACATACGACCGGAGCCCGCGGCCGAGCCGGAGCCCGCCGAGGAGCCCAAGCCCGCCAAGCAGATGGGCAGTATGCTGGCCGACGTCGAGTCGGACTCCAGCGACGGCGAGGTGTCGCTGCGGCAGGTCACGCCCCCGGCCGAGGAGCCCGCCGCCGCGCAGCCTGAACAGGAAGAGGACATCCTCGCCGGCCTCGGCGACCTGGGTTTGGACTCGGCGTCCGTCGCGGAGCCTCCGAAGGCGGCAGACAAGCCAACGGACGAGTTCGACTACGACGAGCTCGAAGCTGACCTTTTCGGAGGAAGCGACGACGCTGTGAAGCCCGGGACGGCCGGCACGCGCCCGACAACCGTGGACAGCCGGGATTACGACGACTCGCGGCCGAGCACCTACGACTCGCGGAGCTACTCCAACCGCGCCGGCACGGCGGGCACGGACGGGTACTCCTACTCGAACTACGACTCGCGGCCGGAGACGCGCGAGCCCGCTGATTCCAAACCCGGGACCGCCGGCACGGCGGGCGGCTACTTCGACTCACGGCCCCAGACGGAGGGGACCGACTACAACTTCGACGACGACTTTTCGGACTTCGAAATTTAAGACTGTTAACCTATAACTAGTAGCGCAGCTCGGTGCTCCGGAACTTTTCCACCGTCCCGTCGTCAAGCTTTACAGAGATCCAGCCGCCCGCGACCTTTGTTACGATGCCTTCCTCGTCGTCGAGCGCGAGCGCCACGTGGTCGCCGACCGCGGGCAGCTCCTTCTTCACGCGGGCTGGCGTCGCCGCCTTTTTTGCTGATTTTTTTGCCGTTCGTGCGGGAGCAGCGGAACGTACGTGTGCCGCTGGTACATTGGCCTCATTGTGACCATCGTCGAATGCGATCTCATAGCCGCCCGGGCCGCCGCCGGAGACGCGCCCTGGGTACCAGTTCCCGTCCTCCCAACGCGCCTCCACCGCAGCACCCACGGCGAATTCAGCGTTGCCACGCCTCAGTATCCATTTGCGGCACGCCATGAACACCGCCCCGACCGGGCACGAGAGAGCGGCGTAGTACGCCACGTGACCGAAAGCGCCGTACCCCAACGCGTCGATGTCGTAGAGCCAGGGGTACACGTAGGCTCCCGTCCACGCGAAGTTTAGGGATGTCAATGCTCCGTAGAAGCCCGTGTAGAGACCTGCTGCCGCGAGAATTGAAACCGGCGACGGTACGTGCCGCACGAGGACGTCGCGCTTCTTCACACCCAGCACGTCCAGCAAGGGGCACAGCCACAGTGGCGTGTGCATCAGGTGCATCCAGCGCTCGTAGGGCACGCCGAGCGACTCGTGGTAGGTCCATTGGTCGCGCCACGTCGGATTACAGCATCTCATGAGCAGGTAAAAGAAAAAGAAGAGGCCGTACACTACAAGACCGAGGCCGAGGCAGGCCGGGGCCGCGGCGTGGGCCTGGGCCTCGTAGTTGCCCGTCGTCGCGGCTACGACGGACAACGTGTGGTACACTAACAACACGAGCAGGATCTGCGCCGTAAGGTAGACCCAGACCCCTAGGTACGCGCGCAGCTCGATCTCGTGCTGGCCCATGTCGCGGCCCGTCTCGTCGTACCACGCCCGCGGCACCGGCTGCGGCAGGTGGTGCTGCATGTAGTTCGCGCAGGCCATGACGGCGAAGAGGAGCGTCGCGAGGGCGGCGCGGGCGGGCTCCGCCGGCGTCGGCTGTTTAGCGGCGCGTTTTGCTGATGACTTTTTAGCTGGTGATTTCGCGCGCGGCTTCGCCGGCGACTTGGCCCGGGGCTTGGCGGCGGCGCGGCGCGGGCGCGCGTCTTCGCTCTCGAGCTGCCGCGCGAGGGCTAGCGAGGCCGCATCGGCCTTGGCGCGCCTCGGGCGCTGCATTGCTGTTGCAAGCGCTGCTGCCTTGGTGGTGAGGACTGCTGCCTAAGGGCTGCCCGTGGAGGTTATATTGCTGCCGACTCGCCGCGGCAGTGTCGCGGTGCTGTTCTGGCCGAGGGGTTGCGCTTGGAGCCTGCAATTGCACCGAATTGGCCCAAGGAGCAAGGCGAAACAGGCGCTCTGCCAGCGAGGGGCCGCCTCAAGGAGGCCTCGGCCGAACCATACCAGGCCTCGAGAGCACGGTATGGAGCCCTATGGCCGATGTTCTTGCTAGGCTCTCGGCGCTTGGCGCTGTGCGCGTTGCATTTGTGCGCGGCGCCAGGCGTCGATTGCCGGGCAGCATCGCGGCCAAGGCTTTCGCAGAGAGGACCCTCCTGCTGCCCGTGCGCGGATCTGCGAGTTTGGCGCTGCCACGAGGCGGTGCCACGACTCTGCAGCTAAGGTGCTGCCATGAGGTCCCCCTATGCAGCAGAACCAGCCGCACCACCGGCGGAGGTCGCCGCCCCGACGCGCACGCCGCAGGGCAAGGTGCGAGAGAAGCTCGACCAAAGCAAGCCCAAGTCCTTCAGGACCTACTCGCGTTTCGGCCGGGACCCCGAGGTCTACTTCTGGACCATCGACCACGTCCTCTACGGCTTGGCTCGCGCCGCCGCGAGTACGACGAAGGTCATCCGCGTCTGGAGCGCGGGCTGCGCCGGCGGCGAGGAGCCCTACTCGCTGGCTATCGCGTGGCGCGCGGTGCTGGCGGAGCGCTTCCCGGCCGTGCGGCTCGAGATTGTTGCGACGGACGTCGATGACATGTCGCTGCGACGAGCTAAGGCCGGCGTCTTCGATGTCCACGCCGTGGCCAATCTGCCGGTGGAATGGGTCGCCGCATGCTTCCAGCTCCTCGACGACGGCCGCTACGAACTCTCGGAGGAGATTAGAAGGAGCGTCTCGTTCTCCAAGGGCGACGCCGTCACCGATTCTCCACCAGAGGGCCCCTTCGACCTCGTGTTGGCGCGCTACTCGCTCTTCCTGTACCTCGCGCCGGAGGACGCGAGGCGAGCCTTGGAGAAGGTCCAGAGGGTACTAAAAGGCACGCTCGTGACGGGCCTCTCCGACTCCTTGCCGCAGGACCACGCTCTACAATGTGTCCAAGGGGCGCCGAACGGCGTCTACCGGTGCTCCGAGGACGAGCCGCCATCACCGAACGACGGCCGCCCGGCGACGCTCACGGAGCTTCTGGGATTGGAGGAGCGGCTCGGGACCAAGCGCGAGCCGCCTCCCAAAAGGGTGACGGTGTCGCGCGGCAGCCGCCGTATTCTGGAGAAGACATCGCGGGGCGAGGACCCCTTCCCGGAACACCGCTTCCCGCGGACGGCGTCGATGGGCGTCGCGCCGGAGCCCGAGAATCTAGAGAGACCGCGGACGGCCGTGGCCTTCGGTAGCACGGGGCCGCTCCCGGCGTCGCCGCCGCGGCGGCCCCGCAGCGCGCGCGTCGCCCCGCCCGAACCGGCGCGGCGGCCGGCGCCGCCGCCCGCGCCCGCGCGGAAGAAGAAGGTCCTGCCCGAGGCGGCGCGGGCGGCGCTCTTCGACCGGCTGCAGCGGCCCGCGAGCGCCCCGGCAAAGCGCCCGGTGAAGTCGCACTCGGGACCGACGTGGATCATCAAGTCGGAGCCGCGGCCGGAGTACGTGGCCCCGGCCCGGAAGAGCCTCAGGTCCGCCGACGCGCGGAAGGTCGTCGAGCGCCTGTACACGGCCGACTGCGCGAGGCGCGAGGAGCGGGTGCAGGCCAACGCGAAGGCCTACTTCCGCCCGGCGAAGCGGCGGCGGCGCCAGAAGGGCAAGAAGGCCGTGCGTTCCTTTCTGTCGAGGCTGCGACGCTCCGACGCGAAGCGCAAGAAGCGACTGAAGGCGATTCGCGACGCAGTTTTTGCCGCCGAGCGCGGCGTCGAGCGGACGGCCGAGGACGCGGTTGGACTGCAGAATCTCTCGCGCCTCGCTGCGGCTCCTAGACCGCCGCCGCCGACGCGGCGCCCACCTCCGCCGCCCGCGTCTCTTTCGGGGTCCTCGGGTTCCTCCGGCGGCGGTAGTAGCGGACGTCTGGCGTTCAGCACGGGCACCGGCGCGTCTGGCAGTCGTGGACAATTTGTTCCCACAAGGCCGCGGACCACCGATCAGGGCTACACGTCGCGATGCGCCCGACCGCGGTCCGCGCGGACCGCACCCGTGGCGCCCACGCGCCCGACGGTGCGGTATCGCATGGCCACCGCGGTCGGGGCCGTCGAAGTCGCGGCCTCGCCGTCCGGAAAATTGCGGCATGGGCCGAAACGCATGGACGTCACATCCCTCCTGCGCCGAGCTTACTGCGAGCCGAAGGTTCTGTTGGCACCGCCTTGATATGTTAACAACAATGGATTACTCCTCAACACCGGGTAGTGGTGGCGGCGGCGACACCGTGCCGCCGCGCGGCTCGGAGACCTCTCCGTCCGACGCCGCGCTCGAAGACGCGTCGGATTCTTTTTTCCGACGCTTCTTCTCCTTCTTTTTCCGTTTCTTCTCTTTCTTCAGAGCCTTCTTCGCTTTTTTCTTCAATTTTTTCTTCTCTTTCTTGCGACGTTTCTTGTCGCCGCTCGACGACGACGACGAGGACGACGACGAATCGTCGTCGCTGCGCGTCATGAGTCCCACGACGCCTCCATGTAAACCGGAGGCCGCCAATCTTTGCCCTTCCTCGCCGAGGCCCTTGCGCTTCCGCTTCAGAGCCTTCTCGCGGTCCTTGGCGGCCGACGCCGCGTACTCGCGCTCGGCCTTCTCGTCGAAGTCTCCGAGGTCCTTTTTTGCTTTGGCGATTTGCGGGGCCACGAGCGCGTCGTACATGCGGTCGAGCGTGCCCGACGCTTGCGCGCCGGCCTCGGCCTGCAGCCGCGCGGCGGAGCGGCCGTGGTCCTGCTTCGGGTGGCGGCGGCACTGGCCGTTGAGGCACTGCTGGCAGGTAGGCACGTCGACGCGTTGCTTCGCGCCGGCGCCCGTCGAGTATTTCGCGTCTAACGCGCCCCACTGCGACATCGCTGCTTGTCGCGGCGCCGCGTCGATGGGCGATGATGATCAGGCCTTAACAGTGGACACGCTCTGCTGAGCCGTACGCGTGCGTCCAGTTGTCCAATGCGATGCTGAGGTGTCCTGGGCGATCGCTTGTGTCTTCCAAGCGTCTTGAGGATCGTGTTGCGCTCGTCTGTGCCCACAGGCCAAGTTTGGCCGATGGGTCGAGCTAGCGGCCGTAAGGCACTAGCAAATTGCGTCCTTAAGTCCAGCCGGACGGGTGGGCCCGGGGGGAGCGAGAGGGGTACGGGGAACCCTGCGACGTAAATAGCCTGAGCCTGAGTTTGCGGCCCGACGCCGCCGCGCCGACGCAGCCGCGACTGCACGGGTTTCGGCTGCGCCAATCGACGCCATCGACGCGAGTTCATACTAGTCCTTACTTCAGCCCTCGTCGCTCCTTCTTCAACAGCTCGAGCGCCGGCCCGACGCTCGGCCGGACCGCCACGACGCCCTCCAACGCCCGGATCGCGTCGTCCAAAGCGCGCGCCCCGGCGGGCTGCGGCTTCGCGCCGCGCAACGCTATCGTTTTCACAACGCCCGCGAGAGTACTTTGGACCTCCTCGTCGAGCCAGGACCACGCGTCGAAACCTTTCGGCGCAACCCCAGTGAGGACGTTACCAGACGCCGTCAGCGAGACCTCGTCCGCGTCGAGCTTGGCCTCATCAAGCGCACGCTGCACCGCGGCCGCATCGCCACCAGAAAAATCCCAGGACATCTCCTCGCGCGGCCCCGCCTTTACGGCCTTGCCGCGCAAATTCAAATCCTTGACGAGGCTTGTGCCCCCGAAGCACGCGTGGAGCTCCTCGTCGAGCCACTCCCACGCGTCGAAATCATCGGGCGCGGTAGCAACCAGCACGAGCTTGCCGCCGCGCCGCTCGCAGGCGAAGGCGACCTCGTCGGCGTCCAAATTGGCCGCCTCGACGGCGTGCAGGATAGCTTCCTCCTGGGCGCCCTCGACGTTGGAATGGCTCGGGCCCGCCGCGAGGTCCCAGACGCGCTCGACGTGCGCCGGCGCCTTCTTTTTTCCCCAAGACATCATTGAGGAAAAAAAGCCCTGCTTCTTCTTCTGCGGTTTTGGCCTAGGTGAGTGGCTCTTCCCGACGTTCCGCATCACAGTCATCGGCAGGCCCACGGGCTTCCGTTCCACATCACCATGGACGCTCTTTACGTGTTGCGCGAGGTACTCCTTGCTCACAAAGCCCTTGCCGCACTGCGCGCAGCCAACAGACGTATCAGTGTACGCCTCGAGCAGCGCCTCGTCGTCGTTCGCCGCCTCGCCGTCCCGCAAGGAATCGATCCAGCGCGCCGTGTCGACGCCGGCGGCGCGCGCCGCGCCCGCGAGCGCCAGTGCTACTTCGCGGAAGTCCACGCACTGCCGCGCCGCGGCCCGTCTTCTCGCTTTCTCGAGGCTCAGCTTGGCCTCGACATCCGAAACCTCGTCCAGCGCCTTCCGGCGGCCGAGCTCCGCTTTTGAGGCATCATTAATCAACGACTCCTGCACGTGCAGCATGTACTCCACGCACAGCTGGAGCAGCCTCACGAGCGACTCCGCCGCGTCGTAGCCGGCGCTTTTGAGTTCTCGTCGACTGATGTTGGCGAAAGTCACGTCATCCACAATGCCTGATAAAGTACTTCCGGCTCCCAAGCCGTCCATGACGCGATCAATATCAATACTGCAGATGCGGTCCCACGACGGCGCGCCCGTGCGCAGGCGGAAGCGGGGCGCGTCTCCCATTGTTGTTGTGTTTACGCCTCGATTGCGTCGAGGGTTGTCTGTTCCACGCTTTGGCTTGTGCCTAGCCAACCTTGGTGGTCAGCAGACAATGCGCGCGCTGGCGCTCGCGCGCAGCCAGCGGTGATCTTCAGTGAACACTGTGGTACCAGCAATCGAAAAGAGCTGCCCGCGTTGCCCGTGCAGAGCAGGGCGTTTGGCAGCTCGACGCCGATGCGCTGCGCGGGGCGGGCTCTAGATTCGGCGACCCCTGCCGCGGGGCGAATGGAGGGCGAGACGTGGAGTACGGATCGTTGACGCTTGTGTACATCAGCCGGGGCACCGCCGACGAGTTGGCCCGCCGCTTTTGGGCTTGGCTTTGCCGTCCCGCAAAGGCCAAATTCACTGGGCCCCGCTCTTTCATCGCCTGCTCCTCTCAGCCGATCCAAAATACAAAGCGGCCAGCAAGAAAAACTGCGAGAACCGACGCGCCACAGCTAGGTTAACCAATACTCGGCACCGAACGAGTTCGCTCCTGCACCGGTACGCGGCCCGCGTCGGTAGATTTTTTTGCTCTCCGCGGCGCTGGATGCCGCGCGCGCGCCCGGTGGGCGGGACCAGCGACTGCGGGCGCGCGACATGAGAAAAATAATTGCGGCGCCCCGTTCACTCATCCTCCCGCAGGCCTAAAACGACGCCCCGCGCGGAGCGCGGACGCCACACAACCATGGCGAACAACAACAACGGCCAGCACGACTTCATCGAGTTCGTCTGCAAGCCCGTCGAGGACCTCTACCTCGCCTCCGGCGAGCGGCGCGCCGTCCGCATCAAGAAGGGGACCGAATATAGGTGCTCGATGCTCCGGGACCAGCACTTCTCGTCATTATTTCGCCACTACGGCAAGCACAACGGCGTCGACAAGGAGACCTTGGTCTTCTTCTTCACGGAGGAGCTCATGCAGGAGCTCGAGGGCTCCGACACGCCGCGGAGCGTCCACCTGCGCAAGAACGACGTCATCGTCATCCGCCACCGGAGGGTGCCCAAGCCGAACGATTTAGTGGTGCGGTTGGATTTGCGGGGCGACGACGCTTTATCATTGATCCACGCCTACCCGAAAGCTAGATCACTGCAGTCCGCGGACGGCCGGACGGCTTTACATCATTTGGCTCATAGAGGAGGCGACACGGCGCTCGCGACGAAGCTATTGTTGCTGGGCTGCAACCCCTGCACGCTCGACAACTACGGCCAGACGGCCGAGGCCATCGCCGTGGAACGGAGACACCCCGACCTGGTCCAGATCCTGAAGCTCCACGAGTTCAAGCGCCAGATGGCCGTTATTAGGGCCCACTTCGTGCGCCAGGCGTCGGGGCCGCAGGCGGGCCAGAAGCGCAAGCGCGAGCTCTTCTCGGCGGCGCGGACCGGCGGCGACGACGGCGAGGCGGCGCGGCACGAGGCGGCCGTGCGCTTCCTCTTCTCGACGCTTGCCAACGGCAACCAGGCGCAAAACTTCATACGTGTCGTGCGCTACCTCTACGCGTGAGCCCGCGCGCGCGTCGCCGTAATTCTCCTTTTACTACATACGTTTAACATACCCTAGCCCCGCGTCGATGGCGTCTTCCTGCAGTGACGCCGTCGGCGCGATCCCGATCACTCCTCGAGCAGCGCCTTGAGCCTCAGCAGCTCGGCGACGGCGGCCTTAACCTCCGGGTCGCTGTTGCCGAGGCCCTGCTCCTCCTTGAGGTCCCGGACCACGGCCGCTTGGGCATCGATCTTCGCCTGAATTTCGGCTGGATCTATCGGAGGTGCTTCGACGACGCCGCCGGGCTTGCAGAGCGCGCCGTCCTCCTCGCGGACCCAAGTAGAAAAGGCGTAGCCGACGCCCTGGTCCTCCGTGACCAATTCGCCGTCGACTACCGCCATCTTGCTGATGGCCCATCGCTTGGCCTTTTGCATCGTGTTACCGTCGAGCTTCTTCTCGTAGCTCGAATCATACCCATCAGCGACGGTCGCCGGCAATGTAGTTGCCGAGCCGATGAGCTCCGTGTGCTTTTTGCCCGCAAATTCGCACGCGGCGTCGTTGGCGTACGCAATCTTTTCATCTGAGACCACCATCACGCAGACGGGCGCCTTGTAGAGCGCCTTCGGCAGGTCGCCCGCGCCGGCCAGCGACGCGTCCAAGGGCTTGCCCGTGCGCGCCTCGAACGCGCCGGCGGCGGCGTCGGCCAACGGCCGAAGCACGGAGCTGTCGAACGGCATAACCTCAAAATCCCGCGCCCAGTCCATGCCTGATTTCTTCTGCAGCTTCGGCTTCTTGCCTTTCTTGCCTTTCTTGCCTTTCGCAGCGACGACCATGGCATGACGCGAAGGAATGCTGGTTCTGAGCACGAACGATGTCGCCGTTCCGCATATTAGCAGCACTGCAAGCCTGCTGCTGCAAGCCATTACGACCTCCTAACCTTGCGCACGGATGCCAAGCTGCTCAGAAATGAATTGGGTGGTGCGTGCGAAGCCTTTGAAGTGACAACTATGAATCGATGATGGCGTGATGGCGTTTTTGTTGCAGGCTGTCAGCTGGTGCTTGCTAGTGTCTTACAGGCGCTAACGAAGTAGGACAGGTTTCAGACAAATATTTTACAATCTAGCCCGCTGGTTCTTCGCGGGGCGTGACGGCGGGCACGGCCTCTGCGGCCGGCGGCGGGGCGTCGGGCCGGTCGTCGTCGGCCGAACCGACCTTGGGCGACATGACCCAGGGCTGCCCGGCCTCGACGTCGGCGTACGCCGCCGCCGCGAAGCCGTCATCCTCGAGACGCGAGGTGGCGGCGACGGGCACTGCTTCCCGGCGCCGCCGCCGCGCCGCCCTAGCTTCAGGATGTACGGCCCGCGCGTCGAAGCCCTTGTGAATATACAACTTGTTGCCCCAGTAGAAGACGACGTAGTGGATCACGCCCTGGACGAAGTAGTACGCCGCCAGCATGGCAAAGTCGCGGCGCTTCTTGCCGCTCTTCGATACGGCATAGACTATACATAAAACACAAGTAATGGCGTCCGCGGCGCACTGGATGCAGCCATACCCACAAAACATGCATAGTAAGCTTCTATCCTTGTTCATGACCCCGAAGATGCCGCACGTCGGGTGCGCGAGCGAGAAGCAGAGCGTGATCAGTATCAGCGCCAGGGGCTCGTCCCTCACGTAGTAGACGACGGCGATGATGGCCTGTAACAAAATCAGCACGACCGAGATCTGCAAGACTCGCTTCGCGAGCTTTGCGGTGGCGGCGTCGGGCGCCGCGCCCACGTTCGCGCCGAAGACGTAGACGCAGGTCTCGTCTTGTTCCGCGACGACGGGCGTCAGCGCGACGGCTTCGGGTCGGGGCTGCTCCGTCGTCGTGTCCAGCATGAAGTCGCGGGGCGGCGAGAGGGCATCGTTTAATGCGGGCTCCGCGGTCAGGGCATCTATGGGCGCGGACTGAGCTTGCGCAGGCGCCGGGTCAGGCGATGCTGTGGACGCCTCCCCATCGCCTCTCCCCGCGTCCGCCATCGGGGGACAGGCCGCGGGCCGCGGGGTGGAGATGTGCTCTGGCTGACCTGAACGATGGGCAGCGCGGGGGCGCAGTGCTGGCGCCGGGGGTGCAATTCTGCTCATGCCAATGATGCCATACAAATTCCTAGTGTCTCAGGCCGCTAAGCGCGCGGACCCCTCGCACGCCACTCGATTGGTCAGCGACATCTGTGCTCGTGTCTAGTACCAATCTGTGGGCCCTAGCCGGGCGGCGGCCGAAGAACCGATTTCCAGCAACCCGCGCGTGAAGAGACGATAAACACAACAACCTCTTACCGGGGCGACCCCACGTGCCGCTCGACGTGCGTCCCGTCCCGCAGGTCGTAGCCCGTATCATCATCACTCTGGTCGAGCGCCGCATAATGATCATGTTCCTTCGCTGCCTTCCAGCCCGCCGACGCCTCGATGCGCTTCAGGTAGTAGTGGTGAGGCGCCGGCGCGGGCGGCGGGAGCGGTTTATAAGTTGGCGGCGAGGGCGCCAGCGCGCCCCGCAACAAGGCGTCGAGGCGGTCCGACGCGGCCTTTGCGTCACTCAACGCCTTGTTCACGCGCGCGCGCTTCGGCGGCGGCGGCTCTGGTGTATTTGCGTACTTTGCGAGCGTCAGCGCGCGCCGCGCGCGTTTTGCTTGAGAGGCGTCGGGCACGCGCACCGGTTCTGGGGCTTGGAGTAGTAACGGCGGCGGTGGCGGTTTTGACGCCTCACCGAGGAAGTTCAAACAGTGGCGCAGGATATCCACCAACTTCGGGTCGCGTGCGCCACCACACGCGGTCGCGCGCGTCTCTGGCGCAAGGGCGGCGACGAGCGGCTCGGGGACCGCGCCGTCGTGTAGGACGCACACCGGTACTGCCCCAGCGTCCGCCGCCGCCGCAGATGCGTTAGAAGCCGCAGCGCGCCCATGCGCGAGCGAACACGCCACCAGTAGTGCACAGCAGCCGACGCCGTCCTTGCGCAGCGCGACAACTGGCGCGTCAGAGCGCCTTCTTTTCTGCGACGCTAATCCTTTTTCTAAACACGCGAGCACCGCCTCATACAACGGATCATCGACGGCGCCGACGACGCCTAAGACGACGCGGCCCGCGCTTCCGGCAAAGGCGCCGCGCACATCCAAAGGTGGCCTTGTCAGCCGCGCGACCTGCTCCGCTAACAAGGACGGCGCCGCGCGCGCAGCCCGCGCCAGCGACGCGAACGAAAGCATAGGCGGGACAGCCGCCGCTTCAGCAATAGGCGCGGGCGCCGCCTCGAGCGACCCCAGCGCCCGGAAGTACCTCTTGCGCGCGCCTCTTCTTTGAGCCGCCGCGCGCCGCCACCTTTTGAGGTACAGCCCCGCCGCGAGGACCTTCGCGCGCGCGCGCGCGGCCTTCCTCAATGCACATCTCCGCTTGAACCGCAGGAACAGCATGCTATATTCATGACGAGCAGCTTTCTCACACCGTACTTGATCGCGCTTCTCCTCCTCGAGCTCCGCGAGCCGCTCCCGCTCCAACCTCAAAGCTTCCTCGCGCCGCTCGCGTTCGAGCCGTTGGCGCCTTTCAATTTCCGCGGCCTCTCTGCGTTTTCGCTCGTCCTCCAACTTCTGCTGCTCCTTCTTCAACCAGGCCTGGCGCTTCGCCTCCTTTTCTGCCGCGATCTTCGCCTCCCGTTCGACGCGCTCCCGTTCTTCTCGCTCGGCCTCGGCCCGGGCTTTTTGTAAGGCCTCGGCCCTTTCCCGCTCTATTCGCTCCGCTTCGGCCTTTTGCTGCGCCTCGCGAGCCGCCCGCTCCTGCTCCCGCTTCTGGGCTTCCTGGGCCGCGCGGCGCCGCTCCTCGGCCAAAGCCTGCCGTTGGCGCTCTTCGGCCTCCCGTTGTAATCGCTCGGCCGCCGCTCGTTCTTCGGCGACGCGCTTTCGCTCCCGCGCGGCTTGTTGAGCCCTCATTAAAGCCTCGGGGTCGCCCCGCACGGCCGTCGTTACAGACTCTTCGCCGAAGAGCGGCTCTACACTTTCATCAGCGAAGGCCGTAGCATCAAAAGCCTCTTCGTCAAAAGACGCCGGCTTTTGAAATAACACGTTGCCCTTATCATCGATGCCGCCGCCCCAGTCGACGACCCGGCGCCGACAGTCCACGACTGACAGTCCTAAACTCAAAGCCAGATCCCTCGCTGCATAGGGCTCCGACCTTTGAATAGACCTTGACAGAACTTGTAACGCGTCGTCTCTCATAGAATCAGCGTATTGGGCCACGATCAAACACCTAATGAGGTAAGGCGCCTCCCGCACCACCGCAAAGAACCGCGCCCAGTTCTTATCCAATCTAGCTTTTCTTATACCAGCCGCCCGCTGGATCTCCTCCGTCATGTACAGCTCGGGCCTTTCCAGCGCGATGCGATTCAGCATGTGCGCTGCCTCACTACCTTCCTCTTGATCGAGAAAATACACGAGCCAGTACTGCGTGAACTCGGCCTCGTTCTCCAGGAGTTCTGTTGAGTTCGGCTTGCAGCGCGCGGCGTCGTAGAAGGCCACGAGTGCCGACAGCGTTTCCGAGAGACTTTCAGCGTTTTGCTTGCCATGGGCTATTCCTTCCCGCCATTCTGCATGATGTTGTAGTTCCTTTTCGATGCCGACCAAGTACCTCGCGACGCCCTCGAAGACCCTGATGGCTTCTAGCCCTACAAGACCACCAGTGGTGTAGTTCTGCAGGATGAAATCTTTCCGGATCGCCCGGAACCGGTCCCAGAGAAATAAGTAGCGGGCCATGGCGTCCTCGAGCGTACCAGTCGCTCGTTCGATCACATTGTCTCTGAGATGCTCGAAGGCTTTTAACAGCACATGTACTGGTCGTACTATTTCCGGTTTCGCTTGGATGGAGCCGGCATCGCTCCGCTTGTACTTCTTGAGGGCCGTGGCCTTACAGGCCTCAATCAGCGTCTCGTTGTCCATTTGTTCAAAACCTTCGGGTTTCTCGAAGGCGTCTAACTCCTTAAACCCGACGCGCTCCTCGATCTCGGCCGTCGGGCAGAACTGCAGGCACGTGCCCACGAGGTCCGTGCCGTCCGGAGCGGGTACGGGCGCGGGTGGTGGTGATCTTGAGGTACGCCTAGGAGGCGCCGCGAACCTTTCCGCATTTCTAGCTGCTAGCGAGGGATTGGGCGTCTTCGGCGGAGCCTTCTTCTTCTTTTGTGGTACTGGTGCTCCTACAGAACACTCAACCGTACCGGCCATGAAGGCGTCGATGCCGTGCAACTGCTCCTGGGCGAGTTTACAACCATCAGCATCTTTGAACACGACCACACCAACGTCACCTTCGATGGAAACGCTTGACACACCCCCGAAGGACTCGCAGACACTTTTGAGGCCAATTTCGTCCTTGGGGCAGCCCTTCGTAACCCTTAACGTCGTGGCCGCCCGGGCTTTGTCGTCGCGCCGCGCCTGCCCGCCGATCTGGCCTTTCACAAAACGAGACGCCGCTCCAGTGTCCAGGCGCGGCTGCGGCGCCGCAGGCGCTCTTGTCCAGACCTTGTCCGCGTGTTGGGCCGGTGCGGGCGCGTCCGCACCTTGTCCTGTGCCGGTGCGGGCGGGCGCGGGCGCCGGGGCCTCTTGTGTTTTGGGCGCCTGTTTCTCCTTGACCGTACAGTACACGGCGCCGGCACCTAAATCCTGGCCGCTCAACGCCTGGCACGCCGCATCCGCATCCCTACGCATCGCGTAGTTGCCGTAGCCGTAGGTGCCGAGGGCCCTCACAGACTGCGGTGCGCATCCCGTGCCCTTGAACAGCTGTTCGAGCTTCGCGTCGTCGACATCTTGGGTGATGGGCTGGACCTTGACGCAGTAGACCCGTTGTGTACCCTTCGCGCCGCCCTTGCCCCGGCCGCGGCCGCGGCCGCGGCCGTCGTCGGGCGACGCGCTCGTTGTCCCTCCTTTGCCCCTGCCGCGGCCCCGGCCGCGGCCGCCGTCGTCCGGGGACGCGCTCGCGCCGCGCCCGCGCCCTCGTCCCTTGCCGCGTTCCGCCGTTCGGCCGCGCGCGGGCGCCGGCGCCGCGGGCGCGAAGGGATTTGTGGCGGCCGCGGCCGGCGCGTTGCCGAAGGTGAAGGCTGGCGCCGGGGCCGCAGCGCCCCCGAAGGTCGATCCACCACCACCTCCGAACGGACTCGGCGCCGGCGCGGCCGCCGCACCTCCGAAGGGCGCACTCCCACCACCGGCCGGCGCGAAGGGGTTCGCCGCCGCGCTGAGCTGTTTTTTCTTGCCCTTTTTGGTTTGTGGCGAGCCGCCGCCGCCGAAGATGCTCGGTTTCGCCGCCGCGGCACCCCCAAAGGGGCTCGGCGCCGGCGCAGCGCCGCCGAAGGTCCCGCCTCCTCCAAAGGCGCTCGCCGAGCCGAAGGCCGGCGCGGGCGCGGGCGAGCCGCCGAAGGCTCCGAACGTCGACGACGCCTTGGCGAAGCCGCTCGATGACGGGCTCGAGCCGCCGCCGCCGAACGGCGTCGTCGCGCCGAACGCGCTGCTGCTGCCGAATGCCGGTGCGGGTGCTGGCGAGCCGCCGAAGGCCGAGCCGCCGCCGAACGCGGTCGACGCGGCCGCAAAACCAGATGGCGACGAGGCGGCGCCACCGCCAAAAGGCGTGGACGACGCGGGGCCGAAGCTGCTCGCCCCGAAGGCTGGCGCGGGCGCGGGCGCGGAGCCGAACGGCGTCGAGGTCCCGAAGGCTGGCGCGCCCTGGCCAAAGGGACTCTGCGGCGGATTATTTTGGCCGAACGGCGACTGGGGTGGGTTCCCACCGCCCGCGAAAGGGTTGTTGCCGCCGCCTCCTCCAAACATTGCTCAGGAGCTGTGATTCAGGCGGTGGCGCCCCGATTTCGTTGGGGTGGCCTACAGCAATAACTTGTAGCTGCTCCGGGCGTCACACATGTGCCTGGCCGCGCGTATGCAGCGTTTACGCGTCGCAAAGCTGGCTAGCGTACTGTAAGACACTAGCAAAGCAAAAGCAGCACTCGCGTAATCGCGGTCGCCGTGCACGCCGCCTTCGGCCTTACAGCAGCTTTGTGAAGGCTTTTTCACTCCTTCGCTGGCCGCCGCAGCGCTGCTGGAGACACGGCTTGCAAGCGCCGCACAGCGGACGCATACAGCCTCGCATTAGCAAGCACGCAATCGCATCAAAAAAATGGACAACACCCAGTCAAGAAAAGCCTTCGACCCCTCGGAACTAATTATCAGGGAGCTCGCCAGTAGATCCGTACTTGGTAAAAGACCGAGAGAGCCCGGAGAGGTCGTATTGCCGGTCAGGGAGGCATTGGGTGCCATGTCGACCCCAAAAGGCACGGCGGATTTACCGCGACAGTTGATCTGCGCTACTATTGCCCACCAGTCCCTGAATAAGGTGCGATTCCCCGTCAACGCGTTATGCTGGGCGCGCGACGGGCGACGCGCCGTCACGGCGAATCAGAACGGCGAATTCACGTTGTGGAACGGCGCCGCGTTTAATTTCGAAGGGTTGATCGCGGCCCATAACTCTGCTGTTAGATCTCTAGCCTGGTCTCGCTCGGGTACCACCATCCTGTCAGGAGATGCGAAAGGAACAATTAAGTACTGGGAGAGTTCGATGACGCCCGTGAAGGAGTTACTGGGCACGCACGGCGGCAATGCCGTTCGTGGTCTCAAATTCGCCCCGTCGGACGCGAAGTTCTGTTCCTGTGCCGACGACGGGACCGTTCGGGTATGGGATTGGGAATTGTTCAAAGAAGAGCGCATCTTGGCAGGACACGGCTGGGACGTGAAGACCTGCGACTGGCATCCTACGTATCAGTTAATTGCTTCAGGATCAAAAGATAACCAGGTCAAGATGTGGGATCCTAGGAAGCGCAGTTGTAGCGCTACATTGTATGGTCACAAGCACACGGTCATGAAGGTGCTCTGGAACCCCATCGACCCGAACTGGTTGTTAACTGCCTCGAGAGATCATACGCTGAAGTTATATGATATACGCGTACTCAAGGGTGCAGAAACGTTTAAAGGACACGACCGCGAAGTTACCAGTTGCGCCTGGCACCCTTTTAACTCTAGAGTGTTTGCTTCGGGTGCCTATGACGGGCGCGTTTCTCACTGGTTGGTGGGTCTGGACCGGCCGATCCACTCGCATCAAGCGCACGAGCAGGCCGTCTGGGACCTCGCGTTCCACCCGGTAGGCCACGTCCTCGCAACAGCGTCAAACGACCACCGCGTCAAGTTCTGGTGCCGCACGCGGCCGGGCGACGACCCGGAGGCCGATCTCGATGATGCGCAGATGGCTTTGGTCCGAGCGCGCGCCGACGCGATCGGGTACGAGCCGCCCCTACCGATCGAGATGGAGGAGGAGGTGTCTGAAGCTCGGTTTGCGACGACGGACCGGACGCGCTTCGGCGCGCCGGGGCGGCCGCCGCCGCCGCCCATGCCCGGGCGCGAGCAAGCTTCGGGCTTCGGGCAGCACGCGGCGACGTCGTACGGGCCCGGAGCGGGTGGTGGGGGGCAGCGGTACTAACACTAGCTTTTTATTCAGATCGGTGTCCGTCTCTCCCCAGGGCTCCGCCGACTAGTCGTAGCACCGTCACAGAATTAATCACACACAACCTCGGGCCGCCCCGCTTCCACAAAAACGCCGTCGACCTGGATGCACGGACACGCTCGCGGCCCGTCCAAGACGGCCGCGAGGTCGTCATCGACTGCTCCCGCGACGCGTGTGGGCATCGATGGTCGGAGCGCGACTCGGCCAGCGGGACCGAGCTTTAGCGGATACCGCAGCAACTCAGGAAATTCTTCGAGCCGGCCTGAGAAGCTCGGGAGGCTTATGCTCGGTCCGTCGTCCGGCGCGCCGCCTTCGCGCCAGCCGCCCCAGCCGTTGATCGCAACATCTGTGTCCGAGGCAAAATCGAAGCCTCGCGTCGTTGGCGCGCGTTCGACGCGCCGTCGCAGCCGCTCCGCGGGCTCCGCGATTCCCGGCTGCGCGGCGCCAATGCCTACTTTGAACGCCACGGCTATGTCTTCCAGTAGGTCTCGCACCCCTGATAACTCTCGGCGCCAGGCTTCGCCGTCCGATTCCTCCGCGGCCTTGAAGTCGACGCTTCCCAGCACGGTCGGGAGGCCGAAGACCGCTCGCCCGCCACCAACGCTGGCCGGCGCCGTCACGACGATGTGCGAGGCCCACGCGCCGATGCTCAAGCCCCGCGCGACCAGCCCGCTCAGCACGGCGACCTCGCGGTACGGTCCGACGGGCGACTCCGTCCAATCGACTACGAAGACGCCTCCTAGCGTGTAACCAAAAAACGACAGCAACATCAGGCCTTCGCGCGGCGTGACCGCTCGTGCCGCTGATGTTCTCACCAGAGTGGGTTGATACATCACTCTTGCGTTACTAAACGACCATGGCGCGGGCGGATACGCGTCGGCGTCGAGCTGTGCAGCACGGAGTCTGCAGGGTCGAGGCTGGTGCGCGGTCTGTGGCGGCGCCCACGCGACGATGCTGCACAGCGTTGCAAGGAAGCATGTATGCCGCAGTATCATCCAGCCCGAGTGCCTCGAGTGCATCGATGCGACTCGTCTTAGCGTTTGGAACCAGTGCGGCAGCTAGCGGCATGTAAGACACTAGCGAGACTCAAAGCAAAATTAAGCAGGCAGCGCGGGGTGAAAACGCTGCCCCCCGCCCTGCAAACGATCTGTTTTGTGACCGCAGACAATCGAGGAAGCTGCTTCTCGACGCTTAAAGGCGTTCCCAAGGCTGTGCAGCTGCCCACTGCATTTCACTGCCCGCCTCTTGCCGCGCGCCTGCGAGAGAATGTCGGCCGAGGCCTGGGAGGACCCCCTCAGAACAACTCGTAAACATCTCGACAAGCTCTCCGCTGACAAGGGCGAGAACGACGAGAGCATCGCGCGCCTCGAGGACGAGAAGGATCTCGTGCTCCGCGCGTTGGGCGGCGCGCTCGCGCGGAAGGGCGCCCAGGAGGCCAAGATCACGGCCCTCTCCGAACACGGCGACGCCTTGGAGCGCGCGGCCGCCGAGACGGAAAAATCCCTCGGGCGCCTCGCGGAGACGCGTCGGGCCATCGACGAGCCGCGGCGATGACGCTGGTAACACTAGTATTTCAACAACATTAGAGGTCGGCTTCGACGCGTTGTGCTGTCACGGCTCCGAAGAGCGGCTCGCCGCCGCTCGAGTCGCTCACGTCCGAGTCCGGCGACGACGCCGCCGCGAAGTCGCTCGGGTCCAGAAAGCCGCCCGCCGCAAAGGCGGACGCCCGAGCGGCCTGGTCTGCGGCCCCGTCCCCGGCCGTTTCGAGCCAGCGGCGGGCGTTCTCCTCGATCTCGCTTTGCGCCGTGGCCCGCCGGGCTTCCGTCCGGAGCTCGCGGATTTGCTCCTCACGCTCGGCATCCGAAAGGACGGCGTCGCGTGCCATCGCCAACACCTCCGCGGCGGCGTCGCCGTCGTCGCCCGCGCGCGGCCGAGGGGGATCGCGGCGGCGGGAGTTCGCCCTGAGAACGCGCCAGAGGCTCTGGACACGCTCGTCGCGCGTCGTTCCTTCGAGCTGCACGGCGGCATAGCGTGCCTCCGTGTAGACCGGCCCCGAGGCCGTCTCCACGGCGTTGACGAGCTGATCCATCTCTCTTCGCCTTCTGGCCCGTTGCTGGACGATCTCATCAGCCTCAGCCAAGACCTCCTCGCGCTCGGCTTCCGAAAGGGCGCGCGCCCGATCGAAGCGGCGGGCCATCTGCGCGGTCGCGTCGTCGCCAGCGCGCGGCGGCGGCGGCGGTGGCGATCCGAATCGCAGCTCCGTGGGGGCGCGAATCGCATTTTCGGCGGAGCTGAGTGCGTCGCGGTCCAAATGGGACTGCGTCGCCAGCGCGAGGCCGCGCGCGCTCCGTCGCGCCAGTCCACGCGCGACGTGCTCGCCGCGCATGCGTAGCGATTCCTCCTCGAGCGGAACCTCCTCAAGGCCTCCGCCGACCCCGACGCGCAGGGTCCGGCCCCGACGCGCCGCCTGCGCCTCCAACAACGTCGGCTCGCGGCGCTCCCACCAGATGCAAGGGTAGTCCGGGTGCGTCGTCGACCAGGTGATCGTGCGGCCGTTGTTGAAGGCCACCAGCGTCTGAACCGTGCCGTCGCCCCACTCGAAGAAATACCGTCCCCCCACGACCTCAATCTCGTAGTCCTGTCCATAAACACTGAAGCACCCGTCGCGAAGCGTGATGGCTTCCGTGGCGCCGGACGCCCAGCGCACCGTCCAATACCCGTCGCGGAAGCCGCCGGCCGACGCCACGGCATCGCCTGCCACGACCTGCCTCATCGTGGCCTCGGGCGCTTCCTGCGGCTGGATCTGCTGGATGATCGAGTCGACCTGCTGGAACACTTGCAGAATGGCCTCCCGTCGCTCGGCGGTGGTCCCTTCCCACGCCTGATCGCCGTGGACCGCCTCAGCCTCGTTCAAATAGTCGCGGAACGCATCTCGCGCCGCCCTCAAATCCCCGCCCACGGACGAGAGATCGTTGACGATTTCGGTCGCTAGCCGCGACCCGTTCCTGGCGTCGTTCGCCACGAGGCCCAGGCCATCTCTAATACGCGCCGCGAGGCTCAAGGCGTCGTGGGCCACGTCCTCGAGCCCGGCGCTCGGTCCCTTTTGGACTGCCTCGACGACCGACGCGTCTTGCTTCTTCCACGGCTCGTAGCACTTGGCCGTCGTTCCTCCATTCTTCAAAACGTGGGCGGCGATCTTGGAAGCATCGGCAGATCCGCGCCGCGCCGCCGTCAGGAGCCAGTGCCGAGACGTGGCCGGATTGCGGGCACAGCCCTTCCCCTCAGCGAAGCAGGCGGCGAGCGCGAGCGCGGCGCGCGCGTGGCCGCGTTTCGCAGCATCTGCCAAATGTTTAAAAGCCTTCGTCGCGTCGCCGACGCAGCCGTCGCCTCGCGCGCGCATCGAGCCCAGTTCGTACAGGGCTTGCGCGACGTGCGGCCCCGTCGGCCGCTTCTCGACGAGGTGCCTCAGTCGCAGATGCCGCGCCGCGCCCGTGACCATCAACCGCGTCCGGCACATCGCACAGGTCGGGAGGCGGCCCTCGCCCTCCGCGTGTCGCATGACGCCCTCGGCGCAGGTTGCGCACGTCGTCGCGCCACAGACGCAGCACAGCTCCGCCGCGAAGGTCGGCTCGAACGCCGCGCCCTTGTGCGCCGAAACTGCGCGGTCCATGCAGATGGGGCAGCGCGCATTCTCCGGCACCTCGTCCTCGGCGGCGGGCGCTCCCGACGACCAGAGCCAATAGCCCAGGCCCGCGGCGCCGGCGACGGCCAGCGCGGCGCAGAGCTTCGGTCTCCGTTCGACGACGCGCCGCAGCCTCTCCATGAGCCGGCTCTGGAACCCCGAGAACGGCGACATCGCTTCCCGCGCGAGCGCCCACTCGAAGGCCTCGCGTTCGCGGAGCATCG
This sequence comes from Pelagomonas calceolata, assembly GCA_918797485.1. Classification (NCBI taxonomy): domain Eukaryota; class Pelagophyceae; order Pelagomonadales; family Pelagomonadaceae; genus Pelagomonas; species Pelagomonas calceolata. Next base: position 1,811,121 of record CAKKNE010000003.1, on the reverse strand, counting down.
CTTCTTCGATCGCGTCTATGTTAGCGTAGAGGACGGCCGCCGGCAGGCCGTCCTCGACGAGCTCGATGCGTATCATTGTTGTTTTGCTGTGCTGTGCTTCGAGCGAGGCCGCCCAGCAACCGATTCGCTGCTCTGTCCGCGCTCGTGCGCTCCCCACTGCTGCCTCCTCTGCTGCCTCTGAGCAGAGTTATGCAGGAAGGTGGGCCGCTCCTCTGGCACACAAGAAAGCGATGTCCCTGGGCCGCACGTTTGACAGGAGTACTAAAACGAATAAAAAACCAGCCCCTCGCCCGCCCGGAGGCCTTTTATGCCGCACAAATCGGCAGCTACAAGCTCGTAAATCGGCTGCTTGCTTGCTCCGCTCTGGGTATAGACACACTAGCAGTTTTAAACCAAACCGACGCAGAGCTCTAGAGCGCCCGTGATCCGTCCAAAGAGGGCCTCGATCGCTCCTTTCGCTTGCCACGTGCGAGCCTCCGCGGACAGCGCCAGACTTAGCGCTGTGCGAAATTCACTGTTCCCGCTGCCAGCGCGGACCAGTTGCCTGCGCGGAGAGGCTGCGTGGAGGCAAACGCCCGCCCGGACAACCGGGCAAGCTGCAGGGGCAGCCCCCACGCCGGAAGATGCGAGCGCCCATCTAGCTTCATAGCCATGCCACGCCTGCGGCCCCGGCCGGGCTATGCGTTCGAGGCGCCCGCCGCCGCGGTCGAGAAGCCCGCCGAGGTCGCGGAGCCCGTCTCGCCGCCGGCGCCGCCATTTGACGCGTGGGATGCGCCCGCCGACGCGTTCGCGGAGCCCGCCGAGGCGGAAGAGCCTGCCGAGAGCAGCGCCGACGATTCTGCCGACGCGTTCGAGAAACTCGCCGATGCCTTCGAGGACCCCGGCACGCCGCCGCCACCTAGGAAAACGCCGCAGGAGCTCGCCGCCGCGCTGGCGGAGGTTTCCGACAAGCTGGAGCCGGCCGCGGCGCCCGAGCCGAAGAGCCCGCGGCCGTGGAGCTTCCGGAGGACGCTGCACAGCCCCAGCCGGACGCCCAAGCGCTTCTTCGGCAGCCCTAAGCCGAACGTCGAGCCAAAGAAGCTCTGGGAGGACGGCGACGCGAGCGACGCCGGCGACGCGCCCCGCGTGTCGCTCGAGGAGCTCGACGAATTTGTGGACGTTGTCGCGCTCAACAAGCGCACCGGAAAACGGTCGATCATCCGATTGGCGCGCGGGACGGTCATGAGCGACGTCTTCGCCGCCTACGCCCAACATACAAAAAGCGACGCGAAGAAGCTCGTCTTCGTCCGCGGCGACGGCACGGAGAAGGGCCGGTCCCTCTCGCCGAAGGCGCGCGTCGCGGACCTGCGGAGCCCCGCCGCCGCGCGGAGCCCCGCGCGGACTCCTCGTAAAAAGCGCGAGCCCAAGAAGTCCTTCGACGAGCAGATCTGGAACCGCGCCGTGGCCATTGGGCACGACGCGTGGGACGAGAAGCACTTCGGGTCGCTCGACGCGGGTGAATCGGTTGCGCTGCCTCTCAATAGGGCCGAGATCCGGCCCGACGTGGAGTACATGGAGCTGTCGATTGACTTAGGAGAAGAGGAGCCGCCGCCCGGAGGCACGCCGCTGCGTTCGCTTAGGAAGCAGGCGTCGCGGGTGACGGGCGTCACGGGGGCGTTTTCCGGGAAGAGTCCACCGCCATCGCCTGGAGGAGAGCGTCCCGGTACGCCCCTGCGAAATCTACGGAAGCAGGCGTCGAAGCTGAGCGGCGTCACGGGCGCCTTCTCGGGCAAGAGCCCGGAGTAGTATGGGGTTGTAAAAATGTTGTGTTCGTCTTCGGTCCTACTTTATTTACTAGTACCGTTAGTCACAACATTACAACTTCGCCCGCGCCGCCGCCACATCACTAGATGGAGCGAGGCCGAGGTAGCCGTCGAGCGCGGCGGACGCGCGCTTCAACATAGAGCCCAGCTCCGTCGTCTCCGCTTTTTCCTCGATGCAGTATTTCACCTCGGCGCGGGCGTCGTCGACGGCCGCCCAGGCGTCGTTCCGATATCCGTACTGTCGCGTTTGCCGCTCCTCCTTCGCGTCCGGCGCTTCGATGCCCGGGCGGCCCGCGCCGTCGAAGCCTTGCGTATAGTAGACGACAAACGCGTTGGAATCTTTGTATTTTTGCTTGTAAGAAACGGGCTCGCTGTACTCGTCGAAGAGCCGCTTGAACGGCTTCTCGGCAACTGGTATCGCGTCCAGTGCTTTTTGTGCGTCTTGTAGCTTTCCCGCCTGTACGGCGCGACTTGCTTGCGCGATGCCGCTGGCGACGCGGACAATCGGTACCAACGCTGTAACCGTCCCGCGCTGGTCGCCTTTTGCGCCATTATCGGACGGCAAATTCGCTCCGACGGCAACACCCGGCACGAATGATGTGGCAGCACCGATGAATCGACGGCGCGCGAGCCGCGGCGGCGCCATGGCTGTCGCAACACAGCTGCATGCCAGCAAAGCTGTCGCATACATGGTCGGAGTGCTACGGGCGCGATGGCACTCTGATTTGGAGTCCCCGGCGCGCCTTTGGACGAAGCTACGGCGTGCCAAGGCTGGATGCGGCACACGCTGTGGCAAAAATAGTCACTGCAAAACCCGTGCTTTGATCACAGACGAGAAATCTAGCCAGCGGATGGACCACAACAACAATAATTACGACCCAATCCCGTTCGCCTGCCCCCGCGCCGCGTTGCTCTTCACGACGCTCTTCGACAGCCACCCCGCGCGGTGCGACGACGTCCGGCGGAGGTCGCCGAGGGGCGGTACTCCTCCCGATGCCGCGAGGCGCTCTATTTCCTCGGGATCGTCCGTGGGCCGGAGCATGAGCGGATACCACTCCCTACGGAGCGCCGTCCGTTCCGACTCGCTCATGTCCCCCACCACCGTATCGTCAATATCCTGCAGACGCTGCAACAAAAGCGCCGCGGCCACCGACAGGTTCAGAGAGTCCGCGAACCCGTGCAGCGGCATGTAGATCCGCCTGTCCGCCGCACTCAGCATCGTCGGCGAGCACCCGGTGGACTCCGTGCCGATCACGACTGCCAACCGCGCCGGGAGCCGCATCTTCGCGTTCGTCAGACACACGGCCGCTTGCGACAGGTCCGTGACCCAAATCTCGCGGCCATCGGCGCGGAGCGCTTCCACGCACGCGTCCGAGTCCGCGAAGAACCGCAGCTGGAGCCACTTGCTCGCCCGCTTCGCGTAGGCCACGTGCTCGCGCAAATCGTCCTCGTCCTGCTTCCAGACGTTCTTCGCCCGCCGCGGCTGGCGCTTCGCGATGGCCGCATCAATATCCAGCGTCGGCGGCGCGACGACCCAGACGTGGTGGTAGCCGAGGGCTTCCGCGGTGCGCAGGACGGCGCTGTCTGTGTGGGAACGGAACCGTCGCGTCGATGGCGTCGCATCGATGGCGTGGAGCTTGACGCCATCGACGCGAGCCCAAAAGATTGCAGGAAGTGACACTGAGCAGCACAGTTGTGGGACTCGTTGCAGCGCTCGACGACGACGACGACGCGGCTGTTGCGGCGGCGGATCACTGCTTCAGTTTTTCTGAACCTTCTCAGCGGGTCATCAGCACTGTCTAGTTCTTCGCTCGCGTGCAGATTCGATCGCTTCTGCGCGCGTAAAAGCAGGGCCGTGGCTGCAGCCCCGGCGGCAGCGCCAAGCGCGGCCTGCAGCCAGCCTTGGCGTGCAGCGCTCATCGCGCGCTGTCGTTGCAATACGCAGTCGCCAATTAGACCGTTTTACAGTGCAAACCACAGCGAAATGAGAGCTACGCGCGGCGCAGCTAGCGCATGTAAGACACTAGAAAGAGGGCTCCTCGACCTCGCGCGCATCCGCCGCATAACGTGCGTACCGATCGCCGGCGCACGCCACCGCACGCCTGCGACGCGCAACAGCCAGCGCGAGCAACACTATAGCGCAGCAAAAAAGCACTGCAGCCAAAGCAGGGAAAAATCAGCATGGCCGCCGCCCAGAAAAAAGCAGTAGACCTCATGGCGAAAGGAGAAAAATGCCTCACGAAGTTCTCGTTCTTTGGAGGCGGTTCCCAGAAGTACGAGGACGCCGCCGAGTGCTTCCAGGACGCGGGGAAGATGTTTGTGCTGGCCAAGTCCTTCGACGAGGCCGGCAAGGCTTATCTAAGAGCTGCCGAGATGTTCGAGAAGACGAAGTCCGACTTTGATACCGGTTCAGTGTTAACAAGAGCGGGAGAAGCGTTCCAGAAGGCGCAGGACACAAGACAGTGCTCTGAAGCTTACAGGCGGGCGGCGGACGTCTTCGCGGGTGCGGGCAAGGGCAACATGGCGGCCAACGCGTCGAAGAAGCTCGCCGAGCTCATCGAGCAGGATGACGACGAGGACCGGTTGCCCGAAGCAGTGGAAGCTTATCAACAAGCTACGGATTTTTACGATGCGGAGAACCAACCTAGAAGAGCGGACGGGTGTCGGGAGAAAGTAGCGACGATTTCCGCGCGGTTAGGTGCGTATGACGACGCTATAACACAGTTCGACGCTTTGGGGCGATCCGCCTTGCAGTCGAACCTCGGCAAATTTAACGCCAAGAAGTGGTTCACGTACTCCGTGCTTTGCTGTTTGGCGCGGGAGGATTTGGTGAAGGCCCAGAAGTTGCTCGGCGCTGTGTGGAAATCGAATTTCGGGCGCCCCACGCCTCCGTAGCTGCGTCTGCGCGATGGCGTGAAGAGTCTACGCCATCGACGCGACGTTGCCCCCGTGGCCGCGTCGGCTCGATGGTGTGATAACCTAACTCACTGGTTGATTTCCACACAGGCTCGGCGAGTACGCGTCATTAGACTACACGCTCGTGGGGACGCGCGAGCACGACTTGCTGGAGGCGTTGTGCGCGGCGTGCGAGAGCCAGGACGAGGAGGCTGTCGCGACGGCGGCGGCGGAATATGATAGAGTGAAGCGCCTCGACCCCTGGACGACCAAATTATTGTTAGCGGTCAAGGACACGTGCGCTTCCGTAGAACTCCCGGAACCCGTCGTCGAGGCCGCCGCGGGTTTGAAATTGGAAGACGCGGACGAGCTCCCCGATCTTACGTAAGCGTTAATTCACATTATTACCTATCCGAGGGCTCGCCGACGCTCTCGTCCTCCGCCGACGTCCCTTCAGCGCTCAACAGACCCTTGAGCTCCACCCCATCCGCCTCCTCGACGTCGCGCGCGGCCACCGTTGGTTTCTTTGCCGCGCGCTTCCCTCCTCGATCGGCGAAGTTGTAGACCATGGCCCCGACCGCCATTGACAGCCCGATGCCCTGCTGCGTGTCGACGGGGTGCTGGTAGATGATGATGGACACGATCAGAGTGACGATCTTCCGCCCCAGCCCGATCAGCGAGCACATCAAGGCGCCAAATTTGGCGATGGTCACGAAAATGAACACCTGGCCCATGGCACCCGTGACCCCCAAAGCCAATAGTACGGGCCCCGTCTCCTGGACCATCTGGAGGAAGTAGTTGACCTCATTGAAAATCACCAGAGATAGGAAGGCCAGAATAGCCTTGCCGAGTTGAATGTTGAACATCAACTCAAAGGGCCCGACGTGGTCGCGCTGCATGATCTTGTCTTCGTAGGCTCCTGTTGCTCCGTCGAAGGATAAGCTCAGAAACAGCATGACGCAGCCCAACAGCATCGTCGTGCCGCCCTTCTCCGCGTCGTCGGCCTTGACGGCGTTCCCACCGAGCATGAACAACGCGATGCCTACCACTATGACGCACACATTTAAGTACTTTTTGAGCGGGTACTTCTTGCCCAAAAAAGCGCCCATGATCATGACCGGGATCGGTTTACAGGACTTGGCTAATACTTGCACCGGGAAGATAACATACCTCAAACTTCGGACGGAGAAGAAGGTCGATCCCATGCTTAGCATGGCGACCACGAATAGTTTATATGTGGGTACAGTAGTTGGTCGCTCTCCCCGGATGGTCTTGCCAACGTAGGCTGTTGTGGTGTAGAGTGAAGACGTGACGAAAATGAGTGATAACTCGTGGAGTTTCCTTCCCCCACTCGTCGCGTACTCCATGACGATCCCATATAAGATGAACGACACCATGATGCCGAAGAAGGAAAAAGCGAGCCACCTCCAATACACTAAGCCGTGGTCCGGCGTGAGCTGCTCGGCGTCGCCGCTAGCGCCCGTCATGGCGCAGCGCTCTCCGCGCGCGCGGTGGCGTCGGCGGCGACGGCGGCGCTGTCAGGCGCGGGCCTTCGCGCGTCGGCACGCGTCGGCCGCGATAGCCTCTGCTGCACAGTGGCCTCGTCGGCTGAGTTATGCACCCGGCGCCGGTGACTGGATGCAGCAGTTGCAAATTCGTCGAGCGCTGCTATGACTCGCTGCGTTGGCTATGCTAACATGCACCGCTAGCCTCTCGCTGGGGCAAAACAGGCAACTTTTGAGGCGCGTCGACGCCGGCGCACCCCGACAATTTTTTTCAGCCGTGCTCGTCTTCCAAACCACTCATGCAAGGGCTCGAATGAGGATTCTGTCTTGGTTTTTGCAAGCGCCAGCCGCGCCGCGGGACACCAAGACAAGAGAGGGCCGCTGCAGAGACACAAATAGCTGCCCAAGCGCGCGGCCGAGAGCGCTGCAGCGCGAGATGCGATTCATGCTGAATCAGAGCCGAATGGCTGCCCGACGACGATAGCAATTCGAACCGATGAAGACCATCCTGCTCCTCACCCTCCTCCGACAAACAACAGCATGGTGCACGGCCGAGGGCTGCCAGAACGAGTTCGAGCGGCCCCTGGCCGACTACACGAAGTATACAGAAGGAGACACCTACGCCTCTGCCTGCTACGCCAAGTTCGAGCTCCACCACACGGAACCGTACTTGTATGTAAGAGGCAATTCCCACTCGTACGACAGCAAACCGACGGACCACTTCGCCGACAGCGGTATTTGTGGAGCGAGAGAGATGGGAGATAGGGTCACCTACTTAAGATTTGATGTCAGGGACCTGTCCGAGGACGCCGTCGCGTCAGCGGAGCTGCGACTCACGCCGGACGGCTTCCCGGCGAACATGGTTGTAATTGTGGAGCCGGGCTGCGATTCTTCACGCCCGGAGGACGCGGTGGCCTGGGACGTCCAACCGACCGGCGGCCACGAGCGGTGTCGGTGGACCGGAGACCCCGACCTCCTGTGGGACGGCAATCCTAGGTCTTGTGACGTTACGCACGACTTGAGGATCGCGGCTCGCGCGGGCGACTATTTTTGTGTACGATTGCGGGGCGACCCGGACGCGAATAGTCGAGGCGATTTGTACGGCGCGGCGCGCTTCTTCTCCAGGGACGCGGACGAGAACTCCATCAAGTCCTGGTGGGCGGACTTCGACCCTTCCAGTGTCTTCACGATGCGCGGGTCGATGATCGGCACGCCGCACGCCCTCGCGCCGCACCTCCGCATCAACGCGACGCAGTGCGGGTCCGTCTACCCGGACAAGCACGGTCCTGGTAATTGCGGCCCGGAGTGGGGCGCGGCCACGGACGAATTGTTTCGGACAGCTAGACCGACGCCGCGGCCCAGCTCGCCGCCGACGATCCGGCCGACGCCCGGGCCTACGACGGCCCAGCCCTCGGAGTCGCCGGTGCCCACGTTCGAGACGTTCGCGCCGACGCCGAAGCCCACATAAAATGACTAATAGCCAAACACATTAAGGAGCCACCCCGCGGTCGCGAGGAAAAGACTGTTGCCGAGCACGTCCTGGACCGCGGTATCCAGCGGCCCGGCATTCGACGCGGGGTCCATGTCCATATACCGGTAGAAGAGCGGCGTCAGGACGCCTAAGAACCCGCCCATGATAGCTGACACGAGTTGTGATAATGCCACAACGAAGCCAAAGCCAAAGTCCAGTTCCGAGGTCTGTATCGATCGCCACGTCGCCGCGATGGCGAAGAGCATCGCGGACAGCGCCGCCGACAAAAACACGACGGCGCTCATCTCGTGCCGTATGGTTGCTGTCGCTTCATCTGCGGATGCAAGGCCGTGCGAGAGCGCGCGCGTCGTGATTGACGACGACTGGAGGCCGATGTTGCCGCCCAGCGCGGAGATCACGGGGATAAATCCGACCAGCAGCGGATATCGCAGCAGCTCGCCGCTGTAGGACATGATGATGGCCGCATTTCCCATTTCAATACACAACGTTAATACCAGAGGCGGCAGGCGCCTTGTTAATCGCGTCTGCACGTCCTCCGTGGCTGCCGCGTAGGCGTCTCTTGCGGTGTCGGGGAGCTCCTTCGCCACAGAGGGCAGGAGCGGCGCGGACGCGGACATGATGTACTATGCTGTTGTGTTCAGACTAGCAGCCACCACAGCTGGAGCCAAAGAGGCAGCCCTTCGTTGCTGGACGGACAGGCACGGATGTCAAAGGTGTGTTTTCGAGCGATGCGCTTCCGTGCACAGCTTGGGATTGGGAGAGTGTGCGGCCCACAGATGCTGCATTTTCGAGTCCCGCACGATACGAAATGGTCTCGCGCGCCGAGACGCGTCCTTGAACGTGTGAGGCAAGGATTGGGTTGATGCATGCAGACCTAGCAGGCTGTAAGACACTAGAGCCAGCCTGCTCGAGCCTCGAGCCGGCAAATGGCTGGCTCGTCTCGCCTGTGCATCCCAGAAATACGAGACGCATTGCTCAACACGCGGCCGCGTCCGATGGCGCAGTCCATCGATGCATTGCGCCAGCAATGGACCGCAGCCGGCCAAGGGCATTGCCTGCAGTACGTCGACGAGCTCGACGCCGCCGCACAAAAGCAACTGCTGGACCAAATTAGTAGCATAGACCCCGCCAAAGCGTCGGCGATGTACAAACGCGCCAAGAACCCACCACCCGATAAGGCAGGGCCACCGGCACCGCTCGACACAAATCAGATCGAGCGCCTCGCGACCGCGCCACGAGCGAAGCGAGAAGGATGGAGAAAAGCCGGCCTCGACGCATGTCGCCGCGGCGAGGTCGCCATTCTACTCCTAGCGGGCGGCCAGGGCACGCGGCTCGGTTTCGACAGGCCCAAGGGCATGTTCGACGTGCGACTCCCATCTAGGAAATCGTTATTCCGTTTGCAAGGTGAGCGGCTGCTGGCGTTGGAGCGCCTAGCGAAGGCTCCACCCGGCTCGATCCCCTGGTACGTCATGACCTCGGCCGCCACCGACGCAGAGACGAGAAATTACTTTAGACAACAACGCTTCTTCGGCCTGAAACCTACCCAAGTCTTCTTCTTCGAGCAGGGCGTCGCGCCGGCCTTTCTCGATGATGGTAGTATAGCGTTGGAGACGAAATGTCGAGTAGCGGTCCCGCCGAACGGGAATGGTGGTGTGTATGACGCGCTCCGCGACTCGGGCGCGTTACAAGACATGCAAGCACGAAACATAAAGCACGTCTACCAGTACTGCGTCGACAACGCCCTCGTCAAGGTCGGAGACCCCGAATTCATCGGCTTCTGTGGCAGTGAAGGCGCCGACTGCGCGAGCAAGGTCGTCCCGAAGGGCCACGCGCACGAAAAAGTGGGAGTCCTGGCGCAATGTGATGGTCGAGTGCGCGTCGTCGAGTACTCGGAGATCTCTCAACAAACGGCGGAGAGCGTCGATGCGCGGGGCCGCCTGCTGTTCGGTTCCTCTCATATTTGCGTGAACTACTTTGCTATCGCATTTCTGGCAAAGTGTATCGAGTTAGTTGATAAACTACCGCTGCACGTCGCGCACAAAAAAATACCAAATGTGCATGACAGTGCGCCTTCCACGCCAAACGGCATCAAGCTCGAGCTGTTCATTTTTGACACTTTTCCGTTCGCGGACAAGTTTCGGGTGCTGGAAGGGACGCGAGGCGACGACTTCGCGCCCGTCAAGAACGCTACTGGTAAAGATTCGCCCGAAAGCGCGCGCGAGTTACTTTTGAAGCGCGACCGGCGGTGGCTCGCGGCCGCGGGCGCTTCGATCAGTCCGGGGCCGGTCGAGGTGGCGTCGGCGTTATCCTACGACGGCGAAGGTCTCGAGGCGTTTGCCGGTGCGACGGTCGCGCCGGGTCTTATCTCCGCGGCGCCGGCGGCGTTTTCTCCCGCTTGTTTAGTCGCGGTCGTTGCGGTGCTCGGGGCGCTGGTGCTGACGTCTTAACTTTAGTTATCTAGCTTATTAGATTTTAGCTCTGGACATGAGGAGGGCACTTGAGGGAGAGTCGAAGCGCAGAGGCAGTTCGGAACTGCGATGAAGAACTTGAATTCTTGACCTTCGTTGAATTGTCGTGCTCACAACGCGAGGAGGAGAACGGTGGTGCCGAGGAGGGTGCCCAGGGCAGCGGTAGTTCGCTGAGCGGCGTCGCTGCCGAGGTTGCCGGAGCAGGATAAGTCGCACGTGAGGCCTAGGAAGCTCTGGGCCATGTCCTCATAATGACACTCGACCCACGCCTGGTACTCCGTTTGGCAGACGGCGGGCCCCTCGCACTCTCCGTTCGAGAGATGTTGCTGTACGTCGGCGCAGGTATTCGGCGAAAAGTTGTCGTCGTTGTCGCCGTCGTCGTCGGCAAAGAAGTCGTCGTCGAGGCTTCGTTGCTTGCTGGCGCAGTCTTGGAAAGCCGTCTCTTCCGCGGGACACGCCGACACGCACTCGTTGGGAAGCGATGCGACGGCGCTCGACGTGATGACGTGATGATCGCTGTCCTCCGTGTCGTCCATGCACTCGCAGGCGTCTTGGCAGTAGCAATCCCCGTCCGGCGTCCAGTCGATGGCCACGAGGTCGGAGCCATACGTATTCTCGCACATTGTCCAGCAGGCGCCGGCATCTGACGTGCTGCCAATCATTTTGTCGAGGTCAGACATGCACCAGCCATTTCCAGTTCCCCAGTCGTTGTTGGTTGGGTCGATGCACGCCGCGAAGCCGCTTCGCGTGCCGACGTCGGCGCACGTGATGCCCAGGCACGCGTACGTCGACTCGATCGCCGACTGGACCGCCGCGAAGCCGCCCGCCATCGGCGTCGCCGCCGCGATGTCGATGTTCGTTTTGATCGTGGCCGCCGCCGTCGAGGAGCACTGGTCGATCCGCGGGAGAATGGCCGCGGCGAAGGCCCAGCCCTCGGCCCACGACTTGACGCAACCGTCGGTAGCGGTCAGGGCGTTCTTGCCGGCATCGCCGGCGCAATCGCCGGCGGAGTTGGCCGGGTCCGCCTGGTACGCGTACTTGAGCGTGCCCTGGATGAGCGGGATCGACATCTGCTTGATGATTTCATCAACGATGGGCTCGGCCTCGAGGCACTGGCCAGCAATGATGCGATCGCGGCCCTCAATAAATTTGGCTAGGAGATTGACATTCACCGTGGCGGGGCCAGTGGCGTATGTGGTGCCGAAATCCTTGCCGCGCTTCTCCGCGAGCTCCCAGATCAGCGTACCGTCGTCCACGACGGAGTCGGCCGCCGTCGCCGCGACCTGAGAGCCGGCGTAGAAGGCCCAGGCCTCGTCCCACGCGTGCGGCGCGCCGCCGGTCGGGGTGCCGTCGTTGGCGGTGATGTCGCCGGCGAAGCAGTCGCCAATGGCGTCCTCGAGCTCGTGGATCACGTACATCCAGACCGCCTGGTAGTTGGCGCCCTTCTTAATCAGCTGGTTCGTCCCGCTGTCCTTGGATATCGCGGAGTAGTCCTTCGTGATGAACGTATCGGCCCAAAAGGCGGCTTCCGTCGCGCTGTAGCCGTTGGCCGCCCAGTACGCCGTGTAGATCGGGGGCAACTGCTCGCCGTACTTGCCACCATCCGCGCCAGTGAGTTTGTCCGTCGAGTAATCCTTGATCGCGAAGCCCTTGAGCGTGCGGATCGAGGTGGCCTTGAGGGAATTGCCCCGGGGCCAACCCACCTCGCAGCCGATGCCGTTCTCGTTGGCGGTCACGCAAAGGCCGTTGCCGCCGTTCTCGTAGATAAACATGGCCTCGGTGATCCAGTTTGCGTTGGTGTCGTACTCGCCGACCTTGTCTTCAAACTCTTGCATGTCGAGGTCGATCTTCGAGTGCTGCTCAACGTCCGAGGCCGACATATAGCCGGCGAGCGTCTGCCACGAGCCGACCTGCGCGGCCGCGCGGCCGAAGAGGGCAGCACCAATGATTCCAGCCCATGCGACCATTTTTTTGCTGCCTGATGTCGACCAATGTTGGCCTTAATACTCGGCTTTGTGAGGCAATGTCCAATTGCAAGCCTGCCCAGAAGGAGGCGGCGGCGCGGCGGCGCACGTGCGGCTGCCCGCACGAAACAGGGAGCTCTCCCACCAGAGGAGGCGATGCGTCAGTTTAGAATCGTTCACTTGCGTTCTCTCTCCATGGCCGACGACTATGCCGAAGCGCGGCCGCGGCCCGCGTTGACTATCTTCGTTCGGTTGCTGCTGAGGCTCCTTGATCCGGTACATGGACCTGTACAGAAGTGCAAGCACGCCTCTTTGCGCGGATTGGCGAGGGTAGCAGTGCCGCCCGCTGGCAATGACGAGGTGCTGCTCTGCTCATCGACAAAATTGCAGTCGTGCAGCATCGGACAATGCGACGCGGCACGATTGCAAGAATAACGATGCTCGCCGGCGTGGCGAGGGCGCTGCTGTCGCGCGGCCGCCCGCGCGTTGCTCGTCCGGCGAGGCAGCTCCGCAGCAGCGCCCCTCTCAGGATGGCTGCATCGACGCTCGAGGGCCTGCGCAACGTCGCGATCGTGGCACACGTGCGACGCAGCGTCCGCAAGCAATGCCAGGCATGAAACGCGTGCATTCTCCACGCCGTCGAGCCAACGCGGCTCCCGACGCCCGCCCACAGCAACGCAATGCGCAACCTCACGCCGTCGAGCATACAACAAGCGTACCACACGCAGGTCGACCACGGCAAGACGACGCTCGTCGACGCCCTGCTCCAGGAGTCGAACGTGTTTAGGGACAACGAGGAGGTCCAGGAGCGCGTCATGGATTCTAATGATCAAGAGAGGGAACGCGGCATCACGATCCTCGCGAAGAACGCCGCTATTGATTACAAAGGAGTCAAGGTCAATTTAGTCGACACCCCGGGCCACGCCGACTTCGGCGGCGAGGTCGAGCGCATTTTGAACATGGTCGACGGCGTTTTACTCGTTGTGGACTCCGTCGAGGGCCCGAAGCCCCAGACGAGATTTGTGCTCAAGAAGGCCTTGGAGCTAGGCCTGAAAGCCGTGCTCGTAGTGAACAAGATCGACCGGCCGCAAGCGCGACCGGACTACGTCGTGGACAAGGCCTTCGACCTGTTCGTCGAGTTGGATGCCACGGACGAGCAGACGGACTTCGACATCGTCTACGCCTCAGCGTTGAACGGCCAGGCCGGCACGGAACCTGATGCATTGAAGGACGACATGACGGCTATCCTGGACGCGATTGTGGACAGTATCCCGGCGCCGGAAGTCGACGCCGACGCCCCGGCCCAGCTCTTAGTAGCGAACATTGATTTTGACGACTTCAAGGGTAAGCTGGGCATTGGCCGGGTCAAGCAGGGTAAACTGAAGGCTGGTGATGCTGGGACGTTCGGGGCCATGAAGGGCCCCGACGACGACTGCCGCGCGATCAAAATTAATGATCTCTTCGTCTATGACAATTTAGGAAGGAAAGCCGTCGACGAAGCCAGTGCGGGAGAGATCGTCATGTTCTCCGGGGTGAGCGACATCCAGATCGGCGAGACCGTGACCGAGAAGGCGGACCCGCAGCCGCTACCTTGCCTCGAGGTCGAGGAGCCGACCGTGTCCATGAGTTTTGCGGTGAACAAGTCGCCGTTGGCTGGCCGGGAAGGCGATAAATTAACGTCTCGGGTTATCCGCGACCGACTGATGAAGGAGCTGGATCGCAATGTGGCATTACAAGTAGAACCGCAAGATAGCGGCGACGCCTTCACCGTGTCTGGTAGAGGTCCGCTCCACTTAACAGTGTTGATAGAAACGATGCGCCGCGAAGGCTTCGAGCTGGAGATCGGGCCGCCCGAGGTGATCATCAAGACGGGTGACGACGGCAAGAAGCAGGAACCGTATGATGCGGTCGAGGTCCAGGTCCCCGACGAGTACGCCTCCAATGTTGTTGATCTTTTGAACCGGAGGAAGGGCGAGATGCAGGACATGGGGAAGACCGACGTCGGCGACTACACGTATGTGAAATATTTATTACCTACTCGTGGGTCCATTGGTTTGAGGACGAACTTGCTGTCGGCTACTCGCGGCACGGCCGTGATTGATTCGAACTTTGATTCTTATAGGGCATTTGCTGGGGACATCGAGGCGCGGGACAAAGGCTCGTTGTTAGCCTTCGAGGACGGCGAGGCGACGTCTCACGGGTTGCTCGGTGCCCAGGATAGAGGTCAATTGTTCGCGACGCCCAAAACGGCCGTCTACAAGGACATGGTTGTTGGGGTCCATCAGCGGCCCGGCGACCTGCGCGTGAACGTCTGCAAGCAGAAGCAGCTGACGAACATGCGGAGCGCGACGAAGGGCATCGTGGAAGGGTTAAGCCCGCCTCTGGAGCTGACCTTAGATTCGGCGGTCGAGTACATCTCCGAGGAGGAGTTGGTGGAGGTGACGCCGGAGTCGATCCGCATGGCCAAGCAGCGGGGCTGGAACGACAAGAAGAAGGGCAAGAAGTAGATCATCGGTCGTCATTCGTGTAAAGTCTAGACATACTATGTAGTTCGCCCCGCCGCCCCGGCGATTGTTCCTTACTACGGCGATGGCGTTAAAGAGCCACCTGCGAGGACAGCGACCGGTGAGCGTCGCGTCGATGGCGTCTCGTCGACACGATCGCAGTGAGTCTCGCGTCGATGGCGTGGCGTGAGTCTCGCGTAGTACCAAGCATGACCAAGCATGGCTCCCCGGGCCCGCTAGGTTCAGAGGTCCTCTACCATCGTAAGCAGACGCGGCGTGCCACCAACACGCCATCGAGGCGACCGCGAGATAACAAACAGCAAAACTTAGGCCCATAAAACGCTCTCGGACGAGAGCAGCCAACCCGACCGCGTGAAGAAGAGCGCGATGCCCGCGACATGTAAAACGCCGAACGCGAGGCGGTAGTCGTACAGAGGACCAGGTCGCAGGCACGCGAACTCGGGTAATCCCAAATAATTGCACAGCACATGAGCGGCGACGGGCGCGCTCAGGCGATGTGTTCGGCAGAAAGCATACGAAGCGAAGGCGCCGAAGAGCGACGTGTAGGCGAACTGGACCGTAGTTTCGACGACAGCGTGGCTGAGGGGCACGCCGTCGTCGACCACGCGCCGCCGGCCGTGGTGCACGTGCGCGAGGCCAAAAACTAAAGGAGCCGTCCGCACGGCCCGCCACCTCGTGATGCCGGCCTCGATTAGTAAGGGCAGCACGCAGGCGCGAAAACACAACTCCTCGGTCACGGGGCCCACGACGAGGTTGCGCCACGCTTGGGGGTTGATTTCCGGGAGCGTGAATGCACCAAGAACTAGACGCTCCGCGAGCGTCCCTAGATATAAAATTGCGACGCAGGCCGCTCCCTTCAAAGCCGCTTGTGTGGAACCATCAAGGCGCAGGCCCAGCGCCGCGGCGACGCCGTCTACACCAAGACAGCGCGGGTCCGCGACGCGCGCGTAGAGCGCGACGGCGAACACTGATGAAAGGGCGACGGCGGCGAAGCGGCCATAAATGTGGCGCGGATGGTCCCGGGGCAGTGTCCGAATTCGTTTCGGGAGGAGGTAGAGCGAGGCGACGTAGGCGGCGCTTATTGTTGTGGCGGTGAGGTAGGCTCCGGTTTCGGTGAGTGTGCACTGCTGCATCGTTTGCGGGTGCGAGTTATATTGCTGCACTACAGCCAAGCTGCTGCTGTGGCTGCACTGTCCCCGCGGCGTCGGCGTTTCGTTCGCAACGATAGCAGCAGAGCTTCACAGGTGTGCGTGGAGTGCCTCACTGCAATAGCACCGCTCGGAGGCCGCCTATCGCGCAGTTCACGCTTCACGCCTTGGCTTCGGACTAGCGTATCGACACACTAGCTCTGTGCTCCAGGCACGGCTCTTCTTATCGGAGGAGCCGCGGCTCTTGTTGGTTTTAAAGTAGTTAGCCCCCGACGCCCCGGAACCGCCTTGCCGCTCACTGGCTCTCCACCTCCACGACCTCGTCGCCCTCCTTCGGCGTGCGCTTCTCGCGCGCCCCGGCGGCGGGCGCGGCGGGCGCGGCCGCGAGCGACGCCGCCAGCGCCGCCTCGAGGGCGGCATCTTCCGAGCGGCCGCCGTTGTCCTGGTAGAGCACGCGGCGGAGGCGCACCTCGGCCGCGGACGCCGGCGCCGGCGCCGCGCCCGGCGCCGCGGCCGGCGGCGCGGCCGGCGCCGCGGCCGGCGGCGCGCCCGGCGGGTTGAGAGCGTACCGGACACTCGCCCTCTGGCCCGGGCGGACCCTCGCGAGGGCCCCTGAAGAGCCAGCTGCTAAAAGCACGGTGTCGCCCTGCGGCTCGAAGTCGGTTTGGACTTCCGGCGGGCCCGGGCCGTCGAGGTTCGTTATTTCGTTGGTGATTTTAAGCCCCGACATGGCGGTGCGGGACAGCGATCGATGCAAACAAAGCTTGCAATCCAATCGATGTCGAGCGGCAAGCCGAGGCTAGTGGGCGCGAGGATTTCTCGCAAAGTACCTGCTAGCACGCCATTCCTCGTTTTAGCACTCAAGCACGACGCACCGGGCGTGCGGGTTGTGTCCAGCCAGTTTTACCGACACCGAGGTGCTTTTACGGCGCGTCCGTACGCGCGTGAACAAATCTGAACTGTTAATAGTGATGCTTTAGTGTTTTGGACTTCTCTCCAACAATGCGTAGCAGCAAACGCCGCTTTGCGCCATGGTGCGCACTGGTACTGCTATTGGCCTTGCTATCGAAGCGTGGATTGGTCAAACGCGGCGTCGGGCTCACCAGAGCTAGCGACGCGCTGTGCAAAGCACCTCTCAGCTTCGAACGGGCACTTAACAGCACAGCCAGTCGCTGTGCTGCAAGACCTAAGCCGAGGCAGCGGCGCCGAGCCGCATCGCCCTCGCTACGGCGCTGGGACGCGGCCGCCGCCTGCACCGCGAGACGGAGAGCTCCTCGTGTCGCGCCGGGACGACGGGCATCGCCGCGCACTGCGCCGCATTGCGGACGCCGCCGCGTTACGAAACCGCCGCGGGCGACGCCGCGACAAAAATCTGCGCCACCGCGCGCAACGCTCGTGCTGAACGCATCCACGCAAGATGTCGCACAACTGGCTCATAATCGTAAACTGGGCCGTCATCATGAACACCCTGACGAAGAAGAAGCGGCTCGTCGTCGTCATCAATTGGGTGTGCTTTGCCACCTTCCACAACTGGTGGAAGGAAGGAAGGGTGCGGCTCAAGGGCTATGTCACGGGCCGCTACTACCGCAAGGTAGGCGCCGCGAGCGCGGACGACGTAGACGTCGCGGTAAAGGTAACGTTCCTGTCGCTGCACTTGGCTGTGTCGAAATCAAATCAAGCGCCTCACGCCATCGACGCAACATTGCGACTTCGTCTGCTCGATGGCGTGGAGATTCTACGTCATCGATGCGACCTAACTCACTGTTTGATTTCCACACAGGTACGAGAAAGGCATCAACGCGATCCTGGCGCTCGTCTCTCTCGACTTACGGGAGAAGTGGGCGCCGACGCCCCGAGAAGTCCTGGAGGAGGCGCGCGACGGCCCGACGGCGCCCGACTCCATAATCGCGGCCGAGTTCGACATCCCGTACTCGGGCCTGCTCGGGTGGTTAGGTGTAGTGTGGTACTTCGGCGTCTATTGGTTGTGGATCTCGACGTACCTGGGCTTCCAAGATGCGTTGTAAGGGCGCGGCGCACAAATCAACCCTTCACGACGGCCGCGGTGCCTTCACGCCATCGACGCGCGTCGTCTCCATCTTCTGATGAAGTCTGATGAAGTGGGTGGTTTCTTTTTCGATTTTGAGGCCATTCGGACCGCGTCGAGCGAACTTGCTACGAACGCGAGAGAGGCTTCACCCGCCTCAGTGTTGATTTCCACACAGGAGGGGCGGCGGGGCGCCCGGCTCTACTGCGGAATTAGTGCTCGCGGCGATGGACCCGGGCAACGGAGGCCGGCCGATCGGCGGCGGCGCCGGTGGTTGGTTGGAGACCAACCTTTTCGCGATCGCGCCCTACCAGCCTTGTTTTGGGCTCTACCGCCTCTCAGAGAAAGTGATGCACGACGTGTGGTCAAAGGTAAGGTCTTCGCGGTGGCGTCTCGTTCCCTTCTTATTGGCTGTGGTGGCGATTTGCGGTGGATTTGCCTATCAATTCCACCTGCCGACAAAAGATGTGGTCGTGGTCTTGTTAGTTGTGGCCGCTGCTGTCGCTTTATTTCGCTTGACGATGCCCATTTACGATTGGACGAGGGCGGAGCGGTCCTCGTATAGTGGGGATGATCTAGGGCATGTCGGAGAGGTGAAGATGGATTCGACTGGTAGTTCAATACTATTAAATGGTGTTGAAGGAAAGGAACGGGAGGCCGAAGCGGACTACATAGCTGTTGGCTACGTGCCCCGAGGGACGCTTCTGGAGCCGCGACCGGCGTGTCCCTTGATGGTTGCGTTATTATTGGTGTTGTTTGGTGCGTTGGGCATCGTTTTGGACTACTTCATCGTCGGTGGTGGCTATAGATGTGGTTTAGCTGGGGCTATTTTTGGAGGAGTCGTGGGTTTTGTTAGATTTGGTCGCAAGCAGTACGGCGTCCCGGAGGTCATCGTCGTGTCGGCAGAGGCCTTGAGAGTTGCAGGTCTCACTGGTATGCTTTTTGCTGCGGGTGGGGTGCATGGGCAACGGTGCTCTACGTTAGAAGTCCGGGACGGGCCGCCAGAAGATTTGAAGACAGGTGAAAGTTGGGAGGGTAAACCGGACATCTTACTTGTTCCCTGCGACCCGACGGCTAGCTCCATAGTTGGTAAGGGTCGAACTATGATTCACGAAACTGGGTGGAAGGTGTACGTGAAACCGTCGCCCTCCAATCAGAATTATCGGCGTTGGCAACTCCTAGCTTCGACTCATGAAATTAAAACCGTCACGGTACCCCAGCTCAACAAGCTCGTGGACCTTGACGCCCTCCCAAAGGGCACGATCGTCCGCGTCCCGGCGACAGATGTTGCTGATGCCGCGCTGAAGGTCGTCGCGGCGGCCAATGCGGTCAAGGAGTTCCCCCCTGGCGTGCCCTGGAAAAAGCGCACGCCGACAACGTTTAGGAACGCGCATTATGAGGTGCGGGACGATCCCAAACGGCAAGTGCATCAGCACGGTGTCGACTTAACTTTGCGGTCGTTACGGAAGGCGGGTGCGCGTGCCGCGTTGTGTCGCCTCATCGGCGTCGCTCTAGCGTTTCTTTGCTCGGCTGCCGTGGCCTCGTGGTGTGGACTGGGATCCGGCGTCCTGACGGCCTGTGTATGCGTCGTCACGCTAGGCCTGTGCCTCCCTAGGATTATGGGGGCGTCGGTGGACATGCTGTCAGAAGCCAAGCACTCGGTGACGGTCAAGTACCGGCGCGGTCCGCGGCTTGCGTTCTACGTGGCCGTGCTCGTCGCTCTCGTTGTAGCTGCTCTATTATTTGTCGGCTTCGATTCATTAGGAATAGCTTCTTCATGTGGGTTGTTTGCCGGCGCCGAGTCGTCGGTCGCCGTTTTAGTTTGTGGTCTACTTGCTGTGGGGGCGGGTATATTCGGAGCGACGCGCAGCGTGTCTGTTATTATTGCTGGGAGGAATTACGGGTTGGGGGTTCAGGCTCCGAAATTTCAAGTTGGAGTTGATGCGGCGAAGGAAAAAGGACAGACGTCTAAAGCGAACACCAAACCGATCGTCATCAACCACGCGTCTTGTACCACGCTCTGTTTCATCCATAGCTGTAAGGTTGGCGATTGCGTCGAAGTCGTGCGACTGGTCGACGGGTGTATCTTCGACGGGCACGTGGTCGCGGTCAACGTCGGCGACGGACGCTCGATTGCTACGACGTACGACGTGTCGTACGAGAACGGCGTCCGTGAGAACGGTGTCGAAAGGCATCGTATCTGGATCAAGGGCGGACGCAACGTCATTTGCTCGGTGGTGCCGACGACGGATGAGATGCTCAACCAGAAGCTATGCGACGGTTTCTTGTGCACGGAGGTCATGGAGGCGGTCTTCGCGGACGTCCACGCGACCACCCAACATAACTACTGGGTCTATCAATGCCGTCTTCCTGAACACTTGCAAAGGGTGATGGACCATTCCTTCTGCACGCTCGACAAGCTGCCCACGAAGATCGCGGAGATGATAGAGCCGCACCTAGAATTAGTGGAGAGCTCCTGCACGGTGTCGGATCCGGTCGTCGCGTTCTTCGCGTTCGCGGTGGCGTGCCTGACGGCGTTGATCGCGCTGCCCGGCGCCGTGCTAGATGACGTCGTCAATGCGGCCACGGCGTGCCGTTTCTGGACGACGCCGCGCCGGAATGTCGGACCGGCGGCGGTGCCGCCGCCTCCTCGACGGCTGGCGCCGGCGCCGGCGCCTTCCCCAGCGCCGGCGCGGGCGCCGCGGCGGGCGCCCGCGCCCGCGCCGGCGCCCGCGCCGGCGCCCACGCCACGCGTGCGGCGGTCCTGCACTCCTGTTTCGTCGTACGTGGAGTCTGACGACGACGAGAACGGGGCCGCGGCGCCGCCGAAAGACAGCCGCGTCGCCGTGCTTTACGCCGGAGGACAGTGGTACGAGGGCACCGTCGTGGACGTGCTGGACGGGAGCCGCGCCTTGGTGCGGTTCGACAACTACGAGACCGCCAATCAGGTAAACTTCGCAAGTGCCCCCTTCCGCATCACGCGCTTCGGACCGGAGCCGGTGCCCCAACGCCGCGGCAAGCGCAAGGCGCCCACCAGCAGCCGGCCTAGCAAGCGGCCGCGCCGGTCCTAGAACGGCGACGCGCCGATGGCCTAGACGCCACGCGCTGGGGGACGGCGCCTTCCCTAGCTGTGCTAATTATGATCAACTATAAAACTCTCACTTAGGATAACAACCTTACACACCACAAGAAACTCATCACACCCACAGCGTCAGCCCGCACCAGTGCCGCCCCAGCGACGCCGGGTCCGTCGCGAGGTCGACGAGGACCTTGACCTGGTCCTCCACATTGAGGGTAGATTGGTGGCGCAAGCCGTGGCGGGCGCTGTTCTCCAACCCCGTGACGACGGTCCGCGCGCGCTGGGCCATGTCCGCCTCGAGCATCGGGTTCCCCGCGACCTCGCGATGTAGCAAGTGGCAGGGGTTCGCCCCGAAGAGCTTCCCTCGAGCCGTCGCGACGCGTCGCTCGGGCGTCGCCGCGGCGCCCGCCTCGATGTCGTCCGCGTCGCGGTCCAACGAAGCGTCGTGCTTAGGCGCGGAGCCTGTGGCGGGACCGATACGAGCGGGCGTGGCGGTTCCGATTGGAACCGGGCACATGCGCGCTGGGCCTGCAACTCGAGCGACCGCTCTCGGCCTACGAGCCCCGCTCGTTCGGACCGGACGCGATCCCCGCATACCATCAAAACGGCCTCCTTGACGTTGGCGTGCTGACCGTGCGCGACATCAAGGGGAAAAACAAAGAGCTTCGCTACTACGTGCATTCGGAGGGCGTGGATTGGGGGCCCGAAGACGTGGACGTAGACGTATGGTTAGAGCACCCCGAAGACGAAGACGAAGATGAGGATTATTACCTCCACGAGGGTATTCTGGATGGTTGCGTCGTGTACGTGTCTTCGTCGGCCGCCGCGCTCTACGATCCCACGCGTCCCGCGGTCGGCCGCCGGGGCATACGGGTCGGGTCCCCGCTTCGACACTTGCTCGAGGGATTCGGCCTCAGCCTCGATGACGTCATCAGCGCGTGCGACTCGAGGTGCGGATCCCAATTTCGGCTCCGCGGCGTCGACAACTTCAGGTTCGGGCTCGGACCCCGCGAGAACGGGTATTCCGCAGAGGACGAGTGGGAGCCGATTCCGCACGCGCCCGAGGTTCCCACGGCTACGCGGGAGGAGAAGCTCAACTGGCCCCTGCAAACCATCCAGATTTGGAGCGGGCGGTAATGCTGAGTAAGAAATTCCATCCTCTCGTTGCTCGAGTAGGTACACTTGTTAATCACTAAGCTCGGTGATCTCCTCACCGAGTTCAGAAAGCCAGCCGCGGACCTGGTCGATGTCCCGCTTCCGCCCGATCGTCACGACGGACGGCTCCGGACCGCTTGCAAGAGCGAGCGGGTCGCGGTCGACGCGGCCGGAGAGGTGCACGAACGTGTCGGCGTTCGCGGGGCCGCCTAGAATCAACACGGCCTCGACGCCCGCTATATCCAAACCGCGGGCCCGGTCCTCCGACGCCACCAGCACCACTGGTGCGTCTGTTGTCGCCCCAATGACATCAGCACGAAGTTGCTCCGCGGCGTCGCGCGTCGCGGCCGCCCGCTTGTCCGCGTCCGTCGCCCTCTCCGCGGCTTCGAGGGCCTTCTTCTCGCCACTAGACTTCGTCGCGTAGTTGCGGCGGCGGCTTCTTGCAGAAGAGGGGAAGAGCGCATCATTTAACACGCGCGCGCCGAGGTCCTCGGCGACGGCACGGACTTTCAGTTTTGAGCTGCCACACACAAAAACGAGCGCGACGCGCGGCTTGAGAGCTGATAGGGCATCGGCCGCGCCCTCTATGAAATCCGCGCGCGTCGCGGATTTGTGGGAGACGCGCCGCGGCGCGATCGTCGTGCGGACGTTGCCCGGCCGGCCGGGCGCGCGCTTCGTCTTGACGACCAAATTCTTCCCGGCGTCGCAGGCGACGACGGGTAGAGGCAGCGCCACCTTCGGCGCGCCTTTCAGCGCCCGCTCGAGCTTGGTCTTGCTCGCGCGGTCGAGCGTCGCCGAGCCGGCGAGCACTTGTAAACTGGAACCGCAGCGCTTCGCGGCGAGCCTCGCGAGGGCCTCGGCCGGGTGGTCGCCCCGGTCCTGCCAGCGCGTGACCTTGGCTCCATTACTTTTACGCGACGGCATGAGGAGGTCGAGCTCGTCGCAGACCAGAGCTTCACAGCGCAATGCGCCGTATAAGGACGGTCGGTGCTCGAGCACCTGACACAGCTCCGCCGGCGTCGCGAGGACGACGGCGCTCGCTTCGATCGCGTCCGCGAGAGCCTCGGCGCCGCCGGGCGCGCCTAGGGTCGCCGACGTGACGACGGCGGTCGCAGCGCCGAGAGCGTTGAGCAAAGTCTCGTGCTGCGCGACCAATTCCCGCGTCGGCACGAGCACGACGACGCGGCCGGGATTGCCCCGGCCCGCCCAGAGCGTCGACGCCACGACGGGCAGCACCATAGCTAAAGTTTTCCCGGAGCCCGTCGGCGCGTGCACGCACGCCGACTTCCCGCCCATCGCTTCCGCCCAGACGGCGGCCTGCACTGGTGCTGCCTCTTGGAGGCCGAGTGCTCTCAACCCGTCGGCCGCGGATGCCGGCAGCGCGACGTATTCACCGATAGCGCTGCGCAGTGTCGCCAGGCTCCTGCCATGCAGGCTGTGGCGGCACACGAGCGGGCGCGCGCGTCGTATAAGTAGGCAGAGCATGAGTCTGCGCATCGCTCCGCGGCGATGCCGCGCTGCACTGCAGGCGCGCTGCACTCAGGCCTGATGCTGCCGCACTGGACGGCGCTGCTGGCAAATTGCACCGCAGGTCAGAAACCACTGCAGCCTGCACTAATGCTGCACTGGGACGCTCTGAAAGGCACAGTTTCACTCTGCTTCAGCCAGCGCCAGCAGGCTAGTGTCTCAGTGCGCTAGCTCGATGTCCAGCATTTGCTTGTCGGCGGCAAAAACGGCCGTTGGTCCGCTCGCCACGGACGAGGACAATTGAGGTGAGTGGCGTCGTAAGGGCAAAGAGTCTGGCGAGCGCCACGTGTCGATTTGATCTCCTTGCAACTTTTTTGCACACAAGCCTAGTGACCATCACGGGGCGAGGCGACGATGCGCCGATTCCTGCTGCTCGTGGCGGCGGCGGCCACCGCCGGCGCGCAACTAACCGAGTTCTCGAGCCACATCGTCCTCGACGGCTTCGACGTCGAGCGGTTTAATCGCCCCGACCGGCTCGCACATATCAATTTGTTTGGAGTCCTCATGCGCGTCTTTTTCGACGATCCGGACTCGACGTACGTCCGATATTTCGACCGAGACGCGTCGCGCTACGCCGAGGCCTACGAGCACGACGGCGCGGCGGGCGGCAAAATCCCCTACATGGTGACGTCGCCGGAGAGCTACGAGGTCCTGAAGGAGCGGATGCGCGTCGCGCTCGAGTCCGGCGAGCTCCAGCGCATCATCGACACGCACAGCGAGAGCAGCATCATCTCGAACGCGCCCGTGAACGTCAAGGCGAGCCTGCACTTCCTCGGCCACTCGCGCCACGAGACGGAGCCCGCGCCCGGGCCCGCGCCGGCGCCCCGGCCGAAGGACGACGACGACGACGACGGGCTGTCGGGACTAGACATATTCCTCATCGTGTTCTTCGTGATCCTCTTCGCCGTCTTCAACGTCATGGCCTTCCTCGTCTACCGGAAGCGCAAGCGCGAGCGCGCGGAGGACGCCATCGCGCTCGTGCCGGCGCCGACGTACCTCCACCCGTCGCTGCACCACAAGACGTTCCCCGGCGCGGGGCCCGCCGCGTCGTACCGCGGCCGGTCGGGCGCCTTCAGCGACGAGCTCCAGCCCACGGAGTCCTTCCGGAACGTGTCGGACCCGCAGTACGAGTTCGGAACGCTCGGCGGCGACGACATGGGGAAGGCGTTCGCTTGATTTTCTAAGTTGAATCTTACCGCGCGGCGGCGGCGGGGGGGAGGGTTACTTTGCTCGCGCCCGGCCGACGCGCGCGCACCGTAAGTAACGCATAGCTCTGCGCGAAGCCAGCCCTACGCATCCAAGGGTCCTTGACGCATCCGAACGCGCCACGGACGCGTGCGGACGGGACTTCAACGTTGCTCGCGTGCGGGTGCACGTCTGGCAAGAAAATTGGGAGCTGCCCGCCCGGTGCGCTCCTGGTCGCAGGAGCACTCGCCCAAAGGCCAGAAGCAAAGGGCAGCACTCCCGAAGGAAAAGAGGCGCCAGCGTAAAGCCTACACGCAGCCCGCGACACCACAAACGCGCAAGGGCAGAGCACAAACAAGCCAAAGCTGCCACAACAAGCACCATGCTCACGCGCGTCATCATCAACGTGCAAAATAGTCTAGCGGCGACGGGCGCCAAGGGCGCCGGCGGCCTCGCGGCCCAGTTCCGGAGCATGGACAAAGATGGAGACGGCGCGCTCACGTCCGCCGAATTCGCCGAGGGCCTCAAGAAGGCCGGCGTCAAAGTAAGACCCGTCGACGTCGCGGCCCTCTTCCAGGCCACGGACGCGAATAAAGACGGCCGCCTGGCCTTCGGCGAGTTCGTCGACAAGTTGTGCGGGCCGCTGTCGCCGCACCGCCGCAGTGTGGTAGAGGGCGTCTGGCGGCGCATCGCCGGTTCCGAGGAAGAGATCACTCTAGCAAGGCTGCTGAGCGCCCATAAACCAGAGAAGCATCCCTTGGTCGAGAAGGGCGCGAAGACGCCTTCACAGATACAAACGGATTTGATGGAGGCCTTACAGCCCTACGTGAAGCATGATAGCGTGTCCAGTGTTGCGTTCGCGGCCTTCCACCGCGTCACCTCTTCATTTGAGTCCGATTACGACTTCGATCAGACCGCGGAGAGCGTCTGGGGCCGCGCTGTTACAAAGGAGAAGGTCGATTCGTCGGAAGACGCTCTATCAGTACTGAGGAAGGCTCTGAACGAGCGGGGCGTGCGCGGCGTCGTGAGTCTCGCGCGCAACTTTCGGTTGGCCGACCGGGACGGCTCCGGATCATTAAGAGAGGGCGAATTCGTACGCAGCTTGCAGCTGTCGCAATGTCAGTTGGAGCCCAAACAAGTATCTTTATTATTCAGATCGTTTGACGCGGACCGCGACGGTGTGATCGATCAAGCCGAGTTTCTGACGAAGTTAAGAGGCCCCATGAACGCTCGTAGAGTCGCCCTCGTGGATCAGGCCTTCGATGTCTTGGATACGGACAAGAACGGTGTGGTGGAGCCCTCTGAAGTGGTAGCGAAGTATGATGCGTCACAACATAAAGATGTCTTAGCAGGCAAGAAGACGGAGCAGGAATGTTTACGGGAGTTCCTGGACACGTTCGATGTGGGCGGTGTCGTCGATGGGAAAGTTACAAGACAAGAATTTAGGAACTACTACCACTCCGTAAGTTCGGGCATTGAGTTGGACGATGAATTTGAGCTTTGCATCCGGAACGCCTGGCATTTAAGTGGTGGTGTCGGATGGTGTGCCAACTCTACCAATCTCAGAGTGTTGGTGACGCATGCGGATGGTACTCAGACAGTCGAGTGCGTCGAGGACGATCTTGGTTTACAGATGCCGCGCGACGCGGTCGAGGTCATCGATCGGTTGAGGAAGCAGGGTCTGGATGTTGTTTCTGTGCAGTCCGGCGCGGGGCCTGTTATCTCAAAGCCCATACCGGTAGTAGAAGTACAACATCAGAGAGTATCAAGCGACGAAGCGCTGGAGACCCTACGTAAAGCCTTGAAGAAGCGAGGGGTAAGAGGCCTCACGAATCTAGGAAGAGCCTTCAGAATCGCCGACGCGGACCACTCCCGCGTCTTATCCAAGGAGGAGCTGCAGAGGTGCCTCCACCGCGCGGACGTGTATTGTGAGGATTTTGATACTGTGTACACAAAATTCGATACAGATGGCAACGGCAAGGTGGACTACGACGAGTTCCTGCGGACGGTGCGAGGTCCCATGGGTGATCGAAGAAGAGCGTTGGTCGACCAGGCCTTTGCGGTACTCGACACTGATGGAAATGGAATTATCGAACCCTCAGAGGTCGTGAGGAAGTACGACGCGTCCCAACATCCCGATGTGCTCAAAGGAGACAAGACCGAAGACGACGTATTGAGAGAATTCTTGGACACGTTCGATGTTGGGGGTATTGTGGACGGGAAAGTGACGAGGTCGGAATTCGAGAATTACTACGAGAACGTGTCCTGTTCGATAGATAACGACGATTACTTCGAGCTTTGTTTGAGAAATGCGTGGCATTTGAGCGGGGGTGAGGGCTGGTGCGCGAACACGGCTAATTTGCGGGTGCTGGTCACGCATGCGGACGGTAGTCAGTCGGTAGAGTGCGTCGAGGACGACCTGGGCTTGCAGATGCCTCGGGACGCTCCCGAGATTCTGCGACGACTCAGGGGGCAGGGCATTGATTGTGTGGCCGTCGACTCGCCGACGGCGCACTACGAGGAACCTTCTACACCCGTAGACAATACGGACGTCACGCCGGCTTGCGTGGAGGCGATGTGTAGGCGGGGCGCGCGCGGCTTCATCGTTCTGAAGAGACGGTTGAGTGCGCGGGCGACCAATGGTGAAGTCAGTCGAGATGGCTTCCTCGCGTCGTGCCGCGACGCCGGTATCAGTACAAGCGACGCGACGGACGCGCAATTGCGGGGCGTCTTCGAGGGTTTGCAAAGCCAGGGCCGCGCGCCGCTAAGAGCTTGCTTGGAGGCGCTGACGCCGCCACTCACTACTCAGAGAAGAAACCTCGCGCAGAGCGCGTTCTCGCGCTTAGATGTTGATAACTTAAACAGAGTGGCCCCGCAGTCGCTCATCGCGGCCTTTGATCCTTCAAGGCATCCCGACGTCATTCGTGGCAAGCAGTCGCCGCAGGACGCGGTCGACGATTTACTAGCTGCGTTCAGTGGAAGTGCGTCCGTGGAAGATTTCTGCGACTACCACTGCGCCGTGGGTGCGATAAGCGACGACGCGACGTTCGAACGGTTCGTCCGCAACGCCTGGCGTACGTCGATGACGGAAAGCAACCGAGCTGCAGGCGCATCATCACCTCAAAGAGGTCGCAAGGTCATTCAAGGAGGCAATGCGACGGGCGGCCCGTCATTACCCGGCAAGTCGACGCCGTTACGAAGGCGGCGCGGCGCGTCGCCGGCGCCGCGCGTCGACACCGGCGTCACGACAGTGGTAGAAAAATTACGGGAAAGTGTATTGTTCAATGGCGCGCGCGGCATTGCCCAATTGGAGCGTAGCTTGCGGGACGAGGCGTCGGATAACTCGCGGGATTTAACGTTTGAGGAGCTCTCTCGAAGCTGTAGATCTCTAGGTTTGTCCTCACAAGAACTACGCTTACTGTTTGACGCCTGCGACACAACAGGCGAGGGCACCTGCGACTACGCTTCTTTTGTGTCCTTGGTGGCACCACCTCTAACAGGATCGAATTTACTCGCGGTCAAGGATACGTGGCGAAGGTGCTTCGGCGACGTCGAGAGCGTACCTCCCGAGCGCGTCGCCCAGGCCTTTGATGCGAGTAGGCACCCCGAGGTCGTGGCCGGTCGTTCCAATGAGAAGAAGCAGTTTGCTGCCTTTTTGGACACGTTCGACGTGCCTGGTTCAGCGGCACAAATGGACGATTTCCTGGCGTATCATCGGGGCGTCTGTGCCGCGGCGCCGAACGGTGAATACTTCCTGGCCGTCGTGAATGATGTTTGGCAAACACCCAATGCCAAACCTTCCGTAGTGAAGCCTCTGGCGTCCTTCGAGCGGAAACCTACGTCACCCGTGAGAAGCGCCGGCGTGCCCTTGAGGAGGGTCGGCGAAGTGAGTTTCGGCGACGATCGACGGGAGAAAGTCGTGAAGCCGAAGCCGCGGTCTACTGTCAGGGAGATGGATCCGGGCGTCGCTCGACTGTTATTTGATCTGCGGACGCAATTGGCATCCCACGGCGCTAGAGGTATTGCGGGCTTAGGCCGAAAATTCAGAATTTGTGATGATGATAACGACGGGAAGTTATCTCACTCAGAATTCAACAAGGCCATCAACGAACTCGGATTAGCGGAGTTAACAGCTCAAGAAAGAAGGGTTCTATTTGATCACTTCGACCGCGACGGCAGCGGGTCATTATCCTATGAAGAATTCCTATCAAATGTGAGGGGCCCACTATCGCAACCAAGAATCGATATCATAGATGCGGCCTTTGACATTCTGGACCTGGACAAGGACGGCTCTATATTACCAGATGAAATCGCGTCCAGATTTGACGCGTCCCAGCATCCTGATGTATTACAAGGCAAGTGCACGCAAGAAGACGTCTATAGGGACTTCCTAGATACCTTCGATGTGGGCGGTACAAAGGATCACCGAGTGACCCGTCAAGAATTCCGGAACTACTACCATAACGTATCCTGTTCTATTGATAGCGATGCCTACTTCGTCCAGATGGTGCGCAACGCCTGGCACATGGGTGCCAAGTCCACGACGGCTTTGAGAGTTTTAGTGACTCATTCCGATAATACTAGATCGGTGGAATGCGTCGAGGACGACCTTGGTTTGCAGATGCCGAGAGACGCTGATATAATTTTGAAGAAGTTACGAGCGCAGGGCATCGATTGCATCAGTGTGGAAGGCCCCGGCGGCAAGTCGGTGGCGAAACTCGCGGACAACAACACCCCAAAGACGTTCCGGGACGTCCGGCGCCACGCGGCGGCCGGCGGGGGGGCTAGACCGAAATCGAGTGGGAGACGGGTCGGCGGCTACCGGACGAACGCCTTCGACTCGAACGTGTCCATCGGCCACGCGCCGCTGCCGCCGCCGCCGCCTCGTTCCACATCAAAACCGCCCTACGTCACTGAGGAACTACCACGTGTGGACATCAATAAAATTCTGCGGAAAGCGAGGTCGAAGCTCAGATTCCTCGGCCCGCGCGGCGTCCACGGCATGGTTAGGAAACTAAGGAGCGGTGGCGACAAGGCGGGCGTCTTGTGTGATACATTAGCTTTACAGCGAGATGATGCGGCGGCTTTAGCCGCGGCGGACGACCTCGTCACGAAGTTGAGGGGAGATCTCTCGGAGACTCGGAAAGTGCTAGTGGATGCCGCTTTCGACGCCCTCGACTACGAAGGTGAGGGCTCCGTCGCGTTGACAGACGTGGTCCAGGCCTACGACGCCGCGAACCACCCCGAGGTCCTGGCCGGGGCGCGGACGCGGGAAGCGGCGAAACGCGAGTTCCTGGAGACCTTCGAGGTCGACGGCGACCGGGCCTCGCTCCAAAACTTCCGCGAGTACTACGCGAACGTGTCTGCGGCCGTCGACGACGATGCTCTGTTCGCGACGCTCGTGCGCAACGCGTGGTCACTGAATGTGGAGAAGCAGAGCCCGCGCGGCGTCCACGCGCTCGTCACACACCGCGACGGCCGCCAGAGCGTCGAGGTCCTGTCCGAGGACGGCGAGGACGCGTTGGAGATGTTGCGTTCTAGGGGCGTCGACGCGATCGACGTCAAGCTCAACGACAAGAACACGCGGACGTTCCGGTCGACGCTCGTGCTCGAGTAGACCATGTCCCTTCCTTTCCCCCTCTGGCTAAGAGCTTTCTGGTTGACTTTACTTTGTCGCGCAGGTCTGTCACCTGAACCCCCTATCTTACTGAGATAGAGGTACTTTTTCGATACGGTATAAATCGTATCCTGACGTGCAGGCAGCAGAAAGCCTGTTTCGCCACCCGAGGTCGCTGGGTGAAGGCAGGAAGCAGTCAGTAGGTCGAATAGAAACCCCCGAAGGCCGCCAGCTGAAAGCCCGGACTCAAACCCAGCCATATTCGGCTCAAAAGAGCTGCCGCCAAAACTCGGCCAAAATGAAATTCGTCGGCGCCCTCGTGGCCATGGTCCCCTTCGCCTCGGCCCTCGTGCCCTTCGGCCAGCCCGCGGCGCACCACCTCGCCGTCGGCGCCGACCGCAAAGGCGCGCCCATCGTCCCGACGTCGTCGGGCCTGCGCCAGCCGCGCAAGGCCTCGCGCGACAAGAAGGGGAACGGAATCGGCGCGAAACTGGCGTCGGCTTTACTACCGAGTCTCTTCGAGGGCGGCGACGAGGCCGAGGAGCTCCCGGACGAGCCTGAACCGTCCGAGGCGATGCGCCGCTCGAACAGCCGCGACGAGCTCATGCACCGCATCTGCGACTGAGTTAATTCGACGCCAATCAAACCGACCGCGTGATCTGAATCGTCGCGCGGCAAAGCCGCACCGTAATCGCGTGCCACACGGCACGCCGGTGCTTTGTCCAGCCTGGAGCCATCCCAGAACGCTCCTTATCTTGTGTAATAGCATTTCTTGCTTGATTTGGTGTTGAAGTGGTCGCGACCCGGCGCGGCCGCGTCGAGAGCCAGAGCACAGGAGCACAGCCTGCCAGGTGAGCAGCAAAAATACTCGCGCGGCCGGCCAAATTGCGCAGCAGCGCGAGCACATGATGCGCAGACATGCGCAGCTTTGGATAGCACTACAGTTCACGTACTGCTTCCATCGATGCGACGCGTTACGCAGCTGTACGCGCACTGCAGCATCAAGCACAGCTGCAAAACCACGCGGCATGCGACGCCGCGGCGTGGCCGCCGCCGCAGCAGCAGCGCTTGTCGCAAGGCCACGCGCCGCGCGAGCGCTCGGCGTCAAGGACGGCCTCCTCGACCGCTGCCCCGAAACGCCGTCGTGCATTTCATCACAAGATGACGCGGCGCGCGGGGGCCGGTCGTTCCGGCCACCGTGGGCCTACGACGATAACGACTGGACGAGCGCGCGCGACAAGCTCTTGGTCGCGCTGCGTAGTGAAGCCGACGCCACCGTCGACGGGAGGTATATCCGCTGCGGCGACCTGGAGTTCTATTTCACAGAAAACGACGCGACCGTCCAATTCCGAGGCGACGGGCGCGACGTCGATAGAAGGTTGGCCAAACTGAGGCAACGATGCGGCTTCGAGGAGATTGTTGTGCTGAGGAATCGGAGACGCGCGTTCGGCGTCGGCGAGTCGGCCTTCGATTCGTATGGGCCGTCGTTCTTCGACCAGAGCGACGCCGCTTTGCTCGCGCCCGACGCGCTGAAGACGCGGGACCTGGATCCGATGGCCCCCGAGGCATTCCCGGCGCCGGATCGCGCCACGCGGAAGTGGCTCCGCGAGAAGCGAGCCGAGGCCATGTAATACTGTTGTCACACACAAAATTATTAGCCGAGCAACGTCGTCTCACAGCACCTCGGCGCCGCGGCCCACCGCCGCCGCCGCCTTCGAGACACATCGTCGGAGTCCTCGCGGGCCACGGCGGGACACCAGACCAGCGCGGGGAACTGCGACGCGTTGCGGCCGGACCGCCAGAGCGCCCCCGTCCGTGTGCGAGGAGACTTCAGCCCGACGCGCACAGCGCTCAGCGCCGCGGCGAGCTCGCAGAAGGTCGACGGCGCGTAGGGGCCCGCGCAGGCCACCGTGCCCGCCGATGAGAGGAGGTAGAGGTCCGCGAGCGCCGCCCAGCGCGGCGCCGCGCCCCAGTCCGCAGGCCGGAGCCCGTCGCCTTGGGAAGTCAGCGCCGCGACGCCGTCGCCAAGAGTTCGGGCGTCGGCTTCGGAATCCAGCGCCACGGCGCCGGGCAGGCGCGCAGCGAGGGCGCGGCTTATGTGAGGCCGGTCCGAGAAGACCCCGAGCCGCGGCGCGTCCCGCAACACACGTCCCGCCGCCAGCAACAACCGGGGCAGCTGCGCTCGACCTAAAGCATCGAACCAGGGCTGGGCCTCGAGCCGCACGAATTCGGTCTCTTGCAAGCGCCGCTGCGGCGTGCGTCGCCGGCGCCGGCCGCGGCGCTGGAGCGGGAGCGTCTTGTTCTCGCGCGCCGAGATGCGGACGTGGACGGCGACGTCGAAGGCTCTGCGCTCCAGCGCCTTGGCGACGTAGGCCCGGATGGGCGCCGCGGGCCGGAAGAACGCGTAGAAGAGGAGCCCGAACGCGTTCGGCGCCCCCACCAACTCGTCGAAGGCCGGCCGCAGCGCCGAGTGGCCCACGCGGCGGCCGCACGTCGTTGCGTCGCCGCCGACGCGTGTAGATGAGAGGCCCGTCGCCGCCCAGCCCAAAACGTCCACTAAACCGGCGCCCTTCGTCGGGTCCGAGGCCGCGAGCGGCAGGCGCTCGTCGAATCCCAAGCCCGGCAGGTGCGCGAGGGCCTGGTGCGGTCGGTCGGTACGTACCGCCGGCGCGCACCGGCACAAGACGTACTTGCGCCGGAGCGCGTCGAGCGTCCAGACGCTCGCGTCGTCGTACCTCAAATGAGGCGTGTTGAGCGCCCGCGTCGCATCATCAAACCCGAGCACGGCGCTCTTGTTTTGCTGGATCGCCACGACCAGCGCGCGCAGCGACGCGAAGACGTGGTTGCCGTAGCCCTTGCGGAACCGCCGGTGGCCCTGGTACGCGAAGCTCGTTTTTGCGCACGTCGCGCAGAAATTGGGGCATGGAGCGCTCCGGAACGCCGCGTGCCAGTCGAGCCAACCCGCCGCGCGGTCCAGAAACGCGCGCTCGGCGCAGGCGACGCGGGCGTCCGGCGCCGTCGCGCGTGTGCAGGCGGCCGCGTCGTGCGGTAATGCCGCGCGCAGTCGCTGGATCGCTGTCGTCGCGTCGGTGGCGAAAAAATGGTCTTCAGCCTGGCTGCCGGCTAGGAGCAGCAGTGCGCAATTGACGGCCCGCATGGATGCGATTTTCGATGGATTACGGCATCGTGCTACTAAAACCAATCTCTGGTCGTCAGGCCCGCATGGCTGGCCGTCGTAAACTCGCCACCGGTTTTGGCAGCAAAAACCCGTTTTGAGACGGTCGAATCAGTCAAGCCCCACGCCGTCGCCGCGACGCGGAAAGAAAACAACAACAATTACTTAAGAGAGCAGTCCGCCCCGCCACATGGCCACGTGCTCGACGTCCGGCCGCCGCCGCAGCGGCGGGCCCTGCTCGACGGATGCATCCACCTTTAGAGCGCTCCGCGTGTCGCGCCAGAGCTCCTGGTAGCCCATGTTGTCGTACAACGCGCCCGCCGCGCGGTTCGCGGCCTCGACCTCGAGGACCACTTCGTCGTAGTTCCAGTCGACGGCCAGATCGGTGCAGGCGCGCATGACGCGGCGTCCGAGGCCGCGCCGCCGGCTCGTCGGCAGCACTGCCACGTTGGACACGAGTGGCACGACTCTTACGTTGCCGTCGAAGAGCGTCCCACAAACTTCTTGGATCGGCGCGCGCAGCAAGATGTTCCGGTCGCGCGTCGTGAGGCGGCCCAGCGCCGCTATAAACTTTCGTTCGGCATCATCGCGCGGGAGCACGGCCCGCGCCACCACATCTACTAATCCAAGTTCTAGCGACGCCATCGCCGCGACGCCCTCGTCGTCGTCGGGCACCACGAGCAGCGAGCCCCGCAGCCGCCGCTTGCCGGAGAAACGCGTCCGAAAATCATCGCTCTGCGTCTTGTGGAGCGCGGCGATCTGGGCGGGCGTGAGCTGCGACGTCGTCCAGAAGCCCTCGCACATCGTGGCGGCGCAGGCGTCGACTTCGTCTCGTGTCGGCGTCTCGAGGACTCGCAGTGGTGGTGGGGCGTACGTTGTGAGAGCTGCTGCTGTGGTGAGCAGCCATGCGACGAGTAGTCGCATGATGCGCTGGCTGCGGCTGGCAAGTTTCACAGCGATGCAGCTCTCTCTACTCCGTGCCAGCCATCATCATGACTGGATGCTTGAGCGTGCTAGTGTCTTACTGCCGCTAGATGTGAACGCGAGGCCAGTATTGCGGTTCAACTTAAGAATCTTACAGAAATAACATGAACTACATCTTGTCGTCGGTACCACCGCTACATCTGGCTCCGCGCCCACCCCGGAACCTCGTCGGACGCGAGCCAGGCGCGCTCCGCGTCAGTGGTGTCGCGGCCGAGCGCCTGATTCCGGTGCGGGTACCTCCCGAATTTCCTCAGCACTTCTGTGTGAGACTCGAGCTGAGGCAGAAGCTTGTCAGCAAGAACTGGCGCGTGGGATTCACCAGTGTGTTCCCGGAGGAATGCGGCGGCGCGGTCGTGGAGCTGTACGTCCTCGGCGTGCAGGAGGCTCGTCGTAAGGAATACGGCCGCCGGCCAGGGCAGGTCGGCGGGCCGCGCGGCGAAGCGGTCGAGGAGCCGCACGGCCACCTCCTGCGCCGCGTTGTCGTAAGCGAACGCTTCCGACGTGCCACGGAAGGCATTGCGCGAGAGCTGATCGAGCAGTACGAGGCGCGCAATCAGTCCAGGCACGTCGTCCCAAGCCTCGCCTCGCAAGCTGCCGGCGCCCGCGGCGCGGATGAGCGGAATGAATTCGCAGCATTCTGCGTCCAGCGAGGGCCCGCCGAAAAACCACCGCTTGATTCCTTGATCAGCATATTCCTTGGCATCCATGCCACCGTCCACCCACTCCTGCCCAAACCAGAAGGTTATCACATCCGACGGCTTGTCGATGCTCGACGAGGCCATGCCTGCTGCCAGCGCCGATCTGATCGAGTGCTGGTGACACGGCTCGAAGTTACAGACGTGCAACGCGAGCGCTGGCAAGCAGTACAGCATCTGCAGAGCTGCAGCAAAAGCGGAGAGCGTTTCTAGTATCTTACTGTCGCTAGATAATGAGCTCCGGCCGCGACGCAAGCGACGCAAGCGAGCCCCAGTTGTGCTCGTCTACTTGATTAAGAGCGTGCGCGCAGTGCGCTGGTACTCGTAAAAGCGCTAAAAGGCTCCAACGGGCCACGCCATCGCGCGGCTTCACGCGAGTACAAAGTCTTGAGGTTAGCAGCATCTACAGCAGCCAATGCCCCCGCGGAAGCGCAAAAAGAAGGCCGCGGCCGCCAAGAAGGAGGAGGGCGAGGAGGAGCCTGTCGAGGAGGCCGAGGCCGAGGAGCCCGCCGCCAAGAAGCAGGAAACCGAGGCCGGCGAGGAGCCCGCATTGGTACATGTAGTGTCGTCGTCGGAGCCCGCGCCCGCCGCGCCGGCGCCGCCGCTCGACGCCGAGGTCGCGAGCCTGCTCGCGTCGGCCCGGGAGGCGGTCGCGCCGCAGCCGTCCGTGGTGTCCGCGCCGCCGCAGCCGTCGGTCGTACAAGCAGCACCGCAGCCGTCGTACCACGCTCAATTAGCACAAGCGCGAGCCGCTCCGCAATCCTCTTACTATCCCCAACAAGTGCAAGGGTCGCCCGATCCTTTACCCGGCGACGACACGAACCCCACGAAACTGTTCGTCGGCGGCCTGAGCATGGTGACGTGCAAGGAAGACTTACAAGAGTACTTCGGGCGCTTCTCGGCGGTCCACGACGCGGTGATCCAGAAGCACCGCATGACCAAGCAATCTAGAGGATTTGGCTTCGTTACGGTGGCGTCGCGGAAAGCCGCAGACAGGATTTTAGGACAAAAACATGTACTGCAAGGAAGGACGCTCAACGTCACAAACTGCAAGGGCGAGAACCAGGGCGCCACGGGCGACGTCACGGGCCTGACAAAATTGTATGTTTCTGACTTGCGGCAGCACCACACGGAGCAGGATTTGGAAGTAGCGTTTTCTCGTTTCGGCGCTTTAAGGGAGGTCGTCGTGATGCGGCACCAGGACACGGGCGAGCCACGAGGGTTCGGCTTCGTGACCTTCGCCGAGCACGAGCAGGCCAAGGCGGCCGTGGCGTCTGGGTTTTGTACGCTAGGAGCCGATCAGGCACGCTGCAAAGTCGTCTTCGCGTCGCCGCGGCCGCCGCCGCGGGGCGGGCCGCGCGGCCCGATGTTTCCGCCCCGCGGACCGCCCGGGCCTGGTTATGGCTATGGATATCCGCCGCCACAGCCTGGGTACGGCTACGGGCCTCCGGGCGGCTACCCGCCGCCTCAACAGGGCTACGCGCCTCCCGGCCAGAGACAGCCGCCGCCGCGCCAGCCGGGCTACTCGTTCGTGCCCCAAGGTCCTCCACAGGGCCCGCCACAGGGCTACGGCGGCGGCGCACCACCGCCTTACCCGCCCTACCCGCAGCAAGGTGGTCAGGCGCCGCCGTACCCGCCGTATCCACAGCAAGGCGGCCAGGCGCCCCCCTACCCGCCTTACCCTCAGCAGCAAGCACCGCAAGGCGCGCCGCCGGGCGCGCCGCCGCAGTACGGGGCACCGCCGCCCCAGGGCCAGTACGGCGGTCCTCCTCAGGGCTACGGAAACGCGCCGCCTCAGCAATACGGCGGTTCGCCTCCTCAGGGCTACGGTGCGCCTCAGGGCCAACCGCAGTACGGCGCCCCGCCGGGACAGCCGTACGGCGGTGCTCCGCCCCAGGGACAACCGTATGGCGCTCCGCCGCCGGCCCAACAACCATCCCCGTACGACGGCGCGCCCGCCTACCCGGCCCGCGCCGACGGCGCACCGCCTCGACCCCCGGGCCCGTCGTACTGAGTTCGCTGAGACTATTATTCCGACGTTCGCCGAGACCTATCGAGATATTATGATGAGACACTAAGAGACGAGAGACGACCCGCCGAGATCGAGACAAGCCTATGAGACAACGAGAAGAATTCCACACGAGACTGATGCAGAGACCGCCGCGACGATCGGTGAGATTGTGAGCAAGAGACGAGCCGAAGAGATGAAGAGATTACCGAGACGACGATCGAGACGCGAGACGAGGGGGGGTGCGTTTCTTCATTCAGGTGCGTTTACTTCATCGGCGGCGTGAGAGACGGCGACGGGCGGGCAGGACGTTCTCTTAATTCACACTCATATAGACCATAACTTAGTTGAGAAGCGGCGCATGGGTGGGGGGCGGGGCGCGTCTAAGTTATACTCATAGACCACTTAGTAGCTCCCACGAGTGATCCCGCGCGAGCTGCGTCGAGTGATCAAGCACTCGCCACGGCCGCGAACGCGATCGCCACGGCGCGCGCGCCCGGGTCGACGACGCCGCGCTGCGTCTCCTCCGCCAGGTAGGCCGACCGGCCGTGCGTCGCGGCGAGCGACGCCGTCGAATCTGCACCGCGGCGCGCGGCGGCCGCCGCCTCGGCCAGCGTGCCGCCCGTCCTGAAGACGTCCGCCGCCGGCAGCGTCGCGTCGCACATGGTCCGCGACCCGATGCCCGCGCCGCCACATTTAGTAATAGCTTCGGCGAAGGCCACGTACGCGTCACACCAGGCCTTGTCGGCCGGGACCCTCGTGCCCGCGGACTGCCGTAACGACGTCTCGGCGGCCTTCAGGCCCAGATTATATAACACGCCGGACGAGCCGCCCATGGAGTCCTCGACGGCGCGCGCGACGGCCGCGGCGACGCCCGACGCGCCCTTGGGCAGGCCCGCGTCGCAGGCCTGGAGCACGGCCTTGGCGCCCGCAGCTAGTGTAGTGCCGGCGTCGCCGTCGCCGACCTTCTCGTCGAGAGCCGTGAGCTCGGCCTCGGCCTTCAAAACCGCCTCGCAGGCCGCCCGGATGGCCTTGACGGCGCGCTCCGTGTCCTCGAGGTCGCCCGGCACCGGTGGCGGCGGCGGGTCGTCCACCACACTCGCCTCGGGCTTGATGAGGGGAGCAGACGCACCGGTCGCGACGCGCCAGGCGCCTGTTGACATGGCCGGCGCGGCGCAGGGCGCGTCGATGAATTTCAAGATTTTGGAGTCGACCGGGGCCACGGACAAAGACACGCCGTGCATGTCCAGCGCCGTCATGAGGCTTCCAGATAAGACACGAACGACGGTAAACCCGCGCGCCTCGACGGCCTTGATGCAGGCGGCCCCAAACACGGCGAGCTCCATCGGCGTCGTCGTGCCCAGGTCGTTGATTATCAAAGCGACGTCGCCCTGCGGCATCTTCGCCGTCGTTCGCTCGGCGAGCGTCGCCGCTAACTGAGAAGCCGTCGGCGTGGCCGTTCTTTCGAACCCGGGCTCGCCGTGGATCCCCAGACCCAACTCGACTTCCCCAGCGCCCAGTCTACCCGACGGCGGCCGGCCCGGCAGCGTGCACACCTCGTAGGCGGCGCCCATGGTCTTGACGCGTTCAGCAGCGTCGCGAGCCGCCTTGGCGACGTCCTGCAACGAATAGCCCGCCGCGGCGGCGGCGCCGGCGGCCTTGTGAACTAACAAAGTGCCGGCCACGCCTCTCGCGTTCGAGCCCGAATCCAAGGCCACATCATCTGCAACATAAACTGTCTCCACGGGGATGCCGTATCTAGATTTCGCCGTCTCGGCCGCGATGCCGAAGTTGAGCCGGTCTCCGGTATAATTCTTCACGATCAACAGACAGCCGGCCCTTGGTGAAGACGTGGCGACGATCGCAGCTAACACGGCCTTGGCCGACGGCGACGCGAAGACGTCGCCGCAGACCGCCGCGGTCAGTAAACCAGCTCCCACGAAGCCCGCGTGCGCCGGCTCGTGGCCGCTGCCGCCGCCCGAGATGACGCTGACATAGCGCGCGTTCTTCACCTGGCGCTCGTAGTCGGCCCGGACTATCACTCTACAGCCCGCCGCGAAGGCCGTGTCGTCTAGGCGTGTGAGCGTGCCTTTGTTCGTCACCAGCAAGGCGTCGAGCAGCTCCTCCGTAAGTTTCGCGCCGTTGTCGGCGTCGAGGATCTTCTTGACGGGCGGTGTTTCAAATAACTTGGCCGTCTCAGGGAAGCTGGTCGCAGACGCGGCTGCGTCGGAGAGGCGCCGACCCACGTCGTTCAGGGCGTCCGTGATCGCGGTGGTGTCGAGGGTGGAGGAGCTCATGGTCACTGTGGCTGCGAATAATGCCGTGGCTTGTGTTTATTATCCGCAGTCGTCTCGGAAAGCAGGATTTCCCGCGGCGCGAGCTAATTATTTTTGGCACCCTAGAGTATAGTAACA
Source organism: Pelagomonas calceolata (assembly GCA_918797485.1). Lineage (NCBI taxonomy): Eukaryota > Pelagophyceae > Pelagomonadales > Pelagomonadaceae > Pelagomonas > Pelagomonas calceolata. The sequence continues at coordinate 1,771,439 of CAKKNE010000003.1, read as the reverse complement.
CACTAGTAATTTCATGCAGGAGCAAAACCAAAAACGCATCCTAAAAGCGGTCAGTGAACCGCCCCTTTGCCAAACCAAGGCCCTCCGAGACTGTAGAGTCGCATCCTGGTCGTACGTAGCCACAAGTGCGCTTGTTGCATACGTACACACACATACACGTAGTGCACCCACCTGCACAGCCCACAGCCATGGCTGACGATGACGAGTGGACAGCCGTCTCCTCGCGTAGCAAGAAGCCGGAGCCGCAGCCCCAGACCACCACTCCACTCACAAAAGCACAACTCAAAAACAAGCGCCGAGCAGCTAAAAGAGCAGCCGAGGCGAGAGCATTGCTCACCGTGGCCGCGACGGACGACTCCCTCGACGCCATCGCGGCGCGGGAGGCGCTGACGGCACGCGCGGCTGCAGCGGCCACCCCACCGAGCACGAGCAGTCGACGCGCCCGACGGCGCTCGGCCTCGTCCGGCGACCTCAGCGAATCGGAAGAAGAGATAACGCCGCCGCCGAGCCCGCACGAGCTCGTCGAGGCGGCGCGACGGCGGCTGCGCAAGGCGACCAAGGCGGAGCGGCAGTGCGACGACGCTGCTCAAAAGTTAGTCCAGACACCGTCGCTCGCAAAGGACCAGGGGCTGGTGGCCAAAGCTGAAAGGCGGGAAGGCGCGGCGGCGGCGGCGGCGGCGGCGCGCGCAGACCTAGCGCTCGCGCAAGCAGCCGTGGACGCGGACAACGCCGTCAAAGGCGCGCGGCGCGCCGCGGCGGTCGCGAGGCATCACGCTGAGGCGTCGCAGATGCTGTCCGTGAAATTCGACGACAAGTACGCTTGTGCGGTATGTACGGAAGTGCTCGAGGCGGCTGTCTCCACGGGCGTCTGCGAGCACGTCTTCTGCCGCGGGTGTCTCGAGGACCACTGCGCCCAGGCCTCGAAGCCGTCGGAATGCGTTTGTCCGCTCTGCCGCAAGCCGCTTGTGAACGGCGAGTCGGGACGGGTCGAGGCGTCCGCGGCGGCGCTGGTGCGGGCGAACATGAAGAAGCTCAAGGGCGAGTGCCACTGCGGCGCGCGCATGCCGCTGTCCCGCCTCCGGGACCACCTCCGCGCCTGCGGGCCGAACGCGCACCTCTACCCGCCGCGGCGCAAGTTCGGCCACGAGTTCCGGCAGCCGTCCTTCGTCGGTGGCGGCGCGTCTGCGCCGTCGATAGACCTCGCCGCGGAGGAGGAGGCAGCTTTACAAGCGGCTATCCTCGCCTCGCTCGAGGGGTGATTGTTTGTCTAACTATCTGTGTCGTGCTCTTAGGCGACATCGATGACGCGGCGCGTCAGTCCTTCTTCTTGCTCTTGCGAGACTTCTTCTCGGGCTGCGACACGACTCTTTTGGGAGGCGCGCGCGACTTCTCGAACGCCTTGTAGGCGAGGAAGGCGGCCACGCCGAGCGGCGCGAATAGCAACGCGGCCAGCGCCCAGAGCGCCGCGTCGACGGCCGCCGGCGCCTTCTCATCCCCCACAGCGCGCGCGAAGAAGCGGTAGCTCGCCACGGCCAGGGCCTTGGGCGGCGCGCCGCCGAACGGCAGCCAGAGCACCGCCGGCAGGATCACGCGGCGCGCGAGCGGGCGCGGCCGGTCGTAGACGCGCAGGGCCAGCACCCAGGCCTCGGCGCCCGACCGCAGCGGCGCGTCGCCGTGCGCCGCCGTCCGATCCAAGGTCCCGTCCTCGAGGGCAGAGTAGAAGATGGCCGCCAGGCCCTTGCGGACGCGCACGCGCACGGCGCCCGGCCGCGCGCGCGCGAAATATAAGGCGCCGCCGTCCTCGTCCTTGACATCGTCCAGATAACAATAAACCGTCATGATCGTGCGCGCGCGCGCGTCCTCGACGCCGCGCCTGTGTGGATATCTCGCGTCGATGGCGTCCTACCCCGATGGCGACGTCTGCTCGATGGCGCGGCGGGGGAAAAAAACGCTGGCAGCAATACGGGTTCAGCGGCAGCAGCGCCCGGTCCTCGCGCAGCGCGTAGGGCTGGCCCGCGCGGCGGCGCTCCAAGATGGGCTCCGAGAGGTGGTCGACGGGGTAGCCGACGATCGACGCGACGCGGTCGTAGAACGCCGTGAGCTGGGCACCCCTCAGAGCGCCGAGCGACCGCGTCGCGCGGTGGATGGGCGCCTCGTTCGACCGGCCCGGCGGGTGCGGTAGTAGATAAGGTGCTAATTTCGCTTTGGCCGCCTCGATCTCGGAATCCATGATCGCGTTATGCACTAAATAGAGCAGGGGCGCGGCATCCGTCACAGACTCGATGAAGGGCCGGTCGCCGCCCGCGAAGATGCGCATGCGCCGCGGCCCGTGCTCCCGTAATTGCTGCCCCGCGGCGTAGGACACCATGAGCGACGGCGTCCGGATTTTGGCGTCCTGGTCGGGATCGGGGCCGTCGTCGGGCCGGTCGACCTCCTCGTCCGCGTCCAGGGACATGGCAAACGCTCTATCAGGAGAGCGGCGGTCGTTGTTCACGACGATCAGCGCCGCGGCGCCGGCCGCCTCGGCGTTTTCGAGCTTCTTGCGGAACGAGCAGCCGCCCCGGTACATGACGACGATCTGCGTCAGCGCCTTCGCCGCGTTCGAGAGCGCCTCGCAGCCCTGGCGCGGCGACGCCGTGACTAAGTCGGCCTCGATGCCTAATTCAAACTCGGGATGCGTGGCCGCGGGGCCGAATCGCGCGACGACGCCGTCGGCGTTGTGGATGATGGCGCTGTTGCCCCATTCGAGTAACGCGCTGTCCGCGCTGCTCCGCTTGGGGTAGCTGGCGGAGCGCTCGACTTGGGGCACGCTTGAGGAGGCTGTTAGGGCCGCTAGGCTTGCGGCGAGCAGTGGAAGTCTTGCCATCGTGTTGTTTGCAGCTCTGTTGCGTGTTTGTTTTTGCAGTGGCTGGTTGCACGGCGCTGCAGCGCTCTGGCGAGGCTGGGGCACTGCTTCAGCTTGTTGAGAATTGCTAGTGTCTTACTGGCCGCTAGCACGGAATCGCTCAGTCGTCTGTGATTCGGGTTGAAGATGTTTCTCTTTGTGGGATGGGTCGCGACATTCCATCTATGCGGGTCTCTCTCGGTGCCTCTGCTGCCAAGCTCAGAGTCAGCACCGCGAGTCACATCGCACGGCGGGCGTAGGCTCTTCCATTGCATCGCATCGGTGCGATTATTCAAGCGCTGGACGAATTCGCAGCTTTTAGAGCGGTGAAACCAGCCTCGCAGCCAGGCTGCCAGCAGCAACAACTTGCACACGCTGACTACGTCGCGACGCGAGACGTCGCAGCGATGCCTTGCCACCGATCATATGCCGCATTACGTCTACTTATCGCAGCATTGCAGCTGCAAGCAATTGTAAAAGCCGCACAACCAACGCGTCGCCGAGCACTCGTCGGCGGCCTCGCGAGCGCTACCGTACCAACGCGTCGACGCGCGCTCGTCAGCGGCATCGCCACAGCGGTCGTACCAGCAATAGCACAAGCGCGCGTGCGCGGCGCCGCCGAGCTCGACGCTGAGTACTATGCGCGCAGGGCGTTTGAGAAGGTGACCAACACGAGCCCAGACGTCTTCGACGCGCGGCGTGCACGCGCGGCGCCCGTCGCCGCGGCGGCGCGACCCGTCGACGCGGCGCTGCTGGCGGCCGTACGAAAGGAAGGCGTATCCGCGCTCGCAGCGGCGAGCGGTGCCAGCGCTCGTACGATCACAGACGCCATCGCCGCGCGCGAGCCCGCAGCTCGTAAGGCGTTTGCGACGAGGGCGGCGCGCGACCTCGACGCTGGCGACGCGACCTCAGATAGTGCTGGTGTTGCGGTGCTCGCATTGTACGAGGAAGCCGCCGAGCGCCTCCTAGACAAGAAGAGCCGCGCCGCCTTTGCGACCGCGTTTGGCGCCGCTCTTATCGCGAATCGCGGGCCGGCGCCTGCCCCCGGAGCGTCGTTCAAGTCGCTGATAAAAGGCGCGGAAGACACGCTCGCCGCGTGGAAAGCTACCGGTTGGACGAAGGACGCGAAGATTACGTTCGAGGGTAGCGCGGATCTCGCGGAGGCTGCCGACGACTTTGCCTCGGGCTACGAGGTCAAAATCTCCGTCGCTCTGGGCGGCGCCGCGTCGTGCCTGGCCGACGCATGCCTCGAGGAACGGGGCATTGCCTGGCACCCGGACCCGTGCTGCCTCGCGCTAGCCTCGTACCTGACCCAGTCAAAGGTCTCATTGACCGCTCCGACGCCCCACAAATTCGACGAGTTCCTGCTCGACGACGTGTATCGCGACGACCCGCGGGCGTTTCTGCCCTCTACGTTATTGGGGTTGTTTGTTGTGGCAAAGTAATTTGTTGTGCACCGAAGTACTTACGAGGAGGGGCGGGAGGGGATGGGGGGTCGGGGGCGGCGTCCTAGCCATCTTGGTTCAAAAGTCATCGTTGCACTGCCACATCTCCAACTGGTCGTTGTAGCCGGCGCCGGCCTCACAGTCGAAGTGGATGCACGAGGCGGCGTAGGGAACGTCGTTGTCACTCGCTTTGAATCTGTATCCTTCGGTGTTTAAGATGATCTTTTTGTCGGAGAGGCCTTGGCAGTACCAGCCTTGTCCCATCGCCCCGTCGTCGTCCCACTTGACTTTCGTGCAATCCTGGGTGATGTACGACGGATCGGCTGCGCCGTAATGGCCGGAAGACGTGGCCCAAGGTTCGATGGTCTTCATCGGGCAATTGTTCAGCACGAGTTCGCCGACGCTCTGCTCGTCAAGGGGCGTGGCGGCGGGCGCGCGCACCGCCGTCACGGCTAATACGCCGAGCGCGAAGGCCGCGAGGGCCGAGCCGGCGACGAGGCCCTTCAAGGACTTGGTCTGCTTGGGCGCGTCGGCCTCGTGCGTTGGTATTGTGTTGTACGATTTAGGCATCGTGCTGTTGTGGTTCAGAGGAGTTACACCTGTGATGTGAGCTAGGTCTCTTGTTTGGCGTACCAGCGCGCGTTTTGGCTTCTGTGCGTGTGTGCAATTGGACGCAGGATCGTGCGTTTATAGCGCTCGCGTTTTGCCGCAATAAAATTCTCACGATTCGGGTTTACTCGCCGATTATAGGGGATGGGATTGAGGGAAATGGGGTCCAGAAAAGCCGACAGGACGAGTACCGTTCGCTAGATTGTAGTTCACACGTTCAAATTAAAACTCACGCCCCGCGGCGAATGTCTGCGCGTCCAGACCGAAAGCGCGGCGCGCAACCGATTGCGGTCGCCTATATCAGCCACAGCCCGCGCCGCCCGCCGACGACTCGCCACGCCCACGATCGCCGAGAGCCCACGCCGCAGCATAGGCTTGCGCCGCGGGTCGTCCCGCGGCGGCGTCAGGCGGTCCTCGTCGACGACGCGCCGTCGTCGCGGAGGCGTCAGAGGAAGGTTCCCGGGAAATATCTCGCGCGCCAGCGGCTGCGTCGGCCGCAGTGCGCTTTCCAGGCGGGAGACAGCTCGTTGCGCGTCCGCGGGCGTCGGGTAGTTCCGTAGCGCTTCAGAAGCTTCCTCCGTCCGCACGGCGAGCTCGCTCCGCTGGACGTCGAGCAGCTCCTTCTCTCTAACTAAATCCCGCCGCACCGACTCGAGCGCCTGCAAGGCTTGCTCCCGTTCCGCCTCGAGGCGCGTTTTCGCGTCGCTGATCTCCCGGCGCACGGTCGCCCGCGCTTCCGACACTTCTCGCGTCGCCGCGTCGAGCTTCGCACGCGCGTCCTGGAGTTGCTCGTCTTTGGTCGCCACTAAGCGAAGCGTGCTTTCTAGCAGCTTGCCGGCGCGCGCGGCGCCCGCCGCGTCGGCCGCGGCCACCGCCTCCTCGAGGTGTTGCCGCTCGCGCTCGGAGGCAGCGCGCACCGCGTCGTCGGCGGCCCGGGCGGCATGCCGCTTCGCCGCCTCGCGCGCGGCGTCGGCCTTGTCAGCCCGGGACTGTGCTGCCTTGGCTTCGTTCTCGGCGTTCTTGGCGGCAGCGCGCAGTGCCTCAGTCATCGCGACGTGCTTATCCCGCTCCGCAAAGGCTCGCGCCGCCTCGTCGGCCCGGTCGCGTGACGAGGCTTCGGCCGCCGCGGCTAAGTCCCGCTGCCGACGAGCATCCGCCTCCGCGGCTTCCGCGCGCCCGAGCGCCGCCGCCGCCGCGGACTCGGCCTTAGCGACCTCCGCCCGCGCCGTGCGCTCGGCGTCGTCGATCTCCCGGCGCGCGCCGCCCGCCAGCGCTCGGGCCTGCTCCGCGGCCAGGTCGGCGGCGGCCGTCTTCTGTGCCGCGCGGTCGATCTCCCGCTTGGCCTCCTCGAGGTACTGCGCCGACCGCGTGTCGAGCTCCGCGCACCGCGCCTCGATGGCGGCCAACCGCGACGCGGCGACGTCGGCCTGCGAACTTGCAGAACGTAATCGCGCCTCCTCGGCGTCGGCGCGCTGCTGCAGATTGTCTGCTTTGTCCCGCGCCTGGCGCCGCGCCGCGTCGAACTCGGCCTCTTTCGCGCGGCGCGTCTCCTCCAACTCCCGAATCTTCGCCTCGAGGTCCCCGACGAGCCGCGCCTCGCGCGCATCCCGCTCCGCATCTTCCAGCGTCCGCTTTTCGGCGAGGGCCCTGGAGTCGCGCGCGGCCGATTCTTCGGCCTCCTTCCTCGTCCGCGCCGCGAAATCGAGGTGGGCTTGAGCCGCCTCGAGCATGGCGTCCCGCGACCTGTGTGGAAATCAACCAGTGTGCCGGGGCCAAAACGCGACGATTCAGCGCGAACGCGCCGTATAATTTTGATTTCCACACAGGCGAGTACGCGCGGTCCGCCTGGGCCGTGTCCGTCGCCTTGATCAGGGCCGTGCTCTGCGCCGCGTTCTGGTCGCGCAGGTCGCTCAGGTCGCGCTCGGCGCGCTCGCACTCCTCGCGGCTCGCCTTGGCGCGGCCTGCCCAGGCCTCGGCGTCCTTCTCGAGCGCCGCCGTCACTCTTCGAGCTTCGGCGACGCGCGCGTCGTGCGTCGACGCCTCGGCGGCGCACTTGGCTCGCAGCGCCGCGACCTCGCCCTCGATCGTGGTCGCTTCCCGTTCCGCCGCCGTCACGCGGCCCTTGGCTTCTTCCAAAATAGTAGAAGCCTCCTGGCGCGCCACGTCGAGAATACTGGAGGCCTCCTTCCGCGCCAGGGCCTCCGCGGTCGACGCCGTCTCGAGCTTGCCCTGCAGCGCGAGCTCGTGCGCGTCGCACTGCTTCTGCGTCGCCAGGGCCTGCTCGGCGTGGTGCTGCGCCTGCTTCGCCTTCAACAGAGCGTCGTCTCTCGCTTGAATAGCGTCGGCGATCGCGGCGTCGGCCTTGGCGAGGCGCTCGTCCGCGGCGCGGCAGCGGTCCTCGACGTGGGCGCGCCGCGCGGCCACGTCGGCCGCCGCCGCGTCCGCTCGCATCGCGGTCGCGCGCGCCGTCCGCCGCGCGTCCGAGTCGGCGCGGAGCGCGTCGTCGTACAGCGACGCGAGGCGGGCCGCCTCAGCTTTCAAAGCGTCGCCGACGGCCGCGTCTGCCGCGGAGCCCTCCTCCAATTGCGATACTTGGGCCCGCGCGGCGCCCTCGGCCGCGACGGCCTCGGCGACGCGCAGGTCGGCCTCGTGAGTACGCGCGGCGACCTGGGCCGCCTCGCCCTTGACGGCTTTCGCGAGGTCCGCCCGCCGTTGCTCGAAGGCGGCTCGATCGCTCTTGAGCGATGCGGCGGCCGCCTCGACTTGGGCGGCCCGGGCCGCGGCGGCGGCCTGCTGCGCCGACGCCTCCGTAGCCGCGCGCGCTGCCTCGTCTACCTCCGCCGCGAGGTCCTCCGTCGCGACCCTCAGCTTCTCGGATTCGGCCTCGAGGGCTCGCTCCCGCTCCACCAGCCTCGACGCCTCGGTCTCGAGGGCCTGGCGCTGCGTCTCCAGACGCTCGGCCTCCTCGACGGACGCCGCCTCGCGCGCCTTCGTCGCTTTGGTTGTTGCTTTGTGCCAGGCGGCGTCGCGCTGGGTTTGTTGGTCGGCCTCGCGGCACCGCGCGGCGAGCGCCTCGCGGTCCGCGTCCAGGGCCTTTCTCGCGACGGCAAGCTCGTCGCGCGCGGCGGCGGCCGTCTCGGCCAGCTCCCGGCGGCTCTGCGCGTCCGCTTCGTCGATGGCGCATTTTTGAGCCGCCAGGGCCGCGTCGACCGCGCGCTGCGCGAGCGCGACGTCGTCCGCATTCTTCCGATCGGCCTCGGCGCTTTTCCGCTGCGTGTGGGCCTCGCGCAGGGCCGCCAGGGTCTCCTCGTCCCGGGCGTCGGCGAGCAGCGCGCGCTCGTCGGACGCGGCCCGAATCTGCGCCGCCGAGGCCTCGAGCCGCCGGCCCTCGGCGAGGGCCGCGTCGCGCGCCGCCGTCGCCGCGGAGGCCGCCGCGAGGCGCAACTCTCTTAAGTCCTTGGCGGCGTCGGCGGCCCGGAGGCTCTCCCGCGTCGTTTCCTCCGCCGCGAAGGTCGCGAAGGTCGCCGCCGCCATGCGCGTCGTGGCTGTCGCGACGGTCGCGGCGGTCGTAGCGACGGCCTCGGCGCGCCGCGCGGCGCCGTGCGCGACGAATAACGCGTCGCCCGCGGCCGCGGCGCGCCGCCGCCGCGCCAAATCATCAGCGAAGTGCTTGAGGGAGCGCGCGGCGTTCTGTTCCCTCGCGAGCAATGACGCCGCCCGCGCCTCCGAAGCCAATGCCGCGGCCTCGGCGCGCGCAGCGCGCTCCTCCGCCGCGATGCGCGCCGCCTCGGCCTCAGTTCGCCGGCGAGCGTTGTCTTCCTCGGCCAGGGCCGCCTGGTCCGCGACGGCCGTCGACCGCGCGGCGGCGTCGGTCGCCCGCGTCGTCTCGTCGAGCGCGTCCCGCGCGCGCGCCTCGGCGGCGGCGGTCGCCGCCGTCAGCTTGGCCAGCGCCCGCTCCTGGCGCGCCTTGACCTCCTCGCGGCGCCGGCGCTCGTTTTCCAAGGCGGCGACCTGCTCCGCGACGACGGCCTTGCGCGCCTCGTCGGCGGCGCACGCACGGCGCGCGGCCGCGGCGCGGCCCCGCCAGTTGTCGACGCCGCCCCGCAGCGCATCCCCTGAAAGTTCGCGCGCGCTCAGCGCCGCCTCGCGCACGTCGAGGTCCGCCAAATCGCGCGCGATCGTCGCGGCCACGCGCCTGAGCGCGTCGCGCGCGGCCCGGACGCGCATATCTAATTCGTCCGTCGAAGCGTCGTCGGCGGGCCGCGACAGCGCGCGCAGCGCCTCGGCCGCGGCGACGCGCAGCTGGCCGAGGCGGCCGCGGCTGACCTCGTCGTCCGCGGCCCGCGCGTCGACGTGCGCCTGGCGCGCGTTCACGGCCGCGTCGGCGTCGGCCGCCGCGTTCACGGCGCGCTCGCGCCGCGCTGTCCAGCGCTTGAGCTCGCGGCGCGCGCGCGCGCCGAGCAGCGTCGCGCGGCGCGCCGTCGGCGCCGAGGGCGTCCGCGGCGGCGTCTCGCGCGCGAAGGGCGAGGGCGTCGCGACGAGGCCGTCTTTGTCTGCCCAGGACTCGTCACTATCAGACCCGAAGTCGTCGTGCGCGCCCGACGCACGGAGCGCCTCCTCGACGAGCTCGACGGCGAGCAAGGCTTCTCGCGCCGCCGCGCGCTCCTCGTCCAGGTCCGCGTCGCACCTTCTCAACAGATCCTCCAGGCGGTCGCGCTCGGCCGCGACCTCGGCCTCCGCCCGTTTGCGCTGCTCCAAATCTGATCGTAGGCCGCTGACCTCGGCCTCGAGCAGCGTCGTCCGCTGGGCGTAGGCGCCGACCAGTTCCTGGGTGACGCTCGTGACGCGGTCCTCGAACGTGGTCAGGGACGGCCGGCTCAGTTGCTGCGGCCGGCTCATGTGCTGCCGCGGCGGCTCGTCGACCGCCTCGTCGCTGCGCCGGCGGCTGACCGGCTGCCGCGGTTGTTTGCGCGAGCACTGCTGGACGACGGCGGCTGTCCGTCTCGCGAAGGACATCTCTTGGTGTCGCGCAGCCGCTACGTTGTAGCCAGTGCGGTGTGAGCTGCTGGACTGCCCTCTTGTGTCCCTAAGGCACGCGCTGAAGCTCGAATTTAAAACTGCTCGCTTGTGAGTCACTCAAGTTGTTCTTGCACCAGCATTCACGGCCAGCAGGCTGGCACAAGGGCAACGACTCGATCAAACCAAACCCTCACCGCAGACCCGTTTAGTGTATTTGATTTTTTTAGCACGGGTAGGATCACTCCAATACGGCTTATTTGACCACGAAACGTCCTGCCAAGACTCGATTAGCGCCCAAGCCGCGACGATTTTAGGCTGAGTTTAGCGCATAGCGCTGGTTTTGTCCGTGCGACGGGCAGCCGTGCGACGGGCAGCCGTCGAGGCACCGCTGTGGCTTGACAGTAAGTCGCACGTCCTCACGCCTGCAGCCGCACACCCACGCGGCGCACGAGCTAGCCGGCAGGGGCAGCCCCCTTTGCTTTGCTTAGAGCTAGGCAGCCTAGCCGCGGAGCCGACGCGCCGTAGCACACAATGTCCAAGGCAAAACGAAAGAGCCGCGGCTCGCGGGGCAGCCTCGTGGACGATGATGAAATCGCCGGCCTGCCGTGGCGGCCCTTCGTGGTCCTGCTGAAACCGACCGACGGCGCCAAGAAGAGCGTCGACGCGGCCCTCGCCACGCTAACGCCTCTGAGTGACCAGGACGTCGCGGGGACGCGCGTCGAACTCGTGGCGAAGAGCCAGTTGAGTAGCGGCGGCAAGCTGAGCAAGGCCCTGGCCGCCAAGATCCAGCGCGACCGGCGCCAGGGCTTGCGGGACCGCCTCGATCAGGAGGCCGAGAGGCTAAAAGCGCTGAAGAAGGCCCGGAAGGAGCGGGAGAAGCGCAAGTCGCGCGGCGACATCCTCGATGACGACTCGGAGCTGTCCTCGGTCAATCCGATCACTCAGGAACGGGAAGCCCGAGGCGCGCCGGACATCGTCTACGTACTAAAGGATTTCCCGGCCTCAAAAGACGAGGCCGACGACCTGATATCAAATGAAAACGTGTTGGATGCAATTGTTACTATTGTTCAGAACGAGGACGGCGGGAGCGGTGGCGGCATCGCGTACCCCCATTCCAAACCCCAATTGGCCTTCGATATTTTACCTCTTGCAAATTTGGATCACGACGCCGAGGCCGAGTCCGCTTCTCAAACAGTTCCGCTCAATGCCACAAAAATCGCCAAGGCCCACAAAGAATCTAGAGATGCGCAGTGCCTGACCGATCCACTAAAGAAGCCGCCTCAACTAGTAAAAGCTTTATATGATGCCCAACGAGAAAAGCAGGACGCCTGGAACGACGTCGCCTTCCTCGAGATCGCGTTAACCCCCGTCGAAGCGGCGAAGAGCCCGCAAGGGGGCGGCGGGTCGTTTGACGACCACAAGAGGAAGGAAGAGGAAGCCGCGAAGAAAGCCCTGGAGGCCGCCAAAAAGTGGCTCTTCGACATCACACAACAATTGGTCGCGTTCGGGTGCGGCCACTGCGCTTTCAAGTCGTATGTGAGACAAGTGGTGAGTGTGGACGTCCCGTCCGAGGACAAGGAGAAGGTGAAAAGCACGCAACGAGCCTGCGACACCGTACTCCAATCGAGGGGTTCTGGATTACAGTCGAGACCGGGCACGGCCTCGTCCTCGTTATCTTTATCTCGTACGAAGACGCCCTGGGAGCTTTGTGGTCGAAGGCAGCGCTACGCCGAACTTGCCTCAAATATCCCCGAGGCGGCGTGCACGGTCGGCGTGCTGCTGTACTGCCTGCTCGAAGCGGTCGTGACGGGCGGCGACGCCCCGCGGAGCGACGACGACCCGCCCGCGGCCTCGCCCCTAGCTGCTTTATTGCCGCACGCCTCTTCGGTACTACCCATCGCTACGACTCCCGAACGGGCCGAGGCGGCCCTGAGCGGCGACTTTGAAGCCTCGGACTTAACGTTCGACGGTCATGATATCCAAGGATTGCGTTTAGCGAGAGCGGAGCAGCGACGTTCTTCGGAAGAATGCCTGGGGAGCCGCCTGCTACTTGCGCTAGATAGGGCCGCGCACGCCCGGATGAATTTGATACAAGGCGGCCGCGACCGCCTCCCCGTCGTCGACGAGGAGGGCGACGAGGGAAGAGCCATCAAGCGCACGGAGCTCCAGGCCTTCACGACTTATTCACCTAATGATGTGGATAATTATAGACAGCGCTGCGTTTTTGATGAATTACTGGAAAATGCGTTTGTGGAAGAGACGGTCGACGGGCGCATCGCTTCGATCCACGACCGGACCGTAGCCGAGAAGATCTCGTCCTACAGTCTGCAGCAGGTGCTGAAGAGTGAACACGCCGACGAGTCGACCTTCCTCCAGAGCTACTACGCGCCCACTGATGAGTTATTATTGATAGCGCACCAGCCCACGGCCCGAGGCAGGTGCGGCCAGGTCGTCTGGGACCCGACACTAGGCGCGCGGCCGTCCTACGCGGGTTGGCACGCCAATGCGAAACGTTCAAATGATAAAATAGATGTACATGATAACGGCTTCCTGACGCCGCGGTCCACGGCAGCTCGGACTGCCCGCGTCGTGCCGCCCGATCTGGCAAAGCTCCAAGAAAGCACTACATTATTGTTCCCGGCGGACCATTCATTAGTTCGACTGCGGACGATGGGCGAGGCCTACGGCTGGCTTTCGGTGCGGAAGAACGGCACCGTGTTTGGCTTACGAGCGCGGGACAACGGCGCGAACGCGGCGCGGCGCGCCAAGGGGCTGTCGGTCCAACAAACCGATACCCAAGGTTTCGCGGCGGACTTCGCTTGTGAGTTTACGGACGGTGCGCGCGTCACGGCCGTCAAGGAGACGAGTGTTGTACTCAGAAGCACGGACGTCTCTGGATTAACGGTGGACGTCGGCTGCGACGGTTCGGTGAGGATGCGCCACGTCGGTGTGGGACCCGGTGCACCGGCTTGCGTCGCCGACGAAAAGGAGCGCGTGGTCTGCGGCGGCGGCGTCGTGGTACGGCGGCTGCGCGACGGTTCTGCCCAATTACTCTTCGCGGACGGGAGCGTGGCTCGACAGGACAGCGACTCGACGTCGTCTGATGACCTCGAGTGGGCGCTCTTGGAAGGCGCCTGCGTCAAGGACGCCGCGACGGGCGCCCGGGTCTGGATGAGAGGCGATACTTCATTAACAATCTTCGAGGACGGCGTTGTGCTCGCCAAGCACGCGGACGGGACGATAATTCGGACGTGCGAGCACCACGTCATCGTCGAATGCCCGGGCCTGGCCGCCGTGGAGATCGATACGGATATCGACGCGACGGCGACGGCCCACGCGCAGGGCCATCAAGTGGCTGTGGCCAAGGGAGGCGAACGGATTAGGTGTAGAGTAGCATTACCAGATGGCTCGCGCGTCGTCGCGACCTACGACACGTCCGTGACGGCTACCGTGCGGGGCCGCCTGGCTTTGTTAAGGCCGGATCGTACCGAGATATTAGCTCAAGACGACGGCCTTATTACCTTGAGACCGCCCGAGCTCTACCAGGGCGGCTCCGTGAAAGCGCGGGGCGAGCACCACCCCTACGGGTTGTTAGCGCCCTGGTGCGAGGCCCACGACGACGACGAGTCTGATGATGAGGCCAAGTCGGAGCCGGACACGGCGGCCGGCGCCTACCGCTTCGACTGCGTTGCTGGTAGTATGTCTTTGGAGGACCCGGAATACAACATATTTAAGGCTCATTTGTGCGGGAAGCAGGCGGGCGACGTCGAAGTGGAATTAGCTGGTGTGTCCGCGGGCGTCAAGGCCGAGGCCGTCGTCAACTCGCCCGTGGCGCCGCGGTGCTTCTGCATCGGGAGGGATGGCTCCGCGGTCGAGCTGCTCCGGGATTCCGACGTGGCTGATTTGACAAGAGACGTTGAGGCCCGCAAAGTGCTACCCGTCGCCTTCGGGCGGTCCGCGGACCCGCATGCCACGGAAGACCACTGCCTCGACGATTGCGATCGGAAGGGCGGCGTCTCGAGTGCGCTTACGTCCTACGAGGTGCTCGCCTCATCAAATCTCTTCGAGAGCACCTTCGGGACGGGGCGGGCGTGGACCGCGTACGCGCCGCCGCCCTCCGCTCTTGTGGATGCGCCTTCACAACCTTTATCGACGGTGAAGCCGACCGTGCGCGTCTCGAGAGTGCTGGTGGAGACGCCGTCACTCAATGAAGAGGACCGCGCCTCCATACAAGATTCGTTGAAGAAATGCGACGAGTGGCGGCGCGAGCGGGAAATTCATATAGATCGCTTCGCCGTCGACGATCCGCGCAACGACGCGACGCTCCAAAACGAGCGCGCCGTCCAGAAGCGGTTGAAGCTAGCCTACAAGGCGGCCCGGCAAGCGCGACGGCGGCGCGCGAAACGCCGCGAGCAGGAGCGCATGTCGCGCGAGAGCCGCGAATCCGTGTCGACGCGCGCGTCGACGCCGGCGTTTTCCAGCGACGGGATGTCCGAGGTCGGCACGGCCACCGAAACGATGACCATCGGGAGCTTCAGCGACTCCGAAGCGCCGCCGCCCGAGGACTCGCCGAACACGGCCTTCGCGCGGGAGGTCTTCGTGGGCCAGGTCCTCGAGGCCATCGAAGAGCAGGAGGAGGCGGCGCGGCTCTACGCCCTGGCGCCGGCACCTGCTGCTATCGCCTGCGCGCCGGCGCCGGCGCTCGCGCCCGCGCCGGCGCCGGCGCCCGCGTCGCTGCTGGAGGACAGCACGGTGTTTTCCGAGACCGAGGGCGATACCAAAACCGTCGAGGCGCCGCCGCCCTTCGACCCGTCGCGGGACGGGTCGCTCGGCGTCGAGCGGTGTCGCCACGCGCTCGTGGAGATTCTGGGGCGGAACGTCACGGAGGAAGCGATCGCCAGTAAGATGGAAGAGGACGAGCGCGACGCGTCGCAAATCTCGTTCGGCGACTTCCGCTGGCTGCTGGCGGAGTGCGAGAACGACTTCGACGCCGCGGACGAGGCCGAGGAGGAGGCTAAGCGCCTACGGGCCCTCGAGGCGGAGCAGCGGCGACAGGACTATGAAGATGAGGTCCAGGAGCGGTCCAAGGAACGGGGCCCCCAGGCCCGCGGTTTGCTGCCCATGGGCGCGTTCTGGGAGACCGAGGACGGCAAGGAGCTCATGGCGACGCTGCCGCCCTACGAGGGGCGGAAGAAGACAAGGGAAGACATGCGCAAGGCGTCCACGGACCCGACACCCATCTCGAAATTAGCCCAACAGCTCGAGGCGGAGATGTACGCGCGGCTGGAAGCGCAGAAGAACGCGCCGGCGCCCGCTCCGGAAATTCCGGACTCGCCGCTGCCCGCTGGTAGCGCCGTCCAGGCCGTAAAAAAGCGCACCAAAAGGCGCGACCCGCCGCCACTGACCGTCCAGCCGCAAGTCTGCGAGATTCCGTCGGCGGCGCTGGGCTGCGTCTACGACATCCCTTTATCAATAACGGTGCGGCCGGGCGGCAAGGTGCGCATCGACGTGTCCTCGAAAAACCTGAGGGTCGTGGAGCGGCCGCGCCATTCCATTAGTCCGGGAGAAACGGAGGAGGCGCTCCTCGAATACACCGCGGGCTCGCAGGGGCCCATCCAGGAGTTCGTCGACGTGCTGGCGCAGTTCGGGACGGTGCGCGTGCCGATCGTGGGGTGGGTGGATGCGCCTCAGGGAGGGCCATGTAGCCCTAGCACCGTAACAGAATCATGATCTACTACCTGATCCGTTTTAGGACGAAGAGTCCCCCCCGACTCCCGCGCGACAGGCGCAGGTCGTCGTCGACGAAGGTCGTGACGATGCGTCCGACGGGTCGCGGCAGAGGAATCGTCGGGAGGCCGCCGAGCTCGAAGCCCTCGAAGCATATCTCGAGCGTGTCGTCGTCGTTTGTGGGTCTCGCGGCGCCGAAGACGCGTATGTCTATTTTTTGTTTGTTGAGCGTCAATGTCACGCGATTGTCGACGGTGCCCGCCGCCACGTCCACGGTTTGTTCGTTCGCCACTGAGAACGCTTTCTGCCGCCGCCGCTCCTGGCCGCCGGCAAGGAAGGGCGCGACCTTGAACAGTACCGAGTAGATGGCGTTCGACACTTCTTGCGGCAGGTCCATGATGCTTTTGGCGGCCGACTCCTTTGGTCTCGCGGTCTGCGTCGAGAACACTAGAGCCCATTTGCCGGAGACGCTGCCGGTGCGGACGTTCAGGTCTTCGAGCGCTGCCGCGGCGTCGAGGATGTCTCGCTCGCTGCGGTCTTCGTTGCCGACCGCTCGCAGGAGTGTTTTTTTCAAGTCTGCCGTAGTAGTGCTCTCGGCGTCGGTGGATACTGCAGCTGCCAGTCGTGTGGGCACGACGTGCCGGCTCAAGACCAAAGCATGAGCACCAGAGATCGCAATGGCTGCCAAAAAGCGCATTTGTCACTATTCTTGGCGCACGGCTGGTGCAACGAGAGGAAACGAAGGCGGGAGGCAATAAACTGGTGCTTCAGAACCAGCAGGCGCCGGAGTGAGTGAAAAAAAGGCCTGGGCCGAGCTAGCGGAGCTAGCGAGAATAACACACTAGAAACCTGTTTTGACGATGCGCGCGCGCGCGGCGTCGAGCGCGAACGAGCGCCGTGAGGGACAGACGATGTTCTCCAAACTGACCTTCGGCGAGCACGCCACCGAGAACGCTCGAAAATTCATGAGAGATGGGGCCCACCCCAGTGTGCATGACATAGCTTTTGTCGACGCCGCGACCGTCGTGACCGCTGGCATGGACGGTAAATGCCGGGTCTGGGACGCGCGCACCGGACGGGAGTGGGAATTTACCCATGTAGCGGGAATGTGGGACGCCGATGGGACGCCGATCATGTCGGTGACCGTCGCGCCCAGGCGCGGGATCGTCGCCCACTGCGGGTTCGACGGCTGCTTGCGCGGCTTTGATTTCCGAAGGTCGGGTCACGTCGCTGTCGCCGACGATGTTGCAGGAGCCGAAGTCTGCTGCGCGTTCTCGCCGGACGAACGATTGGTCGCGTGCGGGCTCTACGAGGGTTTGATTCGCGTGCGCGTGGTGAGGAAGCTCCTTGACGCTCCTGGAGCCGAGGAAAATCTCTTCGAAGGCGAGGAGGTGTATAGTACCGACGAGGACTCCGAGTCCGACGAGGACTACTGGAGCGACCGACCGATGTACTGCGAGCTCACTACTCACGCGGGGAGCGAGCGGTACGAAGGTTCGAAGACGGGTGCCTGCCTGAGTGGGCGCGCCCTCGCGTGGATCGACTCCGCGACGCTTGTCACGGCCGGACGCGACGTGACGGCCGTGTGGGATCTAGACACGTTCAAGGTCGTTGAATTACGCGAAGTCAACTCGAACTTTGTTCAGCCCGAGATCGCGGTCAGCCCGGCGGCCAGCCCGGATGCGCCAATCATCGCCTTCTGTTCCGACCGCGGGGCCTGGCTGTACCGCCTCGTGCGAGACGACGAGGGCCTACTCGCGTGCAGCGGCGGCACGACGGAGGCGTGCAAGACGGTACTACACGAAGTGAATATTTGCCTGTCGCCGACGTTCACCCCGGACGGCCTCAACGTCGCTCTCATCGAAACGAGCAGGTTTCAGGGTCACACGACCTCGTCAGGCGCCGCGGTCACGCTCTATTCTGTTCGGTCGGGCACTCTGGAGCATGTCATCGACGCTCACTCAATCATCGCTCCTGGCTCGTCCCACTGGCTCTCCTGCCTTGCCATCTCGCTGGACGGCCGGCGGATCGCCGTAGCGGACCGCGACGGATTTGCTTATTCATGGGACATGGACACGCCGAAATCCGTCCTCGTTAAGATATTGCTGTTGCGGACGAGGCCTTCGTCTTCGCCTGCCGACGGCTTCGCACGGGCCGCGGGCCGCGCGCTTCGAGTGGAGCCGCGTGTCACCATCGCGGACGAGGCCTTCGCCTGGGCCGACTCGGGCCGCGCGAACTGTATCCTCTTCCGCCTCGTCGATTCCGGTCACGTCGACATCGCGTCGTACGCACTGAAGTTTCTCACTTAGTTAGCGAGTAAAAAAAGTGGGCAACGAGTAGTTACTACCGCTGCGGCGCGAGCGACCGCAGCACCCCGAGCCGCGCCCCCGCCTTCTTGCTGTTGACCTCGTCCCCGACGATGTGGTAGACCTTGGCGAGCGCCTCCCACGCGCTCGGCTCCGTCGGGAGCAGCTGCGTCGCCTCGAGGAAGTGGGGCAGCGCCGCGGCGGGGTCCTCGATCGCGACGGCGCGGCCCCGCAGCTGCAGGACTTGCGCGAGCCGCGTCACGGTCTCCTGCTTCGTGCGCTGGTCGTCGACCAAGTCCATGACCTTCCGCCAAGCGTTATCGGCCTCCCCCAAGGCATGAGACGCCGTCCTACTAATCTCGACGGCGGCTTCTTTGGAGGCGCACTGCGCCAGGCCCTGCACGGTACTAACACCCTGCTTGTGGTACAAGACCGCCAAATTCTGCCACGGCGTCGGAGAGGAAGGATCATAGCGCACCGCCTCGAGGAACTCGACCAGAGCCCCGTCCAGGTCCCCGCTCTCCGCTAAAGCCGCCCCCAGGTTACATCTAGCTTTCCCGAAGGACGGCTGCGCCTTCAGGGCCTTGCGGTACGCTTGTATACCCTCTTCTTTCCTGTTTGCCTCCTCGTACTTCATCGCGAGGTTGTAGAGCAGTTCCACATCGTCGGCGTTCACCGCCGCCGAGGCCTCGTACGCCTCCAAGGCGCCCTTCGAATCGCCCTTCTTCGACAAGACTAATCCGAGGTTGAAGAGAGCATCAGAATCCGAAGGCAACAGGTCCAGCGACCGTCGGATGAACGCCTCTGCCTCCTTGAGATGTTCATTACGTTGCTGGGGCTCCATGTCCGCCAGCGAACTTCTCAATTCGGACAAATCCTTGAGGCACGTCGCGCACTTGCCGTTGATGGCCAGCGCCCACTCGAAGTGCCGGATGGCGCCATTTAAGTCGCCTTTCTGTCGAAGCTTGGCACCGCGATTCTTTAACCGCCTCACGTGCTCGACCCTATCTTCCAGCAGTAAAAATGCCCCAATAATATATCTCTGACCACTCGACACTCTATGGCCGCCGTGCCTGACACTGCCAGGCCGCCACGTCGCGTGCCCCGCGTCCATTTCCACGAGCGCATCTTCGCCGAGGTGCTCGAAGAAGGTACCCCCGCCTTCGTAGTCCGTCTGCGGACTCAGCGCCAACGTCAAAGCCAAGACACCGTTGTCGATATGAACGTCGGTGCGCGGGTGCGTCGCGTTGTACTTGAGCATGGCTACACTATGAGCTCGCAGCGTAGAGACGTTCGTGACGACCTCGGGGAAACTCGCCGCGATGGCCGGGAAGATATTTTCCTCCAGTTGAGTATTGAACCAATTTCTCGTCTTGTCCATCTTCGCGAGCCAGTCGCCTCCGAGTTTATACTTGCCGGACGTGTACTCGTTGATATCAACATTTTCCTCTCTTGCCAACGCGATGGCCCTCGCGGCTTCTTCCTTGGAGACTATCGGCTCCTGTGTCACCTTGATGAGGTCCAGGGGAAACGCGAACTCCTGCGCGAAGTCCTCCGGCGGCACGCTCCCCATGGAGATGCTCCGCGTCTGCCAGGGTTTTGAGGGGGCGGCCCCACAATAAAACTTCTCGCAGGACTTGGCGCAGTCCTTGAGGTGCTCGCGCTCGTTTTCCCGCAGCGCCTCGGCGAAGTCGGGGCCGAGCTTCCGCGTCAGCGCGCCGTAGTCGACCTTGCCGACGTCGCAGCCCTGCTCCGAGCAGTCGGCGCCGCCGCGGTGTCTCAAGATCGGTAGGAGGCGGGCATGCCGCGCGTAGGTGCCCACATCAACATTCTCGGGTAGTGCGTGGATGCCGCGCTGCCAGAGGGCCATGCGGTCGCGTTGTTCTGTTAACGTCAGCGTGCTGAGGCGTTTTGGGACCGCGTCGACGACGCGCCGCCAGAGCGGTGCATCATCTGCAGCCTTGCTGTCCTCAATGCCATCCCCAGCGCATCGCGAGGTTGCCAAAGCGAGCAAGAGACTTCGAAGCATCATTCTGATGAGCACTGCTACGTCCAGCGTGCTCTCATCAGCGTTGATCTTACGTTTTGCTCTCACTCAACCCGATAATACCTAGCGGCGTCGTCAACACACTAGGAATTTTGGGAGCCCTCCAAAAAGCCTCACAGAACCACAAGATCTAGGTAGAAGACACTTACGTCGGACTAGGCGCCGGCCCCTCCGCAACGCCAGCCGGCGCCGGCGCGGAAGCGGCCACCTCGGCGACGACGCGGTCCAAAAGCTCGACCGCACTCGTCGCGGCCGTGAGCACCTTGGGAAAACCCGGCTCCTCGGTCCGCCGGAAGGAGGCTTCGAGCGACGCGCACGCCGCCGCCGAGGCCCGCTTCAGCTCGGCGATGGCGGCGACCCTATCACTTTCATGCTGCGTGAGCTGCTTGACGCGCTCCTTGGCGAGCGACGACCGGCGCGCGCCCTGGAGCTTCGTCGCGGCCAAGTCCGATTCAAGTTGATCCCGCTTCTGTTTTGCGTTTGTGAGAGCGGCGCAGTCGCCGAGGCAGGCCGCCTCCCCTAGCGCCGCGTCGACCGTCGCGACGTCGCCGGACGCCAACGCGTCCAGTAATCCCTTGGACGCCTGGGCCAGCGTCACGGCCTCGTCCTCCGTGAAGCCGTCGGCGGCGGCCTTCTCCAAGGCTTCCGCTAGGCCGGGGTCGCCGCGGGCCGCGAGGTCCCGCAGGAGCGATTCGTGGCCCCGCAGCGCGTCGGACACTTTCTGAGCTTCGGCAAACGCGGCGTCATCTTTTAAACCAGAGGCTTTGGCCTCGGCGGTGCGCGCCTCGAGCACCTTTAACAGGCAGGGCCGCGCCGCCGTGGCTTCGGTTAACGCGCTTTGTGCGGTAACTCGCGCCTCGCACAAATCAGACACCTGTTTATACTCGTCCGAGCTCCGCCGGACGAACGCCGCGTCCGCCGCGGCCAGGGCCTCCCTTAATTCATCGACCGTCGGCGCCTCCTGGGCCGCGAGGATCGTGAGCGCCGCAATGGCCTTGGACCGCGCGGCCTCGTCGGCCTTCCGCTTCGCGCACGCGGCGTCGGCCGCGTCCAGCGCGGCCCGACCCTCCGTCACGTCGACCTTAAGAGCTTCCGCCTGTTCCACGCACTTCCGCAGCGCCGCGGCGTCCTCGTCCGAAGGGTCGTCGGCGGCCTTGGCCATGGCCTCGGTCAAGGCGTCGGACGCCTCTTTCTTGGCCTGTTCCTCGGCGACGATCGCCTCGCGGGCCTTGCCCGCTTCGACGATCTCGTCCGACTCTTTTGAACAGCCAGCAGCCACGGCACTACCAAGCGCCGCGTCGATAGCTTGAATATCCCGCGCCGCCAGTGCCTCCAATAACCTCCCGAGCGCCGCCCGCTTCTCCTCGACTTTCACCGCGAGTTCGTCCCGCTTCTTTTCGGCCTCGAGCAGCTTCTCGTCCGACGGCAGCGCGTCCGGCGAACTGAACCGCAGGAACTCGAGGAGGTGCCCGATGGCTTCCGGATCATCAGAAGTCATCGCGGCATCTAACGCTTCCTCGGCCGACTTCCGCGTGTGCAGTAAATCTCTTTTTGCTTTCGCATCGAGCACTTCGTCACTATCAGGATCAACACCAGATGCTAAAGCCGCGTCCAGGGCCCTTTCTAGGATATCGAGGGCGTCGCCGCCGCGCGCCTCGATGAGCGACGCGGTCGCGGCCGCGCGCGCCTTCGCCTGCGCCTCGAGCGCGTCCTTCTTCGCTTTACACGCCGTCGCAGCAGCACCAGTCATGTCCACGCCGGCCTCCTCGGCCCTCGCGAGGGCCTCATCCACTTGAGCCAGGGAGTCGGAGGCGCTCGCCTGTTGCAAGGCCTCCTCGGCCTCGTCTCTTTTGGCCTTGTCCGCCTGGAGCTGGGCCAGGCGGTCGGCGGCGTCCCGGACCTCGTCCTCGACGAGCGCGAGCTCCGTCGCCGTTGCCAGCGCCGCCTCGAGCTCCTCGATCGTCGACACGCTTGTGCATGCCTCGAGGGCCTGTGCCTTGGTGGCGTTCCGCTCGACGGCGGCGGCGCGCGCCTTCTGGCACAATTGGACGGCGGCGTGGTCGTCCGCGACGCCGGCCTTCGTGGCAGCTTCTAAAGCCACGTCGTAGGCCTCGACCTCATCGCCCTCTTCGGAGCCGACCATCTCGAGGTTCATGACCGCCGCACTGCGCGCCTCGAGCACCTCGACGACCTTCTCCCGCGTCGCCTTAGCCTTCGCTAGAGCGTCCTCGGCCACGCCCGCTTCTGACGCCTTCGCGAGGGCCGCGTCTATAAGATCCAAATCCTCGCCTTCGCAAACCTTCTCCAGCGCCGCTAGAGCTTCCAGTTTGTCAGCTTGGGCTTGTCGTAGTGACTCGAGGCGTTGAGTCCCCTCGCTCGTGTCCACGTCGAGTGTTTTCGCGTGGGCGATCGCCTCTTCCAGCTTCGGAACGTCCTCGCCGGCAATCGCCGCTTGTAGTACGGAGGTAGCCTCGGCCACGGAAGCTTCCCTTTCTTCCAGATCGTCGCGTAAGTTCGCGGCATCGATGTAAGCCTGCGAATACTCCACATCCACACCATCTGTTTCCGCCTGCTGCAGAGCCGCTTTCAACGAAGCCAAATCTTTCTTCTCCAAAGCACGCCTACAAAGGTCCTCGGCGGCCTCGGCCTGGATCTTTTTGTGGTCGAGTTCCTTGCGCGCCGACTCGGCCTTCTCGAGGCTCCCCGTCTCGACGCCTAGGCGTTTCGCCGCTTCCAAGCCGGCGCCCAGGGCCACGAGCGACTTCGCACTCACGCCGGCCTCCAGGATCTCGGCGGCCCGCTTTTTCATGTTTTCATGATGCTCAATCTCGCTCTTGACGAGCTCGACGATCGCAAACGCGGGATGGTCGCCCTCGATGCCCGCGGCCTTGGCGCTCGCCAGGGCCTGGTCGATGGCCGCGAGGTCGGTCGACGCGACGGCCGAGGCGAGCGCCTCCTCGGCCTCTTCCCTCGCACGTTTTTTCGCCGTATCTAGAGGCGGCATGCGTCGGCTCGGCGGCCGCTTGCCCGACGACGGCGTGAAGGGCCGCGCCTCGCCCTCGGCCGGGGCCGGCGCGGGCGCGGCTGCTGCTGATGCCATGGTGCTATGAAATGGCTGCCCCTGTCAGCTAGTCGGTCACGGCAGCGGGAGTGGCGACTGCTGTGGCGCTAGAGACGCGAATTGCTTGCTGTTTAGTGCTGCCGCCGGTCCTCGACGCGGCGGAGAGGCGGCAAGAGAGCCGGCGTTGAGAGGCCAGATGAGAGGCGCCGGCCCGTCGCATGCAAACGGGAGGGATAAATCTCTCTTCGCAGTCCTCTGACGTGTGCCTCGTGGGTTTAGGATGGCTCAAAGGCTTCCGCAACCCGCACCCAACGGGAAGCGCCCGTTTTGCGCGCTGTGGCAGCGCTCGCACGCGGATTGCTGCGAGGTGCACACCATTCTACTCACGGTGCTCCCGCCGTACGCAGCAGCACGACTTCGACGCGGTCGGGCTGCCCTATCAACGACAAATGATGAGCTACAGCCACGACGCGTCGGGCTGCCTTAGGAACGATGACAAACTAACCACACTACCATGAGCAGCAGCCACTACAAGTGGCTCGAGGAGACGCTCGGCGCCCGCCAGACGGGCCTCGGCCAGCGGCCGGCGACGGCCGGGCGGCGCCGCCGGCCCGTGCAGGGCCTGACGATCGGCGAGGCCGCGACCATCATCCAGGCGCGGACGCGGTTGCTGAGGGCGCAGTACAAGAGCGTCTCCGTGGCGGGCATCGGCGCGGCCGAGCTGCGACTGCACGCATTACTTGCGCTACAGCGTTCAAGACGGAGACGCGCGGAGAAAGCGAGACGCGCCGAGGGCTCGGACGGCGGCAAATTGGCGAGGCTCCGCGCCGCGACGCAGAACGTGCAGCATCAGAAGCCGGCGCCGCTCGCGAAGACCCTCTCGTCCGTCCGCGTCGGCGAGGAGCCCGACGGCGCGCTGCGCTTCAAGGGCCGCGTGCTCAGCCCGCCGCCGAAGCGCGCCTCGGCTCAAAATGGCCAGCTGTCCCCGGCGCTCATCGCGCGCCTGCGCCAGCGCATGGCGCCGAAGCTCGACCGGCCGCGGACGGCGCCGGCGCGGCGGCCGCCGTCGCCCCGGGCGGCGGCCGCGGACCGGCTCGCGGCGCAAGCGGCCATCGTCAAGGCGCTCGGCCCGCCGATGCGCCGGCCGCCGGCGCCCGTGCGCGTGCTGACGTTCAACCGCAGCGACCCGGCGCCGGAGCCGCCCCCGGCGCCGCGGGACGCCGACAAGGAGAACGCGGCGCCCGAACCGCCGGAGGTCGACGGGAAGGCCGCCCTCCTCGCCGCGTACCGCAAGGCCGGCGGCCGGCGCGACCTCGATCTGAGCTGGACGCGCCTCCACGAGTTGTTACGTGACGCGGGCCTACCCGCGCGCGGCGCCACGGCCGTCCTCGCGGCGCGGTTCGTCGATGCGGGCCGGCGACTTCTAGCGGCGGACGCGCGACCGTTCCCGCAGGACGCCGCTGAGAAACTCCAGGCGCGGACGCGGGGCCGTGCGGCGCGCAAGGGCCACGAGGAGCGCGTCGCCGACTACCGGCGACGGCTCCGGGCGCGGCGGGCCGCGGAGGAGGCCCGGCGGCGCGACGCGGCCGCGGCCGCCGAGGCCGTGCTGCTGGCGAGTCCGACGGCGGCGCGGCGGGCCCGTGAGAAGGCCTCGGATGCGGCGCAGGCGGCCCGGCGCCGCGAGCGCGCCATGCACGACGAGGATGCGCGCGTCGAGGCAGCGGAGAGGGCGCGCCGCGCGGCCCGCGAGGAGGCCGAGCGGCGCGAGCGCGACGCCGCCGCGGCCGCAGCAGCGGCACACGCAGCTGAGAAGCGCGAACGCGAGGCGGCGCGGCGGGCGCGCGAGCAGCTGGCGCGCGCGGCCGAGGCCGCCCGCGTCGTCCTGGCGCTGAGCCCGCGGGCGGCGAAGCGGGCGAGCCAACGGGCCGCGGCCGCCGCGCGGGAGGCCCGGCGGCGCGCCGAGGAGCTCGAGGCGGCGCGACGGGCCAAGGCGGAGGCCCAGCGCCGCGCGGCGGCGGCGCAGCGGGCCCGCGCCGAGGCGGCGCGCGCCGCCGAGTCCGTGCTACTGGCGAGCCCCAAGGCCGCGCGGCGGGCCCGCGAGAAGGCCTCGGACGCGGCGCGGGCGGCCCGGCGGCACGAGCGCGCCATGCACGACGAGGAGGCGCGCGTCGAGGCCGCGGCGCGCGCACGCACGGTCTTGATGCTGAGTCCGAAGGCCGCGCGGCGCGCCCGCGAGGCGGCCTTCGTCGCCGCGGCCGCGGCCGGGCGGCGCGCCGGCGTCGCGAGACGAAAGGAGGAAGACGCTGCCGCGCGGCTCCAGGCGGCGCTACGATCGAGATGGAGGCGGCGCGCCATCCGACCGGCGGAGACGGTCCAGGCTCTGCTGGAGGCGATTGTTCGGGTCCAAGCTAATCACCGGCGCCGCGCGCGGCGGCACGCGTTGCGGGTCATGCGCCTCGGGCGCGAGCGCGCGGCGCGCCGCTGGCGCGCCGCGGTCGAGATCCAGCGGCGCGAGCGGGGGCGGCATCCTCGTCGTGCGTTTTGTAGAATGCGCCGCTGCGCGATCTGGGCGCAGCGCCGCTTCCGGAAGCGCGCCGCGGCCCGGCGGCTTTATAAACTACTCGCCGCCCGCCTGTCGAAGTGGAAGCGGGCGGCGCTCCACACCCTAAAACGGCACGCCGCCGAGGCCCGGCGGCAAGAGAAACTGAGGAAGCGCCGCGCGGCCACGCAATTCCTGGACATGCACCCCGGCCGCACGGCGAAGCTCGGCAAGGCCCTGACGTTACTCAAGCGCGTCGCGACGAAGCGCGCGGCGTCGGCGCGCCTCGCCCTCGATTTGAGGAGGCAGCACTCTCGGGCCGCGGCCGCCGCGTTCGCCGTGATAAAAACGCGGGCGCGGCGCCTCAAGGCGGCGTCGGCGACGGCGTTACTGGCCTACAAGCACGGCGTACGGGCGGCGCGGACGGCCTTCGCGCGGCTGCGGCGCTACGCGGGCCTCGTCGCGTTGGTCGAGACGCTGGCTCAGTCCCACGCAACCACACTAATTCATGCCGTCGCGCTCTGGAAGCGGCAGGCCACGAAGCTCCGGGCGGCCGCGCGACTCGCGACCTTGTTGCGACGGCAGCACTTGGAAGCGGCCGGCGCCGCGTTCATTGAACTGAAACGCGTCGCGGCCAAGAGGACGGCGGCGGCGACCCTGTTACATTGTCTCCGGAGGCAGCACGCGGCGGCCCTCGCGGCGGCATTGGTTGAACTAAAAGAAGACGCGGCGCGGCGCAAGGCCAAGCGCCTCCGAGACGCCGCGTCGAGAAAAGCGGCCGCGGAGCGCCTCATGGCTTTGGTTCAAAACCGGTACGAAGCTATGTGCAGTAAAGCGCTCGCCGCCCTCCGACGGCACGCCGAGGAAGCGCGGCAGGCGCAGAAGGTGGACGCGGCTTCGAAACTCGCGGCCGTCCTCGCGCGAAGGCTCCACGCCTTGAAAACCAAAGCCCTCCAACGGTTCCGCGACCACATGCTCGCTCAACGCCAACTCCAGAAGCGCCGCGCGGCGTCAACGCTCGTCGAGGTCCTCGCGCGCGCCTACCGGAAGCTCACAAAGAAGGCGCTCGGGCTCTTCGGCGAAAACGTGGCCCGGTCGAAAGCATTTCAGAGGCGCCGGGCCGTCGAGCGCATGGCCCGGGTCCTGAACAGCCACTACGCCTCTGTACAACGAAAAGCCGTAAAGGACTGGCGCTTACAGGTGATTCGCATCCGCGAGGCGCCTCGCCGCCGCGCGGCGAAGCGCGTCGTGGCCTGCCGCCGCGTGAAGCGCGTGCTCGAGCAGATGCTTTGTACACGCCTGCGGCGGGGCTTCCTGGCGCTGCGCGCGCGGATGATGGCAGCGAGGCGTTGGGAGGCGAAACGCACCGCGGCGCAAAGGCTCGCGGCGGTGACGCGGGCGCGGCTCGACGCGGCGACGCGGCGGACGTTGGAGAAATTTTTAGCGAACGTGCGGGCCCGCCGAGAGGCGGACCGGCGGCGGTACGCGGCGGCGTCGGATATGTTCGACGCGCTCGGGCGCCTCCGGGCGCGGCGGCTCCGGGGCGCCGTGGCGGCGCTGCAACTGCACGTATTGAAGATGAGGGACGCGGAACAGCGACGCCTGGACGCCGCGGCGACGGTCGTGGCCGCCCTAAAACGCCAGCACGACTTTGTGTTGAAGGCGGCGTTCGCGCGGCTCGCCGCGCAGTGCCGCCGGGCGGCGGCGGCGGCGCGCCGCCGGGCCGCGCGGCGCGTCGTCGGCGCGCGGCGCTTCCTGGCGGCGTGCGCGAAGCGCGACGCGCGGCTTTCGAGCATCGCGCTCGGGACGGCGGTCGCGACGTGGCGCGCACACGCCTCCAAGGTCCGGGCGGTTTTGAAGATTCGGAGCCTGCTTTTCAAACGCATCAACGCCGCGCTCCAACGGGCCGTGGCGGCGCTGCGGGCCAACCTGCTGCTTCATGTCGCGGCGGCGACGCGCGTCGAAACTGTCGTGCGGCGCGCGCTTGCTCTGAAAACCTTCCAGGCCGCAAAAGACGTGGCGCTTCGCCTGCAGACCCGTGAACGCGGCCGGCGCGATCGCTTGTTAGCTGCGAATCGGCGACGCGCGTTGGCCGCCGTTCGCATCCAGACGAAACTTCGCGGTCGCGCGGCCCGCGCGGCCTACGCCGCCATGCGACGCGGTACGCTTGCGCTGCAGTCTGTCGTGCGGCGGGCCATGGCGACGAGGCGGCTCGTCCGGTGGTGCCGGGCCCGCGCCGCGCGGCGGCGCTTCGCGACGCTCCTTGAGACCGCCACGCGCCTCCAGCACCGGTGGAGAGGCGCTTTGTGGAGGCGGTGCTTCGTCGGGCTGCGGGCCGCGACGATCACGACGCAGACGGCGGCCCGGCGAGGGCATTTTCTGAAGCGGTACGGCGCGTACCGCGTCCGCGCGGTTCGCGTACAAACGGTTTGGCGCGGCGCCCTCTCGAAGCGCCGCTTCCGGGACGCGCGGTCGCGCGTCATAGCGCTCCAGAGCGTCGCGCGGCGCTGGAGCAAGCGGCGGACGCTCTTCGCGCTGCGCTTCGTCCGGGACCGCGCCGGCACGCTGATCCAGAGCGCCTGGCGGCGCGCCCTCGCGATCACGCTCGTCCATCGGTTGCTTGCCGAGCGGCTCAAGCGACGGCGCGCGGCGCGCCGGGCGTCGGCGATCGTGATCCAGGCCCGGACGCGGGGCGCGTTGGAGCGGCGGCGGGCGGCGCGGATGCGTCACGTCGTCATAAAGGTGCAGGCCCATCGAAGGCGGTCCGCGGCGCAACGGCGGTTCCTGTCGTGCCGCGCGGCCGTGATGACGCTGCAGGCGCGCCATCGCGGTGCCGCCGCGCGGCGCGCGTTCCGCCGGACGGTACGCGTGGTCACGGCCGCCCAGGCCCGCGTCCGGCGGCAGCTGGCGCGCACAGCTTTTCTCAAAGGGTGTCGCGGCGTTCTTGCGGTCCAGACTTTTGGGAGATGCGTTGCGGCAAAACGGCGCTTCGCCGACGTGCGCCACTGCGCGATCGTCGCGCAGACCCGGCGTCGCGCGTGGACCGCGCGCCGCGCCTTCGCGCGCGCAAAGAACGCGGTTCGCGTCCTCCAGGGTTTCCTCCGCGACTTCGTGGCGCGGAGGCGGTTCGAGAGGGTGGCAAGGCGCGTCCAGCGCATCGCGCGTCTGGTGCGGACGCTCCAGACGGGCCTGCGCGCGTTTCTTGCGAGGAGGCGCTTCGTCGTGGCGAAGCGCGGGATCGTGCTCTTGCAGGCCGCCTGGCGCGGCCGCACGCAAAGGCGCCGTGCGAAGGCGATCGTGCTCCAAAGCTGGACGCGCATGCTAGCAAAGCGGCGCGCGCTGCGAGATGCCATCGCGGCGGCGACCGTCGTGCAGACGGTAGGTCGCCGGTCGGCGGCACGGAACCGCTTCCGGGCCATCAACGCGGCGATCGTCTTGCAGGCGATGGGCCGCCGCTTTATGGCGAGGAAGCGTTACGACGTCCTGAGGGCGGCGCTAAGACTGCAAGCGGCGGGCCGGCGTATCATCGCGACGCGTCGCCTGGCCGAGCTCAAGGCCGCGGTCGCACTGCAAACCTGCACGCGTCGCTTCGTTGCAGCGACGCGCTTTCAAAGAATCGTCCACGCCGTCACCGCGCTCCAGGCCCGCTGGCGCTGTCGACCGCTACGTGAACGCTACGCCGCGGTCCGAGCAAGCACCGTGATGATCCAGACGAACTGGCGCCGCACGAACATGAAGCGGAAGCTCGGCGACCTGAAGTGGGCCGCACTCTTCGTCCGGGCGGCGCGGCTACGCGTCGCGGCGACGCGGCGCTTCCTGCGGCTGCGCAACGCTGCGACTGCCATCGGAAAAACGGCGCGCGGGTGGCTTGTTCGGCGGCGCTTCCTTACTTTCAAGCGGTGCTGCGTCCGCGTGCAGGCGAACTCGCGTCGCGTCATCCAACGGCGGCGCTTTGTGCGCTTCCGTGAGTCGGTCGTGGCCGTTCAGACCGTCCTGCGAACCTTCTTGGAACGCCGTCGTTTTCTGGCAGCACGCCGTGCCGTCATCAAAATCCAGGCCGTCGTGCGCCGCGGAGTCGGTTGTCGGGGCTTCCGGAGGCTCAAACGCGGTGCTACGCAACTCCAAGCCCTCGCGCGCGCCCAACGGGCGACAAGAGCGTTAGCGCGCGCTAAAAGCGCGGCGACGGTCGTCCAGGCGCGCGTGCGCGGGCGGATTGAAATGAAAAGCTTCGCGGGGCGCCGCCGGGCAGCAGTTCAGGTGCAGGCATGTGTGCGGGGTTGTTTGGCGAAGAGACGCTACCTCGCCATGCGGAGGAAGGCGATCGCCGTCCAGGCTGTCGTGAGACGTAGGCAAGGACAGAGGCGCTTTTCTATTGTGAAGGGCGCCATCATCAAGATCCAGTCCACCGAGCGGCGGCGGCATCAGACGAAGCGACTGCGGACCATGAAGCGGGCGGCGATCACGATCCAATCGCGCCGCCGGGCCGCGACGTGCCGTTCGATCTATGTAAGGAAGCGACGCGTCGCCATCGCGGTGCAGGCTCTCATTCGGCGCCGGCTCGCGCGGCGCCGCTTCTTGCGCGCGAAACGGCTCTGCGCGACGCCGCAGAAACTCGAGCGCGGCCGCGTTTGCCGGCGGCGCTTCACGGAGGTGCGCCGCGCCGCCGGCGTCGCGCAGACCCTGGCACGCGGCGTCTCCGTCAAGCGGCACCTGGCGAAGTATAGGGCCGCCGCTATAGTCGTGCAGTCCCGGGCGCGGCGGCTTGGAGCGCGCGGGCGTTACGTCGCGCTGAAGCGCATGGTCGTCTCGCTGCAGACGGCGTGGCGCGCTCGCTTATCGTTCACAACGTACAAACGACAGAAACTTTGTGCGATCGCGGTGCAGACGTCGGTGCGACGGCGCGCCGCTCGCAAATACCATACGGCCCTCGTTGCCGCCGCTGTACGACTGGCGGCGCGGGCGCGGCGCGATGCAGCCAGGAAGCGTTTCCGTTGTACTGTTGACGCGATCATCAAGATGCAATCCATCGCGCGGCGGCTCCCGCCGCGCCTCTTGACGGAGGCGAGACGGCGCCTGCCGCGCCTCCAGGCGCACGCTCGGCGCCGCGCGCGGCGCTTCGATCTCGGCGAGGCGCGGCGCGCGGCCCTGCTGATACAAGCGGCCGCGCGGCGATCCGCGGCGTTGAAGGCGTTCAGCGTCGCGAAACGCGGCGTCACGCGCCTCGCGGCGCAGAACCGCGGCTTCCTTGCGCGACGGCGCGTCCGGAAGCTCCGAGCAGAGCGCCGCGCGGCCGCTGCGGTTGCGATCCAACGCATGACGCGACGAGCCACCGCGCAAAACCGCTTCGCGCGCACGCGACGCGCCGCCGGCGTCGTCCAGGCGGCGCTCCGGCGTCATGCGGCTCAGAACTGTTATGAGGCGACGCGCGGCGCCGCGGCGCGCGTCTCGGCGCGTGGCCGTGGCACGCTGGCCCGAAGACGCTACATCGCGCTACTCAAGGCGGCGTGCGTGGCCCAGCTCTTGGCCCGACGGCGGTCCGCGCGGACGACGGCGGCGACGCGGCGGCGCCGGCGCGACGCTGCGACGGTCCTCCAGAGTTTGGTGCGCGGCTGGTCACGGAAAGTGTGGTTTCAGGGCGCGCGCACGGCCGCGATCTGTCTGGAGGCGCTCGCGCGCGGTTGGTTTGGGCGGCGGAAGGCGAAGCGGCTCCGCGCGGCGATTGCCATCGAGGCGGCCGGGCGCCACTTCATGGTACGTCAGTGGTATCGCGGGACCAAGCATGCGACGGTGTGTGTCCAGCGCCGCGAACGTGGTGTTCAGGCGCGGCGGCGCTATGCGGAAGCTCAAGGTGCGGCAGTGGCGCTCCAGACGATGGCTCGGCGGCACCTCGCGGCGACATCGTACAGGAACCTTCGCGTCGGCGCGGCCGTGGCGCAGAAGCGCGCCCGGGCCGCCTCCGCAAAAAGAGAAGCGGCGAGACGGCGCGACAGTCGAATTGAGGCTTTGCGAGCTCAGGGCGCGGTGGCGCTCGAGACGACGGTTCGACGGCACCTCGCGGCGACGTCGTACGGGAAGCTTCGCGTCGGCGCGGTCGTGGCGCAGAAGCGCGCCCGGGCCGCCGCTGCCAGACGGGAGGCGGCGAGACGGCGCCGCCGGCGAGTTATGGATTCGCGGGCGGCCGCGGAGGCCGCGGCTGAGGCGCTCCGGTCGCATCGCCGTCTGAGGGCGATCGTTCTCCAAAGCTGGACTCGTATGAGGTTGGCGCGACGCGCGAGGCGAGATGCAATCACAGCGGCCACGGTGCTGCAGACGCGCGGTCGCCGCCTCCTCGCGCGCACAGTCGCGGCGATGCGGTGGCGCGGCGCCCTCGTCGCGCAGAAAGTCTCGAGGCGGTCCGTGGCGCGGCGCCGCTTCCTCGAGAAGCGGCGGGCCGCGGTCCGCGTGCAGGCCGCCGCGCGCCGGTTCCTGGCGCCGCCACCACCCGCGGCGGTGGCCGCGCCGCCCGTTCCGCCGCCTATAGCAGAATGGGCGCCGCCGGCCTGGGCGCGGCGCCCTTCGCCGCCGCCGCCGCCGTCGCCGGTGGCCGTGGGCGTCGACCTCGGGGGCGCGGCGCCGACGGCGCCTCTCGTGGACCTGTTCGGCGCTGCGGCGCCCACGCCGGTCGTCGACCTGCTGGGCGCGGGGCCGCGGACGGTTACTGTGGACCTCGCACGGGAGCGCGTCGCGGCGGTCGTCGATCTAGCTAGGGCGAAGAGTCCGGAGCCGCCCGCGGTCGAGACGCCACGACAAGTGCCGGTCGTTCCACCGCTGAGACTGCCAGCGGTCGAGGACGACGACGCGCCGTCCGTCGAGGTGCCCCCGCCCAAGGAAGCCAAGCCGCGGCCCCTCGTCGTGAGACCAAAGGAAGCCGTCGCCAAGGCGCCTTTGATCGTGAAACGCGTGCGCATGCAGCCGCCCGCCTCAAAGAAGGTTGCGCCCGTCGCTATTGCGCCGCCACCACGGCCGCGCAGCAAATCGCGCAAGCGGCGCACGGCAGCCGGCGCCGCGGCGGCCGCGGCGCAGTTGCTGCGACAACTCAACGATGTAGAGGATACGTTGACGCGAGCGGAGGCGTCGGCCACCTTCGAACCGCCTCCACCGAAGGTTCCGGCCTACCGATTAGCCTGGCGCGAAAGTCAGGCTTATCTCGCCGCGGGCGACGGCGAGGCCGCCGTCGCCGCGGTCCTTGCCGCGAATCACGAGCGGACGACAGCACGGCTCCTCGTCGCTCTCGGCGACGTGCAGCTCTCGGACGCGACGCTCGACGCTCTATTGAGCGAGGTCGCATCGCTGTTGGCTGGCGACTACCGCGCCTACGCGCTGCCCTACGTCGCTGGGGCCGCGAAGGCCGGGGCCCTGAACCGCGTCCATGCTGCAACGCGCGCGGAGCTCGCGGCAGGGCTCGCGGACGCCGCCGCGCGGGGCGACGGCGACGCGGGATACGCCTCGAAGCTGCTCGGCCGCGTCGGGCTGCTGGCTACGTAATGTGTGATTTGTGATCTAGATAAGTACGATACCGCCGCCCCGCGCTCACGCGTTGCCCGGGCTCCCCTCGTGGAGCTCCCGCAGTGCCGTCATGGCGTTGCTGAACGCGACGCAGGCCTCGCTGCCCTCGTCCACGAGGCACGAGTCCAGGAGCTGCATGTCGTCGGGGTTCCAGCTCGCCATGCTCGCGCCCTCGAGCTTCGCGATCATCTCGCCGGCGACCTGCCGCTCGTTGCTTCCGGCGGGGAAGAGCTCCGCGGCCGTCTGGCACTCCTTGAACGCTGCTTGGATGTCGCTCGCGTAACGCACGACGCGCGACGGCGCGGCTGCCCGATGCAGTGGTGCGAACCTGTGCGCAATACAGACGTCGAGCAGGCGTCGCGTCGATGGCGTACAGCTAGATTGATTTGTGCACTGTGCAAAAACGCTGCACTTGCTGAGAGCAAGAGGAAGTTTAGGAGCCGCCGCTGCATGGTGATCGCTGGAGACACGTAATCAGAGCAATGAGTAATCACAAGCGCTTTGGCTCGATTGCTCTGGCTTGCTCTGCGGCTTGCTGGGCACCCTAGTGTCTTACAGGCCGCTAGCGCCTCGTACCCGAGCTGTACGAGTCCGTACACGCGACAACCCGTCATGACCCTCTTTCAGGCGTACGATGCCGCTCTCGTCTTTAGTTTCGGAGAGGGCTGCTCTGCTCACCTGACGCAAAAAGGGCTCCGTGCTGATCGAGAGTTGCTCCAAACCAGCCCCTAAGACTTGCAAAATACATCGCTTAATCCTAGTTTTGCAAGCGCGTGATCGCTGCTGCAAGTCCTGCCCCTGCAGGCTGCCATTGCACTCCCACACACAGCCAGCAGTGCGCCTGTACGCGCAGCCATGGCCCGCGCCCCAGCCTCGCCGCTGCAACTATTGCAAGAAATGCTCTCCCCAGAAAACGACGTGAGACGAGTGGCAGAAGTAAAATACGAAGACTGGCTCGAGCAGGACCCCGACGCCTGCGCCGCGGGCCTCCTCGGGCTCTGCTGCGACGTCAGTGCGGGCGGCGCGCGCCTGCTGGCCTTCACGCTCCTGCGGCGCGTCGTCGCGACGCGCTGGCCCGGCGTCGCCGTCGATATCAGACGCGGCGCGGCCGAAGCGATGCTCGCGCAAGCATTCGGGACGACGGGCCCGTCGTCCAAGGCCGCCGTCGAAAACTGCGCCGCCCTCGTCCAGCAGGGCCTCGGGTTGGACGACGCGGACGAGGACGCGAACACGCTGATCCTCGAACGATGCATCGCAGCGCCGGGCCACGCCGCGGCGCTGCGCATTTTAGAGAGGGCGACCCAGGAGGCGTCTCCGAGAGTATTAGGTGAGCGGTTCCCGCGCGCCTCCACGTGCATCGAGGCGGGCCTCGCGTCCCCGAGTTCGGCCGTCGCCGCGTGCCGCGCGGCGCTGGCCTTGACGGGCGAGGTCGAAAGTGAACCGGCGCGCCAGCACGTCGCGAAGCGCCTCGTGCCGGCCGTGGCCGCGATCCTGACGGCGGCGGCGCTCGCCGGCGGCGACGGGCCCGCGTCCGAGATCCTGACGAGCGCCGCCCTATTGTTCGACGAGCCCCTCGTGTCGTGGACGTCCTTTCTACCCGCGAAGGCGCGGGCGCTCTTCGAGGTCCCCGGCGCCGCGGAGGCGCTCGCCGACGCGTGCGGCCAGTGCGTCT
The DNA here is from genome assembly GCA_918797485.1 of Pelagomonas calceolata. Taxonomy (NCBI): domain Eukaryota; class Pelagophyceae; order Pelagomonadales; family Pelagomonadaceae; genus Pelagomonas; species Pelagomonas calceolata. The sequence continues at coordinate 1,736,585 of CAKKNE010000003.1, read as the reverse complement.
CGAGCGAAACTATGGGAGACGACGTCCGGTCGACGGCGCTCGAGGTGCTGGCCTCACTTCTAGAAGCGGCGGCCTACTGGCGCCGCGACTTTTCGTACACGCTCGCGGAGGCCGTCGCGCCGCTGGCGGCCCGCGCGGCGGCGAAGGGCTTTCGGGACATCGACGAGGACGCGTGGGCGACGCGGCAAGCGACGAGGGCGGACGACGACGATGCGGACGACGACGACGACGACGCGTGCGCCGATTTGGAGGCGTACGCGCCGCTCGCGGCGGCGGCGGCGGCGACTCTAGCTAGAGCGGCGAACGTCGTCGGGAGCGCTCGGTTATTAGGTTCGGCGGTGACGGGCGCCGTCGCCGCCCTGACGGACAAGCCCGTCGAAGAGAAGCGGGCCGCGTGTCTGGTGGTGGAAGTGCTCGCGCGGGACGCGAGTTCCGACGACGTCCTAGACGACGTGGGACGGCGCATCTGCGGGGTGCTCGCCACGGTGGCGGCCCAGGACGTTGATGCGGTGGCGCGGGACCGCGCGTTCCGGTGCTTGTCGCGCTTGTGCTTGGCGGCGCAGCCCGGCGCCGCGCCGCTTGATGACGACGACTACTGGGCGGGCCTCGACGACGATAATGACCGGCTGCTCGGCCCGGTGCAGGGCCGGAGCTTCGCCCAGAGCTTCGGTGGCCGCGTCTTCCCGGCCTGCGGCGCCGCGCTCGACGCTCATCAGAACGTCCGCGTCGCGACGGAGGCGGCTCTATTACTGGCGCGGTGCTGCGAGCCGCGCGTCGGCGCGCCCCCTGTAGAACTGGAGGCGCCCCTCACGACCGCGGCGTCGGCGCTGCTCGCGGCGTGCTTGCCGCCCGCCGACGACTCAAAACTGGCGTGCGGCGCGCGGTGCGCGCTGGCGCTCGGGCGGCTCGCGGCGGTCGTGCGCAGTCCCTCCAACATCTGCGAGGCGCTGGGCGCGGCCCTGCGGACCCTCGACGTGCCGCGGCCCCTGGACCCCGAGGCGGCGCCCGTGCTGTCGAACCTCGTCGGCCGCCTCGTCGAGGCCCACGCGCTGTCCTCCAAAGCGTGCGCCGTGGCGAACGAGAATGTGAAAGGCGCGGTGGAGCTCGGGGGCGGCGTCTGCGCGTCTTTGCTCATAGAACGCGACGACGGCGCGGCGCACCGCGCCTTGCAGCGGCGCGTCCTCGCGGCCGCGGCGCGGTACTGCGACGCGGCGCTGAGCTCCGACGACGACGCGACGCGCGTGGCGCTCGCGGCGCGCGCCGTCGACGCGGCGCTCGCGGATTGCACGAGGGGCGTCGCGTGCGACGTCTTCTCGACGCTGCGCGCGGCGCGGAGCCGCGCGCAGGACCAGGCCGACTTTGAGGTCGTGACCTGCGTGAGCACGAAGGAGGCCGTCAAGTACGTGGTGGTCGACGCCGGCCGGCTCCAGACGCACGAGGTCGCGTTCTGAGCGGTGTACGAGATCGTGAAGCGGCGCCGCAACGCCGCGGGGCTCGACGCGCCGGCGGTGGCGGCGCGCATCTGCCGCGCGCTCGAGCTCGAGTGGGTCCGGTTCGCGCCGACCCTGGTGTCGGTGGCGGCCGGCGCGCTGTCGTGCCTCGCGGCCGTAGCGGACGTCGCGGCGACCGCGGCGCCGTGTCTCTGCGGGCAGGTCGCGTCCCTGAACGACCGCTGCGGCGGCGCCGAGCTCGTCAGCTACGACGCGGACGCCGACGCGAGCGACGCCGGCGCCGACGCGTCGCGCGCCGGCGCCCTGCGGGCCGTCGAGGCGCTGTCGTTGGTCTGCGAGGCGCTGCGCGACGCGCTCAAGGCGACGCGCGCGGCCGACTTCGCGGCGACGGCGGCCCGGGCCCTCGCGAGCGCGGCCCGCGCGTCGTGCGCGCGGCGGCGCGAGCGGCGGGACCTGGCGGGGGAGAGCGACGACGACGAGGAGGACGACGAGGTGGGCTCGGCGACGCAGGCGGAGCGCGACCTGCTGGAGTGCTGCGCGGCGGGGCTCGCGGCCGCGCTCGCGCGCGCGCCGGCCGCCGCCGACGTCGCGGCCTGCATCGTCGGCGTGGCGGGGCCCCATCTAGGCCCGGCGGCGGACGAGGACGCCCTGCACCGCGAGCTCCGGGCCTGGGCCATCTGCCTCGCGGCCGAGGCGGTCAAGGGCGGCCAGGGGGCGCTGTCCGAGCCGCTCGCGCGGGCCTGCGTTGCTGCCTGTGTGGAAATCAACCAGTGTGTCGCGTGCACACGATAATTCTTCATGAAGTCATTTCTCGACGATGAAGCGGCCGTGCTGGCTCCGTCGAGCGGTGAGGAATCGACACCGCCACGCCGTCGAGCAGGCGTCGCGTCGATTGCGTGGAGGTCATGATTGGGCCATGGGAGGAGATGCGCCGCGACATTTGATTTCCACACAGGTCGCGGCTTCCACGTCGCCCCACGCAGCTCTGCGCCAGGCGGGCACCTGGGGCCTCGGGGTCCTCGCCGACGCGGGCGCGGCCGTGCCGGACGCCCCGCGGGCGCTCGTGGCGGCCCTGGCCCAGTACCCGCGCGACGGCGAGTGCGGCGCGTCCGACATGGCCTTCGAGAACGCTGTCGCAGCCTGTGTGGAAATCAAACTTCGGGCGCCCCACGCCATCGACGCATATGTGTGGAACTCACTGGTTGATTTCCACAGGTGGCGGCAGCGTTCCGCGTCTACGCGCGCTGCCAGGACCAGCAGCTCGCGATGGCGGCCATGGGCGGCCTGCCCCTCTATCTCGACGTCGCGGAGGCGCGGCCGGCGCACGCGACGGCCTGGGCGCTCCTGCCCGACGCCGCCGCGCGGCGGGGGCTCCAGGCGGCGCTCGCCCAGGTCGCGGCGGCGCGGCCGCCGCCGGGCTGGGCCGTGGCCGTCCTCTCGGGCGACCGTTCCGCACGCGTCGCGCGGCGGTACGGAAACGACATGGCCGCCGCGCGGGCGGCGGCGCAGAAGGCCGTCGACGAGGCAGCCGTCGTGGACGCGGCGACTCGCAACGCGCTTGCGGCGCTGGTTTAACAGTAGTTTTGTGATTTTTTCTTATCATTCCCGGGTTTTGTTTTTGCCGCGTGTGTTCTGGGGCGCCGCCGACTCGGAGGTTCTGCCGATACCCGAAGGTACCTAGTTGCGGGTGGCGTTCGGGTAGAAGCGGCTCGTGTCGCACGCGGCGAAGCGGTGGGTGTAGTTCGCCGCGACGAGCCTCGCCGCGCGCGCGCGGAACTTCCGGGCCTCCACGGCCGCCGGAGCATGCGACCCCTCGTGGACGCTCACCCGCTGAAAGTCCGGAGCAAACTCGGGCACGACGTCGCGGACGATCTCCGGGAGGTCTCGCATGTCCTCGAAACGCGTCACGAGGACGTCGTGCGCGGCGCCGAGCGCGGCGCCCACGGCATATGCGCGGCGCTTCGTCGGGTCGAAGCGAAGCGCCTCGAGCGGCACGCCCACGAGGCGTGCCAGGTTCGCGAACCAGTGGCACTCCCCCTCGTGGTGAATCCCCCACCGCTCGCGCATGAGGCGCTCGTACGCACGATGCTCCGCGCGGCTCGGCCATCCCGAGAGCCCACGATCTCCTTAATTTTGGCGAATTACTTGGACCTGAGAGCATCAGCCCGTGTACCATTACCATGGACCATGAAGCGATCATTTGTTCCATGATCGACCGACTTGCGCGAGGTCCAGATCAAGATGTTCACGTCCCGAGCGTGGGCAGCCAAAAGTACCCTTCTCGTAGTGTAGATGTCATATACTTGTAATTGACTATCGGTGGGGTAGTATGGGACCCAGCGAGACCGCTACGGCGACTACTGGGGGCCCTCGGGTAATTGACGTTTTTGACGGGAACGGGGCGCGATCGGGCCCGAATTATTTACTTTTTTCGTATGTAGATCGGCTCGCGGACTCCCTCCGGGATAGGTCTGATGTCAGGTAGTCGCCGATACCGCATAATCAGCGTTTGGGGCTCTCCAGAGAGCTCTGGATCGAAATCTTTGGCAGATCATGGCCAATAGAGGTATAGCGCCAAGGACCATGGGAGATGTATCTTACTCTAGAAGCGGCGGCGTAGGCGGCATAGGCGCTTGCGCACGTCTGCTACCGACCAAAAACGACCCCCGGGAGACCTCCGGGCCACGAACCGACAGGATTCCACCGACGCGGCCGTCATGGCGGGACCGTCCATATCGCGAAATTAAAAAATTATTTTTTCGCCCCCCAGTAAGTGTCCCATTGATCTCTTTGGACCATTAGCGAACTGAAGGATACTCAAACAACCGCACCCGCCATTTCCCCTCAACGGACGCATCGCCCCGTGCTTTTGTCGCAGTTTTGGGTTTTGGTCGTCGCTGCCCCTCCAAACGGACGACGCTGCCCCAGCCACGCGCTTGATACGTCGTGCGCGCGCCGCACGAGACGTTACAGCGTTCTGAGACAAAAAAAACGCGGCGAGCGGGCCCGTTAGGCAGTTATTGGAGCCAGATACCGCGCGCGCCCCGCTCTTGAGCTCATTGAACACAAGCAAGCAGCAGCAGAGCTCACTGAACAAACGCAAGCAGCAGCATGGCAGACACGGCCCCCGCCGCCGTCGAGGCGCCGCCGCCGCCGCCCGCGCCCGAGGCGCCCCCCGCTCTGACGGCGGAACAGCAAGCCGTGATGCAGCAGCAGCAGGCGGCCGCGCTCGCGGCGCAGCAGCAGCAGTTCTACTACGCGGCCGACCCGAACATGCCCAATCCCTACTACGCCGGTGGAGTACCGATGTACGCCGCGAACTACGGCTACTACGGGGGCCCGCCGGTCATGTACCCGGGCTACGCCCCGACGCTCCTCCCGCCGGCCGGCGATGCGCCGCAGCGGACGCGGCGGCGGCGGCGCGGTTCCGCGCGCGGGCGGCGCGGCGGCCGGCGCGACGGCGACAACGGCGACGCGGCGGCGGCCGACGAGAACGGCGACGCGTCGCCGCGCGCGGCGCCCGCGGAGACGCCGGCCTTCTCGGCCGCGGACTTCCCGTCTCTGGGGGTGGCGACGGGGATCAAAGAACCGGCGCAGCAGTGGGTGACGCCCGCCGCGCCCGTGACGGCGCAGACCCTAGGCCAAGAGCCGCCCGCCGCCCTCGCGGCGGCCCAAGCGGCGCCGGCCGTGAGCGAGCCGCCGAAGCCGCCGCCGCCTCCCCATAAACCCAAGGACGGCCGCAAGTGCGGCGTCTGCGCCTGGTTCGAGCCCAGCAAAAAAATGGGTTTTATTCGACAGGACGAGGGCGGCGACATTTTTGTTCATGCTTCCGACTTGAGAGATGGTGTGAGTATCGAGGAGGGTGATAGGGTGGAGTACGCCGTGGCCCAGTTCAAGGACCGGAACAAGGCGATCGACGTCGTGCCCATCTCGCAGATCGTCTCCACGACTCCGGAGGAGGATGCCAGTGATGGGACGCAGGAGGAGGAGGTGCCCGTGTTTGATCCTACGGACTTTCCCTCGCTCGGCGGCGCGGCGCGGCCCGCGGCGCCGGCGGCCTGGGGCGCCTCCGCGGTGCCGTCGTCTCTGGTGACTCCGCCCGTCGTCGCGCCCGCGCCCTTGGTCACCAAGAGGCCAGCGCCGCCGCCGTCGCCGCCGCGGCCCGCTCCCACTAATTCAGGTGATGGCGAAAAAAAAGACCAGGGCATTTCACAAAAGCGCAAGACGGGCGTCTGCCTCTGGTACATCCTTAAAAAAAGGCACGGCTTCATCAAGCCCGACGAGGGCGGCGCCTCGGACATCTTTGTGCACGCGTCGGACTTGCGGGACGGCGCGATCGAGGAGGGCGACCGCGTCGAGTACGCGGTGGCCAAGTTCAAGGACCGCGTCAAGGCCGTCGACGTGACGGTTCTATCGCCGGCGCCCGCCGCCGCCGCCTGATTCTCGAAAAATGTGACCCGCACGCCGTGCGAAAGAACGACGAACGAACGACTAGTAGCTAGGAACCTCCCCCCGCCTCCGCCCCCTGATCCCTCCCCCGTTAACCTTTTTTGTGGTCTATCTAGCGTCTCTCTTTCGTGGCCTCGGCCACTGCCTCGGTTTAGTCGATGTTACGGTGCTAGGACTGCCTCGGTCCTTGACGGCCGCGGCCGCCCGCGGTGTGTTTTTTTTTTTTTTTGGTTCTCCGCCCTGTCTGGTCTGCGACAGACGCCTTCTTCTACTGACTCCTGTGTCTTTCGCTCGGAGGCGTCGGGGCGGGAAGGATGCGGCTCAGGCGCAGGTCGACGAGTCGACTCTGCGACTTGCGGCCAAGCGCGCGCGCGACGCGACCAGTGCGCATCTGACACGCCGGACGCTCGTTCGTCCTTGCGCAATAGCGGCGCGCCATTCGCTGCACCGCAGCAGGGAGAACTGGCAAGGCTATATTAGCACAGGACCCAGCCTCTCAATAGCGGCGCCGCGACGCCGCCGCAGCGCCGTGCCTGAGCAATACCGCACGTGCGCCTGACCGACCAAACACGAACATGTCCCTCTATGACCGCCAGAGGTCGTCAGTCGTCGCCCTCAAGGGCCAGGGCGCGCCCGACCACATCTCGCGGACGCCGGGGCAAGAGGTCGCGCAGATCGAGGCCGAGCTGCGGACGCTCGGGGTGCGAAAGGGCCACAAGTGCCCCTTCTGCCGGCTGCCCGTGCCGGACAAGCTGCGGTGGAAGACGCAGGGCGGCGGCAAGGACTGCCCGCTCATGTACCGGGGCAACTGCCCGAACGCCAAGCCCAGGGCGAACGCGTTGGGCCGGCGCCTGCGGACTCTTCGGGAGGCCGCAGAGGCCGAGGCAGTCGCCGACAACCTCGTGAGCGCTTACCGAGGCGTCGCCGAGGCCGAGGTCCAAGACGAGGCCGAGATCGTCTGGAGCGCGCCGGCGGACGCGGAGGACGACGAGGAACCGGCGGCGCGGAAGAAGCGCTGCGCCTGCGTCAAGGACGACGGCACGCGCTGCCGCGAGCTTGTGCTCGGCGCCGACGACTGGGACGCGTCCATGGGCGACTGGGACCCGGAGCGCTACTGCTCGCAGGACTGCGCGCGGGCCGAGGAGCGACGCGCGGCGCGGATCCTCGCGGAGCGCGCGCCGGCGCCCGCGCCGTCGACGAAGCCGAAGCGGCCGCTCCAGCGGTCGCACGACGGCGGCCTCGCGGGCATGATCGCGGCCTGCGCGAAGGCCCCCGAGGAGGCGGCGGCGGAGGAGACGTCCGAGGACGAGGACGAGGACGAGGACGACGACGAGTCCTCCGTCGACGACGACGCGGCGGTGGCGCCGCCGGCGCCGGGCCGCGTCGTCGGGAGAGTGCGCAAGTGGGACGGTCACAAGGGCTGGATTCGCGTCGACGGCGCGCAGCGGCAGAAGGACGCGCCCGACGGCCGGGGCAACCAGGAGGCCTTCCTCGAGCGGAAGCAAGTACGCGGCGGCGTCGCGCTCCGGGACGGCGACCGCGTCGAGTTCACGCTCACGAAGGCGGCCCGGTTCAAGAACTTCACGGCCGTCGACGTCGCCCCCGCGGCGGCGGCCGCGGCGGCGGCCGCGCCGGCGAGGGCGTCGGGCGACGCGTTCGTCGACGCACTCTATGCCTACATCGTCGGCCAGGGCAAAACGCGCATCGAGGGCGGCGCCCTGAGCCTCTTCTGGGAGGCGCACCCCTCTGTGCCGCGGCCGAAGCGGACGGCCGCGCACATCAAGGCGCACGGCGGTGGTTTGCTACGCTTCGTCGAGGACCAGGGGGGGCACAACCACATCGAGATCGTCGGCGAGGGCGCGTCGGCGCCGGCGCCGGCGCCGCGGGCGCCGCCGGGCTCGCGCGCGGCCGGCACGGTCGCGTGGTGGAAGGGGCCGCGCGGCGCCGGCCACGGCTTCATCATCCGCGAGACGGGCCAGGAGGACCTCTTCGTCCACGAGAGCGGCCTCGGGGCGGGCCTCGCGGGCCTGCGGACGGGCGACCGCGTGACGTTCCGCGTCGGCCGCGCCCCGAACGGCCGCGACACGGCGCTGGACGTGGCGCGGACGGCCGCGGCGCCGGCGGCGGTGGCGGCGGCGGTGGCGGCGCGGCCGAACCCGCCGGCGCGCGCGGCCGAGCCCACGGCCGGCGCGACGCACGCCAGCCACCGCGCCACGCAGCACGAGGTCGAGGCGGTCGCAGCTAGAGTTGCGGCGGGTCTCTTCGCCGCCGACGGGCCCCTTCCGATCAACCAGTTCGCCGCACGCTTCAAGCGGCGGCTGCGCGAGAACGAGCGGCGCCTCGACGCGGACTCGCAGCAGCGGGCCTGGGCCTACGCGGAGTCGACGCTCGTCACGCTGGACCGCTCGCGTCGAGTGGTCGGAGTGAGGGATGACGCGGGCGCGGCGGCCGAGGCGCGCGCGCGCCAGCGGGGCCGCGAGCGGCGCGCCTACTACGGGACCGGCGGCGGCCTGTCGGAGGACCAGCTCCTCGCGCGGGCGCTCGAGGCGTCGCGCGCCGAGAACTACGCGCCGCACGTGCAGGGGCCGTCGCCGCTCGACGCGGCCGGCGAGGATGAGGCTCTCATGCGCGCGCTGGAGGCGTCGCGCCAGTCGTACGAGCGCGAGCAGCGCGCGCAGCCGGCCTACGCGCAGCCGACTTATGCGCCGCCGCCCAAGGCCGAGAGCGTCCCGCCGACGTACTCCTCGTCCTTCTTCTCCGCGCCGCCGCCGATGCCGCCGCCGCCGCCCGCGCCGCCGGTGCACAGCGGCGGGTCGTCGGCGTCGGAGTTCGAGGCCCGCATCGTCTCGGCCGGTTTGGCCCGGATCCTTCCCGACCTCAAGAAGGAGGAGATCTGCGACCTCGACACGCTCTCCTCCTTAGAAGAGGACGACCTGAAGGAGCTCGGGCTGGCGGTCGGGGCGCGCGTGAAGCTCATGCGCCTCATCAGAGAGCTGTCTGCGTAAGTTATATGATGTTAGTTTATCGGGTACGGGTACGGGTTTCTTACGTCGCGCCCCCTGAGAGAAAGTACCTTGCGGTCCCTCCTAGGCGCTCCCGCTCCCCTAGCGTCCTGTAAGACACTAGGAGCCAGCATGAAAAAAAGCAGGACAAGTCAACATAGCTCTAACAACGCTCTACTAAGGACTGCGTAATAAGTGGACACCGCTATACCAGGGCGCAGTAAACTTGCACACAACGCAACAGCCCGCGAGAGTGGTTGAAAGGCCCAAGACCCAAAAAGACCCAAAAGTGTGCTGCCAAGCCGCCGCGCGCCCGTAGGACTGCTACACGCGACGCAAAAATGAAGACCGAGCTGCCCATGACGATGCTCGGCATCGAGGCCAGCAAGGGCGGCCGCGGCGACAAGGAGCCCATCTACAAGGTCAAGGCGAGCTTTTGTCGGGGCTACGCGCTCTGCTTGCTCATATCAATCATGCTCGCCGGCGCGTTGTTTTTTTATGAAGATCCCGACGACGCGAACCGCTTCCTCACGGCCTCGGCCGTGCGCGCGCGGCGGGCGGCGCAGCATTTGGGACATTTCCGGGTCACGCGGCTGGGCCAGGAGCTCGAGCGGCATTTGGAACATGATATGGCGGAAAGGGAGTGGGCCTTGTTAGCGAGGGCGCGGCTGACGCGCCTCGAGCAGGGCTGGCGGGACGAGGTGAGCCATGCGGCGGCGAAGGCCGGTGATAGTACTGATGACGACAAGTGCGCGGGCGTCGCCGATGCTGTCCGCGACGACCTCCTGAAAGCCTCGGACCGCATGTGGTCCGAGCTGCGGCAGACCTTGTCTTTATTGGATGCGCTTGTAGATAGGGGCGGCAAGGCCGAGGACCAGCACGACGCCGTCCATCGGGAAGTTGCGGAAGAATTGCGGCGCGACGCCGAGGAGCGGTCACAATTCTCAAAGGACGCGGAAAAACACGGGGAAGACGCCAGGTACGCCGATCTAGATGATGCGGCGCGGACGGAGCTCTTGGACGCGGACGCGTGGCGTCGCGACCTCGTGGACCGCTTCTTGCAGAACTACGATTCATTTAAGGAGGAGAACCCTTCATTAACACTCACGACGCCGTCGCCGCTCACGGACACACTAGACAAGCTCGAGGCGGCTTTGGAAGGAGACGCGGGCGCTGCCACCACGCTCGGCTGGCGCGACGCGGAAAAAAAACTCGCGGCGCTCGCTCCAAAGCTCGCGGCCGCCGGCGCGCCGGCCTACGAGCCGAACGCGCCGTCGACGGACGACGCTTTGGATTATGTCCAGGCGCACAACGTGCTGGCTTACCTCAACGAGGTCTCCTGGCGGGCAAAGCTGACCGCGTCGCGCGCCGAACTGGACGAAGCGCGGCGCGCCTACGAGGGCAAGGAGCTGACGCCGATGGCCTTCGTCGAGACGCTCGAGGAGCTCGAGGGCCGCGGCGCCTTCCCGTCCGACTGGCTCTACTCGTCGGGCGTCGACGACCTCGCGTTCGCGGATAATGTGGAGACATAATAGATCTTTTAGTGCCTTCCCTTCCGCCGCTTACCGAATTTCTTTTGCTTCTTCGCCCGACTCTTCGCGGCGCGCTTGTCCTTCTTCATGCGCGCGTCCACGGACACGACGCGCGAGCCCTTGGTGGCGCCCTTGGGCGCCGACGTGGCCTTGCGCACGCCGCTCTTCGACTTCGACGCGACCACATACACCTTGTCGGGCCGCTTCTGTTTGGAAGCTCGAGCCATGGCTCTTTCAACTTCCTTCAATTTCCGCCCTGCGCTCATGTCCGGGTCGTTGGCCACGGCCTCGGCGCGCTTCTTCGCGGCCTTGAGGCGAGCTTCGGCCCTCGTTCGTTTCCTAGCGCGCGCTTCCGCCACTTTCTTGATCGGTTTAGCAGCTAAAGATTGAAATCTAGCCTTCATCTCCGCTAATAACTCGGGCTTGATGGGCACTTGCGGCCGGTAGTGCCTTTTTTCATCATCAACGAACCAAGCGGGCAGGTCCCGCGGGTCGTTCCAGGCGAAGCGATTGTAGGACGCGTCGACGAGCTTCTTGGCTTTCGAGCGTCGCAACATCATCGACGCCAACGCCAAAGTTTCCGCTTTATCATCGTCGTCCTCGCTATCACTGATATAGGTCTTGAGCTGCTGTTCTCGTCTCGCGAAGGGATCCTCTTCCACAATCTCAAAGCCCTCCTCATCCTTTGACACTTGACCGACGCCGGCCTTGATCAGTTTTCGAGCTTCAGTCTCCTTCTCGCTCCGAGGCTCCTCTACTGTTGAGGTAACAATATCGAGCTGCTCCTCGACATCACCGCGCCGTAAGTCGCGCCGTTCCTTCCGTTGCTTCGCCTTCAAGCGCTTCTCGCGCCGCACCTCCTTCTCGGTGCGGGGCATCTCGTCAAACAATGGGTTCGCGAACCAACGTTTCGAGGACGCCTCTGCCGCCGCATCGACGTCGTCGTCATCCGACGAGCTGTCATGATTGAGGGTCGAGGCGTACTGCTCGACGTCCCCATCGATCAATTCCACGTCATCTTGGACGATGCGAGCCGCGACCGCATCTCTATATTTTTTTGCGCGTTTTTGCTTCTCTACCCGAGGCGCGCCCGTCTTCTCGGCTCGTCGGTCGGCGTAGGCTTCGTAGGCGCTATCCAACTGGTCCTCGATGGCCTCCAATCGGTCTGGTGCTGAAGCGTACTCCTCGTAGTTGGCAGCGTTTTTGGCACCGAGCTCGCCCTTCGACGGCCTCACGTTAACGACGGACTCGTCGTCGGACTCAGGTGCTACTTCGCGTAAAGCGTCAACACCACCAAGCTTATTCGCTTCCGAGAACGAAAACACTTGTTCGCGCGTGGCATCATCAACATTGCTCTCCTCGACGATGCCCGCACCCCTTCTCAACCGCGCCTTCTGCGCTGCTTTAGCTCTACGTTTCTTCTCCCTTCGAGCGTCGCGCTGCACGAGTTCTTTTTGGTGTTGAATCTGCCGCTGGACCTCGGCTTCCTCGGCGTCCGAGTCCATTGATTCATCCTCTTCCGACCTGTGTGGAATTCAACCGGTGCGTCGGGTGCGACCGAATCGAGCGTCGCGTCGATGGCGTGCAGGTCATGGTTCAGCCGTGGTGGATTTATGCACTGCTTCTGACGACGAGGATGCTGCCGATTCATCATCCGACGACTCAACGAGCCCTTCTTTCAGTAATTTATCGCGCCACTTGAGCAGCGACCGGAAGTCGCCCTTGGACAATACACGTAAGTCCTCGCCACAGGCCCTTACCTCTTGATCCGTTAGCACATGATTCCCGATCGCGTCGTCCTCAAAAATTATTTTGGACCGTTCGGCCAAGATCTGGGTCGGATCTTTCGAGAGCAGAAACTCGCGCGCACTCATGCTTGGTTGAGCTAACAACCCAGTGTCGTTGTCGGCATAACCGTCGCGATGTCTCCTTTTTTTGCCAGCTTGGGGGTGCAACACGGCCAACGGCTTCTGCAATGATTCGCCGTTGATGTCCATAAAAACGTGTTTTGGGTCTAGGAGTCGAGGGTCGACCTTATGTGGCGCCAGATACCCCGTACACACCACGAAGATCTCGGCGGATTGAGCTCTCGAACTAGGTGGCTTGTGCGCCCTTACGCGATCAAAGAGCCTTCCAAAACACCAGACCAATGAGTTGTAATCTTGGCCGCGATAGACCTTCGTCACGAAAGAGCCACCCCTCCTCAAGCCACAAGATAAACCACACTTCAGCGCCAGCAAGGAAATCTCGTTCTGGACGAAGGCGTCCTTCGTGTAGGTGGCGCCCACGTTCGGCGCGCCATCACATAGGACGACGTCGACATACCTGCCCGCCCGACCTTCCTCGTCGTCCTGCCGCTGCATCGACTCCTTCGCTTCCTTCCTCACTATCGCATGGGTCCGATCCAAGGTAATGTCTCCCACAATCGTCCGCACGTTGGGGATAGGTCTAATAGGTAAGAGGTCCACAGCTATCACGGCACAGCCGGCCCCCGCTTCCTTGGCGGCTACTTGACTCCAGCCGCCGGGTGCCGCGCACAGATCCAGCACCACGCGCGTCTGTTTCGATATCAAATTGAACTCCTTGTTGATGTGCGACAGCTTGAACGCGGCTCTCGAGCGGTAGCCCTGCTCCTTCGCTAAGACGTACCACTTGTCCGTGCGGTCGACGCGCTTTTGCTTCTTTTGGTTGAAGGGCATATCTATTGGTGGTCCTGCCGCGGGCGCGTCGTCGTGCAGTGCTGCTGCTATGTGCTGCAGGCTGTGTATGTGTGCGCACTGCTTTTGTTGGACTCAACGCTCGATGCGGCGGCCTGGCAGCGATCGATTACAGCGGTGAAAGGCCCTCTTGCTTCCAGGTATGCTCGACGACGGCTGTATGCGGCCACCAATAAAGCTGCTGTCGCCCGCAGAGCCTCGACCCGAGAGGCCGAATCGGTGCCGAAAATCGGAGGAGGTGTGCCGCGACGTGTCCTCTGCCCCCCAAGGAGAGACCTTGGCCGAGGACGGCTGGCTGAAATGGCTCGAAGCAGCGCTGGACTGGGCGAGGGGCACTGAAGGCAAACAGCCTGCGGCGCGGTATAATCGTGCAACATATAAGCGCTGTCGAACCACTCCCAAGCGTCGCGCGCGGCGTTCAATTGATTGACATTGACCAATGAAGCTACTATTGCTGCTGTCCTACACATGCCATGCCCTGGTGCTACCGCCGCGGCGCCTCGCGGTCGGACGACCGCTTGCGCCGCGCTTCGCCCCACCAAACAAGGTGGCCATCCCCCTCGAGGGCACCTACGCCGTCGCGAACGAGCAGAAGGAGGTGCCGTTCCCGCACACGAAGCTCGGCATCGGATTAATTGTGACCGCTTTGGTGCTGCAGTCCGCGGGCGCGTCGCTTTTGGCAAGACGCGTCGCGCTGCGCCATTCCTATGATGGTGCCGTGGCGGGCCTCCTGCAGGAAGCTGTGAAAGTTCCAATCGGCCTGGCGTGGCTCGTTTTCGTGGCGGGCGACGCGCCGCTCCGGGAGCGACTTGGTAGATTCGCGAGAGCTTATACCGAAGCCCCAAAACATGTCCCGCAGCTCGCCGTGCCGGCGGGGTGCTTCGCGGCGCAGAACGTGCTCTTCTACTACGCGCACGCGCGGCTGTCCGCGACGGTCTACTTATCGTTATCACAATCCAAAACGCTCTTCACGGCGCTCTTCTCCGTACCATTGTTAGGTAGAAGACTATCAAAGACGCAGTGGGCGTCGCAACCCTTACTCATGGCCGGCTGCGTGCTGGTCCTCATGCAGAGCATGGCCTCGTCATCAGCATCAAAAGCAGGCGCCGCGGCCGTCGCCGCCGGCGCGGCCGCTTGTTTAGCATCTGGCCTCTTATCGGGCTTCGCGAACGTGTTTTTTGAGAAAATCCTCAAGAAGCGCGCGCAAAAAACGGACGAGGGCTTCTGGGCGCGGCAACTGCAGCTCAGTTTGGTCACGTTCCTGTTCGTCCTGCCCTGCGCGCCGCGGAACTGGGCCGCGCAAGCGATGAAGTTGCCTCCACAAGTATGGGCTGTGGTATTTCTCAAGGCGCTCGGGGGCTTGCTCATCGGCGCGACCATCAAATACGCGTCGGCGATCTCCAAGAACTTCGCCTCGGCGTGCGCCATCGTGTTGACGGCGGCGCTGAGTCGCGAGGCGCGAATATCAACGACGTTCCGGAGCGGCATCCTGGCCGTCGTCGCGAGCATGGTCATGTTCCAGGCGTGTCCTCCGAAGAAACTATCCGAGTCGTCCGTTCCTTAAATAGTCTGTGTCTTATTCTCTCTCGCGTCGCGTCGACGGCGTCGCCGCGTGCCGCCTGAGCGGGGCGCGCGGTTTGTTTTGGCTTTCGTCCGAGGGCCCGGGCGAGCCTTCCGCACGCAGTCCCGGGAGCAGTCGCGGAACGTCGTGCGGGGTGCTCTTGGTAGCGCCGAGAGAGCGCGCTGCCCCACAGCGGCAAAAGGGCTGCCCGCGCGAGCCGGGCTGCGATCTGGGGCACGCAGCGGTGCGCACGGCGCCGGCCTCATAGCAGACGGCGCAGCTGTCGAACCGCTGCACCCAGTGGGGACACACAACAGACAAGCAAGCATGCCCCTCCAGGCCGACTTGGATGGGGACGGCATCGTCACGGCCGACGAGATGGCGCTGGCCTTGAAGCTAGACCACGAGGGCGACGGCGTCATCGACGTCGATCTCGATCTCGATGGCGACGGCATCGTGACGGCGGCCGAAATGAAGCTCGCGCTCAAGGCCGACAAGGACGGCGACGGCCTCATCACAACTGAGGAACTGCTGAAAGCGAGGGACGCGCCCGCCACACCGGCGGACCGGCGTCACGCCGCCCTCCTGGCCGCCCGGGTCGCGTCGTCGCTGAAGAGTACCGAGGCTGAAGAGCAGTCATGGGCCGTGGATGACGTAGCGGAGCCTCTGGCATCCTTATTCTTTAAAAAACGAGACCGCCAACTGCTCGTCTCGCTGCAGCAGCGCGAGGAACGACGAAGGCGGGCCGAGGAGCTCGCGCGCGCCGCGGCCAAGATCATGGAGGACGAGGCCGCGGCGGCACGACAGCAGCGCGAGGCCGCGATGACGTCTGCTGAAAGACTGATGCGCGGCGGCAAGAAGAAGAAGAAGAAGACGTCTATCCGTCGGAAGTCCTCCTCTCGAAAAAAGAAGGGCAGCCCGCCGCGGCCGCCGCCCATCGAGACATCCATACAGCCAGTACAGAAGAAGCTCCCTTCGCCACTGGCACGAGATAGAGCTAGAAAGGCGAAGACCTGGGGCAAGGCCGCGACCACTCTGTTAGAACGCTTCGACTCCGACGTATTGATGGTCGAAGATGAATATGGCGAATTACGACTCACGCCGGAGATGCGTGTCAAAGTCGACGAATTATTTGTCGAGATCGGGGGCGGCCCGGACATCGACGCGAAGTCCTTTCGCGGGGCGTTGGTGCATCTCGGGATCGTCGTGTCGGATGGCGAGGCTGCCTCAATGTTCGAAGCGGCCGATAGCGATGGCGGCGGCACTTTGGATCGCGATGAATTTGCCGATACCATTGCAGGCGTCCTGGCGCCCTTGGTGGAGTTGCGACGCGAGTCGGTGCAGCCTTCCATTGTCCTGCCGGAAATGTCCTCGATATTATCCCTACAATCCTTACAAACAGATATATTACAAGAAGTGTTAGACCGAGATGACAGCGTCGCGCAGTTCGTGCACCATGCGTCGGAGGAGTTCCGACGGGTCGAGAGTGAGAGGCAGGCCGAGTTGTTCGACAAGTTCAAATGGAAGCGGCCGCCGACGCCCGCGCCCGTGCCGGCACCCGTCGTCGTCGAGGAGGCGCCTCCCCCTAAACGGCAAGAAAAAAAGAAGCCCGCGCCTCGACAAAAAAATGACAAGAAGCCGAAGAAGCGTCCGAGGCGGAGCCCCTGGCACCTCTACGAGAAGCTGAGGCCCGTGTTACGGCCCCACGCTTCAGATGAGTTGGGTAAGGCGTACATGGAGCATCATACCCATCTAGATGCCGAGCTGCGCCTGATCCAGGATGAATTGCGATCGAGGCTCGCCCCGGCCACCGAGGACGAGTGGCGCACGGCGTCGGGCTTCCACAACACCGGCGCCGACTTAGCGGCCCTCGGCAAAAAAGCGTCAAAATGGTCCCAGCGCTTCCGGGGCATGGGTTCACTGAGGAGGAACGAGGACGGGACCGTGTCGTCGCATGCCAAGGCCGAGGCCGCCGCGGGCATCGTGAGGGAGCGCTTCCCGTTGCGGCAGGCCTTTTCTCCCAGAAGGTTAGTCCAATCTTCTGAAAGAGATGCATGTTTCCGCAAGTTTAGCTCCATAAATTGCGAGGAACCCTTCACGCGGAACGGGCGCGAGGCTCGGTTGTTGCGACGGTGTGGGAGAATAGACGACCTCGAGAAGGCCCTCCAGGGCTTTGATATCGTCTACCGAGGGCAATTGTCGTCGGTCAAACTCGCTGAAGCTTTAAGAGAAGTCCTGAAGGATGTAGATGACGAGCCGGATCCCTTCTACGACGACATCGAGGGCATACATTTCAAACTCGAGGACGTCGACACAGAAACTGTGGACGGCATCTGCAAGAAACTTAGCGGAGAAGACAAGCCGAAAACGCCATCACTCTACTGGATTTGTGAATGCGGCATGGCGCGCAATTTACAAAACCAAGAAACATGTAGCAAGTGCCACGCGCCGCGGCACTCGCCGCTTTCGGACTTTGTCGACTTAGTACAAAGTACTAAGGCGTTCTACGCCGTGCAACCCCTGAAACAAGCTTTAGATAATGCGCTGCTCGTGCCCATGGACCGCCCGGGGCCCTTGTGCTGGGCGAACCTCACGAGACCCGGCGACGGCCTCTCGCAAAACCCGGGCCCGAAGAACACGTGGCGTAGTAGTGGCAAGAAGAAGAAGAAGCGGCGACGACGGCGATCGAAAGAAAAACTGCCCAAACGACGAGAATTCACATTAGGCGATGAATCGGCGATGAAGCTGCGCGGCGAGTTTTCCGTGGACGGCGCCGATAGTCTGGAGAACCGCATGATGGCCATGGGGCCGGTGGCCTCCGTGGCGGACATGTCGGGGGCGCTGTCGCCCCTGACTCCCTAAGAACTATGCTAAAAATACTAGGCGGTCACGGTGAGGTGCCCAGGAGCACGGCAGTGCTTTGCACTGATTCCCTGCGTGCCAGACCCCGTGGTACTGAAATACGGAGAGGGGTTGTGCTCATACGCGTTCTTACTAAAAGGGTGCTAGCCTGAGGATAGGAATAGGGGTATTTTTCTAGCAAACTCCTTAGGCAGTAGCTTCGTCCTTCTTCAACTCGATCTTCTCCTCGGGCGCGCTCATGGGCGCGTCGTGGGCTTCTTCCCCCGCAGCGACCGCCGAGGCCTTCTTGAGGTTCGCGGCGAAGTCCTCGTTCTTCGGGGCCAGAGTGGCCGCGGCAGTGAAGGCACTGATCGCTTTCTCATAATCAAAGGTCTGGTAGTAGGCAGCACCCAACGAATTCGCAATGTTCGCGTTCTCGGGGTTCGACTCGCGCAGCCGCAGTAATGGCGCGAGCGCGTCGTCCCACTTGCCGGCTTGGCCCAGCCGTTGCGCGTGGAGGTAGACGGTCTCCCCATCAGTAGGATTCAGCTGCTCCAATACACTGCTAAATGCGGCAGCTCTCAATGGTAAACGCTGCGCCGCCGCGATGTCGGACATCAATGCGATGGCGCCCAGCGACACCTGCACCGCTTCTAACAAACACGCCTCGGCCTGGGGGATGTTCTTCTGCAGGATGAGCAGCTGCGCGACCGCGTATCGGTCGTCGTAGCCGCCGCCTCTTACTGGACATACAATGGGGGCAGGCTTCTCGTCGGCCTCAGCCGGGGCAGCCTGGTCCTGGGCCGCCGCGGCGGCGGCGACGAGCGCCAAGGCGATGCGGCGTATTACCGCCATCGATGCTCGTTTGCAAGGCTGCCGCTTGTCAATTGGTGCACAATGAAAAGGCTGCCACGCGGCGTGCGAAGCGGCACTTTGGAGGCCCATGAAAATGGGCTTTGTGGGTGGCCCTAACCAGCGGTGAAAGGTCCGCCCCCCACGCTTCTCGCGCGACGGGGTAGTCGTGTAACTATACCTCGAAACGCTAGTGTGTTTGAGGCACGCTAGGATTCAAGCTTTTCAAGCCGCAGCTTTGGAAATTCGCCATTGCTGAGCAGCGCTGCCGAAGGAGCATTCATTGCGCTGCGCTGCCGAAGTAATCATCGAAGGGGTTCGCTTTACGGCGGCATCCCTTGCGCGCAACCAGCTGCTGCTGGTGACAAGCGTGCGAGCGCTTCAGCTGCCGCGGGCGCGAGCGCAAGCTTCAGGCTGCCGCGGGCACCGCGGCGAACTATGCGCGTCGTAGCGGCGCTGACACTACTGCGCTGCGCCGGCGCGCTGGTAGCGCCGCGCCCGCGCGTGACCATGTCCACCATCCTCCACTCGAGCCGCGACGGCTCACAACCAATCGGCACGAAGCGCCAATTAATAAGAGCGAAGAGTCAAGAAATAGGCAAGACCCTGCTCCAAAAGGCGAAGGAGCGGCGGCCGTCTCTGGTAAGAGGCGTGCGCCGCGCGGTGAGCGACTTTCGAGATGTGACGAACGAGGTCGTCGACTACACGATCGCGAGCGCGCAACTGTCGCGCCAGAATCTATTAGCGTGGGCCCAGGCCTTCGGGGCGCTAGCTGCTTTCGCTGCGGTCGGGGCCGCGACGGCGTCGGGGTCCGCGGCGGCTTTTCCGGAGCTGGTGGGCCGGTTTGGGGCCGCGCGCGCGCTCTCGGCACGCGCGACCATGGCCATTTTCGCCTTGGGTTTCGGGATTGCCTTGCGGCAGAACAAGGCGTTGATCGGGAGGCAGGGGCTCGCGCCCTACCACAAGGTGCTCGAGCGAGTCGAGAGGAATAGGACGTCGACGTGGTCGCGAGTCGAAGCCGTGCCGTCCTTACTCTGGCTCTCCAAGAACAAAACGGACTCGGCATTAACAGTTGTATCAGCGTTGGGTTTGGCTCTTTCATTACCGTGTGCTTTGGGCGGCGCTCTGCACGGCGGCGGTCGACTCGCTCTCATAACATGCTACGCGTTATATGCATCGATATCAAATGTCGGCGGCCCCTTCTACGGCTATGGGTGGGAGTCGCAGCTGCTCGAGACGGCCGCTTTATGTGCCTTGCCCTCGCACCCGGAATGGGGCGGAGTATTGGCCTTGCGCTGGCTCGCCTTCAAAATTATGCTCGGGGCTGGATTAATCAAACTAAGAGCTCGAGGGCGAACGTCGGACGGCTGGCACGACCTCACGGCCATGACGACGTTCTTCGAGACGCAGCCGCTGCCCTCGCCCATGTCCCGCCGCTTGCACTTCGCTCCAAAAGGATTCCACCTGTTTGCTACGGCCTCCAATCACGTCATCGAGCTCTTCGCGCCATTGGGATTGTTGATCGGGTGTGTGTTGCGCATTTTGCCCTTTTCTGGACTGAGGAGTGTAGGAAGATCATTGGTCGTCTTCTACGGTCTCGTGCACGTGCTCTTCCAGGTGGCCTTGATCGGCAGCGGCAACCTGAGCTTCCTCAACTATTTAACAATAATACCTGCACTGGCGTGCTTCGACGACGCGGCGCTCATGTGGCTCTTAGGGATAGCGGCGCCGACGAACACGGGACCGGGCCTGCGGTGGATCTTGAACCTCCCGCTTGCTTTAGGATCGGTGGCCTTCATCGCCTGGCTGAACAAACCGGTATATGAAAATCTAGTAGGGCCCGCGCGGAAGGATAGTACGAGCAAACGGCAGGTGATGAACGGGAGCTTCGACCGCGTCGTCTCGATCCGGCGCCTCTGCGAGAAGCTGCGGATAGCGCCGCCATCGAGGCCGCTCAATTTGAGGAGTTTGCGCCTGGCGAACGCCTTCGGCGCGTTCGGCAGTGTCCAGCGGACGCGCGATTTATTGGTGGTGGAGGGGAGTAGGGGAGAGGCCGACGACTGGAATTGGCGCGAGTTCGACTTCCGGGGCCAGCGCGCGGACCTGAACGCGCGGCCCGTGGTCCTGGCGCCGTGGCACTGGCGCCTGGACTGGCAGCTCTGGATCGCGGCGTGCAAGGGCCCGAACGGGACGAATGATAGGTGGTTCCTCTCCTTGCTGCTCAAGCTCCTCGAGAACGACGCGGCGACGTCGTCGCTGTTGCATGCGAATCCGTTCCTTGATTCTGAACCGCCGACGCACGTGCGCGTGTCGCAGTACCGCTACGCTTTTGTGGCGCCGGACAACGGCACGGAGGCCGTCTGGACGCGCGAGCCGCGGCGCGTTTTGGTCCGGCCCGTCGGCGCGGAGGCGCTGCGCGAGGCGCTGCGGACGTAACAATTCACATACTAGTACATTACACGTGAGCGTCGGCCTCCTCGTTGGGTGTGCGGCTCGCGACTCCAGAACTGTAGAATCGTCGCGGCTGCGGGACCGGACGCCCGCCGAGGAAGGGAACCCTGGCCGTCGGCGGCCGCACCAGTCGGTTCGGGTTTGGGTTTTGGGTAAAGATCTTTCCGCGCGCTGGGTTCGTAGCCTTTGCGGGAGCAGGCGGCGACGCGGCGGCGGGAGTAGGCGGTCGCGGTGGCGCGGCCGCGGTCGCGGCGTTCGCGAGAGCAGGCGGTTGCGGCGACACCGTCGCGGGACGCGTCGCGTTCGGGTCCAGGGCGGCCAGCCGGCCGCGCGCGACCTCGAGGTCCTCTTGGAGCCGCGCGACCTCGAGTACGTCCGGGCCCTGGAGCAAGCGGAAGTCGCGCTGCGCCTTACTGAGCAATTGCTCGAGTGAGGTCACCGCCTGGCGCACAGCCGACAGGGAGGCGGCGGTGCGGATCACCTCGCCGGCGGCGACGCGGCCCTTCTCGAGCCCGGCCGCCTTGGACCACGGGATCCGGACGTCCGGGTCCCGCCGGGGCGTCTGGCACGGCTCGCACATGAATACGTTCCAGTAACCTGTGCGCAAATCAACCGGTGAGTCGGGTGCGGGTGATTTGATTTAGGCACCGCCGGTGGCCCTCGATGGCGCCGCCGCCCCCGTATTTCCGGGGATACGGACACGTAAACGAGCGCTTGTTCCACTGCTCGTGCGGCGCGGGCAGTCTTGGCAGAGGTATCTTATTGTAGACGTCGGCGCAGCGCGCATCCTGGTCCACAATTTCGAAGGCCTGGACGAACCACGACCGCGGCCGGCGACGTATGGACAACCGCGACGCGTAGAACTCGCCGTTCTGGTAGTTTCCGCCGCGGGGCTTGCGCGTTGCGTCCTTGACCGGCACGCCGAGCGCCGACGGCATGCCGCCCGAGAGAGGGACGCGCGTGGCCTCGCGCCGCGTGGTCCCGAAGTACGTCTGCGGCGCGACGCCACTCGCCGCCGTCCAATCCATCGTCCTCACGGCGGCTTCGTAGCCGCCGTGGACGTGGCCGTGGACGAAGAACGTGCCGTCCGCGAGGTTGTCGTAGGATCGCGCGATGTAGTGCAAATACGCCCCGGCCTCGTCCGTACTATAGGCCATGTTCGCCCGACCGCGCGGCCCCGTCGGGTAGCCGCGGCCCGGCTCGATGAGGGGCACCACTCGTACGTCGAGCGCCCGGAGCGCTCTGTCCACGCTCGAGTTCGCCGCCGCGCGCGAGTGTTTCAGTATGGCGCGGCGCACGTCGGTCGATGTGAGCGTCGTATTGGGACCGGTCACGTCGCAGTCCAGCGCCTGGGGCGCGTGTGTGTCCGATTGGTCGTGCGTATACCGGACCTCGTGGCCCCCGGCGCTCGCGTTGTAGACGGCGCACTTTTGATACAAGGTCAACCGCTTCCAAACCTATGCGGAAATCAAATCGTCGCGGCGCGTCACCGCTGAATCATGGCACAGGTCCAGACCTTCTGGGTGCCCGGGCTCCGCGTCATCAGGTCCGCCACCCAGTCGAAGCCGTCACCGCACCACGCGACGACGAAGGCGACGGAGCCCACGTCCGCGGGCGGGAACGCCGCGTCTGCATCGAGCGCCTCATCGTAGCTGAGGCACGACTTGCGTCCCCGCACGTCCATCCCCCAGCACGGCGCCTCGAGGTCCGTGCCGTTGACCGTCCGGTCCATCCGCTCGACCTCCTGCCGCCGCTTCGCGTCGAGGCGCCTCCGCAGGAGCGGTCGCTGCGACTCCTCCAACTCGTTCAGCACGAACCCGAACGTCGCCCTCCGGCCCTTGTGGTCCAGCAGCCGCCCGCGCGCCACGGCGACGGCCGTCTGCGCGGCGCCTCGGGCCTCCACCAGGATAAGGGGGAGGGCCCACCACGCCGTCGCCGCGTCGGTCGCGTGCGGTCTGTTCTGGATCAAATAGCAACGCGTCTGGTCGAGTTGGCAGAGATCCCGGGCCGCCGTCGAGGCGCAGGTGCCGGGATAAGGGCAGCAGCACGCCGGTCCGCTCGAGAAGCGCGTTCGCATCGCCGGGCACGCCGCGCGGCAGGCCTTCTGATGGGGCAAGGAGGGCAGCGCGTTCGAACACGCGGCGACTCTCCGTCTCGCGCCATCCACGGGTTGATTGCCGCACAGGGCAAAGCCCGGGCGGCCCCGGAGGAACGTGGCCATCGGCCCGTCCAGCGCGACGTCCGGGCCGTCGACGAGGTACAACTTGTTCCCGTGGAGCGTGAACTGATGGGGCGTGAAGTCCTTGATGAAATACCCGCCGTAGTCGACCACACTTCTGAATACTTCCAGGAGCGCCCGCGCCGCACCGAGTGGATCGCGCTTCGCGAAGGCGCGCCAGGCGTCCGACGCTATCGGCTGTCTCTTGCGGTCGACCCCCGTGATGCGCGCGCCGCAGTCGTCCACGACGATCGATAAGTCGCCGTTTTCTAGGAAAGCCCCGCGCAGCGTCGGGATGCCCGGCCGGCCCCGCAAGACTTCAAGGAAGTACATCTCCTCGACGAGGTGATGCCTCCGTTTGAGCGCCTCGCCGGCCGCGTGCAGCTCCTTGTAATTATGCCCGGCGAATGCAGAACTGTTCGACACGGGGCAGACCGCGACGACGACGACCTTCCTTGTCCCCAGGCGGCCATGGCGCACGCACTTCGATCGCCCCCGAGCGAGCTCCTTGCCGATCGACACGTCCGCTTTGGTTTTTACCTCCCAGCTCTGCGGCGGCGGTCCGCCCTTGTCGAGCCAAGCCTCGACCGCGCGCACGCGCGTCATGTCCTCGCCATTGATGACACCGGGCGTGCTCCTTGTGGGCGTGGAGGCTGCTCGTGCATTCGTGGCTGCTGCGGCTAGCGCCAGCAGCAGCATCGCTGCCCATCGGTGACGGTACGCCATTAGCACGCCATTTTAGCAGCTAAGGCGCCCCAGCCCACGGCTCGTGCGAGTGCAAATTTGCGCAGCTAGCGGCTGTAACTCACTAGCAAGCTCAATTCCATCGCGGTCTAAGAGACGCCACAGCTCGCCACAGATCGTCAAATAATTTGTGGGGCTGTCATCTTGAGCAGCGAGAAGCGCTGCAGCCTGCGGACGCCGCCGGCGCGACATCCAGCCTCACAGCATCCTCATCCATCAGCTAGCGCCCGTGCAGAAGAAATGAGTGCTGCCTTGACGGCAGCGTGCCTTCACATGGCCCACGCCCTCGCGCTGGGCCTCATGATGAGCGTCGGCTATCGCGTCAAGGTCCTGTGGCTGCCGCGTGACGACTTTAAGGCGCTCCTCGGCTCCAAATCGTTCAAAGTCGCGAGCGCGGTGCAGCTGAACGTCAACGAGTGGAGCCCGTACTTCGTCGCAGGCCTACTGTACTTGCACACACGGGGCGCCGGGTCGAATCTCGTGGCTTGGGGGTCTGTGTTTTCGTCTCTCGCATTCAGCGCCTCCAAGCTCGTCGTGTTCCACGGCCAGCCGGCTCCCGTCGCGTCCACGACTCGCTATCTCGCGCTCGCCGCGCTGATCGTCGAGGTCTACGGGACGCGCTGATAATGTCGAGCTGGGAGGACGCCGCCGACAACGACGATGCCTGGGAGGTCAACGAGCTACCTGCGGACACCGCGGCGCCAGCAGCACCACCAACTGACGACGGCGCCGACTGGACGTCGGCCGTGGCAGCGCCGGCGCCGGCGCCGGCGCCCGCAACTGTCGTCGTCGACGACAAGCCGCTGATCCTTGTGAACTTTACGAAGTTGTCAAAAGGCAGGATACACAACAAATTTGACCCCAACGCGTGCAACGACCCCGAGGCGAAGTCGGCGCTGGCGAAACGGATCGGCGAGGACTACGAGCGATACGCGTCCGACGCGGAGCTGATCGCGTCGGGAGACGTCCGCGCCTCCGGCACCTCGTGCTGGCGAGCGGCGCTCGCCGAGTTACGCAAGGAGCGGCCGGGCCAGTTCTTCGCACCCGTCTTCCCACCACCAAGTTAACGACATTTTACGATAGGACTAATCAGGCGGCGACGCCTCGAGGAACGCGACGCACACGGTCGTGTCGTCGACGACGCGCTCGTGCGCGAGCCACCGCGCCGTGGCCTCTCTGACAAGATGGTCGACGCAGGCGCGCGGCGACCCGCTTTGTGACGAGACCTCGGCGACGCGGGCCACGACCTCGGCGTTTGGCAGAAACTCCCAGAGCCCGTCTGTCGCGGCGACGAGGAAGCGGTCGTTTGGAGAAAGGCGTCGGACGCCGCAGTCCGGCTCCGACGACACGCCGACGGCGTGCGCGACCTGGTCGCCCACGCTCCGCGACATGGCGAGGCCCGGCACGTCCGCGTCGGGCAGCCAGACGCGCGGCGGCCCGATGATGCCATCGTCGTACTCGAGCGCGAAGACGCGGCCGCCGCAGCGCTCGATGCGGTCTTTTTCCTCGGGCGTTTCCGGTTTGTGGTCCGTGGTCAGCGGCTCCGCGCGGACCTGTGCGCAAATAAAGCAGTGTGTCGGGTGCAGCGCGCCACATAGAAACGCCACGAAACTAGGGTTGTGCACTGGCGCGGACGACGCCATCCCTCAAAACGCCTAAGGTGATGCGCGAGTCGCCGACGTTGCACCAGAAGACCTGGTTGCGCCGCACGGCGGCGAAGGCCACTGTGGTCCCGGAGAAGGCGCAGTCTATGCTGCTGTCGGCTAGTATTTCGCCTTCCAGTCGAGCCAACTCTTCCCGACACGCCCTTTCGATGTTCGTCGCCCAGAAGGGGTGCTTTGTCACGGCATCCAAGAATTTATCGGCAAACCTACGCGACACCTCCTCGCCGTACTCGCCGTGGCCGTCGAGCACGAGGATCGCTTGCGTGTCCGTGCGCTCATCTTTCAACACGCGTAGTGCATCCTGATTCCTCTTGCTCCGGTCGTAGGGCGCGTAGCCTCTCCTACTAACGCCGTACAAGCGAGAAACGGCGCCACCGCCCTCGCGGACGTCCGCGACGGGCCGGCCGTCGACGCTCTGCGGCGCGACGCGCGACGAGCGCCATTGCAGCAGCGCGGAGCCCTCGGTCCTCGCGTGCTTTTGCGGCCGCGTCGGCGCCTGCGTCACCGCGGCCGCGGCTGCGGCAGCTGGCAGGCAGCTCCGCAGCCTGGCTACCGCTGCCATGCGGGGCCGTTAGTGCTCTAATTTTCGATGCAGCGTCGACTGCGTGTGCGGGGCGATCGTCTTACGTACTAATTGTGACAGCTAACACCCCATACCAGTTATTTGCCAGGCTGTGAGACATGCCACAAGAGCATCACGCTACGATGATTTCGGGGTTGTGTCTATTTGTGCCGTAGTATTCCTCGAAGCACTATGCATGAGCAATGCAGGCCTGTGCACGGCTGAAGGCTCGAGTGGGGGTTTGTTTTTGTCTTGGGTCCCCTCGGCAGTTTGGACGCCGCGACGGCGCTTGGAGAGGTGGATTGAAGTCTCCCGAGGCCGATCACGGACGGGTCCGCCGTTTTGTGAGGACGGGCTTGCCCCAAGCTATTGATGCGAGCCGAGCAAAAAAGGCACCCATCTGCGCCTATACTTACTTGTTTTACGTTTTCAGCCTGCTGCGGTAGTTCTCCGTGATGCGTCCGAGCAGTGCGCGAAGCATCGCGGCGCCGCGTCGCGACTGTGGCGAGTTAGCTTGCAAGCCAAAGCTTGCGCTGCCAGCCGCTCGCGGAGCGACGGGCGTGGACGTGCCTGCGCATCCGGCACGTTGCGCACGGCCGCCACAGCGCGCGCGGCCTTGCTGCTCGATCGCAAGCCTCAATGCTCTCCGGGCGCGTTGGGTCGCGGAAGCCCGAAAGCAGCACGGAGCGCCACGCCGAGCCGAGCGAGAGGATCGCACGCCGAGCACACGCCGAAGCTGTGCTCACCCGCTCGCCGCCGCAGGTATCAAAAGACGACGATGAAGACCGTCGCGTGCGCGCTCCTCCTCGCCAGCGCGGCGGCGCTCGCGCCGACGCCGGCCAGGACGGCCGTTTCCAAGGCGGCGCCCAAGCCGGCGCTGCACTACCAGGTCGCCGCCGCCGCGACGGCGTTCGCGCCGCTCGCCGCGCTCGCGGGCGGCCAGTCCGAGGGCACGGGCCTCTCGCTCGGCATCGACGACCCGCGCGAGGGCACCGTCTTGTGGGTCATCGGCGGCTTCTTCTTCTTCACGTACTACAACTGGGCCAAGGAGCAGCCCGACTCGGACAGCGACTTCTTCGCGGAGTACGACGAGCGCCGCCTCTAGATTGTCAGT
This sequence comes from Pelagomonas calceolata, assembly GCA_918797485.1. Classification (NCBI taxonomy): domain Eukaryota; class Pelagophyceae; order Pelagomonadales; family Pelagomonadaceae; genus Pelagomonas; species Pelagomonas calceolata. The sequence goes on along the minus strand of CAKKNE010000003.1, from coordinate 1,709,427 downwards.
AACAACCCCTCCGCTATAAGGATTGTTGGTGCGTATATATGGCCCGGGCCCTAGAGCCCCCTCGCCGTCGTCGCCTCCGAGCGAACACTCGGGGCGACGGCGTACGGGGACCGGGGGCGCGGGGCGGGCGTGCGGTCAAGCAGGCCTACTAGCTCTAAGCAAGGCAAAGCGCGCACACGTAGGTCCGGACGGAGAAGAAACTACTAGTAGATGCCACTGCTCGTTACACCGGCGCGCGCCGGGGATTTGGGGGGAAAGGGGAAAAACGCGCGCCGCGCTAGAGCAGCTTCTGGATGGCCTCCGCGAGCGCCGTGGACACGTGCGGCACGGCCGTCCGCACCGTTAATCTGAAAGCGCCCGCCGCCTCGTTCATCTCCAAACGAATCAGACACCCTACCGAAATCTTCTCGCCGCCGGCGTTGACCGTGCCCGTGCGCAACGCCGTCGCGCCCGACAGAATCGAGCCGCCGCCGTCGTCGACGCCGTCGACGACCGCCACCCTCACGAGATCGGCCAAGCGCGGCTTCGCGAACGCCGCATTCGCCGAGCCCGCCGTCGCCGCGAAGGTCACCATGTGCTCCAAACCGGGTGCGCCGAGCGTCGCCCAGCGCTGCACGAAGACGTTCGGGCTGAGTTGGACCGGCTCTAAGAATTTCGTGAAGACGCACGGTAGTGCTAACCTCACTTCATAGGGCACACCTTGACTGCGGAAAGACACAACCAACGCCGCGACGGCGTCGAACGGCTTCATGCACTCCAACATGAGTAATTGCGCCGCGGCCTCGCCCGGTTGTAATGAGGTCGAAGAAGGCGCGCCGAACTCGTACCTCAGACCCGTTTCGCCCGCATCCAAGTCCGATCGCAGAGAATCGATGGGCGTGCTACATTTGTTGGCGACCCGAACCGTCACCCTGCCTTCCGACCCTCGATAGTCGTGCTCGATAGCCACCGCCACGTGAGGATCCTCGTACAACACGCCCTTCATCCTATTAGCACCCTCGGCAGCACCCACAGCCAAAGCGTCGAATTTCGCATCGCCCAGGGTCATCTCCTCGACGACATCCGAACGGACGGGAGCCGCACTTGCGGGAGGAAAGCCCGTCTCCATGGACAAGGCAGAAACGTCGTCCGCCAAGTGGTCCGTCGGCGGCTTCGGCGGGAGCGCACCGGGCGCGAATGGATCATTTACCTGGGAAGACGAGGGCGCGGACGGCACCGTAAAGAGGTCCAGTATCCCTTGCGTCGGTGAGGCCGGCTGCTTCTCCAGCAATTGGTCCTCCTGCGTGATCTTCGTCCCCGTCTGATCATCATCATCCTCGCCGCCGAGCGCGAGCATGTCGTCCTCGCCCAATAAGTTGTTCGTGGCCATCTCGCTAGCCCCCATGTTCAGCTCCTGGGAAGTACCACTGTTATCAGTACCTTCTAAATAAAGGTGCATGATGGACATGAACTTTTCGATGTAGAACTCGATAGCAGTAGCTAATTTCACGGCGTCCCGCGTCCGGAAGAGAAATTCGTGCCGGTCCTTCACATCAAAATCAGCCGACGTGAACACGCTGACCTGCAGGCCCGTCTTGCCGGAATGGTGGAGAATGGACCATTTAAAAAAGTCCGTGTAGCACCAGAAGAAACGCTCGACCAACTCGTCGGCGGCCGTCACGGCGCACACACTCACCCCTGACGCCGACACTTTCAGAGCGGTGGAGTACTCGTTCTTCACCAATTGCTGCGAAGGGTCGACGCGCGGCTTCACCGTGAAGACCAACTCATCATCGGGTACGATAGCCGTATCTTCGTCAATAGCTCTGGTCACGATCTGCAGCCAGCGCTGCATGCTCGCCTTGGATTCCGCACTCAAAGTCCACTCCCTTTCTATGGTACAGATGTCGAAGGAATTCGGGGGCACGTCGTCGTGGTTGCTCACTGGACGGACAAAAGTAACTTTACATAGGTCGATGATGCGCCGTTCCCGCTCCTCCTCGTGGTAGAGAGGCGACTTGGCGAAATCCGCGTAATAACACAAAAAGTGGCCCATGGCCGTGCGATATAGTACCGCGTACCTCTTGATCCACGACTTGGCCAACCCACCCTTCTTCAGCAGCCATCCTTGATGCACGACGACCGAATCCCAGTGCTTCCTGACGCGCTCGTTCTCCTGCCATCCTGTTGGTTTTTTTCCTTTCACCATGCTACCGATAATCGTCGACTTCCTCTTGGCGACACCACCATGAGCGGTACCGGAAGACCGCACTAACGTACCGACTTCGTCCGTGATCTCCAGGTCACCCACGGGCTTCGGTGGGGCTTTTATTTCACCATGTAACGTCGTGACCGTGACGATGTCCCGACCATGCGTCGACTGCGGCTTGGGAGGCTGCGGCGCGCGGTGCCGGTTCCAGAAGTGCTCGATGGCGTCCTTCAAGTGTAGCACATCTAGAACGATGAAGAACCAGGTGCCAGACCCCCGAAACGTGATCTCGACCCCACTATTCATCTCGCCCGCGTGGACCTTGTCATGCACGACCCAGCCTTGCACGTCGTCCCAGCCGTGCGACAGCTTGACCTGCTGCCCTTCGGCGTAGACTAATCCTGGTTGCTCGTGCGTGCCACAGCTCAGGGCCAATTTGGACTCAAATTCGTGGAGCTCGCCCTGCTGGTGCTCGGCCGCGGTGCCCTTCTGGTAGGCGTGTAACACCGTAAAGGTGTTGCCGCCCCTGTGGATGTGTTGGAGCGCATGGACGACTCGCTTCGAGCCGTTCGCTCGCGTCGGCGCGCCGGACCCGGTGTGTCGCGCGATCGCTAAGTCGCGCATCAATGCTAGGGGAGGTAGCTTGCCTTGCGGTCTGGTGGATAAATTCGCCCGTTTCCGTTGAAATGGTTTTGGCTTCGTCGGGCCGGCATACGTGCCACAATAAGCGAACGTAAGATTCAACTGTTGGCCGGAGCCTTGCCTCGACAGACCCCGAATTCTCAGCTTGGCCTCGTTTTCTAACTCCAAAGAATTGCCGACCTTGACCACGACGAAGGACTCCTCGCCGGCCGTGTTGGCGGTGATTTTGACCGAGGAACACGAGTGGTCCCATTCCAAGGTCTTGACGCCGGAGTACGGTATGGTCAATAACGTCTTCTGGTTCTCGACGAGCTGGACGGTGTCGAATTTCATCACGAGCTCAACGTACCGCCCGTCGCCCAACAATCGCTTGACCGCGGCCGGCACTTCTTTTCTATCAGTACAAGCTTCGACCATGCCCGCCGACTGGTCGATGAGGATCGCGTCATAGTTGTGGTCGAAGTGGCCGATGGACTGGGCCGCGGCGGCCTCGTCGCGCGCGGTCGACGTGCGGTTGCCCATGGTGTCTTAGCTGTCGTGACGGTCGGCTCACGCAGCGGTCGCGCAGCGGTCGGCTCACGCTGTCGCCTCGTGCGCGCGCGCGCCGGCGTCGATGCGCCTCGATGCGCTCCGCTGTTTAGGTGGTCTCCAGGCAGCCAAGCCCGGTTTCGCCAGCGGCGGCGCTGGGTGTGACCAGTGTGGCTGCGTAACAATACGCCACACGTAATAACCGTCACAATGCCGCAACTAACAGCAAATGCGACGCGCCTCGCGCCTCCTGATTTTTATTGGGGAGACTCGGGTTTTTTCCACCACCCGATGCGTCTCCGCGATCGCTTTGCCCCCGCGCAAGGAATCAAGCACGGCGTTGAAGGCTGGCACGTGCAGTCGCTGTCTGTAGAAACCCGATTTGCGAGGCCTACACACCTCGGCCTGGAGGCTCAAACGCGCACACGCGTGTGCCTCGTGTGCTTAGTGGTTATCGATTGCTGTCGTTTTTTGCAGCGCTCATCGCTGCACGCAGCTGTTCTTCCTGTCTCGCTGCTCCTGAGTGCAGCTCCAGCCACCTCGCTCCTGAGCAGCGCTACGAGTGCGCGGCGCAGCTTTTATTGGTGAAAAAAAATGAACGCCCAGCAAGCCATCGACGCCTTCGACGCGGCCTGCGAGCAGGACACGGCGCAACGCCTCGCGAACGCCGAGGCGCAGCGCTACGGCGAGGCGCCCGTGGTTTTACCGGAGAAGCCGAAGAACCCCTGGGATCAACCGGTAGGCAGCGGCGACGCGATCCAGCAGTGGCGCGACGCCTTCGTGTGTCTGAGGGTAGTAGGTAAAAACGTCTGGCATGACCTGCCGGCGCCGCCCTCGGCGGCGCGCGACGACTTCGCGGCCTTCGCGGCGGCGCCGACGCCGACGCCGCCCGCGGGCCGGCGCCCGCTGCCCGCAACGACGCGCCTGCCGCTAGACATGATGAATCCGCCGTCGAAGAGGACGCCCACGCTCTCTGGATCGTTTGGCGCGGTGCCTTCGAAGAGAAAACAATAATGTTGTATTAGTCCAAAACACAAATAAACTCAGTCCTCCCAGCCGCCCCGCGGCTCCTCGTAGAACAACGCCACGCCCGCGCTCCCGACGCAGCCGAGCGCGCCCAGGAGCAGGCCGTCGCCCGTCGCCCCTCTCAAAAAGAAGGGCGCCAGCGTCAGCGGCCAACTAACGAGCGCCGCGCTCACGACGTGGCGCGCGCGCGTCGCGGCCGCGGCGACGGCGCCCGGCCCGGCGAGCGCGAGGACCAAGGGCACGAGCGCGGCGCCGCGGCCGAGCGCCGTGAGCGCGAGCCACAATGTAGGAGCGAGGACCCAGGCCGCGCCCCGCACGAAATTGACGGCGGCCGTCACGTGGCGCCGCTCGTAGGACCCCGACGAAATAAGCGAGGGCAGCCGCCTCCCCTCCTTCCGGGGCACCCTCAAAAACAACAGCACGGGCGCGGCGCACAATACGACGCCCCAGCCCGCCGCGGCCCGGTGGCGTCTCAATGAAGACGCGTGCGCGGCCGCGGCGGCGTAGCTCGCGAACGCGGCGGCATCCGCGCCGGCGCCGGCCCGGCCGTCCTGGCGCGCGAAGGCGTCGCCGAGGCTCGACGCGTGCTGCGCGCGGAGGCGCCGCGCCGCGTAGGCCGCGGCCGCGGCGAAGAGGGGCAGCGCCGCGGCCGAGTAGTGCGTGAGGACCGTCGCGGCGAGCGCGCCCGCCGCCTGTGTGTCGAGTGTTGAGAAACCGGCATCGCCACGCCATCGAGCACGTGTCGCGTCGATGGCGTGGAGGTGGACCGTAAATTTGATTTCCACACAGGCCACGAACCGCGAGGACGACGGCGCGGTCCGGCCGCGCGGCCACGCGGTCCTCGAAGCGCGACGCGTCGCGGCGCGGCGGCTTTACCTGTGTGAAATCAAATTTTGGCGCCCCTCGAGGCGTGAAGTTTCCAGGCCATCGACGCGACATCATCGCCGTGACCGCTCGATAACCTAACTCACTGGTTGATTTCCACACAGCTCTCGACCGCAGCACCTAACAAAGCCAGGCTCGCCGCGAGGAACGCCGTCGCGAAGATTTTGGGAGCCTCGACCGCCGCCGCGAGCAACGCGCCGGCGACGTGCGCGCGCCCCGCGCTGTTCAGGGCGCCGGCGAGGCACACTAATCTAATTGTCGCCAGCAGCGTCGCGTCGGCGTGGGCCAGGTACAATGCGCCCGCGGCCGCGCCCGCGACGAGGCTCTCGCACGCCTTCCTTGGCAGGATTTGGTCCGGGGGCAGCCAGCACGCCGCGACGCGCGCCGAGAGGGCCCAGGCTGCTATTGATGCGGACTCGAAGAGCGCCGTGCCCTCCGCCGGGAGTCTTGTCAGGACCACGAGGGCGACCGCCGCGAGCCCTAGGGAAGCCAGGGCGCCGGCCATGCTCTTGTGGGCTCGACGGTCGTCGAAGACGGCTTCCGGCGTTGACGAGAGCAGCACGCCGGGCGCCGCGAGCAGCGCCATTATGAGACCGAGCGCCGGTCCCCGCGCGAAGTCTCCGAGGAGCGCGGCGCAGGCGTCGCCCGCGCCCAAACACAAAAGCAGGCCCGTCGCCTTGGCACTCGCGCCGTCGTCGAGCGCCCGGCGCCGCGCGAGGGCCCACGCGGCCTGGAGCATTACTGTCACAAACGTCAGCGCCGCGTCGGACGCCTGATAGCGCGCCCAGCAACTTCCAATCGCGTGGACACTGACGGCGACCGCGGCGGCGCGTCGAGTAGATTTAGACACCACGAAGGCGTCTTCGGTCATTCGCGCCTCGGGCCGCGCGAGGGCCCACGGCAGCGGCGCGAGCGCCGCGAGCGCCGCGAGGGGGCCCGCTTTATTGGAAGAGAAGAGCGCGGCGCCGCCGGCTGCGACCGCGGGCCACGCCGCCACGAGCTCCTTGTTGGAGGCGACGTCGACGGCGGCGAGCGCGAGCCAGGCAAACGCGGGGCCGACGACGAGGCGGCCCGCGGCCGCGGCCGCGACGATTTTCAAAGGCGCCCCCAGCGCGCGCGTCGCGGCGGCGGCGGCGGCCGCCGCCGCGGGCAGCCCGCTCACACTGAGAGAGGCCGGGAAGAGGCGCATTTCGGCGGCCACGAGCACCGCCGTCATTAATAAACGCTTGGCGCGCGCCGAGACGCGCGGCAGGGCGTCCACCGCCCACCAGGGCGTCGCTTCGACGGCGTTGCCCGCGGCCGCCGCGATTAACAACGCGACCGTCACCGGCGCGGCCGCGAGCAAAAGCCCCTCGGCGAGCGCGGCGCGCGGGGCCCAGGACGCGGCGCCGCCGAGCGCCGTCAGGGCCGGCGCCACGCACGCGATCGCGAGCAACGTCGGCGGCGCCGCGGGCGTGCAGGCGACGTCGTTGCGCGAGACGCCGCGCAGCGACTGCAGGTCCGCCTCGGCCACGACGGCGCCCTCGAAGCACGCGGGCGCGTCGACGGGCGGCCGCGGCTTCCGGCGGCGCCGGCGCCGCGGCCGCCGCCGTCCGCGCGCGCGCCGCGGCGGCGCGGCCTCCGCGGCGCCAAAGCTCGCGAGCGCGGCGCCGAGCGCGAGCGCCCAGTGCCGCGCGGCGTCGCCTCCATCACTTCGCGAAGCCAGAGCCGCGAAGAGTGCCGGCGCGGCGCCGGCGCAGAGCGCGAGCGCGAGGCGGCCGTGGCCGTGCGCGTCGGCCGGCGCGGCCGCGTCGTGGACCAGCGCCCACGCGGCGAACGCGACGCCCGCGCAGCCGAGGCAGTGCAGCGCGACCTCCGCCGCGGCCGCGCGCCCTTCGCCCATTGACATTGTGGCGATTACGCGCACGGCGAGCGCGAACGCGGCCGCGAGCGCGCCGAGCAGCGACGTCGTCGCGGCCTCGTCGCTGAGGTCCTGGGCGCTGAAGGCGGAGTAGAGCAGGGCCCAGAAGCCGTAGACGGCCGTGACCGGGCGGCCGCCGCGCTCGCACTGCAGTACTATGACGGCTGCGGCCCACGCGCGGTAGCCCGGCGCGACGGGCGTCCGGTGGCGCACAGCCATTTTGCTGCCGCTGCGGCTGCTCCGATTTTTAGTTCTCACGAACAGACGTCAGCGATCATGAGCGAGATCCTGAGCCAGTGACACGGGCCAAAAAGCGCACAAACAGCTCAAACCACAAAAGCGCGCAAGCCAAAGGGCTAGCGTCTTGTAAGACACTAGCAAGCGCAGCTTTTGTGGGCTCAACTCCGTGGCTCGGCCGTCTGAGGACCAGCAGAACTGCCGAACGGAGCCGTTTGCGGTCGCACGACTGCCACTCTACCACAACAGCGCTTGACCTTACCGTAGAAGCCGGTGCTTTCATATGAGCTCACAAGGCAGGCAGCAGCGCTGCAAATCGATCGACAGCCGCATCGATAACCACCCGTAGCGGGGTGCAACACGATGCGAGCCGTGACGCTGGCCCTGTGCGCTCTGAGCGTGCACGCCTCCTGGACGCGCAAACTACAAAAAAGAGGCGGCGCCGCGCGAGCATGTCAAGAGGAACCATCCTTAACGAGCGTCCCGAAGGCTTTTGATAGAGACGAGTGCGCGCGCATCCTGGCGTTGTTTGAGGAGGCAAAGGAAGAGGTCGATAGGCGGGACGCCATGGGGATATCGAGAAGGAACCGCTGGCTCCCGCGCGACAAGTGGGATTCTGTAAGGTGGGTCGTCGAGCGCATGCTCAAGCGACTGCCCAGTCTTCCGCAGATGGACGCGGAGAACTTCCTCGAGCGCCACGTGGAGTTTGTCTTGCTGCACGAGTTCCGGGAAGGGGACTTTTTTGATTGGCACGTCGACTCGAAGCCCGACGATGGTAAAATGAGGACGCAGAATGTGAACGTGGTGCTGTCCTCAGCGACTGATTTCGAGGGCGGCGCGCTGCAGGTCGGGTCGGCGAACGCTTCTCTACAACTAGGCGACCTGCACGCGTACCCCGCGGCGTTACCGCACAAGGTCCACGACATTACGAAAGGAAGGCGCTACACGCTCGTCGTGGCGACGCGCGGTACGATTGAGGGCTACTGGGCCGCGGCTTTACGGGACTACGAACGACTCGCGCGCGAGTTAGGTGAAGAGCACCCGAAGCTGCACTGGATCCTGGGCGAGCACCTCGAGAGCATTGAAAGACCAGAAGAAGCGAGGCGGGCCTTCGCGGCGTCGTACCGGGCAACTCCACAAAAGCCGCAGTACGCGCGGAAATTCGCGGATGACGCGGCGGAGAAGCATGCTGCTGGCGATTTAAGAGGTGCGGCCGAGGACTTGGGGATGGCCACGCTCGTCGAGCCGGACGACGCGGAGTACCGCGTGGACCTGGGCGTCGTCCTCTGGCGGCTGGGGGACTTTGTGGGGGCGGAGGAGCAGCTGCGCGCGGCGCTCGAGCGCGGGGCCCCAGAGGCGGCGGTCCGCGCGGGGTTATCCCTCGTGCTCGCGGACGCGGGCGACGCGCGCGGCGCGGCGGCCGAGCGGGACCGAGCGATGGCGGCCGGCGCCGACGACGCGGCGGCGGCGTTCGAGGCGCTCGAGGGGCTCCGGGGTGGCGGCGGGACCTAACGATGTGATACGTAACGAGCTAGCGGCTGTAAGACACTAGCAACCCAAGCACAGTCCGCAGTCAAGCTCTATTGCAGCTATTGCGGCGCGCGGAGCACCATAAACGCATAGAGAAGCTTTAAACGACAGCTGTGCTGCTGCGCAAACCGCTCTTGACGCACAGCGCCTAGCAGCAACACCCCCAGCGGTACCGCCTCAGCAGCGCGCACGCCGCGCAGCGCGCACGCCGCCGCAGCGCGCACAAAAACATGGCCGACGCCATGGATGTCGACAGCGCCCAACCCAGACAGTTCCGCTTAATCAAGGCCTCCGGCGACGCCCACGTCGCGCGATTACCGCCGTCGCTCGGCGCGCGGCTCTTCGACGACGCGCGCGCGCAGCTGACGGAGGAACTCGAGTCGGACGTGAGCGAGGACGAGCAGGACCCCGACGCGAAGCCGAACTTTCGGCGGAGACGACGGCGGTTCCGCGGACGAAAGTTGAGACAGCACTCGCGGTGGCGAATCGAGGTGCCGGACGGTTCGGGACCGACGGCGCTAGTCGGCGCTAGGGAAGGCGGCGTCGCTTCCAAATATGCGCTACTCCGAGAGACGGCAGCTGGAGCCGTGGAAGTGCTCAGCGTCAAAGACTGGTTCGCCTTCCGGCCGCCGGTGACGCACGCCACCCTAAACAGCGAAGAAGTCGAGACGGCCATGGCCAAGGATAGTGTGAGGTACGACGTCGCCGCGGCGGCGCGCTTGCAGCCCTGGCGCCGCGACCAGGGTCAACCCTCAGCCAAACCTAAAAAGAAAACGGGCGTTTTTGGAAGGTTAGCAGCAAAACTCGAAGCCGACGACCCCGGTGTGAAGGAGAGAACGACGAAGGGCCGGAAGGGCGGTTCTCGCGCGGCCAAGGACTTGTTCCGGAGCGAAGGCAACGAGGCGCACGGTGATATCGATTTTGGGATGAACGCGGCGGGCGGCGACCGCGACGAGGACATTATTGAGGGGAGAGGCGACGACGGCCTGGACGTCGAGGAGGACTTCCAGGACGACGAGGCCGACGAAGAAAAACACGATTTGGATGGGTTATTTTTCCGAGATGATGCATTGAGTGATGATGAAGTAGCGGACGACGAGGATGATACCTTAACACCGGAGCAGCGCAAGGCCATGAAGGAGCAAGCTCGGAAAGATCGCGAGCAGGCCGCGTTGCTGCGGGGCCAGGCGCCGACGAAGCGCGCGTGGCGCGAGGCCGAGCACGAGGAGGAGAAAAATAAAAGGAGGAAGGTCGAGTCGACGCAGATGGGCCAGCACTCGCAGGCCTGGGACCACACGAAGGCGCAGAAGCCTACCGTCGTGCTATCTTCCTCGTCGAAGAAGCGCCCGAAAGTATCATCTTCGGATGATGCTGCGGAACTTACCGAGGCGGAAGTGCGCGGCGCCTTACAAGCCGCGGGCGGCCGCATGAAGACGAAGGATCTTTTAGTAAGGTTCAAGGCGCGGCTCAAGGCGAACCCGGCGAACAAGGACGCGATCAAGCGCATCTTGCGGGCCGTCGCGGACGTGTCCGACGAGTCGGGCGTGCGCGTGCTCGTGCTGAAGGCGGAGTAAGTCCTTAGTTGCCCATTTGCGGTTGCTTTGCTTGGAGCTAGGCCGCCTAGCCACGGAGCCACCGTGGGGCCTGCTTGACCGAACTCCCCGCCCCCGGCCCCCATACGCAGTCGCCCCGAGTGTTAGCTCGGAGCGACGACGGCGAGGGGGGAGCAGGCCGGACGCCGGAATCCCAAGGCCGCGCGGCCCGCGCCGGACCTTTGTTGCGGCGGTTGCGATGATGAGACGCCATCGGCGGCGACGGCGTAGTCCCCGCCGCCGCGGCGATGGCGTGGAGGTTTGAGCCCATGCAGCAAGCGCGGAGTACGTGTATGGGGGCCGCGGGATGGCCGCGGGCAGGACGAGGGGGGTCGTAAGTCTGGGACCGCACGCCGGAGGTGTATAGTGCTACGATGAGTGGTGTGCGGCCTCTGAGCGGTGCACGCGGGACCGCCGGTCTAGAGGGAAACAGACTAGGGAAACTTGGACGGGCGGCACAGCGCGTCGAGGTCGGCGCGCGGGACGCTGCCCCGGGGACGACGCAGCTCGTGCGAGTCGCTCGGCCCACCGACGCTTCAGTAAGGAACGCCTGGGACCGGCGCCGGAGCCCGAGGCAGCCCTGTAGAGACAACCAGTGGCAGCCAAGATGGCCAAAGCAACACAACAAGTTTTTGCGGAGGACATGTCCGAGGAGAAGGTCGACTTTTGCTTGGAGATCGCCACCGACGCCTTCAACCAGGCCTCCTTCCAGGGGAAAGTATACTCTTATGTGGCGAACTTCATTCGGGCGGCGCTCGAGAAACAATACGGCAAGGGCTGGAATGTGGTGGTGGGCAAGAGTTTTGGCGCCTTCGTGACGCACGAGATCAAGACCTACTTCTACGGGTCCGTCGTGCCCGGCGTCTGCGTGCTGATCTGGCGGTGCGAAGGGGAACCCCCGGAATGCGACCGGGACGGCATGCCGATCAGCGTCGAGACCGAGGACAAGTAGGGTCACTGGTAACACTGGTTAAAAATCACTCTTCCACTCGGGGCGCTGTACTGTTCGTCTTTTTGACGGCGCCGGCGCCGGGGGCGGCGTTTCCTCAATAAAGTCCGAGGCGAACGTCTCGTCCCAGGCGGGCCGCGTGTCGCCGGGGAGCTGTGATGGAGGCGACGGCGTCCGTGCGCTCTCGGGCGTAGACGGCTCAGGCGTTGATGGTGCCGGCGCCGGCGCGAGCGCCCGCGGGGGAATCGGCGCGCGCGCGGCCCGCCGGTCGCGCGCCGCGTCCGAGTCGAGGCCCAGCGCAGCGTCGCGCCGCTCGCGCTTCGACGCGTCCGCGCGGCCGCGCAGCGCCTCGACGGTCCTCAACAGAGACGCCTGGAGTTTTTTAGGAGGCGTCGCCTTGGACTCCTCGGTGTGGTACGGCGCCGCGCCGTCTCCTAACTCCGCGACGCCGCGGAGCGCCCTCGCGAGCCGATCCAGGAGCTCCTCCGTGGCCGCGCCGTCGGCGTCCGTCGCGTCCAGCGCTCTGGCCTGGCGCTCGACGAGCGCCTCGAGCCGCAGGATCGTCGTGCGCTGCTGCTCGAGGCGTTGCCTGATGGGCTCGGCGGCCGAGGAGAGGTCCAGCTGCGCCGCCTCGCAGCGCCGCGCCGGGCCGGCCATGGCCGCGACGGCCTCGAGCTCGGCGACGCGCGCTCTCAATCTAGCGTTCTCCTCGGCGAGCGTCTCGGGCTTCTTCCTCGGCGTCGTTTTCGGCGGCGGCGTCGCTGTGCGAGGACCGAGGTCGGCCCAGAGGCCGGTCTGCACGGTCGGCGGGTTGCTCGCTCTTGCGCCGGCGGGCCGCATCGTCTTTTTGCTCTATGTGTGGTAGTTTTTTCGCAGAGTTTCGCGTCGCGCCGCGTTGTCTGCCAGCAGGCTCACAGCGTGGAGATGAAATGCTTGAGACGCGTGCCAGCGAATATATCCGGCAGGACTTGCACAGCACGTTGATAAGGTGACTTTGCGCTGCCCAAGGCTCAACTCACGCACCGCTTGCACGCTCTGCCTGTTTTTGTCTGCTTTGGGTGCTAGTGTCTTTATGCCGCTAGCTGCTTCTCCAGCTGCAGCTTTGCGGTACGCCAGGCTTGCTGCACGCACTATTGAACGTCACGTCTTAATTATCAAACCTCTCCCGAGCCGCGCTTCATTCGTGCGGCAACGTAGCGCCCGGCACAAGGCGTAGCAGCGACCAGCGACCGACGCTCCGCTGCACTTGCGAGGCGCGGCGACGCAGCGAAACGCCGTCGACGCGGCGCCAATCAATCCACCACCGCGGCGGCGCGACGTAAGAAAGCACCATGTCCTGGTTCCGCGGCGGCTCCAGTACCTCGCCCGCGGCCGACGCGCGCCTCACGGCCGCGAAGATCGAGATGGAGATGATGACCGATTTATTCAACAAGATGTCGAGCGTTTGTCAAAGGAAATGTATTGCCAGTGTCAGGGAGGCCGAGCTCCACGTGGGAGAAATGAGCTGCATCGACCGCTGCGTCGGCAAATATCTCCAGGCGCACGAGGAGGTCGGGCGAGTGCTCAAAAAGGTCGAGGCGGACATGAAGCGGCAACAGGAAGCTCAAGAGACTATTGCTCGATCCATGGGTTCATAATACTAGTATTTAATTCTTCTCGACGGGCTTCTGGAGCTCCTCCCGCAGGTGCCTGCAAAAATCATCATCCACGTCGTCGTCGTCCCAGTCGTCCTGCCACAGCTTGGGGTCCTCGGCGTCCTCGGCGGCCGCGTCCCAGTTGTCCTGGGCGAATTCCTCAAATTCATCATCCTCCTCGTAGACCTCGTAGTCGGGCTTGCGCTTCTCGGCTGGTTTATTTTCCTGCGTGGGGGAGCGGGTCGCCGCCGCGTCGATGTCGCGTCGATCATGCATGGGCGCGCGCGCGTCGGTTTTCGCGCCGCTTTGTACCGCTGGTTTCTTCGCGTCCGCCTTGGCCGCGTCGGCCTTGGGCTTGTCGCTCATGGTGGTCCTCTGCTGGTCCTCTGCTGGACAGTGGTGTTTTGACCAGAGATAGCTTTGGCTTGCAGAGCGGCGCGGGACAGCAAAGAGTTGGCCTGAGTGCGTCAGTAGCAACACAGTTTCTTGTCTCCGCAGCGATTTGCGTGCGCAGTGACGTCTATGGCTTAAGCGCGGCTCGGCGGCCGCGCCTGGCTTGCTAGTGTCTGACAACGCTAGCTAAAATTGCCGGGGACATCACCTATACCGGGCCGCCGGTTTTGACGAAACCCGCATTGTTCATTACCGCCCAAGACGCGCACAAGGAGGCGATTCTACGCAGACGGAAGCACGCGACGACGAAAGACGCGGCGATGATACTACTCGGAGAATTTCTTACGTCGTGAGAGGGGGAGACGAGGGGAGGGGGGGACACACTACGCTCAGTCGAGCTTCTTCAGGTTGTACGCCTTGAACTGGTTCGTGAGGTAGATCCGCCCCTCGTGGAAGAGCGTCAGCGACACGATGGCCTTGGCGATCCCAATACCCTGGCCGCGGAAGATGCCCGACAGCCCGAACTTGGCCATGTCCGCGCCGAGCTCCTGCACCGCCGCGACGGCGCCGATGCTCTTGCCCTTCAGCGAGTTCGTCTGCATGATCACCTCGAGGCGCGAGAGGGGGTTCGTCACGACGACGTAGATGGGCGAGACGACGGCCGACGCGACCAAATTCGTCGCCGTGCCCGATAAACTACCGGAAGCCCCGAGCTCCTTCTGTACGTACTTTTGCAGGCGCGGCTGGCCGACCAAACCGAGCATCGCCGACGCGAGCGAGTGGCCCATGAGCGGGATCGTGCCCCGAAACAGCGGCAGGAAGTTCTTGGCCGCCGACTCCCTCAAAATCTCGCCGACGGGCTTCGCCTGGCCCGTCTGCTTGAAGTAGGCCCGCTGCTGCTTCTCGACGAGTCGCACGGGGTTGATGAACGGCGCACTACAAATAGAGGCGCACGTCGCCGCCGCGAAGCCCGGCGTGCCCTCGCCGACGAAGTGCGAGTAGCCCAGCAGGAAGCCGAACTTGGGGACGCGTTTCAGGAGCACGCCGATCAACCGCGGCCACAGGCCCGACAGCGACGCCCCGATGGGGTTCGCCCGGAACGTCGCGTTCGCCTCGCCCACGGCCACCTTGGGCGCCACCGTGTTCCCGTTGACGTCCTTGGCGTACTGCTGCACGAGCTGGCGGTAGGCCGTCACGGGGTTGTCGCCGACGGTTTGGATGGCGCTCCCGCCGAGGTAGGCGCACATGTTCTGGGCCGGCGATACGCCATTCTTGCCGATCTTATAGTAGCTGTCGTCGAAGAGGAACGACATCCTGGACCGACCTGCGGGGGGGGGCGCGTCAGTGGCCTCTTCGTCGCGCTCGCTTCGTCTCAGCGGCTGTCCGACGCATCGTCCGACGCGACGCGTGCGCCGTCCGGGAGCACGCTGCGCCGGTGCGCGGCGCAGCACGCCGAGCCGACCAAGCCGTAGTCTACTGTCGTAGTCTACTTCGGAACCGACCGCGGAGCCCCCAGTGGAGCCCGCGGCGGAGCAGCGGCCGCGGCGCCTCCGGTTGCCGCGCGCATGCTCACTTCCCATACCAGGTGCGCCCGCGCCGCCGCGCCAATGCCTTCGGCGGCGCTGGGGTGCTCGCTACTCAGGTGATGGGCTTGGCTCGGCGCGGGCAGCCCTCGCGCGACCGGGCCGCGTCTGGAAGCGTGTAGAAGCGACTCCAATGCAAACGGACGCTGCTGTGTACCCGCTCGCGGCACGGGCGTCTTATCGAAAACGTGACAAGGATGCCGCCCGCACGAAAGGCGACTTTTGACGAAAACGAGAAAAGGGAGCGGTCTGCCCGGCGATGTACCACCTCTGGCGGGGTTGTGAGCTCTGTTGGCGATTCGAAGACGATTGGCGCTGCCACTACGAGCATGGAGCCCCCTCGGCGACGCGCGGTGTCTCCCCCCCCAGGGGCTCCGCCCACTAGTCCCAGCTAGAAGTCCCAGCACCGTGGCAATATGCACGGGAGCACTACTAGCCAAAAGAAGCTTACTCAGAAGTCGTACAAGTCGTCGCCGCCCGACGCCTTGTCCTCATTTAATGCATCAAAAGGATCCGCGGCGGCCATCGTCCGTTGTACTTGAAAGCGCACGATCTCGTTCCGCAGTTGCGTGTCCGGCTCCAAATCCTCCAATGACAAGTTGCGACCCGTGATGGGGCAAACACTTCCGCGTGTTTTGAGCCACAACTCGATGGTCTCGCGCTCATAAGAGCACCGATATTTCGCAGGAAACTTCGCACAGAAGACGGGATCCCGCATCAAGTGGCCGTTGATGCAGCAGCACAAATGCTTCGGCACGCGCCCGTCCTCCATGTTCTTACCAGTAGTAGGTGAACTGACCGTCTTGCCGTCATTAATGTACCCCAATCTCCGTTGTCTCTCGCCCGCAGCCGCGTTCTTCGCATGTAACTGCTGGAGGGGCACCTCGAGCTCCAAACTCATGAACGCTTCAAGTTCTTTCTTCGTCGATTTTTTCTTTTTTTTCCTCTTCTTCTTTTTATCCAAGGCAGGCAAGTCGCCGAGCATGGACTTCTTCTCGCCAAAGTCCGGTGGCGGGCAGCGACTCGGCGGCCGCGCCTCGAAGACCACCGGCGACCTTGGTCTCGAGTCCGGGGTCTTGCGCGGGGCGTCGGGTGATACTCTTCCCGGCTTCTTCAGTCTTGGGGTTGGTGGCACCTCATTCAGACACTCAGACAGCTTCATCATGACAGGCTCCCGCGCCGTGAGTTGCAAGCCCAGGTCACCATCGTCATTTGATGGAATGCGATCGTCGTCCTGGTCCCAGAACTTCTCCTCCTCCCGCTCTCGCCCCTCTTGAACCCTTCGTAAAGCGTCGGCCTTCGCCTGCCGCCGCAGGTCCTGGAAGTGCGACGTCTCGCCCAATGGGTCACACTGAGTCATTTCATCCTCCGAATGCCCGGAGTAGTAGGACTCGTCGGAGTCCGTGATGACGTCGTCGAGTTCCGCCTCCATCATCTTCACCTGTGTGGAAATAAACCAATGTGTCGGGTGTGCGGTGAGGAACCGACACCGCCACGCCGTCGAGCAGGCGTCGCGTCGATGGCGTGGAGATGCGCCGCGACATTTGATTTCCACACAGATTTTCACGGCTTGACTATGCGCCTCCCGCAGGTAGTCGAGCTGCCCACCACCGCCGCCCCACAGCAAGTTCGTCAATGCGGTATAAGACGGCGTATCCCTCGCTACCGGCAATGCCCCAGACTGCTCCAACCTTCTGAGCACTTTCCTCTTTCTCTCGTCGTCCATCGATGCATAGATCGAAGCTACTTCCTGTAACAACGTAAAGCCCCGGTAGACATCTTCCACATTCTCGGCCATCGCTTCTCGCGACACGTCGAAGGAGCCCATGTTCACGTTCAGCTGTAGCAATAGTACAAAGACGTACTCGTGTCTAGCGACAAATGTTTTCATCTCCATGAGTGCTGAAGTCGGGTTGAACCTCCGCAAAATTTGGAACATGACCCGCGTGCGCGGCGTTCTAAATGTAGCAATCACCAAGGTCCGCAACGTCGCGGCGATGCCGTGCGTTAATGCGGGATCGTCCATGTCCCGCGCCGTGACGTCGTCGACAATCGACGCGCACTCCGGTCCCAGTATTTTCAAAGCGTCCTTCGACGCGAGATGGCGTCGATGTAAGACCTGGGCGTGGTGGACACATCGCTCCAAGTAAGGTAGCACTAGATGAGGAACAAGCACCGTATCACATATTAAATGGGTCCTATATAATTCAGCCATGACCGTCGTCGAACCTCCATACAAGTATAGATTTTGCAAGAATGTATGAGCCGCGATAATGGCCGCATGTTCCTTATTCGTGAGGATGCGCATCTCCCCCTCGAACAGGGCATCATGCAATGCGTAGGACAGCTTCTCTACTAATCTTTGATTCATGGTCACGGCCAACAACCCCTGCATCTCGACCGTGAACTGCTCCACCGAGTGTTCCGGTAGGTCCACCCCACACTCGAGAAAATAAAAGCCCTCGTCGAGGGCCTTGAAGTACGTCGACGGATGCGTGAACCCTCGCAGCAGCCCACAGGTCTGGGCGATCAGTGACCGCTCCCACTTTTGACTCACGACGACCTTCTCCCAGACCGCCCGCTCATGCTCGGACGCCGCATTCTTCTGAGCTACTCCCGTGGCCAAAGCTTCGCCGTCCTCCAACAGACCCGTGACCGTCTCCAGGGCCAGCTTTCTATGCCCTCGACACAACTCCAGCAAGTCCTCGGTCTTGAGCTTGTAGTCGAAGGCCCGACACAAAAGTACAAGCATGGCTTTATGCAATTCAGGCTCCGGGGTTTCCTCGGTACTGCGATCCATCTCGTTGCCTTCTTCGGCCATATATTCATCAAACCACTCCGTGACGTCCATGAGCGCATCTTGCACGGCGGCTTTCCGCACGGGATCCGTGGTCAGGGCACAATTTGCCATAATCGCAAGTACATCGAGTCGAGCTTGCCTACCGACGCGATTCCTCACTCCAGGACCGTTCAGCACGGTCTTGACCATGCGCTTCAGCAGCCCGGACTCTCCGACGACATCTTCAGGAGCGTCCAGCGACATTGACACGAGAGGCGAGAGGTCCATCGGGCTGCTCAGCATGCTTGCATCAAACAGCCACTTCGCCGACAGCTTCTTGCGCCGCGGCGCCTTCTTCGGCTTGGAATTGATCGGTGCGGTCTTCGTGGGCGCGGGCGTGTGGCAGACTGCCGATTTTTTTATGGGTACGTCTGATGTCCGCGGGCCGCGCGGCACATTAGCTGAAATTTCTTGGAGCGGCATCGTCGGCGCGCCGCCGATCGCGCTTCCTATGCGCGAACTGAGGGACGTCGTGGCGTGACCCGGGGATCGGGTGCTCACGGTTTGATGGGGGCTGCCTCCTCGCAACTGCCTCTTTACGAAGCGCGGCGGCGGTCAAGCGGCGGTGTCGCACGGTCGACGGGAGCTGCCCGACGCTTCTGTGCCGGTCTTAGATTGTCGCAACGGCAGCGCTACCACCAAACGTCGAGGGCTGCCTCAAAATCAGCTAAATCGGTCGGCCGGAACGAAAGCCACTAGGGGGCTGCGCGCCTTTGCACAGGACGTCGTGGGAGGGAGTCCTCGGTAGATCGGTGGTGAAAATGCATTGAGTGATTTCGTGCGGGGTGACCTTTTGACAGAGTCGAAGTTGTGGGCGAGACGCACATATACGGCACGCGCGACTGGCGTTTTGCAGGCTTATCGGCTCTTTTCGAAGCTATCAATCAGTGCTGCAACGCTACATCGTCTAACGAGCAGCTCTGCAACAACTGCAGTGAGAGGCACCCTGCAGCGAGAGCACAGTGCTGTAATGGCCGACCTCCCGCGCTTCGGCGAAGCAAGACAGGCCGGCGCCAAGGCCAAGTTCCTCCTTTTACAAAATGCCGACGCGCCGTCTTTGTTAGCGAGCGCGAGAGCCGCGCTCGACCGGCTGAAAGCCGCGCACCCGCAGCTGGCGCCCCTACTCACGAAGCGCGGCGCCAAATTATTAGATGAAAACGCCTTAGATTTCGAGCGGGCCACGCTCGACGCAGAACAACGCAAAAAGCACGACGGCCGCGTGAACGCCTTCATCCGGACGCTCGCGCCGTGCTGCGCGTCGCAAGACGGCCTTATTATTCTAGAAGCCCTCGTGCAGACGGGCGACGCTACAAGTTGCGCCGGCGACGCTCTGCTGCGCGCCCTGGCGCCGCACTGCCACGTGGCACCCGCGGCGAAGATCGCCTTCAAAGCAGCAGCGACGGCCTCGCACGACTCATTAGCGCAGCGCTGGCGCTGGGCCCGCGACATAAGTACGGAGACGCAAAATGTAGGATTCGCGGCGCATTGCGCGGCCGACACGGCGCTCGCCGAGGACCTCGCGGACAGCACCATCGTTTCTGTAGTACAGGACTGTCGGGACGCTATCTCAGAGGGCGGCGATGCACAAGCCGTCTCCCTGATATATGCCCCAATCGTCGCCTTCGGCGCGGCTTGTTTGTCCACGGCTCTGGCGTCATCTAGGTCAAAAAAGTTGGCAAGGCGTCTTTTACCCGTCCTGTCGAAGGTCTTCGACGACGATGGTGACGTACAAGCGCGCCAGGCGGCGGCCGCGTGTTTACTCGCTGCCGCGACGCACGGCGCCCTGACGTCCTCGGCCATCGACGCCGCCTCGAAAGCTATTTTATTGCGCGTCGACGCGGGTCCACGAGAATTGGGTGTCGCTTTGACGCTGTGCGCGTCGAAGAAGGGCGACGACGGCAAGCTCCCCGACGGCGTGTTGCAGGCTTTTTTACAGACTGAACAAGCTTCTTCGATCATAAACGCGCTCGCTTCCGACAGATTCAGCTGCGCGGCCATGCTGGCGCCGCAATTAGTACCTTTAGCTTGTGGCGGTTCTGACTTAGCCACGTCATTATTGGCTTCTTTTGAAGGACACGCGCCTCGGATCGTCGCGGCGTTGGCACACGAGGCGCCAAGAGCATCGAGGGACGCGTTGCTGGAGGAATACGTGCGAAAATGTGACCCTAATGACGTGCCCGATTCGTTATTGGAAGGCGGCACGACGGCGTCGTTGATAGCGTTGAGGTTGAGTCGAGGCCAGACCCACGCTCTCGACGACGCCGCGAAACTAGCCTCAGCTTCTGCCAGAGATATTGATAGGGACGCGCCGCTGGCTTCTGCTCTCATCAAAGCGCTCCCGGCCTCCCTGGACGCTATATCATCACATGAGAGCCTGCAGGACATCCTCGTCGATGCTGCGGACGCGGACGCCTCCTTGGTCGCCCACGCGTCGTCAAAGGCGGTGCGCGTGGTCTGTGCGCGGCGATCTACCCGTCATTTTCGCGCGGGCGACACGGAACGCGCCTTGGTCTGCGCCGAGGCCTGTCTCAGTGGCGAGGACGCTTCAGAAGTCATGGAGGCCTGCGAGGCGCCGGCGCTCTTTTTATGCGTCGCGCGCGGCGACGCCCAAGGTGCCGCGGGGTTCTTAGATGATCTTGCTTCGCAGTGTGCCTCGCGCCTGGCCGCTTGTACGGTCTGGGCCCCGGCCGTCGCCGCGTACCTCACAACAACTAAAGACGAGGCGACGGCGCGCCATGCAAGTGCCGCTTTATCGAATGGAAGCGCGGACGATTGTCTAGAGGCGGCGCTGCGCGTTCTTAGTAAGGAAGAATCGATACCGTTCTGCCTGGCGCGCCTCGAGGCCGAGAAAGCGACGCCATTAACTGTGATCGAGGTGTGCTTCGCGGACGCGACGGAGGCGGCCCGGGCCGCGGCAGGCGCATGTAAAGGCCTGCGCGGCGCTTTAGATTCGCTGTCCACGATGGATCAGACCGCGGCGGCGCCTTTATTGGTGGGTCTGGCCCACGCCGACGCGCAGACGCGCCTGAGCGCAACTCACAAAGCCGTAGACTGCGCCCCGATTTCATCATTAGTAAAAGGCCGCGAGGCGGCCATCGCGGACGATCGCGAGACGATCCGGCGCGCCGTGGAAGCGGCACTAAAAAACGGTCAACTGGAGGAGATTTTTGATGCGGACATGTTGAGTTGTTGGTCTCGTGACGAGGGCGACCGTCAATTAGCGCTCGCTTTGCTCGAGGCGTTCGCTTCATCAATACCGTGGTCGGCGAGCGCGTCGACCGCTTTAGATGCTGTACTCGGGACCGACGAAGCAAAGCCACCCGCCAAGAAGAAGCGCCGCTCGCTAACGAATAGCCGGACCTCGCCCAAGAAAACACCAGTAGTGAAGACGACCCTTGGTTCTGAAAAATGCGCCACTTATCTATTGGCGACGTTCCTGCAAGCCTGCTGTGATAACGAGGTAGACGACGCTGAGAACGATCGTGTTGAAGGGAGGTGCCTCGCGGCTTTATCAATGGATTGCGCGGCAGTGGCCGTGCGTTTTCTGCCGCGACTGTCCCTTGGTGATGGAGAGCGCTCGCGGTTATTTGCCGCTCTATTAGGTTTGTTGAAGCGCGACGACCTCCAAGTCAAAAGAACCGACGTCCAGGCCGCCTGCGCATCAATAGCCAATAAAAATGATTGGCCGCGCGCGTGGGCGGCGGCTTTACGTAGGTCCGACGTCGCGGGTTTCTGCGGCGACGCCGACGCTTTGCTGGACGCGTCTTCATCTCAATCTTCCTGTCGACCGCTCTGCGCCGCGATCAAGAGGCTCGCGCCCGCCGCGCCGCCGAAAAAACAATACCTGCTGGATCGCATCGCAACTTCCAGCGGTTTTCAAGAGGGCAAAGAGGACACGTCGTTCACGCTGAAGCGCCTACTGAACGCGCTCGAGGACGCTTTGACTTCACATGCGGACGTCGCGGGCGTCGGCGCCGCGGACGCGGACGTCTTGGCTCGCATCGGCACGGACGACGCTTTGAGAGCGTTGGCGGCTCTGCTAGAACGGTGCGCCTGCGACGGCGCCTGGGAGGCCTGGCTGCAGGCCGCTCGAAATGGCGACGCCGCGACGGCATCGCGGATCGCGCGGGCCGCGATCCGAGGCTACGAGCGGCCACCTTTGTTAGTTGTCGCCGCGGCCTCATCGGATAACGACGACGACGGGGCTTTACTCGCAGCCTGCGCGTCTGCTTTAGATGACGAGGGCGACGGGAAAGGCATCGCGGCCGTCGTCCTAGGATTACTGCAAAGGCAGCGCGACCGCGCCGCCGAGAACGTCTTGAGGAGGACCGACCGGGAATCGCAAATCGACGCGCTGGGGCATCTTGCACGCTGTTCAAGACCATTGGTCCAGGCCGCTCTCGACGACGAGTTCATGGAAGAGGCGTGCCTGCCGCTCGTGAGGGTCCGGGACGTCTGCAACCGGAGAGGGGCTTCGTTGGCGCTGGCGGCGGTCGTCGCCGGGTTCTGTCGGCGGCGGGTCTTCGCCTTACAAAAAGAAACGCCCCACGTCGCAACGGGCAAGAAACGCCGTAGGAGACCGGGCCAGGGCAAGAAGAAGCCGCAAATTGTCGAATCGAACCCCCAGCAACAACGTAGAAGGTTGGCGCTCTGCCAGGCGCTCTCCGCAGCGTTGGCGTCATTGCCTTATGGCGTATCACAGGAAGAAGCGCGCCCGCGGGCCTACTCGACCGCGTCGCGATTGGAGGCCGAGGACCAGTCCCCCATCGGTGGAGATGAATGTTCACAACAGTCCTTTGCGGCGTGTGCCCGGGCGTACGCGCGAGCCTTGCGACGATCACTGGGCCTCGTCGACGCGCCGGGGTTATTATCCTTCTTGGAACGAGCGCTTTCAGTAAACCAGCCGCGGCACGTCCGCGAGGCCGCTCTAGAGGCCCTCGCGGAGCGGCTGGACGCCCAACCTCTCTATGATGATCGGTCCGAGCCGTCGGCGCTAGCACGAGTGCTCCTCGAGGAAACTTTACCAAGGGTCGCCCAAGCCATCAGGTCGGACGTCGACGATGCGGACGAGGACTCGAAGCACGCGGCCGTCGTCGCGACGCGCTGTGCGGATGTCCTAGCGAGAGCACTGGCGACGCCTTTGGCCCCGCCGAGCGCGAAAAGGGCGTTCACCTCGGTCCTGGAGTCGGCCTCATTAGCTGCAGAGGCCAACGTCGACACGTCTGAAAGGTGCGCGGCCTGCTTCCGGCTGCTGCAGACGCTGTTTGCGACGCTGCGGGAGGCGTCGTTACCGGCGCTGCCCGCTGCTTTACCTAAGTTCGTGGCGGGCTGTGCATCAGCTTTACGGAAACCTGGTCGAGTGCACGTTGAGTTGAGACGCGCGGCCTTAGATGCCTTAGTCGTGCTCAGTGCGGCGGTGCCGCAGTTTCTACATCCTCATCTCGATTCTATATTGGATATTGTGGTAGACGTCGAGGCGAAGCGGTCTTCGTCCCAGACGAGCGTGGACTTACTCGTACAGCCTGCTCTAGACTCGGACGACGAGGACGACCTCAATGGGGATGAAGCTAGAACTGCGCGTCGCGTCGCGCGGGCGCTTGCGTCCGGCGTCGAGCCGCGACTCCTCGTCCCCGCCTACGTATCATGTACAGGACGGGCCTGGGCTTCTTCGTCGGACGGCGCGCCGGCGGCGGCTTTAAGGCTCACGAAAGTCTGCGTGGACAAATGTGGTAGAGGCGCGGCCAAGGCGCACGCGGCGCAAATAGCGACTCTGGCTTTAGGGTCGCACGACGCCTGTTCAAGGTTGGACGATAGATCAAGTGTGGAATCAGCCTGCGTCGAATTATCGCTCGCGCTCCTCGCGAAGCTGTCCGAGGGCGAGCTCGTCGATTGGCTAAGGGCCGCGGAGCACTGGGCCGCGGCAGCACCGGACGGTAGTCTGCCGTCGAAGGACGGGTCGCTCGTCGCCGCACCTTCCGACGAGGATGCCTCCGCGAGGCGTAAAGCCTACGCGGCGCTCCACCTGGCCACGCTCGCGAAACGGTTCCGCCAGCTCGCGGCGCCGCGCATCGCCGACAGTTCCCTCGAAAGGCTGGCGCGCGACGTCCAGGGTGGTGCTGGCGACGCTTCGACGCAACGCCTGCTGGCAGCTAGGTCGGCAAGCGCGATGGCCGAGGTCGTGGCTCACTTGCCCGAGAAACTCGACGCGGACCGCTGCGACTGTTGTGTGGAGGGCCTCGTCGCGGCGTTGACGCATTCCGCAGACGTCTGGCCGGACCGCGCTTCGTTTTTACGTCACGCCTCGAAGGCTTTATCACCAGCTTGTGCCGCGGTCGCCGAGCGCGTCCAGGACGTGCCCAAACGGCGCGACTTCGCGCTGAAGCTCATGCTGCTCGCGCGCGACGGCACCGTCGGCACGCGGCGCGCGTCCCTGAACGCCGTGCGCGCCATCTGCGACGCGTTGCGGGAGGACGTCGCCGACTTCGCCAATCAATTGGTGCAGGGCGTCGCCGAAGCCCTCGATGATGCCGAGACGGCGGCGGACGCGCGGGCCGTCGTCGTGCTCGTGGAGCAGCACACAGGGATACGGTTGGTTTAATACTCTTGTTTCGGTAGTCCTTGCCTCAGGCGTCCCCGCGTTTTGTCCGCGTATCTCCGTTTTCGCGATAAAAAGCCGCTCAGCGCTACGCCTACCGCCACCTGGACCCGGACCGATCATTGCTGTGCTGCCCCGTGATGCCACGCGGAGGCCATAGCCTGCTGAAGCTGATTTGGCTATGTTGTAGTAGCTCGCCTCGGTGCGGCTATTCACACCACCTCGTTGCTACGACAACGCCGCAGTAGCAGCCATGGCACCCCTGAAAGCATTCGTAGCCGCCACTGCCGTCGCCGCTTTCCAACCAGCCCGCGTGGGCCCGAGCAATATCCAGCCGAGGAGGAGCATTGCCCTGGGCGCCGTCCAGCCGAGCCGCACGGCAAGGATACTTCACAAAGTGACCTTCGGCCTGCTGGGCGAGGAAAAGATTGTGGAAGAGAGACCAGTATTTTTTAACGACTCGCCGTCGGCCGCGCCGGCGCCGCGCAGCAACAACTACGGCGACGAGTTGGAAATGTTCATGGACGACGAGTCGCTGTCGAAGCCCAAACCCACGCGCAAAGTCCTCAAGGCGCCGTCGAAGATCGTGGACGGCGACGAGGGCGACGAGGACGACGACGAGGAGCCGGCGCTCAAGGCTCCGCCGCGACTCGAAACGGCGATGGCGTCCGAAGAGTCGATTGCGAAGCTGAACGCGCTCATGGGGCTGTCGACCGTCGCCGGCTCGGGCGTCGAAGGCGGCAAACCCGAGGAGGAGCCGGAAGTCGCCGCGGCGGACTAGTCGCTCCCCCGCTCCCCGCCTCGCACGAACGTAAACCTCTGTAAGCCTGACAATGAACATGGAGGACATAATAGCAAAATTATAAACACCACTGAGATCACGAAAAACCCAGCAGGTCGCCCGACGCCGACGGCACGGGCGGCAAGGTAGAACGAGGCGGCAGCGCGGGCGCCATCGACGAGTGGATGACGGTCCCGTCGGCGAGCGTCACGGTGCCGCCGCGCGCGACGAGGGGCCGCGGTTGCAGCTCCGGCGACCGCGGCGGGATAGGTGGCGGCGCCGAGATCTGCTTGATCGGCGAGTCGCTCCGGTCGCCCTCCTCGACGAAGGCGTCCTCCCCCAACTGGTCCGGCGTGGCGTCGCGCATCGCCGTGTAGGCTTGCGCCGCCTGCTCGGGGTCGAAATTGCGTTTCGCGAGGAACTTGAGGGCGTTTTCGCGTGTGCACCGCGCGTCGGCGTACATAACGCATTTCGCGAGCTGCTCGAGGTCCTCTTCCGTTGGTGGCGGCGGGGTGGTCGCGGCGGCGGCCATGCGCTGCGCCGTCTCGCTACTACGAGCGTCCAGCCGGTCGGCCTCGGCCGCGGTGCACGTCTGGCGCTGCGGCAGCTGGTGGAACGGGACCGTATCAATCGACAGCTCGAAGCTGTCGTAGACCGCCGCCAGCTTACACGTGTGGGCGCCGTCAATACGCCACTCGTGGTGGAGCTTGTCCTTTGAGGACGTGATGTTCAGGATTTCAACACCATCATACATGAGCAACCGCTTGCCGCTCACGACCGAAATGTACAGCTCCACGACTTTTTCTGACCCGCGGGGCCCCAAGCTAAACCTCCAATCAAACTTGCGCTTCGACGACCGCACGGTGCGGCCCACGTCCCGGGCGCTGTGTGAAATGGCGAAGGCCCGGCTCGCCTGGAGCCGGAAGAACTGGATCGGGTCCCGTCGCTGCAGCTCGCGCCAGGGCGGCCGCGGCCGGGGGCCGCGCACGCCGGCGTACTCGTGCGGGCGGCTGCGCTGGAGGTATTGCATTGCTTGCTTGAGCTGTACCCACTTTTCTTTTGCAGGGAGTGCAGGGCTCGCGCGCCTGACGACGTGAAGCAGACGGTTCCACGCAATTATCGGGAGTCTTTAGGCAGCGTCTGGCTGCGCAGAACTGCTATAGCGCCGCTCGCTCGGGCTGGTTTTTTGGACTGGGGAGGCCTGGCAAAGATAAAAATAAGCTTACTGCTCGAGCGTCATAGCTATTGCAAAGGCGGTGTAATACCACGCGTCTGCGAGGCTGTGCGACGCCGTCGACGCGGCGCGAGTCGAATCCAATCACTCTCTGCAGCAGTAGCCAAGATTCAGAGCTGCAGCGCTCGTGGAACCGGACAGACGCGGCGCCACCGAGCGAACAACTCGTTAAAACAACTCACGCGACGCCGCCGACGCGAAACAGCTGCGTTTACACAAGACTCACGCGACGCCGCCGCCGACGCGCATAATGCCAGAGACCGGCTGGTTAATAGGCGCCGCCGTCGGCGTGATCTGCGCGATTCGGTGGGCATCAGCCGCCGTCTACGATGTATTAATTGTGAAAATGACGACGAGGTGGTACGCGAGTGTGTTGAAGGATTTGGACCGGAGCAGCACTCTCCTGGACGTCGGCATCGGCACCGCGACAGCACTACGGAACAACAAATCGCTCGTCGAGACCAAGGACCTGCGGGTCGCCGGGGTCGACTACGACGCAAGATATATCAAAGCCGCGGAGCGACGCATTGCTGGAGATGCGAAGCTGAAGGGTCGCGTGAGCGTGGTCTGCGCGTCGGTCTACGACGGGCAGGTCCTGGCCGCGCTGCGGCCCAAGGGCGGCTTCGACGCGGCCTACTTCTCGGGGTCATTGACGCTCATGCCCGACCCCGTCGAGGCCTTGCAGGCCGTGGCCGCCGTCGTCCGGCCGGGCGGGCGCATCTACGTGACGCAGACGTACCAGAAGCGGGCCGCGCCGATTATGACTGTGGTCAAACCTTTGCTGAGGTACGTGACGACGGTCGATTTCGGGAAGCTCACGTCGTGCGAGGAGGCGGAGCGCATCTTCCGCGACTCCGAGCTCGAGCTCGTCGAGCACGCGCCCATCGCCGGCTCGGTGGACACGGTGTTCCAGACGGCGTTCCGGACGGTGTTGAGGGTGCCTAAGTAGGCGTGTTTTGTCTTTTGCTTTGCTTAGAGCTAGGCCGCCTAGCCGTGGCCCGCGGACCCGACGCGGGGTCTGCCTCTCCGCACGCCCGCCCCGCCCCCGGCCCTCAGACGTCGTCGCCCCGAGTGTCTTTCACGTCGGGCCCGGCGCAGTGACGGGTCGCGTCGATGGCGTAGCTCCGAGAGCAGCCCGCGTCGCGGCCGGTGGGGCGGGGAAACGCGACCTCACGAACGTCGCCAGCCCTCATTTTGCAACCCCAGCAATGCTATGCGTGTCCGTGAGAAGCGTGAGCGGGAGTGGGGCTCGTCGCCTCTGCTGCTAGCCAAAAAGTAAGCCAGCGATTGTGAGCTATAATCGCTCCCTACGCCGCCGCAGCTTGTCACGTCGCCAGACGTCGCACAGCTGCTTTTAGACGTCTTAGAGCCGCCAGCCAGCTCGAAGACGCACGCTCGCCGCTCACTAGCGACGTAGCAAGACCCACGGTCGCCGACTGCCTAGTTTGAGTTAGAGACAGCCACCGCGCTAACACCGCAACCATGGCGCGCGGTCCCAAGCACCACCTCAAGCGCGTGAACGCGCCGAAGCACTGGATGCTCGGCAAGATGGACGGCGCCTTCGCGCCGCGGCCGTCGACGGGCCCGCACAAGCTCCGCGAGTGCCTGCCCCTCATTTTAATCTTGAGGAACCGCCTGAAGTACGCCATCACGGGCATGGAGGCGAAGCAGATCTGCATGTCGAAACATGTGAAGGTCGACGGGAAGATCCGCACGGACCCGTGCTTCCCGGCGGGGTTCATGGACGTCGTCGAGATGGAGGCGTCGTCGGACAAGTTCCGGTTGCTCTACGACACGAAGGGCCGCTTCCGCTTACATAGGATCTCGGACACGGAGAAGGCGTACAAGCTGTGCCGCGTGCAAGCTGTGTACATCACCGCCAAAAAGATCCCGGTGCTCACGACGCACGACGGCCGCACGATCCGCTACCCGCCGCCGGCGGTCAAGGTCCACGACGTGGTCAAGGTCGACCTGGAGTCGGGCAAGATCGTCGACTCGATCAAGTTCGACGTGGGCATGACGTGCATGATCACGAAGGGCCGCAATACCGGGAGAGTGGGTACGATCGTGAGCGTCGAGAAGCACCCGGGTAGCTTCGACATCGTCGCGGTCCGGGACGCGTCGAACCACCAGTTCGCGACGCGGCTCTCGAACATCTTCATCGTCGGCAAGGATGACGACCTCCAGGTGTCGCTGCCGAAGGGCAAGGGCGTCAAGCTGAGCATCCTCGAGGAGCGGAAGAAGCGGTTCAAGGACAAGTACTGAGCGTAGTAGTGGTGGGGGCGTTTATAGTAACTTTGGTTCCATAAATCCACGACAGGCTTCCCAGAAGCGACTCCTCTCGCCGTCGACGCGCTGGAGCGTGTCCGCGGACTGGATCCGCACCTCCTTGAAAGGCCGCGACGTGAATGAGCCCGTGCTGAAGCGCACGATGACGCGAGTAGGCGAAGATGTAAAAATAAACCAGCTGTTTAGTCTACCCCGACCCCTACTAGGCCGGCATCGTGCCCGACGAGTCGTCGGACGACGACGGGGCGTAGGTTAGTGCGGCGCGGGCGTCTGTAGTTGTGTGCGGATGTCCAGTAAGAACCCTCTATATAATTTGCTTCTTCATCGCGGCGGGTGTGCCATATATCAGGAAACTGAGTGCTTTACCAGTCGAGGGAGGGGCCGGGGGATCATCTAGACGACGCCGCTTCACCAACGCTTCGGACGTCGATTTTGTCCAGGTCGGCTGCCGTGCACGCGTCGCCCTTGGGTGGGGAGGGGGCAGTCGGAGCCCTCTCCCATCGTCAGCCCTCCGAGCGACTTGGCCTTAGCTACCGGCCTGTTAGACACTAGCAAAAAGCAAAAACACTGGCTCTGGCAAAAACGCCAAAAGCGCTGCCAAGGTGTTGGACACAACCGCTAAATTTACCAGAAATCGTACTGGGGCTGCGCCTCCCGCCTAACAGCATTCGTGCTGCCAATCCCAGCAATGCCCAGCACCTGGCTGCTGTTAGGGCTGCTCGTAAAAGCCGCCGGTCGCGCGAGCGATGGTGCTCCAGTCGTTGCGCCGGTCGTCACGTCTCAGGAAGTCGTGCCCGCGACGAGCGCCTACGCCCACGCCTGGACGACCAGCGACGCGCTGCGAGAAGGTCGAGGTAAAGGCTACTGCCTCGCGGCGAAGCGGCCGACGCGCGCGCGCATCAGCATCAAACGACGCGGCGACGTCGTGAAGGGCGGCTGGCTCGGCGGCCCGCGCGACCACTGTTATGTGTTGGCATTCGCGCTGGATGAAAATAGAGCCTTGGCGTTTAAGCGCGACGGCTCCCCATCCATCGCATCTATCCGGAAGCTGCGCCTCGATTCGAGTGATGAGGAATTGGTTTTGGACGACGTCTCCCTCAAGGCGGGCTCGACGGTGCACGTCTACGTGGCCTCCAATAGATTGAGCGGCTCCTGCGCCTTCGACGTGCGCGCGGAGTCCGACGCCGAGCTAGAAGAGTTACCGCAACCGTCCGGCGGCTACCGCGGCGTCGAGCACCCGATCAAAGAGAGGACGTCAGGCGAACGCGTTTTATGTGTGGACGGCGGCGGCGCGCGCGGCGTCGTGCCGCTCGCCGTGCTGGCGGAGTGCGAGCGGGAGACGCGGACCTCTATTAGAGATCAGTTCGACCTGTTTGCGGGCACGTCCACGGGTGCCATCGTGGCCTTCGGTCTCGCGATCGCGGAGCTGCCCGTGGCCGTCTTGCAGAGATTGTATGATGATTTAGTAAGACTGATCTTCGGGTCGAAGAACTTGAACGCCCAGCAGCGCCAGAGACGACTACAGGCCGTGCTCGAGGCGGTGTTTGGCGCGGACAGCACACTCCACGGCCGGAAGCGCTCTCGCAGGGCCTTGGCCGTGGCGACGGACGCGTCGACCGCAAGATTAAGGCCCTTCGTCTTCCGGTCCTTCGCACCTCCGGAGGTCACGGACGACTACCTCGTCGACGCGCGAGCCCACGAGGTGCGAATTGTGGATGCTTTACTAAGTTCGGCAGCAGCGCCCCCCTACTTCCCCATGCGGCGCGTCGACGTCGACGGCGCGCCGCGACGGTTGTTGGACGGCGCGCTCGTGGCGAACAACCCGACGCAATTCGCTTTGGCGGAGGCCGCGTCGTTGCGGCGCCGGAAGAACCGGGCCAAGGCCGTGGGCAAGGAGGACGCGCAGCTCGACTTGGTCGTCTCTCTGGGCACGGGCTCAGCGCCGGCGCGGGCGACGTCGTCGTCGGGCGCGGAGGTGCTGGGGTTGCTGTCGGCGTTCGCGAACCTCGCGGCCGCGCGTGACTTCGTGAGCGGCATTATTGATTTACTGACGGACACGGACGCGACGCACGATTTAGTGAGGAGGCAACTGCGGGACACGTGGCCGTCGTCACAACATCTCCAGGAGCGGTACCACCGCCTGGACGCGGTTATTGATGCGCGGCATCTGGGCCTGGCCGAGGGCGACGCGGAATGTTTAAGGGATCTCCGGGCGATGGCGCTCGACTACATCAAGCGGGAACGAGGGCTCGAGTGGCGCCACCTCGTCGACGCTTTACAAAGGCGGAGCGGCGGCGGCACGCAGCGCGTCTACGCCGTCGTGGACTTGGATGAGGAGTCCATGCAGGTCGCGAAGCCCCACCGCGCGGGGCTCATGCGGCCCGTGCGGAAGAAGTTCGCGCGCGCGACGGGGC
Organism: Pelagomonas calceolata; assembly: GCA_918797485.1. NCBI lineage: Eukaryota > Pelagophyceae > Pelagomonadales > Pelagomonadaceae > Pelagomonas > Pelagomonas calceolata. Next base: position 1,678,188 of record CAKKNE010000003.1, on the reverse strand, counting down.
TGCACGGCTTCTTCTCGAAGAAGGGCCGTGCATAGCATAAACAACAAATTACTAGGGCCGGGGCGCCGCTCTCGTCGACGCCATCGCCGAACCGGTTGCCAGACAACCCTCACACGACGAGCACGCAGTTCAGCCGCAGCGTCGCCCGCAGCCCGCAGCGGACGAGGAAGTACGTCTCCGCCGGCGCTGGCATGCCTGGGGCCACGCGGTAGTTGGCATCGTGGCCCTCGAGCGCCACGACGCGCGCCTTCCGCACCGTCGCCTTGAGCTTGGACCCGTCCCAGGCCTCGATGGAGAAGGTCTGGCCCTCGTCGTCGTCCAGCTCGATGCGCGACGCCGGCGGCCGCCCGAAGACGTCCCAGCCCTCGGGCACGCCCGTGAGGCCCGGCAGGCCGACGCGCTCGAGCGCGACGTATTTCAGCAGACCTTGGACGGTCTCCAGCGAGTCGTCCTTGGTCAGGGGGCGCTCGAAGCCCAGCCCGAGGCCTTTTAGAGGCCCGGTGAGGGTGTTGTAGAGCGAGGTCGTCCCAGCCCGCGTGAGCCGCGCCGCGCACTCGACGGAGAACTGGCTCTGCTTCGGGCAGGCCTGCCACCAGGCCTCGACGCACTCCTTGGCCTGGGCCTTGGACGCGCGGCGGCCGGCCTCCTCGGCCTCCTTCCGGGCCTTGTAGGCCTGCTCGTCCTCGTCGTCGGAGACGTCGATGTTGTCGAAGCGGCTGTAGTCGATGGGCATAGTGGCGCTGCGTTTTTGCAAGCTACAGCTGTTCTCACAGCCTGCAGCAGACTGTGTTTGCGCTGGCCGTCCTGCACTGCAGCCGCACGCTGTCAGCTCGAACACGTGAGCTCTCTTGCGAGGCAGCGGCGCCGATATAGCTCTCCGTCCGCAAAAATTAAAAAAAGCATATGAAATGCGGAAAACCCGCGAGAAAACAGGGATCTCTTTCGTGTTGTATAGCTATATTATACGCAGTGAAAGGACGTAGAGACCTCGTCATCAGCGCGTGTTTTCGTCTTGGCACAGTAGGGGGATCGGGCAGAAGCGGTGGCTTGGAAGCGCACGCCTCGTGCCTAAACAGCTGGGAGCGCCAACTTTTGTCGTCCTGAGCGTGCGCAGCAGGACCTCCATCTTGCCACCTGGCGGGCTGCCACCGCTGGGCTGCCCCTCCATCCTGAGCACATGGAGGTATCAAACCTATAAGCGCTGGGATGTCGGGCTTTGAACCGCTCATACCTCTCGCCGCATGCGCCGGTGCGAAAGCTGCGAACAAGGCCGTAAAAGAAGTGACCGGTAAGTCGATCGTGTCGCACTGCAAATCCGCAGCGAAGGGGCTCCGCAACATCGTGCTGCAAAAGGCGGTCGAAAAGGCAAGCAAAAAAGCGGAGGAGGTTCTCTTCAACCAAGAAGCGCGGGCCGAGTTCAAGCGACGCCTCGACTCTCTCGAATATCTGCTGGATGACGTGGCGAGTAATTCGGCGATGGTCGCGGATCCGTCCGTGGTTGCGGAGCTTGAAGCTTTATGCTCGGTCCTTAAGAGCGCCGCGAGCGCCAGGCTCGACGCCGACGGGCGGAGCGACGCGCTGACCGCGATTGATCGGCACATGAATAGCCTACACCTGGCTCTCGCCGCCAACACGAACAAAAAAATACAGAACGTTGAGGAAAAGCTCGACGGCGTGGTTGACGGCGTTGTTGAAAAGGTTGGGCAAAGGCTTGACGGCGCACTGGACACAATTGGAGCAAACGTTGACCATAAGCTTGAAGGCGCGGTGAAAAAAATTGGAGCGAACGTTGAGCAGAAGGTTGACGGCGCGGTGGACAGAATCGAGCAAAAAGTTGGAGACGTTGAAGCAAAGATCGGTAGCGATGTAGACATGATTAGTAGACGTCAAGAGAAACAAGAGCAAAAGCTCGACGAAACAAGAGGGCTCCTCACTCAGGGCCTCAGCGTAATGCTGAGCTTTATTTGCCGCGTTGACAAAGGCTTCGAATTTATAGCAGCGCTGGAAAAGGAGTTGCCGCCAGGCTGTGAGATCGCGAACATGTTCGCTGAGGCGAGGGGCACTCGCCAGGTCCACCGAGCGCGCGTCGCCGTGGACGACAAGGCGTCGCTCGACGCTCTGCGCGACCGCGTCGTCCTCAAGACGGAAGATGACTCGTTGGAGAACGCCATCAACAAAGCCCTGCAGACGACCGGCGGGGAGCGGATCAGCGTCAATCGCGGGGCGTTCCTCGAAAGCTACGAGCAGACCGTGATGAGGTTCACCAAGCTCACGGAGCACCAGCGCGAGAAGCTCGAGACCGTCCGACGCGAGCCCGTTGCCGTGCTGCTCGCCCACGCGGGCGCGGGCAAGACGTTCTTTGCAATCCAGCGCATGGCACAGGTCCTCAGCTCTGATCCCAGGGCGATGCTTCTGTTCGTCGCGCGGAATACCGCATTGGCGTTCTTCGTCTGCAAGTGGCTCGTCTACGCATCGCAAGAGTCGGTCGATCGGATCGTCGACCGCGTTCACGTGCTGGTGGCGCCGTTCGAAAACGGGCCGCGGCGCGTGCGCGTCGAAGCGGCGGGTGCGCGGCGGCGACTCTCGCTTGGCGCCGCGCAAAAATGCGAGTATGCGCTCGTCGTGGTGGACGAGGCGCATCATCTCACGGAAGACTTGCAGCTGCGCGAGCAGCTCGCTGGAGTGAACGCAGCGGAGGCGACCCTCGTGTTCCTCAGCGACGCTTCGCAGGCGACGGAGGCAACGCCTGACGCGGAGAAGCTTGCGCGCTCGCTAGTAAACTTGCCTCGGGATCAGGCTGTTGCGGTCGCGACGCTCTCCGAGGTGGTACGGTCGACGAAGCGCATCGTCGCTGGCGCCGCCGCGTTCCAGCTCGATGCCGGCCGAAAAGCCGAGATGTCGACGTACACGGCATCGCCGGGGCCGCCGCTCGTGGCACGGATCTTTCCAGTAGAGGATGATACGGATGATATCTATGCGCGTGAGGTCGTCGAAGCAATTGCGGCCATACGGCGCCAGCTCGCGGACCTTGACGATCTGGATGACCGTGTCGCCGTCGTGGGACCCGACGACGCGTTTGTCGAGCGGCTCCGCGGACCGCTAGACCGCGCTCTCGACTCCTTCGCCCCGATGAGCGCCACCCTCGCGTCGACTTCCGACCAGCCTCCAGCCGCTTGCGGCACCTATGTCCTCGACCGCGAAACGGGTGGGATCGGTGGCGCCGCGTATTATTGCGCCGCGAACGGGCTCTACCTCTACGAGCGTTCATCGGGTTCATGGTGCGTCGGCAAGGCGCATGGCGACAAGTCCTGCAAAGCCTATGCGTCGCACAAGGGCTGGAGCTTCTACCTAAATAAAAATTGGACGCTGCGCAGTGACATCACGCTGACCTTCGCGCGCTTCGAGCTCGTCGACGCGGCGATGGCGAGCGCGGTCTGGCCGCGCGTCGAAACCGAAGCGCGCGACAGCTCGAAGCAGTGGCTCGTCGTCGATACGGTCGACAACATGGACGGTTTGGAACGGCTCGTCGTTATTTGTGTGGGGCTGGACCAAGTCATCGATCGCGGCGCGGGCGTGCTCGAGACGCGGTCGCGTTTGTATCGCGCGATGACTCGCGCGCAGCTCGCGGTTGCTGTTGTGAATGAAGCGGTACCGGGCGGCTGGCTCGAGTTCCTAGGGCACGTAGAGCTCGACGCTGATGAAGAATTTGATGAGGCCGCGGAGCGCGAGAATCGGGCGGAGGCGGCTGCCGATGACGTCGTGGTTGCAGCGACCACTGCGGCCAAATTGAATGCACCGGAGGCGACGAAAAAGAGCGACGAGGGGCATAGCGCGTATCTATCCGAGACTGTAAAGCAGTGGTCGCCCTCGAATTGGACGTGCTCCGTCTGCAAGCGACCTAACGGCGCGCAGACTCAAGAGTGTGGCGTCTGCGGCACGCACAAGGACTACCAGATGCGACGGCGCCGCCGAGCCGAGCCAATCAAGGTCACGCAGTCGATCTGGGACGCGAGCGCGGTCGCGACGGCGTCGCGCGGCAAACTGCGGTTCATGCCGTTCTTCGAAGGCGTGGACCTGTCCAAGCTCGCCGTGCTACGGACGCTGGAAGGGCACTCGAAATCCGTGCGGCGCGCGGTGTCCACTGTACTTTTGTGATGATCTGGCTTCGTCGTAGGTCACGAGCGTTGCCGTGTTTCCGGACGGGCGGCGCGTCGTGTCTGGCTCGTGGGACAACACGCTCAAGGTGTGGGGCATCGAGACGGGCAAATGCGTGGCGACGCTGGAAGGGCACTCGAATTGGGTGCGTTGCGGCGTCCGCTGTACGTTTGTAATGATCTGGCTTCGTCGTAGGTCACGAGCGTTGCGGTGTTTCCGGACGGGCGGCGCGTCGTATCTAGGTCGGGTGACAAGACGCTCAAGGTCTGGGACGTGGCGACCGGCGAATGCGTGGCGACGCTGGAAGGACACTCGAATTGGGTGCGTTGCGCGGCGTCCACTGTACTTTTGTGCTGATGTGTCTTCATCGTAGGTCGAGAGCGTTGCCGTGTTTCCGGACGGGCGGCGCGTCGTGTCTGCGTCGTTGGACAGGACGCTCAAGGTGTGGGACGTGGCGACCGGCGTGTGCCTGGCGACGCTGAAAGGGCACTCGAAGGGCGTGCGTTGCGGCGTCCACTGTGCTTTTGTGATGATCTGGCTTCGTCGTAGGTCTATGGCGTTGCCGTGTTTCCGGACGGGCGGAGCGTCGTGTCTTGTGATGGGGAATGGGAGAAACCAGGAGTGGTCAAGGTGTGGGACGTGGCGACCGGCGAGTGCGTGGCGACGCTGAAAGGGCACTCGGACGGCGTGCGTTGCGGCGTCCACTGTACTTTTGTGATGATCTGGCTTCGTCGTAGGTCAATTGCGTCGCGGTGTTTCCGGACGGGCGGCGCGTCGTGTCCGCGTCGCAGGACAACACGCTCAAGGTGTGGGACGTGGCGACCGGCAAATGCGTGGCGACGCTGAAAGGGCACTCGCGTACCGTGCGTCGCGCGGCGTCCACTGCACTTTTATGATGATCTGGCTTCGTCGTAGGTCGAGTGCGTTGCCGTGTTTCCGGACGGGCGGCGCGTCGTGTCTGGCTCGTGGGACAACACGCTCAAGGTGTGGGACGTGGCGACCGGCGAATGCGTGGCGACGCTGAACGGGCACTCGCGTACCGTGCGTCGCGCGGCGTCCGCTTTTTTTGGTACTTTTGTGATGATCTGGCTTCGTCGTAGGTCCAGGGCGTTGCTATCTCTCCGGACGGGCGGTGCGTCGTGTCTGCGTCGCGCGACCAGACGCTCAAGGTGTGGGAGGTGCCGAAATCCTGAGCTACCTAGGACTAACTACATACCTACTTTAGAAATTCCGCCCCTCGGGGTCCGCGCGCCGCCGCAGCGGCGTGAACTCGAAGGCCGTCGCGTCATCGCAGTCGGCGGCGAGCGTCCAGGGCTCGTCGGCGCGCGGCGTGATGCGGAAGGCGGCCTTGTACCACGACGCGCCGACGCCGTCGGCCTCGTCGTCCAAAATACGCCGCCACGTCTCCCTAGACGCGGCCTGGACGCCCGCGAGCACCGCAGAGCCATAGGGCCCGCCCTGGTTCGCGTCCACGACGCGCCCGGCGTCGCCCGATTCCACCGCTTCCCGTCCCCTTTCCATCTCGCCCGCCATGCGCCGGTCGACCGACGCCTCCGCGAACGCTATATCATCGATCTCGAAGTTTAAAGCCAGCTTGCGGTAGGAATCGTCGTCAAAGAAATGATCGATGTACGAAAACATCCCTACATCCCGGCCCGACGTCTCGACCAACACGTTCGCGTTTATTCTAGATGCTTCTTCGACCAGTAACGCGCCGACCATCTCCGACGTCGTCCGATATCTCGCGAAGATGGCCGCCTTGGCCTTGGCGTACTCACTGACATCCTTGATGGCGTAGAGCTTCTCAAATTGCGTGAGCGCCACGGTCGCCACGACAAAGTCGAGCTGTCGGAAGAACGAGTTCGAACCGGTGGGCAGCTGGACGCGCTTCGGCGCTCCTCTAGAACCATCCGGCCCCACGATGGCCTCGGCCAGAGCTGCTTCGAACCAGGGCTCGTAAATCGCGGTCGTTTTTCGCACACCGTTCAGACCCGTCACTAAAACGACCCAGGGCCGGTCGCGGTCGTTCTTCGACTGCTTCGCGGCGGCGTAGATGGAGGCCGGGGCCCAGTTGCCGCCCTCCAGCACCCGCTTGAACGCGTTGGCGAACTCGATATCACTTACGGGAGGGAGCTCGTTCGCTAAAGATGTGGCTGTGGCGCGCGTCATGTGCCATCGCTTGTAGTCGAGGTGGGCGCTTCTTCCTAGGACCTCCTTGAGGCCCGCGGACCGGTCGTGGTCCAAGCCGAGTCGTTCCAGCGCCGTCGTGACGCTGGCGAGCTCGCCGTCCGTGAAGAAGGCCCGGTCGTCGGCGGCCTGCTGCATCGTCGCGAAGTGCTTGATGGCCTCGGCTTCGGTCATCGGCGCGTTGTCTTCTATTGCTGTGTCGTCGTCGGTCGCCATGACGGGTCGCCGCCGTCGACAGTTTGGTCGCGTGGGCGCCAGCGCCGCGGCGAGCGCGACGCAGCCGAGCACTAGTCGCATCACGCGCCGCTGTTGCAGTGTGACTGCAGCAGAGCTGTGCAAGTTACGAACAATGCGAACGCAGGAACAAGTGGCTAGCAATTGCAAGTATTAGAGCGCACCACGACGCGGCTATCTGATGTGCATGCAGGCAAGCACAGACTGACAACACAGCATGCAACTCAGCCTTAGCTTCAGGCCTTGCGCTGTTGCTAGTGCCTCTCGGTCGCTAGCAATCGTCAGAGCAGCGCTGCGCATGAACACGAGTGGCACCGCCTCGATCGACGGCTCCGACCGGCGCGCGCTCGACGCCAATCTAACCCGTTGTGCGAAGCGCTGGACAACAGCCGCAAAAGGCTGCCCCCAGCGCAACGATGGACAGCGACGACGACCTACCGCCGCTGGAGAGCGACGTGGCTAATGTCCACTACTCCCGCCGCAGCCTGCTGGCGCTGAATTCCCCAGAGGAGCCGGCCGCAGCCAAGCGGCCCGAGCAGCCGAGCGCGCTCGCCGTCGCGGCCGCCAAGCGGTCCCTCGACGCGCCGAAGAACGGCGCCTCCGGAGGCAGCGAAGCGACGACAGGCGGCGCGTCGCCCAAGAAGGAGGCCGCGCTCTGGCAGGCGGCCGACCTCACGTGCCGAACCACCACAAAGGGCGTGCGCCGGCGCAAGCCGCGGCCGCGGCCGCCCGCCACACTCATAAAGAAGGAACGCCACGCCTGCGGCTACGCGTCGGCGCCCGACGAGCCGTCGAATGGCGCCGAACGGCGGCGCCGGTCGCTCGAGTACCAGACGCCTCCCGCGACGCCCATCCAGTACGACTCCGACGAGGAGTTCTTCTCTCCCAAAAAGTTCCGCGAGCCCGAGGAGTTCCTACAAAGTCCATTGTCTGACGACGACGGCGACCGACCGCGGCCGCGGAGCTCCTACGTCCGGTCTTCTTCAACCGCTCTAGAGTACGTCCTGGCGCCGAAGCCCGCCCTGAGCGAAGCGACGCAGAAGCAACGCGCCGCCGTGATGGCCGAGAAACGGCGACAACATCTAAGTAGGTGGCCGACGCGACGCCAACCTGAGTTAGTAGACACCGTGACTGAACTCCGAGAGCACTTTTCTGGAGCGTCGCGCCTCGACGCGTTGCGCACACGCCTCACGGAGGAGATGAAACTAAGAAATATGGGTATAGGAGATATGTTCGCGCTCGTGGACGACGACAAATCGCTGTCGTTAGATGCGAACGAACTCCACGACATGGCCCGGCGGTTGAACACGAATTGTAGATTACAGGACGCCGAGCAGCTGGTTTACGAAAGAGGTGAACGGGGAGAGATTACGATCGAAGCCTTCGTCGAGTGGTTCCACGAGGCGGAGGATCCGCTGGTGAAAGCGCGAAATGAAAGGAAGCGCCGCTGCAAGACGCCCTCCGCCGACCTTAGTAAAAGAAGAGGCTACGGCGTGTACGGCATGGGCCGGGCCCAGGCGAAGCACGAAAGGGCCTTTGATTCGTACGCGTCTCAGAGTATAAATGTCGATTTCAACAGTGCGACGGACGGCCAGCTCTTAGAAGTCGACGCGTGTTTGCTGGATGTGGACGTGCGACGCATCGTGGAGCAGTTCTGGCGCCTCGCGGACCAAGACAAGACGGGAACCCTCGAGTACGAGGAGTACATTGAACTTTCGCTCAATTTACAGAAGGCCCTATGCGTGAGGAACGCCGAGGCCGAGGATCTGCGGGGGACTGTGTGGAAATCAAAATTTACGGCGCGTTCGTGCTGAATCATCGCGTCGTCCTCCACGCCATCGACGCGACGCCTGCTCGACGGCGTGGCGGTGTGAATTCCTCACCGCTCGACCGAGCTAGGACGGCCGCGTCGTCGCCGAGAAACGACTTAGTGAAGAATTGTCGGGTGCACCCGACGCACTGGTTGATTTCCACACAGGCGGGGGACCCCCGACGGCTTCGACGAGAAGCAAGCTAGGGAAATTGCGGAGCGGGACTGGGACCAGGATCGCAGGGTCGACGATGCTGCTAGAAAGCACCGCGCGATGGGCGTCGTTGATTTGAGGCGCTTCGAGCTCAGTTTATTGCAACTAGCGGACGCGTGGGCCGACACGCGGACTTCCATTGAAGTGAAGAAGGCCGCCAGGGACGCGCGGGAGGCGGGGCGGCGCGTCGGGCCCGTTTGTAGAAATGTTGCCGTCGCGACGACGCTCTGGAACCTGCTGGAGGCCGTGTCCGTGGTCGACGACGATGATGTGAGGGTCTGGCGCTGGCGCTTCTATCGAGAGCCTTTGTTAAAGAAGAAGAAGGCTAAGCCGGTGGCGGCACCACAGAAGAAGAGCGTCGTGCCGGCTCCAGTGAAAAAGAAGACCATAACGAGGGCGCCGCTCTGGCTCGCCTCGCACAAGAAGAAGAAGAAGGTCGTCGAGTCTCCCATCAAAAGCCCGCCGCCGCCGCGCGAGTGGTCGCCGATCGCGGGCTTATATACGCCGCCGGAGTCGCCCGCCAAGGTCGTCAAGGAGACCGTGGTTGTCCTCGCGAAACAGCCGCCGCCGCGGCGCCCGAAAACACCACCACCGAAGCAGCCCACGCCGCCGCCGACGCCGCCCGACCCCCACGTGAAGGAGCTGGAGCTCATGGCTTCGTTGAGGCCAAAAACGTACACGGAGCGCGCCGAGGGAGACCTCTGCGTCTACCGCGAGGCGGCGCAGGCCTCGCCCCTCAAAACTCAACAGCTGCCGCGGCTCCGGCCGATGCCGACGCCCCATCATTCTGAAGGGGAGGTCGGAGCGCAACTCGACCGCATGTACGACGCCGTAGTGTCGCCATCCAAGGCGCGGGCCGACCTTGGCGAAGCAAATATGCTCGCCGTCGCCGACGCGCAGAAGACATACGAGGCACCCGCGCCGGCACCAGTCGCCCCAAAGACGCCCGTAGTCGCGGAGGCGCCTGCGCGTCCAAGGGGCCGGGCGTCGAAGGGGATGGTGTTCCACCGCAACATTCACGCCAAGGGCCTGACGGTCTCCTACGACGAGGACGCCTCGTTCCTGGCGCTCATGCGCGGCGCCGCCGCGGCGTCGCCGGCGCCGCGCCGGCGGAAGCCGCCGCGCAAGCGCCGGTCGCGTGACAGAACGCCACTCGTCGACCCGGGCCTCGACGCGATCTTGCGGGAGACGGCGGCGTCGCCGCAGAAGAAGCCTCCCCGCGGCAGCTTCGACTCCAACGACTCGCTGGCGTCGTTCGTGTCGTCCGCGGCTCCGCGGGCGCGGCGGTCGGCGCGGCTGCGGACTGTTGTGTAACTTGTGTTTCATGATACTAGTCCCCAGTCTCGTAGCAGCCTCTTGCCCGCCTGCCGCGCGGGGCGGCCGTCAAGAACGCGTAGAGGTCCCAGGTGCCCACTCTGAGGCCGGCGCGTAATGAGTTCTTCTCCCTAGCCAAAAGTAGTGGTCTCCAAACGTGATCGTCTCCCGGTAGCGTTCGCAGAGCCCTCCAGAAGGCCCTGATACTCCGCGTTGGTAGCGTAAAGGCGCTAGTTGTGTGACAAGCCAACTGATTGCCAAGTGCTGCCGAAGGCCCAGGGACGCCGTGCCGCGCGTCGCGTCAAGGCACGTGGGCGCGAAGCGCTCGTCGCGCATCACTCGAGCGCCCCGAGCAGCCCCGCGGACATCAGTCGGAGCCCCACGCTGCCCACTGCTGCCAGACCATGAGCCGGCCCCCGGACATCGCCTTCGCGTCGCCGGGCGACCTCGCCCAGCATAGACTAAGGAGACGCGTCTCCTTCGACGCGCCGCCTCCCCAACAGCAGGCGCCGGGCGGCCACGAGGCCTCGACGTTCAAGTCGCGCATGCGCGTCCGCGAGACGAGCGAACTCGCGCGGCGCTACGTCGCGCCGGCGCCGTCGCTGCGCATGCATTTTGATGATGCTCCGTCATTGCCCTTCCCGCCGGGCACACCTATCTCGTACGAGCCTCCAAGGACGCCAGCAAACGGTATCCCGCAGACCTTCTCGTCGCGGCGCTTCCGAAGTGAAGGGAGAGGGAAGCGGCGCAATTTAGAAGATCAGAAGCGGGACACGATCCACGCGGGGCCCTTTTGTGGTGCGGCTAGGCCCGGTACGGTCTTCCGGGACGAGGCGTCGCTGGCGCTGCCGCGCAACCGCAGTATGACGCATAAAGCTTCGACGAAGAAGAGTTCCTATGATCACCGAATCGCGATGATGGAGGCGGCTCTCGATGGTCGCTCTACGACGCAGCCTGACGACGACAACGCTTCGTCAATCTCGGCAAACCACCGCGGCGGCGACGCGGCCTGCGCCGTCTGGAAGGCCCTGTGGAAGGCTAGAGAGCGACGCAATAACCAAGAGGCCCAGGAGAAGGGCGGCACGTTACCCGCGTTCGACGGCTTCTGCGTCGCCGACGCGGTGTTGTATAGTGAGGGTACTCCCACGAAGTGGATCTTTTCCGATAATGTAACGGGCAAGCTCCTAAGGAAGGCCCAGCGGAACGTGTCCGTCGAGGCGTTTCGAAACCGGTGCGCCAAGGTCGCTCCTGGGAATGACGTGGCTCTGATTGTCCGGGACGACGACGTCCTCCCCCTGAGCGCGGACCCGAAGAAGTGGGGCGCCATCTCTGGTAAAGCGGTGGTCTGCAACGTGCCGGGGACGCGCCTCAAGCATGCGTTTAGGCACGACACTCCTCTCACGAAAGTGCATGTGGAGCAGAATGGCCTCAGGCAGTACGGCTCGTCGTCCAAGGCGTCGACCTGGGCGCCCCTGAAGTCGTTGCATCTGAAGGAGGCGCTGGATGGTGTTGTTCGTTCATTAGTGAGGGGCATCGAGGCGGGCACGGGTACTCGCGTGCGATCATTAACGTCGGTCTGGGCCTTAGATGAAAAAAAGGCGACGCGCGTCGTCGACAACGGCGTGCCGGACGCGCCGGCCATGACCTTCGAACGGGCGTTGGAGGTCGAGTTCCTGCAGCCCTTGCATCGGGGCGGCTCGGACGCGGGGAGCGTCCTCGGTGATTCATCAGGGAGGGCCCACGGCGCGGCCATCGGGCCCTGCCCCGGGGGTTTTTGTGGATTGGCGCGCATCGACGAAACTGATGGAACGGACGGCGCGCCCGCTCAACAGAGCGAACGTTTGCACCGAGCCATGCGGTCCGCCGTCGAAGAAAGCAAGAGAGAGGCCTGCACGGGCGAAGCTTTAGATTTTTGGCCCGACGAACTCGTGAGGTGGTGCCTCAAGACCACCTCCACGAGGTGCGACCAGCCGCGACCTCTCCTCGATCTCCAGTGGTCGCGGCCCTCGATCTTCCTCGCGCACCCGACGCAGGACACGCAGGCCTGCCCCGGCCAGACCCTCGAAATAAGATGGGTCTGCCGCGGGCCGCCGCCACAAAATTTGAGGATCGACGTCGAATTCGTGCCCACGGCAAGCACGGTCGAGGACGAGTTCCTCGTGACGACGCGGGAGGTCATCAAAAGGATCCCGGGCAGTCAACAATCCATAGATTGGGTCGTGCCGCCGGACCTGAATGGCACGTCGACGAACGGGTGGTGGCGCCTGCACCTGCGCATCGTTTTTGAAGATGATTTTGGGGAGGAGTCGGACGCGGCCATTCTATGCTCCTCCCAACCTTTCAGTGTGCAGAAGACTCATGCTTTATTGAATCACGGGCGGCTGCCTGCCGTCGATCTCCGGGCCGATGCTCATGACGTGCAGAGCGCGATCGGTGCGTTACGCGTCTTAGATGAACGGCGCGCCCAGAAGATCGGCGAAGAGCGCGTGAGAAGGTGGGACAAGTGCGCCGTCTGCCAAAACTGCGCCGAGGTGCACGCGGACTTGTCCGCGCGGCGGGCGCGGTATCTGGCTTCATCAAATGAGCGCAAGGCCCAGAAGGAGGCAGGGCTGTTATTACTAAGGGAGCAGGACGAGAATGACGTGAGTGGGGACCGCAAAGGTTTAAAAGCTGCGGAGCGCCGCCGGCGAAGGCGCAACGTGCTCAAGGCTCTCGCGGAGCCGCGGAACCGGCGAGAAAAGGTCCAGGAGCCCACATATACAACGACGAAGCCCGCCAAGAACCCGACGGCCTTCGACGACAACCTTCCAAGCGTTGCGTCCAGACAGCCACGCGATTCAACGTTCGTGGCGTCCATAAAACAAAAGGCGGCCGTTCTAAGGGAGGAGGCCGCCCAGGCGACGTGGGCCGCCGCCCACTCGAGACCCGCGCCGTCGCCACCGAAGCCGCGGCCGCCGCCGACGCCGACGGCGAAGCTCGGTTCGAGCCTGCTGAACGCGCTCGACGGCGGCGCGTCGCACTTCGAGCCCCAGGACTCGCTCGCGTCCGTCTTCGGCACGGTCCAGCCCGAGCGGGGAGTGGATTCTTTGAGGTCGGTCTTCGGTGGGGCTTCTCCCCGAAAACCGCGGCGCCGCCGCCCGAAGCGCAAGCCCCGGACTTATGCGGATCTGCTACACCCGTGGCAGCGTCTATTGAGAGACCAGATCGACACGGTCGTCTCTCCTGAACCGCCGGCGGCCCCGAACCCGGACGCTCTGCTGGACAGCCTCCTGGACATGGCCGAACAAGGTGATGGGGACGGGTTGAGCTACTTCTAATGTTCGTTATGTTACTCCCTTCTTCTTGAGGTCGAGGCGCTTCAGGAAGTCGATCGCGTCGCCTCGCAAGGACAAATGTCCTTGGAGGATGTTCTTGGCCCACGCGCCGAGTTCTCTAATCGAGCCCGCGTACCTGTGTGTGGACGGCGTCACCCCCACGCCATCGACGCGACCGCTGGTTGATTTAGACGCGGCCACCGTACGGCAGCCCGAGCACGCAGGTCTTCGCCCAGTAGAAGCCCTCGAAGAAGCGGCCGCAGCTCCCGTCATTCCTCTTATCCGGCAACGCGGCGGCGACGTCGACGACGCTATTCGGGAAAGCTCTCTGGAAATAGACGAGGCACCGTCCCAGATGGTACGGCGACGAGACCACGAGGATCGACGTCGCGTCGGGCGCGACGCGGGCCGTCTCGATGGCGTTCTGGAGCGTCGTGCGCGACTTGTCCTCGTAGAGGGTCGGGCCGCCGTACGTGCTGTATTTTTTTGCTGCTCGCGAGTCGCCCAGACCACCCGTGAAGACCAGCGTTGCATTGAATTGTTGTGCGAGCTCGTCGCCGCGGTCGACTCGTCTCGCAAAGGTCGCGCTCAGGGTTTTATTGGGGAGGCGCCATGCGCCCGCCACTACGACATGGGTGTAGTCTGTTCTGTTGAATTTCGGTTCGAATGTCTCGAGGCGGTGCAGTATCGTGGCGACGTATGCGGTGAGCGCTAGGGAGAGGGCTGCAGTCACCATTGCTTTTTGTTGATTGCTCCTGGTTGGAGTGACTCCAGCTGCAATAGATGCACAGTGCTGTTGGTGTGCTGCTTGCGGGCGATCAATGACAAGTGCAGAGATGCCTCAGACACCGTTAGAGCAGGTGATGATGAGCTAAAAAATAATTACCTAGCGTGTCGACACACTAGACTGCATACGTAGAGATGTGTCCCTCCCAGGGGGTCGGCCAAATAGTGTAGTAGTAGCGTAATAGAAATAACCGACCGTCGTGGGCTCTGCCCACTAGTAGACGCGACCGTGATAGACTACGGTGGACCAAGGATTTACTACAAGCCAGACGCCGTCGAGGCGCCGCTACCTGGTCTATGTATAGAGTGCCGTTACACCCCACGACACAATGCCTAGAGGCCCGAGCCCTTCTTCGGCTTCAGCGGGTAGTCCGGCCGGTTCCAGGGCAACAGATCGATGAGCTGGCCGCTCTCCTTCGCGCCGACCTGTGTGGAAATCAACCAGTGCGTCGGGTGTATTTCTCGGCGAACGCGCCGTAAAATTTTGATTTTCACACAGGCGCCGACCTTGTCCGCCACGGCGTCGGGGAGCTCGATCTCGCGCAGGTCGTTGCCGAGCTTCGGGAGCGTAAAGTCCGGCAAGCCCGGGAGCTTCGGCAGCTCGACGCCCTTTTCGCGCGCCGCGCCGTTGAGGTCGAACGGCGCCTCCGGGTCCTCCTCCCTGCGTGGAACATCGACCGGTCTCTCGCGGGCGGCGACGCGTACTTCTACGCCACCAGCACGCCATCGCCGCGTCGAAGGCACTCCAAAGTTTGAGACTCCGAAACGCACAGCGACGACAGCCTGAGCCACGCGAGGAAGGGCAGGCCCCCGATGATGGAGAAGATAAAGAACGCGATGAAGAACGGGCTCGTGAAGGGGAGCTGCGACTCCCTCGGGGCCACGAGCGTCGGCAGCTCGAGCGAGAGGAGCAGGTCGGGCAGCGACGAGGCCCGGACCGCGACGGGCCGCGCGGGCCGCGCGCGGCGCGCCGTCGGCGGCGCGCGCGGCGGCGCGAAGGCCGCAGCCGAGCCCGCGAGTAGGGCGAACGTCACCTTCATGCTGCCTGCGAAGGAGTGCCGCGTCGATGGCGTTCGTGCTACCGCGATCGTGGCGTTCGCTACCGCGATCCCATGGCCCGCTCGTCGCATCGATGCGTCGACCGCGTCCACAATTTTTCAAATTGTGCAGCCAACAAACGAACGGAGCGATGCGCGTTGCGTGTGGTGCCTTGCTGAACGATTATTGAGTTGCGTTCGATGCCCCGTTGGCGCTACCGAAGCGCTAGCTGGGGAGGTCTGGCATTTTGAGGCTCGTTGCGTACCCGTCGAGCGATAAGCAGCAAAATATGCGCTGCCGAAGTACGATATGTGTACTCTTGCATATGACGCTGGATCCAACGCAAAATTAGCAGCAATCAGCCAAGTCGAATGCGCGTCTATGCTGTGTTGGCCATCGAGGAGCGGCGCGTGCCTCTCCCAACGTTTTTGAAACACTCGTCTTCTCGCACCCGTTTGCTCTCAATCCGCGTCCCCGCGACGCCTACGATCCGTCGCTCTGAACCCGCACGATTAGCTCGCAGAGCTTAGCTGGACACACCCCAAAACGCTGGTGTAGCTGTCGTGCTGCTGCAAAAGAGCAAACGCACGACTCACGTTTTCAAAATGCTCAAACATTCTGTAGCAATTGTAGCAATTGCCGCGTCAGCCGCGTTCACTGCACCCCGCAGCCTGCCCATGCGCACAGCAGCAATGAAATTCTCCGCGGCTGACGCGGAACTCGTGCCGCGCGACGTCCTCTTCGGCAACCCCGAGTACTGTGCCGGCGTAGGAATCATTGTATCGGCGACCGCGGCTGGCCGTGACATGCCGTCGACGCGACGCCGTGCACACACAGGTACGCAGCCCCCTCCGTCACGCCGGACGGCTCCAAATTAGCCTACCTGAAGCCCGTCGACGGCGTGCTCAACGCGTGGGTGCGCAGCGCGGCGGGCGGCGACGATAGGGTGGTGACCGAAGACACGTACCGGGGCATCCGCCAGATCTTCTGGGCCGAGGACTCGAAGACGTTGCTGTATCTGCAGGACGACGGCGGCGACGAGAATTTCCATTTGTTCGCGGTCGACGTCAGCAAGGAAGGATCAAAAGCGAGAGACCTGACGCCCTTCGACGGCGCGAAGGCCCAGAACGTCATCACGAACAAGCGCTTCCCCGACGAACTGTTAGTGGCGGTCAATGCTAGAGATAAAGCTCAATTCGACATGTACCGCGTCCAATTAGAGTCGGGGGCCATCGAGCTGGACACGGAGAACCCCGGCGGTATCGTCGGCTGGGGTTCGGAAGACGAGTCCTTCGAGGTGCGCGAGGGCATTCGGGTCAACCCTGACTCGTCCAAGACCGTATTGGTCCGCGACTCTCCCAAAAGTGAGTGGCGCGACCTCGCCGTCTTTCCTTACGGCGAGGAGGGCGGCATGGTCGACTTCTGCGGCGACGGCGAGCACGCGCTCATGACGTCGTCCGTCGGCCGCGAGACGACGGCGCTGACCAAAGTCAAATTGTCCGACGGGTCGACGACGGAGGTCATCGCCTTTAACGATAAGGCGGACTGCGGCGGCATCATGTTAGACGAGGACACGAAGGAGGTCCGGGCCGTGTCGTTCAACTACGCGCGCACGGAGCGGACCTTCTTCGACGAGGAGCTGAAGGGCCACTTCGACCGGCTCGAGGGCATGGGCCCCGACAAAGCGGAAGTTTCATTAGTGTCGAAGACGCGCGACGAGGCGACCTGGGTCGTGTCGTTCCGCAGGGACGACGGGCCGACGGAGTACTCGCTGTACGACACGGCGTCGCACAAGCTGACGCCGCTCTTCGTGAGCCAGCCGGCGCTTTCTGATTACAAGTTCGCGCCTGTGTGGCAATCAAATTTCGGGCGCCCCACGCCATCGACGCGACGTTGTCCCCGTGGCGTGTCGGCCCGATGGCGTGATTTCCACACAGGTTCGCGCACATGGAGGACGTTCGCATACAAGCGCGGGACGGGCTCGAGCTCGTCGCGTACCTGACGCGCGCCAAGGCCGACACGCCGACGCCGCTGGTGCTCTGCGTGCACGGCGGGCCGTGGGCCAGAGATTTTTGGGGCTTCAACAGCGCCGCGCAGTGGTTCGCGAATCGCGGGTATGCCTGTTTACAAGTGAACTACCGGGGGAGCTCGGGCTACGGCAAGTCCTTCCTGCATAAAGGAGACAAGGAGTGGGGCGTGGGTGCGATGCAGCACGACCTGACGGACGCCGTGAAGTGGGCCGTGGACCAGGGCATTGCGGACCCGGAGAACGTGTGCATCTATGGCGGCTCCTACGGCGGCTACGCGTGTCTGGCGGGCTTGACCTTCACCCCCGATCTGTACAAGTGCGGTGTGGACATCGTGGGCCCGTCGAACATCAAGACGTTGTTAGATAGCATACCGCCGTACTGGGGTCCCCTGCGGAACGACATGCTGAAGAAGATCGGCGACGTGGATGAAGATAAGGCCTTCAACGAGAAGATCTCTCCTTTATATCATGTTGACGCCATCAAGGCGCCGTTACTCATCGGCCAGGGCGCGAACGACCCGCGCGTCAAGCAGGCGGAGGCGGACCAGATCGCGTTCTCCATGGCGGACAAGGGCATCCCGGTGGAGTACGTCTTGTATCCGGATGAAGGGCACGGGTGGGCGCGGCCGCCGAACCGCATCGACTTCAACGGGCGGACGGAGCTGTTCCTGAAGGAGCACCTCGGCGGCCGCGCGGAGGCCTTCGTGCCGCCGGAGGGGAACACGGCGTCGTTTCCCTTGAAGGAGCGGAAGTAGTAGGTGGTAATTTGGTTTGTGAACTTGCTTTGAAGCTAGGCCGCCTAGCCACACGGCCGGTCTTACGCGGAGTCGTTCTCGGCCGCGGCGGCGCGTTTTTAGAATTGCGTCAAATTTGCTAGCTCCAAATCAGCCGAACGAACGAGCCCACTCCCGGGCTTGACGAAGAGCCCTCGGGGCGGCGTCACGGCGCGAATCCGTTGGCGTACCCCATTGCGACTTGTGAGCGCGTGCTTGGCAGGCAGGAGGTCTTGGTGAGAGATTTTGGCACCATAGAAGACCGCCGCAGTCAAAACCGCTCATCGAGACCGCCACAGGACCAAAATCTACACCACAAACACGCACCGCAGCAAAAACGATGCGTCTCGCCTCGAGAAATCTGCTCATTTTGCCGGCAGTGAGCTCAGCGCTCAAATTCCAGCAGCAGCAGGCGCCCAAGGCGCCGGCCGCCGCCATGAAAAGAAGGCAGGTCCTAACCCTGCCGGCCGCCGCGTTGGCGCTACCGCAATCAGCGCGCGCCGACCAGGCCTGGGCGGGCCCGCGTTGGGCGGAAGTAGACACGAAATTACCTACAAATGATCAAGCGCGGGTCTTTCGGGATCTGGAGGACGGCTTCGAGGTCGCCTACCCCTCGAACAACTGGATGCGCACGCAGCCGCTCCCCGAACTCCTAGGAGGCGCGCCGCCGCGAGGGACCCGGTTCGCCGCGACGGATCTCGGGCAGGGCGCCGTCATCGCCGTGACGTGCCAGCCCCTGAGTAATGTGGACTGGCCAGCCATCCAGGCCGTCAAGAAGAACGGCGCCAAGTCGCTGGAGGCGGCGGCGGCGAGGTTCGCGCGGAAGCTCCTCGACGATAGAGCTGCCGAGCTCGGCTGGTCGTCAGCTAGATTGGTCTCGTCGGCCGTGAAAGCCCCTGATAGGGTCGAGTTCGAGGGCAAGGCCTACTTCGAGATTCCCAATGATGTTCCCATCGTCCGCAAGGAGGTCTGCGTCTCCTTGCGAAGGGAGGGCAAGGTCCTAACGGCCTGGGCGTCGGCGCCCGTGGACACGCTGTCCCAGAACCCCGAGGTCGCGCGCTACATCCCGGCGATCATCCAGACGTTCCGGGCGGCCTGAGACGCGTAAGCTCCCTTTTGTGTGCATTTTTATTGACTTGAAACGATCTTACAAACGACTTGGGGGCGGGGCACACACGAAAGGGGGACTTCTAGGGCGCCGCGGCGCACTTGATCTGCACGCTGTGCAGGACGCCGCTGTCGATCAGGGGGGCGAGCGCGCCCATGACGCGGCGGTGGCGCTGGAGCGGCCGCACGCCCCGGAACGACGTCGCCTCGACGTAGACTTGGAGCTGCCGCCCGTGCGCCGCGATCGCGCGCCCGTCGGCCGCGCCGACGGCGACGTGGGCCTCGTCCGTCGTGTCCACGAGGCGGAGCTCGACGACGCCCGGCACGGCCCCGCGCACGGCCGCGTCGACGCCGAGCGGGTCGTTCGTCACGATGGGCAGCGCCGGCGGCAGGATGCCGCAGGGCAGGTCCGGGAAGTCCACGACGCTGGACGGCGACGTCGAGAGCTCCGGCTCCGCCTCCATGCAGTCGCAGACGAACTGTTGTCGTCGGAGCGGCGTCGCGGGCGTCGGCTTCGGCGGCAGGCTCGTGCGTAGGACGATCCCTTCATCGTTCACGGCGATGGCTTCGCTGTGGGCCGCCATGTTGTTTGTCAATATCTTCGCGTCGACGGCGTCCTGATTTTAGCCTCTCGATGTCCGTGACACGCGCAATATCTTCGCGTCGGCGGCGTACGGCTGCTTATCTTAGCCTCTCGGTGTCTGTGAGACGCGCAATATCTTCGCGTCGACGGCGTTCGGCTGCTATCTTAGCCTCTCGGTGTCTGTGACAGCCAAAAAAGAGCTCAGTCGATAGCGGTGCGCTGCGAGGGCGACGGTAGGCTTGTCAGCTCGTTGTTTCACGGCGTTTGCGTCGACGACCGGGGGTTTCACCGGCGCTCCGCAACAGCCAGTCCTTGTCATCGGAGAGGCACGCTCTCGATAGCCGCGTAATCGAAACCGAGTCCAGGAGGCGTCACGCGAACGGGAGGCGTATCTGGAGACGTATAAGAGAAAAAAGGGGCGCAAAAGCGTGCGGGTGATTCGGGACGCCGCGAGACCGAGCATCAACAAAAAAAACTACAAAGCCATATTAGAGCCTCCTAATGTCCCCAATCTCCACTTCCTCGTCGTCCGGCGCCTGCGCGGCGATGGCCTGGGCGCGCCGGCACCCCTCCGCGTCGCGTCGAGCTTCCTCGGCGGCGTGGCGCGCCTTCGCCGCGGCCTCCGAGGCCTCGCGCGCCGCCGCGTCCCGCTCGTCAAAAAGCGTCTTGCCCGCGAAGGCGGCCTTCTCGCGCTTCCGGCGCCGCGCGGCCGCCGCTGCCTGGACGCGCCGCTCGCGGACGACGTCGCGCCGGAGCGCCGCCGCCGCGGGCACCTCGTCGACGATGCGCGCCGCGAGCGCGTCGGCCGCGGTCAAATCCTGAGCCGCGGCGTCGGCGTCTCCCAGAAAACCGCGGGCGGCGCCCCGCCGCAGGCGCGCCTTGGCCCTGAGCAACAGAGTTGCCGAAGACATGGCGGCCTCGACCTCGCTCGCCACCGCTTCGTCGACGTCATCACCTAAAACACCTAAGGCACCGTCTAGCACCGCGATTTCATCCCTCCTACCGTTTCGTTTCTTGCAGCAGAGCGCGACGTTCAGCAAACACCGCGCGAGGACGTCTTTGAGTTTCGCGAACGCCTCGTCGTCGTCCTCGTCCAGGGCCTTGAGCTGGGCCTCGGCGCGCCGCGCCGCTCTCGTAAAACACGCCTCGGCCCGTCGACATTCGCCCTCCCCCAAAAGCATCGCGCCGCGCTCCTTGAGGTACGACGCGTCCTCGTCGCCTTCGGTCACGGCATCCAAGCGGACGGCCGCCCGGATCGAGGGCCCTAAACCTACTTTTCTGACGGCATAGCACGGGTCGCCGTAGGCCCCGTCGCATGTGACAATACACCCCTCGCCGGGGCGCATAGCTAAAACAGCGACCTCCAGCCCCTCGCAGACGTCGCCCTGGCCCAGTTTTATATTTTGCGGGTCGACGCCCTCGGAAGCCTTGAATAGAGCATCATCATCCCGATCATCGTCGGCAATCACTAATCTTACAGTAGCGGTCCCGCCGAACCGGGGCCTTTTCCCGCCGGGCTTCGGGGCCTCCATGCGCTTTGTTGAGACGGTGCCGTGGCCCTTGTAGATCTCCGCGTCGACCGGCGCCAGTTGCCGCGACACGCGCACCGCGTGGAGGCAGCAGTCCAGCTTCAATTCATCATCAATGTCCGCTTCAATACGTTCGCCCCGCCTCATATCTAAGACCTCTCGACTCAGCACCTGCTTCCACTTTTCATCATGCTCTTCGCCCGCGACCACCGACACGCGCGTGCCGCCTATTTCGGACTTGCCCCCGTCTCGCGGTTTGCAGACGAAGGACACCAGAGCCTCGGCGCCCTGCTGGGGGCGCACGGACGCACAAAGGCCGCGGTGCTTTGGAGGATGTAAGGTCTTCGAGCTACTTTTGGCCGCTTTGTAGGCCTCGAAGGCCTCGATCGCGTCCCACTTCTCCGCCCGTTCTTGGACGCTCTGGCGCGTGTAGGCCACTTTGGCATCCACAGCGGCATAAGCCTCGTCCTCGGAGCTGCCCGGCTCCGGCTCGTCGCCCGCGTACTGGCGCCACTTGTCCCTTCTGTAACTCATTCCGCGAACCTTCCTACAAACACCACGAGACCAATAACCACTAGCAACAAAGCGACGGATTTAATAATCGTGCAGTCTCCGGAGTTGCCCGCCCGAAAGATGGGCTGCACGTAGCCCAGGTCGTCCAGGAGCTGCTGCCGGCCGCGGTCCGCGCGCGGCATGTCCCGGCGCCGTCTCGGCGGCGGACTGGGAATACTGCGCGGCGGCCGCGTCTCCGTGGGCATGCAGTTGTTTTGCTTGCGGCCAGCGTCGCTGGCGTCGCTGCTGTGGCGCGCTCAGTGTTGCGCTGCGGCTGAGAGCGATGAGCTGTGGCCGCGCGGTACGCAGCGATGGATACAGAGATGCGTCTTGCGCGTACTTATTTCAGGATCGGTGCGCAGGACGCGTAAATGCGTCGACCGGGCACGCAAAAGCGAGCTAGCGTCATGTAAGACTCTAGCGAGGGTACGGGAGGGGTACGGGGAACCCTGCGACGTAACTAGCCTCAGCCTCAGCCTCGGGTAAAAAACCCACCCTAACCCTAGGCCTGTCAGCGCGCGCACTGGCCCGAGCACCAGAAACACTGCCCGGGCGCGCTCGATTCGCTCACCCCGGATTCTTTGGACTGACGGACTGTGCGTGAGAATCCAGTTGTATAAGTTGTCTTAAATCACATTACTTCTCAGTCATCTCCCGCACGAGCGCGTCCACCGCGCCCGCCGCCGCCGCGTACAACTCGTGCGCCCCATCAATCAACGTCCGCGCCCAGGGCGGCGCCGCGGCCGTCGCCGCGGAGCCGTCGAACCAGTCCGGCCGCGGCAGTTTGTAGCCGACCTGGTACATGTAGGCCACCGTCGGGTCGGCGCCGGGCTCGTAGCGCGTCTCGTGGCTCACGTTGTAGAGCCGGATGGACCCCTCGAGCGGCCGGGGGCCGTCCTTGGCGGGCGACAGGTCGAAGCCGCGCCACTCCGCGCGCCAGGCGCATTTCACGTCGATGTCGTAGTACAGACTCCGCTGGCCCCGCTTCCGCGTGACCGACGCGCTGACCGAGGATTCGTTTGATAGACACGTCGTGATGGCCACGCATGCGCCCTGGCCGAGGTCGACCTCGACATTCTCGAGCAGCTCCGCGAGGCGCGCCTCGGCCCAGCGCGAGCGGTCGCTCTCCTCGAGGTAGCCTAGCGTCGAGCCGGGCACCGGCATTGATGATGCCGGTTTACTTGCTAGCCCGACGCCGGCCGTCCGCTGGTGCGCGGCCCGGGCCTCTTCCGCGCGGCGCTTGACTCGAGCCTTCCTTGCTTCATCGGCGTGCTTCGTGAGCTTGAGGAGGCGCCGCGCGTCCCGGTTCAAGAGTTTAAGTTCGGCGGGAGGCGGGTCGAGCTTCTGGGCCTGTGTTGTTCGACGCGTCGACTGCGTGAAGAAGGGAGAGTTCGGACGCAGGCCGCGCGCCTCGAGCACGTCAGAATAGGCCCGCGCGACGTCCCGCCGCTTCTCCCGCGCGAGGGCGCGTCGATACAAAGCGCGCCGCCTCACATTCACGTTCTCCACGACGTCACAGTACGCTACGGCCCTCGAAGCGGCCTGCTCCGCGCGACTCCAATACCCGAGCTTGAGCAAGGCCGCAGCGATGTTGCCGTACAACGCCGCGGCCAGCGCCATGTCGTCAGGGCCATCGTTCTCGCGATCCAACCTTAGTGCTCGCGCCCAGAAGGCCAAAGCACCAGCGCTGTCGCCCGCTGCAAACCGCGCGTTGCCTTCCGCCTTGGCCGTCGCTGAATCTTGACACATTTCTTGCGCGGCGACGACGTCGTCCACTCGTATGGGAGACATCTTCTCGACGTCGCCCGTGCGCTCGGCCTTTTTGATATCTTCACTCTCGACAGTCAAATTCATGCCCGCCCCGGCCATGGAGCACTGCGTCAGGCGCGGGTCGTGCAGCATCAATCTGGTGAGTTCGCCCATGGCTTCCGGCGTCGTCGCGGCCTCGCACTTCTTTTGTAATTCTCGCAGTCGTCTGCAGAACGCCGCGTCGGTCACGTACTCCCTCAGTAAAGGGTGGCGCAGGCAGCGCTGCACGGGGTCCTCGCCAATGAAGAACTTGAGGAGGCCGCCGGCCGGGTCCATTGTATTTGCGTCGCTGGCGTCCGCCATCGCGCTCATTTTGCTATGACAGCTCGAGCTGGGTGGCTCGTTTTGCGGCTTGCCGGTACGCACCGATGCCGAAACTTCGTAGGCCTTCGAAACAGATATCAGATCGATGCCTGAAGCGCACAACTGATGCACAGGCTGTCGCTATGGCGCGATTTACGCCGCAGAGGCCCTTTGTCTCCTCTCTCAAAGGTGGTCGGCCTCTGGAGCTAAGGTATGCCTTTTGGGCACCGGGGAACGATAGCGGAGCCTTCGGAAGCCTCCTTTGTGGCTTTTGGAGACCAAAATTCGTCGCAAGTGGTCTCCAAGCCCATCGCGGCGCAAACACATTTTGCCTGCGCTAGAGGCGAAGAGCTCACCAGGAGCTGCCACAGTCTTCAGGTTGGGCGCCAAGAGGTATCCGGTGATCGCTGCATCGATAAAGACAGCTCCCAGGCCGTAGCAGCAGGAATTGGCGCCAGGCGGCGACCTATTGACCGAAACAGTAGCGCGCCCCAGGTCCACGCGCAGCCTTCTCTCACATCGGATCGCGCCCCTAGACCACCATGGCCGCCTCGAACGGCCGCCGCGTGTCGTACTTCTACGACGCCGAGATCGGGAACTTCCACTACGGCCAGGGCCACCCGATGAAGCCCCACCGCGTGCGCATGACCCATAATCTCGTCGTGAATTATGGCCTCTACCGCATGATGGAGGTTTTCCGGCCGAAGCCCGTGAACGCGGCACTACTCACGAGGTTCCATAGTGACGATTACGTAAATTTTCTCAAGATCATCACGCCGGACAACATGCACGAGTACCTAAGGCAGTTGCAGCGCTTTAACGTCGGCGAGGACTGCCCCGTCTTTGACGGGCTGTTTGAGTTCTGCCAATTGTACACGTCTGGGAGTATTGGCGGTGCTGTTCGGCTCAATCAACAATGGAGTGATGTAGTCATCAACTGGGCCGGGGGTCTACATCATGCCAAAAAGTCGGAAGCGTCGGGGTTCTGCTACGTCAACGACTGTGTGCTTGGTATTCTCGAGTTGCTCAAGCGCCACCAGCGCGTGTTATACATCGACATCGACATCCACCACGGCGACGGCGTCGAAGAGGCCTTCTACACCACCAACCGAGTCATGACGGTGTCCTTCCACAAGTTCGGCGAGTACTTCCCGGGTACCGGGGATGTACACGACGTCGGCTACGACGCGGGCAAGAACTACGCGATCAACTTTCCGTTACATGACGGCATGGACGACGCCTCGTTCAAGTCGGTGTTTGAGCCGGTGATCGGCAAGATCATGGAAAGATTTGCGCCCGGTGCGGTCGTGTTGCAATGTGGTGCCGATAGTTTATCTGGAGATAGGTTGGGCTGCTTCAACCTGTCGCTGAGAGGTCATGCAGATTGTGTCAAGTACGTCATGGGCTTCGGCGTGCCCATGTTAGTCTTGGGTGGCGGTGGCTACACCTTGAGGAACGTCCCGCGCGTCTGGACGTACGAAACGTCGGTGCTCCTCGGAACGGAGATCAAGGACGTCCTGCCGTACAACGATTATTTTGAGTACTACGGGCCCGACTATAGATTACATATGCCGGTGAGCAACATGGAGAATCTTAATTCCAAGGAGTACCTGCAGCACGTCAAGGCGCAGCTCTTCTCGGTCTTGGACGACGTCGAGCCCGTCCCTGGTGTTCAGATCAAGAGTGGTGACGCGAGCGCCATGGACACGTCGGCGGACAACGCTGCTGCTGCGCCCGCGGCCGCGGCGGCGGCGCCCGTCGCCGCGGCGGTCCAGGAGGCGTCCGAGTCCGTGTCGCAGGCCGAGGCCATGGACACGAACCCCGATCAACGAGGCACGACGGACAACAAGGAGCACCCGGCGGAGTTCTTCCCTTCTGGTGCGGAAGGTGGCGGCGCGCCGGCGGCGCCGCCGTCTTAGGTTCCTGCTCCCATGGCGTAACAAGAACTTTTCTACCTCCTTCTTTGGCGTCGCGGCGACGGCGTCTCGCGCTGCCCCGCCGGCAGCTAGCGGCTGTAAGGCACTAGCCTTTACGCAGCTCAAGCTTGTGCAGGGATTTTGCATCGTAGGGCTGCCCCCGAGCGATTTGACCACATATAGGATGATCCTCACGCAGTGCGCCGTCTGCGCCACCGAGCTTGGCCTAACTTTGGGCAAGAAATGCGGCCGCTGCAGCACGCGCTACTGTGGCGCCGAATGCCAGAAAAAACATTGGGAAGAGGGCGGCCACGACAAGCTCTGCAAACAAATAAAAAAGGCAGGCGGCGCCGAGCAATATAATGCCAACAAGAGATACACGGAGGCCGTAGTGGTCGCGGCGGAGGCGTGCGCCGAGGACACGAAGGGCCAGACGTGCTTCATCTGCACGCAGGCCCTCCATTGGAAAACGAAGGAGGGTCTCGTGCGCGGGTGCGCGTGCCGCGGGACGGCGGGCTTCGCGCATGTGTCGTGCTTGGCTGAGCAGGCGAAGATTTTGCTCGCGGAGGCGGAGGAGAACAATTTGGGCGCCAAGGTGTTGGATGAGCGGTACCGCCGGTGGTACGCGTGTAGCATGTGCGAGCAAGAATATCACGGCGTCGTGCGGTGCGCGCTCGGGTGGGCGTGCTGGAAGACGTACTTGGGCCGGCCGGAGACGGATCAGTTTCGGAGTAACGCGATGGGGCTGCTGGGGATGGGTTTAGCCTCTGCAGGACACCTCGCGGACGCGTTGACCGTACAGGAGGCCGAATTGGCTATGACGCGGCGACTTGGCGAATCAGAAGACGCCATCCTCGTCGTGCAGGGCAATCTTGCGAGCACGTATTCAATGCTTGGAAACATAGAAAAGGCCCTAAGCATGGAGCGAGATGTATACTCTGGACGTTTAAAGTTACACGGCGAGGAGGATTCCAACACCCTCCGAGCAGCCGGCAACTACGCGGTGTCCCTTCATGATCTACAGCGCTTCGAAGAAGCCAAGTCACTTTTTCGAAAAACGATACCCGTGGCGCGACGCACTCTCGGAGAAGAAAATGTACTGACGCTCAGGATGAGGTGGACTTACGCGCGGGTGCTCTACTTGGACGAAGGCGCCTCTCTTGATGACCTGCACGAAGCCGTGGCGACGCTTGAATCCGTTGCGCATTTGTGGAAGCGCATTTTCGGACCGGCGCATCCTGAGACGCAGAAGGCCCAGGAAGCGCTGAAAGGGGCGCGCGAGGCGCTGGCCAAGGGAGGTGTCTAGCCCCACTGGCACACCATCGCCGCGACGCTTAGTAATCACTACTTAGTCCGTCGTGTCCATCGCGCCCTCCTTCGGCTCGAACTCGGCGGGATGCTCGGCCTTCTCGGCACCGTCCTTATCAGTCATTTGTCTCACATCAGGATCGGCGGCGTCGGCGGCGGCCCCGGCGTCGCGCGTCGCCCAGTCCGGCGGCACATCTTGTAATGTCAGGGAAGGTGCACCCTTCAGAGCACTCAAATTTTCCAGCACCTCCTGCGTCGTCCGCTCCAGCTCCTCCCGCTCGTTCAGGTTCTCCATGGCCATGGACGGCGTCAAATGCAGCTTGAAATCGGGGGCGTAGTACTCGTAGTAGTCATTATAAGGTATATCTTCTCCCAAGGGAGTGTCTAGTACGACTGACGTCTCGTAGGCCCAGCACCTGGCGACGTTCCTGATGGTGTACCCACCACCTCCTAAAACAAGTAAGGGTACGCCAAAGCCTTTCACGAACCTCACACACTCCCCATGTCCTTTGAGCGTCAGATTGAAACAGCCCAATCTATCCCCAGTCAAGGAATCGGCACCGCACTGCAATACTATAGCGGTAGGTTTATACACCTCCATGATCTTCTCGATGACCGGTTCAAACACAGATTGATAGGATGCATCGTCCATGCCTTCCTTCAGGGGGAAGTTCACGCTGTAGTACTTGCCCTTCTTCGCTCCCAAATCCGTGATGGCCCCCGTGCCCGGGAAGAAGTCGCCGTATTTATGAAAGGAGCACGTCATCACGCGGTCCGTGCAGTAGAACGCCTCTTCCACGCCGTCGCCGTGGTGGATGTCGATGTCGATGTATAGTACCCTTGCGTGGTACTTTAGGAGTTCTAAAATAGCTAGTACAATATCATTGATGTAGCAAAAACCGGAAGCCTCGGCTTTCTTCGCGTGATGCAGGCCACCGCTCCAATTAATCGCCACGTCGCAGGCGCCGTGGTTCAGTTTGACGGCGCCATCAATACTAGCGCCGGACGCTATTTGTTGAAATTCAAAGAGCCCCTCGTAGACGGGACAGTCCGTGCACTCGCCGACGTTGAATTGGGCCATCTGTTGCAAGAATGGTCTCGTCGACTCGGGAGAGACTTTCGAGAGGAACTTGACGTAGTCGTCGGAGTGGAACCGCGTCATCTCTAGAGGCGCCGCGAGGTGGGGCCGGTAGACGTCGAGCTTCCTATACAACCCAGTAGATAATATGAGGTGGTGGGCCATCTTGATGCGGTGGGGCTTCATGGGGTGGCCCGGGCCATAGTAAAAGTGGCCCACGTCCGTGTCGTAGAAGTAGGAGACGCGCTGCTTGACCATCTTGGACGACTTTTTGTGAGGCCGGGCGAAGCCTTTCTCGGGGCGGCTTGAGGTCGTGCGCGGCGCGCCCTGGCGCTTGGGCGGTTCACCGGGGCTCCGCGCTTGGGCTCAGGAGGGGCCCGCGCGCCGGCCGGGCGCGATTCTCGCTGCAGGTCACCCGGGGGCTCTCACGGCTCTGGAGAGCTCGTTTGAAGCGCCAGATTTTTTCAGGCGCCCGCGGGCGGCTGCGGGGTGGTGTGTCGCTTCTCTGGGCGCCTCGCTGGGCAAAATAAGAGGCTATAGGCCGCGAGCGAGGAGAGCGAAGCAAGGACCTCCTAGCGTAAAGACACTAGAGATCGGGTTTTTCACGCGATTTTTGCCAAAAATAGCGCTATAAACAGCACTGCAGGGGGTTGCTAGCAAGGAGAGGTAGCTCAACACGCCAGCGGAGCACCTCAGTGACAGCGAGCGAGTGACAGACGCTTGTCGGCCGCGGCAAGCACCGAGTCCGCTGCACGCCGTCGCCGCGTCGGCGCAGCGGCGACCTCGTGCGTCAATCGCGCGCGCCGGACGCTCGCAAGCACCACCACCAACACAAAGATGGAGCTCCCCCGCCCGCCCGCCTGGTACCGCGACGACGACCTCGTGCCGCCGCGCCCGCCGAAAAATAAGAAATTAAGGAGCTTCGGAAGCCCCGACGAGGACGACAGCTTCTGGGAGGCGGAGCGCCCCGTCGCGGAGCACTGCGCCGTCATCAAGAGGTTGAATCGCGAGGCGGTGCGCTGCTTCTGCGAACTGCTACGGTTGGCCGCGTCGAGCGAGGCCTTCGACGCCGAGCAGCAGGTCGAGTCCAAGGGCGAAGCGCTCCAGAAGCTCTTCGACGAGATGCACTCCGAGGTCGGGAAGCTGCGCATCCCCGAGGCGCGCTCGAATCTAAAGCAGCACCTCGAGGAGGAGGCTAGACAGCGGCGCGCGACGGCAGCTCGATTGAGGGCGGCCGCCGCCGACGCGCGGCAACAGATCAAGGAGATGCTGGCGGGGCCCGACGCGCCGCCGTACACGGACCACGAGGAGAGCGAGGAGGCCGTCGTCGAGCGGGCGGTGCTCATTTCGGATAGGATCCGCGCGCACGAGGCCGCGGAGCACGCGCGCCTTTGTTTGGAGGGCAAGGCGCCGCCCGAGGAGCCCCTCGACGAGCCGGAGTCGCTCGAGGACGGGCTGAAGGAGTTGGTGGATGCCGTCAAGGAGGCGTGCGTGGCCGCCGAGGCGCAGGACGCGGGGCGGCGGGAAAGGGCGGCTCGGAGGTAAAAATGTAGGTGTGTGATTTGCTCGTCGATGGCGTGCACGTCTCCCCAACACTCGCCGCGAGCGGGCACAGGATACTGGTACACGATATTAAAAACAGCGACTATTTGCGCAGGTTGTTCAGCCGCGCCTCGAGGTCGGACACCGTCGTGTCGCCGCCGCCGCCGCCCGGCGGTGGGGGCGGACCACCACCACCACCACCGACCGCATCAGCTACTGCCACCGGCGCCGCCTGCGGCCGCGCCGCCATCGCGTCCGGCGCGTCCGGGATCGTGTCCCCAAACGAGATGCCGATCTCGTCCAAGACGGCCCCGACAATCTTCTCCTCCTCGTCGCTGTCGCCGTCTTCCGCCATGGCATCGTCGAGCATGTCGCCCATGACCTCTTGGGTCATCTCTGCGCGCTCGTTCTCCACTTGAAAATTGACCATGATCTTCTGGATGCTAGGAATATTCACGGTCTTGTTCATCCTAACCATGGCTTCCGTGACGGATTTCATCGCGCGCGCCATGGCCTCCTGGGACTTGACCGTTTGTAATTTGAGGGCGACGGCGTTCAAGTGCGATCTTAACTCTATAAATTTCGTTATATATGTTCTCGTTCGCACGAGATCTTTCGCCATGATCTTGACGGGGCCCATCTGGCCGTCCTTGGCGTACTTCTTGATGTCGGCGACGAGTTTTAGCTCCTGCTTCTCTAGGTTGGCTCGTTCGCGGTCGAGCTCTCTTACCGCTTTATTGATCTCACGCTTGTTCTTGCGCAGCACCTCTTTGAGCGGGACCTTGCGGCCCCAGGTGTTGCCCATGGTTGCCTCGGCTCACGACAAGTCACGCGCTGCTCACGCGCGGCTCGAATTCTACTCCTGCTGTGCTTTGCTGCAGGAATACGGCTGCGGCGTCGTTCGGCGAGCAGTCTTCTGTGTCCGAATCGTTTCAGAGCACGTCTTGCACAGCGTTCGTGTCCACTGGTTACGTCGGCTTGCCTCGCGCGCGGATAATTCGTCTTTTTGGTTGCAAAGCTCCAAAAGTTTCAGCACTCGAGCAAAAGTCAAAGCCTGCAAGACGCGATCCCTGGCGAGCCTGCGTCGATCAAGATGCCTGAAACGCGTCCGCCTCGAAGGGCCTAAACCATCAAAACGGGTTCCCTCGCATTTTGGTCGGCCATTTTTGACCTCCCGCGTGCCCAACGCGCGTTGCTGCGGCGCTATTTGCCTGCTCTATCCTCATCGCTGCGCAAGGTCCAGCTTTCGAGGCACCGCTGCGCGCAACCAGCGCGCCAAGCACCAAAACTGCTGTGAGGCGGCGACCGCACGCGCTGCACGCGTTGCGTAGCTCGGGGGCTCGTGCGGCGCGGGGCGAGCGCGGAGACCACCGGAAATTTGCGCAAGCGGCTGCCGCGCGCCCTGAAACCACAGGGGCGTCGCCGACCCTGACCGCGCGCGAGCAAGGGACGGCACAAAATGAACGCCTCGCAACTCCAAAGAGAAGCGGCGAGCCGCGCCATGAAGATGGCGCGCGCCGCGGGCATGGAGAAGTCCATGGCCCAGGCCATGGGTGCTGCTGGTGTTTCTGCCCCGAACGTCGCCGGCGGCGACGGCCGCTTCTTTTCCAGTACAAAAAAAGGCGAGACGCAGGAAATCAGGTTGGAACTCCAGGCCGCGTCGAAAGATAAAAAAATCAACGCCGTCAAGAAGGTTATTGCTAATATGACGGTGGGCAAGGACGTGTCGGCGTTATTTCCCGACGTCCTAAACTGCATCCAGACGGGCAACATCGAGCTGAAGAAGCTTGTTTACTTATATTTGGTGAACCATGCGAAGACGCATCCGGATCTGGCGCTGTTAGCCGTGAATACGTTCGTGCGCGACGCCGCGGACCCCAATCCGCTCGTGCGAGCGTTAGCTATTCGCACGATGGGCTGCATACGCGTCGAGAGGATCACGGAGTATTTATGTGAGCCTTTGGAACGCGCTCTCAAAGATGAAGATCCCTACGTGCGAAAAACGGCCGCGGTGTGCGTCGCGAAACTGCACGACATCTCGCCTGATCTCGTGAAGGATCGGGGCTTCCTGGATCTGTTGCGAGACTTAGTGGCGGACGCGAACCCGACCGTGGTGGCGAACGCGGTGGCCGCTCTCAGTGAAATCGCCGACGAGGACAAAGGAAGCGACGACGTCATGGGCATGTCGTCCGCGAAACTCCAGAAGCTCTTAGCGGCTTTAAACGAGTGCACGGAGTGGGGGCAAGTTAGTATTTTGGATGCGTTGGCGAAGTACGTCCCGGAAGAGGCGAAGGACGCGGAGCGCATCATCGAGCGCGTCATGCCGCGGCTGCAGCACGCGAATAGTGCCGTGGTGCTGTCGGCGAT
The DNA here is from genome assembly GCA_918797485.1 of Pelagomonas calceolata. Lineage (NCBI taxonomy): Eukaryota > Pelagophyceae > Pelagomonadales > Pelagomonadaceae > Pelagomonas > Pelagomonas calceolata. The sequence goes on along the minus strand of CAKKNE010000003.1, from coordinate 1,646,240 downwards.
CAAGGTCATCTTGCAGTACATGCACGAGGCTTTGGATCCAGAATCCGAACTTTGTGTTGGTTATAGGAAGAAATTGAGTCCGCCGCTCGTGACGATGGTCAACACCGCCGAGCCCGAGCTCTGCTACGTGGCGTTGCGGAACGTGAATTTGATCGTGCAGCGAGATCAAAGAATACTAGAGAACGAGATCAAGATCTTCTTTTGTAGATATAATGACCCGCTCTACGTCAAATTGGAAAAGCTGGAAATCATGATCCGGTTGGTTTCGGACCGGACGGTGGATCAAGTGCTCTTGGAGCTCAAGGAGTACTCGCAGGAGGTCGACGTGGACTTTGTGCGCACGGCCATCAAGGCCGTGGGTCGCGTCGCGGTGAAGCTCGAGAATGCCGCCCAACGATGCGTGAACGTGTTGCTGGAGTTGATCAAGGCGCGCGTGCCTTATGTTGTGCAAGCTGCGGTTGTCGTGGTCGCGAATATCTTCCGGAGGTATCCGAACAGATACGAATCCATAATAGGGGCTCTATGCGAAAATCTCGAGTCGTTAGACGAACCGGAAGCCAAAGAAGCGATGATCTGGATCGTCGGGGAATATGCTGATAGTATAGAGAATGCTGATGAACTATTGAGCGGCTTCCTGGAAGATTTCCGCGAGTCCGAGCACGCGGTACGCCTACAGTTACTCACGGCGTGTGTGAAGCTCTTCCTCAAGTCCCCGCAACGAGGCGAGGCGCAGCAGATGGTGCAATCTGTGTTGTCCATGTCCACGGAGTGCACGGACGACCCCGACCTGAGGGATAGAGGCTATATATACTGGAGGTTACTCTCGAATGACCCGGAGGCCGCAAAAGCTATTGTATTAGGACCGAAGCCGCCCGTGGAAGACGACACGGCGAAGTTGGATGAGGCGACGCTGGATTTGTTACTGTCGCAGATCGGTACCCTAGCCTCGGTGTACCACAAGCCGCCCGAAGCGTTCGTGAACGAGAAGACTCTGAAGGAGGAGGAGGAGGAGGAGACCTACGACGACTTCGACGACGCGCCTGCTGACGACGAGGAACCGGCACCAGCACCACAGGGTGGTGGTGGGGACCTGCTGGATCTGCTCGACATGGGCCCCGTCGCCGCGGCCGTGCCCGAACCTCCCAAGTCTGGTGGCGACGCGCTGGTGGCCGACGCCTTGGGCGACATCTTTGGCGGCGACCCCGTCGTGCCGCCGTCGCAACCGTCCGGAGACATCTTCGGCGGTGATCTGATGGCCCCTTCACAAAACGACCCCTTCGGCGGGTCCGCGTTGTTTGGCGCAAATACCCCACCACCAGCACCGGCACCCTTGCGCAAGCCCGTTTCTGTGTTGCAGCCGTCGCAACAATCAGGAGGTGTTGGCATCGCCGCGGCGTTCAACGCTGGCGAGCAGCGGACGATAGCGCTGGACCTCGAGGTGTCGAACGCGGGGCCGCAGCCTGTTCGTTTGTTGCAAATTCAGCTGAACAAGTCGCCCTTTGGGCTGGCGCCGGCGGACGCACCTTCGCTCCAGTTCGACCCTCCTTTGTTGCCAGGAACGACGCGACCGAAACGGGTGAGGCTGAGAGCGGGCGACGCGAAGATGCTGTCGCAGGTGCCGGCCATGACGGCGGGTGCCGGCGTGAACGTGCAAATAGCATTAAAGAACGCGGACACGGGGGCCGTGTTTTACCTGGCCGCGCCGTGCCCGCTGGACGCCGTGTTTGCCGCGGACGCGACGGTGGATCGGTCGGCCTTCATAGCGAGGTGGAAGGCCATCGACGACGCCAATGAGAGTTATGCTACTGTGGCTGATTTACCGACCGGTCCTTCCATAGACGCGGCGGTCGCGAAACTCGCGGCGCGGCGGTGCCACCCCGTCGCGCGGCGGGCCGTCCCGGGCCAGGTCGGATCGGAAGTGGCCTACTTCTCGGTGCAGCTGCTCGGACCGGAGGCGGAGTATTTGGTGGAGCTCACGTTCAAGAGCGGCGTCGCGGCGTGCAAGGTCTGCGTCAAGACGACGGCCCGGTCGCTCGCGCCGCTGGGGCTCGCGGCGATCTGCGCGCTGCTGCGGGCGCCCTGAGTAATGGTTGGGGTGGGTTAATTGCTTAGACCTAGGCCGCCTGGCGGCCCTGACTGGGCCTAGTATTCCTTGGCGACGACGCCCATCACCTCCCCCGCGACGACGACGCCCTCGACGACGACGCCCTGGACGGGTTCGGCCATGGGCGACTCGTACTGCTCCTCCGAGGCGACCGCGGAGCCACCTATTGGCGGGAACGAGCAGCCGAGGCGCAGGTGCGGCGCCGACGCGGGGGCGACGGAGCCGTCGGCGTGGAACTCGAAGTCGAGCGGGCGCTTGCCACCGTGTTTGCGATGTTCCTCGTGTATCCGGGCCGGATGGTTGTGCCGGTTTACTACTAAATCCGTGTGATTGCCCTGATGTATATTCATCATGCTCGGGCAGACGTACCAGCCGGCCTTGTCGACGAAGAACGATCCCTGGCGCGAGGCCACGACCGCCTTACTCGCCGGACCGAGCCCGAGCGCCTTGTAGTGCCACTCGCCGAACGCCTCGCGCGGCTCGTCGAAGACCTGGACGACGGCGAGGCCCGGGTGGCTCGCCAGCGTGAGCGGGACCTGTTGGCCGGCGGCGAGCGCCTTGGCGTGCTGGAAGCGGCAGACGAGCGGCGACCCGGCCGGCACGAAGGAGAAGGTTGGAATGCCGGCGCCCAGGACGAGGTGCTGCGCACACTTCGGGGAGATCGTCCCGTCTGGGTTTACGACAAAGCTGCGGCCGCCGTTGCCGTAGCGCGTATGGCCGGGATGACACGCCGTCGACCTCAGGATACTAAGGTGATTCCCGACCTCGTATTTCCACCACGCGATGTCGAACACGCGCTCGTCGTGCACGCGTACGAGGAACTCCCCGTCCAGCCGGACGCGCATGGCCATGTGGCGTGGGCCCAATCCCAACTCGATGTAGCTCCACTCCATGATCTTGCGCGGATAGTCGTACCGCGGCACGACGGCCATGCCGTTGCGCAGCGTCAGAAGCGCGCCGCCGGGCTGGCGGAGCGCGTGCGCATTCTCGAAGTAGATCGCGTCGGCTGCCCCCTTGGATGTGAGGACCAGGCGTGGGCCGTCTTCGGTGGCGCCGGTGCCCGGCGGCGTGTAGTCTTCGGCAGAGATTACACAGCCCATCGCTTAACTACTCGGCCAATCGGCTCCGGCAGCCTTTTTTTCACACTCCTGGGGCTTTTCCTCTGGCTGTCGAGCTTGCTTGGAAAAATCTCGGGAGGTCGAGGCCTATGAAGCCCATACAACCCTCCTTGTAGACTCTTCATCCAATGAGAGGCTTCCTCGTGTGCGGGTTCGAAGAACTGCCCGGCTTTTTGACAAGGGCAGCCATAGCAGAGCTTACAGGCGGCAGCGCACTCATGGAGAAAGAGTATGTGCAGGCGGAAGCATACGCGGAAGAGTATGCGCGGGGCTTACCGGTCGCCACGGCCGAGCCAATCATGGGGGAGGTCGTGGGGGAGGTGGTGCCCTCGGCGACGGATCATCTCCCGGAAGCGCTCGACGGCGCGCCGCGCCTCGTGTTGGTACCCGCGGGCTCGGCCGACGCGCTGCGCTTCGACCACGCGGGTGTTCTTCGCGAAGGCGGCGAGGCGCCGCTCGGAAAGCACGTCGGGCTCCCGAACCCGAGTAATTTCTCTTTCGAATCCTGTGGCTAAGAGAGAGAGAGAGTCGCTTTATTGAACCCACCACAAGCTAGCGGCTGTAAGACACTAGAACCACTCACGTTTTTTGGCTATCAGGAGCGTGCTGCAGCAAAGCTTGAGCTCCTCGTGCAAAGACTGCCCACCAACGTGAGTGCGTCCTCGGCAGAGATAATCACTTGCTTGCACCAGCCAACTACACCCGCAAACAACAGACAGCGACTGCACCATGAAGCTCTCGCTAGCCCTCCTCGCAGCATGCAGCGACGCCCTCATCGCGCCGCCCGCACCGAAGCCAACGAAAACGCAGCTCCGCGCCGTCGCCGCGCCCCAGGACTCCTACAAGATCACGTTGCTACCGGGCGACGGCATCGGCCCCGAGATCACGACCGCGACGGTCAAAGCTTTAGTGGCGGCGGGCAAGACCAAGGGCGTCACCTTTGACTTCGACGAGCAGTTGTTGGGCGGCTGCGCCATTGATAAGGAGGGCACGCCCTGGCCGGACAAAACCTTGAAGAGTTGCCAGGCGGCGGACTCGATCTTGATGGCGGCGATCGGCGGGCCCAAGTGGGACGGCAACCCGCGCGAATTAAGACCGGAGACTGGACTATTAGCGATGCGCCAGCAGCTCGGGCTGTTCGCCAACCTCAGACCGGCGAAGGCCATCCCGCAGTTGTTGGATGCCTCGTCATTAAAGAGAGAGGTGGTTGAGGGTGTGGACATCATGGTCGTGCGCGAGCTGTGCGGCGATGTGTATTTTGGCAAGCCCGCGGGCATCTACACCGACGATGCTGGTGTGAGATGGGGCCAGAACAACATGATTTACTCCGAGCCCGAAATTGAAAGAATTGCGCGCGTCGCCATGGACGTGGCCCAAAAAAGACAAGGGCGGTGCTGCTCCATCGACAAGGCGAACGTGCTGGACGTGTCGCAGCTCTGGAAGGACGTCGTGATTCGCGTGCATGGGGAGTGCGGGCAAGGCGTCGAGCTTTCTCATATGTATGTAGATAACGCGGCCATGCAATTAGTCAGGTGGCCGAAGCAGTTCGACACGATCGTCTGCGGCAACATCTTCGGGGACATCTTGAGTGATGAGGCGTCGATGCTCGTCGGAAGCTTGGGCATGTTGCCGAGCGCGTCGCTCCCCTCAGAAGGTCCCGGCGTCTTCGAGCCCATCCACGGCTCGGCCCCGGACATCGCGGGCACGGACGCGGCGAACCCGCTGGCCATGATCCTCTCCGCGGCGATGATGTGCCAGTACGATTTGCTGCAACCGGACCTCGCGAAGCTGCTCGAGGACGCCGTCGAGGCGGTGCTCGACGCGGGCTACCGCACGAGGGACATCGTCAACGAGGGCAACGCCGACGAGACGTTGGTCGGCTGCAAGGAGATGGGCGACCTCGTCGCCGCGAAAGTTGCCGAGTTGGCCGCGTAAGAACAACTAGAACTTACCCCTGGTTGGTCGACGGCGTGGACTAGTGCGGGTTCCACGGCACCTCTCCGGGCGCCAAACGCCCGCGCGTCCGCGCGAGCTTGTCCTCCTTGCGCTTTCGCCGCCTGCGGGGGAGTGTCGAGTCGATGGCGTACGAGCGGTCCCCAACTCTACGGAGGGGCACGCCATCGCCACGACAAGTTCAAGGAATAACGACGCCGCCCGCGGACAGGTGCGCCCGCCGCATATCCGTCCAGGCCGCGTGCTGCGCCGTTCCATGGGTTGCGTTGCATCGCCGGCCCCGCTCGTCCTTCGCGATGGGGTCGCAGAGCGCGCACCGCGTCTGGCCGAAGGCGTGGCCGTGGTTCGACGACGTCCAGTTCCTTGTATTAATCGTCGGCTTGTCCTCGAGGGGCTTCGCGCGCGCCGTCTGGTCGTTGACCGGCTTTTTCATGCGCTCGGGCGGCGGTCGTCGAGGCGTCCCGTGGTGCCGCGAGGCGATGGCGGTGGCCCAGGGCTTCGCCGAGGCGCGCGGGTCCTTGGGGTACAACCTAGCTTGGCAGTCGCGCACGACGGCGTCGATGGGCGCGGCGCAGGCCTCGCTGCCCGCGGCGCGCGCCTGCTGCGACGGTCTTGAATACAAGTCGCCGGTCTGGATCGGCGCCGTGAGGTGATCCACCACACCCGGCAGCTGCGACAGGGCCTTGTCGTGGGCGACGTGCTTCGCGAGCAGCGCGACGCACGCGTCTCTCCGTCCTCGGCAGGCGGCATGGAGAGGCGTCTCGCCGGACTTCGACCGCAGCAAAGCGTCGGCGCCGCGCTCCAAGAGCACCTCGACGACGGCCGCGTGTCCAGCAAAGGCCGCGGCGTGCAGAGGAGTGGTATCGCCGGCGGTATCACACACATTCGCGTCCTCGCCCGCCTCCAGTAATAGTTCCGCGCACTTCGGCGCGCCGGCGATGGCCGCCTGGTGCAGCGCCGTCCGCCCTCCTCTCCTCTTCGAGTCCTGGACGAGGGCCGCGCCGCGCTTTAACAAAAGCTCCACGCAGGCCTCGCAGCCCGCCGCCGCGGCCAGATGGAGCGGCGGGCTGAAGTGCGCCAGCAGCGCGGCCCCGTCCGGGTCGCCGCCGGCGTCCAGGGCGCGCTTCAGGTGGTGCGCGTCGGCCGCGTGGGCGTGGAAGTGGATCGCCGTCTCGTTCGCGAGGCGCGTCGGCGCGACGACCCAGCGCGACGCTGTTGCCGGCTTGTGGGCGTTGAGGTGGGCAGCCATTTTTGACCGCCGGTGCGGCAAGCAGCCGGTGGGCGTAAATAGGCAGCCCGAAGCCCCTGTTTTGGTCGCTGCACGCGTGCGAGCTTCGTGTGCGTGCGCCAACCGGCAGCTGCTTTCTAGAGTGTCTGAAGGCCGCTAGCTTTTTTTTCCGAATTCGGTTGAAAAACGGTGTTGGGCAGGTGTTTCGACAACTTCAACAACATTACACAACCATCACGCCAGCCGCCGCCGCCACGCCTCGAGCGTCGCCCGCTCATCATCAGAAAGCGCGGCCTCGGCGGCCGCGTTCGCCGCCGCGTCGAGGGCCAGCGCGTCCTCGACCGCGCCGTCCACCGTAAACGCGTCGCGGAAGGACCGGGCGTAGTCGCCGGCGTGCAGGAGCTTGACCAGCTTATTGGAAGCCGTCCGGTCCGCCAACAGAGGTTTTGTAGATGAAAACCAGAACGACACAAGCGGCCTCGAACCGCGTTTCAGAGGCAGCGTCCGATGTAAAGTTGTGGTAGAAGAAAACAGCACGAGCGTATCCAGCGACGGCGCGACGTCGACGGGCGGGCCGCCCGACGACGGGTAGATTCGGAGCTCGCCGCCCGCCACGTCGGCGGCCGCCAGGTACAAAATACCCGTCACGCAGCGGCCCGTCGCGTCCGTCGTGTCCAGATGCGCGGGAAAGCAGCCGCCGGCGCCGTGCACCGCGGCCTTGACCTCGTCCACTCTTAGTGAAGCGCCGAGTTTTGATGATAGTTTCGAGCCGAGGACCCTTGCTTCGCTGCTCCCAAAGTCTCTGAGCGCCGGGCAGAGGTTCCGGGCGGCAACAACCGCCGCGTCATCTAGAATCGGCGCGCCCCGAATATGGATCTGGAGCTCCTCGACGTTCGTCTTGGCCCTGACTTCCCTTCCGGTCGACGTGCGCAGCGCGTTCGGCGACGCTCTTAGCAAGGAGTGCTCCGCGAGGCTCAGGACTTCCCTCCTCAACGTACGGGCGAGGCCGCGCGTCGCGTTCTCGACGACCGCGTAGCCCTCCGACGCTAGTGATTCAGCCGCTTGCTCGACATCGAAGGCCCAGGGCTCCTCCTCCTCGTCCTCCGACGACTCGAATGAAGGGGGCTCCACCAATGAAAAGTACCACACCCGATCGCCAGCATCTTCCCTCTCGTCATCTGACAAAGCGTCGCGCCTCATCACGAGCCCCTCGTCCGCGAAGGCCTCGAGAACTTCGTTGGCATCGACGTGGCGCCGCGTGTAGGCGATAATCACTTGACCGCCGGGCGCCAGTAACGCGCGGCACGTCCGCGCCAGCGGCGCCACGGCCTCCGCCGTGTAGGCGACGTCGGCGCCGAGGACCAGGGAGAAGCCGGTTTTCGCGTGGGCGAGGACGCGGCGTACATCCTCAGAATCGCCCCAGCGCAGCCGCTCGACCGCGACCTCGCGCCCGCAATTTCTCCTCAATTTATCCAGGGCGCGGTCGTCGCCGTCCGTCGCGACGACGACCGGCGCGACGCCGAGCCGTTTCGCGGCCAGCGCCACGAGGCCCAGCCCGCTGCCGACCTCGACCACGGAGGCCGTCGTCGCGCGGCGCCGCCACAGGTGCCGCGCCAGGAGGTCGCCGCCGCGCCACGTCGTCTCGCCCGTGCACTGCAGCGTCTGGCCGCTGCTCCGCGGGTAGCCGCGCAGCGTTATGGTCAAGTCGCCGATGACGTGGTCCGTCGTTTCTTCCTCCTCCAATTCGAGCAGCGACAGGCCCAGCGGCTCGACGTCGTCGTTGTCGAGGGGCGCTCGGCTGCTGCTGAGTGCTGTCATCGCTGCTGCACGGCTGTGCGCTTGCAAATTCAGGAGTGCCAATGATTTATGCTAGTATGCGTGATAGCGTTCAGCAACTCATCTCCAAAGCCTGCTGGCTTGGCTTGCTAGTGTCTTTCAGGCCGCTAGCAGGTTTCCTTGACTTCTCTCGCCCACTGGTCACGGGCAGTCGTTGCGACGAGTCTTCCTACGGCACAGCTTCTCGGGTATTGGCGTGCCGGAGAAGGCTGTTGGAGAGGCAGAGGCAGGGCTGCCCAGAAGAGCTGCGCGCTGTTCCGCCACGCGCCACGCAACTGTCCATCCGCTGCTGCCATCGATCGTTTTGGTACCATGCCGCACGCTACTGCCTATGGTATAGTCGCGGTCCAAGCCCTTTTTTTCTTTCTTGGAGGTAGATCCAGCAGCGCAGCAATCACTGTTATGCGCTGATTTGCCGACTGTTATATTCACAGGCATCCGCGACAACTTCATGACGGGCAAGGTCATCATGCCAGATGAAGAATATTTGCAATCGTGGTGGTACGGCGTGTGCGTGCCTCGCGTCTCGTCGATGGCGGAAGCAGACTCACCGTTCGCACGCACAGGCCGCTGGGCACGTCGGAGACGCACTCGGACCGCATGGAGTGCACGGCGAACGGCTGGGGCACGTTTATCGGAATTATTGCCCTCACGAAGATAGCCGTGGCTCTCACGGGCGGCAAGACGACACTTGCTAAGACACTCGGAACCCTCTACGTCCTTGGAAACATATGGACTATCAAGGTCTTCCTGCCCATGAACGACCTGATGGAGGCGTACGGGGCTGGGTGGCCATCACTCAGTCAGTCGAAGGCGCCGTGACATTTTGCTGTGTCCGCGCAGGCACTGGACGAACAAGAAGAACAACCCGGCCATGGAGAACAAGGGCTCGGTGACGCCCTTCTGCGCCATGCTCGCCATCGAATCGATCTGCTGGATTGTGGCCCAGGGGCTGGTCACGGAGCCGCCGAAGCCGAAGATTCACTAGGCCCTCGTAGCATAGGCGTAGTAACACACTAACATATGATTACTTGCTCCCCCACTTGAAGCTCTTCTTCTTCTCGGCCTTCTTGAGAAAGCCCAAACCCGAGTGCTCCTTGCCCTGGGACCCGAAGGAGTTCTCGTCCTCTTGGGTCGCGTGCCTAGAAGACATGAGCTCGTCCATCGGCGAGTTCGCCCTTTTTTTGGCGAGCTTGTGCACGTCCGGACTTGATGACCGGCCCCCCATGTCGCCCATGTGTTTCGTAGATTCGCGCCGCTCCGCGGCCGACTGCGTCTTCGACCGCATCGCGTTCAAGCGCTTCATGCGCTCGTCCTTGCTGCCCACGCCTTCGAGCGCCGTCGTGTCCCTCTCGGCCTTCTTCAGGTCGATATCCTGCTGGTCACTGTCGATGCCGAGCTCCTTCTTCGCCGTGATGCCCGACAGGGTGGAACGCATCATGTCCTTGAGCAGGCTCGGCTTCTTCTTCGGTTCACTATCATCATCGGACGACTCGGAGTCGGGCTCGCAGCGCAAAGGCTTCGCCGCGCCGGCTTGTTGGATCGCGAACGTTAATGAGGTATGGCCAATCTTGATAGAGTCCCCGGGTCGCAGCGGCACGCGACCTCGCGCCAGACTGCCGTTCACCAACGTGCCTCGTGACGAGCCGAGATCCACATAAAAACATCGAGCCGTTAACGTTTCTTCAAACTTCGGCTCGCCGTTCTTGATACGACGCCGTTCATAAAGTTTGCGCCGTTGCTGACTCTGGATTGAGGTGGACGCGGCGAGGCAGTGCGCGGACCAGTCGCTACATAATCTCGCAGGCTTCTTACATATAAAACACCGGCACTCGTCGCAGAACTTCCGGCACGCGTCGACGCTCGACCGATCGAACTGACAAGTAGGACAATTTTCTCTTGCATGAGGGTGCGGCTCGACCTCGAACCTCCCATGGACCCTTGAGCACCGCGCGTCCGTGTGCAGCACGACGGCGCAATCCCCGCCTCGACCGATTTCATTCACGCCGTCGCCCAAAGTCACATACACTTCACCCTTGACGACGTTGCCTTTCTTGGGCGTCTGGTGGTCCTTCTTTGATGTGCGCGCGATGGGCGCGCCCTTGTCTGGTTTGGTCAGGGTCCAGGGCACGGGGTTGTACAGTACTAAACGTCTACCCAACGGTAGCGGTTTGCTCCGATCTACCTCCTTTGGTGGTACGACGGGCGGCGCACTCGCTAACGACGATTCCGCTAAAGACTCCTCGTCTTCGGAGGAAGAGTACGACTCCGAATACGACTCCTCCTCCGAGTCGTACGAACTTTCGTCATCTGACGGGAGCGCGTCTCCATGAGCTTGGAGCGCTGTCAGAGCGTCGTCGACGTGACTTATTGGATCGGGGTCCTCTATTTCAGTCAAATTCAAAAACCGCCGCGCCACGTACTCGAACTTCGGCGCGTCGCGGAACGTCTCCAGTTTCGGCACCAAGTATGTATAACACTGCGCCCTTACTTGTGCAAAGAGATCATCATAAGAGGGCTCCACCAAGACATCCTCCACGTCGCGCTCATCCCCATACTGGTCGACAGGACATAACGCCTCCCACGCTTCGCGATGCAAGGGTCCTTTCAGCACTCCCTCAGGTAATGAACCAGCCTTGCTCCACTCGTTCGTCTTGTGGGACCACACGAGTTTCAGCTGGTCTCTTAACTCGTCAACCGTGTCCGCAGCCTTGGCCGAGGCTTCTATCTCTTTATTACCAGCGTGCCTCATGTCAATCCGATGCTTCCGCATGCAATCCAATAAAGCGCCGGCACTTCGCCAAGTGTCCACCACGACATCATTCTCCCCTAGAAAAGAGCGGAACGCGTCCCTCATTTCATTCGATAGTAACACGTCCTCCAACGATACGTCTAACACGTCGTCCGCCGCGTGTAACAACGTAGCCAGCGCCGCGTCGCTCTCGACGGCGCCCTTGCCCATGAGCGGGCCATCCCTCGGTCGGAACTCCATCAATGTTGCGCCCGGGACGTCGTTCGCTCTCGTTGCTTGTGCGAGGACATCCCTCATCGCCGTGAGCCAGGCCTCCAGCGCGACCTTATGTTTCGGCCGGAAGCGCACCTCCCTTAGTCTCGTTTTTAATCGCAACTCCACATGGCCCTTTCTACTCTCAAAGTCTATTTCAAAGGCGCAGTTCCGCAACGACAGCACGATGAGGGGCTCATGAGACCTCGCCTCCGCGGCGTCCGTGCCGATGTGTAAAGCCGCGTCCTCACCGAGCGTCACGAAGGCCCGGAGCCACGTCACCTCAGCTTGTTCCGCTCGTTGCCTTATTTCCGGATCGACGGCCGTCACCGGAGGCAAGTACGCCAGCTCGACAAACCCCTCCTTGACGCGCGTGACGCCTCTTCTATCTAATAAACCCTTCCTTTCCAATTCACCGAACACAGAATCGCGGCGATGCGCCGTCAGCGCCTGGGCCGTGGCCAAATCCTGCAAGAGAGACGCGGCCGCCTGTTCTTTATGTTCTTTACAGTTCAAATTCGCCCGTAGACACGCCTGGCGGATGGCCGCCGCCCAGCTGTCGGAACTTTCGTCGCGCTCCGCTCTGAATAACACTGCGACGTCCTCCTTCTCCTCCCTTCCGTAGACCGTCAACGACAGGGGCGCCTCCGACTCGATACCAGACAGAAACACGGACGCCAATCCATCAGGCTCCTTCGCCTGTTGTCGCGCTCTATGAGGTGCAAAGAAGGCCAAACCAGCGTTCCGGTGTGCGATCTCATCTACTAATTTAGCATGACAAACAGCCCAGCCGCACTCTATTCTTCTCCTTTCAACTCGAGCTTCCTTGGGCCGCCACTGGCGCGGGCCGTCGAAGGCGATCAATGACGTCCCATGTAACTCGTAGAACCGGCGCTTCCAGGCGCCGTGCTTTTCCAGGAACCACAACCACCCTGCCTTCGTTTGTTCATGATCATTGCCTACATGTGACGCCAATGCTCGAACGGCGTTCGCCAGTCTTCTACGTAGACCGCGCGCCCTCAAACCTTGCTGCGCGCCCCACATCTTGTCTTCGTCCGTACTTCCTGGCGGCGCCTGGCGCACGTAGTAGGCGGACCGTCTTGGGAAAAATTCACCGGCCGACGTCGGTCTCACGGGAGACTCTATCTCCATAACTGGTGCTGGTGCCGGCGCCCGGGCCCCTCCCGCGGACATGACCGCTCTCCCCGCGGCACCTGGTAAGGCTACGAGCGACTTTGCTCCAGATTTTGCTCTACTTGTGAAGTCCGATAGCTCAATCTTGCCGTCGCCGTCGGCGTCGAGGCCGTGCGCGAGGCCGCTCTTGATCGAACTTCCGACGCCCTTGACGCCCTTGAACATCGACTTCGCGCCCCCTAATATGTTTTTAGCGGATTGCTTCGCGGCGCCGGCCAAGTCGGCCGCAGACAGGTGGCCGTCGCCGTCCGCGTCCAGGCCGTGTTTCATAGACGAGCCCACTTTGCTGAACGACGAGACGACGGACGACCCCGCCTTGCCTAGCGAAGATTCGACGGAGTCGAAGGACACGCGCTGCACCTTGCCCATCATGTTACTCGCCGCGCCTTTGCCGGACTTCATCACGCCGCCCGCGGAAAAGTTCCGGACGTCGTCGAACAGGTTCGACGCGCCCCTCTTCAACCGGTCGGCAACCGTAGGACTGGGTGCCCCCTCGCCCTTCGGGTAGTGGTGCCTCCCTTTGAAATGTTTGGAGGGCGTTCCCGGTGTTTGCGGTCGGCCCAGCTCGTGGCGCGAGATCGCCTCTGATCTCCTTCTACGACTACCTATTCTCAATATGCCGTCGTGGCCTTTCTCTGTGGGTCTTGTTATGCGTATAGCGGCCTTCCTCAGCTTCTCATTCCTCATTCGATTCGCCTTGTCGATCGCATCTCGGTACCCAATGTGTAGCGCGAAGTCCGGGTCTGGGAGGGGTTTCGGCCGATCCTTCGGGTACGTAAAATGCTTCGTCAAGGGCTCGAACAGCGGCGCATCGACCGTTTCTTCCGAACCGTAGCTGTCGTCATCCTTAGCAAGCTTCTCGAGGCGCCTCGACATCGCATCTTTGACGCTGTACAGCTTGTTGCCCATCCTATCTAACAGTTCATCATAGTCTCCTGACCTCCTAAGTTCATTCCAGGTATTTAACTCATTTCTCGTCGCCTGATACGCCTGGTACGCCTTTTCCTTTTGGATTCGCGCGGCCTCGGCGACTTCTGCTGCGGTGACGACGCCGTCGCCATCGAGGTCCATGCCCGATGCTGACGCCATCGACGACGACACGGCGCTGCCCGCGGACCTCAAAGCTCGACTACCACCAGCCAGCATCTCGGACGCGCTTATTTTCCCGTCGCCATCAGTATCTAATGACGCGAGGAAGCCGACGCTCTTCTTCTCGGGCTCGCTCTTCTCCTCCTCCGTGGCCTTGGCATCATCAAAAGAAGCCCGTTTGGCCCGCTCGACGGCGCGCGCGTCCCTTGCTTTCTCCTCCTCGGCCTTCGTCGCGAATTTAGGTTTGGCCATGGCGTCGACGCGGGCCTGGAGCTCCTCCTCCTTCGTCTTGTACTTGATGACGGGCATCCTTGTCTTTGTCTGCTGTCGTTTGTGTCTTTGTGCGAGCGGTGCCCCGCGTCGGCCGCGTCCGCGCTGGGCGCTCTCACTCACTGCAGCAGCCTGGGGCTGATGCTGGCGGGGTGCCCGTCCCCGGTGCGCCTCGGCGGCGTTATTGGGGTGAAGTGTGCCCTGCGGCTGCCCCGTTTACGACACGTCGCGCGTCTGGGCAGCCTCTTTGGCAGCGCTGGGGCCAGAGAGCCTGTCTCAAGCGCTGGGCCCCGCGGGGTTTTCCTGGACCTCTTCTATGCTTCCCTGGCTTTGATCTCAGGCCTCGTGACTGCTGGGCGGGCCGGGCGAGCCGTTAACTTGCCTGCTAGTGTCTTACACCGCTAGCTAGCTTGGCCGGCAGCGCGGTTTTTCAAGCTCCCGAGCAACAGCGACAGGCTTGGCACGAGCCGGACTGCCCGCAGTCACCAAACGCCGTCGCACAGCCAGCGCTTGCAACGTTTGCGTCCAAAAAGCTCACACAGAGCAATCAAAGCAAAAAGCTGCCAACAGCACATACAGCCACCGCGCGCACGCCCGCCGCCGCGCCGTAACAATAACGAAAACAACGACAAGATGCCCCGCCGCCGCCCCACAATTAAGTTTAGGACGTCCTTCGCCAATACCATTTATGACGTCATGACGGCGCGCGGCTGGAAGGAGACCGACAGTGACACGGACTGGGATTTTCACTGGGCCGAGCGCGAGTGGGTCTACGAGGTGTTCGACACGATGCATCTGGAACCGCACCAGCGGTTGAACCATTTCCGGAACGGGCGGGAGCTGTGCCGGAAGGACTTATTAGTTAAAAATTTAAAAAGGATGAAGCGCGGGTTGCAGAGAGATGGGCAGGTCGACCAGGCGAAAGCCTACGACTTCATGCCTCTGTCCTTCGTGCTGCCGCGGGAGTACGCCATGTTCGTGGAAGAGTTTAAAAGATCGGGAGGTGTGTGGATCATGAAGCCGATTGGGTCAGCACAGGGTCGGGGTATCTTCCTGTTTTCTAGGTTATCCGAAATCTCGGAGTGGCGGACCGATCCTTACAGACACTTAAACAAGGACGACAAGGATCCACCCAGGGCGGAACCGGAGGCGTATATCGTCCAGAGGTATATCGAGAACCCCTATCTCGTCGGTGGGAAGAAGTTCGATATGCGATTATATGTCCTTGTTACATCGTTTTCACCGTTAGTCGCCTACATGTATAGGGGCGGCTTCGCGCGGTTCTCGCACACGCGGTACTCGAGTGACCCTGCGGACATCGCCAATAACTTCGTCCATTTAACTAATGTTGCGATTCAAAAAACGGCGGAGAATTATGATGCGCGAAGCGGCGGGAAGAAGGACCTGCGGTCTGTCAAACTGTTGTTAGCTGCCGAGCACGGGATGGCGGCGGTCGACCGCGTGTTCCTGGCTATTGAAAGAGTTGTAGTACGTTCATTAATAGCGGTGCAGCACGTCATGATCGCGGACAAGCACTGCTTCGAGTTGTACGGATATGATGTGTTGATCGATGACGAGCTCAAGCCGTGGCTCATCGAGGTCAACGCGTCGCCGTCCCTATCAGCAAATACGAAGGAGGACTATCAGTTGAAGTGCGACATGCTGCATGATTGTTTGGACATTGTCGATGTGGAAGGGCGGTTGCGAGGCGACGAGCGGTCGGTCGGGGGCTTTGATCTCGTTTATGACGGCGGGGTCGTGGAGCCGGACCCGCAGGACTGCCCCTGGTCGACTAGATTGGGGACGAAGGTCGAGCGGGAGAACGACGGGGGGGACTGAGTGCTCGTAAGATTTTGGTTTATTACGACTGCTTCTCGCGGGCGCGGAGTTGGGCTCGGGCGCCTCCAAGCGCTTCCTCAATTGCCGAAGTGAGTGGGTGCGCGCCGCCGAGCACGCGCCGCGCGGTCCGTTCCAATTCTTCGAGCGTCGTCACGCTCTCGCGGAGATCGCCGAGCGTGGCGTCGCGGTCCGAGACGTCCACAAGCGCGATCTCCACGAGTCGGTCTGCGTCGAGTGCAAGCTCTACCACACGTTGAGGATGAATGGCGTGGAGGCATGCGCGGGCGTCGCCGACGACTTCATTGCGAGGCAGCACGCTATACGAGACGACGGGTCCGTCGACTTTGATAGGGTCGTCGGCGACGGGTCCCTTGAGGAGCTATTGCGTCGTGAACGGTCTCCTATACGCTTCGAGCACCCCGTTGCTGGGAGATGCGGCGCGACGGCGGCGGAGGTCCTGTCCGCGCGGCGAGCTGCGCGGCGTCCGCGCCACTAATATTTTTTCTGAGTGTTGCCCTGGGGTCAGCAACAGATGGACGGATCCCCGAATGACGAGAGACCCCTCGCGCCACGGAGTCCTCGCGCGCGTTTGAGCCTCGGCTCTAGCTCTCGATGTAGCGCCATCATCTCCCAAAGCAAGCGCTCGGCAGCCGCAGGACGCTGCCCGGACAAGCCGCAGGAGCAACCACACTCGTCGTCGCGGCCGCTGAGGCCGTCACAACAACAAGGCTAGCGCACGCACGCCGTCGCTGCAGCCTAGGGCAGCCCCCGCCACCCATACCTAGGTAGCACGATGGCCGCCGAGGCGCCCCCTCCTTTACACCAAAGCTTCCGCGGCGCCCTCGACGCGACCACGGACCTGGATGACGACCGGCTGGGCACGACGGTCTTCCCGCAGGGCTTCGCGGAGACGGCCCGGACGCATTTCCACACCTTACACGAGCGCAAGACGTCGACCATTTCTTTTGATGATGTCGATGGTGATATTGGAGACATTAAATCTGTGGAGGACGCCTTCGTGCTGTTCGGCCTGAGACCGGACGATAGGACATCGAGAAGAGAGCAGATCAAGATGTGGAAGCATATTGAAAGGGCCATCACGGCGGAGATCAAGCGACTTACCGGAAGTGGCCGCGTCGAGGCCTACGACCGGGCCAAGCAGCTGAACGCGAACTTGGACAACGTGAAGCGCGGCTTCGCGGGTCTTCAGACGAGAGAGATCGAGCACAACCAGGCGCAGCAGCGCCAGATGTTCGAGCAGGCGAAGAAGGGGTTAGCTCGTAGCATTGCCTTAAATGAGAAAGAGCGGAAGCGGGACGAAAAACGCGAGATGAAGGCGCTGCGGGCGCGTCTGGCGAAGCGCCAAGCTATTGAGCATGAGAATCTCGACCATGCTATATTGGTGGCGGTGCCGCCCTTGCAGCGCCACTCTTGTAGAGTACTTGAGCTAAGACGCGCAGAAACTTCACTGGCAGCAATGAAGCAATATGACGATGCGAAGAACGTGCGGAGGATGCTCGACAAGATCGAGGGCCCGGCGCGGCGCAAGTACGACGCGATGATGGCTGCCAGGTTTGACGTCGCCCATGAGAAGTTGAGGTTGAAACACAAGGAGCAGCAAGCAAGGCAACATGAGCACATCGGGACCATCAAGTGGTCGTCCAAACGTAGGGCGGAGAAGCACGCTTCCATCCAGAGGCAAAAGTGCGCGAATCTCGATCTAGACATGCGGCAGGCGAACGCGTTCGACTCGTGCAAGTCGCCGGAGTTAGTGGTGCATCCCTCAGCGAGACACCAGCGTCGTCGCGGATTTGATGCGACGGCGTCGCAGTTGAATGGGCGGAAGCTGCTCGATAGTATTCGAGGCAAGAAGACGGACGAGCACGTCTACGTCGCGCCGGTCTGCGCTACTCATACTTTTGAGAAGCCGCTGCTCGACACGCACGTGTACGATATGAACTCGTCGCACTACATGGCGTCGGAGTAAGTCTCGGTAAGGCTAAGCGGTTTGCTAGTGTCTTACAGCTAGGTTACTGAGAGGGTCAGCCTTGTTTTGCACGCCGTGAGCAGCCCCGGTGGGACCTTGGGGCGTCGCGGGCTGCGCTTCTGGCGCGTCGGTAGTGGGCGGCGACTTCTGTTCCTTTTGCGCGACGCATTCGGGCCTGCTTGCGAAAAGGCACATGGCTCAGGCCGATGCTCAGGCGCAGGAGCTGTCGGCGTTGACGCTACAAAATGACGTCGAAGACCCGGCGGGGACGCTGTTATCGCTGCCGCCAGAGCTCCTACAAAGGGTCATGGAATTCCTTATGGTGGTGGACGACGTTCACGAGGCGGAGCGGGTCACCAAGCTCGTGCGGTCCGCGGCGCGGTTCGTGTTAACGCGCGGGCGGTGGAAACCGGTAAAGTTCGTCGCCGAGCATGGCACGCAATTGATTCTCGCTGCTGGCCGCGTGGCCCAGGACCGCGGCGCGAGCACGCCCGCCGAGCGCGACGTACCAGCCTCGTCACTCGCGCTCTGCCGAGCGGCCTGGGCGGTGGACCCGAACGAGACTCTGAGAATATTATTCACCTATACTGGAGGCGGTGGAAAGCGCGCCGCTTTACTAGAGGGCCGTTTGCTCGCACTCATCGAGCCGTCTCTCGACGGTTTGGAACGCATTGTGAGGCTCTTGGAACCGGCTCATCGCTTCGTCTACGCTAAGACTCAGCTGATACGTTGGGACTTCGACACGGAGTCCCCGAGTAGTCAGGGAGGCAGATCCGTTTCCGGAATTAGGTGGTGGGCGGAGCATATAGGAACTCCTATCACCTGGCCGTGGGTGGAGCACCATGCGGAACGCCGCAATCTCGTGGTTGGCTATGTCTCCGGAGCGTTGGAGTCTTGGACTGACGCGGCGGTGGCGGTGGATTTCTTTCGTTGCTTCTTTGGCAGATATTATAAGGGACCGGTTCCCGACCTGGACGACTTCACGCGGGGCTGGGGCGAACGGGAGGCGTCGGCCTTTGCCGCGGCCTACGCTGCGGATGTGGCGGCAGAAGAACTGAGCGGGATTGCTTTTGATTCTCACGGGTTTGGGGGGGGACAAGATTTCCCTACTTTGCCGGGAAAGGTACGTCAAGTAGAGGAAATCCTTCATTTGGACGATCGAGTGGACCTCGAGCACATGGAGCAGTATGATACGTCTTGGGAGGAGGAATACTTATTGGCGGTCAAGCGAGCGAGCCGCTTCCCCGGAGATTATTACTAGCCCGTATCTAAGTGATTGTCTTCTTGTGCCAGTGTTTGCCGAATTCACAGGTATGTTACGGTGCTAGGACTAGTGGGCGGAGGCTGCGGAGCCCTGGGGCTTTGTGCTAGTGTCTTACGCCGCTAGCTGCCGAGGGCGCGAGGCTGTTGTTGGCCGATAAGGGCAAGGGAGGGGCGCAGGACTGCACCGTGCAGTCGTTACCTACCACTGGTTTCGATCTAGGCCGCCGGCGACGCCGTCGGCGCGCCAGGAAGCGCACACACCAAAAGCAGCACAAAGCACGCTCCTGGCACAGTTAAGGCGCCGGCCGCGAAAGCACCATGAACGTCCTCGCGGCGACGCGCGCCTACGTCGACCGCATCGTGAGCGACCCGAACAACCCGGGCATGAAGGTGTTGTTGTTGGACGCGGAGACGACGAAGACAGTGGCCAACGTCTACAGCCAGACCGAAATTCTAGATCGGGACGTGTTCTTGGTGGAGCGGCTCGACCAGGCGCGCGGCCACGAGCCGATGCGCCACCTGAAGGCGGCGGCGTTCGTGCGGCCGACGGCGGCCAATTTTGCGCTGCTAAGGAGGGAGCTCGCGGACCCGCGCTTCGGCGAGTACCACCTCTACTTCGCGAACGTCGCGCCGCGGGCGCAGCTGCGCGAGCTCGCCGAGTCCGATGATCTGGAAGTTGTGCGGCAGGTCCAGGAGTTCTACGCCGATTTCGTTCCCGTCAATGATGCTTTATTCACCTTGAACCAGCGCCAGGCGCTGCGCCTAAATACGACGCGGCCCACCGCCGATTTGTTGAGGAGGAACGTCGACGGCGTCCTCTCTTCTTTACTGGCGTTGAAGGTCCAGCCGGCGACGATCCGCTACTCGTCGGCCTCGACGGTGGCCAAGGCCATCGCGACGGAGGTCCAGCGCGCCGTCGCCGCGGACGGCATCTTCCACTTTAAAAGGCGGGCGACGGCGTCGGACACGGGCGGGCCCCTCCTGCTGATCCTGGATCGCGCGGACGACTGCGTCACGCCCCTACTCTCGCAGTGGACGTACCAGGCCATGGTCCACGAGTTGTTGGGCGTCAACAACAACCGCGTCCGGCTCAAGGGCACGGCGTCGGCGCGCGGCGACCCGAACCTCGACGAGGTCGTGCTGAGCGCGGCCGCGGACCCGTTCTACGCCCAGCACCAGCACGCGAACTTTGGAGATCTGGGCACGGCCGTCAAGCAGCTCTTGGACGACTACCAGCGCCAAACGAAGCTCAACGAGAACATCAAATCGATCGACGACATGCAGTCGTTTCTAGAGAGGTATCCGGCGTTCCGGTCGAAGTCGCTCAACGTGTCCAAGCACGTGGCGCTGATCTCGGAGCTCTCGCGCCTGGTCGAGACGCACTCGCTCATGGACGTGTCGCAGCTGGAGCAGGAGCTCGCGTGCCACGACGACGGCGCGTCGCAGCGGCGCGAGGTCCTCGCGAGGATAGGCGACGGCCGGATCGGGGGCGAGGACAAGCTGCGCCTCGCGCTGCTCTACGCGTTGCGCTACGAGCAGACGGGAAACGTCGAGGGTCTCAAGCTCGCGCTGGCCGAGCACCGCGTGGCGCCGGACCGGGTGAGCCTCGTCGACGCGCTGCTGCGCTACGGCGGGCGGAGTGCGAGGACCGCCGGCTTGTTCGGCGGCGACACGTCGCTGCTGGCCAAGTTTAGCAAGCAGGTCAAGTCGTCGCTCGAGGGCATCGAGAACGTCTACGCGCAGCATGTGCCGCTCCTGCTGGAAACGCTGGATTTAGTTTCGAAAAACCGCCTGCCCGAGGCGCGGTACCCGTGCGTGACCGGCGCCCCGGTCCAGGCCCTGAGGCCGGCCGAGGTCGTCGTCTACATCGCGGGGGGCGCGACCTACGAGGAGGCGACGAAGGTCGCCGAGCTCAACGCCAGCGGCGGCATCCAGGTCGTGCTCGGCGGGTCGTACGTGCACAACTCGGGGACGTTCCTGGAGGATCTGGACGACGCGTTCGGGCGGGGCGGGGTGTGATAATCTTTTTCTAGTACTGGGTTCTTCTTCTACCGTCTGCGAGACGGCCGTCGCCACCATCGATCTCATTCGTGACCGAAAGCGCTCGCGGCGTAAAGGCAAGATCGGCACGCGCGCGACGAGGCGCCGGGGCTGCCCCTCGCGCCTTGGCGCCCACGTGATCTCTCCGGGGCCGCGCGGGACCCGCGGATACGGGGCCGGTCGGGCCTTTTTTGGGCAAAAAAAAAATCAAACCCACCACCCTCCACCCTCGTCGCCAGCCCGCCACACGCCCCACGCGCCCCCCACCCTGCCCCAAACCCCCACAAACAAACCACCCCCCCCAAAGCCCCACACACGCGCGGGCGCACACGCAAGCCCCAAGGGCCCCAAACGCGCGCGGGCGCGCGCACACACACGCGCGGGGCGCAAAAAGCAAAAAAAAATTCCGCTATCGGGACTCGAACCCGAGTCTCTTGGGTGAAAGCCAAGTATGATAACAGTCGGGTTTTTAGCTATCGCCAAAAACACACCTACACTATAGCGGAACAGCTCTCCATCGGTAAAAACGCGGCGCTCAGTTGTCTGAGACTGGTGAAACGAGCGGCCGATTAGCTACTTTTTTCTGAAGCTGGGTTTGTGAACAGGCCATCGGGGAAACCCGTGATTCAGGGTTTGACCCGCTTGCCTCGAGTCAAATCGCGCTACGCTGGCGCATAAGGGAAGCTCGCGTGCACGAACCGGGCGTCGAGCCACTTCGAATCCTAGCTGCAGAAATCGTGCGGTCGCGTCCTCCCACGGAAGCGCTCGGATCGTCTGACCACGGGCCGAGGCTGGAGGATGCGCACGCGGAGCCGAAGCGGTCTCGTGGTGCTTGAGTGACGCGGCGGGGCTCGGCGGAGGTCGGGCTGCTCAAACCACCTTCTCGTAATATTGATAACATACACTCCCGTTTGAACATCGTTCGGTTCGCTAATAGTCCAATGATATCGATACGACACTTACTGGGGGGCGAAAAAAAAAAATTTTTAATTCGCGATATTGACGGTCCCGCCATGGCGGCCGCGCCGGTGGAATCCTGTCGATTTGCGGTCCGGAGGTCTCCCTGGGGTCGCCTAGGGTCGATACTAGTCACGTGCAAGCGCCTACGCCGCGTGCGTGGGCGGCCTGATCGGTAGATACATATCAGTACAGGTCCTCAGCCACTAATCGGGCTTGAGCACAAGTCCGCCAACTTCTCAATCCAAAGCTCTCTGGGGAGCTCCAAGAACCGGCGTATGCGGTCAAGGCGACTACCCGACCCCAGACCTATCCCGGAGGGCGTCCGCGAGCCGATCTACATCCGAAAAAAGTATGCAATTTGGGCCCGATGGCGCCCCGTCCCCCGTCAAAACGTCAATTACCCGAGGCCCCCCAGGAATCGTAATAGCGGTCTCTCTGGGTCCCATACTACCCCACCGATAGTCAACTACAAGTATATGACATCTACATTATAAGAAGGGTACTTTTGGCTGCCCACGCTTGGGACGTGAACATCTTTATCTGGACCTCGCGTAAGTCGGTCGATCATGGAACAAATGATCGCGTCATGGTCCATGGTGATGTTACACGAGCTGATGGTCGCAGGTCCGATTTTGATGCCAATCTAAGCAAGATCGTGGGGTCCCGAGACCGACGAGCCGCCGGGAGCCTACGGTACAAGTAATCGAATGTAGTGCGTGTTCAGCCCGGTTAGCTGGCCCGTCCCGCAACCGAAGCGCCTGAAACGCAAATTTATTTTACAAACCACCGATCTGGGGCCTTTCCGGTGCTCCGTCAACGTACAGTCGTCCGCGGAGAACGGGCAAGTCGGTCGATTGTGAATAGAACAACGGCGTTATGGTCCATCTGGATGGTGGCGTCGCTGATACTCGCAGTTTTAGGTTTTAAGCCCTGCTTTGTACAAACGCGTGGTACCGAAGTCGTCGAATCCCGCGGCTCGTACGGATCAGGAGACTGGGCTCAGTAAATGTTGAGGCGGGCTGGATGGACTCTACCACTAACAAACGGAAGGAAACGAACATAAACTCGGGAGTTGTCGAGTAGAACTCTTCTCCCGCCCTCCGAGCGCGGGCCGTCGGCTCCGGTTCCGTCGATTGTGGATGAAAACTGGGCTGGAGTTGATATGATGTACCATTTGGACGGTAGAAGGCACTGTCAATCGCTGGTGTATTTTGGCGAGCCGCAAGACCTGGTGACCTAGCGTATCGACACACTAGGAATCCGTATATATATATATATGTGTATATGTATATATACATACATATCGTATACATGTATACAGGCCTAGTCGGATGGCTTTTGAAAACAGACCTCTCCGACTGACCCCCGAATAGTGAAGCCTGAGTTCAGAGCTTAATTCCCGCTCCTGCGCGCGCTCGGCTCGTCGCGCAAGTGCTGAGGACTAGCTAGCCCGCCATACGCTCGACGAAAAAGTGCTGAGGACTAGCTAGCCCGCCACACGGCTTGACGAAAAAGTGCTGAGGACTAGCTAGCCCACCGCGCGCTCGTCGCGCGAGTGCGGAGGACTAGCTAGCCCACCATACGCTCGACGAAAAAGTGCTGAGGACTAGCTAGCCCGCCTTGCAAGCCGCCTGGACGGCGGCTGAGGCCCGCTTTGCGGGCCCACGCCACGCTAAATACACAGGCCATTACTTCTTCTACTTGGCCATGGCGACGAATGCGACAGCCGGATCCGGGTACTTGACGCTCGCCATGATCTTCTCCTCCTCCGCGGCGTCGGTGTTATCGTAGTCCGCCTGCGCCTCGAGGTCCGCCAGCACCTTGGCGATGTGGGCGTTTTTGTCGAAGTCGTCGGAGCCCTCCGACTCGACGACGTACTCGTCGGGGCGGCCCTCGTAATACTGCGGCTCGACGTCGTACGGCGGCGGTTTCCTGTTAATGTCCGACGGCATCTTCTTCTTGGGGCGCAGCCGATTCGCCTTCTTCGCAGCCTTGAGTTGCCTGCGGTGGTCGCGTGTGAGGGGGTGTGGCGGCGCCTCCAGCGGGCGGGACGGACGACCGGTGGCGCCGCGCGCGGTCAGGTGTCTATTGATCCGCTTTTACAGCGGTGGTGTGCGCGGCGTGTAATTCGGGGCCGTGCGGCGGCCGTAACCCAGCCATGCGACCGCGCGTCCAGCCGCAATTGATGTTTTGAAGTTGGACGTGTTAGGCGCCGCGACGCGCGGTCGGTGCACGGCGAGCGCTGTCGACGGTCGTGTGATCGTGGTCGGCGCGAACGCGCCGGCGCCGACAGCCAGCGCCAAGATGGAGACGCTCCGCATTGTCGTCCGCTGCTCCCTGCGGTTCCTCTGGGTGATCAGCGGCCTCGCGCACGCTGTTTTTGTCAGCTGCAAGGAGGTGAGGCACTCGGTCGCCGCACACACTGCAAACACGCGGGCGGCGGCCAGAAACGTCTCGAGGAGCCTTAGGAGACGTATGTGGACTTGCCCGAACGAGAAACCGGGCCGGAAGTCGCCTGGGCCCGCCGCGCGTGGGGATAGCTCAAGGACTACAGCAATGCCTTAGACCAGCGCGTGATTTTACACCCTCCAAACAACGACTCCCGGCATCGTAGCTCGAGCCTCTAAGTTCACGGTATCAAAGGTAAGTCCGGGTGGCGGTGGCGAGACGCGAGGGTCGTCGAAACGGCACGGGCTAGGACACACACTTTCGTGAAGTGGTCATCCTGCGCTGCAGCAGACATTCTTCATCTGGCTCGGTGACGAGACGGAGCCGCGTCGATCGATCATGCGGGCGCGGGCCGCGTCGATGGCGCCTCGGGCGGCGTCACCCTGCACAGCCGATGGCGTCGCCGCGACGCTGTCGACGCGGCTTCGTCCCTGGGCGGGCATCGCGCAAATGTCCCGCGCCCGCTCCCTGACACGCCTGGACTGCTGGAGCTGCAGCGCTGCGGGCTGGGCGGAGACGCGCACCCCTTTACGCCATCGACGCGACACGTCACAAATTCCGCCAGCAGCCCGAGCTCCGCCAAGCCCCGCCTCGTTGCGCAAGCCCCACGAGACCGCTTCGGCTCCGCGTGCGCATCCTCCAGCCTCGGCCCGTGGTCAGACGATCCGAGCGCATCCGTGGGAGGACGCGACCGCACGATTTCTGCAGCTAGGATTCGAAGTGGCTCGATGCCCGGTTCGTGCACGCGAGCTTTCCCTTATTCGCCAGCGTAGCGCGATTTGACGCGAGGCAAGCGGGTCAAACCCTGAATCACGGGTTTCCCCGATGGCCTGTTCACAAACCCAGCTTCAGAAAAAAGTAGCTAATCGGCCGCTCGTTTCACCAGTCTCAGACAACTGAGCGCCGCGTTTTTACCGATGGAGAGCTGTTCCGCTATAGTGTAGGTGTGTTTTTGGCGATAGCTAAAAACCCGACTGTTATCATACTTGGCTTTCACCCAAGAGACTCGGGTTCGAGTCCCGATCGCGGAATTTTTTTTTGCTTTTTGCGCCCCGCGCGTGTGTGTGCGCGCGCCCGCGCGCGTTTGGGGCCCTTGGGGCTTGCGTGTGCGCCCGCGCGTGTGTGGGGCTTTGGGGGGGGTGGTTTGTTTGTGGGGGTTTGGGGCAGGGGGGGCGTGGGGGCGTGGGGCGGGCTGGCGACGAGGGTGGAGGGTGGTGGGTTTGATTTTTTTTTTGCCCAAAAAAGGCCCGACCGGCCCCGTATCCGCGGGTCCCGCGCGGCCCCGGAGAGATCACGTGGGCGCCAAGGCGCGAGGGGCAGCCCCGGCGCCTCGTCGCGCGCGTGCCGATCTTGCCTTTACGCCGCGAGCGCTTTCGGTCACGAATGAGATCGATGGTGGCGACGGCCGTCTCGCAGACGGTAGAAGAAGAACCCAGTACTAGAAAAAGATTATCACACCCCGCCCCGCCCGAACGCGTCGTCCAGATCCTCCAGGAACGTCCCCGAGTTGTGCACGTACGACCCGCCGAGCACGACCTGGATGCCGCCGCTGGCGTTGAGCTCGGCGACCTTCGTCGCCTCCTCGTAGGTCGCGCCCCCCGCGATGTAGACGACGAGTGAGTTGTGAACGTGTATATTACGCACGCGCACGGGGAGAGGGAAAACACACACACAGAGATAAAACGCCGCCATGGTCAACCGCACTTGTAGAGCGCGACGGCCGTCTTGCCGTGGTAGAAGAAGATGAAGTGCTTCGCCTCGTGCGTGCACTGGAGCTTGAAGTCCGAGCCTACTATGCAGTGCCACGTCGGGCCGTACTTCTCGTCGAACTGGGCCTTGATGTGCTTCGAGATCTCCATCTCGGTCACGAACTGCTCGACGGCGTAGGCCGCGAGGTTGTAGGCCTCCTGCTTCATCTCGCCGTGCTCGTCCACTGCGCGGGGGGGGCGCGGTCGCCTCTCGTACTTTCTCTCTCTTGTGTGTGTTGGGCGGCTCGCGCGCCATCGAGCAGACGTAATTACGTCGCGTCGATGGCGTGAAGTGGGGCCCTCGGGTGCTCGCCGCTCGCAGCGCGCGGGCGCCGTTCTCTGGGGAGGGCGTCGAGCGCACGACCAAACGCCGTCGAGCCGACGCGGTCCCGAGGACGGCGTCGCGTCCACCGTTCCGCCGCCGAAGCTTTGGGGGCCCTCCCCCCGGCGCCGCGCCCTCGGCCAGGGGCACCTTCGGCAACTCAGCCCCGACCGTATCTCCGACGTCGAATACAGAGGCGGCCCGTCGCGGCTCCCAGACACGAGGGGGGAAGGAAATCTTGGCCTCTCCGCCGGCCCCGCGGCGCCCGCAGCGCGCGGCGGCTGCCCCGTCCCAAAGCTTGGTTATTCGACGCCGTCCCGTGCTGTCCGTGATGGTGGTCGCATCTCGTCCTTTCGACATGGTGCCCGACGGGCTGCGCGCGCAAAGCGGGCAGCTGTTCGGGGGCCGCGGGCTCCTTTACGGCGGGCGCGGGGCTCGATGGGCTGCTTAGCGCCGATGCTGAAGCTGTTCCCCTAGCTACTTTTACGCCGCGGCGGCGTAATTTTATCCTTTGCTGTCGCGTCGATGGCGTACCGGAGGGGAGCCGTCCAGTCGCATCGCGACGAATGGCGCGCTGAGTTCTACGCCAACTCGCGCCCGTCGACGCGGCGCGTTCCTCCACAGCCACCGCGTAGTATGCAGTTCCAGGTGAGAATAGCGGGCCCGGACATGGGGCGCCGCGTGTGGCCCGGGGACAAGGGATAAGGCTGGCACAACGCCGTCGACGCGACGCGCAGATGATCGAGCAAAAAAATTACCCAGCACCACTACAGGCCCCGACGAGCGGCACACAGGCGCCCGACGCAGCAAACACGAGGCAGTAGTGCGACATGATCAGCGCGAACTGGTCGGGATCGTCGAAGATCTCCAGTGTTGAAATGCGCTTGAGCTCGTCCGGCGCGGCCGCGATCAACGCGTCGTAGACGCGCCGCATGTCTCTCACATTACGAGAAGCGAAGGCGCCGAAGCGTTTCTCCACGTCCTCTAAACTTTCCGCCGCTCCCAGCAAAGGCGCGCCCCGCGCGCGGAAGTTGTCCAGCATCACCTTCGCGAAGGCCTTTGAGGTCTTCACGACATCGTAGCACACGACGAAGACATCCACAAAAGTCGCGCGGGCCCAGGCTATCACAGAATCGCCCCGATCGCTGTCGAGGTACGCGAGGACGCACTCGCACAAAACCAGCGTCGGCTTCGTTGCATCCAAGCCTTCCCGTTCGAGCGCCGAAGCGACCGTACTCATATCCCGCAGATCGCCGCCAATGAGTCGATACGAGCCGCGGTCGTCCTCGGCGCCCGAGACGCCGGCCGCGTACTGCCCGACGGCCTCGATCAAAATAGGGTGGTTTCTTATCAACCGCTGCTTCTCCGCCACTACTAGATCTGAATCTACTTCAAAATAGGCGCATTCACAGCCCGTGGCCTTCAACCTCCAAAAGCTGCCATCCAAACCCGCGCCCAACGCGACGATCTGGCCCCGCGGGTGCAACCTCACAAAGCTTCGCAGCGCCGCGTCGACGGCGCGGTGGCGCGCGTAGTAGCCCCGATGCAGGAGTGGATCTCCGGCGGCGTCGCCCTCGCACAGCAAGGACGCGAAGGGGTCGGCGACGTAGCCCTTGTCGGCGCAGGCCCGTTTGGCCTTCGCGGTGCTGCGGCTGAGCTCCATGTGGTGTCGTCGACGGCGTTTTTTGTTGGTGTAGTTTGGGAGAGCACTGAGAGCAATGAGGGTTGCGGAGCTTGCGCGAGCCTATCACTTTCAGCGCAGTAGGAGGGGACTGCAAACGGATCACAGAGCGATTTTGGCGCTGTGCGGTCGATGGTACGGCCTTTTTTAGCGGTCGCGCTCCGCAAGCAGCTAGCGTCTGTAAGACACTAGGGCACGGCTCGGGGACAAAGATACGGACACACTCTTACGCCAGGAAGTACGCAAAAAGCACGGGCGCCGAAAAACAGGCCGCAAGGAACAGGTACACCGCCGGGAAGATCTCCGGCAGCGTCTGCTGCACCCAGAGCGCGGCGATGTACAAGCCGCCGCCCAACAACCCGGCGAATGATAAATACCCTTTGAGGTCCGTCACGTGGAGCGGGTCCAGCGCCGCCCGCAAGGCTTTAAACGATTCGACGTTGTCTTGCGTCCACAGGCCGCTCTCGTCTCTCCTGGACGCCAATTCACGAAAAACATCTAACCGCTCGGCCTGGCCCAGGAAGCCCGTCTCCGGGTTCACGGCGTCCAAGCTCAAGTCGTCCTTGGGGATGGCGTCGTAGATCCGCGCCATGGCCAATCCCGCGTCCGTCGCGGTCGCGGCCTGGCTGAAGGCCTCGAGGTTGTCGGTGATGATCTTCGCGGCCTCGGCGGCCTCGGCCGTCGCGCGCCTCGGCGCGCAGCGCTGTATCCTGGCCGGCGGCGCGACGAGAGCTGCACAGCAACCTATCGCAATTGCATATCGCAGCAGTCGCTGCGTGGCCATCTGGCTTGTGCTCTGGGTCGTGGCTATGCCAGCTATGTCTGCGACCAGTCCTGTGTGTTGTAAGTGTTCCAGGAGCCTCAAATGAGCCGCTGCGTATGCAACGCAGCTAGCGGCATGTAAGGCACTAGAAAGGAGCAAGCTCGCAACGCGCCCGCAATAACGCCCTCCACACGCAGCCCCAGGGGACGACAGTCATCGTAGCGGCAGCCCTGGGCGCCCAGCGCACGCAGGGACGAGATGGTCCACCGTTGAGCCCCCCCCAACAACCACAACTAGGCAAGGGCAGCCATGGCCGACGAGGGCCTCGCCACGAAGCTCGCGACCGCAGAACGGGTGGAAGTCCAGGGCGACCGACGGGGTAACATCGTCCCGGGCAAGAAGCGCGCCGTCACTCTTGGGGAGCTCATCGACGACATCCGGAACGAGTCGGACCTGGAATGTAACATGCCATCACGACTGAGGCAGATGGCCGACGACCAGTTAGCGATATATATCAATTTCCTGGAAAAAAGAATTCTAGATAAGAAATTGACAAATCAAATGCGCGCGGGCATCAAGGAGATCCTCGACGAAGCCCAGGTCTACAGAAGGGAAAGAAAACTGAAAGAGAAGGACTACGCGCACCTCGAGCAGACCTACTACGCGCGCATTGCTGCTGAAGAGAGAGCTGCCGAGAAGGAGGCCATCGCCAAACAAGAAGTTGTGGACAAAGTGCGAACACATCTGGAAAAAACACAGCGGCACGAGGTGGAGGAGCGGGAGGCCTGGAAGAAGCGGTGCTATAAAAGGACCATGCCGCGACGACTTCGTAGAAGTGTCAAACGTCGTAATAGATTGTGGCGGTACTGTGTGGGGATCGCCGTGGTGGGCTCCTTTGGCATCGTAGCTAATGTATTGTCGAACGCTGCCTTAACGGCGGCGCCGTTTTTTCACCTGGCCGTGTTCTTCTACGTGTGCGCTTTGTTCCTTTGGTTGTATGCGCTCTTCTATGTCGGACCGCGTTCCGTAAGGCCGTGGGAGGCGTCACCGGGTTTTATGTCTCCGGCGAAGATCGACAACGAAGTCCGCGTGCGCGCCGACGACCGCATCACGAAGTGGTCGAACTATCAACGGCAATTGGAAACCGAGGCGCGCATAAAGGAGCAGGACGAGCGCTACGCGAAGCGGCAGGCTCGCCGCGCCGAGCGCGCGCGCCAAAACGACGTGGCCCAGGGCGACCGGGCGGTTCGTGCCGTGATTCAATTGCAGAAGGACGAGGGCGAGCGGCCCGGCACGGCCGAGACGCGGCCGTCGACGGCCGAGACCTACACGACGACCGACGCGTCTGATACGGACCTCGAGGCGTCGCGGCCCTCGACCGCCGCGTCATCGTCACGTCCGTCGTCGCGGCCGTCGTCGCGGCCGTCGACGGCCGTGGAGTCGTCTCGACCGCCGACGGCGGGCGAGTCGTCGCGTCCTTCGACGGCCGTCGCATCCGAAACAGCGGCGCCGTCGCGGCCCTTGACCGCGGCCGACCCGCCCCCCGAATCTCCGGCTCGGGCGTCCGCGGAGGACCTCGAGGCCGGTAAGGAGCCCGCAGCTGAGCCCGCGGGGGAGAAGAAGGTTTCGACGCTGTTCGGAGCCGTCACGTTCAAATCCTAAGTTACTGTGTTAGAAAAGTCTCGCGGCGATGGCGTGACGGCGGACTTTCTCCCAAGCACGCCATCGCCGCGCCCGGGGTAGAAGGGGCAGAGAGGGCAGACGGGGTAGAGCGCCGGGGGTAGGAGGGGCAGAGAGGGTAGAAGGGGCACGAGGTCAAAATAACACAAAATAAACTTAGCTCCGCAGGGCCTTCGTGCAGGGGCACTCGTGGTCCGCCCGGCAGTACACCGACAGGCACGTCGCGCAGACGTAGCCCCGGTCCAGGATCTTCGGCGGCGTGCAGCAGAGGCACGCCGTTCGGAAGTCGGCCTCGTGTAAAGCCGGTAATGACAAAGATTGCCGGCACTCGGCGTCCGCGCCGAACGTCGCCAGCGCCACGGCCACCAACCTATCCCTCAGATGGGGCGGGTTGTGCGTGAACGCGCCTTTCGCCAGATGCGCGCAGAGCTTCGCCAGCGGACTGGGCTTCGCGCCCAGGGACACGGCATCCACGAGAATTTTCCGCCGCCGCGCCGCGAACAGGCAATTCATGACCGCGTGATATTGCGCGGCGTCGTCCTCGCCGCACTTGAACAGCACGCAGCGCGCCGTCGACGTTTTACGTGAAGCGTAGCAGAGGAATCTTCCTAAAGCAGCGGCGACGGCGGCCGGCGTCTTTCGCTCCGAGTCCGCGCGCTCGGCGCACTCTCTCAGTTGTTTCGCGGTCGCGGCGCCGCCGTTCTGTTGGTCGCTCGAGATGAATTGCGTCGCGCCCGGCAGAGCCGCGACAACTAACACCTCGCCGCCGTGGTGGCACAGCAGGTGCGCATTTCTCAAAGCTACAACAGCTTCCACGACCTTGGCGTAGCTCTGGGAAGACGACGACGGCGTCGTGTTGGGCGAGACCTCGACCACTATTCCTAGCAGCGGCGTCGGCGGCGCTAGTGATGGGGGTGGGGCGGCGTCGGTGACGGCCATTGCTTGTGCGCGGCGGCGCGGCGTGCTGCTCGCGGAGCAGTGGGTTGCAGCCTCAGGGGTGTAGGAGCGCACGCAGGGCCCTCGCAGCTGTTCGGTGATGGTTGGCGCAGTGCAGAAACGTCCACCGTGTGATTTATACGTGCTCAGCGGGCACAAACTACGAGCGCGCCGCAGCTCGAGCCAGCTTGCTAGTGTCTTACGCCGCTAGCTGAAACTCACTCGGTCCGTGCAGAGGGGCTAGCTCAATTAGCGACTCTCTCCCCTAGATCGTGATCACAATCACTCCTTACACCGCCCCGTTCGTTGTTCTCATACGCGCTCGTACATGACGTCCGTCCGGATGACGTGCTTGACGCCCACGCGCAGCTTTGGCGACTCGTGGAGCAGGATGTGGTCGTGGACGAGCGCCATGCCCACGCGCGGCGGGACCGGAATGCCGTCCTCGGGCCGCGAGCTCTGGCCGCCGACCCGGTTCCAGATGGTCGTGTGGCCGCCGACGTACCCCTCGTTCAAGTAGAGGAGCAACGTGATGAACGAGCGCTCGCGTCGCCCGCGGGAGAAGTGGCCGTCGGGGTGCTGTAGGAAGTGCATGCCCGGGTTGTACTTCAGGAACCGCAGGCGCTCGTTGAGGCCCACGAGGCGCCACTCGGCACCGTTCCCGTCCCGCTTGCGCGGGGGTAGAAACGGCCGCAACCGATCGAAGATCTGGTCCGCGAGGCGCGGCGCGTTGACCATGCAGCGCAGGCCGTTGCGCTTCTTCAGGGCCTTTTGCCGCGCGGCTTGCGTCCGGTTTTGTCCCTTGATGGTCGCGACCTGGTAACCCTTTTGCGCGGCGAGCCGAATGAGTTCCGCGGCGTCGCCGGCCGTCAGGACGCCGTCGACGATCTTCGTGAAGCCGCGATCGATGCGGCCCGGCACATCGCGGGCGCTCTGCGCCGCCGCGGAGAGCTCGAACGCTTGAATGGAAGTTTGTCGGGGAAGCGCCGGCGGCGCCGGCGCGGGAGCGGGCGGAGGGCCGCGTCTCGCCTCTCGCTCGCGGCGTAGCTGTGCGAGCAAGGCGGTGCCGGACGGCGACGCAGGTGCCGCTTCCTGGCGGCGCCGCGCGTCGTCGTCGTCCGAAGCGTTGGCGCGTTTGGCCGGCGGCTCGCGTTTGCTCCGCAGGATCGCGCGCGCCTTGTCGAGGTCGCCGCCGGCGTCGCGGAGCGCCTGGGAGGCGTCCGCTTTCGCGAGGCCCTCGAACTCGGCGAGGAGAACGTTGCGCGGCCGCGGCGCCTTCTCGTCCGCGAGCGGCGCCGGCTTCGCGCGTTTGGCCGGAGGAGCATTGTCAATTATTTCAGCCATTTGATAAATCTCCAAACCCCAGCGCGAGCGACGCCGCCGGGGACTCAGTATTCAGACTATATCAAGACCTCGCCCCCGCGGCCGCAGGGAAGCGCGCAATTCGTCGCGTCGAGTCCAACTCAAAAATAATCGAGCTAGCTGCTGTAAAGACACTAGCCAGCTAGGTCACAGGCTCTGCCTTCGGCCTGCGAGGCAGCTGGCCACGCTCGTCGTCCACAGAGTATAGGAGCTCGCTGTCGCTTGCCACGATGTGGCGCGTAGCGCTACTGGCGCTTCCGGCGCTCGTCGGGGCCGATTGGCTGGCCAAAGCCGAGTCTGCGCTAGCCGCAGCCAAGCCGCGCGGCGCGCCCGAGACGACCGCCGCGACGGCCACGGCGCCGAACTGGCTCCTCGGCGCGCGCGAGGCGGCGACGCGCCGCCTCGACCAGACCGTCGACTACGACGCGGCGTGCCTGACGGCGTTCGGCCAGTGCGAGGCCGACCTGTCAAGCAGTGGCTGCGCGCCCTGCATCCTGTCACTAGTCACGGAGGAGAACGACGACGATATTGATTTACCGGACGACGCCGAGGACTGGGGATGCGAACAAATAGTAACGTTCATGAAGAGCCGGGACTTCTGTCCTCATATAGATCCTGCATCTCATTCCGCAACTCTATTATGTAGCGTCTGGGCGTCGTGCGCCCAGGCCGTTGACACGGACGGCACGCCCGCGCCCGCCGCGGTCCCGAAGGAGTGCTCCTCCACCAGTTGTGACGTCCCGCACCCGGCGTGGGTCGGAGATGGGAGATGCGACCGGGACGGGTGCTACAATACCGCGGCGTGTAATTGGGACGGCGGCGACTGCTGCAAGGCGACGTGCGAAGGTGAGTGTAACTCGCCGTACAATTGCCGGGATCCGCAAGCGCAGGGTTGTGGGGTCAGGCAGAAGGGGTCGATAAGTGTAGCGAACCCCCACGACACTACATGGGACTACGCTCTGTACTCGGTCATCGCGGGTTCTTACTCCGAGGTCACGACGGGCACCGTAGCGCCAGGAGCGGCAATGAATGAAGACCCGGTCGACGTCTGTTTAGCGGACGGCTGCTACGTGTTTGAAGCGCATTCGGATGCCAAGTTCGAGGGGCAAGGTAGTTGGGTGGTCGAGGCCGCGGATTCAGCTGGGAGGTTGCAGCAGGTCTCTTCCGGTATATCGCCGGCGGTGTGCTCCTTTTCTATTGGGGAATCGGCGTACTGCCCGAACCAGTGCGCCGCGAGGGACACGGGCTGCCACGACCACGCCTACGTCATGGAATTGTTCGACGCGGGCTTCAACGGCTGGGGTTTCGTAGATTATTCGGTCCACAAGCACGACATCAATGGCCACCGAGGCGAGCAGATTCAAACAGGTACCCTAAGTGCTGGACACTTCGGCGTCGATGACGTTTGTATCCGGGATCCCGGATGTTATTCGGTAACCTTAGCCTGGGGCTGGTGGGCTGAAGAAGTTTCTTGGACGTTAGGTGCCAAGGGCGTCGGCCCGGTAGCTACCGGAGGCGCCCCCGCCCAGTGCGACTTCAGTGTTGGCGGCGACTACTGCCCGGCGACGTGTGCGTCCACGCAAATCACGGGCTGCGAGGACGGTAAACTACCGTACGAGCTCGAGCTTTATGACGACGAGGGCGACGGCTGGTCTGGCGCGCAATACACGATCTCGGACAAGGACGACAAAGAAATCACATCCGGTACATTGTTAGGAGGCTTCCAGGGCGAGGACGACCTTTGTCTGGCTGAAGGTTGTTACGCGTTCAAATTTACACCGTCGGGGGCCAACGCGAAGCCCGCGTGGGCCCTCGGCGACCCGACTGAAGGAGGTGTTATTTTTAGTGGCGCCCACGAGGCGGACTGCGCCTTCGCGGTGGGTGGTGCGCAGTGCCCCACTGGAGGATTGGCCAAGCAACAGTGCGGCCTCGAAGGCAAAGTGACACCACCCCCTACCGCAAAGTTCACCTGTCCCGCGAACCAAGCTCTGTTGGTATTACGCCTGACCGACTCCTGGGGCGACGGCTGGAACGGCGCCGACATTTCCGTAGTGAAGGATGGCAACGTCCTCGCGACGGATACGTTACAAGACGGGGCCTACAAGGAGTACAACCACTGCCTGGCGCCGGGCTGCTACTCTATCACCACTACGAGTGGAGAATGGCGGGAAGAGGTCACGTGGCAGGCCATCGAGCAGATGCCCGATATGAGTATCAGAGCTTTGAATTCCGGCGCGGCGCCGGAGACCTGCGGCATCGAGCTTGTTGGTTCCGGTTCCTCTACGAACACGTGCGACGCCGGCTGTAGTACGTTACAAGCGGCCCAGGACGACTGGACCGACCAGGGCGACGACGCCTTTTGGAACGGTGGTGATGATCAAACAACTTACTACTACGCGTATGACGAGTTAGGTGACGACAAGCTCCCGACGCGGTGCACGGGAAATAAACAGTGCAGCGTGAACGAGAACTTCGAGGGCTGGCAGGCCGCGTCGAGCGTCATGACGTGCCTCGACCAGGCGGTGCCGATGCGGGCTGCCGACGACCCCTTCGAGCCGGACTTGTGGCAAAGTCGTCCTGCGTTGTGTCTCGGGACCTACGACTGGAAGGAATTGGACCAATTCGAGGAGTGCGCGCAGGAGTTGGCTGCGACGGAAAGTACTCTACAACAAAAAGATACGAAGGCCAAGGAGTGCATGACCATCCTGGCGGCGGCCGTGCCCGATGAATCCGAAGGGAAAGAAAGCGAGGACGAACTGGTGAAGCGGCTAGCGACTCTAGTCTATTATGACGGCGACGCGGGCTTCTGCGACTGTGCTACTGATGAATTGTCCATTCCTCATTGTGCTGATTTCGACGACTTCCGGTCGGTGGTGCGGGAGGCGCACGAGGCCTGCGACGCCCTGGATCAGATCGACTGCGCCTACCTCGGAGCGTATGCTGATGCTTGTCGCACGGCCGTGGTCGCGCAATTTGGCGTGCTGGACTTCTCTCGGGAGGAGCAGTGCGCCTACGTCGACCGAGAGGGTTGTGGTGGCCTGCCGATTCCGTCGGTAAGAAGGTGGGACTGTTTACTAGATACAAACTACGAGCTCACTGACTCGCAAAGATCTCTAGTCACGGACGTCATTTCCAAGTGCGGCGGTAGTGGTAGTGATGATGTCACTCCCAAGTCTGGGGGTAGGGAGCCGTCTACTGATGATGCTCAGCCGGTGGCGCCCTCGTCCAAGCATGATGATGACGACGACTCAGGGACATCGTCGTCGGCCGCGACGGCCTTGATCGTCGTCGCCTGCCTCGCGTCGGCGGCCGTCGGCCTCGCTTTATTGTACGTCTTCTGGACGAAGCGCCGCGGCGGCTTCCAGAACCTGCGGACGGCCTTCGCGCCGCTGCCCGGGACGCCGTCGGCGTTCGACAGTCCCTTCGGCGGCACGGCCTGGTCGCAGCCGGAGACGCCCGGTGTATCTAACGCGCCGCCGTCCTTCGAGGACCACGTGGCGAACCCGATGCGTGGCGGCTACGAGGCGCCGGGTATCGAGGATCCCGAGGGCGTCTAGGTCATCCTCTCTTCCCTTCTCCCCCTGTGTAACTATATAAATATGACTCGGTATTTGTGCCGTCCGGGGCGCGGCTTCAGGGCTCCCGCGCGTTAGGATCCCATCCGGGCCGTAACACACTAGCAAGCCGGCAAAACCGGGCTTGTCAACAACTCTGCGAATGCTGGCCGCGAGACCGCTCGGACGCGCGTTCACGCTCTCACGGGCGGCTCAAACAGAGACAATGGCTACACGAGAACAGCTCGGTTACAGCTGAGTCATCTCAAAAATCGAAAACTCTGTAGGAAACACCTTGCACTGCAGCTTGCAAGATGCGTCTCGTCCTGCTTATGATAGGCGCGGTCGTTGCGCAAGGCCGGCCCGCAAAATTCGACGAGGACGACCCTCAGTGGAATGAAGACGCTGACGAGCAGTTCTGGCTCGAGAAGGCGCATAAGGCGGCGTTGCACATAGACGACAACTTTGCCGCCAGTTACGACGCCCGCGCTTCGGCGTTATCGCAAGCTGCCTCCGACCGGCGGCGGTGGCGGCGGGCCGGGTCCCCGCCCGGGTGGGGGCGCATCGACGGCATCGTGAAGGTGCCGTTGACATCATCACCGGGGCCGGGGCCGGATGCTACGCCTTCCGGCCCTTCCCCCGAGGGCGACGGTCGACCGCGACCTCATCACCGGCGCCACGCCTCGCGGCAGGCGACGAGGCAAAATTGGCCCTTTGGCGGCGCAGGCCAAGAATTTGTACGCAGAGGTGATGAATTCCATTGGGAGGCCCCTTTCCACTTGAGACGGAGGCGCGCGGCGGCCGCGGACGTCGTCGTCGCGTGCCTCGGCGACAGCATAACGAAAGGCGCGGACGACTTAAATTACCCGCTGCTCATGCAGCGCGACGAGCTCGGCGACGCGTGGCGCGTCGCGAACTACGGCGTCTCCGGCGCGTCGCTGAAACGCGGCGAGACCGGTGTTGGGAAGCCGTACGTCGACGAAGCGGAGTATGCGACTTTCGCGGACGACGGCGCGGACGTCGTGATTATTTTGCTAAGGGATAAGCTAACATGGGCCGGCCGGAGGCGGATGTGTGGCGGCCATTGGCGATTTCCGTACTTGGGAACGGATTATCCGCGGCAAAACACCACGAGGAAGCGTTGACCGTGAAAGAGGCCGAGTTGTCTATGCTGCGGCGCCTTGGCAGACCAGAAAGCAGCATTCTCATCGCACAGACCAATCTTGCGAACACGTATGGAGCGCTGGGACGGCTTGAAGAGGCCTACAGCATGCTACGAGACGTATACTTCGGACATGCGAAGCTCAATGGCGAGGAACATGAGAAAGCCCTCGTGGCTGCCAACAACTGCGCGGCGTCGTTACAATGTCTATCGCGCTTCGAAGAAGCCAAGTCTTTGCTCCGAAGAACGATGCCCGTGGCGCGACGTGTCCTCGGGGATTCGCATGAAAATGCGCTCAGGTCGAGGTGGATCTACGCGCTGGTGCTCTACAAAGACCCCAGCGCCACGCTCGACGATCTCTGCGAGGCCGTGACGACGCTCGAGGATGCGGGACGGATCGCGCGGCAAGTGCTCGGTGGCGCGCACCCGACCACAATGGGGATTGAGGACGATCTGCGAGACGCGCGAGCCGCGCTCCGCGCCCGCGAGACGCCATCGCCGCGAGTCGAATAATACACAAGCTACTTAATACATCCACAATCATGACCCCCCAACCATTCGCGGCTCCAAAAACAGGGTGTCCTCCTTGCCAACGTCGACCCGCTCCAGGGTCGTCTCACTGGCGAACAAATACTGTCCAAAGTATTTGATGCGGAATCGCCAGTCGTCCTCCACCGGTCGCGGTGGGTCCATCGATTCGAGCGCTAAGTGAATGAGCGCCTTCAGCGTAAAGCACGACTCCACCGTGAGATCGAGCGTTCTACCTGTACCTAGGTACTTGACAAAGAGCGTAAATGGCACACCCAGGGGCGGCGTTCGCCTGCGCCGGAGCTCCAGACTCACGTCATTTCGTATCCTCTGGTCGAACAGCGACCGGCCGTCCAGGAGCGCCCTGGAATTATGGAACAACCACGGCCGCTCGACGTCGCACCCGTACTCGCTCTCCAGCCGCTGGAGCAGCGTGTCGACCGTCTCGGACGTCGTCACTGTCAGCTCGACGAGTTCGCCCTGGGCATGCACTTTCAGCCGGATCGAATCCGTTCCGAGAGACGCGACCACGTTTCGCGCGGCCCGCTCGTCCAATCCGATCTCCTGCCAGTCGTCGTTGTCCATGAGTCTTGCGGCCTCGATGTCGACCTCGTTTTCCCGCACGATGGGTATGACGTCCCTCAGCCCTTGCTCGGCGAGCACGGAGGACAGCTGCTTGCAGCCAGTGGTCGTAGTGACCCTCACGACCTCGATGCCGTCGTCTTGCACCGTCGACGCCTCGTTGTCGAGGCGCAGGTCCAGCACGTCCAGTAGTAAATCCTTCGCGTCGGGCCGCGCGGCCGAATTCGAGTCCCAGCACCTCATCAGCGCCTCGCGCAGCCGCGCCGGCGTCGACTTCGGCAGGGCCGGCCGCTCGCCGTCGCGGACGCGCAGCGCGATCGCCACGTCATTTCTTGCGTCCGCGAACGGTTCATCGCCCGTGAGGACTTCGGCGAGGAGAACCGCCACGGCGAAGACGTCAGCCGATGCGCCGTCGCGGTCCAAAGCTCCCGCTTCTCCGAGCTCCGGTGCCATATAACCAGCAGTTCCTCCGTGCGACGACGACGTACGAGTAAATCCCGCAGTGCCGACCACTCGCGCTAATCCAAAGTCCGAGATCTTGGCGACGCCCCCGTTGCCCAGCAATACGTTCGCGGCCTTGACGTCGCCGTGGATGACGCTGCGGCGGTGCAGGAACGCCAGCGCGGCGCAAACATCCACAGCTATGCCCCAAAAGGCGTCGCCGAGCCCCGGTAACGCCTTGGCGTCGCCGAAGCACGCCCGCATGTCGCTCTCCGACGACCGGTGCAGCATGCGGTGCAGCGATCCGTGGGGGGCGAACTCTAATATAGCCCAGAGCAGGCCCTCGTCGTCGTCCGTGAGTGCTCCTAGCAGCGCAACTACATTGGGATGCCGTAGCGCTCGAAGCGCTTTGAGTTCCCGCTGCATGGCTACCGCGGCTTCATCATCATCTAGAGGCACCTGTTTCACTGCGACCGGTTGACTGCGCCAAGTGGCCTTCTTCACGACCCCGTGAGAGCCCCTCCCGAGCGGCCGGCCCTTCGCCACGACGACGTCGTCCCGCTCAACAGCGGCATCGCGGCGGGAGCGCGCGCGGTACGCGCGCAGCGAACTGGCGACCACGGAGGACGGCCGCGAGTTCAGCGCACCGCTGCATTCCGGGCAGCGCGTTTTGCCGGCCGCGCGCCAGCGCCGCAGCGCGTCCTGGTCGAACAAATGGCCGCAGTCTATCAACTCTACTGGCTTCTCCGGCATCTCTCTTGTAATACCGCACACGAATGGCGGCGCTGCCGTCGTCAAGGCATCCATGCTGTCGGTGAGAGATGCCATGTCCTCTCGCG
Organism: Pelagomonas calceolata; assembly: GCA_918797485.1. Taxonomy (NCBI): domain Eukaryota; class Pelagophyceae; order Pelagomonadales; family Pelagomonadaceae; genus Pelagomonas; species Pelagomonas calceolata. Next base: position 1,606,309 of record CAKKNE010000003.1, on the reverse strand, counting down.
GCAAACGGCGCGCGCTGTCGCAGCAGTAAATCACGAAAGGAATTCAATTCCTATCTCTGAATTGATGGCTCCCAGCAGCAGCAGCGGTATGGCCCCTGAAAATCTGCGCGGGCCGAACCTAGCGTGTCGCATACATACTAGCCTCACGGACTCAGCCCTTGCGTCCTAGTCCAGCCGGACGGGTGGGCCCGGGGGGAGCGGGAGGGGTACGGGGAACCCTGCGACGTAACTAGCCTCAGCCTCAGCCTCACGGCACGCCGTCGCGGACAGGTAAATGGGGCCGTATTCTAGGGCCGTATGCCAGGCACGCCGTCGCAACAAGGAAAGATAGGACCACACAGACTAACTTAGGCCGCCGCCAGCTTCTTCCGCATGTAGTCGTCCGCGAGCCGGTCGATGTGGCGCACGCACTCGGAGTGGAACCGGTCCCACTGGTGCACCACCGCGCTCCGCTCGCCGTTATAGTCCAAGATCCAGCCGTCCTTGTCCTTGATCTTCCAGTGCGTGTCGAGCGGGCCCTTCATGTGCTTCGGGACCCGGAAGCCGTTCATCGCGCCGATGGTGTTCACGATGCCGTGGCCCTGCTCGTGGTGCGTCACGCGGACCCCTGGCAGCTTCGCGAGCTCGCCCGTATCATACAAGTAGTTGTGGTAGCCCTGGTCGGACTCGGTGCGCGCCGGAGTGGCGTGGCACTTCATCTTGTCCATTTCTTGGACCATGCGCTCCGTATATCTCTTGAGCGCGGGCACGGAGCCCATCGTACTTCCGGAACACACGACGCTATTGTTCGCGAATTTTTTAGGCGTTTCTTTGCCCCAACATCTCAACCACCCACTGTTGAAGATGCAGTTGCCCACTCTTTTGACTTGTCTATTTTCAGCGAACAAGTGCAAATTCGGGGCCTTGGCGGATCTATCTACGAGTGTAAAGGGGTCGCGCTGGAAGAACGTATCTCGGAAATCAAACACGATGCCCCACGACGTCGGTTCGTAATACGACAACCAGGTCCGGTACATCTCGTATCTGGAGATAGCTAAAGGTCTCGGTGATCGTTTATCGCCATCCTTGTACCAGTTCGTCAAGATACAGCCCGCCGGCGTCATGAGGAGCCTCCGACCTTTCTTCGCCTTGACGCACTCGTAGGAGAACTGGTAGGCTAATACGCCTTCGCCCCGCAGGTACTCGACCACACCTCTCTTGAACTTCTCGGGAGGGCCCGCCGCTAAGACAATATCACCTTTGTATTCGGTTCTCCGCAGCGTCGAAACAAATCTCGCGAACTCGCGCTGCGAGTAGCCGAAGCCCAGCGCCATGACCACATCCGCCGAAGGATTATGTTTCAGACCCCAGAGCGGCTCCAATTGCGATTTCCAGGGCTCGTCCTCCAATTTTTCTGCTTTCGTCTTCTTGTACTTCTTCTTCGGTAAAGCAGCGAGTAGAGTGGAAGCGGCGGCGGCCTTGCTCGTGTCCATGACGGACTCCGTTTTACCTAACGATGCGATCTCCCTATCTAATTCCGCCCGCAGCGCTTCCAGGTTCGACGGCTCCTTCGGTTGTACCACGCTATGCGTCGCGGGGCCCGTGGGCATGAACAGCACCAAAGCGCCGCCCCCTAAAATGCAGAGCACAAGCCAGAGCGGCACGCTCACGCCGCGGCGGTCGTGGTACTCCTTCGAGCTGCCCATTGGTGTCCTGGTGCTGCGTCTCTCGCGTCCGCGCGCAGCTACAGCGTTGCTGTCGCGTAATGGGCGCTGCAGAGGCACTTTTTGCCTGTATCAATCTGTGCGGAGGCAGCCCGTGAGCGCGCGCCGCGGCGATGCCACCAAATTTTAATGGAAGCGGCCAGCGCACCCGCACCTTTCTCGGCGGCACCGATGTGCGTCCTTCGAGCCTTTCCCGATGCGCGTCCGCGAGGGGCAACCCGTCGCGGACGACTCCACGTGGTTCGGGTTGGAGCCCCATATGCATACCAGTACCATACTAGTACCATACCATTTTGAGCTGCTCAAAACTGGGAGGCCTCGCGGTGCTAAAACAGTGCCGGAGCGCACGCGCATTGATTCTAGCGATCCAAAGACGCACCAGCAGCTTCGTCGAATCGCTCGCAGCGCTTCGACGGCAGCAAAGCCACAAACCACCCAGCAGTAAATGGCAGCCATCGTCGCCGCCGACGCGCCCACGACGACGATGCAGTACGACGGCTCCATCTCGTCGGAGGGCAAGTTCCACGGCAAGGGTTCTATCGTCTACAGCAACGGCGAGAAGTACGCGGGCGACTGGGAGCACGGCCAGCGGCACGGGACCGGCGTGTATACGTACGCGGATGGTGGCTCGTATGACGGCCAGTGGGACCGGGACAAGATTTCTGGTGAAGGTAGGGCGAGGTACGCCGACGGTAATGTTTATGAGGGGAGCTGGGTGAACGGGAAGATCCATGGGACGGGCAAATTGGAAACCTCAAAATTTTCCTATGATGGGGAGTGGCGGGACGGGAAGAAGCACGGCGAAGGGAGCTGTCGGTACCATGATAACGGCGACGACTACGAGGGGAGCTGGGCCGAGGACAAGTGGCACGGGCACGGCGTCTGGACGCTTCGCGGGGAAGACGGGTCGGTGCACGAAAAGTTCGTCGGCGACATGTTAAATGGACAGATGCACGGAAATGGAAGGTACCAGTACGCCGACGGGAGTCACTACGACGGCCAGTGGCAGCACAACAAGATGCGCGTTTTGCGGCGTCCATCTATTACACGCACGATGGCTTCTTACATTCGCGTCGATTGCGTTGTGGCCACCGGCACGCCATCGATGCGACGGCAAACGACGCACGGGTGGCGCCAGAGACGCCGTCGGCGCGCGCAGGCACGGCAGCGGGACCTTCACCTTCGCGAACGGCAACGAGTACGTGGGCGAGTTTGTGGAAGATGCGAAGGAGGGCCGGGGCTCCCTCCAATATATCGACGGCGAGCGGTATGATGGGGAGTGGTACGGCGACAAACAACACGGGCAAGGTACCTTAACGTACGCGTCCGGAGATAGGTATGTGGGTCAGTGGAAGGACGGCAATAAAGATGGAGAGGGCACGCTCCAATACGCGAACGGCGACCGCTATGAAGGGATGTGGCGCAAGGACGCCGCGCACGGCCGCGGCACTTTGCAGTACACGACGGGCGACGTGTACGAGGGCGACTGGAAGGATAACCTGCGGCACGGCTCCGGGACGTTCACTTGTGCCGCGGATGGGAAGGTCTACGCGGGCGAGTTCGCCGACGGCTTAAAGCACGGCCGCGGGACGCTGACGCTGCCCTCGGGCGACTCGATCACGGGCAACTGGGACCGGGGCCACGTTTCTGGAGGGGTCGAGTTCTCGCATGCGCCCGACTCGGCTTGGGGGAATCCAAAATTGTAGCCTTTTGAACAACAACTAGTTAGGCACATAGACGCGGGAGAACCGTTCCCGCGCGTCGTCGAGCCGCGCGCCCGTCGACGCGCCTTCCAGGATACGCCTCGCCTCGGAGGCGTCGAGCGCGCCGGACGCCCGCGCCAGCGCGAACGCGTGGAGCTCGCGTCGCGCTGCTGCGAAATCCGCGAACGCGCGCGGAAGCCGAAGCACGGACGCCTCCAGGGCGGCCCTGGGATTCTCCGGCCCGAACCGTAATACGCTGTCGCGCTCGGCGTCCTGGAGCTCTTTGAGAGCCTGTGACGGCTTGGCGCCCATTTGTCGAACCGCCTCATCTAAACTCCGGGCCAGCCAGGCGTCCGTCGCCGCGGCCTCGCGCTTCGCGTCGCCCTTTCTAGGGGTGTCGCGGAGCGGCACGACCTGGTTCTCGGCGACGCGCCGGTAGCGGCCGACGGCCGCCGCGGGTACCCTCATCCGCCCGAACTCTTCGGTCGCCCGCGAAGCATCAAGAATGCACAGCGTGCCGACGTCCGTTCCTCTCGCTTGGAGCCCTACTACCATGGGACTCCTCTCGTCAGTGGTGTGCTCGGTCAGCGCCTCGAACGCGGCTGCCTCCATGCCGTAACTAATGGTGTCCAGCGGCAAAAGTGGGCGGCCGACCGGAAAGGTTTGTAACGGGTGGAGGGCGTGCGCTCTTAGAACGCATGCGGCCGCGACGAGGCTGTGGATTCGAGGCATTGCTTTTTGAGAGCTATTTCTTGGCACCAGCCGCACGCCAGAGCTCGCCGTTTCAGCGCGGCAGTCCAGTATATGGGAGCTAGTACTATCAATCCGCTCGGCCTCAGGCGATGCGTGCCGGCCGCGTTTGCGGGTGGGGGACGTGTACTCGGTGCCTCGGAGCGTGCAGGTCGCCCGCCGCGTTGTACGCTTGGGCGCGTCCAGAGGAGGCCTCGAACCTGCCATAGTGGCGCCAAGAGCGCTGGGTCGAGCTTGGGTGCTTGGGCCTCAAACTCGAGTTTTCGATTATATCGAGCTGGGCCCCAGTGAACTTTCCTTTGAGTCGTCCTTGGGAGACGTTTGGCGGCGACGACTCCGCGTTTTAGGGGGGTCGCCTCGGCGGCAGAGAGCAACATCTCACATTGTGGCGGGAAACTTTGGAGCTCCGGCGGACGCCATTTTCAGTAGGCCGGCGCCCCGCTGCGCTCAGGAGACTCTCGTACAGCCCTAGGCCGGCTTGCGAAAGCAAGATCCGACGCGCAAGTGCCCTCGGTGAAGAGAACGCAGCGCTTTGCCGTACGTCGCCTTAGCGCCCCAAAATTAGCGGGAGGCGCACACCAAAGTTAACACGCCCTAGGGCGAACCCCAGCCCCCCATCTCCCAAAAAAATACGTCAAATTTACATCCTTTGACAAAAATGTCGAGCGCCGAACCCGCCGGATCCGCCAAGGACACCACCAAGGACGCGGCCAAGGACGCGCCCGCCAAGCCGACGTCGGACAGCGACTCCGCCGAGTCCTCCAGCACACCTTTTGATGCGGCCGTCATCGCCGCGCTCATGGAGCTGCCGACGTCCCCGCCAACGAGCCCCGCCGCGAAGAAGTCCAAGGGACTCCTCTCACCAAGGAGAACACCGGGCGCGCGCTCCCACGACTCGCCCTTCAGCACGATGGCCGCGCGCGTCCACAAGGCGAATCCTTCCGGACCTAGAAGCCCGTTCTTCGACACCGCGTTCAGCCCGCTCGGAGCTCTCCAAGCGGCGTCGTCGCTCGATGAACCCTCGAAAGATAGAGCGGCGGCGGCCGCGGCGGCCAGAAGACCGGGCCGCGGCAAGTCCATCGGGAGTCTGCGGGCGGCGGCCGAAGCTGGTAGGGGCGCCCCATTACTCCCGAGAATAAGGGACGACGACGCGTTGCCGCCAACGACACCCGACCGGCGACCGCAAGGGCGCCAGATGTCTCGAGCACCCTCGGTCCCAGCGGTACCGAAGGGCTGGATCTCGGTGAAGATCATGCCGTCGTCGTGCGAACTGCGAAGAGCGATACGACGCGTGAACCACGTCATGGGCAAAGGAGACGGAGACGACTCCGACAGCGGCGACGAGAACCGGCCGCCCAGAACTCACAGAAGACAACTCAGTCTACAGGACCTGAGAGACGCGGCGGCGGCCGCGGACTACCCGCAGAGTCCGCCACCGACGAACGACGTCGGCATCTCGCTGCTCGGCAGACTAGGTTCACCAAGGAGACTCGTGAACTCGCCCAACCGATCTCCACCACCGGAAGATGATACAGAAGCGGCGGCCCAGGCCGTGAACACGGCCATGTCCGACGATGATGTCTTGCATCTTGTCGAGAAAGACCAGGCCCCCGAGCCCACGAACGTCCAGTTCCGCGTTACTAATAGACGTAGAGCCTTCTCCGCCGCGGAAGAAGCTCCTCGGAAACGCAAAGCGACAGGCCCGCCGCCGCCCAAGAAACGGTTAGCGCAGGGGACCACACCACCCACCAGAAGACCAGCGGCCAAAAGAGCACCAAGTCCAGTATACGACGACGACACGCCCGACAGCAAAGTCAAGCGCCACAAGCCCTGCAACTGCCGCAATTCCAGATGTCTCAAGTTATATTGCGACTGCTTCGCGGCGGGCCGCTGGTGCAAGGGCTGCAACTGCGTCGATTGCCACAACGACCTCGCGCATGCCAAAGAACGCGACGAGGCCATCCGAGCGACGCTGGAAAAGAACCCGAAAGCGTTTAGAGCGAAAGTCAAGGACACGGCCCACGCGTCCGGCTGCCACTGCAAGAAAAGTAAGTGCCTCAAGAAGTACTGCGAGTGCTTCGAGGCCGGCATCCACTGCGGCGCCAAGTGCAAGTGCGCCGACTGCGAGAACTACGAAGGGTCCGTGCAATTGGAAGCGCGGCGGGCGAAGCTCAAGGGGGCGTCGCGGGGCCGGTCCTCGTCGCGGCCTAGAAGTCCAGCGTCGTTGCAGCGGACGTCGTCGTCGCAAAGCTCGTGCTCCGATGGTGTGCCGTCGTCGGACGAGACGACGGCGTCGGCGGCGTTCCTCGACTTGCTGCGGTCGGCCGCGCAGGAGGCGTCGTCCGAGGCCGTCGAGGTCGCGTAGTGAGTTGAGGGAGCACATGGCTAAGACATTCACATATAATTGGCCACGTCGACGGCGTCGGCAGCGACGCGACCACCGCGTGGTCTCATGAATGAAGACGGACTAGAAGACAACGGATAGTTATACGCGCCCTTTCAGCACACCATTAGCGGAGCCGCCGCGCCTCGCGCTCCCACTCGAGCAGGCAGAGGATGTCGCCCTCGCGCACGGGGCCCTTGACGTTGCGGATGATGGAGCGGTTCGGGTCGTCGATGAACTCGACGCGGACCTGGGTCACGTTACCGGTGTTGCCCGTGCGGCCGAGCACGCGGTTGATCTTCGCGAGCTTGATCGGCGCCGTATCCATGGTGGAGCAGGCGACCGACTGTAGATATAGTCTGCGGTGGGGGGCGGAGGGGTTAGCGTATGGCGCGGCGGCGGCGTTTGGGGGAAGGCGGGCCGCGTGCAAGCGACGGGGGAGCGCGCGACCGTTTTAGCACGTCGCTGAGCCGCAGAGACCACGCGTGCGCACTCCGACAAGCGGTGGCGTGCCCTGGGAGCGTGCGCGGGCCAGCGCGGTCGCCGCGCCGCTGAATTGAGCAGGCCTCGAGGACTTGCTTTTATCGGCGACGTACGCCCGCAGCTGCTCAGCGCGCTTGCAGTGGTGTCTGACAGGTCCCAGTGAGTCCGGATACGAGTTCGCTGCGTCTGAGAGGGGTTTTAACTCACGTTTTAGGGTGCTTTTTGTCCGGCGATGGCGATTGCCAAAAATGGCGTGACGGGTTTTCAAAATCCACCATCCTTCTCCGCCGCCGCACCAGCCGTGCGCCAGGCATGCAGGGCTCCAAATCGACGTCTCCGAGGCGCATCTGGTGCCGACGTCTCTCCCAGCCACAAAGTTTGGGGCTGCGGTTTTAGGCTGCGTTACGCGCAAGTTTTGAGCTACAGAGTTGTGCATTGCCCTTGTCTTGAACCACTGCGGCATTGCGCTGCGTTACGCTCGAAAAACTGGGCCCGCAGAGCACCTCTGGGGCAGCATTGCCAGCTGCATTGCCCCACTGACCATGCTCCGGCGGGCCGCAGCCCTCGCGGCGCTGCTGCTCGGCTGCGGAGACGCCGCTGGAGTCGGCGACGCGCGACGCCGCGACACGGACACGACGCGACACGCCGACGCCGGCGACGAGGTCCAGTCCATGCTCGGCGCGCTCCTCGAGAGCATGTCCTTCGCCATTTCGCAGCTCTACGCGGACCGCTACGATTTTCTGCGGACGCGGGCCTGGTACGGCAACTCGCATATAGGGAATCGTCCGGTTCAGGCCAGGGCCTACTACGACCTCGCACGAAGTGTCCAGCCGGGTACGATCTGCGAGGTCGGATTCAATGGCGGCCACTCGGCGGCCGTCTTCCTGAGCGCGGCCGGCCGACGGGCGAAGATGGTCTCGTTCGACCTGGCCGAGTTCGAGTACTCCGAGACGGCGCAGCAACTCGTCGGGGCCCTCTACCCGGACCAGCTCCGGTTGATCGCCGGGCGCTCGGAGACCACCGTGCCTCGGTTTTCCAAAAGGCACGGGCGGGCTTGTGATTTGTTTAGCGTGGACGGCGACCACTCCTACGAAGGGACGTCTCGGGACATCTCGAACGCCGTCGGCGCGACGCGGCCCGGCGGGACGCTCATACTAGACGACATGCAGAATCCTGGCCCGCGCCGTGCCTTCGAGGAGTCCGTGCGCCGGGGCTGGCTCGTCGAGCCGCGCTGCGTCGACGGCGTGCCCATCGACGTGTCCTACGTGCACCGCTTCGACAGCTCGAACGTGCGGCGGCTGAACATGAGCTGGTGCTCGGCCCGCGTCGGCGACGTGCTGCCGCCAGAATTAAGTGTTACTTCATGAACTTAGACACGACGCCCCGCGGCTCCAACGCGATCGCCGCGGGCGCCGACGACGGCGTCGTGTAGACGCTCCCGACGAGGTCGTCCGGCCCGCGCGTCGCGGCGACGCCGTCCTGGTCGAGGCGCGCGGACACGGTCAGCGCCAGGTCCTTGATCTCGGCCGGCAGCGCCGGCGCGTCGGCAAACAATGCAGAGCGCGGGATCGAGAAGTCCACCGGGAATGATTTCCCCTTCATCGGTATGCGAACGGCGGCAAGGGATGGCTCGGGTACCGCCTTGAACTTGGCGAATGCAGCCTGCGGAGCGCCGCCGCGCCGCATGGTTACGTAGAGCGCGGCATCGGGTCCAACGACGGCGTCGGCCGCGTTGACCGTGCCGGAGACGATCACATCATCCGTTGCAGCTCGCGCAGCGACAGGTACGACTGCAAGCGGCAATGCCAGAGCGGTGCGCCGGTCGACCCTCGGGGCAGTCGGCGCCAGCGCTGCCGAGGATGCAAGCACAGCAAGTATAAGTCGTGGCGACTTCATCCTGAGAGTTTTGGCGAGCACGGTGCAGAAATGCGGTAGCTCAAGGCCTCAAAAAATCAATGCGCTGGCACCAAGCTAGTTCATAGATATACTAGGATTTGCTCTCCGCTTTTGGAATCGCACAAGAGGGCGTGGCGACCCTAGGGCAGCCACGACAGGCACGAGACGTTACTGACCATGCCCCCGACCTCGAATACGGCCGGCTCTCCGGCTCTCCGGGAGCGGCTGGCAAAGCTCCAAGCCACAGGCAAGAAAGCCAGACAGAAGACAAAGCCATCGAAGAAAACCGGGCCTCCACAGTTTTCGCCGGTGTTGCCGGCGAAGGCCGCCGTGCCGGCGCCGACGCCAAAATCCGCGCCAGTTCCTGCGCCAGTGCCCGCACCAGCGCCGGCACCGGCGCCGACGCCCACCATAAAGAAGCTGCAAGCGGCCTACGACGCCCCGGCCCCGGACACGCTGGCCTCGACGCCGCCAAGCTCGCCGGCCCGCGCGCGGGCGCACTCGGCGCCCGAATCAGTAAGCAGGTCGTCGTCCCTCGGCAGCATCGCGGATTTGAAGGAAGAGGCCGCGGCTGCGCGGCGGCGCAAGGACCAACTCCAGGCCGAGAACGCGGCCGCGGCCGAGCGCCTCGGCTCGCCGCGGCGGGACCCGCTGGCCGACGCGCGGACGCCCCCCGCGTCGCCCCCGCAGTCGCCGCCTCGATCGCCGCGACGGCCGACGCTCGAGATGGAGGAGCTCGCGGCCACCGAGGCCTCAGTACGGCGGAAAATCGCGGCCGACGCCGAGGCGAAGGCCAAGCGCGAGAAGGAGCTCCGCCGCCGCCGGTCACCGTCGGCTTCGCCGCGGCAGCAAGCCACAAGCCGCAAGCAGCAAGCCGCGCCGGCCGAACCCGCGACCGCCGCCGCAAAGCCGGCGCCGGCAATCCCTGCGATCGCCGCCGCCAAGTCGCCGCCGCCGGTCGCCGGCAAATCGGCCCGGAAGCCGCGCCGGTCGGGACCGCCCAAGCTGCTCCTGGACGCGCCGAAGCTCCACGATTTACCATTAGATGGGCCGCGCACGGCGAGGGCGACGGTCAAGGCGCTCCCGCCCGTGCCCATGCGGGTCTCGCCCCCTTTGGAAGTGCTCCTCGCGGCCTTCGCCTCCGTGCTCTCGCGGCACGCGCGCCAGGACGTGGTGGTCGTGGGCGTCGAGGGCCACCCGGTCGCGCTCGCCTGCGAGAAGAACGACGCCTTCTGCGAGCGGGTCGAGAAGGCGCGCGCTGCACTGCGCGCGGCGAGCTTCACGCTCGAGGACGCAGTGGAGGCGACCTCTACTATATTAGACAGGACGTACCACCCTATCTACCAGGCGTCGATTTCAGCGACACACGAATTCGGCAGCGAGCTCTTGGATCTTGAGCTCGTGCCCACGCACAGCGAGCTCGGTCTGAGGTACCGGAGCGATCTCTTTGCTGAACGAGCCGCGAAGCGCTTCCTCGTCCAGACGAAGTCTTATGTGGATGCCATGCTGGTGGAAGGCAACGCCCTGGCCGTGGACCACCTGGTGATCGAGGACGACGACTACTTGGGTACTGTGGTGAAACCGAACGAGACGCGGCAGCCGTGGCCCGAGGATTCTTGTATTCATGATCTCATGTTCCGCGCGGCGGAGGAGCACCCGGGTGCGACCTGCTTGCAAGGTGCTCAAGAGTACACCTATGATCAATTCAGTAACGCCGTCCGCGCGATCGCCGAGGCGCTTGGGCCGGTCTACCCGGACGACCGCGTCGCGCTGCTGCTGGAGCGGGACGCGTCCATGGTCGCGGCGATTTATGGTGTGCTGAGCGCGGGCGGCTGCTACGTGCCCCTCGAGCCGGACTACCCCCTGGAGCGCCTCAAAACTGTCGTAGAGGACGCGGCGTGCAAGGCGTGCGTGACGCAGGCGCGGCTCCGGGCGGGCGTCCTCGCGACGTTTTTTAGTGATTTGGAGCGGCCCCGGAAGCTGGTCAACGTCGTCGAGCTCGACGTCCTGGACCCCTTCAGTCCACCAGAAAGGGCCATTTCGCCCGACCAGGTCGACGCCGTTGACCTGCGCCCGAGGCCGCTCAAAAGGATAAATGCGCACCATGAGCCTGGGCCCCCGAAACCGGAAAACCTCGCCTACGTCTTCTACACGTCCGGCACCACCGGAAAACCGAAAGGCGTCATGGTCGAGCACCGCGGTTTAGTAAGGAGGATCGCTTGGTTCCAGCGGCGCTACCCCCTCACATCCTCCGATATGATGCTCCTCAAGACGACGTACACATTTGGAATTTCCGAGTGGGAGCTCTTCTGGGCGCCTACTGTCGGCGCCTGTACCCTTGTAAGTGGTGCCCAGGACCACAAGGACGCCTCAGTTATAGCTTCGTTGTTACAAAGGTGCACGGTCTGCTGCTTCGTGCCGTCGGCGCTCGCGGCGATGGCCGAAGCACTCATAGAGCACAGGCGGCGCATCCACCTCAAGTGCTGCGTGTCCTGCGGCGAGGCGCTGTCCGCCGCGACGGCCCGCCTCTTCTTCGAGTGCACTTCTAATAGTAAACTGGTCAACGTCTACGGGCCCACCGAGGCCGACATGACCTTCTTCGAGGTCGACCGGAACTATGCAATGACGATGGTCAGATGTCCCATCGGCGTGCCCATGGACAACGTCACTGCTTATGTGCTAGATGATGATTTATTACCTGTCCCGTGCGGCGCGCCGGGCCAGTTGTATTTTGGGGCCGAGCATGCATGTAGAGGTTATTTAAATCTGCCTCATCTCACCAATAAGTGCTGGGTGGCGAACCCCTTCCTCACACAAGCCTCTCCAAAAACACCCGCGGGCCCTTTGCTGTACGCTACCGGTGATTTAGCAAGGTGGCGGCCCGACGGCCAGCTCGAGTTCCGTGGAAGGGTAAGTGGAGGCCAGATCAAGCTGCGGGGCTTCCGCATCGAGCTCGAGGACGTCGCGGCGGCTTTACGGAGCTGCGCCGACGTCGGTATGTCAACAGCTCAGCTGCTGGACGCCGACAAGCCGACGGCGCGCCTCATAGGTTATGTCGTCGAGGCGGGGCGCAAGACTGTGGACGGCGGCGGCTGCTCCATCGTGGATCGATTCGACTTGGCCGACGACGCGCTCGAGGCCGCGCGAGCCGTACTGCCGGCCTACGCTTTACCTTCTGCAGTTGTCGAACTAGACCGGCTACCCACAACAGCTAGAGGCAAATTGGATCGTGTCCGGCTGCCGCCGCCGCCGCCCCGAGCAAAAGCCAAGGACTTTGTTCCCTGCGCCACGCCGACGGAAAAAATCATAGAGCGCGTCTGGCAGGAGCTTCTGGGCTACGACGACGCGCCGCTCGACGCGCAGGCGGACTTCGTGAGTCTCGGCGGCAATAGCTTGTTGGCGGGCCGCGCGACGACGAAATTGCGACTCGCGCTGAATCTGCGCGCGTTACCGGGAACATCAATGTACTTGTACCCTACGATAAGCGAGCTCGCTTCTTATTTAGATACGCTGCCGAAGGCCGACGTCCAGCTCGAAGAAAAGGCCGTCGACGTCGTCTACAAGGGCCACTCGTCGACGGCGCCCGAGGCCGTCTTCTATCAAGCTCTGGTCGTCGTGGGGTCCCTGCTCCTCGACCAGGCGCCGTCCATCGTCACGCACGCGTCCATTTACGTGACCTGGCGCCAGTTCAACGCCTGCGTCGCCGCGCAAGTCGGCGTGCTCGTGTCGCTGGTCTGCAGTTGCGTGCTGGTCCTCGTCGCCATCTTGGCGAACAGGTGCCTGGCACCCGTCCCCCACGGCATTGTGCGCATCCCGCTCTTCTCTCTGATGTATATGAGGTGGCTGGCGGCGCAGCACGCGACGCGCGCGGCGGCGCAGGCCGTCGCCGCCTACGGCGCGGGCACGCCGCTGCTCGCGGCGTTCTACGGCGCGTGCGGCGCCGCGGTCGGCGACGACGTCGTCCTCGACGCTGGGGTTACCGTGGACGACCCGCAATTCGTCACTCTCGACACCAAGGTCCGCTGCCGCCGCCACGCGAAGGTCAGCGCGCACGTCGTCGAGCGGGGCGAGCTCGTGCTGGCGCCCGTCGTCTTGGAGCGGGGCGCCGAGCTGGGCATACGGTCCGGCGTCGGCGCCGGCGGCGTCGTCGCGGCGGACCACGCCGTCGACGCGCTCGCGCACGTCGAGGGCGGCGCGGAGAGCCCCGACGGCGACGTCGTTGTTCTGGACCAGCCGCGGCCGCCGCCGCCCCAATTTCTGCGCGTCTGCCAGTATTTCATTGGTGTGCCGTTGTTACTGTTGGGGGAATGCTTCGCGACGTACATCGCCCTCCGGGCCGTGGAGCTCTTTCCGAGTGATCATTTGTTAATTGCGGTGTGGCTGTTCCGCTTGGTCCAGTGCGAGGCGTTTTACCTCCTGACGGTGGCCCTCAAACGACTCATTATTGGTAAATTCGCCGCTGGCAAGCGGCCCGGGACGCTCCGCGATGTACTCAGAAGGTGGCTCCTCGACCGCTTCACGAGACATTCATTATTCCTCGGCGCCACGGAGCCCTACGTGAATACAGAGCTCCTATCCTGGAAGTACCGCCTGCTCGGCGCCCGGATCGGTTCGCGAGTGAACGTCGACTTCTTTGACAGCGTCGAGTTTGACTTGCTAGACATCGGCGACGAGGTGGTGTTTGGGTCTTGTGTGGTCTTAGCGCCGTCGGACGACGCAGAGGACCTCCCCATCAGGATTGACGATGGAGCGAACGTTTTGGACCACTCGGTGCTCTTAGGAGGTGTCACCGTCGAGCGGCGCGCCGTGACGGGGACTTGCACGCTGGGTCCCAAGAGGCACGTCTTCCCGGCGACGTCTATCAGTACCGGCCGGGTCCGTGGCGCCCCTGTACTGCTAAAATTCCAGGGCGACGTCGAGGACGGCACCTCGAAGCTTCCGGAGGCCGACAGGGAGCGCGTCCTGGAAGCCTTAGCTGCGCACCGGGACCCCGCCGTCTTCTACGCCTTCAACGCGTTCTGCGCTGCAAGTGCGTTGCTCTTGGAGCCCGCGACGACGGCCCTGGAGCTCCTGCCGGTCTACTTCGCCAGGGAGTCCTACGCGGCGACGTTTATGGCGTGGGTCCTGGCGCAGATCGTGCCGCTGGGCGTCCTCTGCCTGGCGAAGCGGTCCGTTATCGGCGCCTACGCGACCGGCGACGCGCCCTACTACGGCGACTTGCATCACAAATGGGTCTTCATGATGGCGCTCGGGAGCATCGCCGACGACGTGCTCGACGCGGTGCAAGGCACGTGCTTCGCGGCTTATGCTTTGAGAGCCCTCGGCGCGACCGTTGGAGAGGACTGCTGCCTCTTCTACGGCGCCCTCCTCGAGTTCGACCTACTCAGAATCGACTCTTATGCTTCCACTGGCTCCGCATGTGATCTCACGTGCCATACCGTGGAAAACATGGTCGTCAAATTCGCGCCCGTGACGATAAGTTCCGGCGCGTCGATGCGGAGCGGCGCGTTGTGCATGCCCGGCGGCGGTCTCGGGACGATGGCCACGCTGTCGGCGGGGTCGCAGGTCCTAAAAGGCGAAGTGGTCCCGGCCGCCGAGTTCTGGAGCGGGCTGCCGGCGAGCTTCGCCTGTACGGTCGATGACGCGCGGTCCGCCTTCGAGGGCCTGCGCCCGCCGGCGACTGAAGGCGAATTCACGCCCGAGGGGATCGCGAGCGCGCTGGGCCTGTCGCTGCCGGGCGCGTGGAAACTGTTTGCCGCCAAGGCGCGCGGCGACGGCGACGCGCTGAAGCTGTTCGCGTCGCTTTCTCGGGCGCGCAAGGTCGCTTCGACAGGTGGACTCTCGAAGAGACGGACGCTGCCGCCATTCCATCTACGACCTCCGCACTTGCGGCCGCCGAGGATCGCGGCGGCGCTCGAGTGCACCGAATTGAAGGCGCGAGCTATTGTTCAAGGCTGGCGCCGCGGCGACGCGGACGCCGTCGCGGCGGTGCGAAAGGCGCGTGTATTGCTCGTCGCGAAGCATCTGGAGGTCGACGAAGATAATGCGAAGGCGGTCCTGCGCGCGGCGCGCGCCGGCGATGAAAATTCTAGAGCACAGCTCCAGTCGTACCGCGGCGGCCGGGGCCGGGGCCGCGGTCGCGGAGGCCGGGGCCGCGGTCGTGGCAAGGGTCGGAACGTGCGCGCGCTGCGGCGGCCCCGGGCCGGGAACGGCATGCTCGTCGGGGCGCTCGTGGTGTCGCTGGCGGCGAATGTGTATCTCGTTCTGCGTTAAGTTTGTATGATTAGTATGATGATAGAGTATGATGAGTGTCGCGACTCGGAGCCGTGACAAGTGCCGTGTCGTGACGTCCGCGGCCCGCGGGCGGCGATGGGTTTGACATTGGGCCCGGGTCGCATCGTGTTCAGCGCGCGCATACGCCACCGACGCGCGCCAGTGATATTAGACTCGCACTTATTACCATAAAACTACCACTACGCCTTCAGCCGCGCCCGCACGACCGAGAAGTAGGTGGCTTTCAGTTTTGTGACGGGATCGTCGGACCGGAAGTCGAAGTGCTCCCCTAGCACTTCGTAGAAGTAGGCCGCGTGGTCCGGCCACCGACCATCTTTACAAACCAGTCGAATGTCCGTCTTCGCGTGGGCATGCCTTCTCAATGTATCGACGAAGGCGCGCGCGTCGTAGATCGGGGCAACCGCTTCCGCGGCGATTATGACGTCGAATTTTTCATTCAAATCGTCGTCGCCCTCCTTACACGAGGGATGCCAGGCCTCCTCGGACTGGGTGTTACTGTCTCCTTCGTCGGCCTGCCAGACGAGCTTCGCGACGCGCGCCTGCACTCGGTTCCGGTGGCAGTTCTTCCTCAATAAATCTAGAACGCCATCGTCGCCATCGGTCAGCGTCACCTTGGTTGATTCGTGCTCCAGGCCCACAAATATACCTGTCAAGCCGGCACCAGCACCAAGCTCCAGTACGCTACAAGCCTCATTCCTCCTCAGAGCGTCGGGCGGACTCACGACCAACGCCTCCGCCAGCACGTAGGCGCCGTCCCAGAAGTGGCCGCCCTTGCCCACGCCCCGGTTCTGGCCTATCAAGATTTTCCGCGGTCCCAACTCGAACTCGACGAAATCGGCGTTGATAAACTTGAGGTCGTCGCCGTACAGCTGCGTATCTAGCCACGTCGCGTAGCTCACTACACTACATTCTTTTCCATCGATGTCGCGCTTTTCCTCGATGACGGGCTCTTCGTCCGGGGCGCCTCCTAGCTCCGCTGCGAGTTTTGCGGATTCAGGAACAATCAACTCGCGGAACTTGGGCTTGGCGCACTTGATGACATTATCCGAAGTGCACCTTTGGACGACGGCCCCGGGCGGCTCCTCGTCGGACGCGTCGTCGTACTCGTCTCCATAAAGGTCGTCGACCGTCGAACACGGTTCGAGCAATTCGCGCATCACTAAGGGATCTCGTTCAAAGGGAATGGCCACGAACAACGAACCCGTCTTCCGTCGCGCCGGCCGCGCGAAGGCGTGCACGCCGCCCTCGATCGTCAGCGTCTGCGACATGGCCGTGATGTCGTCTATTGGTGGTCTTGGCGGGGCGTCGGCCATTGCTGTCGTCGATCGCTGGCGGCGGCGGCGCACGTCTATGGGTTATAATTAATTGGTCAGGCTACGCTACGACGCGTCGATGGCGTGGAGGCCGTGCAGCCTCGGCACCGCTGATCAAGCCTGTACCACGATCGCCAGCCGATATTGCTGCAGCGCTTCGTTGGGAGCACTCAGGAGATTCTCACGCCGACAGCGAGGCACCAAGAGCCAGCGACGCACTTGTTTTTTTGGTCGCGACGAGTCGCGTGTGCTAGCGGCATGTAAGGCACTAGCGAGCAAGCTTTACGCATCTCTACGCGCAGCCGCAGAGACAGGATGCAAGTCAGTGAGTCTAGGACATAATGAATTAGGGCGCGCGCGCGTAGGCACGCACGCGGGGCCGGCCGGCGCGTCATAGCGACGCGAACCGGGGCCTAGGCGGACGCCGTCGTGACGAGGGCGCCCAGCGCCGAGAGGGCGAAGGAGAGCACGCGGTAGGCGCCCAGCAGCGCCAATAAACCGGCGACGCCGAGCGAGCAGGCGTGGATCGCCTTGCGCTTGAACTCCAACCGCTTTGTTTGGGGCGACTGGTAGCCCTTCCACGGAAATTCAGCAGTAGAACACAGAGCCTCGACGCCGTCGCGCGTGAACACCTCGGCGGACGGCGACACGACCACCAGGGCGGGCAGCTGGCGCACTGAACAAACTTCAAACAGGTTCCAGTTCTGGACCACAGTTTCTGGGGAGTCCACTACTAATATATTGGGGTCGTCGCCTAACAATACTCTGTGCCCTCCTTTGGCCTTGAGGGTCATGTCGACGTCGCCGGGCATCTGCGACGAGAGCTCATATAAAGCTACTCCGAACTTTCTCCCTCCGACCCACCGCCTCAGATTAGCTAATCTTTCGGTGGCCGCCGCCGATGGTCTCGCTTGATCCACAATATATATCCCAATAGCCTCGGCATCACGGAACGCTTCAGATAATTCAACGGTGCGTCCCAACGCGTCGCCCAACTTCGGTGGCAAGAGGTGCGCTAAAGCGTGCGGCTTCGCCGGCCGCGACACGAAGCTCACGTCGCGCGCGAACATGGAGGACACCTGACTCGCGCTTCGCGGTGTCGGCGAGAACTCGACGACGATCTTCTCGCCCGTCTCGTCGACGTCTCTCACCACGGCCCTTCTCGTCTCGTCGCCGTACGTCCCCAACACCCGATCGCCGGCCTCGAGCTTCGCCGGCGTCGCCATCGTCGACGCCGTCGATATGACGCTCGACGGGTCGCTCCGCAGGGAATCGTCCTTCCGCTCCTCGTCGTAGTCGCGGTCGCCCAGCGAAGCGGTGTAGGTCCGCGGCGGCGACTGCGGCGGCGACTGCGGCGGCGAGTACATCGGTCCGGCGGATGTTTTGGCCCGTCGGGCGCTGTCCAGGCGATTCGGGGCGTCTCGCCGGCTGGCCCGGTATTTGGTCCCACTCTGGCGGTCGGGCGCGTTACAGCGGCCGGTCCCAGTAGTCTCCCGCGCTAGCACAGCCCGCTGGGAGGGGCCCGCGGGCGCGAGCAGGGAGGATAAACGCCTGCTGGCTGGCCGGTTATTTCAGTGAACTAATGTGTTCTATACTAGCGTCAGCGGGTCCCTCCGGACCCGTTCATCCAATCCGATAGGCGTCCTGGGGCGCGCCCGGGGCTCGTGCTACACGGGGCAGCACAAAAAGGCGCGCAGAGGCGGCCACAAACGCCGCCCGCGCGCGAGGCAAGGGATACGAGAGATGAATGCTATTCTCTAAGATTAAGGGCGTCCGAGACGAGTAATAAGGGCGGGCGAGACGGGTCATCCGGTGCGTTGGCGCGCCTGGCGGAGGAAGTCGCCCTGCGTCGGCGTTGTACCGGAAGGCGACAGCGACCGCGCGCCCGCGAGAGCCAACCCCTTCATGGAAGATCCGAGCGACGCCACGGACTCATCTTCCTTGGACACGACCTTCTTCGACATCGAGGGCGACCGCTTCAGCTTGAAGGCCTCCCCTTCTTGCCACAACACGCGCTCCATCTCCTGCATGAAGTGCTGTTGGGGACCGATCACGGAACCGGGCCGGCAGATGCGGAACCACGCAATGATTTCCGCCGCCGTGAACTTGTGGTGCTTCATGCAGTAGCAGCCGATGCACGTTCCCGTTCTTCCTAATCCAGCTTTGCAGTGGACCCCGATCGCGCCTGTGGTCTGTTCGCAGACCTCGAGGAACTTCCTCAATATCTTAATCGGTGGATTCGACCCATCCAAGTAGTACATGTCCACATGATCGATGCCGTTCTTCAGAAATTTTTGCCTATCGTAGTAGGGCTTGTTCAATCGTACTATCAATGAAACGTTCCTGGACTTGAAGTAGGGCACGTAGTCCTCGGGCGCTAACGTTTCATACCCGGTGTGGGGGTTCCGGTGCGCGTCGTGCGGGCCCGCGAAGGCAAAAAACCGACCATACACGAGCCAGTTCAAATCGCCGTGCTCCACCGCTTCAAAATGTTCATATTCATTTAAATCGAAGGCGTCGAAGTCGAAAAAATTACAAGCTCGCGCTTTGTGGAGGCCTTTCAGGCAATCGAGCACCGTCACATCATACGTGCAGGCACAAGGTGAGGCATCATGAAACGGCGCGTATCTGCCGTAGGTCGATAAGGGCGCCCAGGCCTCCTCCGGCGTTCGTTGTAAGTATAGGATTTGCCAACAACCGATCAGGACGGCGGCGTTCGATCTCGCTCGAGGATCAGAAGACGAGTAGTAGTAGATCGGCCTCTCACTAAGTTCTGGAGCTCTGAGCTTCTGGTTCAGTAAAGCACAAAAACGATAGAGTTGCCCCAGGTTCAGCGGTCCAAAGTCGAGAAAGAAATTCCAATACACGAGCGCATCATCAATACTAAACCAGTGCGAGCCCTCTCCCGTCGGGGGCTGGTTGTGTCGTACACTACAGTAGTAGAGGCGGCCTTCTATTATAGTAGCGGCCGGCGGCGCCATGCCGGGATCCTCTTCCTCCGAGGGTGTTGCTTGTGGATCCTCGCCGGGGAGCGAGTGGCGCGGTCACCGTTAGTCTCTACCTTGCTGAGAGCTCCGTGCGCACCAGGGGCACCGGGAGTCACTGCGGGTGCTCGGCGGGGCTGCTCTCCCGCAGGACGCCAATCGCCGCGGCGCCTGCGCGCGCGCGCCGGCGCTGCGACCGGGCAGGCAGCGCCGGCTGGAGGCGAGAGTGCCTCCGCAGCACTTTGGGGCAGCCGTCGGCTGCGTCTTGGCCCCGCTCCCAGATGGCTCATGCACTCCCACAAGTGGGAGCTCTGCGAAATGGCTAGTGGGATCATGTGAGGGGGACGCGTGTGGGCGTCGCAGGCGGGTCCCGGGGCGCCCGGGGAGGTCTCGCCGTGGCGGCGAGAACCCGCCGCGATCACCCGCCGCGCCGCCGGCGCGAATAATCACAACTCCGTAGTGAACAAAAGGCAACGATGCGCGGGCGGAGGTCCTGAACCGCGCGACAAGTACGCCCCCCGACGCGGCACTGAAGATAGGATAAAAGACGCGTGAGTACTTAGCGCCGCGTGCGCGCGTCCGGCGACGCGAGGACGTCGTAGTCGTAGAAGCTCGAGAAGGGGTCGACCGACGCGCGCACGGACGACGGCCGCAGTTCCAAGGGGTGCTTCCAGGTCGTCGTTTTGGTCGCGTGGTCGAGGTAGTAGTAGCGGCTCTTGCGCGGGCACCACTTGCGCGACCAGCCGCTCGGGAGGACCGCCGGCGCTTCTCGTCTAGGTGAGGGCGGCGGCTTGACGGGAGCCGTCGACCGGCGCACGGGCGATCCTGTACTGTTTCCGGTGACGTGGAGCGGCTTTCGAGTAATTCGCCGCCGCGGCGAGCGGACCGTCGCGTGGCGCCGCTCGACGCGCCCGCCGGCGATGGTGGAGACGCCGTCGCTGCGCTCGACCGTAACTCTCAGACCGCCGAATTCTAGTGTCAAAGGCCCCTGGCCCGTGGCCGCGGCGCCCGTCTGTCTCAGACAAAGCTCGACGCCCTCGTAGTGCAATTTCATGCCGGGCTCCGCTTGTGTGACTGGTGGCGGCGGCGGCGGCGCGGGCGCCGCCGCCTCCACAACAACTGGCTTCACAGGAGGCGGGGCGCCGTCGAAGGCCGGCGCCTTCTTCTTCACACCCCTCAAACTAATATCTTGGACCAAATCTGAAAGCACCTCCTTCAACTCCTCGTCGAGCCACGTCCAGGCGTCGAACGTTCTAGGAACCGTCGCCGTCAGGATGAAGCCCCGGCCTCTTCGTTCCGCTTTGAGCGTGATGTCGTCGCCCAGATGCGCCGCATCACACGCTCGTTGAATGTGCACAGCACCCATACCCTGATTCACAACCAAGTCCCAGACCTTGGACGTGGTTAGTACCTTGTGCTTCTTCTTCTCTGGTGCGGGAGGCTTACTGGGAGCGACGGCGATGTTCTTCGCCGACCGCTCGGCTAACTCCTTTGTTTCACTCACGTTCTCCCTCAGTAATGCTGGATCATCACATAACCGATCTAAGAAAAAGTGCACCGCCTCATCTAACAGTATCGACCCACCCCCATCCGCATCGACCTTGTCGAAGTCGTCACTGACCAAATCACCTGCTAGACCGTAGGATTTCAGCTCGTTATTCATATGCTCGAGACCCGCGTCCCACTCGTCGCGCGTACATCGGCGATCGCCAGACGTATCCGCGCTCTCAAATAACCGGTAAATCTTCAGCGCCGCCTGGGTCACGACCATGAGACACCTTAATTCATCCCTTGTAACATACTCGTCGCCATCTAACCCAGCTTTATGGGGTGAGGTAGGAGCAACGCCATTCGCTAGCGTAAACGCCCTGATCAACACGGGCCGGGCATACGTAAAAATAGTGGACTTTCCGGCAACCGGCTTGCAGCCGGCCTTCGTCTCGAGCTGGCCCGTGTGTTGATTAAACCACCCGTCGTACTCGGCTAAACTCACATATTTGTTGCCGTTGTTGTCCATGGCCTTCCAGATCGTTTTTCTTGCTTCGGCGCCCTCGTGGTCTTTGGCGGCGGGGAAATACAACTCCAGGGCCTTCGCGTCGAAGTCGTCTCCATTGTCTACCTTCCAGCATTTTGACACTTGGGCCCAGGAGGTCATGGTTGCTCGTTTTGTGTGGTTCGGCTGCCGCGGCGCTGCGGCGGCTGTGCGAGGCGTACGGTGTGCTGCTGTCGCACCGGTTTGGGCAGCTGCACCGGTGCTACGTCCACCGTTTTGGCAGCTCGGTCCTCCAACCGATGGGCCGTCGACGGCCTCGCGAAACGGCCTCATCCACGGCGAGAGCTCTCGCCAGCCTTCCCCGAGAGTCCTCGTGCCATCATCGGTCCCGGAGTTTTTAGTTTTTTTAGAGGCGTCGCGCAAAAAGCGAGCATACAAAGCAGCCGTCTTTGGTGCCGCACAGCGTTGCTACTGCGAATTTCAGAGACTCGAAGCGCTCCGGACGCCGTCGACATACCCCTCGAACACGCCTGTGCACCGCATCGCTGGCCGTGGGCGACACGGCGCATACGGTGTGTTGCTAGGGCTGGACCTCCAGCACCTAAACGCCGCCGACCGGGCAGGCCTGGGGACGCGCCGAGACCGTCGCTCGCTTCATACACAAATACAAAAAATTGTAAAACTCACCTCTTGCCGCGCAGGTACCGCTTGACTACGCACAGACGTCGTCGAGTCCCTCTCGAGGGTGAAAGGTATTTGAGACGAAAAAAATGGCGCTCGCGGGTCTCTCGAAGGCCGAGAAGGACGAGCACTGCGTGTGCTTCGCGGCGCTCGCGCTCCACGACGGCGGCGCGGAGATCAACGCCGACTCGATCAAGGCCATGGTCGAGGCCACGGGGAACGAGGTCGAGGCCTACTGGCCCATGATCGCGGCCAAGTTCTTCACGTCGGGCGACAACTGCAAGAACCTCATCGTCAAGCCGGGCGGCTCCGGCGGCGGCGGCGGCGGCGGCGGCGGCGGCGATGGTGGTGGCGGCGGCGACGCGGAGAAGGAGGAAGAGAAGAAGGAAGAGGAAGAGGAGGAGGAGATTGACATGGCCGGCGGCATGGACATGTTCGGCGGCGAGGGCGGCGGCGACGACTACTAAATTGTTAGACTTCTAGCGCGTTCCACGGCGCGGGGCCACCACCCGCCAATAGCGCCGGCGACCAAATCGGGGGTCTCGTCGTGGGGGCAGTGGCCCGAGATTAATTTCTCGACCGTGATGTCTGGCCGGAGCTTCTCGAGGTCGTCGGCACGCTGAACAGCGCGCTCGGGGCCCGTCACGGCATCCCTAGAACCCTGCGGGACCAAGATCGGGCCCTCATAGATCCCAAAGTCCTCGTTCAGCGACCGCTGGGGGGGCAGCTTCGCACCCGAACCAATAACGTTGGCCGCGCCAGGGTCCCGCGCGTCCCTCGAAATAGCGTTAGCGAGGGCCACGTCCGCGTTTTCCGGCCGCACGTCGTAGTACTTTTTTAGGAGTTCGGGGATCTTCGGTCTTAGACCGGCGATGACGACTTCCCCGAAGGCGTCCAACGCAAATTGCGGCGGTCCAGCATACGGCGCCAAATCAAGGTTCAGCGTCTTCGCAGCGACATCCAAACCGCCCTCTTCCTTGACCTGCTCCGCATCCAACAAGCTTCCCGCCGTGTTGCACAAGATTAATCCGGCTACTTTCTCGGGATGATTCGCGGAGACACCCGCACACAAGCCGCCGCCGATCGAGTTGCCTACCAGCACCACGGGCCCCGGCACACGTCGTAGAGCGTCGCTCACGTAGCGCTCCCAGAGGTGCTGCGTGTAGCTTATACCGGGCTTGGCCGAGAGCCCGAAGCCTAGTAATTCAATGGCGACGACGTGCTCTATATCATGAGGTAACGCTTCCGTGAGCCGCTCCCACTGGTTACATGACGCCCCGAAGCCGTGGACGCAGACCAATGTAGGGGATGATGAGGCTTCGCCCCGCAGCGTCTTCAGTCGCCACAGGTGGCCCTCCCACCTATACCAGCTGTCTCCATTCGATCTAGGCCCCTTTGCCGATGCGAGTAACCGGTGGTACTCGCCGAACTCGACGACATCACCTAACGCCGTCGCCGTCCTCTCGAAGAAGACGGGCCACCCTCGACCCTTCGTCTGCGTTATAGGTAGAGCTCCACCTCGTCGGGCGAGTGAATACGCTTCTCTGACGCTCAGACAGCCTAGCGCCAGCGCCTCCGAGAAGGCTCGTGAAGCGGGTTCCCGGTACGCGAGGCGCGCGCTCGGTGTACCATCGCCGACGACCCAGGCCAGCGACGCGGCGTACAGAGAAGTTGTCTGAGGTTTCGTGAAGTGTCGATCGGTGAAGGGCCCCCGCCCTTCGCTCAGGTAGCTTTCCAGGCCTTCTTTGAGGGACCGGCAGCCGCAGAACTTTGTACTGACGTCTGCCCACGGCGCCTCGTGCGGCGACTGCGGTTTCAATGAATCGACGCCGTCCAGATCGGTGGATGCGAGGGGCGGCATATTGACCGGAGCGGCCTCGGGCTTTATAACGCTACCGAGGCTTGATATGTACGCGTCGAAGTCGCGCTCGGGATCAATTGTCAAATCCCGCAGCGGCGCCGTCCAGGTCTTGAAGTTATCTCCCAGGGCCTCTTTCAGGTCCTCCGTCGCTACCGTAGGGTCGTCGGCGCAGACGTGGACGGCGCCCGCGTTCATGTTTGATGCGACGTCGGCAATTTTTGTCGGGTTTCCCTTGACGACGCGCAGCGGCGCGTCGTATTTCTCCCTAAGTTCGGCGTCGAGCTCGCGCAGAGCTCTTGCGACGCGCGCATCGTCCGCGTCCGTGCCGCAGTAGACTGGAAGCCACGCGTCCGCGTTCGCTGCCGCGCTTAACCCGCCATGATCTTCGACGCGTAAGTCCGTCGTGAACTGCACGATTTCCGTGGCCATGCGCAGCGTCGTGTGCCTTGCGACGCGGCGAGGCGCTTGCAATGCATGGCTGGCGGCAGCCACCAGCAGCAGGGGTGCTAGCATGCATGCCATGGCTAGCTAGCGTGGCACAGCTGCGAAAAGCTGGTTGTTTCGTGAGAGCGATCGGTTTACGCCTAGACAACAACGTCTTTGCATGCGTTGGCACCGTATCGTGTGCGCCGACCGCTGAGCTCATGAGTTGGCCAAGCTTGAGAGATCATTTTTGAGAGTCGTCGGAAAGAAGTTGGAACTCGTCCAAAGGCCGAGGGATGGTTCGCAAGGCACCGTTGCACGAACAAAAAGCGATACGTTCCAACGTGCGGGATCCCGTGATGGGCAGCTTTTCAGCTAATGTGACTGTCCATGCCGCATTGATGGCGTAGGATCCACACACGTCGTATATGGAGCCGGAAGAAAGCATACCCCTCGCGCCTGGCGCCGCGGCTGCCCTGGCGAGAGATGCACTACTCATGGGGCAGGCTGCCCCAACCACTCGGCCGCCCGGCAGCGCCGCGGCTCTCGCTCGCGAAGCGCTTCAACAGGCTGCACCGCCCGGCGCCGCCGCGGCACTCGCCCGCGAAGCGCTGCAGCAACGCGCGGCACCACCCGGCGCCGCCTCCGCGTCGGCGCGGGACCTGCTGCAGAAGCCCCGCCCGGCGAGCGCGCCGCCGCTCCCAACGCTGCCGCCGCTCCAGCAACACTGGCAACCGCCGGAGATCATCGACTTCGAGGACGATGATGACGAGGACGACGAGGATTACGAGCGTCGCCGCTGCTGCTGCTGCTTCACTCGCGGCCACGAGCCGGACGACGTCTTCTCGCGGAAATGGCTCAAGCGGCTCTGCTTCCTGCACGTGGTGCTGGGCTTCGCGCTCTTCTGGCTGCTCGTGCTCGCGGTCGTAATTTTCCCGAGTTCGTCGACGTTTGGTGCGTTACGGGAATTACCTTTAAGAGTCTTGGTGCGGTGCCTGGCGTGCGGCCTCTGCGCGCTGACCGCGTTACGCGTGCCGCTCGACGCGAGGGAGCTGAACGCGACGCTTCCGAAGGCGGCCCTGGCGAAGGTGCTGGACGTCGTCGCGTCGTGCTGGGTGTGGGCGGCGCTCGTGCCGGCCTTCGTGCGGACGTATATCGCGGCGGTGGCGCACGACCAGTCGGCGTGGATGGTCGCCCTCCTATGTGTCGTGAGCTTCGTGACGGACGTGTCCGGGGTGTGTATTACGTGGGTCGCCGTGACGCCGCTCTGCCTGGGCGACCTGCTTCCCATCGCCGCGCGCGAGGAGGCCATGGACGAGTACATTGAAGACGACGACCGCGAGGACATCATCGTGGAGATCGGCAGCCTCCTGGCGACGCCGCGCGGCGCGAGGGACGTGGTGTGAAACTACTAAGTTGTTATTTGTGTTGCCTACTTCAGCATCTCCTGGAGCTTGCCGCTCTTCAGGAGCGGGACCGTGCCTCCGAGTCCCCCGTCGTTGCAGCCGCCGATGAACTGGCCCTTGACGAATACTTGCGGCACGCTCGTCTTGCCCGTCCATGCTTTGAGCTCGGCCTTCTGGGCGTCCGTTACTTCGACGTCTTTGAACTCGATGCCCGCCTCCTTGAGGGCGTCCTTCGCTGACTTGCAGAAGGGGCACCACGACCTGCGAGCGAGTCCTGAGCATAATTGAAACGGTGAAACCGTCGTCAACCTCCATCGCCGTGAATCTGATTTCCACACAGACGACGACGCCGCGAAGACGACGACGGGCGCCGAGGCGATGACCTCGGCGACGGGCGTGTGGCTGGACTGTGTCATGCCCATTAATCAGTGGTCGCGCGCCGACTCTCGCGCCTGCGTGACATCGAGCGATGGGAGTCCGCGCGCTACCGAAACCGCCGTCCTGACTCCCGAACCACGCGCGACTGTCTGTAGCCGCGTCGGGCGCACGCGGACGTGTGGCGTCCCATGCACGGCGTCGCGGCGGCCACGCGAGCCCACACACGTCCATCTCTCGATTGGCCAACTAAGGTGGATGTCAGTGGATTGCATCCAGATGAGCGCACGCGTCGGTTTTGCGCTACGCTCGCTTGTGCGGCCGATAAATGGAGACCATTACGCTTGATACGCTTGCATTCACACGGGCTAACGCGCTTATTTAGGACGGTGGCGGCAGGAGACCAAAAAACCTGTTTTGTCTTGTGGTACCAAACGAAACTAGTCCGTGAAGACAATCGAGTTTTAATTTAAGTAAGTAAGTTATACGACTCGCTAAAAAGCAAGAAGGAGAATGCCAAAGCAGAGAGGCTACCGCGACGTCGGCCGGCGCCCCGGCTGTAACGGTGGCGGGCGCCGTGAGGGCGGTCCCGCGTGTAGCGGACGGGCCACCGCCCGCTGGGCCATGGCGCGCACTCGCAAAGACCCGCCCGGGCCATGGACCGGGGCCTACGGCCGCGAGAGCGCGGAGATGCCACCCATCAGCTGGAGCGTGGTCTCGTCGACGCACTTGAAATGCGCCAGGATCGCCGCCGCGAGCGCCTCGAGGCGCGTCTCCGCGTCGAGGCCGGCGTCGAACGACGCCTCGACGCGGAACACCTCCTCGTAGATGCGCTGCTTGTACAGCTCGTCCTTGGCCTGGCCGTACGTCGCCTTCCAGCCGTCGGCTTCGCCCTTCAACTTTTCCGCCTTCTCCTTCGCCGCGAGCGCCTGGGCCCGCAGCGCCTCGGCCTTCTCGCGCAGCGCGGAGCCGCCGCCCTCCTCCGCGGCACCCGCCGCGTCGCCCGCGCCATTCGCGTCGGCCGCGGCCTTCTGCGCCCGCGCGGCGAGCTCCTGGGCCTCCTTCTGCGCCGTCGCCGCGGCCAGCTCGAGCTTGTCGTCCGCGGCGGCCGCGGCCGCGCCGAGGCCGGCCTCGAGCTTGCCGGCGCCCTCCGTCAAATCCGCGTGCACCTTCCGCAGCTGCTGCGCTTCTTTGAATCCCCCTATCGCGTCCATGAGCTCCTTGCCGAGGTCGATGCCCGGGATCACGGCGACGGGTGTCGGCAGAGCGCACGCGCCGTCGGCGCCGAAATTCAGGGAGAACGTCGGGACCTTGGACGCCGGCGCCGGCGCCGGCGCCTCGTCCTTCTTCGCCCCGGCGGCGGCCCTGGCCGCGCCTTCGACGGCGACCTTGGCGGCCGCGGCCTTGGCCTTCCACTTGTCTACGAGAATCCGGACGGGCGCGAAGACCGCCACCACGGCCGCCTTCGCGGCGTTTATGGTGTCCCGGACCTTTTTCTTGAGCAGCGCCTTGTCGTTGTTGGCGAGCTTGATGGACGTGCGCTCGCCGCTGAGCAGGCCGCCCAGGGAGCATTTATCCGGGCGGAAGAAGGAGCAGGGGTACAGGCAATATACGGAAAACCAACGCGGCGGCGCGAGGCAGCAGCGCGCGGGCCGGCCCACGGCCGCCGTCGCGTCCCCGAGCTTCAGCTCCGCGGGCGTCCTCGTGAAGTACGGGAAGCAGCAGCACCAGCACTCGAGGCGGTCGCCGAGGCGGAACTGGAGCTCCGGCGCGCCCGGCTTCAGGCCGGGCCGCATCTCGCCCGCGCCGAAGTCCAGGGCCACGGGCCGCTTCTCCCGCAGCCCCGGGAGGCGCCACGCGGCG
The DNA here is from genome assembly GCA_918797485.1 of Pelagomonas calceolata. NCBI lineage: Eukaryota > Pelagophyceae > Pelagomonadales > Pelagomonadaceae > Pelagomonas > Pelagomonas calceolata. The sequence goes on along the minus strand of CAKKNE010000003.1, from coordinate 1,578,198 downwards.
CTCGCCTTCGCCTCGCCGCTCCAAACCGGCGCGAGCGTCACCGGATTGCCCTCCTTATCTTCACCTATCGTCACCGGCTTGCCCTCCTCGTCTAGGAGGTGCACGGAGAACGCCGCCTTGGGCGCCAGCATGGACGCGTACCGCTTGAGCACGAGTTTGAGGGCCGCGAGCGCGGCGAGTATCTTCGCCGTCCCCGGGGCCTCCATCGAGAACTTGGGGAGGCCCGCCACGCCCATGGTGCCGAGGACGCCGGCGCCGGCGAGGAGCCCTGCCACGTAGCCCACGAGCTTCCCGGCCAGCACGATCAGGACGGCGGCCAGGCGCTTGAGCGCGCCGAAGCCCCGCAGCGCGGGGTGGTGCCGCGCCACGCGGACCGACGCGGCCCGGGCCAGCGGCTCGCGGAGCCGATTGCTAGTCTCCGCCGCCGTCCAGGGCGCCTTCTCCTGGCCCTTGCAGCAGCGCGACAAGACCTTGTACCACGTCGCCGCGGCGACGACGAGTCCGAGCACGAAGCCGAGCACGAGGGCGTAGGTGCTCGGGTCCGAGGGCGACATCGCCGCCGTCATCGGGTCTACGGCCGCGTCGTCGTCGAGGCCGGGGTAGCTGGAGACGCCGCCGTCGTCGTCCTTTTGTCCGGACGCGCCACCACCGGCCGTGCCGTTCCCGGAGCACTCGTACCAGTAACTCATGTAGTCGTCGCTCACGACCGTCTCTTGGCTGCATTTGAGCGGGCCGTACGTGATATCGTCCATGTTAAACGTGGAGTAGTAGAGCGTGTAGTTCGCCGCGAGGCCCATGCACTGCGAGCTGTTGAGCGCGGCGCAAGCGGTGGCGCAGCCCACAGAACTCATGTCGCACGTCGCCTCCGCGGCGCAGGCCACGGCGTCGAGGGCCGCGCAGGGGTCGCGCGCGCACCCGTACGAGTTGTTCATCAGGAAAGGATAATTACAAGCGTGGCCCAGAGCCACGGCGGCCGCGAGGTGGGTCCACCGCAGCATGATCCGTCGGCTTGCGTATGAATACTGGCTGGAGGTGATAGAGGAAGGGCTGCCCCGAACTACTACGCTGCTTTGCCGAGCGATATACAAATACCAACGCCGACGCGTAGCCGCTGCTCGAGCTCAGGGCCTTCGGCCCGCTGAGCTTGACCGGTACTCCCAGCAAAACGGCACCAAGCTCACGCGCAGATCTGCAAAATAGCGCTGAGTGCACGGGTTTGGCCGACGTGTGTTAGGGGCTCGGGCATGAACAGAGCTCCACACGGCGCCGCATCGCCACCGGTCCGCGAAGGAGCCATCGGACCCCCAACCAAAAGTGCACCTTCCCCATTTCGATCCACAACCAGGGGCGGGCAGCGTGTAAATCCCCGACGATGCAGCCCAAGCTCGACGACGACGAGGAGGCGAGCACGCCGCGCATGGACGAGGCCTCGCCGCTGCAGGGCGCGCCGCCGCGCGGCGCCAAGCGGGTCTCCTACCTCGTCCCAGCCCTCTGCGCCGCCGCCGCCGTCGGCGCCGTCGCGCGGCGCACGACGGCGTCCGCGGCCCTCTACGGCCAGGCGTCCGCCGCGCCCTGCACCGACGTGGAGAAGCTCGAGATCTCCAAGTACACGATCACGTCGTCTCAACCCACCGCCGACGCCGCGTTCGCGCAGCGCGTGCTCGGTTCGGTGGACCAGAGCTACGGTGGGGACGGTTCGGATGACCCGGCGGTCTATGAAGATTGCCTTGTAGATGGAAAGTACAAGATGCGCATCCGGAAGCAGACGATCGGCGGCGGCGGCCACACGATGGACCTGCACTTCCCCTACTCGCAAGTGACGCCCCACGGGCCTTTAACGGTCCAGTACTGGGACAAGTACCAGGCGAACCTGAACAAGGAGTCGTTCGCGACCGATGTCTTCAACCCGTTCATGCACTATTCTTTGGTCATGTACACGCCGGACCTATCTTATATTGCTCGCAAGTTGACAAATGAGGGGGAGCCCTTCCTCGCGCGGCGCGGCTTTGTTAATGGCCAGGCCTACTATACTTTGGTTGTGGGTTCGCCGACGGGCAAGGTCTACGAGATCACGTCGCCTAGGTTAGACGAGGGCATCGTTTCCGTCAAGGACTGGAGCGCGGCCGAGTGCCCGGCCTGCCACGTGCCGCGCACCTACAACAAGGACCAGCTCGACGCGTGGTGGTACGACAACTTCGGCGGGGACAACTTCGTCGAGCGCGAGGAGACGACGCCGATCCGCGTGTCGATCGCCGTGTCCTCGGTCGACAAGGTGCAGCGCTACTGGGCGACGCACTTCCCCGCGCTCGAGGTAAGTGTGTGGGAGTCCGGCACGGCGAAGGTCGCCTCCGCGAACTTCCACCTCGCGTCGCACGACAAGATGAGCATCGAGCTCGAGTGGGTCGAGAATGGACACGACTTCGGGCCGATGAAGCACACCGTTTCGGACTTCGTGGCCTACCAGGAGTCCGTCAAAGAGGAATATGCGGGGCCAAACATCGGCTGGACGGCGTGGTACGACCGCCACCTCGGCGTCGCGATCACGGCGTGCCCCCTCGACGAGTACATGAAGGCCTGGGACGCGGCGGGCGTCGCGTTCCACGCGCACGCCACGGGAACTTTAGGAGACCACGCCTGGACCGAGGGCGTCGAGTCCTTCGGCATCGAGTTCCAGGGCTGGTTCGACTACTCCTACCAGAGCAACTATGCGGGCTTCGACTTCTGCACCTGGAACACGGACCCGCACGAATTCTACTATACCATCGGCGAGGACCCGCCGGCGAAGCCCGATCCATCGGCGGAGTAAATCTTGTATACATATGCATCGTACCCGTGGGTAGGATGTTGTGGCGACGGCGTGATCGTAGCGGTACCGCCTCGGCGCCGTCGACGCGCAGCCCACGAAGCATATATGATCAGTGCACATGGCGCGGGCGACATGCTGCGACGGGACCGCCTCCAGACGACGGGCTGTCGCAGCTCGCGACGGCGTGAGGGCGGCCCGGGCCACCGCTCGCTCGCGATCGTAGCAGCACCCCCTCGACGCCGTCGACGCGCAAAGCCAAGAGAAGATATCATCATAATTAACGTTACACAATAGCCTAGAGGTCGCCCTTGAGGAAGACGAGGCCCGGCGAGCCGCGCAGCAGCGCCGCGAGCCGCGGCGGCGGCGCGTTCCGCGCGCGGGCCTCGTCGAGCGCGTGCTCGAAGAGGCCCAGCAGGGCCGGCGCCGACGCCGTTGCGGCGGGCGGCTCGCGGAGCTTGAGGACGACGGCCGGCGGCGGCGCCGGCGCCTCGACGTCGACAGATGTAGTATGCATGGGGTTCACGCGCGGCGCCGCGGCGAGGAGGCCGTCCGTGTCCCGGGGCGGCCCTTTCTTGTTCGCCGGGGGCGCGGCGACGGGCGAGGACACGGGCGACGGCGGCGGCGGCGTCGCGGCGAGCGCGGCCGAGTGCGCCGCGCGGTAGGCGGCGCGCGCCGTGGCCGCCTCGGCCGCCGAGCGCTCGAGCAGCTCGCGCGACCGCCGCGGCAGGGACGCCACGCAGGCGAGGAGCCGGTCGCCGTCGGACGACGCGGCCGTCGCGCGGCGCTTCGACCGCGGCTCCAGGGACGCGGCCACGGCGCGCGCGACGGCGTCGGCGTTTTTGGTTAAATCCAGGTGGAGCGGCGCGAGGTCGGCCTCGCGCGCGCGGTGCGCGACGCGGCCCTGCGTTGGATGAGTGACGGCGACCTCTCTCTCTCTCTGCGCATCGATCGAGGCGACTCGGCGCGTCGACGGCGTGGAGCTCGACGCCGTCGAGGCGACACGAAGGACGCAAAAAGGACGCCGCATAAAAACCATGAGCGTCGCGCCCCGGCTCAACGAGTTCTGCCGCACCAGCCCGCGCATCTCGAAGCCCGCGTCGATGCGCGACGCCGCGCACGCCCCGCGGACGCCGCGGCACACGTATCTCAGGATCCGCAGGCCCCGCAGCGCCACGATCGGCGCCGCCGTGAACTCCGCCAGGCACAGCACGAAGGCGCACACAATCACGACCGTGTCAAACACGTTCATCGTGGACGAGAGGAAGTCGCCGCCGGCCGCGACGAAGCGCAGGCCCAGCTCGCAGACAAATAACGCGTTGATCGCTAATTCTAAACCCCGCAGCCACTGCGCCTCCGCCGCGTTCGTGCCCGGCAGCAGCTGCCACGCGAAGAGCACGACGTCCGCGAGCGTTAATAATGCCACGGCCATCCAGCAGGGCACGGAGTCGACGACGTCGGCGACGTCGCGGCGGGAGGCGTCGTCCATCGCGTTCTTTCCTTTGCTGTTGTGGGTCTTACTCTTGCGTGCTCAGCTCGGCCTTTTTTTTTGCCTTATTTTTTTGGGTCCACTTGCAGGGGTGCGTGGGGGCCGGTGCGCCAGCAGAATTGCTGGCGGATCTATGCGCAGCGAATAAACCTATCCTCGCTGCTCGCGAGCCCAAAGCTATACCGCCCTGCACTCGGTCGGCGGCTGCTCCTACGTCGTTTTTGCCGAGGCTTAGTAGGTCTACTTCTAGCATTAAGCCAAGCGCTGGGAGCGTGTGTACCGCGGCTGGTCCTCCGGTCGTCAGCAAGAATGACCGAAGGCCGCTCGCGTGGCGGACGGAGGCCTCAGCAACGCGAGTCGCTCGTGCGACGCGACCCTACACGAAGGACGCGGCGCGCTACGAACCGGGTGGCGAGGAGTGCGGGAGCGTTTTTAGCCGCCGCTATGGTCGCCCTGTGGTCGCCCTCTGTGCTTTGGGGACCGCGCGCGTTGATCTCGCGCGTTGCCCGCAAACAAAAATTGCCGAGGACGCCGCGCCTGCTGCATGCCAGATGCGTACATGGGTCGCTTGGAGCCGTGGCAAGAGGCGTGGTGGCCTCCACGTTGCGCAAACTTCGCCAAGCGCTATCTCAAGGCCGACAGCTAAAAAGGCATCGCCCCGCGTCGCTAAGGACCCGCTGAACACACAGACTCGCGCGAGTGCCTTCTATAAGGCCAAGGAACAACTACGAGGCTTGGCGCGGCCGTTTGCGCGCTCGGCGCGGAGCACAGTCCCGGAGATTTCGGCTGTGGCTCCTGGGGCTTCGCCCGGAGGCCCCGTCGCGGCGCCGCCGCAGCCCTCTGGCGGCCACCGCCGGCGGCGTACAACGCCCCAACCCGATAAACCGCCCAGCAAAAGGGTCGCGCGGCCGCGCTCCCGGAACGCGCGCGAGAGCAAAATTTCAGAGAGCCAACAAAACTCGCACGCAGGCGTCACCCAAGCTCTTCACCTCTCTCTGCGCGCGGAAAAGGGCGCAGAATATCAATTCTCGCGCACCAGCCACGCACAGGACGTGACCAGCACGCAACAATGGGCCAGAAACGCAACAGCTCGACCATGGAGGAGCGCGAGGCGCGCAAGCGCGCGCGCATGGAGCGGAACCGGCTCAGCGCGGCGCGGCACCGGCAGCAGCAGCGGGACCTCATCGCGTCCCTGCAGCAGCAGCTGGCGGCCGCGCTCGCCGAGAACGACCGCCTCCGCCGGGGCCTGCCCGTGCCCGGCTCGCCGATCGTCACGACCGAACCAGCAGTGTTCACCCTATTCTCGACTCCCAGCAGTGGAATCGTTTGCGACGATCGACGAGCCGGCGCGGCGGCCCCTTGCGCCGCGGGCGACCGCGCCCGCGCCCCTCCCCCCGGCCCGCGCGGCCGTATCAACGGTGTCCGTGTCCGACTCGGACTCGGCCGACGACGCGTCGTCGGGCGCGCCCGATGACGCGGCGTCGCTGGACGGCATCGCGGTCGACGACCTCGAGTTCATGAGCGGCTTCCTGCAGCAGGCCCTCGACGGGCCGGCGCCGGAGCCCCTCGCCTCGTGGTAGTCGCGCGGCTTCTTGTTTGGAGTCGCGGCCGGAACCCCTCCCCCCTCCTTGTACTAAGACCATGAGAAGAACGGTTGTTGTCACGGTCGCGTCTCGCGTCGACGGCGTGGAGGGTGTACGTCGGCGCGCGGGTGAAAGAGCTGTTGGGCAGCCCGAAAATGCACCCAATTAACTCCTGGGGAGCCGTGTGCGCGATCGTTTGGGGGGGGGGCGTTTGGGCCTCTCGGGAACCCGGCAGATTGCATGGAGCGGGGTGGGGGCTAAAAACCCGTCGTCGTCATGGAGAGCGCTGCAAGCAGTGATTCACACGCACGAGGCCCAGTATATTTTGCCAGATCACACTCGCGCACGACGAGGCCCCATGATGCAAAGCAGCGTTGCCCCTGACGGCGTTGCCCCTGACGGGGGCAACGCTGCTGCGGTGGACGCGGGCGCCAAAGCGGCGCTGCTAGACAGCTTCGCGAACGCCGGCGGCAGCATCTCGATCGGAACGAGTTGGATGGACTGGGGCCAGCCCTCCGATCGCCTGCCGATGGGAAAACGGTACGGTCGCGAGATGCCGCGGGCGAAGGACTTAGCCGTCTTCGACGCGAACGGGGCCCACATAGCGACCCTGCAGTTCAACTACTCGAATCTCGACTATTCCCTCGGTCACGTCGACTTGGTCAGCGCGAAGGAACCCAACCGCGTCACCCACCGCTTCACGCGCACGAGCAACGCGCGCCTGGGCTTCCTGAGCGGCCAGGAGGGCGCCCGCGGCGCCCCCTTTCACGTAGTGATGGACGATCCGATGACGGCCTTGTGCGACGGTCACTTCTGCATGGGGCGCGGCGCGGGCTTCTACGTGCGCGAGGACGGCCAGACGACCATGCGGCTTCAGTCTCCCGCAAACCCCTTGCTGCCGATCCTCGTGATTGCGACGGCCTGTCTCATAGCGGCCTGTATCCCGTGCTGCCCGTGCTTCAAGAGGAGCGGGCCGACCTGGAACATCTTGAAGGATGGGAAGAAGGTCGGCGGCTGCTACATGGCGACGAATACGTCTGGGATCCGCATCGAGGCGACGGACCCGGACGTCATGCGTGTTGCCCTAGTCATGGCCATTAGCATGCTCTTCCGGCCGCTCGATGGCGGAGGCTGATCTTGTCGTCGCTGTGGAAAGTTGATATGGAAAAAGTCAGAATCGGAATGACTGCCTCGACTTTTTTTTATCTGTCGCGAGGTTGATGGCTCGACCTCGGCGCGACGTCGGTGGCGGCGCGCCGGGATCTCGTGGCCGCCGCGGTCGCGTTGAGATGCACGGACTCGGCAGCGTACGACCCCCCCCGACCTGATCTTGTACACGTCGACGGCATTCGCCCGCGGATTAAATTTGCTAGAAGAACTTAGAAATACTCCTTGGGCAGGATCTTCTTCGAGCCGAAGCCCTTGTCCATGAAGAGCCGCCCCGTCACGGGCATGTGGTCCCAGACGAGGTAGTAATTGATAGACGTGTTCCGCAGCTCGTTCGCCTGGTCGATGAGCGCGTACTTGACGTAGATGTTCCTTTCATCAAGCTTCGCCTGTTCTTCCGTCTCCACGATCCGGTCCCACAGTATGACCTGGTTCAGCTCGTTCTTCGGGGTTTGATATTCGGCCAGCACAAACACAAAAAGCTGCTTGAGGTTCCAGTGGAAGGCCGGCGTGAGGTCGGCCTGGACGTCGAAACTCAGTAGAGCGCGGTCGACGCCGCCGTGCGCTCGTAACGAGAGCAGCTCGTTCACGCGCACCGTGTCGACGACCGGTCGCGGCAGGTCCGAGTGGAAATCGAGGTCCTGCTGCAGGCAGCTCACCCACGCGCAGCAGCTCAAGCCGAGGAGCACGTTGAGACCGTAGAAGAAGACGGCGTTGAGGCGCACCCAGTAGGTGTGCATCGTGGCGCGGCGGCGGCGTGCAGCCCACGCGTCCGCGTACTGCTGCGCCTAGCTTTCCGGTGGCGCTCAGCGACGTGCGAGAAACACGGCGAGCAGTCGTGGTGGATCGGTACGCGCGTCGGCGACGCGGCGGCTCCGGCGACCCCCTGCTGTGCTCTACGGAGGCGCTATTGCCGGCGCCTTTAACCAGCGCTGCAGCAAGTACCGTCGATTATCGTTCTACAAGCGATCGCTTTCTCTCGGCAAGGCGCGTCGCGACGTACAGCAGCGCACAAAAGCTTGCTGCTCGATGCTGCATTGGCATTCGGGTTGCGGCGCAAAACGCCAGCCGCCGTCACCCGCAAGGACGAGTCCTTGGGGCGTTCTTGGGACGAGTGCTGATCCAGCGGGCTCCTCGACTCGACCCCGATTGTTGCAAATGCATCGCCTAGTTTGCCGTTCAGAGCGCGGGCGAATAAAAGCATCAGACACGAGCGCGCAGCTCGATTTAAGAGCTCAGTATCATATAACAGCAGCACGCTGAAGCACGACTCGCAGGAGCAACTCTGCAGTAAAGGAGCGACTCCCCTGCAGCGCCATCACAGCACAACAAGACGCGACTGCAAGCGCGAACGATGCGTCGCATCCTCACGCTCGCAGCCCTCGCAAGCGCCAAGACCCACCTGAGGTTAAGGAGGCCGCGGCGCCACATTTCTGTACGAGGCGGCGGCGCCGCGCTCCAGCCGTGCCGCGAGTTCTGCGCGCCGCCGACCGTGAGTGGCGGCGCCCTCGCCGACTGCCGGTGGTGGCAGTCGCCGCGGGAACGAGCGAGGGCCCTGTCCCTCGCCATTTTGCTGGTCCAGAACTCGGCGCTGACGCTGACGATGCGCTATTCACGAACAAGGGTCATTGAGCACCGCTACCACGCGTCCGAGGCGGTGTGTTTGTCGGAGCTGACGAAGCTGTTCATTTCTTTGGGTCTGGCCGCGAGGGCCGAGCCGGAAGGCGAGTCGTTCTGGCAGCGGCTGAAGGGCGCCGCGGAGGGCGCGTACGCGGACCCGACGTCCTATGTATTAATCGTGCCCGCGACGCTCTATGCGGTGCAGAACAACCTCCAGTATGTTGCTGCCTCAAATTTGGAACCGGCCGTGTTTCAATTGTTATACCAGATGAAGTTGTTAACAACGGCCTTCTTCTCCGTGGCTCTATTGAATCGCAAACTAGCCCCGATGCAGTGGGGCGGCGTCGCCCTCCTTGCTTTAGGTTTGGCTGTGGTCGCCACGTCTGCCAGGGACCCGACGCGCCTCGTCGAGAAACACGCCGTTAATATTGCGGTCGGGAGTTCCGCGGTCCTCGCGGCCTGCTGCACGTCTGGTTTCTCGTCGGTCTATTTCGAGAGGGTCGTGAAGGGAGCACGAGAGAAAAAGATCGGCGAAATAGCACCAAAAAAAACGACGCAAAAACCCATAAGTGTGTGGGCGCGCAACGCGCAGATGGCGACGTTCTCGACGTTTATCGCGCTGTTCGGGTGTCTGTGCAAAGATGGCCGGGTCATCCGGGAACGGGGCGCCCTGGCCGGATTTACGCCCATCGTGTGGAGTGTAGTCGCTTTACAAGCGACGGGCGGCCTGTGCGCCGCGGCGGTGATCGCGTACGCGGACAACCTGCTGAAGGGCTTCGCTACCGGTGGGTCCATGCTGCTCTCGACGTTCATCAGCTGGCTGTGGCTCGGCTTCGAGATCACGCCGGGGTTCGCGCTGGGCGCGTCGATGGTGCTCGGGAGCATGTGGGTCTACGCGTGCGCCGAAACTAATTAGTATGCAAGTTTATTCTCTTCCACTAGTGTCTGTCGAGGAGAAGACGCCGGGCGTCGTGCGGGACCAGTTGCCCAACCCGGCGCCGCTCACGACGTCCTGCGAGGCTTCGCCATATAGTTCCTGGCGTTGTGTTGTTGTAAGCATCGGCACCGGGTCCGCGTCTCTTGTCAGAACGAAGAGCGAGCCGTCGCCGCCCCGCGTGACGCGCAAGGAGTCGTCCAGGTACACCGTGTCGACGGCCGGCCGCGCTAATGATGGGTCGGCCTTGGGCTCGACGACCGTCTTGATCGCCACCGGAGCGTCGATCTCGAACACGACCCTTCGAAAGAAGACGTCGACGCGGTCGCCCCGATCGTTGACCACACCGGCAGCGTTGAGCGTGCCGCGCGCCGCGCGGTCGAAGTCGCCGACGACGCGCGTCGAGCCGTGGATCAAGTGCGTGACGTGCAGGATCTCGCCCTGGTTCTCGAAGGTCTTGGATTGGAGCGAGAAGGGCTGGCGGACCGGACCTAACTGAAAGCCGAGCGGCAGCTTCGCGAGGTTCGTAATTTCTGGCGCGTCACTATAAACAAGGCGCCAGGAGCCGTCCAGTTGCTTATTGGAGGCGGTGTCGCCCATCGCGGCGGCGGCGTCGAGGGTGTCGGCGCACGCGCTTATTTTCTCGGCGACTGTGCGGGGCAGCGTCGCGTTCGTCGCGGGCGCGCCCGTCGCCGTGGCCGGGATCGCGTCGAGCAACGCGGCCTTGGCGGCGGCGACGGTCGTGGCGGCGGCTGCTGGTTTCGGCAAGACAATCGCGGCAGCCGTCGCACGGAAGAGGTCGCGGCGCGCGATTGGCAGTGGCTTTGGGGTTCGCAGAGCAGTCACTGTGCAGCAGCAGCCGCAGAGTAGGGCAAGTTTTTTTTGACAGGCAAGCATGATACTGGAAAAGGCTTGCGGACACTGAGCGTAGGTATATAATGAATGACCTGCTTGCACTGTACGTGCAACGTAGGTCCTGGTGACGAGCACTGCCCGCAAAAACCAACTTTGCTCTGCGTGAAAAGTCCAACCAAAACGGGTTTCGCTCGAAGATACCCAAGAAAATACTAGATAAATACTTACGCTGTCGACGCGGACGACGGCCGCCGCAGCCGCGTCCACGGCCCCGTCCGCGACGCGACCCTCAATAAACCGGCACCGCACTGCACGATAAACAACGCGGCGAAGCCCCTCCACAATTTATCGAGCGACGACGGCGTCGGCCGCGCCAGCACGAGTAGACACGCGATGTTCGACGCCCACATCGTGACCGACGCCGCCGACCAGTCGAGCGCGCCCATCAGCAAGCCGTTGACGGGGTAGGCCAACCCCTTGAGGGCCTGGCAGAGCATTACTAAAGGAAAAACTGCCAGGCACGCGGCCCGCACCTTCGGGTCCGTCGTCAGCCCCGCGACGACGTTGTGGCGGTTCAGATACGTGCCCGTGGCCAGCAGAGACGAGCATCCCAATCCAGTAGCGAGGCCGAGCCTCAATATCCTATGCGACCTTTTGAGATTCGTGGCCTTCTCGGCGTAGAACTCGCGCGCGAGTAGCGTTTGGGTTGCGACGGCCGCGGCCTCGCAGAGCTGCGTCGTGGCGACGCCCAACGCAAAACAAACAGCGTGCGCCGCCGACGACACGGCGCCGAGCTTCGCCGCCTCGCGCGCGCAGACAGAGTAGGCCGATATTTTTCCCAGAGTCCTGACGAGTACTAGAGTGCCAGCTTTCCCGTAATTCCCGAGCTGCTCAATCAACTTCCGTCGGTCGCATTTGAGCAAATTAGCGACGGAGCCGGCTCCTGTCCTCTTGGACAAGGCCCTTAAGAGAGGATACAAAGCTAAAGTTTGAGATAGCGCGGTGCCGGCGGCCGCGCCGGCCGCGCCCAGACCAAGTGGAAAGATGAACAAAGGATCCAAAATAGCGTTCATCGCCGTGAAGGCCAGGGCCCATTTTAACGGAGTCGCCGTGTCCCCTAAGCCGCGGAACACGCCGTTCGCCACGAGCCACACGGTCGCCGTCGGCGCGCCGAGCGCCGCCGTCCTCAAGTACCAGAGCGCGTGGCTCGCCATTGGGCTTGTAGAAGCAACACCAAACGCTTGGAGTAGACGAGGCGCCAGCAGCATAACACCTAAACCTTGGACGGCGCCCACGACGAGCGCGAGGCACAGCGCCGCCGCAATACTACTATCGTTGGCGTCGCCCTCGGCCGCGACCAAGGAAATGGACGTCCGCAACAACGGGTCGTTCGACAGCTTGCCCAGCGCGTACTGCGCGCTCACGGCCGCACCGGCGCCCCCGAGCGCCGTCGCGCCCAGGCGGCCCATGTACGCCGTGTCGACGAGCCGCGCGACGGGCTCGGCGGCGAACTGGACTACCGCCGGCAGGGCTATCGAAAGGAACTCGCGGTTGAGGCCCTTCAGTTCTGCTGCTTCGCCGCTCGCGGCGGCGCGCCGGCCCACTCTGGGCCGCTTGGGCAGGCCCAGCTGCAGCGCGGCCGTCCGCGCCGACGCGACGGCCACGAGCGTGAGCAGCGTTGTGCGCATTGCTTTTGTAATTGCGCTGCCGTGCGACTGCGACAACGAAGGCTGGTGTTGCTACGGGCAGGGCAGTCTGCGTTGGCGAGCAAGGCTTGTGGTGTTATGATGAGGTTGTGCTTGCTACCGGTGGCTCCAAGCGAACAGAAGTGACTCAGCAGCGGCTGATGAAGCCCAGTTGATTGTATGATGGCCGTAACTGCTGGATAGCCGGCGTGCGACGGGCGTTTTTGGGTCGAGCTTGCAATTCCTAGTGTCTTACAGGACGCTAGCTGCCGTCGCCGGCGGCGTGTAAAGCGACGAGCCACGCGTACCTCCACAGCGCCTGGGCATTGCTGTGTATCGCCACTGAACGGTTATCTACTTTGCGTGCGCTCCGGACGTCTTTCTAGCTCTGAGACCAAAAAGCTCTCTGGCACCAAAAAGCTGGCACTGCTCGCGGCGCAAAAAAAACCATGCACGGTGTAAGAAAAGGCCCGCCGCCGCCGCCCGAGAAGGTCGCCGCGCGGCGCAAGAAGGCCGCGACCTACGCGGCCTTACTAAAGCACGCCCTCGCCGCGAAGCAGGCCCACAAGCACGACTCCGAGACTTATGCTGTTGTTGAGAAATTGTTGCTGGCGAGCCCGGACGTGCCCACCCTCTGGAATTATAGGAGGGAGATGTTGCTGAGTAGGGAAGCGAAGACGGACGGCGGCCTTGATGAGAACGAGACACAACTTGAGCTCGCGCTGACGCAGAAGTGCCTCATGAAGCAGCCCAAGTCCTACGCGGCGTGGCACCATCGGTTGTGGATTGTAAGGCGGCGGCCGGCTCTCGCAAAAGATGAATTAGCGCTATGCGCGGAATTTCTCAAACTCGACGAGCGCAATTTTCATTGTTGGAACTATCGGAGGATGGTGGCTGAAATGGCGGACGAGGCCGTCGAGGACACGCGGGCCTTCGCCCGGGATCGGCTCCAGGTGAATTTCAGCAACTACAGCGCGCACCACGCGCTGGCGAAGACGCTGCCTTCACAAATGGACGCGGCGGCGGCGCGCGAGGAATTAGGAATAGCGCGCCAGGCCTTGTTTTGCGAGCCCGACGACCAGTCGACGTGGTGGTTTTCGTTTGATGTGTTGCGGCGGTCGAACTACGCGACGGTCGACGAGGAGGTCGCGGCGCTCGAGGAGCTGCGAAGCTTGGAGCCATCTGCGCGGTGGCCGCAGATGGCGCTCCTGCGGCTGCGCCTCGCGCGCGGCGGGCCCGGAGACGCGGAGGCGGCGGCGGAGCTGCGCGACGCACTTGTTGCTTCGGATCCCGACCACGCGGGGATGTACGGGGAGAAGTTGCCGGAGGAGTTCTTCCGCGCTTCTTCTTCCTAGTAAATGTAGTATCTTTGTCGCGTTTAATGAGGCGTCGCTAGTGTAAGACACTAGCAAACGTTTGCCAGACCCAGACCTGGCTGGGCTGCTTATCTCCGCGTAACACCAGTTTCTAAAGCAGACAAGCAACAGCAGTGCTCAACAGCAGTGCTCATCGAACGGCGCGCGGCAATAATATAGAGAATTGCCGGCTAGAAGCACGCTAAGAGGGAAAAGCCTCTCACAGACTCAGAGAGCATCCATCCACATACGTCGCAACGTTAGAGAATGGCAGCGCAAGTGCGCCCGCCCGTCCCACCGTTCACGAAAGAGACCGCCATCCAGAAGGTCCGCGCCGCCGAGGATGCGTGGAACAACCGCGATCCGACGAAAGTGCCAATGGCCTATACGCCTGACACGAAGTGGCGCAATCGCTCGGAGATCTTCCAAGGCCGAGAAAAAGTAAGGGAGTTCCTCGAGCGCAAGTGGTCGAAGGAGCTCGAGTACCGGCTCATCAAGGAGTACTGGGCGCACGGCGACGACCGCATCGCGGTGCGCTTCGCCTACGAGTACAACACCGCGGATGGTCAGTGGTTTAGAGCCTATGGAAATGAGAACTGGGAGTTCGACGAGAACGGATTGATGAAGACGAGACACGCGTCTATCAACGACCTCCCGATCGAGGAGTCCGAGCGGCTCTACCACTGGCCGCAAGGGCGTAGACCGGACGATCATCCGTCCCTCTCGGAGTTAGGCCTCTAGAGAGAGGACTGCACATATAGGACTGTACATACTATTCTTCTAATTAGGAAACCACTACTGTGAAAGCGCCTCCTCGAGGGGCACCTTCTCCGCCTCCGGTGTGCTCGGCTTCTCAGGGCGCCCGCCGAAACAACTGACGCCACCGCCCCCATCTTCAAGACGAGTCATGCATGGCAAGACCAGCGCGAAGAGCATGAACGGGCCCTGACACTCGAGCAACGGCGTCGAACCGGTCGCGTCCCGCGCCTGCACGTCGGCCCCGGCCCGCAGTAACAGCTTCGCGATCTCGACTTCAGAAGAAGCCACCGCGAAGTGCAGCGGCGTGCGCCTTACGGCAAAACCTGAGAACCGCTCGTCGCCCACTCTCCGAATATCGAAGGCCACCGCCGCGGAGGACCTTGAATCAACAGCCTCGCGGAACGACTTGCGCGCCAGCGCGTCCCGCATGATGTCGACGTGGCCGTTGAGCGCGATATAGTGCAGCGCGGTCAGTCCTCGATGCCGCCAGCCGACGACGCGCTCCAGGACATGCTTCGAAGCGAGCGCGTTCACCACCAGCGTCCAGCAGCGCGCGTTCGCCTTTTCCGAGGCGACGATGGCGAGCAAAACGCCGGGGCTCTTCTTCGGGCGGCAGCGCGGGTCCGCGCCCGCGTCCAGCAACGCCCCGACGATGGCCTCGCAGCCTTTTTGCGCCGCGGCCACCAAGACACCTTCTTCGTCGTCCGTGGCCGCGCCGGCGATGAGTAGCGCGAAGACCGCGGACTCGCGCTCCCGCTTCGCCGCCGCCCAGTTGTCGACGGCCTCCATCAGGAGGGACCGCCCCCGGGCGTCGCGCGCCGGGAAGGCCGCGTCGTTCGCGAGGCGCGGCGCTTCGTTATCGGGCGCATCTCTTGCAACTTCGTAAGCCCAGGACGCGCGCGAATCCAAACCCCGGGCAAACAACGCGCGCCGCACGTGCGTCGTGTACGCCAGCTTCGCCTTGCGCCGCGCCTCCGTATCGACCGCGCAGCGCATCGCGAGGCGCAGCGCGAGCGACGTCGCGCGCGGCGCCTTGAGGCCGCCGGGCAGCGTCCGATCGCCATACATGGCATCCTCCTCGAGCGTCCCGTCGAGGACGCGCGGGTCGAAGGCGTCGCTGTCGTCGGACGCGTCGGGCAGTTCCTGCTTGGTCTCCTCCGTGCCCTCCTTAAATGGGTTGTCAGTGCCTTGCATGGTCCCTGCTACTGCATGGAACTACGAGGCGCTTGGGGGCAGCAATCGGAAAGCCTGCCGCAGCGTGCGTGCCCAGCAAGAGCACCCCAAAAGCACGAGAGCAGCGCAATCTCAGCGGCGCTCGTGAGGGTTGGACGTGGCCCGCCTGGAGCTCTCGGGGGAATCAGGACGATTCCCAGACTGACCGAATACGTCTCGTGGCGAAAAACGGGCACAGGCTCCGTTCGTGCGGGGGCAACATCTGGTCGATGCATCACATCGTTTTGGGGGCGTCGAGCGCCGTAGAGACCACCGAAACAACTGCCCATCGCGGCCCGAGTTGCGCTGCTCCTCAGCAAGACAACGCGCAGACCAGTATCAGGCAAGGGGCAGCCATAGACGTCATCCAGCACAAGCCATCACGCATTTGGCGGGCGCTGAGCGCGGTAAAGCCTCGAGAACCAGGCTCCTGTCGCGGCCCGAGGAGCACGGCTATTCATAAAACACAGCCCGTCGACCGCGCATCGGCTCACGACACACAACAACCAACAATGTACGGCCCGCCGCGCCACACGCCCATCCAGAGCGAGGCCGAGCTGCAGCGCGAGCGCGCCGAGCTCAAGGCCTGGCGCAAGCGCAAGGTCGAGACGCTCGCGGCGCGGCGGCGCGCCGTGCGCGTGTTACGCGGAGATTTAACGAGCCCGCCGAACGCGCGGATCGGGCGGAAGCGGCGCAAAGCATTAGGTGGAAGGGCCCCGCCGCCGACGCCGTCGCAGCCGACGGACGCCACCGTCGAGACGCCGGCCCGCGCGCTGACCTCGCCGCTCACAACCGCGACGGCGGCCGCGTTGAGGCGGCGGCCGTCCGAGGGCCAGCCCCTCGCGACGGAGGACTCGCAGGAGGCGCGCATTTTTGATCATTTTTTAGTGGTCGGGCTACCCAGTCGCTTAGTGGAGCACCCGGACGTTGCGGTGGGAGCGCGCTACTCGCCCAAGGTACTGCACCACCTGTCGCCGACGGGCGCGCCGACGCAAGCCGAGGCGATCGCGGACTTTTGCCTGCCGGCCGGCGCGAAAGTAAGTGCGGCCCAGGCCGGCGAAGGGAGGCGGCCGGGCGCATTAAATGCGGTCCGGGGCGTCAAGGAGGTGATCTTCGTTTTGTCTGGTGGAGGTAGAGACGGGTCTCGCGTGCAGTACGGCGTCTGCGCCCACGCGTCGCGGTTCTACGAGTCCGTGTCTGATGACGCTGATAGACCACCGTTGGTCGAGGTCGACGTCTGCTACTGCATCGTGACGCAGTTTCCCTTTTTACCTTTGCATTTCTCCGTGCTGCGATCAGCGATACGCGCAGAGATCGAGGCCTTCGAGACCAGAAAACACCCGCGGTCGCGACGGTACGCGGCGGCGCACGCGGCTCTGAAGGCGTATAGTCGCGTGCCTCCACCAGGACCGGGCCTCAAGGTCGAGGTGAACATCGGGGAGGTCATCGAGTGGACGCGACCGCGACGACGACGGCCCAAACTATCGCGGGCGCCCCGCGACGAGGCGACGCGCCTCGCGCGCGAGTGGTCGCTGCCCGTGGTGTTGGGGAGGTTATCTCTGGAAAATGTGTTGCGGGTGCTTGCTTGTGCTCTACTAGAGTTGAGGGTCGTCTTCGTGTCGCGGGATTTACAAACATTGTCGGCGTGCGCGTTGGGCGCCGTGTCTCTACTACGACCTCTGAGGTGGGCCGGGCCGCTGATCAGCGCCCTGCCGGCCGATCTACGAGACTACCTGGACAGCCCCGTGCCCCTGATTTTGGGGGTGACCGGCTTGCCTCTGCACTTCGAGCAGGGCGCCGACATGGTCCTCGCCTTCGCCGACGAAGATCGCGTAAGATTGCCGCCGAACAGCGTGATGCTGCCGCGCTACGACGCATTGGTAGAGAAATTGCGGCCACTCGTCGATGTGCTGCGGCACGACCTCAAGGGGCATCAGCTTCCACAGACGCCGAACACGCGCACGTCGGCGGACGCAGCGTCGGCGTTTGGGGACGACGTCGTGCAGGGCGACGACGACGACCGGCTGCAGTCGCCGGGTTGGCGTCGGCCACCATCGGCCGAGGCCCTTAAAGCTTTGGATTCTGTGGTAGACGGCGTGCACGCGCACTTGCGGCTGCTGCTGGCCGGCGCGCGGGCGATCCGCGAGGCGCGCGTCTCTTCGAAGAAGAGGTCGCTCAAGCAGGCCGTTGGAAATGATGTTTGGGAGGGGCTCGGTGGTGAGGAGGGCGAGCAATTCATTGCCAGAGTTGAGCAGACGCAGATGTACAGCAACTACCACCACAGCCAACCGCAGGTCGGCCCAGACGCCGAGGAGCTATTGCGGAGACTAGACGATGGGTTTGATGATGGTGCCGAGTACTCAAGCTCATCAGACGAGTCGCTCGAGGAGGACCTCACGGTGTCGCCGGACGATGCCTTCTGGTGTCGCGGCCGGTGTAACGGCGCCCTCGACACGCCCTTCTGCACGCAGCAATGTATAAGGGAGTGGGAGCGGCGGACACGCCTCGAAAAAGCTCAAGAACTGTCCCGCTATGTAGCTCCCGAGCCGCGTGCGCGGGAACCGCTGAAGCACCGCAACGAGACGCGGTCGCAGTGGGCGCATCGGGCGTCTTTGCACGCGTCGCCGCGATCACCCTCAAAAAAGTTGAATGCGTCGGAGCGACCGCCCTTCGGCTTTCATTGCAGCGTCGACCCGCGTGGGCGGTTCTGTTGTGATAGAAGACGGGGCGGCACCGCCGCGCCGGTGCAGACGAAGGAGAAACGGCGGTCGAAGCCCCCTGCCGAAAGGCCCATGAGACGTGGCGGCTACGCGGGCCGCGGGCCCTCGAACCTCGCGCTCGTCCGAAGATCCGAGGACCGGAAGGACGAGCGACGACACGACGCAGCGCTTGTTCTACAGAGAAAATCACGACGGGACCGGCTATGTCGCGCGCTGGAGGCCGCCGCCGTCGCGGCGCGGAGCAGAATGGACGTCGACGTGTCGAGCGACGAAAGTGTGGAGAGCGCGAAGCTGGGCAGCACGTCGGGCGACTTCGAGGCATTCCTGGTCGACGACTCAGGTGTAAGAGAGAAGACGGAGAACGTGATACAAGTAATGCAATCGACAAGGGCGCGAATCTTGTATGAGGCCTTGGCGGCGTGGCGCGACCGCGTCGACAGCGACGACGAGTACCCACTGTCGGACGAGTCGGACGTGGCGCCGCGCGCGCCTTCGCCCGTCGCCAGCAGAGTGACGTCGCCGGTGAAGCCGTCTCCGATCACGCTCAACGCGGCCGCGTCGTTGATCGAGCTCGCGGCCGACGAGCCGCCGGCTCCGTCGGTGCCTGTGTCCGCTGAGCGCCGAGCGTCTGCGTCGTCTGCCGAGAGCCCCGCCGAGCTCAATCGCCGACGAACGCTGCAACTGCGTGATTCTTTTGGCGTTGAAGAGCTCGAGGACTTTGATGATGATCATAGCGGCGACGCCCGGTCGCGGAGCGACAGTGGGGCGGACCTGTCGTCGCGCGGGAGTGGCGGCGACCTCGCAGGAATGCTTGCGCCGCCCGGCTCGTCGCCTGTCCTCGGCAGCCCCGCCGGATCGTCGCCATCGTCGCCTCCCAGCTCTATCTTTGAGCGGCAGGCGAAGCCACCCTCACCATTACCGCCGCCGCCGCCGCCCTCGCCGCCGCCTCAGCTGATGTCTCCGTCGTCGAAACATCCCGTGCGCTCGCTGAGCTGCTCGAGCGATGATGCCGCCTTCTCATTACGCAAGGCCATCAGCCCTATCGCCCGTCCGCTGGCCGCAGAGGACTACTCGTCGTACGACGATGTCGAATTCAGGGCAGCTTTAAGGCAGGGCTTCGTGGCCGTCAAGCATGGGAGGCGCGGAAGGGCCCATGCACGGCGGTTTAGAGCTTCGGAAGATTTATCGGAGCTCACCTGGGCGGCGGAGGATGAACCACAGTCAGTGGTTCACGCGGGTCTGCGCCGGCTGAAGCGGATGTCGAAGTCTCGACGGGTAGTGAAGATGGCCGACGTGCAGCGGGTTTGTGGAAGGGGAAGTAGTCGTGTCTTGCAGCGCGCACACTCCGCGGGGCGCGTCTTCAGGCCCTTTACCGTGTCGCTCGTCTTAGAAGATGGGAGTTCCGTGGATTTGGAGTTCCAGGACGCGGCAAAACATAGAGCGATGCTGAGAGGATTCACGCGCCTCGCGGCCGCGGCACGGAAGCTGTACGACGAGGACGGCGAGCGGGATCCGTGGGAAGAGGCCGTTGCGGCGCTCGCGGTGAAGGCGGGGCCCGAGTGAGTAATTGGGATATGATTGTATACTTAAACTGAATAAGGGAAATAGCAACTAGGCGAGCAACCGCTCGATGCGGTCCTGGTTCCGGGGATGCGTCCGCAGCCACCCGCCCATCGTGAGTAACCACGAGTCGCGTTCCGGCGGGTTGTCGATGTACGACGCCGCGAAGGCGTTCGCCGCGAGGCCGAGGGACTTCTCGTCTCGTTTCACCGTCGCGTGGGACGCCTCGAGTTTCTCCAGCGCCGACGCGAGGTCGGCTCCCGCGCCGATGCTCTTCGCGAACGCGTCGGCCGCGTACTCCGCCGATCGTGAGTGCATCATTCTGAGGATAGTACCCATGGCTTGCGTGATCGCCCCGGAGGCGTACAAGATGAGCCCGAGCGCTCCGAGCGATGAGTCGCCCTTGTCGTCCTTGCTCTTCTTCCGCCGTCGATCCCGCCGCTCACCCTGCATCAGCATATCTCCAATAGTCATTGCGAACCCTAGCCCGGCCACCATGCATCCCGAAAACAGCGACCGCGCCATATCTCTATTCCGTACGTGCCCGATCTCGTGAGCCAACACGGCTCGTAACTCCTGCGGCGTCAGGAGATCGAGCAGTCCCGTCGTCACGGCGACGACGGACGCCTTGGTCCCAGCAGCGAAGGCATTTGGTTCTTCTGAAGGTATAATATACACTTTCGGAATTTCACCACCAAGACCGCTTCGTGCGTGGACGGCGGCCACCATACCGCGTAACGCCGCGTCGTTGCTCTCGAAGCCGCCCATAGCTTTCGCAATCGCCGCGCTGTCCTTCTGATCGTAGTGAATCATGTTCCAGACGACGGAGCCAATGGCACATAGGGGATAGATCACGGCCGCCCAATCCCACGTCTTCAGCGTTGCGTCGAAGAAGGTGTACGTGCCGGACGTCGTGAGGGCGGCGCCGTGCATGGCCGCCGAGATGGCCGCGAGCGTCGCGGCGAAGCCGACCCACTTGAGGGCGCTCTCATGCGCGGGCTGCGCGCGCGGCTTGAGCTGCGAGTCGGTGAGGCCCGCGTACGAGAGAGAATCAGACAGGCTCTGGGGCCGCTTGTACGAGGCTTTTGGCGCGTCGCGGAGGCGGCAGGCCGCCCACGGCACGACCAGCACGTCGCCGTCGTCGAAGTTGATCTTCACTTTGTCCTTGCTTTTGCTCACGGCGCCGACGCGGCCCGGGTACATATGGCGGTTCTTCCACGGCGCCATGACGCGGATGCCGATTAATGGCTCCGGCATTTCATCAGCGGGGCCGACCGCGCAGTCCTTCCAGGTGACGCCCTCCCGCTGGTCGCCGTCGTCGAATTTTATGGACACCTTGTCGCCCTCGACCGATGTGACTTGGCCCGGATAGAGCTGGCCGTTGGTCCACGGCGCCCTGACACGAACGCCCGGCGCGGCGACCGCGCCGAGCTGCTCGGTCCCCATTCCCCTTAAGACGACGCGCGGCTGGAACCGGCGTCGGACGTTCGTGAAGGCCGTCGCCCGCGGCAGGGCGCTGAGCATGAGCATGTTGTGGCCTGCTCGTCGTTTCATGGCTGTGTTGCTTATGGTGTTTGTGGCTGCTGTCTGCAGCGTTTACGGCTACCCGCGCGCGTTTGCGTCTGCTGTTTGTTTGTGGCTGTGTGTGCTTGCGTTTATATTCATACGGCTGCCCATGAGCTTGGGGCCTCAGGAATGTTGCTCGAGATTGTTGCCCGCGCGCGGCGGCCGACTGACCCCATGGATTTCCCGCCACGCCCTATCGTTCCGTATCGAGCTCTGGGGGGTGGGTTCCTGAACTTGCGAGGCGCGGTCGCGCCGGCCGCGCGGGGCGTCCCAGAGACTCGCGCCAACGCCAAACTTTGGCAAGGCGCAGCACGCCGCCGACGCGACACGGCAAGAAGCGAGATAAGAACCAATCATATATTACGCCTCTTTTCGCCACCACTTTAAGCGGTGCCGCCGCCCGCCGTCACGCGCAGCCGCGCGGCCTGCTTCCGCGACAGCTTGACCGGCGCCGATTCGCCCTTCGCGACGGGCTCCGCCGCCTTGACGAGCACGAGCTCGATGTGCGCCGGCGACGCCATGTACGGGTTGATGCGGCCGTGCGCGCGGTACGTGCGCCGGCGCTGGTAGGGAGCTCTGTTCGCTTGCGAATGTTTCACGATGAGCTCATCAACATCGAGGCCCTTCATCTCCGCGTTCGCCTCGGCGTTCTTCAACAAATCCAAGACGATCTTGGTCGCCTTCTGGGGCCAGCGGCACTTCGAGCCCGCGGCGTTGCGGAGCTTGCCCTGCGCGTGTCTCCCGCAGCCGCCCGTGAACTTCGTGAAGGCGACGGCCTGCTTGAACTGGAGGACGTCTTCGAGGTACGCCTTGGCCTTGGGCAGCTTCATGCCCTTGATGTTGTGGCAGACCTCGCGGCAGTGCTTGAAGTGGGCCCGCAGGGCGGAGCCCCGCGCCTTCGAGGACTCGACGGCCTGGTCGGGGTCGAAGGAGTACTTGCCCATCTTTGCAAGGCCTGTGTGATTGAGGGTTACGGGGCCGTTCATGGATGCTTCTCGTCTCTCTCTGTGCGCGCGGCGGCGGCGTATGGCGTAGGCTTGGCCGTCGCCTCGCCCGACGGGCGGCCGTCACGCCGCGGCGGCGTCTGGCGTAGGCTCGGCCGATGGCTCCGCCGTCGGCCCGGGCGTCGGCTCCGCCGTGGGCTTCGCCGTGGCTCCGCCGTGAGCTCCGCCGTGGGCTCGCCTCTCCTAGCTGGCCGCTGGCACGGCCCGAAGGTCACGTAGTGCCGCGGCGCAGCCGGCGGCCGCTGACAGCGGTGCATGCCATGCGGTGCCTCAATCTCCGCCGCCGCGTCGACGCGCGGCCGTCTCTTTTGCACGCGTCGAAAGCTCGATCGCTAGGTCACTTCTTTGACGTACAGACGCAGTGATTTGCCGGTATCGCTGAGCAGCAGCGGCTCCAATACCACGGCGAGCTATAAATCGCTCGGCGAGTAGGGGGGTCCGGCAGCAAAGTCGACAAACGACCAACACGCTTGCTGGAGAGGTCTTTTCGGACTCGTGGAGCAATGCTTGGGTCGTTTGAGTCGCGTGGCTCGGTCGAGTCCGCCGCCAGAGGCCGGAGGCGACCTGTGGCAAAGCGCTGCCATACGGACCGCAACAGACGAGTAGAACACACCAGCACATCGCAAAATAGCCCCACAGCACGCCGCAGGAGCTTCGCCAAGCGCGAGCATCCATAGCTCGCGGACTGTCCCAAAAACGCCCTGAGACCGCCAAGGAGCGCGAACTCCCTGCGCGCGCAAAGATGGCAAACATGATGGCCCCCGGCGGCTTCGCCACCACCAAGGTCTGCCGCCACGACGACTGCGCCGACGAGCGCTGTCGACGCATGGAGGCGCACGACGCGCTGCTCGACCCGTGCTGTGCTAAAGATCAAAAAGAACGGCGCCAGGCCTCGAAATGGATGGCCCAGCTGCGGGCGGCGGACCCGGCTCGGAAAGCTCTAGATGCTCGTAGGGGCGCCGTCGACGTCGCGCCTTTGCCTGAATATGAACGGCCGCCGCGGCCCTTTCCCGCGGCGCCGTCAAAGAAGCAAGAATCATCAGATGATGAGGAGGACAGCGATTCAGATGCGGAGTTCCTCGACGAATTAGAAAATGACAATGAGTTGATGGAGAAGATGCGTTCTGCGCGTATCAGAGAAAACGAGTGCATGCGCGAGACGACGTCGAGTGAACTGGCTATTGCTTTGACGCGGGGTCCCGTGCTCGTGCATGCGTTTGCGCCTTCTGAGAATTTACAGCATCTCGATGGGGCTTTAGCTGTCGCCGCTCAAGAACGGGGCGTGCGGTTCCTGCGGACGAGGCGGGGCCAGGCTATTGGGGAGAAGGAGTTAATTGACGCTCGATTAACACGGGAGAAGATCAGCGACGGGAAAGGGGCCTTGCTAGCCTTCGTCGGCGGCGTTGTGACCGCGTGTGCGTTAGATCTAAATGAGTTCGCAGATAATGATGCGGTGGCGCACGACCGCGTCGAGCGCTGGCTCGACAACGCGCGGTGCGCTTCGGGCGAAGCTGACGATGATGAGGTGGTGAGCGAGGCCGAGGAACCCGTGATAGAGTACTACGACTGCGGCAAGCCGGGCTGCTGCAAGACGTTCGAGCACAAGCACGTGGGGCTCGAGATGGGTGCCCCGCGCGAGTTCGACGTGGACCACGAGCGGGTCTAGTCTAGGGGTATGTGTGCTAAGTGTGTTGATGCACTTTCTGTGTGGGCGGGGCGCGGCGATGGCGTCGCAACGACCCGTGTTTTTTTTTGCTAGTGCCTCCACAGCCGCTAGTAATCTGCGGCTGCGGTGGTGGACCTTGAGCTGTCTGTAGCCGCTCGTAGGCCGATTTGCTAAGTCTTTGCCTTAAGACTGGCCTTCGATACCGTGGCTTGGAGTCTGAGGAAAACTTTTTGTGTGTACGGCGCGTCCACACACGTATATCCAGCCTAGCCATACTATAGCCATAAGTAGTTGCGAGGCGACATGATGATGCGCGTCGCACTATGCGCCGTTGCGGCGACAGCCTTACAGCTGCCCGTCACGATGCCGCCTTTACCAAAGTGGTCGACGCAGCTCAACGTAGAGAACTTGCCGCAGCCGCCGACGCTCCAGCTCCCCAGCCTCCCCGAAAAGCTGCCGACCGTAGAGCTGCCGGCCATCCAACCACCAGTTCTCCCGCAAGCGCCCGACGGCTCCGTCACGGACCTAGCGACGCGATTACTGAGCGAGGCCCAGCACGCCTTGCAGGGCGACTGGACGCCGTACGCGACCGTCATGGCCGCCTCCTGCGCCGCGACCGTCGCTCTTACACTGCCAGCACTTTTACTCACAGGAGCCGCCGAGCGCAAGCGGCAGGAACGCACAGCAACACAATTACCGGAAGAGGCGGAGGCCCCGTACAAGGGTGGGGCCAACGACTACTCGCCCGCAAAGGCCGAGGCCTTCTACGCCAAGAGGCCTTTGCTCGTTGCGGAGCGGTTGGCCTGGCTGACACAAGCTACATTTGCGTTCAACGTCAAATTGTTAATTGATTACTTACGAGGCTGGCCCGAGGCCTCAGAACCGGAGCGGGCCAAAGAATGTTTGGCGTTATGCGAAGAACTAGGACCGACCTTCATCAAGCTCGGACAAGCTTTGTCTATTAGAACTGATCTCATCAGTGAAGCCTACGCGTTGGAGCTGCGAAAGCTCCAGGACGCGGTGCCTCCGTTTAGTGATGCTCAGGCCACCGCTATTTTACGAAGAGACTTAGGCGTCCGTGATTTATCAGACATCTTTGAAGAGTTAACACCATCGCCCATCGCTTCAGCCTCCATTGGTCAAGTGTACAAGGGGCGACTGAGGGAAGGCAACTACAAGCCTTCAGATGACGACCTTGGGGAGGTGCGCGACGTCGCCGTGAAGGTAAGAAGGCCGGGTGTCCTCGCGGACATTGCTCTAGATCTCTACGTGTTACGACTACTCACGCCACTACAAGTGCGGATCTCGAACGCCGTCAACAAGGTAAAAACGGAACCCGAGGACATCGAAACGGCGCTAGCGCTCGTGGACGAGTGGGGCCGCGGCTTCGTCAATGAGGTCGATTATGTCGCGGAGGCTACCAACACGCAAGAGTTCAGTGAAGCGATGAAGGCGCGCGGGCTGGGTGCGGTCATTTCTCCTCGCGTCGTCACGGATCTATTGCGAGAGAACGTTTTAGTGACGGAGTGGATCGATGGTACGAGACTAGATGTCTCGGCGTCTCCCGACGTGCCGCGCTTGTGCGGTGTTGCGATAAATGCCTACCTGACGATGTTATTGGATACGGGTACCTTGCACTGCGACCCCCACCCCGGCAATCTGTTGAGGACGTACGACGGGAGGCTATGTATCCTGGACTGGGGCATGACGCTCCAGGTACCGAACGACTTACAGTACGCTTTGTTAGAGTTCATCGCGCACGTCAACACCGAAGATCTAGATGCTATTCCAAAAGACTTTGTCAACTTAGGATTCACCCCTCCAGATAAATTAGAACGAGTAGCAAATAGTGGAATCACCGACGGCCTCAGCTTCATGTTACGACAGTTGTCTGGTGGCGGTGGGGCGAAAGCAATGCAGCAACGCGTAAGGAAGGAGTTACAGGACCGCTACGGCACGGAAGATAAGGATGAAATAAGGAAGCTAGCTAGAGCGGAGATGGTGCAGCGCATGGAAGATCAATTGGCGAAGGAAGGCGTGGACGTCCGAGGTGTTTCAAATGTGATGGAGGAGATGTCGCGGCCTGTGTGGAAATCAACCAGTGCGTCGGGTGCACCCGACAATTCTTCACTAAGTCATTTCTCGGCGATGACGCGGCCGTGCTGGCTCGGTCGAGCGGTGAGGAAGCGGCATCGCCACGCCATCGAGCAGGCGTCGCGTCGATGGCGTAGAGGTTGACGCGACGATTCAGCACGAACGCGCCGTAAATTTTGATTTCCACACAGGTCGCGGCGGAACCGGGAGCTCTTTCAATTACCGACGTGGGTGCTGTACGTCGTTAGGGCTTTCTCGACGCTCGAGGGCATTGGGTTGTCGGTGGACGACTCGTACGCGATATTGAAGGAGTGCTACCCGTATTTAGCCCGTCGCCTATTTAAAGATGACTCGCCTAGGGCACGCGCAGCTTTATCTGCGATGATCTACGGCAAGGACCCCAACAATGGAGTGGACGTGGAAAAGTTCTCGGTCCGCGACGGTGTGGAAATCAAAATTTTACGGCGCGTTCGTGCTGAATCGTCGCGTCGTCCTCCACGCCATCGACGCGACGCCTGCTCGATGGCGTGGTGATGCCGGTTCCTCACCGCTCGACAGAGCCAGGGCGGCCGCGTCATCGCCGAGAAATGACTTAGTGCACCCGACGCACTGGTTGATTTCCACGCAGGAGATGATCGACGGCTTCGCGTCGTACACGTCGGCGACGAGCGGCGCGGGTCTATCGGACGCGTCGACGGAGGTCGTCCTGGCGGACTCGGACAAGGCCTCGCAAGAGGCGCAGCGCGAGCTGGTCGCCGACGTGTTGTTCGCCGAGGATAGCAACCTCGTGCAAGAGACGGTCGTCAAGGAGGCGGCGTCCCTGCTAGATGCTTCCGTGCGAGCCGCACTCACGGACGCCATCGACGCGACGCCCTTGTTGCCTCACAAATTATCGGGCGAGGCCGACGACGGGCCGCTACGGTCGGCCATCGCGGGCCTGCGGAACCTGCCTGGGCCCGCGCGCGCCGCTTTGTTACCTCTGACCGGTGGCGTCGAGGCCGCCGCGGCCCTGGCGGAGGCCGTGGCGCCGCTGGTCAAGGCCGACGAGCGCGACCGCAAGGTGCTGGGCGCCGCCGAGAAGATCGGTGGCCTGGTGAGTGGGGATGGAGAGGGCTCTGTCGACCCTCAGAAGGTCGTCGAGGCGCTATCTACGTCGGACGTGGACCTGCGCAGCGTCGCGACGCCGGAGACGGCGCGCCGCGCGGGCCTCGTGGGACGGCGCTTCGCCGCAGCTGTGCTCGACAGAGCGGCGGAGCGCGCGCACGGCGCGGGCGGCGTCGGCGAGACGCTCGCGTCGGCGGCGCGGCAGGCGTCGGACGTCGTGCGGCCGGCGGCGAAGCCGGAGAAGGAAGAGGTAGCTCCCTAACAAGTTGTGATACAATGATAGTTAGTGTTACCCCTGCACCTCCCAGTGCGTGAGGTCCCAGAGGAGCCCCGCCGCGAGCAGGAGCTTGCGGTACTCGCCGCCGACGCCTCCGAGGTCGACGACGAACCGGTTCGTGTGGCCGCAGAGCTCGGCGCAGGTCAGGGGCGGCCGGTTGATCTCTGCCAATTCCGATGCACCGGAAGCGTCGTGCACGGGCACGCGCTCGCCCCAGACGCAGGGGCAGCAGACGGCGCCGGAGCAGTGCTCGACGGGGCCGAGTTGCAAGGCGTACGCGCCCGCGCTATCCAATACAGTAGCCCGGCCCACGCATCGAACGGTCGACGCCGCGTTGTCGCGCACCCTCCCAATCAATTTCTCGCCGTCATACACGGAAAACTCCGCCGCGTCGTCGCGACAGAGACATTGTCTAGGTAAAACATAAAACCAAACCAAGGGGTGCAGCCAGAGCGGCCAGGGGCACTGCGGCCAGTGCCAGTGCTTTACTAATTTGAGGCGCGACGGGCCATTCTTGTCATTGAGCGTGATGTTCATCGTCAGGCCCCGACACAGGCGGCAAAAGATCCGTTCCAAACAATCAGACTCCTCCGCGGCATGTAACATCTGCCTTCCATCGATCGCCGACGTAATAAAGTAGTTGTTCCGGGCCTCCAGGCCGCACAGCTCCTGCGCCGCAAATTCCTGCCTGACTTGCAACAACCGCTCCTCAAAGGGGTCCTGCCGCGCGCGCGGCTGCCGGTCCACCACCACGTTGCCGCCCCCGATGTCGACCATGTTGCAGTCGGCGTGGCCGTCGCCGCCCTTGACTAACGGAGACGCGTGCACGAGCTCCATCTCGGGCCGCGCGACCTGCTCGGTCGACGGCGGCCTTCTTTCCCGTGCTCGGTCGGCGCGGATAAAGGGCGCTCAGGGCTGCCCTCCCCCCAGAAGAGCTATCACTCTGTGCGCGGCGCTGTGGACAATTTTGTCGCAATGCACGCTGCCGGCGCGCGGCTGTGACGCGACTGGACGAGCACTATTGTTGCCGTTGGCTTCGGCGCGCGCACGAACGCGCGGCACGGCGAGGGCAGGGCAAGTGCTTCCAGTCTTGAGGCGCGCGGTCCCCCGCGGACCCGGTCCGTGGACCGGTGAGCTGCTCTTGGAGGAGTCTGTGGGTGGGTACGCGGAATCGCGACGGTCGGGTATCGACGCCGCCGGCGAGCGACGCCATACGCGGGCCGCCGATGAATCGGCGACGCGCGGTGTCTCCCCCCCAGGGGCTCCGCCCACTAGTCCTAGCACCGTAACATCGATTGTTAACGCCAACGCGGGAGCTGCTCTATAGCATACTTACGCGCCCTACGCCGCCTTCGCCTTCGACGACGACAACATGCCCCCGAGCTCCTCCCGCAATTTCAGCACGATCTGCCCGAGCCAGATGACCTGCATCACGCTGAGCGTCAGAAGGCCGCCCATGAAGAGCTTGACCAAAAACCGCGAGTGGATGTCCGGGTCATTATCCAAAATGCGGAAGCCGTCCCGACAGTAAAAGTACGTGAGGTAGGGCCAGATGATCCCGCGTACTATGAAAAATGAGACGGCAAAAACGCCACCAATCACGAGCCGTGTATTGGGAAAGTCCCGCTCGAGCTCCTCGACGCCGTGCTCGGCATCAAATAATGCGACAACAGCCAGCACCGTCGTAGACACCTCGGACACGCCGAAGAAGAAGGACCCATATAAATGCGAGAAGGGGTGTAGCGCAAATAATGACACCACAATGACCACGCTGTGGTGGATCACAAAGATCAACCCGTCGTCGAAATAGACCGAATCCAACAAATTCTTCCACTGGAAGGCGAACATGACCACGGATAACCTTTGGAAGTCGGCGTCGTAGTCATATAACCGCTCGTGCGCCGTCTGGGGCACAAATCTGAGAGGGGCGCAGCCGGTACCATCACTGGACTTCCAGAAGGTCATCCAGTTTCCCTCCGTAGCGGTGCAGCCCACCGTTAATGCGGAGTGGACGTGCTGTAAAGCTGCCGGGATCGAGGGCCACCCCGCTTCGACGTACCAGCCCCGCCACATCATGAGGCCTCGATACCCGCAGGCCGCCAAAAACAGCACGTTCATGACGCCCCTTGACAGGATTTGGCGCTTGTCCGCCGTCTTCGCCGCGGCCCACTTGTCGCGCACGGCGCCGAGTAAATAAAAGGCGCCGAGGTGCGTCGCTAATGCCCTTAACATCTCGTAGGCAATGTAACGCTCGAAGCCCCGCGCGGGCGCGAACATCGTGCCCCAGGTCTCCGCGGGTGGGGCCGCGTCGAAGAGCCGCGACGTGAAGTCTTCGTCGAGGTAGCCTATTTTGATGGCGAGCGGTTCACTCCATATAGCTATCGCGATTATGATAGTGCCGAGGAGGCCCTCCTGCAGGGGCGTCATCTTTGCCTTTTGCAAGGATGCGTTTTGGGTCCTTTTGGGTTGCAGGGTGCCTGAGCGTCTGCGCTTGCAACTTTGACCCGTGCTACTGGTCCTGGAGGCTGCAAGGCTACTTTTAGAGCTTTTCCAGCTTGCAGACGTTCTCCCACGCCCGCGATAACAGCGCGATACGTATGCGTTCAATATCCAAGCTAGCGTCGGTAAGACACTAGCGAAACCCATTATTCCTCCACTCGGGTCGCGTGCGGCTGATAAGCACGAGACAGACAGCACGATGGCGTATTTTGAGAGTAACAACAACTAGCACATTACTATCAACCCCGCGACCCCGACCGGTCGTCCACCGGCGCCAGATCCAAGCGAGGCTCGCGTTCGAGCGCCTCCGCCCAGAGCGTCTCCGCGCGCAGGACCTCGGCAAGCGACCCCTCGAGCGGCGCGACGATCGTCTCGGCCGGGTCGGGCAGCGCGATCGACAGGCAGTGCAGCGCCAGGCGGTCGAGGCCGCGCTCCTGTCGCCACCACCGGTTCACTTTTGAATCCCCATGAGCGCTGTCCCCGATGATCGGCATCGAGAGCGCTTGCGCGTGGCGTCTTATTTGGTGCGGGCGGCCCGTGTGCGGCGTCGCAATAACCAGCGTACACCGCGGCTCTTCCTGGCCCGCCAATTTGCGAAACGTCGTCTTCGCGGGTCGAGGCTCGCCGTCATCGCCCTTGATGGGCTTCTCGACCACCACTTCGCTCCCCACGGCGTCGCGCTCGTCGAAGCCGCGCAGCAGAGCCACGTACTCCTTGACGCCGTCGCGCAGCCGGCCGTGGCACTCGCCCGCTGCCTCGCCGTCGAAGCCGAACAAAATGCAGCCGCTCGTCCGGTGGTCGAGGCGGTGGACCGTGTAGACCTTCCTGCGGAACTGGCGCTGCAGCTGCGTCGTTAATACCCTTCGTCTACCAGTGTCGAACGAGCGGTGCGTCGAGATGCCGGGCGGCTTGTTCACGGCGACGTAGCGGTCTTTGTAGAGCAGCACTGGGATGCGTGCGCCGAGCGCGAGCAGTGTCGATGTGTATAGCAGCATTTTGCCGCCTCGCGTCCCGAGGCTGCCGCACAGCCTGCAGAGCTGATGCTGGATTGTGTGCAATAATACGTCGTCGGTACCGGTTGTCGCGGCGATGGCGTCTCGCACAAGTGTCTAGCTATTGTCTGTGCTACTTCTTAGCTACACATACACAAAGTGCACCCGAGCAGCGCAGCAGCTAGCTAGCGGCGGAAAGACACTAGCGAGAAAGAAGGAATCCGAGCCAGCGCCCCAGGATACACAAATAACGAATTGGGGCAGCCTATATAAAGACAGATGGTCCTCATTAACTGCGCCTGCTGCGCTGCCCCGCTCCCACACCCGGCGAAGCAATGCAGCCGCTGCAAGACGCTCTACTGCTCGCCGACCTGCCAGAAACAGCACTGGGAGCAAGGCGGCCACGACAAGCTCTGTAGGAAGATCAGAAAAGGAGGCGGCGCCGAACAGTATCACGCCGATACCAAATTTAAGGAGGCCGTGACGGTCGCGGCGGAGGCGTGTAAGGAGGACGCGAAGGGCCAGACGTGCTACATCTGTGGCGACGACAAAGAAGGCCTCGTGCGCATGTGCGCGTGCCGCGGGACGGCGGGCTTCGCGCACGTGTCGTGCCTGATGGAGCAAGCGAAGATTTTGATGGACGAGGTCGAGGAGAACAATTTGGACGACAGAGCGTTGGAGAAGAGGTGGGAGCGGTGGCACAAGTGCGGCCAGTGCGAGCAAAATTACCACGGCATCGTGGCATGTGCGCTTGGGTGGGCGTGCTGGAAGACGTACTTGGGGCGGTCGGAGACGGACCAAATCCGGTTGTCCGCAACCCGGCTGCTCGGGAACGTGTTATTCGATGCGGGCGACCACGAGGACGCGCTACTCGCGAGACAAGCCGAGTTGTCTCTGATGAAGCGCGTCGGCGCGCCGGGAGACCACATGCTTAGGGTGCAAACGCGCGTTGGGTACTCGTATAATGCTCTTGGACGGCATGAAGAGGGCCTGCCCCTGCAACGAGACGTGTACTCTGGACGGTTGAAGCTCCACGGCGAGAACCATCAAGAGACCATTTGGTCCGCAGGCTACCTTGCGAATAGCCTGTACAGAACACGGCGCTTCGACGAAGGCAAGGCGCTGCTGCGCAAGGTGATTCCCGTCGCGCGGCGCGTCCTCGGCAAAGGCAACATCGACGTGATCCGGCTGCGGTGGAGCTACGGGCTCTTTCTCTACCGGGCCCCCGACGCCACGCTCGACGACATTCGCGAGGCCGTGGCAACGATGGAGGAGACATATGGGACCGTGCGGCGCGCGTTCGGGGCCGAGCACTCGTACACAAGGGAGATGGACCCGAAAGACATCCGCTTCGCGCAGGCCGAGCTGAGGGCCCGCGAGGGCAAGTGGCGGGGGATCAGTGAGGCGCTGGGGTACGTCATGGACCCGGAGGATCCTGCCGTTCGACGGCGTACGTCGTTCAAGTTCAACTTTAAGCTTCTATAACTTGAACTTGAACAATCTCCCCGCCGCGCGACCGCACACCCTCATACGCCGTCGCCCCTCGGGAGTGTTCTTCGCAAACAAGGTACACAACAAGGAACTTACAATTCTACCTCCTTCGACTCGCTAGCTCCCAGAGGCCGTCGCGGCGGTCGCAGTAGGTTCGCCGCGGGCCGGACGGGCGGCGGCGCGCGCCGCCGCAGCGCGCGCGTGGACGCGAACCGGTCTCGGATGCGCGCCGTCGCGTGGGGCAACCCATAAGATTTGTGCAGGGTCCACTCGACGGCCGGCGCGTCGGCGCCGTCTATAGTTAATGAGGGAGCGTCCCGCACGAAAAAACAAGCCGCGTGCGCGAGCGGCAGGGCGGCCCACAAACGTTCCGCTTCTGCCAACGAGTCGAAGTGGCGCGCACACCACTGAGGATGGTCCCAGACCACCGCCGCCGGCCCGTCGGCGCGCGGCTCGTCCCCACCACCCAAGCCTGTCGTCTCCAGCAGCCGCGAGACCCGGTCATCTAAAGCCGCGGCGCCGTCGCCCAATCGGTGCGTCCACGGCGGCGGCGCGTCGGCGCCCAGCTCGCCGGAAAACAGGATGCAGAACGAGTTGCAGTTCTTCCGCAGCACGTCATACGACTTCCCGAGCCAGAACGGCGCGAGCCGCAGCAGGATATTGAACACGTCGACGGGCGACTTCTTCGTGCGGCCCAACGAGATGGCCTCGCGGTAGCGGTGCGGCTGGGCCGACGCCGGGTCGCAACAAAAAATGCCGCTCGTGTCGTCGTCGTCGTCTGCTGTGGCGCCAAATGACCACTCTAGCCCGTGCACCTCGATGGCCGTATGGAACGCTCCAGACGAGCCATTCAGCAATGAATTGAGCGCTCCCGCACCCCTAAAACTCACGTCGTAGACGCGCAGCGTGACGGGCGCGTCGCCGTCGCTTTCATCAGTATCAGCAGAAGAGTACTCCGCGAAGGCGCACTCGATCGTCCGCGGCCTATACAGAGGTGCATCCTTCGGTGGTTCGCCTCTGAGTCGATCGAAGAGCAGGCCCACCTTCCAGCGCGTGGGGTCGTCCCAGGTCGTCTCGCCCGTCGTCTCGTTGTGATAGTAGAACTCGTCGCTCTCTGGATCGACCCAGCGGACCCAGCCCGCCGGCAGCGGCGCGCCGGTCGTCGTGTCGTAGTTCGGTACCTGGACCTGGTACGACATGACTCTTGTCTTTCAGCTGGAGTTGCTGGGCCTCAGATCTGCTGTCGCCTCCGCCCCTGTGTAATCTGTATAGCTTGCGCGCCGTCGGCGTCGGGCGTCTGAACAGGCTGCAGCCACTGTGCCTCTGGCAGCCGTCCCCAGGGCTCCGCGTGGATGCGAGTGCGTTACGGTGGGTTCTCAGAGATCCAGAGAGCTGCCAACGCCAACGTTTACGCTCTTCGCACAGCGCTGGCACCGATTCCCATAATCAGCCGCAGCTAGCGGCGGTCACATACTAGCAACCAGCCCCTCGAGCCAAAAACCAGCCCTACGAAGGCCATAGCAGAGCGCTGGGACGCAAAAATACGCCAAAAAAGACCACAGCGCTCGCCACGAAGCATTCTCAAAAGACCACAGCGATCGGAAGACGAGAAACCATGGCCACCATGCTCAAAGCCAGTGTGCAGAAGCTGAACCCCGCCACGACCTGCGTGCTCGTCTGCGACGTCCAGCAGCGCTTCACGGAGATCATCTTTGGGTTCCAGGAGCTCGTGAAGTGTTCGTCTTATTTAGTGAAGGTCGCGAACGCGTTAGATCTGCCGGTCGTGTGCACTGAACAATATCCGAAAGCATTCAAACAGACCGTGCCTGAACTTTCTACATTAATCCAGCAGAAGGAAAAAAATCGAACGTTCGAGAAGACCATGTTCTCGATGGCGACGCCGGAGGTCATGTCTCATCTGTCTTCGATGGGTATTGAGTCCTGCGTTTTATGTGGGTTGGAGACGCACGTCTGTGTGCTGCAGACGACGTTGGATTTGTTAGATCAAGGATTACATGTCCACATTGCGTGCGACGCCGTGTCGTCCCAACGGCCGTTCGACCGATCCGTTGCTTTGAAGAGGTTGGCGGGCGCGGGCGCCGTGTTGTCTACCTCGGAGGCGGTGGTCTTCCAATTACTGAAAGACTCGAAGCACCCTCATTTCAAGTCCGTGGCGCCCTTCGTGCGGGAGAACGCGGAGGACGCGAAAAGTAGCCCTCTCCAAGCGCTCTAAAAAGGTTTGTTTTTATACCTATGTTCCCAGGGTTCCCAGGGTTCCGGAGATTTTTTCCAGACACTAGCAGCCACTCTGCTAGGCAGCCCCGGTTGGGAGCACAGCGATTGCCATTGCCAGCGCGCAGCAGGAGGCAGGCAGCCCGCCGCCGGGCGGGGCAGCGCCACCGGTGGGTCCACACCGGTTTTACAAAAACGGATAGACAGGCAGGGCGGCCCGCGGCGATGGCCTCCCCCCTTTTATGCAACCCCTTCAACGAGGGGCTGGCGGCGCCGGCGGCCGGCGGGCACGCGACCAGCCCCTTCACCACTAGGCCCGAGGCCCTGGTGCCCGCGGGGCACCCGAATTTTGTGAGGGCGCTCGCCCAAACCAACGTCAAGGTGACCCCCGAGTCGTCGGACGCCGAGCCGGACCCCGAGGCCGGTCCCGTCGTCAGCGCGAGCCCGTCGCCGCCGACGCACTACGCGGCGCCGCTCCTACACCCGGTGGTCAGCCGCTCTACTTCTTTTGTGGAGCTGCCCGAGCTCTACAAGGTGAGCGGAGACAGCCTCGTGCCCAATCCTGTTTCAAGGTCGACTTCCGACGACACATTAGCCTTGCCGCCACCACCCAGAAAGGTCGTCCAGCCCATGAGGAGGGGCAAGTGGTCCGCTACGGAGGTCGCGCTCGCGGAGTTACTCATCGAGCTCTTCAAGGCCGGGCGCGTCCCGGGCTGCCGCGAAGGGACGACCTTACGAGCTTTTCTGGCTGCGGAGCTGAGATGTGAAAGGATGCGCATCAGTAAAAAGTACGCCGCCGGCCAGTCCATCGGGAAGTTGGTGTTTCGCCGCGTCGAGGAGTGCCCGCCCGATTCATTATTAAGGTTGGAGCGCTGCCGAGCCGCCTTCCGGCGCGAGGCCGCGGCCGAGTCCGGCGTGACGGAGGAGTGCGTCGAGGCGCCTCCCCCCAGACCGAAGCCGCCGCTCTCGACCTCCGTACCGCCATCTCCACCTTCTCTGAAGCGTCCCCTACCTGCTACGGGCGAGAAGAAGAAGCGCCACCGGCCCTCGAGACCTCCTGCGTTGAAAGTCCACGAGTTACGAGCGCAGCTCGCGTCTCGGGGCCTGTCGACGGAGGGCCTCAAGGGCGTGCTCAAGCAGCGGCTGCGGGACGCCCTCGCGAACCCCAACTCATCCTTCGCGGGCGCCTTCCCCGTCTGCTCGACGCAAGCGCCGTCGCTCGACATTAATGACGACGAGCTCGACGGCATCGCCGCGCTGCTGGAGCCCTGGGCCGACCTCTGAAGTTTATTTGACGTAGTGCGACGCCGCGCACTGCATCTTGCGTGTCTCTTTACAGAGGGACACGCTGTCTGTACATATCGCGATCACCACCCAAGACCGATCGTTACCTGTTGCAACCTGCCACTGTTTATCTTGTCCATATTTCTAGTCCCTGTATATAGTTTTACCTAACCTTAAAACATTCTCGTGGGGGCGGGCCTGCTCGGGGACTCGGAGGTCTCGTGAAGTCGTCGGCGTCGGCAGCCCTGGACGCCGTCGGCGCGTCGACAACTTCGATGTACAAGTGGGGTGCCCGAAGACACCGGTGAAAGGAAAAGTGCCGAGCAAAGGCTCAAGGCGGGTCGGTCCAACTGAAGTCCCCGCGATGCGATACCCCCACAACCACCCCCCGCTCTCGCGAACGAACGAAAATCGACGCGTTGCCTGCGTAGGGAAAAACAGAGGACACCAACGCGAGAACTTCACCGGATGCACACGACGCCCTTGCTTAAAGCGGCGGCGCGGCTCTTGCCCTTCTTCGCCGGCGCGGTGCCGAAGCAGTCCCAGAACCGTAAGGTCTCGTCGGCGCCCGCGGATAACACGGTAGAACCATCAGGCGACGTACATAAAGCCAACACTCTTCCAGTATGTCCTTTGAGATCTTTGACGCGCGCCATGGCAGGGTACTTCCAGAGCGACAGCTGGTTCTCGGCGTAGCCGTGTCCAGACAATAACTCCTTCTCCCTAGGGTTCCACGCGAGCGCGCAGACTTGCGAGCCCGTGTCCACACTGTTGAGATTGATTCCGGTAGAAGCGTTCCAGAGCTTGATGCACCGGTCGGCCGTGCCGCCGCCCGACGCCAGTACGTGGCGGTCGTGCGGGCTCCAAGCTAACGCCTTCACGGCCGCCGTGTGGTCCGTCAACGAATGAGCCGGCGCTTGTGACCGCACGCCCGTCTGCGCGGCGCTCCAGAGCATCACACAATTATCGTTCGCGCCGGAAGCTAAGGTAGTGCCATCAGGCGACCAGGACAGCCCGCAGATCTCCTGTTGATGACCAACACACGAACCGGTCGCGTGGTCCCGGATCCTCACGTCGTGGTGGACGATGGTAGCATCTCTACCAGCCGAAGACAGGCAATGCCCGTTCCAGGCCAAGCAAGACACGCGCGCCGCGTGGCCGTCCATGCGCCGCAACGCTCGCGACGCCGCGACGTCCCAGAGCTCCGTGGAACCGGCAGACGTCCCGACGGCCAAGTGGCCGGCGCCCGTCTCGCCCGGCAGCCACGACACGGAGCAGACGTAATCGTCACCTTCGTCTAAGGTCAGTAACTCCGTGATGGCGCCCGTGCCGGCGTTCCAGACGTAGACCGTCGGGCCCAAGGCCACGGCGACGCAGTTGTTCGCGCCCCAGGACGTCAAGTTGAGGTAGTAGTCGTCCAAGAGGTCCGGAGCGTCCAGGACTCGAGAAGGCGCGCTCGGAATGTGTCTTGTGGATTTCGCCTTCCGCACTTGCTGGGAGCCGTGCGCCGTGTACAACACTTTCAACGAGTTCACGTAGCCGGCTTTTGGTGCGGGTGCCTTTTGTTTGTACGCGAGCACGCGACTTTCGGCATCCAAGAGGCCGGCCTTGAGTCTATCAGCGTGTACTTGGCGCGCCTCCTTCGATTCATCGGACTCGCCCTCCGACGAAGACGAGTTCTCCGACGAGGACATGACGTGGCCCGCCTGGTCGAAGTCGATGGCCGACCGCGTCGGGATGAAGCGGTCGTTCGACGTCGAGCTATCAGACCGTTGGAGGGCCTTGCGCTGCCAGCGCGGCATCACGGAACTCTTCACGTCGGTCGGGTTCAGGATCTTCTCGAGGTCGGCGAGGTCGGCGTTCTTGTCGCGTAGCGCTTTCATGGCCGACATTCTGGTGGTGTTCTTCTTGTGGTGTTCGGTTGTGGTGTTTTTTTGTCGAGTTAACGACCTGCGGTGGGGCGACCGGGTGAAACCGTGGCTCGGCGCGCCGCGGGGTTGTGTTTTGTGTGTTTGCGGCGGCGGCGGCGGCCCGCGCAGCGCGTGCACGCCGCCGCGCGCGGCGCGGTGCGCTGCCAGTTGCGGGCGGGCGCGCGGCGCGCGGCGGCGGCACGCCCAACGGGTGGCGTCGGCGCGCGCACGGGTGTTGGAACGCGCGCGCGTGTGTAGGCGGCGGTGGCGGCGCGCCCACGGGGTATCCGGTAGCACTCAATTGCTTGAGGCGGGTTCCCGTGCCCCGCGCGGGCGCGCGCGCCGCACACTGGCCTAAACAGACCACAGCCACGAAATCGTCCAGCGCTGCGCGAAAACGCGCCGCGACGCTGCGCCCAGCGCGCAGTAGTGCCGCGCCAGGTCTGGTACTCTGATGAATGTCGCAGGACGCTGCGCCGCGCGATTTTGTGCTCCGTAGAGCGTTTTTTAGCTTGCGCTTCGCTGGGCAAACGAGACTTTTTTGGCAGGCGAAGTTGAGGGCGCTGCGCGGTACTCCTCCTCACAAAGCTCCCCAGCCGTCCAGAACGCCCCGCTTATGACGAGAGAAGGCCGTCGCAAGGCCAGAGCATTCGATGGACCATACTCGGAGATAACGACTGCTAGGTATCTCCCGCGGACCCTCTCCCCGCCGGCGGGGAAGCGAGGCGTAGTCCCGCAGATTTTCGTTTTTTGCGGGCACGCGGATGATAGGGGGAACATCGTTAGCTAACAGGCTCCCTAAAAAACGCAGCGCAAACGCGCCGTTTCGCCCGCGCGCAGGCATTCGGCCAGCTCCCAGACCCCACCCGGTACTGCAGCGCTGCGCTCCGCTCGCGCAGGCGCCAGAGCGAGCAGCAGCTCCGCAGCTGCTCGCCGCCGCCCCGATTGAAACATGTCCTTCCACGTGACCATGTCCTCCACGCTGCGCGGCCGCAACGTGCAACTCTTTGAAGTCGAGTACCTCGGCGAGGCCATCACATCAGTGGCCGCTGACGTCGTCCGCAGGCTTCACGAGGCCGGTTTCAAGCTCAAAAGCGTCTATTTGGGCGGCTCCAAGCACTGGGTCGCCGCCAAGAGCATCATCGGCGTGCACTCGATGCCCCTCAACAACCTCGGCCTCGAGGGCCTCGAGGACGGCGACGCGCAGATGTTCACGTTCGCCGTCAAGGTCAAGAACCTCCAGGGTTACAAGGCCGACGGCAAGGCGTACGCCGACGGCGTCGGCGCCGAGGAGACCTGGCGCCGGGCCGTCGTGAAGGCGCTGCGCCAGCTCTTCGGCCAGGGCTTTGACGAGCTGAACATCAACCTCTGCGGCGCCAGCGTGCACAAGGACGACGATGGCTCGCTCGTCCTGTACTGCTGCTGCTCGACCGTGCCCGCCGGCACGTTTGACGGCACGCGCGACCTGTACCAGCTGGCCCTGCGAGATGGCACACTTGTGCCTGGCTACACCGGCATCACCAATGTCCGGTGGTCGCTAGAGGCGCAGGACTTCCTCGTTGAGGTCGTCAAGGCGCAGGGCGGCACCGGCTACTGGGATGCCGTCGCCGCGCTCGTTAACGCGCGGTTCCCGGGCGTGGTGCGCTCGCCTAGCGCCTGCGGCAACACTTACGGCGCGCTCGCGCTGCGACGCGCCGACGCGCCGCTCGGCCCCGCGCCGGGCGTCTCCGGCGGCATTGGCGCCGGGCGCGGTCATGGTCTGGCCGTCGTCGACCTCGGCCACTTCCCGCGGGAGGACCGCGACGCGATCGAGAAGGCGTGCGCGGACGCGGCGGCGCTCGCGGCGGCGCGGTCGACGCAAGCTGCGACGCACGTGCGCTACGGCGAGGTGTGGACGGGCGAGCAGGACGCGGCGCTGAGGCGGGCCGTCTTTGTGGCGGGCCCGCCCCCGTCCACATCTGGCCGCCATGGTTATTGGCCGAAGGTCGCCGCGACGATGCCCGATAGAACGGACAAGCAGTGCCGCCGCCGCTGGAAGTACGAGTTGGACCCGAACATGTCGAAGGTGCCGCTCACGAAGGAGGAGCTCAGGATAGTATTATCCGAAGTATCCCGCAAGAAGGGCCCGGGCGCAATTGCCAAGCGACTCCCGGGCCGGACGGACCACTTCATCAAGAACAAGTTGAACGGCGGCCTCAAGAAGCGCTTGGAAGCCTTCCTCAAGAAGCAGCCCTCGCCGGTCCTCGATTTGTCGGGCCCGCTCCTCGAGAAGGCCGTGAAGGAGTGCATGGCACCTCGGCCGCGCAGCCGCCCTCGCAAGAAGACGTCCGTCTCCGTGCCGTCTCCGCCGTCCTCGCCGCCCTCCGTTCTGACGCCGCTCGCCGCCGCTGCTGCCGTCGCTCCTGAACCGCTGCCCGCGCTGCTGCCCGCCGCGCCGTCGCCGTCTACCGCTTCTCCGGACGCCACGCCGTCGCCTTACCGAAAGTGGTTGCCCGACGAGGACGCCCTACTTTGGGAGGCCTACAAAGCGACCAACAACGGCACGATGCACTTATGGACGAACACCGCCGCGAAGCGCGTCGGCACGCGGTCGGCAAAGCAGTGCGCCCAGCGCATGCCGAAGCTGCTCGCGGCGTTTCAGCGCGGCATCGAGGCCGAGGCCGGCGGCGGCGCCCGCGCCGCCGTCACGCTGCCGTCACGCCCCCGCGCGCCGCCGCCGCCGACGGAAGTGCGGCCCTCGTTGCAGGACTTCCGCGACAAGCGCGTCGTGATCTCTGGGGGGGATCTGCCCGCATCGAAGCAGAAGCTGAAAGACGTTCTGGTGGAGCTCCTGCACGTCGAGGCGGTCACACGCGCCACGAGCGGCGACACGCACTACGTCATCGGACGCATTGGCTCGGGCGACGGCAACGTCACGAAGGCCGGCAACCGCCTCGTCGACGTCGACTACTTCATGTCGCTCCTGGAGGAGGGTGCGATCGAGCGGGCGAAGGCGGCGCGCGTGGCGCGCCTGGAAGCGACGCCGATCGTCTGGTGCGATGACCGGTTGACGCCCCAGGCCCTGCGCGGCAAGGGCGTCGCGCGGACGGGCGGCGTGACGGGCCTAACTCTGCACCAGGTCCGCGCGGAGATCCAGCGCCTCGGCGCCACGGTCCACAAGAGCGTCACGAAGAAGACGGACTTTCTCGTCTACGGTCATCTCAGTAAGGAATGCGGCGCGGTCAAGGCCGCGCGGAAGCACCGCGTCCCGTGCATCCCGGAGGCCGTCTTTCGCGACCTCCTCTCGGCGGCTTCTGCTCCGGCTCCGGCGCCGTGCGCCGTCGCCGCGCCGTCGCCGCGGCGGCGCGCGCTGGCCGAGAACGGCCCGCGCGACGAGCCCGCCGCCAAGCGGCATTGCTGATCGGATTGGATTTGGCCTGCGCCCTGTTGGCGTTCGCGCGCCTTCGGGCCGGCGGCGGGTCGATCCAGTCTCTGTCTCCGCAACACGGAGTGCTGTTGTAATAGTTTAAACTATATCTCTCTCATCAGCGACGTGCCGCCGGCAGGTGCTGCCCCCCTCGACGCGGAACCACGATATATAAAACACTTCGACCTTAGCCCACGACTACTCAGGCGTCGTGGTCCTTGTACGCCACCGCCGCCTCGACGGAGTGCACGGACGTCGTGAACGACCGCAATTTCACTTCTTGCGAGTCGGCGATGTACTTCGGGTCCGAGTCCTCCCACGCGCCCGGCACGGCCGCCGTCTTCCGCGTGTACACGAGCAGATCGAAGGCGCAGGCCTCGTCTAGTAAAGGCAGGAACGTCACGCTTGCGGTAATCTGGCGGATGATGGCCTGGATCTGTTTGGTAATGGCCTTGATGTCTCCCGCGGTTGATGGCGCGGCGTTCTCCGTGTCGCAGGCGTTCACGGCGAAGGTCCACCGTTCTAGCGTTTCGTTGGTCTCGACGCCCGTCACGACCTGTGTGGAAATCAAAATTTTACGGCGCGTTCGTCCTGAATCGTCGCGTCGCCCTCCACGCCATCGACGCGACACCTGCTCGACGGCGTGGCGATGCCGGTTCCTCGCCGCTCGACCGAGCCAGGTCGGCCGCGTCATCGCCGAGAAATTACTTAGTGAAGAATTGTCGGGTGCACCCGACATGGTTGATTTCCACACAGGTCACGACGACGACTAATCGCTGGACGTCGCCCTCCTCAAGCCACGTCTTGAGTTGGGCCAAAATCTTCTTCAGGTAGGTCTGGAGGCCGTCATCACTAGCGACCATCATGCTCAGCCCGTACTTTGCCACCCTCCGAAACTCCTCGGGCGGGTAGATGCCGCGCTGGTACAGGATCGAGTTAATCGCGTACTCGAAGAACTCCTGGACGAGGTCGACGCTGCCTCTCAGCGAAATGGTGGACGTGGCGCCGTCGGCCATGGTGTCGTCGGCGCGTCGGCGCGTCGACGGCGTGCCGCGGTAGGTCTACGCGCTGCGCCGGCGGCTTTTGCGCGCTGCTCGTTGTTCGGCTTGTAGCGGTGCCGCTGCGTCTCGAGGGCGCCGGTTGCCGCGGCCGTCCGCTCGCGATGGATCGGCTGGCTCCTCCGAGAGCCGCGGTCGGTAGGTAAGCGCGCTATCTAGCGCACACGAGACGTGAACTGGCGCCTCTGGCTGCGGAGCTAGTATGTTACAGAGCGTTAGGCGGCTGCGATTATTTTTAGCGTCTTTTAGCGTAGCTGGGCGCGCGCGACGCCAGAAAGCAGCGCCAGCACTCGTACATAACCACCCAAGCAGCGCTGTGCGAGTGGTTCGGGCCTAGCAGCCCTGCAAAAGCCAAAACAGCATATCAGCCACTGTTGGCAACGCGCGGCCAGAGATGTCCGTCTTCCAGTACAAGGCCAAGGCCTTCGGCGGCGGAGAAAGCTCGAGCTCAAGCGACGACGACGTCAGCGACGGCGAGTTCGAGCGCGAATTGGAGCGCCAGCGGCGGGCCGAGGCCGAGGCCAAGGAAAAAAAGGGCAAGAAGCCGAAGAAGAGCCCCGCCAAGACCAAGGCACCGACGCGCAAAAAGCAACACGAAACGATAGAGATCGATGACGACGTCGAGGCCTTTGCGCCCGCCATTAACGTGGATGATGATGAGCCTACAAAGCCATCTCCGCCCAAAAAAAAGAAGGCTCGCAAGAAGCAAGAATCGTCTGATGACGACGACGACGCCGACGAGGACACGAAGCGGCGGCTGCGGATGTTGAGGGAGTCGAGAGCTGCGCGGGAAGCGATGAGACAAGCCGAGCGCAAGGTCGAGAATCTGGCCGAGAGCGACGACGAGCCCGTCGTGGCGCAACCGACGAGACGGCGGCGCGTTCAGGTGGAGGCGCCGCCGAAGCCGGCAGCCCCGAAGTACGGCGGCGCTTTGCTCAAGATCAAGATCCGGACCGAGGGCGACGGCAAGCCCCTAGATTACGAGATCCGGGAGGACGAGCCCTTCGCCGAGTTGTTCGAACGGTATGCGTGTGATCGAGGCGTCAACGCTTATGATTGCAAGTTTGTGTTCGATGGGGAGGTCGTCGGCGCCGGTAGCAAACCTCGAGCGTTGGACATGGAGTCCGAGGACATGATCGACTGCAAGGCTCCTCCCAGGGGAAGGAAGCGGCCGCGGCCGGGCGAGGGCCCCGCGCAGCCGTCGCCGGCCAAGAGTCCAGCAGCGGCGCCAGCCAAGAAGAAGCGCGCCTCGCCGAAGGCGCAGGCGAAGCCGGCGGAGAAGGTGAAAGTGATCCTAGTGTTCGATAAGGGCGACGGCTCGAAGCCCAAGAAGTTCAAGATCTGGAACACGGACGAGTTCCGCAAGGTCTTCGACGTGTACCGGAAGGGCGCGAAGGGCGTCGTGTCGTTTTCTTATTTGGGTGCCGCGCTGAACCCGAACGCGACGCCGGGGGACCACGGGATCGAGACGCAGGGGAAGATCGACGTAAGGTCCTCATAGTATGACCGCTACTCGAATCGTCACGTCCACGACTCCACGCCATCGCTACGCGTCGATGGCGTTCGACGGCGACGCCGTCGTCGCTTCGATGGCGTGCAAGTGGTCCGAGTCGACGCGAGTTCACCGGCACGCCATCGCCGCAGCAGCGCCGGGGTTTCGCGTGAATCGTGTCCGTCGTCCTCGGGAGTCACTCGTTGGAATCATTACGCAGGTACGATGCCCCCCTCGCGGAGCGACACCTCCATGCGCTCGATGCGCCGCCGCATCTCCTCCATGCCGCCGTCGAGGGCCAGGTGTCGTCGCTTCTCCGCGACGCCGTGGTTGCACACGTCGTCGAAGAAGCAGGACGCGCCGACCTCCGCATCGTCGACCGCGAAGCTCTCGTCGTCCGTCTCGAAGGCCTCGGAATACTCCGAAGACGCCGCGGGCGACGCGACGGGCGACGCCGCCGTGCCGCGCGCGTCGATGCAGGCGTCGGACGCGGCGTCCTCCGAGGCGTCCTCCGAGGCGT
Source organism: Pelagomonas calceolata (assembly GCA_918797485.1). Classification (NCBI taxonomy): domain Eukaryota; class Pelagophyceae; order Pelagomonadales; family Pelagomonadaceae; genus Pelagomonas; species Pelagomonas calceolata. Next base: position 1,533,861 of record CAKKNE010000003.1, on the reverse strand, counting down.
CGGCCGCGTCGGGCGCGGCCGCCGGAACGCGCTCGTCGGCCGTCCAGCAGGTCTCACCCGAGGCGACGTCGTAGAATGCGCGCACGTAGCGCGGCGGCCGCGCCATAGTGAGTGCCTCCCCGTACGGCACCGGTTGTACACCTTCCGGCGCCTGCCACAGCAGTGTTTTTTTCTCGGCGTCGTAGACGACGGCCCGCAGGTCCCGCCTCTGATGAGAGCCCTCGTCGGGCGTCACGGCGCGCGCCTGGGCGGCGCCGCGGACGGGCTGCTCCTCGGGTATCAGTGCCTTCGGCGCCGGCACCGACGCCAGCGCCGGCGCGGGCTGATGCCGCGGCGTGGCGTCGCCCGCGGCGAGGTGGCGCGCGCGCTTGGCCGCGAGCGCCGCGTGGCTCGTGATTGCTGTTTTGGGGGGTGTCACGCGGGGCGTGCGCGACGATTTGGGTGCGTCGACCGCCGGCGTGCGCGCGCGCGGCACCGACGTCTTCTCGCTCGGCGCGGCCGGCGTGCGCGGGCGCGGCGCCGGCCGCTGGCCCGGCGGGTAGGCCACCCGGTCCGCAGCAGCAAGCCGCACCGGCTGTATGTTCCATTTGCGTCGCTGCTTCTTGGGTTTCGCGGCTTCGCGCGCGCGTACGGCGCGTTGCAGCGCCGTCGGCGTGCCGCTCTGCCGCTGGGGCAGCATCGTTGCGGCGTTTTTGGGCTGCCAAAGACCAAACTGATGGACACTGGTCGGGGCTTCGAGCAACTCTAGTGGGTTCCGCCACCTATGCCGCCAGCGCGCAGTTGAGCACATCGTGGCAGCCCACTGTGTCCCTGGCACCTGTCGCGAAAACCCGCCTTTGGGAGATGGCTTGTCATTCATCTCACAATTGGATGCAGGCGAGCTTGCGGCCAATACGACTGCGCTTGCAGTAAACTGGTCGTCTCTGACGCTATCGCGGTCGTCGCTTGCAAACCACTGCATTGCAAGCGCTTTATTGCAGCAGTTTTTGCAATATCCACTCACAGCTTTGCATTTTGCAAGCTAGCAGCAAAATGATTGCAAAACTAGCGCTGCTCGCCGCAACAAGCCACGCCCTGGCGCCCAACGCCGTGACGTCCGTAATAAGAGAGAAGCTCGCGGAGGTCGAGGAGCCGGCGGCCCTCGACCTCGCCGCGAAATATGAGGAAGTGGACCTGCCCTCGTCCCGGACGACGTTCGTGCGCACGAATGCGAAGAGCGCCGCGCCGGCGTTGGTCCTCCTGCACGGCTTCGACTCTTCATTATTCGAGTACCGTAGATTGCTCCCTCAGCTCGAGGCACAGGGTGTCGAGGCCTACGCCCTCGATTTGGTCGGATGGGGCTTAACAACACCAAAGCAAGGCGTTTCTATAGAAGCGAAGCGGAAACAAATAGAGGAGTTCGTCAGAGACGTCGTCCGGGGCCCCTGCGTCCTCGCGGGCGCGTCGCTGGGCGCCGCGGTCGTCGTCGACGCGCTGCGGAACGGTCAGGTGGAGAACGTCGAAAAAGTAGCGTTGATCGGGCCCCAGTGCTTCATCGACGGGGCGCCGCCGGTGCCGGAGTGGGGCGCGCGCCTGGGCGTCCGCGTGTTACGAAGCTGGCCGCTGCGCGCCCTCGCGAACGTCATCGCGTACAAGGACAAAAGGTTGGGCAACTTCGACGCGATCCGCGTCGGGCTCTTGCATTGCGAGCGCGACGCGTGGGAGGACGACGCCGTGGCCTGGCTCCTGGGGGGCGGCTACTCCGTGTCCGATATCGTGGCGCCCGCGCTGCGCGACGAGGACACGCTCATCCTCTGGGGTGATTCTGATGAAATCTTGCCTCCCGCGGATGCTTTGCCCCAGTTCGCGTCCGCCCTGCCCGACGCGGACATCCGCTTCGTCGACGCGTGCGGCCACGTCCCGCACCTCGAGCAGCCCCTGCCCACGGCGATGGCTCTGGCGCGCTTTGTGGGTGGGAATCCAGTGGGTGCTCTGCCGGGGACGCGCGACGCGAGGTAACTCTATTAGCACAATCAGTCTACTTACGAGGGCAGGGGCACGCGGAACTCCTGCCCCGGTGCGACCCCGGCGGGCACGACGACCTTGAATTTTCTGCCCGACTCGGAGTGTTCGAACATCAGAGTCTGCCCGACGCCGACGCCTTCTGGGCACCGGACCATCACGCCGGACGCCGCACCCTCACTCCACACCGCCCCCGAGGTCACCATGCGCGGCTGGGCCGGTGTCACTGGCGCCGCGGGTCGCGGCGGAGGAGCCGGAGCCGGCGTCACGGGCGGCGCAGCGGGCGGAGCCGGCGCCGGCGCCGGCGCTCCCGCGACCTGGATGGCTCGAGGGATGCCAGCGACCTGCAGCGGGCATGTTTCTCCCGCGGTCGGCGCCGACAGCGTCACGGTCGCCTGCCTCGCTTCGCCGCCGACCATTTTCGGCGTCGAGTGTGTCTCCACGGACACAACCGAGCGCATGCCGGCGAAGCGGAACCCCTTGCTACCCGAGCCGCTCGGTAGGAGCTCGAGGCGGCCGCGCGCCGTCTTGAGGCAGACGAACAGAGGGACAGTCCCGCGGCGACGCTGGAGCTCCTGAAACTGGGTCACTTGCTTCCGGCGCTGCGTGCCGCAGGAGATCTCGACGACGGTCGGCAGGCCCGGGTTCGAGTCCTCGGAGAAGCAAAGCGCGTAGATCACGCCCCCTGCCGCGTAGACCGCGGGCACGTGCGAGCCCTGGCCGTTGGGCATGAGCTCCAATATCTGCTTCTTGCTATAAAGCGTGTCCGACAGCTGGCCCTGGACCGTGGCCATGATGCTGTCCGGCGCCGCGGCCGTGGCGCCGGGAGGATCGCGCGCTAGCGGCGCACCGTCCGTCGACACACGCGCCCGCTTCTTCGGCGCCGGCGCGGCGTCCTCGAGCTTCTTGGGGCGTTTCGGCGCGCGCGTGGGCCGCGCGGGCGCGGGCGACGGCGGCGTGTCGTCGTCGGTGCTGTCGCCGCCGGTGGGACCCGGCCACCGGGTGGCCGGTTGCAGGAGCGCGGGATCGAAGGCCATGCCGTCGCCGTCAATGTCTTCGTCTTCAGGCGGCGGCGGCGGCGCCTCCTCGCGCGACATGGCGAGGGCGCGGGCCAGGTCGTCGTCGTCGTCCGTCTCCATCGGCGCCGGTGGCGCGGCGGCGTCGCCGTCAAGCAGCTGCCGGAGGTCGTCGTCGTCCGGGGGCGGCGCGGGCGCGGGCGCGGGCCAGGCCCGGGCCCAGGCGGCCTCGACGTCGGGCAGACGGGCCTCCGTCGCGAGCCACGCGTCGGCCAAGGCAGCGGTGGCGCAGCTGAGGGCGCGGTCCGCGGCTGCGCGGCGGCTCTCGGCCGCGGCGGTCGCGAGCGCGGCCCGGTCGGCGACGGCTGCCGCGAATTGGGCATCCAGTTGCGAGTCGCGGTCGGCGGCGGCCGCGAGCTCTCCCTCGAGCCGCGCGAGCTCCGCTTTGTCGCGCCGCATCTCCCCGAGGCATCTCTCCGCCAACTCTCGCGAGATGGGCGCGTTGCCCCCGGGGACGACGGGCTGCTGCAGCGCTCCCGCGAAGGCATTCTGCACAGCCAGCGGCGCCGCCTCGCCGCCGGGCCAATCCCAGCGCGTTTCACCGGCGTCGTTGAAAAAATAGAGGCGACCGCCCGCATCTCTCGCTTGGTGCCAAACGCCGTGATCCATCGTGCCTTAGAGTTACGACTGATTTGGGGCGTGTCGGAGGCGCGGCTCGGTCCCAGGGCTGACCTGTGGTTAGCTGAGTGCTGCGCGCCACTGTCAACTGCTTCTCTGAGCCCACTGGGGCTTCAAAACAGCCCCAATACTACGGAGAGCAAATAATGCTAGCGGCCTGTAGACACACTAGCAAGACGACCTTTACGCTGCGCTGTACGCTAACGCCGAAAGGGCGAGGTAGAACTCACAGAGAGGACGCAGATCGCAAACGTGCAGCCCCCAATAGCAGCCCCACGCCGTGGTCCCGCTCCCACGCCGATCACAGACGACGGGAGGCAGCCCCATCATGGCCCCCCGGCGCACCACCCTCCTCCTTGTCGCCGCCGGACAAACGCACGCGCGATTAGGCCAGCTCGCCGCCGACGAGCAGCAGATCTGGGCCGACCTGCGCAGACAATTCGAGGCGTCCGCGAACGGCACGCGCTTCCTCTACGAAGAGGACGAACGAGCCTGGGCCCGGGACCACAAGCCGCAGTTCAACGTCTCTAGAATACTACAAGACGAAACGCCCGCCCCGACCGTCAAGGGCAAGGAGGACCACTGCCCTAGATGTTGGTGGAGAAAAAGCCCACCGGACCCGGACCACTGGTGGCCGGCCATGACGACGACGCAACGTAATGGGATTGGGCCCGTCCGCTGGGAGGGCCAGGTCGGCGGCGCGGAGCGAATGTCCTGCCCCGTCGGCTGGGGCCAAGTGAACAAAGATAACATACGGCTGCGAGTCGAGAAGAAGTGGGAGCGCGTCTGTTTTTATTGTTGGAAGGCGAAGCTGAGCGACGCGAGGGACATGGAGCGACTCATCGCCCACACGACCTGGGACGAGCAGCAGTATTACCGGCTGTTCTACATCTGGGGGTGTGGAGGTATGTTCGGCACACCTCGGTTTGCCGCGCCGGGCGGCTGCGAGAAGAAGTCCATCGAGTTCAAGCTCGAGGTCGACTCGAAGGGGAGGAGGGTGCCCGAGGGCCCCGACGGCTTGCACGAGGTCACGATTCCGTTGACGAAGAACACGCGCCCGCCACTAGGGTTCGAGTGCTGCACGCGCAAGCTAGGCTGGGACGCTTGTAGCTCCGCGCTTGATGTTGGTAGAGGTGCGGTGGCGTTCGCTTCGTTTGTGGTCGGGGCGGTGGTATTACTCGCGGGGTAAGAGTCTGTTGCTCAGCTGGGACTCGTCGCCGATTCGTCGATGGCAGCTGGCGTAGACGCCATCGCCGCGGAGGATGTCGCGTCGATGGCGTGCAGCGGCGTAGAAGTCGAGGGAGCCAACGCATCTGCCACCGCGCGTCGCCGCTTCGTAGATCCGCTTCGTCGCGGGCCGCGTCTTCGTAACGGCATACTTCCGTCGAAGCAGACACGCCTCGGCAGATCCCCCCAGACAATGAGCCACGTTCGCCTGTCGATCGGAGACCCCGCACAAAACAGCGCTCTCAGGCCAGCATCGCATAGGCCTCTCGCGCGGCGCGCGGTGGCATTGCTGTTGCGGAGAGTCGCGCGCAGAGCGGCCTCGTCGCAGGACCACAGCGCCGGCTGCCCGCTGCCCAGAGATAGGAGCAAGCCTCTCCACCTCCCCAACTCGGGCTCACCTGCACGCCGTCGCCGCGACAAGCAAACAACTACCATGGGCGGCGAAGGTCGTAGAGCGAGGGGCGAGCCCATCCTCATGACCATGACGCAAGTGAGGCCCCCATTCAAGTGGGGGCCTCCATTGACCACAGCATTGAGAGACCTCGAGTCCGACGGCCTCCAGCAGCTGTCGAACTACGACGGCCGCGACCATAGGAGCTTCCTCAACCCCAAAGAACTAGCCGAGAGCAACATGAACGCGCCCTTCGCGGATTCGGTGAAGCGGTGGCGCTCCCATAAAGTACATAACGCGGACTACCCCGGTCTAGACGTCTTGGAGGCCGAATTTAAGAGTAGAGGCCACGACGCGTCGTTATGTAGTGAGGCGCCCTTCCGAGCGTCCCAGAGGGGTGATCTGCTGGAAGCACCGTGGCCGATGCTCGTCAGTGACAAGATGTGCCTGTATAAGCCGGACCAACACATCTACGAAGAGCCGGGGTTCGAGTATACGGATGAAGCCATGGAGAGGCGGCGCGAGCAGGTGAAGAGGGAAAAGCGGCTCGGCAAAAGCATAGACGAGGAGTACGGGGGATTGCAGTCGCATAGCGTTTTCGCGTCCGAGGTGCCCAGATTTGTGGACCAGCAGCATAGCGTGGAGAGTGCCGAGTTTGCGCGCCTGACGGGTAGGGCGACCTTGCAGGCGGGCCGGCCCAAAACCCCTCCTGATGGAGGGCCTCGTGGGCGGGCAAGATCCCGACTGTCGAAGCGGACACCGTCTCAACGACCGACGTCGTCGCTTGCGTCGACAAGCACGCGAGGCATGTACGACTACTGGCCGACCACTTTAAAGTTGAAGGGCTGGAGGAACGCGCCCGGGCGCTGTGGGAGAGCCCCCGAACCGTCGATGCGGCCCTACACGTCGTTGAATAGCGATTTCAAGCGCATCTCGCCCTGCTTCATGCCTACTAATATTCGATTCCCCGACGACCTCGATCTACTGTACGCGACGATGAAGAAGACGGGGGAGCTCAAGCGCCTCGACGACGACACGTGTTCGACGGACCGGTGGCGGCGGCAGAAGCTGCGCGAGGAGATGGCGGAGGCCGAAAAACGGGAGTTGGAGGAGGTTTCTCGAACTTTTATGACGGAGCCACCGGCGCCGGCTCGACCAAAGCGGGACATCCGCGTGTTTTAAGTTTATACAAGAAGCATTACTAGGCTACAGCAGCACGGGGGGAAAGTGGTAACGTCGAAACTTGCTACGAACATACTTAGGGTAGTGACTAAAATTCACGCAAAACAGGGCTTCAAACGGTAGGGGTTTGGGGTGCGCCGGCCGCGGGCCGGCCGACTTACAACAGCGACACGTCCCTTTGTCTAGATATGTTCGACCGGGCCGGCTCGTGGGACGCCACGGGCACGGCCTCGACGACGACGGCGTCGGCGACCGGCACGGCGACGGCCGGCTGTTGCGCCTGGCGGATGAACGCCTCGGCGCTCGCGACGGCTGCCTCGACGCCGCGATCCGGCTGGGGGGCGGTCGCCCAGTCGCCTCGGCCGCGTTCCCAGGCGGCGTCCGCGCGGGCTCTCGCGACGGCTCCCTCGACGGTCGCCTCCACCGACAGGTAGAACCGCGCCTCGGCCGCCGACAGCGACGGCACGGCGGCGCGCAGACTCGCCATCTGCACCTCCTCGGTCACCGGCTGCGCGGGCCCCGAGCCCGGAATGCGCAGCACGGCGACGCCGCGGAGCGACGAGTTGCCCAGGTCCAGCGACGGGTTCGCCTGCTTGAGCTTGCGCGCTGTTGTTTTGTAGCGGAGGCAGAGGCCCTGCAGCGTGTCGCTCGGCAAGACGACGTGCTCGCGGGGCGCGCTGGGCTCTGGCGCCGGCGCCGGCGCGTCGGCATCGTCCGGCGTGCTGACGAGCTGCCAGTCGTTGTTTACGCGGATCCACTGCTGGCCAGCAGGCGGGTTCGGGAGCGAGCTGCGCGCTCGGCGCATGATCTCGTCGCCAGACACGAGGTGCTGGTTCCTCGGGTCTCCTTGTCTCGGTGGCGGTGAGCTAAGGCTGCCTACGCCGATGTAGCCTGACATGGTGTATTGTAATGTCGTGTAGAGTCGTGTAAGAGTCCAGCAGACTGGAGGTGGTCTCCCAAAAGTGCCGTCTGGATGCCGGTTTTCGCGCTCTCTTCGTGGACGCCACAAAATCGGTGCCTGGGATTGCTGATGAGTTACTCGGCTCCCTCGTTTGCTGCGTTTTGCGCGTCTAGCGCTTGGGGTAGGAGCTAGCGTGGTGTAAGACACACTAGCCGGGGAGCAAAGCTGCCGAATGGGTCGCCAGGCGTCCGACCCGGGCCGAGCAGGACTCTTAGCCACGATTCTGTTGGGCCCTGGGGCCCCACAACCGATTGGCCAAGTCCTTGGCTGCCAGCAGGATTCACCTATTCGCCCGCTGCCACGAGTTTGATGGGCTTGTAGCGCTGCGGGCGACTTGGTGTATAATAATATCCGCTGTCGAGCCAGAAGGGGTCAACTCGGGAGACGAGCGAGCGCTCAAATCCAATCCCGACCTAGACCAGCTCTGCGGGGGCTACGCGCCGCGGCGACGCGAGGACTCTCGCGACCCGTGGCGCAGCCAGCGGAAAGCAAAAGAAGTACACCGCAGCCCGTAACCGCGACCTTTGCGGCCGCACCGCGCCGACCGCCGCCGCGTTAATCCTAGGAAAAGGGCAGAAACCATGCCGGACGTAGCGATGACCGACCGCCCGCCGCCGGCGCCGCCGTCGGAATCGCCGTTACAAGAACGGTTGCGAATATTAAGAGAATCCACGGGCAGCGCCACCCTCACGCCGAACGCCGAGACGTACGTCAAAAGAGCCGCCGAATTGGTCCACAACGAGGAGGGCCCCGTCGGCCAGCGCCATACGATCGCCGGCTGCGCCCTGCGGTGCGCCCTCCAGGAGTGCGAGGCGGCCATGCGGACCGGCGGGGGCGCCAGTGCAAAAGACTCCATCCGATTACTACGCTTCGCGGAAGAACTAAGACAAGCGATCCGCGAGTGCGACGAGGCCGCGTCGTATGCGGGAGTCGTAGATACTCCCACCGTGGACATGGACGAGGCCGACGACCGGCCGGTGCGCGGCTGCGGGGCCTTCTGGGACTTCTCGGAGTTCTGCGGCGGGTTGGACTGCCTCGGGTATGGGCGGGAGTCCGAGAGCTCGTCCATTGATAGCGCCTCACCGATAACGAACAAGCACGAGCCCCAGCGGATGGGGTCGGAAGAGACGTTGCAGCTGGACGGCCACTTCCTCGCGCGAGGCGCGGAGCATTGTAAGCTCGCCGCCGAGGCGTCACTGACGCCAGGGGCGCGCCAATTGCTAGAAAACACGGCCACGGAGCTGTTGGCGGCGGCCGAGGAGGCCGCTTCTCGCAGGGATCGAGGAGCCGCCGCGAGGCAATTCCAGAGAGCTGCTCTGCATCTGGAGATTGTGCGGTTACTAGGCGGCAAACCTCTCGCGCCCGCTCTCGAGGCTTCTAGGAGGTACGCGCGCTGGCGGGCTCGTAGATTGTCGCACCTACTAGAGAACTGCGTGCTAGAGCACTCGCCAGAAGATCCTCGCACGTTCGACGCTGCCTATTCATTAACCGGAGAAATCCTGGGACGGGGCGGTTATGGGGTCGTGTTAGGATGTACCCGTAGAGCGGACCAGGAGGCCTTCGCCTGTAAACGACTAGACTTGAAAAGATTGTCGGCCAAAGGCCTCGCGCGGTTACATGAAGAAATCGCCGCGCTCAAAGCTCTAGATCATCCCCACATTGTGCGATTACGAGAGGTCTTCTACTCTGATACAGGGAGAACTTGTCTACTAGTAACAGATCTCTGCAGTGGAGGCGAGCTCTTCAAAGCAGTCGACAAGAGAGCAAGACCGGGTGTAAGGCCGCCCTTCACGGAATCGCGATCCGCGGAGCTCCTGAGGCAGATGCTCGGCGTCGTCCGCTACATGCACTCCTGCGGCGTCTGCCACAGAGATCTCAAATTGGAAAATTGGCTGTTTGATTCGCCAGATCCCGACACCGCCACTCTCAGATTGGTGGACTTTGGCCTCGCGAGAGTGTTCGGTCCGCTACGACCCGATCTCAGCAAGACGAGAAGCAAGACCAACTTTGATGAAAGGGTAGGCTCAGCATACTATTGCGCGCCTGAGGTGCTCGAGGGCATCTACGATCGTAGATGTGATCTATGGTCGCTGGGCGTCATCGCCTACATGCTCTTCTCGGGGACGCCGCCCTTCTGGGGCCGCTCTGATAAAGAGATCCTCAAGAGGTATGTATGCCTTGTGGTTATGTCGAGGTTTACTTCGCGGCGATGACGCGTCGATGGCGTGGAGGTGTCGCCAGACGCCGTCGACGCGGCCGCGCGAGAGTCTCGGTCGCGCCCGCGACACCGCCGACGGCGAGTCTCAGAGTCATCCCACGCAGGGTCCGAAGTACCGAGGTCAAGTTCCCTCCGGAATTGTTCCGGTCGACGTCGTCCGAGGGTCTATCACTCGTAAGAGGGTTGTTACAAAGAGATGTGGAGCTACGACTCACGGCGGACCAAGCTCTAGAACACCCCTTCTTCTCGCTCTATGCGACGCTCGTGAGATCCGTTTCTGGATTGGTGGAGGGTATCCTTCCCGACCAAGAAGAGGAGCCGCCGCTCTTAGATGCTTTGCGGTCCTTCGCGGCCTTGAACGCCTTCTCCAAGTTGGTCGTCGAGGTCGCGGCGGCTCACTTAGCTCCAGCTAGGTTAGTACAATTACGACAAGATTTCACCAAGGCAGACCTCGATGGAGATGGCGTCCTATCCTTGGCGGAACTGCGTTCATTCTTAGGCGACGCGAAGGTGGACGAGAGGGAACTGGAAGCATTATTCGCAGCCGCGGATGTGGATGCCACTCAGACATTATCTTTTCACGAGTTCGTCGCCGCCGCATTGGTACGAAGAGTAGAATTAGATGACAAGATGCTCCACGTGGCCTTCGAGGCCATCGACTCCGAAGGATTGGGGTACATCACGCGGGAAGCTGTCGTCGCCACGATGGGTCGCGACGCGAAGCGGTACGGTTCTACCGCGGAAGTCGACGCGGCGCTGGCCCACGCCGGCGTCGGCGGGCGCGTCGACTACAACGAGTTCCTGGACTACATCCACGAGCAGCGGCTGTCCGGCATCGGTTCCGTCTCCTCGGAGGAGACCAAGGACGAGCGGACGGGCTCCACGTCGCCCGAGATCCCCTCTGTGATTTATAAGTTCTGATCTGAATGAATCCTGTCGCGTCGATGGCGTATATCGGTTGCTAGTGTCTTAGGCCGCTAGCTAATCTGTGCGGCGGCGTGCACTTGCCTCGCGCGACGGCCTACGTACCCGATTTTATCCACCAGCAGTGCATATCGACGATTCACAATAGCAGCTACTGCGGTGCACTGCGTTCAGACAGCTGATACTACAGTGGTAAAATACAGCACTGCTGCAATTGTTGCACTGCAGAGCGCCGCAACGCCACACGCAGGCAAGACACCATGAGCAGCCATGAATTCGCCGCAATGCGCGTCGCCCAGAGCCGCGAGCGCCACGAGGCGCGCGTCGAAGCGCTGCAGACGCGCGACGCCGACAAAGCCCTCGACTGCGTCGGCGACGGCTCCTTCCGCATCGCCAAGCAGACGATCAGTTTGGTAAGGGAGATCACGCCGCTCGTGACGCCGGACCTGCGCGCCAAGGTCCATTACACCGGTTGGCTCGCGCCGGTGCCGGCGGACAGCGCCGCGCCGCTGATCAATGATGCCTTAATAAAGCAGGCGACGAGCGCGCGACCCTTCGACTCGTCGCGCGGCCGCCAGCCGTTCAGCTTCGTCGTCGGCCACCGCCAGGTGATCGGGGGCTGGGACGCCGCCGTGGCCGCGATGAAGGTCGGCGAGCGCACGCCTGTGTGGGAATCAAATTTCGGGCGCCCTACTACCTCCATAACCTAACTCACTGGGTTGATGGCCACACAGGCGTGCTCGCATCCTGATCGCGCCGGAGCACGGCTACGGCGAGCGCGGCGCGGGCGGCGCGATCCCGCCGGATTCGTGGTTACTCTTCGACGTCGAGGTCCTGAGCGCCGAGGCCGACCCCGAGCCCGCGTTCAGCACGCCTTCTCTCCTCGCGATCATTCCGATCCTCGGCATTCTGATCTACTACCTCGGCTTCCGCGACGACATCTGGGAGGACATGGGGGGCAAGGCCGAGCTCTGACGACGCAAGCCTCTCGCGAAAAGAGGACTGCGCGCATTCTGGGTTCCCGCGGAGCAGTGTTAAGTGTACATAGCAGCAATAAAAGTCACACAAGATTACGAAAGCAAAATCACACGTCAGTCGCCGAGCGGCTCCGTCCCGCGCAGCGCGCACTCGTCCGAGTCGGGGAGCCGCACGAAGCGCAGGGGCCCCGTCACATGCGACGCGCGCGGCGCCGCGCCGCCGCCCGCCGCCGTGCCGATCCCTTCGACGACCTGCGTCGCGCCGTCGAGCACACCAACAACGGGCTTCACGACCACACCGGCGACGCCCCGCGCCACGCCCTTGAAGAACCCACCGACACCGCCCTTTTGGGCACCCCGCACCGGCTGCAAGAACACGCCCGCCACTCCTTCCCCTACACCCCTTACGACGCTCTCCGCACCACCAGCAGCGGAAGAGGCCATATTCTGGCCCTTGGAAGCGCGTCGACGCGCGTCGCGCTGTTGGGAGTACGACGCGTCGCCCGCCAAGAGTGAGGCATTGTTCGCGAGCACATTCCCAACACCACCGATCGAAGTGGCAAACCCACCGACGACAGAAGACGCTAAGGCTGATGTCCCTCGATGCACGCCCTTGGCAAACGCTGTCGGGCTTTCGACAATACCCTTCGACGGCTCGTAGAAGAACTGCTTGACGCCGCCGCCGATGGTCGATACCAGATTCAGGGGCTGGCCGATCGAGGCCAGAGAACCGACCACTTTATGGAGCTGCTGTACTAGTGAGAGGACGTAGTGTCTTCTAATAGTCTTCGCGAGCAACCCGGGCTCCTCCACCGCCTTCTCGACGCAGAAGGACTTGAGCTGGACCTCAGCTCGGTCGATCTCCGCGAGGTTCGCCAACGCGCCGAAGCCCATGCGCTCGACCGCCGCGTCGCCTTCATCATCATCGTTATATACGGGAGAGAATGAGGTCGTAAGTTGGACGGGGTGCAAGACCAACGCGTCCACTACACCTCTTGGTTCGAAGGTCGCCGTTCTAGCTTCTTCGGTCGACTCTGGAGGATCGGTGGAAAAGAGTAGAGCCTCGGCCCACCTGCCTGGATCGGTGGAAACGCGTCGATCCAGCGCTTCGGTCCTCGCGTCAGACAACGTCGTCCATACTCTACCCAAAGCTCGTAAGGAGGTGGTATCCGTGCCCACCTCCAACTGTAAAAGCTTCGCCGCCAGGTATCGGAGAGTAGCGCCCTCCGAGGCCGACGCCGCCTCGAAGACCGGTGTGTCCTTACCTCGTAATAAAACGGGCCACCGCGTCTCCGGAGCGAACTGGTCGACCTGCAGCGCCTTTATGGACACTTCCGTCTCCCTATTTAAGCCTTCGGTGGCCTGGGCGTAGCGCATGTCTCCCACAATGAGTGAGAGGACTTCTGACCGATTCTTGCCCCTACCGTCGACGACGTGGAGTCTCGCCTCTTTGAGCTTGAGCGTCAAGGCGCGTCGTACACTAGATTCTTCATTTAAATCCTTCTCCTCGAAGGCCTCGCCGCCGTCATTTATCACAAGGACCCGCGCGCCGTCCTCGAGCGCGACGCGAGCGTCCAATCCTGACAAGGATAGCGGCCCCGAGACGCAGCCGACGTCGACAGAATCTTTCGACTGGGGGCTGATGACCTCTAAACTACGAGGAGCGTCGACGTCCACGAATCCCACGACTTTACATGAGGAAGGTTCTAGCGAAGCCACCTTTTTGTCCGTGTGCCTCACCTGCAGGTATTGCGACGACTGGTTCCTCACCAGGAACAGGGGCCTCCTGTCAACTCTATCTACAGCACATCTTACAGTGACGGCCTCGTGGGGCGGTTTTGACACGTCATCATTGGCCCTAATTTCGACTCTAATAACAACATCCGCTCTTTCTACAAATAAAGCATGTCCTGCAACGCGATCCAGAGGCACGGGCGCGGACCAGAAGCCGCCGACGCCGAACTGGACCCTTCCAACAACATTTCGTCTGTCAACTAAACTTCCGTCGGCGGGCCAGTGCCAGGCCTGGGCCTGCTTCATTGAAGGTGGTAATTGCATCCAGTTCTCCGCATTTGCATCGTCCTGGCGTCTTACTAATATTTGCACTTTGTCATCCACATTCCTCAGAGCTAACCTCGGCGCGACCTCGACCGAACGACCACCACCTCGTCCGAAGGCCCCACCTAGAGCATGCGATCTGACTTCTAAATCTAACCGTCTCCCATCCCTACAATCCAACAAGATGGGAAACTCCGACGCGCCCACTGAATATCTCGAACTCCAAGCCCCTCGGCACCCGACGGCCAACGAATTGTCTCTAGCCGCGAGCAACCTTCTCCCCGTAATGAGGGGATCGGCCCAGGCGTAGCCCGGCCAATTCATAACCCAGTCGCCCAGTATCACCGTATCTGGTGTTGATGAGGAGGACGCCGTACCTTCTCCAAGAAAAACGAGGTAATGAGTCTTCTGCTCGTTCGGGCCTAGGTCTATGGTTTCGTCTTTGACCAAACGACGCACCCACACATCATATTTGCGTTGGTCAATACCACCAAAATCCAATGCGCCTCGCCTTTTCTCGGCTACGATCGGCTCCGGGCACCTCTCGAAGTGGTCCACGACCCAAGAAGGCGGCCGGTTGATTCGGGAGTCGGTCGCCACATACAGGTCCAATCCCTGACTACCAGCCTCCAAATGTAGAAAGCGCTGTTTGTCTTCATCCCCAAGTAAAAACGAGGCCGTGTTTTCTCCCACAGATCTAGCAGCATGGCCAAATAACTGCGACGCCTGACTCCCAATGGCCTTGTGGGCGTCGTGCGTGATCAACCGCTGGCACGTCGTCAACGGTGGAGGTAAGGCTACGAAGACGTACGCGTCGGCGTCCGCATACAAGCGATCGCCCCTCTTGGCCGGGTTCGCGAGGTAATGCCTTCGCGCGCTCGCCACCGTGACGATCTTGACCAAATTCGACGAGGCGGTCTCCACAATTCTCTCGCCGTCGCCGATAGAACTCTGCTTTGACGATGAAGACGACAGGAGTGCTCTTCTAACTTCGGACGCCTTCCGGGCTAAGCCAGGTGGTAGTAGGGACCCGCCCGGCGCCGCCGCCAGATCTAAATGTAATCCAGTTCGGTCCACGACCCAGAGCGGCGCCTCGATCACTACGAATAAACCTAGACCTCGGTGGCGCCGCTCGGCCCGGATCGCCACGGCCAACACATCTTCACTATTTTCGGACAAGGCCACTTCGTAGAGACCCTTCGCTTCCGTCGCCGTCATGCGCGCGTGGTTCGGCAGGTCCTGCGGTACTAGGCGCTTCCTGAGTCGACCCCGCAGGTTGCCGACCCTTAATGCAAGCCAGCAGCCCTCCTGGACGTCGATGGCGCAACAAGAAGACCGTCGTCCCGGCTCGACGCGGCAGCGCCCCTCTCTAGCTTTCGCCTGGATCCTCACCAGAACGCCGCACGGCAACCGGTTCTCCACCACCACCGGCGCGTGGAGAACAATAGAAGGCTCGCCCCCGTCTTGTTTAGAATGAGCTACGACACAAGCATTGTCGAAATTGACGGCGACCTTGCCGTCTCCAGATACGTGGGGGCGGCCCCACTTGTCTCCGTGGCGCAATCGTAAAGCACCACCGGACAACGACGGAGGCAGGGGCGTCGCGTGTCCTTCGCCGCGCCCCGCTTGAGTTGGGGAGGCCGGCTTCACCGACACAACTTCGAAATCCCCATAGCCCTCGACACTTGATGCGACGTCGAACGTTTCGAGAGTTTTGTTCGTCACAGCCGCTCTGCGAGAAAGCGTCCCAACAATCAACCCTTGGTCCTCGTCGAAGCCGCAGGACCATCTTAAACCGTGCGCCAGGTGCATGGCGGCGGGCCGCTTACACGGCAGCGCCGGTAAAATGCGGCCGCCGGGCAACCGGCATTCTATCTGTGTAGGACTCCTCAGATCTAATGAAGCGCCTGCATCCACGCGCGTCCACTCTCGCGTGCCCGCTCTAACATCTAACACCAGACCGGTCTCGTTCCTTAGGGAGAAGGCCTCCCGTTGCCGAATCGTACGGCTCATTGACAAATCCTTTTGCAGACTCCCCTGGAGCCTTATCAAACGTGCGGCGAAGGCCGTGGATAACACGGCATCTAGGACATCTTCCGATGAAGTCGTGACGTCCCAGCTCTTGTCTGTTGCATTGGCTTTCACGTGACAAGTCATAGAGTAGGGTTCTATGAGAGGTTCAAACCTCAAACTCCTCAAATCAAAGGCTCGCGCCTTCAGCGTCGTCGTCACGTGACCTTCGAGCTCCGTGGACGGGCCGTTGATATTCGTGGAGAGGTCCGTGAGCGAGAGGTCGACGAGCGGCGCGGCTGGGCCCTTCGCGTCGTCCACTAACGCGACGCTAATGCTTGAGACGTCGAATTTGAGCGAGGCCGTGACGACGCGATTCGACTTTGGCTGAGGTTTTGCCTCGGTCTCGACGGCAGTGCTCCCCGCGGACGGCGCCTTTTTGGCTATAGAAGCAACACTTAACACGTCCCGGTAGCTCAACCGCAGATTCAAGGGCGAGACGTCGCCAGTCAAGCGCCAATCATATAACTCGGACGACGCGAAGCGCTTCTCTAGGTTAAGTTGTAACGATGTTGGTTTCAATATACTCTTCTCCACACCATCAATGAGAGCAGCCTCCACATCCCTCACACTTACCTTTAGAAGCTGTTCTGAGAAGCTCTGGTCGTCCTTGCCATCCAAGGAACACAGGACCCCGGTCCTCAAGGAGAGCATGCGCGACGTTTGTGACGACGCGTCCTCGACTAATAACACTTCACAAGCCCGGACCTCGACTCGAACACTCATGGACCCCTCTTGCACGTGTACGGGTGTCTCATCATCAACAGAAGGTGTGGCCACGGCCAAGACCACAATTTGTTTTATGGTAGACAACGCCGCGTCGATCGCGGCGCCGATCGGTTCTAAGAGTAACTGCACCGTAATCGGCTTCGCTGTCAGCGATACGGTCTTCCGGCCACTCACATCACCATAATCGACAGCAAGCATTAGATCGGAAGGGGGCAGCTGCAGCTCCGCCGATCCTTGTAGGAGCCGGTCGAGCGCCGCGCCTCGCGCATCATCTGATGAAATCCAGGGCACGACCATGGACCGGAAATGGTTTGTAGACGTGGCATCGCGTGTGTCCGCCACGTCTACTTTCGCCAGACGCACGTAGGTGGCCTGGGCGTCGCCGTTTTTTGTGTAACATGCTCCTAGTCCGACGATCGCCGCCGTCGCCACATCCCCCTGGTCGTTGCGCAGCGTGCACGCGAGCTCGCCCAGTCGCAACGAGACGCGCAGGCGCTTCGTCGAGACTTCCACCACTTGTTGTTGTTGTACTGTCGTCGCAGGAGCGGAGAAGCCCGCCAATCCACCGCGCACCGCTGTCATGAACGGCTCCAGCGGCTTTAAATCAATAGCGCCCACGGCGAGACGTAACGTGGCGAACTCGACGTCGATATCCGAATGGAAGGCGTCGTCCGAAGGCGTGGGGACGGACCGGAAGCGCACCGCGAGCACCGAATCCGTGCGGTCCACTTTGTCAGAAGGCGGCGCCGGCAGCGCGTCGAAAGCAGTTCGAGCGAGCTGCATGGCGTCGGCGGCGCGCGCGTCGCCCCGCGTCTCGATGAGTGCCACGTTTGATCGAGCGAGTTTGATGCCGCCGAGCAGGGCGTTTATCGTAAGGCC
The DNA here is from genome assembly GCA_918797485.1 of Pelagomonas calceolata. NCBI lineage: Eukaryota > Pelagophyceae > Pelagomonadales > Pelagomonadaceae > Pelagomonas > Pelagomonas calceolata. The sequence continues at coordinate 1,516,550 of CAKKNE010000003.1, read as the reverse complement.
GCTGCCGCCCGACACCAAGGATGCTTTGAGTTCCGTGATCGCGAGGACCATGCACCTCGACCGGTCCGGCTCGAGGATCGCGAGCTCGACGAGCGGCGCCCTCACATGTAAACGGAGGCCCACGACGCCCTGCGGTTGTTGAGGCACCGTAGTAGCATCGTCGGAAGCGACGGCGACGGCATCGGCCTTGCCCAGCGACGCCACGACGCCCAGGACGTCCCTAATATCGTCCGGCGCCATCCCCAAGGAACACTTCGAGAGCGTGATCGAGGCGTCGAGGGGCGCGTCGTTCGCCAAGTCCACCCTGATATCCAATCGCAGCGGCGACAATACGATGTCGCGGTCGCCGACGCGCGCCGTCGCGCCCATCAAGGCGACGTCCCAGCGCTGGCCATTGGCCGCCGCGCCGCCGTCTACATTGACACTACCCGTATCTATCACGAGCAGCCCAGCGTCGCGGTCCCACTGCATCGGTACGAGTATGGTCGGCGCGCCCACGTCTACAGTTATAATCAACGTGCGTTTCGACGGGTCCCAGGCGAAGGATGAAGCCTCGCCCTGGCGCTGGAGCACCCCTTCCGCTGCTTTAGCGACGATGGACCGGTAGCGCCTAGCTTGCTCGGCCGCGGCTCTCGCTGCTTTCGCCGTGGCGTCGGACGTCAACGCTTCCACGACGCGAGAGAGCCAGGGCTTGTGGTAGGCGACGTCGTAGGAGTCGCCCGTGACGGAGATCGACGTCCGATCCTCAACTTTCGCGAACACAACTCGTAAAGGCGCCGCGCCCCGTCTGGTGATGCACGCGCCGCTCGCGACACCGCTTTTCAAAAGCATGCCCGTCGTATCCCCCAAAACGAACTGTGTTAAATCAGCCGTCGCGTCGACCGACGCGAAGCCCGCCGTGGCCTTGGCATTGATGGACCCGCTCATGCTTAAGGATGCGAGGTCGTTCTTGTCATGAGACACCGTGCAGGTGAGCGACGTGGACAGGCGCACCCTCAAAAAGTCGCCTCCTGTAGCACATTCGCCCTCGTCGTCCCGCTCGAGTAGTGCTTCTATGTCATCAGTGGTCACGTCCCCCTCGTCGCTGCCGTCGTCCTCGAAGGCGTCTTCACTCTTGGACGACCGCCTCCAGCTGAACCAGGACGACCGCTGCTGCGTCTCGGCCTTCCTTGCTTCAGCCCGCTCCCGTTCTAGCGTGGCGACGACGTCGTCGCGGCGCCACATGCGCAGCGCCTCGAAGGGCGCTTTTCTTTCAATCCGTCGCATCGTCGCCCGATCCTCATTCCGTAAGGCATCGAGGTACGTCCTTCTATCATTCGCGGACCGCGCGAGGCCGAGCAGCGCCTCGGACGCGCGTTTTTTCGCGTCGAGCGCCGGGCAAGCTAATCTAGCGGCGTAGCGCCACCAGCAGCGCGCGTTACTTGAGGTGATGGGTCTCGCGCGACTCCCCAGGATGTAGTAGGGGTGCTGATCGAGTAATTTCTGGCGCCGCGCCGCGAGGGTCAGCGCGTCGACCAATTTCGTCGACCCTCTCAAAGCCCTCGATTCTATAGATGTGCGCACATCATTCAAGGAGAGCTCGACGTCGTACTGCGGTGTGTCTCCAATGATGCAGCCGGGGTTCCGCGTCAACTTGAGCGTAGACGAGACGGGCGCTAACACGTCCTCGTTGTTGAAGGTCACGCTGAAGCCTTGCAGTGAGACGGCATTTCTCAGCAATTCCTTGGTAGACCCGCGGTCGACGAAACATGGCGTCCAACTTGCGTCGCACGCCTGCAGGCTTAATGATTGACACCACAGCGAGCACGCGCAGTCGGCAGCAGTAATACGCGCGCGGACGTTCGTAATACTAATCTCGAGGTTGTCCACGACCTTGGCTGCTAATCGACGCATGTAGCCCGGGTCCGTCTCGGTTGTTTCCGTCTTCGCTTCGAGCGCGCGTCGACACGCGGCGTCGGCGCGTTCCAACTTCGCCGACAACGCGTCCTCCACGACCTTCTGCAGCGTGTCAGGGTCCGGGTCCGTCTGTGAGGCGAGCGTCACGTCGACGTTTTCGATAGCGATCCTTACTGGCGTCGAGCCCAGCGACGACCACGGAATGGCCACCGACAGCTTCCCGACCGTGCCAGTCTCGATCCGCACGGGCAGACTCAACTCATCGACAGCCTTCGTGTTCACGCGTAGATTTTGCAGTTCTATTTTACCGGACCACAGCCCCAACTTGAGCGACTCGGGCGCGAGGCCCTCGATGTAGTCGCCTAAAGCGTCCTGGAGCACGCCGTAGAGGAGTTTTTTTACCGACATTTTATCTGTGCGGGTCCGTCTGCCTCAGAGAGCACCAGCTGGGAGAGCTGTGCTTTAAAATGTAGCGCGAGGCGCGCAACGCTTTGCGCAGCGATGTGCTGTCGACAGACAGCTCTCGACGAGCAGTTTTATGCGCCGCGAACAGCCCCTGCGGCCAAGTTTTAGAAGAAAAAAGCCGAGTGCTGCAAAACCCGCACGTAAAAGCAGGAAAGCGTGCGTTTCCTGTTGGAGAGTTCTGCGCCTACTTCTCTGGAGCCACGAGGAGGGGCAAGAGTCCCCTCGTGAAATCAACCTAGAGTGTCTTTGCGGCGCAAACACCGTACAAAAGCGCTGCTGTAGCTCGGGGAGGACCGCTCAAATTTAGGCCGTACACTGCCGTTGTGGCCCGAACCATCATTGCTCCCGGTACCGACGTTGGTTTCTAAGCAGATCGACGCGCACGGCGAGATAACAGGCGTGGTGCCGACAGCAACGCTGCCACGCTACGCGCGCGCACGTGACAAAGCAGTGCTTTGACCGCCGCCAGACACGCCATCAACGCGAAACAACGACACCATGGCCTCGCAAGCCACCGCCGGCTTCCAGCTCAAGCGCCTCCGCGGCCTGCTGGAAAAGAAGGGCTCGGACGGCACGTGGCGCACGCAGTACTTCACGGCGCACAAGTCGAAACTCTACTACGTGGACCCCGGCGCCGATCCGGCGTCGGCGCCCCCTAGAGCGGCGATGGACCTGCTCGAGGGCCTCCAGAAGATCGAGCGGCGGGGCGAGAAGCTCGTGCTCTGGGTCGATGCGAAAAGGAGGCACCAACTCAGGGCCGTCGCGAACCCGCGCAAGCAGGACGGGCCCCAGCCGTCGCTGGACGACTGGGAGTTATCACTGAGAGAGAGGAGGTTGGTAGCAAAGGCGCGCCGCGACGAGAAGGCGCGCTCGCCGCGGCGGCGCTCGTCCGCAGAGACGCCGCCGACGCCGCAACGGAGGCAACCGCCGGCGCGCCAGTTCTCCGAGGCGCCGCCGAGCCGACGCCCCTCAGCCGAGCCGAGCCGGTCGCCGCCGCCAGCCGAGCGCAAGCCGACGCCCGCCGAGCAGGCGTCCTGGGACGCCTTCGTTGCACGCCAGGCGGCCGAGACGCCCCCTTATCAGTCGCCGCGGACGACGCCGCTCGCGGCGCGCCGCGAGGTCGCCGTCATGAGCGCGCCGCCTCCTCCTATGGAAGCGGCGCCGGCGCACCACCACCATCACTCGCAATCGCCGCGGCCGCGCGTCGGCGCCGGCGCGCCGCTCCAGGCTCTCGTAAGAGCGTCGTCGCCGCCGCGGTCGCGCGACGAGAGTGCTCTGGATGAGTTTCTCGCGAGCGACGTCGAGCTGCTGTCGACGCCGCAGCTCGAGCGGGGCTTGCGAGCCGCGGGCTGCCGGGCGATCCCGCCCGACGACCTGAGCTTGAGGCAGCGCGCGCGCGAGCTCCAGGCGTCTTTATTAGGACAGCCGCCGCCGCCGGCCGTGACGCCGCGCTACGCCGAGCCGCCGCCGCCGACGCCGCCTTTGTCAAGGTATTCCTCGCCGGCCATCTCGAACAGTTCGTTTCAGTACGGCACGCCGCGCGGCTCGAGCGCGCGCGTCGACGTGGCGCGGTCGGCGTATGACGTGGATGATGATGATGTGGATGATGACCGGGCCGCACGGGCCAAGATCATCGCCTTCTACCGGGAACACAACCCGAGCAAGGTCCAGGACGTCGACGCCTTGATCGCCAAGTACCGCGACGTCGGCGTCGGCGCGTCGGAGCTCCTCATCGCCGTCCAGAAGAAGTACGCCCGCGACCAGCCCCAGCGGCGCGCGAACCAGTTCTCCGTTTGATTGGGTTTTCCGGGGAACCTGTTATGTGTAAGATGCATATTATAGAATGAGAATTCTCTCAGGCTCAGGCTCTCGACCTAGCGGCATGTAAGACACTCTAGAGCAAGCATACGGAGAGCTACTACTACGCAGGCAGTACTCGCGAGTAATCTAGCTACAGGGCGATCCAGCCAGCTCAGATCACGCATTTGATCTACCGTTCGAGCGCTGTAGGGGTTCGCCAGCCAAACGTTGCACAAAAGGCATCCATCCTACAGCAGCACTCTTCATCAAGCAATCGCAGCGGTGCCGCTTGAGCACTGCAGAACCTCATTACGCCATCGCAGCGGTGCCAAACAGTTAACATGTACACCGCACTCCTCGCATTCACCACAGTAACGGCGCTGCAGCACCCATTACCCACGAGACGACAAACAAAACTGCGCGCCGGCTTCGGCGCGCCGAAGCCCAAGCCGCCCCCGAAGAAGGAGTACTCCAAGAAAGCTCTCGAGAAATCCCACGAGCGCTTCGATGAATTGAAAGCAAGGGAACGGGGCACCTTCGTCGTGGACGTCTACTGCGGCGTCCGCGACGCGTCGAAGTTGTGGTTCGTCGGGAAAATCGGCCACGACCTCGCGACGCCGCCGGAAAGCGCCCTTACAGCTCTGAGTCACCTCCTGGAGCCGCATGCCAAATTCCTGCAGCCCGTCCTCGAGAACCGCGACCTGGTCTGGGGTCTGGCGCGGGGCAACTCGGAGGTCGAGGTGGCCAAGGGCGAGGCGCCTTTGGAGCTCGTGGAACCGGCGCGAGCGAAGCCGAACCACAAGCCGGGCTTCGCGCCCGAGTGGTACGAGCCCGGCGAGGAGGGGTTCTACGTAAGACGTGACTAGGTCTGTGAATTACTACGTCTGATAAACGTGTGGTGCCCCGCGTGGAGCCGCTTCTGGTACTCGGCGGCCGTCAGGAACCCGCGCATGTGCGCGTCTTCGATCGTCATCTCCTCGTCGTCGTCGTCCTCCTCTTCGACAGCTTCCGGCGACGTCGGCATCGTCGGCCGGAAGCGTGAATGTTCAACAGGTTCCTCGGACTCCCAGGTCGTCGTGTACTCGCCATCCGATTTGGGCGTGCACTCCTCGTCGTCGCTGTCGAGGCCGTTGACCAGTTGGTTAAACTCCGCCTCTTCGGCTTCCAGAAGCTGCGGCCGTTCAATCCTCCTCTTTAACAAGACAGATCCTTCCGCCGGCGCCGCTTCCAGGCGGTCCAAGATAGATTTTGAGCGCGCGTACGGATTTTGGGACGGCCGCGGCTGGACCCTTCTAGCGTAGGGCGCCGGTTGTTGCGAGAATCTATTTGGCGTGTCCGGCGTGAGTGGAGAGTCGACGCGATCCAGAAAGAAGGGCAATTCCAGCACGTCGCGCGCGAAGGGCCGCTTGTCGGGGTCGGGGTCGCAGCATCTCAAAATAGCCTCCCTCAATTCTGACGACAAATGGGTATAATGATCGAGCGGCGGCGCACTCTTCGCCGCGACGACGTGCAACAACAACTGGGGCACGCCCTGGAAAGACAAGCACTTCCAGGGCGGCTCGCCCGTCGCCATCTGGATCAAGAGCCCACCAAGCGACCAGACGTCGGTCTTGCGCCCGTACGTCTCGCCGGTCATGACCTCCGGCGCCATGAAGTAGGGCGTGCCGCACAACGCCTTGATGTTGTTGTCCTGCGTTTCTCCCGCCATCATGACGCTCGTGCCGAAGTCGGCCAATTTCACGTCGCCCTTGTCCGTGATGAGGACGTTGCCGCCCTTGACGTCGCGGTGGATGATGTTGTTCCGATGTAAATAGTCCAGGGCCTCCAAGGTATGCGACGCATACCTTTTGACGATCACTTCCGACAGTCGCCCGTACTTTCGTAATAGAGCATCCACAGAACCCCCAGGCACCCACTCCTGGTAGATCCGCAAGACACCGAGTTCCTCGTCATGTTTCGCTCCCAGATACAAGACGATGTTTGGGTGGGACAACTGAGCCATGAGCTGGATCTCTTGGATTAATTTCGGGATGTTCTTGTCACCCAAAGCTACTGTAGTTTCCTTGATGGCGACCAAGGATCCGGTCTGCTCGCAGAGGCCCTGGTAGACGGTCCCAAAGGCGCCGCTGCCGATCTTCTCGCCCTTTTTGTACGAGAACTTCGGGTTCGAGTGCGTCGAGAGCGCGGAGGCCAAGGAGGTCGACGACTCGTTGCCCGGCGTGGCGCTCCTCAAACTCCGGTGGGACGGCGACTCCGTCGTGTTCGAGCGCAGGCGCTGGTAGGGGTTCGGCCGGGCCGGCTTCGTGTTGGTGTCGGCGGCGAAGTGGGCCATGCCTCCGCCGGAGGAAGCCACGCCGGGGCCGCAGTGGGCCGAGCGGAGGCGGGCGAGCAGCCGGAGCGACTACGGGGCAGCGGAAGTGGGCAGCAGAGGTGGGCCGAGCGACGCCGCCGGCGGGCAGCGCTGTTCCTCTCCGACTCGGTGCGTCCCGGGCACTCCTTCCTGCAAGCCGCGCGCCGGGGTGCCCGCAACGGACGTACTTTTGCCAGCCGAATTGGCAGGCCACTCTGCCCAAAAATGCCTGCGGCACCGGCGAGCCGGCCGCGAGATACCGCAGGTTGGTTTGGGGCGCGGCGGAGGCGTCGCGTAGGGGTGGCGGCGGCGACGGCTCCTTCGTCGCTTTTCGAGGGGCAGCCCACCGCGCGCGGTCGGCCTTTAACTAAGTTGGACGGCGTTCGGCGGCTTGCCCGACCCGCGGCGAGCCCTTGCCACGTCAACCACGTTGCTGGCATCGCTCGGTAATGTATATGTCATTAGCTAGTAAGAAAGAAGCTACTAGATTTGATTTGGCTCGGTTCACGGAGGGTTTAATCGCACTCTACCGCGTCGGTACCTCAACCAATTAACACAACGAATTGCGAGTGGTTTCTGTTGTGACTCGACACGAGCTGTGCACAAAAATCGCGGCTCTTGCGCATTCGCACAGCCCGATTTTAGCCTGCTCCAGCTGACCAGCTGCCTGCGGTCGCGGCTGGCGCACGGCGCGTCCGGCTGGCTCGGCGCCCGTGTTCCATCGCGGTGCCGCCGCATGGCTGCGCTGGGGCCGCGAAACGGTCCGAGCCGGCTCTTGACACACCCGCATCCGACTCGAGACCTCCGAGAACGCCGCCCCAAAACCACTCGCCACGACGTCGCCGCGCCGCACCCGCCTCACCCTCCCCCGTCAAACACAGGTCACGATGCAGAAGCTCATCGCCGCCCTCGCGCTCAGCGGCGCCGCGGGCCTCGTGGCGCCGTCGGCGCCGGCGCCGAAGGCCGCGCCCCGGCAGGCGCTCGCGGACCTCAAGGAGGGCGCGTCGAACCCCTTCCCCGACGGCTGGGACCCCGCCGGCCTCGCGGACCTCGGCACGCCGGCGACGCTCGCGTGGTTCCGCGCCGCCGAGATCAAGCACTCGCGCGTTGCCATGGCGGCCACGGTCGGCTGGATCATCAACGAGGCGGGCATCACCTTCGACGGCGACATCGCCTCGGGCGTGTCCTTTGCGTCGCTCGGCAAGGGCGTCCAGGCGTGGGAGAACGTGCCCGACGCGGGCAAGCTCCAGATCCTCCTCGCGGCCGGCGCGATCGAGACGGCCTCCGAGTTCCAGTCGCCGCACTACATGAAGGGCGGCAAGCTCGGCTCGATCCCGGGCCCCTTCGGCCTGCGCCTCTGGGACCCCGTCGGCCTCATGGGCGGCCTCTCCGAGGAGGTCAAGGCGAACAAGCGCCAGATGGAGCTCAACAACGGCCGGCTGGCCATGATCGGCGCGGCCTCGATGTTCGCGGCGTCGTACGTCGACGGCTCCGTGCCGGCGCTGCCCGACTCATGGTAGAAAGCTTGTGGTTTGGGGCGCGCGGCGGCGCCGAGGGTGGGGCTTGTGCGGGCGCGGTGGCGGCGGCGGGCGCCCTAGGATCTTTATAGAATTCCGTTCCTGGTAGCTCCTCCTTCTCAGCACCGCTGGCTGATTTCTATATCACGTGAAAAGGCTAGCTGTGAGACACTAGCAAGTAGCAGTGGCTTGATGAGCGCCGTCCTACGTACGCGCTCGCTGCAACCTCGTTAACACACGTGGGAAGGAGCCCTTTCCAGCTCCGGCGTCGCGCGATAGGACGAACCGCGCGTCACACCGCGGACCGCCTCTCCGGCTGCTCCACTGCTACCCAGTGCGTTAACATGGCGCGCTGGGCGGCAGCAGTCCTCGCACTAGTCGGCGCGACGGCCCTCAGCGTGCGGCCCGTGCGGCCCGTGACGCCGCGCCGCACCATCACCTGCGTCGCGCCCGGCAAGGTCGAGCTCAAGCAAAAGGTCTCGCTCAAGACGACGGCGAACCCCGGCGGCGGCGGCACGGACGACGGCGAGCGCGAGCGCGAATTCGAAAGAAAGAACGTCGAGGACCTCGAAGATCCGAAGATGTTCAACGTCATCTTGCTGGGCGACGAGCTGTGTGGAAATCAACCAGTGCGTCGGGTGCACCCGACAATTCTTCATTAAGTCATTTCTCGGCGATGACGCGGCCGTCCTGGCTCGGTCGAGCGGCGAGGAACCGGCATCGCCACGCCATCGAGCAGGCATCGCGTCGATGGCGTGGAGGTCGACGCGACGATTCAGCACGAACGCGCCGTAACATTTTGATTTCCACACAGGCGACGAGGACTACACGCAGGAGCACATCTGCAAGGCCCTATTGGACGTCGTCGAGGACGTCCAGATCAAGCAGGCCGAGGAGATCTTCCTCGAGGCCCAGAAGGGCGGCCAGGCGAACGTCTGCACGACGTCCCAGGAGCTCGCGGAGCACTACGTCCAGCAGCTCGCGCGCAAGGACCCGATGATCTTCTGCGAGATGAAGGAGACGTAGGTCCGTCCCCCGCCCCCCCTGTACTAGAGAATTGATTGGCATGCTCGCGCCGCCCGGACGGACCATGTTGTGGTGGCTAGGCGGCCGAGCTCTAAGCACAGCAAAACTTGAAATGGGATTTTACGCACCGGGCGTTGGGGGTAGAAAGCAAAAGCGGGGCGAAAGAAAAGCCTCAGTAGCCGACCTGGAACTGGCTCCCAGGTCCTGCCCCGGCGGGGACGACGATCTGTACGATCTGGCCGGTCGGCGTTCTGATTTGCAGTGGCATGCCCGGGCCGCAGCCGGGCGGAACCTGGATCATCACCGTCCGCTGCGGTTGCGTCTCCGCCGGCTGGGTTTGTGGCTGTTGGGGTGCTGCCGCCGCCGCCTGCGACGCCTGCTGCTCTTGCGCGCGACGCCGCTCCTGCTCCTGCTGCTCTTGCGCGCGACGCCGCTCCTGCTCCTGCTGCTCTTGCGCGCGACGCCGCTCCTGCTCGAGAGACTGCTCGGAGAGCGCCATAGCTTCTTGCAATTGCCGCGTCTCCTCGTCCACGGCCGCCGCCGCGGGCTGTTCCTCGACCGGCCGTCGTCGCGCAGGAGTATCGGGGCCGCCCCGCAGCGCGGCCTTGATGTCGGCGAAGCAGGGTCGAGCGTCGGGCTCGGGCGCCCAGCAGCGTTCCATGAGCGCTACCAGGTCCGCGGGCGCATCGCCATCAATCTTCGGGCGGTCCTTCTGAATGCACACCTGCATCATGATTTGCATCTGATTGAGGCCGCGCCATGGCATATCTCCGGTCAGTACCTCGAAGACGATCATGCCGTAGGCGTACACGTCGCCCTTTTCTGTGAAGATGTTGTGCTGGAGGAGCTCGGGCGCCATGTACGCAGGCGTGCCCTTGGCGTCGCCCCCGGCCGTCGCCTGCGTCGCCGCCGTGGCCAGCGACTCGGACTTGCTCAAACCGAAGTCCGTTACCTTGCAGCGCCGGTCGCCGTCGAGGAGGATGTTTAACGTCTTGAGGTCGCGATGCTCCACGCCCTTGGAGTAGAGGTATGCCATGCCCAGCGAGATGTCCGATAGCCAGCGCCTCCGCTGCGCTTCGTCAATACTTGCCGCGTCGTCGGCGTCGAGCGCCTCGCGCAGGTCACCGCCGCCGCAGTACTCGACGACCAAGCCCAGCCAACTCGAGTCCGTCGTCACCACCTGTGTGGAAATCAAAATTTTACGGCACGTTCGTGCTGAATCTTCGCGTCGTCCTCCACGCCATCGCGCGCCGCCTGCTCGATGGCGTGGCGATGCCGGTTCCTCATCGCTCGACGGGGCCAGCACGGCCGCGTCATGACTGAGAAATGACTTAGTGAAGAATTATCGGTGCACCCGACACACTGGTTGATTTCCACACAGGTCACCACCCCATACACGGAAACAATGCGCGGGCTCCGAAGCTTGACCATGATGGCCAGCTCCGTCGCAAAGTCCTTCATCATCTTGTTCCGCTTCGTCGCCGTGATGCCGACGAGACCTGCAGGCGCCGATGGAAATCAAAATTTTACGGCGCGTTCGTGCTGAACCATCGCGTCGTCCTCCACGCCATCGACGCGATGTCTGCTCGATGGCGTGGCGATGCCGGTTCCTCACCGCTCGACCGAGCCAGGACGGCCGCGTCATCGCCGAGAAATGACTTAGTGAAGAATTGTCGGGTGCACCCGACACACTGGTTGATTTCCACACAGGACGAGACTCATCTTCTTCAGCGCGACCACGTCGCCTTGGTACGAAGCCTTGTGAACGGCGCCCTGCGAGCCCTTCGCGATGGGCTTCTCTTCGACCGAGTCCAACTCGATCTCCAGCTCCTCGAGCGCCCTATCTTTATCCTGGCGCGCCAGCGCGCGGCCTCGCAGCTTCGAGTTCTTCGTCGCCACCAATTCCTTGATCTCGTCGAGCGACTCCTGCTGCTTCGTGTTCTGGTCCATGACCGTGCTCACGTCCTCGGCGATCCGGTCCAGCTTCAGGCCGAGCGCCGAGAGCTCCTCGTGCTCGACGGCGCTGCCCTTCGGGATGCCGCACAGGATCGCCGCCCGCTGGGCCGCCGCCTGATTGTTCGCATTGACCGTCTGCTGGCCGAGGAGTTGGATCAAGCCTTCGATCTTCTCGAATCGCTGCGCCTGCAGCGCGAGCTGCTGGAGGTCCAACGCCGAGCCGAGCTCCGTGCTGAGCTCGCAGAGCCGCTTGTCGAGGAGACCGAAGCGCCGCGCGTCGAGCGTGCCGGAGCAGAGCTTCGAGAACGCGCCCTTCTTCGAGAACTGCTGGAGAAACTTCGCCGCCTCGTCGAGCGCCTGGCCGATGGCCGTCACCGTCCGAGCGACGGCCTCGACCTGTCCCGTCGGCAGGCCCTGCGTCGCTTTGACGACGTCCTGGAGCTTCTGGGCGATCTCCGTTCCGCGCCGCTGCAGCAGCTCCGCGGCCTCCTTGTTGAAGCGCACCTGGCGCACCGCGAGGCCCAGTTCGGCTAAGGCGTGCGTCAACGGCATCAGACACATGTTGAGCGGCGGCGGCGCAGCCGCGGGAAGCGCCGATAGAATTCCAGAGAGCGGTCCGAGGACGTCGGTCTGCGACGCCGTGAGCGCGGCTCCTCCGGCGCCGGCCGCGGCGCCGACGGCCACCGCGGCCTTCGTGGACGACGATGGCTTCGTTGCGGGCGCGACCTTCGTGCCTCCCGTACCCCTTTTCTTCTTCTTCCAGTATAGGTACGCAGCGACGCCAGCAAGGGCCAGCACGACGAAAACAAGGGCAATGACGACGCCGCCGCCGCCGTCGCCGCCGCCGCCACCGCCGCCGCCGCCGCCGCCACCACCACCACCGCCGCCGCCGCCACCGGGCGTTGTTGTTGGAGCCGCGGTCGGCCGTGACGTCGTAAAGGTAGCTGCCGGCGGCGGGAGGTCCACGACTGCCGCGGCCGCGAAGGCGCCGGCGGCGCCGACGGCGGCCGCGGCGGTCTGGACCTCGGCCCCGAGGGCCGCCGCGGCGCCCGGCTGCAGGACGGCCACCGCCGCGTTGGCCGCCGCCAAGCTGGCTTCCGCGCTCGTGTCGTACAGCACGACGTATTCGACGACGACGGTGTCCGCGAGCCGCCGCCGCGCCGCGGAGTCGGAGGAGACGACGACGCGGCTCGCCGGAATTACGAGGAAGGCGGCGATCGCGAGCTGGAAGACGCGCGCGTGGCTTGCGACGGTGGAGGCGGCGACGCCCTGGAGGCCGATCGTCCCCGCCACGCCGTGCGAGACCTCGGGCGTGGGGTACGGCACGAACTGCGTCGGACTCGGCGTGGGCGCGAGGGTCGTCGAGACGTAGACGGGCCCAAACGTGTCCGACTCCCTGCTACCGTCGATGCACGCGACCGCGATCCAATGCTTGGCGAAGCCCGCGGCGCCCGGGGCGGGCAGGACGACCGGGGCGGCGCCGTTGTTATCCCCGAATGCCACGTCCTGGAGCCACGACCCGTCCTCGTCGTGGAGCCGTATCACGACCTTCGCGCAGTCAGGCCCGCGCGAGGTCCACGCCACGTCGCAATCGGCGCCGGACTGGCAGAAGTTGGTGGTCCCCCCCACACTATCGACGCGCAGGAACGCCGCCGTCGGACTGAGTGAAGGCGCCAGTGACGGCGCCGCCGTCGTCGGCGCGGGCGTCGGTCCAACCGTCGGCGAGGACGAAGGGGCCGGCGTCGGCGGGGGAGGAGGCGGCACCCGGGCAAAGACGATGCTCGCGTGGCCCGTGAAAGACTCGGCGCCGCATCCTTCTCCCGCGCCGGTGCTCGCCTCGTTGTTCCAGTAGCCGATTTCCACCTGCGTCCTCATACTGTAGAGGCTGATGCCATACCCGTTCACGTGCCACGGGAGGTCATCGTAAGTGACCATTCCACGAACTGATCCGCAACTTTGCCCGGCCCACCCCTGGCCCGGCAGCACGTCGTTGCCGTCCGCGTCGCGAAAGCCACCGCCGTAGAAGATCTCCGGGTTTGAGAAGAATGCCGGAGAGGAGCCGCCGTCGTCCTCTCCGAGGCCGTTCGGAAATCCGCAGGCGCCGCTCACCAACGCCACGATCTTTTGATTGTCGGTCAAGTCGTAGCCGCCGGCTCCCGGGCACCACTCGCGCCACCGCTCCTCAACGACGGGGTTGAGCGTCGGTTTCACGCACGACGCGACGCACAGCGGCGTCACGACGGCGCAGATCTCAACGTCGCCCATCAGATTCGTCGCTGCGAGCGCCGCCATCCCCACGAACTTCGACGTGAAGCGGCCGTTATAGACAGAGAAGCCGTCCTGGATCGACCCGACGTCGTTCGGCAGGTCGTCTGCGCCCGGATCGTCCTGGTAGTAGAACGGGTACTGGTACGCGGACTCGTCGTACCAGGCGGGGCACGTCGCGGGGAAGGCCTCGGGTGTGGGGAGAGGCATAGTCGGGCGCTGCGTCGGCTTGGGTGTGGGGTAGACGCAGTAGCCCGCGGAGGTGCCGCCGCAGCCCACCCGCCCACCGCCGGCGCACTCCGCGCACGCCCAGCACCCGTTGCAGGTGTTGCAGTCCGCGTTGCAGCCCGTGGTACACGTCGTCGTGCCCCATTCGGTCGTGCAGCCCGTGTCGCAGCCCGCGTTGCAGGCCGAGGCGCTGTACCTGCCGGATGCGCTGTAATAGCCGCCGGGGCACGCCGTGCCGGCGCCGTCCTGCGTGCACGTGACGAGGCGGCGGCGGCCGCGCTCCGTCAGCTCGCCGAGGCCGATGGTCAGGTGCACGGCCGCGGCGTCGACCGCGACGGCGCCGTGCACGACGCCGCGCGGCAGGAACAGCGCGTCGCCGGGCTCCAGCACGACCGTCTCGCAGGCGAGGTCGTCGAGGGCGGCGTCGGCGTACGTCGCGCACTTCGCTTCGCGCTTCGCGCGGCAGTGGCGCCACTCCTTGGCCCCGCTGAGCTGGAGCACGAGGACGTCCGTCGTGTCCGTGTGGTTGCGCAGCGCCGAGGCGCCCCTCCGGGACGCGTAGACGTGCGCCGTGTGTCCGTCGGCCAGGGGAAAGGGCGCTAACGCCGCTTCGTACATGGTGCCCCGCGCGTCGAAGTCGAGGTGTTCGAGCCGGAGCACCGCCGACTCGACGTCGGCCCACCGCCCCAGGAGCTCTTCCGCGTCGCGGGGCGGGGGCGCGGCCGCGGTCGCGGCGCGCGCCGTCAGCGCGCCGTCGTACCCGACGAACGGGCCGAACGCCGCCTCGGCCGACGCGTCGAGCGGCGCCGCCGCCGCGCGCCAGACCGTCGCCGTCGTTTGGTCGAGCATCGCCGCGACCGGCGCCGGCCACGCGTAAGCGCCCGGCGGCGCGGCCGCCGCCGCGGGCGGCGACACCGGGTGGCGGTAGAGCGCCACGCACCCGTTTCCGTCGACCTGCACGTTCGACAGCGCGTGCCCGACGCTCGCGGAGGCGGCGGCCTGTGTGGAAATCAAAATTTTACGGCGCGTTCGTGCAGAATCGTCTCGTCGCCCTCCACGCCATCGACGCGACGCCTGCTCGAAGTGCACCCGACGCACTGGTTGATTTCCACACAGGCGGCGGCCCATCGCGCCGCCGCCGTCGCGTTCGCGCCGGCGGCCGCGAGGACGGGCGCCAGCGTCTCCGCGGCCGGCGGCCGCGCGAAGTCCATGCCGACCCGGGCGCGGTCCGCGCGCGCCGCCGGCGCCGAGGCGTTCGCGTGGGCGAAGAAGCCTGTCGCGGCCACCTGTGTGGAAATCAACCAGTGCGTCGGGTGCACCCGACAATTCTTCACTAAGTCATGTCTCGGCGATGACGCGGCCGTGCTGGCTCCGTCGAGCGGCAAGGAACCGGCATCGCCACGCCATCGAGCAGGCGTCCCATCGATGGCGTGGAGGTCGACGCGGCGGTTCAGCACGAACGCGCCGTAGAATTTTGATTTCCACACAGGCGGCCACGTCCTCGACCGCGGCGCCGGTCGCGTCCCTCGCGGCCTCGAGCGCCCCCGCGAGCCGGGCGTCGGCGACGGCGCGCAGGCGGTCGCGGTCCGGCCGCGGCGCGCCGGCCGCACCGGCCTGGACGGCGTACTGGCGCAGCGCCGTCGCGTCGCTGCCGACGCGCCACTCGAGCGCGAGCGTGCGCGACCCCTGCGCTACAACCGGCGGCATCGCCTGCGTCGCGGGCAGCGGCGGCAGGGGCGCCCCGGGCCGGGCCTGGACGTAGAGCTTGGCCGCGGCCGCGTCCCGGTCGACGCCGAAGCCAAAGATCGGCGGCGACGCCGCCAGGATCGCCTCCAACCAGTCGTGGACGAGCGGCGGCGCCTCCAGGGCCGCGGCCGTGCGCTCGGCCGCGCGGCGCTGCGCGGCCCGCGGCACGCGACGGAGGGGCGGGCCCCCGTCGCGCGGCGGCTGCGGCTCGAGGGCGACGTGGTAGCGCGCCGTGTGGTCCCGCCCCGGGCAGAACTTGGCCGACACGCCGAGGGCGGCGGCCGGCGGCGCGCTGCCGTGCAGCGCGGCCAGCTCGCGGAAGGGTGCGCCCCAGATCGCCTCCGTGGCGTCGATGCCCGTCGCGCGGCGCAGCGCCGCCGGGCGGTCGGCGCCCCAGATCCCCTCCGTGGCGTCGATGCCCGTCGCGCGGCGCAGCGCCGCCGGGCGATCGCCCGCCGCCCGCCCGGCGAGGACGGCGAACAGGGGGAGCGACCGCATCACTGTGCCGATCCCAGGAGGCCTGCCTCGTGGCGCTGCCCCCGGCCTCGTGCGGGTGGCTGTGAAATGGGGGCTGGCGTGCCCCAACCCCGCAGCAATACAAGCTCGTAGGTCGACCCTGCGTTAATCTAGCAGCGCTGCACCTGGGCATGAGCCATCATCGCGCGCGCACCCCCCGAGATACTTGCCAGGTAATTGCGGCGCAGGGATCTCCGTGCGGCCTAGACTAGACGTCTCAGGACACCTCCCGGGTCTTCGGCTTTATAGTGCGGGTTTTCTCTCTCTGGTCCATCGGGATGGTCGCGCCCGCCCCAACACTCCAGAGCTCGCGGGTTTCCACGTCGACCGCCTAAGCCCCAACACTGGACTATGTCGTTAGGCCGAACCAAGCAGCAAGCAGCGACCTAGAAGAAGCCCCAGAGGTACCGGTCCAGCGCGAGGCCGTTCCACCGCCGCGACACGAGGCACGCCCCGTAGAGGTCCTCGGACGGCAGCGCGTCGAAGGCCCGCAGGACCGCCGGCCGGGCCAGGCCCAGCGCGCCCGGGCCCGCCTCGAGCGCGGCCTGGCGCTGGACGAAGGCCGCGTGCGCGTCGGCGGCGAAGGCCTTCTTCGCCGCGGCGACGGCGCCGGTGGCGCTCCGCAGCGCGGCCTGGGCCTCGGACGCCTGGCGCTGGGCCGGCGTCTTGGCCTTCTTCTTTTTGGGGAGGGGGTCGTGCGCCGCGGCCGCGGTCAGCGCTTCCGCGGCCGAGCGCTTGGCCCGCACGACGGCGCGCGCCGCGGCGAGTCTGGACGCCTGCTCGTTCGTCGGTAGCGGCGGCAGGGCCTGGTCCGGCGTGACGGTCACGCGCGCGGGCTTTTGCGCCGACGACGTCGAGACCCTTCTAGATTTCGAGCCGCGGCCGCGCGACGCCCGCGCCGCGGCCAGCTCCTCGCTCCCGGGGTAGTTCTGGCAGTTCTCGCAGCGGCACGACGCCTCGCAGAGCTCGCCCCGTTCGAAGCACTCGCAGTACTTCTTGAGGCATCTGGATTTTTTGCAGAAGCAGCCGCTCTCCTGCCGCTGCTTCGACTGGGGCTTGCGCTTCTGGGCCGAATGTCTGATGACCTCGGGCGCGGCCTCGACGTCCGTGTGGCGCACGCGGCCGCGCGGGTCCGACGCCGGGTACGGGCTCACGGGCAGCGGCTCGTCCGTCTTGTTGAGGCAGTCGAGGCAGTTGCAGTCCCGGCAGAAGACGCCGGCGGCGTAGCACTCGCAGTACAGTTTGAGGCACTTCGACTTCTTGCAGTTGCACGGCTTGAAGGACGTCGAGGCCAACGCCTTGCCCTCCCTTCCTCTTTTCCGCCGCGACTGCGGCTGCATGTTCGGCGAGGGCGTCGACTGGACGGGCGGCCCCAGTTGTTGAACGCCGCCGGGCGTCGGCGGCATGACTTGTTTGGCAGCGCCGCGCGAGGGGCGCCGGTAGCCGCGCGCGCGGAAGGACGACGGCACGGGCGGCGCGTCGCCCGACCGGACGGGCGACCGCGCGACGCGCGCCGGCGACGCCGCCACCTCCATGAGCGTCCGCGCCGCCGTGTGGTCTAATAACAATTCGTCGTCGACGCGCCGCGGTTGCACGGGCAGTAAATCGGTCATCGTCGCCTCCGACGACGGCGCCCGTCGCGACGAGTGGGGCGGGCTCCGCGCGTCGAGCGGAGACAGGCAGAAGTCCAATCTCAAATCGTCGCGCTGTCTCCCGGGCGTCCGGACGTGCTTCGGCGGCGTCCGCCGCTTGGGCTCGCCGCGCGTCGGCGTCGGCGTGCCTCGCGCCAAGAGCCCGGCCCAGTCGACGCCGCCCGGCGTCGCCGGGCCCGAGCCGCCGCAGAACGAGACGGCCGCGGCGAGGCCGGCGAACGGGCTGTCGCCCTCGGTTTTCGTGCGCGGGCCGCCGCGCTTGGGCGGCGGCGACGCGGCGGCCTCGGCGATGGCCTCGAGGGGCCGGCGCGGCGAGGCGAACTTGATGTAGCCGTCCTTGGCGAACTGGCTGGACGGGTCCGCGTCGTCGCCGGCTTGCGGCGGCGCCGCGGCGGGCTCCGGTTTGACGTCCGGCGCGCCGGCGGGGCGGCGGGCGGGGTCCATGAGCTGTATGCGCCGCGCGCCGCGCCTAGGGGCTGGGCTGGGCTCTCGCGCCAAGGCGCCAAAATCGACTAAAACGCCGCTGGCGTCCGCGTTTTTTGGCTGGTCGCTTGCAAATCGCTGGCGACGGGCCTCGGTCCGCTCGTGGGGCTGATCTGGGCTCTTGGGCGGGCGTGCGATGGCGTTTTTTGGGGCTGAGATGCCACACTTTCAATTTTCTAGTAGGTTGCGGGAGAATTCAGATACGAGAAGCGTGAATGGTCGCCTCGCATGTAAGGCACGGCTCGCTTCCCTCTCCGTTCGCCGCGCAGTGCGAGAGTCAACCCGCGCGCGTCGACGGTACGGTGCGCGCTGCTGTCTTGTCCCGTCCGCGTAGCACGCCGACGCCAACTACCAGTCGTCAGTCGAACCTTGCAAGTCGCACCCGCGCCACCGACGGCCAAAAAATCTAAACAAACCGCGTTATGCAAAGCTAGCGGCCTGTAACACACTAGGCATCCGGCTTCGGGCGTGCGCAAAGGATGCCTGCAGAGGCATTCGCGGTGGCTGGGCAGCCGTGCTTACAGGAAGAAGTTGTACAACCTAACAGGTTGTGGCACCGGGCGGCAGCCCTAATTCATGAGTCGATGGGTCCTATTGCTCCTAAGCACCCGGTGCCGCGCGCGCTACTGGAACGAGAGCCTGGTCGACGGCCTCGGCCGCTTCTGCGCCGAGACCTTCGACGAGGCGCGCTTCGTCGATCGCACGCGGCTGTCGCCCCTCGGACCCCGGACGGGCGTCTTCCTGACCGTCGACGCGGCCACGGACGCGCAGACGCAACGGCGCGTGGTCCTGAAGCGGGCCCCCGGTGGCATGGCGATTCATCTCGCGAACGACCTCCTCCCGAACCTGCTGAACGTGTCCGGCGCGCACGTGATGACCGCGACGGCGTGCTTCGACGGCGGTGCGACCCGCGTCGCGACCTACGAGCGCATGGACGGTTCGCTGGTCCAGCTCCTCCTGGCCACGAACGGCACCGACCCGCTCAGGTTCGTGCCGCCGCGCCGCGACCGGGCGTGCTTCGCTCTGACGGCGGTGCACCAGATGCTGCGGGGCCTGGCGGCGGCGCACGCCGTCGGCATCGTAAACCAGGACGTCCACGCCGGCAACCTGCTGTACAAGGGCGCGGGGCCGGCCATGCGGTGGAAGGTCTCGGACTTCGGGCGGGCCTGCCTGGCCGGCGCGCGGCCGGGAACGGGGGGGTGCCTGGCGACCGCGGGCGCGCTGGCGGCGGCGCCGGAGGCGGGGCGCGTGGCCCTCACGCCCGCGAGCGACGTCTGGGGCGCGGGGCTCGTCTTCCTGCTCCTGCGGTGCGCGCACGGGCCCGACACCGCGCGCCGCCATGGCGTCGAGGAGCGACCGGATCGTCTCGCAGCTCGTTTCCGCGAGCTCGCGCAGCGGCTCAGGCGGCGCCGCGTCGGCGCCACGCTCGCCGCGGCGGCGCTCCCGGCCGAGGCGGCGCGGTGCCGGCTCCGCGCCGAGCCGGCGCGCGAGGGCGAGTTGCTGGAGGCGATGCTGGACCCGCGCTGGGAAAAACGGCCGACCGCGTCGTGGCTCGCGGGCGAATTCGCGGACCTGGTGCGGCGGCGGTGTGCTAGGAGTCGCCTCTAGGAGCCGTCTCCCCCGATTCCGCCGTCGCGTATATGTGAGACTGTACGAGGTAGCATCTAGGCAACGGGTCCGAGCCCGTCAGGCTCGGGCTCAGGCTCTTGGCGGCGCGGGGTCCCCCCGCTTGCAGGGGGTTTATTGCTCTCCGCGGTCTTGGCTCTTCGCGATGGACGTACTACCGCGCCCGATCGCTTCGCAGCAGCAAAATGCTAGCGTCCTGTAAGACACTAGCATATAATTTGCCTCCGAACGCACAAAGGAGCACAGAGGTGGCTGGCACTGGCTGCGTAAGGGTCGAGTAGGCCATCAACAAGGTGGCTGCGTAACAGGAAGCGACAAACAGACCAACAGCCGCAGCGCGCCCCCACCATAATGGCCGCCCGCCGCTGGCTCCTCCTCGCGGCCGGCGCAAGCGCGAGCATCCACGACCTGGTCGTGGACAAGGACCGGCGCGCGCTGTACCGCATCGAGTCCTTCTGCTTCGTCGAGGGCGGCGTGCTCGAGCTGGACGTGAGCGACTTCCGCGTCGACGGCCGCGGCGACCCGCGCGCGGGCTTCGCGATGCGGCGCGCGGCGTCGGAGTCCGCCGCGCAGCAGGAGCTCGAGGAGTCCCTGGAGGCCGAGGCCTGCATCCTGGACTGGACCGAGGGCGCGAGGGGCGACGGCGCCGTCTTCGAGATGGACCTGAGCGACCGGAGCAAGTGGGCGGACACGCAGACGCTGAAACACGTCGTGAAGGCGGGCGAGGAGGGTTTATATTCTCTCGTCTACGCGCGCTGCGCGCCCGACGAATCTAAAGATGGCGCGTCGTCCTTCCACCTCGAGGCCAAGTTCTACAACCCGGGGCCCTCTTATTTATCAGCGTGCGAGGCCGCCCTACCAAAAGTTTTTGCGGCCTTCGCGGGCCTCTTCGGGCTCTGCGCCTGCGTCTGGTGGTTCCTTTTGTGCAGGGGAGGCAAGGAGCGCGTGCACCGCGTGCATCCCCTCATGGGCGTATTACTCATCCTCAAGACGCTCACGCTCGCGGCGCGGGCCGCGCGCTACGCCGCTATTGATAGAACGGGCTCGGGCGGCGGCTGGGCCGACGCCTACTACGTCTTCGCGTCGCTCAAGGGCGTCATGCTGTTCGTGGTGCGCGCGCGGCGCGAGAGTCGCATCGTGGCGGCGCGTCCACGCCATCGACGCGACGCCCGCTCGGCGGGTGACGCACCGGTCGCCGCGCGCGCAGGTCATTTTGCTCGTGGGCACGGGCTGGTCGATCGTCAAGCCCTACCTGAGCGGCCGGGAGCGGCGCATCGTCGTCGTCGTCCTCGTCCTCCAGGTCGTCGACAACCTCGCGCTCGTCGTCTTCGAGGAGGCGGCGCCGGGGTCGCGCGCGTGGCTCACGTGGCGCGACGTGCTGCACCTCGTGGACATCGCCTGCTGCGTGGCCATCCTCATGCCCATCGTGTGGTCGATCCGGCACCTGCGCGAGGCGGCGGCGGCGGACGGCAAGGCCGCGGACACGGTCGGCAAGCTGACGCTCTTCCGCCAGTTCTACGTCATGGTCGTGGCCTACGTCTACTTCACGCGCATCGTCGTCTTCCTGCTGGCGGCGACGCTGCCCTTCGAGTTTTTGTGGCTGCGCTACGTCTTCGCCGAGGGCGCTACTTTATTATTCTACGCGGCGACGGGCTACAAGTTCCGGCCGCGCGAGGACAACCCGTACCTCGCCGTGCGCGCCGAGGAGCTCGAGGAGTTCGGCCTCGGCGGGGGCGACGCGGAGGAGCCGGGGAAGGAGGCGGCGCCGGCCTGACGCGCGCGTAAGAGGCTGGTGCGTAAAGACCCCACCCCTCTTTTACGTCGTCAAAGGGGTACCACCCCTCTCTCCTACGTCGTTCGGGTTACTACCCCTTTTTCCTCTCACTGGCAAAAAAGGCCCCGGGCCTTTGAGAAAACGGGTTTATCGAAAAGTGTGCGGGGTCTTTACCCGCCAGCGTAAGAGGTCGGCATCCAATACTAGCAGTATTTATGAAACACGAAAGAAAGGGGAAATGGGGTGCGCCGTCGGCCTCAGTCGGCCCGAGCGAGCGCGCAAGCAAAGGATTCTAAACGGGGGGGGGGGGATTGTACCTCATCAGACTTGGTCCTCGAGGTCCGGGGCTTGCCTCCGCGGCGCGCCCGAGGGCGGAAAGTGCGTCGCGGCCGCGTCTGTAGGCGTGACCATGGGCAGCACGCGCGGCGAGGCTTTCATCATACAGCGTTCCTCGCGGCGCGCGGTCGCCCAGCGGTCTGTCGTCAGCTCACCGTCCTCGACAGGCGCGACGGCGACGGCCACGGCAGAAATCTTGTTTCCTCGCCGCGTGCTCACGAGGTAGCCGCCGATGCCTGACAGGAGCATCAAAATAACAACTACCAACACCACAATGATGATGATAAGAGTGCCACCGCCCGAGTCGGAGCCCCCGCCGCCAGAGGCGGGGGCGGGGGCGGGGGCGGCGGCGGCACCGCCGTCGTCGGCAGCGCCGTCGTCGTCGCCGGCAGCGCCGCCAGGTGCCCCGCTCGAAGGTGTGGCCGTCGGCCGCGGGGACGGTTTTGGCGTCGGCCGCAGGGACGGCGCCGACGTGGGCCTCGGGCTCGGCGACGTAGTCGGCGCCGGCGTGGTGACGACGAAGACGACCGTGGCCGCCGCAATCGCCGCGTACGTCGCCGTCTCGTCCACGGTCACGGCGGCGAACGCGGAATCCGCGGCCTGCAGCGTGGTCAAGAAACTCCCGTCGTTAATTGCCAACGTCAGGGCGTCCATGGACTGTTCCAGCAATTCCGCCGAGACTTGTTCGCCGTTATCCGTGCCGTCGATGCGGGCGATGCCCGTGTACGAGATCGCGACGCCCGCGCCGTCGTCGAGGCGACGCCGCCCGGCGGCCTCAATGTCTATGATCTCGTCGAAGAGATCGTTGGCGCTGTCCATGATCGACTGCGCGAACGCCGCCTGCCTGCCGGTCTTGTCGGCGTTAAACAGGACGGGGTTGACGCCCTCGAGCGTCACCGACGAAGCGACCTGGACCAGCGTCTGAGCTTGCGTCGGCGCCGGCGTGGGGGCCGGCGTCGGCTGGTGCGTCGGCGACGGCGACGGCGGCTCGGTCGTCGGCATCGGCGTGGGAATGGGAGACGGCGCTCGCGTCGGTCGCGGCGTGGGCGTTGGTGTGGGCCGCTGCGTCGGAGCAAAGACCGGCGCCGCCGTGGGGTGCCCGGGCAGGGGCGTCGGCGCCGGGCTAGATCGCGGCGTCGGTCGCGGCGAGGGGCCCGGCGACGACGTCGTGGGGCTCGACGTCGGTGACGGTGTGGTCGGCGATGGCGTGGGATATCGGACGCTCACGACGACGTCCGCGTCCGGGGCGGTCGTCGAGGCGGCGAAGTCGGTCAGATGCGTACACGCGCACGTCACGCCGGACGCCGTGTTCGCGACGACAGAACAGCCGTCGGAGGACCAGCTTCTCGTCGCATTATCCCAGAACGAGCACGAAGCCGCCTTGGTGGGACAATTCACGGTGACGTCGCGCGGGTCTTCAGACCCGCCGCAGTCGAAGGTCGTGGGCACGTCACAGTTGAAGGTCAGGACCTGAGACTGATCCGAACACACGCCCGTGTCCGTGCCCGGGTCGTAGCCATCCTCGAGCGCCGGGTCGTAGTCGAACGGGATGTCGAACACGATGGGTTCGGCGAGGTTGTCAACCTTGACCGTGGTGCCTTCGCCGCCGAGCTCGATCTGCAGCAGGTCCGAGATGGTCCCGTCTACTTCCGATCCCAGCTGTCCGGCGTGAACACGAGCCGCTTCGTGTAGAACACATTCGTGTCGGCGCAGGCGAGCGACACGAAGACGTTGGCCGTCGGCGGCGCGAAGAGCGTGATCCAGTAGCCGTCGCTGAACGTCGGACCGTTGACGCCGGCCCCGACCGTCAATTGCTTGCCCGAGACCGTCGCGAACGCGACGTCGTCCTCTATCACCTGGCACGTCATCGTAGCCGAGCGAACGCTGTTATAATTAGCATCGTCCGAGCGCGCCACGAACCATACGGAGTAGTTGCGGTCGCCGGAGAGCACGGCGTCGTCGGCGACGCGGAACTCGTACGTCACGGCCGAGGCCCAGTCGGCAGGCTCGACCGTGCGGTTCCCTCCGTCGGCGCCGTCGACGGAGATGCTCGCAAACGCGTCGACGTCGCCCTTGACCTCAAGGTGCACGGCGGAAAACGGCCGGCTCGTCAGCGCTGCCGTGAAGACGAAGGCCGCGGCGTTCTCCTTTGCTTTCGCCGTGAGGGCCGCCGCGTCGGAGGTGACGGGGTCCGTCGTCGCCAGGAATTTGTTCACCGCGATCAGCGACTCGTCGACGTCCAGCACCGTCACGGCGAACGACCCGACAAAGTTTCGCTCGCGGCCGTAGATCGGATCGTCCGAGTCGAGGGAGACCGTGATGGTCTGCACGACGCTCTGGCCGTTATTGACGCGGTCCCGGAGCGCGCCGGCGGCGAGGGTAAGAATGGTGTCGCCAGCGGGGATACTTTCTGTGACGAAGGCTGTTCCGCGGTCGGAGACGAGCGCGTAGCCCGGGTTATCTGGGTCCTCGGCGTAGAAGCGGAGGGCGCCGCCGCCCTTCCTCCGCCTGCCGCGAAAACCTCCGCCGCCCTGCTCCCACGCGCTCAGCGACACGTGAACGGGCTCGGTCGCCGGGACCGTGAGGTTGACGACCAGGTGCTCTACCTTGAGAGCCGTCCCCGTAAAGGCCGCCTCGGCCAGCTCCGCGGGCGCCGTCGCCGAGAAGTCCGCGAGGCGGTAATTTATGGTCGTCGGCGCGAGCGACGGCACCGGCGACGGCACCGCAGTTGTCGGCGCGGGGCTCGGCGGAGACGTCGGCGAGGACGTTGGTGCCACCGTCGGCACGCGGCTCGGCGCGGGGCTCGGCGGTAACGTCGGCACGGACGTTGGCGCCGTCGTCGGCAGGCGGCTCGGCGCGGGGCTCGGCGGTAACGTCGGCACGGACGTTGGCGCCGTCGTCGGCAGGCGGCTCGGCGCGGGGCTCGGCGATGGCGTCGGCACGGACGTTGGCGCCGCCGTCGGCAGGGCCGTCGGACCGCAATAGATCGTGACGGTCTGGTCCTCGCCCGCCCCGTCCGCGCCGCACCGCAAGCTAGGTCCAGGCCCTCGATCACGACGGTGCCGCTAGTGCTGATGCAGAAGAGGCGTCGACCGTTCTGCCCGTCAAGGATCGCGCCCCTTGGGTTCAGCGCACGAACTGTGATGTCTTTGCTGATGGATAGAAAATTTGGGCTCTGTCCGCTGGTATACGTCCCGTCCGCGAGTACGATCTCGCTGCCATCGGGCGCCGAATCAAGCACAGTCTGCAGATTGTCACCTGGCGCCGCAAAATATTCAATCGTGGGCGACGGCGACGGCTCGCTTGGCGTCGGAAACGCGCTTGGCGTCGCCGTCGGCTCGGGCGTCGGCGGCGTCGTCGGCGTCGACGTCGGAACGCTCGTTGGGGTTTCGGTTTTGGGCTCGAGCGACGGCTGCGCGGTGGGCACTTTCGTCGGCGCTGACGTCGGCGACGTCGGCACGTGCGTCGGCGTCGACGTCGGCCGATTTGTCGCCGTCGTCGGCTCGCGAGACGGCATCGACGTCGGCGTCGACGTCGGGACTTTCGTCGGCGCTGACGTCGGCGACGTCGGCACGTGCGTCGGCGTCGACGTCGGCCGATTTGTCGCCGTCGTCGGCTCGCGAGACGGCATCGACGTCGGCACCGGCGTCGGGACTTTCGTCGGCGCCACCGTCGGCTGGAACGTGGGCGTTGGCGCCGACGTCGGCACGGACGTCGGCATGGCCGTCGGCATAGGCGTGTCCTCGACCCGGCACCAGCACAGAGTGTGGGACGGATACGTCAAACCCGAATCACGAATGCCCTGATCGCACGAGAGCTCGTACTCCTCGTGGACGTCCGACCCGCAGTGATCGTTGCTCATGTACGCCGCGCGCTCGCACCACCCGCCGACTCGCCCGCACAAGTCGTCGCAGCTCCAAAGATCGTAATCCCACGTCTCTCGCGGGACGTTCACGATCGGGCAGCCGTGCGCCTCTCCGTGCGCCGAGCTGCAGGCCACGCCGTAATGCACGTGAATGCTGTCGCACGCGCCGTCCACGGGTTCGGGAGAGCCGCCACAGCGGAACCGGTAGCCGCAATCGTCGGAGTCGGACGTGCACGACCCAGTACCGTCTGCGGTAGCTCCTGAGACTTGACACAGAATGGTGTGATCGTCTGCTCTTGTGCCACCGTCGATATTACTGTTGAATTGGAAGTGCACGGTGGTGCCGGTCACATCGGACTGGGCGTGGCAACCGCGTGGCCCTCCCCACGCAACATTCTCGAGCGAGCTTGCTGCCATGGAGACGCCCTGTTGCGCAAACCATTCGACTGCCGCTAGGCACCCTTCATATGTATCGATGATATCAGAATCCGCAGGGCAATCCGCGCCACCAGAGTCGCCCCAGACGTACAAAGCTTGAGGGAGGACGTGATTGCAACAATAAGCCTCACCCTGGCAGCAGTGGTCCGCGGAGTCCGCGTCCACGACATTTCCGCTAGAGTCGAGCGCGTCGCATTCCGAGCCGCGGCTCTTGTCCTCGTAGAGGGACACGCTGCCAGCAGACGTCGAGCCTTTGCGCACGCTGCACTCGAAGTCCGGCAGCGCGCCATCGTGGCCCGTCGGCCCGACGCCGCAGTGCTCGTCGTCGTTGCCCGTCCGCCACGCGCCGTCGCACGCACAGTCGCTGTTCCAGTCGCAGCAGTCGTGATGGCCGCAGTCGTGGTAGCCCACGGGGCACCATCCCGCGGGCTTGGCGTCGCCGTCGTACGCGAGGGAGCAGTCCGCGTTCGCGCCCCACTCGCAATGGTCGTCGCAGCCGCAGTCCGCGTCGCGGTCGCAGCAATCGCGGCACTCGTAATAGCCTTCGGGGCACTTGGGCGTGCGCCAGTCGTGCTCGTAGGCGTCACCGCCGTGCCCGTCGCACGAGCAGTCCGCGTCCTGGTCGCAGCAGCTGGCGCAGCTGTAGTAGCCGGCGGCGCATACCGCATTGATCGTGGGCGCCGGCGACAAGGACGGCTTCAGCGTCGCAGTCGGCGCGGGCGACGGCGCGGCCCTGGCGTAGATCCGCGTGACGGTCGCTTTGGTGTCGCAGGTCCCACCGCCATCGCCGTTGTAGTGACATTTCGAGCCCGACGAAAACTCGGCAGCGCCGATGCCCAGGAAGCTGTCTGACGAATGACATTCATCCTCGTTGTTGAACCAGATGCCCAACCGCAGGCGGCAGTGCGACATGCCCACGTGGCAGCCATCTGATTCGGTGTTGAAGCCTTGCCGGTTGCAGTTGTTTGCATAGCCCGCGTCCGGAACAAGGGAGCGCCACGCGTCGACGCTGGCGTCCGTGGCGGTATAGTCGCCGGAGAAAAGCTCCTGCAGGCTTTTCTCCTGATCCAGCTCGATAGTGAGCGAGCGTTCCTCGGAGCCGTATTCCATCACGACGGTGAATTCGCTCGTCGGCTCGAAGAAGGCGCGCGCCTTGAGCTCGCCGGCGCGGTTGTAGAGCTGGTCGTTCGTCCAGAGAGGCGAGTCGTAGTAAAACGTGTCTTTGGATCCGTCGATCACGAGCGCGAGACCGTCGATCGTGGGCGCAGCCGTCACCGTCGGCGCGGCCGTCGTCGGCGCGGGCGACGGAGCGGCCTTGGCCACGTTCGTGGAGCACAGGTACGACGATTGGCAGGTGTGGCAGCGGTCAGTAGCAGGGTAGAGTCCCTCCGAATCCAAGGGGTAATCGAGCCCGAGCCAGCAGCCAGCTTCGTACTCGTCCCAGTGATCCAAGCCGCCCGTCGACCGCAGGAACCAGCCGACGGGCTGCCGCGGACGACCGTCGTCTCGGAGCGCATCATGAGCTCCGCCGGTGGCGCCGGCCACACGTAGGGTGCCACGCCGCGCGGCGCAGCTGGTTGCGCGTGTAGCGCGGGCGCGGCGCCGTCGAAGAAGTCGAAGCGCGTCGGGTGGCGGTAGACCGCGACGGCGCCGCGCCCGACCTCCACGTTTGTGATCGAGTGTCCTATGTCCGCCGAATCTCGCACCCAGCGCGCCGCCAAGCTCGCATCGACGTCAAAGGCCTTGAAGACCGGCGTCAGCGCTTCGATGTCTGGCTGCCGAACGAACGAGAGACCGGCCTTGGCGCGTTCGGCGCGCGCGGGCGGCGCCGGGCCGTCTGCCTGGAAGAAGCCGGTCGCGGCCACGTCGTAGACCAATGCCGCGTGCGCGTCGGCCGCCGCCTCGAGCGCGTCAGCCAGCTGGCCGCCGCCGACTGCGAGGAAGCTGTCGCGCGCCGCCCGCGGCGGGCCGTCCGGTGTGGCCCCGACGGCGTACCGACGCAGCGCCGTCGTCGGTTCGCCGACGTGCCATTCGAGCGACAGCACTTGCCGCGGCTCCCGCGTGCCGTTGCTAAATACTGGCGGCATCGCCGCCTGTGCGGCCGCCGGTAGCTGGGGCAGGGCCGCGCCGTCGCGGTTCTGGACGTAGAGCTTCGCGGCGCCGGCGTCCGCGTCAACGCCGAAGCCGTAGACGGGCGGCGGCGCCTCCGCGGCGAGCACGGCGAGCCAGGCGTCGACGAGCGGCGGCGCCTTGAGCGCGGCGGCCGTGCGCGCGGCCGCGCGGCGCTGGGCGTCGCGCGGCAGGTGCCCGCCGGAGCCCGGGAGCTCCAGCGCGACGTAGTACCGCGCGGTGGCGGCTTTCCCGTTCGAGAATTTGGCCGACACGCCAAAAGTCTCGAGCGGCGGGTCGGCGCCGTCGTACAGCGCGGCCATCTCGCGGAAGGGCGCGCCCCAGACCGGAGCCGCGGGGTCGATGCCCGTCGCCTCGAGCAGCGCCGCGGCGGCTGCGCCCGCCCCGGGGTCGACCGGCCCGCGGTCTCGTCTGCCGCCGGCCCTTGGTTGGGACCAGAGGATGACGGCCAGAGCCGCCGCCAGGGCCGCCGCCGGCCAGGCGCGCATCTCGAATGGCTGCCGCTGGACCTCACTACGCCTCTCACTCCAGGCTATCTCGAATTGTTGTTGGCTGCCCCTGGACCTCAAAACGCCTCGGGGCTGCTAAAACGCCTCTACTCCCGGCTCAGTATTGCGCAGCAGCATGATAAGTGAAGCTTTAGCTACTAGCCAGATCTACTAGCCGAAGCCTTGGCCGCGAGATACAAGCTCGTAGCTTCGTGCGCCTGCGGAGCACTAGGGACAGGCTGAGAGTTACAATGCCAAGACATGTTAGAGTGCGGGTTCCGTGTAGATCATGGCTTGCGCACTGCGCAGTGCTTTTTCTCTGCGTCAAAGGTTTAGATAATTCAGGGGGCGCCCCGATCCGGCCCTTTGACACTCGCGGCTTGCGAGCCCTGACTGCGGTGATCGATCGGGCAAAGCTACCGTCTACTTTTGGCTACTGTGGCTACTGCCATATGGCCATGGCTGCCCCTGGTCGATGAAGCCACGGCCGTCGGCAGCCGGGCCATGCCTCATCATGCACACGCTGCCGGCGCTGATGGCGGCTCTCGGCGCCGGCGGCGACGGCATGTCGGTGACGAGCTTCGGCGCGCGGCGGCCATCGCGCGTGGCGCGCGCGTCGAACTGGACGGACGCCGCCCGGCTCCTCGCGCAGCACCCGCGCGCGACGCTCTTTGTCACCGGCCATTCGATGCGCTGGACGGACGCGGACGTGGTCGTGGCGCTGGCGCCGATCGCGAGCGCGGCGGGCGTGCTGCACGCGGACGACCGGCAGGTCACCGTCGACGCGCGGATCACGACCGCCGCGCTCCTCGACGTCGCGCTCGCGCGGGGGCGCTACATCGGAGGGTTCCCGGACGCGAGCGACCTCTCGGTCGGCGGCGTCGTGCGCATCGGGGGCGTCGGGCCCAGCAGCGCCTCGCGCGGCCTGTTCGCGGACAACGCCCGCGCGTTCTACGGATTCCGACGAGGATCGACCAAAATAGAGGCCCTGGACCAGGCGGAGCTCGGCGAGAGCGTCCTCACGCGCGTCGTTTTTGATTGGTACCGCGTCGGCGGGATGAAATTCACGCGCCGCTTCCACGACGGAAGATACGGCGCTCGCCGCGTCGCGGACCTCGCGCCGGACGTCCTCTTCTTCGAGCAGGACTCGGACGCCTTCGGCAGAGGCACCATCAAGACGGCCGTCGCCGACGCGTCCGCTTCCGTTCCCGCTACGCTCCGTCGCATCCGTCTGCTGCACAACGAGGCGCTCGAATATACGAACGAGCACGTCGCGGCGGGGCGCGTGCCGCGGTGGATTTGCCGCTGGTTCGCGTCATCCGCTGCCGCCGACGGCTTCATTCGAGCGGCGCGGAGCTGCGTGGCGAATGACACGGCGTTCCATGTGCGACGAGATCGCAGTCGGCGCCTCGGGGTCTGCATCTTCTCGTGGGGACGTACGCACGCCGAGGCGGAGCCGCGCGGGCCTTTGCTGGAGGCGGTGCGCCACTGCTACCCGCGGCTGCTCGTCGAGAGCGCTGAGTACCCCATTTAAGACATCCTAGGAAACTCTAGACACTTTAGACAGTCGCGGACGCGAGACTCCACACGCAACCACCGTAACATGGAGTGAACTCTTGATTACAACTAGTGCTAGTATAAACACGGGGATTCACCTATGGCGTCCGTCGCCAATACCGCTACCTTGGCCACACCGGCTGTACACACATCGCAGCCCCGTATTTTCTACAACAGCCGCAGGTGTGCCCCCCTGTACCGTCAACGGTACGGGGCAGCTATCAATTGGGGAGGCGCTACAGTAGCCGAATTAGTCAGTTCCGCCCCCTTCCAGACGTCACGGTCACGACGACGACGCCTATCTAGAAACGCCCGCCCGGGTCGTCCTAAACGAAGCAAGCTTAACAGGTGGGCGCGTCAGACGCCGAGCACGAGGAGCGCCACGACCGCCACGCACGCCACGGACCCCGCGACGACGAGGGAGCACGCGCCGCCGTCGGCGCGCCGCTCCGGCGCCGGCGCCGGCGCCGCGGCGGCCGCCGCGGCCGCCGCGCCGGCCGGGGGCGCCGCCGCGGCCGCCGCCTCGCGGCGCGCGTCGTGCTCCGCGACGAGCTCCGGGAAGAGGCGGCGGAACTGGTCGTCGCGGACGTTGAACGCGAGGCTCCGCGCCGCGAGCTCGCGGCGCTGCGCGGCCGTCGCGTCGACGGAGCCGAGCGTCGGCGCGTCCTCGAGCATGAAGCTGTAGAGGCCCGTCAGGATCGTGGCTACCGACCACATGGGGTTCCAGCTCTCCGGGTGGAAGTCGCTCATCGAGAGGCAGAGCCGCCGGTTCGTCTTGAAGCGGCCCGACGGCGTGAGCATGAGCACGGCCGGCGGCCGCAGCGGGTAGTCCGCCGGGAAGCGCAGCCGGCCGTGGTAGTGGCCGCCGGCGTAGGGCGTGTCCGCCGCGGCGGCGATGACGTAGTGCCACTCCAGAATATTGTCCTCGAGGGGGCGGGCGACGATGTGCGGCACGGGCTCGCGCGCGAGGGCCGCGAGCTCGCGCTGGAGGCGCCGCGCGGCTATGGGCGTGGCCATCGTTTGCGCGTGCGGTGGCGGCGGCGGCGCTGGGTGCTGGGTGCGCGCGTGCGGTGGCGGCTGCGCGGCGACGAGCGCTGGGTGCGCGCGTGCGGTGTCGGCGCCGCGGAGACGAGCGCTGGCTCACTGGTGGCTGGAAGCTTGAGGCCGGGCAGCGGGCGGGGCGAGCGTCTGCGCCTTCCCGGGGCGCTGGGGCGCTTGCGGAGCCGGGGGGCGTGTCTTCAAAGGAAATCTAGGTGGCAGGGCGCCAGCTGGGCACTACTATATTGTGTGCGGCGCAACTCTGCTAGCGGCACTAACATACTAGCAAACACACAACAAAAAGGCTTGCGCGGCAGTTTCGAGACGCCGGAGTACTAACTTAGGTGTAGCCAACTTAAGTGTAGCTGGAAGGAATAGCGGCTGTTGCTTCTGGCGTCGCCGAGCATCTGGTGCCCCGGCTGCGCGAAAAAAGAGAGCAGCAGCCAGTTGGAGGCTCAAAATCGACGCGCGTCCCGGATAGCAACATGATGTCGAATGTCGACGAGAAGTACCTCTTCGCCGTCTCCGACGACGAGGACGACGCCGCGCCGGGCGCCGTGTCGTCGCTCTCGTCCGAGGACGAGGCGCGGAGCCCCGTCGACTGGCGGGCCGTCGTCCACCGCACGGCGCGCGAGCAGCTCGGCGCGGGCGCGGGCGGCGGCCCGTCCGACGCCGCCGCCCGGCTCCGGCGCGCGGCGCCGGCCGTCGTCGCGGTCGCGCGCGGCGCGGCGCGCTGGTCGGCGCAGCTCGGCGTCGAGTGCCGCGCGGGCGGCGGCGGGCGCGAGCAGAAGACCTGGGCGCGGACCTTCCCCATCTTCGGCGGCTGCGGCGTCGGGAGCGAGCCCCCGGGCGTCGCGGCCGTCGCCGACGCGCTCGCCGAGGCGCTCGCGCCCGGCGCGGCGCCGCGCGCGCGCGCCGCGACGCTCGTCCTCTGCGTCGGCGACGCGGGCACCTGCGAGGCCCTCCAGCGCGAGGCCGTCGCCGCGGCGGCGTGCGCGGCGGCGGCGCGCGTCGGGGGCCGGGGCGCCGGCGCCGCCGCGGCGCCGCCGCTCCTCCTGCGGCTGCGCCGCGTCGACGCCGCCGGCGCGGCCTGCGACCTGCTCCGGAGCGAGCAGCGGCCCGTCGGCGGCGGCGGCGACGCGGCCGCGACGACGCGGCTCGTGCACCGCCTCTTCGACGCCGCGCACCTCGCGGCGGCGGCGCAGCCGGGCCCCGGCCACGTCGTCGCCACGCTCGACGCGGCGCCGGGCCTCGCCGCGGCGGGCCGCGCGGCGCACGTCGTCCGCGTCGCCCAGGCCGGCGACGGGCCGGCCGGCGGCGCGGCGCAGCTCGACGCCTGCGTCGCCCTCGTCCGCGGCGCCTGCGGCGTGGACCCGCCGCCGCCCGGCGCGGCGTTCCTCGCCGCGGAGGCCCGGCCCGTCGTCGCCGTCTGCGTCGGCGGCCGCGCGCCGGAGCCGCTCGCGTTCGCGCTGCCCGCGCTCCACTGGGCCGCGGCGGCGGCCAAGGGCGACGGCGGCGGCGCGCTCGCGCGCGACGCGGGCGCGCGCGCCCTGCAGAGGGCCGCGGCGGACGCGCGGGCCCTCGAGGCCGTCGCCGCGGACGCGCGGCCGCTCTCCGTGTCGCAGCTCGCGGCGCGGGACCCGCCGTCGCCGCGGCCGGGCGCCACCGGCACCACGCCGACGGCGGCGGCCGCGGCCGTCGAGGCGCTCGTCGAGCGCGAGCGCGACCTGTCGGCGCGGGCGCTCGCGCGCGCCGTCGAGGAGACGCGCGCGCAGCGCGACGCCGAGGGCGCGCTGCGCGACCTGCGGGAGCAGCTCCGCCAGGCGGAGGTCGACCGGGACGCGGCGCTCGCGCGGGCCTCGGAGGCCTCGGAGAGCTCCAAGGCCGAGGCGCGGCGGCGCCTCGAGGCCGAGGCCGCGGCGCTCGAGGCCGCGTCCCGGTGCTCGGCCGTGGAGCGCAAGCTCGAGGGCGCCGCGTCCGTCGCCGTCGAGGCCGCGGCGGAGCTCGAGCAGACGGCGACGGCGCGCGACGCCGCCGACGCGGCGACGGCCGCGATGCGGTCGCTGCTCGAGGCGACGCCGGCGCCGCCGGAGCGGCCGGAGCTCGAGGCGCCGCCGTCGCCGCTGACGCAGTCGCTGGACCGGCCCGCGACGCCGGCGTCGCTCGCCTCCGGGAGCCGCGACGACATGGGCCTCGTGAACGACCTCGTGTCGACGTCGCTGTCGTCGATGGAGCGGCGCGCGCAGCTCCTCGAGGAGGAGCTCGCGCGGTCGCGGCGCGAGGCCGAGGCGCGGGAGCGCGAGCTGCGCGAGGCCAAGGCGAAGCGCGACGACGAGCGGCGCGAGGTCGACGCCGCGCTGGAGCGCGAGCGCGCGCGCCACGCCGAGGAGCTCGACGCGCTGCGGGCCACGGCGCAGCGCGACCTGGAGCAGTCGCTGCGGAGCGTGCACGCGTCCGTGTCGCGGCAGGCCGAGGCCGCGCGCGCGGCGCTCCGGGACCTCGCGGACGAGCGGGACGCCGTCGTCGAGGAGCGCGCCGCAGCGGCGTCGGCCGCGGCGGCGGAGCGCGAGGCGCTGCGGCGCGAGCTGAGCGCGGCGCACGACGCGGTCGACCGGGCCGGCCGCGTCGCGGAGGCGGCGCGCGCGGACGCGGCGGCCGTCGCCTACGGCGAGAAGCTGCGCGCGGCGGCCGCGGCGGCGCCCGCGGCGCCCGCGCCGGCGCCCGCGGAGGACGCGCCGCGGGCCGAGCCGCCGCCGCCGCCGACGCCGCCGGGCGCCGGGCACACGGCGCGCGAGGTCCAGGCCCTCGAGGCGGCGCTCAAGTCGCGGGAGTCGGAGATCTCGGAGCTCCGGGCGTCGTCGCGGCGCGAGGCCGCAGCCCTGTGGCTGGCCGTGGGCCGCGCGGAGGACGCGCTCGCGGCGTCGTCGCGGTCCCTGGTCCAGCACGGCGCGCTCGTCGCGGCGTCCTGGGACTCGGACGACGCCGGGCCGCCGCCGCCGCCGCCGCCGCGGGACCGCCCCCACCAACCCAGCGCCGACGACGACTCGGCGCTCGACTCGGTCGTGTCGGACCTCGACGACCTCGACGCGCGCCTCGCGCGGCTCCGGGGCCGGCGCGCCGCCGCCGCGCGGGCGCCGCCCGTCGTCGAGACGGCGCGGCCGCCGCAGCCGCCCTCGTCGAACCCCGTGCCCAAGATCGAGCGGACGAACCGCGACGTCCTCGACTTCCTCGAGACGTCCTCCGGGCCGTCGCGCACGCCGAAGCAGCAGCCGGCGTCGCCGGCGCGTCGCGTCGTTGCGACGGAGAAAATTCTCGGCGAAGCGCCCGCGCGGCGCCGCCGCAAGCCCATGGCCGTCGGCTCGGCGCCGCCGTCGACGGCGCCCGTGCCCGCGCCGTCGGCGCGATCCGTGGACCGCGACCGGCGCCAGCGCATCGCCAAGCTCCGGCGCGACCGCGCGGAGCTGTCGCCCGCGGGCTTCCCCGCGACGCTCCGCGGCTAGTTTTCCTCCGGTCTAAAGATCATCCTTAGACTTCTTCTTCCGAGTCCGCCGACGTTTCTTCTTGCGACGAACCGGCGGCGCCTTCGGCTTGCCCGGCGCCGTCCCACCTTCCGGCTCGGGCGTTTGCTCAGCGTTCTCGTTCAGGTAGTCGACCGAGTCCCAGGTCACCTTCATGACGGAGGGCTGCTCCGTCAGGAACTCGACCTGTGTGGAAATCAACCAGTGCGTTGGGTGCACCCGACAATTCTTCACTAAGTCGTTTCTCGGCGACGACGCGGCCGTCCTGGCTCGGTCGAGCGGTGAGGAATTCACACCGCCACGCCGTCGAGCAGGCGTCGCGTCGATGGCGTGGAGGACGACGCGATGATTCAGCACGAACGCGCCGTAAATTTTGATTTCCACACAGAACTCGACGACGTCGCGGCCGTACCAGCCCGTCATCGTCGACAACAGCAGCTTCCGCTCGCCGATCCGGTACGCCTGGACGTTCAGCCCCCCGGTCTTCAGCAACGCCGTCAGGATGCCGGCGAACTGCTGCTCGGCCTTCTCGCTCCAGGCGTCGCCCTTGTTGGCGCCGGTCATCTGCTTGTCGGTCAGTGTCACGAAGAGCATCGCGGCGCCCGTGTCCGACTGCTGGTGCGCCATCTGCTCGGTGAGTTTTTTGGGGTCGAGCTTCGTGATCTGAGCGGGGTCCATCCAGCCGCCGTCCTCGCTCGCGGCGCGCCGCCGTTCGATCATCTCCTCGTAGACCTGGGACTCGGTCTTGAGCTCGTCGGCCTCGTCGCCGCTCTCCCATTCCCGGCCGACGGCGTCCAAATCGACCTTGCTCCAGTCCTTGCTCGCGCGTTTCTTCTTCTTTTTGGTTGTGGCGTCGTCGCTGCGCGCACAGCCGACGAGCAGCGCGCAGAGCACGAACGCTGCTTGGCGCGGCATTTTTATCTCTCTCTGGAAGTGCTGCCACACCAAGGGCGGAGAGGTGAGTGCTGGGCTGGAGGTGCCACAGGCCCGGAGCAGCGACACGTGCAAAAAAAGCAAGCGAACCAAGCGCAGCTGTCGTCTCTCGATGCCTGCGCACCTTTTCGGCGAGGCGAGCGCACTGGTGGCCGATTAAGAGGAGTTTTTGTGCCGGCAAGCTAGTGTCTTACCGCTAGCTAGAGCTTGCGCGCGGGGCAGCCGACAGCGTTTGGGGCAGCCACCTGGTCCCGCTTCGTACCTGGTCCGGTCATTTCTGGGCCGTCACGGAACGCCAGGCATCGCGCGCACCCACGCCTGCCGCCACGGTACCTGCTCCGGTCATTTCTGGGCCGTCCCGGAAGGCCAGGCACCCACGCCGGCCGCCGCGGCAGCCTCCCGACACCCAGGACAAGGGGCAGCCACGGGAGTGGAACACGGGGCAGCGTAAGCATGTCGCGCGACATCCTCAGCGGCCTGCCCGACGCGACGCGCGGCGAGATTATCAGTTTCATGACCTTTTTTAAAGGAGAGCGCGCGCGGACGCTCGAGGCCCTCGACGGCGACTTCGAGGACTGCCTCGAGGACAGAATTAGAGGGGTGGACCCGCCGTTTAGCCTCGAGGACGTCACGAGTGCCGTGGACCACCTCCAGGTCGTGGTCAAGGACGGGGTCGAGAGAGATCTGAAGAAGATCGTGAACATGAACGTGTTGTTGCTCAAGAACCTGCTGGCGACGGCGCAGCAGCGCGGCGTCCGGTTGCGGGTCGACACGTCCGTGATCGAGGACGAAGCCTTGCTGAGGCAGGTCGACGCCCTGAAGCTGACGGGCGGGTCTTTCAGTCCCGCGGAGCCCAAGGGGCCGTCCGCGAGCTTCGATGATTTGACGTCGAAAGAGGAGCAGAAAGCGCTCGAGCGGACGAACGATAGACTGGTCCAGGACAATACCACGCTCCAGAAGGATTTAAGACGGCTCCAGGCCCAGAGCGAGCAGGCGGCGCGCGACCAGGCGGACCTCGCGGACGAGGTACGGCGCCTGCGAAAGGAGCTGCGCGCGTCGTCGCCTGTGTGGAAATCAACCACTGAGTTAGTTGCGTGTGGACCTTCGTGAGCCTCCACGCCATCGAGCCGACGTGGCCACGGGGACAATGTCGCGTCGATGGCGTGGAATCGCCACGCCATCGCGCAGACGCAGCTACGGAAAGCACGTCGCGTCGATGGCGTGGGGCGCCCGAAATTTGATTTCCACACAGGTCGTCGCGGAGCCAGGCCGAGGCCAAGGACGACGAGGTCGAGCGGCTCTCGTCGCGGCTGCGCGACGCCGAGGACGGCCTCGAGGCGAAGCTGACGTCGTCGCGGCAGTTCTCGGACCTCAAGCGCCAGCTCCAGAAGAAGAACGAGCTCGTCAGCGACCTCCGCGCGCGGCTCCGGCGGGCGGGGTTGGACGACGACGCGCTCACGGCCGACGACCGGGTGCGCCGCTAAGTCTTACTCTTGTACAGGCTCGACGGTGAGCCCTAGGAACGTCTGCTGCGGCGCGAGTGCCTGGGAGTCGACCAGCGCCTTGAGCGTCCCCACGTCTAGCTCCGCGTCGGCGCCGTAGACCGCCGAGAGCACGACGTAGGCCGGGCGCGTCACTAATCTCCACGCGTCCTCCTCCGTGCGATTCTCCTCGAGCCACTCGCGTGCGCGGATGGGCCCCGGCAGCGGCGGCTCGGCCACGTTGCGACCCCGCCGGCTCGCGACGGCCTCGACGAAGCTCCGCGCCCACGGCGCCGGGACCGCGTGCGTTGCGGGGCCGCCCCAGGCCACCAAAATATTCCGTGTGACGCGCATGTCCTCGCCTGTGCAGAAACCGACCAGTGAGTGCGCCATCGAAGCGCCGAGACAAATGATAACCACGCATGTCCTCGCGGTGCAGCCGCAGTAAAAGTTCGGCGTCCAAATCCACGAAGGCCAGCAACTCAGGATCATAGAGCCGCCGCGCGCGGAACCAGTCAACCGCTTGCCCAACCCACGCCCGAAGCCGTCTCCGCGCGTCGCGCCGCGGCGACGCCGCCGTCGAGTTCCGGCCCTTGGGCGTCACGAGGGCCTCGAAGAAGCCGGCGGGGCGGTCCTTGTCGCCCGGCTCAGCGATCGAGTGCGGCAGCGGCGGCAGCGCGCTCGCGCACGCCGGGGCGCGGCGCTGCAGCGACGCGTGCAGGGCCCGGAACTCGCGCAGCGTCCGCGTCAAGACAAAGCGCGTCGTCGAGAACTTGACGCCTAGTTCGAACGAATCGCCCGCGCCGCTGTCGCGGACGTCGACCTGGAGCATCGCCGACACGGGCGGCCGGTCGTCGTCGACGGTGCGCCCGCCGTCCGTCGAGCACCGCAGCTGCGGCAGGAAGTCGTCGGGCTGGAAGCCCGGCGGTGCGTCCCGCGTGGCCCGCAGGCCCTCGAAGGCCGCGGCCACGTCCGCGAACGACTGCGCGCCCCGCCGCTCGAAGCCGCGCTTCTCGCGCCACGGG
Organism: Pelagomonas calceolata; assembly: GCA_918797485.1. Taxonomy (NCBI): domain Eukaryota; class Pelagophyceae; order Pelagomonadales; family Pelagomonadaceae; genus Pelagomonas; species Pelagomonas calceolata. The sequence continues at coordinate 1,478,441 of CAKKNE010000003.1, read as the reverse complement.
GCGACCGGCCCGACCAGGCGCGAGAAGACCAGGGCTGCTCTGATGTACGCTTTCCGGCGGTCCATGTAGGAGGCTTCCGGCGACGCCAGCCCGAGCACTTCCGCGCAGCGGTCCGGCAGCAGCGGCTGCACGTCTTCATCACCGTCGACGAAGCGAGCAGCTTCGCGGTCCTCATAAACATCAGCACTGCAGCAGCCCACGGCGTCGAAGAGCTGCTCCATTTTTATGCTTCTTGCCCGAGTCGGGCAGCCTTGCGTCGCGTGTATCCTCGCCTGGGCGCCGAAAAGTGCTCGAGCTCGGATGAGGTTCGGGTTTTTTATCTCGTCTCCCAGGGAGTTTTTTATGCGTGTGGAGGCTTCTGAGATGGGTGTATGAGTTCAAAGTTTGCCCTTCCCATACCCATCTCCCATACCCCCTCCCCTCAGAAGCTCTGCGCTAAAAAAAGTAGTAAATTGCTCTCCCAAAGTTTTGGCTGCCCCAGCCTCGCAACTAACCGCAACACACCGCAAAACACCTCCGCAGCCTCCAGCTGCACTTCACAAGCAACCACAGCACCGAGCGCCGGATTTCGGCGCACAAAAAAAACAACACAGAAAAAAACATGGGCTGCTCCTCGTCCCTCCCGAGCGAAGTGATCCCGGACCCCGGGCCCACCGAGCAATGTACGTTCACCGTGAAGAGCGCCGGCATGTTCAAGGGCGACGATTGCTTCGCCTACCGTGGCGACCAGCGCATAAAATCAAATTGTCGCGGCGCGTCCGAATCATGGACCTCCACGCCATCGACGCGACGCCAGCTCGATGGCGTGGCGTTGTGGTCTATTACTTCCATCCAACGAGCACCCGACTCACTGTTTGATTTGCGCACAGGCGGCGACTCGACGGACAAGGACGACAAGTGGATGATCCTGGACAAGTCCAAGCCCACGGGCGACCCGCGCGTGAACGTCGCCGCGGGCCAGCGGCTGCTGGAACTAGAGAATTTTAATCGCGCCGAGGGCTCGAAGAAGGGCGAGATTTTACTCAGCGCCGTCTTCGACTCGAAGCCGGCGTTCACCGTCATGTCTAAATCTGAGTTCTCCCAAACCCAGCTCCGCCCGGCCTGGGCCATGCAATTCAGCAAGGCCGTGCCCGTTCAAATTCCGCAGTGCGCCGGCTTCTTCGACGTCACGATGCCATCAGGCGTCATGGTCCGCGCCGTGCCTCCGCCCGGCTCGCAGCCGGGGCAAGTCATGCAGATCTGCGATCCCGGCGCCAAGACGCCTGACTCCGTCTACATCGACAAGGCCTATAAAATGATGCAGCAAGGTAGCTTCCGCTACGCCAAGCTCAAGAAGTTCAGCTCCAAGACGGGCTGCTCGATCATGCCGGGCACACGCTGCCAGCAGTTCCCGGCCGGCTTCCACCTGAATGTCTTCATAGAAGGCACGACCGTGGCGCGTTACTGCTGGGTTGAGGGTCACCGTGATGATGATGGCCACTGGCACGAAGGCCATTACACCAAGTCCGAAAAAGCCTTCATCGATCAGACGTGCTTCCAGCTCCTGCAGAAGCCGAACGAAGGTGGCGGCGAGCCTACGGAAATTGCTTCGTGGTCGTGCCCTGGAGAGCTAGAGGGAGGTGATATCACGACGGAGAACGCGTTGTTCTCGACGCTACAGGAGGGTGGCTGGGCCTCGTCGAAGCTCCGCGTGCAGACGAAGGAGTTCTGGGACCCCTGCCTCAGCCTCATCATCAGCTACCTGACGTCGAAGGAGTATTGCCCCAAGGAATTGAAAGGCGATTTCTCCAAGACGTTCACGTGGCCGAGCGGACCGAGCGGGCACCGAGAGCACCGCCGCCGCCACCACCGCCGCGGCAACCACTGGGACGACTACGACGACTACGATTCCGACCGCGAGGGCCATAGTCCGGCGGGCGTCCGCGTCGGCTTCAGCTGGGGCGGCTGACCACTTCACGAACCATTCAAGTCCCTGTACCATGTTTTCCCCTTTTTGACTCCCACCTCATTCCTGCCCCAAGTAAGTCCCCAAGTAAGTTTGACAACAAAATTACTAGTTCTCACCGGTAGATCCGCCCCGCCTCGTACGCGGCGATCGCGGCACGGATCGGCGCGCGTGCGGCGTCGTTCGGCGCGCGTGCGAGCGCCGCGCGGTACTTGCGCAGCTCCGCTTGGACGGGCACGGCGCCGCAAAACTGTTTGGTGAACTTCATGTGCGGGCGCTTCGCCTCGGCCTCGCACGCGGGCCAGCGGCTTCCGCGGGCTCGCCGCTCGAGCTCGCGCACCAGAACCTTCGTCGCGCCGCCGTCGGGGAAGCGTCCCTGCACGAGCGGGTCGTGCTCGTAGGCGCCGGGCGCGTAGTAGCCTGTGTGGAAATCAACCAGTGAGTTATCGCGTCGATGGCGTGGAGCGCCCGAAATTTGATTTCCTCACGGATAATAGCGGTAGGCCCACGCCGCCTTCGAGCCGTGCGAACGCAGCGCGTCGAGTCGACTCCGCGCGGCGTCGACCGCCTCGAGCAGCGACGCGTTGCGCTGCGCCAGGCCCGCCTCAGGCACATGTAAAGCAAACTCCGACGGGTCCAGGGGCCCGTCGAGGCCCGCCTCGTTGCTGAACGCCCAGAGCGCGTCGTCCGACGCGACGACGGGCACGCAGCCCGCTATTACGGCGTCGTACTGGCGCTTCGCCGACGGCGAGTCGCCCTCGGGGCACGGACAAAAATCCGCCAGGAACATGGCGGCCTGGCGCGGCAGGGCCGCGACGCGTCTCCTGAAAGTGTCTTCGTCCTTGATCTTGACCGGCCGGTCCCGTAGGACGAAGGCCTGGTCGCCGACGCCGCCGCGGCTCCGCGCCGCGTTTTTGAACTCGCGCTTGATGGCCTTGCGCACGGGCACGCAGCCGTGGTCGCCCGCGCGGAAGTACGTGGTTAACGGTCTTCCATCACCGCTCGGCAGGTGCGGATCCAACAACCGTTTTTGGGCCGTCGCCGCGACGTTCCCCCACTCGCCGTTGTGCCAGCCCCGACCCGGGATCGGGTACGGCGCCACGATATTTTTTTGGGCGCAGGCGGGGTACTCGCCCGCGAAGGACTTGGACAACTCCAGCGAGATCCAGACGGGCGCCGTCAATTGCTGGAGGTAGTGGCCCCATCCTCTAACACCTTTGGGGTGCCTGAGCCCGGTCACGGGCGCCGGCTGGACGAGAATATGGTCCGCGCCGTGCCGTCTCTGCCAGTATTTCGCCGACGTGTTGAAGGTGCGCTCCCAGGCCCTTGGATCGTTCTTCTCGACGAGGTCGAGCAAGGCCTGCTCCCAGGGCGACGGGTCGTTTTTCCTTCCCGTAGCTCTATATAATATATCCCCGAAGTGGGTCACGAAGAACAGGTCCGCTTCGTCGGGATTCCTCGTCCGCACACAGCTCTGCCGGAAGAAGTCGTACAAAACATGTTCTAGCGTGAACTGGGCCAATAAATGCTCTCCATTAAAGTGCGTCCGGCACGGGCCCTGCGCGCACTGCCGTCTTTGCTCCTCGGCGTGCCGGTGCCAGACCATGTCCCGCATGCCGGGGTACTCGTAGACATACACCTTCAGCGACGACGGGCAGCGCGCGTTCGACGCGTGGAGGTCCCAGCTTTCCAGGGAGTCCTCGGCGTTGCCGGACTCGGTGTCGTCGTCGACTTGTGCTTTGAGCGGTGGCGGTTGCGGTGTCGTCGTCGGCTTGCGTGGCTCCTCTTTTGTCTCCTTACGTACGACACGCTTCACGGACGTGTAGGGTCTCGGCTGCTTCGGCGGGTAGTAGGGCGCCAGCGGCGCCGGCGCGTACGGGCTCTCGTGGAACTCCGTCGACGGCCGCGCCGCGCTGAGGCTGTAGAAGTTATTCGTCGTTGCGACGCCGATGAGGATGCCTACGCCTAGCGCGGCGGCGACGTGACGCCACGTCGGGCCTCCATTCGTGCGCATCGTCCTAGCGGTGTCTGCTGCCGCCAGCGGGCGCGCCCGAAGCGTAGTGGTGCCGGGGAGTGCAGAATTTCAGCTCGAGAAGCTTTCAAAAACGAGGCATCGTGCCGTTTTTAGCTCCCGCAGCTGATGAAACGCCCGAGGCAAAAAATCGGCTAGCGGCATGTAACACACTAGCAGCGGTGGCCAGGTGCTGCTTACGGCCGCAAACTTCGCACTTGTCGGTTTCAGGTTCAGGTTCGAACTACTGGGCTATCCAGAACCATATCCAGATCAGCGCTTTGCAAAGCTGCACTCCTAGCGATTCACAACAGCGATCCCTGTCAGAGAGCACTGGCACCTCAACATCGCTACAGCGCCGTAACGATCGCTATTCATCGCAACCATGGCGCGAATTCTCCTTCCCTTACTATTGACTAACGCTGCCGCGCTCAAGCCGACGCGGCGCCTCTTTTTCAGCAACGCGGCCGCCGCCGCGTGCGGCGCCGCGCTGCCCGCGCGGGCCGACTCGGGCGTCCCAATGGACCTGGGCCCGCTCGGTCTGCGCAACGGCGGGTCAGGGAAGCTCAATAGCTGTCCGCCGCAGGGCATCAAGCGCGCGTGCATCAGCACGAGCAAGTTCGACACGGACCTCTACGTGCCGCCCTGGACGTACCAGTCCGCGAAACCGGACGGCCAGGGGGGCTATGCCATGACCGGCGGAGACAGCAAATCCGTCGAGCAGGCGTTTTCGGAACTTGTCAACGCCGTCGCCGCGCAGCCCGGTGCGAACATCGTCGAGAAGGGCACCAAGGCCGACGGGCGCTACCTGCGCGCCGAGTTTGTTGTCCCGAAGAGCCTGCCCTTCGGCAGCGACGAGATCGACGACGTCGAGTTTTTGATCGCGGCGCCGGGCCAGAGCGACCCCCCGAGCCTTGTGGACTACCACTCCGTGACGCGGGCCGGCGGCACGGCGGACAACAAGCGCCATCGCGAGCGCATCAAGGCCATCCGCACGGACCTGCAGGACAAGGGCTGGAAGAGCGTCGGACGGCTCTTGCTTTGAGCCGACGTGTGACTAATGTGTTTAGTTTCAAGCTGGGGGGGGGAGGGGAGTGCGCCGACTAGGGGTACTTGTCGTCAACGGGGTAGCTTTTGCCGCGCCGCCCGCGGAGCACGTGGACGATCGCGCCGGCGGCCGCAACCGCCACGGCGACGTGAGCCGCGACCTCCTGGGAGGACATCTTCGGCCACAGATTCCGCTTTCTGAGGCTCTTCTTGAAGAGGCGATAGCGCCTCACCCACGTCTTGGGTCCTTGGAGGCGGTACCGGTACTTTTCCCCATTGTTATGTTTGTGTTGCCTTCCAATGTGCGCGTGTGCACGGGCCGCCGTCAAAGAAGTTGCCGTGACGGTCCTGATCACGCTCTCGGCCTCTTGCAATCTCGCCGTCGACGAGCGCCTCGCCGCCCGGAGGCGCGATCGCGTGAGCCAGTGCTAGGCACGCGAGCGCCGCGGCATGGCGGCCCTTCATCCGATTTTTATTGATGTTTTTGCTGCAAATTTGCCACAAGACGCGGCCACGGATAAGCTGGAATGTCTCTCTGGCACCACACGTGTGCAAAATCCCCTGGCCCCTGATTCTTCGCCCACGCGACGAGTCCTTTTGCCGCAATAATTCGCAGCATTGTGTATAGCTAGCGACACTACTACTAGCGAACTGGAGGCGTACTGCAGTATACATGCGCTACGTTCTCATAAGGCAAAAACCTAGATACCCGCGGGCGCGCGACAAGCTGGTTTAACTAGACCTATTATTCCCGCGCCGCCCGCCGCGCCGGTTCCGATGATGACCGTTCAACGACGACGACCGACCAAAGGACTGCGGCGACGACGCGAGCGCTGGCGGCGGCGGCGGCGCCAGGAGCTGCGGCGGCGGCGGCGCCGCGTAGTAGCCGCCGTACTGGGGGGCGACCGGGTAGTAGGCCTGGCGCTGGTGCATGCCCGGCGAGTTCGGGTGGTGCCGCGCGCGCGCGCGGCCGCCGACCGCGGGCGGCGACCGCGGCGCGAAGGCCGGCGAGCCGGGATTCAAGCGCGGCGGCGGCGGCGTCCGCGACGGATCCAAGGACACGCTCCGCCGCAGCTGATAGGGCGCCGCGTAGCCCGGCTGCTGCTGCTGCACGGCGGGCCGTTGTAATGCATGACCAAAATCATAACTTTCAGCCGTGGCGGCCTGGTGGGGCCGGTAGCCCGCGGTGTACGAGGACACTTGGACCGGTGCGGCTCTTGAAGCTTCCCACTGGGCGTGGGCCATCTGGGCCTGGGTCATCGTGGCATTCCTCCGTAATGGAGCGAAATCACCAGATGGAGGCAGCTGGCCGGGCCAGTAGCCCGGCGCGTACGTCTGCTGGGGGCCGACCATGCCGCCGATGCCGCCCGAGGATAACGGAGGCGGCGTCCGGAAGGGCGGCCCGCCGCTCGAGGCCGAGGAGTCGGAGGCGTCCATGCGGTTCGGCCTCCTGCCCGGTTCGGTCCGGTCCATCGCGTTCGACGGGAGCACGCGCGCGCCGGATCTATACCCAGGAGCGGACGAGTCCATGGCGTTCGTCCTCAACGCGGGTCCCGGTCGCTGCGGCGGCCGCCGGCGCTGGAGTAACCTCCTCTCGTCCGCCCGGGGGTCCCTACAAGGCGTCCAGCCCTCGACCTCGTCGCCGCCGGACAGGAACGGGTGCTTCGACGCCTGTAAGGGCGTCCACCTCCTATGAGGCAATTGGTCGAGCATACCAGTAACAAAGTGGGCGAAGGTCGCCCGCGTTCGTCTCTCTTTTTCCGTGTCCGATGGAGACAATCCTGAACGCACGGGATAGTGCGCGACGATATCCTTCAGGACTTTGTACTGGAAGTACTTTTTGGTTTTGGGAGGTGCGCTGTTCCCCTTCTCGCGCGCGTACTGCTCCGCTGATTTGAGGGAGTAGAAGGGCTCCGATTCCTCCTCGCACGCGTCCGTGCCGTCGTCGTCAAAGTCGAGGGCGTGCAGGCTTTCGACAGATTCATCTAAAGACGCGTTCGTCCACTGGGGTCTTCTGGGAGGCGGCCCCGGCGACGGCGGCGGGCCCGGCCGCTTGGGCGTGAAGTACTTCAAAGTGTCGTCTCCTCTTGCCAACAACTCATCAGGGTGGGGCCCGAGCATGTCCGCGATCCTGCTTATCTGATCATGTGTCGACACGCCGGGGAATAAAGGTAAGCCTAAGAAGAGTTCAGCGAAGACACACGCCGCGCTCCACACGTCGACGGCGCCGTCGTAGGGCGCCGCCACGAGCACTTCAGGTGCTCGGTAGAATCTGGATTGGACGTACTGCTGCGCCGTGCGACCTTCGACGCACGCACTACCAAGATCGATGATCTTCACCCGCGTCGGTTCGTTGTCCACGCGCTGCGCCACCAGGATATTTTCGGGCTTGAGGTCGCAGTGCACGATGCGCGCCGCCGCCAACCTGTCTAAAGCCGCGACGACTTGCGTCGACGCCAAGCGTACGGACGCTAGCGGTAATCCTCTAAATTGATTTTGTTTGAGCAATTCATATAAATTCATGCCCAACAGTTCAAACACGAGACAGACGTGACCTCGATGCGCAAAGTCGCCGAAGAGGTGCACGACGTTCGGATGCGGATCGCGCGCGTGTAAGGCTCTAGCCATCTGCGACTCCACATAGGCCTGGGCGGCGTAACTTCTACAGTTCTTCACGACCTTGATCGCCACCAATCGGCCCGTCTTTCGCGAACGACACCGAAAGACCTGGCCGAAGCTACCCCGTCCCAGTTTATCAAGCACCTCGAAGGCCGGGCCCTCGCCGCCCGGTCCTAGCACGTCGCCCGCATAAGTAACGAGCTCGGCCTCGGCGTTGTCCGCGCCGTCGTTCGTTACTCCCTCCGCGGGCTGCGTCAAAGCGCGGCGCGGCGCTTTCGGTTTCGCGCCGTTCTCTCGCGGTGTCGTCGCGGCGGCCCGCCAGGTCTGGATGGGTTTACTGGAAGGGTTCGTCTTGAGGTAGGACTCGACGAGTTCCAGCGTGAGCCGCTTGACGCACGAGGGACTCGAACTCGCGGCGCCGTTCGCGGGCGGCTCGTTGGGCGGCTGGCGCACGGCGCTGGTCGGGAGGTAGGGTTCCATCTGCGCCGCGCCGCGGGGTTAGACTACCGCGATGGCAGTCCCGCGGCTCCCTCGCCGCGTCGCGGCTGGAGGGCTGGAGGGCAGGCAGCAGGGCTCACGAACGCTGGCGGCAGCGCGGCAGGCCGCTTGCACGATCACTTCGGAGCGATTCCCATGTCTTTCTCATATGATTTCCAGCTCTTTGGCCCGCGACGCTCCCAATATATTAGCTTCACTCTCGTCTAATCTTGCCACCCGAGCTACCATAATCCCACTAGACGGCTTCAACCCGAGTCGTGCTGTTGTTTATCCTTCTGGTTGAGGGTCCGAGCACTCGTGGGCAGGAGGAGTCCTCGCGAAGGGCGTCACGACTCGCCTCAACACAGATGGGACGAGACGACGCCTCCCATCACCTTGACGAGCGCGCGGAGGGGCGACGTCGGGCGGAGCTGAGCCAGGAGCGAGAGCCGAGGCGTCTCGTCACACGCACGCGACCAGCCCAAAACGCTGCGGCGTCGGCGCTTGAGCGCGCGCGGCGAATAGTGAGCTGCCAAAAAGTCCAGAGGTTCGCCGGGCGAATTAGCGCCCGCGACGGCGTCACCCACGGCTGCGCCTGTACATCGCCTGTACATAGTAGTGTAAGATAGGGCCCGCACGCGCGCCGTCGATGGCGGCCGCCGTCACGATGCCGCGCTCGAGCCTCGCGCCGTTCCCCGAGCTCGAGGGCTTGGCCGCGCGGCCCTTCTCCGCGCCGCCGCCGCTGGATGGCGACGACGAGGCCCTCGGCGAGTTGCAGCGGCGGCAGATTGAAGATTTATTGAAGGGGGCCTCTTCTCTTCGCTTAGATGCTGAAGGGCTGGACCGGGCCTCTTCCTCGGATTACTGGGCTAGGGCGCGGAGGGCTGGCGACGCCATTCAGCGGCCCGCGTCGACGATTGATGGGAGAGCTTTGACGGCGGACGACGATCGCACGCGCGAGACCCTCGAGAGCCTCTCGGCGTCCATAGCTGCATTATCAGCCAAGACGACTTTTGATGATGAAGAACCGGGCTTGCGACGGACGCCGCCGCCGCCTCGCATTCCTACGCCGGAAGCGCCGCGGCCGCCGTCGCCACCGAGATCCTCGGGCATCGGACAATCGATCGGCGCGCAACAGCCCCAGTACCAGCGCCAGTCCTTCTACCCGGCGGGTGCTTATGCCCCTGCCGATTACGGAAGGGCCATGGTCGTGCCCGTGGTCGCCGAGGACGGGCGCGTCTACTATCGACCGGCGGACCCGTACGGCGGCGCGCACTACGCGCCGCCGCCGCCGACGCACCACGTGGCGCCGCCCCAGATGTACCCCGCGCCCTACGCCGGGAGTCCGCCCTTCTACGGGTCGCCGCCTACCTATGGCACGCCGCCCTACGGGTATTATGCTGCTGCTCCTCCTCTGGCCTCATCGCCGCCTCTCTACGTGCAGCCCCAGCCTCAGCAACGTCGAAGCCCTTCTAATCGCAGAAAGAACTCGCCGGACAACCCTCTGCCGATCTTTCCGGCGGCCGACTTGAAAGGTAGAGTAGCATCTCTGTGCCGAGACCAGCACGGCTCAAGATTCCTGCAAGCTCATCTCGAGGACCCGAAGGGCGATTCCGCCGAACGCGACCTCATCTTCGCGGAAGTCTTACCTAGGTCCAGGGAACTCGCGACGGACGTTTTCGGTAATTACGTCGTGCAAAAAGTTCTGGCGAGAGGGGCCGCGGAGGCGCGACGAGCGGTGTTTCGCCAGTTGGACCAGCACGCCGTCGAGCTGGGGACGCACGTCTACGGGTGTCGGGTGGTGCAGAAGGCCCTTGAAATGTTGGCACCGGGCGACGCGGCTTCATTAGTGGAAGAACTGCGGAAGGACGCGTTGCGCTGTGTCCACGACCAACATGGGAATCATGTGATCCAGAAGTGCGTCGAGGTGACCGCTCGAGCGGCTTGCGAGGAGTCTAGTGACAAGGATGTGACCAAATTAGCAGTCTTAGGTGAGCAGCTCCTCGGGGAGTTCGCTACCAGAGCTAGAAGCTTAGCGGCGCATCCGTTCGGGTGTCGGGTCCTTCAAAGAGTCCTGGAGCACTGGGGCCGGGCTTTACGCGATCCGGCAGCTCGGGGCCACAAGGCGGTCGCTCGCTTGGTCGACGAGCTCGTGAACCAAGGGAGAGATGTCGCACCCTTACTGGAACACCAGTACGCGAACTACGTGATGCAGCACTGCATCCAGTTTGGGCGGCCGCAGGATCGCTCGGCGACGATCCGCGAAGTCAAGAACCACTTGGTGGACTTCTCTAGACACAAGTTCGCTTCGAACGTGGTGGAGAAGTGCCTGGAATTTGGCGACGATTCAGACAGGAAGGATCTGGTGGCTCGCGTTGTCGGTGACGCGGCGGCTCCGCAGAATCTCAAATTACTATTGGTGGACCCCTTCGCGAACTACGTGGTGCAGAAAGTAGTAGATTTAGCTGACAGAGATCAAGTGATGACCATCGCGGCGGCTTTACGTCCTGTGGCTGCTCAAGTGAGACACACGCCCGGCAAGCACATTATTACCAGACTGGAGAAGAAGGTGCCGGGCCTCAAACTCTGAACGTTGGTGCCACAACGCTAAAAACGGCCGCCCCCCTGGCGACGGGGTACTTGTACATACGCTCAAGAGAAAATCAGACGCCCGCCCCCCCTCACCCCCCTGTACATACCTTGTATATAGTAACGTAACGACAATAATAACTTACAAGAGGGAGGGCTAGCCGCCGCCGCCCCACCATCGACGCGGCATCCTCGCGTCGATGGCGTCTACGCAAGCTGCACGCCATCGCCGCGGCGTCCCTGCGTCGATGGCGTCACAGGAACCTCAGACATTCAGGGCCGCGTAGACGGCGAGCAGCACGCTCCCGCCCGCCGCCGCGAAGAGCACATACGCCACGGCGAGCGCTCCTTTTCCGAGGACGCGGCGGCCGCCGAACCTCCGGATTTGATCGTCGTCGGCGTCGTCGCCCGTGTCGAAGACGACGGCGTCCTTGCCCGTGCCAAAACTCGCACCGACGGCGATGCGCCGCCAGAACTCCCACGTCGCCCATAGGAACGGGATACAACCAATCACAAACACGCCCGTATCGAGGGGTGTCACACCACGCGGCTCGAACGTGCGCCCATCAAGAGTGTCGATGGCGTTCGCCGGTGGTACGTCCATGTTCACCGCGAAAAATGCCGCGAGCAATGCGACGAGGAGCGCTGACGCGCCGCCGGCGAGCTTCAAAGTCGGCGTGAGCATGTCCTTATCGCCGTCGTCCGCAGTGGGCTTCGACGTTATCATTCCTTTGTAGTAGTCCAGCGGTTTCGCGTCGTCGCCGTCTCTGGCGGCCGCTGGTGGGCGCACGGCTCGTCTGCTGCATAGCGGGCGCGTGAGGCGTTGGAATCCTGCAGTGCTGCTGATCACGAGAGCTGTGCGCAGTACGTGTCGTCGAGCCATATCGATCTCGGCACCGATGCGTGCGTCTAGGCGGCAGCACAAAGCTGCTCCAGCCAGCTCTGCGGCACAGTGGGAGTCGTGTCAGCCTTGTGCGACGTGCATTACCCCACGAAACACCATAGCTAGCCAATTGGTGCTCCGGAGGGCTGCAGCGGTCGGCAGACGTTCGCGGCACGCATTCATGGGCCTGTCCTCGTCCAGCATGCCACCAAGCTCATACAACCCAGAGACCTTGGTACGAGATAAAATGGCGCTACGCGACACCGCCGTCGTCTTCTCGAAGTCCTACTGACCCTATGCCCAGAACACGCTGCGAATGCTACGCCAGATACGAGGCCTCCGCATGGACGTGACCGAGCTCGACGTGATCGGCGAACCGCGCAACGGCCCCGTCCAGCAGCTTCTGAAGAAGACGTCCGGGCGGACCACCGTGCCGCAGGTCTTCATCAATTCCAAGTTCATCGGAGGCGACGACGACATGAAACGCCTCGCGTCGGCGGGCGCGCTCGAGTCGGCCTTGACGGCCGCAATCAACTGACGACGACCGAACTCCCGACACCAATGACGGCCGGCGCGAGGTACGTTTGACCTCCGCCGGCCCGACGAAGACGGGACTCCGGGAAGCTAGCTCCCCCTTTTGTTGCGTATAACGTCTGTGAATAGTACCCAGTCGCGTATCTACAGGTCGGAGACGGGGTGGCCCGGCGGAGTGGTCCTCATCGAGGCGTTGGCCGGTCGTAGGGATAGGTAAATTGGAGTTTGAAAACCCGTGAATCGATTTTTAGGCTTTAGGCCTCTTTTGACCAGCAGGAGGCCCGCCAGACGACGCCACGCGACGCGCAATCAGCGCGCGCGCGGTCAGCCCACAGCGCTCTAGAGGCCGCTCGACGCCGGAGAGCGCGCGCTGCGAGCAAGCGCCGCCCTAGCCGCCAAGGCGCAGCGACCCGCGAGGGTGACCAGATACAAAACAAAAGCGCCGCGCCGACGCCTCCACGATGTTGAGCCCCAAGATCATCGCCCTCGAGGAGGGCTGGAACAATGAAATTAAAGCCAAGGCCATCGACGTGCTCGCCAGCGCATAAATCTACCGCCGCGGCTTCTCCGCCCACGGCTAGAACACGACCCCCACGCCATCGACGCGACGCCTTCGCCCACGGCTCAATCATACGCCATCGACGCGACACGCCAGCTCGATGGCGTGGCGGTGTGGGTCTCTCGCCGCTCGATTCGGTCGGCACGGCCCCGTCTTCACTGGTTGATTCGCGCGCAGGTGCTCGAGGACATGCTCAACACCGGTCTAGATAAAAACAAGCCCCGCTTATTTGACCCCAAGGAGTACGTCCAGACGTATACTACTTGTTACAATATGTGTACTCAAAGAAGCCCGTACAACTGGTCGGAGCAACTCTACCAGCGCCATGGAGAAACCATCTGCGACTACCTCTCAAAAACCGTCCTACCGGCCCTCAAGCAAAAATCCGGCAACGCCTTACTAACAGAGCTCACCGTGCGGTGGTCGAACCACAAGATCATGAACAAGTGGATGCGGCTCTTCTTCATGTATTTGGATCGGTATTATGTCAAGCACCACTCCTTGCCTACGTTAGATGTTGCTGGATTGAAACATTTCAAGACCCTAGTCTACAACGAGGTCAAAAAAGATGTAGTTAATGCGATGATCGCGCTCATCGACGCGGAACGGGACCAGGCCCTCATCGATCGGGCTTTGGTCAAAAACACGGTGGAGCTGCTCGAAGCCATGGGCATGGGGTCCTTGGATGCGTATGTCACGGACTTCGAGGACCAGCTCCTCGCTTCTACCAAAGAGTACTACGCGCGCAAATCCCAAGAGTGGGTCGAGTCGGACGACGCACCGGCCTATCTCGCGAAGGCCGAGGTGGCCCTCGAGGCGGAAGCGGCTAGAGTGGCCCACTACCTCAACGGCGCCTCGGAGCCCAAGTTGTTGCGAGTCTGCGAGCACGAGATCCTGGAGTTGCGAGAGACCGTACTCCTCGAGAAGGAAGGTTCCGGCTGTAGAGCGCTGCTAGCGAACGACAGGAAAGCCGACCTCGCGCGGATGTACCGCCTCTTCGGTAGGGTGCCCAACACGCCCACTCATGGGTTACCGCCCATGGCCGCGCTCGTGCGAGCCCACATCGAGCAGATGGGCAACGACATCATTGACCGGAGGGAGGCGCGACTGTCCGAGGGCGCCAAGGACTCGAACCAAGACCCCGCCTTCGTCAAGGAGTTGTTGGCCTTGCACGACAAGTACCTCGCGGTAGTCAGTGAACAGTTCGGGGGCAACGCGCTCTTCCAGAAAGCGCTCAAGGAGGCCTTCGTCGAATTTGCGAACCGAGATGTCGGGAAGCACACGAATGCCGAACTGATGTCTTCTTTTTGTGACCGGATCCTCAAGTCGGGAGGCGAAAAGCTCGGTGACGAAGACGTGGAGGCCTTCCTCGAGAAGACGGTGCAGCTGTTCTCGTACCTGACCGATAAGGATCTCTTCGCGGAGATCTATCGGAACCAGCTCGCGAAGCGACTGCTGAACCAGCGCTCGGCGTCGGACGACGCGGAACGCCTGATGATCGGCAAGTTGAAATTGAGATGCGGGTCCCAGTTCACGGGCAAGATGGTGCGTGCGCGGCGTCCCTTCCTTTGACTCGACGCCGTCGTCGCGACGCATCGAGCGGGCGTCTCTGCGAAGCGCGCTGCCCCTCCGTAGAGTATGGTACAGCCCGTACGCCATCGACGCGGCGAGAGCGTCGCGGCGATGGCGTATGGGCGGCCCCCGACGCCATCGACGCGACATCTCAACACACACGAGCGCAAGCGGACGTCGCGTCGATCGCGAGGCGCTCACCATTTTTGTATCAACGCAGGAGGGCATGCTAAATGATTTAGCGATCGGCCACGACCACCAGGCCGACTTCGAGAGCTACGTCAAGGCCGACTCTTCAAGATCGACCGGTAAATTGGACTTCAGCGTCCAGGTGCTCACGACGGGCTACTGGCCGACGTTCGCGTCCATCGACGCCCACCTCCCGCCGGAGATCGTCCAGTGCACCAAGGTCTTCAAGGACTATTATGATGAGAAGAATAGTAAGAGAAGGGTCACGTGGATGTGGTCGCTCGGGAACGCTTCGGTGAAGGCGTTTTTCGGGAAGAAGGCCTATGACCTGCAGGTGGCTACGTTGCAGGCTATTGTACTGCTTACGTTCAATCCCGTGGACGGTGCTTCCCAGACACTTACTTATGCCCAGGTAGCTGAGCGAGTGAACCTGCCGGACGAGCACCTGAAACGCGTCTTACACTCATTGGCTTGTGGCAAGTACAAGGTCCTGGCCAAGACGCCCATGTCGTCTCGAGTGGCTCTTACTGATTCGTTTGCGGTGAACACGAAGTTCTCGTGTCCCATGCGGAAGATAAGAGTGCCGATGGCGTCGCTGGACGAGTCGCACAACCCGAAGCGCGTGGAAGAAGATAGGACCGTGGCGATCGAGGCCGCCGTCGTGCGCATCATGAAAGCTAGAAAGGCGCTGTCGCACCAGTCTTTACTGGCCGAGGTCCTCAGCCAATTGGCCTTCTTCCGCCCGAACCCGAAGGTCATCAAGCGCCGCATCGAGGCCCTCATCGACCGCGAGTACCTCGAGCGCGACCCGGAGGTGGCGAACGCGTACCGCTACCTCGCCTAGGTGCTGGTGTCCTCTCCCGGGTAAACACGATGTGTACTTATCGTCCTGGCCCCGCGGCGACGGTCCTACAAGTAGTAGCAGTACAGGTTACATTCCCTCGTCGACGGCGTCAAGCCGACGTCAGGGCGTCTCGGAGAGATCGTCCGAGGGGCTTCATTACATCACACAGGGAACTCGCGCGCGACGGCCGCTCCATACTCCTCCGCCGACGCGAGGGCTGTGCCGCCGTCGAGGCGGTCCAGGAGTCGACAGATGCGGGGCTCGAGGTCGTTGCCCCACCAGCCCCAGCCGCTCATCCACCGGCCGAGGTCCGCGTAGGCCAGTTGGAGCGTCTCGAGGAACTCGTCGACGGGTGGCGGCTCTTCACCGCGCGACGCCAGCGCGGTGGACAGATCCCGATGGTAGCCGCGCGCCAGTTCGTCCGCCGCGTCCCACGCCGACGACCCGCAGCACAAGCAGTAGGCCACGTCCTTCGCGGGACAGGCCTTGCCGCAGTACTGAAAATCGTAGAGCTGCGGCGTGCCGTCCGCCGCGAAGTAAAAGTTCGCGTCTTTGGGGTCGCCGTGGACGACGCTCTGCATCGGATCGGCTTTGAGTCGCGCGTCGATGGCTTTGGCCGCTAATCTTAACCGCCCCTCCCACCCCTTTGTCGGCATTGACGCGAACTCGTCGGCTCTCGTGTCCAAGTACCTGCGTGGAAGTGACCATCGAGAAGGGACATCGACGTTTCTGACTCGTGAACGCACCACATCGTGCCCTGTTCCTGGAGTCCCCCAGCGACCGCCTCGTCGGCCCTTGGCCCCCAGAAGCACGCATGGAGCCGGGCTAACGCAGCAAGCGCCGTCTCCGTCCCGCGCCGGTCGAACGCTCCCGGTCTGCCGTCGAGGCGCGACATGACTATGGTGACGCCATCGCTGCGTGCCTCGACGTGCAGCGGCCTCGGGACCACGACGCCGGCGTCCAGCAGCTGTGCGGCATAGCCGTCCCGGTAGAATGCTGCTTCGCACTCGTACGATTTCGCCTTGCGCCGGTCGCCGACGCTGTCGCAGCGCTTTGGCAGCTTTACGACTTTGGCAATGATGCGCTCGTCGCCGCACGACAGCTCATAGATCGTTCCCATTCCTGCCCACAATCTTTGAATGGATTTCGCCTTCCATGCGTCGCCTTCACAGTCTGCGAGAGCTGCGAGGCGCTTTGCCTCTGCGGGCTTCATACTGCCTCTGGCAACCTGAGCTTTCGAATTCGTCAACTGTACCACAAATTATTGATGCTGCGAGCGCAGATCAAGGCGGCAGGCCGTGGAATTTGGTTTAGCCACTTTTTGTGGGCATTTTGGGCGCAAAACCCGCCACCTACGCAAACATACTGCCGAGCAGAGCTCCCTCCCTCCCATTCCGACTACCTCTCCTTGCCTTTTACCAGAGCTTCCGGCGCTTTTGTTAGCCACCCACATCCGCGAGGAGGTGCGCAAGGGAAAGGTCCCCGGCTGCTCTAAACAGCCGCGCGCAGCTAAAAATACACAGCGCGGCTAGCGCACGTATCAAAGCATACACACGAGAAGCACTACTGAGCTTGGCGCGCGTCACCAGCGTCTGTAGCAGCTGTAAACAGCGGAACACGCGAGGGGGTGCGGTTACGAGGCGGGCGCGGCGCGCGCCTCCCGCGGCGGCTCGCGCGCGCTCGTAGCATACGCCGCGCCGCTGCGCACGCGAATCACTGCGCCGCCGGTCGCGCGGCGACGCCCTGGGTGGTTTCGTCTCGGACGCGGCGGCGGCAGCGCTTTAACCCGACGCCGCGCGCAGGCCGTCACAGCGCACACACCGATACAATGTCGGGCGCCGCCCTCTTCAACCTCGCGCAGACCGCGCTCACCTCCGACGCCGGCAACATCAGCAGCAGCAGCTCGCGGGACGGGCTCGCGCGCGCCGCGTCGATGCCGCTCCAGCGCCAGCGCAACGGCGCCGCCGCCAAGCCGCCGCTCGAGTGGCGCCGGTTCCTCACGGTCGAGGAGCGGACGGGCGTGCGCTCCAAGCTCCGCGCGGCCTACGCCGACCAGTGCAAGACCTACGAGGAGCTGCTCGACACCGTGACGGCCATCGAGGAGGAGTTATTGCACATGGCCGCCCCCTCGCGCCTCGACTACTTCAAGGCGGGCGTCCAGTTCGACCGCCGCGTCGCCGACAAGCGCAAGCAGCTCGCCGCGCCGGCGGCCGGCGAGGGCGCCGCGGAAGCGCCGCGGAAGCGCGCGCGGCCGGAGGACTCGAGCCCGCCGCAAGTGTCGCAGGACTGGGAAGCCACGCAGGAGACCTGAGGAGCAAGCTTGTGTAAGACCGAATCCCCCACGTTTACTAGTAGGCACCGCGTCGATGGCGTCTTCTCACGGAAGTTCCGTCGAGCCGCTGTCCAACTCCCAGAAGGCGTTAGCCGGCTTGCAATAAAAATCGGAGCTAGCGTAATCGACACACTAGCTATTTTAAAGATACGCTTCGATAGCGTCAAAAGAATGGCCCAAATTCAGAATACATCCTGGTCGTTCGCCGAGACCAAATATTTCAGAGTAGCGGCCCGGGAACATACCCTCGCGCCTCCCGGAAGGCACCGCCCGCGACATTCACGGATGAGTCTTACGAGTTTTCAAAACACACCAGCGTTTGGTGGCGCCATCTACCGTCCAAATGGGACATTATATCAACTCCAGTCCAGTTTTCATCCACAATCGACGGAACCGGAGCCGACGGCCCGCGCTCGGAGGGCGGGAAAAGAATTCTACTAGACAACTCCCGAGTTTATGTTCGTTTCATTCCGTTTGGTGGGGGTAGATTCCATCCAGCCCGCCTCAATATTTATTGAGCCCAGTCTCTTGATCCGTATGAGCCGCGGGATTCGTCGACTTCGCGACCTCGCCTTCATGTAAAGACGGGCAAATTAGTAGACCCAGACAATATCAGCGACGCCACCATCCAGATGGATCATAACGCCGTTGTTCTATTCACAATCGACCGACTTGCCCGTTCTCCGCGGACGACGGTACGTACGCGAGGCACCGGAAAGGCCCCAGACCGGTGAGTTGTGAAATAAATTCGCGTTTTAGGCGTTTCGGTTGTGGGACGGGCCATATAACCGGCCTGGATGACTACCACATTGAATGACCGGTCCCGTTTCCAACTCGCGCCTTGTCGGACTCGGAGCCCCACGATCTGGCTTAAATGGGCACGCAGCCTGAATCTGCGACCATCAGCCCGTGTACCATCACCATGGACCATAACGCGATCATTTGTTTCATGACTGACCGACTTGCGCGAGGTCCAGATGCAGATGTTCACGTCCCGAGCGTGGGCAGCCAAAAGTACCCTTCTCGGCGTGTAGATGTCATATACTCGTAATTGACTATCGGTGGGGTAGTATGGGACCCGACGAGACCGCTATTACGATTCCTGGGGCCCTAGAAAAATTGACGTTTTTTACGGGGACGGGGCGCCATCGGGTCCTAATTATTTACTTTTTTCGGATGCAGGTCGGCTCCAGAACTCCCTCTGAGGTAGGTCTAGTAGTGGGTAAGCGCCTGTACCGCATACGCCATCGACGCGGCGGCCTAGTGCTCTCGGAGGGCTATAAAAGCAAACTAGCCCTAAAAATGCTATAGCGCCGCGGGCTGCTGAGAGAAATCGACCAAAAATGCTTGAAGCGGCGGCGTACGCGACGTAGGCGCTTGCACGTGTATAGTACCGACCCTAGGCGACCCCAGGGAGACCTGTTTGGCAGGGATTGACAGGATTCCACTGGTGCAGCCGCCATAGACCGTGGGGCACCGTCACCGCGAATTAAAAATATTTCCTTTTTCGGCCCCCAGTACGTGTCCCATTGATCTCTTTGGACCAGTAGCGAACGGAACGATACTCGAACAGCTGCACAGGCAAGGTCGCGCATGCTAGTGTCTTACGGACGCTAGCTTGTCCGTGCGCATGCGAGCGCGTGGCTGCCGACAGAGTGCTTACCGAGACACGTACGCACTGTCTAACGCATGCTGTAGCACCACTCTCGCATCGCAGCTCGTCGCCGGCGTTACGAGTCCACCGGTGCGCTTGCTAAGGTGCCTCTGCACCACCAGCTAGGAGAGCTCAGGCCGCGGCATCGCTACCCACCGTAAGACCAAGCCCAAAAGGACGTGGACATGTCGCAACCGCCGCAACCAACACCCGGCGAGCCGAAGAAGCGGCGCCCGGCAGAGCCGAAGAAGATGCGGAGGCGCTTCACGGGGGGCCCGCCCGTCATCAAGAAGTTTTCGGCGCGGGCCGGCCCGCGGCGCATCCCCGATTCTGCTGAGCTGGGCGCGATGCACGTTGTGATGAAGAGCGGGGCGATTTTGCCCCAAGGCCCGCAGCACAAGGACTTCTACAAGACCGTCAATTTGTTGCTTACTTGTTCTGCGGAGTTGGAAGTTGTTGCTGTGGAGGTCGACAACCTGGAAGAAAGGCGACCGTTGCTCGACGGCGTCGCGGCGGCACTCGATCAAGCGTTGCCTTTATTACGACCGTCGTCGTCAACCGATTGCGATGACGAGGACCCCTGGGCCTGGAAGTTAACTGCTGTAAATGTGGATCTCAAAGCGAGGAAGGCGGAATCAAGGTTAGCTCGGGCGTTGTTGGCCATTTTAAGGAATCTCGCGCAAGTGCCAGTCAATCGAGGCGCGATCGCGAACCACCCCGTGCTGCTGCATCACGTGCTGGATTTGTTAGAACCCGAGTTATTAGGCTTGGAGAGTGCCGCCTTCGCGATTGATATACTCGTGTCTGTGGTCAAGCACGTCGAGATTGGCGGCGCTTTTTTGGAACAGCCGATCCTGAGGCATTACTTGTTGCGGGGTTTTGATGGTGATGTCGCGACACAAAGAGTATTACGGGCGGCGGCGGGTCTACCGGGCCTCGCGCCGCCGATCCACCGCTGTAGACGGGTGGAAGGCGGGTTATGCGGCGACGAACCTCGACTCAAGGCGAGGCTAGCTAGGAGAGTCTTCCGCGTCATCCGCGCCGGTCTACACTTCGGCGCGGCGCGGGACGCGTCTACTTTATTATTACCTCATCAGAATGACGTCTCAAAAGTATCTGTCAGATTGGCGGACGCACTCAGGCAGCCCGGGGCGCTGGCGCGCCTGAAAATGCACCAGCGCCACATGGCTTTGAGGAGCCTCGAGGCGTTGGGCCAACTCCGAAGCTCGGAGTGGAACAACGTCGCGTTCGCGAAGACGCCGCAAGACGTCGCGAAGCTCTGCCGGGACCGCCTCGCTTTTCATGATTTAGATGATATGAGAATAGTGGACTCGGAGTGCCGCCTCGCGGCGTTGGAAGCACTATTGCTCCTCGTGGACGCGGGACCGCTGTCCGCGGCGACGGTGGCAGCTCGGCGCAACGTCGTCGATTTAGCTGCCGCTGTAATAGCCGCGGCCCACGCGCGCTACGCCGAGCCGCCGGCGCTGGCGAGCGGTCCGGCAGAACCGCCCGCGGCCCGACCGCCCGTTTACGAGCACGCGCGCGGCGGTTTGTGTTGTGTCGGACGCTTACCTTCTGATATTGCGGCGCCGCCCCTCCCGCCGACGGACGACACGGGGGATCGACTGGCACCGCCTCGATCGGTGCGGGCCGAGACGGTGCGCATCGCGGCGGCGCTGCTGGCGGCGTTGGCCCACGCGGACATCGACGCCCGGGCGCGCGTGAAGGCGCTGGCGCCTTTACTAGTGCCGGTGGCGGCGACGGACGAGGCCGTCGCGGACCTGCTCTTCACGAAGCTGCGGGCGGCGCTGGGCGACGGCGAGAACCCGCGGAGTCGGCGGAAGGTTAATTGAAGTTGCTTATATTGATGATCCCGCGGCGATGGCGTGTTCTCCCCGCCCCTAGGGTCCTAGTAGGGATCCATCTGGCTCGATGGTATATGCTTCTCTTAATTCATATATCCCGTCACGCGAGCGGCGGCGGCGGCGGGAGCCCGCCGCCGCCCGCGAGGTACATCGTGTTCACCTCCAGCGGGAAGGGCGGCATCTGTGCCTCGGATTCCAGGGCCTCGAGCGTCTCGAAGGTCGCGCGGACGTTCGCGTCGAAGCGCCGCATGAGCGGGATGTTGTCCATCAGCTGGATTTTGTGCAAGTTCTCGCGCATCTCGCTGACGACGGCGACGTTTTGTTGGAGGAGGTCGCGGCACTGCTTCTCGAGCGCCGCGTGGCGCGCCGTGCCGGGCCGCGCGGGCTGCGCCGTCGCGAGCGGGTCCAGCGCGAGCAGCCGTAGGCGCGCGCCGACGTCTCGAATAGATTTGCGCGGGAGCCCCGCGGCGATCTTGGCGCACTGCGTCACGAGCGAGTGCTCGGACGAGGGGTAGCGCCGCGCGAGCGTTTCGAGCTGCTTTTGCTCCGCCTCGGTCCAGGCCGCGGGGCGCGTGAGGCTAGCCATGGGAGGCTACCTACTCGGCTCGAGCCGTCTTTTTGCTGGCTTTTGGAATTGGCAGCCAGGGCGGCACTCGGAGGCGCTGGAGGCGAGTGCACGCTGCGGCGTCGTATCGATGTGTATCGAGAGACCTCCTTAAGAGTGTGTAGATCTGCTGGCCGCTGGCGCTCCCGTAAGCTAGCCAAAAAAAGGGCGCCGTAAAAATTTAATGCTAGCGGCCTGTAAGACACTAGCAAGCTCAAAAGCCGCGCGCGCGCAAAAGCCCATAGGCGTCGATATCGCAGCGTAAGGCGGCTCATCGCTGCTCAGAACTTCTGCGCTTGGCGTTCCGCGCCGAAAAAAAGCGTTAGCGACGACCTCCGCTCAGGACCATTCTTGCCAGACGGTCCGCGCGCCACCGCCGCGACAATGACCACGCAGCCGCACGCCATCGACAGCCCCGAGGTGCTCCGAGTACGCTGCGAGTGGGACCGCTTCGAGCGCGGCGACGCGATCCCCTGCCTCGACAGCGACGCCGAGATCGTCAACCTGTACTTCGAGCCGTGGTTTCAGGATGCCGGTGCCGAATTCCTGAGGGATCACACGGGCGGCGACCTGATCGTGGAATACGCGCGATTCGTGGAAGTCCTCGGCGAACTAGTCGGCGACATCGGACCATGTCTCGCAAACACACCGGATAAGGTGCTGCGGCAGTTGGGCGTGGCGGCCGATCTGGTGCTCAAGGAGTTTCTACCGAGGGAGCAGAAGCGGCCGCCTCCGACAATTTTGAGGTTGCGGAACGCCACGCCGGAAACGCCCTTAGCGGCTTTACGTTCAGATGTCGTGGATAGATTAGTGTCCATCAGAGCCACGGTCACACGTGTCGGTCCGGTAAAACCCCTCGTGACGGAAGCGTCCTTCTCTTGTGCTCAGTGCTTCCTCGGGGCGTCGGATCCGCAGTTCGCGATGCGAATGAGATTCAGGCGGGGCGAGTACCGCGCACCCAGTCGTTGTGATGGTGGCGATTGTAAGTCGCGGAAATTTGATTTATTAAGAGACACCGCCAAAACAGTAGACGTCCAGAAGATAAGGGTCCAGCAGCAGTTAGATGATGCGAAGACGCTCGATGATGATGCTGGTAGAATACCTCGTTCATTAGATGTCGAGTGCGTCGGGACTGGCTTGGTGGACAAATGCGCTCCCGGGGACGTTGTTGTCGTGGCTGGAATAGTGAGAGTGGTCAACGCGGCCGTCGCGGCGGGCCGGAAGGATAGGAGAGCTCTACAGCAAGCTACGTCCGTCATGTATCTGGCTGCCAATTCCATCGTCAATGCTTCGAGAGAAGCGGAGGCCGGCTCCTCCCAACAAAAGAGCGAGTACGACTGCCAAGAGGAGGAGGACGACCAAGAGGAAAGGGCATTGGTCGAGGGCGTTTGTCGGCACGAAGACCCCCTCTCGTTGATCGTGGCGTCGTTCGCGCCGCGCATCTACGGCCACGAGTTAGTCAAGTTAGGATTATTGCTAGGGCTGTTCGGCGGCACGGACGAGCGAGCAGCAGTGTCCGACGACGCGGACGCCGACGGCTCGGCGAAAAGACGAAGAGAAAACGATGCTGCAAAGGAGAGCATCCAGGTAAGATGTAACTCCCACGTGTTGGTGGTCGGCGACCCTGGATTAGGCAAGTCGCAGATGTTAAGAGCCGCGGCAGCCGTCGCGCCGCGCGCCGTTTATGTGTGCGGGAACACTACTACAACAACAGGCTTGACCGTCTCACTCACAAGGGAAGGCAAGTCCGGCGCACCCGCGTTAGAGGCCGGGGCGGTGGTCCTGGGCGATCGGGGCGCGTGCTGCATCGACGAGTTCGACAAGATGGATAGCGGGCAACATGCGGGTCTGCTGGAGGCCATGGAGCAGCAGCAGATTTCGATAGCGAAGGCCGGCGTCGTCGCGACGCTCCAAGCGCGGACGGCGATCCTCGCCGCGGCGAACCCGGCGGGCGGGAGTTACGATCGCGCGCGCACGGTCGCGGAGAACGTGCGGCTGTCGGCGCCCTTGCTGTCGAGATTTGACTTGGTGTTTTTGTTGGTCGACGACCCGGACGAAGGGCGCGATGAACTCTTATCCAGACACGTGTTGGACGCGCATCGGGGCAAGAACGCGGGCCCGCGGCCATCTTTTCGTAAACGTAGGTCGTCGGGCTGCTCGCCTGGCTCGAGCATGCCCACGTCCGATGCCAAGACCCTCGAAGCGAAATTGCGAGAAGGTGCGAACGCCCTGGACGAGGTCTTGTCCACGCGCGAGTTGCGGACGTACTGCTCGTATGTCAGGAGACGGTGCCACCCGCGCCTGGACACGAAGGCCGCTGTTTTATTGCAGAAGACCTACCTGGAATTAAGGAGGGAGGCGTCTTTAGCTGCTCCGGGCCGCGCCATGCCGATTACCACTCGCCAATTGGAGTCCCTGGTGCGCTTGGCGCAAGCTAGGGCAAAGATCGAGAACCGGTCCGTCGTGACGGAGGACGACGCCCGGGACGTCGTCGCGCTCATGAAGGATTCCGTGCGGGACGCCTGCACGGGGGCGGACGGGAATGTGGACTTTAGTCGCCAGACGTCGGGCATGTCCGCCGCAAAAGCCGTGAAGAAGTTGAGGGATCTCCTCCACGCCGAGTCTGAGAGACTACGGTCGCCGTGGTTTCGATTGGACGACATCATGGAGGTCGCGCGCCGCGGCGGCGTCGGGGGCGCGGTCGACGAGCTCGTGGACGTGTTACGGGATCAAAGCTACCTCATGCACCAGCGCGACGACGAGGGCAACTGGGGCTACAAGCTGACGTCGTGCCGCTTTGGGAGCGGGAGCACGACGCAGGGGTCTTTGGCGCGGTCGACGCAGCGGAGTTTGGCGGAGCGGCTCCGTTGACGCCGTCTTCGTCGACCCGGTGGTGTAAGAACATTGTGTCTGTTAACCGGAGGCATTAGCGGCGGGTTTTTCAAGCCTTTGTGCTCTCCACTGAAGCCCGCCACCGTGCGTACAGTTTGGGGATAACTCACGGATCAATCATTTCCTGTCTCAACTCGCTGTTGCGAAAGCTCGGAGCTTTTTTAAAGCCATCTGCTGCAACATCAAAATTGTTTTCAAGAGGGGTTTTTGAGAGAAGCTAAGCGGTCACGGACGCTAGACTAACCCCTGCGATGGACATCCCCAGGAGCTTGCAAGACTTCCTAGGCTCGGGCGCCGGCGACTCGGCGCCGTGCACAATCATCGACGGCCCGGTACGCACGCGCTCGGGCGGTACGGTCTTGCAACGCGAGGACGACGACGGCGGCCCGGCCGACGAGGCCGTGAACCAGGAGGACGGGGCACCGTTACTACGCGTCGGCGCCGTCGTCGACGCGGCGGCCGTCGCGTTCGGCGAGACCTACGTCGAACAAGCGAGAAACGGCAGCGGCCCGCAAAAGTTCCGAGGCACGATTGTGGCCGCGACGGTGAATGACGATTACTGGAACGTCAAGTACGCGGACGGTAAGGTCTATGCGACGGAGGCGCAGCACCTCACGCTCGTCGTCGAGGAGGCGCCGCAGCCGTATCCGGTCGGCACGTCCGTGGAAGCCCTGTGGAACGGCGGTGCACGCTTCTACCCGGCGCTCGTCGTGGCCGCGCGCGAGGGCGCCGTCGACCTCAGATATACGGACAGCGACGAAGAGTTTGACGTGCCGTTGGACCGCGTCCAGCCGTTAGCGCGCCGCCGCCGCTCAGTCTACGCCGGTGAAGCGCCGGTCGCGTTACCACCGCCCGTGACTCCTGTTGCAGCGACGCCGCGCCGAGCGACGGCGCCGGCCATGGACGCGTTCGAGATCAATTCCGCCAACGACGGCTCCGGCCTGGCCGTCGGCGACCGCGTGTTCGCGGCCTTTGATGGAGAGGCCCAGGTCTGGTGGGGCGGGACGATCGTGGAGAGCACCTTGTACTGCGACGGCGAAGACCTCCACATCGTCTTCGACGACGCGTCGGACCACCACATGTGGGCGTCCACCGTCGCGCGGGCGCTTCCGCCCTCGATCACCCTGAACGTCGACCGGCCCTCTCGCGCGGCGCTGGAGAAGATAGAACGTCTGAAGGCTTCGGGCGAAGGCCGGAAGCGCAAAGCACCCGACAAGATCGACCCCGAGTTCCTCGCGGCATCCCCCTACGGCGAGCGCGCGCCGCGCAAGCCCAAGCCGCCCCCGAAAAGACAAGTGATGGCGAGCGTCGAACTCTACGCCGGATCAGGAGAAACCTCGGCCTGGTTGAGGGACATTGGCTTCGCGACCACGACCGTCGACGTAGATCCGCGCTGCCAAGTCGACGTCGTCGACGACGTTTTGAACCTGCCGAGGACCTTCTGCGACCGCGCAAATGTCGTCGTCGCGGGCGTGGAGTGCGGAACGTACACGTACCTCCAGGGCGGCGCGCACCGCTCGCTCGAGCAACCGGAGGGGTTTTCTCCCCAGGCGTTGCAGGCCAACCGCGAGGCCGAGCACCTCCTCGCCATGTTCCGCTCGGCCAAGCGCGCGAATTCGAAGACGATCTTTCTCGTCGAAAACCCTGCTGCATATATGCAGCACACTGAATTCGCGCGGCGCATGGAGATGGAGCTGGGCCTCACGCGCCTGCGGGTGACGTTCTGCTCGTTCACGGTCGGCCCCGAGCGCGTGCGAAAGCCCACGCACCTCTGGACGAACTCGCGCGTGCTCATCGGCATGTTCAAGGACGACATATTCTACTGCACGCCGGACAAGCCCTGTGGTTGCGCCAAGCACATATCGGTCCGCCCCGCGCCCGGGGCCGGCTACCGTTCGCGCGACGCGGCGTGGTGGCCGGTCGAGTTCGCGGCCTTCGTCGCGCGGATCCTCGCCAACGAGGCGCGCTCGCTCGCCGCCTAGAGCCATGGACGCCGTCGACGACGCGAAGCCTAAACTCGAGTCTTACTCCACCACCTAGCCGTCGGTCCGCCGGAGCACGTACTTCAGCGGCACGGGCCGGTCGGGCGTAATACCAGTCTCATCCGCGTCGTCCTGGAACTGGCAGTGGCACGTGCCGCCCTGCGAGCCCGAACGCCGCGCCGGGATGGTCACGACGCACTGGTAGAAACTGGTAGTGTCCGGGTAGATGCCGAAGACCTCGTCGCCCTTCTGGAGCCGGTTCGCCTCGTCGTGCGCGTCCACGAGGCAGGACTGCGCCCCGCAGAGCACGTGGGCCGGTGGCACGCCGCGACCGGTATCTGTCAGGGGAATGACTCGTGTCGCGCCGAGCTCGAAAACTTTCCTATCGTCGTCGGCGTCGGCGACCTCGTACAGATCTTCATCAGATCGATAGCGCACGACCCTACCCAAAACCCACGCCTCTTTGTCGTAGTCGTCGAGCCGCACCGCGACCTCGTCGCCCGGCCGCGCCGCGCCGGCGTTCTCGAACTCGCCCGTCGCGTGCAGATGCTGGCTCAAATTCGCGAGCTCGCCGTCGATGTGGTCGATGTGGCGAGCCACGGCGACCTCCGTCTGCCGCGCGACCTCGATGGCCTCCTCGAACAAGCCGTCGCACCTTCTTCGTTTCTCGGCTCTCTCTTCAAAGTCTTTTTTGTCGCCGATGACCTCTTCCAATTTCTTCGCGGGCTTCGCGGCCGCCGCGCGCTTGTCGAGCTCCTCGATGACGTCCTTCTCGACCTTGGCCTCCTCCTTCTCGACGGCCTCGAGCTCCGACGTCGCCGTCGCGCCGAGCTGTCTTATTAAATCCAGGTTCCGCTTGACGAGGCCGCTCACGGGCGTGATGACCTCGAGCAAGTCCTCGATGACCGTCGCCTCGGCGCAGGACCGGAGGCCGATCTCGCCGCCGCCGCGGGTGGTGGTCATTCTTGTTTTTTGAGACTAGCGGCCCTCTTCGCCGGCGCTTTGTGGCCAAATGTGGCTTGGTGCCACTGCGAGGCTGCGGTGCCTTGGCGCGGCCAGCGAAGTGGCAGAGGTTCGTCAGTTCACCTTTGATGACAGAGTTGGACTACGCAGAGGCTCGAATAGCCCCGCGCAGAGCAGCAAGCGCCCCAAAACCAGGCTTGGCAAGCTTTCTAGTGTCTTACTGCCGCTAGCTGCGGTTTTGCTCGGCCAATTTTTGCGCAGTTTTTGCGCAGACCTCTGCAGCTGCATCGTTGCGGTGCTCATAGCTTGCGCACAACACTGCGCGCCGTCGCCGCTACCAGCTCACATTGCACGCCGTCGCCGCTACAAGCAAAAAACAACCATGCCAGGCATGAACGTCATGGTCCCGCTCGGCGGCATCGGCAGCCGCTTCCAGAAGGAGGGCTACAAGTACCCCAAGCCCTTTGTTAGAGTGCTCGGCAAGGAGATGATCCTGTGGGTCGTCGACTCGCTGAAGCTAAGGAAGGAGGACTCGCTGGTGGTCGTATACAATCCGGCGTTCCTCGACATGAGGGAATTGATGGAGATGGTCGTGCAGCACGTGCCGGGCACGATCCTCGTCGAGCTCCCGGGTCCGACGCGCGGCGCGGCCGAGACGGTGCGGATCGGGCTCGAGGGCTTAAGTGCGTCACAGCGATCGCGGCCGACGATGCTCGTCGACGGCGACGCGTTCTACACTGTTGATATTGTCAGCATGTACCGGGCCATCTCCACCAAAGCTGGAGGCTCCTTCTGCTTCCGGGACACGCAGCCCAAGCCCATTTACTCCTACGTCACGTGCGTACGCGGCGTCCGAACCATCGCTTCGATTGATGCGTCGCGGCGATGGCGTGCTGGTGGGGTGGACGTACGCCCGCCACGACGCCATCGCCGCGACCGCGTGACGAGGAGCAAGCCTTCGCCGCGACCGCGTATCACACACAGGGTGGGCGCCGACGGCAAGCAGATCACGTCCATCAAAGAAAAGGTCAAGATCAGCGACTGGGCGAACACGGGCTGCTACTGTTTTAGGGACGGGCAGCAGTTACTCAAGTACTGCGCCCAGATCATCGAGCGGGGCGAGACGCAACTTTCTCAGGACATGAAGGGCGAGTTCTACACGTCGGGCGTCATCAAGGCCAT
This sequence comes from Pelagomonas calceolata, assembly GCA_918797485.1. NCBI lineage: Eukaryota > Pelagophyceae > Pelagomonadales > Pelagomonadaceae > Pelagomonas > Pelagomonas calceolata. The sequence continues at coordinate 1,449,698 of CAKKNE010000003.1, read as the reverse complement.
GCTCGATGATGGGGAGCGCTTCGAAGCTTTGGTGTTGGACAAGGAGGCCATGCACGTCTTGGGCACGCCGGCGCAGCTCAAGGACTTCTGCCGCACATGGCCGAAGCCCACGGCGTATCGAGTTTGCTTCGACCTGGACAATACGCTCTTCGGGCCGCCCGAGGTGTCGGGCGACTATTCTACTTGTAGACCGATCCCGAGAGCCGTCCGCATGTGCCGCCACCTGAAAACAATGGGCCACCATATCATATTACACACGGCGCGGCGCATGCGCACGCACGGCGCGAACGTGGGCGCGGTCGTGGCCGACGTCGGCGCCGTGACGATCCAATCGCTGCAGGATGCGGGGATTGAGTACGACGAGCTCCACTTCGGCAAGCCCTGGGCCCAGTTCTACATCGACGACTGCGGCGTGAACGCGTACGCGGACCTCGAGAAGGAGCTGGGCTACTACCCGCCGACGGCGGCCGCCGTGGCCTCGAAGTACGTGCCGTCGCCCGTCGCCTCGACGCCGCCGTCCGTGGTCGGGCGGGCGCGGCACTCGTCCACGACGGTCGCCCTCGCGGCGGCGTTGGGGGTGGCGGTCGGGGTGCTGGCGGCGCGGAAGTAATCATCTCATGTCGTGGGTAGTAACGTGTTTACTCGGTCCGCGACGGGGCGGGTGCGAGCTGATCGCGCGATCCCGTCCAGACTAGCGGCCTGTAAGACACTAGCGTTTACAAGGTAAAACCGGTTTTACGCACCTAGATATATTGGAGCGTGAGGCCCGCGCCGGCGCTACGGGCCCGCCGCTACTCTCTCCAAACCTCTCAGTTCTCGCCTGGCCCCTCCCCTTGCGCGACATCGGTCTGAAGCGCCGGGCAAGAGACCTCAAACAGTGACTCCACAAATTTCCAGCGCGCGAACGCGCGGTGGCGGACTCGCGGTAACCATGAATCTGCGCTCGATCCTCTTCGCATGCCTCGCGGCGCAAGGCGTGCGGGCCGCGGCCGTCAAGGTCGCCTGCTTCGGTGACTCCGTCACCGCGGGCTCGAAGGCCAAGGGTAAGGGCAGCCCTCTGATCGTGCGCCTCACGGCCGACATAGGCGTACTGGCAATAGCGGTGCTTTTGGGAGAGTGGGTGCACGAGCCGAGTGCCCGCCTCGCGGGCGCGGCGTCTGCCTAGAAGCATCTGTGCGCCCAAGTCCGTTATCAATTCTAGAGTGGGGTTGCTGGGTTGTTGGGTTTACGTTCGTTTTACCAGCAGCTGTCAAAACCGAAAAGTGGCACAGGCAAAACGGGTTTCGAAATCTTCATCCGAGATTCACTAGCAGCGGCCGCAGTCGCCCCCCGACCGCTTGCTCGTCGTTTCCTACCTGCGTTGTTAGGCCCTTCGCATCTTCTACCCGCGGCCGGCGGCGAGCGGCGGACGAGCGAGGTGGTGCTCGAAGGTGGTGCCCGGCCGATTGCTCCGCCGCCCTCCCTCCCTCGAGTATAGAGTCATAAACGCACACTTCTTAGAACGGAGAACGCGACGCGGCGACGGCTGCGCTGGCAGCTAATCGAGGCCTCGCGCGTGCAACGCTGCATACATGGCAGTCGCGAAGGCGGCCCGCAGCGAGACGATCTGAATGAGCCGCGCGCCGTAGTAGCGCCGCCACTCGGGACGGAAGGCGCCGTACTTCCAGCGGCTGGCGAACGTCGTCGGCCGAAGGACGACGCCCTCCGGCACGGCGATGGAGAGATTCTCTTCGCCGCCGTCGTCGAAGTCAATAAGAACGTCGATACAGAAGCAATCCTCCACGGCCGCGTACTGGGGCTGTGTCAAGCGCGCGCCGATAAATAGTTCGATGGCTTCTTTCATGAAGCCAGTTTCCCGCGCGCGGGCATTCAAAGCGTCCTTGAACGAGTCGAACCCCCTCCGATCCCCGGCAACGGCGGCGCCGTGCTCCGCCTCCACTTCAACAAAGAGCTTGCGCGACCTATCTTTCGTTTGCCGGCCCGCCCCGAGGAGCTCCTGCGGCCTGGCCGGCGCAGCAGAACAAACTATCGGCGCGTCGACTCCTAGCGCATCCAACAGCTCCGTGAGGTCTCGATCCGTCGGGCGTGTCAGCTCGTCGAAGCAGGTCTTCGTCGGTCGGTCGGCGGCCGGCGTTTTCTGACCGCTCGCGCGCACGTGCGCCTCCCAATCCGTCATGTCCCGGTCATCGGGCGCGCCCCAGAGTCCGAGGCGCCGTGCCGCCGCCGCCGCCTCGTAGGCCGCCCCTATGGACTGCGCCACATCTCTATCCACTTTGCCAGTCCGCTGCGCCCGGAGAAATGTCTGCTGCTGCTGCGGCGGCGCATCCACCCTCCAGGACGGGGCCGGCGCGTCGTCGCCCAACGCTTCCTGCTGCTCGGGCGACACGAAGGTGATGCCCTGCTCGACGACCTTCTGCTGCAGAGTCGTCACACCGGAAGCGAGGTCGGCGTCGGCCTCTTTCCTCGCGGCGCGGCGCCCCAGCTCCTCCGATTGCGTCTCCTCGACCATCCGCTTGATCTCCTTGAGGCCCTCCTCCGTGTCCTCGCGCTGCTTGCCGAAGTGCTGGCCCTTGACAACGACCTCGAGGAGGTCGGGCATGCCCGGGGCGGTCTTAATGCGCCTGACGCCATCGATGTCGGACGTACTCCAGCCGTCGTCGACCTTGAGGATCGTCTGGTCGTCCCACTTCTCGCGGTATTTCACGACCGCGGCGTACCTCGTCGCGTTCGCGCGCTCGAGCTCCTCTAATTGCTTGCGGCCGTGGGCCTCGTGGTACGACAGCACCGCTAAGGCCGCGTGGAGCGCTTCCGTGGTCGCCTCCTCGACGTCTTTGGCGCTGCCGCCGTTCTTGATCCTCACGTAGACCGGGCCCAAAGCCGCGTCTCGCGGGTGCTTGTTCGATCCTAGCCCACTTCTGCAATCCAAACCATGGTTCGCGACGATGAAGTCGCCCTTGCGCGCCGTCACGTCCTTGGCCTCAATCTCGGCGAGTTTGAGCTTCGCGTGGGCGGCGACTCGCAACCCGCGTGGGTCCTTGTGTTCTTGGGATACAAGCTGCCACTTGCTGATCATCGATTGGATGGCCCCTTGCTTCTTCTTCTGGAAGAATTTCAGGCGCACCGCCTTGGCCGCAAGCTGCGTGGCCGTCCGCGCGCCGTCCGGTTTCTTGAGCTCGCCGTCGCGTAACTCCTCGAGAATTTTCTTGTTGTCGTCCGTGACCTTCCAGGGCTTCGCCGTTCGCTCGATAGTCTCCGGTAAGGCCTCTTCTACTTCATATAATTCGAAGTCTTCTTCTTCGCCCGCGAGCTCGCCTTCCGTGTACTCGACGTGGAAGAGCGCGGCGGGCAGGCCGTCGCCGTCGACGAAGTCGGACTCCGCCGCCGAGAGCCAGCCGACGACGGTGCCCTTCGAATCGCTGCGGATGACCTCGCGGCCGATGAGGGGGTGGCCCTCCGTTTTAAACTCGGCATCGCAGTCCATGGCCTCCTCCGCGCATTGAGCCATGGCCGATCTTCGTATTGCTGCGGCTGCAGCGTTCTGAGCAGGAATGTCGATCTCTAGATCTAGCACTGCAAACTGCAAACTTTGCGCAAGCAATCCTTAGGCGGCGGCCGGGAGATTGAAGCTAGTGTAGACAGACACTAGGGTTTTCACGAGTATCGCTTCAACCTGATAATTCCTCATAAATTGGCCTTCTTCCAGTTTTCACAGCACTAAATCAACAGTGCCAACCACCGCAAGCAAGTGCACAGCTCACCCAGACTGCTGCTGGCTTGCTGCAGCCAGCAGCACAAAAGAGCAAATGAGCTGCCTCGGCATCGACGTCTCGAGCACGGTGCAGGGCTCGGAGCTGGACCACATTACGGTCGAAGGCATCGAGGCGACGGACGCGCTGGGGCGGGCCATCTGCCAGAGCCAGCTCACCGTGCGCTGCGAAGGCGTCGCTCCCTTGAATTTGGACCTCAAGCTCTCGCCGGACGACCTGGAGCCGGTGTTTAGTGGCGCGGCCTGGGCCGGCACGGTTTTGTGGCGCGCGGCGGCTGTCTTAGTCGATCGAGCGTTTCTGGGGGCGGATGCGGTGCAAATAAAGGGCCGGACGTGCATCGAGCTGGGCTGCGGGTTAGGTGTCCCGGGCATGGCCTGCGCCCGCCTGGGCGCGAGGAACGTCGCTCTCACCGAGCAGCAGTTAGATCTGTGTGGAAATCAATGGCGTGGAATCTACACGCCATCGAGCAGATGCAGTTGCGGGGCGTCCAAAATTTTGATTTCCACACAGGTCGCTCGTCGACCTCCTCACAAGGAACGTGGCGGCCAACTTTTCCGCGGGGGAAGACGTGCGGGCGGTCTCGTTCCCCTGGTCGCGCGCCGGCGCCGAGGCGCTGAAGCACGACTTCTGTGACGGTGGGTGTTTCGACGTGATCGTCTGCTGCGACTGCGTCTACATGCCCCTCTACGGCGACTCGTGGAAGGCTTTGCTCGAAGCCATCGACGCTTTAGCTGGGCCCGCGACGGACGTCCTCATCTCGCTGGAGCGACGCCACGTCAAGGACGGCGACGACGGCGTCGACCCGTTCCTGGAGGGCATGCGCGCGAACGGCTTCGCGCGGACTTCGTACCCGGCGGCCATGCCCGTCGAGGTGTTCCGCTTCCGGCGTGAGGCGTGACGCGTCGTCGACGGCGTCAGGGGCTTTGTTTGTTTTAATCGTGTCGAGTTTCTTCTTGTCATGTCGAAGGCGGCGCGATGCGTCTCGTGGTCACGCCGGCTAGGGATAGGTCGGGCTAGGAGACGCCGCGCGTCGCCGATTCACCGGCGGAGGCCCGGGCCGCGCCTCGCATAACAGGATACTTCCACCTAAGCAGAACCGCCTCGGCAACCCGCCCCGGACAGTGAGCAGTGCGCCGCGACGTGCGGGTATCACCATCACATGGAGATGAGAGCAAAAAAGCTTGGGAGAAGCATTGGAAGGCTGCCCTTCCACGCGCAGAGCGGCCTCCTTACGAAAGGCATCTTTCGACAAAACAGCAGACGGCGTCGCGAGGGAGCCCCCACCTCCTACTGCCTCCACCTCCTACTGCTGGGGAGAGCAGCACTGATCTGCGGCGCGAGACGGCCCTCGGCAGTCGTCGTGGAACGCACCGAACAGTCGCGGAACGATGACCACCTACGAGGAGGTGATGAACTCGTCGCGGACGCACTTCGCGGAACGGCGGCGGCGCGCGCGAAACGCGGCGCCCGCGCCCGCGCCGGCGGCGACGAGCTACTTCGGCCTCGACTTTGGGATCTACGACCTCTTCTGCTGCGCGCCGCAGCAGCAGGACTCCGCCGCACCCAGTTCAATGCCGGGCGACGTCGAGACGGTACTCGAGGTCGACGTGAGCCCGCGAAGACCAGCCCGCACGATAGATATCGTGGCCACCCCAGACGAGGAGGAGCTCGTTTGGGAGCGGCTCGCGCCGCCGACGCGCGACGACACGCGGCGGCCCCACGAGGTGTCGATGGACGTCGACGACGCGCCGTTGCCGCTACCGCCGCCCCGGCCACCCGCATCGCCTGCGCGGTCGCCGGGCGCCGCCGCGCGCCGCGCAGGCCTACGCCCGCGGCGCGCAACCGACAAAAAAACCCCGGCGAGTAACAACACGAGCTAATTTAATCACACAGGGCGCCACCATTCCCGGACGCGACGCCGCCCGACCCGTCGGTTTCACGCCTCGACCGCGTCCGCGGGCGCGGGCGCCGCCGCCCCCGCGGGCCGCGGCGCGTGCGCGAGATGAAGGATATCACGGATCTGTCCCAGCAGCGCGCCGTGGCGCTTCCGGGGGCTCTGGCGCGCGATACTGACATTCCCCGACGGCGTCTTCGGCGGCGTCGTCTGCGGCACCGGCGGCCGCCGGGGCGCGGGGCCCACGAGTTGAGCCTTAAGTGCGGCGATCTGGGCGTCCTTCTGCTTCAGCAGGGCGCGCAGGGCGGCGTTCGTGTTGGCCGGCACGGCTGACGTCGAGGGGCTGCCGCCGTCCGCGGCCGTCAAACCCGTCGACTGGGGCTCCGGCGCGGGCGGCGGCGTCTCCGGTCGCGTGATCTCGTCGAGCAAGGCCAGGCGCGCGTCAACAGGCGTTCGTCGTGGGCACGGCGACGGCGTGCGGGGAGGACTCGGCTCGCTGGCCCTTTTCGCGTCGAGAAAAGACGGCGGCCGCGGCGGCCGCGGGGCCCGCTCCGGCGACCTCGACGTCACGCGCCACTCCCGCGCGGGCTTCCGAGGCGGCGTGCGCCAGCCGATCGCCCGCGCCGACGCAATAAATACCGCCGGAATTGGTCAAACAAATTCATGATGAAATTCCCCACTTCAACAAGAACGCTTAAGCCTAGAATCAAGATGACCACCTTCATCGGAAATATCGTTGCCTGTACCACAGTTAACACAAGAGATCCAACGCTGTTGACGATTCCTTTGGTAAACTCCGCGGCGTAGGAGAAGATGGTCGTCCGCCGAACACTGACCGCGAAGACCATAGGGTCCGCGACGGTGTCATAGGCGTAGTTGACGGCCGCAGTAGTGCAGCCGACGCCGTTTGCGGTCGCCGACTGTGAAAAGTCGAACGAATCTGTTCGCGCCGCGCCCGTCTTCTTCACCGACGGCGGGATGAGAGCCAATCTGGCGCCGAACGCCTCCTGGCCGATCTCCGGGCGTCGGCGGTTAATGTCCAAGATCGTCACGTCTCCAAGCCGCACATCGTGCGCTCGACTCGTTCCGGTGCCTGTGCAGATCAACCAGTGAGTCGGGTGCACCGCGACGCCATCGAGCAGGCGTCGCCTCGATGGTGTGTGTAGGGTCCATGATAAGCCGCCGTGGGCGATCCGCAACTCCTCGCGCCCGGCGATCGGGTCCGTGCGAAAACGAAAAAAGCTAGGGGGTATGACTTTATACATAGGATGACTACACACAACGCCATCGACGCGGCCGCGGCCGCGCCGCCGCGTCCAGCTAGTCTTCTTTGGAGCCGGCGACGTACTCGCTCGTCGCCGCCAGTGCGACGAGGTTGTCGCGCGCGCGCTGGTGTTCCTTGTCACCGAGGCGCGCGAGGTGGCGCCGCTGGTACTCGCGGCCCGCGTCGTCCTTCGGCTGGAAGCGCGGGTTCTTCATCAAAGAAAGAACCGCCTCGTCGACCTCGTCGAAGTACGGCAGGACCAGCTTGGCGATCGTAGCCTTCACCTGCGCGCGGACGTAGCGCAGCAACGTCTGTACCGACTCCGTCGCGTAGTCGGTAGCCAGGTCCGCCGACGGTTGCGACTCGTCCTTGTGGCGCGTTCCGGTCTCGAATTTCGAGGCCGCTCTCTTACCGTAGCCGCTCGGGAGGCGGCACCACGCCTCGAGAGAGTCGCGCAGCGAGACCCGAACGCCCCCCCTCCGTGCATATAACAACCGCGCCGTCGCGTCGAGCGCCAGGCCGCAGTTGTCGAGCACCCACTCGTCCTCGTCCCGCAGCACGGCTTCGACCGTCTTTTCGGTAAGCCTCTCATATAATAAGAGGCGCAGGTGCGAGTTCTCCGTGCACACGACGTCGTCCTTGTCCACGTCGAGGAAGGGCCAGTCGCGCTCGTTCCGCGGCTTCACTAACTGCTGGACGAGGAGCCGACCGTACGGCGCCGAGTTCAGGCCTATCAGTAGGTTTTTGTAGTCGTTCTCCCCGGGGTTAATAGCGCTTCCGGGCGGGAAGTAGAAGTAGTTGTAGAAGTAGTTCACGTACTGCTCGACCAGCACTCGCTCCGACGCGTTCGGATGGATGCCGATGTCGTTGAGGTCCATGAGCGTCCTCCACGACCATGGATCCAGCTCGTCCATGGTCGTCAATCGCCGGTGTTGTACCCGGAAGTCGAAGCGGTCGAGGTCGCGCGTGCACTGGACGCCCGTCATGCGCGTCAACGCCCGCACTTCACAGGCGATTCCGCACGCAGAAAACGCCATCGACGCCACATCAGCAGCTCCTTTCAACGAGGCGAGCGCCCCGGAGCCGCTTCCGACCGCTTGCGAACCGGCGTCGGCCGCGGCCGCGAGCGCGCCGACGCCGAACGAGCCAGCAGCGAGGGCTCGAGCCACCGCACCAGCGACGCCGCCACCACGGCCAGCTAACACTACAGTTTGAGCAGCCCGCACGGCCGCGACCCTCGCCCAACCGGGTGCGCACCTGTTCAGAGCCTTCCGCGCGAGGCTCGTCGTGCGCGCGGCTAACTGGTGCGTCGCGGCGACGCGGCGCGGAGAAACTGGCACCGCCGCCGCCACCAGCGACACGCCGCGCCGCGTCATCTGCGCTAACGCGCGCGCGTCGGCGCGGGCCACCGCCGTCCGCGCGCGGCTCGCCGCGTTGAACGCGTTGCTCGTCGCCACGCAGACGCCGCTGCTCGGGTCCAGCAGCTCCATGGCCTCGTGCGTCAGGAGCCGCTTCCAGCGGTCGTCGCCCTCCAGGAGTCTCTGGACGCCGCCCGACGACCCTTGCGTCAAGAGCTTGTACGTCGGACCGCGATTCAGCAACGCCATCATGGCCAGGCCGACGGCGCCGCCGACGCCGAGGACGCAGGCCACGCAGCAGCACGAGCAGCAGAGGGCGCCCGTCCCGCCGTTCGTGATGCCGCGCCCGAAGAGCGTCACGTAGGGGCCCGACGCGTCGTAGAACCGCTCCAAGAACTCGGCGCGGTCCATCTGCCACGCCGAGATGGCCTTCGGCGCCCGGAGCGAGACGTTGTGGCGCAGCTGGAGCTGGACGATGTCGCTGCCGACGTTGCTCATCCGCGCGTTATCGACCGCGTCTTCCGTCGTCGCCGCCGCGACCGCGCGCCTGGTGTGGATATCAACCAGTGAGTCGAGACGTCGCATCGATGGCGTGGAACCTCCACGTCATCGAGCAGCTGTGACCACAAAGAGAAGGACGCGTCGATGGCGTGGGGCACCTCGAAATTTGATTTCCACACCTTCGCGCACAGGGCCGACGCGGGCACGCTCGCCTTGTAGTTCATCCTATTATAATAAAACATGATGAGCGCGGCGAGCAAGCGCAGCTCCTCGATCCCTTCCGCGCGCGCCTCGGCGTCGTCGCCCATGACCATGGCGAAAGCATGGAGCCCGCCGCCGCCGTGCCCCGCCTCGCACACGCAGTGCGTGTTGCCACCCAGCATCATCGCGCGGCTCGGCACCCCCAAAAAGCCGGCCGCCTTGCGCTGGACGGCGGTCCACTCCTCCGGCGGGATCTTCGTCGGCGACTGGCCCGCCTTCACGAAGCCGAGCTGCTCGACCTTCGCCGCGAGCGCGTCAATCACTGCCTTATCGTCCTCGCGCGCGGTGAACCGCGCGTCCGTGTCGTTCTGCGGGGCGGCCCGCCGGACGAGCGTCACCAGCTCGTCGTACGCCGCCTTCTCGGCGTTGCGCGTAGCGATGTAGTTGTCCTTGCGCGCGCGCAGCACTCTGTTGAACGCGTCGTGCCCCGCGTCGACGCTGCGCGTCGTCAGGCGGATGTAGTTTGAACCGGAGAAGTACTGGCTTCCGTCGCGGCGTTCATCACTCGTGGCGTAACTGCCCAGTTCGGAAGGAAACATGTAGGGTTCGGCCCAATCAAAGGCGCGCGGCAGGTTAAAGTTTCCTGGTAGCGCGCCGTGCTCGCGGTGGTGTGCAAGCGCGTCGCGGTACTCCGTGGGGTAGTTGTTTAATAGGTCCTCGACGTCGTCGCCGTAAGCCATCGTATCAACTGCAGCGGTATCGAGGCCGCCGAGCCGGGACAGCAAATCCAGCGGCTGTTGACTTACGTCGACAGATATGGGTCGGCTGCGCAGCGCGTGCGCGCTCGCGCGCGTGAGGAGGGTTGCGGCCAAGGGCGCGGCAGGTCGTCTGGCAGCAAGAGGAACTGAGAGGAGAGGTGCAGTGCGTTTTCTGAGTAATGCGGCGGCGTATCGATGCATAAAGCAGCGATGCTGCAGATTTAGTGCTGTTCCGCAATCTGTGCGGCAGTGTTAGACGTGTGACAAGGTTGTGTTCAACGCTCTCTTCAGCAGCCGGCGTGCTGGCTAGTGTCTTACTGGACGCTAGCCGACGCGAGCTGTGCAAAAAGCAGCGCGACGCTGCGGTACTGGGGCCGTCTGAGCGCGTGGCGTACGGAGCACAACGCATACAAGACGGACTGACCAGCGCTGCGCTGCCGCACGCCGCCACAGCTCCACACCTGCACACGCTGCAGCCAGCCTCAAAGTACTTGCAGAGAGGCGCATTCGACAGCATCGATGCGAGCGATACGAAAAATAGCGCTTGGCCGCGCGCCGAGGACGCCTGCATCACTGTCATCATCTGCAAGCGCCACGCGCGGAGCTACGCGCGGAGCCGCGTCAGGCGCAAGCGATGCCGACCGCCACCGCAGCACGATCTTCGACCGGCGCAACGTCGAGTTTTTGTTGTGGGAGCAGCCCGCCTTCGCGCGTGGCGGTACGTGCTCGCGGACACGTCGGCGAAGCTCTAATTTCTTTCTTGTGTATCTAGTATACCGAGGGGCCAACCGTTATGGGGGGTACCTAGATCAGACAAAAAGAGGTCTTAGGAAAAGGGGAAAAAGGTCAGGAGATGCCCGCGAGCGTCTCGAGCATCCACACGACCAGAATCGTCGCGGGGTAGATGGCCAGCACTGCTAAAGCCGTCTTCATCGTGTGGACCTTGAATTGCGTGGCCACCACAAAAACGCAGAGCTCCGCCAGTAATATGGCGATGACCTCGGCCGTGTAGTTCCAGTACAGGCCCTGCGTCGCGATGAGTATGAGGAAGATGAACAAGCAGTACGTGTTGTTCATGACCGCCGCGCCGAGCAACTGCTCGTACGCGACCGTCATGCTCTTCATCGTCTTCTTCTGCGCGAAGGTGTAGGACGCCATCAATTCGCTTCCATTCGTGATGAGGGGTGCCACGACAAACGCCACGTAGAAGGCGTTCACGCCGATGCGTTCTCCTATGGCCGTGAGCACGTCACTGATCGGATCACTGAAAATGAGCACCACAATCGTGCCGACGCCACACAGGTAAGCCGCAGATCGTTTGATGGCGGCCTGCTGCTCCTCAATCGTCTTGAATTTTTCCTGGGCGAACTCGTCGGGGCACTCCTCCTCCTCGCTTTCGTCGCCGTCGTCTTCTTTCGACTCCTCCTCCACTCTACTACTTGTTCTATCTACCGCAGCGGATTCGTTGGCCTTCTTCTTCCCGATGTAAGAACGAACGCCGTCGCAGAACTCCACAAAGGAGATCTCGCCCGACTGGTCGGTATCAAAATTTTTGAACAGGGCCTCGAGCTCATGGGCACTTTTCGGTTCGTTCAGGTCCATGAAGACTCGGCCGAGCTCCGACGTTTCTAGCGTACCCGAGCCGTCCACATCGTATTTCGAGAAGAAGGGTCGCAGGACGTTTTGCAGCATCGTCATGCTCCTCTTGCTCTCGGCTTGTATTAACGACTGCGACGCGCCTGTCTGGGACATTTCTTGCTCCTGCTTCTCCATCGCTTCCAGCAACGGTCGCACCGCGGCAACCAAGCCCTGACCACCACTCACAGTATTCTGTACCGCTCTGACTTGCTTGGACGCGACCGAGGGTGATGACGTGCGGTCGTTCTGGTATTTCAAGTAAGCCAGGAAGAAGCCGATGGTCATCAGCGTCCCCACGATGGCATAGACGCGTTCGGGCGAGCCCTCCGACTCCAGCGTGACGTCGTCCAGGTTCTGCTGGTTGAGGATGCCGCCGTTCTCCGCTTCGGCTATCAAAGCACCCACCTCAATCACCAAGTAAGGAATGGAAGTAATCGCCATCCAGTAGGCCATGTTCCTCACTACAATGCTACCAGTCTCGCCCGTACAGACGCCGGCGTCCCAGAGGTTGCCCTCGGTCAGTCGCTTCTTCTTTGTCGCGTACTTCGGTTGACCATTACTATCAAGATCGACGCGGCCGCCGTAGATCGCGAGGAACCAGGGGATCGTGATGAGCATCACTGTACTACCAGCTAAGGCACCCACACCGACATCCAAGTTCGTCTGCGCGTCCGGCCCGATGCCCGAGAAGAGCACGATAGCACCATCTGGTACCGCACCCAATATAGGTAAAATAACAGCTCCCACAAGCTTGGAGTAGGGCGTGAGCATCAATAACTCGGCGCCGTCCGAAATCATGTTGCACCCAAAGTAGAGGATCACGCAATAGGCCAAAAACAGCTGCGTCAATTGCAAGCCGCCGTACCAGTCGTCGGGGAAGGAGTCGGGGTCGATGAAGATGCTGTCGGTCGCGTCGTCGTCCGTTTCGTCCGCCCTGATGCGCGTGGCGAGGAGGGCCAGGCCCAGCACTGTGTGTGCGGGCGCCATCGCGGCCTAGGGGCTGCCCCCGCCGCGGTCGCGTCGACGGGCGTCGCGGTGGGCTGCTTCGAGCCCACTGGCTGCTTCCCGGGGCCCTTAGGTACGCCGCTCCCGGCGTCCGAGCCGCCTGCGGATCCAGGGCTCGGCGTGAATTTGCCTTTTCCAGTGCGCCTCGATCCGGGTCCGAAGACTCGTCCGCGGCCCCGGAGGGCCTCGGCCGTGGGCTCGGACGCGTTCATTTGTTGATTGCCGAGAAAACCCGAGACTTTCATGCAAAACACAGCGCTCGGCGCGCGCGGCAACGCAGTAGCCGCCATAACTGGCCCGAGGGAGGTCATTTCTTCCGCCCCACGCCACCGCCGCAAGGGCAGCCAAGATGAGCCATGGCGGCGTCACCGCCTCGACGCGCAGTGATTTAGATGACATCTCCGCTGTGGAACGAGACCTTAAAGACAGACAGGAGCAGTTCATAAGAAGGGAGCGCGTCTACAAGATGCGGCTGGAAGAACTGCGGAAGGAGCTTGGACAACTAAAAAACGACAAAATCAGCTGGATGAAGAGCGACCCGAACATGGTCAAAATTAGGGAGGCGCAGGCGGAAGTGCTCAAGAACGTGGGGTTGGTCCAGGGCGAGACGGCTTCAGCCGTGCAGGCCCAGGAGACGGATTTACTGAAGCGGTTCCGCGGGAGGCTGCAAGTGGTCCAAGACGAGCTAGCTGCGGAGCGAAGAAAGGCCGGCGAAGGCGCCAAAGAATGGATCGCTCGAGCCACGGCCTTGGAGCACGAAGCGAAGACGGCGAAACAACGAGCTGAAGTGTTAGACAAGGCGAACCAGCGGCTAGGTAGGGAGAACGGCTTTCTCACGAGACAATTCGAGAGCCAGGAAGACGACCGAGCCTTGCTCGTGAAGCAGTTGGTGAGTGTCAAGGAGGAGAATGCATCTCTAAGGAGCGAGGTCGACGAGAAGGAGGCCCTGGCGAAGGCAAGGGGCGACGCATTACCTCCGTTACTAGCTCCCGCGCCGGCACCTGTAATCGAGGAAAAGAAAGCCCCGGACGCCGATACGACCTTCAAGGAGGCCACGCGGAAGCTCAAGAAATTGTTGGAGGTGGAGAAGCGGCATCTCGCGGAAGTGACCGAGGCGCACGAGAAATGGAAGGCTTCGAGGACACCTTTAGAGCTCGCTCTACGGGATGCGGTGGCCGTCGAGGCGGAAAGTGTCGCAGCGAGACTGGGAGGGAAGGCGCGGACATCAAACGCGCCCGGCGCGCCGCTGGACTCGGCGACGCTCGCGGGCTTCGACGCGGATGATCGGGCGCGGGCTATTGAAAGGTGGCTCTCGGCCGACGGCGTCCTCGACTCCTTGTATCCCGAGGAGGTCGGCGGGCCGGCGCCGGCGGAGCATAAGTAGCTTGTCCTGACCCCGCACGAATCGATTTGGCTGCTCGTTCCCATCGATTTTGCACCCCGCTGTCGCACGCCCTGGTCCACCGCCTCGCCTGTGTGACCGCTGCGCACTGCCAGTGACTCAGCTGCGTCCTGCCTGCCAGCGCGCGGCTGTGCTCGAGCCGTTCCCATCGAGTTCTACTGAGAGCACCGGCAGTCAAATCAAATTCACCAGCCGCGCGCGCGCTATCAAGAGTCGCCGCAAATCTAGACGACCATGGATGGACCCTGGGACATCGACCCGGACGAGGAGGAAGCGATGATCGCCGAGCAGGCCGAGCACGACCAGGCGGCCGCCGACGCCGCCGCCGCCGAGTACGAAGCCCAAGACTCCAAGAAGCGCCCCGCGCCCAAGACCTTCACGCGATCCGACGATGAAACGCCGGTCGAAGGTGTGGAAGAGGCGACGAGCAAGTGCTTCCGCTGCGGCGGCATCGGCCACTGGGCGAGGGACTGCCCCAAGAAGGCCAAGACCGCGCCGGCTGTCGACGCGGCGCCGGCCGAGGCGCCCATGTGCCCCGACAATCCGCACAAGAAGTGCGGCCGCATGAACCAGTTGACGTCGCACTCGGAGCGCAACCCGAACCGCGACTATTATAAATGTCCGGTCTGCTCCTGCTTCAAGTGGGTCGACGAGTGGTCGGGCAAGTCGTCCGCCGAGGAGTGGGGGCGGGACGACGAGGTCAAAAAGCCCCTGTCGGACGCGAACTGCTTCAAGTGCGGCGCCGCTGGTCACTGGGCGCGCGTACAACTCCCGTGTCTCTTGATCCTTCGCGGCGATGGCGTGGCGGGGGCGTCAGATCTCAACAACACGCCATCGACGCGACGTGTTCCGCGCAGGACTGCCCCACCAACAACAAGCCCGAAGCGGACAAGCCCGAGGAGGAGGAATTTCCTCAGCGGGATTGCGAGAAGGGCTGCGGCCCGCTGAGCATCCGCACGGCGCGCTCGGAGCAGAACTCGGGCCGCAAGTACTACAAGTCGGCGCGCGGCGTCCTTCTTCACCTTCGACTCGCAAGCGTCGCGGCGATGGCGTCTCGTACGCCGTCGACGCGACTCGACGCGACTCGATTCGCGCAGGTGCGACTCGTGCGACTTCTTCAAGTGGTGCAACCAGATGCCGGCCCAGGGCGGCGGCACGGCTTCCGCGCGGCCGGCTGGCACGTCCAAGGCCGGCTCCGGCGGCGGCAAAGACACGTGCTTCATCTGCGGGCAAGAGGGCCACTGGTCGAGAGACTGCCCCAACAAGGGCAAGGGCAAGCGCGGCTCCTACGGGGGCGGTTCCAGTGGATACGGCGGCGGCGCGCGCAAGACGTCGGGCGGCGGCGGCGGCGGCGGCAACTGCTTCAAGTGCGGCCAGAGCGGCCACTGGTCGAGGGACTGCCCGAACGGGAACAGCGGTGGCGGGTACCGCTCGCGCTACTAGATGCGGCCCCCCGAACGGGGCCGTAGTATACTAAAACATCTCGTGTTAACACATAATAGCGACTCAGAGCTCGGCCGTTTCCAGCAATGACCGCGACCCCTTCCGCAGCAGCGTGGACCAGAGCTCGTCGGAGCTCCGTGCCTTGCCCGAGTCGATCACGGTATGGTCGTAGGGCTTGGCCGGGTCCGCGATCCAGATGACGGCGGGTATGCCGTCCTTGAGGAGCCCTTTGTACTTCATCGCGAGGGGCGGGCCGCCGCTCTCGTCCATGTTGATGCGGCCGACGGCGACCTTCGTATTCTGCAAGACCTTCGCCTCGACGCCGTGCCAGATGTCCGCGTAGGCCTTGCACGACGCGCACATGCCGCTGTAGATCTCGATGAGCCAGGGCGTGCCGACCTCCTGCAATGCTACTTCGTAGACGTCCTTTTGCAGCTCTACCACTGGTAACGCACTTGCAGTGCCCAGGGCGAGCACGAGGAGAGCGGTGCTGCGCATTGTGTGCTGAGAAGGCTATTGCGCAATTTTTTAGGCGGTGGCTTGCAGCAAACGCGTGTCGCAGCAGTGCAAGAGATGATATTATTGCGCTTCGTCCACCTGCGAAGCACGCGCAGACAGCGTATACGCCGCTGGCCGATTTTTTTTGGCTCGAAAAACCCGTTTTGGAATCAAAGACCAGAATTTTTTAGCCGTTTTAGCTGGCCATCTGGCCCCAAGTCGCTTGCTGACCCGCAGCGCTCTGATTTATACTGTAGCAGCAGCCTTTTCAGCGCTGGGACCAAGCGCCAAAAGTTTAGCGCGCCAGACGTGACACAGTTAAAGCTTGCCCGGAAGCCGCCGCGCACGCCAAAAAAAGCAGCGCCGCGCGGGACCGTCGGCGAAGGAGAACCCTACCGACAACACCGCCGTCCGTACAACACACGATGACGAGCTACGCAACACCGCGCAGCCCCTTGCGCCACATCACCACGCCGCCGCTCACAAGCCCGACCTCCGCGCGGCGCCACAAGGAGGAGGTCGAGGAACTGAGGACCCTCCAAAAGAAAAACTCCGAATTGAGACGGGCGCTCGAGCAGCGCAAGGCCTACCCTTGGCCGTCGAGCGAGGCGCGGCAGCGCGCGACGGAGTTCGCCGCCGCCGCGCGGCCGACGCCGCCCGCCGCCGTGCGGCCGACGCCGCAGCAGCGCCCGCCGAGTGCGGCGCACATCTCCGGCCGGTCCGACGCGCCGGTCAGCCGGTCGCACTACTCCCCTCAGCCGCCACAGCGCCAGTCACTCGGGCGACGCAATCTTGATTTCGACGAGGACAGCGCCGAAGCCAGGAAGCTCGTGGAGAGCGCCGCGGCGACGGTCAGCGCCGAGCGCCAAGAAGCGCGCGTGGCCGAGGCGACGCAGCGGGCCCTGACGCGCCTCAACGAGCTCGAATCCGCGGCGGCGGCGGCCGAGCGGCGCGTCCGCGGTGCCGAGGAGCGCGAGGCGACGCTGCGGCGCGTCGTCGACGCGGCCAAGGCCGACGTCCGGAGCCGCTCGCGACCGGAACCTTGTATTGGTTGGTTCTCGACGCTCGCGATGCTGTTCCTCGCCTTCGGAGCTGGAATGATGGTGCAGACGCCCTATCCAACATACGCTGTGACACACTAAACTTGAATGTTAACGAGATAAACCCTTCTCGATGCGCTTCTTGACGTCGCCGAGCATGCCCGCGTGCGCGTCGAAGACCTTGCCGACGCACGTGTTGAAGACGTTCTGCGCGCGGTTCTGGTCGGAGTAGCCGCCTGTGGTGTGATGCGACCGTTCGCACGCCAGCGACGCGACCCCCGGGATATCTCTGCTCGATGGCGTAAGGAGATCTGATCGGACGCCGCGCGCGAACCGTCCTTGACGTCGTCCTGGCACGTCGCGATCGCGCGCTGGAGCCGGCTCTGGAAGTCGTTTAACTCCCCTTGTACTACTTGCGAAGCGCGCTGCTCGGGCAGCTGCGCCTTCTGGAGGCACTGCTGGTACGCCGTCGGGTCGGACAGGTCGCAGCACTTCGCCATCGCGAGGAAGCCCTGCTTGCGCATGGGCCGCAGCCGCTCGTCTTCCACGGAGGCCAGCATGGCCTCCAATTTGGATTGCAGCTCGCGCTGCTTCGCCTGCACTTGCTGAGCCATGTAGACTGGTTGCTGTGTATAAGGTTCGCGGCGTAAGGCGCGCAAGCAGTCGAGTTTCGATTGATGTGGATGCGTTTGACGTATTCCACGAGTGCTTTTGCTTCGCGTGCGGCTACGCTGCGTGGCGACCTGGTTTGATGCAAAACACCTCGCTGTGCGGCTGCGAGAGCAGTGCTCTTTGAGCAGTGCTAGCAGCCCGCACACGCGTCGCTAGACCACAGCACTCGGTGTGTAGGCGCACAAGTCACAAAGCGACGCAGCAATGCTCTCCCGCCGCGCCCTGCTCTGCCTCACGCCGGCGCTGGCCCTGCAGGCGCCGTCAGCGCGGCGCCTCACCACGAGAATGAGCGCCGCGCCGCCCTACACGTTGTACGACCTGCCCGTCTCGAACAACGGCGCGCGCGTGCGCATGCTGCTCTACTACAAAGATGTCAAAGATGTGGAGATCGTCTCGCCGATGGAGCTCGGCGGCTTGCGGAGCGAGGACTACCTGAAGGTGAACCCCCAGGGCAAGATGCCCGCTCTGTCGTGCAGAGACGAGAATGAATTGGTGCCCGAGTCCGATACCATTGCAAGGTTCCTCGGGGGCAAGTTTGATGCCGGCGGCGCGTTCTCACCACCGGCCGGCTCAATAGAAGCGTTGAAGGCCGACCGTTTATGCAGACACCACGATGTTTATCTAGCACCAATACAAGGATGCCTCTACAAGGCCTCGCCCCAAGGCCAGGCGTACGGCGCGTTTCCCACACGTGATGCTGCTTTAGATGAGTTCCAGAAACAGTTGAAATTGATCGAGAGATATGCTGACGAAACGGGACCGTACCTGTGTGGCGCGGCGCCGTCGCAGGCGGACTGCGCCCTGTTTCCTACGTTGATATTTGCCGACACGATGCTGCCGAAGTTCGACCGCGAGTTTACCGTCGGTCCGAACACGCAAAAGTGGTTCGACATGCTTAAGTCAACAGATCCAGTAGGTCAGCGCATCTATGACGAGGTCCACTCGGCGCTGGAGGGCTGGGCAGGTAAAGGGAGATGGGATACCATACACGGTGCCGGTCTTAGGGACACAGAGGAGACGATCTTCGACAAGATCGTGGCCGGGGATATTCCCTCCGAAAAAGTCTACGAAGACGACCTATGTTTGGCGTTCAAAGATGTAGCCCCTTGTGCGCCCGTCCACGTGCTCCTCATCCCTAAACACAGAAACGACCTATCACAGTTACGGAAGGCGCAGCCGGAGCACGTCGGCTTGCTGGGCCACCTGATGTCGAAGGTCGGCGCCGTGGCGGAAGCGGCCGGTTTAGATGATTATCGGGTCGTGGTCAACGACGGCGCGGGCGCGGGGCAGACCGTCTTCCACCTGCACGTCCACGTGATTGGGGGCCGGGAGCTGGCGTGGCCTCCTGGTTAATGGGGCCTCTTTAAGAATATATCTGTTTTTTTCGGACCCGCACCGACCCCGCACACCACCCCTCCTAATCGGCCAGGCTCGGAGCGATGGTCCAGAACCACTGCATTCCGACGGCCGAACCCCCAGACGCCATCGACGCGGCGCGGCCGATGTGACGCTACGGTAACAATATCATTAGACACCTAGGGGCACGCCGTCAGGACGCCGTCGAGGCCCTTCTTGCGCGGCGGCGCCTTCGCGTCCTCCGCCAAATCCTTCGCCGGGTAGCCGTACCAGATCGCGCCCATGAGCTTCTCGCCCGCGGGCGCGCCGACGGCCGCCATGACGTCCTCCGGCGCGGCGCCGAGCGCGCCCGTCATCCACTTGCTGCCGATGCCCTCGCCGGCGAGCGAGAGCATGAAGTTCTGGATGGCGCAGGCGCAGGCGGCGTGGTCCTCGAGGCCGAGCTTCTCCGACAAATCGTGCTCGGAAGCGCAGGTGACGACGAGCCACTCCGGCACGCCCTCGGCGGCCTTGCGTTTCTCCTCGTTGAGACCGCACAACTTGGCTTTGGTCTCCGGGCCTGTGCGTAAAGCAACCAGTGAGACAACCACGCCGTCGAGCAGACGTCGCGTCGATGGCGTGCAGGACACTGCATCTGACCGGCGGTGTAGAAGCGCCACGGCTCCGACAAGAAGTGGTTCGGCGCCTGGATCGCTGCCTCCAGCGCTTTGGTCGTCGCGTCCGCGGGAACCGCTTTGTCCGAGTACTTGGCTACGCTGCGGCGTGCCTTGAGGGGGTTGAGAGCCCCGACGCCAGCAAAAACAAGTGCCAAAGCGGTGGTCTTCATCGTTTATGCAAGTGTGCAAGCTATTATATGTACAGGTTGCAATTTGAGAGCGTGTGGCAAGTTGATTATTGCCCTTGCTGGCACTGTCATTTTATGCTCCTAACGGTGCTCCTCGAAAGCTCCCGACAGGAGTACCGGAACGCTCTCATCGGTCGTCCGTTGCCCGGCGACGCGTCTATCGGGCTGTCTGTGGCCCTGTCCCAGCCTGCAGTGGGCCCATGGGCACAGTGCTTCACACGCGACAGCCAGCACGCGAGCGCAAGTATCGGTTTAGAGTGCTAATTGGATCCACAATTGACTGCGCGAGCGAAGCGCACGTTTAACAGCACTGACAAGGAGAGCATTTGAGTGCTCTCACTGCCTCTCTCAGGGTGCAAACCGCCGCGCGCGCGGCGGGACAGCGCAATGCGATCGCGATACGTATCTCTCGCATGGCTCGCCGCAGCAAGTGCACTCATCGTGCCGCGTCAACGACTGCCGAGAGTCGCGACGCGAAGTGCGGTGGACGAGGTGCCGCGCGGCGGCGCCGTGCCGCCTCTGTTACGAAACAAGACGCCCGTCGAGGCCGTCTGGACCGTGGCCTGGCCGTCGGTAGCCATCGGTTTACTGAGGACGGCGCTGGGCCAGACTGATGCGTGGTATATTGGCCGATTGGGAAAGAAGGAGCTCGAGGCCATGGGGGCGGCGTCGTTCGGCGTCTGGCTCGTTTACTTGTTGGGCGAGGTGGGGGCCGTCGGCGTGCAGGCGCTGGCGTCGGAGAGCGAAGGGGCTGGCGATCGAAAAGGCGTGGGTAGGGCGGTCGTGCAGGGCCTGTATTTTTGCCTCATCTCCGCATTTGTATCCTCATTATTTTCGAGCAAAGCAGCTCTGGACGCGTATTTCGACGTACTGAAAGTGACAGACGCCACAGTAAGACGACACGCGGCGTCGTATCTGCGAGCAACAGCGCGGTACGGCGTCTTGCCGCTGTGCGCCGACGCGGTCGCGTTCGCGGGCTTCAAGGGGTTGGGCGAGACGCGGGCGGCGCTGCAGATCTCCGCGTTTACTGTATTGTTAAATATAGTGCTGAACGGGCCCTTCATCAAGCGTTTTGGCGTGGCCGGCGCGGCGCGTGCCGGTGTCCCATCGACGCGACGTTGTCTTCGTAACTGCGTCTGCTCGATGGCGTGAAGGTTCCACGCCGTCGACGCGACGGTGTCCCCGTGGTCGCGTCGGCTCGATGGTGTGATTTCCGCGCAGGCGCACGCTACCTCGATCTCCGCCCTGGCGGCGACGCTCGTCGCGCTCTGGCGGTTGAGTTTGAGGCGCGTCCGACTCTCAAGGACTCCGAAGCCCGATGTGAAAACGATCAGGCAGATTACGAGAGTCGGGGGGCCGATAGGAGTGTCGGGCACGATATTCACACTCATCTACGTGATTCTGGGCCGCCAGCTTTCCGCATTGCAGGGCGGCGCCGCGCTGGCCGCGCTGGCGGTGGGGCACCGCATCGAGGCCGTCTCATATACCATAACGGAGGGCTACGCCGTCGGCGTCGCGACGGTCGTCGGCCAGTGGCGCGGCGCCGGGAATAATGAGCGAGCGGCCGAGTCCGCGTTCCAGGCCTCGCGGTACGGCGCCCTGTCCATGGTGCCCCTCTCGCTGCTCGCGTTCGCGTTCGCGCCCGCGGCATCAAGCTTCTTCGCGCCGGACCCGGCCGTGTCGCAAGCCGCCGCGAATTATTTAAGGGCCGTGGCGTGGTGCTTCCCCTTCTGCGCCGTCGAGGCGTGTTTTGATGGCGGGTGCATCGGCGCGCAGCGCACTGTTTTATCGATGGTGCTCGGTGTGCTAGGGAATGGGTTGAGGATCCCGCTTGCGGCTTTATTCGCCTCCAAATATGGAGTCGACGGCGTCTGGTGGGCCATCACGCTGTCGACCATATTGAAAGCACCTCTCAAAAGGTGGTGCTTCCGGCGAGCTATTAAGAATTGTGATTAGTTACTTCTTGGCGAAGAAGGAAGAGAGGCTGGTCTGGCCCTTCTTGAGCTTCTTCTTGGGCGCGGGCTTCGGCTTCGGCAAACCCTTGGGCTTCGGCGCGGCGGGCTTCGCCTTCGGCGCACTGATCTCCATCTTCGTAGCCGCACTCTCGTCCTTGACCCAGACCTGCTGCGTGCAGAAGTAGCCGTTCGGGTCGACGTACGTTTTTTCTACCAATTTCATGCCCGGCTTGGCCTCTTCCTTCGGCGGCGGAGGGGCTTCTTCCTCCTGCGGGGGGCGCGACCGGTGAGCGACGCTGTCGAGCTGGCGTCGCTGCGACGGCGTGGAAGGGACGCCGCGACGCGCCTCCTCCATGGGCGGCCGCTCGTCCTCCTCGGGCGACGCGACCTCCACAGAATCGCCGTCCTCCTCGTCGTCATCATCATCCGATTCGACGATGCGCCGCTTCTTTTTATTGACAACGGGCGCGGGCTTCTTCTTCTTGCTCGAGGAAGTTTTCTTCGAACCACCAAAGAGCGCCGCGTGGCCCTTCTTCTTCGATCCGAAGCCAATGGGTAAAGCTGAAGACTTCTTCCGCCGCGCTTCCGCGGCTTCGCGCTCGGCCTTCGCCTCGGCCTCGGCCTTCGCGGCCTTCTCGCCCGTGGGATCGGCCCAGTCCGTTTTTGATGAGATCTGGACGTCGCATCGGATGCGCGCCGCCCGCGCTTCGCGGAAGGCAATTCCCGCGTCGGACTCGTCTTCTAGGAGCCGGGCGGCCTCCGCGGCGTCCTTGCGCCACAACTCGGGCCATGCTTCACTGGAAGGAGCGACGGCGTACAATGGTGCGGTGTTGTCCTTCTGGCGCCGCACTAGTCTGATGGTCCGGCCGGCGATGGACGTCCCAAGCTTTGATTTTGTCCGTTCCGGCGTCACGACGACCACGGCGCGCTGGCAGTCGGGGTGCGCCTTCTCCAATTGATCAAGGGCGGTCTGCGCGTCCGAGGCGGGGCACGCGTTCCTTAATTGGGAGGTCGAGACGCCCTCGCGGCCGGCCCAGCGCGCCGCGGCGACGGCGTCGGCCGTCGGCGGGGCGTTGACGGATGATTGGCCGAAGGGCATGGTTTGCTTTGCGCGTTTTTTGTGCGCGCGGCGCTCTGTACCGGTCTCAGGCTGTGGCGCCGCTAGACGGTCCGCGCGCCAGGCGGCTGAAGGTGCTAAATGGCGGGGGCGGTTTTTGCGGCGCGCGGCGGGCGAACAGCTGTAGTGCTGTAGCGCGCGCCTATCCCTGCAGTACGATGGCGCTGCGTAGCCGGCCCAGTTGTCGCAAAGCGGTCTGAGCGGCTCTATTGACGGCCCTGAAAATCAAACTCGAGACTAAGCTAGCGGCAGTAAAGACACTAGCAAGCGCAAGCTAAACGTCTGGAGCCCCACCAGACCTCTCCCAAGCCTTCAGAACCGAAGCCGCGCGCCCCCGGTTCCTCGCCCACGCCACGAGAAGCTTTGAGCGCACGTTGACCCGCCCACTCACGGACGCGGTAGCCGCGCCACGACCGACTCGGATGATACTACTGTTTATAAACCGCACCTTACGCCGCCGCCAGTAAGTGCCGGGGTAACCAAGTTTTTGTGCGCGACGCCTGCGCTCCCACACTCACAGGCCAAACATCTAGGAGAAGATGGAGAAGTCGCCGGAGAACGGGATCATGACGTTGCCGTCGTACGGCGGGATCATGTCCTTGAGCGCCGGGACGGAGCCCGGGACCGTCGCCTCGGAGATGATCGAGAAGATGCCGAGCATGGCGAGGCGGCCGTTGTTGACCTCGGTGAGGCGCCCGCGCGCCTGTGGAGACGATCGACGGTGAGCGGCCGGTCGCGCGGACGAAGCAAGGAAGCGAAGCAAGGAAGCACAATGGGACGCTGGCGCGGACCTTCTTCTCGGCGGAGTCGCCCTCGAAGAAGTTGAAGGGGTCGTAGAGGTTGAAGATGAGCTCCGGGCGCTTGCCCTTGATCGGGGGGTAGTAGCCCGGGAGGCCGCCCTTGGTGTAGTGGGGCGCGAGGATCTCGCCGTACGACTCGAGCATGCCGACGATCACGAGGATCTGGAGCTTGCCGTAGAGGGGGATGGCGTCCCACTGCTCCGGGGGGGTGAGCCCGGGCTCGAAGCCGCGGTACGGCAGGATCTTGTGCGGGCCCGAGACGAGCTCCGTCGCGCCGGCCATGTAGCCGAGGAACGCGGCCATCGCAACGCGGCCGTGCTTGATCTCCGCGTGGCGGAGGTAGCCGATCGTGCCCTCGTTGCCGAGGCCCCAGAAGTTCGAGTCCAGGGCGCCGAGGGGGTCCCAGAAGCCGATGGCCTTGCCGAGGAAATCGGGGTTGGCCTCCGCGAGCGCGATCACCTCGTCCTTGGACGCGGCGAGCGACGACGTCGCCTTCGGCGCGACGGGCGCGACGTACGCCGCGGCGCCGGAGAGCGCGAGGGCGGCGATGATCTTCTGCATCTTGACCTGCGGAGCGGACCGGGTGACACACCGCTGCGGCGTGCGCGCGTCGAAGGCGTGCGCTCGTGGGGAACCGACGGGTGAGCGCCGCCGGCACCGCGAGGCGGGCCATGGCATGGAGTGTGTGAGCCGCGCTGCGACGGCGGGGCACCGCTGTGGCGCGCGCGCGTCGACGGACGGGCGCTCGCTTCGACGAGCGCGCCCTCGCTGCTTGGTTTGAATATCGGATATGACGGAAGTCCGAGCGCTACCGGCGCCAAGCAGCACAGGGGCCGGCGCTTTTGCCTCGCAGCGACCCGCGGTGCAGGCGTCGTGGCCTGGCGCGGCTGGCTGTGGCCACAACGCGCGGGCGGCGCCGCTCGCGCAGCGCTTCCACACCGTGGCGATGTGGCGGATTTGGCCCGCTCACGCCACCGACGGCGCCGCGATTTCGCAAAATGCCTCAGCGCAGCTCAGACACGACGTCTACCCATGCGTTTTGCAGTGCGCGGTGGCGGACGCTGCTATTTACGGCAAGTTAGGTGTTTGCTGAAGGTCGAGGGATTGGATAAGGGCTAGTAGCTCCTAGTAGGTGGCCCCCTGTGGCCCCCTCCCTGAAACCCGGGATTGAGACATATCAACCCTCTACTTGATGAATCCCAGGCCTCAGATGGCCGCGCGCGTCGGATAATCCCATTTCTGTCGGGTTTCAGCCAGCGCCTTGGTCCAAGTGCCAAGGGCAGCCCAGCCCAGGCCCACGGGCAGCCACAGGCACTCCAGAAGTCGCAACGATGGGCGCCTGCCTCCGCAAGCCCCCGTCGGCACCGGTAGTCATAGAACCGGAGGACGCCCCAGCAGTAGCATTGGCCCCAGACGACCTGTCCAAGCCGCCGAACGCGCTGCACGTGCGCATTATACGAGCGAGAGACCTGCCGGCCGTCGACACGAACCTCCTCACCAAAAACAGCAGCGACCCCTATGTTTTGTTGGAATGTTGCGGCGAACGGGCCCGCACCACCACGAAGAAGAGGAACCTGAATCCAGATTATGGAGAGGCCTTCCTCCTTTCTAGGGATGAGGACGAACCGCTCTCACTCGTCGTGATGGACGCCGACGTGCTCAGTGCCGACGACGTCATGTGCTCGTGTACTGTACAGATACAAGGTAGGGAACCGAGGAAAGCATGGTACGACCTCACTCACAATGGGGAACAGAAAGGTAGGATTCAAGTGGTGACGCATCTTGTATATGACGCCGTCGAGTTCAGCGAGCGCGCCAGGCTGCCGGAAACGGACGACGGTTCACGAAGAGCCAACGAGCTCTGCGTCGTTTTAAGAAGGGCCAAGAACTTAAGAATAGCGGACCACTCACTCATTGGACAGGGCTCGTCCGACCCCTTCGTCGTGGTAAGGTGCGACGGCGCGTCCGCGCAAAGTCGCGTGGTGAGCAAGAATCTGCATCCCGTGTTCGACGAACTCCTGTCTTTGAGGGTTGAAGATGGGACGGCACCGATCAGCATTGAGGTACGGGACAAGGACATGGTAGGAAGCGATTTACTAGGTAGGGTCGAGCTCGGCGCGGTCGGTTCGCTAGACGCTTCTACCGACACCTGGTATCAACTGGATCAGCAAGGAGCGATAAGACTATCATTAAGGTGGCGCTTTAATGATCAGAGAGAGCCGTGCTGGATCGAGCGGGAAGAGCAGCGGGACCGCTCAGTGAAACTGAACGAACTGGCCGTGTTCCTGCGAGGTGCTACTGGTCCCAAGATAGGCGACCCCCGGTCCAACAAGGGCGTCTTCGCCGTGCTAAAATGCGACGGCGCGTCGGGCCGCACGTCCGGGAAAACCTGGGATAACGAGGGGAGGTGGAACGAGGAGGTCCGTCTGCACGTCGAGGACGACCACGCCGAGTTATTGGTGGAGGTGCGCGACAAGGGTGTGCTCGGGTCGTCGTTGCTCGGTTCCTTGGTGCTGGAGCACTCCGTGGAGGCCTGCGTGGAAACCAACCAGCGCGTCGGGTGCACGATGACGTGGCCGCGCTGGTTCCGTCGAGCGGTGAGGAACCGGCATCGCCACGCCATCGAGCAGGCGTCGCGTCGATGGCGTGCAGGTAGATGCGACGATTCAGCACGAACGCGCCGTAAAATTTGATTTCCACACAGGCGGAGGCCATCACCTTCGGCGAGCGCGTTTTGCAGAACGAGGATCTGAGGGTGCAGCTCTGCGTGAGCTGGCGCCAGAACCCGGCGCTCGTGTTCGGCATCGAGGAGGATACTCTTATAGAAGCATGGTCAGACGCACCAGAGCAAAACCCGCCCAACGTCCTGCACGTCCGCATAATCCGCGCCAAGGAGGTCAAGGCCATGGACTGGGCGTTGCTGTCCACGCCGAAGTCGGACCCCGTCTGTCGTTTGACACTAAATGATCAAACGCAATCGACGAAAGTCGTTCGCTCGTCGGTCAACCCGGTCTGGGATCAAAGTTTTGTATTCAACTGCCACAAGGCCTCTGATATGCTAGAATTACTTGTGCAGGACGAAGATCGGTTCCTGCTGGGCGCGGTCAAGTCGCATGATTTCATTGGCAAGGTGCAAATAAGAATCGGGGAACTACGACGGGGGCCGCATCGTAGATGGTTCGAGCTGCAGGCGAAAGATAAAGCGTCCATGATGAGCAAATTCGCCGGCGATTTGAATATTTGTGAGCGGGGCCTGGTCGAGGTGTTCCTAGATTGGAAATTCGACCCGTCGCGGCCCGCCGATGGATACTTCGAGGCTCCACGACCTGTTGTTGTGGAAGCACCTACTAAGAAGCCGTCTAAGAGAATACTAAGTAAGCCGACGGAAGCCGACTTCAAACTGGGCAAGCAGAGCGTGTTTCAAGTGGCTTCGCTGCGAGGCGTGCCGAACCGACTAGAAGTAGTAGTAGTACGGGCGGAAATCATGGCGGACCCCGAAGATCTGAAGGCCTATGAAGGTGCATCTAGAGACGCCTACTGTCGGTTGAGTGCGGGGGAAGAACGGTCGTTGCCTCCCACGGAACCGGGAGCGAAGCGGCAAAAAACTTTTGTGCTCACCGGCGACGTCTGGCAGTCCGAGACCATTAAAAGATCGTTGACACCTTCGTGGCATGAAGAAGCCTCGTTGCAGCTCGACTCGTCGCCGAAGGCAGCGTTGAAAGTACAAGTCTACGACGACACGTGCGCGGCGAACGACGAGCAGGATCAATTGATAGGGTCTCATACCATTTTGCTCAAGGACTTGTTGGGGGTGGCGAAGGACGGCCTCGACTACACTGAAACGTGGGTGGCCCTGAAGTCGCCGGCCGCCGGGGCGAAGAGGGGCTGGGGACACGTCGACGACCAGCTGGAGGTCGTCGCGGCGTTCAAGGCCGCTGCTCAGGAGGAGGGGTCGCCCGGCAAGGCGCCATCGACGAAGAAGAAGACGCCCGTGCGCCGGAAGAAGAAGCGCCCGGCCCTCCACGTCCTCACGTCCGGTTTAGTGGTGACGAAGCGCCGGGCCAAGCAGCTGAACCACGCGCCGTTTTCCGCCTCGCACCCCGCTGATTCTGTACAGGCCAAGAGCCCCGGCAATCTGGCGCGGGACATCGCTAAAGCCAAGGTCAAGGCCGTTTCTCCAATGCTCAAGCGATTGAAGGCCGCGCGCGTCGCGGCCTCTCCGAAAAGCTCCTTCGACCGTGGTTCAAAAGTCGCTTTCTCCGAAGAACCGGCATCGGTAAATGCGTCGGCTGGCGGCGCCGCAACCGGCGACGACGGCAGCGGCGCCCGGACTGGCGGCGACGGCGGCGGCGGCGCGGGAGGCGGGAAGCTCCAGAAGACTGGCAACAAGGTCGTCGCAGCGAATCGCCTCGCGGCAAAGCCAGGGATCGGCGACGGCCGCGTCCTTTTACGACTCAAGTGGTTTTTTGATCCGCGCCTGAATCCGCGCGAGATGGGTTTAGATGAAGAGGCCGAGTGGGCAAAGAGACTAGGTGTGAGCGGCGAGCCGCCGACGGGCAAGGAGGCCATGTTACGGCGCAAAGCTTTAGCGTCGCAGGCGCCGCCGAATGCACTACATATCACGGTCGTACGAGCGGCGCGCGTGCGAGCGCCCCCGAGCCTCGCCAAGGAGGGCGGCTTTACGTTACTAGCTGAGGTTAGGGTCGCCCACCGCCTCTTCCTGACCACGGATACGGTGAGTGCCTCGGGAGGCTCTAGGCCGGACGAAGCTGCCGAGGTCGTGTGGAAGGCCAAGGGGCGCAAACAAATACGAGAGCGGGAGATCTCGCCGAAGGCCACGCTTGAAATTGCCATCCTGGCCGTGGACAAGAAGGGTGAAAAACATGTGGTGGGCAAGAGCGTGGTCAGGATCGCGCAGTACCGCGACGGCTATCCGAGGCGGGCGTGGCTGAAGCTCGGGGAACGGGCCACGGGGCAGGTCGACTCGTGGCGCGGCGCCGTCGACGTGTTTGTGGTGTGGGCCCACGAAGATAATGAAGCCTGGGACGCGGAGCGCCAGCAGGTCAGGGCCAAGGAGGCCGCGAAGCAGTGGCGCGACGCGAACGTCGAGGACCGGTCGCACATCACGTCGGCTCTTTCATTACTGGAGGAATCGATCAAGACGCTCGAGCGGCCGGCGAAGCAGGCGAAGCTGCGGATATCGACGGAGTCCGTCGCCGAGGAGTTGTTTGATGACGCGTCGCACGCGACGACGCACACGTATCTGCCGGACGGGTTGCCTGTCCTGACGGATGTTTAATTTTGTTTGTTCCTTGTAGACGCTGTCCCGTAGCATTCCCGTTGTTGCCTGACGTTTAGTACGGGGCTAGAGTACGGGGGGAGGGGTGCCGTCGCCGCTCGGTTGCTACGTGTTCCCCTCGCGGGAAGGAGGGGTGTTCGATGCGCGTTTTCGAATAACTATATTTAATCAGATTTCTCGGGGAGCAAAGCGCTTGGGAGGCCTCGACGCGTTGCTTGCTAGTGTGTTACTGGCCTAGCTCACGCACGAGCTCGGTGCCTTCGAAAGAGCATTGCGCAGCACTAAGCGCGCTTTCCGTCGTCCAGGCATCGCCTGCATACCCCAGCGCTCGCAAGCTTTAAGCAGAATGCTTAAAGGCCTCGCTCTGGCATGCGTCACAGCAGTCACAGCCGTCAGTGCCGAAAAAATTCCCGTCGTGCTCGTCGCCGACGTCGGCATCGACGACGCCGCGGCATTGCTGTGGCTGCTGCGCTCGCCGTCGATCGAGCTGCTGGGCATCGCCTCGTCCTTCGGCTGCCACGGCGACGTCAGGCAGACCGCAGCGAACGCGAAGCGATTATTAAGGGCGGCGGGCGCGCCGTGCGTGCCCGTGCACGTTGGTAGTAGAGTCGCGTTCGGGAATTGGGCGCCGAACGACGACGATGGCAAGTACATCCACGGCGCGGACGGCCTCGGGGACGTCCCACCTCTTGATGGAGAGGCGGATGTAGTGACGTGCGACCGAGACGTCGACGAAAGCCTGAGTTCCGCGGAGTTCATCGCGCAGACAGTTAGAGAGAGACCGGGCGAGGTCACGATCATCGTCACGTCGCCGGCCACGAATCTAGCATTAGCCGTTGTCTTGGAGCCTCAACTCCCAGAACTAGTGAAACAAGTACTAATTATGGGCGGCGCCGTCGACCACCCGGGCAACGTCTCGCCGTTAGCCGAGGCGAACTTCGCCCACGATTCAAGAGCGGCCAAGGTCGTCGTCGACGCCTTCTCGTCGGAGGATGGAGAGCGATTGGTCATAGCGCCGCTCGACGTGACGATGCGGGCCATGGCCACGGTGCAACAGATGCAACAGTTGACAAAGGCTGGCATTGGCGGTTCCTTGCTAGCAGAGGCCTGGCGCCGGTACACGACGAACTACTGCCAGGTTTTGAAGTTCTGCGGCGCTCATGCTGCGGTGCACGACGCGCACCCCGTCGCGTATCTGCTGCATCCTTCTTTGTATGCGAACGGCACGCGTGTTGAGCCTGTGGAGATCATGGTCACGGAGCCCCTGCATCCCTCGAACGGCCACTCACTTGTGGATAGGAGACAATTAGCGAAGGAGGGCATCGTCGACGACCGCACGGGCGACGTGACCGGTTTCCAAAAGCCGCGGGCGACGGTGCTCGTGGACGTCGACGGCGACGCGTTCCTGAGGGCGTTCTTCGACACCGTACTGGGGCGCGCGTGAGTTGGCGTCAGGCGCCGTCGACGCGGCGTGGAGGTTGGGCCCGGCCATCGCGACACCGCGAGCGTGTCATTCCCCACGCCGTCGACGCGACGCGATATGTGTTAATCTTGTCTATAGTAGTATATTAGTACCCCAACGCCATCGACGCGACGATATCTTGATAGTTACGCGCAGCAAGCCTAGGCGCAGAGCGACTCGTCGTCGCGCGTCGGGTCGGCGTGGCCCTTGACGGGGTCGTGGATGTCCGCCGTGAAGGACGTGTTCTTGCCGAAGGAGCCCGACGCCGAATCCAGGTGGCCCGCACCCACAAAGTGGTGCGCTTTCCCGAGCTCCACTGCATCTTCATAGATCGTCGTCGCGACGTCATCAAACACGCTCTTGGCCGCGAACTCCTCCCAGGGCAAGCCTGGCGCTTTGGCCTTCTTCGGTCGCACCGCATTCCGCGCGTCGATGTAGGTCTGGGTCGAAGCCTTCTGGTACGAGGCCTGGGCCACCGTTTCCATGCCAGCAAAGGAGTCCCTTCGCCTCGTTTCTTCCATTTCTTCGGCGGCCATCTCCTCCTCGACGCGCTTCGCGACGGCCTGTCGTCGCAAGGCTTCCCTTTGTCCATGGTCGGGCATCGGCCGGTAGTTGTCGCGGCCCGTGTGATCAATAAATCCCGCCTGGTAGTCCGACTGCCAGTCCTTCGGGTGCGTGGCGCCGGGCGCGCCGATGACTCTCTCGGGGTTATCGATGCCGAAGTCCGGTTCGCCGGGGCGCGGGCCTCTATTATGCCCCGTGGCCTCGAGCAGAGCGGCCTCGTCGACCCAGTTGCCGATGCGCACGCCCTTGAGCTCGTACTGGTTGTAGCCGGCGTACATCCTTTGTGGCTGGTGTGGTGGCTGGGGCGGCTTTTGCGGCTGCCCTCTGCGAGGCGCTATGTCTGCGGGCTCCACTAGCCTGGCGCGCTAGTGTCCGTCTTTTTGCAGGCCTCGGGAGCGTTCCTCGGAGCCCTCGGCGCCGGGAATGGTCGGCCGGGAGGGGGTTCTGGTGGAGGTTTTCTTTGCTTTGGCGGATTTTGGACTGATATGGGAAACGTGGTCGAATCGAGCTGTCCAACAAAGGAAGAGCGGTGCGGACCGGGTGCGACGATGACTGAGGTCGCCCAAAGGGTTTCTGTCGAACGGGGGAATTGCGCGGTCCGTTAGCTCACCAGCTTGATCGCATTAGCAAGGTAGCAAATTGGTCAGCAAAACCGCGTCTAAGCAAGCCGACAGCGTTACGACAGCCTGACGAGGAGGATTGACGACGCCGCCATGGCTGGAGCGAGTTCTGCGATGCGAAGCCGCGCGCCGTAGCTGTAGATTGGCTATGCCGCAACTCGCCGAGCTTTGACTTGCCGCGCCGAGCCGTGGGCTAAGCGCGCAAGGACTTGCCGCCGAGAGGCCGCCGCCGAGACCTAGCAACAGCCGGCACGGACGCTGACCCGCCGCTCCGCCAGCTGGCTTATCCGCCGCCAGCTGCCGATCGACCGTCGAGCCGCCAGGCAGAAATTCACCGCCTCCTCCACACAGGTAAGAAAGGATGAAGCCCGCCACCCTCGTCGCCGCCGCGCTGTGCGTCGCGTCGGTCGCGGCGTTCGCGCCGAAGGCCTCGGGCGCCGCGCTCATGTCGGCGCGCAGCCAAAGGGTCGCGCCGCCGGCCATGTCGATGGAGGTCTGGTCCGAGAAGAACATCCGGCTGACGCTGCCGCTCGGCGTCGCGCTGCCGCTCGCGGGCCTCGTGACGCCCCCTGATTCGTTCGGCGCGTCGGTGCTCCCCGTCGCGATCGCCGCGCTGTGGATCTTCATCTTCGTCGACCTGCTCAAGGCCGCCGTGCCGCAGGACGACTTCGACTTCTAGATGCTCATCTGAGATTGTGTGGTCCTCGCCGGCCTTTCCGTTAGTGGGGTTGTCCGCCGCAGCGCGCGTCGGGCCCCCGCGGCGTAAATACGTTGGTTCCTAGTCGTGGTGTAGCTAGTCCTTCGTCCCCGAGGCCGTGCTTTGCCGTACGCAAAGGCCGCCTGATCAGCTGACCAGCCGAGCCTCTGGCACTCAGCCTCAGGCGACGCCCACGGCCTGGGCACTGTGCATCGGCATCTGTCGATAGAAGCGCTTCGGAGTGGTGCAAACACATCATTGCACTAGCTGTAGGCAAAACCGGCTGCGCGCAGTCGCCGCAGAAGAGAGTTGTGCACACAGCACAGGAGAGTAGCAGCACTGCTCACGCCGCGGCCGCGCGAAGCTGACCGCACCGACAGCGCCACGCTGCCGCCGCAACGGTAGCTGACGCCTGATCACACAAATAGCAAGCGCACTGCTCAGCCGCCCGCAGCCTCAGCAGCCGACGCCCGCTCACAAAGCAAGCGCACAACTCTCATCAGCCGCCGCCGCCCGCCCACAGCAAGCGATGGCCAAGAAGCAGAAGCAACCAAAAAAGGCGAAGAAACGTAGGATAGTAGAAGTCATCCCCGGCGCCTCCGACGCCGACGCGCGCGCGGCCCTGCGCGAGGAGCTCGAGGCCCACGCGGCGCGCTACCGGGACCCGGCCGACTTCGCCGCGGAGACGGAGCAGACGCTGCTGGCCCTGGAGTCCCGGGCCGACGCGGAAGCGAAGGCGCGCCAGGCGCAGCGCGAGGCCGGCGCCGACGCCGACGGCTGGCAGGTCGTGACCTACAAGCGCAAGGCCGTTTCCGATCAACCAAGAGAGCCCGCTTCGCGCGCCAAGAAGCAAAAGAAGCATGAAGAGTTCGAAAAGAGCGCGGACTTCTACAAATTTCAAGTGAAGCAGAAGCGGCTGGGAGAGATGCGCGCGGAGCTCGACGCGAAGCGGGACCATCGGAAGCGGGGTCCGCGGCGCAAGTTTAATTCATAGTTTGTTATACATATTACATGTCCCCGCGGCGATGGCGTACTGACAACCGCGGGCACGCGGCGATGGCGTCCTGGGGCACGCCGCGGGTCCTAGAACTCCTCGCCGTTCGGCCCGAGCCGCGTCGTCAACTCGGTGTCAGGCAGCCCCCCCACGGCGAGCCGCGCGGCCCAGCCGTAGATGGCGCTTTCCAAATCTCGGGGCAGGCTCATGGCGCCGTTGAGCCACTTACCTTTCTGGAGGCAGGCGAAGGCCAGCTTCGGGCCACCGTCGGACACGACGACGCGGCCGTGTTGCCGCGCGCGTTCGGGCCAGACGCGCGCGTTGTGCGCTCCGACGGCGACGGCCGTCCCGTGCTTTTCTCTAAATTGCGCCGCCAGTCTCAATACGGACGCCTTGGCGGCGCGGTCGCGCTTACTTCGATCAGAGTAGAAGAAGACGACCCAGAGCCGGTCGTCGGCGCCGTTGGCGATCGCTTCCAACGCGCCGCCGTCGAGCTCGTACACCGGAGGGTCATTTTTTTGATATCCCAGGCGCAGCGACCACTCGCCCCACGCATCATAAGCGCTGAAGAGGCCCGGCCGGAACCCCAGCCGCTCATCTTGTACGGGGTCCCTCCCTTGTACGAGTCTCCTCAGCCACCATACCATATCGTCGTACGCCCTACCTCCAAGGTAGACGTCCCACCGTCGCCCTTGGATTGTCGTCGACACGTTCGAGGTCTGACCTTTGATTTGGGGGCCATACACGAGCAGGAACTCCGCATCAAACTCGCGCACGGCGTCGATGTCGCGCGTCGCCGCGGCGACGCCCACGCCCTCGATGTCGATCGCGTCGAGCGCGGCGTCGCTCGCGCATCGCTCGGCGCACACTTTGAGCAGTGTTACTGTGTACTGTTCGATGAATGCGCCGTGGGTCTTGTTCTCTAATTTTATGAGAGCATGGGTGCTGGCTGCCAGGAGCAGCCAGGCGTGGCGCATCGGTGCTTTGCGCGTGCGGTGGGGAGTTGGGCCGTGCGAATTTGATTGTTGGGCAGCATGCGCAGCTGGCGTGATTGCTAGTGTCTTACCAGACCAGATCATTATGTACAAGATATTCGAATTGGACAAGGAAATCAACCCGAACTCCGATATAAACCTAGATTTGAGGTTGGGCGAGTATGAACCGTATGATGGTGATTACGATGACATGCTCGAGGAAATCAAGGGTTCGTTCGTAGCCGTGCGCGGGTATAACCGGTTGCAACACGCGCGGGACCGGGCAGCATCCTACGAGGTCGACGTCTCGGGCATCGAATTGTACGGAAGAAATCTAGAGAACGAGATCTATAAACGCGTGGCCATGCATGCAGCGAAACTCAAGCGGCGGCTCCCGCCTGTGTTGGCTGCGGTCTGGGCCGAGCGGTACTGTGAATCTGAAGATGACCGCCCGCCTTAGACGTGATTCACGTGAACCCCCTTAGTGTCCCCCCCCCCCTCGAATCCTCCCCTCCCCCCCCCCCAAAAAAAAAAAACACCACAAAAATCGTATCGTATCGAAAATCGTATCGTATCGACGCTCTGGTTGTGCCCATCACAAGTCAAAAGCAGAGTGGGGCGGCGGCTACCGACGGGCAGCCGGCGAAGCCTAATGCTACCACAACCAGCTAACCTGAGCCAATGAAAGAGTGTATGTAGTAATTTGTTTCTCTAAGTCTGCGACTAAGACGCGGGAGGGTAGGCTACGCGTACAACGACCGCGCCGTCCCCGCGGCACCGCGACGCGCGACCGTAGCCCAGTTCGCCCAGTTCGCCCAGTTTACCCAGTTTCGAGATTCCAGTTTGACGAGTTCTCCGAGTTTCCAGTTTTCAGTTTCCAGTTTTCAGTTTCCAGTTTTGCGTGTGGGTTTTGCCGCCCATACTTACAGGCCGCTAGCTCTCGGCTTCGGCGCTTTTTCTGGGGTCCTAGAGACGGTTTTTAGGCTGCCTTATCCATCAATATAATGACCCCAGGAATCCTCACGACCTGCGCCGCGTGCGCTGTTCCCATTCCATACACTGCCCCGCGATGCAGCAAGTGCCACACGCGCTACTGCGGGCAGGCGTGCCAGACGCAGCACTGGAACACGGGCGGTCACAATCGGCCCCTGTGCAAGCGCATCAAGCGCGCCGGCGGCGCTGAGAAGTTTCACGCGAACCAAAAATACGACGAGGCCGTCGCGGAGGCCGTCGAAAAATGCGCCTTCCACGGCGCGCTCGTCGCCCAGGCTACGGGATACGTTCCGGAGGGCGCGACGTGCTACATCTGCACGGAAGCTGTCGTGCAACGCACGGGAGAGGGCTTAGTTAACGGATTCTGCGCGTGTGGAGACCGCGATGGCGTCGATGCCGGGGCGATGGGCGTCGCGCACGTCTCATGCCTGGTGCGCCAAGCGGAAGTGGCAATGGATGACGAGATGTCGAGGTCGTGGGCGTCGACCCAAGATAGATTCCGCCTATGGGAGTCGTGCCGGCTTTGTGGGAAGCGATACCACGGAGACGTGCAACGCGCCATGGGCTGGGCGTGCTGGCGGGCACATCTTAGTAAGCAGCCGGCAGATCACTTCGTTCGCCGAGCCGCCATGGATATGCTCGCGGGCAGCTTAGCTGAAAATGGTTTTCATCAAGAAGCGCTCGACATTTACGGGGCTTCCTTAGCCATAGTTAATCACCACAACCCTAGTCTTCTCACAGATCGCCCGGCAATCTCGTTTGACCTCGCACAAAGTTGCATGGCTCTTCAGACCAACATTGCAAACACCTTGATGCTCCTTGGGCGGCAGGACGAGGCCATTAGCCGCCACCGCAGGGTTCTTGCGGGAAAGGAATTCATGTTCAGAGAGGACGGAATGCGCGGAGTTTTTACGCCCATCGTCGCGCAGACCTGCGCAGAAGATAAGCTTATCTCAATCCTCAACTTGTGTACCGCGTTGATCGAACGCGAGCCGACGAGTGGGGCAATGCTCCGCGAGGCAAGGTCGTTGCTGCGGGCGAATATGGCCGACGCACAACGCGTACTCGGGCCCAACTCCAAGTACCACGAGTACTCGTTTTCGTGGCGCGGGAACTATGCGAGATCCATATTTTTCGACGAGGATGCCGACGAAGCCGACCTGCGCGAGGCGGGAGAGGTGGCGGACGCAGCCTATGAGGCGGCGCGCCAGACCTTCGGCGAAGATCACCCGCTTACGGAGAAGCTCGAGGGGTTAGTGTACGACTCCGAGCACTCGGACTCCGAGTCCACGGCCGACGGCGGCGCGCCCCCTGAGCCCGATGCTGATCATGATGTGGCCAGAACCATGCAAGATGAAATCAATGTAGACGATGCTCGAGGGCGCCCGGAGTTCAACTAGTAAGCGCCGCGTCTCCAAGTTTAGGCTTGTCGCTGACGAGGCGGCCTAGAGGGCCCACGCCATCGCCGCGATAGACTACTTTTATTTTTTACACTGGCTTGAGGTCCTTCTCGGCGTCCAACGCGGGGTCGAAGAGAAAGACCCCCGCGTCCGGCCCGTAGGTAATTTGTCGTGACGACGGCTTTTCGACGGGCGCCGCCTCGATCACTAAAGGAGCGGTCAGGTCCGCGGCGATCGACGCGTCCAAGGCTAGAGACACGAGGGCCGACTGCGTCCGGTTCTCGCGCTTGAACTTGTTCTTGAGCTGGCGTTGCGTCCGCCCGGGAAACGCCGTCAGCATCATCGTGAAGTCCGTGCCGAAGCGTCTAAGAGCGTCGTAGAACCTTCTTGTCTCCTCGAGCCCCCATCGTTCGGATGGGACTCGATTACTATACGAGGCAGAAGTAGCACCCGGGGCATCGTCGCCCCTCACTTCGATCAGACCTTCTTCCTCGACCTCCGGAGCTGATTCTTCAGGGGCCTGCGGCTCGGCCACGACCAACTGCCCATCGACAATCCGCACCTGGGCCCGCTGCGCCGCCGGCGGCGCCTGTTTTTTGGGAGGGGGCTGGATGAGCGGCGGCCGCGGCGGCTTCTCCTGTTTTGGTCTTTTGGTCATGCCCTTGGCGCCGGCCTTCTTCTTGTAGGTCGTGCAGAACTCGGACAGGCGCTGGCCGTCGTCGTTGGCCGGTTGTTGCGTGAGCACCAGAGCCAACGCGTCGGCGCCGGGCGCCCTTGGTCGTTTGCCGAGGCTCGGTCGATAGGGGTCGTTGAGCGACAGGGTCGTGCTCGGCCTTCTTGTAGCGCCGGCGATGCTCGTGCCGCCGAGCTTTGGTGAGGTGCGGCCCGCGGTGATCGACGTGCCGCCCAGTGGAGAGCGTCGTCCTGCGGTTATGCTCGTGCCGCCCAGCGGGCTCGCGCGGCCCGGCCGCGCTATACTGGTGCCTCCTAGTGGACTCGCTCTTCCAGTAGGGGCGGGCGCGGGCGCGGGCGCGTCGCCGTCCGAGGCCGGCGTCTCTTCGGCGGCGGCTTTTCGTCGGTCGCGCGCGGCGGCGGCTTTTGGTCGCGTCATCGTTTTTGCCGCTAAGCGCGCACGTGTGTTATGCGCCGCTACTGCCGGGTGGCGCGCGGTTATCGGCGTTAGCGTTAGGGTAGCAGCACAGCGCCTTTAGCTGGGGCGGCTCGGCGGGTAGTTTTTGCGGCTCTACCGCTTCGCGCTGGCACAAGCTGTCAAACGACAGCGCGTGATGACTGGCGGGCGTGTGTGCACTCGGTGCGGCGCTTTTGCTCCTGTAACTTGCGTTAAGTGTGTTTACCGACCGCTAGCTAGAAAATATAATGCAGCGCCTCGAGCTGCAGCTGAGAATCAGCGCTCAGACAGCCTCCAGGAGCATAGTAAAGCAGCTCAACAGCTTCTGTTGAGCGCTCGTACCCCTCAGAGCGAACCTCGGCGCTCTGCATACACAGAGCTCAGCACTTGCTCTCGCAGAGCAAGATGCTCCCAGCCGGCCTGAAACTCCTCCGACGCCTCGTGCCGCCCCCGACGCGACCCCTCGCGTCGCAGTACGACTACGTCATCGTCGGCGCGGGCTCGGCCGGCTGCGTGCTTGCGAACGAACTCAGCCAGGACGCCTCGGCCTCGGTGCTGCTGATCGAGGCCGGCACGTTATCAGTGTCTTCCGTACGCCATCGACGCGAAATTCACCCGTCGACGTCCACGCAGGCGGCTGGGACACCAATCCATTAATTCACATCCCCGCCGGCGTCTACAGCGTCTTCAAGGACCCCAGTGTCAACTGGAACTGGGAGTCCGAGCCCGAAGCCGGCTGCGGCGGGCGCCGCATCGAGCTGCCGCGGGGCAAAGTGGTCGGCGGCAGTTCGTCGATCAACGCGATGGTTTATATGAGAGGCCACCCCCTGGACTACGACGGCTGGGCCGACGCCGACGCGTCGCTGGAGCCGTGGCGCTTCGAGCGCGTGCTGCCGTACTTCAAGGCCTGCGAGCGCAGCGACCGCGGCGCGTCGGCCTACCGCGGCGGTTCTGGACGTTTAGAAGTTACTCGAGGGGCGACGGAGAACGTGTTGTATGATGCCTTCCTCGCGGCGGGCGAACAGGCCGGCCAAGGGACGTCGGACGACCTGAACGGGTTCAAGCCCGAGGGCGTGGCGCGGCTGGACCGCACGGTGTCGCGCGACGGTCGGCGGGCCTCGGCGGCCACTGCACACCTCGAGCCCGCGCTCTCGCGAGAGAACCTACAGCTCCTGCGGAACGCAGCAGTTGAC
The DNA here is from genome assembly GCA_918797485.1 of Pelagomonas calceolata. Taxonomy (NCBI): domain Eukaryota; class Pelagophyceae; order Pelagomonadales; family Pelagomonadaceae; genus Pelagomonas; species Pelagomonas calceolata. The sequence goes on along the minus strand of CAKKNE010000003.1, from coordinate 1,410,860 downwards.
AAGGTTGAAATCGACGGTCGGAGGGCCACCGGCGTGCGGCTCAACGGCGGCGAGCTCATCAGCGCGAGGCGCGAGGTCTTGCTGTGCGCGGGCGCCATCAAGTCGCCGCAGCTCCTGATGTTGTCCGGTATTGGAGGCAAGGACCAGCTCGAATCGATCGGCGTCGACGTCGTCGCGGACCTCCAAGGCGTCGGCCAGAACTTGATGGACCACGCCTGCGTCAACGTCGCCGCCGGATGCACCACGAACGATGCCATAGATGGGCTGGCACGGCCGCTGCAAAAGGCCGCCGTCGGCGCCCGCTGGCTCGTGGACGGCAAGGGCTGGGCGGCGTCGAACGCGTGGGAGGCAGGCGGCCTCGTGTTTGGGTCTGATGCCTACGCGTACCCAAACCTGCAGTATCATTTCTGCCCCGTGCACGCCGACTACCGCGCGGGCGGCGGCCTCACGCTGCGGCCCGGTTTTCAGATCCAGGTCGACCAGTTACGGCCGTTCTCACGGGGCCGCGTCGCGATCACGTCGCGAGATCCTGCGGCGGACCCGTCGGTGCGGTTCAATTATTTGAGCGACCCGCGGGACGCCCAGGAACTCGTCGAGGGCGTGCGCCGGGCGCTAGATATCGTATACGCGCCGGCATTTGACCCGTTCCGGGCTGAATTGCGGTTACCGGAGTCACGAAATGCCTCAGATGACGAGCTGGAGGCGTTTGTCCGGGCGACGTGTGGCACAGACTATCACCCCAGCGGCACGGCGAAGATGGGCTCTGGGAGCGATGCGGTGGTGGACGCCGAGCTGAGGGTCCACGGCGTCGAGGGCTTGCGAGTGGTGGACGCGTCGGTGCTGCCGTCGATCGTCAGCGGCAACCTCAACGCGCCCGTCCAGATGATCGCGCGGAAGGCGGCCGACGTCATCCGCGGCGTCGAGGGGCTGCCCGCCGAACGGCCCGAGTTCCACTTCGACGCGTACTACGACGTCGCCGTGGCGGCGTAGGGTACTGTTAATACTTACTGTCATGACTCGGAATTTGGCTCGGACATGGCTTTCCGCGCTGCGTCGACGAGCGAGAGTGCTCGGAGCGTTTCGTCTAGCGTGTACTGTGGGCACTCCTGTGTGGAAATCAAACAGTGAGTCAAGTGCAAGATTCAGCCGTATGCGAGAAGCGCCGCGAAACTTGATTTTCACACAGGGGCACACCGTCAGGCCGGCATTGAGGCATCGCGTCACGGCCGCGGCCTCGTACGCAAACCCGTGCGAGTTCGGGTAAAAGAAAACATCGTCTTCGCCGCCGCCGGGGACGGGCGCGAAGGGCCGTTTCGGCTCTGGAAAGGGAAATTCAAATTCTGTCACCCTCGCGTTTCCCCTGCCCTTGCCTTTGAGCTCGACGCGTAGTTTTGTCGGACAATGCGCGGGAGGCAGTACCGTGATGCGACCCTTCTGCCCAATGTAGGTCGTTGTCTCCGCCGATTCGGCGTCGATCGCTGTGTACAAGCTAACGGTCGCGCCGCGCGGCGGGCAAGTGCCAGCCTTCTGGGGCACCGGGACGCCGCCCGGCGCGGCGTACGATAAGGTGAGGCCGCACGATAGGTCCACACCCGTTGGATCGACGACGCCAGCAGCAGCGACGCTCCGCGGTTCCGTTGCGCCAAAGGGAAGTAGACCAGCCGCAATGGGATACGGCCCCGCCCAGAGCAATGCAGAACCGCCAAGTTTTGAAAAGTAGATTGGGTCTCCAGTTGACGGATCGTTCATATCTGTGGGGTATACGCCTGAATCGGCTGCATCGAACCCAAAATCGGAGATCACGGCGGTGACGGCGCCAATCGTGCCGTCATTTATTAACCGTCGCGCGTGTTCGACGGCCGGAAAGCAGCGGGTCCACATTCCTTCCATCATGAATACGTTCTTCGACCGTGCCAGCTCGACGAGCCGCCTGCCGTCAGCGCCGTTGCACGCAAGCGGCTTCTCGACGACGCAGTGCTTGCCACATTCAAGGATGGCAGTGACATGCTCAACGCGCGCCGAATGCAGCGATGAGAGGTAGACCACATCCACGTTCGGGTCCAAGAGTGCTTCGGAGTACGTCCCGACCGCCTTTTCGAAACCATGCCTGTCCCGGAACGCCTCCGCTCGCGGCAGGTCGTCTGCAGACCGCGTTGCCACGACGTATGGCTTGGCGCCGTCGACGCATCGGAGCGCATTCGCATAGTCGTGAGCCACACGACCGCAGCTCAGGAACGCCCAATTGACTGGTTTTTGCGCGCCAGCTTCCTCGGCATAAAGCACGCCGGTCGAACCCTTGCGAATGTCCAGTTGCCAGGGCGTAGAAAAGTCCTCGAGCACACGTCGGCCGCGTGCACGATTCCTACTTCGTTTCAGCAGTCCTGTGAGAGACAGCGCATCACTCAGCAAGGGCAAGGTTAAGCATGCAGCATTGATGAGCAGCCTTCGCGGCATCCTTTCTCGCGACCGCGCGGTGACGAGGCGACGCAGTGATGTCCAAATGAATGCGACAACACCTTGAAACAGCTATAAACTGCCAGGCGCAGCGATACGGATGAAAACCAAGCGTGAGCTAGCGTATCAACGCACTAGTTTTGGCTTGGCTTGCCTGTTTTAGCTCCATACCGCAGCGAATACTGGCCAAATTAACAACTGAGAACACGCATCGCGTCGCCCAACAGCGGGCAAGAACGCCTAACTCGCTGCCGGCGCGACAGCGCCCTGCACAGACGCTGCACAGACCTCCACAGCTGCACCCTCTTCTGAGGGCTATCACAGCGCAACAGCGGGAACGCGATGGCAAGCCACCTCAACGTCATCGTCGAGGGCTGCTGTCACGGCGAACTGGATAACATCTACGCATCGATCGCAGAGGTCGAGAGAAGACGAGGAGTGAAAGTCGACCTATTATTATGTTGCGGGGACTTCCAGAGCCTAAGGGCCGAGCAGGACTACGACGCGCTCGCGGTGCCGCCGAAATACCGCGAACTGAAAGATTTCAAAAAGTACTGGTCCGGCGAAAAAAAGGCACCGGTACTGACCGTGTTCGTCGGCGGCAACCACGAAGCCTCGAATTTCCTCGGATCACTGTTCTACGGCGGCTGGGTCGCGCCGAACATCTACTATATGGGGGCGGCTGGTTGTATAAACGTGGGCGGGTGGCGGCTCGTGGGGGCCTCCGGGATTTGGCACAAGCGGCACTACCAGCTCAATCATTACGAGTTACGAGCCGAAAGAGTAGATGTCAGAGACGTTATTAGATCGGCCTACCATGTGCGGGAGGTCGACGTGTTTCGCCTCGCGTTGTTAGGCGAGCGATCCGTGGACGCGGTCGTCAGCCACGACTGGCCGCGGGGCGTGGAGCGCCACGGCGACGCCGCGGGGTTGGCGCGGCGGAAGCCCCATTTTAGGGACGAAATGCAGCGCAACGACCTGGGCAGCCCGGCGAACGAGATTCTGTTGAACGCCCTCAAGCCGGCGCACTGGTTCTCGGCGCACCTGCACTGCAAGTTTGCTGCTTTGGTGAACCACGGGGACGGCGGGAAGCCCACTCGCTTTTTAGCTTTGGACAAGTGCCTCCCGCGCCGGGATTTCCTGCAGCTCATCACGGTCGAGCGGTCTAAAAGTGGCCCAGTAGAACTCGAGTACGACGCCGAGTGGCTCGCGATCCTCATCAAGACGCACTCTTTATTGGGTTTTGAGCCGCCGCCGGCGCGGGCGCCGCCGATCCCCGAGGAATTTCAAAGACCGTCGTCGGCGGACATCGCGGGCGCGCGCGCGCGGGCCGAGAAGTACTGTAGGAGGGCGGGCGCGCCGGCCGAGGCGCCCCTGCGCGTGCCGCCTTTATCAGGTCCGCCCTGGCACCCGCCGCGGCACCGCTTCAATCCCCTGCAGGAGGCGAACCCGCAGACTGACGCGTTCCTCAAGATGCTCGGGTTGGAGCACGTCGTGACCGTGCCCGTGACGGCGCAGATGCGACCTTGTCCGCCGTGCAAGCCGCTCGCGTCGACCACGGCGCACGATGCCGTGTTCGCCAACGCGGCGCCGCCGCCTGTGCCACCGCCTACTACGGAGGCCTCCGGCGTCTCGACGCCTCCGCCGCCGTCACCACCGAAACGATCGGAGCTTGTGCTGCCGCCCCCTGTGAATGATTAATCGCCTCGTTTTGTGATTGCTCCTACGGCTCCTACGTAGTCCCAGTGACACACAAATTGTTATATTCGCGGCGATGGCGTGTCCATGCCGTAAGCACACCATCACTGCGACTCAACAACATCAGTAGCTTCCTTCAAGACTCGGACCATACGTGCTTTGACCATGATGATCGTGTCCACCCCGCGCCGCATCGACAGCATGCGCTCGCCGGACCCTGGCCCTTGTGGTCGAGGACTTCCCCGTCGGCATCGTCCGACAGGCATACGTCCATCGTCACGTCCGCGCACCCGGTGACGCCGAGCGTCCGGAGCCACTCCGGCGCGATCCATGGCATATCATGGCACTCGGGTGCTACGAGCACATGCATCCTAGTAGACGCATGCCATGGGTCTAGGAGCATCGGCACCAAATCACCGCTCGCGTCGAGCACGTACTTGAGATGCTCCTGGTTGTAGCACGCGTCGGTGGCGAAGACCCGCGCGCCAAGTCGTAATGATGCCGCGATGGCAGGTGCCATCGACAAGGCATAACAGCTCTCGAGGACGACGACCGCGCGCTCCGTGAGGCGCGAACTCAATAACGCCAGGAAGCCTTTATTGTCGGGCCAGAGGCCACATGTCCGATCGCTCTCGTGGCACCTGCCGTCGCCCCACATTATTCGAGTGGAATTGCCGTGCCCACCCAAGGAGACGTGTCGGAGCGAATTCGGCGATGCGTGTGCTAGCCAGCGCTTGGCAGCGCCGACGCGTCCCACGCGTACTACCGTCGCGGCTAACTCCAGGGCGCGCTGCCTTGCGTGGCCATCTAATTTGTACGCACCATTGTGGTCCGCAGAATCATATGGGTAGAAGACCAGCGCTGCACCGCGTGTCGCACCGGTTGGCGGCCTTGAAACCACTGTCCATGCATTGTGCTGCCAGGAGGTGATGGCATTCCGTGCGGCTACCGCAAGCGCTGCCACTGCAAAACATCGATACAGGGCGCTTCTTTCTTGCATAATTAAGCCAGGATTTGCATCAATGTGTACGCAGCGTTTTTTGGCTTGCTGCTAGTGTCTTACAGGACGCTAGCACCACCAAACGCGCGGTGCGGACGTCCACAGCTGAATTAAGCAAAGCAGCGCATGATCTAGCACCGCTGAAATTTCATTTCTGAAGCCACAATACTTTGGACGCGCGTACGGACTTCTACAACTCGTAACCATGCTCATAGCCACTCTGCTCCTGCTCTGCTGGCTGCACACTGCGACAGCACTCAAAGCACCACAACTGGACACCGTCGCGACATCACTACGGGAGCAGATACGAGTACGAACAACCGACCTGACCGCGAGCAACATGCCGCCGACTTGGACGCTCGACGAGCTGCGTGCGCCCGTCTCGGGCCTGTCGGGGGCGCTCTTCGCGCTGCCCGCGGCGTGCACGCCGGACCCGACCGAGCAGGCGCTCTGGGTCTTTCAGGCGCTCGTGTCGGTGCTCGCGGACTACGTCTACATCGGCGGGCCCAGCCCCGCGCACGGCGTCGACCGCGTCCTCGCGTCCTTTAATTTCCTGCGACTGGCTTTCCTTCTGAGCCAAGAGGCGCCCGAGCTCTTCGCGCTCGGCCTCGTTCCCGCGGCCCTGTTTGTCTACGCGCAGCGCATGAAAGATTTAGACAGACCAGAAGACTGGCAGCTCGCGCACGGCCTCTGGCACGCGTCGGGCGCGGCCGTCGCGTGCGCCGCGACATATTCAATAAGTTGACGAAAATTACACAATTGTCGAACGCGACCTCCTAGCCCTCCTGGCCGAACTCCTCGGCCCACTCCTCGAAGTGCGTGAGCTCCTCCTCGGCCACCGTCCTTTTGATCCGCTCGAGACTCGACTCGAAGTCCTTGACGGACACGACCGGCGGCAGCATGAGCGAGGGGTCGGGCATGTCGTACATGGTCATGCGCACGGCGCCGCAGTACTGGCACGGGTCCTTCGACGCCGGCGCATCGCTCAAGTCGATCGGACAATACGCGCACGACGGGTACGTCTCGCACGGCGACAGCATCTCCTGATGATCTACCACAACCGGTCGGAACTGTCTAGCTTTCTGGCACGTCCGCATGGGCTCCATGATCGCCTCGCGACACACAATCGACAGATCGGACCCGGACATCCCATCGGCCTGCATGCCCAGCCGATCGAAGTCCGGTTGGGTGAGTTGGTTGGGAGTGTTCCCGAGGTGGATCTTCAGCATCGTCGCCCGCGCGGGACCTTCGGGCAAAGGGATGTAGATTCTTTTTTCAAAACGTCTTCTGATGGCGGGATCCAGGTCCCAGGGAATATTCGTGGCGCCCAATACGAGTAATCCATCTTTTGCGGAAGCGACGCCCTGCATCTGCACGAGGAACTCGGTCTTGATTCTTCTCGTGGCGTCGGACTCGCCCTCGCTTCTAGACCCGCAGAGCGAGTCGATCTCGTCCACGAAGATGATCGCGTGCTCCTCCTGCCGCGCCATGCTGAACAGATTCTTCACTAATCTCTCAGACTCGCCCTGCCACTTCGACACGAGGTCTGAGGAAGAAACGGCAAAAAATTTCGCGTCGGCTTCCGTGGCCACGGCCTTGGCTAAATACGACTTACCGGTACCAGGGGGCCCGAACAATAAAATCCCCCGCCACGGTCGCCTTTTGCCAACAAACAACTGCGGGAACCGTCGCGGGAGAATCACAGCTTCCTTGAGAGCCTCCTTCGCACCTTCCAGACCGGCGACGTCGTCCCACTTGACGTTGGGCTTGTCCGTAACGATGGCCGAACTGAGTTGTTCTTGGAGCTTCGACTGCTCATTGTCAGGCTCGCCCTTGCCCTTGTCCAAGGTACCCGTACCGCCCTTGGTCGGTCCTTGGCGCTGCTGGTTCACGACCTCCTTCAGGTCCTCCGCGCGCTTCATGTAGCCCTCGACGCGCTTCAAAATCATGTTTTTTGCGGTGTCATTTTTTTCGTATTTGACACCAGTGAGTAAAACTTCGATGCCGCGCTTGTACAACATTAAAGCTTTCGCATAGTCCTGCTCGTTGTCGGCCTGGATGGCCTCCTTGACCACCGCTATGCCTTGTTCCGTGAAGTTGTTGCTCATCTTGTCTTGGGTCTGCTTCGGCTGCTGGAGAGCCGGCTGATTTGTGGCTTGGCGGCGGCGGCGCTGCGTCGACGGCGTCGAGGCGCTGTCAGGCGAGTTGTGCAGCGAGCTCTTTGGACGTGTGCTGCGTCCTGGGGCACCGGTCCCTCGGCCGCAGAGATTTTTTTGCTTGCTCTAGTGTCTTACAGCGCTAGCGACCCGCACGCGGCGCAGCCCCTTGCTCGATGCTACGGATAGCATACGTCGTTAGAAGACGTTTGTTTTCGAAGGAAGCATGCCTGTTTTTGTGCGCAATTCGGGTTTTGATCGCGCCGCGCCGCCTTTATCTGCGTTTTTAGGGCCGCCGAGACAATATCCGGCGCCGCAGCTGCAGCTGTGGACCGTTTCCAGCAGCATCTTGAGTGCTGTGCAGTCGCGGCTTCTTCCGCGCCGCCTACGACGAGTTTGAAACCAGCTGTGTCTGGCCACCTTTGAAATCAGCAGCGGCATTTGAGCCCAGGTGATACCAGCACCATGTCCGCCGACGACGTAGCAAAAGCATTCATCCCGCACTACTACAATCTCTTCGATACCAATAGAGAAGGCCTCGCAGCATTATTCCGAAATGAGTCCCAGTTCACCTTTGAAGGCGACGGCCCGAAGGCGGGCGCGCCGGCCATCATGGAAAAACTACGGACCTTGCCGCCGGTGCAGCACCAGCCCCAGACCATCGAGACGCAGCCGTCGACGAACCCGAACGCCATCCTCGTCTTTTGCACGGGAAACATCCTCGTGGAGCAGGGCAAGCCGCTCAAATACTCCGAGGTGTTCCAGCTCGTCGCGTCGGCACCGGGCCAGTACTACCTGCACAACGTCATCTTCCGATTCAACTACGCGTAGTTGTGGTCGGGCCTGTTCTAGTTAGGAGCCGGGCGTAATTTAGCGTCTTGTAGTCGATACTTAGACGGGCACCTAGCGGCCGTAGCCCTGCGGCGGATAGCCCGGCGGCGGTCCACCCGGTGGCGGCGGGCCACCCTGTGGCGGCGGCGGCGGCCCGCGCCCGGGCGGACCAGGCGGTGGCGGCGGCCCGCCGCGGCCAGGAGGCGGGCCAAAACCTGGCGGCGGCCCGCCCGGCGGCGGAGGCGCCCCAAATCCAGGCGGAGGACCGCCAGGACCGCCTGGCGGCGGCGGAGGCGCCCCACCGAAGCCCGGAGGAGGAGGGCCGCCCGGAGGCGGCGGCGCGCCAAAGCCCGGAGGACCACCACCAGGCGCGCCAGGATAACCGCCCTGCTGCGGCGGGTAGCCGCTCTGCTGGCCCGGCCACGCCTCGGCCTGTTGCGGCCTTGCCATCGCGCCCTTCACTTTGGAGAGCAGACCTCCCACACCAGTGGCGGCGCCTATGCCCGCCGACGCGACCGTCGCGCCGAGGCCACCGCCGCCGTTCCCGCGCCGCGTCACGAGCATCTGCTGCTGGTAGTAGATGCCCGACACGTCGTTGCCTCCCTGAGGACCCCGCGGCGGTCCACCCTGCCCTTGGCCCCAGGGCACGATCTCTCCCGGTCGGCCCGGCGGCGCGCCAGGCGGCCCACCGGGCGGTCCTTGTCGTCCCGGAGGCGCGCCCGGCGGTCCTTGACCAGGCGGCGCGCCCCACGGCGGCGCGGCCGCGCCCGGCGGCGCGCCGTAGGGGTCCTGGCCGAAGCCCTGGTTCTGGTTCTGGTTGTTTCGGTTCCCCCGAAAGATACGACCCATCAGGCCGGGCCCGCGCGGCTGCTCCTGCTGCGGCGCGCCGCTCGCCCACGGCGGCAGGTCTGAGGAGGCCGGGCCCGGGGCCGCGCCCCACGGCGGTTGCTCTTGCGGAGGCGCGCCCCACGGCGGCTGCTGAGGCGGCGGCGCGCCCGGAGGTGCGCCCCACGGTGGCGGCGCGCCGCCAGGAGGGCCCGGAGGGGGTCCACTCGAACCCGGCGGCGGCGCGCCACCGTGCTCGCCCCACGCAGGCGGCGGTGGCGGCGGCGGGGCGCCCGGCGGCGCCCCAAAGCCCGGAGGCGGTCCGCCCGGCGGCGGCGCACCAAAGCCGGGCGGACCGGGCGGTGGCGGGGCGCCCCATTGTGGTGGAGGCGGCGGCGGCGCCTCGCCAGAACTTTCGCCGGCCGGAGGCACAGCCTCGCCACCTGTAGGCGCCTCGGGCTCGCTCTCGGGCTCCGAAGGAGAGGGCGCCTGGTACTCGGCCCGCACCTCGCCGTAGTACGCCGACGTGCCGCGGCCGTCGTCGTACGCGTACTCGGCGACCTCGACTTCCGGCTCGGTGCTCGGCGCCTCGTCGTCCGCGTCGGCGGCCTCGACAGCAGTCTCGTTGGCCGGCTCCGCAACGACGTCGGCCTCGACCGCCTCGGCGTCGGCGTCGGCGTCGTCGTCAGCGGTGGCGGGCTCCACCGCCTCGGAGCCGTACTGCGGTTGTTCGCCGTACTGCTGGTAGCCGCCCCATTGCTGCGGCGGCTGCTCTTGTTGGGGCGGCGGGTAGTTGTTGTAGCCCCAACCGCCGCCGGGCGGCTGGGAGGCGCTTGCTAGGCTGACTAGCGCCGCAACAGCGCTCGCCGCATATCGCGCTCTCATCGTGCTCTGCAGCAACTTGCCAGCGACGGGCGATTGCTGGCACGCAACGCACCGTGGGCTGCGGTGGGTGTTAGCACGCAATGAGACAACGTGTTAAAAACTCGCGCCGGCCTCGTGGTGTCTCACAGCGCAGCCTGAGCCACCCTCCACTTGGAGCAACCTTCAATAAAGAGCTAGATGTGCTAACACACTAGAAAAAAAACGGCTCGCGACAGGATGAATCGGGGCGTGCGGTGTCCCCCGCCCTAGGGGCTCCGCCCACTTGTCCTAGCACCGTTTACAACAGGGCAACGTATTAACAAAAACACGACTCTTACAACATCACGACGTCGACGCGCAGGCCGAAGTGGTCCGACGCGAACAGCCCGTCCCCGGCGGGCGTCGTCCCGAGGCGCTCCGCGGCGACGGGTCGCCCGAGGCTTCGTCGAACCATAACGCGGTCGTAACGCATCCGCTCGCCGCGGTCGCGGACCCACGGGTTCAGCTCGCCGTCGAACGTGAAGCCGCGGTTGTTTGGAAACACGGCCGCCCAGGCGTCCACGAAGTCGGGCAGCGCCCGCGCGAGCACGTTGTTCTCCAGCGCTGACGCAGGCCGTTTTCGTTCTGGCTGGCGCCACTCGCCCCACGTAGAGACTTCGTCGAAGTTAAAGTCCCCACACAGGACATCGAGGCCCTCGACGGCGCTGATCTGCCGCAGCTGGGCCGCGCGCGTCCGTTCCGTATCGAGCGATTCTAAATGGACTGTGCCGACGACGCGGCGCCGCGTTCCCGCGTGGCCGTACGTATCGAGCTCCGCCGCGACGAGCGAGCGGCCCATGGTGGTTGGGAGCTGCAGTTCCGCAAAAGCTGGGTTCAGCTCCCTTCTGACGAGTAGCAGGCACCCATACGCGCTAATGTCGTTCTCCGAGATGTCGTACCTCGCCGTGACGCCGGCGTGCTGCCGTATTCTCGCTGCTACCTCCGTCGTTACTTCCTGAAGGCCGATGCAGTCTGCGTTCTCCTTCGCGAGCAGGGCGAGAAGTAATTTGAGGCGCTCCTTCTGTCGCCGGTGGTCGAACCACACGTTCCAGGTGATGATGCGGAGAGGTGGTCTGCCGCGGAGTTCGCGGGGCTGGGTCCACGCCTCAGTCCCGTCCGGCGTATGCGGTTCGTCGTCGGGTGTCGCGAACGAGGCCATCGCGAGCAGGAGGAGGCGTTTCATGCAACAGTGCGGAACACCAGCCTTTAGGAGCCGCGTCGAAGGCGTGCGCTCGCGCACGCGTGTGGCAGCCGCAAACCTGGCTGGGCCCTTGATGAAGCTCTCCGGTTCACGGCGGAAGCAGGAGTGCGCAGACCTGCTTGCCTCGTTCGTCAACGTATATTTTCTAGCACTTTTAAGCCGCGAGACGACAAATAGGCTTGAAATAGCTCACAGTTTTGCTACTTCCTAGTGTCTTACTGACCGCTAGCTAATATTGCCGGGTCGCTCGAGCCATCCGCCTGCCGTGACAGTGCTGCACGCGCACAGCTGTGATTTTGAACCCACGTATCGTAATTGTCGCGAAACCCCAGCGCGGAAAAGCCCACGCTTCAGTGCTGGGTCATGATGAGGCCATTGGTGCTCGTGCTGGCAGCCGCCGCGGCCACGGCCGTCGACGTCGACGCGGTCTCGATGGACGGCGAGGCCGCGGCGGTGCAGGGCCAGTCCGCGGCCGCGCCGCCGCCGCGGATGAACCCGCGCCACAATAACCCGAAGGACTGGGCGCAGCAGGCGGACGCCTCCGCCGCAGCGCTGGGCGCTTTGGAAGCAAAAGACCAAAATAAGGTCGTGCCGTCCGCGGCGACGGGCGACAGCGGCGCCGCGGCCCCGAAGGAGGCTTCCGAGCCCGCCTCTGAGAAAGAGCCGCTTGTCGAGTCCGGCGAGGACGCCGCCGCAGCCTTCCGCGGCGCGGTGGCGGCCTTCCTGTCAGAGAAGGGCCTCGCGCCGGACGAGGCCATGGCCGCCTCGGAGCTGCGGGAGGCCCAGTACGAGGCGGCGGCGGCCGTATTGCGCCGGGCCGCCGCCACCGCACCGTCTCTGCTGAGAACGCTCGCGGACGAGGCCGAGCGACTGCAGAAGAACAACGCCCAGGCCATCGCCGACATGATCACAAAAGCGGAGGCCGCGGTCGACAAAAACGCCAAGGACAAAGCGAAAGCGCTCTTGGAGGTCTGGAAGGGCCAGGTCCTGTGTGGAAATCAAGCAGTGTGTCGGGTGCACCCGATTTTTCTTCACGAAGTCATTTCTCGGTGATGACGCGGCCGCGCGGGCTCAGTCGAGCGCCGAGGGACCCGCAGCGCCACGCCATCGAGCAGGCGTCGCGTCGATGGCGTGCAGGTCGACGCGACGATTCAGCACGAACGCGCCGTAAAATTTGATTTCCACACAGGCCAGGTCGCCGCGAAGGCGGGTGCGGAACCCGACGCCGCGGAGATTGCCAGAGCTAGCGAAGCGTTTTCCGCACACGTCGCGCTCGAAGCGAGGGAGGAAATCGCGATCGAGAAGGCCCAAGTAGCCGTGGGGGAAATAGTTGGCGGATTGATGCTGCCCGCGGAGAAGTCTGCCATCGACGCGATGTTGATAGAGGCGGAGAAGGAAGGCGTTGTTCAGTGCAGAAATCAAATATCACGGCGTGTGTCCGTCCACGGCTCAGTCATGACCTTCACGCCATCGACGCGACGCCAGCTCAATGGCGTGGCGGTGTGGGTCTCTCGCCGCTCTAGCACCCGACTCACTGGTTGATGTGCGCACAGGTGTCATCGCGGCCCAGGCGGAGTTCGAGAAAGATGGCAATGCTGCGGTGAAGGCCGCCGCCATTGAACGCGCAAAGGCCGTCGCGAAGCAGGCCGTGGCCGAGGTGGCTGGGAGCGTGCGCGGCAAGAACGGCCGCGCGGAGGCGGACCTGTCGTCGTCGGAACTCTACGCGGCGAAGCGGGCGCTGATATCGTGTTTGCAGGGGCTCCCCGACGACGAACGTTTGGCGAAAGTGGACCAGCATGGGGTCCGTGGCTGTGAGTTCGAAGCGTCGATGGACTGGTTGAGTCGGGAGGAAGGCGCGCCAGTCTTATCGGGATTTCGGGACCGCCATCGCGTCGAGCTTCAAGAAACTGTGGATCAATTCCGCATGACGGCCTCGAAGATGGGCAAGGCGGTCCTCATAGCCAATGCCACGCTCAAGGCGAAGACGGCATTCGACCGCACGTGCGTCGGATTTCCCGCCAGCGACCCGCCGGAGCCGTGTATTGCGGCGGCGGAGCGCGCCGCCGACGGCGCGGCTGTTGAGGCTGAGGCCGCTGTTATTGAGGCCGCGGAGGGCGACGACGCGTCGTTCACGAGATCACATATCGCGGCGTTGACTGATGAGACTAAAGCTGCGATCCGCGAGTGGGCGCGTTTACGCTTATCGCGCGGGAGCTCCGAATCGAATGACTGCGGGGCGCGGCGTCCCTACGGTGCCTTCTGCTCGACGCCATCTCCGCGACCCGCCCATGATGAGATCGACGCTCGATGGCGTGGCGGTGCTCACCGGTCGCGCGCGCAGGCCACGGGCGCGCCGTCCAGACCTTCGAGGCGAAATGTGCGGAGGCGGAGAGAGCTTGGAACAGACCGGCCTGGGAGCGACTATTTGTGGAGGCGCCGGCTGTGTCGACGAAGGAGCCGCCTCAGTTAGATAACCGAGCGTGTCCTGGGCGGCCGTCGACCGAGCTCTCAGACCGCGCCGACGCGCGTCGGGCGCGGCTACGAAGGGTTGCGCGGGCCGCGGACGCTGCCACCGAGGCGACGTATGTTGCGTTCATGGGAGTTTCTGCCGCTCTGGCATTACTGACGATCGTCCTGCGGTGTTGCTGCCGGTGCTCGTCGTCGATATGTCTACTATTGCTGATAGTCGCGTTGACTGGACAAGTCCGCGTGTTCCAGTTGATCGGTGAGGACATCGGTGAAAGTTACGGCGCCTTACAGATGCAGCAGATCTTCGCGGGGTGGCTGGTGATTTCACTCATCTTCGCTTGTTGGCCGAAGCGGCGGTCGAAGAAAAACATCGGGCGTGTTGGATTCTTGTACGGGAAGGATGATGAGCACATCCTGTAGTAATGTTATTTCCAGTAGTCTTAGTCTTGACCGCGAAGACGCCAAGGACTTAATATAATAACGTATACTTATGCGTCGCGCCCTCAATGCGACTTGCCGCACGCAGTGTGCGGAAGTATATCGCCCGGCTCTTAACCTTGCATCCTCGTGTCGCGAATTGCCGCGATCTGGTGGAACTGCATAGCGCGAAAATTGGGGACGTTCTTTATATGCGCGTGCCGCGCCCGCGCGTACGTCGCTCCAGGAGACTAGGTTCCTGCGGTTGCGTAGGTCAGTAGGAAGGAGGAGAGAAGCACAAAGATAGTTACCGCCACAAAAAAAAGATCAGAACGCCCACCCCCTCTCGTAGTCCCGCGCCGCCTGCTCGCGGTGCAGCTCGCGCGACTTCTCCCAGGGCCACGTCTCCGGCTTCAGGTCGACCGCGGCCTTGTCGTGCGCCACGTGGATCAGGAACCGCGCCCACTCGTCGACGCTCTCATTGCTCATAAAAAGCAGCTTCTTCCGCGTACAAATCGTCTGGCGCATGTGCTGCCGGAAGTAGTTGTCCGTGCCGAGCCGCGCCGCAATAGCGCCAAACTGGTCGACGTCGCGCGCCGCGAGGTCCCGCTCCAGCCCGATCGTTCTTAAATGACCCAGGCCGAGCTGGAGGATCGTCGTCTTCCGCGGCAGGACGACGACGGGCGTGCACATCGCTAGGGACTCGAGCACCGTGACCCCTCCGCCCCAGGGGTACGTGTCCAGAAACGCGTCGCATTGGGATACGACCTGCAAGACTCGCTCGCGGCTCATGCGCGGCAGGAAGATCAACTGCTCGAGCGCGTCCTCGCCTAGTGATTGATTGAAGCGCGGCACATGCGTCCGCGCGCCCTCCAACAACAAGATGAACGCCTCGGGGGCCTTTTCTAGTACCGATGCGAGGGCCGCATCAAAGTCGGGATGCAGCTTCTTCGAGTGCTGCAGCACGCAGAAGACCGGGGCGTTTTCTGGCAGATCGAGGTCAGCACGTGTTGAATAGGGCGGTGCTGGCGGCTCGTCGAAGCCAATGGACGAGTGCTCGAACAACACGAGTTGCTCTTCATATTTCTGGGCGCCGTCGCCGCGCGGCGCCGCGGCGTCGAGCCTTAGGGTAGCGCCCGTTGCGCCATAATCAGGTGCTAAGCCCGCCGCTTTTCTAGCCGCGTCGTCGGCGTCACTCGAGGCGCCGAGCACCATAGAATCATCGTCGAAAAATACGGCCGCCTCCGCATTAATGGCGTGTCTACTGGAAGCGCCGCGGTTCGGCCACGTCGGGTCCCGCTCGTACGACTCTGACGAGACGAAGTAGTCCACCGTATCCAAACCAGAGGTCAGCGGGTGGCCGTGGCCGAAGACCAGAACGACGCGAGCCAGGCGCCGCCGCGCCAGCGCGTAGGTCTGGTGGGCCAAACCGAGCGCGAGATACACCAAAACGTCGGGCCGGGCCTGCTCGATGACGTTGGCCGCCTCGACCATGTCGTCGGACGGGATGTAGACCACAAAAGCCGCGGCGTCTATGGCAGAAGCGGTGAAGTCCGTGTCCAGGCCCTCCGGCACGACGATGCCCAGCTCCAGGCGATCTGAATATTTCTCCCGCAGGCCCCTGAAGACGTTGACGAAGAGCAAGCCGGGCGACGTGTTGCCGCCGAATTCAGCAACGACCGCGACGCGCGGCTTCGTCCGCGGCTCCTTTGCACAGTACGGCGCGACGCCGGCCGGCTGCACGCCGGCCGCGGCGTACAATCTCCCTAGCCTCTTCGCGAGGGGATAGAATGCGTAGCCCAGATAGGGCCAGGCGATGGGCATGTTGCCCACTAGGCTTCGCGCGTCCCCCTGTATGTCTTGCTGCTCCAGGTCGACGGCGAGGTCCTCGAGCCTCCTTAATAATCGCGCGTAGCGCGCCGGCGCGTCCTGGGCCCGCCGCACGTGCGGCTGGCAGAGCGACGCGGCCATGACCCGAATGCCCGCCGCGCCGTAGGCGTCGCCGTCCGCTTCTGATGCCTCGGCGCCCCGCCGCAGCACGCGGGCCGCGCCGAGCGGGTCGTCGCGTTGCTCCAGGAAGTAGGCGTAATTCAGCGTCACGCCGGCGAGGCCCGGCGCCGCGTCGTGCGCCCGCTCGTACATCTCCCCGCGGTCGCAGGACGCGTCGCCGCCGTAGATCTCGCCGCACAGCAGCGCCACGTTGTTGAAGAGCGCCGCGGCGGCGTGGGGCAGGCCCGCCCGGCGCGCGCGGTCCGCGCACAGCGCGGCGTCGTTCGGCGCGATGCGACCGCTGTTTGCGAGCATTCCGACGTGCGCGCTGGCCGCAGCCGCGGCGTCGACCTCGAGCAGGCCGTCTGCGGGCTCCGTGCCATTGATGAGGTAGGCGAATGCGGTGCGTTCCGCGTCGTTGGTGGGAAATGCGTGCGCTGCGGCGGCGAGTAGGACGCACCAGAGGTGCCGCGACATGGCGCGCGGCATCTATGGCTGCTTTTCCATGGCGTAAGGCTGCCCGCGGCCCCGGCGCCCACAAAAGCTAGCGAATGTAAGGCACTAGCAAGCACAAGCACAGACCAGCAACGAGTGAGCGTGAGTAGTTGTGGCCGTGTGGCGCCCTATAGAGAGGCTCGCAAGGCCAAGCCGTCGACCACGTACAGCAGCGTTCGAGGATCTCAGGCGGGCGAGGCCTGTCCAGCCAGCAGTGCTGGCTCAGTCTCAGTAGAGCCAAGGTGGGCGCAGACGTGGGCGCAGACGTGATTCGTCACAGTAGTACCAGACGTGGGCGCAGACGTGATTCGTCACAGTAGTCATGGGCCGCAAAAAAGGCAAGCAGAGCCAAGGCGCCGGTTCCAAGCGCGGCCGCGCCGCGCAAGACCGCATGCGTGCGCGGGACACGCGTGACGACCTGAAACGCCTCCTCCCGCGGCCGGAGCGACCACGGACCACACAGCCCACGCTCTCGGTGCGCGAACTGCTCGCCGCGCTGCCGCGCGCGCCGAAGCGACCGCGGACGACCGCCGCGCCAGCGGCGCTCGGCCTGAGAGCACCGGCGCCGACGGGCACCCTCTTGGATGCCTGCTCACGCGTCATCGGTGCTCACTTAGACAGATATCCTCCGGACGCCGCCGCGCCTGTGTTCTCGCTGCTACCTGGCCGCGCGCTCGAGACCATCGCGGCGGTTGCGTCGGAACGACGGCTCTTCGACGACGCTCTGATTGGACTCGTGGTGGGCTCCGACGTCGAGCGTTTGGCCATCGCTGGCGAAAGCGTGACCGACGCCGGCCTCAATCAGATCGTGCCGTCGTCCGCCGGTGCTGTCGCCGCGTCAGCCTGGGATAGTGCGCCGGTTCAACAGTTCTCCGGCTGCCTTCGCCTCAGAGCGCTGGCGCTCGACGTCCCACACGCGACGGCGGCGTTCGTGCGGCGGCTCATTGCTGCGGCGCCGGATCTCGAGGAGCTGACGCTCGCGCCGCGGGCGCTGAGCACGCCGGGTCAGGCGCCGCGCGCCGCCGCCGACGCGGTGGACGCGCTCGATGGCCTACGCCTTCTCGACGTGCGGGGCTGCTCGTGGGCCGACGGACCGACTCTCGGACGCGTGCTGGCGAGCCGGGCAGTCGCGCCGGCTGTTGTGCTGCCCTGTTGGGGCGCCGGCGCGGATCCGTTCGATGACATGGACACGGACGAGCCGACGCCGCGGGCGCGGCCCCAGCTCGAGGTCCGCTGCGACGTCGACGACCTCACGCGGCGGCGGCTCCAGGCGCGGTTCCGCGACGGCGTTAAAGTCGTTTCCGCGCTTGCCGAGGCGGAGCGGGCGAAACGAGCTGCCCAGATTCCTCCTCCACCGGCGAGCAGACTCTCGCGCTCGCTCGCGGCAACGGCGACAAGCATGGCGATACCTGGGCACATGAACCCCCGCATGACGCAGCCGCTCCGGAGCCCCCGCTGACTCGCGATCCGGCGCGGCGGCGTTTCTAACTTGTGACTTTGTGGTAACTTAGAATGTTGTACGATGGCCGCGGGGCGCGCGGCGCGGGAATTAATTGCTGCAGTCCTTGACGCCATGGACTAGGCTTCGTGCTTGTGGTCGTCCGGTGCCGGCGCCGGGTCGGGCGGCGCCGCGGGCGAAGCATGATGATCGTGCTTGTTGTGGTGCTTGTGGTGCTTGGAGGAAGCGCTGAGATCCGGCGAGGAGTGCTCCTTGACCTCGCGGGCGTGTTCTGAGGAGATCGCTCTTTTACAAACGAACTCGTAGATGAAGTCCACCGTCATGAACGAGCAGACGTAGATGAGCACCCACAGGTTGTCGTGGTCCTTGATCTGGATGCCCGAGATCATGATGACCGAGAGCGCCATGCGCACGAAGATCCGGGTGTACTTCTTCGTCCACCAGTGCTTGCGGTCGTTGTGCAGGCGGCCGTGGAGGAGCATGATGAGCGACAGCGAGAAGAGGAGCAGGCACGTGAACCCCAGAAACAGGTTGCGCTCGTCGATCTGCCACCGGTTCTCCTGCGGGTCGATGGCCGCCCAGTGCAAGACCGCCCCGGCTCCGGCCGAGCACACGAAGACCGGCAGATGGGCCAGCGTCCACAGCACCCCATTTATTTGACTAATGTCCATGGCGTGCTCGCTCACGTGGCCCTGCAGCTCGAAATACAGTAACTTGACCAGGAGAGCGAAATAGACACATAACCCGGCCATCAACAAACTCAGCATGCTCCTCGACGACGCGACGATGGCCGCGCCGGCAAATAACGACTCGCCGCACGTGATGATGATCAATAACCCAAATCTTTCCGAGACGTACTCGACGTTCACCGGCACGATCCCATCATGGTTCACGTAGTAGTCGTGGCCCCGCTCCTCGTCGTGGTGGTGCTCGTGCTCGCCGATCGCGATGCCGGCGCCGGGCAGCATCCAGGACCCGCAGAACATGAAGGGCGTGTAGAGGCCCCAGATGAGGAAAGCGATGTCGGCCGCCGTGTTCCGCACCTTATCTTCGTGGTCCTCGGTGTGCCGCGTCATCATGTCGCCGATCTGGGGGCAGAAGAGGCAGGCGTAAATGAGCGAGAAGACGATGTTCAGCGTCAGGTTGATGGCTTCCGTTTTTAATGTTCTCCAGCGCTTGGGCCGCGACCATAACGAATCTAACACTGATATCAGACCAATACCATTAGCCACAACAGCAAACGCGTGGAAGCGCCAGATGCCCTCCTCCGCATCAATGGCGCAGGCGGCCATCCCCAACACGCAGACGGCCCGAGCTAGGAGTAGTACGCTACCGACGAGGTCGTTGCGGCGCCACTGGCTCCTATGACCGTCCGTGAAGCGTCTTACCGCAATGACGGCCGACGTCTCAAGACAATAAAGGATGATGGCGTTGTGGAAGGAAGTGGGCACGAGCTCAAAGCCGCCCGATAAGCGGCGATGGTCCTCGTGGTCGTCGTGGTGCTCGTCCTCGCCGTGGTCGTGCGGGCTCTTGTGGCCGCCCGCCCTCAAAATGTTCGCGAGCATGCCGAAGGCCGCCACTAATGCTAAATCGAAAAACAACTCGTCCCACGACGACTTGTACTCCTCGCCATCGAGTTCCTCCTCGTACTCGTCGAGCGTCATGGGGGGCGTGTAGGGCCCATCAATAATTTCGAAGACGCCCACATCCCTCTGCGACGCGTCGAACATCGTCGCGTCGGTGTCAAAAATGGCGTCGTGGTGCTCCTGCACGCGGCGGGCTAGTTCTTGTCTCCTAGAAGGCGTCTCGCCGCCCCAGTTCTTCTGCTTGTGGAAGGAGTGGACGCCGGGGCTGCCCGTGATGCCCTTGACGCGCCGCGCGCGCGCCGCCTTGCGCACCTGGACGGCCTCCTCCTCGTCGGAGGTGATCCCCGCCGCCGGCGGCGTCTCGGCCGGCGCCGGGGGCGCCGCATCGTCGGGCGGCTCCTCCTCCTTGCTGCGGCCGAGGCCCATCTTACTACTTTATACCGGTTTGCGGCGCGGGGGCTGCTTCTGCGCCCTGCCTCGCTGTGTGCTGTTATGACAGAACCGCCGCGCTGGCCTGCCTTTTTGCGATGCGGGCTGCTTCTGCCGAAGGCAAAAGGGCCGCGCGCGCCGTGGGGCTGCTGCGCGTGGCGGTAGGGGCGGCGCGCCGCAATAAACGTCGCTGTCCAGAAGCGCGCCCCGCGCCGGGCTGAAAACGCGCTAGGGTGAAGCTCGCTGGCGGAGGTCTCTGCATCCCCTCCCAGCTCGGACGGAGTCTTCTGGATCTTCTTGAAAAGACCGCTCGCATCGCGCTGGTACACTGGTGCGGCCTGACGCCCGACGCGCGGTGGCTCCCCCCCTAGAAGCTCCGCCCATAGACCCTGCCGGCTGGCACTAGCACCGTCACAGAAATCCGGCCGAACGCCCGTCGGCGCGTCGAGGCTTCAAGATACATCCTACAAGTCGATTACTCTGGCGCCGGCCGTCGCCGCTTCTTCTTCGCTGCCGGGCGCCGGTCGCGATTCCGGTCGAAGAGCGACGTCTCCCCGAAGTTTATGTGTTCTCGGAACCAGGGGCGCGCGAACAACAGGTAGAGGATGGGCCGCTCGTCCTTCGTCCGGTTCGGGACGCCGCGGTGCACCGTCCGCTGGTCGTAGACCAAAACGTCGCCGACGGAGAGCTCCGGGCTGAAGACGTCGGCCGGCTCGCGGCCCCGCTGCAGCGCGGCTTCCAGCGCGCGCGCCACGGGGCCCGGCTTGTGCGACGCGGGCACGAACTCGGTCGGGCCCATTCGTCTCGAAACATTCACGATCGGCGCGAAGCAGTTCAAAGCGTGCGCCGGCAGGTCGTTGCTGCCGGGGAAGAGCGGCACGCCGTCGGCGTGCCACGGCTGCGCGACCGAGCCGGGGCCCGACGACACGAGGCCCACGTAGGCCAACTTCGCGTCGTCGCCCAGGACGCGATCGATCAACGGCCGGAGCACGTCGCTGAGGTGTGCGGCGTAGTCGCGGAGGGCCTTCGTGGCCATGGACCACGGTTCCACGTCGCTCGCGTCGAGCCGCGCGTCGATGCGGCCCTTGCAGCGCCGCGCCGCCTCCTTGAACGAGAAATGCGCGTCGTCGCCGTACTGGTCGCGCGTGGCGGCCCGGACGAGATCCAACGTGATGTATGCACTCTGCATCATGCCGCCGGCCTCCGTGACGTGCACGCATTCCTCCAGCAGACAAACGCCGCCGGCCGCCAGCGCGGTCGCCGCGTCGTCGAGATCTTCGATATTCGTGCGCAGGTCCGGCAGAGCTTCGGTGGGCGCGTCGTGCTGCTCGACCCGGGTCAACAGGTCCTCGGCGAGCGCGGCGGCGGAGGCGACACCGCTCGTGCAGGCGGCGGCGGCTTGCTTCACGGCCTTGCGGTAGCGCTTCTTGGCCTTCTTCTCGTCGCCGGTCGCTCGCGCCGTGGCACCGGCCTCGGCCAGCCGCACGGCTGCCACGAGGCGTGCTGAGGCCTCATCCTCGTCGTCCGAGCTCATTTGTGCCCGCTATGAGCACGTTTTGAGCACGTTTGAGCCCTGCACTCTTGTGAGAGCAGTGCACTGCTGGGAGCCACCAGTGGCACCACGCGCAAAACTGCCAGTCGTGTCTTTGCACGTATCGATTGTGGCAATGCTAATGTGTCCAGACCGTCCCTGCTTGCTCCTGTTTGCCCTAATTGCCCAAGCGCGCAGCCTGCGCAGCTAGCGTCGGTAAGACACTAGCGCAAAGCCAGCTGCCGCGGCGCTGCTGGATTGGCAGGCGAATTACAGCCCCAGGCCTTCATATAAGTGCTTCCCATCATTTCCCATGCTGCGTAGTGCGACCACAAGGGCGCTGCGCCCACGCACGCCGCGGCGCACGCTCAAGCTCCTCGTCGGCGCCCACCTCGTGCCCCACCCGGATAAAAAGGACGGCGAGGACGCCTTCTACGCGTCGTCGCGGCAGGCGGCGTTGGGCGTCGCCGACGGCGTCGGCGGGTCGAAGCGCGAGGGCGTCGACCCTGGGGCGTTCAGCCGACGTTTATTGGCGCACGCGGTGACCGAGAGGCGACCCGCGGACGAGGCCGTCGCGAAAGCAAGGGAGGCGGTCAAGGACGACGTCTTGTGCAAAAAGGGCGGCTCGTCGACTCTGTTGGTCGCCACTCTTGACGACGCGACGCTTTCTGTCTCGAACCTCGGCGACTCCGCCTTGATCGTGCTGAGGCCGACGCCGCGCAAACGAGGCGACGTTGTACAATTGTGGCCGCGGATACTACTAAGGACCCACGACCAAACCCATTATTTCAATTGTCCTTACCAGGCCTCGGCGTCGGACGAGGCGCCCGCCGATGCTGATTTGGGCGCCTGCGGCGCGGACACCATCGCCGCGCATGTGAGGAGCGGCGACCTGGTGATTGCGGCGACGGACGGCTACTGGGACAACGTCTTCGATAGTACGACCCTGGCAACTATCGCTCCCCGATTACCGGCGCTCTGGGCCGCGGCGGCGCACCAGAACGCCTTTGGTGGTTTATCAAAACGCGTCCAGCGCATGACGGACGACGCCGCGGGCCGGGACCCCGCGCGCGAAGCGTTGGACGCGCTCGCGGAGACGTTGGCAGGGGTCGCAGTCTCAATAGCGGGAGAGGACGCGGCCGTGACGCCCTTCGCGGCGTCGGCGCGCGACGACGGCTTGAGCTTCGAGGGCGGCAAGGAGGACGACGTCGCGGTCGTCTGCGGTTTGGTCGTGGAGGATGATGTCGAGCTCTCGGCGGTCGACGAGGCGCCGCGGCACAACTTCGAGTCCGTGCTGACGGCGCGGGAGCGGATCGCGCTGGCGTGATCCATCCTTTGGTGTGCCGTTTTTATTGTCGTTTCTTCTAAGTCGAATTTATCGTATCTTTTCTCCTGGTTGAGTCTACACGCACTCGCACGCCTCCGGACAGTGCTAGTGTGTCTCGACACGCTAGCTCCTCCCGGTCGCGGTGCAGAGTGCTGCGGAGGCCCTGCGGGCGAGTGTCTCAAATCTGTGGTTGCCGTGGTGACAAGGACGGCATCACAGTTACTGCTGCAAAGCAACAGCTCCCAGCGGCACGCAGAAGTGTTAGACCAGACAACTGCTCTCAGCAGAGTGTCGCACCGCGCCGCGCGCGCCGTGCACCAATAATATCAGAGCCACCAGCGCATGCGCCGAAGCGCCAGCGACCTCGCATTTTTGTACATAAGAGACGCGGCGCAAGAGAAAAAAATGGAGACGAGTCCGGAACAGAAGCCGGCCGAGGAACCACAAACCAGTACGGTCAAGGTCTTCGTCCACGACTCGTCGTTTAGCAGCGAAGAGTTATTAGTCTCGCCAACAGCTTTTCCAGATGTAAAAGACGGAGGTGTCGTCTTCGTCGACTTCAGCACGAAGAACAACGAGTCCGCGCGCGTCGTTTTGAGGGCCACGCTCATGAAGGACGAGGACGAGACCACAAAGTCGAAAAGATTCGCTTTGTCACTCCTGAAACCGGTGGCCGAGGCCTTCGACGTCGCGCCCTGGGCCGACGCTTCTGTAGAACCGTGCAACGACCCCGCCAATGAAGCTGCGGCCGAGTACGTGGAATTCATGTTCAAGGACCAGTTCGTGTCGCGGGCGGACCTGTGGCGCTTCAAGCGGTTGGTGATTGGCAGGACGTTGCATGTCGGGCAACATGTCGCGGTCGGCGGCATGCGCGCGTCGACGAACGTCCTGAGAGCGAAAGAATCTTGTGGCGTGCTCGCGTCGGGGTGTGTTGTTGCGTCGACGCGATTGACATTCAGAACAAGATCTTCACGCATTTTTTGGTTGGTGCAATTGTCCTACGAGTCCTGGGAGCCCACCGGTGGGGCGGACGGCGCGACGCATGTGGAGCGACTCGTCGACGGTTTCGCGGCACCCTTGCTCCAGAGGTGGAGGAAATTAGACGTGAACCACTCCCTGTCCGTGGTGTTGTTTGCGCGAGTCTCGGGCGGCGGCATCGAGCGACACAGAGACGTCTACCGAGTAGTGCTAGAAAACGAGGCCGCTTCGAAGGCGGAACCAGCTACACTCGTATCAGCCCTGAAACGAGAATTAGTGGCCTTCGCCGCATCCCTAGCATCAGTAGTGCCGCCGAATGAATTGCGAGTCTGCCGCGCCGCCGACGGCAACGTGCTGGAGGCCATCAACCTCACCCTAAACGTACTGGAGAAGCACTACATGGATAGAGACGTCCAAAGAACAGGAAATTCGATAGTCTTGATCTCCGCCGGGAGTGGCGTCTTCGCCGTCGACGCGCGACTCGCGAGAGTTACGAAGCAGCGCATGATGGATAATGGGATTGGCATGGACATGTTGTCGCTAGCGGTGCCCCCTCTCCACACGGCGCCCATCTTCATGCATAGAGGGATCAACAACACGAAAGCTACGGCCTACGAGGTTCCTCATTGGATCAATTTGTCGTTCGTCGACCCCGAGCGAGCGGCCGACGCGCTCGCTTGGGTCGCTGCCGCGGCGCCTCGACGCGCTCGCGACGGCTGGCGCATGGCGCGCTTGGATCTGCTTACGACGGAACCGGAGGAGGAGGAGTTGAAGCCCGTTGTGGATCAGGAGCAACAAGTGAGGTTACGAGCATTAGCTCAGCGACGAAGGCGTGTCCCGGATTTGCTCGCTCACTTGGTGGGGGCGGAGCTAGACACGTCGCAACCGCCTCTCCAACGACCTCGACGCTTCATCCAGCAGAAAAAGTCCTCGAGAGATAGGCAAGAGTCCGTATCGTTCGGGAGTCCGGGGAACCTGGCCCAGTCTCTAGGGCATGCGTCCAATGAGGACGCGTCGTCGCTCGCGTCGTCGGCCGGCGCGCCCTGGCGGCCCTGGCTCCACCTCGGAAGCCCGTCGGATAGTGGAGTATCTCTGTCTTGGAGGGACAAGTCGACACCAGACGATACGCCTGACCAGACTCATCGACGGACGCCGTCGATGCTGAGTGAAGAGGACGACGAGGCCTTACCCTATGCCTACGACGTCGCGGCGTCCTTCGCCGGAAGTCTCTCCACGACGGCCTCGAAATCGCCTCCCGTCTCGAGAAGAACGCTATCAGGCAGTCAACAGCGACCGCGACAACTCGCGACGCGCCCGCGACCACCTCCCACACCGGCGCCGGAGGACCTCGCGGCCAAGTTCGACGCCCACGACATGATGGCCTACTACGGCGACCCGGCCGACGAGACTCCTCACATCAAACCTTCAAGGACAATAACCGGTGAGTTCGGGAGCCCGCCCCAGGAGAGCTCTTTCTTGGCCCGGAGCCAGCCCCCGATGCGTCGGAGAAGAGGGGCTTCTTTTGGCGATCCGATCACGAAGGGCCAATCACCACCGAGACCCATCCCGGGCGCTGGTTTACTTGGGGGTTCTCAAGCGATAGCGGCAGCCAGGCCGCCACCGCCGAGACCGACGAAACAGCGCCGACCCTCCGACGAGACGAGACTAGTGAACAAGAAGGCCTCGCCGCCGCGCCAAGGCGCGTCGTTACTCCACAACGAGCTCGCGTCCCAGGAGAAGCGCCAGCAAACCTCCAAAGCGTCGCGGGTCCACCAGGAGGACCCCGACCGGCTCGCCGACGCGCCCGCGCACCTGCGGTTTGTGAATCCGTTCCGTAAGGACGACGAATTTGATGTCCTCCAGCGACTCAGTCACAATAGGAGGAGGTGGTCCCACGTCTTCCCGGACGGCGAGGACGAGTTTCAGTTGGCCGAGGCTGGCAGGGTGCCGGGCCCCAATTGGCGTTCACTGAGTACACCAGCAGTACTACCCGTCGAGACCGACGTATTGCCGGAGGATTTTGGGAGAGCCAACGCCTTCGAGGAGGCGAACCATTCGATTGTCTTTACGGTGAGTACGGACGAAGCGGCGGCCGAGACGGTCGCGCAGATGGTCGCGCAAAGGATCGCGGGCGATTATCAGCTCGTCGAAGATGCCCAAGAAAGGCCACCCTCGCTCAGAAGGGACGCGTCGCAGCCCACGCTCGAGGGCCGCGTCGCGCAACAGATGGACCGGTCCCTGCACAACGCGCGCGACTTGTTTCCCCCGTCGCAACGGCGGCGGTCGAGAACCCAGAAGCCGTCGATCTACACGTTGTCGATGGGCCATCGCATACAAGTATTAGCTTATAATCGCGTCGAGCGACGAGTGGATGTAAGGGCCTACCGGTCAAGATTCGGTTCAAATGCGGACCCGGCCAACAGGTTCGATTACCAGTATGGACTGTGGTGCGGCGAGACGGGGACCTTCGAGACGAAGAAACAGACGTTTCTGAAATATCCCGCGCCGGAGACGAACTGGAACACTTTAGATCAGGTCTTGGCGGGCTATCTGCCGCCGTCTGTCACTCTGGAGTCGGTCAAACTAAGAAGGGTACTGTTAGCGGTCGTGCCGCCTCGACTCCAAGACGATCTGGAGGGCGACGACTACGCGACGCGCTTTTCTAAATTCGAGGCGTTCCTAAATGGTAAAAGACGCCAGGGTGAAGCTCCACTAGATGTGGGTCGGGTCGAAGGTAGCACTTCGCTATACCGAAGACCTCGGTTACTAGGACTAGGATTAGAAAGCGACGGCGGCTGGCGCGACGAGTGGCTCGCTCTTGAATGTGACTCTGTGGTCGCTAGAGACCGGTGTTATCGATTAGCATTACATTGGTTACTCTGCTCGGGGCATGTGGTGGGAGACTTTCTCCAAGCTGTCAGAAGGCGAGCGACGCAGCTGCGCTTGACACTAGTACAAGTGCCGGAGTACACGGTCCGGGTCAATATCCATCCCTTCATCGCGCACGTGCCCATCCTGAACGGCGCTCTTAAGTCTCAAAAGGTGTCGGCGGCCGTCGAGCGGGCGCTGACGGCTCGGCTAGATTTCGTGCGGGATTCCGCATCAGCAGTGGCAGCCTCGTCGGCGGCGCAGCGGACGCCTCGAAATGGCACAAAGGGGGTCGTGACGCGGCAGTACGTGCACCGAGGCGGCGCGGCCTTCGTGCGGGCGGACGACGGCGGTGGGTTGCTGTGGATCCGCAATCGACTTAGGAGGGAGACGGGGCCCGCGGCGGAATTACTCAAGAGTTTGAGGGCCCACGCCGCCGTCTTACGAGCGCTGGTGTCCGTCGTCGATTCAATAGGCCTGCCCGAGGAGAAGACCTCTACAATTGTGGACCGCGTCGCGGACTATTTAGTAGCGGCGCCGGACGAGGACGCGCCCGTGCCCTCGTCGCGCCTCGCCTCGGACACGCCCATGCGCCGGCCCGACTCGCCGGGCGTCTTGGAGCGCGTCGCGTCGATGCAGACGCCGGCGAAGGACTCGCGGCCGCCGACGCCGGTACCTCCATCCGCTGGTGGCTCTCCGCTCGGTGGGTCGTCGAGTGGGAGAAAACCTAGCTCTCCCGTCGGCATCGGGTCGAGCGGCCGGAAGCTGGACCTATTGTAGAGTAATCTGTTGGTGTATATTATTCGCTTACTGATGGCGTCTCGTCGTCACGGGTCAGTGGATCACTCAATTGCTACCAGTTACGCAACCCCCGGCGACGGCGTCTCGCGGGTGCGGAGCGCGGCTCGCGCGACTTCAAGCTCTATATCAATCGCCGCTACGATCGGGTGCGCGCCGCCGAGCAAGCGCTGCGCGGTCCTTCTCGTCTCCTCGAACGTCGTCTTGGCTTCGCGGAGATCGTCGAGCGTGGCATTGGCGTCCAGGGAGAACGTCGACGCGTAAATCGTCCTCATCCTAAGCGTGTGATCATGACCCGCACCGAGAATGCGTCGTGCCACGGGCATATATTCGCGCAGCAGCGACCTGGCCTCTTCGAAGCGCTCTGTTTGAACAAGGGACGACGCGTAGTTGAGGGCTGCTATGAGGCTGTCTCTATGTTCCTGGCCGAGGAGCTTCAAACGCCCGAAGTATACGTCTCGCGACATCCGCATGGCGTCTTGATGACGTCCTAGAGCATCATATGTACTCGCAAGATTGCTCTGGGTGAGGAGAATGTTTAGTTCTCCTGCGCCAAGTCGCCGCAGCATAGACAACTCGGCCTCTCTCACGGACAACGCGTCCTCGTAGTGGCCTGTCGCGAGAGAGAACGCTCGACGATCTCCGCGAGGCCGTGACGACGCTGGAGGATTTAGAACGGACCGCGCGGCGTGTGCTCGGTGGCGCGCACCCGCTTGTACGGGTGATTGAACGAAACCAGCGAGAGTCGCGAGACGCGCTCCGTGAGCGTGAGGCGTCGTCGGGGGTGGCCACGAGGACTCGCGCCGCTCGGACGGACGCGCTCGGGCGCGTCCGTCCGAGGAGGAGTAATAGCTGGCCTCATAGTATTACCGGACTAGCTAGTCCACAGCACGCCCCGACGTGGCCCCGCAAGTTCACACAAATCCAAGTTACTAAGGGTCCTCCGGCGGCTCCCAGTACAGGAAGTCCGACACGCCGATGTGCACCACCGCGTCGCCCGCGCGGGGCGTGCCGCCGGCGGGCGGGCCGAGCACCGAGAAGGTCCGGTCCCAGACCGCGCGCACCAGCGCCCACGTATCGTCGCGCGCGTCGCGCGGGTCCGTCGTGCAGACGCGGTAGAGAGTGGTCGCGCGCACGGCGACGTCGACGCGGGCGCGGCCCGCGCGCCGCCGCGGCTTCACCGCGAGGTCCTCGTCGTCGGAACTCGACGAGTCGTCGCGCGGCACGTCTGTTGTGGAAGCGCGGCCGCTCGGCGGCGACGACGACGGCGACGACGGCCGGTCGGCGAAATTCTGGGAAGAGGCCTCGCCGCTCGGCGACGTTAAGGACGAGAAGAGCTTGTGCGCGAATAACAAAGCAGGTGGCGACCGAGTGGGTGGTGGCGGCGGCGGCGGGACCGGTTCCTGCACCACGCCCTTCGTGAGGCGCACGCGGACGTCCAACGGCGACGCGCGCGCGTTCAAGGGACACACGACGACGTGGTCGACTCCTGGTGGCGCGCACAATCGTCGCACGCACGCGTAGGCGTCGCCGCCCGAGACAGTCCTAGTGCACTCTACCAGTATATGGGCGGCGTGCGTGAGGGCACCACTCTCGGTGAGCTCCGCGAGGGGACCCTTGGTCAAGCGTCTTGATTCCTCGAGGATTCTCGCAGCTAAAGCAGCGGCGATCGTCTCCGGCGCGTCGACGTTCGACGACCGACAGACCTCGCCGTCCACCGCGACGCGGTCCCTCCGCATGTCCTTGCGCATCTGCTCGAAGCGCCGCTCAAAAGGCTCCTCGGTTCCTAAATCGTCGTCCTGTTTGACACGCCTTACATCTGCGACGAAGGACGCACACGCCGCGGGAAACGCGTCGCGCTTCGTGTGGATCTGCACGGAAGGTCCCAGAGAGGCTACACTTCTCAAAGCGTCGACGTACGTCTCGCGATCCGTCGCGCGAGCCGCCCGCGCGGCCGCGGCGTCGAACATGGCTGAAGCGTCGTCGTTGCTGATCGGCGCCGGCTCATCATCTAAAGACGCCTGGAGGCACCTCAACCAATCATCGCGCTCTCTCGTGGAAGCGCACAACCAGACCGTCCGCTCGCCGTCCTTCGAGACCGAAAACGCCTCGCCTCTTTTCCCGACCTGGGCGACGGCGATCACGCAGCGGCCTCGCAACAACTGAACGGTGCGTTCCTTGCCGTCGGCCGTCGACGGCGCCGAGGCGAGCACGGCGACGGCGCCGGGTCTTCTCCTAATTTCAATGCGGTGGAAGCGATACGGCGGCTTCTTCCGCCGCGCCACGCGCCGCAAATATCCAACCCTAATGATGCCGGTCCGGGGCTCGTCGAGTCGCGCCTCGGCGAGCTGCAGCGCCGCGCGCGCGAGCACGACCGCCGGCTTCGCGTCCGGCAAGGTGATGGGCGCGTCGTCGTCGCGCGGGCCCGGCGGCAGCGGCGGCGCGGCGGCCGACGCGAAGCCGCCGACGGCCGCGGAGACGGCGAGGGCCACGTCGCGCCGCGCCGCGTGCTCGTCGCGCTTGACTTCCTCCTCGGCGGACTCCAGCGACTTCTCGTGGCGCTCTAATTCTGCCTCAAAGTCGGCGCGCGCCGTCACGAGGGCGTCGAGAAACATCGCCTTGCGCTGCCAGCGCGGCCGAGGACGATGCCCTAGGCCGTCCCGGTCCGGGGGCAGCCCTGCGGCGGCGTTGAGATGCGGAGATGCTTTGCCAGAGACCAGTGATCTCTGCCAGAGACAGCCCAAAAAGAGGCCTACAAACCCCAGCGCTCCGAATACGTGAGCGCACGCGCGCGTTATAATATGATCCTCACGCAGTGCGCCGTCTGCGCCACCGAGCTTGGCTTATCCTTGGGCAAGAAATGCGGCCGCTGCAGCACGCGCTACTGCGGCGCCGAGTGCCAGAAACAACACTGGGAAGAGGGTGGTCACGACAAGCTCTGCAAGAAAATCAAAAAGGCTGGTGGCGCGGAACAATTTCATGCCAATAAGAGATACACGGAGACCGTCGCGGTCGCGGTCGAGAAATGCGCGGACGATACGAAGGGGCAGACGTGCTACATCTGCACGCAAGCCTTGCATTGGAAAACGAAGGAGGGCCTCGTGCGCGGGTGTTCGTGCCGCGGGACGGCGGGCTTCGCGCATGTGTCGTGTTTGGCGGAGCAGGCGAAGATTTTGCTCGCGGAGGCGTTGGAGAACAATTTGGGCGACAAGACGCTCGACGAGAGATGGTGCCGGTGGCACTCGTGTAGCCTGTGCGAGCAAAATTACCATGGCGTCGTGACGTGTGCCCTCGGGTGGGCGTGCTGGAAGACGTACCTGGGTCGGCCGGAGGATGACTGGGCTCGGGGCGCGGCGATGACGCGTCTCGGGAACGGTTTACACGACGCAGAACACCACGAGGACGCGTTGGCCGTGAGAGAGGCCGAGTTCTCTATCACGCGGCGCGTTGGCGCATCAGGAATTGATATTCTTGTCTCGCAGACAAATCTTGCGAACTCGTATCATGCGCTAGGGCGGATGGAACAGGCCCTACAGCTCGAACGGGGCGTATACTATGATTCATTGAGGCTATTGGGCGAAGAAGATGGTGATACAATCCGATCAGCCAACAACTACGCATCGAGCCTTGTTGATCTACAACGCTTCGAAGAGGCCAAGTCGCTGCTGCGCAAGACGATACCCGTGGCCCGACGCGTTCTCGGAGATGATAATATCCTCACACTCAAGATGAGGTGGTATTACGCGGGAGCGCTCTACACTGACCCCGGCGCCACGCTCGACGATCTCCGCGAGGCCGTGACGACGCTCGAGGACACGGAACGGACCGCGCGTCGCGTGCTTGGCGGCGCGCACCCGACCACAAGTGAGATCGAGATGTCCCTGCGGCATGCGCGAGCCGCGCTCCGCGCCCACGAAACGCCGCCGCCGCGCGCCGACGCCACCGACGCAAGGGGCGATTGATTTTAGTTAACAACACTACCGATCCGGCCTCGGCCTACTACTCGACCCGCCCTCCAACGCCACGAGCACGACGTTGTCGCCGCGCACGAGCACCTGGGCGAGGTGCCGCGTCCGCGGCCGCGCGCGCGCAGGGTTGCGCATTTTCGGCGTCGTCGTCTCGGCCGCGTCGACGAGCAGCAGGTTCATGTGTCGGTCAAATGCTTTCAAGTGCCCGACAACCACCCCTCTAATGGAGTTGATGCGCCGCAGCGTCACGCGCACTCTAACTCTATCCCGCAACGCTCTCCATAATAACGAGTGGGGCCCCTCTCTTAATGTATCAGTGACCTGGGACAGGAGCGCCACGCCTCTATTCGTCGAGGTAGCAGACGGCTCCCTCACGACGTGGTGCGCGCCCTGCTTCACTCGCGTATCATGATATTCCGATGAATGCGGTAAAAAAGGCCGGAATTTCGATAAATTGTCCAAAGGTGGGGCGTTCGGCACCGGCGGTCTCAGACCGGGCTCACATAAAGCAGCGCGCGCGTCGAACGCGCGACTCCGAAAGTCTAATCGATCATCACGTGACGTCGCCGTCCCGGGATACTTCTTCTCGAGCTTGGCCCAGAGCTTGTCCTGTTGATTGCGGTATTTCGACACGATCTCGGGCACGAGGTCGAGACGCTCGGGGTTGTGGGCCTCGTAGAAGGCACGTACGCGCCGCGCGAAGGCGTCTTCGTCGGCCATCGGCAAATGCTAGCTGCTTTGCATCGCTGCGCAGCACATTTGTGTGCAGTGGTGGCTGCAAAAAGCCTGTGACCAACTAGTTTCAGCTGGTGCTGGCAGCAAACTTCGCAAAATTTGGTGCGTTTTGCAAAACGCAATCGATCAGTGTGATTTAGCCTCCCTCAAGCAGAGATGCCAACGCTATGGCCTTGCGCTTGTCGCGCGGGAGATGGACGAGCTAGCGCACAAAGCCACTAGAGTCATTGGAGCTATCGCGATTCTCCCCGATGGCTCCGTTTCTGCCCATCTCGGGACGATTCTGGAGCAACATACTGCCTCCTAACCGTGCGGGTTCGGCGGACTCTGTGCTAACGCGAAGCTTGGTGCTGGGGAGCGCGCTGCCCCACGCGCCTGCGCGGCTGCCCGGAGAGGCGCCCGGCCCGCCGGCGGTTCCCGCGGCCGCGTTATGGCCCGCGGCAAGCCCAAGACCAAGGGCCATGGGGGCCCCTCACTCATAGTGCAGCGCATGCGGGAAAGTGGCTGGACGGACACGGCGCCGAACATCACGCTGGAGGGCTTAAGTCCGTACGACGCGTTTCATGATCCGCGCTGCCCCCGCGCATTACGTCTCATCTTCAACGAGCAGCAGAAGGCGAAGACACGCGTCAAGAATAAACCAATCGCCATCAAACAACCTCGTAATGAGGCCGAGAAACAGGCGAGTCCGTCGACGCGGCCGATCGTCGACCCCGTGCCGCTCGAGGCTCCAGGACTGCCTCTACTCGTCTCTAGTACCACAAAGCAGCACGGCGGGCCCGGTGTCACGTACGAGAAGATTGGGGCTGGTTATGCGACGGAGCTCGATGTGGTTCGACTGGCCTTGCGGCGGAATGACTGCTTAAGGCGGGCCCACGAGATCGTGGAAAGGCGAGAAAAGAGGAAGAAGAAGGTCCAGGAGACAACTCTCGATGAAGACGACGAGCTCGTACGCGCGATCAAAGAGCGGGACGGCAAGGTGAAGAAGGGCCCGCCGAAAGGCCTCAAAAAAGTCGTGGAGGAGCTCCGAGTGCTCACGAGGAAGGTAGCCGGTTTGCTGGCTCAGCGAAGATCATTACTAGGTGATGCCGCACCTAGCTTCGACCTGGGGGGCCAGCCCTACGTCCTGACCATGTTAAGTGATGTCGAGTTTTTGGAGGACTACGGTAGATATTTGGACTACGAGACGGCCCGAAGGAACCCCTTACTGTTACCTCATGCGCATCCCGGCTTTGATGACTTGCGAGGGGACGACTTCGTGCCTTCTGTCTTACAATCAAAAAGGGCGGTCGTGCAATTGCCGCACTACTACGGCGCGAACACCGACGCCGAGAAGCAACTGCTCACCGAACTAAGGGCGATGCCTCGAGGTACTATTCATCAATACATCGACGAGGAACAAGCGAGGACCAAGACGATCGCTTATGAGCCGCCCCCACAAACAGTCGAGAAGATCGAGGAGGCGCCCGTCACCGTCACGCAAGCGTCCTTCTTCCAGTCGACCGCGTCGGACCGAACTACCTCTGCGCAACGCCATCTCGAGTTCACGCGGGCCGAACAACGGAGAGGTAGACGTAGACAGCGCGAGTCCGAGAAGCTACTCAGAGAGTTCGAGGAGAAACTCAAGACGCTGAAGGGGAAGAAGAACGACTTACAATCGTCGATAAGCGGCCCGCCGTCCTTCAAGCAGTCCGTCCGCGTCGCGAAGCTCGACGCAGCTATTTCTGATTTGGATAAGAAGCGCCGGGAGAAGGCGAAGACGATCTACTTCGAACGGGAGGCTCTCGTGAGACGAGATCGAAGGATACGAGAGCTAGAAAGAGATGTGCAAAGGGAGGAGGAGGAACGGGCTGAAAGAAGAGCGGAGCGCTTGCAACTAGAGGCCGCGAAAAGTCCAGTGGTGGCGGCGCCGGCGCCTTCCCTGGAAATGTTCTCTCCCACCATCTTGAGGCAGTCCGTCAGCCTGGAACCGTCGGCTCTGTTGACAGCATCGCTCGACGTGCAGCCCGAGCCCTCGGCACTAACTGGCTCTGTGGACGAGGCGCCCTCTCGGTTACTACGCTTCGAGGACTCCGATTTTGCGGAACAACCCCTCAAGGCGCGCTTCGCTCCTGTCAGTGCGGAGCCCTCGGCTTTGTTTACCGCTTCATTGGACCCCGCGGCGATGCCGTCTGCGCTCACGTCGTCTCTGCAAGAAACCACAGACGACAGCGCATCAGAAGTGGAACGGCTACGAGCCCAACTCGCGGAGTCCACTTCATTCAGAGACGACTCCGAGGCGGCCCACGCCGCTGAGGTCGCGCGCTTGTCAGAGATGCTCGCGCAGCGCGACCGCGCCTTGCGCGACGAGTCCGTGACGCTGCACGGTGCCGAAATTTCAAGGTTGCAGGAGGAATTGTCCCATTTCCAGGACCAACTCGCCGAGCGCGAGGCGTCGGAAGCGCAGCGTTTACAACATCAGCTCGACGAGCGCGCGTCCGAGAGCGAGGCGGATTCTAGTAAGGCGCACGCGGCCGAGATTGAATCACTCAAGGCGGCCCTGAAGGAGCGCGAGGACGCCGCGCGGCGCGAGGCCGAGCGGCTGAGGAGGGAGAAGGCCGAGCTTGAAGATAAGACTCTGAAGCTGCGCACGACGCTGGCCCAGCAGGAGCGCGAGGCGCGCATGGCCTGCGAGGAGCGCGACGCCGCCAAACGTTTGCTGGCCGAGAAGCAGCGCGCGGCCTTATCCCCGGAGCCCTCGGCGTTATCTCTGAACCCGGAGGACTCGGAGCTCGAGGGCGGCGCGACGGTCGGGCCCCAGGCCACGGTCTACACGCAGACGGCGCAGTTCGAGCCGCTTGAGGCCGTGGCCGACGAGGGCTCTACCGCCTCGTCGACCATCGTGCGGGCCGTGCACCCGGAGCGCGCCGTGTCGTCGCCGCCGCCCGGGACGCCCATGTTGTTGGATGAGGACCCGGACGTGGAGGCTCAATTGCTGGCCTATGGGCTCGTGCCGCCGGGCCGGACGCGGCCGCGACCGTCGGCCGTGTCTTTCGCCGAGGACGACGAGACGTCCGCGTCGACCTCGACCGGGCGCCCGCCCCTGGCGCGGTCGCAGACGTGGTCGGTCGCGTCGGCGCCGCCACCGGCTTCGTGGGAATTAGGGAGTATGACGCCGCTTGGAAGGTAATACATGTTTAAATCACTACACTACAGATCGAAAAGTCAAATTCAGCCGCCCGGCACGCATCCCCAGCGCGGCGGGCGCAGTCCCCGCCTTGACGCGCTCGACGCCATGATAGACGAGCCGCGAGGGCCCACCAAAAATAAGCGCGTCGCCGGACCGCAGCGTCGTTCGCGTCCGCTCGGCGTCCCGCGACGGCGCGAGAGCGAACACACACTCGTCGCCGAACGACAGCGACACGACGGGACTTCCCCGCGCGAGCGCCTCCGACGACTCCGCGTCGTCGCGGTGGAGGCCCATGCGGCCCGCTTCTTCATAAAAATTGCACACGACGACGTCGGGAACGTCGAAGGCCGGTAAGGCTCCATCGGCCGCCGCCGCCGCCGCGTGGGCGTCGCGCGCGACCGTCTCCAGTAAAGGCGGCACGGCGCCGTCCGTCGCAACGTAGGCATTCGATGCGTGGTCCCAGTCTTGACCCCCGAGACACACCGTCCGGCACTTCAGCGCGCCGCCGCCGTCGTAGGCGCGCGCCGCGAAGGCCCGGCCGGCAATTGATGAGACGACGTTGCGCTGTTTAGTTACATCTAAAAATCCTCGCACGAGCACGCAGCCCGGCGCGAGCCGCTCGATCGTCGGCGTAGGAGACGGCGGCGCCGGCAGGTCCCCTTTGCATGCCTCTAGCACGAAGGGCGGCAGCGGCGGCTTCGGTACTGGTGGAGCGACGGTCAGCGGCGTGAACCAGACCAGCGAGAAGCGCTCGCCCTTAAATGGTAGAGTCCAGTGGCGCTCGCGCCAGCCGTCGAATTGTAGAGGCGCGTAGCGTATATTTTTTTCGACGCGTTCCACGACCAAACCGCCTCCAGTATAGTCGCCCAACCCCACAATGAGCGACGTGCGCTGGCCGAAGCCCGCGCCGGCGTCGAGGTGCGGCCGGAACCGCGCCGAGCGGTTGATCGCGCACATCGTCGACGGTTGTCTGGATGGGAAGTGGCGCTTTATTAACTCTCTTTCCAGCGCGAAGACCGCGGCGACGACGTCGCTTTCCGCGTTGTTGTTCGGCTGGTGGGCCGTGGGCGTGGCGCCGACGGAGAAGGAGCCGCCCTCATCAGAAGAAACGAGGAGCTTCGACCGAGCTGTTGATGAAGACGGCCAGCCGCGGTCCGTCAGCGCTCTTAGTGCTGTTAGAGCGGCTTCATAAGGTTCGGGCGGCGGTTCCAGTCGCGGCTCCGGTAAGACGCAGGTTTCAGAACGACGACCGCGCCAGTACGCCTCCGCGGCGGCCCAGGACGCTTCCACCTCAATACAAGCGCCGTGCCTGCGACACGTCTCCCGGAAAGCCAGGGTCCGGGCGCCGTCGCCCGCGCGGACGGCGTCGACCGACGCGTTGGCCACGCGCTCGCAGGCCGCGAACTTGCAGCAGGCCAGGCCTTCAGAACGAGGATCAATAGCGGGCCCCAGCGCCTCGAGCACGTCCGAGGCCCACGGCCGTACGAAGGCGGCCTCATCATGTAAAGCGACGTCCGCGATGACGCCCGCGTGCGCGAACACCGCGAGGCTCACCGCTTTACGAGCCATGCCCCGCAGGAAGCGGTCCGCCTCGAGCGCGACGACGACCCACTTGTCGTCATACGTCTTGACGTGCACTTTCTTGACTGTACACGACGACGCCTGGTCGCCGGGGCAGCAGCGACGCGTCGTCGATGGCAGGTCGTCGTCGCAGAACGCGTGCCACGACCGCGCGACGCTGCGGGCGCCGCGCTTCTCGATCAATAAAGCTGTGGCGGCGTCGCGGAAGGCCTTGAGCTCACCGATGTATTTCGAGGGAACCAGCACCTCCACCCGCTGCGACGAACAGGCGTCGGCCTTGAAGTTTTGTAGGAGGGGTGCTCGTCGCAGGATCTCCACGGCACCACCGGCTCGCGCGTTCGCGGCGTCGACCCATTTATCGTCATCCTCGCAGGGCGGCAGACAGCACGCGCAGACGTCGCCCCACGCCGACGCGCCGGGCGCCAAAGCGAGGTGCGCCCGCGTGGTCGACGAGGCGCCGGTCCGGCCCTTGACCGCGCCCGCCGCGCCGACGGCGCGGCGCAGCGCGGCCTCGACGGCGTCCGGTGTACTGCTGTGGTAGCCGATTTGGAGGATCGCGTTCGCTTTGGTCGGCGCTTGCGCGAGGCGCGCGTCGCAGGCGCCACTTCTTAAGTGTTTGAACAACGCGCTGCGGCTCGGGAAGGTGGTCTTGCAGATGCTGCATTGTTTTGTTGGTGTATTAGTGTCCGAAGCGGTGCCGTTCGCAGCAGGTGCCGGCTTGCACATCTTGTGAGAGCACTGTGGACGTGCCCAAGCGTTTTGAGCACAAATGCTATCGCTCACGATGCGCTGAGGTCGATTGCAGGCTGCTGCAGCCCTCAGCGCCGTGGGCGACAGTGCTCTCTGCGGGCGACCTAGCGGCATCTACCACGATCCTTCGATCGTGTGCGATCTATGCTCGCGATTTGAAGCGCTGGGCAGAGTGATAGCCAGAGTTACGCCGTCGCGCAAGCAGCAGCCTGTGCAGGCATACACAGCACTTTCGCATCGCTCCGGCCCGCGGCGCGGCTCGACGCGTCGTAAGACCTCGTTCAGAGCTTCACCGCAGCGCCGCTCGCGGACTGCGGCACAGCGCTTCACCGCAGCGCTCGCGGAGACTGCGACACGACGCAACGCGCGCCGTAACGCCATGGCGTCGGCGAAGCGCCCCATGCCGGTGGGCCCGCGCGGCGGCAAGCTCGACTTCGACTACCTGACGCGCAAGGCGCACAACCCCGGCCGCCGGAAGAAGCAGCGCGAGTTCTACAAAAACGCCAAGCTCATCCGCAGCTACGAGAAGCTCCGCAAGCGCGACGGCGACGTCGGCACGGAGCGCGACTTCACGAAGCCCCAGAAGCGCGCCCGCGCCGAGGCCGAGGCGAAGGGTGAACCCGCGCCGAAGAAACGAGAGAAGCGGCGAAAGCGCGACCCCTTCGCGAAGGTCCGCGCCGCGCGCGACGCGGCCGCCGCCGAGCGCCAGCAGCGGCGCGACGACGCCGAGAAGGCGAAGGCGAAGGCGCTCGCGCGCCGCAAGAAGAAGGCCGCCCAGATGCGCTCGGCGCCCGGGCGATTGCGGGGGCAGCTCGACGACGTCCTGGCGAAGCTCGAGGGAGAGCGGTGGTGAGTTGTTGTAATTTGTTTGCTTCCATACGACTTGCTCTCTCACTCGCGCGTCTCGAAACCTGTTTTGTGGGGGTCCAAAACTTGCCGCAAACAAGAGGTATTTCGCCTCTGTAGCACGAAAAAGGTAGCAATACAGTGTACGAGTCGTCTGCGCGTCCCTCAAACGAGCCGCAGTCGTGAAATGGGTTACAGATTATCATTGAACCCAATCACCCTCATTGGCTTTGCAGCCCTCGCGCGCGCGTTGACCGCTTCACGTCTCGATGCGACCCACCGGAGCGCCGTGGCGACGTCGTCTCGCCGGGCGCATCGTCGCAAACCCAACCTGCGCCGTCGCGACCGCGAGCGCCACCCGCGCCGTCGCGAGCGCGAGCGCCACCCTCAACCACGAGCGCCACCCGCCGTCGCGACGCGAGCGGTCGACGCCATCGCAGGTAGCCATGAACGCTAAACTGCTCCTCTGTCTCGCGGCGCTGCCGGCGGCCGTCGACGCCCTCGGCGAGTTCCATGCGGAAGAGCTGAAGACGACGTGTCCGACGCTCGTTCCGCTCCGGCTCAACCAGACGAACACCGCCGGTTCGCTCATGAGCACCGGCACGGTAGCGGTGCTGGACTCGGATTACCAGGGGAGCGAGAAGCCCGCCGTGATCGTGGTCCAGGAGTGGTGGGGGCTCAACGAAGAACACATCAAGAAGGCGCAGAAGCTAGCGGGGGCCGGCTACCGAGCGCTCGTTCCCGACCTCTACAAAGGTAAGTTAGGCGTCGAGGCCGAGGAGGCGAATCACTTGATGAGTGAGCTTGATTTTCCGACGGCCGTCCAGGAGATCTGCACGATCGCGAAGTGGGCAAAGGACACCGGCGCTTCCACGGTCGGCGTGACGGGCTTCTGCATGGGCAGCGCGCTCGCGCTGTGCGCGCTCCAGGCCTGCGACGACATCGCCGCGGGCGCGCCGTTCTACGGCTACGCACCTCAGCCTGCTGGCTGCTTCGACACCACGACGTCGACGAAAAAGCCCGTGCTCTGGTCGAGCGGCGAACTAGACCTGTTCGGGGGCTTCTCGGACCCGGCCACGGCCGCGAAGCTCGAGCAGGAGCTTGCGGACGCGGGCAACAAGGACTATACAGTCAAGGTGTACAAAGGAGAGATCGGCCACGGGTTCATGAACGAGTCGCCCGAGCCCTACGCCAACGAGACGGCGAAAGACGAGGGCTTCGAGGCGATCGGCTTCGACAAGACGTTCTACCCGTACGACGCCGACGTCGCGAACGCGGCGTGGGGCAGCCTCTTTGATTTCTTCGAGAAGTACCTCTGAGCACGCTCCTCTGCATTGCTCGCCACTCGCCGCCCCCATCCCTGAACATATCCCCTCTGGCGGCCAGGCTTAAGATTCTAGCGTAA
Organism: Pelagomonas calceolata; assembly: GCA_918797485.1. Lineage (NCBI taxonomy): Eukaryota > Pelagophyceae > Pelagomonadales > Pelagomonadaceae > Pelagomonas > Pelagomonas calceolata. The sequence goes on along the minus strand of CAKKNE010000003.1, from coordinate 1,370,992 downwards.
CCGTCCCCGGACGGGAGGCCAGTGGTCTCGGTCTAGTCTGTCTAAGAAGGTGAGATGTGTCATTGGATTGCTTGTTGTGGTGGTCCGAGGGCGTGCACTTGTCTTCAGATTGGCGACAGCCCGGCAGAACTCTAGTGGAACTTGCTAGGAGCTCTCAGGCAGCCATCTCGCAACCACTCAAATCGATCACATCGCTGCAGCAACACATCGCTGCAACGCCCGCAACACAACCATAGGTTCGTGTAGCTCCAAAAACAAGACCGCCACCGCGCAGCCAACAAAAATGTCGTGCTGCCCTCCCTCAGCTCTGCCATACTTGGCTGCAAAGCCAGCCACCAAGGGCTCCAAGAAGGCCGTCGACGGCGTCGAATTCTACGAGACCGGCGCCCAGTCCAAGGCCGCGGTCATCCTTTTCCCGGACGTGTGGGGCTGGGACAGCGGCCGCACGCGCGCGCTCGCCGACGCGTTCGCCGAGCAGGGCTACCGCACGTACGTGCCGAAAGTTCTCCAGCCGGCGTTCCAGGGCGGCACGGACGGCGACGGCCTGCCGCCGGACTTCGACCTTGGCTCGCGTATGGATGAGTTCATGGGGTGGGTGAAGACCGTCAAATGGGACGGCATCGATTCCAAGGTGAACGCTCTCCTGGCGTACGCCAAGGCCGAGGGCGCGACGTCCCTCGGCGTCGTCGGCTGCTGCTGGGGCGGCTGGGCCTGCTTTGAGACGTCGGCCATGACGACGGGTCCGTGTCCGGCGTCCGTCGCGAAGCCTTCGACTTGCGACGGCGTGGGCTCGTACGCCACCGACGCGACGCGTCACTCACCGCCCAAATCCCCACGCAGACGTCAAGGTCGGCGTGATCTTCCACCCGTCCTGCCACATCGTGGCCGCTCACGGCGGTGAGGTCCACGCCCTCGCCAAGAAGGTATCGAAGCGGCGTCCTAGGTACAATCACGCAGACGTAGCGTCGATGGTGGACGCGCACAATCACTCATCTGTCGACGTCCGCACAGGTCCAGGCCCCGCACTACATCATGCCCGCCAAGTCCGACGACCCCGCCCTCTACGGCCCCGAGGGCTCGGTGATCAAGGAGCTGCCCGCCGGCTCGAAGCAGAAGACCTTCCCGGAGCAGGAGCACGGCTGGACGTCGCGCGGCGACGCGTCCGACCCGGCGGTCGCCGCGGCGATCAAGGACGCGATGACCGAGGCGGTCGGCTACCTCAAGGAGCACCTGCCTCTGGCCTAGGCGTTCCCCCAAGATGTGTAGTAAGTGATAAACAACACCACAATAGTTAGGAACGACGGCCGCGCCGGCCGCGCCGCTCGCGCGACCGCGACCGCGACCGGCTGCTGCTGCGGCGGCGCGGCGGCGTCGGCCGCGGGACTTGAAACCCGTAGTTGGTTTCCCAGTGCTCGCCCGACGACTTGGGCGTGCCGCACCGGCGACACTCACGGCGCCGGGCGAAGTTGTCGCCGCCGCAAGCACCACAAATCCACTCGTCGGGGCCCAGACCGCGGCGCTGGTCCGGTCGGGGATAGTCGGGCCGCGGCGCCATGTTGCCCCGCGCGCTCGGCGGCGGTAGGCGCTGGAGGCTGTCGAGCGGGACGCGCGGTGGTTCCCGCCCGCCCGCCGCCGTAGATCGACCATCGGCACAGTGTCTCGCGATGTCGGCTCCCGCGAAGCCTCCGCGGCAGCGGTCGAATACCGGCCAACCCACGCGGAGCTTTCTTCCCTGGAACTCCGCGTTATTCATCGTGGCGATGGCCCGGCTCGCGGCTTCCGCAGACGCGAACGTGATGAAGCAGTGGCCTCTGCACAATTGCACATCGGTCATTTCCCCCGCGGCTGCGAAGAAGGCTTTGATCTCTGGCTCACTCGCAGTAAAGGTGATATTCTTCACGCGGACTTTCCTGGGGTTCGCGCCGTCCGGAAGAGGCGGCACAACGCCCGGCCGCGCAAAGCCGTCACGCCTGTCGCGGAGTATCGTTTTGACCGCCTGGCACACAAAGGCCGACGGGTTGAGCACCTCCGCCCCCTTCTGCGTGAGGCGCTGGACGACGGCGTCGGCGTCGGCCGTCTCGAGCTCGGCGAGCGCACGCAGCGCGTCGGCGTGGAGGCGGCGACGCACGGCCTCGCTGAGTGCTGTCGGCCCGAAGCGGCGTGGCGGGAAATCATGCGGCGGTGCCGGCCCGCGCGGCTCGCGGTGGCCGTCGCCCGGCGCCGCAGATCGAGCATCGGCGCAGTGTCTCGCGAGGACGGTTCCCGCGAAGCCGCCGCGACCGCGACCCTGAGGCCCATCGTGCGAGAACTGGCAGCGGTCGAACTGCGGCCAACCCACGCGGAGCTTTCTTCCCCCAAACTCCGCGTTATTCATCGTGGCGATGGCCCGGCTCGCAGCTTCGGCAGACGCAAACGTGATGAAGCAGATGCCTTTGGGGCGGCCGGTCGCATCTAGTGGATATTGCACATCGGTCATTTCCCCCACGGCTGCGAAGAAGGCCTTGATCTCTGACTCGCTCGCCTCGTATATGATATTCCCCACGGAAACTTTCCTGGGGTTTGCGCCGTCCGGAAGAGGCCCCACCCCCCAGGCGGCGTATCGTTCAACCTTGGTGACGTCGACGGCCTTCTCCCTGCCTTGATAGTCCGCGGTCCCAAACTCGACGGCGTCGCCTTCCGTGATCTCCGTGCCGGCCCGCAGGTCCATCTGGTGCACGAAGAGGTCGGCGCCGCCGCCGTCGGGCTTGATGAAGCCGTGCTTTCTTTCGGGGTCGAACCACTGGCAGACGCCTCTCCTTCTAGGGGGCGGGCCCGGGGGCTTTTGGTGAGGCGGCCGCCTGGCAGCGTAGGCGCGGAGTAGCGTTTTGGCCGCCTGGCATACCCAGGTCGACGGATTGCGCACGGTCGAGCCGGCCTTCTCGAGCCGCTGCAAGACTGCGTCGGCGTCGGCCGTCTCGAGCTCGGCGAGCGCACGCAGCGCGTCGGCGTTGAGGCGGTGGCTCAAGGCCTCGCTGAGTGCCGTCGGCCCGAAGCCGTGTGGCGCTTCCGGCCCGCGCGGCCCGCGGTGGCCACCGCCCGCGTCGCCCGCTCGGGGACTCGGTGGAGGGCTAAAGCGCGCCGCGCGGTCCGCCAGGCGCGCCTCGAAGGGAGACGGGCCGGGCGGAGGCCCGAAGCGCGCCGCGCGGGCCGCTTTTTTCTCGCCAAAGTTGCCGCGGGGACTCGGCGGAGGGCTAAAGCGCGCCGCCCGGTCGGCCAGGCGAGCCTCGAACGGGGGCGGACCGGGCGGCGGCCCGAAGCGCGCCGCGCGGTCCGCCAGGCGCTCGCCGAAGTTGGCGCGGGGACTCGTCGACGGCCCGCGGCGATCGCGATCGCCCTCGTGCGGCGCCCGCCCGCGCCAGTCGCCGCGCCGGTCGTGTGACGGCGGCGGCGGCACGGCCGCGAGCGACTCGGGCCGCACCCGCTTCGGGATCGGCGGCGCGTCCGGCTTCTTCGGGATGGGCGCCCCGCGCTTCGCGCCGCTCGACCCGATCTCGGCCAGCCGCGGCCACGTGTCTCCGGCCGGCCGCGGCAGCCCGTCCTCGCTGCGCCGGAGGACGTAGCGGTAGGGCGACAGACCGAAGCGGAGGACGCTCCCCTCGCGGAGCCGCGACGTCGTGACGCGCTCATCGGCCTCGCCCGGCGCCGTGACGACGAAGGTGCCGTTGTTCGACTTCATGTCCGCGATGTAGGTCACGTCGCCCTCGAAGCGGATCGTCGCGTGGTGGCGCGAGATGGACACGTGGTCGAGCGGCACGTCGACGTGCTCCCCGTCGCGGCCGAACGTGAGCCGCTCGGCGCCGGACAGGTCCAGGCGCCCGAAGAGCTGCGTGCCGCCGAGGCCGTCAATCGTGTAGACGTCGAAGTAGATAGGCGGATGCGGCGGCGGCGACGGCGGAAACGTTGGCGGCGGCGGCGGCGCGGACGGCGCGGTCAGGCCGGCCCAGACGGCCTCCGCCCGCGCCTGCGCGGCCTCGGCGCCCGACAGCTGCTTCGCGCGCTTCCGCGGGTCCGTCGCGAGGGGCGAGGCCTTCTTCTCCGTCGCGAGGGGCGACGGCTTCTTGCGCTTCGGTATCGGCGCGGGCGACATCGGCGGCGCTTTCTTGGGCGACGGCAGCGCGCGCGACGCCAGCGATGCCTCGAGGCTCCGGACGTGTTTGACCCTACCCCCCGTTTGGCCACAGTGCTCCTTGAGAAGTCTCACACAGTCGGCATCCAAGGACCACGTCGGCGCGTCCGGGCAGATGGCGCACTGGACGTGAGTCGCGGTTACTTTGAACTGGCACCGCGCCGTGCCGTCGGCGGCCGTGTAGCAATTCTTGTAGTCTCGGCCGCCGCAGCGGGTTTCGATGGTTCCGTCGATGCGCGCCTGCACGTAGTCCTTCATGGATGTCGGGCGCACAGCCCGCGCGACCTCGTCGTCCGTCAACGTCGTCTGTATGATCTCAGTGGTCTTCAGTATGACAACGGTGCCCGTCGTCGTCGTCACTTCCCGGGTTGATGTGCTGGGACAGCTCGTGATGATGCCGCGGACCGTCGGATCGTTGGCGTCCTCGGTGTGCGCTCCGACGCAGCGCCAGCTGTGCGCGTTGATGGTCACCGGTTCCGGCGCCATCGACGCGTCGCGCGGTTTATTCGTCGGCTTGGCTTTGCGCAATGTGGCCAAGTCCTCGTCCTCGCTTGACTGCTCAGCGGGCGCCGCCTCCGCCGCGGCGACCAAGTGCCGGCGCGTCGGCCGCTGCTCCGCACCCCACTCGTCGTCCAACTCGTCATTCTCGGACTCCGCGCATGCGGACTGGACGTCCTCCGAGTCATCGTCGTCGGACTCAAGCGACTGCTCGGCGCCCGCGCCCACAGACTGGTCGAGGCGGTCGAGGTGCTGCTGCACACAGAGGAGATTGCTTTTTGTCTGGCCACAGTGCTGCTTGAGAGAATTCAAGAGAACTAGGGAGTCGGTTTCCAAGGACCACGTATGCGCATCACCACAGAGGGCACACCGAACATGAGTAGCCTTGACCTCGAATTGCCGCCGCTCCGTGCCGTCCGCGCACGTGTAGCAGTTCTTAAATTCTCGACCGTTCTCGCCGTGGCTCACCCGTATCGTGCCGTCAATCCGTGCTTGCACGTAGTCCTTCAGTGACGTTGGGCGCGCGCAGAGCGCAACTTCCTCGTCCGTCAGCGTCGTTCGCGTCAATTTTGAGCGTCGCATCATCACCACGGAGCCAGTCGTCGTCGTTACTTCCTTGAAAGCGTGGGTGCAATCGGTCACGACGCCGCGCACCGTCGCATCGTCGGAATCTTGTACATGCGCGCCAATGATGCGCCAGTCGCCGGCCGCGGGCGTGGCACGATGGAGCGGCGGTGCCGCCGCGAGCTCAACAACGGCCGGCGGCGGCGGTGGCGGCGGCACGGCCTTCCTCTGCCGTGGGGGTGCCGCCGCGACCCCGCCAACGGCTGGAGGCGGCGGCGCGGTCTTCCTCTGCCGAGCGACCTGCTTCACTCGGAGCGGCGACGCCTTCGTCGTCTCCCGCGGCGGCGAGGCCGGCGGCGAGGGCGGCGTCACCTTCGGGGCCGGCTCCAGCGACGGCGACGACGACGGCAGCGACGGCGACGACGCCGGCGACGCGGGCGGCTCCTCGTCCTCCTCTGACGACCAGGACGGCGCGGGCGAGGGCGACCGCGACCGCGACCGCGGCGGGAGGCCGACGGCGTCGAGCAGCTCCGATTCCTCCGCGACGACCTCCACCTCCACGGCCGCCGGCGCCTCCGCTTCATCCTCGCCCTGCAGCGCGGCGAGCGCCCGGCGGAAGCGCGCGCGCTCCGGCGCCGACCACGTATCGTCGAAGGCGAGCTCCTCGGTCCCGTCCGCGTTCGGCACCCACTCGCCCGACGCCGCGTCGAAGACCGTCGGTTCCACCCTCAAAACATCGTCTAGAGTGCACCCATGCGCGCCCAGCAGCGCCTCAATCTCCGCTTGCGGATGCGACGGGGCCTTGCTATCCACGGTCGTGTCGAACTCGTCCTCGCGCTCGTTATAAGTAATGTTCTCGTGTAATTCTTCAAAGTTCGGCGCGTAGGCCCGCCAACTAAAACCGTCGGGCGCCGCCCAGACGCGGATCGCGTGCTGGGACGCGTGCGCGGCCGCCGTGCAGATCACGGCCCCGTTCGCGTGGCACGCGAGTGCTTGAATTGGCCCGCGGTCCTGCGAGTCCTTGTCGTCGTCGCGCGGCCGCGCCAGACAGTGGCCGCTCTGGACCTCCCACACGTAAAATTGGACCTGCGACCCGACGTGCGCCGCTGCTACCAAATGCTCGCCGCCGGCGCCGAAACTTGGTGAAGAGAACTGGACCTTGTCGATGGGGTTCCTCAGGGAATGTAACAATATGATAGATGTATCCACCTTGAGGATGCGCACGGCGCCGTCACTGCAGGCACAAGCGACATGTTTTGACGCAGAAGCGACGGCTTTTACTTTACCATGCAATTTTAGAGTTGCCTCGCCGCACCAGCAGTCCTCGCCCTTGGCCGCGAAGACGCCGTCGTTCGCAAAACAGGCCACGTCGCAGAGGGCGCCGACGTCGCGCCCCTCTAGTACTGTGGAACAGGTCGGCGGCGCGGCATCGGGCGTCGGGTACCGGGGCGGGTCCGGCAGGCGCGACGCGCGAATTAATGACAAGTCCACATCATCCTCGTGGTCGCCGTCGTCGTAGTCAATAGCGTAGGGATTTACGGACGTAAGCGTCCCGACATACCATGTGGGCTCCCCATTCCACCGCGCCTGGACGCGGTCGCCGACCTCAAATTCAGTTTCATTTCCGAGCGGCAGGTCGCGGCAGGCAAAGACGCGCGGCGGGACTTGTGTAGATACGGCCAACAACGAGCGATCATATGAATCCAACGAAACGCCGTCAAAGGCCGCGCGCGCGCGACAGAACAGCCGGCCTCGTCCCAAATGCAGGCGCCAGACCGTTATGCTCTGATCGCCGCCGCTCGTCGCGAGGCTCGTCGAGGAGAGCCACGTCACGGCGCGCACGCCAGCCGCGTGCGCCGCGACCGCCGCGCGCGCCGGCGCCGCGTCCCGCACGCTGAGATCCCAGACGAACAGCGCGCCGCGCTCGTAGCCGGCGGCGACGTGGCGGCCGCTCTTATCTAATGAGAGCGCCGTGCAGGGGCCGTAGCCGTTGGCTACGAGGCCGTAGGGCTCGACGCGGTCGGCGACGGCGCAGTGGGCCGTGGGCGGTAATAGGGCGAGGTTTGACATTGCTCTCGTCGCGCACGTGGCTGTTTTGCAGCAAGCTTTTTGCGCAGTCGACGCGTCGCCCAAGGTCGCGTCTTCGGCGCGATCAGAGCCTCCCTATCGCGCGCGCGTCCCCGATTGGCGTCGCGGCAGCCGGCTGCAGCTTTGCAAGGCTTGGACGTCTCTGGGGTCAAGCTGTAGGGCTGGCTCCGCGCAGCAGTAGGAGACGTGCTGGAGGCGCTCACGCTGGCCGGACTGACCGTATGCCCGGTTCGCAGCGTTTTGCGCTCTAGCTCTCCCTAAGGACCTAAGTGTGTCTTTGAACGCTAGCCCTGCCGCCTGCGCCGCCGTGGTTTTGCCAGCGCTGTACGCGTTGTCACACCGCTGCGAGCTAGAAATAGCTCTAAGACGCCGGCGAAACGTACGCGAAGCTGTCAAGCCGTACCCGCCAGCACTTTCGACGCCAGCCCCCTCCAGCGAGCGAGAGGCACAAGCACTCTCCAGCGAGCGCTGCCGCCGCGGACGCGCGCGCCTAGCCAACCATGGGCGCGAAAGCGTCCCGATGCCTCGAATTAGCTCCGGCGGAGGACGACACGCAGGGCCCGAAGAACCCGGGCCCGTTCGAGCGGCTCCACGACGACTGCCGGAGGGTCGTCCACTGCAACACCTTTGAGGGCGTGAAGTTCGACGTGAGCAAGCCGCTCACGCCGACCTTCGCCGTGAACCATAATTTCTGGTTGGGCGGGAGCCACTACCCGTCGGCGAACCAGCATTACAAGTTCGGCGCGACGCTCGGCGACAACGAGCGCGTGTGCTTCGGGTCCGTCGACCAGTACGGGACCGTGGAGGGCCAGATCGTCGGGGCCGTCGCCGGCCCCTTGCAGGGCAAGCTCATTTTTAATTTGCCCAACGACCCCCAGGCCTTTGTGGGCATTTGCGATTTGGACTACATTGGCACGACGTCGTCGTCGCAGCTCAAGGTCGCGCGGAACATTCATGGGGTGAACGGGACGCACCTCGGCTGCAGCTACGTCCAGGCCATCACGAAGCGACTAGCTTTAGGTGGCGAGGGCATCCTCCAGGCGGCGGCGCCCGCGGCGACGTTCACGTCGGCCCTCAAGTGGACGGGCGACAAGTGGTCGGGCGTCGCGTCCTGGAGCGCGGGGCCGCCGGCGCAGCCCGGCCAGTTGGCGCTGGGCTACGCGCGAACCGTCAGTCCGAACCGCGTCACGCTGGGCACGGAGCTGAACGTGGCGCCCGCGACGGGCGACGCGTCGTTCAGTGCTGGTGCGGAATTTGCGTTGAAGCAGTCGAGGGTCAACCTCGCGGTCGACGGCAGCGGGCGGATGCAGTCCTGCGTCGAGGCGGTCCTGTCGCCGGCGGCCAAGTTGCTGTTCAGCGCGGAGATGACGCTGGGCTGGGCGGCGGAGCCGGGCAAGCCGCGGGACTCGTTCAAGTTCGGCTACGGTTTGCAGATTGGCTCCTAGATTCGTGCTTGCTTCTCGTGTATAACAGTTACGTTTATTGCTTACGTCGCTTATCGTAGCTAGCCTCTGCAGACGCATGCGTCCGCGCGAAAACCCGTTTTGACTGTGGTTACTTTGCCAAAAAGCACTCGCCGCCGCGCGAACCTCATATACGCCAAACCAACGCAAAATGATCCTCATAAATTGCGCCGCCTGCGCCGCCCCACTGGCCCACGACGCGCCGCGATGTGAGAGGTGCCAAGTGAGGTATTGTGATATGCCCTGCCGCTTAGACCACTGGCGCCGCGGCCACAAGCAGATCTGCAAGAAAATACACCGCGGCGGAGGCGCGGAACAATATCATGCCGACAAAAAATATAAGGAGGCCGTCGCGTTCGCGGTCGAGGCTTGCGCCGAATACATACCGGAGGACGCGACCTGCTACATATGCTTGGAGGATACCGGAGAGGGCCTCGTGTGCGGATGCGAATGCGCATATAGCGGTGCGACTGACACGAGCTTTGTGCACTTGTCGTGCCTTGTGCGACGCGCGCGTATGGTGGTAGAGGACGACTACGACTATAACTCGGACGCGGACCCAGTTCTGAGCTTAAATTCAAGGTGGACTCGATGGAGATCGTGCGGTGTTTGCAAGTGTGTTTTCGATAACGATTTATACCCTGCACTGGGCTGGGCGTGTTGGAAGACTTACTTGAGCCGACCAGAGGACGATCAGCTTCGGATCTTTGCAATTACTGGGTTGGGAATCTGTCTAGGGCATTTAGACCGCGTGGAAGAAGCATTTCCTGTCCTGGAGGCGGCACTAGGCTGCTTCCAACGTAACTTGGCTCGACCCGAAGCGATTCTCTGGTGTCGGGCGCAAATCGCCAAGTGCCATTATAGGCTCGGCCGGAAGGAGGAAGCGCTGCAACGGTCGATCGATATCTTCGTCGACACCTTGGATTTGTACGGAGAGGGGAACGAACGTACAATTGTCGCGGTCAATAATTTGACGAGTGTGCTTTGTGGACTCAGACGCTACGACGAGGCTATGCGGTTTTTGCTACGCAGCGGCGGGTGCGGCCCCGAAGTGAGCCAACGCCACGCCCTCAAATTTCGCGCTCGTTTCCTGCGAGTCGACAGCTTTGGCGAAGAAAGGACAGCTTGGCAGGTCTACTCGAATCTCATGGGTGCCGATGGACTCGATAGTCTAGAGACGAAGGTAGAGAATCTCTTCGGTGCCGAGGCAGAAATTACAGGCGCGGTGCGCTACGAGGCAGAAGTTACAGGAGCACTTGCGTATGCGAACGTTTGGACTGGATTTGCTTGCATTTTTGGTGCGGTCCCTGCTCTGATTTCGTTGTACTGCTCTGGAGCGGCGCGTGCATGTTGTTATGCCCTGGTCGTGGCGGTGTTCGCTGTTTGGTGGTTCATCGCGGTAGACTGCGTGAACTACCTTCTGGGGGGAAAATCGTATACTTGCAGGGGCGGGCCGTTACGGAGACCGCCTCTTTGTGCCGACGACAAACAAGTGCCCAAGGTGAGAAGTGATAGTTATCTGGTCGTTGCGTTCTTTTTGATGGTCTTCGCGTATCGCCAGCCCGACTTTTATAACTCGTATCTCGCGAGGACGCTCGGCGCTTTTTCCACTATCTCCTGCGTGCAGGCATACAGGTATGCTTAATTTTGAATGTTGATAGAATAAACTTAGCACACTACTCCTCTCATCGCGCGCCCGCCGCGTTGGCTCGCGTCCACCTCCACGCCATCGACGCGTCGTGTGGTCGACGCCGTCGAAGCGAGGCGACTACTCCGCCTTCCCGAACACGTCCAGCAGCCAGGCGTAGTCGAAGGCCAGCTCGCGCAGGTAGCGGTAGCGGTCCGCCGCACTAAAGTGACCAGCGCTCATATCCATCTTCACGAGCGTCTCGTCGCCGTTCGCGATTTCGTGCCTTAATACTTGAGCCCACTTCGCCGGCTCCCAGTAGGCGACGCGCGGGTCGTTTAGGCCACTCACCAACAACATCTGGGGGTACGTCACGCCCGCCTGCACGTTGTCAATCGGAGAATACGAGAGCATGTAGTCGTGATACTTCGCCTCATTAGGATTGCCCCACTCCTCCCACTCCTCCGTCGTTAGTGGTATGGACGGGTCGCACATCGTCGTCATCAAGTCCACGAAAGGGACGCCGGCGATGCAGGCGTTGAAGGCCTCCGGGGCGAGGTTGACCGCGTTGCCGACTAACAGTCCACCGGCGCTTCGGCCTTCGCAGGACATGTCGCCACTGATGCCTTTCTCTTTGAGGTATCGCGCACAGTCCACAAAATCATGGAACGTGTTCTTCTTCGCCAGATATTTACCTTGTTTTTCGTACCACTCGTGATGACCTGTGTGGAAATCAAAATTTTACGTCGCGTTCGTGCTGAATCATCGCGTCGTCCTCCACGACGTCGACGCGACGCCTGCTCGATGGCGTGGCGATGCCGGTTCCTCGCCGCTCGACCGAGCCAGGTCGGCCGCGTCATCGCCGAGAAATGACTTAGTGAAGATTGTCGGGGCACCCGACAGACTGGTTGATTTCCACACAGGTGGTGGCCCATCTCGCCGCCTCCTCTGATATGGGCGATGGCGTAGCAGATGCCGCGGTCCACTAAGGCTAGCCGCGACGCGGAGAAGGAGGGATCCATGGAAATCCCATAAGAACCATACCCATACAAGTGCGTGGGCATCTTCGGCTTTTTCTGGTCCTTGCGCCAAAACAACGTCACCGGGATCTTCACGCCGTCGCGCGCCGGCACTTCCAGGCGCTCCGTATCATACAAGGTAGCGTCGTAGTTGGGGACGGGCGCGACCTTGAGGACCTCGTAACCCTTAGTGGCGATGTCGTACTGCATCGTCGAGCCGGGCGCGACGGTCGAGGAATAGGTGACGCGCAGCTGTTGCTGGGGGTCAAACTCCGCGTTGGCGCCTAAGCGAGCCGTGAACGCGTCGGCCTCGAACTGCATTCGGTGCGCCTGCGCCGCGACGGGCGCGGAACACTCCTGGTCGCCGGACGCCGTAAGCGGCGCGACCCAGATCTGCGTGAAGCCATCTTCCCTCCCAGTAACGACGACGAAGTCCTTAAAAGCGCGCGGGTTGTCCAGCGACCGGCCCTCGTCGTGGGGCAGCACGGCGGCGCCTTCAGAATCCATGAGCGGCGTCCAGTCCGCCGGTGCCGAAACGGGTGCCGTAAATAAAGCACGGTTGCGCAGGCCGCCGATGTTCGACGTGAGGATCAGCGAAGACGAGGGTGCATGAGAAGCGGCGTCGTAGCGCACGCCCGGCTCGCGCTTTCTCACTAAGACCGGCTCCGTCCCGCTTTGTGGGATGAATCTCAATTCCGTCGTTTCCTTGGACTCGGCCTCGATGAAGATCAGCGACCCATCTAAAGATCGCCAACACGCAACGTTGTACAGATCGTCGAGCTCCTCATAGACGAGCTGGTCTTGATCTTGGGCTTCGCCCAAAACGTGCCGCCACACTTGATAAGGGCGGTGGCTCTTGTCCTCCACCACGTAATAAAAGGTCTTTTCATCCTTCCACGCGACGCCGCCCATGGTCTTCGTGATCGTTTCGTCCGGCTTCGAACCATCTAAGTACTTGACGACGATGTCGTAAGTCTCATATCCGGTCCCGTCGACGGCGTAGGCGATCTTGCTCCCGTCCGGCGACGCCTCGACCTGGTTCACGACGCACTGTTTTGGATTGGGTAAGGTCTTGCTGACCTCATTGACGTCTAGGTATATTACTTCATCTTCGGTCCCGACGCGCTTGCGGAGGTACTGTCTGTACGAGAGCCCCTTGACGGTCCGCGACCAGTACATGTAGTCCCCATCTTTGTACGGCACCGTATCGTCGTCTTCTTTGACGTGAGACAACATCTCCTGATAGAGCGACTCGCGGAACTGTTCCAGATGCGCCGTCTGCGCCTGGGAGTAGGCGTTCTCCGCGTCGAGGTGCGCGAGGATGTCCTTGTCCTTGCGCGTGTCGTCCCTTAACCAAAAGTAGGGGTCCTGGCGGACGATGGGCGGGTCCATGGGGTTCGGGCCGCGGTCCTCGCCGGCGACCTTGCCGAAGAGGATGTCCTTCGGTCGGCGAGGGGCCACGGGCGGCACGGCCTTCGATTTGGCAGCGGCGCTGAGCGCTTGCACGCGCTCGTTGAATAAGGACGTGGCTGCCGCTGCTCCTAGGGCGAGGCGGCGGGCGATCATTGCCATTTTTGATCTGTACGGCTGGGGAGCTTTGGGAGAGCTGACTACGTGTTTGCAGGGATTCCACGTGCGCGGTGCAAGGACTGCTGCGGCGGCGAAACGGGTCTGGCTGCAATTGCAGGCGCGAAGCTTGCAAGATGCGACCTGGACGCGTGCACGCGCTTGGTCGGCGTCGAAGATTAGCTAGCGGGCGGTAAGACACTAGGAATGATTAATTAATTTTATTGGCTCTGGCTGCCTCTGATGCACATCCGTCGCCAAGCGGACTTTTGGGAGACGATTTATACCTCCTGAGTATCGCGAGGCAGCAGCGTCGAAGGGCAGCCCAGCGATGCGACCATGATCCTCCTCCTGCTCACTGTGGTGCCAGTAGCCGCCTTCACACCCTGGGCGCGCAACGACTCGGCCGCGTACGTCTTTCGAGACCACGTTACTGGCGTTTTGGAGAAGCGGCGTCGCAAACTCGACGCGCTGCGGCGGAAGGGCGGCGACGCGATCATCCGCGACGCCGTCGGCCGCGGCTTGCACTGGAACGCGCTGGGCGTGGCGTTCCCCCGCGATGCACGAGACGACGCGTTCGAGAAGTTCGCCCAGACGGTCGTTGCGCACCAGCCGGTGGACCGGGCCATGCTGCGGCACGACACTTTGGCGGGGCGGCGCCTTACAGCGGCTGACCACGACGCCATGCGTTCAGAGAGGCGGCGCCTCGCAACGGTCGACGCGGACCAGATCGGTGCGACCGGTGACGATGCGAGAAACTCGAGGCGGCGCCTCGCGGCCCACGACGCGGGCCGCCTCGACGCGACGGGCGCTGCAATTATTGACGACTGGGGGTTGTCGTTCGAAAATGTGACGCGGATCTCGCTAAAAGCCCACGCGGCGCTCGGCAGAGAAGCACGCAAGCAGAACCTGACGGCCGGCGTCGTCGAGGCGACGCTGCTCCCCGGCGACGTGGCGGCCTGGCTCGCGTCGCCGCGGCTCCGGGCGGCCCTCGACGCCTACCTCGGGGCCAAGGCCTACGTACGCACAAGAATCGGGGCGCTGCGCCTGACGAATCGGCTCACGGCGCCCTACTCCGGGGCGGAGCCGAACCTGCTTGGGTACCCTTCCGGTTTTTGGCACCATGATAGGTGTGGAAGGCGGGTTAAAGCCTTCTTGTTCTTGCACGATGTCAAGGCCGACGGACGGCCGACCTTAATTGCTGAGGCGTCGCACCGGACGCATTACTACGAATACAAAGATCTTTTACAGAGCCGCTTCTCGGACGAGTATATTTCTAGCAATTACGACGTCGTGCAGCTGGTCGGGCCACGCGGCGGAGGCTTCCTGTTCGATACCAACACGATCCATAAAGGTCGGAGCGATGGAAAGCGCGGGCGGACGGTGATCATCGCCGACTTCATGGATACGCGCAAGCTCTACACGTTCAAGAAGCTGCGCTACCGCGGGCCCTGCGGGCAGCACCGGACGGTGAAGATGGGGGGTGAAGACATTGCGTGCCAATCTTGGTGCCGCCGGTAGAAACCTCTACTTGTAAAAAATCGTTAAATCTGTAAGGATCGCGCGGCGCCACGACGAGCAGTGTCACCCCGATAGCACGTTCGAGGACCCTTAGCCAAAATCGCCCCCGGCCAAGTGGCTGGGAACTCGAATCTCAAATTTGGGGTCCGCCCCCGTGCTAGCTGTCCAGTTTACTTGCACGAGGCGTCCGGGAGACACCGCTTCTCGCTGCCGTGGCCGCGGCATATATAGCCCGGACGCTGCCCGCAGTAGGTAGCCCCGGAGTCCGGGAGAGGAGCTATTTTCCGTCGCCGCCGCGCCCACCGTCGAAACGCTCCACCGGCGTCGTTATTGGCCTTCCGCCGGAGCTTGACCGACGCCGGTTCCGGCGGCGGCGTCATGTAGTGCGCGAGGAGCCGCGAGTCCGCCGGCGGGGTGGAGCCTGTGTGGAAATCAACTAGTGTCCGACAAGTCTCGGCGACGACACGGCCGACCTGGCTCGGCGCCATCCTTCCCACTGAAATTTCCAGGTTGCAATTTGCAGCTGTCGGACGGACAATTTTGTGCGCTGGTGTGAAAATCAATAATAAGTGCGACGTGTAACACCGCGTAGACCCGCGTATTTGCCACGGCTAGCGACTTAGCGTCGACTCGCTGTGCTGTGAAATAATCAGCTAGCGGCATATAAGACACTAGCACCAAGCAAACCGGGCGCGGCAAATTGCGCGTAATCCTGCAGGTGCAGCCACTGGACGCCATACGCATTGTCTAAGGTCGTTAACTGAACGACTGGTGGCGACAATCCAGGCGTGGTGTCGTTTGACGCGCAGCAAATTTGGATCCAGGGCCAACCACCCCCCGCCATGGCTGCTTATTTCGAAGGCAGCGGCACCTGGGTCAAACTCCTGGAACGCAAGCAGGGCAAGCTCGAACTCCACGCCGACGGCGCGGCACTCCTAAAAAGCGACGAGGGCCACGCCTCCATAGCCCTGGGCCTCGGCGCGTCGCCCCTCCGCGCGACTTTGACTGAGCCGCCGACCGATGATAGTGTAGTGGCCTGGGCGCACGCGCGGCCGCTCGCGACGGCGCGCGGCTGCCGCGCGACGTACGTCGAGCTTCTCGATTGGACGAGCGACGACAACGCCGACGCGCTCTGCTGTTTGTTACTGAGTGCTTCCGTCGTGGCGTATAAAGCGGAGGGCGACGCCGTCCAGCAGCTCGCGCCCTGGGAGTGCCTCGGCAAGGCGTTGCAGGCCGCGCGGTACCACACCGACCGGGACGCGTCGCTCGAACCCGAACGAGAAGGCTTGAGGGAGGCCATGCCCGTGCTGCTGTGGTGCTTTTCCGGAGATTCTGAGGAGGGCACGGCCCAGCGGCAGCTCGAAAAGACGGTCCTCGCGTCCGAAAAAGGTTTCGGGGAGGCGGAATCCAGAAGGAACAACGCGCGACTCTTGATCACGTCCATGTTTGTAAGAAGGGAGGCGGCCCGCGACGCCTTTTTGGAGCGAGCTGCCGACGCGGCGCGGCCCAAACCTTGCTTAGGACGAGCCCCTACGGGAAACATGGTAAGAAGGGAGGTCGAGGTTTTACTGGATGGATTAGCGGACTGCCGGAAAGCGTCCTTAGTGGACGCCTGGACTGCTGCTGTTGAAGAATTACATGAAACAGCTTTGAGTGAGGCAACGAGCGCACATGCCAAGGATATAAATGAGGCCGAGCGCATGGACTTAAGAGGTTCTAGTCTAGAAGCGGCCCTGAAGAAAGCGGCGGACGACGCCCTCACGAAATTTTCTGAGAGAACTACAGCCGTCGCGCCTCCGCCCAAGCAAGCTCGGAAAGCACCTCCGGTGCCGACGACTCAACTAAGGGAGACGATGCGTCAAGCGGCGCAATCCTGTATCCAACGCGCCTCCCAGAAGGCTTCCGAAAGGTCCGAGAAGCTCGCGGATCAAGCGTTAGATGCACTCGCGACGCAAGCCGACGGCGCCATCAATGAGGATGACGAGGAAGGAGCACCTATCTCACGACGGGCGGAGCTGTGGTTGCAGGCGTATCGCGGGAGGCTGGGTCCTACTTTGTCTGATTGTTTAGAGAAGGAGCCTACAAGTGGTGATGCTCTAGGCCGGGCCGTCTCGACGAAGGCGCCCGAAGCCGTGGAGGAGCGCTGTAAAGCGTGTCTGGATACGTTGACCGAGGAGCGTTCCTCACTACTCGAGGACGAGGCCAAACACAGATTAGCGGCGAAGCGCGACGAGGAGCGGCTGAGCGAAGCCAATGCTTCGGCGAAGCGCGACGCCGACGGCGCCCGCCAAGCGGTCGCCTTGCGCATGAACGCTATTGAGTCAAAAAAAGTAGCCGCCGAGAGTCTGTTGCACGAGTTGGACCAGCAGGTCGAGTCGGTGGTGCGGGGGCAGGAGCGCGTCGACGCGCGGTTACGAGAAAAGCTAGATGGTGCCGTGGCGCGAGCCGCGGCTCGAGCGGACGACGTCTCTAGATTGCAATCTAGATGTGTCGCGGAGGCTTCTGAAGCGGTCGACGCCTGTGCGGGGGCCCAGCTGAAATTAGCGGACGCGCGGCTCGACACGCTACGTGTCAGATGCGTCACGCTCGGCCACGAAAAGGCGAATTTGTCCGAACACATGGAGCTACTGGAAGAACACTTGGAGCGGCTGAAGGCCGACCTCGACCACAAGCACGCGGAAGTTAATGAAGTAGAGCACCAGTGGTCCCAAACAAAAGCGAAATTGCCCTCCCTCAAGGCGAAGTTCGGGGAGGCGGACCGGAGGAGGGCTACTCTCGCGGATCTCGCGCGCCGCCTGAAGGCGCACATCCGCGACGCGACGCGCGGCGGCCAGTTGCCGCGGTTATTGCTCAATCATTTGGACCCGATGGAGCGGCAGGCGCTCGAGGACCTCTAGTCTTCCTGGGTAATCATTTTGGGATAACGTTTACATTCCTTACTTTTTTTGTTGGTTGGGGGAAGGGGAGCGCAATCTCGTGCGCTAGTTCAGGTGGGCGAGGTGCGCCGCGCCGCGCACCCAGGCGTCCCAGTAGCCCAGCGTCACGGCCGACACGGCGACGTTGAACGTCGCCGAGACCATGGCGTGCGTCAGCGGCCGGACGCGCGGCGGCACGAAGGAGAAGGCGAGCGTGTTGTACGGGATGAACATGCAGACCTCGAGCTTGGTCAACGTGATAAATTCGGGCACCGTCCAGCCCTCGACGCCCTCCGTGATCGGTAATCCCGAGGAATAGATGTCCGTGAGGGCAGGCACGCCGGCGAGGTACGCGCTGTTGATAATCGACGCGAGGATGACGGCGTGGATCATCGTCTTTTTAAATATCGCGTCGGTCTCGCGGCCCGGATACTTATCCTCGAGCATGCGGAGCCAGACGGCGTTCGCACCACCGGACATTGTGGACGCGACGGTGGACATGGCTGCCACATGAGAGTAATCTAAAGCTTGCGCATGCTCGAGGGTTTGGGTGGCGATGTCGGCGCCGCCCGCTAGCACCGCGGCTTGTAAACAGGCCATCGGCACGTAGTGATCCTTAACGAGCTGCTGGTACCGCGCGCCAAGATCGCCGATGAAATCTCGCTGCGGGAACGTGATGGCGTCCGCCGAGCGGCGCGTGTACGTTGAGCGGCGCCCATTGGGCCGCAGCGCTGTCACTGGCAGGAGAAACGCCAGTAGAGTAAAAACATGCATCTTTAATGAACAAAGGGCAATATGTATAGAGCAGGCAAAGGAGTATGGGCACAAAAGGGATCTAGTCCATTAGATGCTGTCCAAGGATGCTTTCTGAAGCGAGTTACGCTGCGCCGTTGCACACGCTAGCTGTCAAGTACTGTGGGGTCCCGGAGCCGAGCCTCACCCTTTGCGAAAGGGTCTCCCGGGGGCGTACGATTGCCAAGATTGCGCAGTGCAGGCATGAGGTCACCGCGTCAAGCGGATCAAAAACTCGGCGCAAAGCTTGTCTACACGTCTCCATGGCCTCCTCGAGATGTCCCTGATGTAGGATCGTCGCAAATTTTGCTTCCCGCCTTTCGCTCATGACCCCGCACGCAAGGCATCTGCGGCGCGGCGCCCGGCGCTTAAAATAGACCGTGCGAGGTCGACAGATGGTACGCAACATGTGCTAGCAGCCATGCAAGTAATGCGCCCCCGTTAGAGGCTGCCCCAGCATGCTGCACTACACAATAGCACTCCTGCTGCTGGCAAGCACAAGCGCTCGGGACTGGCGCACGGCCGCGTTCTGGCCCGAAGTGCTCGAGAGCCTCGACCACAAGCCAGCACAAAGACCACAAAAAAGTAAATGCGTCGTCGGCGCCGATTGTAGAGCCGCTATACTGGTCCCAGCGGCATACCGCGAATCAAGGGAAGGCCTGGAGACGATACAAACCCTGGCCCAATCATTAACACGAGTTTTACAAAAGCCGACGCCCGTGTTCATCACGACGGAGCCGCCTTATGATGGGACAAAAATCCGCCAGACTCTCACGAACGTACATATACGAGAACTCACAGAGCGAGAGATGAATGCCCAGAAGCGCTTGCCGTTCTGGTTGCGGCAGTGGTACAAGCACGCTTTAGTGTTGAAACAGGTCGACCATAATGAAAAAAGGCACGGCCACGCCTTCGATGTGCTGGTCAAAATCCGCTTCGACGCGAAACTAAAATTCCGGGACGACGCGTCCCTTACAAAATTCCTCGAAACGATCACGAGTCAGAGAGACGCGGTCTGGGCCTGGTTCGAGATGACCTGGGTTGGATCATCTGAAGCGCTGCGGCCGTTGCTCAGTGCCCTAACGACGGACGCGGCCGCGCCCGAGGCCTTCGATTTGACACTCGACGGCGCGCACTTAACGAGGTGGGACCCCTGCCCGGCGGACCACTGGTTCGCGATGATGGCCGGGTCTGATCTGATGTTCCCGGGCTATAATGAAAAGACTCTGTCAGAGTTGAAAACGTCCAAAGAAACAAAAGTCTGGCGCCGAAACAAGCCGCGCTTCTGGCCCGGCGTCTCGTCCGAGGAGCTCTTCGTCGCGTCGCTACTGAGACGGAGCCTCGTGCGTCGGCGGTGTACTAGCTTTCAATGTGTTTTGGCACGGCGACAGCGTGGCGGGGAGATCTTGTTCCCACCAGCACGCCATCGCCGATGTCACGGTCACAACGCACACAGGTACTAAAGGATCTAGGCCAAGTCCCAGGCATCACCGATAATGGCTGGGCCACGGACTGGGAGCGCTGGGTATCAGCTGCAGGTTGTAAATTAGGCAACGTCGTGAAGTTGGACGGTCCCGCGGACGCGCAAACCTACGGCCCCGCGGCGCTGGACGTGAAGATCTACCCGGATGGTGTGAACGCGTCCAAAGGAAGGTTCAACGCCTACTTCGCGCGGAACTTCTCCGACGCGCAACTCAAAGACTTGATGATGAGACGCATCAAGAAAGAGAACCCGACGTGCGGCCCGACGTCGTACCTCTTCGGCCACGGCATGCTCGAGCGCATCTACCCCGGTTTTTTTGGCAAGGAGTTCTCCGAGCGACGGTTACAGGACGCCGTTCGCAAGGGCCGATGTTGACCTAGCGCCAGTCCCCACGCCTTCGACGCGCCACCTTGAACTGTTAACCATGTTATGTACTTACTCGTCTCCGACCCTTCTGCTTCTTCCAGACGAAGCCCAGTTGGTCCAACCGGCGCCGCCGTTCCTCCTTCAGTTCACCTTTCATATATTGGCCCCGCGAGCGCACGGCCGCGACGCGCGTGCCCAGCGGGTAGCCCGCCTTCGTTTTGTAATTTTGTGGTACGTCCGCGTTCCCAAATTCCGCCACATATCTTTCTAACTCGACAAGAAACTGCGAGAAGGCGCCCTCCCTACTCTTCGCGAGGGGCCGTCGATACGCCGCGACGCGCGCCCCGAGCTGCAAGCCGCGGCACTCGCGCGGGTACCTCGTATCGTCCTCCCCAATGACAAAGTTTCGGGGAACCTTCGCGGCGTTCCAGTCGATGTCTTCCTTGCTCAGTATTTCCTCGTAATCTGATAATGGTGCTTCCGGGTTCATTTTTAGCTCCTCATAGCGTCTAAATGCCCTTGCTACCACACTTCGTTTGGTCCTTTTCGGCTCCCAGCAGAAGCCGAGCTCGTCCAAGCTTCTCCACCGCGCGGGATCGTTCCCCAGATAGTCGTTGCGCCGCCGAATCTGCCTCACACGCCTCCCGAGGGGCATGCCCCTCGTCGAGTCGGGCCACCTCTCATCGTCGCGCGGTACGATGTAGGTCGAGGGGACCAGTAAATCCCCATTCAGCTCTTTGTAGACGATAAATGCCTCAATGACCAGATTGAACTCGGGCTGCAGCCGGCCCCAGCAAAAACCCAATTCTCGTAGTACCGACTGCCGCTCCGGTCGACCCGCCAGAAACGTCCGGTAGAAGGAAAGGTCGTAGACCGCCCTGTCGAGGTCCACGCCCGCGAGAGCTGCGGGGTAGGGCGGTCTTGATGGTACCCTAAATGATCGCGGTAATAAGAGATCGGCGTGTTCCTCCTCGTAGGCTTTTAAGGCGCTGACGATCCGTGCGAAATGTTTCTCGTCTCCCACACTATACGAAGGATTCCACTCGAAGCCGATCTCCGTGAGCTTGCGGCCCCAGCCCGTTTTTGATGGGCGTGGTGAGGAGGCATCTCTCCTTAACTCTTCCCCCGAGTACTTGTGCGTGAGCGGGCGTCGTTTTCTTCTATCAAGATTGGCCGAGGCTTCTAGACGTCTTAGAGAGGCCACTGCAGCACCTAACTCCAAGCCTCGTAAAGGTTGGGGCCACGTCTCCGGCACGACAAAGTCCTCGTCGACGTCCGTGCTGTTGTACACTTGCGCGTGCGTGACGATGGCTAATCGTAGTCTTGAAAGCGGGTCCGTCGCCTCTTCGAACCTCATCTTCGTGAGCTCCTCTTGGCTGAGGGGGTCCGTGGCTTTGAGGGGTGCTGGTCGTTTTGGTGGCGGGGCCAGCGCTGCTGCAGTGAGCAGGAGGCAGCAGCAGCGCATTGTGGTCATTGCAGTGCTATGCAACCATGTTTAAGCGAGCGGTAGAGCAGCAGCCGTCGAAGGCGTGGTTGATCTGTCACAAGACCTAGTATTGCATCACTCATACGTCGAGCATTGGTGCCATCAGCCGGCTGCCGTCATCACCCTCCCCGGGCTGATTTGCTAGTGCCTTACATGCCGCTAGCACTCGAGGTAGCTGTGGTACTATAAGAGACACAGCTACAGTTAAATCATCACAATAGCCGCGCTCGCGGCGTCCCGGGCGGTAGCGTCTCGTAGTCCGCGTCGCGCTCGAGCCGGCGCGTATATAATTCGTCGGCCTGCACGACGAGGAAGCCCATCGTGAGCGCACAGACATGCGCTATGTCCGTGATCGCCTCGGCAACCATGGCGTAGTAGATGAGCGACGCGACGACCGCCGCGGAGACGACGCGGAACGCGACGAGTCTTCGGCCGCTGTGGTGGTCCAAGGCACCGCCGCCCGCGCACGCACACCATATCATCGATACTCCAGCACATCCAATAACATAGCATAAGCCGAGCTGAAACGCGGCGAAGAACGCGAGGATCGCCGCACGCCGTTTCGGCGGACCGCCAAAAATGAACAGCGCAGCCGTGGCGAACAGCAGCGTGTAGTTGATCGCTATGTCCAATTTCGCGTCCGCCGCGGAGCCATCGCCGTAGGTCAGCACGCAGAGCAGGTCTCCCGTGCAGGACATTGTCGAGTTGTCCTCGCCTCGCAGCGATCGCGCCACCGCAGCGGTTGCCTCGGCGCTAGAATATGCGTTGAAATCGCAGCCCAGCGAGCTGGCGCGACTCGTTTGGCGCGCAGCAGCGCGTGCTAGCGGCTGTAGAGACACTAGCGGCCTTGTAAAAAAGCGGCACCAGTTTGCACCTTGCACGCACTGGTGAGCCGCATCAGTGGACAGAATTGCAGATATATAAACCAGGGACCGTCCTGTTGCTTCTCGTGAAGCGTAACTTGCTTCCACCGCTACTACAGCCCACTGCACACTCAGCACTGCTCTGCACGGACTCAGATGCGAGTTCTAGGCCCACTCTTGCTGCTTAGCACCACCGCTGCACTCGTGCCATGTCGCAGGCCACGGCTGCCGGTTGCCCAAGCGGCGCGCCGTGTGACGCGCGGCGGCGCGCTGCAAGCGACCCCAGTCGGCGCGGGCGGCGGCGGCGGTCGCGCCCTGCTCGCGCTCACGATCGCGCTCGAGGTCTTCGCGACCACGAGCATGAAACTCGCGTCGACGCGGCCGATCTGGCACCTCGGTACTGTGGTTGGCTACGGCTCGTGCTTTTCCGTTTTTCCCCTCGTGCTGCGGAAGATGCCGCTCGGCGTCGCCTACGCGATCTGGTCGGGCGTCGGCACCGCGTTGACCGCTTTGATCGGCGCCGCGATGTTCGGTGAGGCGCTGTCGACGCAGAAAGTAGGGGCCCTCGCGGTCATCGTCGCGGGCGTCGTGCTGCTGGAGCTCGCCCACTAGATGGGCGGTCGCGGCGATGGCGCTGCCCTAGATATAGTAAGGTGACTTATGTGAGGCACCATACTACACGGGCACGTCGGCCACGCACGTCGGCGACTCCACTTCCGAAGGAGGTGCCTTCGCCGGCGTCTGGATCGCCTCGGGCGCGACGACGGCCAGGACCTCGTCGAGCTCGGCCGGCGTCGGCTTGCGGCCCTCGGCCTTCTCGAAGGCCGCGGAGGCCTTCTCGCGCGCCTCGCGGTTGGCCGCGCGGCGCTCCTTGCCCGTCTGCGAGCCCGTCGTGAAGCCTTGCAATTTGGCCTCGGCGGCGGCCGCGATGGCCGCCTGCTCCTGTTGGGTCGGGTCGCGGCCGTGCTTCTGGGCGAAGGCTTGAGTTACTTTCTCCAGCACGAGCTGCTTGGCCTGTTCTAACTCTTTCTCCTCGTCGACTTCTTCTTCCTCTTCCACGGGAGGCTTCGGCGGCATCGCGAGCGCCAGAGAGATAACTTCAAAACCTTCGAGGTCCGGGTCGAAGCCACAAACCTCAACCATGGACTCGTCGGGCGCGAAGGCGCCCTTCTTGAGCTTTGATAAGAACGCTCTCGTATTCTCGTCGCCCATCATGCACATGGTCGACACGCGCGACATGTTCGTCTTGCGGGCCACCATCTCCATCAGAGTCATTAAATGACGACCTAAACCTTTTCTTTGGCATTCATCAACCACATGGAGGTCGTGGACCATGAGCACCGTGTCGCCCCGCATCTGATCCACGACGTCGCCCTGGACCGTGAATCGAAAATGGGCGAACGCAATGCGCTCTCCCGACTTATTGCGAGCTACTAAGAATCTAGTCCCGTCCTCGCTGAGCTCAGATAACTTGTCCTGGTCGTCCCAGCCGTAGCCCGCCTCGTCGTACAGCTCCTCCATGTTGGTCTTCACGAGCTCAAAGGCCCAGAGCTTCGCGTCCGCCGGGAGTTTCGAGTAGAAATCAATCGTGCAATCCAAACCGTTGCGGTCGTACTTCATGAACGGCGCTAAGGGCGCGCAGACGTTGCGGTCCTTGCCATCCGGCTCGAAGACCGCGGCCCGGAGCGTGACGAGCTTCTCCTCGAGCACGCGCGCCTCCATCTTGCGCATCTTCTTGTCGGATAGCTTTTGGCTGGAGGAGCCGCCCTTGCTCGACGAGCCCTTCTTCATGGAGCCGCCCTGGACCATGGTTTTGAGTTTCGCGCTTTACAGAGGCTGGTTGGCGCTCCGCGTTTAGGAGCAGCTGGATGTCAATTAGGCACGCCTTTTGACAGCTTGTGGCTGTAAAACTCGCGGGCGTTGCACCGTTTTAGTGAAGAGAGCGCGGCTGTTTGAATTGAGTTATTAGCTGAGACATACTAGCTTTTGCAACGGAAGCCTACTCCTTGTGCTGAGTCCCCTCGTGATGCCTCTCGAAGCCTGACCACACAAGGAGGACGTTTCAAACTCCTCCTGCGGCGGGAGCGAAAGACGCGGCCCACTAGTCCCAACAGAACGACGTACTCAAAGACCGCCTTAGGACACCCCAGCTCCTCAGCGCCGCCCGCGCGCCCGGACCACCAGATCCAATAACGTCCCCGACGCGACGTTGAAGTGCGCGAGCGACAACGCATCTTTGAGGAAGCCCAACCGAGAGTGCTTGAGCTGCTGCTTGTTCTCGGGCATCCCCAACTGGGCCTTGAGCCGCGACTTGACCTCCTTGATCGTACAGTCGCAGTCGACCTCGACGGACACCTCCTGGCCCAATAAAGACCACGCGGCGTTCGAGTCGTCGAGGGGGCACTTGACGCGCACCGTGACCGTCCGGTTGGCTCCCAACGACTCGGCGAAGTCCGCAGCAGACATGAGGCCCGTACTCGGGTCGACGCGCGGCCGCTTCGGTTGCGGCGCTTCGGGCGGCGGCGGCGGCGGCGGCGGCGGCGCGGCGGCGCGCGCGGCCGCCGCGGCGGCGCCGTGGACGAGCATGCCGCCCACTAACACCGGTCCTGTGGGCGGCGGCGGTGGTGGAGGCGGCGGCGGCGGCGGTGGAGGCGGCGGCGCGCTCGGCGGCGCGCTCATCGGCGGCGGCGGTGGAGGAGGTGGTGGGGGCGGCGGCGGCGGCGGCGGCGCGCTCGTGTCCATCGGCTGCGCCGCCCGCATGCCCGGCGGCGCCCCGGCCAGAGGCGGCGCGTAGCCCGGGACCGTCGGCGCGGCACTACCGGTAGACTGCTGCAACGTACCCTGACCAGCGTTCTGTTCGTTGAGAATGTCCAACACGCGCGCCTGCACCCTATTGATACTGCCACCGTGGCCGTCCCAGATGATGCCGCCACTATTGGAAGGCTCGTCCTTCTGTTTGGCCTCCAGTATCTCGGCCTCCTCGGCCTCGGTGCTCCCGAAGATGTCGTTGCGCTTCGCCGCGAAGGATGCCAAGGATTGGGCGATCTCCTCGCCGCCGGCGCGGTCGCCGCGGTCGTCCTCGCCTCGGCGTGCCGCGAGTTTGCGCTGCTCTTCCCGCCATCGCGGGTCCAACAACTGGATGCGCATGTGTTCCGTCATGCGTTCGATGGGTACCTCGTCGCCCGTCAACGGATCCTTCATCGTCCGCGGCGCCTCGACGCCACCGGACGCGACCCGAGGAACATAATCTTGCACCACTTGAATATCCGCGGCCGGGGGTAGCGGGGGCGGCGGCGGCGGCACGGCCGTGCCCTGCATGCCCGGCGCGCCCGGCTCCTCCACACTGACGCCACCTTGTGCCGGCAGCGCGAGCTCGTCCTTGGGAAAGTCGATGACCTCCACAACTACAAAATCGTGCCAATCTACTGCCTGGAACGACGCCCGGTCCGCGTCCCGCAGCGCCTTCTCGCGTCGCTCCTTCTCGTCGACTCTTCTACTCCAGTCCCACCGTCGCGCGCATCGTTTGAGGGCGTGTTCGGGGTCCTCGACGCGCTTGACCTCGGCCCGTAACTCCGGTGGAGGTGCCAAGGCACGCGTGTAGGCGTCTACTAACTGCGTGAAATAGGAGAATAACACATGCGTCGGCTTCAGGAAGTCGAACTGCGGGTTCCGCTGTTCTCTCTGAGCTAATCCGGCCAAGAACTGTCGGCCGGACGCGGCCGTATATTGTGCCGTGAGCTTGATGATCTCCGCATCTAACGGTGTGACACTGGATGGAGTCGTGAGTTGCGCCGTCAACGGTACGGGAGGTGTCGTTTCTTCACCTAGACCTTGCAGGGCCCGTTGGACGGGAGCGGCGACCGTGGCTCGCTTCGACACGGTCGACGCCGCGGCTTTCACTTCGGTCGTCACAGGTGCTTCTACCTTAGGCTTTTCGACAACTTTCAGCTCCCCATCATTTTCTTCCACCTCCCGGATCTTGAACTCGTAGTACGCGTTATAGGGGTCGTTGGGTCTCATAAAGGCAAATTTTTGCGACTGGCCCTCCGCCGACGCTTGTATTCTAGCCTCGAATTGTTTCCCATTTCTGGCCACAAACAGCGCGGTCTTGTCGACGATGGCCCTGATATCAGGCGGCGGGCGGATGACTCCCGTGACTTCCCCGGATGAGGGAGCGGCCTCCTGGAGGTCATTTGCTAGGTCGCTGGGCGGGTCGACGGCCATGGCGGTGCTCATCTTTTTTTCCTCTGCGCGACGCGCGCGTCGCCTGCGCTGTTTACTCCTTTGTGTCGCTGCCCACAAGCGGCGGCGCGGGGAGCAAGGCAAGTGCACGGAGCGCGTCTAAACGCCGGCGCGAGCGCTTCTCACGAGTGCTTTCGACCTCAAGCTGCCGCACAGGCCGTCGGCGGCGCTTGGGCGACTCGGCAAAGGACCGAGCTAGCGTGCCGTAAGATACTAGCGGATTACATATATATCCTCACATGTTCAGGGGGGGTTGCCGACGCGGTTCTGCTTAGAAGGAGGTATGCTCTTATGAAAGACGGGGCCCGGGCCCGCCGCCGATGAATCGGCGACGCGCGGCGGGCCACGCCGGCCGGCGCCTGGGCTCCACGCTGAGTTCACAGGTCCGGCTAGCACGACGTTCCCCAGCGCCATCGACGCAAAGCCCCAAACAACCAACGTAGTATGGATGAGTGACCTTACGTCGGAGGGGTACGGGAGAGAAGGGCTGGGGCGGCGTCGGCGACCGGCCGGCGGCGCGAAACGGGGACGTTCGGCGGGGCACGTCTTACAACGAAACCTGCGTGCTCTTTGCGCCAAGAAAATTGTCCTCTGTCGCGCCGACGACCGGCGGGCAACACCGCCCAGCGCTCATCTACGTCTTCTTCTTGCCGAAGCTAAAGCTCGGCTTCGGCAGCGAACTCGGCTCGGGGCTGATCTGGAACGCGCTGAACGCGTAGTGCGGCGGCGAGCTCGGCTCGGCCGCCTCCTTCTGCTCTTCGCTCTTGGGCGAGGCTTTCGGCTCCTTCTTGGGAGCCGGTTTCTTCTTTTTTTGCTGCTTTTCCTTCTTGTCCTTGCGCGCCATGGCCGGCTCGGGTGCCACGGCGTCGCCGACGGGGACCGTCGTGCGTTCGGGGTCGGGCTGCTTGGCCTTCTGGGGCTTCTTCTTTTTCTGTGCTGATTTCGGGGCCGGCGGCTTCGTCGGGCCCGTCGGGGCCGGCGCCAGGATCGAGGGTGGGCCCTGGTTCAGGATGGACGGCGGCTGCGCCTTTTGCGAGGGCGCGAGGATGGACGGCGCGTTTTGCGAGGGCGCGAGGATCGACGGCGGGCCGGCGTCGGCGCCGCCGAAGGCGCCTGGGGTCAACAAGGACGCCATCTCGGCGCTCGCGGGCGGCGCTGTGGCCTCACGCGGAGCTCAAGTCGGCGCGGCGGCGCTCGGATGCGCTCAGGTCGGCCGAAGACGCCGGAGGAGCCTACTCGCTATTGGGCGCCGCGGGGACGCCGGCGAGCCAAGCAAGCTACCCCGCTGGACAGCGTGGGTACTATGAACAGGCGACAGGCCTCGGGCCGTGCGGGGAGCTATTACGCGGGCCGTGAGGCTGCGAATGTTACAGGTGGCAAAACTAGAGTCCATGTGACGCTAGCTCACGGCTTTTGTCGTAGGCTTTTGCGCAGCCTAAACGGGCTCAGGGAGACCAAGGAGCGTCCCCAGAGGTCGCATTTGTCGAGCCCATCGCACGCCTCAGCGAACAAACCAAGCGCTGAACGCCTCCCGACGCGCTGCAGCCCAGCATAGCACAACACCATGTCCGGCCGCCTAATAATCCTCCCCAAAAAATCATGGAACGTCTGGGACCCGAAGAACATCGAGCGCGTCCGCCGCGACGAGGCCGCGGCGGCCGAGCGCGAGGCACAAGAAGAGGAAAAAGAGCGCCAGGACGCGGCCGTCGAAAGAGTCAAAGAGATGAAGCGCCGGGCGACGGGCGAGAACGACGAAGCGCTCGTCGTCGCCGCGCCGGCGCCCGAACCAACGCCCGTGCGCCTCTTCGCGCGGGAGGAGCGCGCGGCGGCCGCGGCCCTCGGCGGCAAGACCGAGGAGGAGTTCGAGCGGGAGCAGCGCCGCGAGGAGCGAGAACGGAAACGGCTCGGGATGTTTGCCGCGCCAGTCGCACTCAAACCGCAAGGGCCGGCGCCCTGGTACGCGTCGGCGCCGTCCGCGGAGGTCGACGCGGGCGCCGAGGCCGAAGCCGCGCCACCACCATTGAAGGGCGGCGCGGCGCGCCAGGCGCGCGACGACCGGCGGCGGCGCGAGCAGGACCCGATGCGCGGGCTCGTGCACATCCCGCGGCGCGGCGCGCAGCCTCCTGCTTTGCCGGCGCCCGAGCGCGAGCGGCGGCGGCGTTCACGATCGCGGGACCGGTCACGGCGAAGGCGTGACCGGGACCGGTCGCGGCGGCGGCGCGGCCGCGACGACGAGTTCGCGGCGCTCCGGAAGCGGCGCCTCGAGCGCGAGGCGTCGGAGCGGCGCAAGGCCGTGCGGTTGCTCGCGGCGCGGGACAGTGGCGGGGAGATTGGTGGTGTGTAATTGTTTTGGTACCGGTGATGAGCAGGGAGGAGGTTTTTCGTGGGCTAGAGGGGCTACCTAGGGTAGCTTCAGAGAGCAGCCGGCCGCAATCGCCGCAAGAAAGGCCAAAAAAAGAGCAGCGTCGGTCAAGTTCTGTTACAATTTGTCACAAAGTCGTGCCCACAACCACTGCTTGCAACGTCAGGCTGAGCCACTGCATTGCAACAGCCCACCCCTGCAACAAGCAGCAATTCAGCCACTGCCTGCAACTAATAGGCAGCATGTCTGCCCAAGCCATGGCCGCCCTGACCCTCGCAGCAGCCCCATTAAAAAAGGGACGCACGACCACAGTCCAAATCCCGGACGACGAGCGGCCGCGCTACGCCATCAAAACGCTGGACGTTGCCGAGGAGGCGCAGACGCCGTGCGCGTGCTTTGTCGTGCCGCGCGGCCGGGAGCACGAGTTCGTCTTCAGCAGCGATGAAGGTTTAAAGCAAGTGGCCGGATCCGCGAAATGCGCTCGACTACTTGTCGTGAACCTGGACCCGCAACGCGCGGGCCACAGCTATGGGGATGTGCGGGCCGTGCAGCGGGAGCTCGAACCGCTGATCAAGGACCTGGCGCCACCTGGTGCGGGAACGGTACCAGTCATGACCGCAGGCAATGACCTCGGCAGACGAGACGTCGTCGCGACAGGCGCGATGGACTCGGGCGACGCCTACGTCGTCGAGCAAGTCTTGGACGGGTCGCGGACGCTGCGGCGCCTGCTCTTCAGGAGCAACCCGCGGAGCATCCAGACCGAGGTCGCCGTATCAAAAGTCAAGCCGCCCAAAACGTCGAACGGCAAGAAGAAGAAGTCCAAGGCCAAGGCGCAGTGGCGCGTCGACGGCGCCGACGTGCGTTCGGCGTATCATCGGGCCATCCTCGCGGCGGTCGCGACGTCGCGACTCGATACAGCGGTGGAAGACGTCGTGCTGGTCGGCCTCGGCGGCGGCGCGCTGGCGACAGCTTTACAAGCGCTCCTGCCAGCCGTGAAGATCCGGGTCGTGGAGCTAGATGAAGCGGTCGTCGACGTCGCCGAGCGCTGGTTCGGCTTCAGTCGCGCCGGCGTCGACGTGACCGTCGGCGACGGGCTGACTGCGTTCGATGACGTATCGGAAGCGGACGTCGTGGTAATCGATGTAGACGCGAAGGACGCGAGCCTGGGCATGTCCTGCCCGCCGTCCGCGTTCCTGGAACCGGCCTACCTGCGAAAGGTGAAGCGAGTCCTCCGGCCCGGCGGCGTGTGCATTGTCAACATCGTCGCGCGCTCGGAGAAGGCGTTTTCAAAGGCGATGGTAGATTTGCGCGCTGTCTTCGACGACATCCGTATTTGTGATCCGACCGATGACGACATCAATAGGGTTGTGGTCGCACGGATGGGTTCTCCGCCCGACCGGGACGCATGGCGCGCGAGGTTGCGGAACTGGTGCGCCGCCGGCGACCCGTTGGGTCTCGAGGTGCTCCTCGACCGCTTCGACCAGGCCGTGTTCAACGTCGACACGGAGGCGCTGGATGCTTGCGATTAGATAGCTAACTTGTTGTGTTTTTTTCTTCTGATACCTAGGATGTTCCTTCCCTTGGTTTTGTTATTTATGTTATTGTAATAGTGCGCATTGGCTAGAACGTTGGCTAGCGCGGCGACGGCGTCTCACGGGCGCGAAGCGAGCGCGGCTCGTGCGTCCGGAAATTCCTCCTCAATCCAATTTGTGAGCGGGTGCGCGCCCCCAAACACGCGCCGCGCGATCCCTGCCGTCTCCTCGAGCGTCGTCACGGCCTCGCGGAGATCGTCGAGCGTGGCGCCGGGGGCCCTGTAGAGCACCCGCCCGTAAAGCCACCGCATTTTGAGCGTATTTTCATTCCTTGCGCCAAGAACCCGTCGCGCCACGGGCATCACTTTGCGCAAGAGTGATTTAGCCTCTTCAAATCGCTTTAGTTGACCTAGCGAGAACCCGTAGTTGATGGCTACTTCAAGTGTCTCTTGGTGTTCCTCGCCATAGAGCTTCAAATTTCCGGCGTATACGTCTCGCATCATGCGGTTGGCTTCCTCAAACCGTCCAACGCTTTGATACGTGTTTGCAAGATTGCTCTGTGCGGCGAGCGTGTTGCGTTTCGAGTCGCCAAGGCGCCGCAGCATACGACTGGCGCGGACTCAACGCGAAACTAGACATTGGAGCTCTCTACGGCGCATCGGTCTTCTGCCCCTGCCCGCGCGGCGACTCCGCGCACACGAAGCGTTTTGTTTCAGTGCATAAATCAAATTGTCGCGGCGCGTCCGTGTGGTCTCACCGATCGTTTCAGCCAACACTGCGCGTCACCGTACCCGACGCACTGGTTGATTTGTGCACAGGTTTGTTTTCTACGCTCGCGGCGGGCTGCATACCTATAATCATCTCGGACAAAATGGTCCTGCCCTTCGCGGGCCACGTCGACGTCGAGTCCGCAGTGCTACGAATCCCCGAGAAGGCATTCGCGTCGCGCTGGCGGCGGCGCCACTTCTCGCTCCTAGACTTCCTGCGGAACGCGACCGGCGCGACGCCCGAGCGTCCGTCCACGCCGGCCGTCGAGCGGCTCCAGCGCGCCGGCGCGCGCGCCGTCGGGGCGCTGACCTTCGGCCACGCGTGCCGGGCACCCAGAGGGCAGTGTGCGGCCGCACCGCCCGACGCTATCGATTTCCTTCTCCGGAGTACCTTCGACGCGCTCGCCGCGCGAGTCCCGTCTTTTGAGGTCGCGTCGCCGGATTCCCTCCGGCGGCCCCCGCATCGGTGCGCTGAACTACCCGGACCTCCGAGCTAACACTCGGGGCGACGGCGTATGAGGGCCGGGGGCGGGGGCGGGCATGCGTTCACGCAGACCCGCGGCGGCTGGTGGCTAGGCGGCCTAGCTCTAAACAAAGCAACTAGAATCAGATATACACACACATCGCCGCGCCCGCCGCCGAGAGCGCGAACCACGTCGCGGCGTAGCCCGCGTGCGTCTGCGGCGTCACGGCCGCCGTGACGAGGTGCTCGGGCGCGCGCGGTTTAGGCCATTCCTCTCTACTGTCGCTCGGGCAGGCGCACAGCAATAAAGCGTCGTCGGCAACCTTTAAACGCTTCCGCAGAAACGGCAGGTCGACCCAGAGGCAGTGTTTATCGGTGTTCTCGGGCGAGAAGGTGCCCTTCGTCTCGCCGGGCGAGTTCACAGCGACTACCTCACACGTAGTAGTGGGACACGCCGTTTCCATACCTCTAGGAGACCATCCCCTATCCACGAGCACCTCGGAGCCGTCTTTTCGTCGCAGGACCGTGATGTTCGTGAAGCCCTGCGGACCCGTTCCTAAACCAGGCGCGCGCTCGAAGAGGCCGGGCGGCGGCGACCGCGGCCCGACCTTCACGGTCCTTTCTGCTAGATACGAGCCAGACACGACGACGCGGCGGCCGCGCTCCGCGAGGTCCGGGGGGAGCGATGACGTTGTCGCGCCCGCCGGCAGCGGCAGCGGCGCCTTCAACAGGTTCTCGCGCCGCTTTTCCAGTAATTCCGTCTTCCAGCCGTAGCGCTGCGTCTGCCAGCAGCCGAGCGAGAACGTGCCACCGACCAAACCGCCGAAGAGCGTCGTCTTGGCGGCCTTCTGGGCGAAGGTCGCTTGGGCCATGGCTTATCGCAGCGACGACGTATGCGACGCCAGCTCAATGCAGTGTGCAGGCTCTGCACTGCCTTATTCTTGCCCGAGCGTTCAAAGCACTCGAAGCAGGCACGTACAGGAATGATTTGCCGCTCTCAGAGTGATAAATGAAGACGGTTACGCCGTGCCAGCCTGAGTTTTTGCTCGAGCCGGGCTAGTCGAGCTAGCGGCCTGTAAGACACTAGCAAGTGGCCTCCGGAACCCGTTTCTCACTACAGGCATCCATAGGCAAGAGCAGACGGAGTCGGAGAGCGGCTCCCGCGGTGGCTCGCGGCCCCCTCTAGGACCAACGCCCTGTTGGGAGAGGGAGCAATAGCGCCGCCTGGGGCCCAACCGGGGAGCTGCCGGAAGCGAAAAAGCCGCGCCCCAGCTCGAACTATAACGCGTCCAAGCAGCGGGCAGCCGTTTCGCCCGGGGAGGGGCACCCACGGGCTGCCCAGGAGCCATGGCAGACCAGCAGCGCTCGAGCCGCCGGGGCCTGGACTACGAACCGAACGAGACGCCGTCGCGCATGGCGTCCGTCGACGACTTCCTCGACAGCGTCGACGACGCTTTGTTGTTGGCACCGGTCTCTCAGCATGCGAGGGGAGCGCAGCCCCACGTCGTCCGAACCTTACGGGACTTTAATCGCATGCCGCCACCAGCAAGAGACCGGGAAGTCAAAAGAGAAATGGAGACGGCGCAGGTGGAACGGGAAGAAAAGCTCCAGGGTATGATGATGCAGGAGCAACTCGATTTGTTCGGCGAGATGGCGCGGCGCATCCAGGGCATGGCGCGCATGGTTTCGGGGAAGCGGGAGGCGAACGAGGCGCGGGAGCGGTTTGAGAGGGTCGTCGAGGAGGCGAAGGCGGCATTGCGTATACAAAGGGCCATCCGCGGCGCGCTCGGGAGGCGGTTCGTGCGCATGTTTCATGAGCTCGAGACTAGGAATCTGGTGCTTGGGGCTTCTGCCACACATATCCAGCGCATTGTAAGAGGCATGTTCGGCCGGGAGATCGCGAGGATAAAACGCGAACGCGCCGCGATCGCGCTGATGCAGCGGTGGTATCGGGGCTGTCGGGGACGGCACGTCGCAAGCATGGAACGGGCGCGCCTCGAACACTTGCGATTAAGAGCTGAAAGCGCTTGTAAAATACAAGCTGCTTGGCGCATGAAGGTCACGAGGGAGGAGTTCCAGTTATTAAGGGTGCACATGGTCGCGGCTCTCGAGATTGAGAGGGTGTACCGAGGCCATCTGGGACGACGACGAACACATAGACGACGAGACTGGGAAAATGCCGAGCCGGGTCCCGAGAGGTTAAAACTGGGACTGCGACTCATCGAGGAATCTAAAGTAGCGTTTGAAAGGCAGCAGGAGGAGATTGACGCCTTGCACCGGTCCCAGGAGAAGGCCGAGAATCGCGTGTCGCATATCCATGCGGAACTACGAGAATCAGAGAAGGAACTAGCTGTGTTAGAGCGGGAACTCCAAGAAATCGACCAGATCGAGCGGGATTTGCATGAACTGACGCATGAACGAGAAGTGTTGCAGCTCAAAATCACGGGTGCGGCGGGCATCGCGTCGACCGGAGAACCGCCGCGCATGGGCTCGGGCAAGCCTCCTGACGTGTTGGCTCTGTTGCCGGAAGGGCACCCGTCCATGGATGACGATGCTCTGTTGGCACCGTCGCAGGACGTCGACGACGAGCCGGGCACGTCGACTGCTGAGAGACGATTGCAGGCGGACGCGCATGCGTTGGAGGTGGCTATTCACAGAAAGCGAGCCGAGAGGGAAAGGAAGCGCCAGGAGCTCGAAGCGGAGTTCGCCGCCGTGTTCCAGGAGGTGTCGCGCAAGAAACATGCTCTGGAGCGGCTGGAAGTGTCAATCGCCGACATGGATGCTACACGAGTGAGGAAAGATAGGGAGTTTTCAAGACTGCAAAGGAACCTCATGGAGTTACTCCAAGAGCAGAAATATGAGCTGGATACGCTACGAGAAAAAGGTATTGAGCTAGAAACGGCGACGGCGACGTCAGCCGCCGCGGCCACAGCGACCGCCTTACGGGCAAAGGAGCACGAAAAACGCGCCGCGACCATGTTCAACCAGACGGAAGAATTGATGAAGTTCCAGTTCATGTCCATGTCCTTGTCCTATTTCTCTTCGTTAAATATGCTCCAGCAGCTGCGCGAGATGAACGCTGATACCACCACTGCCGCAGTGGCCTCATCAGCGGACGCCGCCGCGGCAGCAG
Source organism: Pelagomonas calceolata (assembly GCA_918797485.1). Taxonomy (NCBI): domain Eukaryota; class Pelagophyceae; order Pelagomonadales; family Pelagomonadaceae; genus Pelagomonas; species Pelagomonas calceolata. The sequence goes on along the minus strand of CAKKNE010000003.1, from coordinate 1,336,077 downwards.
CAGCCGCGGCAACGGCGGCGAACGTCCCTAGCATAAAACACATGAAGCTGGGGGCCGAGGACGTGGCCATGGGCACGCTCAAGAAGAAGCAGGCTGAATTAGCAGCTGCTCGGTTGGCCGAGCAGGAGGCTAAACGGTCGAAGGCCGAGCCCTTCCCTCCCGAGATGCGGCTGTGGTCTGTGTCGGACGTTGCCAGATGGTTGGATACGTTATCTTTGGGCCAGTACAAGGACGCGTTCCGAGAAGCTTCGGTCGACGGCGACTTCTTGCTCGAGTTACGCGAGGAGGACTTGGTGCAAGTCTTGGGCATGGAGCACAAGCTGCACGTGCGGAAGGTCATCCTGGGACGAGATAAACTGCGACCGCTGTCCGAGACGGACCACGTCAAAAAGGCCCTCGTCTTGCGGGAGGAGCACGCGGAACGGGAGCGGGACGGCGTGGCCATGCCTGCCACGGACGTGGTGTTCAGTCAATGTAGGAACGGCCGCGTGAAGCGCCTCGGCGAGTCGCTGAACCTCGGGTTCCCGGTGGACAAAGAAGACGAAAAGGGCAACACTTTACTCATGTGCGCCGCGCAAAACTTAAATCTGAAGATGTGCGAGATGCTGATTAATCGGAACTGCGACGTGAACCACCGGAACTCGTCGGGCAACACCGCGCTGCACTTCGCCATGGCGTACGACTCCGAGGGGACATTGGCCGAATATTTGATTCAGCAAGGGGCTGATGATACCATCGAAAACGCGGTCGGCTGTACGTGCTACGACGGGCTCGGGCAATAACACTTACTTATAGTACTTCTATAGGCTCGCGTTGCGCGTGCTCTTCGACTTGGAGACCTGGCCCTTGTTGATGAGGTCGAACTTGACCTGTGTCGCGTCGATGGCGTGGGGGTGAGCGCGCCATAAATTTCCGCACAGAATTTCACCTTGAGATGAGTGACCGCGGCCTGGAGCCGCTCCAGTTCCTCGACTTCCTCGGCCGTCATGCGTCTTCCGGAGGGGCTCATGTTTTGTCGCGGGACCACGGACCAGTGCGTGTCCTCGAATTGTATGTCGTAGAAGTCCGTCTCTTCCGAGCAGAAGGAGCACTGGAACTGGCCAATTTGCTTTTCGAGGCGGACGCTGCTGCCGCGCTTCTCGATGCTATATTCGTCGAAGGACTCGGACTCCTTCGCGAGGGCCATAAATTTGTCCGCCTGCGCGTTACGCGGCGTCGTTGTCGTGTATCCAAGTTTTGCCGGACGGTGGCGGGGCGGGGCGGCGACGCGATCGTTTGGTGGAGCGTAAACTCGGACGCCGTTTTATGACAGTGCTCCCGAAAATTCCGAGCCTGAGCGGCATCGTCTCTCACACCGGCGCGATCGCTGCAGTCGACCAAAGTCCTAAACTAGCCTCCCAGGAATCCTGAGTCAATGTTATTTAATTCAGAGAGCAGTGGCACGGTTTTAGCTTCACTCCGATAGAAACCCCGCCAGTGAGTATGGCTGAACGTACGCGCGTTACGGTCTCGTGCGAAACCTGAAAAACAGTGCGAGAGCTAGCGGACTGTAAGACACTAGGAATGCAGCAGCATCGGCAGCGGCGCATGCACGATGATGAGGCGCTGTCTGCTGCTCAGCTTGGGCGTCAGAGCGCTCAGGGTGCAGCGTGTGCCAGCACGACCAGTACTTAGCCATGAATGCATTCATGCGGCACATGCAGCCGCGCCAGCACTGTGCACTCAGCACCCTTCAACAACGCGCACCGATCGAAAATGCATCGCAAAAGCAGCACTGCTAGCCGGCATTCTCTCAGCAACGGCAGTGCCAGCTTATGCCATCGATCCGTCGCCAGCAGCGCTGCAAATAGTGCAGAGCGCGCTGGAGTCGTCATCTCAGCAGAAGCCCGACGCCGTCGCAAAGCTCGACAAGGCCATCACCACCTGGAAGAGCGAGAAACTGCCGGACGATGAATTAGCTGGTTTGTATCGGCTGCGTGCCGACGCCCGCAATCGCTTGGGCGCCCCGGACAAAGCAGAGGCGGACTTGACGGAGGTAGTGCGGCTGCTCCGCGGCCCGGGCGCCGCCGCGGCCGACCCGGCTGAACTACCCCGGGCGCTGCTGTTCCGAGCGAGGCTCGAATTCGCGCGCAGCGCCTGGTCGGCGGCCCGCGAGGACGCCGCCGCGGCACTGGCACTGGACGACAACTTGGAGAACCTTGAGCAGAAGAACCCGTTTACCTACGAGCTGCTCGGGCGAGCGGCTCTGCGCGAAGGAGATTATGCGGCAGCGGCCGCTGCGTTCGGAAGTGCTGAAAAGGCCCACGATCGCGTTGGAGACGCTATAAGAGCACGAAACGCTGGTGCGGACCGAGCGCTCGCTTTGCTCGGTGCCGGAGACGAGGCGGGATCTACGGAGAGCCGTCGTATATTTGCGCAGAAGAGCAATCCGCGCACGAACAACCCCGACGACATCCCGTTGCTCCAGGAGTTAAGCCGCAAGGATGCCGAGCTCCACCTGGCGCTTGCTGCCAAACTGGCCTCTAAGGGTCAGGCCGTAGATGCGTCTGCCCTGTGGGAGACGGGCTGCGTTCGCTTGAGGACCTACGTCGACGACGCGACGGCACGGATCGTCGCCGACGACGTCCGCGGCAGTGCACGAATCAAATTTTTGACGCGACGCACACCCGACTCACTGGTTGATTTGCGCACAGGCCAAGACGGATAACTTGGCCAAGGACCGGGCGGCGGCGGCCCGCGGCCTCGCAGCGTTTTCCGTGGGCCTGGACCCAAAGAACCCTTATGTAACTCAACAGACGAATACGCAATTCCTCTGGTACGAGCTCGACGTAGAATCAAATTTATATCGTTAACCTGACTCACTGGTCCTCACAGGTACGAGTTGGAATCCGACGGGGCCGGCGCCGCGGACGAGGACTATTCGTTTGCAGGCGATGCCAAAGTTAAGCGGCGCCGTGTTGGTGCGCGCGGCGATGATGGTTTTGCTCGTTTAGCAAAGGTTGATGCGAAACTTTCCTGTGACGCGTTCACCGATCGCTCGTGGTTGGACGCGAATCGCGCTGACTGGTCGCCGTCGCTACGCGCCGAGGCCACCGCCTTTCGAGCGCCGAAAGCGAAGGATGCGGTCGCTCTGCCAGATCTTACCATGCCGCGGAGGATGTGGTCTCCTGAGTAAGTATTGTTGTTTTTGCTAGCGGCACGTAAGACACTAGGGATGCCTGGCAAGCAAGCGCACCTCTGCAAGCCGGCTAGTCCAATTGCTCGGCGCGAGGCGATTTGTGCCGGCGCTGTTGCCAGCGACACTGCTCGCATGGCGGACGATACGCAGAACCGGCCCGCGGGCACGCCCGACGCCGTGGATGGTGCGGCTGCTCAGCTGCACCGCAGCATGTCCGTGTCGCCAACCGCGAAGGACAGGGCGCCCAAGCGAGTTATCACCCCGGAGGACGGCAGCAGCTTGAAGCGCGTAGATAGCAAGCGGACGCCGCAAAAGCAGCGCCAGCTCCGCGCCGAGATGCAGCTCGTGACGCCCCAGGGTGAAGAGGACGACGTCGTCGCGCGTGGCCTGTGGGTCCAGCGCGACCTCGCCCCGCCGCCCGCGGCAGCCGTAGATATACGCGAGGCGGAACGCGAGGCGCGATTATTGAGGGAGAAGGAGGAGGCCGAGTACGTGGCTGAGTGCGCGATGCTTGAACTACCGGTAGTCGCGGCGCCACCTCTGCCCGAGGGCGCGACCGAAGCGGACCGCGAGCGGCTCGAGGACGAGGACCTCGACGCGCTCTACGGAGTCTAGGCGCGCGACCGCCCCTCGCCTGGGGTGGGTTTGTGTAAGTGACTTGTGTACTCTTCTTCTACCAACACCAGTCCCCACGGCGACGACGACACGACGACGGACGACGACTACAGGAACCACGATACTCGACATCGAGCGATGCGCATGCAAGAGCTAGCGTACTAAGGCACTAGCAAACTCAGCCCTGGAACGCGTTGCCCTCCTGTTTGCCGTACAGGCGCGCATTGACACGCGCCCGTCCTCACAGCAGCGCAGACCGACCGCGACGCACCGCGCGCCGCTTGGAACGAGTCTAAACGTTGCGCGGGCGGCCGCGCACTGCCAATCAACTGCCTGCTGCGCGCAGCGCCACTTCTGCGCCCGCGCGAGTGCCGGAGGCACGCGCGCACGCAAGAAGGTAGCGCCCGATCACCCAGCTCTCACCTCATTAGCCTAAGACGCCGCGCGCTTCTACGTCGAAGATGGCGGAGGTAGTTATGGCCGCGAATCCGCAGAAGAGACCGCTGGGCGACGAGAACGCCGGCGGCGCCAACGCGCAGGACGCGTCCAAGAAGCCGCGCGGCGCGGCGCCGGCCGAGGCGCCGACGGCCGAGCTCACCGAACAAGCCAAGGAAGCCGCAAAAGCGTTCCGAAAGCACGCCGACAAACACGCCAGCGGGTGGGAGCCACAAGAAAGAGAGAACGCGGCCGAACTCGTGGAGCGAGTCGCCAAGGAGAACAAGGGTTACAATCACATTGCGATACCGGTCGTGAAAGCTATACTTGCAACTTTACCCTCCAAGCAGCAGCCAAAAAAGCTCAACGCTGCCAAGGTGCGCGGCGCCCTCACGAAGCACCTGGCGAGCGTGTCCGCCGCCGCGTTCGTCGTCGCGGGCGCGCCGCCGAAGAAGAAGGAAGAGGAGGGCTACGTCGAGGGCAGCGTCGACATCCGGTCCGTCAAGGGCGACGGCGACGGCGAGTGGCTCCGCTACGACAATCCAACGAAAATGTCTAAGGACAAGGGCCCTTGGGGAGAGTCCGGTCCGAGCCTTCAGCAGATCCAGGAGGCGCTCAAACGGCTCTCGGACCCCAAGAGCATGTACGCAGAGAGGCGGGGCTTCGAGGTGCGGTACGTGACGGATGAGTTGCGGTGCGCGACGGCCACGAACAAGGTCGTGCGCGGGTGGCATGCGCCGCATTCTACGAATACCTGTGGGAAAAATGACGACGTTGTAGGCGATGCCAAGAAGAAGGAGGAGGAGCGCGCGGAGATGGCGGCGGACGCGGTCGCGGACAAGGAGAGGCGGGAGATCGACTGCGTGATTCGGTGCGCGGAGTTCGGCTTAGCGGTCGTCGCGGCGCCGCCTCTGCCCGACGGCGCGACAGACGAGGACCGCGAGCGGCTCGAGGACGAGGACCTCGACGCGCTCTACGGACTCTCCTAGGCGCGCGCGTCTCTCCGGGCGGGAGTTGTGTAAGATGTAAATTATATACTACGGCCGAGACAGCTCGGTGGCGGGGCGCGATATAACTCGCCGCCGCCGCGCGCCGCCGGCAGCACAGGACGCTCTGGTCGCATGGACGCCCTGTATGTCTTGTATCGCACACCATCGGCAAGTCGTCAACTGTCAACGCGCTGGGCCGGTCGGGCTGCTGGTACGGGGCCTCCGACGCATTTGGCAGGCTTCGACGCGAAACGAATGAAATTGTGGGGGCCTTCCAACGCCTCCGCGCGTTCACAGACAATCGAGCTAGCGTTCGTACAGTCCGATGAACGTTTTTTTCGATGGCGTCGAAGCGCTACGCGCCCGCTATGCGTATCTCTCCGGTGGCGGATGCACGGCGATTTGTGGGGGTCGTCGCGGCGCATTTCGCGATGTTGCCAGAGTGTTCTTATCGGCGTGTGCGTAAATATGTCATGGGTTTCTCACGTACTGATTGTGGCACTTGAATTTGCTGCGGCATCCAAAATAACGTGTCAGGGACATCCGCATCAGGTAGTTGGTAGTCGACCTTCACCCGGCGGCGGTATTCAACATTGCGACGGGCTTCGCCGCGCGAATAGCGTTTCCCTCGATCGCCAGGTCCACGGACACGGCGTTCTGCCGAAGAGAAGTCATCTACATATGGCATTGATGATCCTCCGATGTCATGGAACTTGGGATGCGAGCGCGGCGACGTCCGTGCGGGGCGCGACGCGGTGCGCGCGCGCGGCGTCGGCGACCGCGCGCTCGAGGCGATCGGCGCCGCGCGTTTTCTGGCCGTGGCGATTTTGTGAGGTGCGCGCGCGGGGGTTATTTGGGGTGTATCTACACTGGTCGACCAAGCTCAAGTGGTGAGTTTTCTGCTCGGCGGCCGCGCGCGCTTGAAGTTTCGGGGGAGTGGTGATCGGTACTCGCCTTATGAGCTTCCGACCTACTATCGAACGGCGGGTGAGGGACGCGTCTTTGGTCTGTCAGCTGACCTAGCGGCCTGTAAAGACACTAGCCATCGGCGGCGCGACCGATTGCGCACCACGGCTTTCGGCGACGACGTAGCCGGGGGGCAGGGCTCCCAAAGAGATCGAGTAGATGCCCCGGGAACCGGTCGAGGACTTCAAGCGCGGGCTGCGGAGGCAGCAGCTGTCCCGTTAGTGTAACTATATGTGATTTAGACTTCATCCGGCCCCAGCAGCTCGCAGAGCAGCGCCCCGCGGTCCCACGGCGACCCGACGAGCGCGCGCGTCCCGACGAGCGCGCCGCCCGAGACCTGGCCGCCGTCCGTGCGCACGATATCCCTAAAAGTCCAGCGCGAATCACCATAGCCTCGCACGCCGACGGCGCGGTCGTCCTTCGGAGACGGCGGCCGAGGCACGGCGAGCGTCAGCGCGCCGGCGACGGGCGGCTTTTGCGCGAGCGGGTCGAGGCACTGGTGTAATTTCGGCATCGAACCCAACAATAAAGACCCATCAGATAGCGCATACACGTTGTCCGCCGCGTGCGGCAATGATATGGTGTCGTTGACCACGAGCGAGCCGTCGCGCCGCCGCTCGTAGACCGTGACCGAAAAGCGCAGCACGTCCACCACGTAAATCATATTGCCGCGGAGCGCGATGCCGTTCGCCATGGCGTGGCGCGCCCCCACCGGCGAGCACGACGTCGCCTCGTCGTTAAAGACGCAGCGGTAGACGCGCGTCACGGGCAGGCGCAGCACGCTCGCGGCGAACTGGAGCGAGAGCTGGAGGCGCTCGAGGATTGACGCGCGCGCGACGCCCCGGACCGGCAGTGACCAGTAACGCCAGGTCGTCACGTAGACCTCATCACTGGCAACGGCCACGACCGAATTAGGCAGGCCGTGGCCATTGATGAATGGGTGCTCGACGCTTCTCAACCACTTCGCCCCCACCAACGTCCCATTATCAATACCTTCAAAAACTTCCAGCGAGCTCCCTTGCTCGACGCCGTGGTTCACGACAAAAATCTGCGGCTTGCGCACGTAAATCCCGTGGGGCCGGAACTTCTTGTCCGACGGCCAGTCCTCCACCACCAACCGCCGCGCGCGCGGCTCGACGTCGTAGGTCGGCACCAGTCCAATATATTGGAGCGACTGGACGAAGGTCGACGTCTCGTCCGCGAGCGTCACCGCAAACAACGCTCCTTCATCATTACCGCCCTCGTAGAAGGCCGACCGCAGGCCGCCGGCCGTGACCACAGCTTCCGACGGCCGCCAGAGCGCGGCGTCCTCCGACGAACTGAACGAAGCGCTCCCCGCGAGCTGGCGGCAGTTTTTTGAGGTGGGCGCTTCCCCTAAAAAGTAGCCGAGGTCGCTCGCTGTTTGATAGGCGCCCGCGACCATGACCATGAGGACGGCCAGCGAGGCGAGGCCGCGCACCAGCCCGAGGGCCTTCTCGCGGCGCGCGCGGCCCGGCGACGGCGCCGGCCGGCCGCGCCAGCGCGAGAAGGCCCCCCGCGTCGACCGCTTCGCGGGCAGGCGCGCCAGTAAACGCGCCGCGGCCTTCTTCGCGCGGTCGCGGCCCGCTTCTAATCGAGCTTTGGTCTCCTTGAGATCGGACGCCGCTCTTTCCCTCGCCTCGCGGATGCTCTGCAAATCTTCCCGGTGCCGCCGCCGCGTCGCCGAGGCCTCCTCCTCAAGGGCCTTCACGCGCGCGTCGGCGTGGAGCTGCGACCGCCGCCTTCTCCACCCCTGCGGCGACCCGGGGCTCCTCCTTTTTAACGGCTCGGAATCCAGGGACGAGGCCGGGCTCGGCCGCGTCGCGTCGCTCGACGTCACGACAGGAGGTTTCGTGAGAGGCTTCTCGGGCGGCCACTCTTTTGCTGGAGGCGCCGTCGGCGGGCTCTGCGACCGCGAGGGCGGCGGCGAGATGCGCCGCGCCCGATCTAGGAGAGAGGGCCGCGGCGAGCCCGCGCGCGGACTCCCGGAAGACGGCTTCGAACCGAGCGCCGTGGCGAGGGGCCCGACGGGCGTCCAGACCTCGGACGGCGCGTCGTGCGACTCGCTCGCGCGGCGCTCGTCGTCGTTGTTCTCGCGCGGGTCCTCGGTCATGGAACTCTCGGAGCTCTCGTCGTCGTCGAGGGACCCCGACGTGACGGGCGCGCGGTGCGCGCGGTGCGTCGGCGGCCGCGCGCCCGGCGGCGTCGTCCGCGGCATGGGCGGCGGCGGCCGCCGCGGCCGGCGCCGCTGCTCCGCGGCCTTGATGGCCTCGAGGGCCGTGGGCGAGAGGTTCTCATCCACCGGAGCGCGCGGCGCCTTCTGCGGCGTCGGCAGGCGGCTCGCGACGTCCTGCTCGTCGTCCGTGAGGGACATCATGTCGGGGTCGCGTTCTAGGACCATTTTTTCTCGATTTGTGCGTTTCGAGGCTGCGTTTCAACGCTGCGTTCGCGCGCGACGCGGCGACGAATTCCAATTGTTTCGCCTGCCACTGGGCCTTCGTTTTTAGGCTGCTGTCGCTCTTGCGGTTGTACTTTTTGTCGGGCGAGCGACACTTGGCCGAGAGGATTGTGTCTCGGTATAGTATCGGTAAGCAGACACGTATGTACTCGGCTGTCAGGACGCGCGGCCGGCCAAGCAGTTGAGATTATGTAGCGTGTGTCGACACTCTAGCACGGTTCTGAAAGGGGCTTTAGCCCTGTCTGGCTGCCCGCCGTGCCCGGGGACGATGCGGTTGACGTCTTTAGCAATCGCAGCAATCGTAGCAAGGGAACCCGCACGTCCTCGGTTTAGTCCACTTGTGGCTGGCATTTCGCGCTGAACGCGGACTCATTTGCACGCAGCGACCGGACGCGGCGCCAGCGACCGCGTACGCACGATCTGAAGCAGCCCCACGCCGCACAATGGCCGCCGCGGTGGAGACTGAGGCCCAAAAATACATCCGAGAGAATGGTTTGGCACCTCGCGCCGTCCCGGAGCTCGACGAGGCGCTGAAGGAAGCCCTACGAGGCCCCAAAGTGACCCAGTGCCAGGGCTGGGACGGCCAGGGCCGCCTCGCGCCCTACGCCGAGCTCAAAGAAACGATGACGCAGACGTATCGATTGTTGGGCGAGGAGTGCGTCGTGCAGGGATGCACGAACAAGGTCGACGCCCCGAAGTACGTCATGGAGCTCGTGGGCGGGCCGGTCTGCATGGCCTGCGGCCAGAAGATCGTGCTCCAGGAGTTCCGCGGGAAGAGCAGTAAGCCGTTCGAACCGGAGTTCGAGCAGCCGACGCACGAGGACATCGTCCGCGCCAAGGAGGCGGGGCTGAAGCTGCCGGCCTGGGCCGAGGAGGCGCTCGCGGCCGAGGGCGGGTGAGGGCGCGCGCGTAAGTTCTTGGGTCTGTGTCGGATCGTTCCATCGGTACTGCGACGCGTCGGCGCCGGACGGGTGGGTGCTCGTGAGGCCTCTCGTTCGTCTCGTTCGTCGGGACTCGGGAGTAGGGGGATGAGCGGGCAGCCTGCCAACTTTTTATTGGACACCGGCAGCGCCGTGCATACGAAGGCAGTGAAAAGGCAGTGCTCTATCCAAGGCGAGGGGAGGAGTACCTTCATCAAAGGGCAGCCTCGCACCAGGACTTGGGCACGGCTAACTCATGGGCCTCTGCCTAAACCGACCCGCGGCCGCCGTCGCGCACCAGGACGACAGCGACTCGGACCTCGACGAGGCCGAGGCCGACTACTGGCTGCCCCGGGGGTCTGTCTACGGGAGCTGGCGCCTGCGCGAGAAGCCGGACCTCGCGAGTGAGGTCATAGGCGTCGTGAGCGAGGGCGAGCGCTTCCGCGCGGTGCCCGCGGAGGTCGGCGGCTGGCTCGAGGTCCGGCGCGAGCCGCCGTGCTACGCGCGGCGGCGCGATCGAGGCGAACGGCGGCTGCGGCTCGTGGCCTGCGCGAGGCCGGCCCGCCTGCGGCCGCGCGTGCTGGAGGAGGACGTCGCGCCGCCGGCGCCGCCCGCGAGTCCCGGGACCGACGGCGGAGATGATGATGACGCCGCCGCGCCGGCGCCCGCCGCCGCCGATGATAAGGACGGCGCCGCCGTCGCATCATTATTACAGGCGCGGAAGGTGGCCTTCGAGGCGGCGACCGGCGCCACGCGCGTGCGCCTGGGATTTAGGCTGGAGGCGACGCGGCGCCAGCTCGCGGGCGTCGCGGGCTTCTCTGAAGAACAAATAGACCGCGCCTTCGAGGACGGCACGGCGCCGGGAAGACCAAAAGCATGTAGGGAGACGCCGCCAGGCTTCCCCCGGGGCTTCGCGAACGCGCGCGCGCGGACCTGCTGGTTGTCTGCTTTAGCTCAAGCGCTCTGGCACGACCCCGGCTTCCGCGCCGCCTTCGACGCGGCGCTCGCGACGACCGAGACGCGGGAGGCGACAAAGCCGCCGCCGCCGCGGTCGCCGGCCGCGAAGGTTGATGCATTGAGACGCTGCTGGGCCGCCTTCCATCAAAATGAAGGCATTTTGAAGGCGGACGCGCTCGCCGAGGCGTTTGGGGACGTCGCGGACCCGGCCAACGGCTACGGCGACGCCTCCGAGGCCTACTGCGCGCTGCGGTCGGCCTTGGATGTGAGCGACTCGCCGGCCATGAGGGAGTGCGGGGCGGGGTTGAGGTATGCGCCGTTGATGGCTTCCAAGCAGGCGCCGGCGTTCGCGGACGTCTGGAGCGAGCTCGGGCCGGTCTTCGATCTGGAGGGAGGCACGCTCGTCGCCTTCGACCTCCCGTGGCCGCCCTTGGACGTGCCCTCCGTGCGCGCGTTGGTGCTTGCCTGCGGCGAGGCGCCGGACGGCTACGCGCTCTCGTCGCTGATCTGCTACCACCACTCGACGCGGCACTACGTCGTCTTCGTCCGCGTGGACGGGAGCTTCCTCTACTTCAACGACCTCCACCACGACGCGGCGCACCAGCACCTCTCTCTTGAAGCGGTGAGCGCGCTGTGCGGGGACCGGTTCCTGCAGCCGCGGCTGGCGCTGCACGGGAGGGCTGTGTAATACATATGTTTGTTGTACACTTCTTACACACAGCTCTTCGGAGGACAGGCTCGGCGCACTTCGCGGCGCGAACCAGAGAGTTCAAGACGCCGTCATCGCGTGAGGACGTATGCACCGGGCCCCCACGGCGAGCAGGCGCGGCGCGGGTCGGCGCCCAGCGCGTCGAGGCCGAGAAATCCGCCGCCCCGCGTCCAGCAGGAGAGCTCCAAGGTAGTTTGGTTGACGACCGCCGGATTGCCCGCGTATCCGACAACCACAAAAATTCCTCCTGGCCTAATGAGTGCGGAGGCGCGCTCGAGATATATTTCCATCACTTGTCTCGCGGCGGAACGCGCCGCGGGATCGATGCCCGGGCCCGCCTGGAGGACATCTAGGACTCCTTCGTCCAGCACAAGCGACGCGTCCCTTCGGAATTGTCCCGGTCGCGTCAAATCCGCTCTCACGTACCGAACGATGTCCCATCCGCGACCGCCGTGGTCGAGCGCTTTCGCGTAGCGGCTCATCGCCCTCACGGCCGAAATTGAGCTATCAATCCCGTAGACGCGTCGGAACGCTCCGGTGCGCGCCAACCAATAAGGCGTCTTCGAAAAGCCGCTGCCGAGCACCACGGCGTCGCCGAGCGCGCAGCTTCGAGTGTAGTTCTTCGCGATGTCCTGGGCGATCGCGCGGCCGATGGGGCCGAACCAGCTCGTCCCGGGCTGCAGCTTGGCCAGTTGATGGTGCGCCTCCCACCACTCGGGGCTGCTCATCGCTGCCTCGCGTACGGTCGCTTCGAGGAGGCGGTCCGCACTGGCCAGCCCGACTGCTAGATACAAGGCAATCCCGGCACGCATGACGCACCCCGATATGTCGTGTTGTAGACCGCACTGGCGCGTTGGCGACTCAGGTCGAAGTAGCGTTGTCTATCATTCGAACTGCGCGATAGTTCCATCAATTTCCGGCGCTCCGCCAGCTTGGCTTGCAATGCTGCTGCGCGGGCGGCCTCGTCGTCCTCGGCAAGCGCTGGCAGTGCGACTGCAGCCCCAGCACTACTACCAAGCAGGAGCTTGCGGCGCGTTGGAGACCCTGATAGTGACCGTACCGATGCCAAAATAGCTATGAAGACTGAAAATTGCATGAATGCGACAAATGACGGCGAATCGACGGCTTTGGAGATGGGCAGAGCTAGCGTCAGTAATACACACTAGAAACAGAGCAGATTTTTGCTGTGGGGCTGCCCCGCGGTGAACGAAGTGCGCTGCTCGCAAATTCATTCGACGGCGCTGCCCCGCGGTGTCAAATGAGTGCCCTCACCGAAGTCTCCGAGGCCGATGAGCTGAAGGCAGCCGTGGCGGCCACCGGCGAGCCGCGCTTGATCGCGCTGCTGGAGCGCCTAGCAATCGTCGAAGGCAAACTCGCGGACGGCGGCGGAGACCTGCGGGCCGCCATCGATGCGTGGACTCCGCCGACGACCAGCGGGCAAGCCGCCAAGACGCGCCTCGCGGAGCTGCTGACGCGGCTCGAGGCTGTCGAGGGACGCGAGGCCGCGCCGAGCAAGGTTGACCCCGCGGTCATCGCCGCGCTGAAAAAGGAGCTTGAGAACGCGTGCATGGCCCACAACTTCTCGCCCAAAAGGGCGGGCCGGCCCTCGAACATCGAGAAGGACTTCCAGGCGTTCAAGGAACGCCTCAACACCAAAGCCGTGGCGCGCAGTGCATATAAATCAAATTGTCGCGGCGCGTCTCGGCCACTGCTGAATCATGACCTTCACGCCATCGACGCGACGCCAGCTCGATGGCGTGGTGGTGTGGTCTTACGCCACTCGATTCAGATATATCACGGAGCACCCGACTCACTGTTTGATTTGTGCGCAGGTCGCGCCGCTCAACGCGATCAAGAACCAGGGCAAGGAGGAGGGCACCGTAGATAGACCCTTCGACCCCGAAGAGCTGCCCGAGGTCGCCGCGGCGGACAAGGCCTGCCGGACGGCGATGCGCTTCATGCGGAAATTAGATAGGCTCCGGGGCAACTTCGATCCTAGGGATAGCGAGGCCGACGCCACGGCGGCCTCAACCAAAAATGCCGCGACGGCGGCCCTCGAGGCCTGCGCCGCGGGCGCGCCCCTCGACGCGGCGCGGGCCGCCGTCGACGCGGCGCGGTCGGCCTACGGCCTGGCCGCGCAGGCCGCGACCGCGAACTCGGTGGCGCGCAAGTCCGCGGAGCGCGACGCGTGCGAGGAATTGAATTCGGCCATCGAGGCCGCTGTGGCGGCTGTCGCGACCGCGCTCGCGGCGCACAAGAAGGCGTCGAGCGCGCCGCCCGTTCCGCCGCCAGCTGCGGCGCCGGCCCCGGTCCCGCCGCCCGCCGCGGCGAAGCCTCCCGCGCGAAAGCTGGACGTCCAGCTCTCGACGCGCAGCACGGCGCTGGCGAACGCCCTCGACGACGAATCCACGAAGGGGATGTCAGCGGTGCAACGGCGGATCAAGGCGATCGAGGACAAAATGAAGGGGAAGAAGTAGAGAGGGGTAACGTGAGTGAAGAGAAAATAAACTTTAAAGATGGGTGTGCGCAGCGTCGCCGTCGCCGGGCGCGCGCGCGGGCAATGGTTCAGATCTTGGGCAGCGGCGGGTTCGCCGCCAGACTGGCCCGTTTTGGTGGCGGCGCCGCGGCCGGCGCGCGGTCCGCTTCCGACGCCTCCGGCAGGTTCAGTCGAGCTAATGCGTCTCGTATAGCTGTCACGACGACCTGTGTGGAAATCAAAATTTTACGGCGCGTTCGTGCTGAGTCATCGCGTCGTCCTCCACGCCATCGACGCGACGCCTGCTCGATGGCGTGGCGATGCCGGTTCCTCACCGCTCGACTGAGCCAGGACGGCCGCGTCATCCGACGCACTGGTTGATTTCCACACAGACGACGACCTTGTCCTTCTGCGCGAGCGCGCACTCGCCCACCAGCTTCGACCGCGACCACACGCGGAACGCGTCGTCGGCGGCCTTGGCCTTGTCGCGATCGGAGACCGTCGTCAGCCGGCCCACCGCTGATAAAGATGCCCGGTAGAAGGGGAACGGCAGCTTCTCGAGGATCTTCGCGTCGTGGCCGTGTCTAGCTGCTAATTCCGAGAACTTCGTCGTCCAGCGCTCGTAGGCCACGGACTCATAATGTAACACTACCGCGATGGACGGCGGCAGGTCGCGCGTCGCGCCATTTAATGAATCTCCCCTGAAATGGTGCGGGCCGTGGGCCCGCAGACCGGGAGCACCCACCCTTCCAAAGCTCTTGCCGTTCGTGTACGACGCGAATTTCGAGGTGGACGCGACAAAAGTGACGCACTCCTCAAAAGGTTTAGTACATGAAGGCGCCGGCGCGAGCGCTTCCAAATTCTTGATGTGCGCGTCGCAGCATTGTGTAGGTAACGCTGACAACGCGGCGTGCATAGCACCAGCACCGGCCGGGCAGTGCAGCATCTCGTCGTCGTCCACATGGAGCAGCCATTCAATCCCGTGCGCTTTTGCCCTTTCGACCGCACACGCGACATTCACGGCCTGGCGGTCCATCTGCACGAAGTAATCTCTATGGGTTTTGGCGACGAAGGTCGCATCCACACAACCGTTCCAGGGCGGTCTCAAGAGTAGAGCAGCTAATTCGGGAGTATCCTCAATTTGTAAAAAAAACTTCTCGACGCCCACTACTCTTCTGTGATACGCGAGCCACTGTTCCAGGTCCGCCGGCCGCTTCGTCATGGAAACAATACCTAACCGCACCTTCTGGGCGTCGTCGACCGGTCTCGCGCCTTCTAAGCTCACGACCTTGGCCTCGCTCGGCCGCATGTAGTAGGCTTGTTGTGATGTTGTGTGGTAGAACTTCTTGGCTCCGCTCTTCGAGGACGCCATCTTTGTTGGGTTGTGTCGACGGCGTTTGCGTTTTGCGAATCCGCGCGGTGAGGTTTTTTATGTGTCGGTTCGCCTCAACGACAGTACAGGGTGAGCGCTGTGAAAATCGCTGGGGCGCGTTGCGCGTGCCTCTACAGGACTCCCTAGGAGTGGGCTCGATCCTGCCAACGGCCGCTGCCGCCCGGCTCGCGCTGGCCTAGACCAATTCAGACGGCTGCCGCCGCCGTCGGCAGTCGTACCAAGGGCACAGCGGCACGTTTTACCGCTCAGCGGCCGAGGCGTGAGCAGCTACCTGTAACATACTAGGGATACCCCCCGGGGAACCTGCGACGTAACAAGCCTGAGCCTGAGCCTACCGGCACCGTCCACGCCGTCTCCACCCAGGGGCTCCGCCAACTAGTCCTTCACCGTAACAATATATATCCGTCCACGCCGTCGCAGCGCGCCCCTGTGCCGCCGCCGCGCCGCCCGTAGTGTACAGTACGGGGCAGATCGGGACTAGTGGGGCACCGGAAGGAAGGAAGAAGGAAGAATGGTGTGTAGAAAGAAGCTTAGCCCCCAGTTGATCACGCGTAGGCCGAGAACGTGAAGATGTTCTTGTCGGCCGCGGGCAGGTTGTGGCGGAAGCGCGCGTTCGAGTAGAGGATCTTGCGCACGGACGACTTCCAGACCGGCGTCTTTCTCAAATCACTTTCGAGCTTCCAGTTCAGCTGCTCGAAGAAGTCCTGCTCGATGACCTTGCAGATGTCCTTGAAGTCGCCGTGCTCGTCGGGCAGCTTCTTGAGGGCGTGGGCGATCATGTCGGAGTAGGTCGCGCCGCCGGGCCGCGCGGCGACGTCGGCGTCGGCCGGGGCGCCTCCACTTGCCTTGTCGGCCCAGGCCTGGCCCTGGGGCGGCCGCGGCGTCGGCAGGGCCGCCGTGGCCGGCTGGGGCTCCGTGTTCTTGGGCTGCGGCGGCGGGCGCGGTCTGGGGGGAGGCCGCGGCGCCTTGGCTTGGGGCCGCTCTCGCAACACATAGCGCAATGACACTCTTCTATGAGGCGTCCTTCCACTGTCGTCCTCGTCGTCCTCGAATTTCAGGACGACTTCCCTAGGTGGTGAACCGCCCGGCCCGCGCTTGGGGGCCTTCGAGACCATCGCGCGGTAGAACGACGTCGTCTCGGGGAAGATTGCTACCACTCTCTCACCCTTCTGCAATTCATCTAAGTTGTCATCCGCAACGCCCAGTCTGCGGATGCGCGACGCCGGCAGCTCCAAGATCTTCTGGTCGTCCTCGTCCTGCACCGCGTAGGCGTCGGAAGTAGCGTCATAACGCACGACGCTCGCTAGAATCCAGGACCCGTTCTCGTCCGTCGTACTGACCTTGGCCGCGACCTGCTCGTGGACGCGCGCGACGCCCGTGTCGTTCTCGCCCGCCCTGGCCGCGTCGACGTCATCAAGATGCTCGAAAAACCGGGCCACGATGGCCTCCTCGTCGACGGGCGTCGCCTCGAAGTGCTTGGCTACTACTTTTGCTAGCTCGCTGTCGGGCGCGTCCGGGGCGGCATCCAAGCGGTAGCGGTTCACGTACGTCCTTAAAGCTTCGGGGCCGAGCTTGCGGAAGTCGATGCCTAGCGTGCTTGGATACCTGTGTGGTGTCGATTCGGTGACGGCGTTGCGTCGATTCGGTGCCGGCAGGCCTCGATCGGTGCCGGCGGGCGCCCCGTTTCTTGTGTTTCTTTTAGCGGTGCGGTGTCGGACGACTTCGTTTTTTTGGGCCATCCGGGCCGCGGATTTGGGCCAGCGGCCCAGCGGGCCTGGAAGAACCAAATACAGCTCTATGGGCCCTTGCGCAATTGCGGCGCGCGAATTGTGCCCGATTTACTTTAATCTTGACGTCTCTGCTCTCGTTTACAGAGGGGATTGCAACCTCCGTTCTCCTTTGCGATTGAATCTACACTGCAACACGAGCCTCTCATGGCGAGTGCCCAGTAAATTGCTCGCCATGGCACGAGCACGGGCACAGCGACGGCGGGCTGATCACAGTGCCTGTTTTTGGCTCACACAGCGTCTGCTCTAAAAACGCCTCTATCACTCGTCTACGGCCGTCCTTTAGCCTGCGTCGACGGCTCAGAGAGGTACTCGCGCCGAAAACCAAGCCGAAAAACCCGCACCACATTCGATGCACGGAATAGGCGCCGCGGCGATCATGTTGCGGTCCTCCGAGTCGCCGCGGCAGTCTTGAGCACAAGAGCGTGGTTATTGCGACCGTCGCGTCCGGACTCGCGGGCTCTGCGCAACCCCATCGACGCCATCGAGGCGACGCAAGGCAACGCGTCCGGACTCGCGGGCTCTACGCAGGCCGATCGACGCCATCGCGGCGACGCAAGAGGCAAAAACAAGTAGACTATAACTTCAAGTTCAGTTAGACACGCGCCGGACCTACTGCCGCCACCCGTCCATCGCATGCGCACTACTTCCATCAAGGTAGTCCGACACGAAGCGCGCCTCGAACTTTAGAGAGGTCATCTCCGGGTACAGGTCCCCCACTAAACCAGTGGCGTAGGCCTCGACGCCGACGCGGTTCCGCGCGGGGCCCATGTACTTGATTCTAACAATACCATCGGCCGCCTCCAATAAAGAACAGCCCGACAGGATGTCCATGGCCGGTCTGATGCGCTCCACCACGTCCAGATCCAACTTCCCGTACGTAAACTCCAACGTAGGTTCAAAAAGACCCTCGGGCACGGAGTAGCCCCGATGATCAAACCGCTCCCAGCCCTCCTCGGTCTTCAGCCTTTCGCCGTCCTCGAACTGCCACCAGTCCGACTTTATGTGGATGCGCGACCACGTCGCGCCGCGCGACGCGGGCGGGTTTCGGAAGTCGACATCGGCGGGATCGACCTCGTCCCACCTCGGCTTGAGGAACTCGGGCTCGTCGTCGACGACCGGTTCGGGCTGGAGTTGGTCGAGATCGTCCGCCAGGTATTCATCACCACCGGCTAAGGCCTGGCGCTCCTCCTCCGCGGCCGCCGCTCGTGCCTCCTCGTCGTCCGCTTCGATCCTCGCGAGGTGGGCGTCCCAGTCGAACTCCTTCAAAGGGCCATCTTCGTCGCGCGCCGCGCGCTCCTCCGGCGTCTCGACGGGCGCCGCGACCATCTGCGGCTCTACCACCGCCTCTTCGACGACCGTCTCGGCCTCGGGCGGCGTGGCGTCGCTGAAACGGACCGTCCGGCGCCGCGGCGGCTGCGGGCACTGCAGCGCGCTTGCGCTGGATAAGACTGCTAGCGCCCGCCGTCGTGCTCCGCGGCGATGGCGTGCCATTGTGAAGTTGTGTTGGCGAGACCGCTGCACACAAAAGTAAGCGAGTCGCGGCGCGCAGCGCGATCAATAAGACAGCAGTACGACTCGCGGGCGTCTGCCACGCGTGAGTACGTGAAGTACTGGCTGGCTGGCGCTCCGGGCCTCAACGATCACTAGCGTCTTAGACGCACTAGCTTTCTAGCTCGGCTTGGCATCGGCACGGATATAGATGGCCTTGCGTACAGCATGCACGCGTAAACACGCTAAGTGTAAGCTCTGACGGTGCACGCAGCACTGCGCCAAATTTGAACCAACAGCGAGCGCTGGAACCTGCTCTCTGGACACCACAAAAATGAGCAGCTACTTCGACCTCAGCAAGCTCACCGACGAGCTCACCGAGCAGACCACTCAAACCTTCCCGGCGACCGCCGCGGCGCTGGGCTACCCGACGCCGCTGCGGCGGACCTTCTCCGAGGACGACTTGACGGAGGAGAGCGACGAGCAGCCGCCGGCGCCGCGGCGCTTCGAGCGGCCGAGCGAGAGCGAGGGCTGGACGGCCGACGAAGGGACGCAGCGCGACGCGCTCTGGAAGGTTTTGAGTGATACGGCGAAGACGGAGCTGAGGCGGGACGACCTCCTCTTCCTGCGGTTGGTGAGGGGCTTTCGAAGAGCCGACGGCGAGCGCAAGCGATGTATTATAGAGGAGGTCACGACGCTAAGGGCCAGATATAGAACGACGCCCGAGCCGCCGCTCGGCGGGTCCCTGTCGCCCACGGACTTTCACAGAGCGATCTGGCCGACGGAGATCGTGGGACGGGACCCGTGGGGCCACCTGATTGTGGTCGAGCGGGTCAAGGACGTGGACTTTGACCGATTGCTGGAGATGCCGATCGATGCTGTACTAAGGCTGCGCGTGCAAGCATTGGACGCGCTCCAGCGCCTGTCCGCGTGTCAGAGGAAGCGGGGCCCGCACCGCGTCTACAAGTGCGTCTTCGTCTGCGACTGCGAGGACGCGTCCTATGCTGCTCTTGCAAGGAGAGAAACGGTGTCGCTGGCCTCGGCCTACGCGCGCCTCACGGAACGGATGTACGCGGACGCCGTCTGGCGCAACGTCGTCATCGACGCTCCTTTGGTCGCGAGAGCAGCGTGGCGCGTCGTCGAGCCCATCCTCGACGCGGAGACGAGGGAATTGCTGCAGTTTGTCGTGTGCGGCGGCGCCGACCCAGCCGCGGCGCTCGAAGAAGTCGGCGTGCCGCGGCGCGCGTTTCCTCGCACCGCCCGGGGCATCGCTCTCGCCGACGTGATTGCTGGCGGCGAACAGGATGCTTCTGAGAAATTAGACGCCATGGACGCGCGCGCCGCGCCGCCGCCGCCGCCAGAACCTGCCAAATCGTTCCGCTGGTGGCCCGTGCAACTGTTCCTCGCGCTCCTGCTCGCTGTGGACTTGTACCTCGTCGCGTCGCGGCGGTCCCTCGCGACGACCGAGGTCGCCGCGGTCGACGCGCTGGACGCGGGGGCGCTGGCCGAGGTCGAGGTCGATTCTTCTCCAGCGGAGGAGTTTTAATAATATGATTGTGATGAATCCTGGTGTGTTGCTACATTTGTCTCGTCGTAGAGCCGTACGACCCGCACATTAGTCTGAGAGCTTGCAAGCTTGTCGAGTGCAGCCGGGCTGCACCTCGGAGCGAGCGGTTCCAATCTCGCATCGCTGCTCAGAAACTCAAGCGATCAACTATCAATCGGTTCGCGCTGTTTCGCCGCATCGATTCCTCAAACTTGCCACCTTGGGTGGTGCACTGGCTGCAAGCTGCCCTCAAGGGCGCATCAATGGATGACGCGCTAGCTGCCGCGGCCGCGCCTCTCGGCGGGAGCTGGGTGCCTCCGCCAGTAAAACGGAAAGCAAAAAAACACAAGAAAGCAGGCAAAAAACGGCGGCGCGACGATGTAGACGGCTCATGCATCGCCGCGCGCGCGCTCGCCGGCGGGTTCGTGCGCATTTCTGGACTCCTGCCACCGGAGGCGGCCGCTGCCGCCGCGGACCTCGTCAGGCAAGCGCCAGAGGAGGCCTGGCGCCGCTCGTCGGCCAAGACAGACGCAAAGGCCCACGGCAAAAAAACGAATACGACGCGGCACAGCTACGCCGTCGGCGACGGAGGCGTCGACGCGCCGGACGCCGACGTCGAGGCGCTAATACAGAGCGTGCTCGAGAGCGTGGCCCCGAGCGAGTGGCTGCGGGCGCGTCGGCTAGTCCCGCGGCTGCAGCTCGGGCGCTACGGCCGAGGCGACCACATCGTCAAACACGACGACGCCGCCGTAGTTGAGATAGACGGCGTGCCGCACGAGCGCCGAATAGCGCTCGTGTACTACCTGACGGGCGAGCCGACCTGGGACGCCTCGCTCGGCGGGCTCTTCGTGGACCACGCGACGGGTCGGCGCCTCGCGCCGGTCCACAACACGCTCGTCGCGTTTCGCGTGAGAGCTGTGTGGAAGTCAACCAGTGAGTTAGATTATCCTGAGAAATATTGCGTGGACCTTTGTGACGCTCCACGCCATCGAGCCGACGCGATCGGCGACAACGTCGCGTCGATGGCCTGGAAACTTCACGCCATCGAGCAGACGGAGCTACGGAGAAAATATCGCGCCGATGGCGTGGGGCGCCCGAAATTTGATTTCCACACAGGTGCCGCGCCTCCACGAGGTCACGAAAGTGACGGGAGACCGGTCGCGCTACTCCATCTTCGGGTGGCTCTACGCGCCGCGTAGTAGTAGATAACATATCCCGCCGACGGGATATGTTAATCGACGGGTCATGTTATAGATAATTCAATTAAAGCACAGCCCCAGGCCCTCAGTGTCGCAGTTCACGACTGCGACACCGGAGGCGGCGGGTGCGCGTCCCGCACATCCACCAGATCGTGCAAGGCGTCGAAGTCCACTTGACAGCTTCCATTGGGAAGCCTCGTGACGCACGGCGCGAAGGCAGCGTCCCAGGCGATGTCGCTCTGCGCGAAGTCGTCCCAGGCGTTTAAGGGAGGCGCCTGGTACGAGTGGAGCCCGCGGACGCACGTCGACATGATCGAGTCCTCGCCCTCCACCAAGCAGATGATCTCGACGCGCGACTCGGACATGTAGGCCTGCGATGGCGGCACGCGTCGACGGCGTCGAGGCGGTCCCCAATAGTATGTACGACGCCGCACGACGACCTTGATCACCTCAGGGTCATGCGTCGACGGCTTCGGGCAGTCGAGCGGCTCGTTCGGATGCTCGTCGGCGTGGTGGAGCCGCAGGTCCCGAATCGTTTCAAAACCTTGCCCACAGATCTTGCACCGCCGCGACGTCCTATACCCCGCCTCCGCGTCGGACGCGCGCCGCAGCGGCGCCGGGTACCGATACGCGTACTCGGCGAAGTCCGCGAACGAGGCCGCGTCGTCGACGACCGACGTCTTGCGCGGCGCGTCCCCTCGTTTACGGCGGTAGTAGGCCTCGACCCACCAATCCGGGGGGACCAGTGGAGACCACGCATCCAACCGGTGCACGACGAGCGACGGCAGCGACAGGAAGAGCATCGCGCCCATCTCGTCGTCCGGCTTCTCGAGGCGCATGGCGCAGGGCTGGAACTCGACCCGTCTACCCCAGGCGTCCGTCTCGTCGCGCACGGCGTAGCACCGCACATGGGCTTCCACCAATGGATGTTTTTTTTGTTCTACCACTTGAAAGGCAAGGAAGAGCTCGCCGTGGACGCGGTGGATGACCGCGCGGTCCGAGAACAGAATTGACGTCGCGCGCCGCCGCCCAGAGGAAATGTGGCTGTAGACGATGCCCAGACTAATACAATCGAGGAGGATCGAGACGATGGACTCCAGGAAGATCAAGACCGAGGCCTCCCAGCAGTTGTCGAAGAACACGTCGCGCGTCCCGTAGCCGATCGTCATTATGGTGAACGTAGAGAAGATGAACGCGTTGTTAAAGTTCCGGATGCCGACGTCGCAATTCTTGCTCGCCGCCCACCAGAGCAGCGCGAAGAATATGCAGTTGACGAGGTACAGTAATGTAAGTCCGGGGATGATCTTGCGCAGAGGGGCTTCCACAATCGAATGGAACACGTCGCGGTACGCAAGCCGGTTCGACACGTGCTGCCGCACGATGCGGATCTTGCCGCGCGACTGCGCGAAGGCGTCGAGGCGGTCCACAAGCCGGTTCTGCTTGTCCTTGCACCGCATGATCTGTTTGTCCTTTACGCTTGCCGTCCGCGTACAGTCCGGGTCCAGCGTGCTGGAACTGCGCGTGAAATTGTCGAGGAAGCGCATCGTCGTTGATCGTACTTTTTCGATCGGCCGCGTCTGCGGCGGCGTTGCGCGGCGGGACCAGTGCGGCGGCAGCTGGGACTCCGAGCGCTGGCGCGCCACCGGTCGGAACCCGATGTTCGAGTCGCTCATGCTGGACATGTTGGACTCCAGGTCGTAGCTCGGCGGGGGCGGCGGCTCGTCGCGCTTGGCCTCTTGCGCCATGATTCGCTCAGTTAGCCCGTGACAGTCTTGGTGCAAAATGCGGTCGCGCGTCTGATATATAGTTCAGATGCAGCGATTCGCGCGCCAACGCTCCTGCAGTTGCTGTGTGAGGCGCTCTGAGTGGCCCTTGTTTTAAAGAGGCAATAGATGCGCTGTGAGGTGAGCGCAATCGATGCGCACACTATTGATTGGTAAGACTGCTGCCTTCCGACCAGCGACAGCGAGAGAAGCGCAGCGGTACGCGCGCTTGGCGCTCTGCGCTTTACGTAAAGTTACGGTGGGCTAGCGGCATGTAAGACACTAGCAAACGGACAAGTCCGTATTCGACGCCATGGGCGCGACTACGAGCCTCGAGAGAGACGACTACGAAGAAGTTACGACCTTCGGCCGGAGCGCCTCGTAGAGGAAGAACTGCGACGCGCAGACGAGCGCGCACATACATGCCCGCGGGTAGAGGCCGACGAAGAGCTGTGCCGGGTTTGTAATCGACGACAGCACCGCGCCGACCGACGCGTCCTCCAAAGCACACACACCGGTCAGCCGCGCCTGGGCCGAGCCGCCGCAGAGCCGCGCGAGGACGACGTCGCCGGGCTGCGACACGACGGCCGCCGCGCTGCCCGCCAAGACACCGGCGGCCAGCGGATTCCGCAAATGCTGGGAGATGACCTCGTAGCCCGCGAGCTTGGCTACCGTGTATGGTACTTGTCGTACCAAAATGGGCGCGACGCCCTGCCACAGCGACGTGACGCCGTTCTCGGAAATGACCCGTCGGAGCGCGCCGAGCGTCGACGAGGCGTAGAGCGGGTCCGTCACGAGGCGAATTTTGGTGGCTTCCATGGGGCACAGGGCCAGACAGGCCACGACCTCGGCGCAGGCCGACGACGCGACCCAGACCGGCACGCGGTGCCGCGTCCGCCCGTCGACGCCCCGCGCCTCGAGCTCGCGGAAGATCCGCCGCTTGCACGCCTCGTACAGCCCGAATTTGATGGCGCCCTGCATGAAGTAGCCGCAGCCGTTCGCCGTGAAGCCCGCGAGCAGCGCGCGGGGGCCCTCCGCCGCGACGATGCGCCGGCAGACCGCCGCGAGGCTCATGCCCGCCAGCGCCGCGTCGCTCTGGATCCGCGTCTTGAGCACGTCGAGCGGCAGGGTCAGCGTGTGGCTCACGCACGTCGACAGCGCGCCGGCCGCGGCGCAGCCGAGCACGTACGGCTTTACTTTACGTCGCCGCGGCGCGAGCGCGACGGACGGGCTGAGCGCGGGGCCGCGCATCGGCGCGACGTTGGTTGCTATCAACGCGGCGAGCAGGCATCGTATCCGTGTCTTCATCGCTGCGAGCTGTGGCGAGGCTCCCGCCTTTCACTGTGCCTCGGCGAGGTGCACAAAACTGGCGCGCAGGCAGCAAATGCAAGACAGGGGCTCAAAAGCAGTCGTGGACGGCTCTATTCGCTGTGCAGTTCCACCAGGCAAGCAATATCGCGCGCAAATGACTTGGATTGCTGGCTGCCTCGATGATGGGGCGGTTTCAGCAGGACCTGTGATCCGAGCCACGTCACGTGTATGCGGGGGGTGAGGGAGTCTTCGAAGATATCAAACGTCCAGATCGCGCACGGGCGCGCTAGCGGCAGTAAGACACTAGGCGTCCAATAAGACTTAGTTGAGTCAATATTTTTGTTGGCATAGCCGTGCCGAGAGCTCGCCTCGTTGAGATGACATTCTCTCATCGAGTCATTCTGCTGCTCGCGCTGGTTCTAAAAATCTCCGGCGGCCTGCGCAGACGACCACTGAGGAGAGCACTCAGTGTGACACGCGGCAGCGGCGCCGATGCTGACGACGGCGAGCCCCGACCACAGGCGCTGCGAGCACTCGGCGTGCCACGCGGCGGCAATGATGATGAAAACGACGAGCCCTACGACGACGTCGACGACGAGCCGGATGACGACGACGACGACGAGGCTAGAGCCGCTAAAGCAGCACAAAGGTGGACGCGGCGCGCCTTCGAGGCCGCGCAACGCGGCCGCCCCCGCGCCGCGGCGCACGCCTTCGAGAAAGCCTTGGAGCTGACGCCCGACGACGCACCGTATAGAGCAGCATTATTAATCAACGCGGGGTCTTATTTAGCTTTCAGTGGACGGAGCGCGGACGCGTTGGGTCCGCTCAAGGAGGCGGCTCGATTGGCGCCGGACGACGCTAGAGCTTTACACGCGCTGGGCAACGCCCTGCACCAGTGCGACGCGGCGGGCGACGCGTTGGAGGTCTACGCGCGAGCTTTACACGCGGCGCCCTCTCCCGACTTCCCGCCGAACGCGCCGCTGCTGAACAACGTCGCTACTATTTTACTGGCCAGAGGCGAGCGTTCTCTCGCGAGAGGGGCGCTCGAGAAGTCGCTGGAGATCGAGCCCCACGCGCCGGGCACTTTGTTCAATCTCGCGACGGCGCGGTATTCCGATGCCTTAGAAACGCGGTCGCGGAAGCGGACGACGTCTCAGGCGTCGCGTATCGTCGTCGAGGCCTCTTTTTCTCCAGGAAAGGCGGACGACGACAACGACGACGGCGGCGCGCTCGACGACGTATTACGGTTGCTCGACGCGGCGGAGCCGCACGCGCCGCCCGGCAGTCCGCTGCGCGAGCGCGTGCTGGCTTTACGTGCGTGCGCGGCGAACCGCGTGCCTGGTAGAGCAGCATTAGCCGCGGCGGACCTGCGCGACGTCCTCGAGCACGGCGCCGAGCACGCGCGCGACGCGCGGCGGCGCGGTGCGGCTCTATTGGAGCTGTCGCGCGCGCTCCAGGACGACGCCGCGGCGCGGCGCGACGCGCTCGCCGAGGCCGTGGCGGTGCTCGACGCGGCGGCGCTCGCGGCGCCCGACGGCCGCGACGAGTACTCGCCGCTCGAGGCGCGGGGCGACGCGCCGCGCGCGCTGCGCGCGCGGGCGCGGCTCGAGCTCGGCCTGTCGCCGGCGTGCGACGACGCGGCCGAGGCGTTCGGCCACCTCGAGGCGGCGGCGGCGCTGGGCGCCGGCGGCGCGCGGCACGCGCGGCGCGCGGGCGCGCGCCTCGCCGCGCGCGACGCGAAGCGCTTCGACGCGATCCTCGCGTCGCTGGCCGCGAACGACGCCCGCGCGGCCGTCGACGCGCTCGCGCGCGCCGTGCGCGGGGCGGCCGAGCGGGCGGCTTTTGGCGAGCGGGAGGATTCTGAGGAGGATAACGATGTGTCTTGAGTATATCTTTGTTTTCCAAGCAGCAACGAGCAGACCCCGCGGCGGCTGGTGGCTAGCAGCCTAGCTCTAAGCAAAGCAACGAGCGCCGCGAACGTCGACGGGGACGTCGTCGCAAAACGGCCCTACACTGAAGATACCACGTACCTGTCACATCAAAACGAACCCACGGAGACTTCATCGATCGATTTGATCCCTCCGGAGCGCGCCGCGCGCAAGCGAGGCTAAAAAAAAATAGGACACAACGTGGCACCCGCAAAACGGCTGCGCTCTCGCTGGTTTTACGACATTTGGGTGTTTGCAGCCCTGCGCGGAGTCGCTCATAATCTCTGCTGGCTGCAGCGATAGTCCATAAAGTGCGGTTGCACAAATAGCCAGTCATCCCAATAATCTTACAAGAAATCGGATTACGGTGCGACGCTGCGACGCTGCGTTTTGTGCATTTGCATCGTTTGGGAAGACGCACTGATAGCCGACGTCGACATAAACAAAACAAAACGACAAAAAAATGTCGAGCGAACCCGGCGCCGAGAAGGCGTTAGACAAGCTCAAGAAGCTCCCGCACAACCTGAAGTGCGCGAACTGCCAGGCCTTCGCGCAGCACGGGCATGGAGCTGTCGTCATGAAGTACGGCATCTTCGTGTGTCATACGTGCAAGTCCGCGCACCAGTCCTATTCGCATCTGTGCAAGTCCGTGACGATGAGCTTCTGGACGCACAAGGAGGTCGACCAGCTGCGGAA
Source organism: Pelagomonas calceolata (assembly GCA_918797485.1). Lineage (NCBI taxonomy): Eukaryota > Pelagophyceae > Pelagomonadales > Pelagomonadaceae > Pelagomonas > Pelagomonas calceolata. The sequence continues at coordinate 1,309,242 of CAKKNE010000003.1, read as the reverse complement.
GGGTGGGAACAAGCGCGCCCGCGCTACTTTTTTGGCCAATATGGACCCCTCGAACGCGATCAAGCCCGGGGTTAGTTTACAAGCAGCGAAGACCTTCGTGGCCCTCGCGTACAACGAGAAGCTGTGGTACCAGGAGGGCGCCGTCGTGTCTAATAAAGAGGAGGACGTGCCGAAGCCGCGCAAGGCCGTGAAGCCGAAGCTGCGCAAAGCACCGCAGGTGCGCCAGGTCACGCCGGCCGTCGACCTGCTCTGCCTCGACGACCCGGCGCCGGCGCCACCGGCCGCGGCGGCGTCGTCGTCGGGCTTCGCCTTCATCGCGCCGCCGCCCGGGGAGCCCAAGGCGGCGCCGGCCGGCTTCGCGGCCTTCGAGTCCGCGCCGGCCGCGCCCGCCGATTTGTTCGCGGCCGCGCCGGCGGCGCCGCCCGCGGCGCCGTTCGCCGCCTTCGGCGGCGCCAAGGTCGTGTCGCCGGCGCCGGCGCCCGCCGCGGATGCCTCCTTCGACCCCTTCGGCGACAGCGGCGTCCTGAAGCCGACGCCCGCGACGAACGGCCACGCGAACGGCCACGCGGCGCCGGCGTCGAACGGCCACGCGGCGCCAATGATGAACGGCGCCGCGCCGATGATGAATGGGTCGAGAATGAACGGCGCGCCCATGAACGGCGCCGCCTTCACGCCGCAGCCCATGGCCCTCGGCGTCGCGCGGCCCGACGCGGCGCACGCGATCTCGTCCATGGGCCGCCTCGCGATGGCGCCGCCGCCCGCGCGCGCGCCGTCGGCGCCGGCCTTCGCCGCGTTCGGGCTCCCGCCGCCGGCGGTGCCGCTCTCGCGCGGCGCCTCGGCGCCGCAGCCGCCTCACAACGGCGGCTGGGCGGCGTCGTTCCCGCCGCCGCCGCCGCCTCCGCCGCCGGCCAGCTGCTCTTCACCGCCCATGAAGCACAACATCTTACAGCCGAGCGGAGCGAATATCTCGAACATGTTCAACTTCTAGGGTGAGGATGATCGCAGAAGTAACTTATTTCAAGTGTGAATTGACTGTCGTCGTCCGCGTTAGGCGTTGCGGTTGAATAACTTTCGGAGGCGCCTTAGTGATGCGAGGGTTCTTTCTTCGGCCCCAACAAACGATTTTCTACCGGTGACTTCATTTCAGCAGGTAAGGAGGTATACATATATGTATAAAGTCTTAGCGTGAGTTATAGCATTTATACCTAAAAAGTATACGTATTTATCGTCCAAATTTTTGTCTATATTTTTAGACCGTAGGTGCGTTAATTTAGGAGGCAAAAAATAAAGCCTAGGCTAGGGGTAGGGTTATGTGGTACTTTTAGCACATCCCAAGACCAGTGAAAAGGCTACCGCCTTGGGGGCCAAAATGTGGCGCTTGGTCCTCTTGAAGGCTTCCCTCCCCCCGCCGCGGGGACCGAAACATGGCATCGGTCTCTTGCGAGCGTCCCCCTCCCGTGAATCTAAACACAGTTCACACATAGCTTATACACCTCACCGGCGCCGACTCGTCGTCGCCGAGAGGTTGAACGGGTTCTTGTCGTGCTCGTTCTCGAACTCCGCGAACGCGTCGTTGAGGTCGCCGTCGCCGAGGAGCGCGTCGTCTGACCCGTCGGAGCGCACTTTCGAGAGCTCGACCTTGGTCGGGGGACGCGGCGGCCGCGACTCGGCGATGCCGTCGCCGAACGAGAAGCAGAGGCCGCAGGCGCCGACGACGCCGGCGCGCATGCACACGAACAGCTGGTAGAACGGCCAGCGCAGGATCTTCAGGGCCGGATGCGTCGGCTCCGGCAGCGCCGCCGCCAGGGCCGCCAGACCCATCAGTACCGCGACGAGCCGGACGTAGAGGAAGATCCGGGGCGGCGGCGGCGGGGGCACGGGCGCGAACGTCGGCCGCGGCGTCCACCAGTAGGCGTGCCGCGGCGTCCGGCGTCCGACGGAGGGCGCCGGCGTCGACGCGCGCAGGTGCTTCGCTGCCGGCTCCTCGTTCGCGGCCTCCTCCTTGTCCTCGTCCTCGTCGTCGGGCACGTCGCCGCAGCAGCCGCAGGACGCGCTGGGCCCGCAACCGACGGCGTCGAAGGTGCCGCCCAGCGCCTCGCATTCGCGCGCCGTCGCCACACAGTAGCCGCCCGTCTTGATGCACGTGCGCAGCGAGCTCGGCGAGACCTCAGTGAGCTCGCAAGCGCTGTCTGAGCTCGGCGCGGGCGAGAGCGTCGGCCGCGGTGATGGTGGCTCGGTTGGGATGGCCTCGCAGCAGGCGCACTCGTCGCCGCCGCCGCAGCCCCGCGCATCGTAGCGCCCGCCGAGCTCGGTGCACTCGTCGGGACTTCCTACACAGAAGCCATTTGCGAGTACGCACGCGGACAACGACTTCCGCGGTACCCGCTGAAGCGGACATTCATTGCGTGTCGGCCTCGGAACTGTGGGCGCCGGCGTCGGCTTCGGAGTAGGCTCCTCGGGTATCCCCTCGCAGCACGCGCAGTCGCCGCCGCCGCCGCACCCTTTCGAGTCATAGCGGCCACCGAGCTCGGTGCACTCGGTCTGTGACGCGACGCAGAAGCCGTTCGCCAGGACGCACGCGGACAGCTCCTTGCGCGGGACGCTCGCGAGCAAACACTCGGCCTTTGGCGTTGGCGGCTCGGCCTTCGGCTTCGGTGGCTCGGCGTCTTCGTCTTGCCTTTCGGTCGGCGCCGGTGCCGGCGGTTGGAGGGTTTGCCGGAGCTTTTCGTTCTCGCGCTCCAGATCTGCGACCCGCTCCTCCATCGGTCGACCCGTAGGTGGGCGCGTTGGCGTTGGCCGCGGCCTCGGCCGCGGTTTCGGCCTCGGGCGCGCCGTCTGCGGCGTCGGGCGCGACTGCGGCGCCGGAGTTGCAGCCGAGTCGACCGCAGATGCGACGCCGAGGACCAGCGCTGTGAACCATATTGTTCGCATCGTTGCTCCGCGTCCGCCGCGCGCGAGCCAAGGCGCTGTGAATGCAAAGCGCTGATTATAATAGGTTGGGCCGGTCGCGCTGCGACAAGTTCACGTAGCCGCTGCGGCTATAAATTAACGCCGCGCAGCCGCTGTGGTCGCTTGATTGCGGCGTCGCGCGCCGCCGACGTTCCACGTGACGCGATTATGCGCCAGCAGCCTCAGCGGCGTAAGACACTAGCCACGATCGTACCGTAAAAGCTTAGTTACACCATCCTGTCCTCGTGCAACAGGTGCGCCCGGCCCACGTGCAGGAGCGGCGCCGGTGCTGGCCGTCCGAGCGGCGGGCTGTCCGACCGGCCGCGCCGCCGCATGTACTCCGGCGTCGGCGGCACGTACTCCATGTCGCGCGAGTCCGTGGAGCGCGCGCGCGTCGCCGGCTCGGGGTCGTCGCGCGAGCCGCGCGACGCCGTCGAGAAGGGCGAGACCGTCTCGTCGTCGACCAGCGTCTCGTAGAGGCCTCCGCCGTCGTTTTTGGACGGCGTCCCCACGACGGACTTGACGGACTGGACCACGGAGTCGATGACGGCCTGGCGGTCGAGGTCCGCCTCGAGGGCCGCGAGCGCCTCGGCGTAGGCGTCGCGGCCGCCGATCGCCGCGGCGGCCTCGAAGCATTCTCTAGCTTTCGTCACGTCCGCGGCGCGCGACGGCGTCCCGTCGCGGTGGTACTTGCCGAGCTGATACAACGCCTCCGGGTCGCGCCGGATGAGCGCGGCCTTTTCGTACCACCGGAAGGCCTCGTCGTCGTTCTTCGCGACGGAGCTCGAGCCCTGCCGGTACAAATGGCCGAGCGCCACCTGGGCCTTGACAACATCCAAAAACGCCGCCTTCCGCAGCAGCTGGACCGCCGCGATCGGGTCCTTGGGCCCGCCGATGCCGTTCGCTTTGAGCATGGCAGCGTTGTACGCCGCTTCGCCGTCGTCGTCCTTCGCCTCGAATGCTTTCAAAGCCGCCGTCGTCCGCAGCCGCCGGTCCCTCATAACTTGCTTCTTCTGCGCCGCGCCGCGCCCCGCGCCGGGCGCGAAGGTCAGCACGAGGGGCCGCGGCCGTTTCCGTAGCTTGGCGATCCAGGCGTCGAAGGCGTCGGGCCGCGGCACGGTGACCTTCCCGCCATCCACCGCGACGAGGACGTCTCTCGGGCAGAGGCCTTCCGGGCCGACGCCGGCGACGACCTCCTCCACGACGATGTCCGTGCGGCCCTCGGCCAGCGCCAGCACGAGCTTGATTCCGAGCCGCGACCCGAAGAAGGTCGTTTCGAGGAGCACGTCGCTGTCGCGCCCCGTGGTGACGGTGAGCCGCGGCGGGGGCGGCGGCGGCTTACTCTTGCCGCCGGACAGCATCGACTTGGCGCTCTCGAGCGCTTTGAGGGATTTCTGCTTTACGAGCGTGAGAGCAGCCATGGTGAACGGGTTCTATATCGTCGTGGGCACCCTGCACACGTTCTCTACCGTTCTATATTGTCGTGGGCACCTTGTACACTTCTCGTTCGAGCAATAAGGGACGCGTTCGAGAACTTTGAAAAAAGTCTGTGCTGTTGTTTAGCACTCAATCTCTTGTTGCTGGGCGCTTTCGATACTGTAAACCGGCGATCAGCGCACCATGCAAGATCTGCGACCTCTTGATCCACAGCGTTCCAAGTGTCCTAGGCGCTGCAACCAGGCCGCACCTTTGCCAGACAGAGCTGCTCAAAAAAGTGAAAAATCGAGCCCGCAGCAACGCATGCGAAAAGGTACAGCAGAGGTCGCGATCACCGGAGGACGTATCGCGCTGTCCTGCGGCAACAAAGCGGACGATTTTTTTCCGCCGCGCCGGGACGCCCAACGCCGCCGGAGAGTGAATCACACAGAATATAAATTAGATAGGTCAACGCCGCCGCCGATAGTCCCGCCGCCCCCTTGAGCGCGACCGCGACGACGAGGACGACGGGCTCCGGCGCCTCCGCGACCGCCGGCGGGACCGAGAGCGCGAGCGCGACCGCGACCGACCGCGGCGGCGCTCGCGGGACCGGCTCCGGCCGCGCTCCGAGGGCGAAGAACGTTGCGCGTGGGCGGCGGCGGCGCGCGCGGCGATCGCCGCGACAGCCGGCGGGGGCGCGGGCGGCGCCGCCACCGGCACCACCGGGGCAACAGGAGGAACATTGACGGGGAACGGCGCGAACGCCGGCGCCGGCGCCGGCACCGGGGCGACCGGAGGCGCGACGACCGGAAACGGCGCGAACGCCGGCGCCTCGGCGACGTCCGCCAATAAATCATCGACGTCGTCGCACGCCTCGCCGTCGACGTCCTCGTCGTCCGATTCTGGTGGAACCGGCGCCGGGACCGCCATGGAAGCGACCCGGGCGTCGTGCTCGCGCGCCGCCTCGCGGTACGCTTCCGAAGGCGGGAGCCCGATCGTCCGATGTCTAATGTAGTAGCGCAGCCGCGCGAGCGACGCTTTGAGTTCGGAGGGCGCGGCGCCGTCGTACAACCCGGCGATGCGCGCGTCCCGTCGCAACGCTTCCTCATCAATCTCTTCGTCCGTCGCGGGCGCGGTCGACCGCTCGCGCCGCTCGAAGAACGCGCTCTCCAAACCAAACGTCCAGTTCGCGGGGAAGACCTGGGCCCAGCGGCCCCAGACTTGTAATAAAGCGGCGACCTTGTCGATGATCGAGTTCGTCTTCGCGAGCTCTAATGTTGAACCTTTTTGCCCGAGTAATCGGGTTCCTAGATGGTGCAGCGCCGCCGCCAGGTAGGGCCTCAACAGCGAACGCATCATGCGCGCGCCGCGGCCGCACGCCGCCGCATTATGCAAAATATCCGACGCGACGTAGAGTCGCGCGAGGCGCGTTTCGTCCGACGCATTAGATTGGGCCGGCTCCGTCAGCGCGTTGCCTAGTAGTTCCGAGAGCTCCCTAGCTGCATCAGCTCTATCCAGAGCGAAGCACATGGCGTCTCTCACCTCAGCGCGCGACGGCTTGATCGAGGCCAGCGTTTCGGTGAACTGCAGCGCGTCACTAATCTTGAGCTTCGCGTCGCCCCGTCTCGCACCTCTTTTCTCGTACAACTGCGCCTCGTTCTCGCGCGACCGTTCCATCAAATCGTGTTCGGCCTTCCGTTGCGCGTCGGCCCGCGTCAGAGCGGGCATGCTCTTCACGGCATCCAACGGTTGTGCGGTAGTAGCCACGTCGGGAGCGACCCAGAAGGGCCCGCCGCACTGGATGCGGTGGGCCTTGACGCGCCGTCCCTCGAAGTCGTACTCGCGGAACGGCTCGGGCGACGCCTGGGCCATGGCCGCCTCCCAAGCTCTATAGCGGTAGTAGCGGCCCGCTTGGGACGACACGTCCAGTAGTTGGGAGAAGTCGCCGTGGTCCCGTTCTCGCAACCTTATAAAGTCCTCGAACGTCCGCCCGTCAGCGGCGACAAATCTCGCCGTCAAATCAGCCAATCGTCTTAAAGTATCATCTTGTGGAGCTACGACCACAACTTTATGCGCCTGGTCGAAGTCTTGTTGAGACAAACCGTCCCCACTTTGCGTGTGCACCTGATCCCAGCGCGACCGTCTCATAGATAATGCAGCTCCTTGGAAGGCAGAAGCGCCGCCCGCCGCGCTCGCGACGCGCTTTGGGGGTTGGGCGGCCAGCATCCGGGCCTTTTCTAACGCAGCAGCGACCGTAGGATTCGCCGGCGGCTTCGGTGGCTGCGTTCGGCCGTACGCGCTCCGCGACGCGGCCGTCGAGCCCACACCACCCGCACCGGGCTGGTCCTTCAAGGCCCGGCCCCAGGCCACGGAGATGCGCACGCCCTCCAACAACGAGTCGTCCATGGCCTGCAACGCGTCGTCGGCGTCCTCCCTGCTTCTAAAGCTCACGAAGCCCCGGTTCCGGCCTCTTCTTCTCTCATCTTCAGAACGGGGCCACATCACTTTCACAGAGTAGACATCGCCGTACTGGCCGAAGGCCTTCGTGAGCGTTTCTTCGGTCACGGTAGGAGCCATGTTGTTTATCACGAGGTTCGTCGTACCTTGGTACGTCTCCCTTTCTGCTGGAGGAGGATTGTAGGTCGCCCGGCCGCGATCCAGCGTAAAGCCCCGATCCCGCAAACCGTCCCGTGCTTTCAGCTCTTCCAGAAACTCGTCCATCGCGCGCTTACCCTTCTTCTGCGCCCGGTGGGGCTGCACGGGCCGGGCCGGCTCCGTCGGCTGGTAGCTGCCCCCGCCCGCCGCGACGAAGGCCTTGGACGCGCCGCCATCGAAGGACGTCTCGAAGGCCGCCAGTACTTCATTCGTGCGCTTCTGGTCCTCGGCGGTCGGCCGCCGCGGCTCGCGCCAGAACGCCATGGCTGTGACCTCTGTGACCTACGGGGCTTTGGACGCGCGGTGAATGTTTCGCGCGCATGGTGTCATTTGGGGACGCGCGGGCGCGACGAGTTGTTTTGGCGACGAGTTGTTTTGGCTGCTTGTCTCTTGGGGCTGCAGCTTGCTATCACTCTGCTTGGCTGCTATGAGTTCGCGCAGTCAGAACTGCTGCGAGTTATTATTGTGCTCGGCGAGTAGAGCTTGAAACCAGTGATCCGCGAGAGCCAGCGCCTCTATCCGCTCTGCTTTTTACCTGGTGCTGCTTGGGACTGCTGTCTTTGCTGCTTGCTCGCCCGGCGGACACAAGTACTCCATCATGTCCTCACCGTTCCGGAACTCCTTGAACTTGTCGTAAGGCTCTGCTTTTTTTGTTTGCTAGTGTCTTACAGGCCGCTAGCTATCACCAGGTCGACTCGACAGCTGGAGCATAGACAGCGCCGCTGGCCCGCAGGGTTCGCCGGCGGCCTTTCTACGCGTCAGAAAACCACTTCTGCGAGTTGTGGTGCACGCGCGCTCACGCTAGACCCCTAGTTTCCGCCTAGCGACTCGAGGAGCTGACCCTTGTGCATACGCGCGCCGCGGCAAACCCATCACTTCCCGAGCTAGCGAGCTGACCCTTTTGCGCCATGGCTGATCCACTCGGCGCCGACGCCCTCGCCGCCTTGGTGAATGAGCTGAACATCACCAAACACGAGCCCAAGCTCCAGGCCGCCAACATCACGACGCTGCGCCAGCTCAAGGCCTTGGACGACGACGGCCTCTCGGCGCTCGGGTTGCCCAAGGGCCCGACGGTGCGCCTCCGCGAGAAGCTCAAGGCCGTCGCCGCCGTCCCCGTCGTGACGCCCCCGCAAACGGCGTCGCCGCCGACGCGCCAGGCGCCCTCGCCGTCGGGCGACAACGACTGCCCGATCTGCTGCGACCGGCCCTGCGACCGTAGGGCCGACTGCTCGGGCCAGCACGAGTTCTGCTCGGTTTGTATTCAACAGTGGCGCGCCCAAACCGTCATGAAGGCCCAGCAGGGCACGACCTGCCCCTGTTGTAGGGAGCCCATCACGTCCGTGACGAACCTGACGACGGGCCAGAAGGCGGCGCCCGTCTCGGCCGCGCCCTGGGGCTCGGCGGCGGCGGCGCCGGTCCAGCGCGCGCAGCCGCGGCCGCTCCAGCGGGTCCCGCCGCGGCCGCTCGTGCAGCCGCCCCAGCCTAGACCGATGGCAAACCCCTTCAACCACGCGGGCAACGCGCCGCCCCAGCCGTCTTCAAGGGCCGCGGCCCTCGCGCCGCGGCCGCCTCCACAACCCGAGGAGCGCAAGGACGAGTCGAACTCTAGGTGGCGGTCCTCGGCCTTGGAACAGCGGCGCCAGGAGGCCTCTTCGCGCGAGACGCAACTCAAGCGGGACCTGGAGCGCACGCGCGCCGAGCTGGAGGGCGCGAAGCGCGACTTGGATGCCGCGCGCCGCGACGCCCAGGCGGCGGCGCAGCAGGCGTACAGCGCGAAGACCGCGCAGGAGACGGCCGAGCGGCGCGCCACCGAGGCGGAGGGGCGCGCGCGGTCCGCGGCCCAGGACGCCGAGCAGCGCGCGAGAGCGGAGAGCTCGCGGGCTCTCGCCGAGGCCGCGCGCGACCGCCAGCGCATGGCGTCGGAGATCGAGTCGCTGAAGGCGCGGCTGCAGGCGGCGAACACGGCGGCCTCGGGCTACCAGCGCGCGCAGCGCGACGCCGAGGACGCCCGGGATCGCGTCCAGCGCGAGCTCGCCGCTTTACGGTCGCGCCAGTCGCAGCAACTCAACGCCCAGTGGAACCAGCGCCAGGCGCTCGCGCACCAGCAGCAGCAGCGGCCGCCTCCGCAACAGCAGTACCAGGCGCCGCCGCCGCCGCGCGCGCGGGCCGCGGCGCCGCCGCCCTCCTCGGATGTGGCCGTGGCGCGCGTCATCCCGGGCGCGACGCCGGCGCAGTGGGCCTGCCCGCACTGCACCTTCGCGAACCTGCTGCACCGCACGCAGACGACGGCGGCGGGCCTCTCGATCTGCGAGCTCTGCACGCGCACGGCGCGCGTGCAATAGACGTAGTCCCCCTTATGTGTAAAATTGACTACTTCAACAAAATTCAGTACGGCTTCGATAAATCGAGAGAAGCGACGGCGCCCGCGACGACGGAAACGAGCTGCTGCGCTCTTACGGGATTTGAGAACGCCGACCCGTAGTAGCTCCGCCCCTGCCACCGCGCCAAATTGTGGAAGTGGCGGTTCGCCGAACTTCCATCGATAAACAGCTCCACGAGCGCGGCCCGGTCCGGCATGAAGATGTTGTGCAGCAACCCGGCGCCGTGCGGCCCGACCATGACGTCCGTGTCCAGATTGGCCGCTATTTGTTCTTCGAAGCTCAGCTTCGAATAATCTAAATCGCGGAATTCGACGTGTGCGCCATTCGCGAACGACCGCTGCTCGAGGCCTTTTAACGCGTCAACAACGGCCTTGTCGTTCTTGATGGTCCGCCCGAGCGGCCGCGTCCCCAGGTGCTGCACGAACTCACACAAAAAGAAGGACGTCTGTGAATCGCAGAACCGCTTCTCGGGCCACATGCCCGAACTTCGCCGGGCCATGAAGGTGACGACGACCCGTTGCGGATTCGGCTTCGTGTGGTACCTTGTACGTAGTTGCAATCCGAGCGCTCGGATGACAAAGTCCGAATACGCCCTCACGATGGACGAGCGCGCACATTTCGTGTTGAACGAGGCCACGGTGATGGGAGCGGCGGCTCCCAAAATAGCGATCGCCGCATTATCAAAACACACATTCTTCGTGCCGTACTTCTGCTTGATGTCCCACGACGTGAGTGGTTTTCGAGAACCAAAGAAGACCCGGTCCCAGATGGGCCAGAACGGGCCCTTGGGGTAGAGGTCCGTGATCAGGATTTGTAGATCCTTCACATTCCACTCGAGGATAGCTAACGCGATCAACGTATTGACAAAGTCCTCAGAATCATGAAAGAAGTTCGCGAACGTGTCCCGCTCAATTATTAAAGTTGGGGCGCTTTCCCTTACCTCACATTGCAGGTCGTCAACTGACTGAAAGCCGTGGTACCAGTTCACGTTCCAGCCCGGGAAGAAGCGCGCCTGCCACTCTTGTGTGGTGGCGCAGGTGCCGGCCCAGGTGCCCTTGCTATATTTTATTTTCGAGTGCTGCTGCTGGTGCCGGCTGTCGACGTAGCGTTTGACATACGTCCGCGGCAAGTCCCCGGCGAAGTCCCGGAAGTTCATACGTATGTTCTTTCCTAAGCACAAGTTGTCGCCCGCGCCCGCGTGGTTCGACTGCTTCACCAAAAAACAGTCGACCTGCGAGCCTCCCGTTGCCTTGGGCGCGCAGTAGGTCTTCCGTTCGCCGCGCCACCGGTTGATGAGGCCGTTCCCGAAGTCGCGCTCGCACGTGCCGCCGCCCAGCGTCGGCGCGTAGGCTTTTAGTAATTCTGCGACGCTCGTCGCGCGGAACGTCGCCTCGTCCAACCCCAGGATCGAGTGGTCCCGGACGCCGGAGAGGTCCGCGGCGCCCGTCGCGCTCGGCGCGGCGGGTTGAGATGGTGGCGGTCGGTCGGCCAGCGTCGTGGTCGCGCCGGCAATTGAGGCGCGCTCCGCGACCGCGCGCGCGGCGGCGCCGCGCAGCGCGGCGATCGTGCGGTTCTGGGCGTCGATGAGTTTCATGATTTCACCTTCGTGCGCGGCGGCGTGTTGCGTCGGATGCGCGCGTGTCGCGTAATAGACGGCGCCGAGCAGCGCGGCGATGATGACGATTGGCGTGCCGCCGCCCGCGCTCTTTTTCTTGTCCTCGCCGCGGAACGCGCGCGGAATTGCTTCTCCTCTCTTATGATGGGTGCGGCGCATTGTGATGCCTCTCTCTTGTACGGGCCGTAGCTTGTGCGAGGCCTACCGCTGCCCAACCGCTGCCCCAACCGCTGCCCCACCGCTGCCAACCGCGGCCTGCCGACGGATCGAAGCTATACTCGCTCTTCACGGTCACGGCCGCGATAGCGTGCTTGTATATTGCAAAACCGACGCGCTTGGAAGCGGCACACAATAATTAGCTAGCGGCATGTAAGACACTAGCAAGTGAGCAGCCCAAGGCGCAAAGCGCGCTCGCGCTGGCCCTTACCGATCCTTCTGTGACTGGCAATTCATGCCATTAATCGGCCCTTCGCTGACCGCAGCACTGTAGCATCAATGATGATGCTGGCGAGGCGTTTAGCCGCATTGCCAGCGCGGCGAGCACCGCTGAACGCGCGGCAAGCGCCACCGCTGGCGCGCGCGATGACTCACTACGCGCCGCCACCGCGTCCGACGGCGACGTCCTACAAGCACGAGCGCGTCCGCCACTCGCCGCGCAAGCTCAACCTCATCGCGAAATTAGTAAGGAGGCTCTGGGTGCCCGACGCGCTGGCGCAGCTGCAGTTCACGCCGAAACGATTCGCGCCAACGGTCGCCGCGGCCATCGAGCGCTGCGCCCAGCGCGCGGCGGCGCAGCACGAGCTGGTGCCCGAGGAATTGGAAATCGAGCGATGCTTCGTGACGCCGGCGCCCTTCATGAAGCGGCTCAAGATCATGGGCCGCGGGCGCTCCGGCACTATAAGAAAACGGTCGGGCCACCTCAACGTGACCGTCGCGGCCGTGGACTTCGAGGCCAAAATCCGCGACGCGCACAACCCGCGCCAGCGCCGGAAGTGGGAGGAGCGGCGCGCCGTCGCGCGGGCGGCGCGGGAGCGGGTGCTCGGGGAGTTCGCGTTTCCCGACGAGGCCGCGGCGACGGACGAGGAGGCGCCCTCAGAGGCGCCCGAGGGACTGAAGCCTGCGACCTAATTGTTTTAACCTTATCGGAGGTGCCTCGGGGCAACCGAGGGGCTCCGGAAGCTGCCCGCGCCCTCCGGCAGATTGAGGCACTCGACCTCGCCGCCGCGAGTTGCAGCGAGGAGGTCCTCGAAGCTCTCGCCCGGCCACTCATCGGCCGGGCCGAAGAGCAGGCAGTGGCGGAAGTGGTCGTAGAGTTCCTGCGCCGCGGCGCCGTGGTAATGGACCTTGTCGCGGACCATAAACCAACCCGGCACCTTGTCCGCGGACCATAACTTTTCGTACTTTGCCTTTGGCCAGTCCGCGATCCAACACCGGAGACGGGTTACATCGAAGGGGTCGCCGCCGTGTTTCAACGGCGAGCTGAACCGGGCGGCGCAGGGCCATGTGCACACGGCGTTGCCGTGGTAGCGCGTACTCTGGCCGCAGAGCAGCGTGTCACAGCATTTTGCCGTCATGTTGATGGTCATCGCGTCGTCCCGCAGCTTGCTGAATTTGAGATGTTCTTTCCCCGTGACGTGCATGCGGTTCATGAAGTACCTGCGTCGGAGGCGTCGGGCGGTCGCGGCGATGGCGTCAGGGGGGCGACGAGGCGTGGGGCACGGCGTTGGACAGGATCTCGACCGGTTGCTCGCGCTTCTTCACCGCAGGCGAATTGAAGCCCTTCGACCGAGTGACCTTCTGGTAACAGTCGACGCAGCAGCACTCGTTGCGCCACTTACTCGTCGCGGCCTCGCCGTACCCGATCGCGGGCACGAATATAACTCTCACCTTGCCGCAGGAGCAGGCGACGCTCGTGTGCTTTTGTTCGACCGCCACGAGACGGGTCTTCTTCCTCGCCGGCGCTTCCTCCATCGCACGTGTGCGCTATCCGCGCGTCGATGGCGTGCTGCGTGTCGTGTGCGGTGGGCTAACCCTGCTCAGGGCTGAGGGCTGCAGCTTGTGTGGCGCTATGGGGGCCAATGAACGACGGGCAGCGACGCAGGACGCCCGGGGCAGCCGCAAGTATGTGTCCTCAGCTTCCGCGCAGGAATGGCAGCTCTTTCGAGCAGGCTCTCGCAGAGCTTGCTCTCTTCCTCCAAGCTTGGCTTGCAAAAGCTGTTAACCAAAACACAGAGAAAAAGACGCAAGAGATCTACCCACGACGGAACATACCTGCGACAGCTAAATTCGGTGTAGCATTCTCCCTTTTCCAACTCAATTCGGGTTCCGACGTTTGGCGTTGCCTGTCAATGCCTGATCACGCGACGCCTTCGCGCGTCAAAAGACGGCGCATTTTCGCCACGGAAACAGGCACAGTAGCGCCTAGCAACATGGCCGCCCGCCTGGCGCGCTGGGAGGAGTCGCGGCGGCGCAACGCCCTCAAGCAGCAGCGGCAGCCCCAGCTTGCCACGCCGGACGCCGGCCGCCACGACCTCTTCGCGCAGCCGCACAAGCAGTCGTCGCCCATCAAAGACCCCTTCGCCCGGCCGCCGCTGCAATTGGAGCCCACCGACGAGCAATTGGGGCAGCCCCGCCTCCGGCGCCCCGAGATCAAGGTCTCGGCGCCGCCCGGCGGCGAGACGTCCTGGGCCATCGCCGACGCCGGCGCGCCGGAGCCGCGCTACCAGCGGCCAGCTCACGCCCGCGCGTCGATGGAAGACATGAACTCGAAGGAGCGGTACCGCCGTGACATCGAGGCGCAGATCCGGGCGAACGAGGAACGCAAGGCGAACGAGCGCCATTCTAGGCGTCGCGCGGATGCGGAGGACGACGCCCGCGTCGCACGGGAGAGCGCCGCGCTGCGGCGCGAAGTCGAGGACGAGATCATGCAGCAGCGGCGCCGTGAGCAGGTCGTGCAGGACCGCGCGGACCACCTCGAGGCGTACCTCGGGCAGCCGCGGCGCCCGGACACCAACGCGCGCGAGGCCTACGCGAACCGGTCCCTCGCGCGGGCGCCGACCTCGGGCGTCGCGTCGTACGGCGGGGCGAACGGCAACGGCGGCCAGAACGTGGGCAACTGCATTTCCGACCGGCCGTCGTGCCGCGTGCTCGCGCCGCCCGGGGGACGGTCGTCGATCACCTTCGGGTGAACTACGTAGCTCCGGCTCCTAACTTATTTCTCGACCGACTCGCCTTGTATCTTTCCTGGCCTCACCGCACTAACTACGTGCTAGCACTAGTGGACTGGCCTCACCGCACTAACTACGCGTAGCGCGCGCCCCCGCTAGCGGTCGCGGCTCTAGCGGTCGAGGCAGTGATGTGTATGTCGCCGCGCGCCCCGCTGTGCAAGCAATTGCACGCAGCCCGGTTACTACGCCGCATCGCAGCCATCGAAACGCAGCAAAAAGGAGTGCCGCCCCGCGGCCAAAAAAAGAGCCCACCAACGGTGCATGTGCAAAAGCCCCCCCACAACAATAATGGACAGTGACCTCGCCGACGCTCAGGAGGTCAAGGCCGCGGAAGAGTCGGCATGGGAGATCCTCACCGGGTTCTCGTTGCCGAAGTACGCCGTCGACTCCCTCACGCACTACAAGAACAATCCCGAATCGTTCAAGAACGAGGTGCTCAGCGGCATCACCGTGGCGGTCATGCAGGTGCCCGAGTCGGTCGCGTTTAGCTTTGTGGCGGGCGTTCCTCCTTTAGTCGGTTTGTACTCGACGTTCTTCCTGGGGTTCATCACGGCCGTGATTGGGGGCAAGGAAGGCATGATCTCCGGCGCGGCGGGCGCCATGGCCGTCGTGATTAAAGACCTCATGGCCGACTCCGGTCCCTTATCCGATTACTCGAAGGGCGACCGTTTCAACCACCTGCTGATGACGGTGCTGGTGTGCGGCATCTTACAAACGCTATGCGGCCTGTTTCAGCTGGCCAAATTGGTCAAGCTCATCTCCAAACCTTGTATGGTCGGCTTCATGAATGGCTTAGGTATCGTCATTTTCTACGCGCAGTTCGGAGCTTTTAAGAAGTGTCCCTACGCCAAGGCGACCGCGCCATCGTCGCCGGACTACTTCTCGGACTGCAAGGAGAACGAGCGGCGGTGGATGGAATTGGGCGGCGAGGACGCGGCGAAGACCTGGCTCACGTTGTTGTCTGTGTGGAAGTCAACCAGCGAGTTAGGTTATCATTGCGGAGACAGAATGGCGTCGACGGCGTGGCGCGCCCGAAATTTGATTTCCACACAGGCTGCTGTTGGTCGCGTTCACGATGGCCATCATGGTCGGCTGGCCCAAGGTCATCCCCCAGAAGTACCAACGGTTGTTACCGTCGTCGCTGGTCGCCATCATCTTCGGCACGCTCTGGGAGCACTACGTGAACCGCGAGGGGTTTGGGGTCTCGACGCGGACCGTCGGCGGCACGGAGCAGCTCAAGGGCGCGTTCCCGCGCTACCACCTGCCCCAGGTACCCTCGAACGGGAACGGCGAGTGGGGCGTCATCTTCCAGTACGGCATTTCCCTGACGTTCGTCGGTTTGATTGAGTCCGTGATGACGCTGCAGGCCTGCGACGAGATCACGGAGACCCTACCGTCCGTCTTCCGCTCGAACCAAGAATGCGTGGCGCAAGGCGTCGCGAACGCCGTCTCCGGCTTGTTCGGGGCCATGGGCGGCGACGCCATGATCGGCCAGTCGACGATCAACATTTCCGTGAACGGCGCCCGTGGAAGGCTGTCGGGCGCGACGGCGGGCATCCTCATGCTGTTCTTTGTGGTGGCGCTGTCGCCGGTCATCTCGACGGTGCCCATTGGCACCCTGACAGGCGTGCTGTTTATGGTCGTACTCTCAACATTCAACTGGCAGACGTTCCCGATGCTGGCGTCGCACGTGTTGCCCGAAAGCCTACTCAAGTGCGTGGAGCGCGTCGCGGGGCCCTTGCCGCGGATCCCGAAGGCCGACGCGTTCGTCATCGTGCTGACGACGGTGCTCGCGGTGTATTTCAATCTGGCCGTGGGTGTGGTGGTGGGCACGGTCGTCCTGTCGACGTTCGACGCCTGGAACCGCGGCGCGCGGTTCCAGGTGGTCAAGGGCACGAATGGCCCGGGCTGCGTCGTGTACCAACCATTACAACCCCTCTTCTTCGGCACGTCGAAGGACTTCGCGCGGGCGTTCACGCCGGGCGCGGACCCCCAGAAGTGCGTCGTGGATTTATCAAGAAGCGCGGTGGCGGACTACACGGCCGTCGACGCGCTCGCCGACGTCGCGGCGCGCTACGAGAAGGTCGAGAAGTCCTTCGAGATCATCGGCGTGTCGGCCGACGACAAGAAGTTCATCCAGCTGGCGGGGCCGGCGGTCAAGGGCGCCGCGGACGCGCTCGACGGCGGCGTGACGCGCGTGTCGTCGAAGACGGCGCTCGTCGACGACATCGAAGCGAATCCGAAGGATGTGGAATTGCGCCAGCGCGCCGGCTCGCACTCTTGAACATAGGCTCTTCGTCGTCGCATAAGTTGCCAAAGTTTATTACTTCTTCGTGGGGGGTTTCCGCTTCACGGGCGCGTCGAGCGACAAATCTAAGGGCGGCCGGACGTGGGGCCTAGCGCGCCGCCGCGCGGACCGCGCGTCGTAGCGCTTCAGCGCGAGCGACGCGGCCTCGACCTCCTTCATCGCCGCGACGAGCGCGCGGTTCGTCGCCCGCTTGGCCACGCCGGCCGCGTCGGCCTCGCGGCCCGCGCGCGCGAGGAGGCGCCGGTACGCCGCCTCCGCGCGGCCGACGGCCGCTCTTAAACCCGCGCGCTCCTGGATGCGGTCGCGCTGCAAATCTACCAAAGACTGGGCCACGCGGCGCCGCCGCGGCGGCGCGGGCGGCGGCGCGACGACGGCCTTCGACGTCGCCGGCGCGGGCGGCGGCGGCGACTTGCGGGCGCTCTTATCCAGCGAGTCGACGGACCGGCGCCGCGCGATCTCGCCCGCGGCGTCGGCCGAGAGGAGCGCCGCGATCTCGAGCGCCGCGTCCACCGAGGCTTGCGGAGTGGGTGGCGGGGCCTCCTTACCTCCCACGCAGTCCTCGAGGACGCGCGTCAGCAGTTCCGCGTGGCGCGGGTCCTCGGCGAGCGCGAGCGCATCCGCCAGCGCCGCCCCGAAATCTCTAGGAGACGCCTCGTCCGCCAGGTCGTCGTCGTCGTCCTCGACGTCCGTGCCCTGCTCGCCCGGCGGCCGCCGCGTCGTCAGCGTCGAGACCGTGTCGTCGTCGGGCCCGCGCGGCCGGCTCCGGCAGACGGCCGCGTCCGTCGCCGCGTCCGCGGTCTCGGCGTCCTGGGCCGCGGCGACGACGAGCGCCACGGCCGCGGCCGCGTCCGTCTCGGCGTCGTCCTCCTCGCTCGAGACGCGCGTCGGCGTCGGCCGCGGCACGTGGACGCGGCGCCGCCTCGGTTTGGGCGGCGCGGCGCGGGGCCGGATCTCGGCGCGCGCCATGTCCCGGGCGTCGACGCGGATGCGGGGCTCCCAGGGCATGCGCCGGCCCGGCCTCGATTGGTTTTTTTGGGATGGTTTTGGGGGCATCATCATGTTCCGCGGGGCAGCAGCCTCGGCCCGTCGATGGCGTCCTGTTGGCAGTGTGTATTGTCGCGCGACACCGCGTTTGCGCGTGGAGCGTGGTCTGTTTTGGTATGATCTTCTCGCCGGCCGTCTCCTGGCCGGCGGGCGACGCCTCGCCCAGGGCCTGGCGCCGTCTTTGAGTCGCTGTTTATCCTCCTTGTACAAGAAGCTTCCAAAGTTCGGGTTTGGGCTAGTGTCTCACAGAGTACGCTAGGTCTGATGATCATGAGGCTCTGCCGGCGCTGCGGAGGCATTCCGGCTACCGGTGGACCACTGTGTTACTCGCATTGATGGGCGGCAAGCCCAGCCTCCTGCTGCCCGGCACGGCTGGCACGAAGAGCGCCCTCTGGCAGGGCGGCAAGCAGCCGCTAAGCGACGCGGAGGGCGGCTTCTTCGACGAGTGGCGCATCGGCGCGGCGGTGTCGCTGGGCGTCGCGTGCGTCGACCAGCAGAAGCACCCCTCGGTCGGGAAGCGGCTGCGGCTGCCCGTGGCCGACGAGCCCGGCGCCGCCGACGCGCTGCGGGACCGCCTCGACGTCGCCGTGCGCTTCCTGCACGCCGCACGGCTCGACGGGTTGAACTGCTACGTGCACTGTGCGCGGGGCGTGTCGCGGTCGTCGGCCGTGTCGCTCGCCTACGCGCTCGCGTACCTGCCCGAGGCGCTCGCAACGCCGGCCGCGGCCACGACATGGCTCGAGGCGCGGCGGCCGCAGGCGCTGCCGAACGCTGGCTTCGCGCGCATGCTCGAGGACTGGGTCCGGGGCGGCGGCCGCGACGGCTGCGCGGCGGCGCTGCGCGCGCTCGACGCGGCGCAGCCCGCGGCCGCGGCGAGGCTGCGCGACGCCGACGCCGCCGCCGTCGCGGCCGCGCTCGCCGCCGCGGCCGGCGCGGCGCCGGGCTCGCCCGGCGCCGCGCGGACGCGGAAGTGGATGTCTGTGGTCAAGACTGCGCGCGGCCTCGAGCCGCGCGCGACAAATAACAAGGTCGAGGTCGTGCTCGACTCACGGAAGGGCCTGGACGACGTTGCGGCGCAGGCGAGGCGCGACGCGGAGGACCTGTGGATCGACCGGACCGTGCGACGGGTGGACTTGGAGGACCTGTCGCCCTACTGCTTCCTGAGGGACTACGTCGCGGCGTCGCGGCCGGTGATCCTGCGCCTGGCCGACGGCGGCGACGCGGCGGCCGTCGAGGCGTTCTTCGAGGCCGAAGACGTCCGCGTCTCGGCGACGCCAGATGGCCGCGCGGACGCCATCCATCGTGCGCATAACGACGGCCGGCCGCGGCTCGCGTGCCCGGAGGTGCGCCGCGGGAAGCCGACCGCCGTCGACGAAGAGGGCGAGGACGTGCTCTACGTCTCGGACCAGGACGGCTCGCTGAGCCAATTCCCCGAACTGGCGAGGAGGGTCGCGGCGCGGAAGGACTGGCCGCTGCCGCCGGCGTATCTGCGGGCCTTCGCCGAGAGCGGCCGGGCCAAGGCGGACGCGGTGAATGTGTGGTATGGAGGCGCCGCGAGCGTGACAAGCGCGCACCGCGACCGCGCGTTCGAGAACTTGTACCTGGTCTTGAAAGGTGCGAAGCGGTTCCTCCTCTTGCCGCCGACTGCGCCCGCTTGGCTACCGGTCGCGTCGTGCGTGTCGGCGCGGTGGACTAAGGCCGACGGGTCGTGGCGACTGGTCGACGATCAACCGGAGCAGCTCGTCGACTGGCTCGACGTGCCGTCGCTCGCAGCGACGGAGCCGGCGCCGGCCGTGGCCGACGTGCGGCCGGGCGACCTGCTCTACCTCCCGGCCGGCTGGGTGCACGAAGTTCATCAGGCACCAAGAACGCTCGCTGTCAACTGGTGGTTCGGGGCCCGCTGCGACGGGCCGCGCTGGGCGGGCGCAGAACTGGCTCGGCGCGTCGGCGAGCTGCGGAGCGCTGCGCCGTCCTAGATGTCTAAAGCTGTTGTGTTTTGCAATCATGTTACGCCCCGCTGCCCAAAAACGCCCCAACTCTCATCCGGAGGCTTTTTATATTGGCACTCCAGAAAGTGCCCCAGCCCTTCAAGCCCAGTGCGATTGAAGGAAACGTCGAGTCGCGCCGCGAATAACCGCGACGGAGGAACGCAGTCTCGGACGAGTCGGGAGTGCGCCTCGCACGCCGCCACGAATCGAGGCACCAGCCGCGTGTCGCCGCCGCACACGTCGCGCTGTGACCGGCAGGCGTCGTCGATTAAGCCGCTCGCCAGCCGCTCGAAGTGATGGAACGTGACTTGATACCCGAACCTGGTCGTGCTCGCGTTGAACCCGCCAGAAACGCAGCCGCCGCGAAGCCATCGACAAAAAAGCTGATGGATGGCCGACGCCGCCCAGGCGCTGCAGTTTCGCTCCATCACGACGAAGCGAGCGGTGGTCGTCTTCGCGAACGCGCACGGCGCGGCGTACCACGGATAATCGTCGTAAAATGTCTTGTTTTTCAGGACGACGCTGTCGCTTCTCCGTCCCTCGACGACGAGCGGGATGAAGTCGCGCTCAAAGTCGAGGCCGCCGGCGAATTTATAGGTCTCGTAGCCGAGCGCCTGCTGCATGTAGTGCGCCAGCGACCGCGTGCCCGCTTTCGGCAGCCCAGTGCCAATGACTGGTGGGCAGTGCGCCGCCGCCGCACCGGCCATCACGACGAGCAGCGCTCGCATGCTGTTTACATGCAGCCCCGGGAGGCATACATGCTGCCCCCTCGCACTTAATTCGCACAGCGCCGCTTGCTAGCGGGGTAAGACACTAGTTCGTTCGGCGCTGTTGCGCAGCGCGACATCCGCGGCGCTGCGCACGCCGTCACATCGACGGGGGGAGGAGACCACGCGCACGAAAAGCCCGCGGTTCCGCCGCGTGCTGCGCCGTTTCATCGCCGGCTGCCCCACATTCGGCTCCAACAAGCAACCCACCGTTACGGCCGCCGCGTCCTTTAACGCGCCCAGAAAATGACAGTAGCCCCGCGCCTGCCGCCCCAGCGGCTCCCCGCCGACGTGCGTAACGAGCGGTCCCTGGCGGCGCACCGCGCCTGGGCCGACGCGCAGCACACGTTCTCGCCGGCGCCGGACCGCGAGGCCCGGGCGGAGTCGCGCGCGATGAAGGAAGCGAACGACGCCTGGCGCGGCCTGCTGCGCGACCAGGCGGAGCCGCTCCCGCGCCGGTCGCGGACGCCGCCGCGCCGGCCGCGGCCGCGGAGGCGCGCGCCGACGGTGCCGGCCGCGCCGGCGTTCCGCACGGCGTCGCGCGCGGCGCGCGCCCGTGCCAAGCCCGCGCCCGAGCCGCCGAAGCCCAAGCCGCGCGCGCGGCCGACGACGCGGCCGCGGCGGCACAAGCCGCCGCCGCCGCCGCCGACGGAGAAGCCCTGGTGGGCCCGGGCGCGCGACCTCTGCGTCAACGTCGCGCCGCCGCCACCACCTCCGCCGGACGAGACGCCCGAGCACCACTTGGACAAAGCGCTCTCGGTCGTCGAGGCGGCCAAGGCCGAGGTGCGGCGCCGCGACGCCGAGGCCC
The DNA here is from genome assembly GCA_918797485.1 of Pelagomonas calceolata. Lineage (NCBI taxonomy): Eukaryota > Pelagophyceae > Pelagomonadales > Pelagomonadaceae > Pelagomonas > Pelagomonas calceolata. Next base: position 1,288,084 of record CAKKNE010000003.1, on the reverse strand, counting down.
AGAAGGCCGCCGAGCGGGACCTCGACAACGCCGCCGAGGCCGTGTCGGCGGCGGCGGCCGCCTCGAACGTGATTCTGGGCCGAGGCGCCCCGGCGGCGCGGGCGGGCCGAGGCGCCCCGGCGGCGCGGGCGGGCCGAGGCGCCCCGGCGGCGCGGGCGGGCGCGGCCCGCGGCAAGGGCAAGAAGCCAACCGCGGCGGCGCCGCCGTCGCCGCCGGGCCCGGACCCGTGGGTCGTGTCCGCCATGAGCACGCGCTACGCCGACGCGCGCCGCGCCGCGGCCCGGGCGCGCGACGACGACTTCCTCGACCGCCGGCCGGGCGAGTCGCCGAGCGACGCGGCGCGGCGCTTCGTCCACGACGCGTCGACGTCGCCGCCCCGCGCCCGGCCCGGCCAGGCCGCCTCGACGGCGCCCGACGCGCCGCCGCGCGCATCCGGCGTCGACGCCGAGGTCGACGCGACGCCGTCGTACATGAAGCCGACGCACCGGAGCGGCTACCGCTACAAGATCGACAAAACGGACGGCAACTGGTACCGCTCCGACGATCCAAGAATGAGGCCCCTCGACCCGCGGGAGCGCGTCGCCGTCGCGGCGGCCGGCGACGCGTACGCCGCGGCCTGTCGGGCGCGCGCGCACTACCACGAGATAGAACAGTACGGCACCTTCGCCCGGTCCGTGGCGCTGCTGACTCGGCGAGCGGCGGCGACGCTCGAACAAGAGGCCCGCGCGTCAAGCTTCCGCGACGCGGCCCTCGCGGCCCACGAGGCCGCGGGCCGCGCCACCCAGGCGTGGCGCGACGCGGCGCGGAGCTTTCCTCCGCCGAGTGTTAAATGAATCATTTTACGAACCTCCCCTGAGCGCCTGGGGCAGCAAGGACTTCGGTAGGATGTCCATCTGGGGTGGCTTGTCTTCGCCGTATTCCACAGTGTTGCCAGCTCGCGCGTAGCTCGTCCAGCCGACCTCGCCGCCCTCGCTCGAGACGGACCCGGACAGGCCGTCCTTGCCTGCACGGAAATCGACGTGATCTACGTCGCCTAGTTTCCTTCGCTGGGTTCCTTGCGGTCGTCCTGGGCGCAGTAGTCCTCGCATTGGACCGCGCAGTACGCCTTGTTGCCGGGCGCGACGCGGTTGCAGTTTGAAACGCAGTCTTTGATGCAGTCCTTCTTGAGGTCGGCTGCAAACGCTGTCTGGCTCGGCAACGCGACGAGTGCCGGCAGCAGACCGCCAAGGCTGCGTCGCGTCATGCGCGGCTGCACTGTGAGAGAGCAAGCTGCAATCACCAGTGTTGGGGCAAGCAGAGAGCGCATCGCTCCTGAAGTCGGTTTCGCACTGATTTGCAGAGCTGAGTGCGAAGCTGAGTGGATGCAAAGCACGCAAGTGCGGGGATCACGGGTGTTCTCACTCCCGTGCTCGGCGCAACCCCCCCATTTCGGTCACGATAAAAATACCGATACAGGTACTGGGAGCACCCGGGCCGTATGGCGCCGCAGGCGGCTCTCCGGCGAAATCCTTACAGGGGCGTCCTCTCGGGCTATATGTGAGGCCGCCACGTCAAAATTTCCGCCGCCGCGGGCCGGCGCGCCAGCGAAATCACGATTTTGCTCTGCGACGATTTCACGTCGGGCGGCCCTGCGCCGCGCTAAGCGGCCGGCCGGGGAAACGAGTTAAATTTGTTGGGAGTACACCTGCCAAGCGAGCGACGAGGGAAGCATGAAAAAAATCGACTCCAGGCATTCGATTTTTTTTAATCCGCAAAGTTCGGCGCGTTCTCGGCGACGTGCCCAAAAACGCCCTTAGCACTGCTTGGGCGCCGCGTGGTTGAAACGGCAGACGTAGTGGTTCCTTCGCGGCGCTCTCGTGGGCGGCGCTCTCGGGAGAGGATTCTGGCTCCGCGGTCGAGGCGCGCGGGACGCCCCGAGACCGCCCGACGGGGCGCGCCGGGCGCGTAGACGGCGTCTGGACGGCGAGCGCCGTCGGACTCGGCCGTGGGGCGGGTGCGGACGTTTGGTGCCGCGGAACCCTTCAGGCGTTAGCTTGAGTGTCCTTCGCGCGCCTATTTGTGCCGTCATATGAATTTTAATTAATAGCTAAAAATGCCTTTGTAGCGAATGCGCTGCAAAGATGTTGAGGAGACATCCGACGTACCCCTAGTGTACTGCGCGAGAGTTACTACCCCCCAAAAGCGATCAGGAGGCCCGGCGTGGGGGCCCGGCACGGCGTCTACGGCCGGTGCACGAAAGCCCGGTGCGGCCTCCCCGGCCGGTGGGAGCCCGCAGTAGAGCCCGAGGCGTCTCGAAACACAACGCGGGAGCCGACTGTGCCGCTCCGAGGCCCTTAGAAGGTCAATCCTGGTCATTTTGTAGATCGGGCGAGACACAAGACGAAATTTGAAGCGCGACCGATGGCAGATCTCGTTCATACTCGATCAGTCGTTTAGACGCATGTCGATGCCGTTTCCACAAATCGCGCTACTAGCTGCGACGACCTCATGAATCGTACCGGCACCGACCTCGAAATCTCCTCGTCGCGGCTTTATCACCTCGAAATGGCCTCCTCAGCCAGCAATGAGGCACCGCGGCGTCCGTCTGACACCCCTAAATGTTTCTGCGGCCCGAATCTCGCTCAAGGCTGGCACCGCATCCGTTCCCAGCAAAATGCCCCGATCGCGGCGACGCCCGCCGCGCCAAGACCGCCGGCCCAATCGTCGCTCCGACCGGCCGCAGCGCCATCATATCTCCCGAGACGACTTCCACAGGCCGCACACCGCCGCGCGTTGAGATTTTCTCCAAGGATTCCTCGCGATTAGCCGCCGTCACAAAAACGCCACTTGCGAGCGCCGCGGCGCCCCGCCGACCCAAATAAGTGGCCTCGGGGCGAGGTCGAGGACCGGCCCGAAGGCGCCTAACGCCGCGTTGCTGGGTGATACCCGAGTGGCCCGTACGCCGCCGCGCAAAAGCCGGAAAAACCCGCTTTCTAGCTTTAGGGAATTGATTTAATTTCGTGACCGAAATGGGGGGGTTGCTCGGCGGGCAATCACAACGTGCTAGCGGCGGTAAAGATACTAGCATCGGCAAGCCGGCTTTTGAGACCCCGCATTGCGCGCATAGCTCGAAATCGCTGCTGTTCTGCATCGTTTCCACTCTGTGAGCAACCATAGACATCAACCAAGCTCGCGCTTGCAACCATGGGGCGCCGCTCCCCCTCATCTTCCAGCTCCAGCTCCAGCTCCTCCAGCTCGTCGTCGTCGAGCGATTCGTCGCGCAGCCGCCGGCGCCCGTCGCGCAGCCGCTCGCGTTCGCCACGACGGCGCGAGCGCAGCCGTTCGCCGCGGCGCCGCGACGACCGCAGACGTTCGCCTCCGCGCCGCCGGAGTCGTTCGCCGCCGCGGCGCCGCCCTCCCAGCAGCTCGCCGCCGCGGCGCCGGCCGCCGAGCCGCTCCCCGCCGCGGCGCCGCGACGACCGCGGTCGCTCGCCGCGGCGTGACGATCGCGGCCCACCTCCGCGCCGCGACGACCGCGGACGCTCGCCGCGGCGTGACGATCGCGGCCCACCTCCGCGCCGCGACGACCGCGGACGCTCGCCGCCGCGTAACGACGCGCCGCCGCCGCGGCGTCCGCCACCGCGGCGCCTGCCGGAGCTGCGGTCAATACACCGTGGCACCGTCGCTCGTATCCAGCCGTTCGGCGCCTTCGTTCGGATTGATAACTGCTCGCGGCCAGAGTCATTCGATTTGCCTTTGTTAGGTCGCCGACGCCATCGACGTTTCGTGCCACGCAGACGCCGACGGCCTCGTGCACATCTCACAGTTGCGGGACGAGCGCGTCGAGAGTGTCGCCGACGCTGTAAGAGAAGGAGAATATGTTTGGGTCGTCGTCACGGACATCAAGGAAGGGAACAAGGTGTCGCTGTCGATGCGGCTCGTCGACCAGGAGACTGGCGAACTAAAAGAACCCCTGAACGACGTCGACGCCGCGACGCCGTCCGCGCGCCGGACCGGCGAGCTGCCGCAATTGTACTCCGTGCACAAGGGAACGGTGGCGCGGATACAGAATTTTGGAGCCTTCGTTCGGATAGATAATTACGGCGATGGCCTCGTGCACGTGTCGCAGCTCTGCGCGTACCGGGTCGAGGACCCGAACGACGTCGTCGACGTGGGCCAGAAGGTGCGTCGTCCTCTCCACGCCGTTGACGCGAGGATAACCGGGTGTCCGCGCGCAGGTGTACGTTAAGGTCGTCGAGCATCGCGAGATGGACAAGGTCTCGCTGTCCATGAAGGTCGTGGACCAGGCGACGGGCGAGGACCTGGACCCGGCGAACCGCGACTACCAGGCCCGCGGCGAGGGCGGCGGCGGCCGCCGGGGCAACGCGCCAATCCGCGCGGGCGACGAGGTCGACCCCGTCGAAGCCATGCGCAAGGGCACGGCGGACCCGCGGAACCAGCGTTTTGCGTCGGGCGGCGACTACGAGCTCGTCGAGGACGACGAGCCGGCGCCGCCGCCCGCGGAGCCAATAGGGCGCGGCCGCGGTGCGACGATGCCGGCCTGGATGCAGACCCTCAAGGACGACGTCGGGAAGGACCTCCGCCGCAAGGAGAAGAAACGAGAACGCAAGGAGGCCAAGAAACGACGTAAAAAAGAGAAGAAGGCCGCGAAGAAAGCTAAAAAGCGGGAAAAGAAGTCGAAGAAGGCGCGGTGGCCGCGTCCTACGCCACCGACGCGTCCCCGTCGCTTACCCGTCGCCGTCCGCGCAGGAAAAAAAATCAAAGAAGCGCAAGCGCGACTCGTCCGCCGACGCTCGCAAGGAAAAGAAGTCGAAGAAGGAGCGCTACGCCGACGCCGACTAGTTTTGTGATAATCGTTCGCATGTAGTACCTAAACATCATTACCGTTCCGCGACGCACCGGAACCCGTTGTTCGACGTCGCCGAGTCGGGCGTGTTCCGGTGGCGCGCGGCGACGCGGTAGCGGAAGCAGTAGGACCGGTGGCAGAGGAAGCTCCCGCCCTTTTTTAGTTTTTCCGTGCCGGTCGCCGGCCCGCGCGGGTCGACGTCGACGGCGTCCCAGGCTGGCGCCGGCCGCGCGCCCGGCGCGTGCCAGTCGGAGACCCACTCCCAGACGTTGCCGATGAGGTCGTGGAGGCCGGACGCCGTCTGCGGCGCGTAGGATCCCACCGGCGCCGTAAACGCAAAGCCGTCGTCATTGATTGGTTCGTCGGGAAAGGACCCCTGCCAGAGGTTCGCGCGGTGCGTATTATTATCGGGCATCATCAGCGCGTCGCCCCAGGGGTAGATCGCGCGCCGCGGCGCCGCGCCGCGCGCCGCGTACTCCCACTCGGCCTCGGTCGGCAGCCGCGCGCCTCTCCATTTACAGTAGGCCGCCGCGTCGCGCCAGGACACGTGGACCACGGGATGCCGGCCGCGGCCTCCCTCAAAGACGTCCGAGCCCGGCCCCGTCGGCTCGCGCCACCACGAGCCGTTCACCGGCAGCCACCACTCGACGCCTTTCACTGCTGTCGTGGCGCCGGCCCGCGCCGCGGCGTCGAGCTCGAGGTGGAACACGAAGGACCACCCGAACTTCTCCGAGTCCGTCTCGTAGGCCGTCGCGGCGACGAACTTCGCAAAATCCTCGTTCGTGCACTCGTGGACGTCAACTTCCAATGTTTTCGTGATGCGCACGCGCCGCGCCGGCCCCTCGCCGTCCTCGAAGATCTTCGGCCGGTCCGTGCCGACGAAGGTCTCGCCCGGCTCGAGGAGGACCGTCTCGACGATTGGGCGGTCCTTTCCGGCGGCGGGTCGCATCTCGACGACGTCGCTGCCGCACGACTCCTCGGTGGCGTCGCGCGTGAGGGCGTCACTTCCGCACGAGCAGCCCTCCTCAGCCGCAGCCATGGCTAAGCATGGCAGCAGGATGCGCCAGCGCATTTATGGTCTTCGGGCGATCACTAGCTACGCTTGAATCGACAGATTTCGATTACCTCGACAACTGCGGGCATCTGCGGGCTCCAGAGCTGTGCCCAGCATTCCTAGTGTCTTACAGCGCTAGCTGGAGAGAGTGCACGCTGCTTTGCAAGTGCGTCAGCGCTTTTTTACGTGAGCGTAGCGTAACTCTGCCAGCAGCAACGCGGTCTCCAGAGTCACAAGTGTCTCTCTCAAAAGTAATAAGCGAAAACGAGGCAACAATGCTGGCAGACACTAAGCTGCTGCTCATCATTGTGTGTGCCATACGCGCGACTGCATTCGTCGCGCCAAGGCAGCGACGAGGAGTTGTGCTCGCGATCAGGCACGCCTCGGAGGATGCATCAGTGCACGCCTCGGAGGATGCATCAGTCAATGCCGAAGAGGACGTGGATGACGCCGCGCTGGCCGCGTCGCTGCAAGTCGCTGCCAAGCGGACGAGCTCGGCGCGCGACGCGCTCGAGAAGCGACGTCGACGCGAGGCGCAGCCACGGCGCGCCGTCGACACGCCGCAGAAGCCGACGCTGGCGATGCGGGACAGCCGAGTGAAGTCTTCGATGGAGCCGCAGCAAGAACTGCGCGAATTGTTTGACGAGGGCTCGTGGGGCGCACTCCCCGAGAGCGAGCTGCTGACGCGGCTTGGGTACCTCTTCGCGGCTTCGTTTCTTGTAGCAGTGGGTCTGATTGACTTCGACCCGCCCGACGAGCTATCTGATCCGCCGTCGCTCGCCGACCGCGTTTTCCAGCCCCTTGCGCTCGGGTCGCTGCCGCCGCTCGTCGCCGTGGGTCGCGCGCTCGTGCGGTGGCAGTACGTCGACAGTCGCCTCGCGGAAGACACACTCTATTTCGAACGCACCGGTTGGAACGACGGGTTCATGGCAAAGAAGGATCCCGACGCCGCCAAGCGGGACGCGCAGGCGCGAGCCGCCCAGACGGGCCCGCAGCTCGCCATCCTTCGGCGGTGTACCGCGTACGCCGCCGGGATTACCGTTTTGTCGACGGCTGGCTTTGTCTTCTTGTAGTAACTAACACATGTTTAAACACAGACTAGGTCAGGAGATTCTGCACGAGCGCCCGCCACCATGTCGTCGGGTCCTCGAGAAAAGCCCGCAACAAGGCATTCTCTGTCACGAGCCCGCCGAGAATGGCGGCGAGGGCGACGGCCACCGAAAAGCGCCGCGCGATGACGACGCGCTGTCGTCGCGCCGGCACAATAGCAAGAGGCTGGTCGTCGCGGCGGCGCCGGCGCCGATTGCGGCGTCTCGGCGGCGCGGCGTCCGGCGCCGATGAGGCAACGCTGAGCAACACGGGTCCGTCGGGCGCCGCGCGCCCGAAGTACGGAGTCCGGACGACGTCGCGGACCGGTATAAGGTAACTGCGAAGGCGCCGCGGTGCCCGCGCGACCGCGCGTGCCGGCGGCGTCGTGGAGAGGAGCCGTCGCGCGGACGTGGCGATGGCGTCCCACGCCGCAGGCCCTGACGTCAAGCCAGGCAGCTTCGACAGCGCGCCGTGGAGAAACGGCGCGGCGTCGTCTTCCATCGCGGTCGCGATGAGTGACTCGCGATTGTGTGCCACGAGCGCTGCGCCTACGTAGAGCGAAAAGCACGGCGGCGCCGCAAGCAAGCGGTCCCAGAGCACGAACAGGGAAGCGCGATCGTCGACGTTGTGCGCGAAGAGCGTCACGGCCCACGACAGCGCCCAGAGCGGTTCGAGGAGCAGCGCGAACTCGGGATCGTGAGGGCGGAATAGTATTTGCCCCAGCTCACCGTCGAGTGCATGGATCAAGGGAGGTAGTAGCTTGAGCGCCGTCGACACGTCGGCGAAGTCTTTCTTGCACGCATCAGAGAGTCTTCTGCGAGCGAGCGCCCTGCAGATAGCGAGGGCTCTCCGCTCACCAGCCGGATGGAAACCCGAGACGTCCAGGACGACCGCCGCGACGTCGTGGAATCCCTGGTAGTAGTGCTGCGACTCATCAAAAGTCGCATTAACCACCCGAGCTAGCGCCCTTCGCCGCTTATTGCGCACCTTCTCGCTCCAGCCGCGGCGCTCGCCCGCCGCCCAGAGGCTGCGATTCACGTCCTTGGCCACAGTGCTGCGATCACCGTGCGACGAGGTCTCCGCGGCTGACGCGACGTCGAGCGGCGGGAGCGATTCGAAATCGACGCCGACGAGCGCGCCCCAGCAGTGCAGCCTTAAACCATCGTCTTGTCCATAGCCACCGGGCTGGAAGGCGAGGTCTCGCAGCGCTCCGAGGTCGCGCACGGCCAAAGCTTGCTCGATTGCTTCTGTTTCAGCCATAACCGATTCATGCGCTTGAGGCCGTCAAAGCCGGCTTTTGTGGCCAGTGTCTTACAGGCTAGCGCAGCTCGTCCCGCGCCATGCCCGCGTAGGAATCGAGGCTAGCGGCCTGTAAGACACTAGCAAGCAAACGCGACGTCTACTTGTAGTAATTCACAGGTTTTGTGACAAGTAATCGCTCGCTGCCTATCTCTAGCATCGACAACGCGACTACAGCCTCTAAAAAATTGACCCGCATCTACGTTTCTTTAGTGGTATCTGGGAAATGTAATTAAGAGATTACGCGTAAAGGGGGGATGCATGCAGGGGGGGGGGCTCGCGAACTTGGGGGCGAGGTATGAGGGGCGAGGCGGCGCCGGGCGTGTCCGGCGCGCCGTCGGAGGGCCGCGGTGCTGCCCAGCGCGGGCGCACGAGCCTAGAACACGACGGCAGCCGCGGCAATAGCGAGGAGGGTGGCGGCCGCGGTGGCCTTTGGGGCAGCCCCGTCGATGACGGAGGTCGGGCCCGTAACTTTTTCGATACGACCGCTCTTGTCAATACAAATCTCGTGGTCGAGGCCGACAAATTCGCCGGTGATTTTCGGGCATGAGAGCCCTGTGCACACGGGGTCGACTTTCCACACGATCTTGGACAAAATATCCGCCTTCGCATTGTTCTTTCCCGTGGCAGTAAATATGTAGCAGACATTGAGAGCTTTCGTATCATATTCAGCTTGTGCAATTATACCGGTCTTTCCAATTCCCGAATCCAAGGGGAACTGCGTCCAAGTGTGTGATGTGACGATTGCGCTGGGCGTGTTTGGCTTGATGTGCACACTCAACCACGCGTCCTCGTCGTCGTCGTCCCAATTCTCCTCCACGAGGTACTTGTCGGCCCAGGCGTCTGTGTCGTCGTCCTCGTCATCGCCACTCCATAAATCGATTTGATTGGTCGTCGGCTTCCACAGGTCGTCGTCGTCGTCATAATCGCCACCTGTGCGCAAAAAGATACACACTGCGACACGATCATCATGCCCCAAAAAGGAAAAAGGACCGATTCGCTCTGGTCCTCGCAATTTGGATTGCAATGAAGGCTCGCCGGGGCCTCGTACCGTTCCTTCCACTCACCATCCTCGTAGTGACCATGCTGCAGGGTGTTGCCACTGCATATGAAACAATATCCGTTGCAGCCGTACCCCCCATCGCTCGCCAAAATGTAGTGCCTGAGCGAATCGATATCGCTGGCCTTATAACGAGCAGTGCAACTGTTACAACTGGAGCTGCAAGCACCCCCATGCCAAACCTCGTTATCTTGACAGTACCACGTGTGGTAGTTCACGTCGGTGCAGCCGTCGTCGTCGTCGTCGTCGTCGTCGTCGTCGCCCCAAGCACTCCAGCTCGTGGCTGACCACTCATTGAACCTGCGGGCGCCCGGGGCCAGAGATCCGCCTAAAATAAATTTACGCGCCGCGCACCGCCACGTACCTTGTCGTGCCCTTGATGGAGTCGATGTTGCCATTACTGTCAAGGCATATTTCAACACCTCCGCCCAAGGGAACCCATGCCCCGTTGTTGTCCTTGATTTTTATTCCCATGTCCACGCCGTCCCAGACGTGCACGTCCACGCCCTGAATAAGGAAGAGGTAGGACCGTGGCGCGGGCGCGCGATGCGCCCTTTCAGACCACTTCTCTCAGACGATCGACGGGTGACGTGAAACCCCCTTCAGAAAGCTTTTTCCGCGCTGCGCGGCGCGTAGCAGGCGTTGCTGTCACTGACCGTAATTTCGGCCGCTTTTAGCTGAACCGGCACGCCCACAACCTGCGCGGGCGGCGGGCGCTGGAAGCTGGGCTCTGGACTTCAACTATCCCACTCGCTGCCCACCTTGTGTGAAATAGCGATGGAGTACTCGTTGGCGTACGTTAGCCGCTTCACATCGCATGAGGTGAGCACCAGCGCAAGTTTCAGCGCACGTTTTAGCATTTTGCGCCGGCTCTTTTTGGGATTCGCTGCCTGTGGCTTGTAGTGAAGCCTACCTCTCGACAGCGGGCAGCACTGAGTAAGAGAGAGCATGCAAGTGAAGTAAAATCTACTAGTGCCAGGGACGAACCCGAACTTTAGTCTGAGGTTTCGCTCGGACCCGGGGAGAACTCAGACCCGGGGAGAACTCAAACTCGACTAGAACTCAAACCGGACTAGAACTGCAAACTATATAGTACGGTGAATACACCTATTCTCCTTACTTACCCTACACACAACGAATCGCCACCGCCAGTCTAAATTCACTATGTTATTATCACTAAATTACATTAAGGCGGCGACGGCGTCCCAGGGGACGGAGACGCCTTCCGCGCCGGGCGCCGCCCGCCGTCGTGATATTACGAACACTATTGTTAATCATCACGCATGCGTGCCGCCTCAAAGTGCAATACAGAAACTTAGAGAAACCCGCCGCAGGGCGTGATGCCGTCGGGCTCGTGCTGGAGGTGCGCCGGCGCGGACCGGAAGAGCGTCGAGAGGATGTAGGCCTCGGACAGGAGCGTCTCGACCTCGTCGTCGGCCCAGTTCGACGTCGGCAGCGACGTGAGGAAGAGGTGCACGTCCTCGGTGGGCTTCGCCTTGAGCGCGTCCGAGAAGTGGCAGAGGAACGCCGCGCAGACGTAGGGAAAGAACGTCCGGAAGCCGCGCTCCTCGGCGAGGCACGTGTCCCACAGCCGGATCGCGCAGCGCATCGGCAGCTCCCGCACCAGGAGGCAGTTGATCCACCGGAACGTCACCTGGAGCAGCAGCACGCCGACCTCGTCTAGGTGTTTGTGCAGGTCCGCGTCGACCCTTCTCAAGAGCCCGTCGACCTCCTCGATCGTCCTTTGGAGCCCCGGCTGCCGGTGAACGTAGTGGTCATCTAAACTCTCGAGGACGCCGTTCAGCAGCCCGTACGCGTCCGCGGCCACGTCGTCCAACACGTCATCAGACAGCGTCGCCACGTCCACATGATCGCCCTCCGACACCTCATCCACCAAGACCACGAGGAAGACGGCTAATAGGTCGTTCATGCCCTGGACGTAGCCGCTCGCCGGGTGTTTCACCTGTGCGTAAATCAACCAGTGAGTCGGGTGCTCGAGCGGTGAGAGACCCCCCGGGGCACGCCATCGAGCTGGCGTCGCGTCGATGGCGGCGTCGCGACAATTTGATTTTTATGCACTGTGCCGCACGGCCCACACGTAGAGCACGTTCACGACCAGCGCCTGCACGCGGTCGTGCGCGAACAACGGCGACCCGGGGCAGGTCCGCGGCGCGTCCACCAGAATCTGGCGCAGCATCTGCGCGTCGCCCGGGTCGCGCTCGCTCGCCGGCACGTCCAATAAGGCCGCCGCGACGGCCTCGTGGAACGCCGCGCGCCGCGCCGCCGCGTGCTCCCGACGCTCGGCGCGTTTTGATGCCTCGCACCGCAGGAGGCAGCGCCACACCTGCGCCCTCCTCCGTTTGTTCGGGATGCCGTTCCACGCGAGGCGCCGCAGCGCGGCGACGTCGAGCGCGTCCGCGTCGAGGCAGGCCGCGAACTCGCCGTCGGAGCGCCGCTGCTGGCGCTCGCGCGCGGCCTGGGGCGACGACGCGACGTAGTCCCTTCTCAATTTCGGCTGGGCCGGCGGCGTCGGCGGCCGCGCGGCCGGCTCCAGGTCCTCGCGCGCGATCGCCGCGTCGGCGAAGACGTCGGTGACGGACGACGCGTCGGGCGGCGGGCTCCGGCGGCCTCGTAAGCGCGCCCAGAGGCCGGCCATGGCTCTGCTCTGAGGGCTATTTTTCGGGAGGGTGGTGGTGCAGCTTCCTTGAACAGTATTTCTTGTCACACAAGCTGGGAAACGGACGCTACAGCACCCGCGCTATCGTCTTCTCCTTCTTTCTAGCTTAAGCCAGGGCGGCGCACGCGCGGCTGCCGGCTCCAGCTTGCTAGTGTCTTACTGCCGCTAGCATTCGTGCGGAAACCGCACACGCTCCAGTAGGTATCCTGGATGACTATGATGAGCGTGCAGGGATTCGCTCCAATGCCAGCCCGCGCGCCTCCTCCAGACCCAGCGCTGGGCAGCCCAGACAGCCCAGACAGCCCAAAAAGAGCTGGGAGCAGGGACTTACGGGGAACGAGAACTACTGAAAATATGCTGCGTGCCGCCCTGGTGCTGCTCGTGAGCAGCGCCGCGCTGCGGGCCCCCGCGCGCGGCCCCAGCAGGCTGAGCACATGCAACAAGCCCTGGAGGGGCTGCCCCAAGGAGGGCGGCTCCCGGCTCGGCGAGAAACTAGCTGCTTTCTCCGAGGCCATGGCCATGTACGACAGCAGAAAGTCCGACGAAAGCGGCAGCACGTTTGCGCGGGCCGGCGGGGAGGGCCTCGACCGCGCTGCCTCCAAGGGCGTGGCGACGAGCGTCGCCGCGAGGAACACGTGGCTCCAGCTCTACAAGAACTCCGGGGCGGACGGCAGCAAGTCCGACAACAGCGCCAGCACGTCCGCGCCGGCCGGCGAGAACGGCCTCGACCGCGCTGCCTCCAAGGTATTCGCGACGAGCGTCGCCGAGACGATGGCGCGGCTCCAGCTCTACCAAAACCACGTGTCCGCCGAATTGATGTTGGCGGCCCCGGACGCGACCAAGGGCGGCGTCGACGAAGAAGAAGGGCGGGCTTCCTCGTGCCTCTTCAAGTTTCTTGCGATTTCGATCGAAATTGTTTTGGGACTCTTTGTGTTCGGAAGGGTTATTCCGCGGTGCAGTAGCTCGGCGAAGGGCGCGGCCTGGCGCTCGACCTTCGTCGGCTACCTGCTTCTTTGGCCAGAGATCGCCCTCGTGGCGGCGGCGGCGACTTCGGTCCGCGGCAGCGACTACGCCATTACGAAGAGTTCCAAGATCAAGACCAATGAGTCTCCGAGCTCGTCAGTCCAAAGCCTTGGGCAGCGGCGCGTGCTCTCGGGCGGCAGCAGCGACTACGCCATTACGAAGAGTTCGAAGATCAAGACCAACGAGTCTCCGAGCTCGTCAGTCCAAAGCCTTGAGCAGCGGCGCGTGCTCTCGGGCGGCAGCAGCGACTACGCCATTACGAAGAGTTCGAAGATCAAGACCAATGAGTCTCCGAGCTCGTCAGTCCAAAGCCTTGAGCAGCGGCGCGTGCTCTCGGGCTACGTGATGACCGACAGCAACATAGAAACTGCCGTCGAGGCGTGGCTCGCGAACAGCGCATCCGCAGAGACGACGTACGGCCACATTTCGACGTGGGACGTATCGGGGGTGACGGACATGGAGGGGTTGTTCGAAGACTCGTCCTTTAACGAGGACATCGGCGCGTGGGACACCTCCGGCGTCACGTCGATGGAGGGCATGTTCGGCGAAGCCTCGGCCTTTAACCAGGACATTAGCAGCTGGGACGTTTCCAACGTCAGGGACATGAGCTCTTTGTTCGCCGAAGCCACGTCTTTTAACCAAGACATCGGCGCGTGGGACACCTCCGGCGTCACTGACATGAGCGGGATGTTCTACAAAGCCCCGGCCTTCGACCAGGACCTCGGCTGGTGCATGGACGACGACGCACAAGGGGTGGTGGGGGTCCCGGGGTCGGCATTCCACGGCACCCTGTGCGCGTCGACGTTATGCGGCGTCTTGTGGGGCGACTGCGACCTCCCGAGCACGGGCAACGTCATGGCCAACGGGAAGATCAGAGTTGCAGTTGCAGCGTGGGTCTCGGACGCGACGGCCGCCGAGTCGACGTACGGCCACATCTCCACTTGGGACACATCGGGGGTGACGGACATGGCGTGGTTGTTCCGCGACTCGTCCTTCAACGAGGACATTAGCGCGTGGGACACCTCCGGCGTCACTACGATGTACGCGATGTTCCACGAAGCCTCGGCCTTTAACCAGGACATCGGCGGTTGGGCGGTCCACAGCGTCACGACGATGACCATGATGTTCGGCGACGCCTCGTCTTTTAACCAAGACATCGGCGGTTGGGCGGTCCAGAGCGTCACGAACATGGCGATCATCTTCGGCGGCGCCTCGGCATTCAATCAGGACCTCGGCTGGTGCGTGCGCGACGACGTGGACCTGTGGCACGCCTTTGGCCTTGACGCGGGGGACGCACCCCTGTGCGCGTCGACGTCGTGCGGCATCGCCTGGGAGGCTGCAGTCAGGTGTGGTGGCAGTGGCGGGACCATGACCGACGGCACAATCAAAACGGCCGTTGATCATTGGTTCTCTTACCCGGCGACCGCAGCGGCGACGTACGGCCACATTTCGACTTGGGACACATCGGGTGTGACGAAAATGAAGTGGTTGTTCGAAGCTAAATCGTCCTTTAACGAAGACATTAGCTCGTGGGATACCTCCGGAGTCACGAGCATGAAGGGGATGTTCGCCGAGGCCTCGGCCTTCGACCAAGACATCGGCTCGTGGGATACCTCGGGCGTCACGACGATGGAGGACATGTTCGCCGAAGCCTCCGCCTTTAACCAGGACATCGGTGATTGGGCGGTCCAAAGCGTCACGGATATGAGCGGGATGTTCGAAGGGGCCTCGGCCTTCGACCAGGACCTCGGCTGGTGCGTTGGTATTAACCAAGATATTGATGACGCATTCGAAGACACCCTGTGCGCGTCGACGTCGTGTGGCGTCACGCAAGGCCAGTTTAAAACTGAGGACGGCAGCTGCGAGTCGACGCCTGCGCCGACGCCGGCTCCGACCCCTACTCCCATTGTCGACGCTGCCCACCGCCTCTCAGGCGTCAGCGCCGCGCTCCTCGTGCTCGCGCTCGCCGCGTGAGCCCTCCCTTCCTCGCGCAAGAACGTCCCCGTCCCCGGACGAGGTCGCCTCGAGGAACTGGCGCTGCTGAAGCATGTACAAGGCCTACGGATAGCCCCCCGCCCTTGCCTGACCCCCGTGCCCTAGAGGACAAGTACATAAGTGAGGGGGCACATTAAATCACGACATGTCACGATGGATCAGGGACGACGCCAAGTCCTCGATGGTGGACGGCGGCGGTCTGAACGGCGCCGGCAGGAACTCGCGCTGGAACGCGTTGAACGCGTAGCGCCGCCTACCAGTATTCTTCTCGCATATCAGAATGCGTGTGCCGTGGGCGCGCAAAAGGTTCGCCGTCGCGAGGACGATCTGCTCGTTGTCCCGGCCGAACTCGCCGCAGAAGGCGGCCGCCGCGAGCGTCGCCGCCATGCCCGTGCGGTCCTTGCCGCTCTTGCAGAACACGGCGAGCGGGAGGTCGAGGCGCCGCGCGAGGCGCTCGGCCTCGACGATGATCGTCCAGTGCTTCTCGAACGCGCCCGACGCGAGCGCGGCGCTCTCGCGCTCGACAGCTGCGGCATAGTGACGGCTCGCGCCGCCGTCCCCTAGCAACTCCGCGCGCGCCGCGAGGCGCTGCGCCGCCGCGCGGTTGAGCGTGTTCTGGAGCCGCCGCGCGTCGTCGTCCGACGGCGGCGGAGGCGCGCCTGGCGCCGCCACGGGGCCGTTGGCGCTGCTGCCGCCGATTTTTTGGCGCACGTCTTGCGCCGCGGTCTTCGCCGTCGCGAGGAACGAGCTCATGGCGTCCTTCGCCGTCTGTTGCGAGTGCGCGAGCGACTGGCGGACGTCGAGGCCCTGCGCCACGAGCACGACCGACGCGCGAAACGTCTCGAGCCCGAGGCCGTCGACACCCGTCATACCAAGGCCCAGCGTCCTTGTACTAGGGTCGTAGCCGAAGCCGCCGGAAATTTCAACGTTGACGTCCTGCAGCGCGTCGACGATGCCGGCGACGTCCTCTAGCATCGCGAGCTCGCGGCCCGCCGTCGATATCAGGGAAAGGAAGACGACATCCGTGCCCGTTTCGCGCCAGCTTTTGCAGACCTCTTTCGCAGTGCTCGGGCTTGCGAGAAGCGCGGCGACCTTGGCGCGCAGCGCCTGGGCGAGGACCTGCAAGGCTTGCGCGAGGACTAGCGCTCTACGCGTCGCGTAGGCCGCCGCCGTCTCGTCGCCCCCGGAGGCTCCCCGCTGCAGGCGCAGGAGGCCGCCGCCGTCGGAGCCCAGCGTGGCGGCGGCGGCGGGCGCGCCAGCCGTACACATGGCGAGGAGCGCCGCGCCGCCCTCGACGCCCCGCACCGACGCCAGATAGGCGTGCACGTTAGTAGCATGAGCGGCCACGCCGGCGTCGCCCTTACGTGTCGACGACTTGAAGCAGCTCCGCCCGGCCAGCGCCTGCGCTTCGGCCTCGGCCGCGAGCCTGCGGAGCCGCGCGCCCGTCGCCGCGAGCGCCTCGCCGTGGCGGCGCATCCAGCCGTGGTCCCGGGCCGCCGCGGGCGCGTGGCTCGGCGCGGCGGCGCCGAGCCACGCGCGCAGGTCGTCCTCATCCCCGCCGTCCGGGAGCGCCGCCGCCGCCGCGCCTTCGAGCGCCACGACGTGGACGGCCACGAAGACCTCGGCGCCGGAGCCGCCGACGGGCACCCACGCCGGCGCCGGCGGCCCCGCGCTCGGGGCGGGCAGTTCAACGAGCGCCTCGCCAATAACTTCGCCGACGACGCCGCGCTCGACGGAGTAGCGCTCGTCGAGCAGGGTCAGGACCAGCGATGCGCCCGCGCCCGCCGCGGGCGCGTAGGCCTCGAGGACCGGCGCGACGCCCAGCGGCGACAGGTCCGAGCCGGCGACGAGCCGTGCCGCGCCCTCCTCCGCCTCGAAGGCCGTCCGCGGCGCCGCGTGGGGGCAGCTCCGCTCCGCGCGCGCATTGGCTCCGAACGACGGCGCTACCGACGCGTACTCCGTGTTCGTGCGGCCCAGGCGCGTCCGCGCGCCGTCCCGCTCCACCTCGACGCGCACGAAGGGCGCCGGCGCCGCCGCGTCCTCGGCGCCGAGCGGGTTCGGCAGGTCGCCGCTCCGCAGCCGCCGCGCGAACCCGAAGGCCGACCGCCCGAGCCGCGCGAGGTTCGCCTTGACGTCGGCCGGCGGCGCGCCGCCGCCGGCGGCCGCCGCCGCGCGCGTCACGCCGCGCGCGCCCAAGACGGCCACGCGCAGCTTGCGCGCGCCGTGCGCCCTCGCGTCGTCGTCGTCGGCGAACGCGCAGCGGACGACGCGCTCGCGCTCCGCCCGCGCGAGCCACGCCGCCGCCGCGCGCGTCGCGCCGTCGGCGACGGGCTTGAGCACGTCCCGGACGATCTCGTGCGCGCCGACGCTCTCGCAGCATGCCTCGCTCAGGACGCGGCCGTCGTCCAGCAGGAACGCCTGGCGCAGGCAGGCCGTGCCCGCGCGGCGCGCCGCCGCGTCCAGGACCTCGTCGGGGCCGAGCGGCGTCGCGCGGCAGAAGGCGCCCGCGCCCGGCGCGAGCGGGGCCACCACCGGGTCGCGCGCCCGTACTAGATCGTCGCGCGAGAACTCGGCCGCGCCGATCGACGCGTCGTCGCCGCCCGGCGCCTTGGCGCGCACCTCCACCCGCAGCCGCTCGTCGCCGCCGCCGTCCGATCTTACATAAGCGCACGTCTTGAAGCTCGCGTCGAGGGACCCCTCGGCGCCGAGGGCGACCCGCGGGTGCGTCTCGGACGCCCAGGGCGCCTCGCCGTCCATGAGCGCCCGCACGTCGCGCGCCTCGGGCGCCTTGCGCGCGAACGCCGCCATGGCGCCCTGCTGCTTCGCGGCGTACGCGTTGGCTACGCTGAACGCGACCCACTGGCCGCGGCCCGCGAGCGGTTCCGTGTCGCCGGCGGCGGCGTCTTGGGGCGGTGGTGGCGGCTTGGCCGCGGGTGGCGCGGCGGTCTCTGGCGCGGGCATCGCGAGGAGCGCGTCGAGCTCCGCCGTGAGGACGTCCGTGGAGTCTGTGCGCTGCGGCGCGGCCGCTGCCACCGCGGCGTCGAGCTCCGCCGTGAGCAGGTCCGTCACGTCCGCGTCCGCGCGCTGCGGTGCCTCCTGAGTGGTGGCGGCATCGGTGGCAGCGGCCGGCGCGGCGGCTTCGCTGCTGGCAGCATCGTCCATGTTAAAGAGTCTCTTCGCTGCCGCTGCTCGTTGCGCAGCAAAGAGCGCCGTGAGTGCTTTGACTGGCCTCTCAGCTTTACTAGTGTCTTACAGCCGCTAGCGTACTGCGACAATTATGTCATCGGCGGCGAGGAGGGGGGGGTTGCGGGAGGTAACCGCTTCACGCCGTCGTCGCCGCGGCGGGCGCCTCCGCGGCGGGCGTGGCCTCGGTGGCGGCGCCCGAGGTCGGCGTCTCCGACGCGCTCGCGAAGAGGCCCATGAGGCGCGACGAGCCCATGCGCTTCGTCGCGATGACGGCGTCGACGACGCCCTTCAGGTGGCGACGCAGCACGTACTTGTGCATGTTGTCGCAGAAGTGGGGGATGTGGCAGTCCATGGCCTCGGTGTCGTCGCGGAGCCACTCGGGCGCGCCGCTGCGGTCGTGGCGGTGCTCGTGGTCCTCGAAGCACTCCTCCGCCGTCAGGCGCTTCTCGACGTCGAGGGTCATGAGCTGCGAGATGAGCTCCTTGGCCGACGGCGAGATGTCCTTCCAGGCCGGTTCGTCGAACTCGTACTCGGCGCGCTTGATCTTCGCCTCGATGACGCGCTCGCGGTTGCGCGGGTCCCAGAAGGGCGGGTAACCCGCCAGCAGGACGTAGAGGATGACTCCACAGGTCCACATATCAACTTCTTTACCGTAGCCCTGGCGCGTCAGGATCTCGGGCGCCAGATAACCGGGGCTCCCGCAGATCGACTTCAGGTGCTGGTCCTCGTGGATGATCGACCTGTGTGGAAATCAGCCAGTGAGTTAGGGTACTTCGTGAGCCTCCACGCCATCGCGTCGATGGCGTGGGGCGCCCGAAATTTGATTTCCACACAGGCGTCGACGCCAATCCAAAGTCCGCGAGCTTGATCACTTCGCCGTTCGGCGTGCCCTCGACGTCCGCATATAATAGGTTCTCAGGCTTGAGGTCGCGGTGGACAATTTCGTGCGCGTGGCAATGCCCAATCGCCTCGACCATCTGGGCGAAGCACTTCCGCGCCTCGCGCTCCGAGTAGTGCTGCTTCGCCACAATACGATCAAAGAGCTCGCCGCCACGGCAGAGCTCGAGCGCCATCACAAAATGGTCGCCGTGCAAATAACAATCATATAACTTGACGATGTTGTGGTGGTGCGACACGCGACGCATCGTATTAATCTCGTCGTCGACGCCCGTCGCCTTCAGCGCGGCGACGCCGAGGAACTTGATCGCGCGCTCGCACTTCTCCTCGGGGCACGGCGACTCTCCGCCCTCGGTTGTAGAAATAGGGGCCTTCTCGGACTCGCTGCGCTTCAGCGTGCCCGCGTGGACCTTGCCGAAGGCGCCCTCGCCGAGCAGCTTCCCCAGGTCGTAGTCCTGCCGCACGTCGTGGCGCTTGATCTTGCGGTCCGTTATTACGGACGACCCGCGCCGCTTGCACATCTGCTCGGCGGATCCCTCCTTCGCCCGCTGCTCGCGCACGGCGCCGCTCGAGCCCGCGCCGCAGGCGTTGCCCATGACCTGCGATGGCGTCACGTCTCCGGTCCGACGAGTCGACAACAAATCACATGGCGACGATAGAAGCGCGTCAGTCGCGCCGAAACCGCCTCAGCAAGTGTGGCAACCAAGCTTTACATTGCTTAAAAACTCGCTAGACGTCCGAATCGCGTTGGGCTCTCTTGGATATATCGACGCCGTCTTAAAACTTCGCAAACGTTACCGATTGTATCCGTCGTGGCTCGTGGCTGGCCGATTTTCGATGCACGCTTGTCTGGTGGCCGTCTGTGGGTTAAAGCTCGTTTTGTTGCGACCGCTCTGATGGGAGTCTTCTTGACGGGCGGGATACGAGTCAGGTAGGTTGGTGCAAAACTCCTAATCTAGCGTCTGTTAGACACTAGCAAGCGCTGGTGGCAAGGCAAGCGCAGTGTCATTGCCTATCTGTTTGGTGTGGTCACAGATCGGTGGTTTGCATTCTACTGCCTGTGAGCGTGCGATCACTACGACGCTATACAGTTCATCGCTTGCATTGCTTTCGGTGCATTTGCTGCTGTTGCACACACTGACACATCACTGCACACTGAGACCATCCACTGCACACTGACACCCGCACTGACGATGATGCGGCGCTTGCTCTTCCTCGCGGCAGCCGTGCAAACCACTGCTCTCGCACCCGCAGCACGGCGCCCCGAGCCGTCCCGCCTCGAGAACACGCAGAACTACCGCGACGCGACGGCGGCGTCGGCGCGCTTCAATAATGAGCTGCAAGCGAAGGACAAGAAGAAAACGGTCGCGATCATTGGAGGCGGTCTGAGCGGACTGAGCTGCGCCAAGTACTTGAGCGATGCCGGCCACGCCGCGACGGTCTACGAGGCGAGGGACGTGCTCGGAGGCAAGGTCTCCGCGTGGCAGGACGCGGACGGCGACTGGATCGAGACCGGTTTACATATTTTCTTCGGCGCCTACCCGAACATGATGAATCTACTGAAGGAATTGAAGATCAGGGACCGGCTCCAGTGGAAGCCGCACCGCATGTCCTTCGCGATGCGCCAGCGGCCGGGCGAGTTCACGAACTTCGAGTTCCCGGCGAACGTGCCCGCGCCGTTCAACATGGCCGCGGCGATCCTGACGAACCGCGAGATGCTCTCGTTGGTGGACAAAATTAAGATGGTGCCCGGCCTGCTGCCGATGCTCATCGAAGGGCAAGACTTCATCGACGCCCAGGACGAGCTCTCGGTCCTCGAGTTCATGGAGAAGTACGGCATGCCCGACACGGTCAACGAGGAGATCTTCATCGCGAGGGCCCGTGCATACATCTCTGCTGGCTATGACTCACTGGTTTTGCGCACAGGCCATGGCCAAGGCACTCGATTTCACCGATCCGGACCGCATGTCCATGACGGTCATATTAACAGCGATGAACCGTTTCATTAACGAAGCCGACGGCAGCCAGACGGCGTTCCTCGACGGCAACCAGCCGGACCGCGTCTGCGCGCCGATCGCGGAGCACGTCCGCGCGGCAGGCGGCGACGTGCTCGTGGAGAAGCCGTTGGAGCGCATCGACGTGAACGACGACGGCAGTATCGCCAGGGTCGTCTTGAGGGGCGGCGAGGAAGTTTTGGCGGACGAATACGTCTCCGCGCTGCCCGTCGACGTGCTGAAGCGCGTCGTGCCCGAAGCGTGGTCGACGCTGCCCTACTTTCGGCAATTGGACGAGCTGGAGGGCATCCCGGTAGCGCGCCGGTGTCCTGCGAACTCGCGCCGACCTCGCGGCGATGGCGTGCCGGTGGGATCTACGCGGCCGTGACGTCGTCGACGCGGCACACGGACGAGAATAGTTCACCGTTCCGCCCCGCGCAGGTCATGAACCTGCAGCTCTGGTTCGACACGAAGTTCGAGAGCTCGCTGGACGGCCTGGCCTTTTCTCGAAGCCCTCTACTCTCGGTCTATGCGGACATGTCGATCTGCTGCGAGGAGTACGCCTCGGACGAGACGATGCTGGAACTAGTCTTCGCTCCGGTGACACCCGAGACCGGCGCGAGTCGTAACTGGCTCGCGGCCTCTGACGAGGAGGTGGTAGAGGCGACGCTCGACGAGCTGAGGCAGTTGTTCCCCGACGACCTGAAAACAGCAAAACTGCGCAAGTCGACTGTGGTCCGCGTGCCGCGCTCCGTCTACGCGGCCGTGCCGGGCCGCAACAAGTACCGCCCGTCGCAGAAGACGCCGATCCCGAACCTGACGCTCTGCGGCTGCTTCACGAGCCAGAAATACCTCGGCTCGATGGAGGGCGCCGTTTTAGCTGGGAAATTAGCCGCGGAGGTCGTCGCGGCGCGGGCCGTCGGCGCGCCGACGCAGGACCTGAAGGAGGTCCAGCGCCACGTCGTCGACGCCGCGGCGACGGCGGCGCCGAAGAAGCCGGTCGGCTGCGGCGGCGGCGACTCGCCGATCGCGTTCGGGGGCGGCGAGGTCGTCGCGGCTCGGGCCTCGAGGTAATTGTTTGTTCGTACAATAATCTTAACAACTCCTCGCCGGCACGGCATCACAAACCTCCTTCCCCAGCCGCTCGGCGCAGCGCCGATCGTGCACGGCGACGGCCGCGGCGTAGACCTTCCGCTCGTAGGCGACCGTGCGGTTCAGCGCCCGCCGCGCGTCGGCGCCGAGGGCGTTCAAGACGGCGCAGGTCGAGTGCTTGCATTTGTTCCCGTTCTCGCGCCGGCCGGCCTCGTCGCGCCAGAACGTCTTGGCGTCGGGCGTCGGCAGCAGCTTCTTTAACATCTCGATGAAGAGACCGTACTTCTCCGTCAGTCCGACGACGGCAAAGGATTCGTCCAGGACGCGCGCCGCGCGCCGCGCCGACTCGGACGCGACGGCGCCGCTCACCTGCGCGGAAATCGACTATCGAGTGCGGCAGTTTGCTCAGTCCAGAGGCGAGAGATCCGCACCGTCACGCCATCGAGCAGACGTCGCGTCTTGAAATGTTGATATCTGCACAGGCTCTGACGTAAGACCCGTAGCGGCTCATGGGCTCCGCAGCACCCAGGCGTTTTATGGAGTTCGCATAGAAGGGCTTCTCTTTGTTCGCCTTCTTTACGTAGTCTGCCGCGACGTCCGCGGCCACCTCTGCGAGCGATAGCTTGTCGTAGCGCCTGATTCTCAGATACAAGGCAGCAGAAATTCGGAGGACGACTGGGTCCCGCAGGCACGTCACGTAGATCGCGGGCCGGCTCGCTGGGAGCGTCCCGAACCAGAGGTGCCCGGCGACGACGTCGACGTCGGGCCGCGGCACGGCCACGCGCGCGCCGCTCGTGCAGAGCGCGTTTGCAGAGCCCAGCCGGCGTCGCCGCGGCCGGAGGAGCTGCGCAAAGGTCGCGAACGTGAGGCGCCGCCGCGCCATGCCGCCGCCGCAGCGGCCCGCGCTCACGAAGCGACACGTGGTTGTCGGGCTCGCCCGCCGCTGGCTCCACTGTTTCAGGGTCTCCCGCGTCGTGGTGCCGGCAGACTTAAATACGTGCACGAAGACGAGAATCGGGCGCGCGGCCCGCGGCACGCCGCCGTCGCAGATTTTCTTTGCATTTTTCCACGCGTCGTTGCTACCAAGGACGTGCGGTTTGATGAGTTGTGGCAGCGTCGCGTTCCGCCCTCGTTTCTTGATGATCCTGTGCATAGCTCTAAGCCTGGCTTTACCTTCCTTCTTGGCTGCCGCACAACCGCTCAGGAAGAGCACCAGCGCAAAGCCACGATTCATGGCTCTGCACAGCTCGTCAATTTCACTCAATGCGGATCTGTAGCACCCAGTCGAGTCCCAAGCCCTGGGGGCTGCATTGCTAGTGTCTTACAATCGCTAGCTCGATTATTTTTCTCGGCATCCTCCGAGAGCTGCCCTCGAGGCTGCCCCGGTCGGAGTCGCCGCAGTGTTGCGGCGGGACAAGTCACGGGAGCCTCCCGAGGCCGCCCCGGTCGGCTGGAGAGCAGCCAGCAGAGAGCGTGCTTCCTCCTCCGAGATCTCAGGGCTGCCCCGGCTGGAGCCCAGCCGACAAGTCAAAGCATTTGTGGATCCGATGGCGTCGTGGTTCCGGAAACGCAAAAAGAAGGCGCCGGAGCCTATTGCTCTGGTGGGCCTAGAATGCGGCGTGGACGACGAGGGCGACGACGAGGAACGCGTGCCGCTGAAGACGTTCTCGCATAGAATGGGGCCTGACGCGGCCTGGGAGCCGTACCCGGCGCACCAGTGCCTCGTCATCGAGGAGGCGATGCGGGCGCGGCCGAGCGGCGGGTGCGTACGACTCTCCGACCACCTGCCGTTCGAGATTCGCTGGGGCATGAAGGCCACGTCGAGCCGCCTGCGCTGCACTGTGTGGAAATCAACCCGTGTGTCAGGTGCATCTTGACTGGAGAGGAATCGGCATCGCCACGCCATCGAGCAGGTGTCGCGTCGATGGCGTGGATGAGAACGCGCCGTAAATTTGATTTCCACACAGGCGCGGCATCCCGACGACGCGCATGATCCAGGTGAACCTGCGCTCGACAAACACGCGCGTCGTGCGCGCCGACCCACCGCCGCTGCCCCCCAAAAGCTCGTGGACCGGCGGCGAGCCTGTCGACGCTGACCCGAATTGGCCCACGCGCCGCGGCAACGCGACGCGAGTGCTGCGGAACCAGTGGGGCAGCACGCGGCGGCGGCGGCGGCGGCACTTCGTGCTGGGGCCGATCCCGGGCGAGGACGAGCAGACGCGGTGGACTTTAAGGTGGTACAACAGAGAAAACGACCCCCAACCCTGCGGCGCCGTCTCGCTGCGGCACGGCGACGTCTCGATTCATAATGGAGGCGATAGAGTCATAGACGTGCGCGTCGCGGGGAGCGCCACGGGCGGCTTCCAGATGGTCTGCGACGACGCCGCGGCGCGGGACGGATGGTGGCGGGCGCTGGCGGCCTGCGTGGCCGCGACGCGCGCCCTGGCCCGGAAGAGAACTATTGTTTCGGGCTACGTCGTCAAGGACCTGGACGACGGCGCGACGCTCACGGAGCAGTTCGCGGACGCCGCGACGACGACGGTCGCCGGCCGTGTGGAAATCAACCAGTGTGTCGGGTACGAACCGGCATCGCCACGCCGTCGAGCAGGCGCCGCGTCGATGGCGTGGAGGACGACGCGATGATTCAGCACGCGCAGGTCTTTGGCAAACCGAGGACGCCGGACGGCCGCGTGCTCGAGCGGGCGCTGTCGGCGCGGTCGAGCAAGTCGGGCAAGGCCTACCGTGAAGTTGTGAAACTCATAATCCGGCCGCCGCGCGCCGAATACGACGTCAAGAAGCTGGGACCGACGCCGTTCACGTACGTGCGGCGGTTCCGGGGCGGCAAGCAGACCGTCATGCGCACGGAGTTCGCTGTAGTCAACCAGCGCCAAGACGTCGAACTGAAGTGCAGCCAGTGGAAGCCCGTCGGCGCGCACCTACATGAGCTTCCCTGTGTTCTGTATCTCCACGGCAACGCCTCGTGCCGCCTAGAGGCGCTCCAAGTTCTGAAAGTCGTGCTCGAGCTCGGCTGCACGCTCTGCTGCGTGGACATGGCGGGGAGCGGGCTCTCGGAGGGCGAGTTCGTGTCCCTGGGCCACTTCGAGAAGTTCGACGCGGAGGCCGTGTTGCATGAGCTCCGGAGCGGCGGCCGGTCGAATGGTAAGGTCGCGTTGTGGGGGCGGTCGATGGGCGCGGCGACGGCGCTGATGTGTACGGCAAAACTGGACCCCCTCGTGTCGTGCGTGATCGCGGACTCGGCCTTCGCCTCGCTCCCAATGCTCGTCCACGACCTACTGGACGAGAAGGTCGGGTCGGTGCTCGTCGACGCCTGTGTGGAAATCAACCAGTGTGTCGGGTGCTCACTAAGTCATCTCGCGGCGACGACGCGGCCGTCCTGGCTCCGTCGAGCGGCGAGGAACCGGCATCGCCACGCCATCGAGCAGGCGTCGCGTCGATGGCGTGGAGGACGACGCGGCGATTCAGCACGAACGCGCAGTAAAATTTTTATTTCCACACAGGTCGACGCCGCGATGGGGGTTGTGAGTCGGTCCGTCGCCTACCGCGCGGGCTTCAAGATTTCTGACATGCGCGTCGACGCGGTGGCCCCGGTCTGTCCGATTCTGTTAGTGCATGGATCTAAGGACACGTTCGTCGGCCTCAAGCACTCGGAAAAGCTCCAGGAGGCATTTAAGAGTACCGCGACGCTTCGGGTCGACGAGGGTGGCAAGCACGATTCGCGGCGACCTGATGACGTCCTGGTCGACTGCGCCGCGTTCCTCCTCGACAAGCTAGTCGGCGAGCCGGCGGCGGTCCCCGAACTCCGGGCCGCGCTGACGCTGACGAGGGGCCTCGGCCGGCCGCCCTTCGCGTCGTCCACAAACTTCACGTCCGGCGCCGACGCGAACCGCCAGAAGGCCGTGCGGGCGACGCTCACACGGGGCGGAGCGATAAACACACGTTAAACTTAGGAATATCTAGTCCGGCGCCATGAAGTCCCGCGAGGCCGCCGCATCGGCAGCCATGCGCACGTCCCCGTCACCCGAGTGCGACAAACAACGAGCGCGCGACGCGTCCATCATCACGAACCGCCAACAAACGAAACCCGCGCCCGCCGCGCCCGAGTAGTTGTCGAGGCACCGCTGCAAGTCCCGCTTTCTATCAACATAGTAGTCGAGGACGTTCCTGGCGACCTCGGATTTCGACAAGGAATCGGCGAGCACGGACTGCTCGATGCCATAAGGCCCGAAGCCATCCAAGTCGCGCGATGATGAAGGATCCGCGTCATACAAAACGAAGCCCGCCTCGTCGACGACGTAGCGCGCGTCCTGGGCGAGCGGCGACGTAGATACTTCAAATCCGTTAAATTGGTCCTTCGTGCCTATAAGATACACGCCCCGTCGCAGAGCGAGCAACGAGTACTGCGGGTTCTGCCTTAATAAATTGGCCTCTACCTTAACATTCATCGCACCACCGGCATCGTCCTCCTCCTGGGCATCATTTGAATTGATACACTTCCAGAACCATTGTCTCACATCAGGTTGTCGCAAGCCACTTTTAACGGCACTTCGCAACGCTTCATCCACATACTGGGGTTTTATATGATGGGAATACACAAATTGCACCGTCGGAAACAAACGTATCGTGCGCCTCCTACCCATCGTAGTGTAGGCCACGCGAAAACAAGCTTTGGGGATCGGTAAAGCCAGACAATGTGACACACGGTCCTCTCCCCTCTTCGAGGCTTGGTAGTAGTCACTCTCCTCGAAAGCCAAAGGTAGCTGGTGCCGCTTATCCCACGACTCCATCGTGTCGCTGTCCATGTTCTTATTTTGCTGTTTCTGCTTTTGTTTTTGCTGCTGCTTCGTGTAGGATATCTCCTGGCCCTCGTCGTTCGCGTCGCCGGACAGGAACGCTACTACCAGATCATAAACGTCGTTCGAGGTACTACGAACTTCGTGCTTCGCTCTAGACAACTCCACTAACAACCTTTTGACGACATCTTCGGACGGCGCCACGTTCCGCACGTGTTCGGACGTCGATACGGCGAATTTCGACCGCAGGATGTTGCAGACGATGCCCGCACATACCCTACTCCCAAAGATCTCGGCAGCGAACTTCCGAGCTAGTTGGTCCACTTTATCAGGTAACAAACCAGACATCCTCTCCAGGAAATCATTCACAATGTCGTCTTCGTGGTAGAATCGTTTATTCGCCAAATTGGTGACTGCGATGAGCGTCTGGTAGATCGACGACAGATTACCCGCGGTCCGCATGTCGCAGTTCTTTATATATAAATCCCTTGTGAGTCGCCAGCTACACACATCGGTAGCCTCGCGCCCATATTCCATGGAGTAGCCCGCTAGGTAGATCGTGAAACAGGTATCATTCATGGTACGAGACCTACCTAGAGCCTGCCATATTCTACTAAAATCGTCGACGTCGTGAGCTAATACGACGCTTTCCGCAAATAAAGGTTTGGAGAACTTTTCCCGGTAGGCTAGCTGGAAGGGCACGTCTTTTCCGATCACGTTGCGATTATCGACGAAGAAGAACACGACTTCCGGCAGTCTCTCCTGGTATTCCGTCACGAGATATTTATAAAATTCTTCATCAAAGGGCACGTCTGTTGACGTGGAGCAGCATAGAATCCGATCGCCCCCGTCGGTCGGGTCGACGTGGTATACATATTTATAAGATGTTTCTGCGACGATCACATCCCTCACGTCTCGTACTGATGAACGTTTGAAGACGCCACAGAGATCCACCAACACATTTGGGATGGTATGGTCCTCGTCCGACATACTGTTACCTCGCAATATTGACTTGAGCACCTCCAGTTCATTGCCGTCGTCCACGAAATCCGACAGCGCGTAGCGCACGGTCACATTGTTGTTCGTGCCTTGGAACATTCTGAATCGAGTCTCAAAATCCTGTTGCGAGAGCTTCTCCACACTATGCGCGTAGAAGCCCCGGTCGATCAGATCCGGAATTTGTTCAGTACTCTCCTTCCTGATATACGACGACGTAGGGTAATTGTCGATGAACGGCGTGCCCGTGAAGCCGACACAATCAAAATTGAAGACCACATCAACACTATTCACGCTTCGAGCCCGATCCCGGATCTCCATGCGCTTGAGCACAATCTCGTACAGAAAACGAGTTAATCCATCTTTCGTAGCCGGATGCAACTCGATGATGTGGCTGAGGGGGTCGTGGCCGTACACTAAGTCGTCATACTCGACCCCACTCTTCCTCAAGAACTTCGAGTAGTACTCGAACGACAGAAACTTCCGCTCCTCCTTGAACAACGCGTCGTACTTCTGCACGTCTTCCAGCAGGACGTAGTAGGTCAAATATATCGTTCTTTCGACATCCGAGTAGTAGGAACCGGGCATCGCCCTATTGACGCTTTCGTACGGCCTCGCGATTAATGAGCGGTAGCCATCTAAATCTTGCGCGATGTTCGACGAACAATGGCGTAACGTCGCTTCGTTGAAGATGCCGAAGGACTTATTTAGGGACCGAGACGCGTCCTGGACCTCCTTATGTATGGCTAAAAATTTCTGATATAAAGTAGACCAGTATGAGCCTTGTTCAGGGCAAGGTTCATTTAAATAAGCTGCTCTAGCCGTCTCGAGATACCTCTGCAAAGTCTCCCTGGAAAAGTTGTTGGCCTTGTTCTGGCAGATGTTGAACACCAATTTATCTCTGTCGAGGAAATCATCAACTTCATCCACCAAAACTAACACCCGGTCGCGGTTCGGGTAGACCTTCCGGCAAATGGCGTCGTAGGTCAACGCCTTCTTGAACTGGTTGAAGCTAGTGACGAAGATCTGTTTCTTTGGGGGTTGTCCCGTAGACAGCGATCGAGAATACGCGGACGTCCGTCGCAGACCCTCATCGAGTCGCACATCATCATGTAACAACGCGAAGATGTCGTCGTAGATCCTATAATCTTGTCTAAAATTCAACGATAAACAGTAGCGGTAGACTTGCGCGCGAGCGTCCGGGACGAGGTGCTCCGGCACCAGAACCACCAAACAGCGCTTCTCGCGGCCACCCCGCGCCAAGGCATCGCGGACCGCCTTGTTCGACGAGAGGAACGCCATGCAAAACAACGGCAGGATGACCTTGGTCTTGCCCTGCGCGGACCCACAGTGTCACGGCTCCCGCGCGAGGCCGCCTCGACGGCGTCGCTCCCGCACGAGACGCGTCGACTCTCTCGCGGCCACGTCGACGCCGACGCCGACGTCTCAAGTTGAAGCTCCCTTCTCGCGCCGCGTCCGTGCCGAGCCGACCTCGGAAAAGTGGAAGCACTCCTTCGCCTCGATGATCTTCCGCAAAAATGATCTTTGCTTCGGTCGCGGCACGATCGATCGGTCTCTGTGATACTTGACGAAGACGTCGCATAGAGCATCGACAAATACGTCCAACGAGTCATCTTGGAACTGGTCGAGGTCGTGGAACTGCTTCGAGAAGAGAGCGTCGTACTCCTTATTTTGTGACGAGCCGAGCACATATCTGATGGCCTCCTGCCACGGACCGGAAATTTTGGTCACTTTGCCGTCCCGGAACTTGTAGTCGAGTTTTACACTGGCCCTTCTTAGCTGAAACAGCACCAAGATAAATAATGAAACGTTCCGCAGATGCGCCGCTAGATCCAACAAGTTAATCAAGTGCTGCCGCGAAGGTACTTGTAACACGTAGTCCGGGTGGTAGAACGTAACCTTACTTTCCGTCACGAGATCATTCAGATGCGACGTCTGGAAGGCGTGCTCGTCGTTCAGATCCACGAAACACTCGTCGCTATCAATACACTCGACCACCTCGTGCTTCATGCCTGTGTGGAACGGATTGATTCACGACGCGCGTAGGCTCTCTGTGTGATCATGAAGACGGCGTCGACGCAGCTTGAAGTTCGGAAACAGACGCTGAGTCAGCACCGTAGTAGTCGACGTGGTGCTGGCCGCCGCCATCCACATGGTACGTAATGTGTCTCGACGCTAATAAAACAGCGTCTTCCGAGTCGGCGTACGTGAAACAAGGGACAAAGGAGACGGCATCATTAAAAAAGGCGGCACAGACCTCTACGCGCGTCTGGTTGACGCGTACCTCCACGCCCGTGGGCGTCGCGTCGACCCGCAACGCCGCGTCCGCGACGAACAGTAGATATTTATCTGATGTTGACCGAAACACGTTCCGGATCTCCACGTACCTCACCACACTTTCTACACCAGGTCGGCGAGGATCGACCCGCACCTTGTAGAGCTGGACGTCCGGTTGCTGCGTTCCGTCCCCAAGGTCGAACAAGGGCAGCTCGTCGTACTTTATCAATCCGTTAGATTCCGTGAAGGTGTGCCGTCTCGTGATCAAATCTAAATAATCGGACGTGGCCACGGAGAACTGCCTCGGGACCACGATCCGAAACGCGCCGTCAACCTTGAGTTTATAAGAATCGACCTCCGCGGACTTGTTGATCTGGCACAAGGAGACGTAGATCTTCACTAGTAACACGTAGTCCCGGTATTCGGGGTCCGCTTGTAAGGCTCGTATGACCTTGTTCGCGTAACCGCGCGCGTCGACCCGTCGATTCACCAGGAACTTGTGGGCGACCTCAAACAGTAAATCTTCCACCCTTAAACGCGTGACGCCGTCCTGCGTCGTTTTCTTATCTCGTTCGTGGATGGAATCGGAGACCTCGACTTGGAGCTGCCTCAAATCTCCTCGGCCCGCGGCTGGTAGCGACGGCAATCGCAGCAAAGAAGCGTATCTAAATAACCCAAAGTCCAACAGCAACGACAACAAAGCTAGGTTGATCTCCGCGTCGTCGGTCCGGATCTCGCCGTCCACCCTACTACATAATCCTTCCAAGGCCCTTTGTAAGTAACTCCGTTCGAAGACCCGATCGACGGCAATGACATTCGTAGCATCGCCTCGACCCGACGTGCAACCGGGTACCACCTGAGCATGGTCCGCGGCAACGGCCAGATCCAACTCACCATGCGTGTTCATTTGTATCGGACCGTAGGCATATGACGAATGACTAGAATCGTCGACGAGTTTCTGGCACGAGATAGCTAACAAAGAGCGAACATCTTTCCCGAACAACTGTAGACCCGTGAGATCAGGATTCCGCCAGTACCGCTCGACCACGCTCAGAAAATGCAGAGGTCTATTGTACTTCGTCCAGGCGAAGCCCTGACCGATCCTGAGATGGACGATGGTCCTCTCTTTGGCTTGGGGTGTATTACCCATCGTGCCTTCGTACCGCCTCAGGCCATTGCGCGCCATCTGATTGATCGCCTCCTTCGCGAAATCATATTCCATCCTTCCCGACGACCGAGACATGAGCTTCGTCGTGTAGAACGCAGCTCGACTGAGAGTATTGATGTCCTTGGTCCTCAGGTCCTCGTCGGGAAATCCCAATGAAACATATTCCCCGAAAAACGCATGACTAGGAAAGTGGTCCAGGAATAGTTGGCGGTGGTTCGATCTCCGGAACTCGTCCTCATCTAACAATTCGTCGTAGTCCGCCGCGCGCGACGTCGAGAACCTCGCACTTTCAGCCAGAATATGGTTCGCGGCTCGGATTCGCGTCTCGAGGTCCCGGTCCGTTTTTCTTTCTTGTTTGAGTAGAGCTAACAGGTCCACAGCGTACAGGTAGTGGTGCGCATCTCTCAACTCCTTCTGGCCGTTCTCGTACTGGCCGTAGAAGTAGTAGTCTCTGTGTAGACCCCTCTGGAGCAACGGCGCTTCCAATATTGAAGAGAGAATCGGTTGCAGGTCCGCGTAGTGATCTAGCAAGCAGTTCTTTCGCAGCGAGTGGAAGCCCGCGAAGTCTCTCAATCTAAGGACAATTTGCGCGTGGAAGCCGAACGCGAGGGACGTCGCTCGGTACTTGTAGAAGTGCGCTCGTGCTAACTGAGATACCGCATCGTCGTTCGCGTGGCCTATTCGCTGTAGTTGTTTCGTATTCGGGGCTGATGATACTGCCCCGACTAACGAGAAGTCGGCGTAGCGGTGTAAGATACGAGTACGACATAAGTAGGAGTGGACCTCGCTGATCTGCCGGGCGTAGTTTACGGTCGTCGAATACTTTGCGAGGTACTTGACGCAGAGGTCGAAGTAGGGCGCCGCCTTGTACCTTGAAAAGTCTAGGAGTACATTCGCGTTCGTGAGGGGCCGCAAGCACCCGTCGGGGCCCCGCCAGAACTCCAATAAGAAGCGAGCTACAGCCACGGAGCACCGTTCCAGGCGAGCTGGATCGGGAACATGTAACGTCGAACCCTGGATAGTCAACGGCCCGCCCGCGCGACACAGCAACGCGAATAAAAACGTCTGGAAGTAGCACGTGTTTCCTGTTCTTTGGGCGTCCATTTCCGATGGATTCGAGGCCCTATTCACCAAGTACCACTCCTGTAAGTCCAGCCTTATCGGTTTTTCGAAGCCAGCGCCACTCCTCCCGTACCTCCGGTTCAGGTCCCGGTACATCTTGAAGATTTTTCTACGTACAGAAGGTGCATGAAAGCTAGTATAATATTCTTCAGGATTTTCCTGGATGTGTTGGCTGTTGCCGTAGCCACATTTCAGCAAGTGCCACAGGACGTGCGACTGGGCGCCGTCTCCTGTTAGGAGTTTCTGGCCGCCTCCAGCGGGATCGTAATGTACCACCGCACCTCGTTCCAGACACTGGAAGGCCGTAAAATGAGCGTCGATGCAGCACGTCACGAGCATCTGCTGGGACTGGACATATTCCAACAGTTCCTCGTAGAGCATGTTTTTTCGGTCTGCTAGTACGTTCGTGAGCATATCAACCTCCAACACTCCCGAGAAGAACTGCGCGACCGCGTGGTAATTACTATAACCTCGGTCGAAGTATGCGCTCGGCGCGAAGAGTAATAATGGCGAGAAAGCATAAGGGTAGCAGTCCACGAGCTGGTCCGTGTCCTCGCTCGCGACGCGCTTCCTCTTTTGTAGTTCTCGCAGCGCCGCGGCCGTCGGCGGCGCGGGCGGTTGCAAGGGCGACGTGGGTGGAGACGCGAGGTGGCCGCTGGCGCCGCCGCCCATGGTGTCACCGTTCATTTACTGGTTTGATTCGTCGCTGGGTCGACCCCACGCCGCGCCGGCGATGTGGCCTCGCTTGCTGCCCTCGCTGGCAGGCGTGCTTTCGTGCCTTCAGCGCTTGCAGCGGTCCTCTGCTGGATCGCTGCGAACTAAAGCGCTGCTGCTCCCACTCAGCTGGCAGCGATATGGCACGACTGAGGAGTTGAGCGGGGGCCCTGCAAAAGATTAGCTAGCGGTACGTAAGACACTAGCAAGCAGATACCTCTAACTTGATATAATTTTATATACACCAGGGGGGAAAGGTCGTTCGCGGGTTCACGGCGACGCCTCACGTAGACGAGAGCCACACCTTCATCTCCGCGACCCAGGCCGAGAGAAGCATGAAGACGACGACGAACGTCACGAGGAGCGGTCCCTGGGGGTCGCCCCACTCGGGCTGATCTTTGGCGAGGATGTGTCTGGCGCGCCAGCGGTACGTCAGCAACGCGTAGCAAGCTAAAACGGACGCGCCGACGCAGAGCATGCCCCCGTAGCACGCGGCCCGGAAGCGCGCCGCCGGCGAGATGAACCGGGCGCCGGCGTCGGCGAAGGCGAAGGCCGTGGAGCCGAAGGATACGAGAATAACAGCCATATGTAGCCAATGGATGAACGTGCGCTCGTTCGCGAACAAATCTTTGGGCATCAACAGTCCGGCAGCCGGCTCGCGCTCCGTCTCACAGCAGCCGCCCTCGAGGACGCGCCCGGGCTCCAGGGGACCGGCTTCAGCGACGGTCTGAAAACATCCCGGTTCCTCGCGCCGTTGGATCGACGCTTGCGTGCGCCGCTCGCCGTCGTGCCACTCGCGGGCGACCGGTCGCAACGCCGCCGCCCCGACGGCTCGGTTCCCAAACGACTCGGGCGACTTCAGCGCGGCCTTGACGGGCGTCTGGAAGCTCGCCTCTTGCTTGAGCGCCGGCTCGTCGGTCCAGTAGGGCACGGCCTGGACCTCGTCCGGGAGTAAGGTTGCGGCCCCATGTATATACCTGTGTGGAAATCAAACTTCAGGCGCCCCACGCCATCGACGCGGCGTTGAGGCTCACGAACACAGGCATATACTTCGAGAACTTGTGCACCGGCACGAGGTCGTCGACGATGGGCTTGACCCATCCCGGTAAATCGTCGGCGTCGTCGAGCGCGAGCTTGATCTCGAGCACGGCGAAGGGGAACCTCGCGACGCTGGTACCGCGGTAGTTGCCAAACCACCTCTGGAGAGCGCTCTCGTCGACCTCCTCACTTGCAACCTCGCTCACCAAACAAAGATTCGTGTCGATGGCGGCGCGCACCGCCGTCGATGGCCGCAACGCAGAGGCGCTTGCGCGACATAAATTGTCGAACGAGATATATACTGGTGAAGGCATCCCCGAGAGGCCGTACCGTTGCCGGCGGCCCGGCGGCGTCGAGGCGTTCATTGAACTGCTAACGGCGGTGCGCGCGGCGGGAAGCTGGAAGCGCTACGCGGCGGAGCCTCGCGTCCAGCTCGTCGTTCTGCGCAAGCTCGCGGAGAGCGGTCGCGCGGTCGCGACGCGGGGGGTCCTGACGCGCCTCTTTGCGCCGCGGCGTCGGCTGCAGTCGATTGGCAGCCCACTCCCCGACGTCCTGTTCTGGAAGATCCTCGAGTTCTGGCGCACGGACCGCGACCCCTAGGCTCTAATGATGTGTTAGACGGGATCAGGAGCGGTACTCGTCCGGGTAGGCCGAGTGGCAGAGCGGGCAGCAGTTCGCCCCGTCGAGCGCGCTCTCGATCGCGTGGTGCCGGCACGTCTTGCATTTTATGGTGCGGCCATCTAGTACAGCTCTTCCAGTCTTGGTACACGCGGCATACCCAACGCCCATGTTCAGGCACTCGAAGTAGCACGGGTCTAAATTATTGGGACTCTTGTCGCCGGGCGCGTGGTCCGTAAAGATATCAATAGCTAATTTCTGAATTTCCTCCAGATAATCCTCCTTCTCATCATCACACTGTGGAGGATCATCTAAAGTTTCGAGCTTAATAAAAGCTTTAGAACAAACATACCAGTCCTTGGCATGGTACGCCGACAATGCCACCAGGCTATATATATCGACCTTGGGCAGGATGTCCTCGTACTCCGAGAGTCTAATACTAGTTTTCATGGCGTCGACGTACTGCGCATCATACAATTGTCTATGAGCTAAACAGTAGTAGTGGTAGCAGGCCGCGCCGCGCCACGCGTTGTCCATTATTTTTCTACCGGCGCCCGTGCCGCTGTCGGCGTCCTGCGTCATCAACGTGTCTAGCGTGGCCGCCGTCGTTTGCGCAATATCCCCATTCGTCGTCGTTAGATCCAGCGCCTTCTTCCGGAAGCGTTCGACCTCGAGTGCCGCCAAAACATGTAATTTCTTCGCGCGCACCGGACAGGCGTTCTTGACGCCGACTTCTTCCGCTATTGTGGCCAGTAACTTGGCGGCGTCCGTGGGCCGGTTGGCCCTCCGATATAACTCGACAGCCAACAGTTTCTGGCCCTCCCTTAGTAGCTGCCCGGATCGCTTCGCTAGCAACCCCTCGATCTGCTGGTACCCGTGGTCCTCGGCTATTTCTGCCGCGCGTTCCCACTGGTTCAACAAAACACAGCAGTCCACGGCTTGTTTAGGTTCGTTGGCTCTGAGATATGCGTCGACCGCCGGAGTGTGCAGTCCTACAGACTCGAACATGCGACCCAGTTCCCCGAGCAACGGATGCCTTTCAGGTAAATTCGAGAGCAACTTCTCGAGGGCGTCAAAGTCCTCCAGTCTATAATAACAGGAAGCTCTTTTTTCAACATCCCCAGCGAGGTCGTAAAATTCTCTAGCACGAGACCATCTACTTCTCCCCGCGTAGTGGTCTCCTAATTTCAAGTAAGACGCTTGGAGCGTTTTATCATCGCCCGCACCAGATCGAACCAACTCGGCGACGCGCTGCCAGTCGCCCAACCGCGTCCTCAGATCAATGGCCAAGTCCTTGCGGTCGATATCCCTATAAATTTGTTCGGCCTCCTCGAAGCGCCCGAAAAACGCAGCAACTTCCGCTTTCCTCTTCATGCGGTCCGACAACGCTCGTAACCTTTTCACGAATTGGATGCCCTGGTAGTCGCTGCACCGCACAAAAGCTTTATCCGCACATTGCAAGTCAAGAGCTTCTAAAGCAGCTTCCGCTAAATGCCGCCACAGTCGAGGATGGGGGTTCGCGTCCACAAAGTTATACGCGTCGGACGCGCCCGTCTGGGCTATTTTGTCCTTCAATTCCCTCAGTCGAGCCGTGTCATTGCTAACGACGGAGTCTTTTTGCACTTTATCTGGCGACTGGACGACGTGCTCCAAGACCACAGAAGTGACCTGCAAGTCCTTGAACGATGCGAGATACCCAGAACACACGACGGGCTCCTCCGGCTCGAGATTCTTGTAGACGCAGAGCCGCGTCTTCTCCATGGCCGCAAAACTGTCAGCATCGTCCTCGGCCCACAAGACGTCCCAGCAGTCCTTCCTCTCCAATTTCATGACCGGTTGGACGTCCTCTGAATCCTTCTTTTCCTCCTTTTCTTCCGAGAACTCGTCTCTGACGACTTTACGGCGCTCGGGGTCTGCAGCTGACAGATCCAGGACACCCAGTCGACCGTGCGCGTCGACGACAGCGATCTTGGAAGCGTCGCAGTTCACCCGCAACAACCACGGCGCCGAGTGGTATCTATGGATACATTTCTGCCTGAGCGTCGGTAGCGCGAACTCGTGGACGTCGCCGTTCCTTCTACCGACGAACAATGCTTTTTCGGAAGCCGTTATTGCTGTTATGGGGTCCCTCATGCGCTCATCATCCTCGCGGAACTCATTCAGAGGTAGGGAAGAACCATCTTCGACGTCCAGGACCTTCTCCCGACCACCGGCCTCCCTCAGACTTATCAATTCCTTCTGCATCTTCTGCTCGCGGCCTTTTACCGATTGTTGTCTGGCAAATTGCCACACATAAACATAGCGCTCGGAAGCCACTAAGCAGAAGTGTTCGGTCAGAGAACAGAACTTGGGGTCCAGTGGACTTGAACGTTCCTCCACGACGACACCTATAGCGTCTCGTAACTTAATAGCATGTGTCGTTTTCTTGGACTGGATATCTACTTCATCGCAGATGGTCACGCAGTGGTCGCCGACGGCCTTGACATGTCTTAAACCGTTTGCACGTTTTTTAACTTTGTCGCCGGTTCTCAAATCCCAAAAAACTAAAGCCGTACCAGATCGCTCAGGAGGCTGGTAGGCCGCGACGATCACCTCCCCGGCAAACAGGCCCCACTTGTGCTCGGGTCGCGCATTGGCAAAGTAGATGTAGGCGTCGACCGCTAATGCGATGCGCAAGCCACCGCCTTCCCAGGATAAGGCGTTGATGCCGCCGCCTGGCACTTTTAACGAGCGTAATTTGACGCCCTTCGGGGAGTAGAACCGCACGACAGCGTCCTTCTTCTCCTCGGACGTGCCGGCCAAGGCTAGCGTCGTGCCCCGCGTGTCCCACTTGCACTCCCTCAATCTCAACCCAGAATCGATGATGATGGGGTCCGCATCATCTGAGCCTCTAGCGAGCTGCACGCGACCATCGGCGTACGCCACGGCCAGCGTCGGTGCCGTACTGTCCGCATACCCTTCCATGCCGTCGTACCAGTCGATGGCGACTATCAATGCGTTGCCGGCGCGCTTCTTTTTGGATTCACTTCTATCACTCAGCGAGGGGATTGATTTCACCTTCGTACCTTGCGAATCATATATATGGAGTTCACTATCCGTAGTCACGAATAAGATATACGACGCGTCCGGCGACCACTCCACATTAGTTAAACCGGTCTCCATCTCCTTGCCCCACAACCGATTCCCATCGACAGAACCGACGATGACCGCCCCGTCCTCATAGACGATACAAATCTTCTGGCCGTCCGGAGTCCATTTCATCGCTTTGACTACTGACCTATTGCGGTTGTTGATCATCTCCTCGAACCAGACGCCTTTATGTAACATCCAGACTATTATTAAACCATTTTGATCTGAAGTGGTGAGTTTGCGGTAATTCGCGTTCCACGTCGAACACACGACGGCGCCCTGGTGGCCCTCTAATGTTTGGTTCATCGATAAATTAGAAGGTGCTTGTGTGGCACCGGCAGGCCGCGGCGCATCGAGTTTAAGTACCTTAAGTAAACCATCAGCCCCACCAGCCGCGAGCCAGCCGTGGTCGGGGTTCCACGCCAAGCTGTGGAGCTTGACGCCGTTGGGGATGGCGATCTTCTTACTGAGGTAGACGAACATCTTGTCCCTCCTTCGTCGTCCTCAGGCTCAGGCTAATTACGTCGCGGTCCTCGGCCGCTCCGGCAGCCCCAATCCGGGCTTGGGTGCCACTCCCTCCGGGCGGCACGGGCGCGCCCGCGGGCAACCCAAGATTTGGACGGGAGGCAAGTCCCTGCTGGCTCGAGCCGGCGCCCAGTGCTGCGGTCCTCGCAGTCCGCGCGTTTCCCTCCGCCCAGCACGCGATTTGTAAATGTTGGGTACGGGGTTCGAGGCTACCGTCCGACAAAAATGTACATTCAGCACCTCTCAGAGGACTCTTTGGACGCGCAGCGGACGAGTCGTCGTGCGTTCTAAAATTTTATGCTCCTGGCAAAAGCACAGCACAAAGCAAATAGACGACGCTGTTTTTATATTCTAGATTGTTATCGATCATCAGTGATCGAAATCAGAGAGCTGTCATACATACCGAGTGAATCCTAGCTTGTATTACGCCTTCGACGCGCACAACAAGTAGACACAAAGCGCGCTCTCCAGACAACACAAAAAAAAAATGGGCTGCGTCGCCTCGCTCGCCTGCTGCGCGGCCTGCGCCTGCTGCGAGGGCGTTTGTAGAGCGTGCTGCGCCTGCGGCACTAAGACTAAAGAAGGCCACGTGAACCCCGACGCGGGCCGCGTCGGCAGCATGTGGGTCATGATCCTGGCTATCGTGTTCTCGCTCATAGGGCAGTATTATCTACCGGTGCGCCATTTAGATTATTATGCCTTCAACCAAGGCTGCGACACAAATGCCTGCAAAGGCGCCGCCGCGGTGTACAGAGTCTCATGTTGTACAGCTTTTTTCTTCATCAGCAACGCTACGGTGTCGTGGCTGGACCCGTCGTTTCACGATCGGAGGTGGGTCGCGAAGCTCTTCGGATGGATCTTACTACTCTGTATTTCATTACTAATTCCGAACCCGGTGTTTGGTCTGGAGGGATATGTGTGGGTCGCGCGGTTCGGGGGCTTCATCTTTGTGATCCTGCAGCAGATTCTACTTATTGATCTTGCTTACTGGGCGAATGATTCACTAGTGGCGATAGCGGAGGAAGATGTTGATTTGTGGTGCGGCTACCCGTCGCCCCTAGTAGCGTTACTTGTCGGAGCACTGATACTATACGTGGCGGCTATTGTCGGAATAGCTTTGTTATTCACCTATTTCTCCTCCCCAGCTGTCCGTGGAGACTGCCCCGCCCCGGACACCATACTGTCGATAACTTTGATACTGGTGGTGTTCGCTACTTTATCACAACTATTCGTCAGTAAAGATGCCAACCTACTGACATCATCAGTGGTCGCGGTCTATCTCGTCTACCTCGCATCCTCAGCCGTCGCAGCAAATCCAGTAGAAAGGTGCAACGCCTTCCATCGAAAGGGCGACGACTGGGTGTCCGTGTTTGTGGGGTTGTTCGTGACGTTGATAGCGTTAGCATACTCTGTGTACTCCGCGTCGGCCAGTGTCAAGTACCTCCAGGACGGCCGTAGTACATCAGATAATGCCCCTGGCGGCGACACGATGCAGAAGATGCTTACTGGTCAATTAGACCAAAGAGGAAAACCGACCGCAGAAGCTACGGATGACTACGACGCCACGCGGACGGCGGAGAGCGTCGAGAGCCAGTCGGACGACGACACGCCCATCAGTCAAAAAACGCCGGCCGAGGTCCTGTCCTTTAATGTGGTGATGGCGCTGATGTCCATGTACCTCGCGATGGTCCTGACAAACTGGGGCTCGCTCGAGAAGGCGGGAAATGCAGCCGCGCCGTCCGCCGGCCAGGTCGCGATGTGGATCATTGCGGCGTCGCAGTGGGTCGCCGGGTTGCTCTATATCTGGACGTGCGTGGCGCCGTCGCTGTTCCCGGGCCGGGAGTTCTCCTGATCATGCTTGTTGTCGTCGTTTCCCCCTACCACTAAGTTTTCTGATTTCGAATGTTACCTCCGAGGAATCTATCGTCAGGGGGGTATACCTCCGCGGCGGGCGGCGCGTGACGCGCCCGAGCGCGGAGGGGCTAAGAGTGAGTGTGCGTCGCACCGTCAGGAGGATCTAGAAGTGCGTGTGCGTCGCGCAGTGCACCGTGAGCAAAAAGTACGCGAGGAGCGGCTGCGGCGTGATCAGCGGGTGGTCCCAACCCATGCCCTTGGCCCGGAACGACGGCTTGAGCTGGCGCTCGATGCGGTAGTTGTCGTCGCGCGTCGCCGCGCACTCCGCGTAGCCGTTGCTCCGGCCGTGGTGGCGCGAATTAAATAACACGTCCCACAGGCCGCCCAGCGACGCGAACGTATAATTCGACCCGCAGTGGCCTTCGTGGTGCCAGTCGTGGTGGTGCGGCATCTGGGCGAAGGGGAGTAGTCGTTGGGCCGTGTGCACGATATTAAAACCGCCCGCGAGACCCGAGTGCTTCTCCAACGATTCGCAGATGCGGAACAGCCGCGACGCGACGAGCACGGGAAACGGCAGCGGCACGATGATAGGGGCACACACTTCACATATAAAAGCGTTAAAGAAGTTGTCGGCCCAGTGGTCCATGTAGGTCGTCCTCGCTAAAGGCGTCTTCGCGAAATGATGTAACGAATGGACGTGGCGCCAGAGGAATTTA
This sequence comes from Pelagomonas calceolata, assembly GCA_918797485.1. Taxonomy (NCBI): domain Eukaryota; class Pelagophyceae; order Pelagomonadales; family Pelagomonadaceae; genus Pelagomonas; species Pelagomonas calceolata. Next base: position 1,246,883 of record CAKKNE010000003.1, on the reverse strand, counting down.
TTGACGTGTAAGTAGCGGTGCGCCCAGTACATCCCGAACGAAAAACAATAATGATGCGCTATGGTCCGTACGAACCAATACACATAAGGACGGTCCGCGTACTGCTCCGGCACGGTGACGGTCGGGTAGAGCAAATGCCCACCGTACACGTAGCACCCCACCAACAAACAGAACGTGGACAGCCCCGTGAGGCGGTCGTGCCACTCGATCAAGGCCAATTCATCTTCGGTGCGCTGCGTCTCGTCCCGGTACTGTGATGGGCGCGAGTCCTTCTGGATGCGTCTTTCTGGGTACGTGTGATAGGCCCACTCGAGGTAAGGGTTGTAGATGCTCCTCACAATATACGACAGGAGGTACAGTATCCCAATGTCCCGCAGGCGGACCGTCGTATTTACTGAATCGAAGCGCGTCGTGGCGAAGCCCGCTATTAGTAAACCGACGAGCAGGATGAGCCCCTGCTGCTCCTCCGTAACTCCAAAGTGCTTGTTGTGCTCCGTGCGGGCGTAGGGGAGCGGCTCCTCCTTTATTGTGGTGGCGGCGTCCTTGGCGGCGGTCGCGGGCGCGGCGGCGTCCCTGGCGGCGTCGGCGACCAGCTCACTGGGCTGGGGCGGGCGGCACATGGCTAGATCTCCGGTCGCAGCGGCTCGTTACGCCCCAAATTGCGCAGGCTTGTAGATCAGTCGTGTGTTGCCACGTCCCGAGAGCACGGCTGTCCGGGGCGCCGCTGGTGCCGTGCTTTAACCGTTACACGTATGACGTTTTTCTATGCTTTCTAGTGCCTTACACCGCTAGCTAATGATTTCCGGCGCCGCCCACTAGTCCTAGCACCGTAACAATATCAACCAGCACCGTCACAGAAATAAGCGCAAACACCCTTAGTCATCACCCAGCGGCAGGAACTTCCCCTTCGGCGGCACCTTCCGATTCCCTAATTCAGGAACGTAGTCGTAGTTCCGCCGCACGGCCGAGTCGATCGCGTCGTCCTCCCGTAAAAACATAGGGACGCCGTCGTCGGAATCGTCGTCCGAGTCGTCCCTCAAAAACACGGGCGCGTCGTCTTCGCTTTCTTCAGACTCCCAGCTCCCGGGCGTCGCGGGCCGGACCGCGGCCACCTTTTTGGTCGCAGGCGCCTTCTTCGCCGACGCCTTCTTCACGGACCGGGGCGGCTCGGGCGACGCCCGGGACACGACCTTGGCCGCGCGCTTCGGCAGCACCGACCCCTTGGCGCGCTGGGCCCGATGTCTTTCGAAGCGCACGGCGCTCTTGGCTCTCTCCAAACTCCCTTGGAGTTCATCGCGCGCCTTCTCGGCGTCATTACATTGCTCTCGCACTTTCGCGAGTTGGGAGTGCAAGACGTCGGCGCGTCTCTTCTCCTCGCGCCACCGCCGCTTCCAGTCCGACGCCGTCACGGCCTGGGGCGTCACTTGATCGGACGGTGCGCCGTCGGGCTTGTTGCCCGGCCTTTTCACGGCCGTCTTCTTATAGCCGAAGCCGCCCACTACCCTCGGCGCCTGCTTCGGCGGCTCTGCCCTTTGTACGACGGACGGCGGCACGAAGTCCGGGGCGAAGTCCTCCTCGTCGTCCTCTTGATCGAGTGGTTGCTGGGCCTTAAGATCGTCTAATTCAGCTTGAGCCGCCTCGCGCCACTCGCGCTCCGTGGCCACGTCCTCGGCCAACTGATTATTCTCGTCCCGCAACCGCAGTTTCTCGCCCTCGAAGGCCTCGTGGATCTCGACGAGCTGCCGCTCCGCGTGGTCGGCGCGCTTGTTCTCGTTCTCGGCTTGAACACGAGCGTTGTTCTCCGCGACCCTCAGCTGCTCGATGACCTCCTCGGACCGTTGATTCCGCTCCGTCAGATCGGCCACTTCCCGTCTTAATTCTTCCGCCTCATTCACGGCGACCTTCTCACTATCGCGGCACCGTCGAGCTTCGCGCTCTCGCTCTTCTGCATCATGTTCCGCCTTCTCGAAGTCGCGCCTCCCGTCGCGCAACTCGAGCTCGAGCCTCCGCACCTTCTTTTCGGTGGCTTGTTGTTGCGAGACGGCCTCGGACTTCTCAATTTCTAAAGTTTGGTTTAGCTCTTCCAGCTTGATGAGGTCCTCTTGCAGCTTTGCGTTCAGCGCCTCGAGCGCCCGCAGCTCGGCCTGGGCCATAAACACATCGTCGCCCCGTCGATTTTCCTTCTCGGGCGGCGTCGCCTGGCGCGAGTCGCCGCGGCCATGCGCGAACAAACCGTTGATGACCGGCGCGTCCGCGGCTTCTAATGGGCGGCCACTCCTCGGCCTCGGCCGTGGCCGCGGGCCGCGCTTCCTCTGGGCGGCCGCCGTGGGCTTGGAGTAGGCCGGGGCTGCCCGCATCTGTCCTGTTCAGCACCGCACGCGACGGTTCGCGCGCGGCGCGCAGCGTCCGGGTGCGACGCCGGGCAGCAATGACCCCGCTCGGACGGCGTCGACGGTCGCCTCTTTGCGCAACGCTGCCGAGCGCCCGTTGCCAGGCCAGCCCCGCGACGAGTGAAAGGGGGGGATAATAGGCAGCTCTGCATTGCGAGCGTTCGATGACACGAGGGATCTTAAGGATAGTCGTAGGCGCGGAGAAACCCGCACTCAACTTCTAGGGAGCCTCGCGACACACCCAAGGTCTAGTCTAATCTTACGCCTTGTTCGCGGCCTCGTAGAGCTTCTTCTGCTTGGCCCACTCCTTCTTGCACTTCTTGATCAATGACTTGGACAACGGCTCGCCAGCCTTATTGTGCGTCGGAATGCCGTCCGCGTCCCACGCATTATACTCATCGGTCCGAAATAAATCTTGAGGTTTCACCTTCTTCAGGGCCTCCTTCTTCAGGCGATCCGCTTCCTGCTGCGCTTTCCGAGAAACGCCCGCTTCTTTTTTGACGGGCGCGCCTGACTTCAGAGGTACTGTGAGGTTGAAGACTAACCTATCAGTGGTAGCGTCGGGGTCCACGGCGTAGAAGCCCAGTCGCTCGAACTGGAAGGCCGTCCCATCACTAGGCCGTTCTAGGCGCTCGACGAGCGCCTTGTCACGCACGACGAGTGACGTCTCTGAAAGTTGCGACTCCCACTTCTCATCATCGACTTTTCCTACCGTGAATAGGTGGTCGTAGTCCCGCAACTCACACTGCATAGCATCAGACGACACCCAGTGCAGTTTACCCCTAGGGTCCTTCTCGACCTTGTCAGAAATTTCGCACGTGATGCCGTCCTTCTCCACAGAAATGCATTTGAGGCAGACGCAATAACGCAAGCGAGCCCACTTGTTCAGTGCCAAACCGTAAAAGTCCTTACTATCAACTTCGCGGAAGTCCGAGGCTTCGATGTATACTACTTTGGTAAGTGTCAGCGGTCTCGTCCCTCGTGACGCATCGGTCGGGTGGTTCGGCGCGTCATACGTCCTGAATAACGACGCATCGCCAACCAGAGTAACCTTCAGCGGCTCGCGCACCGCCATCCTCCGATCGGCGCGTTCCTCGAGGTCTTGCCTCGCGAAGTGTTGCAGCCTCGAGTACTCGATGAAGTTCTCATTACGAGTAACCCCAACGTCCCGACAGAACGCGTTGACGGCCGCCGGCGAGTAGCCCCGCCGCCGCAGACCAGAGATCGTCGGCATCCTCGGATCGTCCCATCCTCTTACCTTACCGGTATCTACGAGTTTCGTGAGTTTTCTCTTCGAGAGGACCACATGGGACACGTTCAGCCGCGACATCTCGAAGACCTTGGGCCGATACAGGTCCAGGGCGTCGAGCACCCAATAATATGATTCGCGTCGCGTCTCAAATTCTAAGGTACAGATGGAGTAATCCACATGTTCTAAAGCATCCACGATGCAGTGCGTGTAGTCATAAGTAGGATACATGCACCACGCGTCGCCCGCGTGGGGGTGCGCGCGATGTTTGACCCTATAAGCCACTTGGTCGAACATGTTGAAATTACTCCCGCCCTCCTCGTACATTTTCAGTCGCAACGTGCACTCGCCTTCCGCTGTCGTGCCGTTGCGCATCTTCTCGAACAAGGCGTGGTTTTCTGCTACACTTCGATTCCTATAAGGTGACTCGTGCGCCGACGGTTCGTGTAATTTCGCTTCGGCTACGAGTTCCGCAGGAGGATCCTGCATGGCCTTCAACGCCACTCGAGCTTTGGCTACACTGCGACACGCCTCGATCTCCGACGACGACTGGTGGCAGACATACGCCTTGCCCTTGTCGATGAGCTCCAGCGCCATGGCGTAGAAGACGGGAAAATAGTCGGACGTATGCGTCGTTACGACGGGCGTCCAGCCCATCCACTGCACGTCCGTCGCGAGCGACTCGATGAACTCCTTGGTCTCAGCTTCGGGATTCGTGTCGTCGTACCGGAACACCGTTTCGCGCTTGCAGGTAACGCCGGCGCCCTCTAGCCTTTCGAAAGCTAGCGAAAAGTTCATGTTCATGGACTTGGCATGTCCTAAGTGTAAGTACCCGTTGGGCTCCGGTGGGAACCTTGTCCTTATTGCTTTGCCGTTGAGCGCTTGGTGCTCCTTGAGTAATGCCTCGGTGTTGTTGCAGGTCTGGGGGCCTCCACTTTGTGATGCTTCGGGCCAGTGCGTGAGCGTGCGGCCTAACAACGGGTCGGTCCGCCGGTCGAGCGCCCACTGTGCGCGCGAGCCGTCCTTTTCTTCCGGTTTCTCGGTACCCACCCATTTGGATGATGGGCTTTTCGCCCACCAGGCGCGCTTGAGCATGCTGCTTCTGGGCACGTTGCTCGCCGGGCGGTCGTTTTTTGCAGCAAAATCCTCTCTGTGCTGCTGTGGCGGCGATGGATCAATGCCGTCGCAGCGATGGCGTCAGGCGGTGAGCGGCTGGCTCAGCTATTTCTATAAGTAGCAACTGCTCTTCCTTGCGAGCTCTGCTCTGCACCAGCTCGCTACTCGCGAAGCTCGACGACAAGAGTGGCTAGCGGTCTGTAACACACTAGGAAACAAGGTACGAGCTTGTACGCCTCTGTAGCACGGTAACAGGATTAATCCTAGCATCGTCGTACAGAGAACGAGGTGCAGCTGCTTTTTCGCCGCCACTTCTAGGAGCGGACGGACTAACTCTAGGAGCGGACCGGCGCGACGCGACGCGCAACCTAGTCTAGAGAGTCTTAGGTTAAGAACACATTCAGCCGAGCGCGCAACGCCGCCCGGATCACCGCTATCGCTCGCCGCCGCCGCGGGACCTGCCAGAAGGAACGCCGGAAAGGGTAAGAGAAAACGCCCGCGAAAATATTTTTCACGCAGAGGGGCGCTGCGCCGCCTTCGCCGCGTGGAACAATAGGACGCGCCACAGCTTGACGACCATGGTCTGCGCGTCTTCGTCCAAGACCAGTGCGAGCTCGTCGCGGATTTCTTCTGGTTTGGCCCTTCGCCCTAAGCAGGAACAGATGTAATTGATCAGTGTGGGCTCCTCTTCCCCCAGATACTCGGCGATTTTTTTGGCGACCCACGGTCGTAACTTGGCCTGGACGACGCCCGCGCGCTCCACCTATATGTTGCAATGATACAAGTTGATACAGAGGACACCGGTGAACGTACGGCGGCCCAATCCACGGTGGCCTTGAAGAGCTGGTCGGCGTCGGTCGGGATGGCCTCGGCGATGGCGCGGTCGCGCTTTTTGGCATCCTCGTCTGTGGCCGCGCGCGCGGATGATTGATTATCAGATAAAGAGGGCGCTGGCGCCGCGGACTCGTCGTCGTCGAGTTTCTGGAGCACGCGCGGCTTAGAAGCCTCCTCGGCGCCAAACGCAGAGGTAGCCAGCCCGGGCTTGAAGCCCCGCGGCGGCGCCGGCGCGCCGCCAAGCGAGAAGCCGAGCTTGGGCGCGTTCGGCGCGAGCGCGGTCTGCGACGGGGGCGTAGCGTGAGCACGGCTTGGCTCTCGCGCGGCGCGGCCCCGCGGCGACGGCGATGGCGGCGGCGGCGCCCTCCACGCCGTCGACGCGATGGCGGGAGCAGGGGAAATACGTACCGCCGCCGGCGTCTCGAGCTTCGGCCGCTTTTCGGGACCACCCTTCATGCCCAGCGTGCGCTTCTTCGCCGAATCCAATGATGCACTTATGGTCTTCTCCAACGCTTGAGCTTCCTGGACCTTGGCCTGGAGCTTCCGTCGGCGCTCGTCCTCGAGCTCCTTGTCGCGTTGCGCTTGTTTCTCGCGGAACTTCTCCATCTCCTCGGCGATCATTTGTTCTTTGGAGCCCGGTGCGGGCGCGTTCGGCATTAATGACGCGAGGGCAGCCGCAGGCACGGGCTTCGTCGTATCTATAGTCGATACAAAAGTACGCAGCCTTGATAATTTCTCCTCGTCGGCGGGAGTCCGTTGGACCCCCCCAGGAGGCGATGAATACGTCTGCGTGGCCGCCGACGTCAAAGCGCGCCGCTTCGTGATCAAGTCATCAAGGATAGCCTGCTCCTTCTGGCCCGTCTTCACTTGTATTTTTTGCCCTTTCAAGTCGAATTCATTCAGCAGCTCCACGGCAGCTAGAGCGCCTTGCGCATCGCTAAAGGTGCAAAACCCAAACGCCTTGGGAACATTATTATCACCGACCGATCGCTTCCACTTGAGCACGCCGCCGCACTGCTTGAGTAGCGCTTCGACACACGATTCGTGGACGTCTAACGGTAATTTGCCCACAAACACGTTCATGGGGGCTTTGGCTCCCTCTGGTAATTCCACAGCTACTGGTGCTGGGGCAGGCGCGGGTGGCGCCGGCGGCGCGGCGACCGGTGCTGCTGGTACCACGGGCTGCGGGTAATAAGCAGGGGCGGCCCCATACGTCTGCTGCGGCGGATAGGCATACCCGGGCTGCGCGTAGGGGTACTGCGGCTGCGGCGGGTAGCCCGGGACTGGTTGATACTGCGGCTGCGCTTGGTACTGCTGCTGCGGGTAGGCGCCGTAGGCCGCTTGTTGTTGTTGCTGGTAGTAGGCGGCCATGGCCGGGTTGTAGGGTTGCTGGGGCTGGCCCCATGGGTTCATGGTGTCGCCGCGTTGTCAAGCGCCCGCGCTAATTTTTTTTTCAGGAGCGGCGCGGCGCGTTGCTTTGTGCGGCGCCGGGCGTCTCGCGGCGGCCACGCGCGGCGGCGGTCCGCGGCGTCGCGGCGCGTCGCGTAAGCGCACGCGTGAACAGGCGGTGGCCGAAATAGCCTACCGGAGCCGCGCCGAGCGCCTCGTCACGTCGCAGGCGTTGCTACACGTGTATCGCCAGTACGGCCAGCGTCCCGCAATTACCAGCGCGACAGCGCGCAAGCGCGAGCGTCCGGCGTTTTGGTGAGTCGAGATTAGCTAGCGGCGTGTAAAGACACTAGACGGCCCGGACGCGTCGCGCCGTCGCCTTCCACGCCCTCGAAGGCGTCACTCCACGGCTGCTGGTGTGCTTTTGGACATGGCTTGCGACCTCCATCTATGAGGCCTCCAGCCTCGGCATTTGTTGTTGTTGGTCCCAGCGCTTAAAACGAGGCGGGCGGAAGCGTACGCACGTGTTCCTGCCGACTGCACCGCGTTTGATTGCAGCGCTTCGACCGCGGACGCAGCGGCGCGGCAGCCAGCCAACACTGAACACTGAGTGCTGCACACATTATTATTTAGCAGCGCGACGCCGCGTGCCGCACACGTGAAGCTTATATTTGGCAGCGCGACGCCGCGTGCCGCATTAGTGAAGCGATGCTGCGCGGCTTCGGCACCGCCACGAATGCAACCCTGAAAGAACTGCTCGCGTCGGACACCGATCAAGCTGAGGACCCCGGCGCGGACGGCGACGACGTCGACGCGTTCGTGAGGGCCGCGTCGCCGCTCTTCGGTGCGAGTGACGAGCCGTGGACGCACGAGTCCATCAAGCCGCCGGCGACGCCGCCGCGGAGTCCTGAGGGAGACGGCACCGACACGGACCCCTTCCCGCCGACGCCGCCGAGCTTTCAAGAGCGCGCCGCGACGGCGACGGCGGCGCTGCAGCGTATGTTGGATGCGTCGCCTCAAAGCCCGCCGTCGCCCCTCATGAACTGCACGGCTGCAACCAGATTACATGCGCGCGACGCGGCGGCCGGCGTAGGGGCGGACGCGAAGAAGCGCTTGGCGGAGCTGCTGCGGGACTCGTCGTCGGATAGTGAGGACGAGGCGCCCGCGCCGGCCGCCGCGCCTTCTCCGTCGGAGCCTATAGCCGAGAAGAGCGATGCAGAAATCATGGAGTCGATCGAGGACCTCATCGACGACCCGCGGCCGCCTTCGGTCATCGAGGAGGCCGCCGCGAAAGTAAATCAAGCTGTTTCTCAGGTTGTGGACGCTCTTTCTCCTGCAAAAACCGCGCGCGCGCCGTCGCCGCCGGCCTTTGACGAAGAGGGCGACGACAGCGACGGCGACGCCCCGGCGCCGTCGCCGAAGGATGCGCCGTCGCCGCCGCCCGCGCAAGCGCGCGCCCCGTCGCCGGCGCCCGCGAAAGCCGCCGCTACACCCGACGACGACGACGCGGCCCTGAACCGGGCCGAGGCCGACGCTAGAGATCAAGAAGGCGACGGTCACAGCGATGATGGTGAAGACCACAAGGCCCCCCTCGTCTTGCGGGAGGAGGTCACACCTCCAACATCTTCCGTTGTACAACCCGTCTCCGCATTATCAGCAACATCGAGCAAATGGGAGACGGAAGACGAGGCTAGGTCTCCTGATAGACCCGCGCCCAAGCGCAAGTCGCTCAAGAAGATGTTCGCGAGCGGCGCCAAGGGCATCAAGAAGCGCCTCATGGGCCGGCCGAAAGTGGTGGATGAAGGTAGTGATGAGGACAAACGGTCCTCCTCATCGTCCGCGAGGCGGCCCGAGGAGATTTCGGAGTACGCCGCGGACCTCGAGAAGAAGCTGGCGTTGTTGCAGGCACATGCGGGCTTGAACGACGACGAGCTCGAGTGGAAGCTCGCGTCGACCGAGACGGCAGATCCATATGGTTTAGCGAAGGCGGAACGCGAAAAGGCCGAGGGCGACTACGATCGATTGATGTGGGACGAGTCGCGGTGCGACCAGGTCGCTAAACTAGCTGATGATGTAGCTGTTTTGAGGGCTTTGGAGGACGTGGTCGAGGCGTCTTCCGTAACACGAGGTACTGCTGCTCAGGAGTTTTCGCGTGAATCGGCGGCGCACGCCGCTCAGCGCGCTCTGGCGACGTCTCCTGTGAAAGAAAAACAAAGCATGGCGCGCGAGGACTCGGTTCGAAGTGTTGGTGACCACGAAGCTTTTGATGTTGACGACGATTCACAAGAGCGCGACGCGGCGGCGACGCTCCCGCGCGACGCGGAAGATACTAGTGACGCGCCTGATGCCGCCCAGCCGGTCCGCCTCGGCGTCCTGATATTGCCTTCAGTCTGAGACGGTTCCTGCGCGCCGATCTAATCCACCTCGACGCCATCGACGCGACACGCTGTCCACACAGGTTGATCCCTCGAAGCGCCGCTTCTCGGAGCAAGGCGAGGAGCCGGCGCGGCCGCCGAATCCCTTTGGCAAAGGCAAGGGCAAGGGCAATCCCATGGCGGGCGGCCTGCTGGCGGCGATCGCCGGCCGCGGCCGCGGCGGCCCTCCGGGCCGCGGCCGCGGCGCGGCGCCGCCCGGCGGCCTGCTCGCGGCCATCGCGGGCCGCGGGCGGGGCCGCGGCGGCCTCGGGGCCGCGCTGTCCGCGCCGCGCAAGAAGAAGCCCAAGACCCTCGCTTCCGCGAAAGCGGCGCTCGTGAAAGCGCGAAGTCGGGCCGCCGCGGACGCTGCACGCTTGCCCGTCCAGCTGCCCGAGTTTGGGATTGTTGAGACGTGCACGGCGCCCGTCGTCGACGCGTTGCAGGACGAAAACGACGACGACCAGTCGCACGCTGGTAAAGCTCGCAGGGCCTCCGCGACGATCCTGAAATGCGACGCCGCCGCCGCGGCCGCCTCGGCCGCTTTAGCTCTGCTACGAGAGACAGCCAAAGAAGCAAGGCGGGAAGGCGATCGACTCAGGACGAATTTGCGGGATGTCGAAGGCGCGCTGGACGTGTGGAGGGCCCGCGAACGCGACGCGCCGAATCGCGCCGCCAAGCTAGCTGAAGAAGAAAGGGAGTGGAGTCGGAGAGAAGAAGCTGCAAATGCGGCGGCCCTGGCATTAATAAGGACGCTCGTCCCACCGGACATCAAGGGCGACACCGTGGAAGGCCTGCGGCACCGCGCGGCGCGCGTCGTCGCCCAGGCGGCGGCCCAGGCGAAGCGGCGGAAGCGCGAGGCCGAGGGCGACACCACGGAGGAGCCCCCCGTCTCCGACAAGAAGGCTCTCGCGATTGCGGCGGCCTGGGGCGGCTGCTACACGTATGCTCTCGCCGAGAGGTTGAAGAACGCGCGGCCGCTCCACTGGGTCCAGGCGCACCCTGACGACGTCGCCACCCAGAACTTTCTGGCCGGCGCCGGCGCGGACTCGTTCCGCAATTTGGGCGATTACGACGTCGTCGAGCTTAGGGCGATCTACGCGGCGTGTCCCGAGCTGTGTGGAAATCAACCAGTGCGTCGGGTGCACCGTGCTGGCTCCGTCGAGCGGCGAGGAACCGGCATCGCCACGCCATCGAGCTGGCGTGAACGCGCCGTGAAATTTTGATCTCCACGCAGGTCCCGAGAAGTTCCAACTGGACTCGTCCGGCGCGAAGGCGGCGTGGCGGCGGCAGTTGGTTGAGAGACTGAGAGAATTAGTAGCTCGCGAACGGGGCGACCGCGTCAACGCCGGCTGGGACGGCGCCACGGGTCAAAGGAGGACGCAGCAATTACCACCCTTACCAGCGAAGCAGCGGCGCCACCCGGCGTACTACTACCCGTCCAAGGCTCAATTGGAGGAGACGGCGCAGAAGCACAAGACCCTCAAGAAACGTCGGGACGAGCGCAAGAAGAAAGTCGCTACATTAGAGGCTGCCTTGGAGGAAAGACGGGACGAGCGCGACGCCGCGTTCGCGGACTCTCGCTCCGAGTACCTCCAGCAGCAGTACGGGCGGCAATTGCTGAGAGATCTAGCGCGCGAGGCCGACGACGCCTACAAGGCCACCTCGAAGGAACTCGGTAATGACGTCCAAGGTGCGAGAGCTGATTATTTACGAGCTGCCAAGGCCGTGGACAACGCCCATCCTACGGAGAGTGAAGATGCGGCTCTGCGCAAGTTAGTAGAGCGGCATTCCTTGTGTGATGGCGACGCCTTAGCAGACGCGCGCGACGTCGCGGCTTTGCGCAAGCGCGCTCTCGCGAAGGCCGGCATCTATGATGATGAGGAAGACGACGTCACTGAAGATGATGAACGCGTCCTGAAGCATGTGTTCGCCGAGGAGCCGCGCGGGCGGTTGGTGCGGGGTCCGTTCGATCCCTGGCCCGCGATCGAGCGCGCCGAACGCGCGCCGGTGCTCAAGAAGTTGTCGGACGAGGAGGAAGCGCGGCTGCGGCGCGAGGAGCTGCGGCAGCACGGTTTATCAAGGCGCAAGTCGCTGTCCACCAAAGAAGTGGCCAAGACGTTGTCTGCTTCCGCGGCCGCGGCGTCTTCCTCGCGGCCTACGGTCCGCCGCGTCGCGTCGGCGAAGCCGGTTACGAGTGGTGGCTTGGCTCCCGTGGCGCCGCGGAGTCGGCGGTTGGCGGAGCTGGCGCGGAAGAGTGCTGGTGGGGATAGTGGTCGTGATTCTACGGGGTCTACATAGTAATAAGTGTGTTGGTATTGATTCGTTTGTTGAAAGGGGTTTGAAAACGGGTAGGAGTTGTGATCTATTTATATTTGTGGCATTGCTTCGTGTGGAGGGGTGGTTTTTGGAAAAACCGGGTAGGATGATCGACTGGACTCTGACGTGTGCAAGCACACTGGTCCAGCCTTGTGATCGTTTAGTTGGACGAGGCGGACTCGAACTTGGTGACAGCCTTGGTGCCCTCGGAGACAGCGTGTTTGCTTAACTCGCCGGGGAGCATGAGGCGGACAGACGTTTGGATCTCGCGGGACGAGAGCGTCTTCTTCTTACGTACATCTACCGAGTCCTCAAGCAAGTCCACCCCGACACGGGCATCTCCAAGAAGGGCATGAGCATCATGAACTCGTTCATTAACGACATATTCGAGCGCATCGCGCTCGAGGCGTCCAAGCTCTGCCGCTACAGCAAGAAGAAGACGCTCTCGTCCCGCGAGATCCATACACGGACCCCGCCGCCACGCTCAACGATCTCCGCGAGGCCGTGACGACGCTCGACGGGGTCGAACGGACCGCGCGACGCGTGTTCGGGAGTGCGCACCCGCACACAGTGGACATTGAGCTATCCCTGCGAGACGCGCGAGCCGCGCTCGGCGCCCGCGAAACGCCGCCGCCATCCGATCCATGCCGGACTCCGCCCCGTCGCTAGCCGACGCGGTGTCGGACGGCAAGTATCGAGCCTAAGAAAGCGAAACATAATTTACCCGAAGCGCCACGACTACGCGAACATCGCGTCCATGAACTTCTTGTAGATCACCATGAACTTGGCCACGAAGGCCTCGAGGTGGAAGATCTCCTTGGAGCCCTGCTGGACGCGGTGCTCGTAGAAGGCCGCGCAGGCCATGACCTGGGGCTTGAGCTCGTCATCTAATTTCGAGACGAGCTCCGCGCAGAGCTCCTTGAGGATGACGTCCGCGGGGATGCACTTGGCCAATAACTCATACAACTTGTCGCGCGTCGCGACGAGGCGCGCCGGCGACTGCTCCCTACATATATCCTGGGCGATGGCCTTGATGTAGACCTCCCAGTCGGGCTGGGGCACCGGCATTGATGGATTGAATGGGTATTGGGCCACCTTGCACTCCTCTAAGGCTAGAATCGCCCTTCTCAGGTTCCGGCCCGAGGACTTGGCGATGCGCGCGGCGAGCTCGTCGGGCAACGTGAGGCGCTCCTTCTCGCAGACCTCGTGTAAGACACCTACGATCTCCTCCTCGGAGGGAGCCGCGATGCGAATGCCCAGGCATCTCGATCTTATAGGATCAATAACTTTGGAAGGGTTCGTGCAGATCATCACGAGTCTACAAGCCGACGACGATTTCTCCATGGTCCTCCTTAAGCCGGCCTGCGCTTGTCTCGAGAGCCGGTCCACTTCCACCATCAGAATAACCTTGAACGCGGGGCCCTTCTTCTGCGCGCCCGTCTTGGCGAGCACCGAACCGGACTGCGCGATCTCCTTGATGACCTCCTGCACGACGAAGCGGTCGTTGTTGCCCGCGTCCGAAGGGTTCATCTCGATGTGGTAGTTCGAAGCTACGGTAGTGACCTCGATCGTTTTGTTCGTCGGCGTTTTGAACTCCCTATGTTCGAGGCGCTGCTTCTCGGCACCGGCACCATATAAAGCCTTCAGCAAACATTGGACGCGCGTCTTCTTGCCCGCGCCCGACGGCCCGTAAAACAACAGATGAGGAATGTCCCCGTCCTCGGCCATAGAACCCAACCGCTCGCCGAGCTCCGCATGGTAGCTCAACTTCTCCAAGGCCGTCGGCCGGTGCTTGTCGACCCAGAGCATCGTGGACGGCCTGCGGGCGGCGGCTCGCGTGTGTGCGGTGGCACGGTGGCGCGGCGATGGCGCGCGTCTGTATTTTGCGCGGCGATGGCGTCGTCTGTATTTTGCGCGCGCGCGGCGATGGCGTAATACTCCTGCGTTGTTTCGTGCGCCGCGCGGCGAGCGGGCTGGCACTCCTCGAGTCGAATTTGAGTGCTGAGGCAATTTGCGCGCGTCTCGGGCGCTGGATTTTACGCGCACGGCTACAGAAGGCAAATTGACCAGTGCTGTCCAAGTGACGTGCTGTGGCAGTCCCGCGTTGCCCAGTAATTTCAAAATCGGTGGGGCGCGGCGGAGATGCAGCTAGCGGTGGAGAGGCACTAGCATTTGAATTTTGCTTCCCGAACGAGTGGTCTGGGTCCTCACACCCGTCCGAACCTCCGCAAGGGACCAGTAGGACCCAAGCCAGGGCTCTGCGAGCTCAGCCTCAGGCTGCTGCAGCAGCACCAAGCGCTGAGTGCCACGCCCGCAGACCGTCCACACGAGCGTATTGATAGGAATCAATCATAACTGAAACAGCACCAACGCCGTCGAAGCGTTGAAGCCAAAAGCACAACACACACTGTGCACAAAACACAGAGAGAGAGCAGCCTGCAGCCTCCTCCAGCACAGCGGCGCGATCGACGAAACGCGTGATAAAAAATGAAACTCGTAGCGCTCGCAGTAGCAGCGACCGCCCTGCGGCCACTCAGCACGCGCCTGCACGCCAAAAGAAGCGAGGACGACATCGGCAAGCAGGCGAAGGGCTTTTACATACGACCGAGCGCGGCCATCGAGCGGGGCGGCGGCTTCTTCATTCCCGGCCTCGAGGGCGCGAAGCTGCGCATCGCGCTGGGGGGCGGGTTGCTCGTGCTCTCGGGCCTCTCGATCGCGACCTCCGGAGACGCGCCGCTGGCCGTGCGCGTGTCCGAGTGCGTCGCGGCCTTCGCGAGCGCGGGCGTCGTTTTGCCGTATGTGCTGCCCGCCAGCAAGGCGGAGGACGAGCTTTCGGCCTACCGCGGCGGCGCGCCCGTCGTCGCCGAAGGCGCGCCGGCCGACGCGGCGTGGGCCTGCGGCGCCGTGCGCGCGGCCTTTCCCGACGCGGCCTTCGTCGCGTTGGTTGATGGTGACGGGAGAGTCCTGTGTGCGGAGCGCACGCCGCCCTCATCTAGTTTCGGACGCATAGCCGGCGACACGGTGCGGCGGCGGGACGCGCCGGACCTCTTCGACGCGCTTGGTGGTGCCGATACGGCCGCGGCCGTCGCATCGAACGACCTGGTCTGGCTCGTCGCGTCGGACGAGCTCCGGGACGACGACCGCGCGTGGGTCGCGGCCTTGTTGGAGAGCTAGTATAAACATGGGATTTATCCGGGCGCGGCCGGCGCGGGCGCGGGCGCAGCGGGCAATGCCGACCGGACGAGGTAGCGCGTGATGCGCACGGTGTCGCCGCGCGCCGTCGTGAGCACGAGCTCCATCTTGATCGTGTCGCCGTCGACGTAGGTCCGCTCGAGGGTCCGCGTGTCGACGAGCTGGCGCCGCTGCCCCAAATCGGTCGAGATGGTGACGGCGTCGGCCGTGCGCCTCGCGAGGAAGACCTTGGTCAGCTTCGACGCGCCGGGCTCCGTCAGGGGCCGGTCGAACTCGAGGAGGCGCGACGACTCGCCGAACCAGTTGATCTTGCGCTGGCTCAGCGTCGTCGTCGTCTGGCGGATGTCGTAGAATGTGGGGGTGGTTTCCTCCTTCTGGCGATTACCCGCCTGTGCGCAAATCAACCAGTGAGTCGAGTGCCCACGTCGACGTGACGTCGTCGAGCAGAGGTCGCGTCGATGGCGTGCTGGTCCTGATTCGAGAAGCGCCGCGAAATTTGATTTGTGCACGGTTGCCGGCGACGGCCATGTCGGCGAGGCCCATGGCCCTTAAGTAGGGATCGAGGGGCTCGGATCGCGTCATGTCGAGCTTCCACGTTCCCGTCAGATCAATGCCCGAGGTCACGGGCTCGCCGAGGCTCACGGGCGGCGCCGGCGCCGCGGCGGGCTCCGGCGCGGCCGCCTCGGCCGCCTGCCGTCGCGCTGCTTGCCGCGCCGAGCCGCGCGTGGCTCGGCTCATTTCTCTCTTGCGCGGTCGTTTGTCGTTGTCGCGTCGTTTCGTGCAATTGTGGAGGCTCACTCGCGCGGCGTTTGTCGCGTTCGTGTCGCGCGTTTGTGGCTAATTGCCCTTGCTTTGCAACAGAGTCGTGTGTTGTGCTCAGAATCGGGGGCTTTTTCGCCAGGCGACGCGACGTATCTTGACTTGTTAGCTTGCGACGTTGCCAGAGAACGCGCGCTGGTACGAATTTACATACCTGAGCGTTTTTGCGGTGTCCAGTGGATTGGACCAACGCAATGAATGGCTGAGACAATGGCTCCGGAGCTCCACGACAGGAAGCCTCGAAGGAAGCCTCGCGTGAGTATCGCATTCTTCTTTCCTTACTCGCATAATTTCCCGTCACTAGCGGTTGTAAGACACTAGGCAAGCAGCCCTCACTTTTGTGTATGCTGGTGTGCTGCCCTTTTAGCTCCGGTTGCAGCCTAACTGGCAGCATAAGTGGAAGCTGCCCGCTTCTGGCAAGCATGGGCAGCATATGCTGGCTCCTGCTCGCGCTCGCAGCAGCCGACGTGCTGGAGCTCAAGGTCGACGACGAGCTCGCCGTGCAGGCGCGCGCCGAGTTCGCGAAATTCGAACAAGTCATTGCGCCGGCCGACGCCGTGCTCGACTGGGCCGAGCGCAGCGCATATAGAGAACAGGTCACCGACGAGGAGTTCGCGGCGTCGTGGGTCTACGCGACCGAGAACAGTGAAGAGGAGGGCCTCGACGCGGCGCGCTTCGAGCGCTTCGTGAGCGCCGTCGACGCCTTCGCGCGCGAGCGTTTGACGAAGGAGCCGCCGTCGCTCGGCCAGCTCGCGCGGGGCATGCTCAAGTCGCCGGCGATGCGCAAGATGGTCACGTCGCTCGCCGTCGGCGCGGAGGGCTCGGGCGGCTTGCTGGGGATGGACGAGAAGCTGCGCCTCGGCGACGGCACCACGGACGACGAGGAGCTGTCCGCGCAGCTCGACGACATGCTGCAGTCGGAAGGCTTCGCGGATCTGGTCGACCGCGTCGTGAACACGCCGTCGATCCTCGCGGCGGTCGACGACGCGGCGCACAAGGGCACGGCTCCGAACGCGGCGGATTTACTGCCCGCGATCACGGAGGCGGTCTGCGCCGGCTCGGGCCTCTCGGAGAGGGAATGCGCCGAGGTCGAGAAGTCGGCGGCGGAGCGCCTCAACCGCCTCGGTTTTCTTGATGGTGATGGCTCGGGCGGCCTTCTGTGGCGGACGGTCGAACGCCTCGCCTACTTCGCGACGCGGCTCGGCGCGAGCGGGCTCGGCGGAGCGCTCGTGCTGGCGCCAGTCGTCGCGCTTTTCCTCGCGCTCTTCCTGGCGTTTGCCGTGAAGGCGCTGGCGCACAACCTGCAACGTCTCTTCGGCCGCAAGAAGAAGAGGCGCAAGCGCGACTAGCTTATCTAATTGTGTTGTGAATCCGATATTTATCGCACGCCCGCGCCGCGCCGGTACGCGTCGCCGAACATCCTCGAGAGCGAAAAGCGCCGGCGTCGCGGCGGCGTAGACGGCGGGTCCGGCTCGGCGCGCGGCGTCGACGGCGCCTCTGGCTCGCCGCGTGGTAGCGGCGCCGGCGGCGGGGGCGACGCGACGACGACGCCCCGCGGCATCGCGTCGAGCAGCGCGTCGAGGTCGACGTCGCCGTCGCCGCGGCGGACGGCGCGCCGCAGGTCGTCGACGGACCGCAGCGCGCGCTCGAGGTCGTCCCGCCGGCGCGCGCTTTTCAGGTCCGGCGACGGCGGCGCCGCGCCCGCGAGGACCGCGGCGAGCTTTTGCTGGACGTCGGCCGGCGTCGCGCGGCCGTCCAAACCAGCGACCGTGCGTGCGATCTCGGTCGTGACGTCGCGCAGCGTGTCGATGTGCTCGCGCGCCGTGGCGTCGTCGAGCAGGGCGTCGGGGTCCGCCGGCGCGGCGCAGGGGATGACCCGGTGCTTGCCCATGGTGGTACCGTGCGTTGACGAGGGGCTGCCTCGCGGTCGGAGCGCGTCGCCGGCGCTCGGACGGTCGTTCGACGGGAGGGCTGCCTCGCGGTTCGATGCAGGAGGTCCCACGCCTTAACAGATTGTTGCACAAGCAAGCAGAGCGCTCTTTTTTTTTTGGCGCTGCAGGGAGAGCGAAATCCGGAGGAATCCGCGGGAATTGTGCGTCTCCCGAGGAGGTCGGTCCCGCTGTAGCGATGCCATCGAGGCGAAAACCCGTCACTCTGAGCTATCATCGAGCTGCCTGGCCGCTGTTCGCGGCGCACGACCGTATATAGAACACGACGAGTGGTTTCGCATCATTTTGTTCGCATAGATCGAAGCTAGCAGTTCCACACTTGACGTTTGCGTTAAAGCTGCACTCTCACTAGAGGCTCACTCACTGCGAGCTCCAGAGCCGTACGACCGCCCACAGAACTCCTCATCGATCGCAGCGATGCTCCGCGCCGCCGCCGCGACGCACCTGCGGCGCCACATCATAACGCAAAGGCGGCGCATCGCGACGCCGGAATCGATCCGCGCCGTGGCCGTCGACCCGAGCGGGTCGCTGACGCCCCGAGCCGTCGACCTCGCGACGCTGCGGAAGACGACGGGCGCGCCGCTGCGCGACCTCTTGAATTTGGATATTGGGGAGCGGACACGACGGCAGCGCCGGGCCTGCGTGCTGCCGCGCGACAAGGCCGTGCTCCTCCAGCTCGGCGGCCTGACAGCCGTCATAAATGCCGACGAGGCGCTCTTCTTCGACAATGGGGGCGAGGAGCGGCCGCGGGCCGCGTTGCGGCGGATCGGGGCCTCCGTCGAGTTCGCGTTTCAACATTATAAGGCGCCGGCGTTCGAGCTTGCGGTGCTCGAGGCCGTGCTCGCCGAGGTGTCGTCGTCCTTCCAGCGGAGGCGGGACCTCTACGAGCCCGTGGTCCAGAAGCAGCTGCGCGAGGCGTCGTGCGAGTTCGACGGGTTCGGCGTCGACGGCCTGCACCGGTTGTCGGCGTTCGACGGGGCGCTCATGTCCTTCGAGGCCGAGACGAGGCAGGCTTTGCAGGTCCTGGACGAGTTGTTAGCTTCCGATGAAGATATGCTCGGGCTGCTCCTGAGCGAGCGGCGGGCCGGGACGAGTGTGGATCCGGAGCGCCACGGCGTCGTCGAGCTGCTGCTGGAGGCCTACCACCGGCGGCTGTCGGCCGTCGCCGGCGACGTGGCCGAGCTGCGGGGCAAGGTCCAGGCGGCGACGGAGCTGGGGCGGGTGACGATCGATTTGAACCGGAACAATATTATCAAGCGCGATGCGGTGTGGAAATCATTACGGAGGCCTTCGCGAACCTCGTCGATGGCGTAGAACCGCTACGCCATCGAGCAGACGCTCGGAGCCAACGTCGCGTCGATGGCGCGGGGCGCCTGACATCTGATTTCCACACAACACGCCATCGAGCAGACGCAGTTACAGAGCCAACGTCGCGTCGATGGCGTGGGGCGCCTGACATTTTATTTTCCACACATATTCAATCTTTACTTGTCAATGTCCGCTGTCGGCCTCGCGGCCACGACGTCGATCGCGGGCATCTTCGGGATGAACCTGGTGTCGGGCATCGAGGAGGCGCCGCTGGCGTTTGGGGCTGTCACGGCGGGCTCGGGCCTCGTCGGCGCTGCCGTCATCGCCTGTGTGAAGAATTATCTGGTGCCCGGCGCACTGGTTGATTTCCACACAGGTCGTCGCCGGCTTCCACGCGGCAATGCGCTCCCAAAAAAGCATCGAGCAGCGTGCACGGCACGCAGCCGACGACCGCGAGGCCCTCACCTCCCTACTCGCGAACATGGCGACGGTCGAGAACGTCTTCGACGACGCCTGCCGCGACCTCACGCGGCCGGCCATCGCCGCGCGGCTCGAGGCGGCGACGGGAAAAAAACCTTCAGAACGGGAAGTCGAGATCCTCTTCGATATCTTTGACGCGTCGCACAATGATAAGATTTCGCTGCGCGAGGCGAGGTCGGCGCTGCACCGCGGGGACGCGCACCCGCTTATTACGTAAAATCGGATATTTAGACTGCCGTGCGATACTCGGTAGGGGGGAGGCTTATGCGAGGAAGTAACGACGGAGCCCTCCGCGCGGTGGCGCGCCACCTGCGCGTCGAACCGGGGGGGGGTCTCTCGATCAGTCGATCCAAGCGGCACACTCTGGCACCGCTGCGGCGCACTTTTCATCGCGAGTGAGGAATCGAACTGCCGCAGGGCTGCCCCTGTCATCGCGAGAGGGTGTGTGCGCATTGTGCGCCGAAATCGAGACCGTGCCGTCCAGGAGCATGGTGGTATCAAACTCCTAAGGCGACGCCGCGATGTCAGGGGTGTTCGAGTTGCCCGTTTTAATCGCGGCCGGCAGCGCCGCTGCTCCGTACTGCAAGAAACTTGCTGAAAAGATACAAGAGTTCGTCTTGAAGCGGGCCGGAGAGGAGGTAGACGAGCGCGTCTTCCGCAAGGGCGAGCGAGCCGAATTCGAGAACGGACTCGAAGACCTCGCAGTACTCCTGGAGAGCGTGGCGCTGAATCCGGCGGTCGACGACCAGTTTGTCAGGAACACGCTGGATGGACTCGGAAAGTCGATCGAGGTCGCCGCGGACGCGAAATACACGAACGAACGCGAAGCGGCGCGGAACGTTATTAACGATCGCAAGAATAATTTGATACTGGCGCTTGTCAACGTGACGTCCGCGAGGGAGTACACCAGGTCCGCTGGCGGAGAAAGACAAACAGGACAGGGCGGAATCGAAACGCTTTATACGTATGAACCGAGCAAGAAAGAGTCGCTCCTCGGTACTGGCGCCTTTGCTAACGTGTACAAGATGCGAAATAAGGGCGACAAGCTGATCTACGCGGTGAAGCTTACCATGATCGAGGGGGCAAGGCAGAACGGCATTAGTAGTAGCGCAGCGTAGGCGTAGCGCGCGCGCGCGCAGCGTGCGCGCGCGTGTGCAAACCGTCCCCGACGCCGCATCGTCGGCCTGGGCCGCGGCCACGGCGGCCCGGAGCGCCGCGAGCCAGTCGTCCCGGAGCGCCGTCGACGCGGCCGCGCTGCCCGCGTCGAACTGGAGCGTGAGGGGCCGGTCCTCGCCGGCCGGGATCAGCGTCAGCGCGCAGCTGTCGAGCGCGCCGCCCATGGACGACCGCCGGCTGCGGCGCACGTCGCCTCCCGCCTCGACGTCCGCGTAGTCGGCCAGCCGCGCGGACCCGGACGCGTCGCCGTCGCCGTCGCCGCCGTCGCCGAGGCGGCGCCAGCGCAGGACGCGCTCGGCCGAGACCCAGGCGAAGCGCGGCTGCACGCTCTGGAGGCCCGTGCGGCCGTGCTTGAGGACGACGGCGCCGCGGCTCAGGAGGTCCCGCGGGTTCGGCGGCGGTTGGGACGGAGACGGCGCGCTCGCGCGCGGCGGCGGCGCGTCGGAGTCGGAGGTCGACGCGGCGCGGTGGCCGCGCGGGCCGTCGAGGGCCTGCTGGAGGTCGCGCGCCTTCGCCTCGGCGGCGGCCGCCCTTCTTAAAGCGCGGTCGGCGTCGTCGGCGGCCTTGGTCAGGGCGCCGTCGGCCTCGCGCAGGGCCGCGCGCAGCGTGCGGTTCTCCTCGCGCAGGCGCGCCACCAATTGTTCTCCGGGATCCAAATCCAGGTTCCGCTGCACGGCCACGGCCTTGACGGCGCCGCAGCGCCGCGCGAACCTCAAGGTCGCCGCCGACTCGCGCGCGTGCTCCGCGTCCGCCGCTAATGTAGCAACTAAGGCCGTCCGGCAGTTCCCGCCGAGCGAGTCCCGGAGCATCGACGTGAGCACCGAGTTGCGGTACGGGACATGTTTTCTGGGAGACAGCGCCGGCGACGTCTCGCAGAGCGTGCGCACGACGTGCTCCAGGTGGTGGAGGCTGAGGTTGATGTTCCGGCTCTCGAAGGACGCCACGTCCTTCGTGCGATACGAGAAGCGCTCCGAGCCCGCGAGGTCGACCAAGTGGAGCTTGGCCCTTGTGCGCGCTTCTTCATCAAACACGTACAACGTGAAGACCGCGTGAGATCTAGAAGAGAGGTCGTTGGCCTTCGTCCGGCCCGTCTTCCGCCGCTCGGAGCCGAGCCATAACAACCTTAAAGCGTCCGCCTCGGAGGCCGCCTCGTACTCGGCCAAGCCGTCAAATTTCAATGAACCGTTGTCCTCCAATACCCGAGCCTTGACCCAGTCGTCGACATTCTCTCCCGAGTTCCGCGGGTCCAGGAGGTCGTATAAAACATCATCGTAGACCTGCGCGAACGTCGCCGACACGGAAACCTTGGCCGGCTGGCGCTTCGAGGCATACCTGAAGATCTGGGAGATGGCTCTAGGGACCAGTCCCCTTTCCCGAAAGGAGTCGCCGCCCACGACCGTGTGGGTCTTCCCAGAGCCGGTCTGCCCGTAGGCAAAGACGCAGCCGTTGCGGCCTTTGGTGGCGCCCGTCACGACGGGTTTCAACAACCCATAGACTTCTTCTTGCGGCGCCTCGGGGCCGCAGACCTTGTCGAGGGCGAAGGCGGCCGTCCCGCCCGGCGCGTCCTCCTCATCATCATCAGCGACCTCCGTCGGATCGCGGTGGACGACGACGCTCGAATCGTCGGCCTTGATGACGGACGCCGTGGCGCCCTCTTGGAGCGGTTTGATTCGGGCTACGGTCAGTAATTTCCAGGTCTGCGCGGCGCTGCCCGGCGAGACGGGGTCCGGCGGCGCGGCCATATTTTGCTGCCCTTGCTTGCGATGTCGAAGCTAGAGTATCCCCGTCGCACGGACGTGGGACGCAAATCGCTGCCCTTCCTTCGGCGTCGGCTGCAGCGGCTCAAAACCGGAACGTCACACGGAACCCGTCGTGCTAATGATCCCAAACCGGGCGGCTTCGGCTCGGCTGCTTTAAATGTTTGCTAGTGACTTACGACCGCTAGGTAAAGCTTTTTGGGCAAAAAAAAAGTACAAAATCGCTGCATTTTGGCTGAGCTACGCACGTACAGAGAATACGCACGTATTCGCACTTGCACGGCTGTGAACTCCTTCAGCAAGTTTGACCGCTGCCGGTGCATAGATGGCTCGCAGGCGTCAAGCACCGGAGGGCCTGCCGCGCCTGCCCACGGGCAAGGCCGGCGGCATCGCCCTCATGGCCTCGTTGGCGGTGACGATCGCGCTGCTCGTCCTCGGCGGCGCGGCGTACGTCGTCATGAGACTTGCCCCGGAAGACCAGCCGCGCGTCGCCTTCCTCGTCGTCGCGCACGACGCGCCGACGCTGCACAGC
Organism: Pelagomonas calceolata; assembly: GCA_918797485.1. NCBI lineage: Eukaryota > Pelagophyceae > Pelagomonadales > Pelagomonadaceae > Pelagomonas > Pelagomonas calceolata. Next base: position 1,223,962 of record CAKKNE010000003.1, on the reverse strand, counting down.
GCCTCCCTTTTATTGGGTGCGATCTACGACCCGGAGCACCACTATTTTGTCCACGTGGACAAGAAGTACAAGTGGCCCACGGACCGAACGCCGGACGAAACGATGGCGCCCGTCATGAAAGGAAGAACAAACGTCAAGTGGGCCCAGGTCGCCGACGTGGCCTGGGGCCGCTGGTCCATGAACGAGCCGACGCTCTGGGGCATGGCGCAGATGCTCGGCACTGATGCGGATGTTTTTATTAACTTGAGTGGAGACGCGTGGCCTGTATTAACACCATCAGCACTGCGCACTACTCTACAGGAACTGAAAGGCCTGAACTTCGTCACGTCGGGCCCGTCCTGCGATACCGGATTGAGACCGACGGGTAGGAACGAGTTCGGCGACGGGTGGCACAAGAAGCAGGCCTACCCGCACCCCATGTTGAACAGTGAACCGACACTGGAAGCCTTTTATGGGAGCCAGTGGATGGTCGTCACGCGGGAGTTTTGTGACCATGTTATATCGGAGTTAGAACGCCCTGGATCGATCGCACACAAGCTGCGCGAGTGGTTCGTCAACGGGACTGTTGTGGTGGAAGGTGTTGGAAGAGTCAAACCACATATTCCGGACGAGACCTTCTTCCCCACCGTGCTCATGCGGAGTGGGTTGCGCGTGCCGAAGCCCGTCGAGGTTGTGGCGGACGTGACCGGTTCGGGCAAAAAAGTTCCACTCCGAAGCGTCTGGTACGTGCGCATGGACGAGCACTACCCCTGGTCCTCGCACAAGCAGCGCTACGAGGCGCCTTCTCACCTTAGTACGGGCCGGCCCTGGGGCCCTTATTATGTTGGGTCCTACGATCTGGGAGATATCAAGGCGCACCGGGCACTCTTCGTGCGCAAGGCGTCGCGCCACGTCGACGGCAACATCTTTCGGGTGCTGCCCGTGGATGACTACGCAAAAATTCCCGATTTACGCTGGCCGGCGACGGCCGTGACGCTGTCCACAACCAAAACCTACGAGACGGTAACTCGCGGCTCCGAGACGGGCTGCGTCCGCGTCGCCGAGTCGATCCACTGCCCGCCCGTGCACAACCTTGGGGGTGACGTGGCCGCCTCCGCGAAGCGCGCGAGGCGCTATTCCAGCGGGGAGTTATAATTTTAAACAAGTGTAGTCTTACGCACGAAGCAGGGCTCGAGCTCCTCCTCCTCGTCGTCCTCGTCGTAGCGCACCACAATCATGGGCATGCCCTCCCGGTCGAGCGTGGACAGCACCGTCGCGGGGTACCAGACCGAGCCGCTGCCGAAGCATGCCTCGACGGCGTCGCCGGCCGCGAAAGAAGCGGTCGCCGCGGCGCGCTGTTTTAGGAAGGGCGGTCCATTGATCTGCGCCGCGAGCACCGCCGGACCTTCCTCGAAGGCGAACGTGCCGTCTCGCCGGATCCGCTCGCGGAACGCGGCGCAGAAGCGCCCGTCGATCCTAATTGAGACCTGGCCCTCGTCGTCGACGGGGAAGATGCCGTGCTTGAGCCTATCATCGAACCACAACACTCGACACGACGGCGGCACCTCGCACTTCTTGCCACGACTATCCACGACATAGAACCGCTTCGTCGACCGCGGCGGCCGCACCCACACGAACTCGGAGACCAGATCCTGCAGCGCGTGGTCGGCGTGCTCGACGCCGGCGTCGTTCCGCCCATTCAAGATTACGGCAATTTTCCCGACGCGACCGGCAAAGCACGGCAGGCGCCGCGCGAAGGCGGAGACGGCCGGGAGCGCCGTCGCGTTCGCATTCGGGCGCCAGGTCCTCGGATCACCTCTATGAGCGCGGCACAACTTAAAATCGTCCGCCTGCGATGGTGACGACGCGTCGACGGCGTCGACGGCGTCGACGCGTCACGTCGAAGACGGACGCCGGTTCCGCACTGGCCCGCGGCTCACGAACGCGTCGGCGCACCAGCACGACGTGTCGCGGTCGGCCAGCTCCAGCGCGTCGCCGTACTTCTGGCTCTCGGCCGCAAATACACTGACGTCGACGTCCTCGCCCAACTCGCTCCCAAACACGCCGAGCGCCCCGAGCTCTTCCGAGACTGCGGCGAGGTCCTCCTCCGAGACACAATCCGTGAGGTCGACGAATGGTGGTCGTCTCGTGAACGACATGAGACATCGGTGCCACAGCATCGACGGCTCGTCCTGGCGCTCCTCGAAAATGTCCTCGTAGGCACCGTCCGTGCACGGCGCGGGCGCCCCATCGAAGCCAAACGCGGCGAAAGCGTCGATGAGGACCTGGAGGTCGACACCGCGGCGCTCGAACGCAACAAGAACCACGCCGCCGTCGGCTAATAGCGAGTCGCACGACTTCGCGAGGGCATTTGATGATTCTAGCGCTACGTCCGGGTCGTACAGGACCTCCGCGGCCAGGACGACGTCGAAGCGCCCGAGGTCGTGCGGCTCGCCCCAGCGGTGCTCGACGCAGGACACGGGCGCCGTGTGGCCCCGAGCGTTGTTCGCCGACGCGCGCGCCCTGGCGACCACGCCGGCGTCGCCGTCCGTAAGTACGCACTCGCTGCCCTTGGTCGCGCCGAGCATCGTCGCCGCGACCAAACCGGCCAGACCGAGGCCGCAGCCGAGCTCGACGACGCGTCGCGGCCTACCATCTTTCAACAATTCACAGTCCCGCACGAGGTGGTCCATCAGTAAGCGACTCGCCGGCCAGAAGGCCTCGCCCGTCGCCTTGCCGTGTGCGGAGAGGTTGCCGCCGCGCGGGTCCTGGCGGTAGGCGTAGCCGTCGACGGACAGCGTCACGCCGTTGACTTCGTAGCACGTCTTTTGCGGCCGCAGCGGTTCCGGAGGCTCGTCATCTACGATCGCTGCGCAGGTTGCAGCCATCCGTGTCACTTGCGGCTCCGCCTCGTCTTCGTCCGTGGTCGCTCCGCAGGCTGCACGCTGCAGCTACTGCTGCTGCTGCCGCCGTCGCCCGAGCAGCAAAGGCCGGCAGCCGTATTTTCGCGACGAATGAGGAGCGATGCGGTGGTGTATCACTTCTCCCTGCTCTACGCGATCGCCGCATTGAGCTGCTGCACAAAGCAGAGCTGAGCTGAGAGCAAAACTGCAATAGCTCTCTCGCGTAATTGGCGCAGGAAGCGCGCTTGCAGTCGTTTGCTATTCAATCGCTGCCTACGTTGCGGGTGCACCGCCGCAAGCATGAAGCGCCTCTCATTGGCTTTGCTCTGCACTGTTGCTGCTGCCTTGCGTGCACCGCCTCGCGTCACGAGATGTACCCGTCGCCAGGCAACGGACGACGCCGCAGAAGTGCCGGCCGTCATCGACGACGAAACGCTGGAGCGAGAACTGCCCATCGACTTCGGCTCGTCGGACACGCAATGGACGTTCGAGTGGCCGGCCGTCGGCGACGAGCCGTGGAGCGTCCGGGACGTGGCCGGCGGCGGCGCCATGTTCGCGGCGTGTCATATTGCATCAGGCGCGCTCGGCGCGCCCATCGCCGTGCGGCTCGCGGGCACGGGCGCGTTCCTCGCGACGCAGGCGACGCTGCCGCTGCCGAAGGGCGTCTCGCCAGCAGATGTCAGTGACGCCTTCGACGCGTCCCAGACGATCCCCGTCGCCAAGATCGGCGACACGCCGTGGTGGGGTGTCGCGCTCGGCGCGAGCGTGCCGACGATCCAAATCGTGCTCGTGCCTCTGCTACTCTCGGCGCCGGAAGGCGCGTTTTCCTGTTCCGCCTCGCAGTTACCGAATCTTTCGGACGCCGCCGAGAAGTTGGCCGTGGCGCCGCTCACGGAGGGCCTGATCTTCCAGTTCTGGGCGCTCGAGGCCTGTCGAAGGGCGGGGCTGCCCTACGCGCCGAGCGTGCTAGGCGCGGGCCTCGCCTTCGGCGCCTGGCACGGAGTCTCTCCGAATAGTCTCTTCCTCGCGGCGCTCGGCGCGTACTGGGGCCACCTGTACGCGCAGACGCGGAACGTGTTGGTGCCCGTGTCGATGCACGCGGTCTGGAACGCGTTCACGCTCGGGGTCGGGGCATGCGTCGTAAGTGGTGGGGGGTAGTATTCTTCACAATGTTTCTGGCAACGATTATATACACATAAACACTATGCTCAGGCCGACAACGCCTCGGCGGTCTTCTTCTGCCAGCTCGCCTGGCGAGGGAAGCGAGTGTTGAGCTCGACGCCGTCGCCGAGGCCCGAGGCGACGACTCCGCCGACGACGTAGGAGTGGTTCGACGCGCCGGGCCGGTCGCGGTCTCGAGTGAGTCGCATCGTCCTTTTTCCTACCTTTTTGTTTGCACCTGCTTGTCTAAGATACTGTTTGCCAAAACATCACGGGCTAGCGGCCTGTAAGACACTAGCAAACAAAAAAAAACGGAGGGGAACCAAAGGCGCGAGTCAACAATGCTGACCCTGCGGGCGCCATCGTGGCCGAGACGCAAGACATCGCCCTCGTCGAAAGAGAACCGCTCAGAGGGAAGTGATGACAAAAACAAAAAGCCTTCCCCTCCCGAGCCCTCAGTTTCGCCTGGGACGGGGCGCCGCGGCGGCGCTCGACGCCGGCGGCGACCCGGCCGAGACAGCGACGGTCCTGCGCCCGCTCGTCGATCTTGCGAGGCGCGAGTTCGGCGCCGAGCACGAGGTGACGGCGCGGCTGGCGGCGGACCTCACGCGCAGGCCAGTGTGGAAATCAACCAGACACGAACGGGCGCCTGAAGTTTGAATTCCACACAGGCGCGCGCTCTACCTCGCGGGCGCGTCTGCGGACGACCTGTTGGAGGCGGAGGCGCTCCGGCGCGAAAGTCTGACGGGCGGCGTGGCTGTATTGGATGCGTCGCACGAGGAGTACGTCCGGCGCGAGGAGCTCGTGGCGGCCGCGCGGGAAGTCGGCTGGGAGCCCTTCTCCTGCGAGGAGATCCGTGCCGTAACACTAGAGAGATAGTTACCGTTTCTTCTTGCCGCCCCCGAAGCCCCCGAAGCCCGCCGTCGCGGGCTTCTTCTTCTTTTTTTTGGGCGCCGCCGCTTCAACCGCGGGCGGCATCCTCGACGCTGTCAGGGGCGGCTGGAGCGCCGCCTTCTTTTCGTCGGACAGCTCCAGCACGCCGCCCGGCCCGTGCGCCTCGAGCAACATGTCTAAAGTCGGCTGGATGCGCGCGCGATCTTTCTCCGAGAAGCGGTCGAAGTGCAGCACGCCCTCGATGTGGTCGTACTCGTGCTGGAAGACCCGCGCTTCGAAGCCCTTCAGTTTCTTCCGTTTTTGCCGGCCTTCTTCGTCCTGGTATTCGACCCAGATCCAACTCGACCGCGTCACTCGACCCGCGCACTCCTCCGACCTTGACGACAGACAGCCTTCTTCGTCGGTCTCCGTCTGCTCTGAATATTCAAAAATATTCGGGTTTGCCACAATCACTTCGAAGTCCTTCCGTGAGCGATCTCCGGTGGGGTTGTAGACGAAGAACCGCTTGTCAATACCCACTTGTGTGGAGGCGAGGCCGACACCATCCGCTTGATACATGACGTCCATCATCTCGCTGCAGAGACTTCTGAATTCGTCGTCGAAATCCTCCACGGGGTTGTTCGTGTTGCGTAAAACGGGCAGCGGCCATTCGGTGATCGTGAGGTCACTTCTTTCAAATTTCTCGGGGTTGCGACCGCCGGGCTGGCGGGCAAAGAGGCGCGTCGCGCGACAGCGCGTTGGCGCTTGCAGCAGCGCGCGCGCGGGCCGCAATGCGCTTGCGAAGAGTGCGATCATCGTCAGCATTCTTATATGTCTCAGTGAGCGTCGCGCGCGCGGCGACAGCGTGCAGCGTGTGACTAGCAGCGGTGCACTGGTGCAGCGCGTGCCTCGCCTACAACCGTGCCGATACAGCAGGGATTCACAAGGCCTCACAAGCGCCCCTCCGGAGACGCTATCGATGCGTGTTGGCCGCTGCTTCGCTCGCGGCGCTTGTGCAAGGTGGCTAGCGTCACGTAAACGCACTAGGATTGACAGCTTCCAGCGTGCAGCGCTAGCTCTCACAGCTCTTTTGGCCTGTGCTGGATACCCAGAGAGCTGCAAAGTAGCCAGGCGATTTATTTGCATCGCTGCTGTCACGTCTTAGCCCTTGGCACGATGCAATCGTTGCTGCGCGCTGCGCTGCTCCTACCAGCTTGCATTGCGCTGCGTCGCACCGCGCCAGTCATCTCGCGGCGCACATTTGGCAGTACCATCGCGGTCGCCGCATCGCTCGCGCTTGGAACTGTGCCGGCGTCCGCCGCGCCGGCCGTGCAGGCGGGTCCCACCGTCGACGCCGCCGCGCCGCCGCGACCGGAACTGCCCTCGGCGCGCTTGCCGTCGTGGACCTTGCTGATCCCGATGATCGAGATCGACGACGCCGTGAACGCGTGGGCCGACGATGCGAAAAAAGGCTTCGGCCTCAGCGCCAAGGCCGGCCTCGAGGCGCTAAACAAAGGGGGGCAATAGCCCCGAGTGGAAATCGATATTCAACGTGACGCGGTCGCCGCGATGGCGCCGACGACGAGAATCCCCCGTACCTTAGGTTACTCTCGGCAAAGAACTTCTACCTGGGCGTCGGCACGAAATACGCAACGTCGATAGCGTATGATGATCTTGACAAAAAGCTTGTGGAGGATGATAAAAATGCGAGAATAGGCGCGGTAGTCTTCGGTGGGCAGGCCATCGACGCCGCGCGCAAGGCCCTGAAAGCCGACGACGGCTTTGCGGCGGCGGAGGCCCTGCGCACAGCATCAAAACGCTTCGGCGATTTTTTCGCGCGCGTCCCGGCGGCCGACGTCGCGAAAGCGCGCAACGCATTGGCACACTTGAAAGCGGCGGATGCTTCGAAGGACGGGGTCATCGACGACGCGGAGTTCTACAAAGCCTCGCTCAGCGACGAGGAGCGACTCGCGGCGACGTGGGGCGTCTGGGGCACGACGCTCTACTCCGCCGACCTGCGCGCGGCCGTCGGCTCGCCGTTCATCTTGCAAATCAAGAAGCCACCTGACGTGCCCGACGAGCTCAAGAAGGTCATCGCGAGCTCGGAGTTCTAGGCTAAGACTACTGTGACAACCTACATTACCCACTAGAGGCCGAACGGCTTCGCGCCGTTCGCCAGACCCGCGACCATGATCGCCACGGGGAACAGCCCGAGGAGCGCGAAGAAGATCGACACGGACGGCTTCTCGAGCGCGTCGGCGGGCGGCGCGTCCTCCGCCTTCGCCGCGGCGCGGGCCGCGAGCTCCTCGCTCGTCAGACCGCTCTTCATGTCGGCTTCGGAGAGCGGGCTCACGCCGACCATCGAGTCGAGGGCGTCTAGTATTTCATCGAACGGATTCGCGCTGGGCGCGACTACTCGTCGCATGTGTGCGCGCGGCGGCAGCAGCGCGTGGGTTACAATAAATAACGGCAGCAATGCGCGCATGACATTGTGCCACATGGCTGCAGCCTCTTTGTGCTGATGAGTGTATTATCGTAGCAGCCTTGCAATTTTGGCGGTCGTGCCTGTCACAAGTGTTCGAAATGATGACTCGTTTCAACAGCTACTACGATCTAGCTGCGGACGATACGTATACGACACGAGAGCGGCGTGTGCCAGGCTTGCCAGCAGTGCTAGTGTCTTAAGCCGCTAGCTTAAACGCCCCGCACGCCGTCGCCCCGACCCTGATCACGAAAAAAAATAAAGAGTTTTGACATATATAACCTACCCCGACAGCAGCGCGTTGATGGCCTCCGTCTCGTCGCCGTTCGCGTCCTGGAGCGCCTTCACGCACGCGTCCCGCCCGAAGCCCATCTCCATGAGCTTCGTGACGGCCTGGGAGTCGCTCTCGTCGCCGGGCGGCCGCGCGTAGGTCTCCGTCCAGAAGGTGGCCGTTTGTTTGAACTGCTCCGGGTCCCGCTGATACATTTGCGCGACCTGGGCGTCCTGCGGGTCGTCGGGCTCCGGGGCGCAGAGCAATGCTTGTAGGGATAACAGTGCGGTCTTGATCGTCAAGGCCGGGCTCCATTGATCTTTCAAGATGTCGAGACAGATCGCACCGGTCTGCGAACTAATGTTAGGGTGCCAGACCTTGGTGAGGAACTTCATTTTGGGAGGTTCGAAGGGGTATCCTGAAGGAATACTGATGGAGATCCGATAAAACCCGCCGGCGTAGGGCGTGTCGTCCGGGCCCGTGATCGTGCCCTCGAGCTCGGTCAATTGGTCGCCCTTGGGCGTCACGGTGACGCCGGCGTTCGTATCCTTTTGTAATTCACTTAATTCTTTCTTGAGGCGGCCGCGGTCCGCCATGGCTCGGTGGGGCCGCGCGGCGGTCGCGGCGACCGCTGGACTGGCTTGTGACTCTTGTGCCTCTTGTGGCTTGCAAGGGACCGCGGCGACAGCGAGCTGGGGCGGCCGGCGAGAGCTGTGCGTTGGGCACTAATGAATGAAATATGCAGGTTGTCGGCGCAACAGCTAGCGCGATTGGCTCCTCGACGCAAGTTTGCCGGCCTTGTATGACTTGCTAGAGTGTCTTAGGCCGCTAGGTCCATTTTGGAATTTGACACGTCCAAACCGCCATGGAAACCCTCCGTCCCGCGCAAGCACGTCGTCCGAGGGAGAAAAAACTTAGGGATAGTGCACAAAGACACTAGCCAATGAGGAGAAGCAGCAAGCGAGGCCTGCAAAAAGCACCGCAGCGATGCGCAGGGATGCGGTAGCGTCATCGTAATAAGTTAACTGCAGCGCAAAAGCGTGCTGCAGCAAACGTCGCAACAATAGCACAGTAGCAAGCACTGCAGCAGAGGCAAGACCATGAGCGCAGCACCGCCAGCCGGCGCGCGCCCGCGGCTCGTCGAGCCGAACTCCAGCGGTGGTAAAAGAATAAAAGAGGTCCGCTTCGGCTTACTATCAACGGACGAGATGGAGAAGCTAGCCGAGTTCGAGTGCGACAACCGCGAGTTATATACTCCAGCACCGGATAGAAGGCCGGCGACAAATGGTTGCCTCGACCCGAGATTAGGAGCCGCGTCCAAAACCTCTCCACCCTGTCCTACGTGTGGAAAGAAAATAGACCAGTGCGCGGGCCATTACGGGATCGTGAAGTTCGCGCTACCGGTGTTCCATGCGGGCTACTTCAAACACGTACTAGCTCTACTGCAGTGCGTCTGCAAGAAGTGCTCGCGAGCCCTCCTAAAACCGGAGGAACGGGCAAAACAACTACGAGCGATGCGCAACGCGAGGGACGTGCTCCAGAAGCAGGGCATCCACAAGCGAGTTTTGGACCGATGCAAAGCAGCAACTAGGTGCCCCCACTGCGGCGCAAGAAACGGACCCGTTAGAAGAGTAGCCGGCGCCGGCGCGCTGCGCGTGGCCCACGACATCTGGAAGGGCGCGAAGCGCGACGAGCTCGAGGTCGACGACGAATTTACAGCGTTTGCTCATTCACTGAAGGCAGCGGCCGAGAAGAACGCGGATTTAAGAGCTACATTGGGTGTTTCTGCCGCGCAAAATAGCGATATAAAACCAAAAGCGTCCAAAGCACCAGCATCAATATTGTCGCCGGCTGACGTGAGGGAGGTCTTCTGCGGCATCACGGACGACGACTGCGAACTCTTGTGGCTCGATCCGGTGATTGGGCGGCCCGAGAATCTCGTGTTGAACGCTTTACTCGTGCCGCCGACGCCTATCAGACCATCTGTTGCTGTAGAAGCTCCGGGAGGTGCCGGGACCAATGAAGACGACCTCACAATAAAATTGCAAGAAATCATCGACGTCAATGAGTCCCTGAAGAAAGCTTTGAGGGAAGGGGCCGCGACCAAGATCCTCGTGGAGTGCTGGTCCTTTTTACAGACCCAGGTCGCGTTGTATATCAACGGCGAAGTACCAGGTATGCTACCCAGACAACAGCACCAGAAGCCGATGCGCGGTTTATGTCAAAGACTCAAAGGTAAAAGTGGGCGATTTCGCGGGAATTTGTCCGGCAAACGCGTCGACTTCTCGGCGCGAACGGTCATATCACCGGATCCCAATTTGAGAATAGATCAAGTCGGCGTGCCCACGGAAGTAGCGAGGACGATGACTTATCCTGAGAGAGTCTCGAGGCACAACCTGCAGCACTTACGATCACTCATAGTGAACGGGCCGAAGCAGTGGCCCGGAGCGAACTACGTCGAGAAGCGTTCAGCGGATTTGGCTGATGGTGATAGAGTGGTAGTCGGTGCCGTCGGTGGCGGCCACAAGAAGTCGCTGAACTACGGGGACCGTAATGCCGTAGCTCGCGACTTGAAGGTTGGTGATGTTGTGGAAAGACACATGCGCGACGGCGACGTCGTGCTGTTCAACCGGCAACCGTCTCTACACAAACTGTCGATCATGTGCCACAGTGTGAAAGTCATGCAGGACAGAACGTTCAAGCTCAACGAGTGCGTCTGCGCGCCGTACAACGCGCGCGGCGGCGTCCTCGACTCAAAATCGCAAGAAAGGCCACCCGGCGCCTTCTCTGACGGAGACGAATCGCGTCGATGGCGTGAAGGCGCCGCAGTGACACCGGACCACACAGGCCGACTTCGACGGCGACGAGATGAATCTGCACCTCCCGCAGACCGAAGAAGCGCGCGCCGAAGCTTTGAGTTTGATGTCCGTCCCGCAGAACATCTGCACGCCGAGGAATGGCGAACCGTTAGTTGCTGCTACCCAAGATTTCGTGACTGCTGCCTTCCTATTAACGCAGCCGGACGTCTTCTTTTCTAGGGACCAGTTCTGCCAGCTCGCTGTGTATGCCGGCGACGCCTCCGAGCACGTTAGTTTACCTCCTCCAGCAATACTGAAACCTGTGATGTTGTGGACCGGCAAACAGGTCTTCTCCCTCATCATACGGCCGAACAATAGAGATAAGTTATGTGTCTCGTTCGAGTGCGAAGAAAAAGCCTACAATCCAGGTACAGATAAGTACCTCTGCCCCAACGACGGTTATGTGGTTGTGCGACGGTCTCAGTTACTTAGTGGAAGCGCCGCGAAGAGGACGGTCGGCGACGGGTGCAAGACTGGTTTGATCTATGCTCTGTATCGAGACCACGGCGCTCATAGAGCGGCATCATTTATGAACCGCTTGGCGAAGCTAGCTTCACGATACTTGGGCAGCCATCGAGGGTTTAGTATTGGTCTGGATGACGTGACACCGTCAACCGAAGTCAAAGAGCTCAAGGCTAAGTTACTGGCCGAGGGCTTCGCCGAGGCTGATAGACGAATTGCGGCCTTTAAGGCAGGCAAGTTAGATCTGAAGCCCGGTTGTGATGCGGCGCAATCTCTCGAGACGGAGCTCACTGGTTTACTAGGAAGGGTCCGGGAGGCGGCCGGGCAGCGATTGATGGGTGATTTACCTCGCACGAATAGTCCACGGATCATGGCCGAGTGCGGCTCCAAGGGTTCGGCATTGAACGTGTCGCAGATGATCGCTTGTTTAGGCCAGCAAGCGGTGGATGGGAAACGCATCCAGAACGGATTCGTTCGCAGGACGCTGCCGCACTTCGAAGTGGACTCCTTAGACCCAGCGGCCCGAGGCTTCGTGTCCAATAGTTTCTACTCCGGTTTGACCGCGACGGAGTTCTTCTTTCACACGATGGGTGGTCGGGAGGGTTTAGTCGATACGGCCGTCAAGACCGCGCAGACCGGGTATATGGCTCGACGGCTCATGAAAGCTTTGGAAGATCTCAGTGTGTCCTACGACGGCACCGTGCGTAATTCCGAACGAGCGGTGGTCCAATTTAACTATGGTGATGACAGTCTCGACCCCAAACACATGGAGACGTCTGACGGTAAACCTGTTGATTTTGCTAGGTTGCTGCATCGTGTCCGCCATGACGAAGCCTTTGACGACGACGCGGCGATGACGCCCGAGATGTTAGCCAAGGAATGTAGTAAAATCAACTTAGCTCTGACGGATACGGAGTCGTCAAAATTCGTACTAGACGCTTTGTCGTTTACGAAAGGCGTAGCCGAGACCTGTTCCCGGACGAGGGACGCCCTCATCGAACAGAAGAAGAAGAAGGCGGCGAACGAACATATCAAGTCCTTCGACAGTTCTCTCTCAAAACGGCAACTCGCTAGATTCGTGGACCTAGCCCGGGAAAAGTATCTCCGATCAAAACAAGAGCCGGGCGAGGCCGTCGGCGCCATCGGCGCCCAGTGCATCAGTGAACCGGGGACCCAGATGACGCTGAAGACGTTCCATTTCGCTGGGGTGGCGTCGATGAACGTTACATTGGGCGTGCCTCGGTTGACGGAGATCATTAACGCCTCCAAGAAGATTTCTACACCTATCATCACCGCAAAACTCAAAAATGATAGCGACGCGGAGGCGGCTCGCGTGGTCAAGGCTGGCCTGGAAAAGACGACCCTAGGCGAAGTGTGCTCGAAGATCGAGGAGGTCTACGCGTCGTCCAAGTGCTATTTGTCTGTGCAACTGGATACGGACTTGATTGGAAGATTGCACCTGAGTGTCGACGCGGCGTCGGCGAGGCAGGCTGTGCTGCGAGGTACGGTTGCAAACAACAAGCGCGCGCCGCCCGTCATCCGCGCGCTCAAAGTAGAGCATTTAACCTTAAACCCAACCACTCCGAACGAGTTCCGCGTGGAGCTGCCGGACGACCCCGCTACGAGTACTTTCTCGGGCGGCGGCGGGGCCCTGCGCGGGCAGCGGAAAGCTGTGGAGAAGCCGGCGACGAATCGAGGTCGCAAGAAGAAGGGCGAGAAGAAAAGGCGCAAGAAGGAGAACAACTTGCCGAACGACGACGACGACGTTATTGATAATGTGGATCAACGGGACAAGTTATCTGATGATAGGACCTACTTCGCGATGCAAGCGCTGAAGAACGCGTTACCGGAGATCGTGGTCAGTGGCTACCCGTCCATCAATAGAGCGGTCGTGAGCGAATCCGACGGAAAGTATTCGTTGCTCGTCGAAGGGTACGGGCTAGGCGAGGTCATCGGCGCGCCGGGCGTCGACGGCGTGAACACGACGACGAACCATGTGGCCGAGGTCGAAAGTGTCTTGGGCATCGAGGCGGCTCGAGCTACGATCTGCAGTGAAGTATCCTATATTATGCAGGCCTACGGCATCGCGATCGACGCGCGCCACTTGCTACTATTGGCGGACGTGATGACGTTTAAGGGCATGGTCCTCGGCATTACACGGTTCGGCGTCTCGAAGATGCGTGAATCGGTCTTGATGCTGGCGTCCTTCGAAAGGACGACGGACCACCTCTTCGACGCGGCGGTCCACGGCCGCACGGACGCCATCGTCGGCGTGAGTGAGTGTATCATTATGGGCATCCCCGTGCCATTGGGGTGCGGCTCGTTCAAGCTCCTGCTCGACTCTGAGTACGCGGAGAAGGCTGCCGACGAGAAGAAGAAACCGCTGCTCCTTGGGTCGGCGTCGCCAACGCCAAGGTGATATATCTAAGTTGTAGTACTACTAAATCGTGAATGCTCGTCTTAGTGAGCGGGGGAGGATGGGGAGAAAGGATCACTCGTCGACGCCGCCGTCGAATTCCCAGGCGTCGTCCGGTTCGTCGCGCGCGCGCTTCGGCGAGGACGGCTCCTCGTCGGCGTCTCGCGCGCGCTTCTTCTTGCGCGCCGCCGCCGGCTTCTTCGCCTTCGCCTTCTTTTTCTTCGCGAGCGCGCCCTGGACGTCCGGAATCTCCTTGCGCTTCCGCGGCGCCTCCTCGGCGTTGTCGAGGGGCGCCAGCGCGCCATTGCGGGCGGCCTTCTTCGCGCGCTTGTCGTCCTCGAGGCGCGCGAGCTCGGCCCGCGCGGCCGCGAGCCGCGCCTCGACGTCCGACGCCGGGGGCTCGGCCACATCAGCGTACGCCTCGAAGTCGGCCTCGGCGCGGTCCTCGGCGGCCCGGGCGTCGCGCAGCCGCTTTTCGGCGGCCTCGAGCTGGCCGTCGCCCGGGCTCGCGAAGACGAAGGGCGGCGGCCGCGCGTCCACGCCGATGGTGATCTGGCCCTTGGTCTTCGCTACAATGGCCGGGCTCTCGCGCGACACGCGCTTGAAAGGGGCCACGCCCCGCGCTTTGTCCGCGGCCGTGAGCCGTTCGTCGTCCGGGAAGATGATCGCCTGCCCAATTTGCCTTCGGAAGACCTGTTCGAGGTCGCAGCGCTGCGCTGATAAACGCAGGATTGCGGACACGGCCCCGAAGCCCGCGTCGCTCGCGTCGACGGGCGCGTGGCGCTCGGCGTTCCAGCTCTCCGTGGGGCCCGCGAGCGACAGGTCGACGACGCTGATGGCGCCGTACTTCCCGCTCTTCGCGAGCTTTTGCGCGATGACCCGCGCGTCGCTCGACCCGACATAGAGCTTGTTCGCGCCAGCGAGATGGGCGCAGCAGTCCGCGTCCGAGTCGTCCTCGACCGTCGCGAGCTCGCTCGTGAAGCCGCGGAGCTCCGACGGCGCGCGGCCGGCCCGGTGCAGCTGCCGCACGAGCTCGGCGCGGAAAGTCCTCAGCTTCTCGTGCATCTGCGGGTCCGAGCTGAACCGGTGCTCGCGGGCGAGCGGGGCGTCGTCCGCGTCCTCGACGGCCTTGCGGGCGGCCTCGGCGGCGGCCGTCGCCTGGCGCGCGGCCTCGTGTGCCCGCCGCGCATCCTCCTTGCTCGCGGCGCGCTCGACCGCGCGCTGGTAGTCCCGCTGCTCGTCGACGAGCCCCTCGACAACTTGCCTCTGCGCGGTCACAGCGGCGCGCGCCCGGTCGTACTCGACCTGGGCCGCGCGCTCGCCCTCCGTCTTGGCCTCGCGCGCCGCGCGGCCGAGCTCGTTCTCGAGGCGCAGCTCCACCGTCCGCGCCACGTTGAGCTGGCCATCGACGTCGTCCTCGCCGTTCTGCGGGTAGATTTTCATGGCCAGCGAGACGCGGAGGTCCTCGATCGGCTGCTTGTTGCCCGTCGCGTCGACGAGCCGCACTTCGATGAACGTTGCGTCCGTCTCCTCGAGGGCCACGGCCACGTCGTTCGCACCGTCGGAGAGGCTCAGGAGGTCGACCGTCGCGTCGGCCGGGTCCGAGCCCTTGACCCACCGCCGCACCTCGAGCTGGCACAGGTTCGCGAGGTCGTCGTCGGCGTCGTTCGTCGTGCTCGTCGTGAGGCGCGCAGCGCAGGCGCAGCGGTGCGCCGAGTTCGCCAGGGAGTCGCAGGCCTCGGCCTCGTAGCGAGCCGAGGACCCGCGCTCGCCGTCGTCCGTGTCGTCCGTGTCGGCCTCCTTGAAGGTGATGCGCTGCGCCTGGCCCGCGACGCGCTTCAGGATCAGGGTCGTGTGGCTCTCGACGTTTTTCGTGTCCTGGTCGATGATGCCAAAGCGGATGGGCCGCGTCTCGTCGGGCATGAGCTTGCAGAACCACGAGGGGTCGACCTGGGCGAGCTTGTCGATCTTCTTCCAGCCCTTGGGGTTGGGGTCGTTCTCGCCCTGGTGCCACCGCAGGTCGCCCCGGAAGTTCTCGCGCCGCTCCTCGTCGCGCGTCGCGAGCTGGCCGTCCTCGCACATGCCCGAGAGCTGGAGCACGTCGAGGACGCTCCGGCCCGTGGGCACTTCTAAGGTGTCGCCATCCGACAGCCGATCTAAACCCATCGCCTCGGGGTCCGCACCCACGGCGGGCACCTCGCCGTCCTCGGCGCCAATCTGGTCCTTCTCCCTTTTAAAAATCTCGAGGGTCCGGACCTTGGACGAGGGCGCGACGCGGACCGGGATGAAGTCGAGCTGCAGCGCGGCCGCGTCGGCGGGGCACTCGGCGCGGGCGCGCAGGACGAGCTTCGCCTCGACCACTTGACTCAACTCGCCGCCGGCGACGGCGACGCGGCACTCGGGGATGGTCAGCGTCTCCAGCGCCGCGCCGACGGGAACGACGACGGCGCCGGCGGTCTCCGGCTCCGGCGCGTCCGTCGCCGGGGCCTTCTTCTTCTTGCCCTTGCCCTTCTTCGGCTTCTTCGTGCCCACGCGCTGCAGCTCGAGGTCGAGGCCCGGCGCGTCGCACTCGATCGCCACGTCGAACATGGGCCCGCGCGGCGCGTCGGCGTCGGCCGTCGGGTCGTCCCGGAACGGGTTGCCCGACTCGTCCTTGAGGCTGAAGAAGTCATCGCCCTGGAAGATCTCGCCGACCTCGACGCTCAGCACGCCGCCGGGCAGCGCCGCGGCCTGGACCTCGGCGAGCGGCCCGTTGCGGAACCGGAGCTCGAACGACGTCTCGAGCCGCGCGTCGCCGCCCGCCAGCGCCAGGCGGAACTTGATCGGCCAGCCCCGGGCGCCCTCCTCGACCTCCGGCGGCGCGTCCCAGCCCGAGAGCACGCTCCAGCCGCCGGGCAGGGCGCCGGGCTCGGCGTCCGTCATCGAACTACCGTCGATGGGCGCGTCCGTCGGCGCCTCGCGGAGCGTGTGGCAGGCGTCGGCGCAGGTCAGCGTCGCCGTCAGGCCCGCGAGCTGGTCGCTCTCGAGGCGCGTCCCCGCCTCGTCCCGGACGACGAGGCAGAGGTAGGGCGCGGGCTTGCCGAGCGTCAGGAGGCCGCGGTCGTCGCCCGCGTCGAGCAGCGCCTGGAACGCCTCGTCGTCGACGTCCACCGAGTCCGGCGCGCCGGCCTTGAGCGGTAGCGAGATGCCCCGCGACGTCAGCACGTCCTTGTTTTCGGAGTTCTTGAAGACGATCTGGAAGCTGAACTTCCCCGCCTCGCGCTGCTCCTTGATGCCCCTGGACGTCGACGACGCCAGCCGCCCGAGCTCGAGGACGGCGACGCCGTCGAGGACGGGCGCGCACACCTTCGTCTTGTGCTTGGCGCCGTCGGGACTGTTGAGGACCAGCCACGCCTGGCTCGCGCCGCAGGCCCGCGCGTCGACGGCGCCGGCCCCGTCGACGACCTCCACGCGGAGGTGCGTCGCCCCGACCTCCGCGAGGTCCAGCGCGCCCAGCGCGACGCGGTGGCGCGCGTCCTCGGCGCAGGCGACCCAGCCCGGCGATGCCGCGTCGACCTCCTCCTCGACGGCGTCGCCCGTCTGCGTCAGCACCGACACGCGGACATTCTTGTCGCCCGTCGACGCCTCCGCCGTGAGGAACAGCGTGTCGTCGACGTCGAAGCGGACCTGGCCGCTCCAGCCGAGGTCCGCGCCGTCGATCAGGTAGCTCTGCGTGACGGAGCCGTCGTCGTTGTTCTCGGCTGCGCCGTGGTGGGTTATATTGACGGAGCCGTCGCCCACGACCGCGGCGCCCATAGGCACCGCCTTCGCGTCGATAAAGTGCCCCGACGCCGTCACGAGCTCAAAGACGCACGTCGCGATGAAGGGCCGCTCGAGGTCCATCAATGCCCGCTCGTCGCGCAGGCTCAGCTTCGCCGGCGCGCTCGTCAGCGTCAGGGCGAGCGGTGCGACGGTCCGCGGGACGAGCCACTTGTTGTCCTGCATGTTGACGTGCTGCTCGAGCTCGACGAGGCTCTGGAACGTCTTGTCCAGCGCTCGGAAGACGCGGCGCGGCGACGCCTGCGTCCGGCCGGCCACGACGTCTGCGACGTACGTCACGTACTCGTACTCGCCGTCGACGACGGGGTGCAGCTCCAGGTGCAGCTCGGCCGCGGCCGGGAGCAGGACGTCAGCGGGCACGGCCTCGGCCGGCACGACGAGGTTGTCCAGGGTCAGCGCGCCGTCGCCGCGGCACCGCGCGAGCCGGCACGCCGAGAGGTCCAGGGCGAAGGGCTCCCGCCCGTCCACCTCGATCCACGCGCGCGAGTGCTCGCCCGTGACGTCGTAGTCCTTGGGCGAGACGCGCTGCTGGGCGTCGGCGGCCGTCTGATCCAACGAATCCTGGAACGTGACGGTCAGGTCGGCCACGGCCGCGTCCAGGTGCACCTCCGACCGTTTGGGCAGCGAGCACGTCAGCTGGACGGGCTCCGACGGGTTCAGCTTGCACTCGACCGCGCGCGAGAACGGCGGCTCGGACCCCTGGAGGCCGGCGAGCGCGTCGTCGTCGCGCCGCGCGAGCGTGTCCAGCGAGAACTTCGGCCGGTCCTTCTTCTTGACCTGCTTCTGCTCCTCGCGAGGCGCGCGCTCCCAGTTCGCGAGGGCGGTCCAGACGGCGTTCGGCGTCTCGCGGAGCCGCGCGCGGAACTGCCACTCGCCCATCTCGTCGAGCGGCTCCGGCTTGGCCAGGCGGAAGACGCCGCCCGCGTCGCAGCCGCCCGTCGCGACGACGACGGCGTCGCTCCAGTCCTCCGCGCCGCTGGGCGGCCGCGCGACGAGCTCGAGCTCGATGTCGGCGCACGCCTTGGCGTCCAAATGTTTCGTCTTCGCGTTGAAGGCCAGGAGCGTAAAGGCGAACTCGGGCACCGGCGTCGACGTGTAGAGCGTGCGATCGAAGCGGGTGAAGGGCTCCGCGGCGAGCTTCGTCTCCGCCGGCTTCAGCTTCGTCGTGCCGCACTCGACGAGCTGGACCTTCGCGGGGAACTGCTTCTTCGCGTCGTCGAGGGCAGCCTTGAGCTCGTCCGCGCCGAGCTTGGCGCCGCGTAATCTATTAGACGGGCACGCGACGTAGAGGTCGCGGCTCCAGCGGGCCGGCCCCGCCGCCTCGAGCGCCGCGAGGTCCGCGCCGCGCTGGCTGAAGCCCATGACGAAGGTCTGGCCGGCGGCATCGTCGCGCGGCGCGAGGACGCTCGAGCAGATGAAGAAGCCGCTCGTGTTCGTCTGCTCGGCGTCGCAGATGAAGGCGACGATGCGGCCCGCGCCGAGGCTCTGGTCCTCCCTCCTCTTCTCATCCGTCAGGGCGAAGCGCACGATGTCGCCGACCTGGTAGCGGTCGCTGCGGTACAGGAGGCTCTTGCCGACGCGCCGGTAGGTCACGTTCTGGCCGGCCCCGTACTGCACGAAGTCGTACGAGCCCGCCTCCATCGGATAGCGCTCCTCCTCGTCGAACTCCTCGGTCCACCGCCGGAGCCGGTCGCGGTGCGCGTTTCGTAAATCGCGCGTGAAGTCGTCGCCGGCGGGCGGCTCGTCCGCGAGGCGCTTGTAGGCGGCGTCGTGCGGCCGGAGGTGGCGCTTGTGGATCTCCGGCGCGAAGAGCCGCGTCGACTCGAGGTAGAGCACCGTGACGCAGCGCTTGTCGAGCTTGGCGTCGCCCGGCGCGACCTGGCCGCGGTGGTTCCGCGGCGCCGCGTAGGGCCACGCCGCGATGGCCTCGTCGCGGAGGAAGAGCCCGTTCCATAATACCAGAGTGCGGTGCTCGCGCACGCCCTCGGGCATCGTGTCCATGCCGTTCTCCTGGGGGAAGTAGACCGAGAGCGCCGCGAGGTCGGCGCGCGCCGTGCTGTGGCCCTCCTCGCGCAGCACCCACCTATCTAAATGCCGCTTCTGCTCGAAGGCCTCGCGCAGGTCGGCGAGGCGCGCCAGGTCCGCGAAGCGGTTCGCGACGCCCACGTCGCGCTCGCTCATCTCGCCCGACTCGCCGAGGTCGACGCCGTCGACCTTCAGCTTCACGATGCGGGCGTTGGCGTCCTCGGCGGGCAGCACGCCGCAGGCGCGCAGCCAGCTCCGCGAGGCCTCGCCGGCGTTGCCGTCCAGGTGCAGGACGTACTTCTCCGCGAGCAGCGCGAGGTTCTCGGCGCGGTTCGCCGCCCAGTCGTCGAAGAAGCCCGCGTCGACCTTGTCGATCGTGAGGCACGTGAAGGACTTGTTGCCGACGCCCGACGTGCGCAGCGTCCGGTCGAGCACGTCCGGGTCGTCGGCGGCCGGCGGCGTGCCATTCCGGTCGTCGTACACGAGCTTGTTGACCCCGGCGATCTCCCGCGCGCACTCGCGCGTGCCGTGGTCGTAGACGTGGTAGTCGTAGGTGATCGTCTTCTGGTGCGCCATCTCGGCCATGTCCTGCTCGAAGACGATGAGCTTGGTCACGCCCTTGGCGACGCTCACGAAGCGCACCTTGGTCTCGGTGCCGTTGAGCTGCGCGTACCTCCCAACTCCGTAGCGCCCCCACTCGGCCCGCAGGCGGCCGAACTCGCGGTGGCTGTAGGCGCTGCTGCGGCTCCCCTGGCTCCGCCCGCCGCGGCCGCCGCCGGCCTCGTGCGCCAGGAGCGCGCCGCGCACGGGCGCCTGGATCTCGTCGTCGCGCACCGTCGACGCGCCGGCCTTGGCGAGGACGTCGATGTGCTCCGGTCTTATTCCATCGCCGTTGTCGAAGACGACGATGCGCCGCGCCGCCTGCGTGGGGTGACGCCGTCACGGAACCGTTTCACACGGCATCGCCGCGCACGTCCGGGAGGTCGTCAAAGTTTACCAGGTAGGCAAGGTATTCAAGGAAAAAAAGGAGAGACAGGAAACCAAGGAAAGCAAGGAGAAAAAAAGGAGACGCTGCGCGCGCACGGGGTCGATGAAAATCTTGACGAGCGTCGCGCCGTGCTGCACCGAGTTCTCTATACTTTCACTGAGCAGCGTCGTCGTGTCCATGCCGGCGTTGATCGTGTTCGCCACGAGGCCCACGTGCGCCGGCGCCACGACGCCGCGCCGCTCGAAGACGCCGTCCGCGTCGACGCCGCGGCGCTTCACCACCGCGCGCCGGTAGGGCCGGCCCTGCTGGTCGGCGCGGATCCACGCGAGCGGCGTCTGCGCGCCGAGCCGGCCGCCGTCCTCGTCCTCGAGCGCGAAGTCGGCGTGGCCCGACCGCTGCTGCGCGAACTTCTTGACGTCGGGCCACGTCGACTTTGCATCGACGCGGAGGCGCTCGGCTTGGACTTCGCCGTCGGCGGCGTCGGCGGCGTGGTAGAGGAGCTCGATCTGGTACTCCTTGTCCATGTCCTCGTCGCTGTCGGAGTCGCCGCCGGTCGGGGCTCGACTCATGGTTGCTATTTTTCGCTGCGCGTCGCGTATATAGCGCTGTTCGTGTGCTGGAGAGATCGGCTCACTGAGCGCGCGGCGCGTTCTGGCGTCCGCCGCGGCGCCGCTCACGGCGAGCTGTGTTACCGGGCGCTGTGTTCGAGCAGTTTGCCGTGCTGCGGCCAGCTCTTCGGCGCGCGCAGGAGCCCTTTTAGCAGCAAAGCGAATCGCACCGCGGACCGACGCCGGTGAGCCTCAATCCTATTGGCCAAGGACTCCTCTTTACAACTCCAAAGGCAAAACATCCTCCAAACTACCCTTCGCGGCACCTATACCGCGCTCCGGATAACTGATGTCGCCACCGGCAGGGGAAAACACGATCGTCGCGGCCACGACGCACGTTGCTTTGCTTAGAGCTAGGCCGCCTAGCCACCACGACCGCCGCAGGGCCTGCTACGTTAACTTGACAAACCCTCGCTGCAAATCAAACGACTATACTTACCCCGGTACAACAGCGTCCGACGCCGGCGCGGCGAGCTTAGAGCGTACGCGCGCCGAATACTTCCTTTGCGTAGCGTCGCGCGACTTGTCCGCGGCCGCGAGCGCCGTAGACAGCGCCGAGCGCAGCGGCTCCACCTCGAGGACGCGGCGCACGGCGCTCCAGGCCGCCAATGTGCCCAAAGAAAACAGCGCGATGCGCCGAGGACCGGCCGCGGCGTCCTCGCGCGCCGCGGCGACGAGCGCCCGGGGGGCACCGGCGGCGACGAGCGCCGCGGCCAGGCCGCCGCCGTTGCGCGCGAGGTTGCCCAGCGCGCCCGCGGCATTCGCCCGAGCCTTCTCGTCGCTGTCGTTCGCGAGGCAACTGCAGAGCGGCGGCGCGCCCGGTTCCAATGCAGCATACAAATCCGACGAGTGGAACGCCGCGTTGCCCAGGGCGAAGCAGGCAAACTTTCGGGTGGCCCCGTCGTCGTCCGAGGCGCAGCGTATCACGCAAGATAGAGCGCTCTCCTCGCCGTGCCGCGCCTCGATTAAAGCCGGGTAGAACGCGGCCGAGTGGCGACACAAATTACCCACGAGGTTGCAGGCCTTGGCGCGCGTCTGCGCGTCCTCGGATCTCAAAAGCCGAGGCAGGTAGCGCTCGAGCGTCGCCCGTTTCAGCGCCTTCTCGCACGCCGCGCCGTCGCCCGAGCCGGGAGACGCCGTCCGGGCGAGCTGCGACGCCACGAGCAGCGCGTTGACGACGGCCTTGGGCGGCGACGACGCGTCGAAGGCGCCCGCCGTCGCGAGGGCCTTGGGCGCGTCCGCGCGCGCGCAGCCGCCCGTGACCGGCGCTCCCACCAAAGCGAGCCTAGATAACAACTCCGCCGCGGCGCAGAGCGCGGCGCCGTCCAGCCGCTTGACCACGACCAACAGATTGTTGTCCTTGGATGCGGCGCCGGTCCGATGGAGCGTGGACGCCACGGCGTTCGCAATACGAGCATCATCAACAGCTATCCGTAGTTGCTCGGCCTCCGTTTTTGGGGTCGGTTCCGCGGCGACGTCGGGCGACGGGCCCGCGGGCGGCGTCGCGCCGGCCTGCGCGGCGGCGGCGCCCTCCCGCGCCAAGGTTGCTCGCAGCAGCTGGGCCACGGCCTGCAAGCACGCCCCGACGCCGGACGCGCCGCCGTCGGCGTTTTCGGGCCATCTCGCCACCCTACCTAAATAAGGCGGCGAGCAACACGTCGCGCAGACGCGCGCGAGCGCCCCATTATTCTCGGAGATGAGCGCGGGCCGGTCGCGCGCCGGCGCCGCGTCGAGCATCGCCTTGACGCAGCCCAGGCCCGCCACCACCCCTCCGGGGCTCAGCTCGTTCGCGCCGCCTCGGGACAGTTGGTCGATCAGGGGCCTCCATAACTTAGCTGCCGTCAGGCGCGCGCCGATCAACGGCACCAGCGCCGCCGAGTGCGTCAACAGGCGCAGCGGCGCGTCCAACAACCCGTAGCGCCGCGCACCTAATCGTCCGCCGTCCAGCAGTGTTGCTGAAGCGAGCTCGCGCGAGCCCCGCCCGTCGTCGTCCGAGTCTCCATCAGAATCGGTCTCGTGCTCTATGCGTGGACTTTCGTAGGTCAAGACGCGCCAGACGGCCTGCAGGGCCTTCGGCGCCGCGGCGGCTTTGAGAACAGCGGTAGCGACGGCGTTCGGGCCCTTCAGCGCGTCCTCGTCCTCGTTCTTCGCCTTGGCGTGGGCGTCGGCTCGGGAACGAGCGGCCCGCAACGCCCCATCCAATAAACCGGTCGCCGCGCTCAGGACGCGCGCGTCGTCGGAGCCGCCGTTTAGCACCTGCTTCGCCGCCTCGACCGCTTGTAGAGTTGCGTCTGGACTTAATGCGTCGGCCTTCGCCATGGCTCCCAGAGCAGCGAGGCTCAATCCAGAGGCATAAGGAGTATCGCTCGTCGCAATATCACAACACGTGGACCAGACGCCACAAGCAGCCAATGCTCGAGCGGAATTTGTGGATGCGGCGGCGCAGCGCGCGATGGTCCTCAACACCAATCTTCGGGAAGCGTCGTCGCTAGTCGCCTCCAGCAAGGCGGAGAGGCCGCGCGCGGACTCGGACTGCGCATCATCTCCAACCGCCTCCGCGACGGCCTTCTCCACGCGTCGTCTTAATGCAAAACGCTCCCGCACGGACGTGGAGACGCCGTCGGCGCTCCTTAATGCAGAATCATCATCTTCGTCACCGACAATAGACAAGGGAAAGGGCGACGGCGGTTTCCAGTGGCCGTTGTAGGGCGGCTCCAGGAACAAGGCCAAAGCTTTGGCAGCTGATAGGGCGTCGTCGCCCGTGATCCGAGCTGCCAATGCTCGAGGGAGCTGGTGGGCCAGCAAGACGTCGAGCGTCGCGGGCGTCGCTCGTTTTAAAGCAGAGATGGCGCACCTTAAAGCGGCTTGCCTTATGATAGGGTCGGACCCGTTTTCCTCTTCCAGAAGAGCTTTGCGGAGCGACGCCGCGAGGGCCCAGCGCGCGGACGTGGCGACGAAGGGCTTCGAGGAATCGCCTTCTCTATCCCTCAACCACGGCGGCGCTCGTACGAGTTGCGAAGCTAAATCTAACGTAGCTTGGCAAGCATTGGCGGCTTTGTGTTGCAACGCCTTCTCGAGGACGCGGCAGCAGCCCCCCAGTAATTTTGCGGGAGGGTCTCGCTTTTCCCGCGGCCCGCGCCGACATGCAGTCGCCATTTCAACCGCCTTCTGGCACACGTCTTCTACCGTGTCACTCCAGTCATCTGTAAAATCAGCGTCGGCGCACGCCGAGAGCGCGTCTCTCAGTGAGGATATAGTACCTTTCCGGAGGGCCGATCGCGCCGCGTCCAAACCCTGAGTGTGCGCGGGCGGCGGCGCCGGCGGCCGCGCCTCCCTTTGTCGTACTTCGCGGGGCGGCGGCGGCGGCATGGGGTCCTCCGTCGTATCCATCGGCGTCGTCTCCAATCGCGCGACGAACCTTTCCAGTCGACCGCGCGGCGGGCCCGCGCCCCCACAGCCCTCGTAGAACCTCGTTTCCTCTTCTTGTTTCTGTCTATCCTCATCAGTATCCTGGACCAGCGGATGCTCCAGAAGCTCGGGCCACGCGAGTCGCCGGCGGGGGTCCTTCCTTAGCAGACCGCTCAGAAATGATTCAAATCTTTCAGAAACATGACTAGGAAAGACCACGGGGTCCTTCACGATGTGGTTTATGAGCGAGTAGATCGAGTTCGTATAGAACGGCGGCTGGCCCACCAGTAACTCAAATAAGATAACTCCGAGGGACCACAGATCGACCGTGTGGTCGTAGGGCTGCTCCTTGACGAGCTCCGGAGCCATGTACAGGGGTGTACCTTTTATAGATGTCAATACTATGGTATCCATACTCATCGCTCTAGCGAAGCCGAAGTCGCATAGCTTGACCCGGCCATTCGCTCCTAGTAAAACGTTCTGCGGCTTCAGGTCCCGATGGATGATGCGCTGCGAGTGCAAGTAGTGCAGCGCCTTCACTAGCTGACGAGCAATATCTCGAACCGCCTCTTCCGGCAAGGTCCCGTCCTCCTCGAGGATCTCGAACAGCTCCCCTCTAGCAAACTCCGTCACGACACAAAATTCTCTTTCAGTTTCAAAATAGTCGAACATCTTCACGACGTTCTCATGATCTAAAGCGCTGAGGATGGCGATCTCCTGGCGCAAGTTCCTTAAATCTCTTTCCGATTTGCCGTGCTTGCCGATGAACTTCAACGCGACGGTCTGGCCCGTGTGTTTTCGTCGTCCTTTGTAGACCTTGCCGAAACTACCTTCACCAATTCGTTCCAGTACAATATAGTTGTCGTGCGAGCCGCTCGCGAACGCCGGCGGCACCTCCGCGGCGCGCGGCATTGCTTGTGTGTAGCGCTGCCCCGGCGCGGCCGCTCTTGTAGCCGTCTGGTGGGCCTGTGGAAGCGGCGCGCGCAGTGATGGCTGCCCGACGCGTCGCCCGTGCCGGAGTGCCGCCGCGGGGCTGCCGCGGGACTGCCCGTGGCACAGAGGTGTGGCTGGCGCGCGTGCGGAACGGCGCGGCCGACGGCGCACTCAAAACTTTGTTTTGCAAAGCGGGTTCTAGTGATTTCCCCGTGGAGCGACTGTGAGAGCGGCGTAGCCATTTTATGAGGATGCTCGGACGCTTGCATGAAGTCCCGAAAAAAACTTGCTAGTGTCTTACCGCTAGCCCGATGGCGAGGCTTGCGCAAAAATCCGCGTGTTTGCATCGCTTCCGAGCATAGATCGCTGTCTGGGACACGGCACGTGGTCTTGAAGCACAGCGATACCCGCTCACCGCACGCCAGTCGCTGCGCGAGCGTTGAACTGCGAGCAAGCAGCAGCACACGGAGAGCACTGCAAAACCGAGACGCGTGCGACGATGGCGACCCCACCGGCCCCACCCAAATCTAACACGCGCAGAGATGCCCTCCTCAAGCTGGAAGCCCAGGTCCAGCGGCAGTGGGAGACCGAAGGCACGTTCGAGGCCGACGCCGAACAGGGCAAGCCCAAGTTCTTCGTGACCTTCCCGTCCTGACGCAGCGTCCAACAACACAAGAGAAGAGAGGAGGCGAGGGATGACGCGCGAGAAGACAGGGAACGGCCCGCGGTTGTCCCGGGCCCCGCGAGTACGCGGAACGAACCTGCCCGGGAGCCCGCGTGCGCCCATGCCCGCGGCTCGCATTTTACAAATGCTGTCTGACGCCTCCTCGTCGTACCGTACCGAGAGAGTGTACCGTATGAACGTAACTATGCACGTACAGGTACCCCTACATGAACGGGAGATTACATTTGGGACATGCCTTCTCACTCACGAAAGCGGAGTTCGCCGCTGGTTTCAAAAGATTGAGAGGATATAATGTCTTATTCCCCTTCGGCTTCCACTGCACGGGCATGCCGATTCAAGCAGCAGCCAATAAACTAAAAAACGAGATCGCAACCTATGGCAATCCTCCGCAGTTCCCGGAAGACAAGCCGCCCGCACCGACGAAAGAAGTGGACTCCCTCGCGAAGGAGATGGCCGCCCTCGGCAAGAAGGGCAAGGCCAAAAAAGCGAAGACGGGCCAGAAGGCCGCGGGTACTTCCTACCAGTGGCAAGCTCTGGAGAAGATGGGTATCCCTGCCAATGAAATTGCTGCGTTTGCGGAACCGTACCGGTGGCTGGACTACTTCCCGCCCTATGGTGTGTCGGATTTGAAGAAGTTCGGGGCGTCCATCGACTGGCGGCGGTCATTTGTCACTACGGATAAAAACCCGTACTACGATTCGTTTGTGAGATGGCAGTTCTTGAAATTGAAAGAAGGTGACCGCATCGCGTATGGTAAAAGAGCTAATGTGTACGCCGTGAAAGACGCGCAGTGCTGCGCCGACCACGATCGTAGTTCAGGGGAAGGAGTGGGCCCGCAAGAGTACTCTCTTATTAAATTGAAAGTTGCTGATAGCAATTGGCCTTGTTTAAAAGCGTGTGGCGACAGTGAGGTGTTTTTGGTGCCCGCGACGCTGCGACCGGAAACGATGTACGGGCAAACGAATTGCTATGTGTTGCCGTCGGGCGACTACGGCGCCTTCCGGCAGGCGAACGGCCAGATCTTCGTCATGTCTCACAGAGCGGCCGTCGGCCTGAGCCACCAGGGCGCCTTCACGCCGAATCCGAACGGCCCCGACGACTTCCATGGCTATTCAAAGGAGTGGGGCAAGCCCGAGTTGGTCGGAGCGCTGTTCAAGGGTAGCGAACTACTCGGATGTCCGCTCAAGGCCCCGCTCGCGAAGTACGATATAGTCTACACTCTACCCCTTACGACCATCAGTATGGTCAAAGGTACCGGAGTAGTTACCAGTGTACCCTCGGACGCGCCGGACGACTGGATCGCGCTCCATGAATTGAAGACTGACGAGAAGTTACGTACTAAGTACGGCATCGAAGAGAAGCATGTAGCGTTTGATGTGGTACCTATAATAAACATCAGCGTCGAAAAGTCGGGCGAGGGCAAGACGGCGAAGAAGGCCTGGTCGTCGGACAAGTCCGCCGAGTACTGGTGCGAGGAGCTCAAGATCACGTCTCAGAAGGATGCGGCCAAGCTCAAAATTGCGAAGGGCGAGACTTATTTGAATGGGTTTAATTATGGGATCATGTTAGTCGGGCCTCATAAAGGTGAAAAAGTGTCGGACGCGAAGCAGAAGGTCAAGGACGAGTTAATTGCTTCCGGTGATGCTCTGCTGTATTTTGAACCGGAAAGTCAGGTGATGTCCCGGTCGGGCGAAGAGTGCATCGTAGCGCATACGGAGCAGTGGTACCTGAAGTACGGGGAAGAGGCCTGGCGCAACGGTGTCATGAAGCACGTCGACGAAAGTTTCGAGGCCTACAACGCGGAGTGTCTCGCGCGGTTCAAGTACACGCTCGGGTGGATGCGCGAGTGGGCGTGCTCTCGTTTATTTGGCTTGGGCACGAAGATCCCCTGGGACGACGGCTGGGTCATCGAATCCTTGTCGGATAGTACCATTTATATGGCCTATTACACCGTATGTCATGTGTTACAGGGTAGTGGTTCCACGAATCTCGATGGTTCTCAAGAAGCGAACTTCCCCGCCTCGGCGCTCACCCCAGAAGTCTGGGACTACATCTACCAATCAAACGCGCCGAAGCCCTCCACCACTATCCCTGACGCACTCCTCGAGAAGATGCGCAGCGAGTTCCAGTACTGGTACCCCATGGACCTGCGAGTGTCCGGTAAAGATTTGATCGGCAACCACCTGACGATGTGCCTGTATAATCACGCGGCGATCTGGCCGAACGAGTCGGAGACGCGGTGGCCCCGGAGCATGTACACGAACGGTTTTGTACTACTCAACGGGGCCAAGATGTCCAAGTCGGACGGCAACTTCTTGATGCTCGACGAGGCCATCGACTTGTACTCGGCGGACGCGGTTCGCTTTGCCTGTGCGGACGCGGGCGACACGTTGGAGGATGCTAATTTTGAGCAGAAGCGGGCCGATAGTGCGGTGACGATGTTATATGTCGAAGAAATCTTCGCGCGGGCGGCCATGCGCGATCCTACGGTAGGAAAAAAGGACCAGCTGCTCTTGAGAGATGGAGAATTGTCTTATTTCGTCGACCGCGCGTTCAAGAACGAGCTCGGTGCTATGATAGCCGAAACTCTATCATGCTACGAGACCATGCGGTGGCGCGACGGCATCCAGGCCGGCGCCTTTGGGTTGCAGTTACTGAGAGATGCCTATAGAGACTGGTGCGCGAAATCGGGCGTGCCGATGCACCAAGGTTTGTTAGTTGATTATGCTCGGGTGCAGGCAGCTTTACTCGCGCCGGTGTGCCCGCACTTTAGCCATCACGTCTGGTTCGACGTGCTCAAGGAGAAAGCAGCGATTAGTTGGCCGGCTGAAAGGCCAGTTGATAAAGCTCTTTCGAGGTCCTACGGCTTTCTGCGGTCGGCCGCGCGGCAGCTTAGGCTCGACTCCGCGAAGGAGCTCAAATCGCTCAAGGGCAAGAAGCCGGCCGGCGCCTACGTTTACGTGGCCACGACCTACCCGGACTGGCGCAAGGCCGTGCTCAAGACCGCACGCGCCGTCTGCAACGGGTCGCTGGTCGAGAAGAAGGAGCTGCTCGGGGCGCTGAAGAAGGACCCGGCGTTCGCCAAGGACGGGCCCTTCGCGAAGCAGGCCAAATTGGCCATGCAGTTCGGGAGCTTCCAGCACGTGCTTTTTCTGCGTCCTTTACGCCGTCGTCGCGTCGATGGCGTGGAGGTTACGCCGTCGCCGTGACCGCCGCGTAACCCTTTACATCGACGCAGGACTACGCGGCGGAGGTCGGGTTGGGCGCGTTCGACGACGTCCTGCCCTTCTCCCAGGTCCAGATTCTGGAAGAGTCGAAGACGTACGTCCAGAAGAACATCTGCGGCGGCGACTTAGATATTACGATCGTCGACCTCGACGCCACGCAGGACGCGCCGGGGCCGGAGAAGAAGAGGGCGAACGCGTCGCCGGGCAAGGTGGCGCTGCACGTCTTTGCGGCCGAGGCGTGAGGCGGCGACGGCGTCGTTGGGGGAGTAAGTTCTCGCAGCCACAGCCTAGTAAACCCGTTTTGATTGGTGCCGCAGGCGCGCGGCCGTAATCTGGGCGGGACGCCAGCGTTTCGCGTGGCTACAAACGCGTGCGTTGATTCCAAGCTCGTCCCAGCTATGCCGCTCTTCCCTCCTCCTCAGGATGATAGCCTCTGGCAAAAAATGTGTAAGCTGGTGGGCGAGGGCGACGTCGCGGGCATGAAAGCCTGGGTGAAAGCGGGCGGCGATGTGAACCAAGAATTTTTCGACAGTTTCGGCACACCGCATCGCCTTTTGACGTTGGCGGCCACGGACGGAGACGCCGACATGGTCCGCGTTCTACTCGCTCAAGGTGCAGAAATCGACGGCCTTGAGGAGGGTCGCACGGCATTGGCTACGGCCGTAGTCGCGTGCATACATCCGGCGTACGACACGACAGAAATTGTCAAAGTCCTGATTGAGGCGGGCGCGAGCGTTGACGAGATAGTCCATCAGCATCCTTTTACACGTCGGGGCCAGGGTGAAAAGCCGCTGCTCTGCTCTGCTACTCATCAGCCTGGGGTTCTGTGTGCCCTTCTGCGGGCGGGCGCGGACTCTCCGTCGCTCCACACGCGAGGGGGCGGCAACATTGAAAAGTATGTCAAGGATGAATTCGACGATGCGATAAAGTGGATGACGTCGGGCGAGGGCGACGTTGACGCGCGCGCGGAAACTGCTAGGAATTTAGAAAAGTCGGGGCACATCCTCGCGGCCGTGCGCACCGGAGGGTCATACACTCATAGCCGCAGTGGCACGCAGTACGTCATCGACGGCATCGTCCAGGACGTCTAGATAAGTACAGACATTATTATACAACTCTCTAGCTCACGACGCGCCCGACCGCCTCCGCGACCGAAGGATGCGACAGCCGATGCGACGCGTACAACAGGTAGCGGAAGCCCGTAGAGCGCCCCAGCGAGGCCGCCTGGGTCACGGCCCAGAGCCCCCAGAACAGGTGGTCCAGCGGTGCGAACGCGTCGACCGCGCGGCAGAAGCGATCGACGGCCGCCGGCTCCGCGCCCGCGAGCAGCGCCTCGACCCAGTCGCGCCGCGTCGCCTCGGACGGATACCGCTCGAAGCGCGGCGTCGCCGAGTCGTCGAGCCCGCCGCACCACTCCCAGAAGTGATTCGCGACGTCGAAAGCCGCGTAGTTCGGCCCGCCGTACCTGTGCGGATGTAGAAAGCGATCAATACCGGAGCGCGCATGGTACGGCCCCAGTTCAGAGACGCTCATATCTATCTCCCACCCGTTTCTAAACCGACCATCCTATGCGTCTCCACTCCGGCCGGCCTTGTTGCGTGTGGTCTATACGTAAATACGCAAATGATACAGACGCCGGCGCCCGCTCGAGGTCCACCAGTCGTACCGTACCGTCGGGCCCGACCATCACATTATCCAGCGTGAGGTCGTTGTGCGCGAAAACTAACGAAGCGTCGAGGTCGTCTCCGCGGGACAGTCGCGCCTCAGCCGCGTCAATGACCGCGCCGAACGCGTCAAAGTCGCGGAAGCAGGCGTACTCGCTCCAGAGCTTCGCATCGTCGGCGTCGCGAGAAATTGCCGTCGCGGTCGCGTCCGTCGCCGAGGCCGCGAGCCAGCCCCGCAGCGTGGGCCATAAACCTGGCGCGTCGAGGTCGTGCCCAGACGGACCGCACAACTCCGGCGGCGGAACGAACGTGTGGAGCGTCGCGACGGCCCGGGCGATCTCGCGGTAGACCGTCGGATTGCTCACGTCCTCGTACGTCGTGTTGCGGTGGCCCTCGAGAAATTCTTCGACGCGACCGTTGGCGAAATGCCCCAGGCACCGCGGCCGCCCGAGGTGGCGGCCCGCCGCTTCAAACGTGGCCCCCTCCAGGTCGCGGTCAATCCCTAGGTCGTCCCCTCCACCGTAGACGCGGACGAGGACCGAGACGCCCTCGTCGTCGACGACGCGGAACATGTCGTTCGTGCGGCCTCCCACGATCCGTTCGACGCTCGTCGGCGCGCGCCCCCGCAACTCTTCCACCAGTGACAGGGCCGCCTCTGCACTATTGACGTGGCGCTGGACCCGCGGCGCTTTCGGCTCGACGGCGCGGCAGAGGCCGAAGCGCGTCTGCGGGTGGGTGACCGCGACGCGTTCGCCGCCGATGGACACCGTTCCCGCACTCGTGTCGCCCTCGTAGGACGCCCGCAGCTCGTCGAGCGACGGCAGCGCGAAGCCCTGTGGTGTGGGCACCGCGCAGCGGGGCAGCACCTCCTCGACCAGCGCCAGCGCCCGCTCGCCGATGGCCAGCGACGCCGTCAGGCCCGTCGACCGGATGCCCGCCACGGTGACGCGCGCGCCGTCCCTTTTAATAATATAGTCGCTCTGGTCCCTGGCGCCCGGGCGCAGGCCGACGTAGCGGCCTCGAATCGCGTCGAAGCTCGAGACGCCGAGCGCCCGTTTCGCCGCTCGCAAGAGGGTCGCTTCGGCTTCTGAAGAATGATCGTCGGCGGGCACCGTCCTTTCCGAGTAGGGCTCGGCCGTCGGACCGACGACCACGTCGCCGTGGACCGTGCGCCACGCGTAGGCGCCTCGGCCTAACTCACCGAGCGGTACGCCGCCGACGGGCCGCGCGAGAGCGCCTAACGACGCGAGCGGGCCCCGCGCGTCCAGGATCACGTAGTCGCCCCGCCGCGGCGCCACGGCGAACGTAGGGCGGCCCGCGCGCAGCGTCGCGTCGACGGCGTCCGCGTAGAGCCCGCCGCAGTTCACGAGGACGCGCGCTCGCAACGCCGACGCGGCGCCGGCCCGCTCGCCGCGGCGCTGCCTCAACTCGAGCGTCCACATTTGTTGGTCAAAGGCCGCGCCGATGACCTCTTGGCCCAACAGGAGCTCGGCGCCGTTCGCGCGCGCGTGGAGGGCCCAGGCGACGGGCACGCACCACGGCTCGACCGTGACCTCGCGCCGCACGTGCAGCCCCCGCGTCGCGCCGCGCGCCGCGAGCCCCGGCAATCGACACCGCGCCTCGACGGCGGCGCCCGAGTTTAGAGAGTCGGCCGCGGCGCGGTGCGCATCGGCCAGCCGTTCGAGCGCCTCCTCCTCTTCCGCGCCGTAGGCGACGTAGACGGCGCCCGTCGCCGCGTAGAGCACGTTGCACGCGTCGTAGGCGTCGCGGTTCAGCTCCGCCGCGCGCTCGAGGCATGCGTGCTCTACCGTGCCCTCGTCGCAGTCGGCCGCCGTGCAGGCGATGCCCGTGTTGCCGCCGCTCGCATGCGACGAGGCCAACGCCGCCTCGCGCTCGATCAGGACCGTCTTGCGGCCGGCCAGCGCACAGGCGCGCGCGACGCCGCAACCTACTACTCCGCCGCCTATCACTGCGACGTCGTAAATGCTAGCCATTTCAGCCATTTTAGGCCATTTGCCTCGCTGCTGTGCAGCCTGTGCAGCGGCAAGCTGCAGCGAGTTGCTGTGCCGCGGCGTTCTCTCGCAGCACAAAGAGCGATGATCTGTCGTCACCGCAGCTAATGCTGCTATGCAGCGTCGCCGACGCGTGCATGCAGGGCCGCGCTTGCAGTGCTGAGCGGCACCGCGGCCGTGTTAGCTAGCTCTGTAAGACACTAGGAATCAGCGCACGCATCAACGCGACAGCTTGGGGACAAGTGGGGCTGTTGGAATGCGGCTCTTTAGACATACTTCGAAGTTACACAAAACGGCGGGAGGGCTTCGCGCGGGCCGATGCCCGCGCCCTGAGCCCGGGGAGACGTCTACTGGTGGAACTCCTGGAAGAGCGCCGGGATCTCGTACGTCGCTACCTTCTCGAGGAGCGTGAACATGACGGGCTGACCATGCTGCACGAGCTCCTGGGCCCAGAGGCCGATGCAGGCGAGCATCGCGAGGCGGCCGTTGTTCAGCTCGACGACCTCTTTCCGTAAGTACTCCTCGGGCGAGAGCTTGTCCTTCGTCCACGGCGAGAGGCCCTCGATGTTCGCGTACCTGCGATGCATCAACCGGTGAGCCGGGCAAGCGCCGCGAAATTTGTTTTGTGCGCTGTCGCTCACGAGCCGGGCACGTAGCCATCCTTCATCTTGAAATCCGTCGGCTCCCACCCAGGGAACGACGCCGTTTCGACCGCACCAATAGCTAAGAGCACAGGAGCGAGGATGGAGCTCTGCTGGAGCGTGCCCTGGAACCTGTGTGTGGAGCACGTCAAATCCCGACGCGTACGCACGTCAACCCTACGCCATCGACGCGACATCTTCAGGACGCTGGGTCCGCACGCGAAGATCGCCGGCACGTTCGACGGGGCATACAACATGGGATGCCACACCTCGGCGAAGAGCATGCCCGTGATCGCGAGCATCGCTACGCGGCCGTGCTTGAGCTCCGCCTCGCGGTACTTGACCATCTCGGCCGGCGACGCGCGCTCGGCGAAGCCGAGGGGGTCGAAGTCGAAGCGCGAGCTCGGGACGCCAGGGATCTCGTTGCCCGGGAGGCCGTAGGCGAACTCGGTGGAGGACGGGTTCTTCAGCGTCGCGACGTCGAGCTTGGTGGAGGCCTTCGGCGCGGCCGGCGCGACGAGCGCGGCCGCGGAGGTAGCGAGAGCGAGAGTAGAAATGAGCTGCATTGTGTTGGTGCCTGCGTGGCGAGGTCAAGTTCGCGGTGGCGGCGGTCGGTACGCGTTCTCCCCTCAAACGCGGCGCGCCGGCGCTCTGATGCAGCGCCACGCCTCGTGCGGTGCGCGCGGCGACCGCGTACTGCGTCGGCACCCGCACTTCGCTTGCAATCGCATCGATGCGATTGCGCAAGGCTGTGAGAGGCCAAAACGCAGCGTGTGCGCTCCAGACTTCGAGGATTGCCGCATCACTGCACCAGAAGCGTGATGCGCGAGTTTCGAACAAGACGAAGGCTACTGCGGCCCGTGGTGCGCTCACCTTATGAATGCGATGTGTTCGTGGGCTGTGAGCGCCTTCCATTTCGGTCTGAGGTGGGCTGCAAGTTTGAGAAACAAAAATTACACGACGGAAAGTCTCGAGTCGCTTCTCGAGCTGTGTTTCGATGCTTTGAGCGGTGAAAGAGGTGCCCGCTCATAGCGTAAACTCTCTAGCCTGAGGGAGCAGGGGCTGGGCCCACAGTGTGAGCACAGCGCTGGGGATAGGAGACCGTGTCCGATTCTGCGCATTTGGACAACTGCCCTAAGGCTGCGGCAACGCCGGCGACGCGTCGCCTGCGCCCAACAACGGGAGCACCATACTGAGAGCATTTTGCAACAGGAGAGCTGCTTGGCGCCAATCGCCGCATCCAAAAAATGGCCAGCGAGGCAGCGACAACCCAAAAACTCTTGGACAAAGAACGCGAAAAGCACCGCGCCAGCAAACGCGCCGCGAAGCTCGCCGCCGACCAGGCCAAAGGCCTCAAACAAGCGCTAGACACCGAAAAGCAAAGGACCGCCGCGGCGGAGGAGCGCGCGCGCCAGTTCGAGGTGGCCCTCTTCGAGGAGAGAGCGAGGAGCGCGAAGGCGCTCGCCGAGCAGCGCGCGGAATGCCTAGAGGCGGCCGTCGAGGTCGCGCGGGAAATTGCAGAACGCCAGCCTCCACAGCAACTCACGCCGGGCCCGGGCCCGCCCGCGCGGCGCGCGTCGACTCAGGCAACGGAATTGGCAAGAGGCGCGCCGTCGACGTCTGTGTGGAAATCAATGAGTTAGGTTATCCTGAGATTTGTTGCGGAGACCTTCGTCCACCTAAACGCCATCGAGCAGACGCAGGAATGGAGGCAACCTCGTGTCGATGGCGTTAGCTCTACACGCCATCGAGCAGATGCAGTTACAGGGACGACGTCGCGTCGATGGCGTGGGGCGCCCGAAATTTGATTTCCACACAGGTCGACGTGGTCCGAGGCCTCGCAACGGGCGTCCGTGCTCGGCGTCGGTATTTTGTTCAAGGCGCGGCAACTGCGGGCGCACCACGGCCCCTGCCTTGAAGGAGACGGCGAGCCGCTCAAGGAGACGCTCACGGCCATCGCGCACCCGTACGGGGGCGCGCCGCCCTTATCGCCCGCCGAGGCGCTGCCCGCGGCGTTGGCGTGCGTCGACTTTTGTGTGGTGGCGCTGCCCGCATTGCTCGACTCCGCGTCCACTACTGATGAAGGCGTCCTCGCGACGCTCAAGTCGGCGGCGTCGACAGCCGCGTCGAAGGTCGCGTCGACGGTGGACCAGGTCCTCTGGGAGGAGGAGAACGTCGACATCGCGACGCTGTCGCGGCCAGCTTTAAAAAGCCAGGTCGACTCGATGCTCGCGCAGGGGCCGCTGACCCCTCATAAAAGCGAGGAGCGCGACGGGACGAGCCTGTAGTAACTTGTGATTTGTTATTTTTCGTCGCGGCGATGGCGTCTAGACTAGACGGACGCGCCGCCCCCACGCCATCGCCGCGAGTAATTAAAGCAAGTTAGAACAGGGCCTCTAGGGCGGAGACGGCGACAGCGTCCGCACGAACAGCTCGTACGTCGTCCAAACGATGGCCACCGACGGCGCCTGCGCGAGCGCCCGCACGGCCGCCCCTCGATAAAAGCCGACCGCGCCGTCGGCGCGCCAGATGTGCGAGGCCGCGTCGGCGAATCCCGAGAACATCACTCGGGGCGGCCGCGCGGCCGTCGAGAGGCTCCTGGTGCCGAAGTCGTGCGTTGCTGATGCGGCGCCCAGCGAGCACGTTAAGTGTTGTGTTTGTAGTCTAGTTTTCACCACGTCCAATGGTGTTGTCGCCAATGAGGCGACCGCGCCAGCTAAACCACCACAAGCGAGTAACGACCCGACGCCCAGCTTGTCTCCGGAATTACGCTTCATCTTGGCCTTGAGGGCCTCGTTGGCGGCCACGGACACGCAGCCGTAGGGAATGTTCATCGCTAGAGTTGTGGGTAACGAACGATACAGCCCCGCCAGCCCCCCGTGCTTCAGCGAGCAGGTCCAGGCGTCCCAGAGGCCCCGGTGGTGCCCCAGCTGCAACCGCTGCTTGAGGACGTCGGCGGGCGTCATCAGCGCGTCGTGGCCTACTACGGCGACGGCCCCTGCTAGGGCGTTCGTGGCATGCGAAGGTTGGGCCTCCATGCTCCTGACCGCTTCGAAGGCGCCGAAGTAGAGGGCGTGGGCCGGGGCGCAGGCTAATGATACCGCCGAAACGCCCCGCCAGAGTCTCCTAGCGCCGGTGCCCGTCGTGAGGCCGTCATTTACTAATTGGCGGGCGTGCTTCAGGCAGAAGATGTCCGCGACCTGCGTTCTTCCACAAGACCCCACACACTGGGCGTGCGTTTTGACGGTGTCCAGCGGGAAGACGAAGAGGTGCTCGGCGAGGCCGGCGCCGCTGCCCGCGATTAAATGAGTGGAGAAGGGGATGCCCCGGTCGGGATCGTACTCGTCGAGGTAGTCGAGGTCGGCGTCGGAGGCGTCGGCCATTGTTTTTTAGGGCCCGGCGCCTCGCGCGCGCGCTGCGGCGAGAGCTTGCTTGGCGCGCGCTCTCCGGAGTTGCCGGCGTGCGCGCTCGCGCTGGCAGCGCGTTTCACGGCTTCAGCGCCTCGTGTAGGGTGGCGAGGCCTGTCGGCCTGTCCAGCGATCGCTGCTAGGGCTGGTGCTCTGCTAATTGCGGCTCCTGCCAAGCACCTTCGACACTCTAGAGTCTATAGCTAGAGAGACCAACGAGAAGCGTCGCGACGGAGCGCGTTCGCCTGCCCTCGTGGCGGGGGGACGACTCGAAAGAGGCGTGCTTGGCC
Source organism: Pelagomonas calceolata (assembly GCA_918797485.1). Taxonomy (NCBI): domain Eukaryota; class Pelagophyceae; order Pelagomonadales; family Pelagomonadaceae; genus Pelagomonas; species Pelagomonas calceolata. Next base: position 1,186,850 of record CAKKNE010000003.1, on the reverse strand, counting down.
GGGCCTCAACAAAAACAGAGGCGTGCTGGCAAGCTAAAGGTCTCCCAGTGAACTCGTCTCTCCCTCCACGGGTATTGCTGTTTGAGCCAAGCCGGCGCGGGAGAGACCTAGCAGTGGTACTACCGGTCGGCCCCGAACGCTCGGAATCCAGCCAGGGCACCCAGGGCGCTCCAAACAGGCCGGTTTCCATATCAGCGTAACAGGGGCTGGATATAGCCCGCGAGACGCTGCAGTTTCAACCCCGTGGCCCCGCCCAGTCATTTTCCTGGCCCTCCATCCTTACAAAAACACCAGCTCCCTGGAAACAAGATGGCCCTACTAGCCGACACGCCCGTCGCGCTGCCGGTCTCCGCGCCGCAGGACGCGTACAACAACTACGAGCAGCGGCCGCTCCACAGCCCGCCCCAGGCCACGCCGTCGTCCTACGGCAACGCCATGCCGAAGCGGGCGCGCGCCGGCTCCGTGTCGCGCTCGAGGACGAACTCCGTCGACCTCTCTCTTAGTTCTCGGCTGCGGTCCGCGTCGGAACTCGAGAAGGCCGGCTTGGTGTCCTCGACGCAGAAGGGCGCCCTCAAGGACCTGATCATTTTTGGAGATGAAGCACTCAGGGGTGCCCTCGACGACTACCATCAGGGCGACGCGGAAAGACTCGAGAGGCTGGTCAAGCAGGGCTATTTGGATCGTTCTAGAGGTGTGAATGTCTCTACAGTGGAATCCCGACCGAGGGAGGGCTCCATCGACTTGCTCGCGGAGCTCGACCTCGACTCCACCGCAGAAGTGTTGTTTGCCGCTAGGCGGCCTCCCCCCTCAGCCGAGCTCTTTTCTACTGATGATCAATTGATGGGCTTCGACATGGAGATGCCGACGCTGTCCAGCGGTTCGCCTCCTGCGCGGAAATCAGATTTCAGGCTCGCGTCTGCTCGATGGCGTGGAGGTTCCGTACGCTGTCGCGGCGATGGCGTGTTGGTGATTTCTACACCACTTCCATGCCGTCGCGGCGGGCACGCACGAGAGAGGAAACTACGCCTGCTCGACGGCGCGGAGGTTCACTTGATACACACACAGGTCTCTTGGGCGAGGACGACTTATTCTCAGAAAGGAAGCGGCGCGCGCGGCTCGGTTCCGTAGGAAGCTTCGGAAGCGCCAGATCGGACGACGGCGGCCGGCCGCGGCCGCGCTGCGACTCCCTCGCCTCTGAACCGGAGGTTGAAGAACCACCACCGCAACAACGGACGCAGCGCACGGCGGCGCGCCACGCTTTGAGTGGTGCGCCGAAGAGGAGATCGAGACGCGACGACCGCCCGCGCGCGAGCGACGCGCATCCGGGCCCCGACCAGCCCGTCGCGCGCTTCCGGGGCACGGTCGCGGCGACGGTGGCCGACCCGCCGGGAGCGCGCTTGTTGGACCCGGGCCCGGCGCCGGCCTACGAGCTCTTAGTGAACTTCCCCAGAGCCAAGTCGCGGACGCAACTCCACTGCGTCATGTGCGGCCGCCGCCCGCGCGACGCGAACCCGCGCGAGCCCCTGCCCGAGCGGGCGCCGCCGCAGCCGCGGAACCCGCGGCTGGACGGGATGGGAGACGACCGGGACGACGTGCAGCCGGGCGCCGAACGGACGCTCGGAGGGTCGGTGATCATCCCGCGCCAGAACAAGGACGTCTGCCGCGAGTGCGACAAGGCTTTGTGGCGCCACTGCGCGTCGGACATCCACTTCAAGTGGTGCAAGGGCTGCAAGCGCTTCCGCAACCTGGTGGCCTTCGCGGAGAAGCTCGCCGCGTCGAAGTGCGACCGCTGCCGCGAGCGCGGCCGCCAGGGCTACATGCGCCGCAAGGGCGGCGGGCCGTCGCCGCCGACCTCGCCGCGCCACTGAATTCCCGCTCATCACCTTGAACCCCCTATCCCATACCTATCCCAGAAAGAAAAAAGACTCCTCCTGCGCGCGCTGCGCTAGGAGATGCCCACTCTCGCCTAACAATTAATCGTATTTCCGGGTCGCAGTGCCCCTTCTACCTACTCCCCGAGGGTCTCGAGGTCCGTGAGATGGAACTTAGATACGAATCCCCCCTCGACGAAAGCCGCCGCGCGCGCGCGCGCCGGCACACAGAACACAACGAACTACCTGAACCGCAGATACCTATGGACCTGTTTGTCCGTCGTGTCGACGCCCGTCGTGTACCACCAGGCCATGAGCGACCACGCCAATACGCAGATGATCGCGAAGGTGATGAACGCGGCCTTCTCGCCGTCCTCGACGTGCGAGCACGTGTCTCGTAGCTTAAAGTCGGCCTGCTTCGTGCCCTGCGAGTCGTGCATGGCCGAGCCGCGGTGCTTGGCTCAGACCGGTTCTCTCCCTTTGGGCTGTGGTGCCCTGTGCGGCAGGGGCAGCCCTCGGGCGCGTGCACGGTCTCAGGTGCGGTCCCTGGTGCTGCCTGAGGTCCTGTCCGGCGCGACTAGTTCGTCGGCGGCAGTGTTTGTCTGGCCGGCGCGCCGCCGCTTTGCTTTCGTGCGGGGCGCAGGCGCGCACCTCCGCGGAGGCTTCGGAGAGATCAAGAGGATCGGTCAGACGACGCATTACTAGTACATTTCCGATGGAACTCCCATACGGCCAAGGAGGACGCGCACGCGACTGCGCACGCATCGACGTCGAGGCGGTGCCCTATCCCACCAGCACGCCGCCGCCGCAACCCCTACACACAAGGCAGTAAAGGATAGTTACCCGTACTCGACCGCGAGCATCGCGTCCACGAGCGACGCCGTCGAGAACGGAGCGGGCGTGCGCTTGTTGCGGCCGTAGCGGTCCCGGCCCAATTCGCCCGCCCTCGCATAGACGGCCTCCTCGAGCGACTCGCCGGCGTCCGCCCTGGAAGGTGGTGCGTACGTGCCGTACGAGGCCAGAGATTTCGCGTCGAGCCCCCGCGGCCTCACGTTGCGCGCGGCATCTCTCAGTCGCACGTCTTGCGACGTGTTCGGGTCGGGGATGCCCTTCATCTGCGTCTTGATCGTTTCCCGCAACGCCTTTGTCGTGCGGCCGTCGGGTCTCGTGAAGTCCTCCTCGTGTTCGCCGATGTCCACGGTCCTCATCCCCGTATGGGTCAAATCCGGCACGACCGGGAATTTGCGCGCCATATTCCGCCAGACGGCCGCGTCGGCGTGCGGGCTGTGCATGCTCGACACGAGCTTGTCGAGGTAGGGCCCTCGCACCTTCCTTACCGTAACGGCCGGCGAGGACATGGTCCTGGGATCAAAGATGAGGGGTTTAGCATAGGGCGGCGGGTCCTTGGGGCCGCCGGGGGCCATTTTTGTTGTGCTGTCTCTTTGCTGTGGCTCTGCCTCTTGGTGCGGCTGTCTCCTGGGAGGCGGTTTCCTCGTCGGCGTCTTGAGGCTCCTTGGTCGCGGATGGGCCTACTTGGGCAGCGTCGGAGCCTTGTGTGCTGCCCCGCGGCGACACAGCTCTCCCTTGGCGCTGCTCAGTTTAGCATGGTGGACGCCGCGACGAGCCGTCAAAGTAGCCATACGTGCGCACGCAGTCTGACGGAGTGCTCTCTTGGAGTAGTGATCGTTTTTCACAGCGGCACCCCCTACTGCAGCAGCGCTTGGCCACGCTCAGTCTGGGACGGCCCGTCGCGCGCACGTGCCCTTGCAACCAGCTTAGAAGTGGCCGCCAGTGTCCCAAAACGACCGATCATGCACCAAAAAGCGTCGTGCTTTACGTTATTGCACCGGTGCTCTGCGAGTGCGCTAAAGTTCAATCTGCTCGGCGAGTGAGGCGACGGGTCCTATACGTCGTGAAGAGCTGCGTAAGGCGCATGACAGAAGCAGTGGACTCAACCTGCGGCCCGGTAGCCGTGGAGAACTGCAGTGAAACTGCAACCGCGGGCGCCGACATCGGACCCGCAGTTCCGCTGCTGCATAGCTGTCAACGACGCGCCGAAACCGACGCGAGACGCACGCGTGTGCGCCGTCGACGCCGTCGACGCGGTCGCGAGCGATCTTACACCTCATGGGCCGCGACGCCATCGACGAGAGAGCCAACACTCGCTACGCAGGCCCACGATGCTCTTCAAGAGCGCGATCAAGAGCGCCTTCGCGGCGCACGCGCCGCTTACGCGCACGAACTTGGCGGTCGGCGACAGCATCCCGGCCGGCACGACGCTCGTCAAGGAGTTCCCGAACGAGTTGGTGGACGTGCCCGCGCGCCTCGCCGGCAAGAAGACCATTGTGGTCGGCTTGCCCGGGGCGTTCACGCCGACCTGATCCGGGCTCCAGGTCCCCGGCTACTACTCGAAAGAAGAAGAGTTGAAAGCAAAGGGGATCGATGAGGTGCTGGTCTACTGCGTGAACGACATGGCCGTGATGCAGGCCTGGTTCGACGACATGATGATCAAGCCCTCGTCCATCGTGACGCCGCTCGCGGACCCGACGCGGGCCTTCACGGCGGCGCTGGACCTCGAGATGGAGGGCACGCCGCCGCAGCTCGGCTACGTGCGGTCGAAGCGCTTTGCGGCTGTCTTCGACGACGGCAAGTGCACGAACTTGTTCGTGAGCGCGGCGCCGGGCGACCCGGCGGGCGACGACGACCCGTCGGCGTCGCTCGTCGAGAACGTGCTCAAGAGCCTCTAGACAGCTGTCTCAAAACCAGGCGACCCGATCGACCTTGCGTCGCGATTATGACGCCCCGCGCCTCTATGATTGGTGCGGGGCCGAACCCACCGGCACGCGAAGACCTCCTGCCGCGCGCGCGAGTTCGTTCGGGGTAGTCTGGAGCTTAAGATGGCACCCCTATTTAGTTCGATCGATTTGGCGGTCGGGCGCGTTCGCCGGGGCGCGAGCCGCAGCTTGCGGCGCGGCGGCGCGGCGACGCCGTGAGCCGTACTTTTACTCCTCTAGAAAGCTCCAAAGGGTTCCGGCACGGCCCCGCAAGTGTGGGGCTAGTGTGTCGTCTGTGATGCAGGGCATTTGCCCGGGCGCCGCGTCGAGCTCCGAATAGGTGGAGACGTCGGCGAGGGCTCTAGACTGACCTCTCAATCATCTAGCCGCGAGGCCGCGGCGCGGCGTGAGCGCTATCGGGTGGTGGCAAATAATCTGAGAACAAAGATGAGAGGGCGCCTTCCAGACCGACGGCGAGGAACATGAGGTGTGCCAGTGGTTCTGGCAGATGGTCCGCGCGTGGTCACCCGAAAGAAGGGCCCAGCTGCTGCAGTGGACGACCGGGCATGCGCGCGTCCCTGTTCAAGGCTTTTCTCATCTCATGGGCCGGGACGGCGTCTTGCGCAAATTTACTCTGACCTCTCTGGAGTTGAGCCAGGCCGTCTACCCGCGTGCACATACGTGTTTCAACCGCATCGATGTCCCGCTCTACCGGACGAAGGACGAACTAGTGGCCGGGTTTGAGTTCGTGCTCGAGCTAGGCGATCAAACCTTCACGATGGACTAAGTATCTTATCATACAATCAATTTCTATACACCACACACTAATCATCCTGGTCAAACGACGCGGCAGACGACCGCCCCCGCAGCAAGCCGCTCACGAGTTTCGTCGCAGTAGTAAACGAGGGAAGCCGCTGGGCCCGCGCCTCTCCCACAACATCGCGCGCCGCCGACGCGACCTCGTTGCCCCGCGAAGCCACAGAGGCGGCGAAGCGCATGACTTGGGACGCCCGTCGCGACGCGGCCGCGACGACGCCCGTCGCGCGCTGGGACCGCCGTTCGGCCCAGGCCTCGGAACCGGCGAGGACGCGCAAGGCTACAAGACCATCGTCAAACGCCGCGACCGCGGCACACGGCGCCAGCGGGTCCGGCGCGAACGTTAACAAGGAGAGCGTCGGCGCCTCGCCCGGCGGCGCGAAAAGCTTCGAGTCCACCTTCTTCGTTAGTTGTAAAGACGGCAGGGCCCGCAGCTCGACACTATGTGACGTCACCACAACAAGCACGTCGCCGAGCGGCCCGCAGACGTGCGCCGAGCAGACCTTCGAGGCGACGCACGCTTCACCGATGCAGCCGCCGTTCACGTCGTGCACATCGAGGAGTGTGGAGGGCCCGACCGGCCGCGCCAAGGCAACCAACGCCAGCGGGCCGCTCAGCCCCACGGCAATAGCGGGCGACGTCGACGGCCGCGAGGCGACGAGCTCCCGTAACAAAGCACCGTCTCGTAACGAATGGACTAATGTGCGGCCATCCACAGCGTTCGTCACGCAGACGCCCAGCTCCCTCGATAGCACCCCGGCGACGACGGCCGCGTCGTGGCCGCGGAAGACGACGTCCGCCCGGCGACGTAGCCGCGCCCTCCGCGGCCAGGGCCGCGACGCGCGGTCCACGCGCCAGACGCCGGCGCGGCCGTCCGCGGCACCTACCAGTATAGACACATCTAGAGCTGGTGGCGCCCCAGCAGCAGGGTCCGCGCCGATCCGCTCGCCGTCGCCCTCGCCGCACTTTACGAGCGTTAAGTCGCAATCAAAGCACACCACAGAAGCCTCGCCGCAGGGCCTTGCTCGGACGTCGACGGCCTCCTGGCCGTCGTCGCCTAGATCCAGCTGCGTCACTCGCAAGGCTCCAACGTAATCTACATCAATTGATGCAATGAGTGCACCATCGACCGAGATGGAACATTCAGCAGATGAGGACACGCCGAGCTGCGACGCGTCCCGGCACACGACTCTTTCCACCGCCTGCTCGCCCGTCGACGGGCCTTTTACTAACTCGTCTGGTGCCGCGAGGGGCCGCAGCGAGCACCGCCTCCTTCCAACGTCAGTCTCTTCCTCGACGAGGTCGTCGGCCCAGCCCAGGACGCAGATGTCGCCGCCGCCGTCGATGATGACAACTCTACCCGCGGTCGCCCTTATGGCCAACGGTGAACTACTTCGAAAGCCGTGGAAGAGCCCCGCCGCGCGCGCGACGGCCAGCGACTCGTTGGCCGGTTCCCTTGGCACGAAGCACTGCAACCGCGGGTCGTCCTGCACTTGTGAGGTTAACACGCGGGGCCGCCAGCGCGGCGGCGGCCCGCGGCAGGGCCACGGCCGCGTCGAGTGGAGCTGGAGCGGGCACTGGCCGAAGTGCGACGCTTGGAGTACAGTGGCCGCTCGTAGTTTCGGGTTCTCGATCGCATCTAGATCAACTTGATCCCCGTAGCACAGGTAGAAGAACACGTTGGCCGACTCTACCGCAAGCGGTCCCCGCTGCTTCCGCCCAAAGATCAAATCTAACCAGTCGTGTAAATGCAAGGACGTGTAGGAATGTTCTAAAGCTGAACGCATGCCGGCCACGAACTTCGAAGGTGAGTTTTCAGCCCAGGGCGGCAAGGCCACGTCCTTGACCTCGCGCCCGTCCTGCGCGGCACCGAGCGGGAGCCTGCCTCTATTGACCAGAAACGCCGACGACGAGTACCACTCCGGCGTCAGCTCCTTCACCTCGTTGCCGGCCTTCTCGCCGCGGGCACCGCTGTTCGCGTCCCAGGCATCTGAGACCGAAGCAAATAACCTATCGGCGACGTCAAACCGGCCACCCTGCAAATCGCAATGTAATTCACTCCAGGGCCGGCATCTTACTAAGTAGTGCACCACGACACCGGCAGCGGTAGAATAATGCGACCCGTAGTGGAATTTCGGCATGTGCGTATCATCAAAGGCGTCGTGGCGCTTGACCGTCTCCCTTAACCTATCTTCGTTGATGGCCCCCATCGGCTTCCGGAGGTCTCGGTAGGTCTGGGGTCGATCTAAATATAGAGTATGACTCTTGAAGTCGCAGATGACCCAGGGCATGACCGGGTATTGACAGGGATCTTCGAAGGACCGGCCAGCTAAAGCATTTACTATCAGTAAATAGTCGAAGTTCGACAACTGCCGCTCCTGCCAGCACCGCGTGGCTCTCCTCAATAGTCGCCTAGGATGTGTTTTAGGCGCCTGCAACAGGGGAAACAAGCCCGGCGGGCCGCGATCGCCGTTCCCGCCACCTCGAGCTCGAGCCGTTCTTACACTGGAGATGAGCTTCCGCACCAATTCGTCCCTTCTTTTACCATCTTTCACGGCTTGGTCGAGAGAAGGCGGCTCCAGGCTCGACCGTCGGTCCCCGAACGGCGTTGGTGAACCCGGCTCGTCGTTGTCTGAAGCATCGTCGTCGGAAAACGTCTCCGTGATGTCTCTGGGTACTAACCGTTCCGCCGTGCAATCTAGGAACAAGGACTCACCACTTGAAGCGTAGATCTCGACGCCGGCATCTCTCAACCTATATCGTCTCAGAAGCACGGCGGAGACGTCGTTCAGTCTACCGTCGTACGACTCGCCCCCTCTCCACTTGAAGGACTGCTCCGTGAGCACGAAGCGACCCCGTACTAAACCTTTCCGCGTCACGCGGGCCACGTCATCTAATTCGAGAACAACATCGTCGTGCTCTTCCTCATCATCATCCTGAACTGGCTGTTGCTGTTTCTGGGGCGACGGCTTCACCTCCTCTTCTTCATCATCATCGGAAACCTCCTGCGACCGCGACTGCTTCGCGTTCAGCGCCTGTGCCACCTCTTCACGCTTGCGGATGACGGCGTCGTGGGCGGCCTGGGCTCTCCTAATCTGCGCCTCGACCTCGCGCGGGTCGTCGTGCGCCTTCAGCTCGACCGCAGCGTCTTCCCTAGGTGCTACCACAGAAGCGTTCCTGAGACCGTCGCCGAAAGACGACGCTAATGACCAGTTCGTCTGTCCTTCGACCTGTACAGAACAGCCGAGCACCGCCCGTACATCCCGCGTCTTGCGCTTGCCTTCGGTAGCATCCATCAGCCGCCTTCTCGCATCCCGATTATCCGCCGCCTCCCTCCTCTTGGAAGCTGTGGCACGAGCGAGTGCACAATGGGCAAACGCGGATGCCGCTCGTCTCGACAAGTCGGTGTCGTCCGGCCGTAGCCATCTCGAACTATCAATCTCCTCGAAGGCGTCGTCGCCCGCGAACGACGCTATTTGTAATTCAACATCGTCGCGGTCTCTTCGGGACGCTTCATCTAACCTTTCAGCTAATAAAGCGAAGCACTGCGTCGCGTCCTTCCCATTTATACAGGGCGCGATCGCATCGGCGGCCTTTTTTGCTGCTATGCCACCGTGCACCGACTGGCGCCGCTGGGGCGAGCCTGGTGTTAAGAAATTGCCGTGCGCGTAGAGGTTCTTGACGAGCTGTAAGGTACAAGGGGAAGCGTCTCCATCTCTACGAGAAAACTCGCGCAGACAGACCAAGGCGTGCAGCGCGTCGTCCCGGGCGGCCACGGCCAAGCCGAGCGACGTCTCGGACTCGTTCGTGTCCGCCAGTGCGATCGACGTCAGCACAGACAATCGCAATTCATCAGCAATAGAAGCATCGTTCGCCCAGAACAGAGCATGACCCAGCGTGCGAGCGCAGCGCCGACAGGCCAGTAAACAGGCGTCGGCGTCTCGCTTCCGGTCCCGCTCTCGGCCCTGATCGGAGACCATCTTCTTCGCCATTGTACGCGCCGCGCCGTACCAGCCCTTCGCATCGTCTTTCGAGGGCGGCGCCGTGAGTGACTGGGAGACCATGCGCACGGATCTAGAAGCATCAACAATAGCAGAAGCTAACTGGAGGACGTCCTGCGCATCTTCAATAGACTTGGCTTGGTCGTTCGCCGCGTCTCTGGCGTCCTGGTCGATCTTCACGGGTTCGACGATGCCGTCCGTGAACAGCAAGACTTCCCCATTCCGCTGTCTAGCTTCGCCCCGGATGTACGGTCCCGGCCACAAGGATTCTACAACATATGCAAGCAATTGTGATAGGGCGACGCAGGCGTCCCGCGGACTTTTTGAACACTCCGCGGCCAGTCGCCGGCAGCACTGCGACGCTATTGAGGCAAACGCCGCGCGCGCTCGGACATCTATTAATGCAGGTGCGTGCGCCGGTCCTGATCTAGCGTTCAAACACCTACATAACGAGCGCCACACGCTTGGTGCTAGCTCCATGCCTTCTTCGGCATGCGACGCGTCGGGGTTCAAGGCTTTGGCTCTGACACAGATGTGTCCTAGAGCATCTAAGGATAATAACCGCACGGTAGTATTTCCGGAGGAAGCTAATTTCACAAAAGCACCAACAGAATACCACGCCTCCAAAGAACAGACCTCTTTGAGATCCGTGGACTTGGCCCTAGCGCACGCCGCGCCGACGGCTCGGGCAGAGATATCAGACGACGCCTCGCTAATAACAGCCGCTAATAAAGGTAAAGCTAACCACAAAGGCGGAGCCAACCAGGACTCGTCGTCCAAAACGCCGAGCGTCCTGATGATTTCCTCGATTTCATTTTGTGATGCTTGCCACGCCTTCGACTCGAGGGCGTCACTCACGGCCAAGGCTAGCGTCGCGGCACTTCGTAGCGCGCTTCGACGCGCGTCCCGTTGCGCTCTTAATACTTCAGATAATCTACGCGCACTTCCGAGAGGGTCCTCGTCGTCTGAATGGTCATTGGCACTTTCTTGTCGCGTAGCTTCCACGAGTTTGGCTAAATGTCTATCAACCCAGGCGTGCTGCCACAGGGCTAGTCCTAATACCGCCCTTTTCAGTAACGGCTTCGTCTTCGCTTCGTCCGCTAATATTGCTAGGGCCGTCGTCTCCGCGAAACGTACTGAACGCAACCCCTCGGCGCACCTCCTCCGACACATATCGTCGGCTCCAGACAACGCGCGGCCCAGCGCCGCCACGAAGGCCCCTCTCACAGACCCGTCGGCGTCTCCATTTGTATCGTGGACGCACCGGCAGCACGCTCGAGCACCGTCAAGGCCGTCCGACTCTTTGCCCGGCCGTCGCATCTCGTCGACCAACGCGGCCGTGGCTAAATGTCGAGCTGCGGCGGCGCCTCTCGCTTTTTTACTAGGATCGTCCACGTCCCTCAGTAGTGATCGCGCTACCCTAAACAGCTTCTCGACGCCGACACCTCGTCTCAATGCCGACGCGAATAGCCGTGCGGACCTCCGTCGCCGCGGCGGCGCTCGAGCGGCAGCCGAACACCGTAAAGCCGCCTGCTCGAGCCAAGCTACTCTACGATCATCTGACCTGTCTCGTGCCCAGGTCGAGGACGCCCATAAATCACCCAACGACCGCGCGTGGAGCTGCGAGCCGGCTCCGAGCGCGTAGGCAGCGGCATCCAACGCGGCCCAGGCGCTCCTTGCACTTTCACCTTTTGTAACTTTCGTGGCCAGCAACGCGAAGACGTTCTCTTCCAGGGCGCGCTCCGCGTGCGCGGCGCCGCACCTTCTTAGTGATGCGGCAACTATCAACAGCAGGGCCGACTCGCAGCCCGGCGCACAACTTGACACGACGGCCGCGCAGCCGCCGTTCGCGACGACGGCGTCTCGACATCGCGCCGCGGCGCCTCTTTCACTAGACGCGTTCCGCAGGATGATGCGCGTGGGCTTCGCGCCGCCTAGGGCCACATCTACTCCTCTACCGGACGTCTCGCCGCCGCCGCGCGGCGTCCAAGCTCCCTGGCCGGCGCGGCCTGCGTTTTTTTATTTTTGTTGTTGTTTCCCCCACGCGCTCACTCTCGCCCCGACGCCATCGCATGAAATTCGACGCCGCACAAGGACCGGGCTCCAAGGCACAAGCAACTCGCAGTTTGGCCAGGGACGCCTGGGTCTCGTCCTCGTCGTCACTCTCCCCATGTTGCTCGCCCCTTCTAAAGGCGCCCGCCGCGGCGCCCGGCCCGCCGCGCGGCCCGCGCCAGAACGCGCCCCGTAAGGCTTTTAATGACGCGGCGCCCTCTAACAAAGCTATAGAGGCGGCAACCCCATCAAAACCATCCAACACGGAAATGCGTATTGATGAATCCGCAATGGGAAGTTGCGCCGCGACGGGGCCGCCCACGGCCAGCCCGTCGACACTTACTTGGACCTCGGCCGGACTTAGATACTTTTGCGCATGAGACACGGCTAACAACCGCCAGCGCGGCGCGAGATCTTCTTTCTCGTTTGAATGACCAGCGCCGCCGTCATCTCTATCATTAGCTCCTCCATCGTCTACACTGCGGCCGCCGGCCGTCTTTCTTCTTCCATCGCCCAGATTCACTTCCGCGCGCCATTCCAATGAGCCTGATTCCCGGACAGGCGTAACAACAACGTGGCAGCGGCCGATCTTCGCGGCCGTGAATTCCGTACAGCTCCGCGCCTCGCGCACCCAGCAGAGGACCGTGTAGCCCCGGGCGCGCTGGGCCCTTCTTAAAAACGCTAATGATGCCCCTCCTGGTAATAAATCAACACCAGCTTGAGAGCCTCGCAGTCGGAGGCAGCCTCGGGACGCCTCGGAGTCTCCACTCAACATTGTTGCGAGCGCCTCGGCCACGGCGGCTCGCGTTTTACTCGGTCGTTTGGCGTCGGCGAGCACCGTGAGCGCTCTTTTGACGCGTCGCGCGCCGGCCGCGGCGTCCTCATCGTCGAATCTGATGGCTGTGACGGCGTCGTCGTCTTCTTTTACGATAGGCGGCTTCTGGGGCCGCGGCGGCGGCGCCGGCATCGGTTGCGCTTTCGGAGTCAATGTGCTCTCTATCTCCCTGCCTTTCAGCTCGATCGGTGGCGAGCCGGGATGGCTCTTTTTCCGCATTGCTTCAGCTCTCCGCTCCTCGGGGGATGATGGGGCATCCATGCTGCTCTCCGGCCGCTCAGGCCGCTATCGCGCGGAGGCTCCTCTCGGCCTCGCAGCGCTGGTTTGTACTGCTCTGGCAGAGCTCTCAGCTCTAACCGCGCGCGTTTTATTATTGTTTACAGCGCGCGCTCTGAGTGGCAAGCTTGCAAGCCCAACCGAGCTAGCGTCAGTAAGACACTAGCTCTAGACTCAAGCAACTCCGCACGACATGCTAACGCCGATAGTGAGTGGTCTGCGCGTTCAGGGGATTGATTCGGTCACATTGGTGCACTGCGGGGCGCCTGAACGTGCAAGACTAATCTGTTTCCTGCAAATTGAATCAACTTTTTGCCTTCTATCATCAAAACATCATCATTAAAATCTGAGCCATGCACCATCCGACGTGGCTATTTTCCGCCTTGGTCGTCGGCACGCAAGGCTTCCGCAGGTCGAGATGCGAAGAGGCCTCGTCGCGTTGCGTCACGACGGTCGTCGTGTGTTATCTGATTGTGTGTAGTGCTTGGTGTACGTGTGCTCCCTGCGTCATCAACCCGTGACACGTCGGCCACTCTTCATTTCCACACAGGTGCCTCTGCGCCTACGGCTTCGTCGAAGTTTGCCGCTTATTCCGCAGGCGGCGGAAGACGATCCCATACACAGACGATGCCGTGGTACAAACGGGCGCCGTCGAAGCCGCTACCCCCGCGAATTAGACCGCGTGTGTGAGGGACATAACTTAGACGGGGGGGAATGCTAAAGATGGCCCAGGACCGGTGGCTTGAGGGCTCCGGGCGAGGAATCGCTAGCGGCCAGTAAGACACTAGGGATTGCCTAGCAAGACAAGCGAAACAACACAGCGGGCAGTAACTCCCCAGCGGCTCATTGTGGAGTTACGTCGGTCTTCGAGTCCTGAGTCCTGAGCCGCATACCTCAGAACTGCAAATGAACAAGTTTGCCTCTGGACTGAGTAGAGAGTTTCATTCAGCGGCTCGCGCGGTCCTAACTGGCCAAACGCTACGACGACGCGACGTGTGGAAACCTCGCGTCTGAACCCTGAGCCATGCTCCGCCCCTCGCTGCGCCTACTCGTGTTCGCGCTGGCCGTCGTCGCCCACGGCGGTCCCGCCCTCAACCTAGACGACTGGTCGTATGACGCTCTGCCCTGGCGCGCGTGGTCGAACGACCAAGCTCACATCAACGTTGAATCATTTTACGTCACGGGCGCCAATAGAGAGCTCTTTGTCAAAGGACAGCTTGATGCCGCCGTCGGCGCATCCTATGGAGTCGTCGGTCTGGAACGGACACTGGACGACGTCGATCTCTCGCCGTACGCCGCCATCGAGGTAAACTATGATTCCCTCGATGGCGAGATTCCGCTCGCCATGGAATTGCGCCTGCAGAGCCCGGCGGGCGATTACAGAGGACCCGGTCCCGGGCACGGTCGGCGACGCGGCTGCTCCCCCGGACGCCGTCGAGAACGCTGGCGCCGCTGACGATGCTTGAGTATAATCGATCGAGAACGTATAATCATCGCGCAGAATCATCGCGCGACGCCAAGACTAGCGGCCTCTAAGACACTTTGTCCCGTGCGACGCCGATGATGATCTAAAATCAAAAAAGTGGTGTAAAAAGTCACTCAACTTATATCATCATCTACTGCACCTGCCCCGCGCACGCAAACCAATTCGTAGAATCCGCATAAGAACAACATTACAATTCCCCCCGCCGCGCCGCGCCGCCGCACCGGAACTGCGCCCTAACATTATCGTCATCAAGCGCCGGGCGCAGCGCCGGCGTCAGCAGCCGCGCGCAGAACTCCGCGTCGGCCTCGTCGGCGTCGCAATCCAGGTCCTCGTCGACGGCCTCCAGATGATCACAGAAAGCGCGGTCGACGTCGTCCTTTAGCGACACGGGCGCCGCGGGCCGCGGGCAGAGCCAGGGCCACGTCCGCACCTCCTCCATCCCCACGCTCACGTTGTAGCCGCGGTCCCTTTGCCAGCCCGCGAGCTGGGACGCGCCCGCGGCCTGCTCGACGGTCGCCGAACTGAACCACGGCCTCGTTTCCTTCGGCTTCAGGTAGCACCAGGGCCCCCGCCGCAGAGCCAGGCCCGACGCCGCGGCCGCGTGTGCCGCGCAACTGTGGGCCCAGTCGCCCGTCGAGCCCGCGACCCAGCAATTGTCTAACACCGCGCGGAAGCACGACAAGATCGCGGCAGGAAAGGCCCAGGCGTAGCCGTGGCCGACGCCCGCGATTTCATCATTATCGGCGTCGAGGTAGTCCGTCGGCGCATCTCCAAATTTTTTTGGAGGCGCTGATAATGGAGCGAGCGGCGCGACGTCGATGCGCCAAATGAGGATGGAGCGGTAGATTTCTGTTTGGGATACGCGCAACGCGGCGTCGACCGCCTCTATCAAATGGTTCCGGTGACCGACGCCGTCCAACAGAACCGCCTCCTTCAGATTCGAGCCGTACCACCTTTGCAAATCGGCCCACCATCTTTTTTTCATTTTGTCGGAGACCGGCGCATTTGAACAACCGGGAGACGCCACAATGATGTCGACGGCCATGTCGCGTTTTTCAAGCGGTTTCACAATGCGCTCCATCTGCGCTTTCGAGACGGCCTCTTGTAGTTTATATGAGTGTGGCGTGCACACCAGACCCCGCCTCAGCTCCGCCGTTCTGACGGATACGCCCTCGTCCAGGACCTCGACGCCGTGGTGCAGGCCCCGAAAGGCCTCGCCCCGCAACACAAGCAAGATGCGGCCACCTCTAGCTTGCGTCGTCCCCATGAAGGCCGCCGACAGGCCGGCGGTGTCGCAGGCTTTCGGTGTTTTCGTGAGATTGACCATCGGCGGGGGAGACACCCTTGATTTTTTTTCGAAGGCTGCCAGGGCCTTCCCGGCTTTGATGGAAGCTTGTGATTTCTCGACATTTGGCGGTAAGGGAGGCGTATCTTTATAGAGTTTCGTGCCCGGCGGCGCCGGCACCGTGAAGTTCTCGTCGCGGAATTCAACGACAAAATCAATGATAGGTTCTCCCGTCGACTGTTTCCTAGCTCTGAAACGACTCCCAACTAACGCCTTGAATTGGACCGCGGGCGCCTCCTCGTTTAATAGAGCTACTTGGCCTTCCTTCTTGTCTTCTCGGGTGGACACCCAGGTAATAACAATCGGCGCGCCGGCCTCCTCGACAGAGTCGGCTCGTCTTTCTAACGAAAAGCTCACGCTCGCACGCGCTCCTTTTGGCACAGTGCCCTCCTTGCGCCTCCTCGCCTGCTTCTTGGCCTTGGCCTCCTCGCCGCGGATCGCTTGTTTGAGCAGCTCGACGTCGCCGCTCTTCGCGGCCTTCTCGGTCGCCGATTCCTCCTCCTCCTGAGGCTTTTGGAGCTCCTGAACGAGCTGCGCCGCCGCGGGCGTCGCCGCTTCGCTTGATGCCTGCATCTCCTTCATAAGAGCGGCTGCGTCGGGCGCGGCGCCCGTGACTCGTGATTGAGCCTCTTGTTGGCGAATCGCTGCCATCAGCGCGGCGGCGTCGTCGCCACCCGGCATCACTGCGGCACCCTTCTTCGCCTCGTCCGCGCGGATCTTGGCCATGAGCTGAGCCGCGTCGTCGGCGCCGGCGACGCCCGCACCGCCCTTCTGGGCCTCCTGCCGTCGGATCTGGGCCATGAGCGCCGCCGCATCATGACCAACTTCCACGCCCTGCGACGGGCCGCGGGCCTTCTCCGCTCCAAAAGACGCGGCGAGCGCCGCGAGGTCATTTTGAGGCTTGCTGTTTCGGGCCTCGAAGGCCCGGATCTTGGCGAGGACGTCGCCGGCGTCCGGCAGCTGTTGCTGCTTCGTCGCCTCCTGCGCGCGGATCTGCGCCATGAGGGCTGCCGTTTGCGGGTCCGCAGATCCCGTCTGCTGTGGAGCGGCCTCGGCGGCCTCGGCCCGTCTTTGTAAATGGACGGCGGCGGCGTAGTGCTGCTCAAATTCATCCTCCTTCCCCTCCTGCTCCGCGAGGCGCCGTCGCACGTCCTCTACCAAATCGTGCTGGCCTCTCTCCTCCATGCGCCTGATGGCTGCTTCTACTAGCTCGGGGTCGGCGCACGCGTGATAGCTGCTCGCGAGGAGCAGCCATAGCAGCCTCATTGCCGCAGAGGCTGCCCTTGGTCCATGCAATGCCCTCGCGAGGCGAATTTCTCGTGGATGCCTAGTATGTTTCTGAACGCTAGCTGCGATTTTGCGCCGAGCCAAAACGCACAAACGCGCGCCATCGGTGCTCGTTAGACACTCAAGTGGTAGCATATTACTTTTTCAAACTTGCCCGGACCGCGCGCCAGGCGCCGAAGAGCTCTAAGCGACCCTACAGCCGATAGCGCTGCGCTGCTCCAAAACACGCCGCCGCAGCGGTCATCACGCCGCCGCAGAAATAACAACAAACAATGCAGGCCGCGACGCTCGTCGCGCTGCTCATTCCCGTCGTCGCCATCTGGATCACGGTCGTGGTGCGCTACGGCCGGTCCATCGAAGAGATAGTGGTCGCAACAGTCGAGAAGGAGCAATGAGGCGCGTCCTCGTTGTAGCCGCGACGGCGGCAGCTATTCGACTCGGCCGGCCGACGGCGCCGCGGACCTTTTTAAGAAGGCAGGGGCAGTGCACGCGGCGCCAGAAGGCCGCGCTCCGCGATTTGTGGCCGCGCTACGGCGTCGACGTGGCCTGGAACGAGACATTGACCTTCGAAGGTGCCGGGCCTTGTGTCCTTGATGTTGGGTTTGGCCACGGCGAGAGTCTCGCCAGCATGGCCGCGGCGCGACCAGACACGCGATTCATCGGGGTAGAAGTGCACAGGCCGGGAGTGGCGGCAACGTTGCTGCGTCTGGCCGAGGCCGACGCCAAAAACGTCAAGATCTGCCGCATGGACGCCGTCGCCCTCCTGGAGGCGCATGTAGAACCAGAACCGTGTTTCGACGAGGTCTGCGTCTTCTTCCCGGACCCGTGGACGAAGAGCGGCTCGAACAAAGACGCGCCCGCGACGGGTGGCTCCGGTAAGGACGAGCATCGCCGCATAATACGGCCGCACACGCTGGACTTGCTCAGCGCGCGCCTGCGACCCGGCGGGTTCTTGCATGTCGCCACTGATGTCGACGAGTACGCGGAGCACGTCCGAAATGTAGTCGCTTCCGACGCGCGATGGATGTGCTCCGTCGACGTCGACGCGCGGCCCTCGTGGAGGCCGGAGACCATGTACGAGCGCCGCGGCCTTGACCGCGGGCGGACGATCACGGACTTGTCGTTCGTGCTTCGAGAGCCTAAGTAGTGATGTTCATTCAGGTGCAACTTCCAGGGCTCCCGCGCTTAGGTAATCCCGCGTGAGAAAGTCACTTATTGTGCCCACCCCAGGTATGACCCCGAGCGCTTCTGCCCGAGCGCTTCCGGTAATCGAGGGCTAGCGGCCTGTAAGACACTAGCAAGCATGATGCTTTCCCGGTGAGCACCCGGCACAAACCGGGCCCTCGCTATTGACTCGCCACAAGACAAAAACATCTCGACTGTTCGGCGCTGTGTGATCAATCACGGCGCGCCCCGGTGGCCCCCCGCCCAAACAATGGCTTACTGCTCCTTCAATGTTGCGCCCTGACAATGATGAACTTCATGTTCCAAAGCGCCTCGTCGTTTAACCAAGACATCGGTGATTGGGCGGTCGACAGCGTCGAGTACATGCAGTACATGTTCTACGAAGCTTCGTCTTTTGACCAGGACATCGGTAATTGGGCGGTCCACAGCGTCACGAACATGAGATACATGTTCCGCGGCGCCAAGAAATTCAACCAGCCGCTAAACGACTGGCGGGTCGACAAGGTCACGCGTATGGACCGGATGTTCTCCGGCGCCAAGGCCTTCGACCAGGACCTCGGCTGGTGCGTGGACGACGACGTGGACCTGGACGACGACGTGGTGGAGCTGCCCGGCGCGTTCGACGAGACCAAGTGCGCGTCGACGTTGTGCGGCGTCGTGCAAGTTGCGGACGCCGCCGACTGCCCGACGCCCGCGCGGAAGTACCACCACCCCCGCCGCGACGACTGGCTCCTCTGGCTCCTCCGGGCGTTTTGACGCCGTCGCTCCCCCTCCTCCTGGACCCCTCACCTTAATAGTTAAACCACTTCTGCCAATTCATCTTCTCCGAGGCGCCAACTCGGGCCTCCTGTTCATGAGCTCGGCGATGCTGTGCCGCGAGTCACCTAGCGGTCGTAAGACACTAGGCGACTAGGAGCAAGCCACAGTGTGGCCAGCGCAGCGTGTGCGGCTGCAATCGGTCACGCTACCGCTGCATTCAAGTCGCACGTATACAGAATCGATCGCGCGGGATCGCTTTTGTAAATCAAATTGTCTCCGAGAAGCTGCAGTTGTGTGCCAGCACTGCGTGCAGCAGCCTGTGGTGCAGCCTGCAAGGCTCGCGAGCACCAGCTCTATCAATGATGATTGCACGTCGCCTCGTCGCCGTCGTCGCGACAGCGGCATCAATCAGCCTGCAAGGCATCAAGAATTTCCGAAGACTGCGCGGCGCGGCGTCATCCTTACCAGTGTACCGGTGTGCGGCCCTCGACGGCGCGACGCCAGCCGACGTGATCGCGCTGGCATCGATCGAAGGCAAACGCCTCGGTCGTGTTATTGATTTGCGCAATGACGACGAGATAGGAAAGGGCCGTGCGAACCGGACAGCCGCAGCGACGGACTTCTACCGATCGATAGCGGCCGAGGAGCTCCTGATCAACCGGCCGCTCCTGGGTGATATCACTGGATTCTGGGGTGCGGTCGCCGATCAGGCACCGCCCCTGCCCATTCTTCCGCAAATAGCGATGCTGTGGTCCTCGAGGCCGCTCGACGAGGCGCTCTCGCGGGCCCTCGAGGACGGGGGACTGGCGATGCTCTACACGTGCATCTTGGCGAGTGCTCCTGAAGAGGTGGGCCGCGCCGTCGACGACGTCATCGCGTGCGCGCTCAGGGACGAAGCTGTCGTCTTCCATTGCGCCAAGGGGAAGGACCGGACGGGGCTCGTCGCGGCGCTCGTCGAGTCTATTTGCGAGGTCCCGCGTGCGGAGATTGTCAACGGCTACGCGGCGTCGGGCGCCTTGCTCGGCGGCGACGACGCGCCGGGGGTCGCCGACGAGCCGCGGCCTCCTTCGAGCGGCGGAGTGGACTGGGGCCGCTTCCGCGGGAGTCCCGCGGCTGCCATCGAGGCCGCCCTGGACTGGATCGATAAAAACCACGGCTCGCCCGCGGCCTACCTTGAGACGTGCGGCGTGGACGCGGCGCGGCAGAAGCAGCTCCGTGACGCGGTGCTTTGATTAATGTTGTGTTGTTTTACAAGGGAGTCAGGGGGTTCTTCGTCGCTCACGCTCACGCGTGGACGTGGTGCTCGATGTGCTCGTCTTTGACCTGCGTCGATGGCGTGGATTTGGTGCGATATCTTCCCGGGGGTTCGACGCGGCATTCCTTGATAGCGAGGACGCCGGTTTCGTACCTGGGCGTGCATCGCGTCGCGCTGGATCGTGTTGCGGCGGCGCATCTTGATGGCCTCGGAGACGGCTTCGGCGTGTTTGCCCGAGCACGCGACCGGGAGCTTGGACAGATCAACGTTGAGGCCCGTCGCATCGATGCGCGCGGCGAGGTCCTTGCACATCTGCGACGTCACGGGTCCGGTGTGCTGGCCGTTCTGGAGGCGCGTGAGCGTCTCGTCGTGGCGGATCGTCTCGATGAAGTGTTCGATATCGTTCTCCGCCATCCTCCTGATTGCTACGCTAAGGTGATCGATTGTCGACGACGATACGTTCGCGACGACAGGCGTAGGCGTTAATGACCTGTGGATTTGTTAACATTGTAAATGATTGATTCAGGGCGGTTTTTCGGTCTCGACTCGCGCGTTTCTGCGACTGGCCGAGTATGTCGGTCTCATGCGATGAACCGGCGAGATGAGACACTGTGGTTGTGCTTCCTTGCGTCTCTGGCAAACTTTTTTTGTCGATTCTGTTTTAATCTACTAAACGGGTTTCGCGGGCTAATATGATGCAAGCTGATAGATAGTGTTCATTAACAGAAAAAAAGACGCAGGACATAGTTCTACGAATTACCAACCACCTCCCCCCGCACCAGCAAGGGCTCTACCCAGTCGAGCCCGGCGGGATATAGGTCGTCGTCCGAGTCCGGGGCGGCGAGAGTGACCGCTGCGACAGGCCGAACGCGTACCGCGTCCCGCAGTGCCGCAACGCCGCGACGGGCTGCGTCGAGATCCGCACGTTGCTCGTCGAGCGCCGACGGCGCCGCGACCTTTGCGCGGAGGCGCTCGACGGCGGCCCTTTCGCGCGCGACGCGTTCCTCGAGGTCCCGGACTTGGGACGGCCGACGCGCAGGTGGCGTCGCAGTAGCGGACAGGCGGCGCGCCGACGCGCGGCGCCTCGCGGCCGACTTGTGCACACAACCACGCCTCCGCGCCGCGGCTTCCTCCGCGGCGGCCCGCCGCGCCAGTTTGGCGGACTCCCGCGACTCGCGGCGCGCTGAACGCGACGCGTCTCGCGGCGACGTCGGCGCGGGCTTCGCTGAGAAAGAAGCGCGCGGCGCCGCGGGCACGGAGCTTCGGCGCCCGCCCATCGCGGTCGGCGACGGCGGCGCCGGCTTGGCGCGGAACATTGCGGTGCCGCTTTGGCGGCGCGGTGTCGTCGGGCTCCTGGGCGGCGACCGCAATGTGCTGCTTTGGCGGCGCCGCGGCGTCGTCGGCGCGCTCCGTGGCGGCGACCGCGGCGGCAGCGCGACGGGCGGCGCGCGCGCGGGCGGCGGCGACCGCGGGTAGACGGACAGCGGCGGCTGCGCTTTACCCACGTCGTAGGCCGCCAGCGGCGGCGTTGGCGGCTCGATGGGCGGTGGCGGAGGCGGCGCCGCGTCGACGACGGCGTCGGGCGGCGGTTGCGGTCGTGCAGGCGGTGGCGGCGGAGGCGGCGCCGCGTCGACGACGGCGTCGGGCGGCGATTGCGATTGTGCTGGCGGTGGCGGCGGCGCGACGACAACGGCAGGCTGCAGTGCGACGGGCGGCGGCGGCGGTGGCGCCTGCCGGCGCGCGACGGGCGGCGAGCGCGGCGCCGGCGCCGTGGCCGAGGCGTGGAACTGCTCGAGCGTCGCCAGGAACGGCGACGCCGCCACGTCGGGCGGGCTCGCGGGCTCCGCGGCGTCGAGCGGCGTCGTTCCCCGGGCCGGGGACGCGTCATCATCATCTACAGTGGCGGCGGGGAAGAGGGCAGCCGCGGCGGACTTCTTCTTGGGGCTTTTCTCTGCGCCGGCCTGTGCGGCCGCGGCGCGCCGTTTCTCGTCCGCGATCGCCGCCTCGCGCTGGCGCTTCCTCTCAGCTGCGGCGGCGGCGCGCTGGCGCTTCCCCTCAGCTTCGGCGGCTGCGCGGCGCTCCGCCTCAGCGGTGGCCTCCCGTTGCCGCTTCTCCTCGGCGGCGGCGGCCGCGCGCCTCCGCTCGGTCTCTGCGGCCTCGCGTTGTTGCCTCTCCTCGGCGGCCTTCGCTTCGGCCGCCTCGCGTTCGGCGTTGGCGGCAGCCTCGCGTTGCCGCTTCTCCTCAGCGGCGGCGACGGCGGCGGCGCGTCTCCGCTCCGCTTCGGCGGCGGCCTCACGCTGGCGCTTCTCCTCAGTGGTCTTCGCTTCGGCGGCCTCGCGTTCGGCCTTGGCTGTGGCAGCTGCTTTGACGCTCGGTCGCTTGCGATGCGGCGACGTCCGCGGCGGCGGCATCGTCGTCGGGCAGACATGGCGCTTCGAACCCCGCTTCTTCCGCCGCGGCTGTGCCACCGCCTCGCTCGCCTCGGTGGCCCAGGACTCGTCGGACGCCGCCGAGCGCGCGTCGTCGTCGTGAGCAGTGCTGTCGACGAGGGGCGGCACGTCGTCCGCCTTCCGCGCGGCGACCCTCAGTCGCCACTTGCGCACGACGCGCTTTATTCTGTCATGGATGGAGTCCTGGTAACTCTGGACGAAGTCGCGGCCCGCTCTCGTCCGGAACGTGAGTGTGACGGGCCTAGGCCGAGCTCGCACGTAGCGCTTGACGAGCGGAAAGTCCACGGGCAGCTCCAAACCGACCTCCCGCAGCAAATCCGTGAGCGGGACGCCGTTGATCCTAGCGAGCACATCGGTGGCCTTGACAATACCATGGCCCTCGGACACGGGCCAGACCGTGGCCACGGTCAGCACCGCCGTCTTGTTGTCTTGCAGCTCGACGGCCATTTCCATACCGGTCGCGGGCCGTGTTATAATAGCGTCCACGTATTCGAAGGCGTGGCCCTCGGCGTCCTGGCGCGGCGGCGGCGCGTCTTCGGCGACGGCCATGGCCGCGGCCAGGAACTTCTCGGTCGGGGAGGGCCCTGGCATGATGGCTCTGTGTGATTTGGCAGCCTCCCACGCGCAGCACCGGTCTCACGCGCTTCTAGTGATCATGTGTCGAGCCGTTCGACTCCTGCGCGCCCCAGCTGGGCGCTGGCCGGTTGTAAATGGCGCCGTGCAGGCTGCCCATGAACGTCGAGTTTTGATGTTGCTTTGCCTAGCGCCGGCGAAAGCCGCGAAAGCGGAGGCCTCTTGGTCGATCTGGAAGGGTGAATAGACGTACTTGGGGGCGCTCATGCTTCGCGCCGCAAAACCCGAGTGCTCATGAGCTCGGGCCCGGGCGCAGCTGCGCTGTGCGGCGCGCCGAGCGCGAGCAGCGATCGCGAGCCAGCACAGCGACTCAGAAGAGGGCTTTGAGTCCCAACAGCTCGGTCGCGTTGCAAGACTGAGCCATAACTCACCAGGAGGCCCCGGAGAGCGAAACAGTCTCGGAGAGCGCTGCACGTAAAGATGGCTACGCCCGTCCCAACATCACCAATCACAGTAAAAAAACGAACCACCGCGCGCCGCGGCCTCTTCCAATCCGACGGCGACGCCTCGGACGCGACGACGTCGTCGTCGGAGCGCTCACTCTCGGAGGAGGAAGAGGAAGAACCGACGACGCCGCTGGCGCCGTCGGAGCCGTCGTCCGCGCCGACGAGCCCGCGCGACGAGGACCTCGCGCGCGCCGAGATAAACGCTAGAGACGCCGCCGACGCCGAGGCGAAGTCGGACGCGCGCCTCGCGGCGCTCGACGAGTCCTGGGCGGCCCAGGAGGCGACGATCCAGCTCCTCGAGGCCCGGGCGACGCGGCGCTGGAAGGACGCGCGCGCCGCGAACGAGCGCAAGCAGGCGGCGATGGAGCACCTCGCGGCGAACGAAGCGCGGCGCGACCTCGCGCAGGCACGCGCCGCCGACGCGCGCGAGGCGGCGCAGGCCGCGCGCCTCGAGGCCGCCGAGGCGGCGGCGGCGAGCGCCGACGCCAAAGTACAAACGGCGCGCCTCGAGGAGCGCGTCGCCGCCGCCGCCGCAAAGCCGGAGGCGGTGCCGGCACCACCGCCGCCAGTACCACCGGACGCGACCGTCCAAAAGCAGCGCGCCCGCGCTTTGGCCGACGCGCGGGTCCTGGCCGAGGAGCACGACCGGCTGCGCTTCGCCGTCGAGAAGGCCGAGGCGCGTCTAGCCGCCGCCACGGAGGCGGCCGACGTGCGAGAAAAGATCGGCGCCATGGCGACGGCGCAGAGCGACGCGAAGGCCCGGGAGGCGATCGCGGCCGTGCGCCAGCTCCGCGACGTCGTCCGGGACGGCGACCCACGCGCGCTGGCGGCGAAACTGGCGGCGGTTCGGCGGCGGCCGCGGCGTACTGCGCCGCCCGCGTCGCCGGTGACCGCTCCTGCTTCCGCTCCTGTCGCGGCGCCTGCGCCTGCGCCTGCGCCGGCGCCACCTGACACGACGGTGTCCGGAGACGACGGCTCGGCAACGCTCAACCAGACGGACGACGCGACGGCCGGCTCGGCGACGCTCGCAGAGGTCTACGAGGAGCTCGGCGAGACGGACTTCGACGCGCTCGAGACGGCGCTGAGGAAGTGCGATGCTGACGAGGAGGACATCGCCGCCGTGCACGCGGTGCTCGACCGTGCCGGGCGGAAGGAGGAGGTCGGGGACTAGTCGTTTGTAACAAAAGTGGTTCTTACTTCTTCCAAGGGCCGGGCCGAGAGCGCGGCTCGTAGACGGGCTCGTCTTTCAAAATGCCACTGCTGAGCTTTTCCAGGATGTCAGCTTCGCAGCCGGCCTTCTCCAGGGCCGCCAGGGCTTCCACGAAAGAATGTTCGCTCGAATGCGTGTGCGGGTGATCTGGGCCGAGGACTTTTCGGAACCGCAGAATTACATCACGAAGAATGGCGCCGGCGGCAAGGAAATCCCCTAGGTCTGCCCCACGCCGCAGGTGCGCCGACCCGAGAAGGCCAGCCAGCGAGATGCAAAGATGGTGGTCCTCCCCCAACGCTCGGCACGCGGCTGGTCGTTCCCTGCTGAGCAGCGCGATCGCCTCCGCGTAGCGCCCCGCACAAGAATGGCTTGCCGAAATATTGAGGAGTGTCATCACGCTATCCTCGTTTTCCGAGCCACGCAACCGCTTCAACTTTTCCGCCCGCACCCGCTGCAACACAGAAATAGCTTCATCGTAACATCTCAAGCCCTTGTACACGAGTGCGAGATTTTCATCGGCAGTCATGATATTGGCCGGGTCGAACCGACAACACCACTCGCGGTAGGCCATGGCGGCGCGTAGCGCTTCTTCATTATTCATGCCCTTCGTGATTCCCATGATATTCAGCGCATACCCCCGAATCGCATCCCCCTCAGGTCGACTCAAGTATGTCTTCCAGCCACCCCACGCCATGGCACGCGCTACGGGGCCATGATATCTTTGGCGACATAGACTACACTCTGCCCACTTGGTCCAAAGCTTATTGCGGTTGTGCTGCTGCAACTCGTCCTCGCCCACAACCTGCGCCTCGCGAACCAGGCACGACAAGTGCGCGAAGCCCTCGGTCGTATGGCACGCGCAGCCGCGGACTAATCCCTCGGTGGACCGTTCATCTCGGCAGATGTAGCACGTCTGGCCTTTTGTTGCCTCCGCGCATTCCTCAATCGCCTCATCGACGGCCTCCTTGTATTTCTTGTCCGCGTGATACTGTTCGGCGCCACCACCGCGCTTGATGCGTTTACAGAGGTCCTTGTGCCCGCCTTCCTTCCAGTGCTGCGTCTGGCACGCGACGCTGCAGTACGTCGTCTTACAGCGCCCGCAGTCTTTCTTGGCGCCCGACGCGCCGCACGCTGCGCAGGTGCTCGAGAGCATTATATCCGTGCGCGCGGGACCGCTTTGTCCAGAGCACCCGAAAGTAGCAAAGTAGCGGTTTTGCAATTGTTTCGCAACGCGAAGCCACCAGCTCTTCGCAGATGGCTGCCTGTGGTACTGCGGCGGTATACTGATATGCAGTGAGTGACTGGTACCGTTTCCGTGGCGTTCAGGCGTGTTTTTTCGAGGGCCTGCAAGTTAGCTAGCGTCAGTAGCATACTAGTTCCAGCCGATCTCCAGCTTGCAGCTCTCTATACGACGGCAGCAAACAATTGTCAGCAACTTTTCGCAGTGATTTGTATTGCTGCGAACCGTCGCTACTGCTGGAGAGGGACGAAAAATCCGACCGATGGCCGCCAAGGCCTTCAAGGCCCTGATCCTCGGCCCGCCCGGCGGCGGCAAGGGCACGCTATCCAAGCGGCTCGTGCGGGACTTTGGATTTTGCCACTTTTCGGCGGGCGACGCGTTGCGGGCCGAGATAGCAGCGGGCTCGGCCATCGGAAACAAAGCGAAGGACTACATCGGCCGCGGCGCGCTCGTGCCCGACGAATTGGTGACGGATCTCGTGCTGGGACAGCTCGAGAATCTGAAGAATGAGCCGCGGTGGCTCTTGGATGGGTTCCCTAGGCATGCCGCGCAGGCCGTAGCTTTGGATGCGAAGCACGACGTGGACCTTGTGTTAGATCTAGACATCCCCGAGGCCGAGATCCTGAGCCGGCTGGGCGGCCGCCGCGTGCACGTCGCGTCCGGTCGTTCGTATCATGTCGAGTGGAACCCGCCGAAGCGAGAAGGTATCGATGATGAGACCGGAGAACCTCTGGTAATAAGGCCCGACGACACGGAGGAGGCCATCAAAAAACGCCTGCAGCAGTACCACGACCTCGCGAAGCCGCTCATAGCACACTATGGGGAGAAGGTCGCGACCTTCGCCGGGACGGAGTCGGACGTGATCTATCCGGTCATGAAGAAGCGCGTCGAAGACATCCTAAATTAGTCCGTTCTCCTAGATTTCCCGCCGCCCCCGCCCGACGGCACGGCCGCTTCCAGCGGTGCCACGTCGTCGACGACGTCGAAGGGCAGGTTCGGCATCGCACTTCTCAATTCAGCATCCTTGGCCGCCTCGACCCCCCCGAATTGCGCAGCGTCGACTGGTACAGCACAACACTGCTTGCCGTTTTGGGTGACTAATACCTGACCCGCGCCGTAATCCAGCGTGATGGGCTTCGTTCGGTCGACGCCTCCCCCCAAAACACCTTCTGCGATGACGTCTTCGACGAAGCGCTGGACCGCTCTCCTCAGTGGTCGCGCGCCGAATCTAGCGTCCGCAGCCCCGGCCTGGATGATCTCCGCCTTCAATCCATCAGTCAAAGCTATCCTCAGATCTTCCTTCTCGGCTCGCTCGTAAACCTCCCGCAGCATCGTCTCGAGCACATCACTCAGTTGCTCCTTATCGAGCGGGTCGAACACGACGATCTCGTCCAATCGGTTCAGGAACTCCGGTCTAAAATTCTCGGACAAAGCACCAGTAACTTTACCTCGGATCAAATCCGCACTCCCACCTTGATCGAACGCCTCCAGGATGTCCTGACTACCCACATTGGACGTGAACACGACCACAGCATTCGAAAAGTCCACAGTTCTACCTTGCGCGTCGGTCAACCGCCCGTCGTCCAGGATCTGCAGCATCAGGTTGTAGACATCCCCATGAGCCTTTTCGATCTCGTCGAAAAGCAAGACGCAGTGCGGCGTCCGTCGCACGGCGTTCGTGAGTTGCCCGCCATCATCAAAACCGACGTAGCCCGGTGGTGAGCCCACCAACCTTGAAACAGTATGCCTCTCCATGTACTCGGACATGTCGAATCGGACCATCGTCTTCTCGTCGCCGAAGTAGGTTTTGGCCAGCGTCTTGGCGACGAAGGTCTTGCCGACGCCCGTCGGGCCGGCGAAGATGAAACTCGCAACAGGTTTCTGTGGTGAGCGCATGCCGACTCTCGCGCGCCTGATGGCTCTGGCTACTGCCGTCACCGCGGAGTCTTGTCCTATCAAATCCTCATGGAGCTCCTTCTCGAGGTCCATCAGTCGCAACTGTTCGGGCCTCGACAACCGCTGGACCGGAATACCCGTCCACGTGGACACGACGGACGCGACGTCGTCTTCCGTTACATGAGATTCGCCCTGGTTGTTCTCGACCCTCACTTGCGCCGCGGCGCCGGCCTCATCTAGTAAGTCGATAGCTTTATCAGGTAAGAATCGATCGTTTACGTACCTATCACCATATGCTGCGGCGGCGGCAACGGCCTCCGTAGAATAAGTGACCTCGTGGTGCTCTTCATAATCCTTCTGCAATCCCGTCAAGATCTCGACGGTCTCCTCGACGGACGGCTCATCCACACTTACAGGTTGGAACCGTCGCTCGAGCGCGGGATCCTTCTCGACGTATTTTCTGTACTCCGCAACAGTAGTAGCGCCGATGCACCGCAACCCGCCCCTAGCCAGAGCCGGTTTCAGGATGTTCCCCGCGTCGATGGCGCCGTCGGCCGCACCCGCACCGACCAACGTGTGGAGTTCATCAATAAACAGGATGGTATTCGTATCACTAGAAGCCTCGGCGACGACGTCCCTTAACCTCTCCTCGAACTCTCCCCGATACTTCGTACCGGCAACTAACAAGGCCATCTCGAGCGTATGCACTCGAGCACCCTTCAACTTCTTGGGCACGTCGCCCTCCGCGATCTTCTGGGCCAGACCTTCGGCGATGGCCGTCTTCCCGACGCCCGCGTCGCCGACGAGACACGGGTTCGACTTCCGTCTTCTTAATAAGATCTGGACTGCTCTGGCGATTTCCTCACTCCTCCCTACACATGGATCCAGTTCCCCGTCTAGAGCTAACGCCGTGAGATCAACACCGACCGAAGCTAACGTCGTCTCCCGCTCGTCGCCGTCGCCGCCCACGCCCACGAGCGAACCCTTGGCCTTCCGCGCGTCCTTGGCCACGGCGTCACACAGGGCGTCGACCTCGACGCCCAACTTCTCTAGAGCGGATCTAGCCTCCGACTGGTCGTCTCTCGCCACGGCCAAGAACAGGTGCTCGGGCCGCACCTCCTCGCAGGCCATGGCCTCGCTTTCCGAGACGGCGCGCTTGAAGCAGGCCTTCGACCGCGCCGTAAAAGGCAACGGTTCCTTTTCCCTCCGAAACAGCTCCGCGGCCTTATCTCCCAAAGACTTTTTCACTCCGATGGTATCGCGCATCGCATCTAACGTGACGCCGAACCTGTCTAAAGCTTTCTTCGCGTTCTCGGGGCACTGCAAGACGCCTAGCAACACTTGCTCGGTGCCGACCTCGCCGAGCTTCGCGGATCTCGTTTCCTGCTGGGCGTACATGAGCACGTTGACCGCTTCGGCGTCGAACTTGTCGAAGAGCATGCGGCATGTTTGTGCGCGCTGTGGCCGTCGCGCCGTGGGGAAGCCGTGGCGCGGCGCGATGAGCCCGCGCGTGGCCGCGGCGCAGAACAGGAGCGTGACGCCGCGCAGCATTTTGATTCCTAGCGTGTCGCGTCGATGGCGTGCTGCTGTGAGCAGTCCCAGGGCTTTGTGTTGCTGCAGCTCGTCTGGCCTCTCGAGCGCAGCAAATTCGAATGCCCTTGCACAGTGGTTGTTCGACCACTATTTCTAGCTTAGCAAATGTGCCGATGGCTGTCGGATTGCGCTGGGCACGCTGCACGCATCCACCTCATGCGCTCGAGCCTCTGGCTGTGGAGGCGGCGCGTCCCTCCGAAGGCCCATTCTAGCAGTACACAGTAGCGGGCAAGGGTCCGCGGGGCCTGCAACGCCTCCAAAAAGGCGTTTCTAGTACGGCCCGATTTCCGATGACTCGATGCGCTTGGCTGGGATTGACACAGCCTGCAAATTCGCAAAACCGCACTGCACGTCACGCACACCTTGCGAGACAGCAGCTCTCTACCCACTTTCTTCATCCGCAACGCATCTCTGCTTTTCAGCACACTCACAGCAACAATGATTGCCTCTAAGCCCCTCATCGCCTTAGCATTGCTCTCCGGCGCGAACGCGCTCGTTGCGCCGCAGCAGCGCGCGCTCAAGACGATCAGCATGGCATCGACGCCGGTCGACACACCGGAAACCGCTGAATCGGCTGCCGCGCCGGCGGCGCCGATGACGACTCTCGAGGCTGCCGTCCTGGAGGCCACTGGCACGGAGCCGGCCGCCGTCGCGCCGGCGCCGGTGGCCGCCCCGCCGGTCGCACCCGCCGCGCCGCCGCCCACGCCGAAGGGCCGCGTCGCCCAGAAGCGCACGGAGAACTGGTCCGATTTAGCATTACCGTTCTCGGGCCGCCCGGCGATCCTCGACCGCGCGCTCGCCGCGGACTCGGGCTTCGACCCGCTCTCGCTCGCCGACTCGAAGGTGCAGCTCTACGTCTACCGCGAGGCGGAGCTCAAGCACGCGCGCCTCGCAATGCTTGCGGCGGCGGGCTGGCCGCTCGCGGAGCTCTGGGACACGGGCATCGCCAAGACCTTCGGCCTCGAGCCCATCATCGAGGAGAACGGCGGCCGCGCCGTCTCCGTGCTCAACGGCGGCATGGGCATGATCTCGCCGGTTTATTGGGTGTCTGTCGTCTTATTCGCTGGCGCGGTCGAGGCGCTGAGCGAGTACAAGAAGGGCCAGGCCAAGGCGGCCGACAGCCAGTGGATGCTCACCGGTAGCTACGTGCCGGGCGACCTCGGCTTCGACCCGCTTGGGCTCTACACGATCTTCGGCAAATCGGAGTCGGGGAAGATGCTCATGGAGACGGCGGAGATCAAGAACGGGAGGTTGGCTATGTTGGCCATTACCATATATGCGTTAGAGGAGGCCATCACGAAAAATCCCGTCGTGCAGAACAGTGCCTTCTTGTTCGAGCCTTTTTGGAAGACTGTCGAAAATATCATGATGTACAGCCCGGCGCCCTACTCCCAGTAAGTTTGAATGTCTAAAATCACAACAAGTACTCCCCCCTAGACGGCCGCTCGTCGTCGTCGTCAGCGGCGCCGCCAGAAGTTCACAACATGTCTTTGTACCCCGAGTGCAGGAGTGGTCGCCCGTCGCTCCCAAATCCATGGCCGAAGTGGCCCTGGGATCGAGCCGCCGCCTTCTCGGCGCGAACACGCGGCCCATGTTCCTTCTCCCACGCGTCACGCTCGGCCTGGCGTTTCTTCGCGCGCGCCTCGATTTTCGCTTGCTCCCGCTTCTCGACGTGCTCGGCAAGCTTCTCGTAGGCCTCGCGCCGGTCCTCGGCGCGCGACGTCCGCGGCCGCGCCGCGTTCACGACCAGGCGTTCGCCGAACCACGTGTCGCCATCTAACTTATCCAGCAGCCGCCGCGCCGTCCCCGCATCCTTGCACTCGACGAAGGCGAAGCGCCGTGCCTTTTCCACGACGCGGCAGTCCGTCACATTGGCCTCGTCGTCGCCGAGCGTCTCGACACAGTGCTGGCGCAGGAGCCCCGCCGTGGCGCGCGTCGGCAGGTTCGCGACGTGTAAGGTGTCGACGCCGTCGTCTGGCGCCGAGGGCTGCGGTACTGCCGCTGGTGGCGCCGGTGGCTTCTCCTTCGGCCTAGCGCGTGGCCGGCGCGTCGATTCTTCGAGTGGACGGCTACCGACCCATGACGCCGCGACGGCGTCGACCGCGCGCTGGCGCTTCGCGGGCGGCTCTGCTGGCACACTACAGAGCGGTATCTCGTCGTCTGATGAGTCGTCGGACATGGCTGTGATGGCTGCAGGTGGCAGCTGATTTTGTGCAGCAGCGCAGGGATGCCGAGAGCTGGCGGGAGGCTGCGAGATGAGTATGAACAACGTTTGCGGCCGCACAGGCAGCGTCTAGCGCCCGTGCAACGCTGAAATTGACGAGCAGCCCCGTTTGCTAGTGTCTTTATACCGCGCTAGCTAATCTCAATCTGAGGTCAGCGGCCAAAGCGCGGCTCATACGAACGTGGTGAGCTGTTAGGTACTCGCTGCGACCACTATATACGTCAAGGAAGAGGTGCAGACAAAAAAAAAAGCGGCTCCACGACTGCTCCAAGTAGGATAAGCCACCATGGTGTCCAGGCTGCTTTTCATCCTCGCACTACTACACGCAAAGACCGACGCGGTGCTGGAAATAGCAAGGCCACGCCAGCCGCAGCCAAAAGCGATCAGGATCGCACCACCCGACCGCCCGACAACAGACAGCCGGGGCGGCGCCGTCGCCGCCTGGCACGCGGAACGAAAGAATGCGATCACGAAGAAGCTCGGCGCCGAGGTCATCGCAAAGCTCGAGGCCCCGACGCCCGGGCGGACCCTCGGCTGTCTCGTCGCCGCCGACGCGCTCCTTATTGGTCTAGCTACATACACCCCACATTTGGATGGCTTGTGGTGGCTTGGATTCGCCTCAACTCTGGGCGCCTACTGCTCGCTCGCGCAGTTCGCGCTGCTGCACGACGTCGTGCACGGGGGCGCCGACGACCTGAGCCAGCCGATCGGTGAAAGGCGAGAACGACGGGAACAGATTCTGAAATGCGGCTCGCAGCCGTCCGTGTTCGGGTACTGGCTGTATCTGGCGCTGGGCCATCTCAACCACCACGCCGCCACGGGCGACTATTCCGCAAAAGAATTGTTTGCGAGCGACCAATTGGCCTTCGAGGACGGCGACCTCTTCTTCGCGTCACACAGACAAGAATCCACGAACGGCGCCGCGGACGACGGCGGTGGAATAATAGGAGACATGACAATATCGATCTCGCGCTTCGCCTACCGGTATCTGTGGCGCTTCGACCAGGACGACGACATCGGCCTGTCCCGGAACGCCCTGGCCTACGCCTGGTCCATGGCGTTCGAGCGCTTCGCCCTTTGCTGCAATGACAAATATGTGGCTTTGTCGGGATCGAACGCGTTCTTCTTCCCGAACAAGCCCCAAGCCTTCCACGACCTGTGCGCCGACTACGCGCGCTTTTCCGCTCTCTGTCAATTGGCCGTTTTCGCGCTGTCCGGCTTCGATGGGAGGTCTCTACTATTTTTGCTAGTCGCGGAGACCATTTGGCAGGTGCCGCCGCTCCCGACAGCGGCCCTCTTCGTGTCGAACCATGGTGTGGATGATGAAGGCTACGGCGTCGGCGGCGCGGCTCCGGACCGGCCGACGCACAGCGTGTATGGGGGGCCCTGGTTCGATGTTCTGTGCGTCGCCGCGAACTACCACTGCGAGCACCACGACTTCCCGAAGGTGCCTCTCTGGAACCTGCCGGAGCTCAAACGACGAGCGGGCGCCGAGTTCTACCCCGCGAGTCCGCCTTGGTATGATGTGCTGCGGGGCGCGTTCTCTTCCAAGATCACGTACCCGCGCTGGGAGCGCGTCTGATTGTGTGTGTGTGTTAATAATACTTATGTTTTTATGAATTACTAGGCCGCCAGCCACCGCCCCGGCCGGCGTGTTTTCGTGCGACGGCCTCGGCCGCCGCGCGGATGTGCGCGAGAGCCTCTCCCCGGGGGAGGTAGGCGGCTGCGGGGTGCTTGGCGCCGCCGGCGAATGTGTGCACCCCTGGCGACGGCCTGTTCTTGACCCGCGCCAGCGACTTCTGACGGGCGGCCGCGATCCTTTCCCGGCGCGCCTTCGCCGAGTCCGCGGCAATCATGACCGGCGTCTCGCACGGCGTCGTTCGGAGGCAGTCGACGAAGTCCGGCGTGCCGAAGTCGAGCGTGAGGCAGTCCGGCGGCAGGTGCGCGCCGGCCTTGACGTGACTTTCGCCTCCATACAAGGCCATCGCCGCCCGCAGCTCCCGCTTTAATTTCGAGACGACTTTTGTGGAAGTGGACGCGTAGACGTCCGTCGCTTCGCGCGGGTCGCGTTCTAAGTCGTAAAGTGCAAAAATTTGGGCGGCCGCGCCGCTCCTCCGGAATCCGGGGCTACACCGCAGGCCGTCAAAAAGAATAAGCTTCCATCGTGTTGTTCGAATGCCGACGTGCGACGGCGGCGCCGGCGGCGTCGCCCTTGCTTTCATGGCCTCGTCGTAGTAGCGGTAGTACAAAGTGGTCCCCGTCGTCGCCTTCTTGTCCGCGAGCGCGGCCCTTAGTGACACGCCGTCGAGGGAGCGCTTCCCTAGCAGGCCGGCGAAGTCGAGGAGGGTCGGTGCGACGTCGACGGAGCGCGCCAGGAAGTTCGTATGACGAGGTTTGAGGACGGCCGGGTACCGAATGATCCAAGGCACACGGATCGCCTCGTCGAGCATCAAGCGTTTATCATAGCAGCCGTGCTCGCCTGTGCGCAAATCAACTATGTGAGAACCGCCGCTATTTGATTGTGCGCTGTTGCTCGCCGAGGAAGTAGCCGTGGTCGCTAGTGTAGAGGACGAGCGTTTTCTCGTCGTCGACGCGTCGCAGCACGCGGCCGACGCCGTCGTCCAGCGCCTTCAGGGTCCTCAAATAGTCCGCGACGAGCTGGGCGTAGGTCCGGCGCCGCGTCGCGTTGGCGAGGCTCCGGTTCGCGAAGACGTCGATGCCGCGGCAGCGCGTCGGGCGTTGCATTAGCGTCGGCGGCTCGGCGACGTCGAAGCCCCGCAGCGTCCAGACGCCCCGCGACGCATCAAAAACAGGTGCCCCCGTGAGCGCCTCGTAGCGTGGAGGATAGTGGAAGGGCTCGTGGGGCTCCTTGAAGTGTGCTTCAATTAACCACGGCTTTGCTAACGAAGCGACGGCTTCCGCCGCTTTCGCACTGATAACGTCCGAGGTGTGGCCCGCCGCGCGCGCGCCTCCGTTGTCGGAGCGCTTCCGCGTCCAGAGCTTCATGCGCGCCTTCCACCTCTTTGCAGAGAGGGTGTGGTTCAGTAATAGAGGGTCCTCGTAGGAGCCCTGGTGGAGGAGGACCTCGTACGTGTCGAAGCCCCGCGGCCGCGACATGAGGTGGTACTTGCCGTACAGGGCAGTGGCATAGCCGTGCCTTTGTAATACCTCGGGGTAGGTTTCGATGTAGTCATGGACGCCCGAGGCGTTGCCCTTGCTCACCGGTTTTAAGTGTGTGGCGCCGTGCTTGTTAGGGTAGAAACCTGTCAGCAATGATGCGCGGCTCGGCGTACATAAGGCGTTGATCGTGTAGGCGTTGTCCGTTGTAATGCCTTCTTTTGATAATCGATCTAAATGCGGCGTCACGTTGAGCTGCTTGATGAGCGGGCTTAATCTAGCTTTGCCGCGGTAGCCGAGGGCCTCGGCGGAGTGGTCGTCGGCGAGGAGCACGAGGATATTTGGTTTTGTTCTTTGCTTCGGTTGTTGTTTTTTTGTGGTGAACCAGGAGCTCGCGTGTGTGGTGCAGAGGAGGAGGGCTGCCCGAGGCAGCATTGCTCCAATGCAGATGGGGTTCACAGACGTGCTATTCCGCTGCCCTCCTGGTGTTATGAGTTGATCGTGTCATTTTGCGAACCGAGATAGGAACGCACAGCCATTTATGCGGTTGCGGGCAGCCAGCAAAGCTTGGTCGAATCCCTGCCCACTCGCATGCGCTCTAGTCGCAAATCTGCTCAAAATGTGTGGGAAGGAGTTGCGGAGGGACTGTAGGACTCTGTTCCGAGCCCTCGGAGAAATTCTTGGCAAGTGATTTTCGTTCGGGTCTATACAGTTCGTTTTCACGCGAAGGTCGCATACGGCGCGCCTCTGCGTTGCTGTGACTAGACAGCGCCTTCACAAGCACAGCGCCAGCGTCGCGGGCCGCGGAGCACTTCACGCCGCGCAAAACGGCCGTGTGTACGCCGAGATAGCCGTTTCACGCCGGACGACGTCGCAGCCAAAAAACGAGCGAGAAAGCCGCGCGCCGCGCCCTCAGCGCGCAGCACGAGACCGCCGCAGCAACGCCGCGCTACGCCACAACGCGCCGACGCCCGAAACCGCGCCCTAACCGCCCCGCCGCCCGCGCAGGCCGCCGGCGACAAAAACGCAGAGAAGAAACCATGGCGACGACCGCCACCCCCAGCGCGAGCCGCCTCCGCGCCCTCACGGACGTGACGAACATCGAGAAGAACGCCGCGCCGCAGCAGGCGAAGCCGAGCCGGACGCCCGCGCCCAAGGTGTCGCTGGGCGGCAACGACAGCGTCGAGCTCTTCTTCGACGCCGCCGAGACGCCGCGCGTGACGCAGACCGAAGTGAAGGAGTTCGCCTGCACGCCGCACGCGCCGCGCGTGTCGACGACGCCTATTTTGGCCACACCCGACGAGCGTTTATTGACGAACGCGGCCGCGGAAGAAGCTTTGACGGCGGCCTGGATCGCGGCGCAGACGGCGGAGATCGAGGCGCTGCGGGCGCTCGTGAGAAGGCAGCGCCACGAAAAAGAAGCGCTCATCGCGAACGGCGCCGGGCCCTACGCGACGAGCGTCCAGCGCGCGGCGCGCGGGCGGTTGGCGCGGAACCGCGCGGCCGCGCTCTGGCGAGCTTTAGCTACGGCACAGACGCGGCGGCGCGGCGCCGTGCCCCGGCGCGCGTTCCTCGAGCTGCGGGCCGCGACGATCGTGGTGCAGAACCGCTGCGCGCGCGGGGTTCAAGCGCGCACGGCCTTCCAGACGGCGCTGGGCGCTTCCATTACACTCCAGACGGCGGCGCGGGCCCGGCGGGCGCACAAGGCGTTCACGGAGCTCAAGGCCGCGTCACTGGTCGCGGCGACGCGGGCGCGCGGTGCCTTGGCGCGGCGCCAGAAGGCGCGGCAAGTGGCCGCCGCCTCGGCGATCCAGCGCGTCTACGCGCGGCACAAGGCGCGCGTCGGCGACGACGTCCGCCCCGGCGTCCCGAATCGTCGCCCACGCCATCGACGCGACCGCTCGATCCGCGCACAGGCCGGCAAGTTCGCCAGAGCGTGGCGTCTGGCCGAGCAGCAGCGCTTCGTGCTGAGCCTGGTGCTGAACCCGCCGAAGGGCACGACGGTTCTGAGAATTCGCGACTTCTCGAGGAGAGGCGCGCGCCAGGTCCACGAGGCGACGCTGCGCAACGGTCAGCCCTTCGCGTTGCGGCTCGTGTTGGATCGGGACCGCCTCGGCTGCTACTTCGTGTCCAATCCTCGAGGAGGATTTCGTCAGGTGCTCGCGCCCTGGGCGCCCGAGGCGGACGTGACGGTGACGCTCGTGAACCAGACCAAGACGCGGGACCGCGAGTTCGTCGTGACGCGCGAGGAGCTCGCCGCGCGCGCGTCGGCCGAGTCGACGCCGGTGCGAAAATCAAAGTTTCGCGGCGGCGGCCTCCACGCCATCGACGCGGCGTCTGCTGCACCCGACTCACTTGTTTATTTGCACACAGGTCGACGTACGGCTCGCTGCTGTCGTTTGGAAAGAGCGGCACGGCCGTGGGCGTGGCGGATTTGGTCGATCGGGCCACGTTAGACCGGGAGTTCTTAGGTGATAATGACGTGCTCGTCGTGGCCGTGACGTGCGACGAGCCCGAGGCCGAGCCGATGGCGCCGCCGACGCCGGGCGCGGCGTTGCGGTGCGTGCCGGCGATGAACGTCAGCCCTGGGCTATCGGCGTTCAGCGTCTGATCCGATCGTTGTGTCCTCTCCCTCCCCGGTCGGCGTTGCGTCTTGCGCGGCCACGAGCCGCTGCGA
Source organism: Pelagomonas calceolata (assembly GCA_918797485.1). Taxonomy (NCBI): domain Eukaryota; class Pelagophyceae; order Pelagomonadales; family Pelagomonadaceae; genus Pelagomonas; species Pelagomonas calceolata. The sequence continues at coordinate 1,149,422 of CAKKNE010000003.1, read as the reverse complement.
CCGCGTCGACCCTCCCCCCTCCCTCGCCAGACTGGTGTAAACAACGTACTTTATACTCACTGCTGGGGGAGCCCCTCGCCATCACCCAGCTCCGCGAACGGCGAACGGCACGGCGCCCGGGACGCGTCCGCCGCCTGGAGGAGTTGTGACGTGAGCTCCCGGGAGCCAATAAAGCCCTCGCCACGGAGCAATTCGTCAACCGCAGCATCGATCTCCTCCTCAGATGGCTTCGTCGGCGTAGTACCGCCGATCGGGTACGTGATGCGGGGCGGCGACACTGCCGGCGACGAATCCCGGGTGGTCGGCGTCGCGTCGCCCATGGCCTCGCGCGCGTCCGCCAAAGCGTCGTCCTCGTCCTGTTCCTCGGGCGGTTCTTCGTCGTCGCCCTCCTCGTCGAAGGCCTCGTGGTCGGCCAGCGGCGAGGCCTTGGGCGGCGAGGGCGCGGGCGGCGGTGGATCTGACTCTTTGGCGGTCACGCGCTCCACAGCGGCTTCAGCCGCCCGTCGCACGCGCGCGGTTACGTCGGCGACGCCCTCGCGTAGCGCCTCGATACCATCCAACAACGCTTCCTTGTTGTCGCCGTCGCGCGAGAGGACGTAGAACGCCACCGCGCCGGCGGCGGCTCCTAGGCCCAGCGCGACCGCGCTGCGTTTGGAACTCATTGTTGCAATTATATGGGGTCGGTTTCGATCTGTGTCTCGGTCTAGAGCGTCCAAAAATTGGACCAACAAAATATATGGCTTTCAAAGTGACCTAATTCGCCGCGAAACCTGGGTCTTTTTGAGGGTCTCGCCGTTGGTGGGAGCGAGGTGTCGTATCTGTTCGCTCAGGCACGGTCGGGGTGCGCGCGGCTAAGATAGAGCGAAAGCAAAATTGCTGGGAAACCCGTGCCCTAATACGTCCAGAGGAGCGGGAGCGCTGAGGGGGGCGCGCGACTTACTAAGAAACCCGAATACGTGTATGTATCCGCACTCACTACTTAGCCAACTCGAGCAGCTTCGCCTTCTTCGCTTCGAGCGCCGCGTCGACGGGAGGCAGGGTCGGCGAGAAGGGCACCGGACTCTTCGGCCCGTTCTTCTTCCGCGCGCGGCGCCGCTTCGGGGACTTCTTTTCCTCGACGGCGGGCGCGGGCGCCGGTGCGGCGGTGTCGTTCGGGCCGCCCTTCACGGCCGGCGTCGTTTTTGTGCGGCGTCGAACCGGTGCCGGCGCCGCCGCGGCACCGCCGGCCGCCTTCCGGGGGCGCTTGCGGCTGCTCTTCGACCCCTTGCGCACCTCGCTCACGGAGGGCGACGAAATGGGACTCAGCGGCGGCGCCGGCGCCCGCCGCTTGGGCGCCGGCAGCGCCGCGTCGCTCGCGCTGCGGCTCCGCGTGCGCCCGGCGACCGAGCTCGCCGGCGGCGCTTGGGCTTCCTCGAGGGCCTCCGGCTCCGCGAGGGCGGCCGAGTCTTGCGAATCGGCGACGACGCGCCGCAGCTCGCGCAGCTCGCGCTGGGGGATCTCGAGCGGCGAGCCTTCGTTCATCTCGAGCGTGAGCTCGCCGCCCTGCGACCGGGACACGCGCGCGCGCTTCGGCGGGCTGAGCGCGGGCGTCCAGTTCTCGCCCCACGTCGCCAGCTTGAACTCGACGACCTCGCCGCGCTTCAGGGCCTCGCCCTCCGCGACCGCGACCGTATCTGTTGAGGGAGGCGCGGGCGCCGGCGACGGCGCGAGCTGCGGCTCGTAGGCGTGCCCGCCGTGGCGGAAAGACGGCCCGTCTTCCTCCGGCACGGCTGGTGGCGGTCGGTTCGCGGGCGGCGGCGGCGGCGCACAGGGCGTGCCGCGGCCGCGGCCCTGGGTTGGCGGCGACGGCGCCGTGTCCTCGTCCTCGGAGGAGGAAGACTCGGAGCTAGACGACGAGTCCGCGGCGCGGGCGTGGCGTTTGGCAGCAGGCGTGGCGGGCGCGGCCGGCGCCGGCGCGGCCGACTCTTCCTCGTCCGAGCTCGAATCCGAGTCCGACTCGTCTGAGCCCGAGCCCGAGTCCGAGTCCGAGCCGGACGACGAGGACGATGACGACTCCGCGGCGGCGGCCGGCGTCGCTGCCGGCGCCGGCGCAGCGGCCTCGTCGTCCGAGCTCGATTCGTCGTCGGAACTGCCCGAGGAGGACTCGCCTGAGGAGGAAGATTCGCCCGAGGATGACTCGGCGGCGGCGGCGGCGGCGGCCGGCGCCGCGACAGCCGCGCCGTCCTCGTCCTCGTCCTCATCCTCGGACGAGTCCGACTCCGCAGGGGGCGGCAGCGGCGGCAGCGTGTCCGGAGGCGGCGCGTCGCCATCGTCCGAGCTCGAGGCGTCGTCGTCGGAGCCGCTGCTCGCCGAGGACCCACTCGCAGAGGAGCTCTCGGCGGAGGAGCTCTCGGCGGCCGCCGCTGCTGGCGCGGCGGCCGCAGCTGGCGCCGGCGCCGCGGCCTCGTCGTCGGAGTCCGAGTCGGAGTCCGAACCAGAGCTAGAACCGGAATCTGAGCTAGAGCTGCCCGCAGAGGAGCTCTCCGCGGCCACCGCTGCCGGCGCCGGCGCCGCAGCCTCGTCGGAATCGGAGTTCGATTCCGAGCCCGAGCCCGACGACGAGCTCGAGGACTCCGCCGCCACCGCTGCCGGCGCGGGCGCGGGCACCGGCGCGGGCGCAGGCACCGGCGCGGGCGCGGGCACCGGCGCGGCCACAGGCGCGGCGGCGGGCTTGCGCTGGTGCTTCTTGCCGCCGCGCTGCTTCCGCCGCGGCTCGGCGGGGACCGGCGCGGCGGGCGCGACCGCTGCCTCGTCATCAACGGACAACGTCGCCGCCAGGGCGCGCACGGCCTTCAGCATCTGGTTCCGCTGGCCCGCGGGCACGCCGACCTCGACGAGCGTCTCCTTGACGACGTCCTCGTCCTGCGCGCACGCGAGGAGCGAGGACATTTCCCCATAGGCCGCAACAAAACGACACGTCATCGGCTCGGAGAAGCGCTGCGCGCGGCACCATTTCCACAGCTCGTCGGCCATGACGGCTGCGCGTCTGTCGCACGAGACAGCGCCAGCAGTGTGTGTTGGCGGCAGGCGCTGGATAAGCGCTGCGGCGGCGCGCAGTGACTTGTAAGAGCGACTCGGATCTATAAACTATCCGCACAAGCCACCGACGGCGATATATTTCAAACTCCGCTCGTTCGCGCTGATTTTAGGTGGCGCCACTCTCAGCTGTCGCCCACTCCATTGAGAGCAGTGTCACACAGCACGCGTGAGGCCACAGAACTGGAACGAGGCGTTCCAGGCCACTCACACAGCCCTAATTGATCACTTAAGGCCGCAGATTCCAGCCTCGACGCGAGGACGGCACGGGCAGCCACACCTGACGTTGGCCACCACTTTGCACTGCTATATAGACGCGCGCGTCAGTAGAACAATCGAAGCGTACAGCCATGTTACGCATTGCTCTCCGCCGCGCTACTCGCGTGCCGGTGCGGCACTCGTCCAAGACCGCGTCGACACCGGCGCCGGCACCGACGGATAGCATTCACTCGTCGGACATCGCCTTCAAGCCGAACAACGACGGCTGGGGCGGAGGCAACCCGCAATATGCTTCGAATTACGATCGCATCTTCGGGAACAAAAACGGCTCGGCGAAAAAAGCTGCGCCGGAAGCAACCGCGCCGCAGCCGGCGGCCCAGGCCTTGGACGCCCGCGACGCCCTCGCGCTGCGGCGCATCTTGCGCGAAAGTGGGGAGTCGAGCGCCCTCGCGGAGATCTTGGAAGAGTCCGGCTGGCGGCGAGGCGGGTGAACGCGGCGTCGGGAATGACGCCATGAACGCGCGTCCAAATGTATTAATAAGCTCTGTCAATTTTTTGGCGGCGAGGTGGATGACGCCCGAGCAGGCACGGAGCGCCGGGGGGCGTCGCAACGCCGGAATGTAGTACTAGTAAGCTCTGTCAATTTACGGGCGCGGGAGGGAGGGAAAGGGGGGAAAGGGAACCGCACCCATCTACTTTTCAGAAGTCCTCCTGCAAGTCTTCCTCCTCCTCGGTGAGCCGCGGCGACATCGGCGCTTCGCTCGTGCCCTTATCGTCGACGACGCGCGACCGCGCCGGACACAACCACGCGCCTCGTTCCACCAGCGCCGCGGGCAGCAGACCCCCGACGACGGGCTCCGGGACCGTGACCACGGTATGCTCGAAGTCCGTCTCGTCCTCGAGCTTCGCCAACAACGCTTCTTTTTCATCGAGCGGATCGGCCGAGTGGCCTCCGAGCTCGCCCCGGTTGTGCAATCTAACCACAGCCCTAAGCCCATCCGCGAAGTCCTCGGCCTCCCGCTCGTTCTCGAAGGTCAGCGTGTGCTGCTTGAGCCGGTGGGCCTTCGCGGAGCCCTCCTCGCGGTGCGAGAACGTGACGGTCTTGGGCCTGGCCGGGTCGTTCGGGGCCACGCTCACGATGTCCGCGAACGACGTCTCGCGCACGTGCGACGTCGTCTTGATGCCCTTGGGGTCGAACTCCGTGGGCGTCGCGTTCGGCTTGGACATCTTGAAGCCATTGGGCGTCTTTTCTAGCAATCTAGTGGCCTCGCCGACGTACTCGCCTATACCCAACTCGTTGGCTAGTTTGTGCGGCTTTCTCGGTGTTAACTGTTTTGCGAGCGTCGCGTCGAGCTTCATGAGGGCGGCCGCGTCGTGCTGCGCGATCTCTGCCTCCGTCCTACTCTTGATGATCTCCTCGGCCGTCTGCAGGCCCTTGGCGTGCATCTTCGCCGTCAACTTATCTCTCCGGATCTGAAGCTTCCTCGCTTTCTCGAGAGCGGCTTCCTTGGCTTCGCGCGCCTTCTCGGCGTCCTTGACTCGTTTGTGGTGCGCGCGCCACGTCTTTTGTATGAGATAAGCGAAGCGGTTCCTGCCATCGATGAGTATGAGAGCTTCCCTGGCTTGCGCGGCCCGTTTCTTGGCTTTCTTCGAGCGTACCAGCAGAAAGTTCTGGGGCCCGAAGAGAGCGATGCCGATCGCTCGTACCAATGCATATTTCAACGCAGCTAGATAATGAGCCACATGATGATGAATAAGCTCAGACCAGACAAACAGTAGTCCAGCAATGAGAAAGCAGACCCCGGCACACGTCGAGACAAACACCGGATCGTCGCGTCCCGTAAGCGCGTTCTGCAGCGGCCGGATCTTCCGCACGTTCTTCAGCAACGCCTTCTGGATGGGTCGCAAGAGAGGCGCCAAGGGATTCAGGGACCAGGTCTTGTACACCTCTGTGGTGGGTTCCGGTTCCTTGGGAGGGGGTTTTAAGTGTTTTCTACGCCAGTCCTCCATTTTTAGTTCTTCTGAGACGATGGCGGCGCGCACGATGGCCTTCTTCTCCGCGAGCCAGGCGTCCTCCTTCGTCGTCGGTTTCAATGGAGTTAATTGTTTACCAAAAACAGCCAGCTTGACCCAGTCGAGAAACGTGAACTGCGCTTGCTGGAGCTGGCTGTCGCCGCCGCCGTACAGCGAATCTCTGAAAGCTAACGCCGTGAGGACCCACAACCACGCCCACGCCCTTTGAGGGTTCTGGCACGTCGTCCACCACGCCGCGAAGGCCAGTAGTGATCGTAGAGGTCGCTCGTACCTAGATAACCTACCGATGTAAGCCGGTAAGGCACCCTTGAGCGACGCCCACGCATCCAGTAAATCCGACAGGTGGTCCATGACGCGATGCGTCGCGACGGGCTCGACACAGGGGTCGCCGTGGTCGCCGGCCTCTCCCCACAACGCGAATCTCGCAACATCTCGTTGCTTGCGTCCGGAAATCGTCTCCGGCAAGACGACGTGCTTCGTGAGCACGGGCCCGCCCATCAAGACCGATCGCGCGGCGGCCACACCTCCGTCTTCCCAGTCCATCCGGAGTCGCAATCTCACAGACCCGCGGGACATCTTCTGCGTCGGGTCGAGAGCTGCCGCATCTTTCAGTCTTCGACCTTTCACTAAATGTCTCGCGTCGATGGCGTTTTCCTCGTCTCGCGTCCCTTCCAAGCGTAGTGGCAACCAAGCGTCGTACGTCGTCGACGGTCGCAGCGCTCGTAACGGTAGAGCGCATCGGCCGATGTAGGCGTCCATCTCCATCGGGGCATCATCTTCATCAGCTACGGCGACGAACAGCGTCGCGCGCGCGTCTCTGACTTCCAATTCGAAGGCGCGTCTTTCCTTGGCGTGCCACGTAGGAGCTCTAGCATCATTCCGCGTGTTCGTGCGAGCCACCAACCCATCCACCGTCAGGAGTACATAAACATCCTCCGCACTCAAAACGTCGCCAATCCCGGCGCTACTCCAGCCGCCCGCTTGGAGCACTTCACATCTCAAACAGCCAAGCCTCTTCCCGAGCTTCTCGTCGTCGCCCTCTTCGTACGAGATGACATGGAACCGCTCCGACGGCCCCAGGTCGACCTCCCTTGTTTTATTAGCCCGTCTCAGACCAAGAGTGTACGAGTCGAGGATTTTGTCGGCCGACTTCTTTTTCGGTTTCTTCTGTAATTTCCCAATCTTCTTCTGGGCCGTCTTGTTGTCCTTGTGGCCCGCCGCGATGCCGTCGACGGCGCCTAGTAACTCGGACGCCGCATTGGTGGTGCCGCGGTGCCAGCCGCCACCAGGTGTTTGGGTATTGTTTACGGGGGACGTGGCGGGCATGGTTCTTGGCTGCCCCTGGCTCCTAGGATGGGTTCAGGCTGCCCTCCCGTGCGGCGGGTGCTCGCGTCTGCTTGTACAGGCGCGCAACAGCGATCTCTGTTTGGTGCTCTGTTTCCAGCTCGCCCCGCACGTTAGGGAGGCGTCTTCCGGCTGGTTGTATGGGTGCCGCCGGAGGCTTCGGCGTTGTACGAGACGCGAAGGGGTCCGATAATCTCAAAACTAGTGGGCACTTGAGCTAGCTAATATTGAGCTCTGCCTTGGCCGAATTAAAGGCCTTAAACGTCGATGCTATTGACCGCGAGGGGCTAAAAACATCTGCAAAAGCCAACCGCAGCCCAGCCAAATCATCCATGCTGTGGATCTAGCCTACGCATAAGCAGTAACCAAGATACCGAAGAAGCCCTGCCAAAGGCACGATGCACCGCGCCTTCGGCGGCGACCGCCCGGCGCCGCCCGCCGAGGGCTACGTGTCCATCAGCCTGACGGCGCCCGAGGCGTCGCAGCGGTTGCTGCGGGAGTGCGCGACGAGCCGGATGGTCCACGTGACGCGGTTATTAGCCATCGAGGGCATCGATGTGAACGTCAAGGACGCGCGAGGGCGGCCCGCGTTGGTCGTCGCGGCGACGCATGGTGTGGATGCCGTCGTTACAGCATTGATAGAAGCCGGCGCGGAGATCGACGCGACGGCGCCCGACGGTACGTCGGCGGCGTTTGCGGCCTCCTCCTTCGGACATGCCGACGCTTTAAAGGCTTTGGTGTCGGCCGCTTGCGACGTCGACAAGGCGAGGAACGATGGGCAGACCCCGGCCTACGCCGCCGCGGGCGCCGGCCACGGCGAAGCTTTAGATTTACTCTTGGAGGCCGGTTGTGATATAGATAGAGCATTACCAGGCAAGGCAGCGACACCTCTACTCGCGGCGGCGTTCAACGGCCGAGCTCGTGTCGCACGAGCACTCCTCCAAGCCGGCGCCGACCCTAATAAATGCGCCTCCGACGGCACGTCGGCATTGATGGTGGCCTCGTGGCACGGCGACGCGGCGGTTGTCAGAGCTTTGTTGGACGTCGGTGCTGATGCTTCTAGAGTTAGACAGATTGACGGCGCCACAGCACTCTATTTAGCTGCTCAGGCGAACCACGTGCCCGTCGTCGAACTACTTCTTGAGAGAGGCAGAGCCGACCCGTCGGCGCCGGGCGGGCCCTGCCGCAGTACGCCATTGATCGTCGCGGCCGAACGCGGACATGTAGCTTCCGTACGAACGCTACTCACGGCGGGAGCGAACCCGAATGCCGCGGACGCGACGGGCTGGACCGCCGGCCACGCGGCGTGCCAGGGCGGCCACGTCGCCGCTCTGAACGCTTTGTTGAGCGCGAGGGCGGATCCCAATGCGCGAGCGGCGCCCGACGGCTGCACTCCTGCTTTGATTGCTGCCCAACAAAACCACGCCGGGTGCTTGGATGCTCTTGCTGCTCGGGGCGCGGATTTAGATGCACCTTACTTGACGGGGCACCAGTCGACGCCCTTCATTATGTCCGCGCATAATGATGCTGCCGACGCCGCGCGGGCGCTGGCGGCTCGAGGCGCGGACGTGCGACGGACGAACGCCTATGGTGCGACCTCTGTGGCCGTCGCGGCGGCACTAGGTCACGCGGACGTGCTCCAGGTTCTATTGAGGGTCGATCCGCGGGGCGCCCAAACGGTGGATCAAAACGGTGCGGCGCCGCTGCACGTGGCGGCGGCGCGCGGGCGGACGTCGTCCGTCGCGGCGTTGTTGAGGGCTGGGGCGCCCGCCGATGCGACCTGGCGCGGGCTCACACCAATAGACATCGCGCGGCGGAACGGCCACGGCCACGTCGTGCGGTTGCTCGCAACTAGAGCCATCGACGCGGGGGTCAGTGCGAACGAGGTCACGCCCGACGACGCGCCGCGGCACCTGCGGTCGCCGATGCCGTCGCCCTGCGCCGCGGGAAACGCGCTTCCGCCGAGCTGAGTGCCCTTCCCGCTCCGGTCTATAGCTGTGTTCTCTCTTTCTCTTGTAGCTATCCCCCCTGGTACGGCCTCGGTTCTGTTATGGTGCTCGGACTAGTGGACAGCCCCTGGGGGGGGAGACACGCGCGAAGACGTAGAAAACTCGTAAGGCTAGTGTGTATCTACGCTATGTCAGTTCGCATAACTCGCAACCTCAGTCGTCAAGCCAGCGTAGGGCATCCCCCGCTGCGACATCGCGCGTGCAGAGGTATCCGGGTTGTCATTTTGCACAGCCAAGAGCCGTCAGTCAGTTCCCCGGGCGACCAGGCGTGACAAAGACTGCAATCAGCCATGCGGCTCTCCCTCTGCTGCCTCTTGGCCACCGCAGCCGCGCTGCGCCAAACACCCGTGACGCCGGCTAAACTCCTGAGGAGAGCTGGCGCCGCCTGCCTCGGCGCCGCGATTACCGCGGCGCCCCTCGCTTGCCTGGCCGACGGCCAGACGGACAAGTTCAAGCTGCCGCCGATAAACTTCAAGGACACGACGCGCTGCGTCTTCAAGTCGAGCGCCATGGGCCAGGCGAATGGTGCGAGAGACACTTTAGCTGATTTTAGGCAGTGCTCCATGAACGGCAAGTCCGCCGACGGCTTCGACCTCGCCGGCGCGATCATGTCCGAGGCCGACTTCACCTCTGCTTCATTCCGGGAGACGGTCATGAGCAAAGCGTACGCGCGCGACTCGAAGTTCACGAACGCGGACTTCAGCAACGGCGTCGTCGACCGCGTGTCGTTCGACGGAAGTGATTTACGAGGCGCCATCTTCGCGAACGCGGTGCTCACGGGCACGTCGTTCACGAACGCGAACTTGGAGGGCGCGGACTTCAGCGAGGCGTTCATCGGCGACTTCGAGCTGCGCAACATCTGCAAGAACCCGACGCTGTCTGGGGAGAACGCCAAGACCGGGGCCCCCACGAGAGCCTCGGCGGGGTGCAGGCAATAAGCTTACCTTTCGAACACTAGCCACGTCGTCAGGACGCCGTCGCTGCTGCGCGGCGGCGGGTCGGGCTCCGCGTCATCGAAAGGTCGTCGGCACGCGTAGCCCCGCCGGTGGCCGGCCGCGGACCATGCTCTCACCACAGTTTGTTCGCGGTCGGCGATGTCGCGGCCCTGGGGCTCGGCGAGCGTCAGCGTGAACCCAACCGCAAATGCCGGCGGCAGCTCGACGCCACTATCAAGATATGCAGCGCATTCAACGAGGGGCTCCGGCGCGCCTGAACAGCCGTCCAGGTAGATCGCGCCAAAGGGTACGTCGGCCGTCGGCATGTAGTCCTCCGCTCTCGCCTCGACGACGGTCGCGCCGCGTTGGCGTAGAGCTGCCGCCGTCGCGGGGAACGGGTTCGCGACGTAGACGTCGACACCGGCGTCCGCCAGCGCGCGCGTCGACGCCGCGTCGGCGCCGTCGAGAGCAAACGCCGCCGCGCCGTACCGTCGCGCGAACCGCGCCAGCACGTCGTTGTGGCTCGCCTTGAAGGCCCGGTGCGCCCCACTAAAGTCCGTCGCGTCCCAGGGGTCGCCCTTGGCGAGCAGCCGCGCGCGCAAGTCGCCGTCGCTGGAGAAGGTCCGTTCCGCCCGCTTCTGCGCCTTGAAGCGCCGCGTCCGCCGTTTGGCCTCACCCCGAGCGTCGAGGCGGTGGTTGACGAGCGTGAGGCACTGCGACGCCAGGAGCGGCCGGTCCCCGAGGCTGCACGTGCGCGCGCCCGCGGCGACCAAGCCTTCCAGGGCGCCCGGCGCCCAGCCCAATTGGTCGGCGACGACAACGACCACATCGCCGCTCGGCGGCTCGAACGGCGCGCCGCCCTCGTCGAGCACGACGACATTCGTGTTGTTAGAGAGGCGTCGCACGAGCTCCGGGAGCGACTCGCCGCGCCGGACCGCGAAGCCGGCCGGGAATGGCGGCCGCTTGGCGGCGGCGCGCGCGACGCGGCGGGCGAGGTTCCGCGGGGACTTCTGCGCAAAGAGTTGCCGCCGCGCCTCCCGCCGCTCGAAGCCCTCTTGCGCCGCCTCCGCCTTGCAGTCGTCCTCCAGCGCTCTTTGCAGCTGCAGTGCGAAGGTCTTTTCATCGGGGGCCAGGCCTCGGACCTCAGCTCCCGCGACGCTCGCGGTCGTGTCGTTGAGGGATAAGTGCAGCGACGCGTCCGTACGGATCCAGTTGCTGTACCACAGTGCCGACGTCGCGCAGCGGCACAGCACGTCAACGCGGCCCTGCAGAAGATTGTTGACGGAGAACCGACCGTTCGCGACGGCCGACGACGCGTTTGATGCGGCGACGACGAAGTGTCTATGTGCTGTGAGTCGTGACGAGCGTCGCGTGGCGGCGTTCGGCGGTTGCAGTGCAGCAACAATTTGCAATCCTACCAGCACGAAGTGGAACGCCATCGATGCAACACGCTGCACAGCGTCTACAAGCTACAGAGAGCACAGAGTGCCAGGCAGCGCTTTTGCCCTACAGGCGCTCATTGCTGCCCAGCGATGGATGGCTTGTCGGCAGCACCCGTGGCGTCCACAGAAATGCCGAATTTGACGCTCAGCAGCCTCAGGCGCCGCGCTGTCGCGGTTGCAGTGGCTGCACCCGCTTTTGCAAAACGGGTTTTCGAGGCAACACTATAAATCATCGATATTTAGTCCTAGCGGCAGCCGGTGCCGGTGCCGGTGCCGGTGCCGGCGCGCCAGACAACTGCAATTCCAGAGCATCGACCTCGCGGGTCCGCCGCGACCGCCGGCGGCTCGCCCGCGCGGTCGCGCGAACGTCGAACCCCAACCCGCGGGACTCGCGGCCGGCGAAGGCCAGCTTCTGCGTGTAGGCCATCTCCAGGGCCCGTCCCCGGTCAAACTTCGCCTGTTGCGTCAGCCTATCTTTTTGATCCTGGGAGTCGAAGAGCGGCGGGTCGTAGGGCGTGTCGCCGCGGCTCAACGCGCTCAGGCGCTCGCGCGTCGCCGGCCGGTCGGTCGTGCACCGCTTGAACGCCGTGCCCACCCACGACCCTTGCGACTCGATCGAGTCCACTGAGCCGGCCTCTTCCAACGCCGAGCCCCAGGGCGAGTCGAGCGGCTGGTGCGCGAGTTCGAAGCGAGAAGCCGGCGTCCCGGGCGGCTTGTACATAACGTACGGCGCCCGCACGAACTCGTCGAACATCTTATATTCGTCCGCCGGCGTGCGAGGCGGCGTCCGCGCGGGCCCGGGCAGCTTGATGAACCTCGAAGGAGAAGGAGCCCGGACGGCCATCGACGACAGCACGGACGGTTGCGAGAGCAGCGATTCTGAATCGAGGACGTGCGACGGCGCCGTGGCTTGTGATGCGAGGTCGTCGATGGTTGCCGGAACGACGGTCATGGGCTGTTTCGCGAGACCGCCAAGTGCGAAGAGCGTCGCGCGGTCCCGCGCGAGGGAGCAGACGTGCGGGTCGCGGACCATCGCGTCCCGCAGCTCGAGCACCGCCGCGCACCAGACCCGGCACGCAGCGGCCGCAAAGGACTTGTCCATGCCTGTGTGAAAATCAAAATTTTACGGCGCGTTCGTGCTGAATCATCGCGTCGTCCTCCACGCCATCGACGCGACGCCTGCTCGATGGCGTGGAGGTGCCGGTTCCTCACCGCTCGACGAGCACCCGACGCACTGGTTGATTTCCACACAGGTCCATGCGGTACAGGCTTGTTAAAGACGCCTTGTTCGTCGAGAGCCCCTTCTCGTTGACGAGCTCCTCGCCCAGAGCATTTCTAGCTGCCTCGAAGTCGTTGTTCCGGGCGGCGACGTTGCCCCTATCTACACAAAGCATAACATCCAACATTGTGCGCGAGTTATTGGCGCAGGCATCGGCCGCTTTACGAAGCCGGTGCCAGCTCGCGCCCTTCGTCGTGTCGAAGGGTTTGAGTAAAGCGCGGAGCGCCCGCGGCACTGGGCCCTGTTTCCCTCCGGGCCGCCGCTCTAGGTTTGCGATGGCTGCGGCGGTCGGTAATGTCCGCGTCGCCTTTTTCAAGGCATCACGCTTTCTACCAACAACGCCGAGCGGCGGCCGTAGCGCCAAGGACAGAAAAGTAATACGCTCGCGGAAGGCGCGGCTCGTCGCCCGCAGCGCCAGCGCGTCCTTCGCCGGCAACCGTTGCAACGCCATGCAGCAGCAGTAGAGGGGCATGCCCGTCAGCGACGGGTCGTGGACCACCACAAACCCGTCGCCTGGCGCCGCCTGGCCGGGCAGGAGGCCGTCGTCGTCATCGTCGTCGGACAGCGCCGCGCCCTCGTGGACGCGGGCCGGCGCCGGGCCCGCGGCGACGTCCTGCGTCTGCAGCCGCACGGCCGGCGGCGGCATGAGCGGCGGCAGGCCGGGCAGGAACTTCGGGGCCGGCGGCAGCACCTTCCGCGCGTGCTCGCATGCTCTGCTGAAGGCCTGAGATTCTAACAAGTCCACGGGGCAGGGGCGCGGCGGGAACTCGTGCTCGGTCCGCCTCCGCTGCACCATTGTGCTACACAAAGGGCAGTTTTTGTGCTGCCCCCCACTGCCTGCCTTGGCACAGCAGCCCCTTGATCGCGTGTGCGTTGCCTCGGTGGCTTGGCAGTAACCAGACGACGCTGGGGCGGCGTCCGAATGCGGATCACGCAATTTGGTGTCGTTTGTGCGGCTCTCGCGGCGCGGCGTTGTTGGCTCTCAGACGGGCTAGAGGGGCCATAGCGCTAGGGGAAAAATCCTTTCGGCACGTCGCGGACCCCCACGGAGGACGCGGCGCGACGTAGAGACACAGATTAGACAACCTACTTCTTCGGCACCTCCTGGATCCAGAGCGACTGGACGAGCTCCAAGTCCGAAGACGCCTCGGGGTGCGCCTCGGCGTACCGATCCAAAAGCCAGAGCTGCCGGCCCACGGCGGAGTGGCGGTTCTGGAAGCATCTTCCCCCGATCGACGCGCGGACCGCGCCCTTCGCGCCGGTCTTGGCCCGGTCCGGGCCGACGCGCCGGTCGCATCTCCCATCCCGGACCGGCTGCCTCCGTTCCGAAGGTAAAGGGTCGCGGCCCTTCGTGGGATCCACCGCGTTCGGGTCCTTGCGCGCGTACTTCTGGGCCTGCGTCTCGCCCCTCCTTGTTTTATCCTTGTCGGCCCTCCGCCAGCAGCCCGGCGACTCGCAGATGCACCGGCTCGCGCCGGCGGTGCTGGTTGGGGAGCTCTGAGTAGTTTGGTTCTTTCGACTGTGTGTCTAGCGGAGCGAGCCGGTAAAAAACCGCGCGCTAGGCCCGCCAGCGCCTCCAGGGCTCCCGCGCGTTTAGGAAATCGCTGCTAGCGAACGGTAAGACACTAGCAAGCAAGCGCTGCTCAGCGGTCTACCCCCTAGCAGCCACTCGCACTAGGCCGCCCCAGCCACTTGCAGGAAACATTGACCAGCGGCGACAAAAACGCTGCCCATGGGCACCATCGGGGCCTAACGAGGCTCGCGCGGGGGGCTGCCGACCGCCGTCGAACCCTGCTGCTTGTTTTTTTTTGCGAGCAAGGACCTGGACTTGTTTGATTCAAATATGGGCACTCGACACCGTAGCTTACGCGTACCACGGCGGCCGCTCGCTCGCGCCCAGCCACCACGGGTCCCTACCGACGCCCTGCCAAGCGTTTGAGGAAGTACATCGGGACTTTATCCCTTCGCCGACGACGCCGTCGGAATCGGTTGCCGCAACCGATTCAGCAACCATCCTCCACCGACAGCCCGAGAAGCGGTATGTTCGGATAGACGTTTTACTCGGGCGGATGAGTCGTGGTGCGACGCGCTCAGATCCCTTCGCCGACGACGCCGTCGACGCGACCATGTCGAAAACGTGTCCACCGGCTGTCCGACATAGCCGCCGCTGTCCGCGTGACCGACGGGTGTGTCGTGGCCGAGGTCGACCGTCGAAGCGCTTTAGGCTCCGAAAACGTAAGTTAGGCTCCGAAAACGTAAGTTTTTTGTGAACCAGTTTAGTGACTTTAGCCGGAATCGGCTGTCTACGGGCTATCTACCCTATTCCAACGAGCCATGGCCGCGGCCACCGGTAAGCACAACCAGTGGCAAAATCAGTTAGGTCGTGAAGACCGGGTCCCTTCGGCGTCGGACCCAACGCAGTGGGCGCGGTTGCCGCCAGGACCGGATCTGTTCAGAGACCGTCGCGTGCGAGCTCGTCGACGCCGCCGCGCCGGCGCCGCGAGGACGCTCTGCCGCGGTCGCCGTCGCCGCCGCCACCGCGCCGCCGCCGCGAGGATGTCCAGGCCGCCGTCGCCCCGGCGTCGCCGCCGTCGCCGCGCCGCGAGCCCGAGGTCGCCCCGCCGTCGCCGCCGTCGCCGAGTCGCCAGACGAGTCTGGGCCCCCCGCGTTTATGCGAAAACGAGCACAATACCTAGAAGTACGAGTATCAGCGACGACTCCACCCAGATGGACCATAACGACATAACGCCGTTGTTCTATTCACGATCGACCGACTTGCCCGTTCTCCGCGGACGACGCCGCGTAGACGGAGACGACACGCGTAGACGGACCGAACTTCACTATTCGGGGTCAGTCGGAGAGGTATTTTTTCAAAAGCCATCCGCCTAGGCCTATACATGTATATTATATGTATGTATATATAAATATATATATATTATATATATACGGATTCCTAGTATGTCGATACGCTAGATCACCAGGTCTTACGGCTCGCCAAAATACACCAGCGATTGACGGTGCCTTCTACCGTCCAAATGGTACATCATATCAACTCGAGTCCAGTTTTCATACATAATCGACGGAACCGGAGCCGACGGCCCGCGCTCGGAGGGCGGGAGAAGAATTCTACTAGACAACTCTCGCGTTTATGTTCGTTTCCTTCCGTTTGTTATCGGTAGAGTCCATCCAGACCGCTAGAACACCCCACTAGAATGATCATGTACTCCGTTATAGCCTCGCCGCGAAGCGACTTCGCGCCCCCCACGTTTTCATGAAGATCGACCTAGATCCTGCACCCGCGAGTATCAGCGACGACACCATCCAGATGGACCATAACGCCGTTGTTCTATTCACAATCGACCGACTTGCCAGTTCTCCGCGGACGACGGTGCGTACGCGGGGCACTGAATTGGCCCCAGACCGGTGGTTTATAAAATAAATTCGCGTTTGAGGCGCTTTGGGTATGGGACGGGCCAGATAACCGGCCTGAACACCTACTACATTAGATTTCCTATTGCCAAATGCTCCCGCGCCTCGTCTGACTTGCGCGACCAAGATCTAGCGAAGGTGGGCGAATTACTTGGACCTGCGACCATCAGCCCGTGTACCATCACCATGGACCATGACGCGACCATTTGTTCCATGAACGACCGACTTGCGCGAGGTCCAGATCAAGATGTTCACGTCCCGAGCGTGTGCAGTCCAAAGTACCCTTCTCGTGGTGTAGATGTCATATACTTGTAATTGACTATCGCTGGGGTAGTATGGGGTCCAACGAGACCGCTACGGCGACTACTGGGGGCCCTCGGGTAATTGCCGTATTTGACGGGAACGGGGCGCCATCGGGTCCAAATTACACACTTTTTTCGGGGGCAGATCGGCTCCTGGAGGCCTCTCGGGGTAGGTCTGGTAGTGGGTAGTCGCCTGTACCGCATACGCCATCGATGCAGCCGCCTAGTGGTCTCGGAGAGCCCTGGAAGCCATTGCCAAGTAATTCATGCTTGAGTGGCTTGGAGTGTTGAGAGAATTGGCCGATAATCCCTCGAAGCGGCGGCGCATGCGGTGTGGGCGACTAACCATCTATAGACCGACCCTAAGCGACCCCAGGGAGACCTCGGGACCGCGAATCGACAGGATTCCATCGACGCGGCCGTCATGGCGGGACCGTCAATATCGCGAATTAAAAAAAATATTTTTTTCGCCGCCCAGTAAGTGCACCATTGATCTCTTTGGACCATTAGCGAACCGAACGGTACTTAAACGACTGCACACATGTCGAAGCCAAAAAGCAACAAAACGGTTGGTTCGGCGGCCGCAGCCGATTCCGCAACTCAACCGCCGACAGGCCCGAGGAGCGGTATGTTCGGATAGACGTTTTTACTCGGGCGGAGGAGTCGTGGTGCGATGCGACGCGCACAGGAGCAATAGTAGAACAGCTGCTGGCGGCATCCGGACGCCCACGCGCCCGCTGCATGACTATCCGGTTGATACAACATGTAGCGAAAGAACCCGCGCTCCATAATGTACCGGAGCCATTCTTGTGGCTCTGTTGCCGTGGCTACTTCGGGCCTCCCGTGGACGTCGAGGAGCCTGTCTACGTCCGCGCCGTAGCACCCCATTGCCACTGATGATGCTTTGCCATCGGAGAGCAGGACGGGACATCTCTCGCTCTGCTAACAATTCCGCTGGCGTCTGCGCCACCCAAAGCAGCATCTCGTGCGTTTGCCCATGGCGGCCAAAGTCCCGGGCGTGGTCATCTAAACCCTCTAAACGAGAATTCG
This sequence comes from Pelagomonas calceolata, assembly GCA_918797485.1. Lineage (NCBI taxonomy): Eukaryota > Pelagophyceae > Pelagomonadales > Pelagomonadaceae > Pelagomonas > Pelagomonas calceolata. The sequence continues at coordinate 1,132,304 of CAKKNE010000003.1, read as the reverse complement.
ACTTTGTCGAGCGTCGGACCGATCTTCTCGTGGTAGACAGCGCCCCGGTACATTTGAATGGTGCGGCCCCCCAGGCGCCGGCGACTGCGCGGCGCGGCGGCGCGTGCAGGTCGGCCCTTCCCCCCTAGGGCGGGGGCGGGTGCTGTTGCAGAGATGGGGCGCGCGGCCACCGGGCCGTCCAAGGCCCGCGGGCTCCATCGCACCCGCTTGGGAGAGTACCCAGAAATGGCTTGCCATTTGAATTCTGGATCCTCTCAGGCAGCCCGGGGCCGCCAGGCAGCACGTGTGAGTACGTCCTCTCGTTTCCGCACGCAAACAGCCGCGTCCCTGCCGATTTTCGAGCCCTCGGGTCGAAGTTGCCTGCAAGTGGCTGGGGCGGCGGGTGCAAGTGGCTAGTATGTCTTTCACCGAGCGCTGCAGCAGCTTTTGCAGACACGCCACGCGGCGGTATAGGTTTGAAGGCTGGCAGGGCGATATTTCTGCAGAATATTTGGCTTGCACGCATCGGATCCACGCGTTCGCGCTAGGAAGCCTTCAAAAACAAGGGAGAGCAGACAGTAGCATCTGCGCGCATATCGCGCGCGAACAGCTGCTCGCAAGATTCAATAGCGATCGCGTTGGTGCTTCAAGATCGCATTAGCGCTTCAAGAGTGCAAAGCAACGCTATCATGGCGCCCGGTGGATCGCGTCGCACTGCACGCTCAACACTCATCAAGCTGCTCAATTACCACTGGGTGCTGCTGGGTCCCGCCAACATTTTCAAGGTAAGCTACGTGAATAAGCCAAGCCCCGCCGCGAAATTCGTCGTCGTGCCGCCGGCGGAGACGTGCCAGGCGGATTGCAAGATCGCGCGCATGTGGGCGTGCTTGTTCTGGGGCCTGCAGACGCTCGTGGTAGCCCGTGCACAATCCAAATCATTGCGTCGACCTCACGCTATCGACGCGTCTCTCACCACTCGACTCTATTCCCGCGCAGGTCGCCGCGGCGATCGTGCAAAATAAAATATCCGACGAAGCCGCGGCGGCGGCGAAGCTCTACGTCGGGGTGGCGCTCGTCGTAGCCTTTGCGTCGGACGTTGTTCGCGAGCCGGTCGCGTGCGCCGGCGGCATCGAAATCGTATGCGGGGTGCTGCTGCTCCTGCGGGCACGGGAGGCGCGTGAGTGGGCGGAGACGCGCCGTCGACTCGTCCGGGAGGGAACCCTCGCGAAGGATAAGTAATGTGTCTTACTCACACCATACTCGACGAGCCCGACATCTCGAAGCCCTCGTCGTCCGGGTCGTCGCTGACCGAGATGATCGTGTCGCTCCCCACGCCGCCATAACGCACCGGAGTCCTGCAAAACGTACTCTTGCACTGTATGCCGCACAACACGAGCATCGCGAGCGACGCTCCCAAAAGGAAGAACACGTACCCCGTCGGCAGCATGCGCGCCGACGGGTCCTCGCGCGCCTTGCGCTCTGACGCAACAGGAGCCGGCGTCGGCGTCGCGCACATGCCGCACGCCGCCTTGCAGGCCTCGATGGCGTTTCTGCCGTCGGCGCCTTCGGTGTCGCACCGCGAGAACTTCTCGGCGACCCACGCGCACGCTTTCGTCTTGCTCCCAAGTTTCTGCCACTGCGGGTCGTCGGCGCACGACGCCGCGTCGGCTTCGTCGTCGTCGTCGTCATTTTCCACGCCGTTGTCGTCGACCTCGTCGTCGTTGTTGAACGCGGTCGGGCCGTCGTCGCCCGCGGCGCCCTCCGCCGGGAAGGGGTCGACGTCGTCCATGATGGGACCGTCGGGTCCCTCGGAATGCGGCCACGACGGCGCTCCCACGCAAAAGCCGCAGGCCGCTTCACAAGCCTCACCGGATCGGCGGCCGTCGGCGCCCATCTCGAAGCACCGGTTCCGCGGCTCCTCCGCCGCCCAGGCGCAGCCGTGGGGCCCGTCCGCGGCCTCGTGCTTCCGTAGCCAAGTGTCGTCGTCGCGCTCGTCGTTCTGGCAGACGCCCAAGCATTTCCCGCAGGCCGCCGGGCAATTGAGGAAGCGCCCATCGTTATTACAGCGCGTGTCGGGGTCGAGGCGCAGCCACGCGCAGTCGTGGACCTTCCCGCTCGACGTCGTCGTGTACCAGTTCAGGTCGTCTTTCACGCCGGCGGGGCACGGTGGTATTTGCGCGTCTCCGCCGATGCACGCGGCGGCGAGGAGCAGGAAGGCGGCGCGCGGCATGATATACGACGACGCGTCACGCCGAGCGAGCGTCGGGTCAAACAGGTTAAAGTTTGATCGATAATTAGAAGAGGTCGTTTGGCCCACAGACGTCGCGCGAGAGAAGCAGAGCTCCGTAACTGTAACGCTTCGTCTCTGTGACCGTGAGAATACCCCGTACCGCGATGCCGGCCGAAATCGGTTTTGCTAGTCCCAGGGGCAAAGACACACTAGGAAGTGAAAGACGATTTTCGCAGAGCTTGCAGAGGCAGCCCCCCAAGCGCCACGGGGCAGCAAATGCAAAAGGAATGCAGCACTAGTCGCCGCTGAAGCTCCACGCACACGCCGTCGAGCAACAGCTCCACCAGGAGCAAAAAGCCTCTCTTGGCAGAGCATATCATGCAGGACGTCGCCCCGCGCTGGTTGGGTGACGACGAGACGGCGGTCTGCCTCGGCTGCCACGCGCCCTTCGACGGCTGGAACTGGCGGCACCACTGCCGGAAGTGCGGCGGCATTTTTTGTGATGCGTGCTCGCCCTACAAGTGCTTGATTCATCCGGCGGACGTCGTCTACCCGCCGGACTGGGACTCGCTGCTGTCTACTTTTGATCCCCGGGAACCATTAAGGACCTGCGCCGCGTGCCGCGAGGCCCTGCTGCCGTACCAGGACGACTTGAGGAAGACGTGCTCGAACGCGTCGCAGACCACCGAGGTCGACCGCGCGGACGTGGCACGGTACCTCAACGTGCCGCTCCAGTTCGACATGCGGTCCGAGATCCAGAAGGCGACGCACACGCTCCTAAACTTCTGCGCCGACAACGCGCTCGAGGGCGCATCCGACCAAGTCCCGGCCGACCTCATCGCGTCGGCCTGGGGCCTCGCCTTCCTCACGACGATGCAGGCGGGCTTCTTCTTCTCGGCGCGCGTCGGGAGCGGTCTGGTGATAGCGCGGACGCGGGACGGCGGCTGGAGCGCGCCGTCGGCCGTCTGCACGGCCGGCGCGGGCTGGGGCCTGCAGATCGGCGGCGAGGTGACGGACATGCTCGTTGTCCTGAACTCGCAGGACGCCGTCGACGCCTTCGCGTCGACGGCGCAGATGTCGCTGGGCACCGAGATCGGCATGGCAGTGGGCCCGTTCGGGCGGTCTGCCGAGACTGCGGTGACGGCTGGCGACGGCGGCGCGTCGGCGGTCTTCTCCTACGCCCACTCCAAGGGCCTGTTCGCGGGCGTCGCGCTCCACGCTTGTGTCGTGCTCGCGCGACCGGACTGCAACGAGAGTTTTTATGGTGCGGACCACGCCGTCGACGCGATCTTGTCCGGCGCCGTCGAGCGGCCGCGCGCGGCGCAGCCGCTCTACGACGCGCTCGACGAGGTCCTGGCCGGCGAGCGGCCCTTCGGCGAGCACGGCGAGGGCCGCGGCGAGTGGCTGGCCGAAGCGGCGGCGACGCGCGACGAGTACGGCGACGCCTCCGACGACCCTTTCGCGCCGCGCGTCGACTGCCCTTCCCAGGTCGCCGCCGACGAGGCGCTCGCGCGGCGCCTCGCCGCCGAGGACGAGCGGCCCGCGGACGCCTGGGCCGACGCGCCGGCGCCGCCGAAGGACGACGGCTGGGCGCGCGAGCGCGAGCGGCGGCGGCGGCGCGCCGACGACGACGGGCCGAGCGAGGAGCTGCGCGAGTTCTCGGGCGAGCGGAAGGGAGACGACCTCGACGAGATAGACATCTAAATTGTGTACTACTTACCTATGCGGCCGCCTGGGCGCGGATCTCGACGAGCCAGGAGTGGCCGAGCTTGGCCTGCACGCAGGCGCGCGTCGGCTTGTCTGTTCCAAGCCATGCGTCATATACCCCATTCATGCCCTCAAAGTCCCGCTCGATGTCTCGCAGATATATGGTCACCGACAGCAGCTTGTCGCGCGACGAGCCCGCCTCCGTCAGAATGGCGTCGAGCTTGGCGAGTGCTTGCGCAGTTTGCTCGGCGATCGACGACGCGGCGTCCGTGCCCACGAGCCCTTGCGTCTCGATGCGGCCGGCGTGCTTGACCCATTTGCTCATGCGCCACGCCTTGAAGCCCGGTGCGCGCTCGATGAGTGCATACGACCGTCGGGCACGTATGCGCTCCAGAACGACGCCGACGATTGCCGCGGCGGCGACCGACGCGAAGTGGGAGAGAGCTTTTAATTGCATCTTTAGCTCTTGCGCAGAGGACTGCCACGGCAAAAATGATGATGTGCAATGCAGCTCTCAGCTCTCACTCTCTGCTCTCTGCTCTCAGCGATGCACAGCGTGCACAGCAATGAGCAAAGGCGTCGTAGGGATGCGCGGCGCGTCGCTGTGCGGATGCAGCTGATGCAACTGGGTCTGAGCTTGCTTGCCGGGCTGCACACAAGCTGAAAGCTGCAATGCTAGCTGATCTCGAGTCTCGATACTCGAGTGTGAGGGCTTGGGTTCGGGTTTTTTTCTCAGGGAAGCGGAGCCATATCTCGGACCGACACCTCCTCAATTTGCACCCGCAGGATTCCCTTGAAGCGCGACTAAAACTAGCGCGCTGAGATCCAATGCAGCGCATGCACAAAGCGTAGCTGCATATTGCAATATCGCTGCGAGATCACGGCAGCCTAAGCTGCGATTTTGGGCACAACAGGCGGTGCCCCACCAGATTAAGGGCTGCCCTTTCCGCAACATGGCGAGGGTCGCGCCCGCAACGAAGGCATCGTCATCCACTAAGGCCGCGGTGGCCGTCGGCGCAGCGGCCGGCGCCGGCGCCACACTCACGGCGTCGCAGACCGACGTCCTCGGACCGCTCTCTGGAATTCTGGCGGCACTCCCAGCGGTCGCGCCGCCGCCGCTCAACATGTGTCTGATGCCGTTTGCGCATGGATTAGCCGAACTCGGCCTCGCGGTGCGCCAGGTGCGCTTCAACAAGGAGGCCGCGGCGCTGCTGCAGCGCCGCGGAGTTGAGATCGCCCAGAAGCTCCAGGACGTCGTCAAAGCGACGCAGGGCCTGCCGACGGGACAGGTCGAGGCCGTCGCTCGGACGGTGACGGCCATCGGCCAGGCGCTCGACGAGGCGGCGAAATTTATTCAACAATTCTCGAAGAAGGGCGCGTTCGCGAAGCTCTGCTCCGGCTCGCTCGACGCGCGGCGCTTCGGCCTCCTCGACAAGCGGCTCTGTGAGCTCAGCAACGAGCTCGGCTCGGCGTTGGACCTCCAACAGCTCGCGCTGCAGGCGCAGCGCTTCGAGAAGATCGAGGGCTTGATCCAGCTTCTGGGCCAGCAGACGGTCGACGCGAACAACCAGGCGGCGGCGCAGCGGGCAGCGATCATGTGCGGCATCCCGAAGGGCAGCGCCGTCGAGCGCGAGGAGCTCTCGGCGCTCGGGCTCAAGCTGGACCGGATCGCCGAGGACGTGAGCACAGTCATCGACCAGAACGCGCGCCAGCAGGATTCGCTCGACGAGCTCAAGGCCGGGGTCCAGCAACTGCTCGCGAACGAAGCCGCGGCGCAGGAGCGCTTCATGTACGATCCGTACGACTCGGACGACTCGGACCAGGAGGCGTCGCTCCTGGGCGAGGGCTCCTTCGGCACGACGCACAGGATGAAGAACAAGGACGACGGTCGCCTGTACGCCGTCAAGCTCATGAAGATCAAAAAGACGGGCGTCGGCGTCAAAAAGCTACGGGAAGAGGCGGCACGGCTCTCGATGCTGAACCATCCGAACATCGTCCGCTACTTCACAGCCTTTCGCTTCAAGAAGGACAAGTTTTATGCGATTGCCATGGAGTTTCTGGCCGGGGGCTCGCTACTCGCCCGCATCGAGCGGGAGCGCGGGCCTCTCACGTGCGGTCAGCGAGAGCGCGAGGAGCAGACCTCGCAGTGGGCGCGGCAGGTCGCTTCGGCGCTCGCGTACATGCATGGCCTGCGGATGCAACATCGCGATCTGAAACCGGACAACGTGCTCTTCGACGAGCACCAAAACGCGCGAATCATCGACCTGGGGCTCGCCGAAGTCGTCCTCGCCAAGAGCAAGGTCTCTTCGGCGGGCGGCGCCAACAAGGTCGGCGCTGACATGTACCGATCCCCGGAGAAGGCGATGGGCAGGGCCTACGACGGCAAGGACGACGTCTGGGCCCTGGGGTGCATGCTCGGCGGCGCGGTCACGGGAAAGCTTGTAGAGGCTCGCAGCACGGGTGTTTTCGCGCTCGACCCCAAGGCCGTGAAGGCGCTGATCGACGAGACCAACGCCGCGTCGGCCAGGTTCGGCTGCCTTGTCGCCGCGATGCTCGAGCATAATCCGATGAAGCGACCCGCGGCGCAGGGCGTCGAGTGGGCACTCGCAACCGGCGCATCGGTATTCGCGGGTGGCGCCACGATCGTCGAGGAGGAGGAGGAGGACGAGGAGGACGAGGCCGAGGCCGAGCAGCGGCGCCGCGCAGCCGAAGCCGAGGCCGCCAGGGAAAGGCGGCAACGCCTCGCCGCCGAAGCAGAGGCGAAGGCCGCTGAGGAGAGGCGGCAGCGTCTCGCCGCCGAAGCACAGGCCGCCGAGGCAGAGCGGAAGCTTCGCGCCGCTGAAGCGGCCGCCGAGGAGAAAAAGCGGCGCGAAGCCGCCGCCGCCGCCAAGGCCGAGGAGGAGAAGCGAAAGCGCGGCACGATAGAGGATCTCGGGTGCTTTACCGGTGGACCACGTCTCAACCACGGCAGTGCCGCACTGGGGTGGAAGTATCATTCAAACGATGAGATCGCTCGCTGCTTCCAAGATCGCTTCTTACCGGAGCTCCAACGCAACGGCGGCGTGGGGTACTTCGGCATTGAGTGCGGAGGCGAAATATTCTGGTGCTTTGAGAAGGACCGTCATCGACTCTCGGAGGGTGGTCGTCACAGGAAAGGCGATCACGGTTATCACCACACCGGGCGCAACCACCAGAACATTAGAATTCCCGGTTTCTCAGGCGCAATTAACCACATCGGTGGAGACGGTGAGCTCCAGATACACAAGGTCACGCTCGGCGGCTCCGGGCAGGCGTGCCACGGCGGCAAGGAGCACTACAGCAGGGCCGCGAAGAAGCTGGAAGACGCGCAAAAGCTGGACCAGTTCGCCCATCACATGCAGACGGTCCAGACCGTCGGGCTTTTCAACCGCGCCACCGGCCGTTGGGTGCGCGTCACCGACCACGGCGGTGCCGACAGCCCGGCGATTGGCGGGTTTAATCAGGGCTGGATGTGGGAGCGCTTCGAGATGCATAACGTCGGTCACGGGCAGATCGGGCTCTACAACTACAAGACTGACCGCTGGCTGCGTGTCAACGACCATGGCGGCGCCGACTCACCGGCCAAGGGCCAAGCGTTTAATCAGGGCTGGCAGTGGGAGCGCTTCGTCGTGAGGCATAATCGCGACGGCACCGTGGGCTTGCACAATCCGGCGACCAACCGCTGGCTGCGCGTCACCGACCAGGGCGGCGTGGACAGCCCTGCGATGGGGCATTGGCAGCACCAGTGGCAGTGGGAGCGCTTCGAGCTGCGCCCGGTGCCGCCGCTTCGCACCGTCCAGGACGTGCGTGGGCAGGCCAATGAGGCGGCCCACGAGGCGCAGCGCGAGGCGGACCGCGGGTTGGACGCGGTCGGCGGCGGCGTACCCACGGCGAATGCGACGCTCGAGTACATGGGCCTGTGGCGCGACGATTGGGGACGCACCTTTCCACCGATGCCGAGCCCGCTGCCAGGCTGCAAGCCCCAGGAAGGTGGCAAGTTCTACTGGTCTCGCGACGTTGCGGCGTCAGTACAGCAGCTCGTCGATCGCATCGCGCGCGAGGGCCACACCGTCGGCTATCTTGCCCTGCAGTATCCATGTGGTGAAGGCGTCGCTGTCTTTGAGTCGGTGGGTCCTGCTGAGCATTTCCGTCGGGTGGGTGCGGGGGGCTCGGCCGGCCGGAGCACCCGTGTGCGTGTGCCAGGCGTGGTGGGTGTAATCGAAGCGCAGGGTGGCGGGTTGACCAATGCCGTGTACAAGATCACGTTGTCCGGCAGCCCAGCCCGCGGCCGGGGCGCCGCGCATGTTTTCCAAGGTAAATGGAAACCAATCTGGGTGGAACATTGGGGTCATCCGGGGGGCCGTGACTCGCGCACGCATGAGACGTGGTTTGCGGACGGCACTGGCACATGGCAGACCCAAGGCTGGTCTGGTACGTTTGCGAAGGCTGAGCCCATTGCGGGCGAGAAGGGAGCCTACTTGGTGACACTTGGACCTGGTGATTATGCGGGAAGTCAGATCAAGCGCCTTACGCTTGATGATAATACGTGCCATTGGCCTGAACCAAATGAGTACTTTACGCGCGTGGAGGCCGTACCGCAGGGGACCGGTGGAGAGGTATGGGAATCGCCGCCGGACAGCTGCGCTTGTAGTATTCAATAGCGCCGAGGCGGAGCGAAGACGCCGTGCCGCCGCCGCCAAGGCCGAGGAGGAGAAGCGACGGCGCGAAGCCGAGAAAATAGACCTGTCGAAGCTCGCAGAGCTGCGGACGCTGAGAGCGCACTCGAAGACCTTGTGGCGCGTCGTCGAGGGGGAAACTAATAACTGTGTGAAGTTACCACTCCTACTACGCCGTCGGCAGCAGGAACTTCGCCCGCGTCGAGAGCGCGTCGCCGAACGCCCGCCCCGCGTCGTCGTCGCGCACGGCGACGAGCGTCTCGACGGAGAAGGCCCGCAGCGACTCGGTGGTCGACATCGTGCCCATGGCCGACGACCGTCGCCCCGAGAAGGGGAAGACGTCGGGCCCCCGCGCGCACTGCATGTTCACGTTGACCCGGCCGACGATGGTAGACAGCGCGTCGACGAGCGGCGCCGCCTTGGCCGCGTCCGACGTGAACACCGCGGCCTGCTGGCCGTTCCACGACGCCTTGACGACGTCAATGACTTCACTCACCTGCTCGAACTCGGCGACGGGCACGACGGGTCCGAACTGCTCCTCGTGGAAGAGGCGCATCGACGGGGTCACCGGATACACCAGAGCGGGGTGGTAGAGCTGGCCGTTCGTCGCGCCGCCCCGCGCGTTTTTTATAAGAGCGCCCTGGCTCGTCGCGTCCTCCACCAGCTCGGCGAGGTACTGGGGCTTGTTCGGCTCCGGGAGGGGGGTGATCTCGACGCCGGCGTCCCACGGCAGGCCCCTTGGTAACTCTTCGATGGCCTTGGACAACTTGTCGACCAAGACCGGCGCGATACTTTTCTCGGCAATCACCAACTTGATGGCCGTGCACCGCTGGCCGTTGTACGACAGCGCGCCCAACAAAATCTGGCGCACCGCCTCGTCCAGGTCCGCGTCCGCGAAGACAATCCCCAGGTTCTTCCCCTCCAACTGGGAAAACACCTTCAATCGATGCGGGTGCGGGTGCTGCTTGATGAGCGCGTCGGCGCCCTTCGACCCGCCGATGAACCCGAGGCAGTCCACCAGCCCGCCCTGCATCACGCTCGGTAGCGTTTCCCGCCCCGAACCACTGACAAAGTTCACCACACCTTTCGGTAAACATTTCTGCAGGGCGTCAATCGTCAAAACGTGCGCTAACGCCCCGATCGCCGGCAATTTCAAAATCACGGGGTTTCCCATCAGTAACGCGGGCATCATCATCGCGTACATTTCATTTAAGGGGTAATTGTAGGGCGCCAGCATCAACGTCACGCCTACCGGGCCCCGTCGGACTCGTGCCCTTACGCCCGAGACGCCGGTCCATCTTCCAAATTGCTCCGTCGCGTCGGTTTGTAAAGCTTGATCTACGACGGTCCGCGCGAAGGCCACGGTCCTATCAAATTCTTTTGTCGCGTCCTGCTTGGTCTTGGCGATCTCCCACATGAGGACCTCGATGATTTCGTCGCGCTTCGTTTTTTCGAGCTCGTCGAGGAACGCGCGGATCGCTGCCGCTCGTTCCTTGAGCGACGCCTGGGGCCAGGGCCCCTGGCCCCGGTCCCAGGCCTCGCTCGCCGCGTCGGCGGCCCAGCTCGCCGCCGTCGCGTCCATCTGCGCGAGGCGGCCCAGGACCGCCTTCGCGCCGGTCGCCTCGTCAAACACCGGGCTCGTCACCTCGGCGACGCGGCCGTCCCAGGGCTTTCTCGCTCCACCAATGAACAGGTTCGAGCCGCCGTCGACGGAGGGCTTCGTTCGCGTGGTTGTTAAAGGCGGCAGCGCCTCGCAGGCGCGCTCCGCCGCCGCGGCCGCGCTGCATGCGAGGAGTGCGAGGGTGAGGCGCATCTGTGCAGAGTGGCAAGGGACGCAGCGATGCGCCGCGCGCAGCCGCTTGTAATCCTCGCAAAGTGCTGCTGCTGCTGCTCGGCTTGCTAGTGTCTTACAGACGCTAGCTAGCCCACACCCAAAACCGGTTTTGAGAGGCGCTAAAAGCAACGAGAAGAGCCCATCGATCGCAAACGTAGAGAAATCACTTGCTCATCCACGCTGTAGCGACTGTGGCCCTGAACACTCACAGCAGTGGTTGATCTCAAAAGCCACCTCATTGAGCCCTCCAGCACAGCTGCCGCACGGCTGCCTCTCGGCTCACGCAGCGCAGCCAAAGACGCGCACACGCATCAGAAATCAACAGCTGTAAGATGGCCTGGCGCCGCTTCGCCGCCGCGGGTCTCGTGCCGGGCTCGCTCGTCGGCTGGGAGCTCTTTGCCTACGGCAAGCAGAGGCAGAAGTTCGACGACGCCAAGAAGACACGGCCGAAGCCCCTCGTCGAGGGCTCGACGGCGTGGCTCATCGAGCGCGACGCGCGGACGCTGGACCTCGTCTGCGTGCGGCACAAGGCGCTCGACCGCGGCCCGGCGGCGGCCCTCGCCGACGCCGCCGCCCGCGTCGACGAGGCCTACCCCTACGACGGAGTCGGCGTCGTCGTCGTCGAGCGCGACGGCGTGAGCCGCGTCCTGCGCGCGGACCTCAACGGCACGGTCACGGCGACGCCGCTCGCGAGCCTCCTGCGCGACCACGCCGCGTTCGCGGAGGTCGCGCTCGTGCCGCTCGTCTGGAACGAAGACGACCGCGAGGCGATCGCGACGCCGGCGCGCCGCTTCTTCGCCGAGGCGCTGCTGCGGTGCGGGAGCGGCGGCGCGCCGCGCTTTGCGCCCTGGGCCGCGCTGCGCGACGCACGCGTCGCGCCGCTATTGCTCCCGCGCGCGAGCTGGCCCCGGCTCCCGCGCGCGGCGCCGCTCGACGCGCGCCTCCGCGACGCCGTCTCGCCGGGCGCGACGCTCGCGCTGGAAGCGCTTGCGGCCTGCGACGTCGTCCGAACGGACTACGTCGACGGCTGCGCGTCCGTGCCGGCCGACCTGTTGACGGGGCGCGTGCCGCTGCGGCGGGGCGCGCGCTACGCGCCGGAGCGGCGCGTGGATGTTGTTGTTGGGAACGCGGCTTCTTCCGACACCTAATAGATACGTTATACTTAGTTCATACACAGGTCAACAAGCATACATGTCGCCTTCAGAGCTCTTGCGGGGGGCATTCTGGTTGACACCACTTGCGAATCAGAGCTCGCCCCGGGCCGCGGTGGGCTTGGGCGACGCCTCCTCGGCCTCGTGGGGAATATGGAAGGAGCGTGTGCGGCGGCCCTCGAAGAATGACGTCAGTTCCGCGGCGACCTCGTCAGGCTTCTGCGCCTGGAGGAAATGGCCACAGTCGAGCGCCACGCTCCGCGACCCGTCGGTCCGCTCGCGGAGCTCGGCGAGGAAGCGGTCCGTGTGGAACATCATCCTCTTCCGCGTGCCGTAGATGAACAGCGTCGGCATGCTTGGCATCGCCGGCAGCCAGGCCCGGCCCAACAAAAGGTCCGTCCAGAGTACGAAATAAGGGTAGCAAGTGCGGAAGTCCGGCTTGGCCATCCACTCCATAACGCCGGTGGGCAAAACCGTTTCGTGATTGCATGGCCCGATGGTCTGCCAGGGAAACAGCGCGTTCGCGAGCCAGGCGACGGGCCGGAGACCAATCGCGTCCATCACAAAGCACCAGGCCAAGAAGAGCTGGTAGGTCGGTCCTACCACGTACTCCGCGAGCGACTGTTTATCACTCATCTTCTGATGGCCGATGTCCAGTAAGGCCAGTTTCGCGACCTCGGTCGGGTGTTTGTCCGCGTAGAGCAGACCTAAATATGCGCCCCAATCGTGTGCCACGAGAAACAGGTCGCCGTGCGGCTGGGCTTCCACTGCGTCGTGCATTTTCTCAATGAGCACCTTGAACGACAGGCCCCACTTCTCGGAGACCGGCGCGCCCTCGTAGCCGGGCAGCGCCAGCTTGAGGACAGCGTGCGTGCCTTCGAACGCCGGCGCGACGCTGTCAAAGGAACGCGTGTCGTCCGGAAACCCGGCCAGGAAGACGACCATCGGCGTCGTCGGCGACGGCGCCAGGCCTGAGAGCCGGGCGGGGAACGCGTCCGAGCTTTGCGCGCCGGCGGCGTCCGGACTTTGCGCGCCGACGAGCGTGAGAGCGAGCAGGCCGACGAGGCTGCGCATGATGCTCGGCTGGCGAGTGCTGGCACGCTGCAGCTGTGCCTTGTAAATGTGGCCCCTGTGCTCTCCGTGCGCCTCACGATCACTGATGATTCGGCGCGCAAGCTTGTCGCCGTATAAGAAGAAGATAATTTGACCTTGCAACGAAGCTCAGACGTGCCCGCCTGGCTACAAAGCGAATGGCAGCCGAGCCTTGCTGCTTGCTAGTGTCTTACCGGCCGCTAGCGTTACCCGTCGCCGCCGTAAAAGAGAGCACAACTTAGTCCGAGCCCAACACTACTCCGCCGCCGCCGCTTCGCCCTCCTCCGCGACCTCCTCGACCGGTGGCTTCTGCATGACGCAGAGCGTGTAGTTGCCGACCTGCGAGATGATCATCTCGTAGTTGTCCGTCTTCAATCGCACGCTCTCCAATTCATTCTCCGGCGCTTCAAACAACGTCCGGATGTGGTCCCGCGCCTTGTTCATCAGGTCGAGGGCGTGATATGCATGATGAATACCTGTGCGGAAATCAAAATTTGACGGCGCGTTCGTGCTGAATCGCCGCGTCGTCCTCCACGCCGTCGACGCGACGCCTGCTCGATGGCGTGGCGATGCCGATTCCTCGCCGCTCGCCGGAGCCAGCGCGGCCACGTCGTCGCCGAGAAATGACTTAGTGAAGATTTGTCGGGTGCACCCGACTCACTGGTTGATTTCCACACAGATGAATACCTAGCTTGTCCGCCGCTCCCAGGTTCTCGTGCCGCAACACGACGCCATCATTATTGCAGATGACAAACCCCCCAAAGCCCTCGACCTCCTTCATCTTGTTGATGACCTCGTCCACGGGGTGGACCGTGTCCTTCATGGTGTCGTTTCAGCCTCACGACGCCGCAGAGAGGCTGCCCCAACTAGGTATGTAGCGCTGCGCGACGACGACGTTACGTACTGCTCACACGGTGTGCTGCGAGGCGTCGCGTACGACGTAACGCGTCTGCTGGCTTCGTGCCTCGCGTAACAGCGCGGGCCGCGGGGCGCCGGGCAGGGCAGCTGGCGCTATAGCCAGTGTTTACCCCAACCCGAACCGCGGTCGACGCCGCCGCGGCCTCATTGTACGAATCCCGGAGACGTCTCCTAGCCCTCTTGGAGACCATGGACGCATGCGCGCGCCGCCAAGGCGCGGCCGATGCCAGATTTTGGCCGCGCTAGACGCTCCCAAAAGGGCTGCCCCACACGCCCGCCTGTGTGTCGCACAGCTCGACGAACGCGACCAATAAAAGCCACCGCCGCGAAGTGCAGTCGTTCGATTCTCGGCGCCACCACAGCCCCCTCACCACAGACGAGCCGCTTGAGTGATGGGCCTCTTCGGCACCGGCTGGAAGCGGTATGGGGGCTGCCCGCGGACCGAACCCGTAAGGAAAGAAAAGTACAACTACGCGCTGTCGCAGTTCGAGATCTTCGAGACCCTGGGCACCGGTACTTTCGGTAGGGTACGATTAGTTAGATGTATGGAAGAGGACTCGTACTACGCCCTGAAAATGGTAAAAAAGGAATATATCCTCAAGATGGACCAGTTAGATCATATGTGTAATGAAGTAAGGTTGTTAAGGATCCTGCAGCATCCCTTCATCGTCGACTTGCGAGCGCACTTCCAGGATGAATTAAGGTTGTACTTGCTGATGGAATTAGTTATAGGGGGCGAGCTCTACGCATTGTTGCGCAATTCCGGCAAACTGTCGAACGATAGGGCCAAGTTCTACGCCGCCGAAGTTGTCTTAGCGTTTCAATATTTACATGGCATGTACATTGCCTATCGAGGCTTGAAGCCGGAGAACATCCTCATCGACATCAACGGCAACATTAAGCTGTGCGATTTTGGATTTGCCAAGGTCGTCGAGGAAAGAACTTTCACGAACTGCGGAACTCCGGAATACACGGCACCAGAAGTCATCAACGGGTTAGGACATGGTAGATCCGTGGACTGGTGGGGCCTCGGGATTCTGATTTTCGAAATGACGGCCGGGCACCCGCCCTTCTTCGACCAGTCGCCCTTTGGGGTTTACGAAAAGATCCTCGCGGGCAAGTTCCAGGTCCCGCCGCACGTCGATGACAAGGCTTCTTCTATCTTGAAGAAGTTGATTGTGCGGGACCGGACGAAGAGGCTAGGCTGCCGAGATAGAGGGGCCGATGAACTGAAGGCGCACTCGTGGTTCGCCAAGGTCAACTGGGACGCCTTGTACTACGAGCAGGTCAAGGCGCCGTACGTGCCGGAGATCGGCGCGCCGAACGACACGCGCCACTTCGACCGGTATCCCGACTCGGAGCCGGGCATCGAGGAGCCTCTCGATGGGAAGGGCCAGGAGAAGTTCCACCAGTTCGACACGTTCTGATGGGCTTTCGTCGTGCGTGTTCCTTCGCGCAGAGTCTTCCACGCCATCGCCGCGACGGCGCACCAGGACTAAGTATGTTTGTGAATGACAACAGAAAACTTAAACTAGCTCTTCTCGAGCGCCGCGATCTCGCGCCGCAACTCCGCGACGCGCGCGGCGTCGCCGGCCTGCTGAGACTGCGCCAGCTGCCGCCGCTTGAACGCGAGGCGCGTCGGCGCGTCGAGCGCGCGACGTCTCTCCTCGCGCTGCTTACGAATCGCGTCACGCCGTTCGGCCTCGCGCGCCTCCTCGTCGGCATTTCTTGCGTCGGTCTGGTCGGCGTAGTAGTTCGCAACACAAACAGCCCCCAACGCCGCGACGCCGCCGCCGAGCCACATGTCGCGCCCGAACAAGAACGCGAACGGGTCCGCCGACCGTGGCGGCTCCTCCGGCGGCTTCCGTGGTGCGCCGAAGCGTCGGTTTTGCGGCGCCCGCCGCATGGGCTGTGGCCTGAGGATGCGTCGTGTCCTGGCGAGCATCTGTGCGGCGCGAATTGCAGTCGTCTTGGTGCTGCACAGAGAGTGCACTGCAGCAATACCGCGCCGATCGCCCGAAGCGATTGAGAATCCGCTTGGGATCTATGAGCAGGGTCGATGGCGTGCTGGAGAGCGCGCTTGCACTGCGCAGATGATGACTATAGCCGGAGCGTGTCGACGTCTCATGTGATCAGGCTGAGAGGGGGTTTTGCTGAGTATGTCTAGCTGGCCAAAATGCTGACCTCGCCGTCGCAGGGCTTGTCAGCCCGGCGCATTATGGCCTAGCATTATTGCCATCGCAGCGAATCCACGCAACACTACGGATGGCAGAGCACGCTGAAGCGCAGGAGCGCCGAGCAGCCGAGCTGGACGCCATCGCAGCGATCTACGGGGATGACGTGTGCTCGCGTTCCGAGAACAGCATCTCCGTGCGCGTCGACGGCCTTGTTGTGAATGTTGTTCTGCCCGACGGCTACCCGGGCCGCGCAGCGCCGATCGTGGACGTCGACGCGGCACAATTGCCGCGATCGGTGCGCGAGGACGTCGCGAGCCGGCTGAGCTCCTTTTGCGACAATGAGGAGTGCGTTCTCGCGGTGCTGCAGGAAGCGGGGCCCTGCTACGCGGCGGCCACCGAGTCCGCCTCTGTCGTCAGCGAGCCCACGGCGCCGCCGATGTACTGTGTTATTGTGATTGACCACATGAACGACGCGCGACCGTACGCCGAGCGCCTGAAACGATGGGCGGGCGGCCTGCGAGCCGTTTTGTTTTCGCGCCTGGCGCCGACGGCCGTGGTTCCCGGCCGCCGCGAGGGCGCAGCGCTCGTGCTCCAGGGAGACGATGCTTTGATTGGTGGTCTCCTCACGAGTCTGCGCAGCGAGGCCGTCGACCGCGACCGCAGAGGCCGGCCGTGCAAGGAGCGACAGGCGAAGGTGCTCCGCCGGTCGGCGATGACTCCGGCGGACGTGGCGCTCGTCGAGCCGTGGCGCGAGGTGACGTACGACGGGGGCCGCGCGGCCGGCGACGCGCTCGTCGAGCGGTGCCTGGACGGGGATTGTAGTTAAGTTGTTGTGTTTTCGGACGGTACTTCTTAGGTGTTCGCGCGGCGACGGCCCTCCACTACAAGCGGCGGCGCGCGGCGCGGTCTTGGGCGCGAGCCCTGTGCTCACGCCTTGGGCTCCTCGGCCTTGGCCGGCTCCGCGACGGGCTCCGCGGCGGGCTCCTTGGCGGGCTCGGCGGCCTTGGGCTCCTCGGCGGGCGCCGCGGCGGCCTCCTTGGGCGCCTCGACGGCGGCCTCCTTGGCGGGCTCCTCGGCGGGCTTGGCGGCCTCGGGCTTGGCGGGCTCCGCGGCGGCGGCCTGTGTGCAAACCGGTCGACCGCTGGGCCAGCGCAAAGCTCGATGGCGTGGAGCAAACGTTGACGACGCGGGACCGGGACCTCCTTGGCGGGCTCGGCCGCGGGCTCGGCCGGCTTCTCGGCGACGGCGCCCTCGCCCGACTCCTTGCGCTTGGGCTCCTCCGTCGAGGCGGGCGCCTCGACGACCTTCGTCGGCGAGGCCTTGCCCTCGACGGAGGTCTTGGCCTTCTTGGCGGCGACGACCGGCTCGGCGGCGGCCGGCGCGGCGTTGGTGTTCTCGGCGAGGGCGGGGGACGACATGGTTGGGCTGCGCGCGTGGAGGGCGTGGTGGCGATGGCGTAGACGGGGCGAATTGATTTTGCGCTGGCGCGTACGGTGTGCGGCGGCGGGAAGAAGATTTGTTACCTGCGCGGGAAACGAGGTCAAAAAGCAGCGCAGCGCTGCGCTGCGGCTGCGGCGGCGCGTGTGTGAGCGCGCGCGCTGCGGCATCGCGCCGGCGCCGCGCGCCTTTGAATGAATTCTTGGCGCCTCCTGCTTTCGCAGCGCGGCAGACGCGGCGCCACGGCGCCAAAGGCGTGGGGGGCTTCTCATGTGTCTGAGAGTCGCGCGCAGCGGGCGCTGTGTGTTGCGGAGTATTTATGTGCTTATACGCCGCGCGAGACACAAGGCGCCGCGGACGAGTCGAGGGACCGTCTCGTCTCGACCGCCCACACGAAAGTCCGCAGAAGACCGACACCACACCTCTCCAGGACGCACTAAGGGCCCTCGAGACCCGTGTCGGCCCGAGAGCCGGTTGGTCGCCGCACGTCGCACCAACAAAGCCAAGACTCACAACAAAGAAACCTACTCCCCCCCACCACCACCGACCCCATCCAGCAGCCTCCGCATCTCCTCCACGAGAGCCGGCGGGCAGGCCGGCTCGCGCGCCTCGAGGAACCGCAAGACCACCCGGAACTGCTCCCGCGCGCCCTGCTTGTCGTCCAGCAACGCCAGCGTCCCGCCGAGGGCCCGTCGCGCCGCCAGGGCCAAAGCGTGGTCCTTCGATAAGCCCGTCGCGGCGCGGTGCACGGCGCGCTTCTGGACCTCGGACGCAGTTTTTAACGTGTACTCGCGGCCCTCGGCGACGTCGCGGAGCATGGCGCCGATCTTGAGGAGCGCCGTCGCCGCGGCGACGTCGTTCGGGTGTTCTTGGGCGATGGACTCTTTATAAGCTTGCAGAGCCGGCTCTAGGCCGCAGTCATCTAGCCTCAACTCGCTATCCTGGAGTAAGGCGTCAATATACAAAGCGTCCTCGCTGATGGCTTTGTCTGGTGGATGATACACACCAGTGACGCGAGAAGTATTCCTAGAAGCCGCCTGGCGCCGCTTCAGCTCCGAGACTCGAGCCTCCAAGGTCCGTATCTCGTCCTCCATGTCGGCGTAATCCCGCTCGACAAACGAAGAGGGCCGCTTCAGCACCGGTGCCGGTTCAGTAATCGTGGAGATTTCCTCGTCCAGGATCTTTTGAGCGGCGCTCAGACTCCCAAGATGCTGTTTCCCGCGTTTCTGGTCCAAATTTTCTGAAGACAAATCGGGATCGGCAGCCCGTTCCCCCCAAGCTAATTTACCTTCCATCCCCAATTCCTTCGCCTTCGCGGCCGTCTCAGCAGCGTCGGCATAGAACGTCACCATGCCAAATTGCACAAAGTCCGCCAGTTCCCCGACATTTACTACTTTATCCCCATCATCGTCGATGGCGCGCATGAAGGCCTGGATCATGTCATTCGGTAAGTCATTTTCCGAGACCTTGAGTTCGAGTCTGATGAGGCGCGTCAATTCTCCTTCGTCCAGATCACCGCTCCCATCCTTGTCGAACTTCTGGAAGATCTCCAGAGGGTCTGCGCCGAAGGTCGCGGCCTGCAATTTACCTTGTAGTTTCTTCATGAGATCCTCATCAAAATCGGGCCGCCTTTTCTTCGCCAACCGCGCCTTCCTATCCTCCTTAGCAGCTGCTGATTCCTCAGCTCTTTCCCCCCATTTCAAGCGCTGTCGGTCCGGCGATAACGATCTAGAACGTTCCGAAGCGGTCTCGCTATCGGCGTAAAACGTCGCGGTGCCAAACTCGACGAAGTCGGCCAATTCCTCTAAACCCAGCGTGCCGGACTTGTCGTCGTCGACGGCGCTCACGAACTGCTTGATGTCGTCATCTGTCAACTCGGAGGAGGCTATCTTCAATTCTTTGCGTACTAATGACGTTAACTCCGAGGCATCGAGTAACCCATCTCCCGATTTATCAAATGATTTAAATAACTCTGACGGTGAAGAACCAAAAGTAGCGGCCTGCAGCTTGGTCCGGAACTTCTCCATGAGGTCTTCGTCCAATTTTTTTCTTTTCTTCGCCCTAGATTTCCTTTTTATCGACTTCATGGCCTCGGAGTCTCCCTTGGACTCGCCCCATTTTGTTGTACTGCCGTCTCGCGTGACCTCATTCCCGTAAAACGTCGCAGCACCGAACTCGACGAAGTCCCCGAGCTCCTCGATACTAATACTCCCGGAATCGTCATCATCGAGAGCCTGCACTAACGCAGATATATCTTTCTCACTCAGTTCTTTCTTCGTGATCTTGAGGGACGTCCGTATCAACTTCTCGAGTTCTTTGACCGAGAGGTCGCCGCTCTTATCTTTGTCGAACTTGCTGAAGAACTTGCTCGGCTTCGTGTCCATGCATGCTGCTCTTAGTTTGGCTTGGAGCTTATCAATAATTTTTTGATCAGGTAACTTCCTGCGCTTCTTCTTGAGTTTCGGTTTATTCTCGGTGTCCTGGACTCTGTTGGCGGCCACTACTTTTTTGCCGGCATCCTTCAGCTTGTTGGGTTTCGCGAAGGCGTCGGCCATCCTAGCTGTGTCGCGGCGGCGGGCGGGCTTGCGCTGCCCCCCTTGGGTTGTATGTAGCTGCCCCGGAGAGCTACTCGCCGCTGGCGCTGCTGCCCCCTTGGCTGCGCTGTCTCCGACGTGACCGAACAAGCGTCCTCGTGGGCGTCGGCCGCACAGGAGTCGTACGCTACGGCGGGATGCTAGCGCTCCTGCGCGTCCAGAGATGCGGACCCGCACGATTGACGAGGCGGCTATGACGTCCCGACGGGTCCTGGCGCCCGCCGGAGGCTTCTCCAGAGGGCTAAGGACGCGGCGCCTCGCGCTAGTACTCGGAGCGGCTCGCGCGGTCGCGGTGGCTACACACACAAGACACTTAAAGTCACGGCGGCTCCCACGACGTCTCGCCACTCGCCGTGTGGTACCAGAACTCGTAGCCCTCGGCCGTCCTGCTGAGCGCCCAGGCTTTGTCGGTGCGGGTCGGGTCCGTCCAGGAGCTCTCCCGCGTCGCCGTGTGGTACCAGTAGCGTTCGCCGCCTTGCGTCGTCGCCTCCGTCCACGCACCGCTGGCGCGAAGCGCCGCATCGGGATCCTCCCACCGCACCTCTCCGGTCGCCGCGTCGCAGAAATACGATCGCCCGTCGGCCGTCCGGAGCTCCCTCCAATTGCTCGACGGCGGCGCCGCGGGCGCGTCCCCGTCGCCTCCGAAGACCGCGTCGAGCAGGGCCGCGGGCTCCGGCTCGGGTGGTGGCGCGTCGCGGGGCGCGTCGTGGGCCTCAGGCGTGGGAGTGTCCTCGACGCGCGCGAAGAGTTTGGATGCCGGCGTCGAGAATGCAGGCGACACGCTCGAGCGTCGGGGAACAATGTGCGAGGGCACGCGCGGGCGCCGCGGCGGCGCGGGCGACGGCGTGGGTGCGGTTGGCGGCGAGTCCGGCCGCAGGCTCGCGGTCCAGCTCGTGAGCGTCTCTTTCTCGAGCTTGCCGCGGAAGCTCTCCCTCTTCGCAGGACTGCGTGCCATGATGGTGACCCGGGTCAGCCAGAACCTATAGCCAGAACCTAGATCGCTGCCCAAAACGACTTGCAGCTAAAGCGCCGGCTGCCCCAGCGGTCTACTACGGAAGGGTCGTGCGTGTACACGTGTCGCAGGCCCAGTTTACAAGACCAACGAGCGCGCCCCGATTAGCTAGCGTTGGTAAGACACTAGCAAAAAGGCAGCCAAACCGCTCCCCCGCGCCGCGCGCAGCCACGCCATTGAAGGCCAGACAAGCTGCCCCGCGAGACAGCAGGCGCCACCGAACGGGCGGCAAACAAGCGCGCCGGCCCGCCGGGGCTGCCCCGCGACACAAAAGATGCTCTACACCCAGCTCGTCCCCTGGCGCTTCGGTTTATTGACGCTCCACACGATCTCACTGTGCTGCTACTACCAGGTCAAGTTCGAGGCCATTCAAGTAACTTTACCAGCCAAATATGGGAGAGAATTATATGGGGAGCGGCACTATACGACCGACGCCGACGTAAACCAAATGTACCGGGAAGCTCAATACAGGTTAGATATAGTATTGTGGTGGGGCTACGTCTGTTTATTGTGCGACTATGTTGGGTTGATGGCCGCTCTGACGCTAGATTGGCCGCGCGTCACGCTATTTCACTTGTGGAGCCACGCCGTCGGCTCCGTGTGGACGATCTGGGCCCAGTTGGATGGGTGGCAGTTCGAGGCCATGGAGTGGCAGTTCGTTCTATGTGTCTTAATACCGACCTCGATAGAGGTAGGTGTCGGTGGTCTCCAGCTCAAAAAATACCTCGACGAAAAGATGCGGCCTAGGGCCGATGCGTCGGCGGGGCCGCCATCGTTGAGAACGCTGGCGATGCTGCGCTTCTTACTCATTTTAATAGGAGTCGTCATTTTCTTAGCTGGGTTATTTGTGATGGCCCCCCATGCGCATAAGGACCGCATCAAACACGACCGGGACGGCGACAAGTGGGAGACGCCGGCGGAGGCTCTGTCGTTTGGCTTCTGGCTCGGCTTGGCGATTATGGTCGTCGGGTTGGTATTTGGTGGTTTTGCAATGTATGTGCACAAAGCCTGGATGGCCAATCACCCTGAATTACCGGACCCCTCCACCCTACCGCCGCGACGAAGGAGGGAGTCGTCCTTCAAGGCGCCGCGCTTACCGAAGATGCTGCGGCGCAAGGACAAGCCTGCCAAGGACGGGTCTGACGACGACGACGACGTCCCGTTGCTGCTGGACCGCCAAGCTTCGGATGATGATAGCGACAAGGGCGTCGAGCTCACGGACCGTGGTAAGCCCGAGTCAAAGGCGCCGGACTCGGACCTGTCCGATAGCGAGGACGAGGCCAAGGAGTCGACGCCGTTAAGGAGAGACGAGGACTCGGGCCCGCGGCGGCGCGCGGCGCGGCGGCGCGGCGACGACGACTCCTCGATCAGCTCCTGAATCATCCCGGGCGCGTAAGTATCGGTCCGCAGCACTACCGTACGGGTACAGCTCGTACTGTGGCGCATTTTTCTCGTTTGAGCTCGTTTTGCTCGACACAGCGTGCGCTAGGCCGCTGACGCCACGCAGGGGCCACGATCAGGCTGCCCCACGCCGTAGTGAGGCTCGAAAACTCCTGAACGAACGCCAGGGGCAGCACACCAGGGCCGCTCAGTAGCAGCTCCAGTCAAGCTGTACTCCTAGCTAGACGCCCACGACCCAGCGCCAGGCTGCCAAAAGCACATAGCGCCATGGAAGGGCAGGCTGCACCGGTCGAGGATCGCCGGAGCGCGCTCGGCCTCGCGAGCCGCCACGCGCTCGACGCGGCGCGCGTCGACAAGCGGGGCCGCAAAGCCTTGCACCGCTTCGCCGCCTCGTGTGATGCGGCGCCGGAGCACCTGAAGCGCGTCGTCGACGCGCACCCCGAGGCCTGCGGTGAAGCGGACGACAGCGGCATGTACCCGCTGCACCACTACTGCAAAAGCCTCTCGGGCCAGTACGACGACGACGACGATGACTTCGAGCGGCATCTGGGTATGTTGGATACGCCGTCGAAGCCACGCGCTCAGCACCCGCCCGAGAACAACAGGCGCCGCGACCGCCCGGGCGACCCGGTCTTCTTCAGGGACGCGACCAGTCTGGAAGACGTCCGCAAGGAGTACCGGGCCGCTTTGTTACGATACCACCCGGACAAAAATTTGAACGGAGACGTCGAGGAGAACTGCCGCCAGATGCAGCGCCTCCAGGACGCGTACCAGCGGACTCTGCGCAAGTTCCACAAGAAGCAGCCCATCGAGGAGGCCCTCGCGTGCGGCGACGTGGAGAAGGTCCTCGCGTCGCTCTCCGAGCCGGACGCTGTGGATGGAGAGGGCTCGACGATACTCCACCGCGTCTGCGGCTCGTGCGCGCGGCGGTGCTCACCCGCTCAACTAGCGGCGGTCGTCTGCGCCTATCCCGAGGCCTTGACGCGCCAGAATGATCTTGGGGATACGCCCCTCCACGAGTTGTGTGGCCGGTTCCGCGGGGACGCGGCCGATTTAGATGCATTAGTTGGTGTGTTGCTGGGTGGCTGGCGGTCGTTCGGCGGCGTCGGTGACGTTGATGACGTGGCCCATCTCACGAACAACGAGGGCCGGACGCCGCTCCACGCCTTGTGTCGCGGGCAGCGCAAGGTGCATCGAAATGTGTTGGCGCGCCTTGTGATGGCGTGGCCCGAGGCCGCCTCGATCACGGATGCGGAGGGCTATACAGCTTTGCACATTTTTTGCCAGTACCAGCTCGAGCTCAATCATCGCGCGCTGAAGCTCCTATTGCGCGCCGCGCCGCGCGCCGCGTCCTTGCGCACGCTGCAGGACGGCGACTCACCTCTCCATCTAGCGTGCTACGCCCAGAGAAGGACCATCGCGGACGACGCCGACCGCGCCTTCGGGCTCCTCGCGGCGTTCGCGCCCGTCGCGGCGCTCAGCGCGTGCGCCAAGGGCCGGCGCTGCTGGAGCCACCTGCCGTCCGACGACGAGAACTACGCGATGTGTGTTGCGGCTATCGTCGAGAATGCGGTGAGCGGCCTCGACGACGTCAAACTCGACGTCGACGACGAGCTGCGGCATCGCGATAGAGTAAAGAGGGCCATCACGCAGTGCGTCGACGGCCGGGGCGGGACCTTGTTACATGTTTGTGCTTCTTGCGGCGCGGTTGATGTTAAGACGCTCACCAAGGTCTTTGAGATATGTGCGGCTTCAGACGTGGACAAGGACGGCCGCACGCCGCTGCATCGCTTCTCCGCCTGTCCTGCGCGCGAGGGCGACGATATAGATGGTCGGATGTACCTCTTCGAGCGGTTGCTAAGCGAATCAATGACGCAAGACGCCCGGGGCGCCACGCCGCTACACCTCGCCTGCGCGATCGCCGATGATGATGAAGCGGCAATCACCAAAATAGAAAAGCTCCTCGCCGTGGCGCCCGAATCAGCTTCACTAACGACGAAGGACGGCCGCACGGCGGCGCACGAGTGCTGCGCGTCGTGTGCCAGCGAGATCGGGGAGACCGTCCCGGCGATCCTCGAGCAACTGGCCGAGGCGGCGCCGCGCGCCGCCTGCGCCGTCGACGGCCGCAAGAAGCGCGCCTGGGACTACCTGCCGCGCCACGACGCGTTATTTGAAAGGTGCTTCCACGCGCTCTTGGGCGCGCTCGTCGAAGAACCGGAGAAGCTCGCCGCCTCGGACACGTCGGAAACTATATTACATTTGGTCTGCGCACACCACGCGCCGGCCATCACGCGCGTCCTCAACGACCGCGACGTTCGTGTGCAGGATAACGCGGGCAACACGCCGCTGCACTGCTACTGCGAGCACCAGGGCCTGACGGACGTGAGCGACGTGCCCGAGGAGCTCGAGGCCCTGCTCGGCGCCTATGCGGGTGCATTGAGTGTTGCGAACAAGGCCGGGCACACTCCTTTACATGTCCTCGCGCGCGCGCAGAAGCCGGCGCCTTCCACGTCTATCGTGGAGCGGTTCCTTTGTTGTGAATGTGTTTTGGTGGGCGTGCCGCATCTCCTACTTGCGTCGCGGCCGAAGATCGCGCCGCGCGCGTGCGAGCTGCTGCGCCGCCTCGTCGCCGCGAGCGCCGACCCGGCGGGGCTGTTCGCGCGGGAGAACGGGAAGCGGCCCTGGGATTTGCTG
Source organism: Pelagomonas calceolata (assembly GCA_918797485.1). NCBI lineage: Eukaryota > Pelagophyceae > Pelagomonadales > Pelagomonadaceae > Pelagomonas > Pelagomonas calceolata. The sequence goes on along the minus strand of CAKKNE010000003.1, from coordinate 1,107,384 downwards.
GACGCCGACGACGTCCGCTTCGCCGAGGTCTGCGCTATTTGTCTGCGGGCGGTCCTGACGGCCTCCGCGGGCCCTCTGGACGCGCAGGACCGCACACCACTCCATTTGCTGTGCTCGCGGCACGGGCGGCTGCTGCGGCTCGACGCGGAGTATGTGGAGCCGTTCCTTGGTAGGGAAGAAGCGGCGTTGGCGCTTGACGCCTCCGGCGGCACGCCACTACATAGTGCCTGCCGAGACGTGCCCTGCGACGGAGACCTGGACGTTGCGTTCTTGACGCGCGTCGCGGGTCTCGGAGGCGCTCGTGTCCAAAACGCTTCGGGCTGGACGCCGCTGCACATCTTCATGCAGAAGCACGCGCTGGTCTTGGGCGTCCGGGACGAGGACGCGCCGGCGTGGCGCGCGCTGCGCGTGTTGATCGACGCCCACCCGGCGGCGGCGGGGATCGCGAACGCGGCGGGCGACACGTGTCTCCATCTGGTCTGCGCCGCACATAAACGGGGTGCGTCCCAAAACCTCGCGAGGTTGTTGGACGTGCTCCTCGAAGCGGCCGGGCCCGCCGCCGAGCGCGCGGCGACGACGCGGGGCAAGGGCGACCGCACGCCGCTCGAATGGCTCCCGCGCAAGGGCGAGTTCTACGCCGCCTGCGAGGAGGTGCTCGTGAAGCGACGCGCTAGATGTCTCGAGCTATTGCTAGACCACTGCCCGGCCGCCGCCTTGGCCTCGCTGCCGGAGAGCGGCGACCTCGCGCTGCACCAGCTGTGCGGGAGCGGGGTCGCGTCCGTTCCCATGCTCGAGGCGTTGCTGAAACGCCACCCCGACGCCGCGACGACTCGGAACGCCCAGGGGAAGACGCCTCTCGATTTATTATGTGGAGTGTGCGTTCAAGACGGCGCCATCGTTGCGAACGCCGCCGCGTTGATCAAGGTGCTTCTCGCCGCGGCGCCTGGCGCTGTTGGCGACGCGCTCGACTGCTTTCCGACGGACGACCGGCGGTTTGAGGAGATAAATGCGCTCTTCGACGCGTGTCTGCCGGAACCGCCGCGGCGCCTGTCGCCGAACGAGCCGAATAGGGGCGATCGCGTCGTCGAGCCGCCCGCGGCGCCGAAGAGGCGGATGACGCTATCGCCTGGCAACGACGACGAGCTCGACTTTCGGGGTTCTTAATGATGTTTTGTGTGACGTGCTTAAGAGCGCGGGCGCCGCCCCGGGAGGGGGCAGGGATGTCAGGGGATATGAGCATATGGGGCGTGTCGTTGGCGTCGCGCGGGTCGGGGACCCTCACGAGAGCTGGAGCGAGTAGTCGCGCGACCGGAGCTGCGCGTTCTCCATCTCCAATTGCGAGAGTCTACGCTCGAGCTCCGTGATACGCGAGCGAAGACTCGCGACCTCCGCCTCGCGGTCGTCGTCGCGCTGGGTGTCCTTGAACGACTTGCGCTTGCGGCGTTGAACGAGGTAGAGCTCTCCTTGGCCACCGCGGCCTGTGTGGAAATCAACCAGTTAGTTAGGTTGCGTCGATGGCGTGGGGCGCCCGAAATTTGATTTCCACGCCGACCACTGCGGAAGCTGTCGTGTTCGAACACCATCGGCGCGAGGCCGGCCCGCGCAGGCGCGGCTCCGCTGCGCGGCGTCGATGAGACCTTGCGGAAGTCGTACATGTTGAGCATGCGCGAGAACGACGTCCACTTGGAGTGCCGGAATATCTGAGGGCACACGGTCTCGGCGAACTGCGCCGGGTCCGGGAAGACGATGCGACGGCCGTTCTCGGACCACTCGCCTGTGTGGAAATCAAAATTTTACGGCGCGTTCGTGCTGAATCATCACGTTGTCCTCCACGCCATCGACGCGACGCCTACGCACTGGTTGATTTTCCACACAGCCACTCGCAGAGCGTCTCGTCGTAGGGACCTTCCAATAACGAGTAGAGCGCTCTGACGAACGGCGCGACCGGCCGCTCGGGCTGCGCGTTCGCCGCCGGCGTCACCACGGGCTCGGGCGCCGGCAGCGGCGCGGCGCCGGGCGCGAAGAGGTCCGGGCGGAGTTCGTCGCTCTCGGACGAGTCTTGGTGCGTCATGGGCGTGCCCGGATCATCGTCCGGCCCGAACGGCGAGGCCGGGCCCCAGTCGATGCCGAGCTCCTCGAAGCCTGCGCGCGGCGGAGGAGTCGTTGTGTGGGCACGCACGCGCGCGCGTCGCGCCGCGAGGGAGGCGGCAAATTTGCTGTGGCAAGCAATTGAAGCTTTTTTCAATAGGATAAAGCATCTATTTCAGCACGGTTTTGCACCTGGGGCATCGCGGCCGAACATAGTACTGTGAGCTTGCGCGCTTTAACAAAAGGACGGGCGGGGGGTCAATACTGCAGCCGCTGAGGTTTTCACTCCACTTTCCAAGCTTGCATCCTTCAATCGTCATCGGTCGCAAGCCGCGTTAGCTTTCCGGGACTGTACGCCGAGGCTTACCTTTGTCCTGTCATCGTTGAAAAACCCGTTTTGCGAGCTTAAAAAATTAAATGAAAGCCAGAGCACTCATAGTTGCTGCTGCGCGGCGTGCGCAGTACATGGGCCTTGAGTGCGTCATTACTTGATCCTGGTCCACAGCGCAGCCACTCTCTACAAAGACGCCATCGCCGCGAGCATCAATGCCGCTCATCAGGGTCGGCCTCTGCTGGCTGTGCACCGCTGCGGTCGCGGCGGCGCGCCCGCTCCCACTCCGGTTTCGCGGCGGGTCAGCTGCAGCCCTGACCAATGCCTCCGCCCTCAACGCCACCGGCGAAGCCTTGGATTTAAATGATGTGCACGACAACGCGACGGCGACGGCGAACGCGACGACCACCAACAGAACCGACGAGGGCTTGAGGGCATCAATAAAAGCGTACTTTCGCGGCGCCAAGGAGCTCTGGGGCGACGTCAAGACCTGGCGGCGTTTGAGGAGAGAGGCGAAGAACGGAACTAATATGATTTTGAGTTGGCACGAGCGGAGGGTCAAGAGCAAGACGATCCCGCACTCGCTGCGCATGCTGCCCATCTTGGCGAACCCGCTGCCGCCGCCCTTCGGCCTGGTGCTCGTCGGCATCGCTTCATTGGTACCTAGAACTTTATTAACGCCCGAATTCTGGACCGACAATCAAGCACTCACCTTCGCGACGGAGGACGGCGCCGACGTCAAGAGAAGGCACGCCAAATTATTGGACGCGCTCGCGGCGGCGGCCGGCGGCGACGGCAAGACTGGGAGTGATGGAGGGCTCGACGCGCTCGGTGATGTGGGCGGCGCGTTCGGCGCGGGCGCGTCCTTAGAGTTATCGCGGCTGCGGCGGAAGCACCTGATTCGATTAGCGAGGTGCATCCGGCCGCACCCGCCGTCGCGGTGGTCGCTCCATTTTCTACGGACGGCGTCGATCCGCGAGCGGCTCGCGGACGCCGCGCGCGCGATGAGCGAGGAGGACGAGGCCCTCGCGCGCGACGTCTCCCTGTTCCAAAACGCGTCGGCGCCGCTCTCGCCGCGTGAGGTGCTCGAGGTCTGCGCGGAGCGCGGCCTCGCCGTCGGCGGCGACCACGCGCGGCGCCTCGCGCGGCTCGAGCGCTGGTGCGAGGCGCGCGCGACGCTGCTGAGCGCGCTGGGGGCGGGGCCCGACGACGACTCCGCGTCGCTGGTCCTGCACATGCCGGCGCTCCTGTCGGCGCTGCTGGAGAAGGCCGAGGAGGCCGTCGATGGTGATGAGTTAGTTGTGGCGTAAAATTGAAATTATGACGGTCGGCCCCGTGCAGGGGCGTCATGGCGTCAAGTTTTCCGTGGCGGATCCACCCCTAATGTCAGCCCCGCGCGTGCTGGTGCGAACACTGGTGGAGGCGCCGCTTCGTGGCGATGTCTTGCTCCTCGACGGGGTCCGCGCCGTACGAGTAGAGGACCCAGTACGACGCCGGCAAGGCGAGTACGAGCGCGTACAGGACCATGTCAAGGCCTGTTGCCGCGCCGCTAAATGGTGTTTCCGCCGGCGCGCCGCAGAGCGCGTCCGTGCCGTCGGCGGCGATGCCCCGCAGGAGGAACAATCCGAGGACGGCCACAACAATACCAAACAGCGCCGAGCCCCGGTTACTCCGGAACTGGAGCCGCGCCACAGTCAGGTCGCGCAGCGTCGTCTCGCGATGGAACGCGTAGACGAGCGCGAACTGGTAGAGCAGGTAGCGCGCGAAGAGCGTCCCTAGCAATCGGATTGTGAGGAAACTCAGGACGATCCGCACCGCGTAGCCGAACGCGCAGCTCTTCGCGACCATCGGCCGCAGCAACGCGAAGAGCGCGACGAGGCAGCACGCCCACGCGACGGCGTGGACCAGGGCCGCCAGCGGTTCCCTGAAAATCCAGGCGCAGAGCCGCGGCAGCCGTCTGTATAAAGGTGGAGCTTCCGGCAGCAGCGCGGGATCCGGGAGATTCGTGTCTATCGGCACGTCGGGCCGAGACGACTCGTCGGGCGCGTCCTTGCGCAGCCAGGCGTTGACCGATTCGATGTCATTATTCTTGTCGTCGCAGCATTTCGTCATTTTCTTTGACGATTGCGCAATGGATTTGTGTGGTCTGGCACAACACTGGCAGCTCAAGACTGGCAAAACAGCGGTGCCGAAGAATTGGGCGAGCTGTCTCCAGCGCTCTCGCGTACGACCACTGCTCAATGCACCACCGGAGAGCCTCCGCCGCACGGGAAGCAGCGTTTTTCGGCCGCGGCAGCGCTTGCTTGCCTGCTAGTGTCTTTCTGCTGCTAGCCAGGGGCGTCTTCGCGGGGAAGTATACGACACCACCAACGCTATCGACGCGGCACAAGCAAAAGAAAAACACAAAGGACGTTATGGCGGCAACTCGTCAAGCGCCACCTCGACGCGCCGCAGCGCGTCCTCGACGACCGCGTCCGCGTCGGCTGGGTCACCCCGGAGGCGCAGCGTCGGCGCGTGCAGCAGCCGTCTCATTACAAGCCGCGCCTTCGGATGCGTAGAGCGAGCCACCAACGCGTCGGCGCGGGCGCGGAAGGCGCGGATTATTGGTGCTGCGCGCCGCTCGAGTCGGCTCTCCAGCAGCTGCGCGTGCTCCGCGTCCACCACAGCCCGCGCGTGATCCAAGACAGCAGAAGCCTCGTCCGCGCTCATCGTGTCCTCGCGCGACGGGAAGCGCGCTATTGATAAATCACCTAAGGTCTCGTCCCTGGTTTTCCGGCCCGCCGCGCGCGCGGCGTCGATCAACGGCAGGAGGGCGCCTCTCCTGGGCGTCGCGCCGCTCTTCAGCGTCTCGTCCCGCAATTCCAGCAGCTGCCGCGGGATGGTCAGGTCGCCCACAATCGTGGATTCAAGACCGGCGCCGAGCCGCAGCGCGAAGCGCTCGCACTGTTCCTTCTCTTTCGCGAAGCCGAGCTCCTTGAAGAGCTCGGCCTTCTTCAGGAGCTTGGCCTCTTCTCGTGCTGCCCTTTTCTGGGCGCGCTCCTCGAGTCGCGCTTCCTGTTGAGCGGTGAGCGTCGTGTCTTCGCGCGTCGGCCGCGCCTTCGTCGTGACCTCGCAGACTTGGCGCCGCCTCGCGGTCTCGGGCTCCTCGACCAATGCGGCAGCCAACGCGTCGACGTCGCCCTGGAAGTGGTCCGCGTGATTCGCGACCTGGGCCGCAAAAACATCGCCCGCGGCAGCGCGCCGCGCCCGGACCTGCTCGAAGGCGTCCGCGAGCATGTTCTGCGTCGCAGTGTCGTCGAGCGCGCCGGCGACGGCCTGCTGCGGGAGCTCGGGCGCCGCAATCGCTTGGGGACCGCCCTCGGCGTGTGGCAGCAGGAGCTGCCTTCCAGTCCGCCCGGCGCGCACGGCGATCTCGCGCGACACGACGGTCTCGACGTCGCGCAGCGCCTCGGTCAGGTTCTTCTTCGTGGCAACAAACACGCAATACCTATCACAGGTCGACAGTACTGCCGCCTCGTCAATCGAATCGACCCGATCCAGGATCTCGTCGGTATTCAAAAACTCCGTCTGGTCGTAGGCGTGCCTCCCGGGCAGCGCGTTGAGCTCCGGTACTAATAACATCCAGCAGCCGACGTCGAGCTGCTGCGTCGCTTGGAGGCGTCGTGTGCGCACATGCCGCGCGGGCGGCGCCTGCAGAGCTACGGCCGCCGCCGCGAGAAATTGCACAAGAAGGCGCATGGCTCGACAAGCCGCCGCACTACCCGTCACGGTTCCGGACAGCTTTGAGCACAGCTGTAAAACGCCACGCAGCTTGGCACCCCACAGCGTGCTGTGTACCGCTGCACGCCTGCTCAAATTTCCCACAGGCGGGCCCACAGCCACCACAGCTCTACGACGCTAGTCCACAGCCCACGCGAGGCCCCACCGTCGCCTCGCAAGCACGAAGCCGCGCTGCAACGAGCTAGCGTACTGTAAGACACTAGCAAGCTCCACAAGCTCCACTTGGAGCCAAGCTCTCCGACGCCTCGCTGGACACACGCAACAGAACGCTGCCTCGCGCAACGCCTACGCACGCCGACAGTCGGTCTCCAACTGTGCTGGAACGGTGGAGCGAGTTCGGTACGCCTAGGCCTCGGAGAGCCACTGCCAGCCGGAGAGCAGGCTGGATACGCGCGGCCGCTGCCCGGAAAAAGCCTACCGTCAACACTTGGATACGCGCTGCCCGCTGCCCGGAAGAAAAAATGGCACACTTTCAATCGGGTCAGATGTTCGGCGCCCACGCCCGCGACGAGATGGACAAGGCGGAGAAGTTCGTAGACCGATACGCCCAATTCTTAACGCCGGCGAACGCGGAGATCTCGTGGTTCGGCAAAAACATGCTGCTGAGGTACTACCGGACTAAGCAGCTGGGCCCGCTCGAGGTGTGCGCCCTGGCGCTGGCCGTGGCGCCGGACGCGCGCGAAGGCAGCGCGGTGCTGGCAGCGATGGTGGCGCCGGACGCGCCCGTTGCCTACGTCGTCGACGCGGTCCGAGAGCTCTGGCTCAAGCCGAAGCAAAACGAAATGGCGGCGGGTACGACCGCCTACGCATACCCCGAAAGCAACCCCGCGGCGGGCCAGCGCGTCCATATGGCGCAGGGCGGCACCTATACTGTGATCAAACCTGAGACGATGCTGGGGCAGTACCGCTTCTTCTCGAAGCTCGGACGGATGCCGCGAGAAGAATGGCCGAAGACGCCGGAAGCGCGCGAGGCGCTGTACGCATCAACGCAATCGGATTTGCTCGGCGTCGTCCCGGGCGACGTTGACGGACCCACGGATGACGACATCACTGCGGCGAGCCGAAAACGCGGGCGTGCCGCATCGGAATTAGCGCCGCTACTCGTCCCGCTCAGCGGCGCGTGCCGGCCGCTGGCGCTGCGGCGGTCGCATTTCGCGCGGGCGGAGGAGCTGGCGCTCGCGGTCGCGACGCTTGGGAGCGACCCGTCGGCGTCGGGGGTCATCCGCAACCAGCCCGGCATCAACCGCCCGCGCTTCGAGACCTGCACACAGACTGGATACCTCGGTCTCCCGTGGGCCCACGAGGAGCCGTCGAAGCTCAGCGAGCTTCGCAAGGCGATCGAGAGCGCCGGGCTGTCGACGCGCGGCTTCGCGGAGAAGTCCGAGTTCCGGAGCGCGGCGCGGCGCGTCGACAAATTTACCGTCGCCGATTGGCGCGTCGAGACGGAGGAAGGCCGCCGCGAGGTGCTGGACGAGGTCTTCGCGATGTTCCGCGCGGGAGATTTCGAGCGCTTCAAGGAGGCGCGGCGCGCCGAGGTCTGGGACGCGCTGCTGCGGCCCGACAATCAGCTCGGGGGCGTTAAGTTCGAGGGCGGTCGGGCCGAGGATTTGCTGGTTCTCGCCGCCGCGGCCGAGCTCGACGTGGGGCTCGGATGGGAGGACGGCGCGGTTCTGCAGGCGGCGAAGATGCGCGCGAGCGAAAAATTGGCTGCCGACGGTAAATACTGGGGTAAGGAGCTGGCGCTCGTCGCCGCGGCGCACGCCCACGAGAAGTGCACGGAGGCCCTCGACCGCATCCCGCGCCCGACGCGACTGGCACTTCTGCAATGGTGCCTGGCGCCCGCGCTGCGCGATATTGTGAGGCTTCGCAATACGTGTTGTTTGGCGGATGACGGGGGGCTGGACTTCTCGGGCTTCGCGCGGGCGCACCAGCTCGCCTTGCGCGTCTTCCTGTGCGTCGCGGCGCTCGGTCGAATCGATTGGGAGGCTGCTGGCGACGAACAAATCACGGCAGCCGTCTCGTTGCTCCACTACAATCGAGAAGCCGTCGGCGGCGGCGACGACCACGAGGTCGTGGAAATTCCCGGAGCGACGTCGTGGCCCATCGACGCGTGGTGGTCCCCGACGACGCCGCGCCATCGCATGGGCGCGTACGTGACTCCCGTCGGCGCGGAGGTGCTGCGAGAGGATTTACCGCCGGCATTAATTCTCCAGCTCACGATGGAGATCGCGTCGGTGGCCGCGGTCGCGGAGATCGCGCTGACGGCCGTCGTGCTTCGCGAGGTCGCGGAGGTGGCGCATCCGGGAGAGTTTTGGACGAAGCGCCTGATAGCGGGGAGCACGAACGGCATCGAGAACCGTCCGTTCCCGACCTTCGCGGAGCGGCTCGACCGGCTCATCTTGGAGCGGGCGCTCGATGGCTTCTTAGTGTCGAAGGTGGCGACGGCGGACGGCGTACTATCGATGCGCTTTGTCTGGTCCGGCTGTCCGCTCAACGAGATGGAACCGCAGCCCCTCGAGATGCCGGACGGCGTCCCCGAGGACCACAAGCGACGCTTCGTCCGGGACGCGGCGCGCTTTTTCGCGTCGAATTGCGCCGTGACGATTCGCAAGGCTCGCGAAGCGGGCTGTGCCGACTGTCCGGCCGTCGAGAGCGTCTCCATCGTCTACTCGGGCGTCGGGCAGCTATTCCGCGGCGTCGCACCCGTCGCGACGGCCCTCGTCATCGACATGATGGGGGAAGAGGCCATTCAGAAGGCGGTTCTTAGCGAGGATCCGGCGTTTTATAGGGGTCTGGACTCGCTCGGCATCTGCGTTTTCGACATGAACGCGGACGACGACGCGGCCACCGCGGGGCCCGATGCGGGTTCGTAAGAGTAGTTCGTGAGAATCATACGCCTGTTCTGCCGGCGACAGCTAGCGGTGTGTAACACACTAGGCATCCCTAGTATGTCCAAGCTAGCAAATATCCAAGCCGCGTGTTCGTCTGGCCAATTTGCGGCACATACAGCGGTCTACAGATCCGTGATTTCTTCCTTGGCGCTCAACCATCCGCAGCTTGCCCTGCATCGAAAGACCGGGCCCAAAAAGCCGTAAACGGCCCGTTCAGCGGGTCAGTGCTAGTCACTTTAAACTCAACGTACGAGGCTGTGCACGCTAAGATGGTACGAGGCTGCCACATCTGCGAGGCCGACGCTACGTCCGACAGCGGCACCATCGACGACCCGATCGCCGTGACCCCCGACCAGGACCAACGCATCGACCTCGGCGCCTCGATCGCGTCCCTAAGAGACGTGCCCATCGTCGACACGGACCCGAGCGAGGACGGCTGGGGTATTGATGATGACCTCGGCGCCTCCGAAGACGAGGAGAGCGCCAAAAGCGTGGTCGAGGCCGTGGCACGCGCCATCACGAACTACGGGCGGCGCTGCCGCGCCGAGCACCTGCCGGACCATGATGGATGGGCCTCGGACCTCCGGGCGCGCTGCGCCGAAACGCTCAACGTCAGCGACCGGAGTCGAGGCGACGGCGCGGACGGCGACTACGTCCTGCTGGATGAGACGCCGTGTGTGAGGCGGCACGACGTCGATCCCGACGCCGCCCAACATTTGCTAGGTTCTTTAGTGAGAGCGGAGTCGTCGAGGCCGAGCTACGACGCGCGAGTCCGAGCCGTCCTGAAAGAGGCTTCGCAAGTCTGCCGCGCGTCCTGGACCATGGTCTCGCAATCAGAGCGACTGGAGCAGAGACACGTGTCCTTCGACGAGCCGCCCAGACGACGATCTTCTGTATCGGTGCAAGATGCCACCAAGGTCGCGGCCACGGCGGTGGGCGGTGGCGCGTTACTCGCCGGCGCTGGAGCGTTAACCGCCGCGGCTGCACCGGTCGCCGTCGTGGGCCTCGTGGCCGGTTCCTTAGGCTGCGCGGGCGCCGGCGTCGCCGGGCTGAAGGCGAGGAGGCGCTTCGTCTCCGACGACGACTTCCGGACCGTCGAACGCTCGAGGGGAGCCGGCGCGCCTCGATTGTTCTTGGTGCCGGGCTGGCTCGCGGAAGGTAGAGATGATGACGACGCCTTCTCCTCCTCAGCAGGGGCGCCCGTCGTCGAGGAATCAAATGAGGAGGACCCGTCGTGGGCCGACCTCGTGCGGGAGGACGCGCTAGAACTAGAATCCTGCGACTGGGTGCGCCACATGTTTCCCCGCTCTGATGGAGCGGTCGTCGTCTGGGAGAAGAAGTGCCTGAGAAGACTGAAAAAGGCCATGGCCGACTGTACCGTCTACGCTACAGCTCGAGATAAAGTCAGCAAAGTAGTCATAGACGAGACGATCAAGCGGAGCGCCTTGGGTGGTCTAGCTGCGACGGCCCAACTGCCGCTCTCGGCCTTGTCTTATGTCCGCCGCGTGGATGACCCCTGGGCCGTCGCCGTCCAGCGCGCAAAGGGCGCGGGGAGGCGCCTCGCCGAGGCCTTACTTGATGGAACGAGGGGCACGGCGCCGGCGATGCTCGTGGGCTACGGTGTTGGGGCCCGTGTTGTGATGGAGGCGCTTGAATATTTAGCGGCCATCGCTGGAGATGCACGAAGGCAGTCTCCCCAAAGACGGCAAAAGGCGGCGTCGCGCGTCGAGTGCGCCGTGTTGCTGGGGGCGCCGGTGTCCGCGACCTCAGAACGCTGGCGGGCGGCTCGGGGAGTCGTTTCCGGACGACTCATCAACGGCTACTCGACGCGGGACTGGATGCTGCGCCTCGTCTACCGCGCGAAGGCCTGGTCCATCGCCGGCGTGGCCGGAACTACGCCGGTCGTCCCGGAGCACGCGGGCCAGGACGCTCCTATGATCGAGAACGTGGACCTGTCGGACCTGGTGAACGGCCACCTGTCCTACGCGCACGTCATGGAGCCCATCTTCGCGCGGCTGAAGCTCGAGGGGTGAGCCTGAGTAAATTTGTCTGTTCACTTTAGGGGCTCAAAGGTCAGCGGCGGCTCGACTTCTGTTTGGGCGAGGCGCGCGATCCGGGCCATGAGGTCCTCGCCCGACGACGACGACTCGGCTGGGACGGGCGCCGGCGGCGGCGCCGCGGCGGCGGCGAGCATGGCCCGCGCCCTCTGCAGCACCGGGTCGTCGAGGAGCTCGGCCGGGAGATTTTGTGAAGGCGGCGGCGCGGCCGCCGGTTGTTGAGAGAGCATTGCCCTCGCGCGCCGCAGCACGGGGTCGTTGAGCGGATCCTGAACAACGACTGGCGCGTCATCCACAACCCGGACGCCCGCAAGGTCGCCCGGAACGGCCCCGTGGAGCGCCGCGCGCGCCCGTCGCAAGACCGGGTCCGGCGCGAGGTCGCCCTCGGCGCGCTGGCGCAGCTCGTCGATCCTCTTGTCGATCTCGGCTGGGGTGGGAGACGCCGGCGCCGCCAACCACAAATCCTTCTTCGTCTCCTTTGTAGTTTTGGCGGGCTTCCGCAGCTGCCGCAGCGCCGCGTCCGCCGCGCGCGCGGCGTCCTTGGACGAGCGCAGCGCGGCCTCGCGGCTCGCGACGACCTCGCGCGCGTCGGCGGCGGCGCGCGCCGCCTGTCCCGCCTTCTCCTGCGACGCGAGCTCGCGCGGCCGGTCGTGGAAGTAGGCCTCGTCGTAGCCGCAGTAGGCGCGCGAGACGTCGCTCAGGAGACTTTCGTAGCCGTACTTCGGCGGCTCCGGCGCCTTCGCCGGCTCCCGCGCGGCGCGGGCGGCCGGCTTCGGCGGCTCCGCCGACGGCGCGGGCTTCGGCGCCGGCGTGTTGCGCGCTGCCCTGACATCGGCCTCGACGGCCTCGAGGAGACCCGACCGGGCCGCTTTCTTCGCCGGTGGGGCTTTCTTGCTCCGTTGGACGTGCTTGCTCGGCTTCTTCGCCGGCGGCACCTTCTCAACGACTGGCTCCGTGGCTTTGGCGGGCATGGGCTCCGGCTCCGGCGCCTTCATCAATGGAGCCGGCGTGAGCGAGCCCGGCGTGGAAGGCGCCGACGAGACCTTCGAGTCGCGCGACGCGCGCAGCCGCAAGTACTGCGCGGTCTGGCGCTGGGCGGCCCGCGCCGCCGACGACACGCGGTTGAACATGGACAGGGGTTTGGCTTGGACGGCACCGCTCGTGTCCTCGCCCAATAGCTTTAGAGCTGCCATTTCAGCCTCCTGCGCCTGGCGCCTCATGGCGTTGATCTCGGCCTGGTCCTTCGCCGGGAGCACGGGCAGGCCGTCGGCGCCGAGCTCCATGGTCTTTTTGCAACACAAGTGCTCGCAGGGCAGCCCTTTGTGGCAGCCCTTTTCATGTGCGGACTGCGAACTGCCAAGAGGTAACGTACTAGGATTCGTGCCTCCATTCATTGTCCGGAGGCGTCTCGTCTTCATGAGCGACCCCTGGGACGCCCTGGGAGCACGCATGCTGGGGCCGCCTCACGATGATAACCGCCAACAGCGCTCTCCCGGCGGCAGGCGTAAAGCGCGAGCTTGCGCGGGACAGACGTGGGAAACGACGCCGGACGAGGCAGCCAGGACGCCTGTCGCCGCGACTGAGGCCCTCGGGGCAGCCACAAGTGAAGCAATGGCAGCCAATGTCCAGGTGCTGCGCAACCCCGCCGTGAGCGCCGCCGCTTCGAGACCGGGCGTCTGCTGCGTCTCGATCATCGACCACGAGGGCAAACGATTAGTAGCAACCGGTTCCAGTGATGGCCAAATCATGGTCGTGGACGGGGCGCCGCGACCCGCCTCGCGCATGCGGAATAAAAGGAGACCGAAGACCGCAGCTACCGCTCGTACAAGGCTCTTCAAGGGCATCCACCGCAAGACCATCACGGGTATAGCCTTTCATCGATCGGAAGACTTAGTGGTAGTGAGCTGTAGCAACGACTCGACGTGCGAAGTGTATGATGTGTTTGATGGCGAGGAGGTGGCGAACATGACGTACCACGCCGGGTGTGTGAACTGCCTCGAGGTCTCAGTTATTTCTTCAGAAGAATTGGTGGGCGAGGCGGGCGGGCCGGACGTGTTACTGACTGGGGGAGCCGACGGAACGGCCAAGCTCTGGGGTCTCGGCGAGGACAACCTGTGTTTGCGTTCGTATGAAGGCCATCGTGGTGGTGTTTGTGGGGTGTGCGTTGGTGGTTGTCAAGGGAGGGACTTTGTGGTGACCTGCTCGTTGGATAAAAAAGTAAGGGTCTTCTCGGCTCTGTCAGAAGAAATAATATACGACCTGCCGGGCGCGTCGTGCTGCGTCTACGCGCCGACGTTGAGAAACGGCTTCCGGCCCGTTTTATTAACGGGAGGTTCTGATGGTGCAAAAGCCTACAGCGTACCTGATCATTGTGATGACAAGGAGGCCTGGGCTCTGTCGGACCAGACGGACGCCTTCCACCCTCGGTTATTGAGGCACTTCGCTCTGACATCGAGAGTGGAGGTCATCCGCCAATGTACTTTATTTGATGAGAGACGCGTGGTGTTAACGGCCTCGAAAAAATTAGTGGAGCTCTGGACGCCGCGCCTAGAACCGGGTGGCATCCGGGAGCCTTTGGTCATGGATTTGCTGTACACGTTCCAGGCCTCCGGGCCCGTCCGCGACGCGAATTTACGGCCCCACGCGTTCCTCAAGGCGGATACCGCGTTTACGGAACCTGTTGTGTCTTCTAGAAGAGATTTGACGCTAGACGTGACGGTCTATTTGGTATGTTGCCGCGACCTGAAGCAGATCGACCCCGCGAAATTGCTAGAGCCCTATGTGGTCGCGAAATCTTGCAGGTCGGACGCCAAGCCCGTGGAAATCGTGCGGACGAAGAATGTGAGAGGTGCGGATTGTGAGTTTTCCCAGAAAGACGAAGATTTCCGGTTTACTGTGAAAATTCCAGTCTACGACGAGGGCTATGAATTGGTCTGTGCGATCTACGACTTCAACCGCGCGAAAAACAAACATTTCGCGTGCGGGGCGGCGAAGTTCTCCGCGAAGGATTTGTTACATGGCTCAGAGGAACTGACGGAGCACCTCCAACCGGCGACCTCGAAACAACTAACGGCTCATGGGTCACTCACAATAAAATTGGACCGCGGCGACGGCGCCGTGCCGTTCTGTGCTTGTGAGTTGGTTGCTTGTACCTTACAAGGCCATGTCGATCATGCTTTGTTGTACGGGTTCGAAGAGATACCGCCACCGCCGCCGGTCACTCCGCCGGGGCAAGAAATTGTACTGGAGACGGCTATCGTGCAGTTCAACTACGCTCCTCAATCTTCCGACGAGATAGGTTTGACTTATCGTGAGAACGTGCAAGTACTCAAGAAGGGGAAGGATGGGTGGTGGTACGGGCGCCGGACGGCCTGGAACGCGCGTCGTGATAACTGCTGGGACGAGGAGGGTTGGTTTCCTTCCGCTTACGTTGATGGTGATTTATATGCACAGAAGAATCCCTCAAATAGATGGACCGGTGGGAAAGCGGGGGAGGACGACTGGGAGACGGTGCACACTTCTTCGTCGGACGACTCGGCGAGCGAGGACGAGGCGCCTTCCCGAATTGTGTAAGCTCTATTTGTTGTTGATCGTGTGTGTGTTAGTCTTACAGGCCGCCCACGCGTGATTTCCTAAGCGCGGGAGCCCTGGAGCTATGAGTAGGAATGGGCGGGTTTTTCCCCGATTTGCGAGCGCATTTTTCACCGACTCAGGCTCTAAACCATGAAACTCATCGTCGCTCTTGCACTGTCTGTCAACGCGTTCACGCCGTCGGCGCCTGGCGGCGCAAAACCGGCGTGAAAAGTCATAATTTCCGTCATCGGCCGCCAAGCCGATCCTACAGCGACGCGCGCGAGCCCGGCGCGGGCGCATCGTATCGTTGGACTCACGCAGGCGCCCGCGGCGCGGCGCTCCGGGCCGACCGCGTTTTCTCGGCCGCCGAGGCGAAGGGCGGCGCGGCCATCGACGCTGCCAAGACGGCGCTGCTCCTCGTCGAGTACCAGAACGAATTTACGACCGAGGGCGGCAAGCTCCACGACGCCGTGAAGGAATCGATGGCGGCCACGGGTATGCTCGAGCGCTCGGCCAAGCTCGCCGACGAGGCCCGGAACAAGGGCGTGACCATTATTCATGCTCCCATCACCTTCAAGGAGGACGCTTCGGATAATCCGAACAAAGGCCTCGGCATCCTCGCCGGCTGCGCGGCGGACCGTCTGTTCACGGAAGGCACCTGGAACGCCGATTTCGAGGAGTCGATGATCCCCCAGGCCGGTGACCTCGTCGTGGAGGGCAAGAAGGGCCTCGACGCGTTCCCGGGCACCAATCTGGAGGCGCTCCTCAAGGAGAACGGCATCGAGACGCTTGCGTTATGCGGTTTCCTGACGAACTGCTGCGTCGAGTCTTCGATGAGAACGGCCTACGAGAAGGGCTTCAACACCGTTACGCTCACGGATTGTTGCGCGACGACGAGCGCCGAGGGCCAGGCGGGGGCGACGGGTGGCACCTTCGGGATGTTTTCTGACCCCATGACGGCCGACGACTTCGTCGCCAAGCTCTAGATAACGACCCGCTCTCCGTGGTTACTAAGTTAGTGGATTATAAAGCGAACGAAGGAATACAGCGGCTTGTCCAAGCGCATGTTCAGGTGCCTTCTACAGGCAATTCGAGCTGCGACATGTCTGCGGTCGGCGGCCCGTACCGGTCGTCGCGGAGCAGGCGACGCGCGCGGTCCGGGTTCATTGAAGCCATGTCGGCGCGCGCTGTTTCCAGCGCCGCGCCGCGCTTCACGAGTATAGCCTCCAGATCTAAAATCTCGTCGGGCATTAATGGTGGAGGTGGCGGCACTGCAGCCGCGACGGCCGCCGCTTCCGACGCGCGTTTTGCATCACCTGAATCAACAATAAAGCAGCGCATCGTCGCGAAGTCGATGACCTCCGATAAGGTAGCGGTAGCCAACCGGCAGCCGGCCTCGTCGCGCAACTCTCTCCTGGCCGCATCCCACGACGACTCTCCTAACCGACGCTTGCCGCCGGGCAGTTCCAGACGCCACCGCTTTTGAACCTTGGAAGCCAACAACACCAAGAAACGAGAGCCAGGGACATGTTGTTGTCTTTGATCCATGCGAGCTTGGTTGTTATCTAAAAAAGCGTTCAAGTGGTGGTCTGCCTTCAATTCGTCGGCGGTCACGGTGAGCATGGCGCGCTCCTGATCCCCGAGGAAGGCGCATAGCGACGCCCGCGCCTGCTTGGCGCCGCGCTGCTCCTCTGCTTTATTATATCGTGCAGCTCCTTGTAGAGGGCTGAAAGCTCTTCTGAGTAGTGAGATGGGCGCCGCCACGACGAATGACGGCATCTCTCCGGATCGCGCTTTTCTTGGCTCCATCTCACATAACGCCTCCTCTTCGGAATCGGCGATGAAGGCCACGGCGCCGTTCGGCATCGATTCTAGTAAGCAGGCCGCACAGGACACTCGTAAGATAACTCCATCTACCGGCACGTCGGGAAAGAGTAAATTTTTGAGTCTTGCCTCGAGGGAGTGCCGCGTGTCGCCTTCCGCTTCCGCTACTCGTAGAGCTGCTCTAGCGCCTCGACTATCAGGTATCGCCAGCATCCCATCCCCACAAGTCTCCCGAAAGGCCGCGGCCCGTTCGCAAGCACATCCTCCCACATGCACTTTCACCCGAAACGCGTCGGCGCCGTTCGCCGCCAACGCAGCTAGTAGATCAGATCGAGTGCGCACGACGCGAGGCGTACTGACAGCTCGCTCGGCCGCTCGGAACGCCGCCCCCGCGCTCCCTCTTCGAGGTCGCGATGCTCTAGATCTCGCTGGTGGCTGCGTAGTAGGCACGTGCCGTCGGCGCGGCACGAAGCTCGCCGAGTCCGGGTTCCGGCCCTCGCTAGACAGCCACTCCGCGTGGTGCGCACGTTGGGAAGGCACGAAGCTCGTACTGGACGGGTCGAGGCCGCGGTGGCGTTCCGTCCATTGTGTTTCGTCGGCCATTCTTTACTTGTCGCGGCGATGGCGTGCTGGTTGCGGTCTAGCGGGGCCTCATTTTGCGGTCTTGCCCCTGCCTTGCTGCAAGAAGCTTTTGCTCGGCCGCGGCCTGGGCAATTTATGGCGCTGCGCTGGCGCTCAGGTCAGAGCCAGCCGAGGTGCTCCCAATTCTGGCTGGGCGTCCGCTCCCTGCCCTGGCCCGCAGCTGGCCCGGCTCTGCACCCTGGAGTAATTATTAGCTTATAGACATACTAGCATTTTTAGGTAGAGCTATGAGGAACAGGGGCGTAGTGCACGCGACCGATCTTTTCGCCCGCCGGAATAAGTAAGGAGGGATTATGCCGAGCCGGTCTCTACTCACGGAAGCATGCTGTCATGAAAGACGCGGCTCACCCCTACGCCCACGAGTCCTAAACGCAATCGCTGCGAGAGCACACTAAAAATAAGGTTACTACTACAAAGGTCGCATGCCCGCGGCGTCCCGCAGCCGCTCCCAGCAGAAGTACTGGACGAGCGCGTAGGGCCCGAACCGCGCCCACTGCGCGCCGAAGCCGCGGAACAGTCCCAGAAAACCGCGTTGTTGCACGATAGCTATCAACGCTTTGCCAACGTGGCCGTACTGGCCCGGGGGGTGCGCCATGATGAAAGTTCTCGCATTTGTCGCTGGCGACGTCGCGATCGTTATAGCCAGACCCGTCGCGACCGCAGCACTCCCCTGGAGCTTGTACCGCTCCATGGGCACGCTGTCGCGCCAGCCGCACTTGACGCGGAGCCACGTTTTTGTTTGATCATAAGTAGCCATCTTCGTCGCGCCGAGACACGACGCCCGGACAATGGTCGCCGAGACGCCTCTATAAAAGTTGAGGGGCCAGGGCTTCGAGGGGCCGTTCGCGATATGTTTCGCATGATTAGCGATTGATTCCCTTGGTCCTGTTGCGGCTTGCGCTCGGATTTTCAACAAATCCGTCGGAGACGCGACGGCAGAAGCGAACGCACCAGCCAACAACCCGGCCAACACTTTCTTGTAGAAGGGCGTCGTGGCGGGATCTTTGGCGCCCAGTACTTTTTTTATCGGCTCGTACAAGCCAAAGCGCAATGAAGAATACGACAGCTCCCGCATCGCGGCGGCGGAGAAGCCTCGGTACAATGCCGGCGCGCCCTCCGTCTTCACAATATTAGAAATCGTCGCGACCATGTTCTGCTGGACAGAAGCGAGCTGCTGGCGCACCATGGTGGTCTCGACCCAGTGCACGGCGCCCTGCGCGACGGTGCACGCGGCTCCGGCTAAGCCGAGCTGCCAGGCTAATGAATCTTCGCGGCCGCTGGACATAATTTGCTTTTGCGAGCCGGTGTCACTGATGGTCGTATATCGCCGGCTTTTTTGCTGCAGCTGCAGTGTGCTCGCTATGCGTGCCTAGCGATGGTCGCGCTGCGACAGCGTGTTGTTAGGCAAAGCAGTGGTTGTGCTGCGCCAATTTTTTGCTGGCGTACGCTGTCGGATGGGGCAAACGCGCGCCGACAAAGTAAGCAGCTAGCGTGACTGTAACACCACTAGGAATCATCAGTCGTCATCGATTTGCCGCGCATATCGCCCGAAGCGCGTACGCATAAGGGTAATAGAGCGCAGCATTGCTGCAGAGACAGCGCGCGCAGCGCAGCGAGACCGCTGCTGCGCCCTGCGAAGTCAAGGTTAGCCTGGCGAAAAAAGGCGCCAGCACGCGAACAGGCCGCGCAACACGCACGCCGACGCCAGAATGCCTAACGACCTCGAAGCCGAACGCAAGGCCCTCGCGAAACAACGACGAGAAATCGAACGCGAGCGCGAAGCCCTGAAGAGGGAGCGCCGCGACCTCGATCGAGACAAGGACAAAAAGAAGAAGAAAAAGCGCAGCCGTCATGATGATGATGAACCAAGGAAACGCCACCGCTCCGAAGCGGCACCGTTACCTTCATTAGCAACGTACGCGCCGCCTCAGCTATATAGAGATCAAGTCCAAAGCACGAACTTCCAGCAAGCATTGCAGCGGTTCACACAGCCACCACCCGTAGCACAAAAGTTCGGCGGCCACGAGCAAGCCAATTATTTAAGATGCGGCGTCTGCGGCGCCGACTGCTCCGGAGAAGCTGCGTTCAAGCAACACATCGCGTCCAAGAAACACCGGAACCGTTCGCGAGGTCTGGGCTTCGCGGGCCTGGCGCCGAACGCGGCGGGCGCGATCCCTCCGCTCAAGGATCCCGAATTACGCAGAGCTGCTTTGCAGTACGGGCACGATCCGGATTCCAGTAAAGCTCCTAGCGTGTCTGCACCTACATCTACGAAAAAAAATGTAGTAAGTGGACCCTGGGCGCCGCCCACAACCTTTGTGCGGGTCGAAGGGAGTGCTCTACTGAGAGCCAAGGCGGCCGTCGAGTCGATAGGTGATGATGTTGGCTCGTCTTCTGGTGATGAACAAGTGCGCCAGCGCTCCCACCAGAAGAACGTGGCGAAGGTTCCGGCGAAAGCTTTGAGCGAGCCCCTGAGAGATGTTAGACGCTCCTTGCCGGTCTTCGAGCACCGGAGCGGTTTACTGGAGGCTCTTGCCTCATTGACGTCCGAAGCGCCTTGTTTAGTCGTAGAAGGCGAGACGGGCAGCGGCAAGTCCACGCAGGTGCCCCAGTACATCCTCGAGGAGGCTTGTGCTACCGGCAAAGCTGTGGATGTAGTGGTAACTCAACCTAGACGCATAGCAGCAATAGGTGTGGCTGATAGAATAGCTAACGAGAGAGGAGAGCAGTGCGGCGACGTCGTTGGTTATGCCATCAAGGGCGAAGCGCGACTCTCCCCCAGAACAGCGTTGACGCTATGCACGACGGGCGTCGCGCTCCGAAGACTCCAAGAAGATGGCTTAGAAGGCGTCACTCACGTTATTGTAGATGAGGTCCACGAACGGTCGCTGGAGTCCGACTTTTTACTGTTAGCTCTCGCGCAATTACTCAAAACGAGAACAGACTTACGAATCGTATTGATGAGCGCGACGATGCCGGGGGAAGCCGTGCAGAAGTACTTTGGGTCCAAGTGCCCCTCGGTCCGGTTTCCTGGTAGAGCTTATCCGGTCCACGCTCTTTACTTGGAAGAGGCTTTATCTGTTACGAGACATGTGGTGCACCCTGCTAGAGACTGGCATAAATCATCAGCTAAATCAGAAAGAATCCAGAAACGGTTAGCTGATGTGGAACGGAACGGCGGCCTCAAGAACCTCCAGTTGCTCCCGAGAGATCCGCACGAGTGTCGGAGACGAGGCCTACCCGTCGATCTGGATGAGAACATCCTGAACGTTGATTTAGTCTGCGACCTCGTCGAGTGGTTCTCGCTGAAATGTTCTGGAGACGTCGACGTGGCCATAGCTGATAGTGAAAGGAGGCAGCCGCCTCGCGCTTCCTCGACGCCGTTGGCTACGTTGGTCTTTGTGGCGGGCGTGCAGGACATTGACGACGTGTTGCAAGGGTTGAGGAGGTCGGGCCGGTTCGATCCGAACTGGTTACGGCCTTTACATGGTTCTTTACCGCCCGATGATCAAAGACGGGTCTTCGAGGTCCCGCCTCCCGGTATTTGTAAGGTAGTAGTCGCGACAAATGTGGCCGAGACGTCCATCACGATCCCTGACGTTGGGTTTGTCGTGGATGCTGGAAGAGTCAAAGAAGAACGGTACGACCCCCAAAGACACATGGCGTCGCTCGATGACGTCTACGTAAGTCGTTCTTCGGCGAAACAGCGACGAGGCCGCGCGGGACGTGTCAGAGATGGTCTTTGTGTTCATTTGATGCCGCGTGTCGCCGTGGAACGGGCCGGGGAGGAAGGTTGTCTCGAGACGCACAGCCAACCGGAGGTCCGGAGAGTGGCGTTGGATCAATTAGTATTGAGATTGAAAGCCTTGCCGGAAGGCGTCGTGCCAGGAAAGACCGCCGCGGAGGCGTGTGCCGCGTTACCCGAACCCCCTGATCCTGAAAGTGTCCAAATCGCCGCGACGTCGTTGATGAGTATCGGAGCCTTGGAGAAACTTCCAGATAAAGAGGACGAAGTGTTAACTGATTTGGGGGCTGTTTTAGCTCGGTTGCCGGTGGACGCTAGACTAGGGAAGTTGTGTGTGCTCGGGTGCGTATTTGACGGGTGTCTCGACGCGGCTCTGACCGTTGCGGCCGCTCTAGGTAACAGGTCACCGTTCCTCTCACCGTTGGAACGACGAGAACAGGCCGACGCGTCGAAGCGAGCCTTTTGTGCCTACGACGGCGGTCCCTCCGACTGCGGCCATTCTGATCTGTTGTGTATTCGCAACGCCTATGATGCGTACGAGGACGCGGGTCGTAATAAATATGATTTTGCTCGTGAGAGGTTCCTGGGCATCAAGACGCTCCAATTGATTGGGTTGTTGAAAAGACAATTACTGGAAGCTCTGGCGCAAGCTGGGTTAGTTAGGAACGCTCCCAGAACGTTACGAGCGAGAGATGTCGAATACTTAGGAAAGAGTTATGGAGACACGGACGGTGTTAGAGCTGCATTGGCATCGTATAGAAGATCACAGCCGCCGCCACCTCCCTCGGATGCTGTGGTAGCCTCATTAGTATCGGCGGCGCTGTTCCCGCAAGTCGCCTACGTGAAAGCTCCCCTCTCAAAGAAGACGAAGAACCCGTGTTCTCCCGAGAATTTGAAATTGGAGATCCGCGACCCGCGCGGCGTCGAATCGGAACCGCAGTCGGCGAGCGTGCATCCTTCTAGTGTTCGTGGTCGGTTGAACGGTTCGCACTGGCCGTCGCCGTACTGTTGTTTCCACGAGAAGGTGCGGACCACGAAAGTCTATGTGCGGGACGCGACGCCGACGCCGCCGCTCGCGCCCTTCTTGCTCACGGGAAACAACCTGGAGGGCGAGACGACGCTAGTCTTAGATGGGTGGCTCAAATGCGTCGTGGAAGGAGGTAGTGTTGTCAGAGACTTCCGCGACGTCGTGTCGAGAAAGGTGTCGGACCTACTCAGTGGGAAAGACCTCGGCAACGACGGCACCGCGTTACTCTCGGGCCTCGAGGCGCTATCGGCTCTCGAGGCTTCATCGTTACCGGAGAAGTACAAGCGCCAGCCGCCGCCGCCCAAGAAGAAGGTCGCTCGGAAGAGCGTGAACTCCAAGTGGCGCACGAAGCAGCGCCAGGCGCGGCGCCGGTCGCACTACGTGAGCGGTGGTTCGCACTACGGGCCGTGGTAATGATCTGACACGACGCGCCCGCGCCCGGTGTATGGAATGTAGATAAGTACTCAAGTTTACAAGTACACAGTTACCGCATCGGCGTACAAGAACTCTAGTTAATACGATCACAGCCCTTCCAGGGGGCACTCGAACGGCTGGCGCCGCAGCGGTGCGGGGCGCGACGGCGCGCGGTCGACGACGCGACCGGCCTTGATCAGACCATCGAAGAACTTGCTGCCGACGTTCTTCCCAGCCGTCCCGGTGCCCCCATCGTGTGTAATTACAGGCTTCTTCAAGTCCGAGGCCCACCTATGCGTAGAAATATCAGTGACGCCAGTAACAGGTTGTGTTGGGACACCGTGCTGGACTCGGGCCGCAGCGCGTAGTCGTCCTCCTTGGCCTGGTGGCGAAACACGATCGGCGACCCAGCCGGCGAGGGTATCGCCACCGACGTCGCGACGACGCGGCCAATGCGCTCGACGCGCGCGTCTTTACCGGAGACGGCGTCCGGCGACGCCGCCGCGTAGACGTCGTAGAGAACGGTCTCCGGCGCGATCGTCGCTAGCAATGCATCCACAAATGCGGTGTTTGGGGCTCCATCGGGTAGCGGCGGCGACGCCACGCGTGGATGGAGGTGCAAGGCCCACGGAAACGTCGCGCCGAGCTCCTCGCAGCCGCCCGACAAATCGCAGCCGTCCTCGTCCAGAGACGCAAACTCGGACAGACCCAACGCGAGGGGATATTTCGAGTACTTCTCGAAGGCGCGCAGGGCGGGCTGCGCCGCCGTCGGGACTTTCCGCGTGAGCTGCGTGCAGAGGCCGTGGGAGAAGAAGTCGCGTTCCGCCTGGCCCGTCTTGGCGCCGGCAAATAGCAAATTGCCCGACGGCCCGTTGGCGCGCATGCATTTGATCGCCACGAGCGGGAAGAGCTTACTGTGCTTGGCCTTGCCCAGTACTAATGACGCGGCGCCCGTCGGCGGCGCGACCGCGGTACTGAACCGAATCAAGCCCGTCCGCGCGCCTTGCCGGAACAAGCCCGTGTAGTCGCTCGCGAAGAACTCGATCCTACACCGCGCGAGGGCGCCCGTCGCGGCGAGCTTCCGCTCGCCCTTCTGGCCGTAGGGATGTTCAGAACGGTCGTCGAGCGGGCATTTCAATAAAGTCGAGTAGTCTGCACCATGGATGTCCTTCAGCACGGCGACGTGTGTTGGTATTTTCTGGTCCCGCGGGCTCGTGCCTGCATGCTCCAGGCAGCGCGTCCACAGGGCCGTCGCGGCGGCGGCGCGGGCGGCTTCGTTGTCGTTTCTATCGTCGGCGGCGACGGTCGCGGCGTCATCGTCGTCGTCGGCTGGCGCGTCTGCTTTATCTTCTACTGGGCCGCTGGTCGACATTTTAACGGATTGTCACAACAAATTCCACAGCTACGTTATGCCGTGCCGCAGGCGCCGCAGGCCAGGTGCACTCACTGCGTACGCGACGCGTAGCGATCCGCAGCGATGCGCAACCGCTTCGCCAATTGAAACCAAAGCAACAACACGTGCTTTGAGCACACAGCGGCCACCTATTCGGGCACGCAGCGTGATTTTAATGCGGCTCCGGAGACAAGACAAACTCTAGAGTCTCACAGCTAGGGTTTCACGCAACCAACTGACCGGTCGTCTTGTGTGCTTTTACCCAGTCGTCAAACGACTCCGGCGATGGTTCACGCGTCCGTCCGATACGTACGATGCGGACCCAAACAAAGACAAAACCACTCGCGGCCGTGCTCGGGCGCCGGTTACGCCTGGTCTGAGCGCACCGGTGCAAGTTAGAGGTGGTCAGGGATCGCCGCGCAGCGCTCTGGTGCTGCGGCGAGCGGCGCCGCGTAATCTGGCCGCTGCAGAGCGTTGAACCCAGCAAGGCCACCAGTTTCTACGCGCGGCGCGGCGCACAGAGCCATGTACCTGCCAACTCTACGAGCGCAATCGCTGCGCCTCGCGCGCCGCAGCGCCTCGACGGGCCTGAAATACGAGGCCCTGGCCGTCGGCGTCCCGAAGGAGACGTTTCCACTCGAAAAGCGCTGCGCCGCATCTCCCACCAGTGTAGCGCTCCTGAAGAAGAATGGTATTGGAGAAGTGCTCATCGAGGACGGCGCCGGCATGGGCGCGTCCTACTCGAACGCGGCCTACGAGGCGGCGGGCGCAAAAATCGTAAGCGCCCAAGATGCCTACAACGCCGACGTCGTTTTGAAACTGAGACCGCCCTCGCTCGAAGAAGCTGGAAGTCTGAAACCGAAGAACACGCTGATCAGCTTCATCCAGCCCGGCCAGAACGAGGACCTCGTCAAAACGTTAGCCAAAGATAACCATACGGTGCTCGCGATGGACTGCATCCCCCGCACACTGTCGAGAGGCCAGACGTATGACGCTCTCAGCTCCCAGGCGAACATTGCTGGGTATAGAGCCGTGATCGAAGCTTCAAATGAATTCGGGCGGTTCTTCGCCGGCCAGATGACGGCCGCGGGCAAGGTCCCGCCCGCCAAAGTCCTGGTGCTTGGAGGTGGTGTTGCGGGACTAGCCGCGATACAAACGGCGAAGAACATGGGCGCTATTGTAAGAGGCTTTGACGTGAGAGCCGCGGCCGCCGAACAGATTGAAGCGATGGGCGCGCAATTTCTCAAAGTCGACTTCGAGGAGGACGGCAGCGGTGCGGGCGGCTACGCCAAGGAGATGTCCGCGGAGTGGCATGCCGCTGCTAGGGAAATGCTCCTCAAGCAGTGTTCCGAGGTGGACGTCATCGTCACGACGGCCCTGATTCCCGGCCGGAAGGCCCCCGTCATGATCGACGCGGAGATGGTCAAGGCCATGGGTTCTGGTTCGGTCACTGTGGACTTAGCTGCGGAGGCGGGAGGCAACGTGGCCACGACGGTCGCGGATCAGAAAATAATCACGGAGAACGGCGTCATCTGCTTAGGCTACACGGACCTGCCGTCTAGACTAGCTCGCACGTCCACCGACCTCTACGCGAACAACATCACGAAGTTCTTCCTGTCTGCGGGGCCCTTCACCACTAAGGTTGCTGATGAGTTCCTTATTGATCATGAGGACGAGGCCGTGCGGCCCATGTTGGTCCTCGACCAGGGCAAGTCGACGTGGCCCTACACGCCGCCGCCGCCGCCCGTCGTCGAGGCCGCTGCCAGCGAAGTGGTAGAAGAAGTGGTCGAAGAGGCGCCCCCTCCGGACCCGTACCAGGAGTACATGCTGGCGGCGCGGAACGCGTCCATCGGTTCGGCCGTCTTCATGGGTCTTGGGAGTGGTGTCCAGCCCCCGATCCTCGCGACGTTCTGCCTCTCGACGGTCATCGGCTACTACACCGTGTTTGGCGTCGCGCCGGCGCTCCACAGTCCTCTGATGGCCGTCACCAATGCGATTAGTGGCATGACTGCGGTTGGCGGTCTCTCGTTAGTTGGTGGTGGTGTCGTGCCTTCTACTTCTGCTCAAGTACTGGGTGCGACGGCGACGGCTATTTCTACCGTCAATATTGTCGGAGGGTTCTTAGTGACCAAGAAGATGCTCGATCTCTTCAAGCGAGAAGGCGACCCGGACGAGCACCCCGAGCTCTATGCGATTCCCGTGGTCGGCACTTTGGGTGCCTATGGTATTGCTGGTATGTCCGGGTTAGGTGATCTCGCGCCCGTCGTCTCCCTAGCTTCGGGCTTATGCTGCATCGGCGGCATCGCGGGCTTAGCCGAGCAACACACCGCGAGACTAGGCAACACGTTAGGCCAGGCGGGCGTGACGTTAGGCATGGGCGTCACGCTCGGCGCGATGCACCCGGATCCCGCTACTGCCTTACAAATAGCCGGGCTGCTGGGCGTCGGCGGCGGCGCGGGCTATGCGATCGCGTCGAAAGTCGGACCGACGGAACTGCCCCAGACCGTGGCGGCGTTCCACTCGTTGGTCGGTGTCGCGGCCGCGGCCACCGCCGTCGGCGAGTACGTCCATCTCACCGAACACGGCCCGGCGTCCATCGATGCCGTGACCAATACCTCGTTGTATTTAGCGACGTGGATCGGGGGCATCACGGCGACTGGGTCAGTCGTGGCCTTTGGGAAATTGAACGGTAATCTGGGGAGTGCGCCTTTACAACTCGCGGGACGGGACCAGATGAACATGGCCATGGGTGCCGCTTCCTTAGGAGCGTTCGGTTTATTCCTGACGAACCCATCGCCCGAGACTGGTCTGTTATGCCTCGGAGCCGCGACTGGTCTGTCGGGCGCTCTCGGTGTGCACATGACGGCGTCGATCGGTGGCGCGGACATGCCCGTCGTTATTACCGTACTTAACAGCTATTCAGGATGGGCGTTATGTGCGGAAGGATTCATGTTGGATAACCCTCTGCTCACGGTAGTAGGTGCCTTAATCGGCTCGTCAGGCGCCATTTTAACGCACATCATGTGCGAGGCCATGAATAGAGATATCGCCTCCGTGATCCTAGGAGGCTTCGGCGAGGAGGCGAAGGGTCCCGCCATGGAGATCACCGGTACTCATTCCGAGATTGATGTGGAAGAATGTGCCACCATGCTCAAGGAAGCTTCTTCGGTCATCATCGTGCCGGGCTATGGGTTAGCTGTTGCGAAGGCGCAGTACGCCGTCGCGGAGATCGCCAAGCTGCTGAACGATAGCGGCGTGCAGACGCGCTTCGCGGTGCATCCCGTCGCTGGGAGGATGCCCGGGCAGTTGAACGTTCTACTCGCGGAGGCGGGCGTGCCCTACGATATTGTGGAAGAGATGGAGGAGATCAACCCGGACCTTCCGGAGACGGACGTTTGTTATCCGTGTGGAACTCAACCCGCACATCATTTCTCGGCGACACAACGCGCCATACTGGCTCATTGGGTGGTGAGAGAGCCAGTCCGCCACGCCATCGAGCTGGCGTCGCGTCGATGGCGTGGTTGTCGTGATTCGGCCGTGGGCGAGACGCGCCGTGAAATTTTATTTCCACACAGGTTGCCATTGTGATTGGGGCGAACGACACCGTGAACTCGGGCGCGCAGGAGGACCCGAACAGCGCCATCGCGGGCATGCCCGTCATCGAGGTGTGGAAGGCGAAGCAGTCGGTCGTCCTGAAGCGCACGATGGGCGTCGGGTACGCGGGCGCCGACAACCCAGTCTTCTACAAGCCCAACAACGCCATGCTCCTGGGCGACGCCAAGGCGACGTGCGACGCCCTGCGCAACAAGCTGGCGGAGTGAGCTGTGGGCGTCCTCGGGGGTAAGTTATACGTTCTAGTCACCCTTACTCACCGCGCCACTTACCGCGCCACTTGCCAGAACTCGAGGATTTTCCACACGATGCCGTTGTCCCCGAGCTTGCACAGGAAGACAATCGACCGATAGGCGGCCGCCGCGCGTTTTTCGAGTATGTCTCTTTCGAGTATGGGTTCGCGTCTTGGACGCGCGCGGCCGCGCGAGAGGAGCGATCGGAGGCGGAGAATCTGCTTGTGCGGCAGCCTACAGTAGGACTTCCAGCTACCGCCGCACGCGCGCACGCCGGAGATCAGCGCTTTTGCTTCGACGAAAGCCTCGTTTTGAGCTAATCCGGGAAATTTCGTTTCGCCTTCCCTCATTGATGCGTCGGCCGAAAACCGCGGTCTATCTCCCGAGTAGTTGGGGTAATCGTCCAGTGGCGCTCCGTGGCGCAGCAACAGCTTGATAACTTCCACTGCGTCCCTTTCCCTATGAATATCGAATTCTCCGTCAGTGGCGAATCCTTGGACGATAGGCGCGCGGAGTGGAGTCATCCCACCAGAGATTTGGCTGGAAAGCGGAGCCGCCTCGAGAAGTGTCGACACGATATCGACCGTGTGTTCACCTTGGCTAGAACATGCTGAGGCTATATACAACGCAGTCAACCCCGGCGCATGACATACGGACGGGTCGGCGCCGTTCGCGAGGAGCAAACGGACTAGCGAGAGCTTTGTTTCGTCGCGCCTGCCGGTGACGGCGATAGAGAGCAGCGTAAATTTCATCTCGGAGCCAGGAAAGGTGGCGAAATCGTTCACGCGCGATTGATCTGCGGCAATCCACGCCTTCACCGCGTCGATATTGCCCGTAATCACAGCCTCTACAATATCTTCATCAAGCACCATTTTTTATGTCTGGCCTGGCTCCCCAAGGCGCCTCTGCGTTTGCGCGTATGAGAGAGTATGTCGTAAGGAAGAAACTTCGGCGAGGTACAGACCAGCACTAGTTAGCTAGCGGCCTGTAAGACACTAGCTGCAAGCACTCCAACATTGTGTGCCGCAGCGCAGCAGCAGAGCTAGCCATTTGCAGCACGCATCGCTGCCGCATCACTGCTATCGCAGCGCTGCACTGCACCTCTGCTGAACCGCTAGCGAGCTGAGAGCATCGATGCGCCTCCTCCGCCGCGCCGCAGCCGCTATGTCTGCTGGGGTGGCACGCGCTCTGACTACGTCGCGCGTCACCGGGCTAGCTCCAGGACCGTACGCAGTTGGCGTGCGCACGATTCAATTGACAGACGAATCAAGGCAAGAGGACGGCGCGCCGCGCAAGCTGCAGACCGAGGTCTGGTACCCAGCCGCGCAGACCGATGCCAAGCCGAGCGCCTTCTCGGACTTCCTCTGCGGCGTTGCTGCTCCCCCCAAGGAAATTATACAAGCGGCCGAGAAGCCGGACGCCATCGGCGGCTACGCCGACGGCCTCACCATCGACAAAATCGATGCGGCCTGGCCCTGCGTCGCCGTACGAGGCGCCGAGATAAATAAAGAGGAAAGGTGGCCCGTCGTCGCGTTCTCGCACGGCTCCGGCGCCTATAGGGCATCGTACGCTTTTTGGACGGAACATTTGGCGAGCCATGGTTATGTTGTTTGCGCCTGCGACCACCCGGGGAGCGCGCGCTTCACCGTGGTGGATGGTCAAGTCATCACGCCGGGCGGCGAGCGGTCGAAGCGGTCGAGGATGGAGAGCGATCGCGTCGCCGACGTCAAGGTCGTCCTCGACGGCGTCATCGACGACTTAGGAGACGCCGTCGATGCGGACAAGTGCGCCGTGACGGGCATGTCCTTCGGCGGCTGGACGACGGCCGCCTACTGTGAGCGGAACGACCCGCGGATCAAGGCTGCGGTCCTCATGTGTCCTTCCCTAGCGATGTCCGATGCAGGCAAACTATCCAAGGGCCACACTTCTACGGTACCTGCGTTGGTCATGGTCGGCCGCGAGGACACGGTCATCGGTGTCGAAGGCAACGCCGCGGCCCAGGACTACGCTACCCAACATCAGGGCCCGGCGGCCTACCTCGAGATCGTGAGGGGCGGCCACTGCTCGTTCACGTCCTGCGATTTGTACAACGCCGCGTACGGCAACGGCATCGGCCCCTCCAAGAGTCTGGACGGGGGCACCTACGAGCCTTTAGATATCGCGGAGCAGCACGCCGTCTGCAACGAGTACGGCCGCGCGTTCCTCGACGCGCACCTGAAAAAGAAGGGTGACGTGCCGAAGGAGAACCGCTTCGACGCGTCCGAGGTGGTATGGGAAGCTTATTAACAACACAAAACTAGTCTATTAACGAGGGCTCGCCGAAGGCGAAGACGATCGAGATGCGCTCCCGGTTCCGTTTCATTGGGCGGGCCGGCGCGCCCCACCAGTCGTAGAGGACGTCGCCGTCAACGTCAACGCCGGCCTCCGAAAGCTGCCGCCGCGAGACGCCCAGCCGGATGCCGTGGTGGAGCTCCATCCGCGCCTTGCCCGACAAGTGGACGAGAGTCCCGATTGTTGCGAGGACGTCTACATCGGCCGCGTCCCAGGAATTCATAGATACCGCCTCCTGGTCGCACGTCGTCGAGTCCGGCGGGCCGACCGGCGACAGCGTCAGCACCGTGTCCGAGAGCAGGCCGACAATACACACATTGGGCCCGTCTTTCGCTGGATCAAGATGTGGGTCCAACCGAAAGTAGCCGTCGCGCCGCCGGTTGATCGTCACGTCGCGCAGCGGACCGAGCGCGAGCGGCGACGCGCGCGCGCGCTCGGCGAGCTTCCTCAAGACCGCGGGCAGCGCTTCTACATCAAACTCGTCGCCGTGGCCCCAGGGTGCCAGCGGCTGGTCCGGGCGCTCGAACCGGCCCGTGACGCGCTCCGCGTTTACGAATGGTCGTTCGCTCTTCGTGAGATGAGCCATCTGTCCTTCGAAATACGCCTTATCTCTCGGCCGCAACATTTGGCGTCCATAGCGGTCGAGGCACTCACGCGCACAGGACGCCACCTCGTCCAACTCGTCCGCTGCCACGAAGCCCGGAATCACGCGCAGGCCCGGGTTTGCCGCCGCGGCAACATTAGCGCCGTTGCTGACGCGGCGGATGTGCGCCTCGTCGACGTCGTTGAATGGGCGGTGCTGGTAGAGGGTGCGGCCGAGGAATGTGAGGAGTGTTGCCATTATTTAACTACTTGCGCGCGGCAGCAATGCAGCAGCCAGTGAGTAGTGCGGCAGCAATGCAGCAGCCAGTGAGTAGTGAGCCACAGCTGCAGCCTGTAGAGCGATGCAAGGCTTTGCGATGCTATCCAGTGCAGGAATGAACCGAACGTCGTTACGCAACGAATGGCTTATCCACGCCCGTCAGCGGTCGAGTGCTTTGCCAAGTCGAGTCCCAGCGGCTAGCGGTCTGTAACACACTAGCGGGCATTTTTCAAGTGAGTCTTGGCCGCCTTGACTCGTATCCTTGCTCTCTGTGCAGCGCAGCGCACGCAGACCGCACGCGTGAACAGCAGAAGTCTCACGCGCAGCCGCGCTGGCCATCTCGCAGCCGCCTGGACCCTCAGAACACCCGCTTGGCGATTTGATTACAGTTGGCGGCGGATCCCGCCGAAGCGCGACGACACTGAGCGAACGCCGCTGCCCGCGGCCTCCTCCAAAGGCCCCAGAGATCGTACACCATGGCTCGAGCCACCGACGACACCCACTGCTTCAGCTTCTTCCGCAACGAGCCGCAGACCCCGACGACACCGAAAGGGAATGACCCCACGGCCATCCTGGACCGCGCGCTGGCCGAGGCGGAACGAAGAGATTCGGCGCGGAGCAGCATCACGTCTTCGTCGTCGGGCCGCGCCTCCACGCCGCGCGTGGCCGCAACGCCGCCGTGGGACGCGCCCGAGACGCCTGTGGCCTCATCACAAGCTCCCGGCTCCCTCATCACCGGTGTCAACCTAGCGCTCGAGGCGTTCGCGCTGGAATCGCCGTCGCCGGTGCGGCCACAAGCAGCACAACCGCCGACGCCCGACCGCGGACTCCGCGACCGCACGAACACGCCGCCGCGGCGGGCCCACTTCGCGCCAAGGCCGAAAAGAAAACGCGTGCCGCTCCCAGCGCTCTAGCTCATCCCCATTATTTAAGAAAGACTGTGCACAAACAATTACATCAACAACTACCCGCGTCGTCCTTGGCCTCGGCGGCGGCCTGGACGACGTGTGGACCGACGCGATGCGCTGCCGGGGGCATCGCGTCGACGTCCATCCTTCCGTCCGGCGCGGGCGGCGCCGCTTCGACGTCCATCGGCGCCGGCGCCGCTGGGGGAGGCGGTGCGGGATTAACAGGCGCCGGGATCGGCGGCGGCGCACACGCGTTCTCGCGCGCCCGGTCCGCGAGCAGCTCCCGCAGCCGCCGCTCATCCACAAGAATCTGCTTCAAATCCCTATCGTCTACCGGCTGCGCCATGCGCCTCAAAAAGCCGCGCACGGCGCCCAGCGCGTTACTTGTACTGAGGTCGAGCTGCGCATCACTCAGAAACTGGCGCACCCAGCCCGGCAGCTTGCTCCGCTTATCTTTTCTTCCAAATCTATCGTCTGCTAACACAACAACTCCATAGTCCGTCTTCGAACGGACCACCCTCCCGACGCATTGGGCGGTCTGTCGTAATGCGTCGAACGTCAGGAACGTGCCCTCCTGGATGTTATGTTTCGAGCGGAGGAATTCTAATCTAGTCCGCAACACATGAGACTGCGTGTACTGGAAGGGCACGCCGATATTCAATACACAGCGGCCGTAGTGTCGATCGAAGTCAATGCCCTCCGCGACCTTGCCGCGAGCAATCGAGAAGAACACAGCCCCTCTACCACTATCACAAGCTCTTCGGTAATTCTCCAAGGCTAGCGTCGTCTCGAGCACATCTTTGGTCTCGACGAAGATGAGCTTCCTCGTTAAGATACGTTGTAAGGTACCATCATGGTCCCACTGCTGGACGACCCGTTCCATATAAGAATAAGAAGTGAAGAACACGGCCAACCCGTCCGGCACGACCTCACAAAGCTGCACGAGCAAGCCGCCGTAGTTCCTCACGACGTCCGTGCCATCTCTGCTTTCGAACCGCGTCGAGACCTTCCGTTGGTCGTCACCTTTGCTCACAACTAACGGTAAGATACAAGGTCGGAAGGTCGACATCGGCAGCGACGCCCGCACAACCGGCGCGAAGTTCAGCAGCTTGGGGTACAAGTCTAACGGAGATAATGTTCCAGACGTCAACACGACAGACCGGAACCGTTCGACGACCGGTTTTAACGCTAGAGATGCATCGAGACACGCCAGATCCAGTTGCGGCTCGGGCACGCCGGACGACCCCCTCCGCAACGGATCGACGACGATCGAAAAGCCTTCCGCGTACGTACTGACCGTGGCGGCGAACTGGGCGACTCTACCAAGAGCTCGCGCGTCCTCTACTTCCACACATCGTAACGTTCGGAGGAGTTGCTGTAACCGCGCGTGGAAGAACTTCAAAGGCTTCGCTTGGAGCGTCGTCCTTTGTTCTAAACCGGCTAAAAAAGCCGTCGTGCTCTCGACCTCCACGCGTTGTGAGGATAATCGTCGCAGTAAATGCTGCGCGAGCAACCTCAACATCTGGAGGAACTGCTCGGCCCTTCTTACCGAGCCGGGCACGGCCTCTCTCAATAATTCGTCGGGCAAAGGCGCCGCGGGCCCACCCGGCGCATCATCTGTTCTAGGTGCTGCCTGGTTCAAGCCTAGACCCCTCACCAAATTGTCGTACTCCTGGCGCACGCGCTGCGCGTCGCTTTCTTTCAATTGGTCGACTTTCCTACCAAGTCTCTTCGCGCACCGCTCCGCCGCTCGTAAAGACTTGTCGTCTAGCTCCACACTCAAAGCTTCGATACAAATGTTGTCGATATTGTGGCCCTCGTCGAAGACCACAATCGACTCCTTCTCCAACTCCCTCGTGACTAGACCGGCCACCCGAGGATCGAGCATGTACTGATAGTTGTACACGACGACATTCGCGTGCTGGATCGCGTGTCTCGCGACGAAGTAGGGGCACCAGCCAGTACGTCTACCTAACCTTCGTAAGTCTTCGGCGTCGTAGACGCCGTCGGGAATTTGCGCATCAGTACCCAATGCTGCCCACGTATCATGAAACGAGCAGCACGGTCCGCTTCCGGTTTGTGCCCTCGCTTCGCGCACCCACGACGCCGTGCGTTTGCGACATTCGGCGTCGACGCTTTCTCTGTCGGTCCTATTGACGACTTCATCTAGCACACACAAATTCCTCCTCGAACTGAGACATAAAGCTAGAAAGGGCGCCTTCGGTGCATTTGCCCCGCGTACTTCATCCCTATATTTCCTCAGTCGCTTCAGCTCGGCCAGACACTTCTCCATCTCCGGGACCGTTCGCGTGCAGTAAATCAACTTCCCGGCCTCCGGGTGGGCGTGCTGGAAGGCCGTCACTAATGCCAAGAGACAAGCGGTTTTTCCCGTGCCCGTCGGCATCTCGAGCAAAGCATGGCCCTCCGCATCCAACGCTTTTTTTAGTTCGCACATGTACGCGAACTGCTCGGGGTACAACGAGGGGTAGGGGAAGAAGACGTCGAGGTCGTCGAGCGTGAAGCGGACCATCTTCCTCTCTGAGAGCTTTTTGCTGCAAACGTGTAGCCCGCGGCGACAGGCGTGCCGGTGGCCTCGCGCTGCGGTGGCACTCACCGGAGAGCAGCTCTCTGACAACGCGTTATTCGCGGCGACCGGTGATCTCGCGCTGCGGCAATTGTAATAGAGGAAGAAACCACTATGCCACGCGTGTTCAAGCCCGCTCCGGAGCCTCACACAGCGCCAAGCTGGCGCTCTTCCTGGCTTTGAGGCTAGTGTACTAACATACTAGCTTTTTAGATTTTTTTTTACTTTCTATCTGGGAGCAGCCCTCAAAAACGCAGTGGCCAGCGATCGACACGGTCTTGCCTTGCATTGGTTTACGTATCGAGTCGCAGCGCTGCGCGATTTGTAGTGGAAAAGAGGCACTCCTTCACGCCTGGGAGAGCTTGGGGAAATTGCGAAGGGCAGCCCTTTTTGGCGTCCGTGAGCTTCGAGATCATGCATCAGTTTGGTGAATGCCATCGTCATGCACCAGCCGGCATTACGCGCAGCGATGCGCGCCCTTCCGCCGCTTTTGTGGTCGCGTTCGGCATGGGCCGTGCCTCGCGGCGCAGAAGAAGCGGCGCGCGCGGCCTCAACGGCGCCGCTGTGGGGGTTACATGTACTGACGTGCTGAACGCGTCCTCGGCATTCGTCGCGTTGCGGCGATGACTTGTAGCAGTACTTGGCGGCGCCTGCGCCCCCTCAATCTCCGACTCCTGGTCCCACGATCAGGGCGTGTTCGTCGCCCTGGGCGATGTCGATGGTCCCGACGTTGAGCCGACGTCTGGGTCCCATCACGCCACACGGTAGCGTTGAGGCGGCCGCGAGCGCACCGAGCGCGTCGACGAAAGGCCATCGCCGGCGCGGCGACGATACCCCCACGCCGTTGGCGTCCCTGGGCCGGGTTCGCGGCGCTGCGACGGCGCCTCGGGGCACGTCTCGCCGGGCTGCGTGCCGTCGCGATCGGGGGCTGTCCCCGGTAACCTAAGTTTTAACGCGGCGAAGGACCCGGCGGCCGACGACGCGGAATGCTATAGTAAGTAGCCGAAATCAGTTGCGCTTTCCTAAGGGGTGGCGTCTCGCGGGACGATGGGCACTCTACTCTACCATCATCCGGTGGGAAAATCGCGCCGCGACGGACCATTCATCTTTCTTCGGGGACCCGTCCCCGACTCCTCCCCGGCTTATTATTACGCCGCTGTCGCGGCGCGGCGGCCGCCGCGAGAGACAATCTCCTTTGCCCAAAATCTGCCAAGACGGTCGCTGGTGGACGTCCTCAGGGCGCAGCCGCGGCGCTGCGGCACAGTCGGTCCATCTGGCGACCCGCGGCAGCGAGGCGACCGGCGGAGCCGGGGGCTGCGGGATTGCTTGGGCAGCTGCCCCACTCTCCAGCCACCCTGCTCCTAGGCGTCGGTAGCCGGACGCCCAGACGCAGCCGCCCGCCGGCGAGGCGCGCCGCCAGTATCTACACGTGGGTCGACGAAAAGTGGTTCTTAGGCAACCCATGTTGGGGCGGCGAAGCGGGACGCGCGCGCGCGCTCACGGCCTACTGCCACCAGTAGCTTCTAGAGATCCGCACGCGCGCGAGCTCGCGGCGGACCGGCTCGGGCAGGGGCATCCCCCAGCCCTCCGAGTGCTTCATGATGGCGATCTGCGTCTTCTCGGAGGCGCCCTGCATGGCCTGGTAGACGAGCGGGCCCTTGAGGCGCCCCTGGTGGCCCTCGAGGTTGATGCCGTGGACCTTCAGCAACTCGATGGCCGCGGCGCGATCCACGCCGTTCGCCAACATGGCCGCGAAGTCCTCCAGGTGCTTCGAGGCAGCTTCATTGGCTCTCTCGAGGTGGATCATGCTGCCGGCCCGCGCCGTGGCGAGCGCCTCCTCGTTGTGGGTGGGCACCATGGAGAGGAGGCGGTGGTAGATACACTTGAGGTGCTCGCGCGCGGTGATGGCCGCCCCCAGGCCGCCCGGGAACGAGTACTGGGTCATGCTTCCCATATAATTGGGCGCGTAGTAGTGAGAAGTCGCGATCATGGCCCGGAAGTTTGTTAAGGAAGCGATGCA
Source organism: Pelagomonas calceolata (assembly GCA_918797485.1). Taxonomy (NCBI): domain Eukaryota; class Pelagophyceae; order Pelagomonadales; family Pelagomonadaceae; genus Pelagomonas; species Pelagomonas calceolata. The sequence goes on along the minus strand of CAKKNE010000003.1, from coordinate 1,071,069 downwards.
GATGTCCACGTCCGGGGCCTCGCACTTCTCGCTCCAGAAGTACCTTGTCATATCCGCGCTGATCATGCGGACGTTTTGACCAGAGAGGCACTCCTTCAACACCGTCCGGCAGGACTCGTCGTCGCGGATCAACCCATACACTTCAGCGGACTTGCGGCCGCAGACTTGCGAGAGCGCCTCGAAATCCCACTCATCATTGGTCAGTGTTATTTGACAGCTGGAGGGGGGGGCGAGCGTCGTGCAGACCCTGACGAGGGCTTGCGTGGGCGTCGACGAGGCCATGTTGAACGTCTTTGTGAAGGTTTGAGGGTCGTACGGGCGGTAATCAGGTCGCTTTTTGCCAAAGAGCAATCGCCTGTATAATTTTTTTTTAGCATAAAAAACAACAAAACTAACCTGGGGATCCATTGTACGTCTACTTCCACAGATCTACAGTTCTGTATGTGCGCTCGGGTGCCGGATGCCTCTCCCAAGCCAGTGTGCTGGAGGCGGCGCAATTGCGTGATACGTACGCGCATAAATCGACAAACTTCACCAGCGCTGGGAAACGCGCGGACTCGACACAGTTGCATCCATTGCAGAACTTAGCGAGGCAAGAGATAACCTACAAAGAGCAGCACACTACCTATAGCAAGTGAGACATCATCACGCCGCGCGTCCTCTTTATTTCCTGCGATGCGGTGGTCTTCACGACGCAGCCGCGAAGCACCGCGAGCGCTGTCGCTGCGCGCCGGCGAAGCGTCGGACGCAAAACGCTGTTCGCGCTAGGGCAACGCCATCAACGCGCTGATCCACCAACAAACCAACAACGCGGCGTCGGCGATCGATGACGAGAAGGCGCGCGGCGCCGAGGCCGTGGCCGCGACCGCCGCGGTCGAGGGCGTGGAACAGACAAGGTCTGGCTCGGTGATCGATCATGTCAAGGAGGGCGTCGGGCTGTTCCCGACGGCTGGCCTCGAAGGTGTCCGTACACTACGTCGACACGCTCATCGACGGGACGGCCTTCGATAGCTCTCGGCCGCGGGGAGAACCGGCGCAGTTCGTCGTCAAGCAGGTCACCGCGGGCTGGTAGGAAGCGCTCTAGCTCATGCAACGAGGCTGTGTGGAAATCAAAGATCAGCGCCCTACTTGTTTCCGTAATGCACCTGCTCGAGGAGGCCACGCCATCGACACGACCTTCTCTCCGTAATCACGGTCCGATCGATGGAGGTTTACGCCGTCGACGCGACGTTGTCTATGCAACTGCGCCTGCTCGATGGCGTGGAGGATCGCGATGGTCTCCACACAGGCAAGAAGGCGGCACTGCCGAGCTGACGATCCCGGCCGCCATCGCCTACGGCGACGACAGATCGCCGCTGTACATCGCGGCGGCGGGACGATCTGCTTCGAGGTGGAGCCGCTCCAGGTCCGGCCTGATCCTGTAACCCTAGGTAATAATCACAACTTTTCTTATTTAAAACTTACCCTGCACTCCTACAGCGCGGCGGCGGCGTTCACCACTTGAGACGCTACGTGGAGCATCACCCGAGACCGTACCAAGGCATGCCCAACCCCCTCTACGGTTGGGTGCGCGACGCCGAGCACGCGCCGCGCAATTCGACTCGTCTCCTCGAGCGTCTCCACGCTCTCGCGCAGATCGTCGAGCGTGGCGCCGTCGTCCATGTAGAGCGCCTCCGCATAAATCCACCTAGGTCATGGCGGGCCTCACGGCCGAGGCGTCGGCGTGAGGCGTCGCTGGCTTATGATCGCGTGCTGGTCCCGCTCACTCCCTCCCCACGTATAACATCATGAGTCGTCGGCTCGGCTAAGTGCCCTGGCTCTAGAAGCTTGCAGCTAGAATAGTCAACGCAAAATGACCCTCACGAAACTACACCGCCTGCGCCGCCCCGCTACCCGACGACGCGCCGCGATGTTCTACGGCTGCGCCGCGGCGCCGGCCGGCCTGCTAGGCCTCAAGTTGGCCCGGGCCCTTAGCCAAGCGACGCTTACCTCAACGCTGCCCCGGGGTTGGTATTATTTAGACAACATTAAACGCCGACGAGCCGGTGCGAGAAATCCCGGAGTTCCGCCTTGGTCGCCACCACAGGGGCGACGCGGGCCCGCTTGCGCTCGTCGTCGCTCTTCCGGCGCGCGAGGACCGCATTGCGGAGCGGGCCGGTCCGAGCGAGCTCGACCACCCGGTTGGAGACGGGCGCGCCGGCGTCGAGCAGCACGCGGGCGACGTCGTAATGGCGCCGCGAAATCGCGACCTCGAGCGGATTTTCTGCGCTCGAGAGGCGCCCGGTGCGCGAACATAATGACTTGACAACGTTCACGTGTCCGTTCGCCGCCGCGTGCCAGAGGGGCACTCTCCCGCGGTCGTCGCGTGCGTCTATCCTGGCGCCACTTTCCACCATGAACTCGACGACATCAGTTCCGGCCGCGGCCGCGGCATGCAGGGCCGTGAAACCCCGAGTGTCGGTGGTCGTCGCACCGGCTGGCCACGCCTCGAATATCAAGTCAAAAAGGGCTGAGCAGTGAACTGCTCCAAACAGCGGTGGTCGACCAACGCGGTCGAGGCGAGCGGCCGCAGTTTTGTCCTTGGCGATGATCAGCCTCGCGATCGACACCGCCGCGTCGACGTCGTCCAAGCCGCATACTTCATGGAGCAGCGTGTCGCCGACGGGCGCGCCGCGCTCCAGTAAATTCTCGACGGCTTTTGCGTCGCCGCGCCGGCACGCCTTTGCTAGGTTACTAGCAGACGCTCGTCCCGTCGCGGTTTTGGTGCGAGGCGGCGCCGTCTCGACAGGCGGCGGCGGCGGCGCCGTCTCAGCGGGCGGCTTGGGCGGCGTCGCTTCGGCGGGCGGCGCAGGCGCTGTCTCGACTGGTGCGACATCCGTTATCAGTGCATCCGTCGCCGGCGCATCATCTGCCGACGATTCCGTGGAGCCCTCCATCCGCATAAACGCCGCGGCTATGCCGATCTCGCGGTCGCCGTCGTCGTATAAAACGTTGAAGGTGTCTCCGTCCACAGCTTCTACCACGCCCGCGTACCACTCGTCGCCACCTTCGAACTGCGCTTCGATGCGCGCGCCGACGGCGAACAGGGGCTCCGGTGCCGGCGGCGCGGCGGGCGTGGGCGGAGCTTCCGTCGGCGCCGTCTCGGCGGGCGGCGGAGGCGGCGGTACTTCGCTGGTCGGCGTTGGTTCGGGCACCTGCTCCTCTGGAGGCGGCGGCGGCCGAGGCTTCCGCCGCTTGCCGGTCGCGCCGGCCGCGTGGCGTCGGAGCACGCCGACGACTTGGATCTGCCGCGCGTCGCACGCAATCTTGACGACGTCGGCGCCCGTCGCCGTGCGCAGGGCGGGCGAGGCGCCGACGGTCAGGAGCCGGGATACAGCGTCGGCGTTACCGACAGCAGCGGCAGCGTGGAGAGACGTCCAGCGGTTGCCGTCGGTGAACGCAATGGCGGCTCGGCGGACGAGAGTCGGGGCGCGTTCGACGGCGCCGAGGAGCCGATCCGTTGTGGCAGTGCCTTCCGTCGATATAGCACGGAAGAGCTTGCGTCCCAACAGGCGCCCACGGGCGTGCGCGGCGCCGACCGTCAGCGGCGCCTTCGGAACCGGCGGCGGCGCGTCCTCGTCTTGCGGCGGTATGGGCGTCTCCAGTAGCGCGGCGACAGCGTCATTACCGACGCGGCGCGCAGAGGCGACGGCGTCCTTCGACGCGCAAGTGTATCGAAGGAGCAAAGCACAGCATTCGACGGCTGCCTCTTCGCCCTCTTCGTGTGCCGCGGCCGCGAGTTCGAGCGGCGTCGATGACGTGAACGAACTCCCGACGCGGGCCCGCGACCCGGCCAGCCTCCGGCGTGCCGCTGGATCGGCCTCGCGTAGCAGTCCCGCGACCGCCGTGTGGTCGCCTCGCTGCGCGGCGTCGAGGAGCTTGACGAGTGTACCGTAGACCGGGTCGCCGACCGCAATAGGCTCAGTGCCACCGTCGGTGCCGTCGTACGAGTCGGCCTTGGCGCCGTCGTACTTGGAGCCGTCGTATTTGGCACCGTCGGCCTTAGCTCCGCTGGTGGCAGTAGGCTCGGCCTTGGGCTCCGCAGTATGTTCGACCGCCGGCTCCGCAGTAGGCTCGGCCGTCACGGCGTCGTCGCTCCCGTCGCTGGCGTTGTCTGTCTCAGAAGACCCCGGCAGCAGCTCTGCGGCGTCGGCGCTATCCTGTGCGAATATCGAGCGGTGGTGACTTCGGGTAGGAAACGCGTCGCGTGCGGCCGTGGCAGCGTCCCCGCGTCGCGTAGCATGCGAGTGCAGACGAAGCGACACTTTTACCCGCTCCAGAAGGAGTCTTCCAGTAAGGCGCGCACGTACACATCACTCGCACCCACGTAACGCGGCAACGCCACCAAAGCTTCGAAGGCTCCACGGGACGCCGCTCCAGCACGGCGTCGGCGCCAATCGCCGCGAGCGCTTCGTCGGCATCACGAATCGCCGCGTCGATCGCGCGGCCCAGATCAGAATCAGGACGCCCGACAGGGCTCGGGAGCGACCCCGCGGGGCTCAGTGGGGCATCTTCCTCCGCTGCCGCCCGCGCCGCGCGCGCAGCTGCTAACGCTTCGACGCCCTCGCCCCGCGCTCTTGCCTCCCAATCAGCATATGGATCGACATCGGAGACGACAGTCCCGTCGGCCAACTGCCAGGCTGATGACTCCATCGGCAGCCCCAGCGGTTCTGAAACTACTTGCGGCATCTCGGTCCGGTACTTCGCCTCGAGCGCGTCGAGCTCGGCCTCCGTCGGTCGTCGAGGCAGTCCCAAGCCGTCTTCGCCGTTCTCTTCCAGCTCACCGCGAAATTGCGACAGGAGGCGCGGTCGCGCGTATCCGTCTTCCCGCCGCGCCGTGCGCGCGGCGTGGCATTCATTCAGGACCTGGTTCATGTCAGCATGGGCTTTGCACGCTGCTCAAACTGGCTCGCAGGTGCGTACCGAGCCGTGGACGGTGGGCGGGCAGCAGTGCTTCGCCCTATACGTGCCCGCTTACCATTTGGGCTGCATACCGAGCGGCGGACTCGCAATTAACGGATGCACCGTTTGCGGGCAACAAAACCCAACGCCCCCTGCCGTCACGTCTTCTACGCGTTGGCGCAACCCTAGGAAGCCTAGTGCACGGGTGTAACTGCGATTTGGCGCACTCAGTGTGTGGCTCCTCTCCGGCGTGAGGCAGAGTGCAGCCTCAAACACGCCCCACACGCCGTACGGATCATCATCCAGCAACGAGCAGATGTCTATCGAGTGGATCAATGACGACGACGGCGCGTTGGGCCTCACGAAGCTGTTCAGGGAGGCCAAAAAGCGCGGTGCAACAAGCACTGATGGGGACTCGGACGACGCGGGCGCGTTCACGGAGGCGTCGCTGCCGGACGGCATGACGCCGCTGCTCAAGCAGGCCCTGCTGCCGCCGCTGCGAAAGAAGAAAAAAGCGCGACGCGCGTTGTGGAGTCCGCGGCTCGGCAAGAGCTACCACGAGTCGTGGGCGTTCCACGATAGACTCAGAGCGACCCTAGCCATCTTACTGCAGCGCGCCAAGCACAAGGGCGAGCCGCACGTCGTCGCCACGCAAGCGCTCTTCGACCGGCTCGAGGCGCTGAACGGGGCCATGGCCGACTACACGGAGGCCACCTCTCCGGAGGTGAACGCCATCGTCCAGGCGGGCAAGGAAGTCTGCCTGGCGGCCAAGGCCTGCGCGGACGGCACGTCCACGAAGGGCCAGTTCCGCCGGCTCATCGCCACGATGGTGATGTCGTCGTCGAGGGGCGTCGAGCCCAAGGACGTGCTCAAGGAGGTGGTACACCACGTTGGTCGGCTCGTGGAGTACCACGGCAACCACAACGGCTGGGAAGAGCAGATCTTGATAGACGGTGCGCTGTACCGCACCCCCCAGGGCGGCTTCGAACACAGGACCCCTCCAAAGATCCTCAAGCGCCGGGAGGATGACAAGAAAAGAAGGAAAGACACGAGGGAAGGGAAACGAAAGCCCAAAAACGCGAACCATACGACGGCTGGGCACGAGATAGCATTCAAGGCAGAGAGCAAGAAAGCCGCAGCAAGGCGCGAAAAAACCACACGCGCCAAACGAGGTGTAAAAATCCCCACGCCTCAGTACTGCATGAAGGTTGCTCGAGTAAACGAGGGCGTCACGGTGGTGAAGTTCATAGTCAATCCAGATCACGTGCCGGACGGCTTCGACAACAAGCCGACGTCTCCCGAGCAGGCCTACAAGAACGCACTCGAGTGCCTGCGGCGTACGGGAAAGAAGACGGTGGAAGAACGAGCGGCGGAGAAGGAACTGCCCGAGAAGGTCCGGCGTTCAAGAGCGAAATCCCGGAGAGGAAAGTACATCGTTCAAATGAATGCCGACAAGGCACATCATTCCGGGAAAATTCGAAAAAAATTCAAGTGTTTTTGCGTCGTCAAGCCGGGGACGGACGGATATTATTCGGAGAGCGGTGCAGTGGAAGTGCGGGACGATTTCATCAAGGCGAAGTGCCCGTTCGACTGGTGTTCGAAACCCCTCAAGTAAGTCCATGTGGGCCCCTAGTTTAAGATTTGTTACATTATCGGCGCGCTCCGCCGCACGAGCGCCGCGAGGACCGTCCCGACGTGGAGTGCGGCGAGCGTCCCTTGCAAAGTGGCGACGTTGAACGGCATCGAGAGGTCCATCTCCGGCGTCTGCACGAGCAACGCGTTCGAAAAGGCCAGCGCGCCGTCGCCCGCCGCGTCGTCGTAGGCGATGAAGCCGGCGGGCACGTCCGCGCCCCGGTACACGTCGGGCGGCCACTCGTCGAACGCGAGGTAGCGCGCCCGGTACGCTAGTTTGACGACGGCCCGCGCCTCAACTGTAAATGTCGCCGAGATCCGGAAGGCCGTGACGTCGTCGCGGAAGTCAACGTCGACGAGCGGCGTCGAGACGCCATCCACCAAAACCGTCGACTCCCAGAGCAGCGGCTCGAGCGCGCCGGGCACCGTCATGTGGAGCGTGAGGGCGGTCGCGCGGTCGCTCGCCACGTGGTAGACGAGCGCGCCGCCGGTCCGGTCGCGGATCGCCGCGTGCAGGGTCACGCGGACCGGCGCGGGCCGCCGCGTTTCTGTGTCGTTCACGACCGCCGCGACGGCCTCGCGCAGGGGCGTGTCTAGGAAAGCGGCGCGCTTTGCGACGATAGTCGCCGTGCGCGCTTCCGCGCCGGCTTTCCGCGCCGCCAGGAGCGACGCGTAGCGCGCGCCGAGCACGACGCCGTCGCCGAGCCTTGAGAAGGCCGAGTTCGGCGGGCAGCGCAGCCGGAAGGCGGCGAGGTCGGCCACCGAGAGGGGTGTGGTTGGGTCGACGAGATGCCAGGCGCCCTCTTCATCAATCCCGTCGGCAAACGAGCCCTGAGCAAAGCCTCCTGCTCCCCAGCGCACGTCCCAGCGGCCGCGCGTCGTGACGACGCGGTCAGTGTTATTCGTGTCATGCGGAACGCGCGTCGTCGCGCCGACCACGACCTCGACGAGATCCTGCGGCAGCGCTCGCACGCGCACCTCCGCTGCTGCATGCGCGGCGAGGCCAATTAGCAGTGCTCGCCGCAGCATAGCTCTTGACCCTCAGCGATCAAAAGCGAGCGAGGGCAGCGGTCACGGTGAGCAATAGCGGCTTGTGAACACAGCCAATGGTCGCTCGCTAACCTGGCTTGGGCAAAATCAGGTGGTGCCGGGGGCGGTTCCTAGTGTCTTACATGCCGCTAGCCCCGCTTGCGGCGCGCGGTCGTATAACTCGCGCATACGCGCGCGCGAGCAAGAGGCGCACGCAGCACGCACCGCTGGAGCACCGCTGGAGCACCGCTGGAGCACCGCTGGAGCACCGCTGGAGCACCGCTGTACGCTGGAGGCCCGGCTGTACGCTGAAAGCATCGCTGCGTGCACCGCTGCATCTCTGCAAGCATACTGAAAAGCAATGGCAGCGCAGCGCTGGCCGCTGGCAAGGCGCAAGCTGCACGATGAATGCATGTCAAGCTTTTTAATAGGCAATACGCATGCGCGCCCGCTGCCCCAGACGAATGGAGGACGACGCGTCCTCTACGCCTGCAGCGGCGACTGCCGCAACGCGTTGGCGACTGCTGCCGCATGGGGCGGCGACGTCGAAATAACCCTAAACGACGCGAACCCCTGCGTCGCCACGCGCAACGTCATATTATTACGCCTGCTGCGAAAAGGCGAGACCGAGGCTGCGCGGCAGCTGTGGTCGGATGCGTGGCTCGACGGCAAGAGCGCCGCGCTCGTCACGCGGGAGCTGCAGGCGATCGCCCTGGGCGTGAACGACGACGCCGGCGTGCGCGTCCGCAAGGGCTCGCGCGCCGAAATTCAACGCTGTGCCTCCGCCTGGCTCGACGAGCGCCTGGATGCGACAGAGCACGAGCACGCCCGCGCCGCTGCGTTGGCCGTCGAAGGCGCCGGCGTCGGCCGCGGCGGGAGCAAAGCATCTCAGGCTTGGTTCGCCTACGGCGTCGTGGGACCCGGCGGCAAGAAGCGGCGCAAGGGCGGCCGCCCGAATACGACGCTGCTCGACGAGTCGGTGGTCGACGCGTCGTTGGCCTACCGCGAGACGCAGGGCCCCGCGCACGCCTTCGCGCGCTGCGCCGGGCTCGCGATCGAGTCCGAGGCGTTCCTGAGCGTGTGCGTCGACGAGTTTGCGAAACTCGGCGCCGCGGCAGCGCGTGCTTCGTTTGTGATCTCCTCCGTGGACGCGCTCAGGCGCCCTCCCGCGTTCCGGCGGCGCGGCTACGATGCTGTCGACGCCTCGAATACCGCGGACTACGCCGGTCTCTGGAACGTTTTATTAGCGCTCGCGCCGTGCGTCGCTCCGGGCGGCCGGCTGCTAACCGAGCACGCGCTCACGCGGTGCGGCTCGCTGGACGCGCTCCTCGCTGAGGAGTGGCCGTTTGATGGATGGGCGCAGCGCAAATTGTTGCGTGCCGTGGGGTGGGTCGGGATCCCGGTCGCGGCGGAAGCCGGCGAGGAGGTGCTGCGGGTGGCGTGGGCGCGCGGCGCCCCTGAGTTCACGCCGGCGCCAGCAGCTCGCTTCCGCGCCAAGCGTGCGCGCCGCGACCGTCGCGACGACTTTCGTCGGATTTTGGGGCAGCTGCTCGTGCGCTCTTTCCCTCTCCCGATGGACCCGGAGCTTCGGGCGACTGCCGCGGCGCCGGTCGACGCGGGATACGCCTTTCCGAAGACCACGATCGCGACAGTCGTGGCCCTTGTCGCTGCGGCCGGCGATGCCGCTGCCGGCGCGCTCGACGCCGTTGTGAGCGAGATGGCGGAGCACCCGATAGTGCGGAATATGGCGGCGCAGTTGCTGGTTGAGCTCGTTTTACAGCGCGGCTGGTGCAAGGCGGCGCCGCGCCTCGCGTTCGCAAGGTCGCTGCCGCCGGTAAGGTGCGTGCGATGGAATGTAGCTCCGAAAGCAGACTTGGCGGCGCCGCGCGGCGGCGTCCACGAGCCGGCGTTGGGCGCGCTGTTGCTCCGCGACGCGGCCGCCCTCGCCGCCGCTCAAAAGGCCGACGGCGCCTGGGAAGTCGACGAAGAGGGCGCGCGCGTGAGCTTGCTCTACGAGTTCTGCGAAGAGGCCGACGGCGCGGAGGTCCAGGTTCTAGATCGGGTCTGCTTCCACGTTCCGTCGCGCACGCTCGAGCTCGCCCTGCCGGGCGGCCTACCTTTTCGCCATGTGCTCTTGATCGATGTGCAGACGTTTGCCTCCGTTGCGGAGCCGCTCGACCTCGACGACGCCGCGGTTTAATTATTATCTATAGTTAGTACTTCGGTTAGATAGCGCCCACGCGGTTCGGGTAGTCGTCTAGGATCTTCTTCGTCTCGGCTGCGGCGAGGCGCTCCCAGCCGAGGCCCGCCATGAGGTCGCGCCGGAGCTCGCGCAGCGCCGCGACCTCCGCCGCGGCGGCGGCCCCGCTCTTCTTCTTCGCGTCTGCGTCCAGCCAGACGCCGAGGTCGCGCACGGCGAGGCCCGGCTGGCCGCGCAGGCCGAAGCGATGCGCGCGTAAACGGGCGTCGGCCGCGGTCGACTTGGCCGTGTCGACCCACTCGTCCAGCGACCGCATCGCGGCCTCGAAGGCGGCCGCGTCGCCCTTCGCGAGGGCAGCTTCGGCGGTCCAGCGCTTCGCGGCGAGGAGCGCGGCGTAGTCTTCGTTCGCCTTCTTGCGTAAAGCTTGCGCGGCGTCCTTCGCCGCCGTGTCGTTGCCGAAGGACGTGTCGTCGATGTCCCGCGTCGCCCGCGCGGCCTTGATAGCGTCTACGTCCAAAACTTTCACCAAATCGGCCGCCGCCGCCTCGACTGGGCCGGCCGCGGTCGCGTTCGCGATCGCCGCCGTGCCGTTCTTGCCTTCCCAGCCCGGCGCCGCGGCCGAGGCCGCCCGCGAGAGCGCCGCTTGCGCACATGCCGTAGTACGGTTAGAGTCATACTTCACCACGGCTTCCCGGAGCGCCGCGGCCGCAGCGTCCTCCATCGAGCCCTTCTCGAGCTGCGCGACGTAATTCGCTGCGGCTTTGTCTGCGAGCGCGATGGCCGCTTTGTCGTCGAGCGCGGCCCCCGCGGCTCCCAACAAGTCGCGGGCGCGCGCCGCCGCCTCGGGCGTCGGCGCGGCCTTCGCCGGCGCCGTCGCCTTCTTCGAATCCTTCTTCGCGGTCTTGTTGGAGCGCGGCGGCACAGTGTAGAGCAGGCCCGCAGCAGGTCTTCTAGACGGTCCCTCGGAGTTGGCGGCCGAGCGGCAGAGGCCGGCGGTTCCTGTCAAAATATCGCCGGGCGCCGCCTCGCTCGGTAATTTACTTTCGTCCGGCGGCGCCGCGAAAGCCACCTTGGCATCGCCGGGCGCGAGCCGAACGTCCTTAAACGAGGAGCTGTTGTCGCGGGCGTAGGCGGCCTGCGCCGTGCCGTAGACCGGCACGTCGATGGCCTTGCTCAGCTCCGAGTCGAGCCAGCACTCGCCGTCCCGAATACTTTCTAAGCGAGCAGGATCCTCGTGCTGCACCAGGAAGTTGACGACGTACTTCGCGCCCGGCTTCAGAGGGCCTATCTTGCCGGAGACGCGGCAGTCGCGTGCGCCGATGATCTTGCCCGTATCTTTCTCAATGACCTCGGCGAAGGCTCCATCAAACGCCGCATCATAAACGTTCTCGTCGCCCGCGAAGAGGAAGCGCGTGCCGCCAGCAGTGGCGCCGGATTTCGGCGCCGTGAACTCGTACTCGAGCTTAAGGGCGTAGCACGGCTTGCCGGTGTCGGGCCAGGCGTCGCGGGCACCAGTCAACGCCGTCACCTCGGACTTCGTGGGCCGCAGCGCGCGGCGCCAGCGCGTCAGCTTGAGCTTGGGCGAGGCGACGACGGGGCCGCGCGCCCAGGCCGGCGCCTCGAGCGGGATCGTGGTCACAGAGCGCGTGCCCCTCAAAGCCACGGACTCGAGCGAAGAGCAGCCCGGCTGGAACTTGACCGTCGCGTCAAGCTTCGCGCCTTCCAGCGAGCCCCAGTCCTGGGCGACGCAGACCTCCATCGTCCGCCCCGGCGTCACGCGGCCGGCGTCGTACACGCAGCTCTCTCCATCGTTAGCCTGTGCGCAAATCAACCAGTGAGTTGGGTACATCGCGTCGATGGCGTGGAGGTCATGATTGAGCCGTGGTGGGGACGCGTCGCGACAATTTGATTTATGCACTGTCGTGGACATAAGCGCGGCGCTTGCTCCAGCCCGCCTCCATGGCCTCCTGCGGTAATAATTGCACGGTCTGCACGTGGACCAGCCTCCGCCCCAAACCGTCGCCATCGCACGTCACCTCAACCGTCGCCGACGCCGCGCCGTCGGGAGGCGTCACAAAATTCCTAGAGATGTCGCCCGCCTGGAAAGAAGGCGGCAGCGTCAGCGCAACCGAATCGCCCTCGACGGCCTTGGGCCGCACGACCGCCACGGGCACGCGGAAGAGCGGCGGCGCCCCAGGCGCGGCGTCGTCGAAGCCCAGCACCTCCCCACAAAAGGGCCCCGCGCCCTCCGGACCGGCAGCACAAGGGTCGATCCGGATCGTGAACGCCTTGCCGCCTCTTGTAACAACGACTCCTTTCCCCACAGACAACCACGGCGCCGTCGCTTCTAATCGCACATCCCTCCTAAACAAGCCCTTGCGCTCCGCGGCCACGTCGTCGTCGCCCTGGAATTTGGGGGTCACCGTCACGGCGACCTCGCGCGGCGCCGTCGTCTCCCAGCGCTCCCGCAGATAAATGCCGCGCGCGCCCGGCGCGCCGGCGCCCGCCGCCCGCGACGGCACGCGCACCTCGAAGCGCACGTCAAGCTCATCGATCTCGCCCAAGCTCGTCATCGCCGCGTCGACGTCGACCAGGCCTTGACCCTGGTTACACTGCGCCACGCCGGGCAGCGGCTTCGCCGTCGCCTCGAGGACGCGCTTGACGGCGTCGGGCGCCGGGTTTTTACCGGCCGCCTTCGCCGCGCTCAAGAGACACGCGACGGCGCCGGCGGCGTTCGGCGCCGCCATCGACGTGCCGTGCATGAGCCGCTGGGGCTGGAGCGAGTATCTAGGTACAGACGCGACGGCGCCGCCCGGCGCCGCGACGTTGACGCCGCAGCCGCCGTCCGTCGCGGGGCCCCGCGACGAGAACGAGTACATGACGCCGCCGTGCGTCGCGCTCTCGGGCCCGCCGGCGTTCGCCGCCGGCGCGCGCATGCCGTAGAGATTATCACACATGTTCCCGTTGACGTAGGCTCCGACCGAGATCAACGCATCTACCGACGCGCCGGGCGCACCCACTGTCGTGAGAGCCGGCCCGTTGTTCCCCGCGCTCGAGATAAATATGGTGCCGTGGTCCGCGTGGCCTCTCACCAATCTTTCGCTGAGCTCGGCGAAGCGCCCCGTGTTGCAGAGCCGCGCGGCCTCGCCATACGACAGATTCACGACGTCTACTTTCAACCGCCGCGCCGCGACGAGCGCGCGCCGCAGCGACGACCCCGTCTCCATGGTGCCGACGCGCGAGTCGCCGATCTTGATCGAGACGAGCTGGCAGCCCGGCGCGACGCCGTCGTCGCGGTCCCGGCCGTTGTGCGCGCCGACGATGCCCGCGACGTGCGTGCCGTGGTCGCCGCCCGCGACGACGAGCGAGCACGTGTTCTCCTCGGAGAAGGCGTCCGGGGACGAGGCTGAAAGTGTCAATTGCATGTCGTCGGCGCCGAAGCACGTGTACCGGGAGCTCGTCTCGCCGGCCTTCGTCGCTTCACCGAAGTCGCCGAGGACGCGCGGCGGGTGCGCGACCAAATCGTTTTGCGCGGAGCCGTCGACGGCCACGCAGCGCCACGCGTCCGTGGCGCCGTCGCGCCACGTGATCACATCTAATAAAGGCGCGACGCTGCTGTCCGTCGGCTTGAGGGCCTTGCGCGCGGCGTCGAAGGCCTCGAGGCGCGCGGCGGCCTCGTCGCCTTCCGAGGCCTGCGCCGCGAGCGCGGCCCGGAGCGGTTCATAATTCTCATCATCCAAGCGCTGGGCCTCGGCCTTGAGCCGCCTTAGTAACGGCGCGGGGAACAATGAAGCTGTGCGCTTGCCGCCGACGCGGTAGGCGCCGTCCTTTGGCCCTTCGCACCGCTTGCCATCGACCTGCGTAGAGATCGACCGTTGAGTCTAAGCCGAGCACAGCGCCACGCCATCGAGCAGAAGGCTCCCTTGGGTGAAATTCTGCACGGCTCTAGACGGTCCAGGCCGTCGCGTCGACGCGGAGCTTGCGGCCCGTCGCCGGGTTCGTGAGCCAGCCGTCGGCGTCGGGCGTCACCGTCGCGTTCACGTCCACGTCTCCCGCGCCCGTCGCGTCGAGGACGTCGAGCATCTTCGGCGCGCCGGTCGTCGTCGTCTGGAGGCCCGCCGCCGCGGGGTCGACGCCCGTGTCGAGAATGGCCACCACAATGCCCCGGCCGTCGCCCTCGGGCACGCGCTGCTTCAGCGCGGCCGCGCCCGTAGTTTTTGTGTCGAGAACGCCCGCCCAGGCGCCGTCTTCTGCCTCGTCGCCGAGGGCGTACGCCGCGCTGGCCGCGAAGCAGCCGACGGCCGCCGCCGCCGTGCCAGCCGAACTTTTACCGCCGCTCTGGTAGTGGAAGCGGCGGTAGCGGAGCCGCCGCGCCGCCGGGCGCAGTGCGCGCGCGGAAGTGGTGAGCAGGAGCATTGTGGTGGCTGCTTTCATGCGCCGAGCGCCCTATCCAGCTGCTCCCCTGGTCGAGGTGTAGGCGTCTTCCCCTGCAATAATGCAAGCAGACGCCACAAGCGCTGTACAGCGGGCTACTGGTACACGCGCTATCAGCACGCCTAAGCGTGTGCAGTGCGCAGGCCCAGAGAGCGCGCGGCAGGACCGCGATAAGAGCAGCTTGCTAGTGTCTTACACCGCTAGCTACGCTTCCTACAACTAGCGCGGGAGGTTCGCATCGGGCAAAAACGGGTTTTGTCGATTTTCGCCGACAGCTTCCGTAGCCACCATGAGAGACCTACCTGTATTTACTACCCCGCGATCATCCCGGGCGGCGACGAGCGCGACGAGGTTTCTGGAGGCAGTGCGGCTCCGCGCAGGCGACGCAGTTGACCCGATACGCGGTCCGCGCAGGAGGTGCCGGTCGCATCGATGGCCACGCGGGAACGAGGCCGGCGGGCGGCAACCGATCCTGAGCGTCGATTCCCACGGAGAACCAGTAGCCCTCGTGACGCGGCGTCGCCGGTGGATTCGCGAGGTCGTAGCCGAAGGTACGTCTAACGAAGGCGGCGCCCTCTACGGCGGCGAAGGTGGTACCGTTGGCGTAGGCGTAGGCGCGCTCGGGATCGACCTTTGACCCGTGAATTCGTAAGCGCCGCCGCCCGGGCGCGGCGAGTAACACGTCTTCCATGCGCTGTAGCCCCCAGCGCTCCAACGACAGCGCCGCTCTGAAGGCGTCGAGCCAAACGTCGAGCCAGAAGCGCAACGTGTCTGCCTCCGCCGGTGACGTGCGCCGCCCGCGCCATCGACGCGCCGCGCCGCCGAAGGGTGGGGAGGCGCCGGATTGCTCGCTTTGGTACGTAGGCGCCCACCTACGTGGAAATCAAATCTCGGGCACCCACGCCATCGACGCGATGTTGTCTCCACACCGGAGCCACGGGTGCCGCATCACGAGCACCGTCGTCGTCCGCACACCGTTCGCGCCGAGCACGCGCGGGAGGAACGCGACCGTGTCGATGCGCGGGTCCTTGGCGACCCACGTCGCGCACTCTCTTGGGCGCGTTGCGTGGGACCGCCACCTATCGAGGAGCGCGCGGCCGACGAGGGCGGCTTTTCGAGCCGTCGAGGCGAGCTCGTTGATCGCGTCGCGTTTTGCAGTCGGGCTCGTCGCACGCGCCCATGCGGTATGGTTCGCGCACGTACGCGCGTTGAGCGGGCCGTCGCGCGGTCGCCACGCCGGATAGACGTCCTGGCACCACTGCGCCTCGTGGAAAAAGCTTCGGCCGACCCAGCACGCCTTGTGCGCCTCTTTAAGCGTCTTGCCGACGATTGTCGTTCCCGAGTGGGCGAGGCCGTGGATCGAGAGGATCTCGGTCGGGTCGGTACGCGCCGCCGTTGCCGCGGCCGCGACCAGCGCTAGTGTCGCGTGCAACATCGCCTCGATTCAGCGGCCGAGGGCCCACTGCGCTAACGGGTACACGACGAAGACGACCGCGACGAGGGCGAAGAGGATGCCGTGGACGTCTACGTTGGGGAGTTTGAGCGGCGATTCATAACGTTCCGGTCGTTTCCTTTTTCTAAGCTCCATCTGAACTACCTGTTTCTCTCCTTAGGGATGACAGGCGCTTGGTTGACTTAGCCATTTTTGTTGTAGGGCCTCTGAAACTGTGTGCGAGCGCGAGAAATTGGAAGTACAGTGAGGAGGCAATATGACACCGCGCGCCGTTGAGAATAGCGCGTCTGATGATAACTAGAGCCGGCGTGATCGTGAAAAGCCAAGCTAGCGTCCTGTAAGACACTAGCAAGCCATTGTGCTGCAGAGCGAGCTCGGCGTTTATAAGTGCTATAAGTGCTCATAGCAGTCGCCAGCAGCTGTGCGCGCTGCTGCAACACATCGCTCACGCGCTCAACGCGTACGCGCTGAGACATCGCTCAACACGCTCAGTGCGTGCGACACAACGATGGCGAAGCGACCGCGCGCGGAGCGCCGCCGCATGCAGCAGGAGGATGACAGCGGCGACGAGTTCTCTGACGTCGATGAGGAGCTGGAAGCGTCAGACGTGGACGACGAGGCGTTGTCGTCGGACGATGACGACGCGGGCGAGTACGCCGCCGCGCTCGCCGAGCTCGGCGCGGCGCGGCGCAAGGCCGGTGTGGACGGCGGCGACGACGACGACGACGACGAAGACGTCAATGAAGACGCGTCGGACTCGGACGATGAGGCCTTCGAGGCCGTCGTGGAGCGGACCACAAAGAAGGGCGCGACCGTCTACCAGGTGACCTTGTGCCCGGAAACGGCACCATTTACTACGCGCACGGCGGCCGACGAGTTCATGCGCGGGAAGGCCTACCAAAAGGCCGTCAAAAGAGAACTCCGCGCGATCAAGGCGGCGCGCAAGGGCCTCCGCGAGGCCGAGTTGACGGACGCGCAGAAGGCGCGGCGCGACGCCAAGGCCGCGCGCGCGAAGGAGCGCCGGCGCGCCCAGGCCAAGGCCCGCAAAAAGGCCAAGCCCCTGTCGGACGCGCAGATCGCGGCGCGCAAGGAGAAGTTCCAGCGCAAGAAGAAGCGACGGGAAGAACGGCGCGCCGCCGCCGCTTCTGCGTAAGCTTTAAATTACTCGCTAGCCGGGCATGAGCCCGGACGCGCGCCGCCGCGACGCAAAGGAGCAGTCGAGGAGCGCGGTCGGCGTCTCAGTAAAAAAACGGGTTTTCCGGGACTTCTCTCTACGCGCTTAGACGCCGTCCTAGCTCCGCCACGCCATCGCAGCGGCACCAAAAAAGTCAACAATGGCCCTCTTACGCAAAAGATCTATCAAAAAAGACGGGCGCGCGCACCTCTGTGGGCGGCGCGGGCGGGGCAGCTGTGTCCAGGCTTCTCAGGGGGGGATCAATCATCAGTCAGCGGGAGAGGCGCTTCGGCTCATCTATCCCGGAGCCGAGCATGCGGCCGGTGGCATCCTGGTTCACGGTCGACGCGACCTTGCGCGCGTTGAGCACGACGGCCGCGCGCGCTGGCCCGGCGACGCGGACACGATCTTCCACGTAATCGACGAGCACCTCGAGCTCGCGCTGCTTCTTCTCCTTGATCTCGAGCGCGGAGTAGAGGTCGGCGTCCGCAGCCAACGCGGCCGCCTGCGCTGCCTCAGCAGCAGCCGCGGCGGCGCGCGCCGGCGTCTCCCGGGCCCCCTGCCGCCCGCGCTCCAGGGCGTCCTTCATCGCGTCGCCGGCCTCGTCCCAGGCCGCGCGGACCCAGGCCCACGCCTTTCTGGGCATTCCAGCGTCGAACTCCCAGCCGCCGGCCTTGGCCGAGGCGAACATGTCGCCGCCCGCCGTGATGGCGCGGCGGCCCGCCCAGCGCGCCAAAACGGCGCCGTCGGCGGCCGCGTCGAGCAACCCGTGCGCGAGGACGACGCCGCCGAAGAGCAGCGAGAGCGCGCCGCCGCAGCCGCAGACCGCCGCCGCGCACGCCGCGACGGCGCTGCCCGCGACGAGCGCCTCGAGCTTGTCGCCAGATCCAGAATAGCTCGCCGCGCGCTCGCGCTCGCGCGGGCCCGCCGCGGCCGCCTTGAGCGCCGACGCGGCCGCGCCGGTGGCGAGCGCGAAGGCCGCGAGCGCGACCTCCTTCCCCTCCTTCGGGAGCTGCACGTCGACCTTCGGCAGCGTTGGAGTATCGGGGAGCTTCAGCTTCGGCAGCGTTGGTGTTGAGACGGCCTTGGCGGGCGCCGCGACGACGGCCTCGAGCGGCGGCGCCTTGGCGGGCGCGACGCGGAGGCCGAAGTCCGCGTAGCTCGTGACCTCGGCGTCGCACGCGGCGCGCCACTGGGCCACAAGCTCCGCGCGGGTCGCGGGCACGCTCGCGGGTGGTGCGGGTGGCGCGCGGACGCTCTGGGTCTTCAGTGAGGAGAGGTAGTCCAGCGCCGACGCGGCGGTGGCCGTCAGGAGTAGTGTGGGGACCTTCATTCTTCTTTGGGGGTCCCGCAGGAGCTACTTTCTCTGCCCCCCAAGGACGAAGGTCTAGGCCGCGGGGCTATTCACGCAGAGTCTTCGGCCGATGCCGTTAACAGGGACCGTAGAACGCTTCTAAAAGGTTTCTGCGTGAAGCAGGCCCGTGCGGTGCGTGCTCCCAGCCGTTTTTGAGCCACTGCAAAATCGGCTCTTGACTAGTGACTCTACAAACCGCTAGCAGCCGCGCCCGCGGACCCGCATTAGCTACAAAACGGGGCTCTACCGCATCACGTAGAAACGTCGTTCCTCCTACGTTCCTCGAATCCCAACAAGACGCCGCGGCGACGGGGGGTCCGTGCCAGAGGGGCTAGCCACAATGACGCCGCCGCAGCGGGCCCAGGAGACGTGTACTATCTATCTATAACCGGCGGGGGGGAGGATATACTATCTAGTGAAGCTTCGACGGGTCGTGGAAGTGGAACTTCTTGGCGCCCGTCATGCCCATGATGATGTCGAAGATGCCGAACTGGCCCGCCGTCAGCGTGCCGATCATGACGCAGCGCGCGCCGAGGCCCTGCGTGCAGAGCGTAACGAGGCCCGTCTCCGCCACAATTCTACCCATGCGCGTGAACATGCCGCCCTCGCCGCCGGCGCCCTTCTTGTTGATTTTCGAGAGGAGCGTGTCCGCCGGGTGGGAGATGATGGCCGCTGCGACGCCCGCCACGACGCCGGAAGCCAGCGAGACGCCCAGGTTGCCGATCGCCGGCGGCTTGTCCGGCGACGACCCGAGCGCCGTGTAGATGTTCTCGGCGGCCTTGCCCTGGACGGCGAACTTGGCCATGGTGTAGGGGATCTGCTTGCAGAGGATGGGCACGAACCCGGAGTAGAAGGCGCCGACGAAGCCCTGCTCGGCCATCATCTTCGACGCGCAGCCGACCATGGAGTCGGCGTAGGCCGGGTCGCTGACCAGCCGGATGCGGCACGCCTCGTAGGGGCAGAGGAAAATGTCCGCGATGAACTCGGCCATGGCACTGGACGCTAAGTAGATCGAGTTGCGGTTGTCCCAGGCCTTCTGCTCGCCGACGCTCTTCGTGATGTTGATCTTGAAGAACTCGACGCCGCCGAACTTGAACCAGCCCTGGATGAAGTAGCCCTGGGCCGTCGGGCCGAGGCCGGTCAGGAGGCCGTTCATGCCCTCGGCCTCGATGACCTGGCCGAAGCCCCCGATGAAGCCCTTATTATAAACATCCGGCTGCAGCTGGATCTTCGTCTTGACGACGTCGACGGGCACCAGACCGCCGTGCGTGATCGAGCAGCAGATGCCGCCCGCGAGTGCACCGGACAAAAAGTACTTCATGTCAAAGGGCCCCTGGCCCATGACCTGGTCGGACGCCATGGTGGTCCCGACCGCGTTCGCCTGCGTGATGGTTGCGTTAGGTGTGGTGCTCTCTCCGCTCTCTCCGCCGTTACGGCGTCGACGTCGCACGCCTTCTAGCCGCAGGGACGGCGTCGGCGGGTCGGGACGAGCGTCCGCTTGTGCTGATGGCGTGAACCACGCACGCCAGCGAGCAGGCGCAGTCCCAGGGACGGCGTCGCATCGATGGCGTCGAGGTATATGCCATAACCGCCCGGCGCGGCGCATAATAGAAGGGTTAGGAGGGCTTGTGCCTCCTAAGGTCGCTCAAGCCCAGCCAGCACCAAAGCTTAAAAACTCTTCGATCGATGCAGCGTCCGCACGTCTACCGAGGTTCCGACGCTGCAGCTTGCACTCTCGAGCGACCTTAGCCTATTGCGCGATGCCGTCCACGCCACCGCCGATTTTGGAGGAGGGCTGCCGAAGTCGCCCCTGCCAGCCCTCGAGGCGCCAAACGTCATTGCTAAGACTCCTGAGAAACATAGAGGAGGGAGGAAGTCCGTCAATTTCGCGCGGGTTTTGTGCCCGACTTTTGGGACGATCTATCGTCGTGTCCTGAGCGCTGGAGAAGCAACACTTGACACGCAGCGAGCCTTCTTAAAAGCCGCGAGCAGCAGCAGCAAGAAATTTAACGGCGGCAGCCGTAGAGCAAAAAAAACAGAGGTGCTCTCAATTTGCTAAATTCAAATTAAGAGCGCGCGAGCGCACCAATTCAAATCAAGCCGTCCAGGCGTGGCGCGCAAAGACGAAATACAACTGCCAGCGATGGACGCCGACGAGCATGCACCGCCGCCCTACGACGGCACCATGAGCGACCCGCTCGCGTCGCCGTCGCAATCACAGACGCTGAACGCCGCGCGGCTCGCGCGGCTGCGGACGGCGGGCCGGCGCACCGCGGCAGAAGCCGAGCCGGCGGCGCCCGCCGCGGCGCCCGTCGCGGACGTCGCCGCGCTCGACGCGCGCGCGGAGGAGCTGCTGAGGCGCTGCGACTCGCTGCTCGCGCGCACGCAGCCGCCCGCGCCGCCGGAGCCGGAGCCCGAGCCCGAGCCCGAGCCGCCCGCGGCCGTCGACCCCATCGCGTCCGACGCGGCGGCCGTCGTCGACCTGATTTCCGAGGTCGTCATCGGCGGCTTCTCGCCGCGCGCGTCGGCGTATAGCAGCCCGCCCCCGTCGCCGCAGCGCCTGCCCGCGCGGTCGCCGGCGCGCACGCCGCCCGCATCACCGTTGCGGTCGCCGCCGCGGTCGCCGGCGCGCGCACCGGCGTCGCCACCGCGGCAGTTGCCGCCGCGCGTCCCGCCCGGCGAGGTGGAGGCGCTGAGGCGGCGCGCGGCGCCGTACGCCGGCGACGATGTCGTGAAGACGCTACTCGCGCGCATCGCCGCCGTCGAGGGAAAGCTCGGCGGCGTCGACGCCGGCGCCGCGCGGAGGCCTCTCATCGAGGACCGGTTCGTCTTCTAAGTGAGTCGATCTATCTTACGCACGGGGCCCGCCGCGGAGGCGCAGCACCATCGAAAGCGAGTCGCCCTCGTTGATGCCGCACTCCTGGAGCGTCTTCTGGCCGTCGAGCTGCTTGCCCGCGAAGATGAGGCGCTGCTGGTCGACGGGCACGCCCTCCTTCTCCTCGATCTTGGCCTTGACGTCCTCGATCTTGTCGCTCTCCTCGCACTCGATGGAGACCGTCTTGCCGGACAGCGTCTTGACGAAGAGCTGCTGGCCGCCACGCGGGATCCGGCGAAGCGCGGCGAGGCCCGATGAGGGCGCGCGCGTCCGCGGCGCGACCGCACCGCAGGCGACGACTAGTGCTGCTGCGAGTATCCGTCTCATGATCGCTGCGATGGCGTCGAGCTTGTAGCTGCTACAATGCTGCTACTCACTGTGGCGACGTTGATTAACCGCGTCCTTCACAACAGCGCAGCGCGACGATTAAGAGAGTCAGTTAAAGCAGTGCACGCAGCTATATCCGTGTTCAGGCGATGTGCGAGCGACCCTGTTACGTGTCCTCTGCAGCAATTTGCTCCGGGTTTTTGAGAGCAGATTCCTCCAGGGAGAACGTGGGACACGGTGGAGCCTGCAAAGCGGTCTTCTCAGATCTTCGCAAGGGTCTTTGACTCGCTTCCTAGTGTCTTACAGGCCGCTAGCTAGCTCCGCGGTGCTGATCACTTTTCACGCGATTGCTGCAACATCCGTGCCATTCGACTGCAGCGCAACTGTCTGGCATACGTACTGTCCGCGCTGCGCGGTGTGCAGTGGTAGCGATACACGTAGACGCGTGGCCTGTGAGCGCATCGCGACCCGAAGACGAGTAGCAGTGCGCAGCGCGAAGGAATAAGCCATGGCCGAAGCCAACGACGCGAGCGACGGCGAGCCGATAGCATCGGTCTTCGCGTCCCTAAAAAAAGGCGCAGAACGAGCGGGCCCGGCGCCGCCGCTCGTCGCGCAACCGACCTACGCGCCGCCCGCAATCAAGGCGCTCTACCCGAGACTGGACGAAACGACTTCACTGGAAGACGCGAGACGGCGAGAGAAGGAGCGGAACGCTGATCTCATAAAGCCGAACCGCCGCGCGATGCGCGCACCAAAAGGTTGGCCTGCACTCGCCTTCCCGAAGCTCAAGAAGACGATAGAACCCCACGTACCCCTGCCCAAAGCTTTAGCGTGGACCGGATTAAGAACAAACCGCTACGCGCGCGACGACCCGGTCTTGAGATACGTTCCTTACTTCGGAGACGACGATACCACCGGTGTGGACGTGGCGGCCTACGACGAGGGCGTCCAGGCGCCGCGGCCCTCCGAGGGTTTGTGCTGGGCCGCGGCCGCGTCATCCGAGCTCCAAACGTGTAGAGAGGACCCGCGCGCCGTTTCCGCCGCGCTGGACGCGGCGAGGAATCCGCGTCAGAAGAAGGCACAAGTCAAGATAGACGCCATGAATCTACGCCAGTGCAATGACTACGCGTCGCTCGCGAACTCGTACCAGTCGCTCTTCTGTCGGCGGTGCTTTGTTTATGACTGTGCGAACCACGGGGTCGGCCAACCTTTGTCACGAGAAAGGGTCGACCCGGACGTCGCGGAGGACGACGCCGCGAGGGAGCTCGCCGAGTCGTCCATAGACCTGCGGGAGGCGTATCGCCGCGAGCAGCGGCGGAACGACCTGCCGCGGGGCGACCACGCCATTTTGGTGAGGAAGGCCTCGGCGGTCTTCCGGGACGACGCGTCGTTGCGACGAGCTTTGGGCTTCGTTGCTGAGAGAGCGGGCCCGATCCCCTTATTACCCCAAAAGAAGCGGAAGCTGGATCGCTGTATGTTGTTCAAGCGCCAACGGCTACTCTTGGAACATGGAGGTAAAAGGGGCAAGAAGGAGAAGTACGTGTGTTGTGATCATGACGGTCCTTGCGACGACCCGAAGATTTGTCCGTGCGTCGCGAGGAACGGCTTTTGCGAGAAGTACTGCGCGTGTGCCTCTGATTGTCGAGCAAGGTACCCCGGCTGCGACGGTTTGCACTGCGGCACGGAGCGGAACGACTGCTTCTTGCTGGGGCGCGAGTGCGACCCGGACGTGTGTGCGTGTAGGGGTGAATGCGCTGCCAATGCATTGAGGACCAATAGGCACGCGCGCGTGGTGCTGGGGCGGTCCCAGGTCCACGGCTGGGGGGCTTTTGCATTGAAACCCGTGAAGAAGGGCGATTTGGTGGGCGAGTATCGGGGCGAGCTGGTGTCGCAGGACGAGGCCGACAGAAGGGGAAAGATCTACGACAAGCTCTCGTGTTCGTTTTTGTTCGATCTGGACGACGAGCTCGTGGTCGACGCGACGCGGAAGGGCGCCAAACTCAAGTTCGCGAACCACCACCCGCAGCCGAACTTAATCCCGCGCGTCATGTTTGTTGATGGCGACCACCGCGTCGGCCTCTACGCGGCGCGGTCCATCGAATCGAACGAGGAGCTGTGCTTCGACTACTCGGCGGAGTTCTGGTCGGCGGCGGCGCGGGAGGCGTCCTGTCCGGGGGCGGGGGCCTAGTGTTCTAAATTGTGATGAGATCTGAAGGCTGAGGCTAGTTACGTCGCAGGGTTCCCCGTAGTCGATGTTACGGTGCTAGGACTAGTGGGCGGAGCCCCTGGGGGGGAGACACCGCGCGTCGCCGATTCATCGGCGGCGGGCGCGGGCCGCTTCTTTCATAACAGCGTACCTCCTTCTAAGCAGAACCGCCTCGGCAAACCCCCCCGTACCTGAAATGCTAGTGTATCTATCATTAGCTCGTTCTGCTAAAAAAAATCTCCTGCTCCATTGTTACGCGACTGCGTGTGCTGAGAACTGTTGGAACAGTCCGTACGAAGTAATGACCGAGAAGTAAAACATGGAAGCTAAGCTCGAGCGCGCAAAGGCGGACCTTAAGCTGCTGAAGCGTGCCGTGCGCGAGCGCGAGGAGCGCGCGACGCAAGCCGAGGCAGCGCTCAAAGAGGGCGAGGCCACATTGGCCGCGGCGCGAGAAGAACTCGCGCAAGCCGCCAGCGACCGAAAACTCCTCCGGAGACACGCGAGACAGCTCGAGGAGGCGCTGGCCGCGGCGCGCGCTGCGCCTGCGAGCTCTACGTCCGGCGCCGACGCGGGCGAGCGCGTCGCCGCGGCCGAGAAGTCGGCGCTGGACGCGAATGCGGCGCGCATCGTCGCGGAGCAGGCGGCGACGACCGCGCGCGACGAGGCCGCGTCTCTGAAGACGGCGCTCGACTCCGAGCGCACCGCGGCGGCGGCGGGCCGCACCGAGGTCGCCGGTCTCAAGCAGCAGCTCGCCACCGCTGGTAGCGGCAGTCGCCAGGAGGTCGAGGCCCTGAAAAAGGAACTCGCCGCGGCGCGCGCTTCTGAGGACGCCGCGACCGCCACGGCGCGCCAGGAGATCGACTCCCTGAAGGGCGCTCTCGACGCCGCACGAGCATCCAGCGGCGATGCGGTCGCGGCTGCGCACCAGGAGGTCGCCGGCCTCAAGAAGGAGCTGGCTGCTGCGCGCGCCGATGCCTCCGCGCAACAAGAAATCGACGCGCTGAAAAGCGCGCTCACGGAAACGCGCATGTCCAGAGACGACGCTCAAGCCGCAGCGCGCCAGGAAGCCGACGCGCTGCGCGGCGAAACCCAAGCGGCTCGCTTGGAGACCGAGACGTTGAAAGAAGCCCTGGAGGCTGCGCGCTCGAATGCGCACCGCGCGGCGAAGCAAGAAGCGGAGGCTTTGCGGGGCGAGGCGGCCGCGGCGCGCGGCGAGTGCGAAAAACTCAAGAGCGTGCTCGAGGCTGAGCGCAAGAGTGCCCGCGAGGCGAGCGCGGCGGCGGCCAAGGAGGTTGAGGCACTCCGGGGCGAACTCGAGGCCGCGCGCCAGAGCTCGGGCGATGCGCAGGAACAGACGTCAGCGGCGCTCGAGGCCGCGCGCCGCGAAGCCGACGGCTTGCGCGGCGAGGTCACGGCGGCGCGCGGCGAGTGCGACCAGCTGAAACAAGCGCTCGCCGCGGCCCGCGAGAGCGCTGACGAGGCCTCGGCGGCAGCAGCGAAGGAGCTGTCGACGCTCAAGAGCAAGAACCAGGCCGCGGGAGACCGGGCGGCAGCGATTGCACGCGAGGCGGCCGCATCTCTCAAGACAGCGCTCGACGAGGCACGCGCCGAGGCCGCCAGTGCGAAGCAGGCGCTCGACTCCGAACGGACCGCGACGGCGGTGGGCCAAACCGAACTTCGAGCCGAGCTGGCGACCGCGACAAAAGCGCTCGATGCCGCACGCACGGAGACCGCGGCGGCGCGGGCCGAGGCGGAGACTTCCAAATCGGCGCTCGCGACGTCGAACGCTGAAGCGGCGTCGCTCCGCGGCGAGCGCGACGCCGCGCGGGAGCAGCTCGCGACGGCGACCGCTTCGCTCGCGACCGTGCGCCAAAGCTCCGACGACGCGGCCGAGCGTTCGGCGGCGGACGTGAAGGCGGCGCGCGCCGACGCGCAACAAGAAATCGACGCCCTGAAGGGCGCGCTCGCGGATACGCGCGCTTCTAGCAACGACGCCGTGGCGGCGGCGCGCCAGGAGGCCGACGCGCTGCGCGGCGAAGTCCAGGCGGCTCGCGCGGAGACCGAGACCTTGAAGACTGCTCTGGAGGCCGCGCGGTCGAACGCGGACAAGGCCGCGAAGCAAGAAGCAGACGCTCTGCGGGGCGAAGCCACGGCAGCGCGCGCCGAGTGCGACAAGCTCAAGAATGTGCTCGAGGCCGAACGCAAGAGCGCCCTCGAGGCGAGCCTGGCAGCGACTCAGGAGCTGGCGGCGCTCAAGGACGAGGCCGAAAAGTCCCAGGAGGCGCTCGCCGCCGCCCGCCAAAGCTCCGACGACGCGGCCAAGCAAACATCCGCGGACGTCGAGGCCGCGCGAGCGGAAGCCAAAAAGGCCCTCGAGACGGCAAAGGCGGACACCAAGCTCCTGAAGCGCGCCGTGCGCGAGCGGGACGAGCGGGCGACGAAAGCCGAGGCCGAGCTCGCGACGGCGCGGTCCGAGGCGGCCGACGCCGCGCAGACGCTGGCCGCGGCGCTCGAGGAAGCCACCAGCGCCCGCGAGGCGGCCGCCACGGCGACGGCGGCCCTCGACGCCTCCAAGGCAGAGACCGCGGAGGCGCGCGAGGCCGCCTCGAGGCTCGAGGCCGACCTCGCCGCCGCGCGCCAAAGCTCGGACGCCGCCGCCGACGCACGGCGCACGTCGGACGCCGCCGCAGCTTTGGCCTTCGAGCAGGCCGACGCGATAGCACAACTCGAGGCCCGCGTCGCCGACGCGACGGCCACCGCGAGCGACGCGCGCGAGGACGCCGCGGCGAGCGCGGCGGCAACGGCGCGGGAGCGCGCCCGAGCCGAAGCCGCGGAAGACGCGGCGGCGGCGGCCGTGGCGGCGGGCCACGCGCTGGCGGCGCGCGGCGACGCCGCGGCCGCGGCCGCGGCGCGCGCGAGCCGCGAGTGCGACACGGCGCTGGCCGCCGGCGAGCGCGCCATCCGCGACGCCGCCGCCTGGGAGGCCGACGCGGCCGCGGCGCTCGCGCGCGCCGACGACGCGGAGCGGCGGCGCGCCGCCGCCGCTGCTACCCTCGACGAAAACAGTGACACGGCGACCGCTTCTCGCATCGCCGCGACGGCCGCGCGCGAGGAGGCCGCCGCCGCCAAGGGCGAGGCGGCACGGCTCCGGGCGAAGCTCGACGCGTCGGACGCGGCGGCCAACCAGCTGCGCGGCGACGCGCAGGCCGCGCGCCGCGACGCCGAGTCGCGGCTCGCCGAGCTCTCCCGGGCGGCGACCGCCACGGCCGCGGCGACGGCCGACGCCGAGGCCGCGCGCGAGCGCGCCGAGACGCTCGCGGCCGCGCTCGACGCCGAGCGCGCCGCGCGCCGCGCGGCCGAGCAGGACGCGGCGGCCCAGCTCCAGCGCCTCCGCGAGGCGGCGGAGGCCGCGTCGCCCGCGCGGCGCGAGAGCAAGCCGGCGCCGCGGCGCGCCGCGCTGACGCCGGCGACGCGGGCGCGCGCGGCGGCGACGGCGGCGGCGACGCTCACGCCGCCGCCGCGCGCGGCCGTGCCCGCGCCGGCGGCCGCCCGGACGCCGCCGTCCTCGCGCGCCGCCGCGCCGGCGCCCTCGCCGAGGACGCCCGCGCCGGCTCCCTCGCCGAAGACGCCGCCCGCGCCGGCGCCTGCGCCGCGGACGCCGCCGGCGAGGACGCCGCCCGCGGCCGCGCCGCCGTCGTACAGCGAGCACACCGAAAAGGCCCGCTCGCCGGCGCCGGCGGCCCGCGAGCGCTTCCACGCCGTGTTTGGCGCGGGCCCGCTCGGCGTGCTCGTGAAGCTGCAGGAAAGCGGCGATTTAAAAGTAGTGGGCGCGCGGGGCGCCGCCGAGGCGCGCGGCGTGCTCGTCGACGATATAGTCGCGGCCGTCGACGGTGTACCAGTAGAGACAGGGACCACGGAGGCGGCCTTCGCCGCGACGATACAGAAAGCACCTAGGCCCGTGACGATCACCTTCGTGCGCAAGAGTGGTGTCAATGTACCTATCGTGGATGATGACGGATGGCGCGACGAGGCCCAGACCTACCCCGTGCCGAAGTTTGGTCTCGAGTCGGAGGAGGTCGACGCGCTACTAAGGCAGTGGTCCGCCGATGAACAAAAAAGAAAGTACGTGCGGCTATGGCTCGACGTCGTCGCGACGTCCCCGACCATCCCGCACAAGTTCCCGGCGGGCCTGACGCTGGCGTCGCTGGAGCCGGCGGTCAAGGCCGGTTTCGCGCAATTGATTGTGCCTCTCTTACGCGCTCGCGGCGACGTCGTCCTGGAGGTCAAGTCGCGGCCGTCGCCCGACCGGCCAGGGCGGGTCGATTTGGAACTGCGTCTCGCGCGCGCGCCGCGGCCGGTCCGGTCCGCGGCCGCGCCGCCGTCGCCGAAACCGGCCTTGCCCGACGCCTGGTCGCGCTTCTCCGCTTTGACAAAAGCGAAGACGGACCAGATCAAGGCGACGACAACCGGCCTCGTGGCCAAGACCGGCGAGCTCGTCTCGAACGGAATCGCGAAGGTGAAGCGGCGGTCGAAGACGCCGCCGCGGTCGCCGCCCGCGCCGCCGACGCCGGAAGAATCGGAGCGGCGGCGGAGCATGTTCGAGGCGCAGCTCGCCGGGCTTAGGTCGCAGGTATAGTTGTTTTGCCTTTGCTTAGAGCTAGGACCTAGCCACGTCGCCCTCCGATTGTTTTACGACGGGGGGGGGGGGGGGGGATGTTCAGGGGCTAGTTGTGCATGGACGCCTCGACCTTGGCGGAGCGAGGAAGGGAGGGGGATCACGGCGCTGACGCCTGAGAGGCGGTGGGCGGCGTCTTTCGCAGTTCTCTTGGGATTTCATTGAAAGGGTCGTTACGTGATGTGCCCCCCCTCAGTCCTCGATTTCTAATTTATATATTTATTACAGTAGATGTGGAAAACGGTAGGCCGACAGCGCGAAGCTGCCAGCCACCCAGCGGGTATGGCGACTAAGGAGTTTGACATGCTCCCGTAAGGGGATAGCCCTGAATTTGAGGTAATATGAGTTCTTATCATGATTACGCTTGAATGTAGTGAGAACAAGATAGGATGAAGGAAGGGGGGGAGGATATCCTACTAGCGTGCTAGGGTATGGTAAGATTTCCCGCAGTAGAAGCCGAGGTGCGGGCGTTCGGATCACTTCGCAGGAGTATCGGGGCCGCCGCGGAGCTCGGCTTTGATGTCGGCGAAGCAGGGTCGAGCGTCGGGCTCGGGCGCCCAGCACCTCTGCATCAACGCGACGAGGTCCGCGGGCGCGTCGCCGTCGATCTTCGGGCGGTCCTTCTGAATGCACACCTGCATCATGATTTGCATCTGATTGAGGCCCGACCATGGCGTATCTCCGGTAAGTACCTCGAAGACGATCATGCGAGGCGGTGGGCGGCGTCTTTCGCAGTTCTCTTGGGATTTCATTGAAAGGGTCGTTACGTGATGTGCCCCCCCTCAGTCCTCGATTTCTAATTTATATATTTATTACAGTAGATGTGGAAAACGGTAGGCCGACAGCGCGAAGCTGCCAGCCACCCAGCGGGTATGGCGACTAAGGAGTTTGACATGCTCCCGTAAGGGGATAGCCCTGAATTTGAGGTAATATGAGTTCTTATCATGATTACGCTTGAATGTAGTGAGAACAAGATAGGATGAAGGAAGGGGGGGAGGATATCCTACTAGCGTGCTAGGGTATGGTAAGATTTCCCGCAGTAGAAGCCGAGGTGCGGGCGTTCGGATCACTTCGCAGGAGTATCGGGGCCGCCGCGGAGCTCGGCTTTGATGTCGGCGAAGCAGGGTCGAGCGTCGGGCTCGGGCGCCCAGCACCTCTGCATCAACGCGACGAGGTCCGCGGGCGCGTCGCCGTCGATCTTCGGGCGGTCCTTCTGAATGCACACCTGCATCATGATTTGCATCTGATTGAGGCCCGACCATGGCGTATCTCCGGTAAGTACCTCGAAGACGATCATGCCGTAGGCGTACACGTCGCCCTTTTCCGTGAAAATGTTGTGCTGGAGTAATTCGGGCGCCATGTACGCAGGCGTGCCCTTCGCATCCCCCCCGGCCGTCGCCTGCGTCGCCGCCGTGGCAAGAGACTCGGATTTGCTCAAACCGAAGTCCGTTACCTTGCAGCGCCGGTCGCCGTCGAGGAGGATGTTTAACGTCTTGAGGTCGCGATGCTCCACGCCCTTGGAGTAGAGGTACGCCATGCCGAGCGCGATGTCTGATAGCCAGCTCCGCCGCTGCGCTTCGTCAATACTTGCCGCGTCGTCGGCGTCGAGCGCCTCGCGCAGGTCACCGCCGCCGCAGTACTCGACGACGAGGCCCAGCCAAGTCGTGTCCGTCGTCACCACCCCATACACGGCGACGATGCGCGGACTCCGAAGCTTCACCATGATGGCCAGCTCCGTCGAAAAGTCCCGCATCATCTTGTTCCGCTTCGTCGCCGTGATGCCGATAAGACCTGTGTTCGTGCTGAATCATCGCGTCGTCCTCCACGCCATCGACGCGATGTCTGCTCGATGGCGTGGCGATGCCGGTTCCTCACCGCTTGACCGAGCCAGGACGGCCGCGTCATCGCCGAGAAATGACTTAGTGAAGAATTGTCGGTGCACCCGATGCACTGGTTGATTTCCACACAGGACGAGACTCATCTTCTTCAGCGCGACCACGTCGCCTTGGTACGAAGCCTTGTGAACGGCGCCCTGAGAGCCCTTCGCGATGGGCTTCTCTTCGACCGAGTCCAACTCGATCTCCAGCTCCTCGAGCGCCCTATCTTTATCCTGGCGCGCCAGCGCCCGACCCCGCAGCTTCGAGTTCTTCGCCGCCACCATCTCCTTCACTTCGTCGAGCGACTCCTGCTGCTTCGTGTTCTGGTCGATGACCGTGCTCACGTCCGCGGCGATCTGGTCCAGCTTCAGGCCGAGCGCCGAGAGCTCCTCGCTCTCGACGGCGCTGCCCTTCTGGATGCCGCACATGATCGCCGCCCGCTGCGCCGCCGCCTGGTTGTTCGCGTCGACCGTCTGCTGGCCCAGAAGCTGGATCAAGCCCTCGATCTTCTCGAACCGCTGCGCCTGGAGCGCGAGCTGTTGGAGGTCCAACGCCGAGCCGAGCTCGTTGCTGAGCTCGCAGAGCCGCTTGTCGAGGAGCCCGAACTGCCGCGCGTCGAGCGAGCCGGAGCAGAGCTTCTTAAACGCGCCCTTCTTCGAGAACTGCTGGAGGAACTTGGCCGCCTCGTCGAGCGCCTGGCCGATGGCCGTCACCGTCCGAGCGACGGCCTCGACCTGTCCCGTCGGCAGGCCCTGCGTCGCTTTGACGACGTCCTGGAGCTTCTGGGCGATCTCCGTTCCGCGCCGCTGCAGCATGGCCGCAGCTTCCTTGTTGAAGCGCACCTGGCGCACCGCGATGCCGAGCTCGGCTAAGGCGCTCGTGAACGGCATCAGACACATATTGAGCGGCGGCGGCGCGGCCGCGGGGAGCGCCGCCAGAACCCCGGAGAGCGGCCCGAGGATGTCCATCTGCGACGTCGTGAGCGCGGCGCCGGCCGCGGCGCCGGCCGCGGCGCCGGCCGCTGCGCCACCGAAGGCGAGCTTGTTGCCCGTGGCGGACGCTGCCGCCGGTTGCCGCACCGGTTGAGGCGCCGGCACCGGCACCTGGAGCTGGGTCCCGGGTCCAGCGCCGGGCGGGACGACGATGTCTATGGGTTGTCCCGATGGCGTCATAACCCGGAGCGATGCGCCAGGCGCCGCGCCCGGTGGAATCGTGATGGTCATGGTCTGCTGCTGCGTCGGCGCGACCTTCGTGCCCTCGTCCTTTTTCTTGCACATCATCTTGCGGCAGAGGTAAACGATGCCACAGAGGCAGCATAATGGTAACATGACGCAGACTATGAGGAGGAAGGCGATGCAACCGCCGTCGCACTCGTCGTCATCGTCGTCGTCGTCGTAGGTGGTCGAGACCGTCTGCGCTGCAACGGGCGGGGCCACAGCCTCGACGGTGGCTCCGGCGAAAACGCCGGAGACACCCGCGTCGGCCGCGGCGGTCTGAACGGCAGCGTCGAAGACGGTGGCTGTGGGAACCAATGCAACTGCGGCCGTCGCGTCCGCCATGGTTGCGTAGAGAATTGTGTAGTCGACGACGACACTGCCGCTCTGGAGACGCCTTCGGCCAGATGAAAACGTCACGGTAACCCTGTTGGCTTGGACGTCGTATACGTCGGCGACTGCCGACGCGTAGACGCCCGCGTTCGACTCTGCGTCCGCCAGCGAGATGCCCGCGCAAGTCATCGATCCCTCGAGGGTGGCGCGAGAGTTGGTGGGCAATACTTGCGGCGTTGGCGGGGGCGTCGCGCAGGTGTCCATTTGCACGACGCCGCAGGACGTCGACTCGCATGGGGTCCTGTAGAACGCGTCTTGAATGTCCTTGCCCTCGTTGTGGGGGTCAAAGACAACGTTGTCGTCCATGCACCAGCCGAGGTCCTGGTTAAAGGCCAAGGCTTCGTAGAACATGTCCACCATGTTCCTGACGCCCGAGGTGTCCCACGCGCCGATGTCCTGGTTAAAGGCCGATGCTTCGCAGAACATTTCCGCCATCGACGTGACGCCGGAGGTGTCCCACGCGCCGATGTCCTGGTTGAAGGCCCAGGCACGGCCGAACATTTCGTCCATGGCCGTGACGCCCGAGGTGTCCCAATCGCCGATGTCCTGGTCGAAGGCGTAGGCGCGGTAGAACATGTAGCGCATGTCCTTGACGTCAGAGGTGTCCCACGCGCCGATGTCCTCGTTGAAGGACGACGTCGATAAGACGCAATCGTCCCACCACGAATCGCCTTCCATCCAATCCTGCCGCACGCAAAACAACCTCGACATGTCCGTCACCCCTTCAGTCTCCCAAGTAGAAATGTGGCCGTACGTATCCATGGCGGCAGTCGCGTCCGAGGTCCACGCCGCGACGGCCGTTCTGATGGTGTCATCGGTCATTGCATAGCCTGGGCATTTGTCGGGAAGCGCTGCGATATAGTCGCGCGTGACAAGATAGGTTCCCGCGTCTTGTAAGTCCTCCATGCACTGACAGTCGTTCTGGCAGTAGCACTCGCCGTTGTCGGCGGACCAGTCGATGGCCACGAGGCCGGAGCCGTACTCATCCTCGCACATCGTCCAGCAGGCGTTGGCATCGGACGTCATGCCAATCAATTCGTCGAGCCCGGACATGCACCAGCCATTCCCATTTCCCCAGTACTTCGACGTCGGCGCGGGCGTCGGCGCGCAGGCGGCGCCCTGCAGGACGCCGCAGGACGTCGACGCGCACTGGGTGCCGTCGAACGCGTCTTGAAAAGTTTTTCCATTGTCGTCAAAATCAACATTGTCGTCCACGCACCAGCCGAGGTCCTGGTTAAAGGACGAGGCGCGCTCGAATATGGATTGCATGTTCCTGACGCCCGAGGTGTCCCACGCGCCGATGTCCTGGTTAAAGGCCGAGGCTTCGTAGAACATTTCCGCCATCGACGTGACGCCGGAGGTGTCCCACGCGCCGATGTCCTGGTTGAAGGCCAAGGCGACGTGGAACATCTGGACCATGACCGTGACGCCAGAGGTGTCCCACGCGCCGATGTCCTGGTTAAAGGCCGAGGCTTCCAGGAACATTTCCGCCATCGACGTGACGCCGGAGGTGTCCCACGCGCCGATGTCCTGGTTGAAGGCGTAGGCGCCGTGGAACATGGAGATCATCGTTGTGACACCCGAGGTGTCCCACGCGCCGATGTCCTGGTTGAAGGCCAAGGCGCGGTAGAACATGTAGCGCATGTCCTTGACGTTGTAGGTTTCCCACGCGCCGATGTCTTCGATGAAGGACGACGTCGATAAGACGCAGTTGTCCGCCCATGACTCGCCTTCCATCCAATTCTCCCGCACGCAAAACAACCACGACATGTCCGTCACCCCTTCAGTATTCCAAGTAGAAATGTGGCCGTACGTATCCATGGCGGCAGTCGCGTCCGAGGTCCACGCCGCGACGGCCGTTCTGATGGTGTCATCGGTCATTGCATAGCCTGGGCAATTGTCGGGAAGCGTTGCGAAATAGTCGCGCGTGACAAGGTAGGTTTCTGCGTCGTAGTGGTCCTCCATGCACTGACAGTCGTTCTGGCAGTAGCACTCGCCGTCGGCGGCGGACCAGTCGATGGCCACGAGGCCGGAGCCGTACTCATCCTCGCACATCGTCCAGCAGGCGTTGGCATCGGACACTCCCCTGCCAATCTCTTCATCGAGCCCGGACATGCACCAGCCATTCCCATTTCCCCAGTCCACATAGCCCGAGAGCACGCGCCGCTGCTCAAGGCTTTGGACTGACGAGCTCGGAGACTCATTGGTCTTGATCTTGGTCTTCGTAATGGTGTAGTCGCTGCCGCGGACCGAAGTCGCCGCCGCCGCCACGAGGGCGATCTCTGGCCAAAAGAGCAGGTAGCCGACGATACACGAGCGCCAGGCCGCGCCCTTCGCCAAGCTACTGCGCCGCGGAATAATCCTTCCGAACACGAAGAGTCCCAAAACAAGTTCTAGCAAAATTGCAAGTAACTTGACGAGAGCCCGCCCGAGGTAGCCCTGGGCCGCTTCTTCTTCGTCGACGCCGCCGTTGGCCGCGTCGTTTTGGTAGAGCTGGAGCCGCGCCATCGTCACGGCGACGCTCGTCGCGAATACCTTGGAGGCAGCGCGGTCGAGGCCGTTCTCGCCGAGCTCGGCCTTCGCCGCGGTTTTTATAGTCTCGGAGTCGAACGCGTCGGCGTAGAGGCCGTCCGCCCCGTGGTTCTTGTAGAGCTGGCGCAGCGCCGTCGCAGCGGCGCTCGTCGCCAAGCCCTTGGAGGCAGCGCGGTCGAGGCCGTTCTCGCCGGTCCAGGCGGACGCGCTGCCGCTTTGGTCGTCGTCGTACATGGCCATGGCCTCGGAGAAGCCTGTTAATTTCTCGCCGAGGTCGCCGCCCTCCTCGGGGCAGCCCCTCCAGGGCTTGTTGCATGTGCGCAGCCTGGGGCCGCGCGCGGGAGCCCGGAGCGGCAGCGCGGCGCTGCCCATGAGCAACAGGGCGGCCCGCAGCATTTCAGTTCTCGTTCCCCGTAAGTCCCTGCTCCCAGCTCAATTTGGCTGTCTGGGCGTTGTCTCATTTCCGCGCCGCGCGCGCGCGGAAACCCTGCACGCTCAAGCAAGGGCTACCAGATAGGGCTACCGGAGCGTGTGCCGTGACGATTGAATGAATGCCGCTCGCGAAACCCGCGCGTAGAACCCGGTACACAAACACAACTTACTCGCCGCCCAACCCCAACGCCGCCGACACCTGCGCGTACTGGTAGAGGTAGTAGGCGTCGGAGTCCGTCGACACCGTCAGCTCGGCGATAGGGTCCGTCTCCGCCGCGAAGACCGCGTTCTGCGCCATGGACTTGTCCACCAGCAGGCACGCGACGACGGCGTCCTGCGCGTTGCACTCGGGCCGGCAGCAGAGCCGCGCGTGGGCCTGGGCCAATCGGACGAGACTCTCGAGCATGCGGATCGTCGCCCGTCCCGAGGCCGCCGCCGCGCCGCGCCGCTGCCGCGCGTAGTAGGCCTCCACGACGCGCGCGGCGTCGTCGCCGAGCGTCGGCTTGAACTGCTCCCGGACGTAGGCGACGTAGCGCCGCAGGCGATCCAGGGACCAGGCCTTGGGCCGCGGGGCGACGCGCTTGCGCTTCGCCGGTCGCTCGTCGCCATCATCTAGTGGATCCAAGGAACCGCAGCCCGGCCGTATGGACGAATTTAAAATTTGAGCGCTCACAGCTCGGTCCCAGGACGCGTCCGGCGCATCCACAACCACCAGAATGACGTCGAACCTCGACAGCAACGACGGGGGCAGCGACGTGTTCACGGACAGATCCGCGCGACTATCAAACACGCCGCCCTTCGGGTTCGCGCAGGCCATGACCGCGCAGCGCGCCGCGAGCGTGCAGACCAAGCCCGCCTTGGCCACGGACAGCGTCTGCTGCTCCATGGCCTCGTGGATCGCGGCCCTATCGCCGGCCTTGATCGCGCCGAACTCGTCGATGCAGCACACACCTTTATCCGCCAAAACCAACGCGCCGGCCTCGAGGGTCCACTCTCCATTATCTTTGACCGCGCTGCACGTGAGGCCCGCCGACGTCGTGCCGCAGCCGGTCGTGAGGATCGACCGCGGCGCCAACTTGGCCATAAACCTCAAAAATTGGGACTTGCCCGTGCCCGGGTCGCCCACCAGCAGCAAATGGGGCGTGCCCCGCGTGCGCGTCACGTGTTCTTCCTCATCCTGGTCGCGTTCGTCGGAACCGACGCCGCCGACCGCCGTCAGTAGCACGGCTAGCTTCAGCGTCCGCCGCCCAAATATCCGAGGACACACGGAATCGATCAACACGTCGCGCGCGGCCAGGGGCGCCTGGCTCCGCGCCGCCCTTCTCCATAAGGCCCGGAACGCGGCGACGTCCTCCTCCGTCGCTCGTGCGGCGCCCGGCGCGTGCGCCGCGGCGACGGGCCGCACGTCGCACGCCCTTAGTACAAGATCCACGTCGACCCGCACGTCCTTGTAGTGGGGCTGCCACCTTCTCTCGAGATAACCGGTGACAGCAACCGCGTCGCCGGCCGTCGACGCGTCCGCCAAGTCGTACGTCACGACGACGGTCAAACTCCGTGGGATGGCGCCGACGCCCAAGCGCTCGACGTGCTCCTGGACGCGCAACTCCTGGTAGTCCGCGTTTTCCCGCTCGACCTCGACGAAGCGCCGGCTCCCGCAGGACCCGTCCTGGCCGGGGCATCTTTTGGGCGCTTCAAACACGTTACCCTGGGCCGCGTCGGGCTTCACGGGGAAGACGTGCTCGCACCGCTGGTCCAGGCAGCGGTACCACCTTTGTGCTTCCAAGACTCGGACGGCGCCCGTTCGTACGACCGTCCCTTCGATTTGCACTAAAGGCCCGACGTCTCCACACCGTAGAGCGGAGACGTTGGGCTTGCGGTGGGCAGATAACGGCGGGCAGTGGCGTAACCGCGCTCGGGCCTTGCGCTCGCGCCAGTCCGGGTGCCGCGAGGCCGTCTGCGACGAGAGGAGCGCCTTGACGCCGTCGTTCAGCGCCTCGTCGAAGACCGGGAGGAGTTTCTCGGGCCACCGCAGTAAGCCCTGTGCCGCGCCGGCATCAAATCTAGCGAGCTCGCACAGATCCACGGGCACGCCGACGCCCCTCGCGTCGCCCGCCGCGTCCTCGCCGCTCACGACGGCTTGGAGCGCTCTCCTTCCATCTCGCGGGCGTCGCACGAACGCCGCGAATTTCTCCTTCCACGCGTCTTTCGAGAGTCGCCGCCAGCCCTCTGACTCATTCGGCGGCGGGCGCGGCGCGTGTGGCGCGCGCTGCTGCGTGCGCTGCTGCGTGCGGGCCGGCGTCGGCGTGGCGCGCGGGGTTCTGGCCATTTTTAGCACTGCGTTTGTGCTTCTCGCGCCAATTTCGATCAATGGGACCGGTTCCCGCGCAAGTTCGTCGCGCGCGGATTACTAGCGGCATGTAAGACACTAGCGGCCATGGCGCCCGCAAAACGCAGCCATAGTAACATAAAAAATATTCACTGGGATAAATAGTCCGCCACCGGCAGCGCAGGAGGCTCCTCGCTCCACCCCGGCCGCGCGTCGTCCTCGTCGTCGCCGTCGCCGGGCGTCGGCGACCGGTCGGGCGTCGCGTCGTCCGCGCGCCGGCGGCCCTCCCACGCCTCGAGCGCCCCGTCGCGGAAGCAGCTCCGCAGGACGGCCTCGAAGACGACGCGCGGCCCGTCGCGCCATCCCAAAAAAGACCCGCCGAGCTCCGTGATCTCGCCCGTGGTCAAACGCCAGCCGTTCTCATCCCACCACACGAAGGCGTCTATCCTATAGAACGGCTGCGGCTCGGCATCCAAAGCCAGGAGCCACGTCCCCCACGTCGCGCAGAGGCCCCGTAGTGCCGTGTCCAACGCCTGCAACCTCTCGGGACTATTCTCGCACCAGCCCTCCAAGATTGTTGAACGGGGAACCTCCTTGAAGGTGCAGAAGCGGCCGGCGTCGTCGCCCTCGTCGTCGGGCGGCTCGAAGCGCGTAAATAAAATCTTCGCGACGCGGCCATCCACCACATAGCACCGCGCCTCCCCCAGATGCCGCACGTACTCTTGGACGAAGACATGTCTCGCGCGACAGCCCGGCTGGTGCAGGACGTCGACCAGCGCGCCCGCCAAATCACTCACGCCGCGCCACGCGCGCACATCGAGCGCCTCCCACGAGTACCCGAGCTTGACGACGCCGCGATCACATTCGTCACCTTTGATGGCCCGCAGCGCGTCGACGGCGCGCTTCGCGGCGGAGAACGGCACGCGCGCGACACTCGACGCCGAGACGCGCGTCGTCGCCGGCACTCTCATTTGCGAAGGACCGCAACCGCTTACCGCCGTCGTCCACTCCTTCGCGAGTAGAGCTCGATAGACATGCGCAGAATGCGGAAATCTCGTAGGAACGCCCGCTGACTCAACACGACGCATGAGCTCCAGCAACGAGTCCGCGGGCACCATGCCAGGTCTACCCGCAGTCCCATCATCAAAGCGCGCCGGCCACAACAGATAAAAAGCGGCGACGTGTTTTCCTTTCAACATTTGCGTGATGCGTCGCTCGCAGAGGCGCTCCAGGTCTGAACCAGACGTCACGTAGGCCGTACAAGCACCATAATCACACCCGAGCTTCCAGTGCACAAAGTCCAGCAACCCACTCGCGAAGCGATCGCTCACGACGGCACCTGCCGAGCCCCAACTTCCACTATATTGCCCCGCACAAGCGTCGGGGTCCTCCTTGCCGCCCCATCTCACCAATAAAATATCCAGGGACGGTTTTTCAGGTTTTTCAGATCGCGGCCGCACGCGATAGGGAGCGAACCGCTGCACCGCGTTCCGATCGTCACTCATGTCCAGGGGCCGCCCGCCCGGCTCGCGCCAGTGCGGCCACGCGTGCCTTACCAGAACCTGCTCGCCGTCCCAGCCGTGGTGCGCGCGCTCGACGACGGCCGGCACCCAGCCGTCGCTCCGCGCGAGCCTCGGACCGCACAGGTTGTCCGTGCTGTCCGCACAGGGGAAGTAGCCGCCCGTGTCGTCTTCCAACGCTCGATAAAACACGTCGACCTCCTCGCCCTCGCGATACGTTCTCGGTTCTTCCGTAGCGTTCTCTACACCCGTTCCAAAGGACTCGGCGCAGGTGCCCGGCGCCGGGTCGGGCCAGCGCTTCGGCTCGGGCTCGTCGCCGGCCGCGTCGGCGTCGGCGTGCGCCGGGGGCGCCGGCGGCGGGGCGGCGTCGTAGGTGTCGTCCTGCATTTGTAACGTGTGGTTCGGCATTTCGCAGTCGCTTTTACAGTGCTGCGCTATAATGCGCAGCGCGGCCGCGTAATGAATGCGCGCGCGGCTGTGGTGCAGCGAACTGGGCCGTAGTAGGCTAGGTTTTTGGGAATTTGCGCGGCGTCCGCCGGCTTCGTTGCCGAAGTCCTGGTCGCAGCGATCCCTGGCCGACGTATGCAACGCGTTGCGCGTCGCTTGAACCGGGGACAAGCGAGTCTGCAGTCGTTCACAGGGGCAGAGCTGCAGGACCTGGGCGATGCAGCCAGCGTTCAGCAGCGGTAATTGCTCACACCGCGTGCCTATCGGTGCGACACGGGGGCGATTGAGCATTGCACTCTGACCCAGAACTGACTGCGCGCGCAACCTCGCTGCAACGCGCTGCGCAGGAAGCAAAACAGCTCTCCCTGAACAGAGAGCAAGCAGCGGACGCCATCGACGCACAAAGCCATGGCCAAGAAGCGCCCCCAGTCCAAGGGCGGCAACACGCAGCAAAAGAAACAAAAAAAGGCCCCGACCGGCCAGCGCCCTAGTCTGGCGCCGCGCGCGACCGGCGTCGTCACCACCGGCAAGGCCAAGCGTAAAAAGAAGGACGACAAGCCCCCGCCGGCGCAAGGTAGGAAAGCGCTCGTCGTGAAGCCCGCGCGCGGCGTCGCCGTCGCCGAGACCGTGCAATTGTGGAACGTCTTTCGCAAGAAGGCTATAGACGAAGCCACGCGGAAGAAGACCGTCGACGCGGCTCTGTCGGCGCTGACGGGCAAGCTCTACGAGGCTTCTCTCAAACACGACTCGGCTCGAGTTGTCCAGGCGCTGCACAAGTTCGGCGATAGTAATCAAAGAGCGAAGATCGAGGCCGAGCTCGTCCCACGCTTGGGGGAACTGGCCATCCGCCCCTACGCTAGACATGTGGCTTTGGCATTAGTGAAAAGGGCGGCTGATTCATCTCAGAGATCTGCAAGGTGCCGCGCCGTGCGGGGCAAGTTCCGGCAGATCGCGGTCCACGCCGTGGGCGCCAAGGTCGCCGACGCGCTGCTGCAGACGGCGCCGAAGCGGGACGCTATTTCATTGAGACGCGAGCTCTACGCCGTGCCCGACGCCGATCTCCTGAAGGCCGAGACGTTATCAGGCATATTGAACGAGGTCGAGGAGCGGCGGCGCGCGCCTATTTTGTTGGGTGTCGACGCCACGCTCTCAAAGCTCTGCGACAAGGGCCTCGCGCATTATGCTTTTGCCCACGATCTACTATTTGAGAGGTGCTCGTCTCTACATAATCTAAGGGAACTCGCGTCGAGGACGGCCGAAGCGCACCCCCACTTCGTGTCCACGCGCAGCGGCGCGCGCGCGTCCTCCATACTAGCCACGGCGGCCGACGCCAAGACGCGCAAGGGATTACTCAAAAAGTGCTGGCGGAGCCGCGCGGCACAAGCATCACTACATGCAAGGGCCCACGTCGCGCTCATTCGCTTTTTAGATGTCGTCGACGACACGAAGCAGACCGGCTCCCTAATTAGTGGAGAGCTCGGGCCCGCGTGCGCGGAACTGGCTCTGGATGTGTGCGGCGCCCAAGTTTTATTATCGCTGCTCGTGGACGCTTCGTCCAAGTACTTGTCGGCGGACGTCAAGGATGTATTAAGGGAGGATCCGTCCTCTGTCACGATAGAGGGCGCGCCGGCGTCGCGGAAACCTAGGGCTCAAAGAAGAGGCGAGCTCGCCGCGCACGTCGCGCCGGGCCTCAAAAAAGCGTTAGAGACGCGCGCGCCGGTGTTACTCGCGTCGCGCAGCGCGGCGCCCGTCGTCATTGCGGCTCTCTCCGTGAAGCCTTTGATTGGTGACGCGGAGCTGGTCGAGCGCGTCGCGCGAGCGTGCCTCGCGCCGGCCGCCGCTTTCAGCGTTCCGGATGATGATGTGGAGGCGAAGAACCCGCACTTCGGCGGCGGTCGCGGCGCCGCGTCGACTTTGCCTTCGCCTATCGTTCTCCGTCCGAAACCCGCCTCGCTCACCGGTCGACGTCCGCAGGCGACGAGGACGACGACGAGGACGACGAGGACGCCTCGGCGGGCTCCGGCGGCGGCGACGAGGACGGCTCCGGCAGCGACGACGAGGAAGAGGACTCCGACTCGGACGACTCCTCCGAGGACGCGCGCGGCGCCTTCTTCGAGAAGAGCGACGACGACGACAGCTCCGCCGGTGATGTTGCGGCGGCGGCCGACGCCACCGGGGACTGGGGCGTCGCAGACTCATCAATACCGCCGCCGGTCCTCGACGACGACGTCGCGCATCGCACGCTGCTTTCATTATTGCAGGCCGGGACCGAGGGGTTTGCGGAGGCCTTTTCAAGCGCTGCGAAGGAGGCGGGCGGTTTTGAGAGATGGGCCGGGTCGAATCGGGGCGCTTTAGTATTAGCGGCGCTCGTGCGCGCGCGGCCGGCGACGCGGAAGGAGCTCGCAAAGGTGCGGAAGGGGCTGGCCAAGGCGAAGACGAAGGGTGCTCAGGCGCTCCTTGAAGCTTTGGATGAGTAAGACTAATTATTGAGCTCCTCCCCCCGATTGGATCGCGGCGAGCGGCGGCCGGCCGTACTTCTTCCGGATCGCTTCCAACAAGGCGGGCTCGTCGACGCCGGCGGCCTTGTACTTCGTGATGATGTCGTTGCAGCCCTTCAGTTTCTCGGGGTTGTGTTTTCTGTAGAACGCGAAGATGTCCTCGCGCGCTCGCAAGCACTCGGCCTCCCGTTTTTTCGCGGCGTCGGAGGGCCCGAAGAAGGTCCGAGATAGCGACTTCCTAGCCCTCCTCATCCTGGAAGGGTTTTGCTTCGCGAGCCAACGCTGACGAGCCCCGTTCTCCCGCGCCCGATCGACGAACGCGCGGAACGCCGTCTCCCACTTCTCCAGGGGCGGCTGGTCCGGGCCGAAGAACGACTTTTTCGGCGCGGCCCGCAGCTCGACGGGCCGTCGCCGCGACGGCGACTGTGAGACCCAGAGCTTTATTTTTTTTTGGCCATCTTTGCCGACCTTCGTTTCGATGCTCTCCACCGACAGAAGGTTGAGGGAGGCGTGGGGGCCGTCCTCGACGCCGTCCTGGCCTTCCAGGTAGTAGCACAGCACCGTACCATGGACATAGAAAGCCTTGGGCTTCCACGTGCCGTCCCGACTCCGCTTCTCGAGGACGCCCGTGAAGATCTTGTCCTCTTTCGTGGGGCTGAGGGCGTTCAGCAAGTTCGTGAGCATGGGGCTCGTGCTGCCCTTGCGCTTCGGCGGCGGCGGGGTGCGCGCCTTGGTGGCGCCCATGGTGGCTTGTGTGTCTTCTGTGTACAGCTACCGCACAGCTACCGCGTCGAAGGGCCAGCGAATTCGCGTTGTCCCAAGCACTCGTTGGCGTGCTGCCCTCGCGCGGCAGACAGAAAGCGATGGCCCAGCTCCACACACCAACCGTGTGTGTCGAGAAGTTGATGGAAAGGCGCCGCGGAGCGATCGATCTCGCGAGGGAGGGCTCGGAGCCGGGGCCTAGCGCTCCGGAGAGGCATTCCGCGCGGCCTCCGTGTTCCTAGTATGTCTCACCTAGAGCACCCATCGAATCGCCTCCTCCGCCGACGCTGCGGGAGTGCTGTGCAACATACACGTCATCGCGGGCACCAGTAGTGGTCGCGGCATCGCTAAGACGACGTGTGAGAACTCGCGCTGCTGACGCAGCGAGTACACAAGCAAGCGACCCGAAAGAGGTCTCTCTGCACAGCGTACGCGTCGGCGCGTCACAAGCAAAAGCCGTCGGCGCGTCGCAAGGAAATGGCGCACAGCCGGCTCGCCGTCGCCGCGCTGCTCCTCGCCACGACCCAAGCTGTAGATAGGAGCAAGTTCCGCACGTGCCAGGACACGCGCTTCTGCAGGGTGCACCGGAAACCCCCGGTGCCGCCGCCCTCATATAAAGTGGATGCGGCCGGCGTTGCCTTGGTCGACGGCATCCTACGGTTGGAGGTATCTGATCAAGTCCAGCCTCCTCTTTTGGTGAGTGTCGCGCCGCACGCTGATAATGGTGTAGTACGAACCAGAGTCGTCGAGAAGGATAAAGTCCGATGGGAGGCGCCCGACGTGTTACTTAGCGATACATTTGAGTTGGATACGAAGGCAGCTCTGTCAAAAACGACCGATAAGGCTACGCTCAAGCTGAGCTCGGGCCATACTGTAGACGTAACGTACGAGCCCTTCTCCGTTCAATTAACGCCACCATCAGCCAAGGAGCCGTCCGTCGTCCTCAACCAGCGGTCATTGCTCCATTTCGAACGAGGGACGACGGTCGGAGCCGAGGCGACGCAAGAGGTCGCATCAAAATGTGAGAAGGACTACGCGTGGGACGGGAATGAGTGTAAAAAAATTGCCGGCTACTGGGAGGATGGGTTGGCTCGGTTTGAAGATGGTACCAAAGAAGTGAAGGAGTACGTCAAGTCGACGTCGGAAGACGGATTGGAAGAAACGTTCTCGGGCCACACGGACCGCCCGAAGCACGGCCCGACGTCCGTCGGAATTGACGTATCATTCCCAGGCAGCAAGGCGGCTTTTGGGTTGGCGGAGCACGCTTCGTCGTTCGCCCTCAAACCCACCACGGGCTCTCAGTACAATGAACCTTATAGATTCTACAACTTGGACGTCTTCGAGTACGACCTAGATGTCCCGATGGCTTTATATGGTGCTATACCTTTAGCATGGGCCGTCGATCCGTCTCGAACGTCTCATAACACGGCCGGCGTCTTCTACAACAACCCCTCGGAGACGTTCGTCGACGTCTCTGATGATTACTCATTGCACTTCGTGAGTGAGTCCGGTGTACTGGAGCTCTTCCTCTTCGCTCCATCGACACCGGCGGAAGGCTTCTCCCAATATGCTTCGTTGACGGGAGCGCAGGAATTACCTCCACTCTTCGCTCTAGGATACCACCAGTGCCGCTGGAACTACAAGGACGAAGCTGACGTACGAGCCGTGCACGGCCGCTTCGAGGAGGAGGACATACCTTATGATGTGCTTTGGCTCGACATCGAGCACACGGACGGCAAGCGCTACTTTACGTGGGACTCGAACCTGTTCCCTGATCCGGTCACGATGCAGGAGGACCTGTGGTCTACCGGAAGACGCATGGTGACCATCGTCGATCCGCATATTAAGAGAGACAACGGGTATGTGGTCCATAAAGAGGCTGAGAGTAAAGGACTGTACCTGAAGGACGGCTCAAATGACTTCGACGGCTGGTGCTGGCCCGGTTCTTCATCATATCCCGACTTTACGAATGCGAAAGTGCGGCAGTGGTGGGCCGAGCGGTTTAGTCTGGAGAACTACCAAGGTAGTACCTCGTCTCTGTACATCTGGAACGACATGAACGAGATGAGCGTTTTTAATGGGCCCGAGGTGACGATGCACAAGTCCGTAGTGAACTTGGATGGGGTCGAGCATCGGGAGTGGCACAACC
This sequence comes from Pelagomonas calceolata, assembly GCA_918797485.1. Lineage (NCBI taxonomy): Eukaryota > Pelagophyceae > Pelagomonadales > Pelagomonadaceae > Pelagomonas > Pelagomonas calceolata. The sequence goes on along the minus strand of CAKKNE010000003.1, from coordinate 1,026,619 downwards.
TGTACGGCATGTACTTCCAGCGAGCTACGGCGGAGGGCCTGATGCTGCGCGATGCGAACAAGCGGCCCTTCGTGCTATCTAGATCATTCTACGCTGGTAGCCAGCGCTGGGGCGCCGTCTGGACGGGCGACAACGCGGCGCAGTGGTCGCATCTGAAACAGGCCGCTCCCATGTTACTGTCCATGTCCGTGTGTGGCTTGATCTTTGTCGGCGCCGACGCGGGCGGCTTCTTCGGCGACCCCGACGCGGAGCTCATGGCGCGCTGGATCCAGGCCGCGGCCTACACGCCGTTCTTCCGCGGGCACGCGCATCATGATGCCAAAAGGAGAGAACCATGGTCTTTCGGTCAGCCCACGACTTCGTACATTCGCAGGGCGATCGCGGACAGGTACGCGTTGTTACCTTACTGGTATTCGGTCGAGAGCTGTGTGGAAATCAACCAGTGAGTTAAAATTTCTGCAATTTTCACGCCATCGAGCAGACGCAGCTACTGAGAAAATATCGCGTCGATGGCGTTGGGCGCCCGAAATTTGATTTCCACACAGGTGTTTGCCGAGTCGCGCTTCTCTGGCTTGCCGGTCATGCGGCCGCTCTGGGCCGAGTTTCCTTCTGATAGTGGTGCGTTGCTTTTGGACGACCAGTGGATGGTGGGCTCGGCGTTACTGGTCAAGCCCGTCACGGAGCAGGGGGCGTCTCACGTCGACGCGTATTTGCCGCCTGGCCGTTGGTACGAAGTACACGGCGCCGCTCCGCTCACGCACGATTCGCGGGGTCAGCGTGTCAGGGCGAAGGCGCCGATCGAGGGAACGGCTCCGTTGTTTCAGCGCGGCAACACGATAATCGCGCGCCAGCGGCGCCTGCGCCGCAGCACCGTGGCCATGGCTACGGACCCCTACGAGCTCACGGTCGCGCTCGACGCGAACGGTGCCGCGGCCGGCGAGGTGTTCCTCGACGACGGCGTGTCGTTTGACTTTGTCCGCGGCGGCTTCGCAAGGACTGCGTTTTCCTATGCCAATGGCAAGCTATCCGCGGCGCCGGCGCACGAGTGCGACGCGCGGGCCCGCGCGCTCGGCGTCGAGGCGGCCGACGGAGGCGGCTTCGCGCCGGCGAACGTCGTCGAGCGCATCGTCGTGCTCGGCCTGCCGGCGTCGCCGAAGGCCGTGGCCGTCGCGGGCCGCGCCGTCGACTTCTCCTGGACGGCCGGGGCGCTGACGATCCGCCGGCCGGATCTGCCCATGGCGGGGGCGTGGGCTGTCGACTTTACCTTCTAAGTTTAGTTATATAAAGATCTTACGCCTGAATTTGTTGCTAGCGAGCTGTAACACACTAGCACAAGTGCAGCGCATCGAGTTGTAGCGCTGCCAGGCCACCCCTGGACTGGCTACGCAAGCAAGGGCTCACTTGTGGTGCACGTTGGCCGACATCCCGGGCCGCGAGTCTGTGGCGCTGGCAAGGGCTGCCCTCGCAGCTAGCTACCCAAGAGCTGGGCTGCCCTCTGCGCTGCACGCCATCGAAGAAAAGATGGAAGGACCAAAACCACTAAAGCCAACGCCCAATTGACGATGGCGCCGCCGCTCGCCCTCGGCGAGGTGCCCGAGGAGGTTCGCATGAACAAGCTCCTCGGAATGAATGCACCACCAGCCGCAAAAGTTTACAACGAAAAGGAACGCTACCACGTCGAGTGCTGTGTGGAAATCAACCAGTGCGTCGGGTGCGCAATGACGCGGCCGTCCTGGCTCGGTCGAGCGGCGAGGAACCGGCATGGCCACGCCATCGAGCAGGCGTCGCGTCGATGGCGTGGAGGACGACGCGATGATTCAGCACGAACGCGCCGTAAATTTTTGATTTCCACACAGGTCGAGTGGAAGGACCTCCACATGACCCAGGAGGAGCAAGATAGGATAGCCTATTTGCGGGAGCGAGGTGCGAAACACGTGTTCACGCCCTATGAGCTCGAAGTGCGAGCATTACGCTCGCGAGATTTGGAAGCTTACAAGAAGCCGACGCCGCTAACGCAGCAGTTCGACAGAGAGTGCAAATACGACTACAAGGAAGAAGGCCTTAGCTTCGATCCGCGCGTCTCTACGAAACAAAGCTTTTGCAGCAAGCTGTGTGGAAATCAACCAGTGCGACGGGTGCACCCGACAATTCTTCACTAAGTCATTTCTCGGCGATGACGCGGCCGTCCTGGCTCGGTCGAGCGGCGAGGAACCGGCATCGCCACGCCATCGAGCAGGCGTCGCGTCGATGGCGTGGAGGACGACGCGATGATTCAGCACGAACGCGCCGTAAAATTTTGATTTCCACACAGGCAGCAAGGTGTTCGATTGGTGCTGCTGCTGCTGCATCTGCTGTTGTTGCCGTGAATATAGAAGGAGGCGGAAGCGCCAAAAAGCAAGGGAGAAGGAGATGCGGCGCAAGTCGATGGACGAGCGGGCCTCGCGGGGCAGCCGGGGCTCGATGGACGAGGAACCGCGTCATAAAAAGAAGACGAAGAAGAAGCGGTGCTGTCTCGTCAGATGCGTCAGATGGCTCTGTTGTTGCTGGTGCGGGGAGGATTGCGAAAAGAAAAAGCGAGCCAAATTTCCGAAGGGGACGAAGGTCGAGTGCCGCTACCGGGCAGGGAAGACCTTCTACCCGGGTCGCATAACCGATTTCACGGAGGAAGGTCTCTACGTCATCGAGTACGAGGAAGGCGGCATCGAGCGCGGCATCAAGGAGGAGTTCATTCGCATGCCGAAGCGCGCTGCCCCCGTGGAGGAAACTAAGCAGGAGGCCCCGAAGACCCCCGAGAAAAAAGCAACCGTTCCGGAAAAGAAGGAGGAGCCCGCCGGGCCGCCCGAGCCCTGGGAGACGCACGAAACACATGACGGCAACACCTACTACTGGAACCGCCTCACGGGCGAGACGTCGTGGACGCTGCCCGAGGCGCCGAAGCTGAAGGCCGCGGCGGCCCCGGCGCCGAAGAAGCCGAAGAAGAAGCGGTCGTGGTGCTTCGGCCGGCGCAAGCCGGCGGCGAAGACGCTCGTCGTCGCGGCGGAACATCATTCCCATTCCACCTTTGAACATCCGGAGGCGGCGACTCAGGATGACTTTGAGTTTCCCGCCCGCCTAGGCTCTGGAGCGGAGTTCCCCGCCCCTCTCAAGGACGACATGGTTGTGGAGGACCTCGAGGACGACTACCCCTTGGAGAACCACATGGACAAACTCAAGGGGCCTCTCGTAGTGAACGATTAAAATTTGTGAGTGATTTAAAACAACTACAGGGGTGACCATGCGGCCCAGGCCTCGAGCGCGCGGATCCACTCGCCGGCGCGCTTGCGCTCCTTGAACGTGAACGAGTCGTCGACGCCGTTCCGCGTCAGGATCAGCGTTTTGCTGTCGAACGGGTCGAGGCGCCAGGCTAGGTGCCTTACCTCTTCTCGGAGGAACACGCTATTCCGTTTGCCTCCCCGCGCGACGACGTTCATCTCGACGACGTAGGGGCTGTGCCTCGCGGTAATCTCGAGGTTGCACGGCTGGGCCGGATACTCGTAAATCTCCGCGCCTGGCTCCAATTCCGGGTCGGTAGTTACATCGACTCTGGGCAGTATCTCGTCGTCGGGCCTGTGTGAATGAGACGCGTCGCATCGATGGCGTGGAAATGGTGTCGTACTTCGAACGGACGCCGAGGCAGCACCAGGGCCAGAACGGCTCCTCCTCGCGCGATTGGATCCGGCACGGCTCCGAGAGAAGCGCCGGCGTTCTCGCGAGGTGGTCTGCTCGTCTACAGACATGGCAGTCGTTGCACGCGACGCGCAGCGTGACGTCCTGTTCTGGCGTCGAGGCGAACGGCTTGGCAATGGCGTCAGGGTCCCCGGTCCAACGATACGTCTCCAGAGCTTCCGGATCGCCGCCCCATCGATAGACAGCGCCCGCGTCGCTCGCCGCCATGCTATGAAAAGCACCGGCGGCGACGGCGACGACGGCGACCTCCGCTAGGGCCTCGACGCGCCGCACGATGAGGCTATCGGCGTTCGAATCTTGTCCGTTCCGCGCCCCGCAGCCGCACGACAGCAGCGCGCCGCGCGCGTTGATTAGCAGCGTAAACTGCCTGCCCAACGCCGCGGACACGACGACGGTGCCGACGTCGACGCGCGTCGGCGTCAGGCACTCGTAGCGATCGCCCGTTCCGAGTTGGCCCCGCGCGTTGCCGCCGAACAAGTAGACCTCGGACCCCTCAATGCCGCCCGCGTCGGCGCAGAGGACGCACGAATGGTCGTCTCCAGCAGCGACCGCAACGGCACGTTCTACTTGAAGAACTCGTGGCCTCGCCACGTCGCGCTCCGAGTCGTGCCCGAGCCGGCCGTCGGCGCCGCGGCCCCAGCTATACGCAATGCCGTCGAAGGTCGCGACGAGGTAGTGCTCCTCGCCGCACGCAACGGATCGGCACCGAGCTTGGGCCAGAGCCTCGATCGGACGCGGCTCCTCGTCATCAAACAAGCCCTCGTACACTTGACCCGTCTCGGCGAGCAGAAGGTATGATTCTTTGCTGGCAGCGACCGCACGGATCCGCGTCGGGGCGGGCAAGAGCAGCCGAGTTATTGTGGGAGGCTCGTCGATCTCCCGGCCGTGATACAGGCAATATACGCATGCATCGGCGTCGCCCGAGACAACGATCGAGTGGTATGACCCAGTTGCAAGGATATGCGAGTGCGGTAGATCAGAGTACTCATACGTCCGAACGCGGCGCGTGCAGTGGAAGTACTCTGCCCGCAAATCGAGCTCCTCGGCGAAGGGGTCGGGATGCTCCTCCTGATATCGTTCCGGCTCCCAGCCGAACGGCGTCCGGCCGTGGAGCTGCAGGTACCCTTCGTCGTCGATTATCAAAAAGAAGCCGCCGTCCCGCGACGTGCGGGGCACGCCAAGCACACGACGCCCACCATAGAGTTTCTCGTCTTTCCATCGCACTCGTAAGTTATCAAGGCCTACGCCGCACGAGGGCCGCGGTGGCTCCTCATCGTCTATTCTCGTTTTGCTGCTCTGATACGTTCGCTGCGTTCTCCTTGTGGTGCCGCTACGTATGGTCCCACTACGTAGAGTGGTACCAGTAGCGCTGGTGGCGAAGCTAGCCTTGGAGCGTTGGGAGCCGACCGAGTGCTGGGAGGCAATCGAGAGCTCCGAGAGCTGCCCCAGCTGCGTCATGGTGATTGCGGCTCACTGATGGGACTACTCCACTGACGATATAGCTACGAGAGGCAGCCCGACGCACGATGCGCACGCCGAGGCGTGCAGTGCTCTCCCAATATAGCTACTAGAGGCAGCCGACGCGCGATGCGTACGCCCGTGCAGCGAGATGCAGCGCTCTCCCGCGCTGTTTGCAGCATCTCACGGGTTTCGGCGCAGGTGATGAGTGATAGAACTCAACTGTCCCTTCACAGCTCCCGGAGCCCTGCTCAGGGCTGGGGAAAATCAGCCCCGCATTTCTCATTTCCCCGTTGCTGCAAAAGCGCCGGCGCTGCCTTCGCAAAGCTGCCGGGCGCGTCGAGGCTGCCCCGTGCCATCAATGCGCCGCCCGATGCAGCCAGAGAACAATGGCGGCGCGCAGAAGAAGTCATCGATGCTGCGCAAGCTAAAGAAGGCCAGCTCGAAGCTCTGGAAGAGCGCCACCGGCCAGACGGACGACAGGGGCCGCTTCGTGGCCGAGCCGCCCCCGCCTCCGCTGCCCCCGCGGGCACCGCCTCCTGCGGCCGCGCCGCCACCGCCGCCACCAGTCGCAACTGCAGCCGCACCGACTGCCGACGAGAAAGCACGACGGACTGCTGCGCGCCTCGAGAAGAAACGGCGTCGCAACGCAGCGCGCCAACGGCAAAAAGCGAAAGAAGCAGCCGTTCCGGGCGCGCCCCCCGCGCCGACGCGGCAGGCCCCTCGACCGCCACCAACGCGGGATGTGCCGTCGCGGCCGCCGCCACCGCCGCGAGCTGCGCCAACAGCGCCCAACCCGTGCGACCTGGGCATTCCAGGCGCGGCGGCGAAGGCCAAGGCCGACGGTGATAGCCAATTCCGAGCGAATAATGTCGTGGCGGCGCGTGAGTCGTATACGCGTGCGCTCGACCGCCTCGGGGCTACGGACGATGCCGCCGACGCGACGCGGCGGTCGTTTCGCGCTGCCCTGTTGTCGAATCGAGCTGCATGCGACATGGCGATGGCGCGGCAGCACGGGGCCTCGAAGGCACGGGTATGCTACCACAGGGCGATACGCGACTGCACACTCGCATTTGAGGCCGCGCCCGTACGAATGCGGCGTCTGCGCGACAGAATATTTGATCCGATCGTGATTCATACCGGTTTGTTTCATGCAGGCGCCCTACGCGCGCGCCATGCTGCGCCGCGGCCAAGCGAAATTGGCCGTCGGAAATTCAGCGGGAGCGATCGAGGACGCGTTTTCTGTACGCCTTGTGTGGAAATCAAACGTCAACGCCCCACGCCATCGACGCGATGTTGATTTCTACACAGGTCGAGGCGGCCGTCGTGGAGATGAGCGCGGCCGACGGCGAGGTCGGCCAACGCGGCCAGGCCGAGATTAAGGAAGCGCGCGAGCTGGTCGCGAAAGCGAGGCATTTCGAGACACAACGGCGTAGGCTCGCTGGAGCCGCACGACCGCGCGGCGGGGCTGGACGCGTTGTTATTGACGTGGCCGCCGTCAGCGGTGCTCGAAAAGCATTCGTCGACGCGGTGCCGTCGGCTCCAGCGGGACCACTCGCGGACGCGTGCGCGGCGCTGGCTGCTGGCGACGGCGCCGCGGCCGGGCCGCGTCTCGATGAGTGCCTCGGCAGCGCCAATGCTCGCGGCGCGCCGCCGGGCGGGGGGCCACCGCCGCGGGCAGCCCTCCTCGTGCTGAAAGCTCGCGCCTCGCTACTCCAGGCGGGCGACGCGAAACAAACCAAACGGGTCCGCAACCGCATGCTCATGGCCGCCGCCACGCACCTCGGCCTCGCAAAGACCGCGGCTCCAGGTCAGGCCGACGCGGCCGTCTTCGAACGCCTCACCCGGCGCCACGCCCTCCTCGAGATTATTCTCACGGACGGCGTGACGCACGCGAGGCTGCGGGCAATCGAGGACGCGCTCGCGGGGCTCCGAAGCGCGCCAAAGCCGTGCACGTTGGACGAGGACTTGAGGCATTGCTCCGAAGAGGCGGCTGATAGAGCCGCCGGCATGGCGGCGCGGGATGATGTTGCCATGCGGCTGGCGCGGGGCGAGAGGGACGCACCACCTCCGCCGCCGCCTTCCGGACGACGGCCGCCGCCGCCGCGGTCGGCCTCGGCGAATCAGCCGCCGCCGCCGCCGATGGGGGGAGGCCGGCCGCCGCCACCACCTCAGATGGGACGGCGATCGACGCCACCGCGACAATCCCAAAGCGCCGCCGCGCACGAGCGAGCCTTCAAGCTGTTCGAGCGTCGGCTCGCCGCGGCGCAAGAGGGGTCGCTCCGCCTCGCGGACGTGCCTTTGCCGCCGCCCGGCGCCGTGTGCTCCGCGAGGACGGCGTCAGCGCGAAAAAAAGCCGTCCGCGCGGCCCTCCTGCGTTGGCATCCCGACAAGTTCGACCTCTCGAAGTTTACCACAGAGGATCGGGACGCCGTCGCCGACGCTGTTGCTGATGTCACGCGGCGCGTCGTGAAGGAGAAGAAGAGGCTCGCCCGGTGAGGCGACTCATATTATTATACAGCGCCGCGTTGGGTAAACTATGTGAATTCGCGACTCCTCTTTGACAGAAAACCCGTGCGTCCATTTTTTTGCAGCACACGACGGCACTCAGCAGCCAGCCATATACGCGCGAGCACTGCGATATATGCACGTACGGCTGGTGGCGAGGGCAGATTCAAGTGAGGGGCAGCCTCAGATGGAGCTTGGAGCAGATCCATGAGCTCTGATGGCTTTGCTGCTACCTAGGTAATACAGCCTGCTATGCTCATGCTAAGGACTAGGAGGATGTCCCTCTGCCTGCAATTACTGGTTGTATTACATGCATTCGGAGGGGCAGCCGGCGCCGGCCACAAGGCGAATTGGAGTGCTGTGTGCGAGCTCGAAACCACGCGGGGAGCGGTGGAGAAGGCAGCGCGCACGAGCAGACTTGCGAGAACCGCTCCAATACAAACGCCGACGCTCAGGCTCTCGGTCGAAGGCGGGAGCTCAAACGACGGAGTGCCGCTCACGGTCGCGGCGGGCCGAGTTGTGCACGCCACCTACGTAGGCGGCGGCAAGCGGCACCTTACGACTGCCATCTCGGTCAACGGCGTACCAAGCTGTCCTGGTACGGATCATCAGTCCACGGTTGCGGTCGAGATGTCTGTGCCGAGGCGTGCTCTGAGAAAGCGCGGCCACCACCACCGGCACCGGTTCAAAAGGCACACAAGCCACGAACACGAATCCAAGTATAGCGCGCTGCGCCCCAGCGAACGAGTCGTGATTGACGCGGTCCTATGCGACGGCAGAAAGAAAATTGCCAAACAGCGTGCCGTCACTCGCGTCGTGGAAGCCAAATCATTGGGCCTGTGTCGTTCGAGCGTGCCGTCGCCGCGAAAGCCGCCGCGTCCACAACCGCTCGCACTGCTCGCGCTGCTCGAAGGGCGCAAAAGCGAAGCGCGGAGCCTCCTGTCAAACGCAGCCGAAACGCTCGTGAGGCGCTTGGAGAGGCGCGGCGCGCTCTGCGATAAAACAAGGCTATGCGACGCGCGCGTGCTGCCGAGTTGCCCCGCCGGGTGTAAAGCTCGTGACGCGAACGCGAGCTGTGTCTTCGCGCACCTCGTAGACGATTGGAAGGAATATAAGCACGTGCCGAAAACGTGTGTCGAAGTATGCTTCTCGAAGCTTGCCATCAAATACGTCTGGCGTGCTGACGTGTCGCGGGGCGGCGATGCGCGCGACAAGTTGGCCCTCGAACGTTGCCGAATTCTACATATTCACAAGCTCGCTGCGTGGTGGTCGCGGCATCGCGAGGCCGCACCATTTTCCGCCGCGGCAGAGGGTGGGCATTCAGTTCCGGTTCCTGGCGCGCAATCGCTCGACCGCTGTGCCGTCGTGGGATCTGGTCACTCGCTCCGCTGCGGATCGCCGTGGGGCGGCACGATCGACAGTTACGACGCAGTGTTCCGTGTGAACAAGGTGCAGCTACAAACGGAAAATCGCAATGCCTACTCGTGCAAGGTCGGAGCTCGGGTAGATTTTGCCATCAACGCCCTGACCATCAGCCAATTTGAAGAGCTCGTCAATAATTCGATTGCCGAAAAGTTTCTGTCTCAGCACAAGGATGTGTTAAACAGTTTGTCAGGTCTCGGCAGCGCGGTCGTCACGAAGGACCGAGACACCTACAAAGCCGCTGTCCGCGCCGCGCGAGTGCAGAATGCGTCCGATGGATGGCGCGTATTCCTGCCGTCGAACGCCGTCCTCCATGGCCGCGGCCTCGGATCCGGCTCGGGATCAACTGCCGTTGCGCTTGCGATGTCGCTCTGTCGGAGCGTCGACGCCTACGGGTTCGGAGTCTTCCGAGACGACGTCGACGCCGCTGACTATCGCTACCTACACTTCTACCAAGACGTGCCCCGCCAGGGTCACGTGGGAGGCGCTGACGGGGTGACTGGCGGCGCCCAGGTCCTGAATTCGGAGCTCAGAAACGCCGTTTGGGACGCTTTCGGGCTCGTGAACTTCGTGTGGTGGTAACATCCTAATTAGTGTTAACAAACAGCTACTTTAGCGATGCCGCCGCACACAATCCTCGAAGCGCTTCCATCTTCCCGTCGGCGACGCCGAGGACGCGTCCGAGGCGCAGTCCGCAGGCCTGGAGCTCGGCAAGGCGCTGCGACGCGTCGGCGTCGACGCGTTTTGTGGCGCGCGCGTCTTCGGCCAGGGCGGCGACCGCGCGTGCGCGCAGCGACGACAGGAGCGCGGCGGCGCCGTCGAGCGCGTCGGCGCTTTCGCACGTCGCGGGCCGCCGCATTGCGGACACGACGGCGGGCGGCGGCTCCGTGCCGAGCCTCCTTCCAATGGAGCGCGCGACGGCGGCGTCGGCGGCGGCCTCTTGCGCCGCGCGCCGCGCCGCCGACACGCTCGTGGAACGCTTCCGGAGCCATGTCCGCGGAATGTCCGAGGCGTTGGCCACGCCCGCGCCCGCGTCGGCGGCGCGGAGCCAGAGGTCGTAGTCCTCGGCAGGCTCGGCCGCGCTCGCGTAGCCATCTAGGTTCAGCACAGCGCGTCGGTCCAGCAGCACGGTCGGGTGCGCCACGCAACAGGAGAAGAGCAGCGACCACTCGGCGTCACCCGAGCGCGAACGAAGCAGCGGCGCCCGTGCGCCGTCGGGCCACCAACTCACGGCTGCGCCCCCACACGCGGCGACCCGCCCTCTTCGCCTCAAATCCGCGAACCTCGCAACATGGCGGTTGAGTTGGCCGGCCGCGAAGACGTCGTCGGCGTCGAGCCGCGCCACGACATCGCACGAGCACATTTTCAGCCCGAAATTTAAAGCTTCGGCGAGTCCGTGGCCCGAACTTTCTAGGACCCGGACGCGTGCATCATCGATCGCTGCCACGGCAGCGCGCGTGCCATCCGTCGAGTGGTCGTCAATTACCACGACCTCCTCGACTATGTCCCCCTCGTCCAGCGCCGATCTCACCGCATCTACGATCGTCGCTTCCTCGTTCTTCGCGGCGATGAGCACGGAGACGCGCGGCGGCTTTGACGGTCGTTCTTGAGGCGAAGGAAACCAGTCTCCGACGTGCGCCGAGTCGTGGCTCGTCTTGGCGTACATGGCAACGTCCAGATCGGCCGCCGCGTCGTCGACGAGGGCGTCGAGCGCGTCGAGCGACGGCGCTGGTGTCGCGTCATAGACGGGCGCCGAGTAGACGTCTTGGACACGGTTCACCGTGACGATGACCAGCGCCTTGACCGCAGGACAGGCGCTCCTCGGGCGTTGCGAGGTGAGCCCGAGACGCCGCAACGCAGCGTTGCCATTTGCCTCGAGGCGGTTCGGATGCGCCGCGGCGTCGTTTCCTGGGCCTGGGCGCACGATGTCTCGGACGACGGCGCTCGCATCGGTGCCGCGATACAGCCCACCGGCTAAATCCCAAGCGTACGACCAGTCGCCCGACAACCCACTCCGGTCGAACGCGAGGAGCGCGGGCGCCTTGCCGACGTCCCCGCCGACGACGTCGAACACCGCCGGCGGGGCGCAGGGCGCATCCTGGGGATGACACCACGTCACGCCGGGATGGAGTCTAGCATGCACTGCGAGCAGGCAATCGTCGCGTCGCAGCGCAGTCGCCGCCGCCACGACATCAAAGCTTTCGACGACGAGCGCATCGTCGACGAGAAACCATACGAACTCGGCGTCGGCGAGCGCGATCGCGAGGTTCGCCGCCGGCCCAGCATCGCCGTCGCAGAGGAATCGGTGCGACGGGAACTCGGCTTGCACAGTGGCGTACGCTTTCGCCGAGGTATCTCCTTCCGCGCGCCAGAGCACGAAGACCTCGGTGGGCTGGGCGCGCGCTAGCGAGCGCAGGTGGCACCGCAGCTGGAACGCGCGGTCTTTCGAGAAGACGACGGCGCGGACGCGCGGCGGCGCTTTTGCTTCTTCGAGGGCTGGCAGCAGCGGTGCGGCCCTCGCCGCTGCTTGCGGCCGCGGCGGTGCGGCCGGCGCGGCTGCGCGCCGCGCGGGAGCGGGCGGCAGTGCCGCGTTTGGGCCCAAAAAGCTTGCTATGTTCGCGAACGCGTCGTCCATTGATGCGTGATCGCTTCTGGTCTATGTGAGGAGTATTCTCTAGCTTGTGCGTAGCTTGTGTCAATTGCTGCAGCGCGATATGCGCTTTTTGCCACGAGTGCTAGTGTCTTACAGGCCGCTAGCTAATCGTCGGGTCGACTTCCAGTCTCTTGCGAGTTGCGCGCTATATAGCGTGCGTTTGAGCATCGTCGGCGGTGCTGGACCTCGGCGCGCACCGCGACGGGCAGCCCCTAACCCTCTCGTGACAAGCAGCGCGCGGTGAGCCATGGGTCAGCTAGGGTCACGGGAGGCACAGGCGCCGCGCGCCGACTGCCGCCAAGAAGAAGCGCACAGCGCGCCGCGGCAGAGCATGGACGAGAGCACCGCGGCGCTCCCGAAGGTGACGACGAGTTATGGAGTCGCCGACAAGGTCGTTACGGCCGTGGCCGTGGCCGCGATGGTCTGCGGCATCATCTCCGTAGGCGGCCCGTTGTACGTCGGGCACGTCTTAGCCGTGGCCTCTGTGACGTTCCCTGCTGCCTTCGCGGTGCCCGAAGTCGTTATTAAGGCCTTCGTCGGCCCCAAGCCCCTTAAGGTGAGGTTTTGGCCCGATCACCACTGGGTGACATGCGCGCTCGGAACCGGAGTCGGTTTCGTTTGGGGTGTCGTGCTCGGAATCAAACTCGCCCACATGAAAGGTATCAAGTTCCAGTTCAAGGTGTGAACAATAGCGTCCCCCCGTCAAGTCCCCCGTCCCCAACGTGTAATTTACTTTACGAGAAACTCCAACACATAACCACACCCGGAGGGCAAGGTATACCTAGCTCGGCGCCGGATGCTTCACGAGCCCAGGAAACGACGTATCCTCCGGCGGCGGGCAGTCCGGGGACCGCGTCCGCGCCCAGAGGAGCTCGAACGCGCGGCCGGCGGCGGTGCGCGCAACGTCGACGGCGTGGCGGCCGCCGTCGGCGCCACCTCCCGGTACACCAGTGATGACGAGGCCGTCGGCGTCCTCCGTACACCTTAATTTTGCCAGATCGCGCGCGGCGGCGCCATTGGGCGCCGCAACGAGTCGCCAGGCGGTCGTCCCATTGAGTGCCGTGCGGCACGCAGATCTCGCAACGCGGAGAGCTCTCTCTGGTGGTTCAACCAACGTCGTGATATGAGCGGCGTGCAAAACAACGAATCCACCACGTACAGCGGCAGCCGATTCCTGTGCAGCGGACACGTCCCAGGCCGCCGGCAAGCGGCCGAGCTGCCACGCGGGCGGCTTCTTTGTTCGAGTGGCGTTCGGACCACACGCCCTCGCGAGCAGCGCTATTAAGGCCGGCGCCGAGCGGCCGACGTCCTGCGGCCGTCGGGGTTTCGGCGCGCTGCCGTCCAAGAGCGCCCCTAACCAGTCCTTTGCGAATGCCGCGGTCCCTTCCGTACGCCTCGCGAATATTGCGCCCGTTCGCGGCGCCGCAGATAGGCCCGCGCATCTGTCGCGGGCGGCGGCTCGAGCGGCGAGCTGGCACGCGTCGCAGGCGCCGGGGGCGTCGCGGTCGAAACCACCGTCGTCCCCATCATCTCCGAAGTCATTAGCCCCGCACACAGAGGCGCAGCGCGCCGCCGCGGCAGCTGCAGCGGAGGACGCGGCCGCACCGGCTCCGCCAGCGCCGAACGCGCCTCGCGCGTGGGCGCCCGAAGCGAGGGCCACGTCGACATCGGCTTGGGCCGCGGCCTTGCTCATCTGCCTGAGCGTTTCGCTCGCGTGTCTGGCGCAGGGAAGCGCGTCGTCATCCAGAAATAGCGTAGAGCCGAACGGCGGCGCCGCCATTGCGAGGATCCGGCTCGCGCGAGAGGCGAGTCGACGGCCCGCGTCCTCGTCGAAGGCAGCAATTGCGGCGGCGAGGCGCTTGGCCGAGAGCCTCGGCGCGGGCAGTACGCGCGGTACGAGATTCGGCTTCTCGCCCAGCCGTTTCGCGAGCGCGTCCAGCGCATTTCGCGCTGTGTCCGCGTCGATGTCGACGTAGAGGCAGCGCGCCATCGACGCGTCGTAGCGCCGCAGCGTGGCCGCCGCGACGGCGACGGCGGACAGCTCGTGCGCAGCGTTGCTGGCGTTGATCCCAGTCCTCAGCCAGCAGATTCCGATATCGCCAGCAGCTCCACCGGCCCCGGCGCCGCCGGCACTCTGCCCCGCCAGCCATATGACTCCTGCGACGAGAGCGAGCGCGCCGACCACGAGTTTTGGCTGTTTCTTGTAAATAGGTTCGACATTGCTTTTCGTTCGCGACACGATAGCCCTCGCGACGGCGCGCATTGCTGCTGGGGCAGCCTCGTATGCGAGTGACGGGCCCTACTGCATGGTATGCTGGGCGAACGGCAGCGTTAAGGCTGTAGGTTGCGAGCACAAAACCTTGCCATGCATGCCAATAGCTGCCCCCGCACGACGACCTCGGGCGCCGCGGACCCGTGCCAAACACAAGCACCGCATACGGAAGCGTCGGACGCCGTGGAGGCATCAATGCTCTCCGACGAGCGACGCGGCTGCTCAACTTGCATTGATGACTCTGACTGCCAAAACGGCTGCAACAACGAGCGAAAAAAAGCAAGACCAAGCTGTCAGGGAGTTGTCGTTGCACGAGTAAAGTGCTGCGCACCGTCTTGCATTGAGACGACCGCGTTAAACTCGCTTCAGCTGTGAGAGCATGGCGATGAGCGCTCGCAAGCAGCGCCAAGCGATGGGCACTGCACGCAAACAGCGCGCCAGCGACGGCGACAGCTCGCGGCTACACTCGCTCTTCTTATTTGGCGCACTGCTAGCGATCCTCTTCGTCGACGACGGGTTAGGAGTCGACGCGCTGCAACACACACCACAAACGCGCCGCAACGTGGGAGAGCGCATCGCCGCGACGCTCGCGTCGCTGACTGTAATAAAACCACGACCAGCAGTCGCCCGCCCGGAAGGCGTGAACAAGCCCGAGCTCCTGCCGAGCGGTCCCGTAAGAAACGTGATTGATGTGAAGGTCAACTTCCTGACACCAGGAGAACAAAAACGCATCCAGAAGCTCACGGAACAAATAGAAAAGACGAGCGGCTTCAAGCTCCGCGTGCTCTGCCAGAGCTACCCCGAGACCCCAGGACTGGCCATAAAAGACTACTGGAAGGTCGACGACAAGACCATCGTACTCGTCGCGGACAAGGGCCTCAAGGGCACGTCGAACATCCTCAATTTCAACGTCGGCGACGGCCTCGCTGATATTTTACCGACGCCCTTTTGGTCGCGGCTCCAGGGCCGCTTCGGGACGTCGCGCTACTGGCGCGACGAGGGCGAGGACGTCGCCATCACGAACGCCGTCGAGGCCATCGCGTATTGTTTGCAGCGGGACGCGGACGGCGACGTGACCGGGTGCACGGACCCGCCGTCGCGGCAGATGATCGACGCGAAGTTGTAGACACCCGTAGTATTAACATGTGCACTATCTAAAAGTCCGAGTCGTCGTCTCCGGGCCCCGCAAAAAGAGCCGCGTCGAGGGGCTCCCGCGGGCGCCGCGGCGGCGGCGACGGCTCCTTCGCCGTCATCGGCGGCGCCGTTGTCGACGTTCGTCGCGGCGCCGCGCGGGCCCGGACGTTCTCCTTGTCCTTCTGGGCGAGGCGCTCGAGGTTCGCGGTGCAGGCCGCGGCGAGGTCTTCGATGCCGTAGAAGTCGGCCTCGATGCGCAGCCGCCCGAGGACGTCGGGCGAGGCTCGCGCTACTACTTCCGCGTCGCCGGCGGTGCGAAGCCAGTCGAGCACGAACACGAAGAGCTCGCCGTTTCTATCGATGAAGTAGCGACCCTGCTCGTCGAGCGTCGACGGGAGCTCGCCCGACACGAGCCGGTCCAGAAACGAATCTGGCACCATCGACAGCGTGTCGCGCGTCGTGGCGTGCTCGCGGCCGCCGACGAGCAGACGTATGATTCGTCCGCGCCGCGGCACCGTGTCGGGCGTGCGCGCCTTCTTGCGCGCGCTTTGCGCCGCCGCGGCGTCGGGACTCCGTCTCTTCTTGTCGCCGTCGTTTGGGCGCGGGCTGGCCGTCTCGGGCTGTTGCGGCGTTTGGTCACTCATAGCAGTCAGAGCTCTTGTTGGCAGCAGCTTAAACGAGCTTTGTTAAGGGCGCCGTTGTCTCCGGTCGTTCGAAGCGCGTGCACGACCAAAAATCTCGGGCTCACGTCTTCAATGAGAACCACGGGGCTGTGTAAATGCGACTAAACGGGGCGCGCGCAGCCCGTTTGAGCTAGCGTGTGCAGACCTACTAGCGCAAAAAAAAATAGAGCGACTCTGTCTCAGTCATGAAGTAATTACGCGAGGGAACGGACAATCACTGCGCCGGCACGGCCGGCGGCGCGACGGGCGGCGCGACGGGCACGGCCGGCGGCGCCTCGACGGGCGCGGCCGTCCCGGGCCGCTCCTTCTCCCACGCGGCCGCGTCGACGACGTCGAGCACGCGGATCGCGGCGTCGCCGCCGGCCACGGCCAACCGCTTCCCGCCCGGCGCGAAGTCCACCGTGAAGACGCCGCGGTCCAAGCCCGCGACGACGCCCACGAGCGCGTTCCCGCGCTCGCAGTCGAAGACGCGCGCCTCGTTCGCGCCGGACCCGCCGGCCGCCACCAAAGGCATGTGCTTCGAGAACTGCGCCGCGTAGACCATGCAGGGGTCCCGGTGGTGGATGAGCGACGACGCCCACGGCACGGTTTCGAGCAACTTTCCAGTGTTGAAATCCCACAATTGCACTTGATCCTCGGGGCGCCAGCTTCCTGTAAGTACTTTGGAGCCGTCCGGCGAGATGTCCAGCGAATCCCCACATAAGTGAGGCCCATAGAAGCTTCTCACGGCACCCCCATCCTTGCGCGCATCCCAGATCTGGATCGTGTTGTCCCAGCCACCACTTACAAGGCAGTTCGGCTCCGTAGGATGCCACTTCAGCGCGAAGATTCTGTTACTGTGTCCTGCAGCCACATGGGAACCATACCCCTGGCCGCCCTTGAGCGTCACGAGTAGTTTCTTGCTATCCTCATCATAAATACGCACGGCGCAGTCCTTGCCTCCGGTAGCGAACCTATCCCCGTTCTGGTCGTAGTCCAAGGCATAGACTTGATTGGAGTCGTCTTTCACCGGGAAGGCGTGTAGCAGTTTACCAGAACTAACGTGCCAGTGCTCGACGCCGCCGTTCGCGTTCGCCGCCAGCAGCACGTTCTTCGTGCGGTCGCCGCCGTGGGGTCTAAATCTAATGACGGTGGTAGGTAGCCCGTTCGAGCTGTTAGAAGTGAGATTGGCGCTTTCCGTTCCAGTGGACGCGTTGAAGACGCGGATGGCGCCGTCGCCGCAGCCCGCCGCGAGGTAGCGGCCGTCGGGGCTGAAGCGTACCGAGAAGACCTCGGCGGCGAGGTTGGAGATCGTGAGGCCCGGTTTTAGCTTCCGCTGGGACGTGGGCAGCTTGGGCGCCTCGGCTACGGGCTCCGGCGCGAGCTGCGCTTCGATGTTGCCGAAAGTCGCCATGGTTGTGTCTGGGGCAGCCCCCTGTCTCGGCTGTTGGCTCCCAAAATCCGAACTTGGCAGCCACACCGGTTTTGCAGCCCCGAATTTTATTTTAGGCGGCCCTCGTCTTGGGAGCTTTTTGGCGTTGTGGAGCACGGCTTCCGGACGGCTCGCTCCTGGCTTGGACTCCTCTTCGTGCGGGTATTTGAGGCACACGCTTTTGGCCAGGTTGCACAAAACAGCACTTACGCCGCACTAACAACCGCCCTGCGCCGCAGTCGTGATTCATTTACAGTGTAGTGCATGCCTACGCAGTTATAGCTGCTGACTCGCACGAACGAGCGAGATATCTATCAGTACAGATAGTGGCTCTCCAGCACGCCGTCACCGCAGCGGTGCCAAAAGCAAACATGTTCGCCGCCAGGAAGGACTACGACCTGATCTTATTCGGCGTCACGGGATTTACGGGAAGATTAGCCGCCGAGCACTTAACAAAGACGGAACCGAACCTGCGGTGGGCCGCGTGCGCTAGAAACGAGGCCAAGGCGAAGAAGGTGTTGGAAGAAGTCAAAGCAACCCCAAGTATTGAAATCGCTGACTTAATCTGCGAGAACGAAGAGCAAGAAACGAAACTGCGAAACGTCGTAAAAAAAACAAAAGTTTGCGCGACGTGCGCCGGGCCCTTCGAGAAGTACGGCAAGACCCTTGCTAAATTATGCGCGGAGGAGGGCGTGCACTACTGCGACATTACGGGCGAATCGGACTTCGTGCGCCACCTGATCAAGGAGCACGACGCGACCGCGCGGAAGACCGGAGCTTGCATCGTCGCGCACTGCGGCAACGACTGCGTGCCCTGGGACCTGACTGTATTGAAATTGCACGAGGAGGCCGTCAAGCGCAACCTCAAGCTCACGCAAGTGGACACTTATACCGAACTGCCGCCGTCGTTTGCGGCGTCGGGCGGTACGGTGGCCACGGCCCAGTTTCAATTAGGCAAGGCTCGGTCATCGTCGAAGCCGGACTTCGATCCATTGGTTACGGATGCGAAGGGCGCCAAAAGTACCTATAGCACGACGAATAAGAGCCCAAAGGCCGACGCGCCCTGCGCCGAGTTTAACGGGCGGAGCGCGGGCCCCTGGATCATGGGTCCCGTCATGGCCAACTGCGTGCGGCGGTCGAACGCTTTGCTGGGCTACGCGTCGTCCTTCACCTACTCCGAACGAGCTCTGCGCGAGGAGAAGTTTTCGGACCGCATGTCGCAAAAACTTTTTACCTATAAAGTCGGGGCGGCGATTCTGTCCCCAACGTTGTTTGGGGGCCTCGTACCGAAGCCCGGCGAGGGCCCGTCGCGCGAAAACATGGAGGCGGGCTGGCTGCGCGTGCACGGTCGGGCGTCGTGCGACGACGGTACTTATTTGGAATCGACGTATTTTGTGGACGAGGACACGGGCTACCTGGGCACGGCGAAGATGCTCGTCGCCTGCGCCGTCTTGCTGGCCAAGGGCGCCAACAAGACTTCTGGTGTTGTGACGCCTGCCGTCGGTCTCGGGAGTGCGCTGCTCGAGCGCCTCGAGAAGACGACGCCCGCGTCCTTTGAAATTTCTGAAGGAACTGCGCCTGTGAGGGGCTCCACGCCGCCGTCGGGCAAGTTCTGCCTCTTTTGAGCTTTGAGCTCTCGCTCGCGAAACACGGCATCACGTCCCCTTTCCCTTCTTCCACCCCCTGATTTCACCGGACATGATGTTTGCTCTAGCCGAGCGAGCGGCACACTGTGGGGAGTAATGTGAAACGATTCGAGTTACTCGCCCTCCTCACGACTACATCGTCCTCCCCGAGGCACACCTGCTCGTGGAACGTGACAGGCCGCGTGCTCGTCTCGGCTAACGCTTTTGGGATCTTGCTAATTACACGGACACTCTTGTTCGTCATAAGCGCTTCGAAGAAGCCAAGTCGGTGCTGCGTAAAATGATGCCCGTGGCGCGACGTGTCCTCGGAGAGAATAATGCGATCACGCTCAAGACGCGGGCAATTTACGCGAGGTCGCTCCACGAGGACCCCGCCGCCACGCTCGACGATCTCCGAAAGGCTGTGACGACGCTAGAGGAAATTCAACGGACCGCGCGGCGCGTGCTCGGTGGCGCGCACCCATTAACGGTACGGGGCATTGAGGTCGAACTACGAAAGTCGCAAGCAGCGCTCCGCGCCCGCGAGGCGCCGTCGCCGGGGAGGGCGTAAGAAAGACTAGCCCGCGAGACGCCGTCGCCGGGGAGCGCGTAAGAAAGACAAACACAGTGTTTTTATATCCACAGTACTACGTTCGACGGCACGCCCCCGTAGGACTTGTCGAAGAACGCGAGGACCTCCTCCTTCGAGTAGCGCAGCGACCAATGCACCAAAACGAACGTGGTATGGGGGAAGGCCGCGATCCAGGGGTGAAGCTGCGCGTAGTGCGTGTGCCCCTTGGCCCGCGTCGCCTTATCCAAGTCCTCGGAAGGCTCGCCGAGGAACGTGACCTCGTGGATGACGGTCTCATATTTGGGCAGGATCTCCTGGTGCCGTTCGCGGAGGAGGTCGATGGTCGTATCGCCCGAGAAGAAGAGGACGCCCTGGTCGTACGGCTCCGTTATCGCGACGTCCTCCCTTACTAACGCTCCCAGCTTGCGCTTGTCGAGGCCTTGGTATTCCGATTTCAGACGACTCTTGCGCCGGAAGAGGCCGTACGAACAAGATGGCACGCCTTTCTTATGCGGTGCCGTGAAAACCTGGAGACCGAGAGGCGTGGGCGAGCCCTGGTAATGGTCCGGCTCGAGCAGGAACGCCTCGCCGTCGTCCACCGGCCTAAGGTCCAAGCCGAGAAACGCCTCCGTCTCAGCGTCGGATTGCTCTTGCCCATAATTAAGTTGCGCCTCGGCAATCAAGAAGCGCCGCACGAGCGGGTCGATGGCTCGAGGTACAAAAACGCGCGCCTTTCGGGCGAGCACAGGTAAAGCTGCCGTATGGTCCCGATGGCCGTGCGTCAGGAAAACGGAGCGCGGCGCGAGCGACGCCACGGACAGGCCCGCGTCGAAACAGACGCCCAGCTCGGGCACGAAGTACGCCGACGCGTCCGCCGATCGGCCGATGCCCACAATCGAGAACCCGTCGCACTGGACGGTCCGCAGCGTATGATCATCGCCCGGCACGCCGATGTGCCACTCCTGGGACTTATCTGCCGCGGAAGCGGCGGCGGCCGACTCCGAGGGCGGCAGGAGCTGCAGCGAGCCCGCGAGTGCCCGGAGCGGCTGCGGGAACGTCTCGGCGTCCGGCGCCGAACGCACTTGGTCAAAGAGGCCCGCGAACTCGGGCAGCGACACGCGGCCGTCCTCGTCACTGTCGGCGAGGAGGTACAGTTTCGTCGCGACGCGCTTGATGGTTCCGCGCACGTCATCTTCAAGTACTCGTTTCGCATGCTTCTGCGTGAGCTCCGAGGCGCCGCCCTTGCCGTCCGCGAGCTCGGCGACGATGCAGTGCGCGAGTCGCGCGAACAGCGCCTCGGCCTCGTCGCGCGACAGCCAGCCGTCCCTCGACACGTCGAAGCCGTCCAGCGCCGTGACGACGGCGGCTCGCCGCGCCGCCTTGTCCGCGAAGAGGCTATCCGCCGCGGCATCGTCGCCGGCGAGCAGCGAGAGCGTCACGTCGGCCAGCGACCGTACGGCAGTCTCGACTGGGGACGGCTCCACCGCGGTGGCGTGGCGCCTCGATGCTGGTCGTGGGGCCGCCGGTCGCCGCGGTACCAGGCCGCGGCTGGCGCCGAGGAGCACGACGAGTAGAACCGCTGCCCGCATTGCTGGATGTGCTCTCCTTTTTGAGAGGTCGTATGCCCCTACACGGCTGGCTCACACCGCGCAGCGTTGCTTCTCCTAGTCACGTGTATGTATTGCGCACTTATATGGGCCGCAAGCCGCACAGATTTGTCTCGCAGCGCAGCAAGCACTGGGCTCGCTAGTGTCTTACAGACGCTAGCTCGCGACTAGCGCGCCGAACCCTTTACGGGTTTTCGGTGCTCCGGAAAAACTTATTGCCTCGTCAGAGAGCAGGAATCGGACAGGAGGATGGGGGGAGGGTGGGATGGTCTCTCCGAGTCAGCCGCGGAGACATCCGTACCCGACGGTCGCGCGGCAGAACTCGCGCCCGAGCGAAAAGTTCGCCAGTGACAACGAGAGGACGCATGCGACGAAGGCGAAGGACGCGAGCGCGAGCTTGCATCCGTAGGGCATGGCGACGCGCCCGAGCGTCGCCGTGATCTTCGCGTGGCCGGCGAAGGCTAGTGGCATCACGATAAACACGCCGGTGACCGTCGTGATCGCGTGGCTGACGTCGTGTGGGTTGTGCGCGTGGAGCCCGAGGCCCAGGAACAGCACGCCGAGCGTTGCGACAACGACGTCGAAATAGCGTAACAGCCCGTAGCGCCCGACCGCCCGTTGCAAAGCGTCGTAGATGGGACCGGACCGGACGCTCCGCTCGAAGCCGGCGACGCCGCCCCGCTTCGCCCAGCACTTTTCGATCACGCGCTCGACGTGTTGTCGGTCACGCTCGTCCGAGCACTCCGCCCTCGCAAGCGAGAAGTGTCGCAGGTCGTGCTCGATGCGCTTTACTTGATCCAGAAACGCCAGCTGCGTGTGGCAGGCGTAGACGACGACCGCGGTCATGTTCAGCCCGTAGAATACGCCCGCGAAGGAGACCTGCGCGCGAGTCGCGTCGATGGCGTACAGCGGGGAAAGGGACGCCAGCGTGAACGTGAGCGACTCGGCGAGACTACTGGTCCGCCCCGTCGCCTCGCTCGCGAGGCTCTCGCGCCCGTCGCCGCCGCCGTCCGAGACGTGCGAGAACACGCGCGCGTGCGTCGGTCGCCGCATCTCCACGGCTGCTCAAGATTTGAAGATCTGTTGAATGATTGATTTAGGAGCGCTAGCTTCGCAACGCCTGGACTGAGCGGTGCTGTCGCGTTAGTGGTGATCTTGGCTCGTCCTTAGGCCCGAGGAGTCCGCGCCGCGCGGGATCTACTGCAAAATCGCGGGCTGGCCAGCCTGAAAAACCCGTGCCCAACATGATATCTCACACTCTTACTCCCCGGCCGCCTTCGCGAGCCCGCGCCCGATCTTCTCGGCCTTCCCGACGATGACCTGAATCTCGTCGCCCGAAAACGACTCGTCGGCGTAATAGCCCGCGTCGGCGTCATCCGTCCAAGCGCTCAGCACGGCGACGTCATACACTACAGCCGCGCCCGGCTTCCCCGCCATGTCATCTAGAGCCCTGTCCAACGTCCGGCGCCCGCCGGCGGACTCGGGCATCGGTCCTAATCCTGGCGCCGTGTAGCCCAGATTGGGCGGCACCTCCACACGCCTAGTCCCTCCGACCCGCATGGTATGTATGCCCTCATCCAAGCCGCGCACGTCCCGCCCGTTGCCGTGCCTCACTAGATACGCGTCAGAAGCGTCGTAGCGCTTCAGGGGCGCGTCGCCACTCTCCCGCGTGTAGGCTACGTACTTGATCTTCACGACCTGGCCCCAGCGCAATTTTTCACCAGGCCCCACTGTACCGTCTGTGAACTTCAGGCCGTTCTTGAGCTTCAGGCCCCGCGGCTGCTGCGGCAGCTCCGGGACCGCGACGCGGTCGGTGTCGACCGGCGGCGGGTTCGCGCGCGCGGGACAGGCGATCGCCGCGGCGGCGCCGGCGAGCGCGGGCCGCCGGCCGACGACGCGTGTGGGCCGCGCGGCATGTGTCAGCGCGCCGAGCGCGCAGAGACGGACGAGCATCGATGCTGCAGCAGTGTAGCACTCGTATTGGTGCGAAGCGATGCGATTTCTGCGTGCAGCACTGTTGTCGAGCTTCGCAGTGATGCGGTGGAGCGTAGTTTCGTACAGCGCTTGCCGCCCAGCGCCAAAATTGCTTGTTGCAGATGCTCGCTAGTGTCTTACATGCCGCTAGCGCGCGATTGCAACCCGGCCAAAAACGGAGCGCGACGACCCGTTTCGCGACCGCCCCGGCTATAGATATTAGTTATCGCTGCCCTACTGCAAATTGCCCCACCTTGATGCATCCAACGCCGAGGTAGCCTCGCCACAAAACTCCCTGCCACAGCACGCTGCAACAGCGGCGCTCGGCTGCAACAGCGGCGCTCGGCTGCAACAGCGGCTCTCGGCTGCAACAGCGGCGGCCCGGGAGTAATGTCGTGGGCTGGAGGCGGCCCGGGCAGTCCCGGCTGGGCGGCGCTGGCCCCACACTTGCGCCCAGGCGCCGCGGCACAGCAGCAGCCGAGCGCCGCCGCGGCCGCCGCGCTGCAACAGCTGCAGCAGCCGGCACCCGCAGCGCCTCCGGCGCCGGCGCCGGCGCCGTCGGACCAAGACGTCGACGCCGCTTGGGCCGCCTACTACGCCGCGGCCCAGCAGCCGCAGCAGCAACAGCCGACCGCCAGCGCCGCGCCGCCGGGCGGCTACAGTGCCGCGGGCTACGACGCACCGGGCACCGCGCATCCGAGCTACGCCTACGCCGCACCGCAGCAGCAACAGCAGCCTCAGTACGGGGAGCCGACGCCGCCGGGCTACGCTGCCCAACCCGCCGCCGCGCCCGCGCCCTACTATGCACCGCCGCCGCTGCTCACGCCGTCGCAAGTGAACCCCTGGGCCGCGTCGGCGGTGCAGCCCCAACAGCAGCAGTGGCCGGCACAACAGCAGCAGCAGCCGCCGCAGCCTCAGCAGCAGTGGCCGGCACAACAAGCGCAACAGCAGCAGCAGTGGCCCCAACAGCAGCAGCAGCAGCAGTGGCAGGCGCCGCCGCCCGGATACCAGGCGCCGGGGCAGTGGCCGGGGCAGCCGCCGCCCCGGGGCAGGGGCTCGCCGCGGAACGCTCCGTGGCCGCCGCAGGCGCCGAACGCGCAGTGGCCGGCGCCCGTGTGGCCCGCCGGCGCCGTGAGCTGGCCGCCCGGGGCGCCGCCGCCCCGGGGTGGTTATCCAGGGCCGCCGCGGCCGTCGCCGCTCGGCGAGCTCCCGAACTCGCGGTCGCAGCTGTGCCGCCACGGGACGAAGTGCCGGTCGTCGGTCTGCGTGTTCTTCCACCCCGACGGTTCCATCGGGCTCGGCAAGCCGCGGCAGCGCGCGCAGCGGCCCCAGGCGCCGCGCGGGCCGCCGGCGCCGACGCCCGAGGACTTCGAGCCCCTCTTCCCGGGCCCGCTGCCCGACGACGACGACTCGGCGCGCGTGCGGCGCGAGTGGCGCGACGGCACGAACCGCGAGCGGCTCACGCGGAAGCGGGCCGCGCCGCCGTCGCCCGGCAACGTCTCGGCGTCCGGCGGCAGCGCCGGAAAGAAGAAGCGGAAGCGGAACCGTGGCGGCCGGAAGAAGCGACGAAAAACGAACGAGACGGACACTTCGGCGCCGCCATCGCCGGCGGCGATCCCCGGAGCTGCAGCGCCGGCGCCGGCGACGGCAGTACCGGCGCCGGCGCCACCGACGGCGGCGGCGCCCCGGAGATCGGCGGCGGACTTCATGGACGAGGCAATCCCGGGCGACGCGTCCGCCCCGGTCGCGGCGCCGGTCGCGGCGCCGGCGCCCGCGCCGGAGCCCGCACCGGCGCCCGCGGCGGCGCCGATTCCAGCGATCGCCTTCCGGCCCGGTGGTAGGTATGCGCCTATCCCCGCGGGGATGCCCCCGGAGATGGCGGCGGCGATGGCGGCGGAGATGGCAGGCGCCGCTCCAGAGCCCGCGGTAGTGCCGGTGCCAGCGGCGCCGTCCGCGCCCGCGGCAGTATCCGCGCCCGCGCCAGAGCCCGCACCGGCCGCAGTGCCCGCACCAGCGGCGCCGGCCGAGCCCGCACAGGAATTCGACGGCGCCGCCGCGACGCGCAAAGCCAAGCGATTGAAGGTCGCGGAACTGCGAGCCGCCCTCGAGGCCGCGGGCGCGTCGACGGAGGGCACGAAGCCGGTCCTCGTCGAGCGGCTCGTCGCCGCGCAACGCGCCGTATCGCTACTCTAAGATTCTTAGGAAGCTGTCCCCGCACGGGCGGACAGCAAATCACGGCACCTCCTCGAGGAACTCATTCAACTTCTTTCGCAAGGAAGCCGAGATGGCCTCTTCCGAAGCGCCCTCCCCCACGTCCTTGAGCACCGCCGCGGCGAGGCGCTGCGCCGCGCGGCGCTGGCCGAGCACCGCGCGGTCGCTCATGGTCAGCGTGTAGCGGTAGGGCGACGGGATGTAGTTCACCGTGGCTTCTCTTCCTTCTAGCAACACAACTAAACCGTCGTCGCCCATTTTCTTGGCCGCCGCGGCGGCGAAGGTCACGACCTCGCCCTGGGTCCTTTCCGCAACGGTGGGGATGTTCTTGGCCACCAAAGGAGCTTTTAGCGTGGTATTCTTCACCTTCGAGACTAACGCGTCGACGCCCAAACCGCGCACTCTAATGTCCCAGGAGCCCTCGAATTTCCCGAACTCGAGCATGCCCATGAACTCCGCGACGCGTGTGGGGGTCAACGCCTTGTCCCAGGCCGGGTTGTAGTTTTTTTCGCGCCAGGTAGCTGCCAGTAGAGTTAACGATCGAAACACGTCGCCGTTCGACCAGGTCTTCGTCTTGCCCGGGCCTAATCGAGCTTGTAAGCGCGCGACCGTCGTGCCCTTGCCCGTGCCGCTCAAACCACATAACACGACGACGCCGCCCTTGTTCGCGGCGTCTCCCATGTGCTTCAAAATCGCATCACACACGTCATCCGGCGTCTTGCCCAGCACATCGATCACCTGATAGGTGGGCGGCGGATTTAACTTGGGCAACACGCCCGCGGCAACAGACGCATCAACACCCTTTTGCAGCTTCTCGGCGTCCTCCTCGTCTCTCTGGACGATCGCGTCGCCCTCAAATGTGCTTAGTTTGCCGAAGCCCGCGTCTCCTTTCAACGCGTCGATGATGGCGCCCGACGTGCTCGCGTCCTGGCACTCGAGCGTCGCGGCGTCGAGCTTCGTGGGCTTGCGGAAGCAGTTGAGGATGAAGTCCATGTTGTGCGATCGCGAGCGCTGCAATCTACGGCTGCACACGTGTGCCTGGTGGATTGCAAAGCTACAGCGCAAGCGTGTGTTGCACTGGAGGATGCGCGGCGTGAATTATAGGAATAAATGCAACTGACAGCGAAACACAATGAAGGCTTGAGCGCGTGCGGTCCTGGGATTTTGCCCACCTCAAAAAATTTTCACGGCTTGCTAGTGTCTTACATACGCTAGCTCGGCTGGGTCCGCTGGTTTTTGCACGGCATTGCTCTAACTACGTGCCACCAATGGGTCTCAAAGTGTCGAAGAGCACTAGCGCTAAGCCACGCAGCAATGCGCCGGCGGACAGTCTGAATGCGGACACGCTCGACGTGATCTGCTCCTTTTGTGATGAGCAGACGCTGGTCTCCAATTACGCTCATGCGTCGAAGACGATAGCGTCCGCAGTAGATGCTCACGCGGCGGCGCGGGCGCGAGCTTATTGGACCACAAGTGCGGAGCTCGAGCGGCGCGGTGTACGTCTCGGTGCGGCGTTCCTCGCGCGGCGGTCACGGCCGCCGCGCAGGGCGGCGGACGGGTCGCGCATCACATTGGCCTCGCGGCCGCTGGCGCTTACGCCGGAAGAAGCGCTTGCGCGCGAGTTACACTTCGAGGAGAGCTGGAGCCCAGAGTGGTGGGCCGCCAAAAAGCAGACGCTGTCGCCGGAGGCCCTGGCGCGCTGCGAGCCAATCTTTGGGCACAAGCTCGACGACGACGCGATCGATGAAATTAAATATGACCAGGATGAGGCAGCTCGTCGGCCGTCGGCCCTGCGGCTTCCGGGCCGCGTCTTGCTAGTCGATGTGATCGTCCGTGACATTAATGACGCCGTCGTCGGCCGCCGGAGCGTCTTAGTTGACGGCGCGGAGCCTTTTCTCGCGCCCGGCCGCGTTGAAAACGAGCAAACCTCCTGGGCCGACGAACTGAGATTCGCGGACAGCCTACGCATCGCGAGCGGCCTCGAGCCGGATTGGTTCTTTCGCGAAGTTTGGGAGGTGAATGAAACCCACCATACCAATCGCCTGGACAACGCGTGGCTCGCTGAAGTCGCAAACGTCGTCGGGTGCCACCAAGTGGCTCATGCAGCTACTGGTAATATCTATGGATTCTCTGAGATCAATCACGACTGGCCGGACCAGCTGCTGGAGCACGGTCATGTCGACGAACACCGCTCGTCGCAGCTCCCGAAAAATCGCCGCTTTGTCTCGGTCCGCGTGGACCTCTTCCGGCTCTCTGACGGGAAGTCGATGTGCCTCGGGGAGCACGAGGTCGGTGTCCAGGGTTTGCGGGACTGGCCTGGCGACGTTCACATTAATGGCCAGGTGATTGGGACGAATCCGATCTTACCGTTCATTCCCCTGACTGCATCGGATGATCTTTTGGAGAAGGAGAGCATGCTTGAACGGCCATACGACCCGGAATTGCGGGAGCGATGCGCTGACGAAATCTTCGCCCCCCAGTGTCACGCCATCGCGGACTATCCCGACGCCACGGCTGAGCTCCATATCAGGGGAGTTCGCCTCGGCTTTTGTTGCCCGGCGCACCCCGGCGAAAGCGGTATGCCAGAACATGGAGACTACCAAAACAACCCTCACCTCGGCGGCAGGGTCACTCGCGCGCTCCTCACGCTCGACGCGTGGACCTAGTATGTGTAACAACTTCTTATACTCTAGGCGTCCCCGAACAAGCTCCCGAACTTGTTCGCCAGCGCGTCCGTATCCGCCGGAGCGGCAGCCGAGGCGTCGTCCCCGAAGAGCCCGCCGCCCGAGAAGAGGTCCGCGTTGTCGGCCACGGCCGACGCCGCCGCGCCGAGCATTTCGCGGTTCTCGTAGGCCGCGGCCGCGCCGGCTTTGACGAGCTCGGGGTTCTCCGCCGCGGTCTGCAGCCCCGCTCTTACCAAATCGGGATTCACGGCGGGCGGCGGCGGCGGCGAGGGCCTCGATGGCTCGACGTAGGCCGGCGGCGGCGGCCTCGTTGGTTCCTCATAAGGCGGCGGCGGCGGGCGCGACGCCGCGGGCGGCGGCGGCGGCGCGCCCCGCTCTACGGAGGACGCCCGCCGAGGCGGCAATGTCGTCAGCGTCGCGTTCGACGCTTCCCGGTCCGACGTCACAAAGCCAGCCGCCAACGCCTTCGGAGCCTCGACCTTCACGGAGTTCGCCCGCTCCGCCACGACGCGCAGCCCCGACTCGCCCAGAGCGTCCAGCGCCGCCTCCATCCGACCCTTCTTCTCCAGAGCAGCTTTTCTCTGTTGAACCACTCGGGGATCTTGCAAGAACAACCTCTCAAGTAAATCCGTCTTCTCCGGAACACCAGCGTCCGCCGCAAAGAGAAAACACGACTCCTCCAGTTTCTTAAGGGAGAAATTCGCAAAATCATGCTCGAGGGTCATGCACACGTTGTCGACCAGTCGTTTCGTGGCCACGTCCCAGTAGGCCTCTAATAAAGTACACATGTCTTCCACTTTGGAGGCGGTGTTGACGCCGTGGGTGGCCATGTACCACTGGCCTAATTTGCGTTTGACATGTGCGGCAGCAGCTGCACTTTTTTTCTCCTCGTTGTCTCCCACAAGTGCGGACGGCGGCACTGAGTCTAACACAGAGCGTAGAGCGATGTCGAAGTTCTTCATGCGGATCTGGTTCACCAATTCAAGCATGGACTCGTTGGTCGTGTAGGGATCGCTTTCTTTCGCGAAGACGTCGTCAAGCTTGCGCTGCACGCGATCCCCGGCCTCCTCCAGGATCGTCGTGACCAATTGTCGTATTTCTGACACTAGTGAGGGATACGTCGGCGCCAGCGCCTCGAGCAACTCGTCAGAGACCCGAATAGTCGTAGCGACATATTGCGCGCGGCAATCCTCCACGAACGGCCGCCACTCTTCTATATTTTTCACCATGAACCCATAGAAAACTTGACTATTGGTGAAACCAGGTAACTCCCGCCCGCGAAAGGCGTGCATCTCCCGCGCGAGGTGCTTCGTAAATCGCTCGTCGTCGAACGCGGGCTGCGTGTCTCCGACGGAGTCCTTGAGGTCCTTGAAGACGACCTGATGGCGGCCGAAGAGTCTCAGGTTCGGATTTTGGGCTAGGAGCGTGTGGCCGTAGTTGCCCCTCGCGGATTGTCTCATCAATGCGGCGTAGCGCGTGACGACGTCCACGAGAGCGGCTCGCATCTTGATGGGGTCGTCTGGCGCGTTGTCGCCACCCAATCTTTTATACTCCTGTTCGGCCTCCTTTTTCTGATTCTGGAGCTCGTACTTGATAGCTGGTAGGGCCTTTCGTATTCTTGTTACCAGTAGTGATGATAGCCTCCCAGTCAAGGCATCAACACCGAGCAAAGTATACCTCTGTTCCCTAGGAACATGCAATGCATCACTGCCCCAAAAAGCATGAGCGTCGAAGAAGGCCTTCTCCCGCTCGCGCGCAGTAGTCATCGAGATCTGCGCCTCGTTCTCGCGCTGGTTCCTACAGCGCACCATGGCGTAGCCCAGCTTCAGCGGGGCGCGCTTGTTGAGTAATGTTTCTAGCACTTCCTTTTCCGCGCCCTGGTCGATGAGGTCTGGCTTAGTTAGGACCGCGATGGTCCTCGCGCCTTCCGGATCGGCACCTTTCGCCTTCTGGAGGATGTCGATGGTCGCCACGTCCTGGTTCGCGGGGATGACGGCCAATACGACGGTCCGTTCCTGTTTCAGGTACGTTTCTATCAATGAATTGACATCACCGATGACCGACTGACTTTGGCCGGCGACGGCGGTTCGCACGATGCCCGGTAAGTCCAACAGAGTGAGGTCCGGGACGTCCGGCGAACGCAATTTGATCACCACCGCAGCAGTAGTGGAGAACGCACCACCTTCCCGCTCACACAATTTAGCAGTCAACTTTTCGATCACGTCGGCGACGTCCTCCGCTTTTTCTAACTTGATAGGTGCGGCGCCATCATTGGGCTCGACGCAGGCACTCGCGGTCCAAGCTGCGCCGGGCGGGGCCCGGCTCATGATCAATTGCGTCGCGCACCGCGTCACGAGTCCCGTGCCTCGCGGGAAGGGCACGCCGGAAATGGCTTCTAATACAGACGACTTGCCGGCGCTTTGGTCGCCCATGACCGCGATTTGGGGGAGCGGTAAATCCTGCTGGACGCCGTGGGACCGCAGCGTGTCTATCAAATCGATGAGCGGCCGCGCGGCGTCACTCAGGGTATCGGTGTTCATCTTGCTCGGGCTCGGCGGGTCGGCCATGGCTGCGCTTTGCGGCGCGGCGCTCAGCGACCCGAGCTCTTATGTGGCGCGGCGCGCGCGTCGCACGCTCAGCGACCCGAGAGCTCTAGTGAGCACAGCCGCGAGCGGCGGCGGGCGATGGCGATTGCCGCAAGCGACGCTGTAGCGCTGCGGTCGTGCGCTGCGTCGCTCTGTCGAGCGCTGGCTCCTTTTGCAGGCCTGCTCAGCTCTGCTGAAAACGCTGCTTCCCCGAGCTAGCGGGCCTGTAAGACACTAGCAATTATGCTTTTTGGGCAGCCCTTGGTTATCTGATGCTAGGCTAGGCAGCGGCTGGCATTAAAGAACCTTGTTACATCGATCGCGACCAGTCTGAATCCCCCATACACACGGCCATACAAATGGCTCCTCAGATGCCTGAGCGGGAGCTTGCCTGTCTACTGCAGGCCTTGGAGGATCTCAGGGGGGCAGCCCCGGTTCTAGGCGAAGCGGAGGACTACCAATTTGCGCGCGCTGGTCTCGACACCACATTATCTCCGCTCGCACTGCGTATGCTGGAAGCGTTCGAGGACTATACGTTGCCGCCACCTGTTGTCGCCGCGGCCTCGCGCGCCTCCTGTGACATCGAGCGCTTTCCCGAGGACGTGCTCGGGGCGCTCCTAGCGTTCGTCGACCTGCCCATGCGGTTCACCTGCGTCGTAGCGAGTCGCACCCTTCGCGACGCGTGCATGCGCCTCTCGCCGCGGCTTGAACATGACCTCTTATTGAAACGCTTTCCGCTGCTCACCGGCCTACCGGTCACCGGTACATCGCTCGCCGGCGTACCGGCGCCGGGGGAGCTCTTCCGCATGTATCAAGACAAGTTTAACGGCGAGCGTTTTGAGTCCCAGCAACCGTGGCCCTCTATCTCCCTCGTCGAGTACACGCTGGCGGGAGTTCCAGCGTATTATACGCTGGCGCTGGAACTCCGGTTGCGGGAAGCGGAAGGGCCTTGGGAAAGCGCATATGTTGGCAGTAGGGTAATCTCTCCACAGGGTGCGGATGGGGCCCTAGGTGTTGGCGCGAGCTTTAGCATACCAGAGGGTTTGTATGAGCGCGCTCTTGACCACCCGCACGTCCGGTTCAGCGCAAATGTGATGGTCTCGCGCAGAAACCAGACTGGGCGAGTACGATTTGCAAGGATATATTCTGGTGTGATCGATCACATTTCTGGCCATGGAATCGATTTCGAGATCGATAATATGCCTTATGCTCCTGTGAGCGAGAATAAAGCGTTGCATTTCATTAGATACAGGGCCGATCATACTCATAATTGGATGGACCCAACTCTCCGTGTCCGTTGGGAGCCGATACACGGGGCTGCCGGGGCTTCCGAACTTCTTGTGAGCTTTAAGTGGATCACGGCAGATTTCGACGAGAACATGTCAGAGAGAGACGTCGCCAACTGCCTCGAGCATTACGTCGACTGGTCCGAGTAAACAGAATAATATCCATAGGAAAAATTACGCCCTCACGACGCGCCCCGCCGCTAAATCGGCCTTCGCCGCCTCGCGGTACGCGAGTTTTTGTTCCTTCGCCGTGGGCATCTCCCCGTAGCAGCCGACGGGCTCGTACTTCTCGACGAGGTCGCCCGACTTCGCCGCGGCCGCCCGTTCGACGCTGTTCGCGAATATTCTATTTTCCTCGGTGCATAACTCGAGCCGCCGATACAGCGCGTACGGGCAATCTAAAAAAGGTCGGCACACGGCACCCAAAATAGGAAAGAAGGTCCTACCAGGAGGCACCACCAACGAGAAATGAAAGCACTCCCGGAACTCGTCGACAAAGTCCAGGCGATCGGCCCGTCCCCGATACGACATGACGCCCGCACTCGACTGGACGTCGCCCATCCTACCGTTGATCAAGATCACAGGCCTCCCCTTAGCGGCTTCGACCATCTCCTGCAGCAGGGGCACGATGCTATTCCCCACGATGGACTGCGGCGCGAGCACCACAAAGACCTCGTCGTCGGCGTCGACCCACTCGCTGCCCACGGCGCCAAACCGGATGAACTTCTTCTGCTGGAGTTCGGCACCTTGCGACCCCCAGTCCATCATCTCCAGGAGCTTGCGCACGCCGTTCAGCGATAGAGGTAGACCGCTGAAGATGCCCTCGCCCATCGGCGCCTGCACGCATATCCTCACTTTTCGGCCCGTGCCCTCGATAACCCTAAAAGCCAGGTGGCGGGCGAGCTCCAGTAACGTGCCTATTCTATAAGTGTCCATCTCCGGGTCGAGCCTGCGTGGAAATCAAATTTCGCGGCGCTCACGCCATCGACGCGAAAAGCTCCCGACTCACAGGTTGATTGCCACGCAGGGCCGCGCTCGGGCGGCTTCACCGTGACTTGGAGCGTCGGCGCGTCCTCGAGGATCGCTTGTACGACAGCGTCGCAGACCGCATCTCCCAAGTGACTTCGTGCTTCCTTCGACGCGGGAATGTTGTTCAACCACAGGTTGTCCGGGAGCGCGCCCGCGTCGCCCAACCCGCCCGGAAATTCCGTCGAGAGCAACCTAGCGGCATCCCCATTCAACCCCAGAGAACAGGCGACCTGCATCAATCTCCTTTGCGCCGTCGCGCCGTCGGGATCGACCTCGCACTGGTCCGCCTCCCAGCCGCATTCTAGTAAGTCGCCCCAATTCGCGGTGGTCGTTTCGTCTTCTGTACTAAACCCCCCGCCGAAGCCGCCCGCTCTTCTTTTCACGGAGCACGTGAACGCGAGGCCATTTCCATCGATCTTGTCGAGCGTCACGTGCTCTAGTTTTACAGATCCGCCCGTGCGCGCGTTGTTCCGCCGCGCGTCCTCGCCCAAACTTGTTCTTTTCATGACGATCTCCTTGAGGAGGTCCGGGGCGTTTTCTGTGACAAAGGCCTCGGCCTTCGCTCGTAGCGCGGTCGGTGGTCTCCGTTGCGTCGGCGGGACCAGCGCCGAGGCGCCGAGGCAGAGCAGCGCGAGCTGCATGGCTGAGGGTCGCATCGATGGCGTCGGGCTCGCAGCAGCAAGCAGCAGTGAGAACAATCTTTCTCTTGACTATTATCCAAGATCTGCTCGTTCAACGTGCACTTCTTTTCACCTCGTTGCTCTGCAAATCTGCTATCATAATGATCTAGCGTGACACACTAGAAATAAGGGATCCAGTCCTTACGGCTCGAATCGCTGTAGAGAATCGCTTCTCTTAAACCGCAAATGACGAAAACAACTTACGCCGGCAACCGCGGCCCGCCCTCCCCGCGAAACCAACTCGGCTCCGGGTCGTCCGCCGGCGCCGCGGCCCCAATCACGAAAAAGTCGCGGTCGCGCCAGGCAATATCAACGTGCTCGAAGCCGCAGTCCTCCAGTAATTTACATTGGTTGTACACCGACGGGTGGCCCGCCGCGACCTGGTCTCCAATCAACAACGTGCCGCCCGGCCGCAGCGAGCAGAAGATTGTCGTCAGAGCGGCGCGATAGCTCTCCTCGACGGTGCCCGTATGTAATGGCAATCCTAGCCTTTCGGCGTAGTGCGGCGCCGGTCTTGTCGAATGCCTCAGCGCTAACACTAAAGTGACGCAGTCGTAGGGCGCCCCCGGTAAGGATGGTGCTCCGACCACGAACGGCTCCACTATCACCTCTACCGGTTCTGCCACTCTGTTTTTGGCTGTCTCGACCCTGTCCTTATCCGCATCCAATAAACACAAGGTACAGCGGAGATAGGCCTTCCTGATCTCAACGGCGCACCGTCCAGTGCCGCATCCCACATCACAGACCCGGCCATTTCCGAGAGGAGGCAGCGCGCAGACCACTTCATTCAACATGGGTCCGACGAGAGGCAGCCTCCTTTCGAGTTGCAAATCGTACCACTCGCTATCGCCCCAGTGGCCCGCCGGCCGCGCGCACGCGTTGACGGCCCAGCAGTCCTTGGGCATCGGGCGCTGCATGGCCTGGCGCGGCGCCTCCTCGTACCTCAATTCGGCTCCCGGCCCGGCCATGGCGGCGACGGCTTCTCTTAATGATTTCGAGGGCTCCATTCTCGCGTCGATGGCGTCTGTTGGGCAGCCTCCCAATCGCGCAGAGCTTGCTAGTGCCTTACACGACGCTAGCTCTGCTCTTCCCAACTTTGGGGGTTTGAGCTGCCGGCTGAACACGTAGCGTCCTCGGACGTGAAACACATCTCTAGACAGCAGCTCACCGCTGCGCAGCGTTGGTCCTTGCGTTGCTGCCAGTTTAGAAACTGATCCACAGATTGGAGCGCTCGACGCTGCCGCGTCGTCGCATAAATGCTCACGACATCGCGTCGGCGCGCGCACGCGGCCCTCCTCGCCGCTGCACTGATTTACAGCGGCTACAATGTGCTCTTGGCCCGAGCGCTCGCGTCGCTAAGCCCCGTCGCGTTCAGTCTGTGTCGAGAGCTGGCGGCGATCCCGCTGACGTACGCGTGGGCTGCTCACCTCGAAGGTGGGATTCGGCTGCCCTCGACAAAACACGAGCGGGCTCGATTGGTCGCGCTCGGGTTGGTCCTCGGCGCGTATCAGCTCTGTTTCGCGACGGGCGTGGCGCTCACCTCGGCGACGACGGCTGGCATCTTCCAGGCCGTCGAGCCGACCACCGCAGCGATTATGGGTGCCGCGCTGGGCCTCGAGCCCATGACGCGGCGCCGCGCCGCCGCCGCGCTCCTCGCGGGCGCCGGCGTTCTGCTTCTCGAAGCGAGCGGTGGCGTGCGGCCAAATCTGCTGGGCTGCGCGCTCCTTTTCTGCCAGGGCGTCGGCATCGCCGCTTACTGCCTCCTGCAGCGGACGCTCGTGCGCGGCGGCGACGCCTCGGACGAACCGCCGTTCCTCGACGAACGACGTTCCCGAGACGAACCGTGGGGCCCGATCACGGTCACCGCACACGCGCTTCCCGTCGCCGCGAGCGTCCTCGCAGTCGCGGCGGTGGTCGACACATTACTTGGCGTCGAAAAGCCGTTCGGGGCGGCGCAGCGGCGGCGCCTGTCGCGGCCGGACGCGCTAGCTGCGTTGGCGTACGCTACTATACTCAGCTCGACGGTGGGCTACTCACTGCGCGCGTATGCGAACCGCTTCGTCGACTCGGCGACGCTGGTGCTATACAACGCCGTCCAGCCGCCCCTCACCGCGCTGATCGCCGTTTGCTTCGGGCTGGGCGGGTTCGGCTGGCGGGAAGCCGGCGCCACCGTGCTCGTCGGAGCGGCGGTCGTCGTCGCCTCGCGCGAGACGACGACGCGGAGGCCTCACGTTCCCGTCGGCGCGGAGGGCGGGGAGGTTGTGTGATATGTATGTAAGTACTGAAACAGCACCAAAAAAATCGGAATTCAAAAGTCGCGCGCACGGACGACTAAAACCCGCACCCGCCCCTGCAGATTCAGCGCAGCATTAAGCTGCGCGCGCGTACGCATTGATCGTCAGCTACGGTCAGAAGTTCGGCAGTACACCAATCTTTGCCCGTGCTCAGCCAGAGCCGCTAACTCTGCGAATCCGCGACGTATTTTGAATTTTACAGCTGAGCTTGTTTTGCAGCAGCAAAAAGCGCCGCGCTCACGCCATCGCTGCAATGGTTGCCACCCGCAGCGCGCGGCGCGCAACTGCTAGCCAAAAGAGCCAAATCTCGCGCGCCAAAGTCGTCCTCGCAGTCCTGGCCGCCGTCGCGTTTCAACTTTTGCTCACGTCGCTGGACCTGCCCCTACTTAAAGTAGGCCGCAACCTCTTTTCCTCAAGCACGCCGGCCCCGCTGCCGCCGAAGTACGCCTGCGACGATTTAGCAGAAAAACTAACAGTAGTAGTGACCGTCAAGGACGCGTGTAGCCAGATGCCGGGCTTCGTGAAAGCATTGGAGCCCGTCGTCGGTACTAGTACATCATTAATACTGACTTATCCAAACCTGACGGCCTGCGATCCTTCTGGTTTGCAGGTGGATTTGGCGCCGTGGCGCGACGTCACGACGGTACCCTTACCGCCTTCGTCATCACCGATGCGCGGCTGGTCCGATTCGGTCGGTCTCATCAAGACGGAGTTCGCGTTGCTTTTGCGTCGCTTGTCGGCGTCCGATTTCTGCGTCGCGGCGATGGCGTGGGGGGGCACGAACTCGTCACCGCGTCGCGGCGAGAGCGCCTCTGACGCCATCGACGCGTTCCCGCAATAATAGTACTCCCGCGCAGACAACGACGGCTACGCCCTCGACCCGCACTTCGCTTGTGAACTCGTGGGAGCGCTCCAAGCGCGAGATTCTACGTACGTCGTCGCCGCGCCGATGCTCTACGAATCTAAATCAGACGGCTCCCTAGCAGCACACGCCACGCAAACGAAACTCAGGTGGCAGGACGGGTACGTGCGGCACGACCATTCTATTGCGAGAGCACTAAACAGAGGACGAGACTTCCCGGAAGGCGATCAAACTGATTTCCTGGAAGACCACGGCTTTGTGGTGCGAACGGCCGCGATCGGCGATCTGGTCGATCCCCACGCTGCTTATACCTTGGAGTACCTGGACATGATCCTATCGCTGAAAGCTCAAAATAGAAGGGTCGTCTTCGTGCCGACGGCGCGCCTCGAGTTCAGAATAGCCGAGTTCTCGTGGCGCGACGTGCCCTACTTCATGTATAAAAGATCGGAGGCGACTTGTCATGGTACTAGAGACTACTTATCCCGAAAATGGCGCGCGCAGTTCCCGAACACGGGCTTCTGGACCTACATCAAGTATACGATCGTCGAGAGCCATACCTATTCTCACTTAGAAAAGTTACCTATGAAGTACCAGCTGCAGTTATTTTTAGCTTTCTTCCAGATGGCCGGCTACAATAGGTATGATGATAGAGCCTATGTCGAGGTATTGGAGGCCATCGACGGAGGGACGCTCACTACACTGGAGGTGAACGCGACGCGTCTCACGGCGAGGAACGCCGTATTAGACACGGTGCGGAAGAACGCGACGGCCTCCGACCTGTTACCTCAGGTAGGAAAGAGCTGGCTGCCGGCGCTCGAGGCCGATCTACCTTTGGAGTACATGCCCTTCGCCACGATGGTGTTCGCGTCGCCGTTCACGTGCGACGTCGTCCTGGGCGACGGGCCGGGCCAGTTCCCGCGGGATTTGTGCGGCGTCGCGGTCGAGAAAGGTTCAGGCGAGCACTGCCACGACGGCGACTGCCACTCGCACCACGAGCACGGCGAGGCACACGCGCACGACCATGGCGCGAGTGAGGCCCATGCGCACGACCACGGCCACGGCCACGGCCACGGCGGCCACGGCGGCTGCGAGTGCTACGTCAACCTGCCGACCTTCAAGTCGCGCAACTGGGTGGGAGATGTGCTCGCGAAAATGGCGTCTCTACTGAAGGTGCCGAGCCGCGTCACGACGTATTTAGAGCTGTTCCTCGGGTCGGACCACGCCGCCGCGGCACACGTCGCGCCCCTCATCGCCGGCGTCGAGCCCGTCGTCCGACAGTGGGCGCTCGAGGAGCGAGACGTCTTCACCGATATTCGTTTATATACGTGTGGCGGGGCCGCGACGGCGACGAGTCCTATTCTAGAACCCTGCCCCGCGGTGCCCGTCGCCTTCGGAGTTGGTGATAGGGTCGTCCACTTCAGCGGGCGGCCGGCGGCGCCGGGCGAGGTGGTGGAGGCGCTGGCGGCGCTCTAAGTATGTGTTTATACATCACCCTAGCTCTTGTATGGCCTAGCTCGGAGGGCGGGAGCTCAATAGCTCACTTCAGCCCTGAGATCCGGTTCGATTCCTTGAATGTAAAGGTACTAGCATCACGAGCTCGGGCGGAACCACATTTGCATCTCGCAATACGCGCGTGTTGCGCCAGCGCTCGGTTTCGGCTGCTCGTCTGACTTCGACAGCCGTCTCGCTCGCTGCGGCAGCCCGAAAGTTCGCAGCGATAGCGCATAACCGCTCCAACTCTGAGAGTGACCACACTCAGTGTGAGTCGTCGAGCGCAACGCCATGGACGCAACGCAACGCCGCGTCTTAGTGGCCGTCCCCTCGACGACCGACGTCGTCGGCGCCGGCGGCGTCGCGCCGCGCTGGGCGAACTACGTCAACGAATTGCGAAGGAGCGGCTGGCTCGTCGACGTGTGGACCGTCGACGCGCAAGACGAAGGCCAGCGCATCCCGCGCGTCGTCCACCCCTTCTTCCCGCGGACACTTACCGACGCGCCGTCATCGCTGTGGACGATGCGGCTCTGGCGGCGGCTGCGGTCGGAGAAGAGGCCGCGCTGCGTCGTCGTGACGGATTTATTTAACGATGTTAATATTGCGCTGCTATGCCGGGCGGCGCGCGTGCCTTTACTGTATTCGATTCATACGGACGGTTCCAAATTACCAGGAGGGGTGCCTTCCTTAGCTTCCGCGTCCCAGGCGTGCACGGCCTATTTATCGGCGGCCTGCGCGACGACGTCGCCGTCCTTCGCTCGAATTCTAGCTGATCGCGGCGTTATTAGAGCCGCCAAGAACGTGTGGACGTACCGGCCTCCTCATACTTCCGACCTGCGCATCGATTTAACGGAGGACGAGATCGCGGCTGAAAGGCGGCGCCTCACG
This sequence comes from Pelagomonas calceolata, assembly GCA_918797485.1. NCBI lineage: Eukaryota > Pelagophyceae > Pelagomonadales > Pelagomonadaceae > Pelagomonas > Pelagomonas calceolata. The sequence continues at coordinate 987,565 of CAKKNE010000003.1, read as the reverse complement.
GACGGTCACGGTGCCACAGTGTTGTTATTGTACGCGGGCCGCTGGTCCGCCGAGAAGCGCATTGGGTTGCTCGTACGATGCGTGAGACAACTGCCCGACGTGTCGTTATCATTGATAGGAGACGCCGCCGACGAGTCCATAGCGAGGGAAATACAACAGTGGCACGACCCCCATAAAGGTGTGCATGTGGTGCGGGGCATGAGAAGACGGGGAAGGGAATTAGCGTGCTCGTATGCCGCGGCAGATTTCCTGGCCTCGGCTTCTGATTTTGAAACGTTCGGGAACACCTGCGCCGAGGCGGCGGCCGTCGGCACGCCGGCCCTGGTCCAGCGCGGGCCGGGCTTCGTCGATCAGGTCTCGGCGAGCCCGCGCTGGTCTTCTTTATCTGGAGAAGATTCGAAGGAGGAAGATAGTCCAGCGTTGTACTGTTCGGACCGGGGCGCGTTATTGGATTACGCCTCCAATGATGCTGCGGCGTTAGTTCAGACGGCGGTCAGAGCATTGGAGCCGCTGCGGCGCGACCCCGAGCGAGTTAGGAGGGCAGCTCTCGACGCTGAAAGACAGGGTGCGACGATTTCCGAGCTCGTCGAGACCGTCTCGTGCGACGATGGGAGAAGGCCTTCCTATATACTGTTGCTGCTGGCTCTTTTCGTGGGGTGCGTGCTCCGTTTATTTGTTGAGGTCTACGCTCTTTATTTACGGGGTCTGTCGAACATCGTAAAGTGCTCGTCGGGACGGTTGATGTCGTGGCTGAGACCACCCGCGCGGCGCGTGCGCTGGGCCGGCTCGCTCGTGGGACGCGGGTGCATTGTTTTTCGCCAGAACCTCGCATCCATAAGACGCTTCGACCTGGCCGAGGTCGACCCGCTGCCCATCAACCTCGTCCCCTCCAACCCTTTCGAGGACTACGTCGAGTGCGACGTGGTTAAATTAGAGGGCCTGCGCGAGACGGCGGCGACGCTCACGCTGCCGGCGACGTCCGCGGCGCGCTTCCGGCGGCGGCTCTCCGAGAACTCCTGACTTTGCATACTTCTCCCTCCTCCCTAGTGACCTAAATTTATTGTAAATACAAGCACACTACATTTAGCTTTCCCGAGGCGGCCCCCGATGCGCCACCGGCGCGGCCTTGGGGTGATTTTCGGCGTCCTGCCTGCTCCCCCCTCGCCGTCGTCGCCTCCGAGCTAACACTCGGGGCGACGGCGTATGAGGGGCGGGGGCGGGGCGGGCGTGCGGTCACGCAGGGGAGGCGTCGGCTCCGCGGCTAGGCGGCCTAGCTCTAAGCAAAGCAACGATCGCAGCGATGGCGTGCTCTACGAGTCGTCGTCGCTCCGGAACTTGCCGCCGTGCCGCAGGAGCAGGTAGAACAGGAACACGTCGACCGTAAACAGTATCGCGATCGTCGTCGACAAGCACAGCTTCTCGCGAAGCAGTCTGCAATACAACGCTCGCAAACTCTTTTTTGCGTCTTGCGTGATGCGCCGCGTGTCGTCGGAGCGTCGCGCGGCATAACCAATTGTCTCGTGCTGCCGCCGGATCTTCCCCAGCGTCGTATGTCCCAACGCCTCCGTTCGCTCAATGCCCGAGACGGCGTCGCCCAGGAGTCGTTCGTACTCGGCTGTATTCACTGGTCGCGTGTCGGTTGATGTCGCGCCGTAGCTTCGCGGCGGCGACGCCATCGCTGCGGTTGCGTATCCCTGCTGCGGCCGCCGGCGCGACAGGAGCAGTGGCTGTGTTAGAGAGCTCTAGAGTGTGGCAGTGCCGCACGCGTGGCGCTCCACTGCTGCCACTCCTTTAGGTCTTGAACGCAGCGCTTGTGGGCGATCCAAGGTGCCCCTAGACGGCCGTGGGTCCAGCTTGCTTGCTTGCAAGCCGATTAATAGTGAGGCGCTTGCTAGTGTGTTACAGGACGCTAGCCCCGTTTTTGCGCGTCTTTGCACCGGTGCGGCGAGCAAGCAAAGCTATTTTTTTGCCGCTGTGTCAAGCTCACTGCTGCCGGCCTGGACAATCGAGCAAGCAAAGCTGCTTTTTACCGCTGTGTCAAGCTCACTGCCGATCTGGACTATGTCGCAGCCTGACGTTCCCTCAAATGTTGTGGATTACTTGAAATATGGGGGCCCTGAGCATGTCGAGGAAGCCCGCCAGTGGCTCGCGTCCAAGCATCACTCTCAAAAGAGCTTGATTGTGGTGATGTGGTACGCTGCGACATGCATTCGCCCATCCAATGCCGAGTCAATGCTTCGCTTTCTCCGCCTGGCCCTGGCTAGCGGCGCGAACCCAGATCAGTTGTTCCATGTGGGGCATGACCCACAGATCCCGGCGAACACTATGTCAAGCGGCGTACTGTCCGCGGTCTCGTTGGAAGCTCCCTATTCAGCCCCCCGCGTAATCGACCTGCTGATAAGATGGGGCGCAGGGGCAACCCCAATACGACGTCAATCTCTAGTGACTCAATCGCTATCAGACGGCCGAAAGAAAATTCAGTGCTACTCTCATCTTGCTTATATGATTCTCAATGCCGAGTGTGGGCCCCACATCTTCACAAAACAACACCTGGAGGTCGCCCATGCACTGTTGCGCAATGGAGAGAGTCTGGACTCGGCCTACTCGTCAGTGGTCAGAGATGCGCAGGGAGACGCGCAATCAACTGGTCGATCCGAGCCGATCGAATGGGTCCTGGGCGAGAAAGAACGGCTGGAGCCTTCGCTGGCCAACAACGCGAACTACCTAGCGTTCAAGGCCCTCGTGCGCCAGGTCCGCGCGGCCGGCAGCTACCGCAGCTACGTGATCGAGCAGCGCCGCACGTGCGCGTTGGTGCGACATCTGGCGATTCACGACCGCGCGACGACGCGCGACGGCGTCTTAAATTTCCTCGCCCGTACTGGTGAACGCGGCCTGTTCCGACGCGTCATGTCGTACCTGCCGCCGCCTCCTGTGCCGCCGCGCGGCACACCACTCAACATTTGCGTTCGACGGGCGGAAGACGGCACCAATGCATTATATTACAAGGTTCTCTCCACAACGATTCTCATGAAGGTATTTAGGAACTACGCGAAACACAGAGGAGGTTCTCAGCGCCCCTACATCACCCAGTGGGCGTTCAGTCTGCCCGGTTCTCCAGAGGTACTGATCGAGGGTGATCAGTCGTGCGACGATATAGGTCTCAAAGACGGTGGGGTGATCGATGTCATGCCCTACGACGAGCACCCTGTGGGCCTCCGGGCGCAAGCCGCCGCGGCCGCGACGGCGGCGGCGGCTGCGAAGCAGTTCATCGAGGACCAGCAGGTCCTCCGCGCCGAGGAAGCCGAGGAAGCCGTCGCGCACGCGGCCGCCGCGGAGGCAGCACGTCGCATCGCGGCGAGTGAATGAACTATGTAAGTATGTGCTATGTAATATGAACACTTCTTAAAAACACATACCCCCAGCCTGAGAGGAGGACGAGACGCCGCCCGCGTAGAAGCACCGGTCGCAGACGCGCCGCGGCGACAGCAGGCCTATCTGCGGCAGCGCCAGGCGGTGCCGCGAGCACGGGTCGCAGACGAGCGCGCCGCACGCTCTACAATGATGCTTCTCGCGGTACGCCGTCGTCTCGCTCCGCGACGTGCAGTGCCACGTAAAACGCGAGTGGCAGCAGGCGCACGTCTCCGACGCGCCGAAGGGCTGCCACGGCGGCGGGTCCTCCGTTGATGCGTTGACGGCGCGCACCTCGCCCAGGGCCTCGAAGTACGGCCGCATGCCGTGGTCCGACAGCATCGCCGCGCTCACGACGACGTCACTTAAAACGGCGTGCTTCCGGTCGATGCGCGCCGCTCGGTGCGTGCCGCGCCACCGGTACAGGTGCACCACCGCCCCAGGCACGAACAACTCGGGCAGATCTATACTATCAGTGAGGTCGTAGGACTCCTCGGGCGAGCTTTGTTGCTGGGGAGGCGGCGGCGGCGGCGCGGGCTCGCGCGGCTCGGCGACGACGACGACGACTTTCGGCGGCGGCTCCTCGGCCTCGGACGCCGACGAGAGGAGGATGCTCGACTCGCCGCCCCAGCCGTCTCCCTCGTTGGCGCCGGACGACGCGTCGTCGTCGTCTTCATCATTGCCAGACGAGGACGCGGTCGCGGTCGCGTCGCCCGCGTCGCCGTCAGCGCCGTTGAGGCAGTCGTAGAACGACGCCGACGACGTCGACGCGGCGTCGTCGTCGCTATCGGTGCTCGCCTCGGAGGCGGCGGCCTCAGAAGCAGTGACGGCGACGCCCGCCAGCCGCGCGGCGGAGAGCGCGGCGCGGCGGACGCGCCGCGCGGCGCGGGCCTCGGCCTCGGCGCGCGCGGCCGCGTCGTCGTCGTCGTCGTTCTCATCGCTCTCGGAGTCGTCGTCGCTATCGACGTCGGAGTCGTCATCGGAGTCGGCCACGGGCGGCTCAGGCGCGGGCGGCGGCGCCACGACGGGTTCCGGCGCCGGTGCCGGCGCCACGACGGGCGCCGGCGGCGCCGTCAGGGCCGGCGGCGCGCCGGCCGCGCGCACGAGCGAGTCGCGGACGCGCGGCGCCCAGAGGCCGTCGCGCAGCCGCCCCCAGGCCGCGTCCAAATCCGCGCGCCAGTGCGTCATGCACGACTGGCGCTCGTGTAACAACTTTTGAACTAAACGCCGCAGCGCTCTAGCTGTCAAACGAGGCACGACGTCGTCACCCAAGACTACGGAAGTGACAAAGGGCCTCATCGCCGCCGCCAAACGCCCATCCACACAAGCCGGCGCCGCGAACGCGACGCAATGTATTCTCTCCAGACTCCTTTTCAAGAGTACTGCCGTTAACGAAGCGACGCCGGCACCAAGCGAGTGGCCCGTGAGCACTATCGAGAATCCAGCATCGTGCAGCGCTTTGAGAGCGTCGTACGACTCCCGATACACATACTCCGCAGCTCGAGCCATGCCCGCAAACGCGAAGGCGTCGCCGTCGAGGACCCACTCCTCATCGGACGAGGGCGGAAACGGGGCCGGCGCCGCTCGAACGTCCGTGGCGACGTCCTGGACCGTCGACGTGCCTCTGACAGCTAGGACGACCTCCTTCTGAACGGATGACGCAGCACAAAAGAAGGCCGGCTCGTCTACAACTGGTTCTCTGGCATCCGGGCCTTCCGGGAAGCCCCTCGCGAACAACAGTGTGAGGCCCTGCTGCTTCGCGACGAGTTGCACGCACGTCGGCGACGCTTCGTAGCACCACAAAGCGCATCTAGCCGCCGCTACGAGCTTTTTCAAATCGGCATCATCGACTGACGGTTCGTCGCGGAACTCCCTTAATACAGAATCGGGGTCGTTGCCCCGCTCACCCCTGTTGAGAGCCAGTAGATAATAAATGGCCGCCGTCAATTCGTGGGCCGACCGCGGCCAGCCCTCGTCGACGCCCGCGACCTTCCTTAGCAATTCTGCCGCTTCCACAAACTCGCGCCTCAGGACCAACGTAGCTAAACCGGCGGGGCCGTACCTGCACAGTATCTCGAGGACCTCGACGGCCACGTATAACGTCGCCGGTGCCACCAGTGGGCAACTCCTCGCTAGAGTCTGGGCTGCGGTCAAACACCGTCGCGCTTTTGACGTTGCACTGAGCCCTTTCGGGAGATCGAAGTACGCCACGACTCGCTCATCGCCCAAGAATCGCTGCGCGCGGTACGTGCGCCACTCCGAACGTTCTCTCCTCTCGAGTTCGTCGAGCTCCGCGTCACACGCGTCGCAGACCCGCAAAGGATCTCCTCCTAAGTGAGCGGCGAGCGCCGGTAATGGTCTTTTTTTAGAGCCGTGGTGGCGGCATATAGATCTACCGCAAAGTCTACAGTGGTGACGTCGTAGGGCCGCGTGGAACTTCTCGTCACACAATGCGCAGGAATCTGAAAGTTGCCACGGCTGCGGCGCCTTGGCGGCCAGCCTAGCGGCAGCATAGGCGGCCTCGTCGCCATTTAATACATTATCATTTTTTTTGTCCTCCTCGACCAATGCTTTTTCGTACCAGGTCAGCGTGAGCCACCGCTCGCCTCTTGTAATAGCGTCGGCGTGGCGCCACCTATCTTCGTCGTCTCCTCTAGAAAGCTTAACGAGGGCCGTCCTTGCCCTATCCCCGCAGTGCCGCGCCGCCTCGGCCGCGGCGCCTCCGAGGAACCGGCCGGCCGGCGACCGCGCGGCCGCGGCGGCCGTTGTTTGTAACCGCTGCGCCATGGTCCTTAACGACTCGTGGGCGTGCTGGGCCATCTCTTGCGCGGTCATCGGTTTGGCCTTGACGTCGACCTCTTCGTTCTGCGCCTCCAGGGCCAGCTCGGACGCCATTGTGCCAGCGTCGTCTGCCGAACCAGTGTCGTCTCGACTGTGTCTCTTGTTATCTAATGGCTCACGTAGCGCTGCGTTTTGTTCTTCGGCTTAGGCTGATTTTTAATTTGTGCCCCAGAGATGGCTTGCGTTACTGGCTCGGCGGCGTGCCAGCGTTGTATGGCGTGCCAGCGTCGCTCGAGGCTGTTTCTTGTTATCAAATGGCTCACGCAGCGCCGTTTTGTTCTCGGCTCCGGTGCGGCTTTAGCTAGCGGGCCGTAAGACACTAGCATGCCAGAGCTCGCATTTTATATCGGCAAAGCTCTCGTATCTCGCTAGTCTCCGCTCATTCTCGACTCGTACCTGACTCGTCGGAACCACCCGACAGAGCGCCGAGCTCCCGACTCGCGCGCGGAGGCTTAGATTTTGGCATTTGGAAATATTTTGTATCAGAGCTGGCAAGACCGCGCGCCGCGATGTCAACCACCCTTCCCAACCCGCCTTCATTAATCGCCAGCCGGACGCAAACGATGTCGAGCGTAAGCTTTGAAGATGAAGCGCCGGCGACGCCGCCGACGCGCGGCGAGCCCGCGAACAAGGCCTTCGCCACGCCCGCGCACCGCAAAGTGCCCGAGACGCCGCTCGGCCCGACGCCGCCGAAGCCCACCGAGCAAGCCCTTTCACACCTCGACGTCAAGACGCCGCCGCGCGTCAAGGCGAAGAACGTCACGCCGTCGCCCGACTGCCCGGCGCCGCCCGCTTTGAAGCGAGGCAACTCCATCCGGTCTTCTAGTGTTGCGCGGCTCCCGGAGGGGCGCGTGTGCTTGGTCGTCGGCGGCAATGCCGTGGCGCGGCGCGTTGTGGAACTCTTGGCGAGGGAGCCGGACACGGCGGTCGTGCTCACGACGTCGGGGGGCGAGAGTGTGTTGGACGCGTCCGAGGTCATCGGCGTTCAAGGGTTCGATCTCGGGCTGCTCGCGGAGATGCGCCGCCTCGCGAAGGACATCCGGAGCCGCTTCGGGCGGTTGGACGTCTTGGTGAACTGCGGGGCCTGCGAGCGGCTCGCGACGGAGACGACGGGCGAGGGGCTCGACCGGCGGCTGGTTGTCGCGCACCTCGCGCCGCACTTGCTCGCGAGGGAGCTCGCGCCTTTGCTCGAGCGGACCGCGGGCCGGTGCGTCCACGCGTGCGTCGACGACCGCGCGTCAAAGGACGACGTCCGCGCGTCGGTCCTCCAGCCGCTTGACGCGCGGGGGCTTGCGGACTTTGCCTTGGAGCACGCGTCGGCCGTGGCCGTCGTCGTGTCGCTCGAGACGCGCTCAAAAAAGGGTTGGGGCCTCTGCCGCGGGCCGCCGCCGGAGTCTGCAGAGGAGCGGGCCGCGGAGCTCATCGTCCTCGCGGCGCGCCAGCCGACCACGAAACTACCGAGCGGGTCCCTCGTGCGGCGCGGCTCGCGGAAGTCGCGCCTCGACGTCGACGCGAACGACATGAATCAAGAGGCCGCGCGCCGGTCGTGGGACGCGGCGGAGGCGCTCTGCGCTGTTGCGGACGCGGCCTCGTCGCCTGAATCCTAAGCTTCAATTTCTTCTTACACGTCTTACGCGGTAAGCGCATGACCTTTTTGGAGATTCCTCCCGGTCGCGTCGACGGCGTCGCGGGGGGACCGCGGACGCATGGTCATGAGCTAGCGCTGTAAGACACTAGAGGCAAAAAAAGCAAGCAGGCGCGACACGATTTTGGCCGCATTGATCGCGGCGCCGCGCCATCGCACATATAATTATTCATCGCTGCGACCGCTGCTGCCATCATCGCTGTCACCGCAACATCTGCGCCTCTCGATAGCATCACACTGCCGCACGAGCAAGCCGTAGACATGAGCCGCGCCTCCGAACACTTGGCGGAGCTGCGCGCGGCCCAGCGCGCCGCGGCCCTCGACGCCGCGACGCGCAGCCGGCCCCCGCCGCCGCCGGTGCCGACGCCGAATCTCGCTTTTGCCGCAGCCGCCGCGCGCCTGCCGCCGCCGGCGTTCCCGCTCGCGCCGCCGCCGGGCTTCGCGCCGCCGCCGGGCTTCCCCGCGCTGCCGCTGCCGGACCCGCGCGTCCTCGCCGCCATGGCGGCGCAGGCGGCGGCGGCCTCGGGCGCGCCCGTGCTCGCGCCGCTCCACCAGTCGCCTCATTTAAACCTGCCGCCGGGTTTGGCAGCTGTTCTTTGGACGGAGTCCAGGTACCGGCCTTCTTTCTCGTACTCTTCGTGACATTTTGTATCATGTAGGTCCCCGGCGCGCGCGAGAACTACGCGCGCGCGCTGGCCGAGGGCGCCGCCGCGTCTACACAAAGATCGGCGGAGGACTACTCGCTCTCGCCCAAGCTCCCGACGCACGGCTCGGAGACGTTCAACCTCAACCCGCTGCTGGCGCGTTTTCAGCGTCTATACTGCGTCTTGATAACACGCAACGCATAGGCGAACTGCGTCCTGAACCACGAGTACTCCAGGATATTGTGGGAGATGGGCGAGGCCTTTGGGCCCTTGCTGCAGGAGGCTAGAGAGAAGATAAAACATGTCGAGCCGTGGCAGCGCGGCACGCAGCGTACGCCGTCGACCGCGTTCTGTATCCTCGTTAGATTATTTCAGCTCGGCCTGACCGAAGCGCACATGACCAAACTCCTCGCGCAGAAGGACCGGCCCCTCGTCAGGGCGGTAGGATTCTTGTACTTACGATACGTTTTGAAACCGGAATTGCTATGGAGGTACTGCGAGGACGTCTTCATCGATGACGGAAGGGCAATTCTAGAAGAAGGGCGAAAAGAAACATTAGGAGAATGGTTACGAGGCGTCCTCACGTCGCAGCAGTACCACGGGACGCAACTACCGCGCATCCCGACGAAGATCGATCGAGACATACGAGCGCGCGTCGCTCTGGTCGACGAAAGTCGAGAGCGGGCCTCGGACAACGCGAGGTACTTGGACCGCTTCGAGCCGGGGTGTCAAGTCAGAGCGATCTACGGCGACAGTAAAAACGAGCCGGCCTGGTACGACGCGGTCGTCGAGTCCATCGAGAAGGACACGGACGATGCGGGGAAAGAAAGGGTGCGGTTCCAGGTCCAATTTCCGGACTACGGGCATGGGGCCCTGGTGCGGCTCGGCGACCTCGACACTCGAAATAATGATTCGAACGGCGAGTCGCTCCTAAAGGGCAAAAAACTGAAAGTGGCCCAGTCGCAGCAGTCGCAGGCGGCGCCGGACAAGTTCACTTATTCTAGGCCGAAAGGATACAAAGAAACTTTAGCGTTGAAGATGGACCACGCGTCTGATAGATTGGAGCGCGAGCGCGCGCGGCACGGCGAGGAGAAGCCATCGCGGGCTAGGTATACCCGCGAGGGGCGCCGCGACGACGACGATTCTAGGCCGCGGAGCCGGCGCGATGACGACGCGCGCTACGAGCGGAGCCGGCGCGACGACTACGATCGTAGCCGGCGCGACCGGCGGGACCGCTCGCGCTCGCGGGAGCGGCGGCGCGGGGGCGGCCGGCGCCGCCGCGACGACGACGCCTACGACGCGCGGCGCGAGCGGCGGCGGCGCTCACGGTCGCGCGAGCGGTCGTACGAGCGGCCCCGCGACTACGACCGGCGACCGGCTCGCGACTACGACGACGAGGACGAGGAGGGCGCCATCCAGGACCGCGGCGGCTACGACGCTTAAACTTAACATATATGCTTAGGCAGCGACCTGTTGCCGCTTCCAGGCCTTCGGCTTGTCGGCACCGCCGTAGGAAGTCCCGAAGTGGCCGTTCGTCGAGCCCGTGAAGCCGTCCATGGCGAAGCTCGACGACCGCTTCGACCGGAGGAGGCCCACGGCGTGCCGCGCGTATTTTATGTCCTCGTCGTCGCCGACGCACGCCCGCCGTAACAGCACGCCGGCGGCGCCGGCGTCGCGGCACGCTCGGCCCGCCTCGACCTCGGCCTCGTCCTCCTGCATCGCATTCAGTGACGCGACGGCGACGGCCTTGGCCGGCAGCGCGGCGACGACGGCGGCCGTCGCGTCGGCGTCGAACAGGAACGCGTCTCCCTCACCCGCGGCGGCGGCCGCGCCGGCAGCATTATCGGCGGTGACGCGCCAGATCACCGGAGCGACGCTCACGTCCTCGCCCGCGTCGGCGACCACCGCCGCGGCGCCGGCATCCGTGGCGGCTTGTCGGTCCGCGCCGGTGTACACGACTGGCAGCGGGCCCGGGAAATCACCCTTGGCCGTCGCCTGCTCATTGGCGAAGCATTTCACCGCATCAACGTCGTCGCACCAGATGGCCGCGGCTTTTGCTTTTCGCAGCTCCTGCGACAGCTCGTCGATGGCGTCCGCAGCACCGCTGTACTCAATTGATACCGACACAGCCTTGCCCGGCGACACCAGCGCGGCGCGCAGGAGACTTTCTGCAGTGTGTGCAGCGGCGAGGAGCAGTATAGCGTGAAACCGCATGGTGTGAGCAGTGCTACACTGTTTGCAACGCAAGCCTCTCGCACAACATCAAACTGCTCTCGATGGCTGGCGCGGGCGCACGGAGCGTGATTTCTTAAAAACGCCTGCGAGTTGCACGCAAGAGCTCCTTTATAGATCGAAGAAGCATTTGCGTGCAGCCTGACGCGCGTCGCAGCAAACCACTGCTGCACATTGGCCCCAAAGCCCTGCCGCAGCATCACAGCGATGCAGCTGCTCCGCGCGGTCCTCGTCACGACGTCTATTGCGGACTGGACGCCGTCGCTCGACCCCATCCGCGCGACGCTCCAGTCGCTGGAGTGCCTCGACGCCGCGGAGACGCTCGTCGTTGCCGACGCGTTGCCATCAGAACGGGAAGCGGAGGCGCTGTCGCCGCTAGATGGAGACAAGTGGCGCCAACTATATGAAGAGAAGGCGGAGGCCTACGATACTTATTTACACGACCTGCAAACACTGTGCGACGCGCGGCCCGCTACCAGATTGCTCCGTCAGGCGACGTTCGGGCACCTCGTGGGCTCCGTGCGCGCGGGCTTCGACAATCTAAAATGCGATGCGGACGACGTTGTGTTAATAACGCAGCACGACCTGGCGCTGTCGAGGGCGCCGCCCGTCGAGGACGTCTGCGAGCTACTCAAACAAAAGGATGTGGACTACGTGCTTCTTTCCAGAGACGCCGACGGCGCGCCGCGCTTCGTGGACTGGTTCTATGCCTCTCCACGAGAGTTTGACGGGGCGCAGCGTTTGCAACGGGGCCTCGCGGCCGCCGTGTCTCTCGACGGGGGCTACGCCGACCAGACGCACTTTAGTACAAGAAGATGGTACGACGAGTCCGTGTTCCCCCACCTACCAGAAGGGGGCACATGCATGGAGCACGTGTTGCATCCGGCGCCTGTTGCTGTGTGGAAATCAAAAGTTCACGGCGCCTTGCCATCGACTCCTGCTCGATGGCGTGGCGGTGCCGGTTGCTCATTGCTCGACAGAATTATCGGTTGCACCCGACACACTTGTTGATTTCCACACAGGCCGGCGTCGCGCGGCGGGGCGTCAATTTTGACGAAAGGCACGTACGCCCTCGAGCACGGCCCCCACCTGCGCGACGCGGTCCACGGCCTCATCACGAAACGTACAGAAAAGTACCTGCCCGGTTTGACATGGCAGCCCGTTTCGGAACCAGTGAAGAAGCCGGGCGCGTGGTCCCAGGTCTTCTGGCGCTCCAATCGGTGGGCCGGCGCGGCGAACCGGGAAGACGGCGACTATTCATCAAGGGCGGACCTCGTGGCCTTTGTCGATGAGGTGTGTAGGTGGCGTGTCGTCGACGAGCAGTCGAGAAGCGTACGCGCCGTCTCCATTTTAGGTGATGACGTCTGCGCCTCCTTCGAGTCAAGCGTAGAGGCCTTTTCCGTGAAAGACGGGCGGCCCACGCGCCTGCCGTGGGATTGTGCGTCGCCGGTGCTGGCGCTCGCGGCGGATGACGTTCATGTCTACGCGGGTTGCTTCGACCGGCGGGTGCGCTGTGAGGACTGGACGGGGCCGCCGCTGTCGGGCTGGGCGCGCGCCCTGACCGTGCTGAATGGTGCTTTAGTTCAGGTAGCGTGCGAGGCCGCCGTGCTCGTAAAAGACGGCGTCGTCGTCAGAACGCTCGACGCGGGTCCGACGACGAGCGACGAGGAAGAGTGGAGACGGCACGACATCTGCGCGCTGGGTTCTTCCTCCACTTATGTGGTCGCTGGTTTGGTTGACGGCAGTCTGAGGCGCTGGTCGACCGAAGACTGGGCGATGGACGTATTACCAAATGCTCTAGTAAATAGGGCCGTCGGCGTCGCCGTGTTCGAGGACGGTGCGGTCGTGGCCTGCGACGCGGCAGCCGTCAAGCGCTTTTGGACGTCAGACGCGGCCGAGTGGCGCGCGCCGGCCAAAATAGCGGCCTTCGCCTCCTTCGAAGCAACGGTCGCCGTCGGGTTGACCAACGGCGAGGTGTGGCTCCTGGACGCGGCGACGCTCGCGCCGCTCCGAAGCGTCGAGGCGTCCGAAGCTGGCGTCGCATCCGTCGCGCTTTCTAGTGACGTGCTCGTCGTCGGGGACGCGGAGGGGGTTGTCGTGGCGTTTGATTTGTAAGTGTTGTTTTTGTACTGCGTACTAGTACAGGACGACGCGATTGATCCTGGGAAAACCCGTTTTGGCCACGTTTGTGGCCGCGAGAGACACTCGGCGGCGACGCGGCACGGCGCGACCAATGAAGCATAGAACGGGTTGACTAATCTTGACTCGCAGTGGGAGTTGATCATGGCCACAACGACGACAAACACGACCCTGAGCGAGGTCCTGAGCGCTATTGACGATGGAGACGTCGATTGCGTCCAACGCTGGATCGACGGCGGCGGCGACCCGAATTCAGCATGCAGAGGGACCGTGAGGACTCCGTCGGGTGCTGACTACCACGAAGGCGAGACGCCACTCATGGTCGCAGCGATGGCGGGAAGATTAGACGTGATCCGGATGCTAGTCCAGGCGGGTGCCGATGTCAACATCACTCGGCCCCCAGTATTAGACTCTGATTTACACGAAAGTGTCGGCGAGACTCAAAGCGCTCTATCGTTGTCTTTGACACACGGCCGCCCAGAAACGGCTCAATTATTACTCGATCTCGGCGCCGACAAGAATACATTCCAATGGATGACGCCATCTCAGAGCACGGGTCCCTTAACTGATCATCGCATCCTTCGCATGTTCTATATCGCCGGCGTCGACCTCGCGGCTAAAGAAGTTCGGGGTGAAACTTTCGAGGTCAGGGCGCGGGACTGTGCCGAGAGGTATAGAGAGTACGAGCTACGATGGGCGAAATGGGCGAAACTGGCCAAATTGTGGAAGTCAATTGTGGAAGTCATTGATGGCGTGCGCGCTGCTGGAAGACGTACTTGGGGAGGCCGGAGACTGACTGGATTCGGAGAGAGTCAATGACCGTACTAGGGAACGGTTTAACCGTTGTAGACCACCACGAGGAAGCGTTGTCCGTAAAAGAGGCCGAGTTGTCTGTGAAGCGGCGCGTTGGCGCATCAAGAGGAGATTTGCTCGTCGTGCAGGGCAATATTGCGAATACGTATGATATGCTCGGGCGGAAGGAAGAGGCCCTGCGATTGAATCGAGACGTATACTCCGGGCGGGTGAAGCTCAACGGCGAAGAACATGAACATACCCTCGTGGCGGCCAACAACTACGCTGCGTCCCTTATTGGTCTACAGCGCTTCGAAGAAGTCAAGGTAATTATGCGCAAAACGATTCCCGCGGTGCGGCGCGTTCTCGGAGACTCGCATGGGTCCGCGCTCGGTATGAGGAGGCTTTACGCGACCGCGCTCTACAGAGACCCCGCCGCCACCCTCGATGACCTCCACGAGGCCGTGATGACGCTCGAAGAGACGGCACGGACCGCACGGCGCGTGCTCGGTGGCGCGCACCCGCTCACCGCGAGAATTGAGGACGCACTGCAAAAAGCGCGAGCAGCGCGCGACTCCAAAGAAACGCCGCCGGGGAGCGTCTAAGTCCTAAAGACTATCTTAAACGCGCTCTCAAAAGACTAGAACGGCCGGAATGCCGGCGCCCCGAACCCGCCGCCCGCGGGCGGCCCGTAGTGGCCACCTAATCCACCACCGGCGGGCGGCACGGATGGGAGAGGAGGCGGCTGCGCGCCGCCCTCGTTCGGGCCCGGCTGCGCTTGTTTGCAGTCGACGAACTTGCCATGTAATTCATGCCTCGTGGCCGCGCACGCCCTGGCGCTCGATTCCTCCACGAACGTCACGAAGCCAAAACCTCTAGATCGTTGGGTCGACCGGTCGACCATGACGACCGCGTCACTGACAGGACCGAATCTTTCAAAATGCGCGCGGAAGTCCGCATCCCCCAAAGACGAGGGCAGGCCGCCGACGAAGAACTTCCGCGAGACCCTACCTCCCCCACCATACTCGGCGCCCGGCGCCTTGGGTGCTCCACCGACGGGTAGAGGCAGGGGCTGGTTCGGTAGTGTTGGTGGGCCTCTCCCATCAATCGCGCCGTCCGCCGTATTTACCAAGGGCGGCGGCGCGTTGCCCTGGGGCACTGCTGGTTTGATATCTACCCTTCTGCCATCAATCGTGTGGATGCCCGCGACCACACTGTCGGCCGTCGCCGCATCCCTAAAAGTAACGAAGCCGAAACCCCGCGACACTCCCGTAGTTTTATTGCGCATGACCGCGGCATCAGTGACTTCGCCAAATCTACCAAAGTACTCCCTAATAGCATCTTCATCGGTAGCCCACGTGATGCCCCCCAGGAACAACTTGCCTTCGCGCCCGTCTTGCACGACTGGAGCTCTTGGATCTACGGGCCTTTGTTGCGTGCCGAACGTCACTTGCGACTGCCACGCCGCGCCGCCGACGGCCGCCGTGCCCCTCCCAATAGCGTTGACGATGGGCACGCCGCTCGAGACGGCCCCCGGGACGGGCGCGGGCTCGTTCGCAACGGCTGTCGTCGACGTCACCAACGTCTCCCAGTCGAGCTCCGATTCCCTATCGACGACGGTGTCCTCGAAGGCGATCATGGTGGTTGTGTCGTCGAGCGACGTGCGTTGCTGCTCGGCGAGCACTTGGTAGCCGCGGCGCCTCGACGGCGCGTTCGGGTGGCGAGGCGCGTGCGCTCAAGGGAGCTCTTTTGTCAGGTGCACTAGCGGCGCGCTTTGAGCTGGCCCTTTAGCCTTGGCGCAGCGCAGAGCAGATAACGAATCGCTCGCTGTCGGATAAATGCGTAGGCAGCAGCGTCGCGCGAGCTCGCGGCGCCGCGGCACAAGGCTAGAGTGTCTCCCGGGGTTTTCGTGGTCTCTCCCGGGGTTTTGGAGAATACGTGGTCGTCCTCGCTAGGTATTGCCCGCAGGAGGTCCGCACGACGTCCACAGGCTGCCCCGAGCCCGCGGACGACATTATTTTTGATCCGCGCCGCATCCGCAGCCTTAAAATACTGGCCACCATGCTCGTCGACTAGATTACGCGCCGCTACGGCGGCCGCCGGCGCGCGCCGAGCTACCACGGGTACCGCGGGTCCCTACCGACTTCCTGACAAGCCGTGGTGGAAAGTACATCGGGACTTCATCCCTTGGACGACGACGCCGTCGACGCGACCATGTCGAAAATGTGACAACCGGCTGCCCGACGTAGCCACCGCCGTCCGCGTGGGCGACGGGTATGTCGTGGACGAGGATCGACCGTCGAAGCGCTTCCTAGGCTGCGAAAACGTAAGTTATGGCCAATTATGGCCAATTAATCAATTCTACTAAACGGGTTTTACGTAAAACCCGTTTAGTGGCTTTAGCAGGAAGGAGCTGTCTACGGGCTGTTTACCCAAACCCCCACCCTACCCCCGGTCTAACCCTGTTGACGCGTCCCTAACCCGGTCATGCGGCACGAGGGACCGTGCCGTGGGGCCTTTCCAGGGCCCGGCCCGCGGCATTGAAAGGTGCCACGGGACGGGATAGGTAAGATTCCGACCTATGTAAAGCGGTCGCGGGCATTGAAAAGTGCCCGCTCCTTCTCGCCCAAATTTCGTGCGCCGTCCGCCGTCTTTCTCCCGGCAACTTTAGTTCGCGTCCGTCGCGGCGCGGGCGCATGTGCATAAACGGTCACCACAACAAGGTGGGCGGCTCGGAAGCGTCGACGGGCATGGCGTGGACGCCGCCGAAGCGCCGCGGGCGTACGCAGCGCCGGGTATCGTGCGAAACGCGATCGTGCGGGGGCTGCTGGATTTTGGGGCTATGTCCGGCGCCGCGACGAAATTGCCAACGAAAAAATTGCTGCAGCGGCAGGCCGGACCATGCGAGAGGTCATCCCAACAGCTTTTGTGGCGGTGCGCACCATAGGGGCTGCGTAAAACCCCAAAACCCCGGGAGAGACCATGAAAACCCCGTGAGGTACTAGAGCCCGCGCACAAGCTAGCTAGCGGCCTGTAACACACTAGCAATCGCAGCCTCGGTCAAGCACAGCCGCAGCGTTGTCCACGCTGCACGTCTCCAGCGTCCGAGTTGTCAATTTGCCCTCGCGCGCGCTGCCGAGGCGACAGCGCGAGCAACTGGGCGAGTCCTGCAGTCATTTGAGCAAACCCCTCAGAGAGCCTCTCTCAGCCAGCCAGCTCTCATCCGCGGAAAAAGCGCGTCGCGCCGCGGCGACGGCTTGCCCCTTGGCCTTCGCGTCGTCTGCATGTCCACGTGTTCTTTGGCCTTGGCCAAGTCCTCGTCCGTGAAGCGTAGCTCGAGGACGCGCATCAGGCTCTCAGCCTCCTCGCAGCTGTGGATGCACAGTAAAGCGCCCTCGGGGCGTGGAGGCGGAGACAGATGCCACCGGCACGCCATCGCCGCGACCGTCAAACATCGGTATCAAAAACCAACGCCGTTCGATGCATCACAACTCGCACAACAACGCAGGCCCCGATGCTCCTCAAGAACCTGGTGCGGACCGGCACGCTGCTCGCCGGCGCCCGAGCCTTCGCCCCGCTCGCCGTCCAGCGAAGAGCCTTCACCAAAATGAGCGCCGCGCCGATCGGTGTCATGGTCACCGTCGAGATCGAAGAGAGTAGGGTGCCCGCCTTCCTCGAAGCTTTAAAAGTGGACGCGGCCGGTAGCAGGGAGGAGGAGGGCTGTTTGAGGTTCGATCTCCTCAAGGACTCGGAACAGGCGAACACGTGGCACTTCTACGAGATCTACAAAGATAACGACGCCATGGCCGTGCACAAGACGCTGCCCCATTATAAAGCGTGGGCGGACTTCAAGGCCGGCGGCGGCGTGGTCTCGCAGAAGGTGGCCAAGTTCACGGCCGACGACTTCACGGCCTGATTCTGTCCCCCTGTGTCCGTTTTCTCCCGTCGTCGTCGTGTCGTCGTCGACGGCGTCAAGGGGACGGCTTCTCGGAACTGACTTAATTCTCCAACTTGATTCCAGATTCCCGCGCCGCGGGCTGCCCGAAGCAGCCAAGTCATCGGCAACGGGCGCGCGGGCGGGTATTTTGCCATCGGTGCGGGTAGATGAAGCCCGTCTAGTCGCCGTTTCGACTTTGTACTCTCAACCTGCTGGCTAGTGTCTCTATGCCTCGCTAGCAAGTCTCGACCTCCGACGCTGCCTTATTTTGCTCCGCCACGCGCTGCGCAAGCACCAGCGAATTGTCAGAGCGTCGCCGCAGCGCACCGAAACCACACGCGCTGCCGCGTTGCATTACGCCGCCGACGTAACGCAAAAAAACTAAACATCCTTAGAAGGCTATCAGAGCAGCACGCGCCGCCGATAAGATGGCCTTCTCCCTCGCCTTCAGCCAGGCGCCGCCGGACCACCCTTTTGTGGGAGAGTTCTTCCCCGTGCAACTCACGCTCATCGACGGCGACCACGAAATCCACGGAGGCATCGAGCTGCCCCTGTCGCTAGAATTGTACTACGAGGAAAAGGATAAACAGGTCAGCAAGGGCGTGTTTGAAGTGGAAGGTTCCAAGAGTCCAAAGATCACGAAGAACGGCATGTGCACTTGTAAGCTCCATATCACGAAGTCGAGCATGGAGTTGGATAATCGGAGATTCGTGCTGAAAGCCAGTGCGAAGATGAAGAACGGCAGTAAGCTCGAAGTCTGGTCCGAGCCTTTGAGGGTGATGCGCTACCGCCTCGTGATAGACGAAGGAGGTATCTTAGAGCACGACGAGGCCGAGACGAAGAAGATGAAGGACGCGGCGGCGGCGCGTCTTCCGGCGTCTTTCACTTCATTGAAACGACTCGGCTCCGTCTCAGGATGGCGTGGGTGGTTTTTCTTTCGAATTCGGGGCCGTTCGGACCGCGTCGATGGCGTCGCGGAGCACTGGAGCGTCTCCCGGGAACGGCGCCGTTGCGTGTCGTTCGCCCTTGTGGCGCGGCCGCGGCACGCCAGTCGACGCGACGGCACCGTCAACGCGCCGCCGCGACGCCATCGACGCGGCGCCGCGACGACACCGAGAGACGCCATCGACGCCATCGACGCTTCATACAAACGCAGGTCTGGTACAAGGACGAGGGCGGCCGCGAGAAGTGCATCCTGTTGAACGTGTCGTTGGAGGACGGGTCGGGCTCCAAGATCAAGGACCGGCCCGTGCAACTGAAGTGTTTGTTGAGATATGCCGAGAGCGGCATGCCCGTCACCAATCAAAACGTGTTGCGCATCTGGACGGATTCTCATGATAAAAAACCGTCCATCAAGCTCTACAAAGGGTCTCTGGCTATAAAAGCTCGAGTGGAGGACGTGTCGAAGAACCACCAGGGCCAGTCGTTCAAGATCGAGGTGATGGCTGATATTGACGAGTCGCCGACCGATTGTGATGTCGCGCCCGTGTTTAGTAGGGCAGTGAACGTGCGATCCAAAAGAAATAAGAGAAGAAGGCAGCCTACCTCGCCGGCTCGGTCTCGCACTCCTCCGCCCGTGACGACTACCAATTCATTTGCACATGCTCCCGGCGTCGCGGGCTGGATCGAGAGCGTCATTTGTCTGTGTGGAAATCAAAATTTTACGGCGCGTTCCGCACTCGACGCACTGGTTGATTTCCACACAGGTCATGGAGGGTCTGGACCAGATGAAGTGGGCGCCGGACATGCAGCAGCTTATTAATCCAAACGCTTTGATCGCGAAGCTCGAGCGGCGCTACGAGAGCGACGTGGTTCGTGTTTCGGCGTCCTTCTTTTTTTCTTCGTTCCTGTCCGAGTGGATGCTTGCCGCGTTGGTGGCGTCGAGGTGGCCCGCGTTTCCTTCGCGTCGATGGCGTGAGTCCACGCGATGCTGTCGACGCGACGCCAACAACGCGCGCAGGCCCCGCACCTCGGCCCCGGCGCCGCCGGGCGCAAGAAGCGCAAGGTCTCGCTCCAGGCGCCGGCCGGCCACGTCGCGAAGCCGCCCATGTCGCGCGCGCGTGCGCGTCCCGCGTCTTGGTTCATGGCGCCCGCAGCGCCCGTGTCCGCGCCGCGCTGCCGAAGCGAAGCAGCCGCTCGCGCGCGCGATCCCGTCGCGGCGCTCGCTGCTCGTGGCGCTACCGGACGAAGGCCACGCCGCCATCGGCACGACGTCGACGCCGTCGCCGCGCGCAGGCACGTCGGCCGGTTTGACGCTGGATGCCTTAGATGCTGCCGAGAGAGGTGTGGTCGCGCCGTTCCCGGGCGCGGACGAGCTCGGGTCGGTGGCTCGGAGCAGAAGATGAACTTGAACGTGACGTGGTCGCGTCGATGGCGTCTTCATGAGACCACGCCGCCTCGACGCCGTCGACGTGGCTGTCAGACGTCGCCCCCACGCCGTCGACGTGACTGTCAGACGTCGCCTCGACGCCATCGACGTGGCGGCCAGAGAGTCTCGTAACGCGACGGCGTCGTTCGACGCAGGTTGAGCGCCGGCTTACAACCGCCCGTCGTCCAGCGAGGCGTCTCGTCGCTCTACACGGGCGGGCCCACGGGCGACGGTTCTGGTTTCGAGGACTCCGGCGTGCTGCCGCCCTTTTCGGCGACGCCCGAGTCACTCGCCGAGGAGCCAAAAGTCCGCGTCATCCTCGCGAAGCGCTTCCGGCCGGCGCGCGGCACGACGTCACTCGGTTATCCGGCCTACGACGGCGCCAAGAACTTGGTGGGTCTCTATAGGGACAACGGCACCGGCGCGCCCGTCTTCGTCCCGGCCGGACACCCGGCCTCGCTATTGGAGGAGGCGGACTTCCCGGCCGCTTCCAAAGCTTACGACCGCGAGATCGAAAACAAGTCGGCCTGCGTCCACGACCTCGAGAAGTTCTCGTCGCTGGACGCGCTCAAGGAGGCGGCGTTCCTGTACTGCTACTCGAAGGAGCCGTGGGCGGAGCTGGACTTCTCCTGATTTCTAGCGCGCCGTTTGGCCTTCCCTTCGCCTTCCGTGTTGGTGGGGGTACTAAGAGTGATATATATATGACATTGTGACAAACATGTTTACACTTATCTCCGTACCCTTTTCCCCCCGACACTGTACGGGATGCAGATCTCGGGCACCTCCTCGTCTGACGCCGGCTCGGACGACGGCGCCGCCGCGGGCGCCGGCGGCGCGACGGGCTCCGGCGTGACCACGCGCCGCGCGCGCTCCGGCGCCGCGGCGACGACGGGGACGGCCGGCGGCTTCATACCCTCGGCCCTCATGAACGCGAGGAGCTGCGTCTCGAAGGCGTCTTCTGGGGGTCTTGACCCTCTCTCGAGGTGGAAGAACTTGCGCTTGCGCATATTCCTAAACCAGTGGTCCACGGAACCGCGCTCGAGGCCGCACTGTTCCGCGAGGTTCTGCTTTTCTTGCGACGTCGGATACGGTTTTGACGCATGTTCCAAGGTCCACTTTTCTAGTATACTGAATTTGTCCGAGGCGAGGCACTCCGCTAAGGAATGGACGGGGAAGGTCCGGCCGCGCCGCGCCGCGCCTCGGACAAGAGGGCTCCCGTACTGGGAGGCGATGCGGCTGCGCTTCGGCACGGGCGGCGCCACCTCGTCATCCTCCTCCTCCTCCGCCGGTGTGGCGGGCGCCGGCGCCGGCGGCGCTGCGGGGACCGGCGCGCGGACCGACTCGACGAGCGTCGGGTCCTTCTCCACCATGTTGCGCCACTTGTCGCGGATGTCGCCGTCCGAGCGCCCGCTCTCCTTGAGCGTGGGACAGTTGTCGCGGATCACGGCCCACTCGCGGCCGTAGCGCCGGACGCCGCGCTTGACGGCCTGCTCCTCGTCGGCCGTCCAGAACTGGCGCGTCTTATATACCGAGTCCTTGGCAGCCCGGCTTCGGCGCCTTCGACGTCTGCGGCCGCCGCCCGAACCTCTACATTTGAACCGGTGCATCCCGCGCGGATACCAGGGTATCGTTTTAGATCTACTATAAAGAATCCACTCCAGAGCGCTCCAGCCCTCAAAGCTCGTCGGCTGCTCCCCAAAATGCACTTCCCGCCACGCTAATGTGGCTGCGTCCAGCACGTGAGGGCTGAAGTTGATCACCAAACCATCCGGTGGTTTTTCCGGCTCTATGCAGTCGCGGCTCAGGAGGTCGGAAACGGTTGTATCGACGTTGCGTTTTTCGAGGTCAAATGCTAAGTAGTTGAGTATTTTGTGCGTGTCCGCATCGAAAGGAGCCCCTTGGACCACAGCAACCAAAGCTTCGCCTAGATTGTACAACATAGACACGGGGTCCTGCACTAGGAGCGACCTTTTCTTCCGCTTGCCCACGTCGATGGCCCTCGGCGCATCGTCCTCGTCGTCGGCGTCGTAGCCCGCGTTGATGGCCATCGGTGCGATGGCCTTCGGCACGTCGTCCTCGTCGTCGGCGTCGTAGCCGCCCGTGTCGATGGCCGTCGGTGCGTCGTCCTCGTCGTCGGCCTCGTCGGCGGCATCATCGGCCTCGTCGTCCTCGTCGCTGTCTTCTACCGAGAAGTCATCGTCCGAGTCGTCTTCCTCGGCAACTGCCTCGTCAATGACGGCCTCGGCGTCCTCGTCGCTGTCGCTGTCGTGGAGCTGCGTGACCCGCTCCGTCAGCCTATCTTCGGTCGACTCCGCCTGGATCGGCGCGGGCGCGGCCGTGGCCATGGGCGCGTGCAAGGCGTCGGGAGCTCGCGACGACGGCGACGCGTGCGACTTAGCGTCTACGTGTGGTGCCGCTACTACGGCGGCAGCGCTGTTGCTCCGCGGAGGCTTTCAACAGCACGCCTGGGCAAAGCAGCCTAGACAGTGCGGCAGTGAGATGGCGCAGTAGCGCTGCCGAGAGACGGCGTCGTTGTTTCCAGAGTGAGTTCACAGTCGTGCTAGAGCACTGATCAATTATTACAGCCTGGCGTTGCGCACACGGCCCGTTTTAAGCTCTCAAAAACCAAAATGCGGCGTTGCTCATTTTGGTTTCTCCCACTCCGCTAGGCACAGGCTGAGGTCCACCAGCGCGTGGCCGGCCCGAGCGAAGGGTCGTCGTCGGAAACCGAGCTCTATATGGCGGGTTTCCAACGTTGTGCGCGGGTTTCGACAAGCAGGCTAGTGAGGTGTGAGCATCATTCTAAACTCCACTCTCCAACTCCACACTTAAAACAAAACACCTAACTTACTCGACAAACTTCCAGTCGATCACGATGGACCAATGGCACCCGACGGTCGGGTTGACCCGGTGCGCCACGGCGAGGAAGCGGCCGATGGCCCAGCCGCCCATGGCATAGACGTCGCCGCCGTACGTCTCGCCATGGTGCACCACGATGTCGCCCAGGTAATCCCAGGCAGCCTTCATCCCCTCCAAACCATGGAAAGAGCCGCGGCCCAAGCCCCGCGTTTCCCACTCCCTGTCACGGACCAGCCCAAAAGAGACGCACTTCGGCACGTATGCGGGCGTCCCGTATGCCAACATGAGACATGTGATCGTCCGCAAATCGAAGCGCGCCCCGTCGCCGTGCAGGGCGGTATCGCCGTCGTTGAGCGTGCTGATCGCAGTCGCGCCACTGACCTCGACCTCGCGGCCGCAGCGCCGCGAGATGTAAGCCCGGAGCTCTTCGACAAAAGCGACGAGCTTCTGAGCATTACCATCTGTTTTGGCGAGCTCCTGGACCGCTTCCCAACAGCACTGCCGTCTTCCGAGGCCCGGCCTGGGTTTGCCGCCGCCGCCGATGTCGTAAATAGTTCGCAAACTCCGTCCAAAGATACCATGGTCCATACGCTGGGCCACTTTATTCCTATCACGCTTGAACACGCTATCCCCCGATACAATATCGGGCATGGCTTCATGCAGCAACAGTGACCTTTCGAGTACCTCCATAAGCTGCGTGTAAGTCAGATCGAGCCTCGGCGCAGGATTGACCTTATTTAAAACGCGAAGCCCCGCAACACCCAGAAGAGACGCCACTCCGGCAGCCATGAACGAGCCAGCAAGCCACCGCAGCAAGACGAGGCAGAAAAGGAACTTGGGCCCAGTGCGGCGGATCGACTTCGGCGGGAACATCGCGGCTTGGACGCTGTACGGATGGAGGAGCTCGTAGACGCCCTCCGCCCACCGATTGTCGTCGCTTAACACGCGCGGGCGCGCCGAGCAGGCCTCGTTGGCTGCCGACGCCGGCGGCGCGGCGGGCGCCGGCGGCGCGGCGGGCGCCGCGGCGACGCCGTTCGCGTGGTGCTGCTGAGGCTGGGCAGACCTGCAGTAGCAAGGAGATCAGAGCCGTGGCTAGGGCGCGCGCGTAAGCGGTTGACGAGCTTGGTCTGTTGGCGCGGCGGAGGCTTGCGCGCTGTGCGCGTGGCCTCGCCGGCCGCTGGGGGCCGGTCTGGCACCGCGCTGGGGCGGCGCTCTCATTTGTTTTGTGGCGAGCCGCTATTTTGATGAGCGCTCTCGAGTAGTTTGGATACGGACGCGGCCTGCGCGCATCTTGACCTCCGCTTGGCTTGGCTCGTTGGTCGCGTGTAGTCGAGCGCGCGTTTGGTTTTTCCAAAAACTTTGCTAGTGGCCTTACGACACTAGCAACCTCTATACGCCCTTGACCCTCCGGCGCTCGTCTCGTAATGGTTCCTCTGAACTTCTCTAGTTTCCCGCCCGAAACCCCGAATTGACATACTACTACAGATTTATAAACGCTCACAAGACAAGGCGCCGCGGGACGTCCGCGCCGGCCAGGATTGGAACCCTGGCGGTCGAACCTCCCGGACGTCCTGTTCTGGAAGATCCTCGAGCTCTGGCGCACGGACCGCGATCCCTAGTTTGTGTAGTTGTATCGAAGCTAGCTCTATGTACGCGTACATTACTTACCCCCCTTTTTCCGAAAAGCAACCATCTCCGCGGAGAACTCCGGCGCCGGCCGTGCCGAAAACGAGTCGACGGCTTTGCAGAGAGCGGGCTCGGCCACCCGCCACCGCGCGGCCGTGCTCCCGGCGACCAAGATGAAGACGTCGTCGCCGCCGACCTGGATCGCGCGCGCGCGTACCCGTCGTGCGACCTCGCGCATCGCCTGCGTCGTATTCGCGGTCTTCTCGCGTTTCTCGTCTCGACGCCGTCGACGCGACGCGGCCCCGCCTCGACGCCATCGACGCGATGCGGCACCGCCTCGACGCCGTCGACGCGACGGCCGCGTCGCGTTCAAGTGCGGACGCCGCGCCGCGCCGGCGTCAGCGCCACGAAGGTGTACTCGAAGACCTCGTCGCCGTCGCCGCGGTTTTCGGACTTCGCGAGGCGCACGTCGGCCGGCGCCCCGTAGGAGCCGTACTTGCCGTCGGCGGCGAAGATTTTGTCCGAGACGACCTTCTTGAGCGGACCCTTCGCGGCAGCGACGAGGACGTAGGCGCCGTCGCCGGTTTGGTAGTCGCGCGAGACCTGCGTCATCGCCGCGTCGACGGCGTGCGGACGAGACGATCCAACCCCCTACGCCATCGCCGCCTGGGCTGTCCCAACTCTCCCCGCGGACGCCATCGCCGCCACGCAAGCTGAACGCCATCGCCGCGACAGACACGGCGCGACACCAGACCGGGCGTCGTGGGAAAGGGCGCGTCGAAGGCCACGTCGACGGGCAGGCCCTTGCGCCCCGCGAGGCGCGCCGCGACGGGGCCCGCGGGCGTCGTCTTCGGTCGCTCGTCGTCGACGGCGCCGGCCGCGGTTTTGACGCCCGTGTTTGGCTTCGTTTTCGTAAGGCCGCCGGCGCCGCCCTCGAAGACCAGACCGCTCTGGTAGGACTTGGCATTGGCCGGCGCGGCGAGCGACGCGAGCGCGGCGAGGGCGCTCCTCCGCTCGACGGTTTTTGGGGCGAGGCTGGCGCAGCGCTGCAAGACTGCTGCGATGATGATGCAGACGTGGCGAATCATTCCAGGCGTAATGCGATCTTTGATGGCAGTGTGGCAGTGCCTTTGTGTGGGCTGGGCTTTGGCGGCGAACTGCTGCTGTAGCTCGATGCGTGCGATCTGTTTGGAGATTATATCGAGCGCTGCGGTTGTTAAATGATCGGTTTGGCCCGCTGGACTCTAATAGCGCGAACCCGTCGGGTGTCTGCACTCACAGTGCTCAGGCTAAAGCAGCTGAGCGCACAGCCGTAAAGACCACACGCGTGCCGCGGCCGCGTCATTTTGTATCGCGATGATCCCGCTACGCCCAGAGCTATTCGAGTTTGCGGAGCCCCAATCGGTGTGCCGATTGAGCTGCACCTGCAAGACCCTGCGCAGCGACGTGCGGGACGCCAAGCCGTGGGGGCTGCTCGCGCGAGCACAGCTGCAGCCGCCGAAACCGCGCGACGAGGCTGACGCGCTCGCGCGCGTCCGGTCGCACGCCCGCCGGCGCTTGCTCGCGAAGGCTGAGCCGTCGACGCGACGCGTCCTCGAGGGCGTGACGCTGCTGGAAGCTCTATCGCGGCCGGCGCCGGCGCCCGTCGCGTATACTCCAAATGAACTATCTGATTTCACGTTCTTCCTGCGCTTCACGGACGGCGAGCGTTTGATTTTCGAGGGTGACTTCGGTGTGAGCCACGTGAGCCACCAATCTGATGAAGAGGGACTAGTGTTGCATCTTTCTCCGCGCCACGCGAACTTGAAATGGATGGGCAGGGCTGATGAGCTGCAGCAAGAGCATGTCAAAATTGCCCTGGTCGCGGTTCGAGACCACGACCAGGCGATGGTCTCACTCAGCCACTTGAACATATGCTATGCTGCCCACGGTCGAGAAAGAATATACGGTTTCAGTGTTTTCGGTGTAATAAGGGGGTTGGCTGCATCCGCACGGTCTAACTTGCAATTGGATGCGCTTCTCTCTGTCACACAAGACGGATATGTGAATGGACTCGAGCTCAGACCAGAGCATCATGTTGACACGCACGGAGCGATGGAGGCCGACGACATCGGCCCCTGCGATGAGTCTCTATTTCAATACTTGCTCACCTATCTCGCCGGGATTCACAACCCCACCGCGCGCGCATTTGTCTTGGCGAGAATCGAGAGCTTGCTCGTGGAGGCCGAGCGGGAAATGGGCTGGGGCGATTTGCAGAGGCTGGCGGCGGACCTTGCGGAGATGGAGGAGAAAATTGGCGAGGGGTACTCGGGCTACGTTTCCCAGGCGAAAGCCCTGCGCGTGGAGCTGGGTATGGACGTCACCAGTGACGAGGAGTAAATTTTTGTTCACGTTCACTTAACACAAGCTAGAGCAGGTCGTCGTCGGACACGTCGTCGTCGGCCGGCGCGGTCCGCGTTGTATCAGCCGCCGGCGCCGGCATAAGCCGCAGCGCGCGCCGCCTCGCTCCGGCGCGGAACGCCGCTCGCGCGTCTCGCAATTCGTCCTCAATCTTCATTGTGATTCGGTGCGAACAACCGAAAACGCGCCGTGTCTCTAGTAACGAACCCTCGATACATAAGGTAGCCTCGTAGAGATCGTCCAGCGTGGTGCCGGGGTCCCGACGCCGCTGTCGATGTCGCTCCATCGAGCAATAGAGGAAGTCTAATAATTGGCCCCGCTTGTCTCGCGCCTGTTTCTCCTGCAGTTCGGCATCAGCCGCAGCGCGCGCCGCCTCGCTCCGGGCATCAGCCGCAGCGCGCGCCGCCTCGCTCCGCGCGCGGCGCGCTGGCGCAAGCTGGGCATCGCGGGCACGCTTGGCAGATGACTCCAGTGCTGCGGTTGTGAGGGCGCGACCCGGGAATAGCCGTTGGAGCTCGAGCGCGTCGTGAGATAAGCTTTCCGTCAGGGCCGCGCGCACGTCCATCATACGTGCCTCGGCGTCGTAGCGCTCCACGAGGACGCCGTAGAGCCGCGTCCGCACGTCTTCTTCGCTGTGCAGCGCGATGCGAGCGAGCCACCGCGCCGCCGTTCCTCGGACGCCTTGCGACGAGTCCTCGCGTAGAGCGAGCAACAGGTAGGGCTCCGCGGCGCTGCCGAGCAATCGCGCCTGCAGCTCCAACGCCGCGAGTCGTCGCTTGCCCTTCTTGTTATATTTCGGGATGCTCCGCAGCAAGCCGACCGTCACGCCCGCCTTCTGCACGAAGGTTCGACCGACCGCCTTCAGTGAAGGGTAGTCCCCGGGCGTCAAAAAAGCGCCGGCGTGTTCGAGCGCGTGGTGGGTGCTTGCTAGGGTTGTGTGCTTCATGAGTGGATTGGGCTCAAATGACCTTGTCCAAAGCCCGCGACGCAGCAGTCTGCTCACGGCGCTGTGACGTGTCGTCGTGACGACTGCTGCGACGTCCAGAAATGCCGCAGAGATTGTTACAGGCTCCGCTCACCGCTCCCCAGCCTGGATGCCTGCCTGCCAGCCCCAGCCCAGCCCTGGCAGAGAGCCTCTCGCCGGGCTTCGCTCAGCCAGGAAATGCGGAATGCCGTGGGACCTGTGGACGCGTCCTATTTCGGCTCACTTAACAACACAAGCTAGAGTAGGTCGTCGTCGGACACGTCGTCGTGGGCCGGCGCGGTCCGCGTTGTATCAGCCGCCGGCACCGGCTCGGCCGCAGCGACCGGCGGTTCCGACGACGGCGCGGCGACGTCGACGGCGAACACGTCCGGTCCGAAGTCGTCGTCGACGGGTTTGGGCGGCGCGGGCGCGGGCGCGGGCGCGGCGGGCGGCGCCGGCGCGGGCGTCGCGGCGAGCGTGGGGATCATCGGCGCGACGGCGGGGCCCAGGTCCTGCTCTGATTTCGGAGGGTCCCAGTCGTGGAGCTTGCGGCGCCACGCGCGGACGATCCCGTCAAATTGGCGCTTCGAGTACTTGCGCGTCGGGTCGGGCGTCGGCGGGTGGTCGCGGGGGTGGCGCCGCTTCTCTTTCGGCACCAGTCGTAGGTAGCGCTCGTAGCCTAGCGTGTTTTTTCCGTAGGCTATTTCTTTTCGCCGCTGGGAGAGGCGGCGCGGGTCCGTCTCTCTTTCATTGTGCTGCATGCGCGGGCCGCGCGGCTGCGGCGGCTGTTCGTGGCGGCTGCGGGCGGCGCCGCGCGGTGATGCCGCGCTGCGCTCGCGCGAGCGCGAGCGGCTGCGGGAGCGCCTTTGCATGGGCTGGCGGTCGAGGTAGTAGGGCTCCATTTGGATGCGGTGGAGGGTTCAGGTCTGGTTAGTTTTTGAAATTATGCTGCTTTGCGCTTTTTTTGTGGAGGTGTTAGGTCATGGGCCGACAGCGGGTCACTTCGGCTGGGTCAATTCGCGAAAGCGGGTTTTTCCTCTAGAGTGTACTTCTGCAACAAATCACCGATCTCGTCCCATCGATGTCTATCGATAAAATTCCGATGTGGTGAACGGTAAAGTCTTACTTGCCGTCCATAATAGGTGTAAAATCGTGAAAACCCGATTTTACTGCTGTTAGCATTGGTGCCTCAGAATTTTAAAAAATTCGGCTCTTCACGCACTAGACCGGGGTTCGAGTCCCCGCTTCGGAATTTTTTTTGCTGTTTTTTTGGGCCTCGTCGCCATTTGCTAACGACAGGGGGTTTTGGGGGGCACGGGACAGGGTCGCGTACGCGGTGGCCTCGAAACCGGCACGAGCACAGTGTTCGAGCGTGCCTCGGCTATCTACGAGCACCCAACTGGCAAGCATCGATATCCAACGCCACGAGGCGCCTCACGTCCTTGTCCGCCCTCTTGCGCTTCTCGCGCCGTCGCTCAAGACACGGCCCGCGCGCAACGTCGCCTCTTGCGCGTCGCTAAAGTCAGCTGCGGTCTTCGACGCCACCGTGCAGCTCCATCATCACACCATCGAGCAGGCAACGTCGCGCGACGACGACGGGCAGCCTGCAGCCCAGGCTCAGCAGCAGCAGAGCAGCAAAAGAGCAGGGCAGCCAGACACGGCAGATCACCTGACGCTGCTTTTCGGGCAGCACGACGGGCCTGCCACTTTGAGTAGCCTGCGGTACGTTGCTTTTTCGGCAGGACAAAAAGTCGGCCGCAGCTTCCTACAAAAAATAATGTAAAGAAGTAAGATTAGTAGTAAAATTCGATCTTAATCGGGCAGAATCGTACCTGTGCGGCCACGCCGAGGTGCTGGGAGGCTGGGGACGGTCAAGGCGGAGAGGTGGCGCTTGGTTGTTGGCTTCGAGCGCCCGGAGAAGCCTGGCTTTGCTTTCGATTCCGCCGAGCGGCCGACCCGAGCCCGCCGACTCCAACGTCGTCCGCCGTACGGACACGTGATGCGCGCCGATGCTGCCGAGGTGTGCGGGCTATGAGCGGCGGCCCTCCCCGCGCACCATCGACGCGGCGCCGCCCAGCGTCGTCCCTATTCGCCGGCGCAGTCGAGACGACCGCCCGGCGTCGTTAAACGGTACGCCTTGGCAGCGTCATCTTGCCTAGTAGTAGTCCAGGTCCCGATCAAAGGTGCCTCAAAGCGGAATAAGGAGAGAACTCGAAACGCCTCCAACGTTGGCCCGGTTCCGTACGCGACGTCGAGACGACCCCGCGGCGTCGCGACCTAGTACGCGTTGGCCGCGTAACCTCGCCAGAGGCGTACTTCGGGCCTCCCTGGAAAGCGGCGTAAAGCGGCGCACCGCGTCGAGGCGAAACTGCCTTGACGTTGGCCCGTGGTTCCGTACTCGACGCGACGTCGAGACTGCAGCGCGGCCTCTGGAGCGTCGACTGAAGTGCCGTCGAGCAAACGGAGCAGCACCGGCTGTCGGCTGCACGTCAATGGCAGCGAGAACCAGGCGCTCGCGAGCACGACGGCACGTACGCGAGCTGCACCTTACGTGCCATAATCGCCGCCTGCGCGCTCGGTGCCACGCGCTGCGCCTTCGAGAGCGGAAACAGACCCTTCCAGGTGTGCCACTCGGTGCGTCAGAGCCTCGCTAGTGCGGGCGACCCTCCTGCCCTTCGGCGCTGATCGGTTTGGCCGTACGGCGCCATAATCGCCGCCGGCGCGCTCGCCTCGACGGCGTCGTCGATAACAGGCCACGTTGACTTCGTTTCGCGTTCCCGCTCCTTATAGTTGCTCACTGCATGCGGGAGCAGCCTAGGGCGAAGTTACGCCACCAACGAGTACTGTTCCATGAAACAAAGCGGTCGTCACTACGTCGCGCACTGAACGGGGCCAACGTCAAGGCCGTTTCGCATCGACGCGGTTCCCTGCTCTATTCCGCTTTCCAGGGAGGCCCGAAGGACGCCTCAGGCGAGGTCACGAGTCCAACGCGTACTATATCACGACGCAGCGGGTCGTCTCGACGTCGCGCACTGAACGGGGCCAAGGCGAACGCAGCTGCGACAGTGCCAACGTGACATCGTTTCGTCACCTACAGCACCGCTACTAATAGTGCAGCATATCCTGATCCTTCGTCGGCGGCCAAACGGATTCATTGGTGCCTTCCGATCGCGCGCGGGCGCCGTCCGGCGAACGCCGCCGCGACGGTGCTGACGTGACGATGCGGTGGGACTTACGACCCCGCAACAGGTTGTGCGGCATGCCTAGATCCTTCTGCACTACTCAAACATGTTTATCGGAACACTTGGACCACCCACCGATGCCGACCGGCGGACCTCGGGTCGCGCCGATCGGGCCGAGGCGACGTCGTGATCGTTGGACCGTGTTTCTCGCATATCTCAAGCCTTCCTCGTGCCTCGTACAAGTTCATCAGTACACGTAGACCGCCCGGCGTCGCGAGAGCGGTCGACGGTCGCCCGCGAGATCCGGATTGGCGCCGATGCGACAAGTTAATAGGGTTTCAGTACGTGACAAGCGTTGTGATGATCGTCTAAATTCGTGAAACGCGCCTTGTCGGTCGCAGCCAAAGACCACCGTGGCAGCCAGTCGTTCCGCAAGACCTCGCTCTGCTGCACCGCATCACATTTGTCCAAATCCGCGGCTGCAGGCGCTAGGGTGCACAGGAAGCTC
The DNA here is from genome assembly GCA_918797485.1 of Pelagomonas calceolata. Taxonomy (NCBI): domain Eukaryota; class Pelagophyceae; order Pelagomonadales; family Pelagomonadaceae; genus Pelagomonas; species Pelagomonas calceolata. The sequence goes on along the minus strand of CAKKNE010000003.1, from coordinate 956,020 downwards.
AGCCGCCAAGGCTCAGGCGACAACTTCTCTTCGTCGGCGCGCACAGGCACAATAATGCTCTCAGCCCCGAACTCAAGCATTGCTAGTGTCTTACGCCACGGTAGCGCAGCATAATAGACGCAAAAAGCTCGGCTGCAGCCCGCTCCCGTCGACACCACTGGTCCTCGCGCAACTGTATGATCGTGAAGCCGTGTGCTCGTTGACAGCGCGCAGCCGTCTGCACCAGTAGCTCAGCGTCTGGCACCAGTAGCCACCGGAGAGCCACAGGCGGCGCAAAGCCACAGCGACCAAAGAAACCAAATATGGCAGCCATGACAACGAGCCAGCCGACCAACCCTCTGGTCGGCCCGCTCCTGACGGACTTTTACCAGATCAGTATGGCCTATTCGTACTGGCGGCATAAGAGACATGAAGTGGAAGGTGTCTTCGAGCTCTACTTCCGGCAGAACCCGTTTGGGGGCGAGTTCACGGTTTTTGCTGGCCTCGACGAGTGCATTCGTTATCTAGAGTCGTTCAGAGTAACAGACACTGATATCGCGTACCTCCGAACACTATTACCGAGAGCGGAGCCCGGCTTCTTCGACTGGCTCCGCGCGTTAGATGCGTCGGACGTGACCGTGCACGCGGTCCGCGAGGGCACCGTCGTCTTCCCGAAGTGCCCCTTGCTGCGCGTGCACGGGCCTATTGGTCTTGCGCAGCTGCTCGAGACTTCCCTACTAAATCTCGTGAACTTCGCTTCCTTGGTGACGACGAACGCTGCTAGAATGAGATTGGCCGCGGGGCCCGACTGCAGACTGCTGGAGTTCGGTTTACGACGGGCCCAGGGGCCGGACGGCGGCGTGTCCGTGCGGCTTCCGTGTCATAGTGGAATCGCGGCGATGGCGTCATGACGCGACGCGCGCGCAGGCCTCGAGATATGCATTTGTGGGCGGCTTCGACGGGACCTCCAACGTCCTCGCGGGCAAGATTTTTAGGGATCTCCCGGTCTCGGGCACGCACGGCCACAGCTACGTCCAGGCGCACCGATCGCGCGAGGACCTCCCCGCAATTGCTGTGTGGAAATCAACCAGTGCGACGGGTGCACCCGACAATTCTTCACTAAGTCATTTCTCGGCGATGACGTGGCCGCGCTGGCTCCGTCGAGCGGTGAGGAACGAGGACCACCACGTCATCGAGCAGGCGTCGCGTCGATGGCGTGGAGGACGACGCGACGATTCAGCACGAACGCGTCGTAAAATTTGATGTCCACACAGGCCGACTGTATCTTAAATGGCGTCGACATCGCGGAAGCGGCGCTCCAGTGGCGCGGCGAGCTCGGCTACGAGGAGGGCGCGGCTCTGCACGAGGGCGAGTTCGCGGCCTTCGTGTCCTACGCGCTCGCGAACCCCACAACGTTTGTCGCGTTGGTCGATACGTATAGCGTGCTCGATACCGGTCTCAGGAACTTCGTGACCGTGGCACTGGCCCTGGCGGTGCGGACTCGGCGTGAAATTGCGCGCGACGAACCTCGGGGACACGCCATCGAACCGACGCGAGCACCCGAGAGATAAACGCACGGATGCAAAACTCACAAAAAAACACACAGGAGGCGGGCTTCGAGGCCAAGGGTGTCAGAATAGACTCGGGCGACCTCGCCTACCTCTCGAAGGAGGCTCGACAACTTTTTGACCGGACCGCCGACGACCTCGACGCGGGGACGTACGGCGCCGGCCGCGGCTCATTAGCCGAAAGCCTGCGGAAGTGCTATGTGGTCGCGTCGAACGACATCAACGAACGCGTCTTGTTATCGTTGCGGGACCAGGGCGCGAAGGTCGACGCGTACGGCATCGGCACCCACCTCGTGACGTGCCAGGCGCAGCCCGCCTTGGGCTGCGTCTACAAGCTCGTGGAGATCTCGGGCGAGCCATGCCTCAAGCTCAGCCAGGAGCCCGGCAAGACGACGATCCCCGGCGCTAAGGCCTGCTACCGCCTCGTCGGCGCGCGGGGCCAGATGCTCCTCGACTTGCTCGTGCCGGCGGCCCACGCAGCTCCGGAAGTCGGCGAGCGCGTGCTCTGCCGCCACCCCTTCGACTCGTCGAAGCGCGCGTACGTGACGCCGAGCCGCGTCCTCGAGCTCCACGCGCCCGTCTTCGAGGGCGGGCGCCGCGTCGGCGCGTCGGAAAATTTACGGGAGCTGCGGGCCTACTGCCAGCGCCAGCTCGGCGAGGTCCGCGAGGACGTGCTCCGGCCGCTGAACCCGACGCCGTACAAGACGTCGGTGTCCGCGGAGCTGTTCTCCTTTCTGCAGGACGCGCTCCAGCGGCACCAGCCCATCACGGAACTAACGTAGGATGTGTTACTAGCTCGTGTGTACTGCGAGGCCACACGGGCCGAGTGGAGCGATTCCCGCGCGAGGCGGGAGGTTATCGTCCCGCGGCCGCGTCTACTCCTTAGGGGCCGCCGCGACCGGCGTCACCATGAAGAAGCGTTCCAGCAGCAAGGGAGCGGGCTCCGCTTCGGTCGCGCGCTCGCGCCGGAGCTCCTCGCGGCGGAACGACGGCGCGCGGGATCGGAAGGCCGGCACGGGCTTGGCATCAATCTCCGCATCCGCCCTCGCGTCGTCGCGCAGCTTTTGGCGTTCCCAGCCGAGGTTAAAGCCCAAACCCATGGCGGACCTGCGAGGCGGCTCTGGCGTGAGTACGTCGCGTCGTTGCGCGAGGTTGTGCCCGTCGATTTATGATGGAAAGCGGCGCCCGAGGAGTGAGGGCGCCGCCGCGCGTGGCCCGGGATCCGCGATTAAATCCGCGATTCTGTACCAGGCACTCAAGTTTTTCAGGTCTAGGCCGCTCGCGTGCAATTCTCTTGTGCGCTCGCCTCATTATATCTCTTGATAGACTCTCAGACGCAGGTTAAGTGCAGAATTTGAGATAAGCACAGGCGCAACTCAATTCTGCCTGTGAAACCTGTTTTGGGGCACGGACATCGAGCCTGCCGCCGCCACTTTTCCCGCGCGAGACTCAAACTCTGGACCGTTAATTGCGCGGAGACCAGGCCCCAGTGAGTTTTGCGCCATCGCGGCGCGGCCGGGGCCGGCGCGTCTCGCGATCGCAGGTCGGGGTCCAAACACGGCGGATCACCGCTCCGGCACCCCGTCCTAGGATATTCAAGGCTGCGCGTCGGCGACATGCGCAGAACATTCTCCAACCCCGCACGCCAAAATGATCCCTGCGAGCTGCTGCTGGGAGAGGGGCTGCCATACAATCGCACGCCAAGCGCCAAAAATTCTTCTGCGGCGTGCAATCGGCTTCCAAGCTCCGGCGCTCGCTGCCTCCCAGCCAAAAGACGGTGAACGGGCACTACGATGCCGAAGAAAGGTGATACCATTAACAGGAATAGCAAAAAATCGCAAAAGAAACAACAGAAGAAATATAACGTATACTCACAAAAAACCGTGCGAATAAAAGAAGCGTTGCGTGAGACAAAGTAGCCATGGCGACGTCGCTGCCCGCCGCGCGCCACCTGGCCCGCCTCGTCGGCACGTCCGACAGCCGCAAGGCGCTGCGCGTCGGCGCGCAGATCTACATCAACTTCATGAGCCTCACGCGGCGCTCGGGCTGGCTCCAGGGCCACATCTCGAAGCAGGCCGCGCGCGACCCGATCAAAGCCGACCAAGCGCGCCGCGCGCTGCTGACGGCCGCCGAGCGGCACCTCACGTTCGCCGACCTGTTTTCGGGGAAGGGGGCGCTGCGCCGCGACGTGCCGCGGGCGGTGCCGACGCGCGACACCTCCGTCGTGTGGTGCGCGGACCTGCTGCGGCCGCAGGGTTCGATCGCCGGCCGCCTGGAGGACCCCAGCTTGCACCATCGCGGCGCGCCCTACTCCCCCAGCACTCTTGACCAGCGTCCTTTCTGCCTTCGCGGCGACGGCGTGGTGGGGTAGAGAGAAAGAAACCGCAACAACGCCAGGCCAAGAACGCCACAAAAAACGCAGGCACGGCGTGGTACGACCACCAGCAGCACCGGCTACTGCAGAGCGGCGCGCGGTTCGAGCAGGCGACGAAGGCGCGAGGCTGGCTGCGGACGCCGGAGCAGGGCGCGCGGGCGACGACGGCCCTCCGCCGCTTCGACGCCGACGGCTCGGGCATCGTGACGGCGGGCGAGCGCGACCTCGCGCTGTCCAGCTGGCAGGCGGACTACGACGCGACGGCGCGCGCATTTGAACGAAGCACGGGCACGAGGTACAGACATCCGCCGGGTACGTTGCCCACCGAACCCGAGCGGCTCCACTCGTGGGCGACCTGGTGGGCCGACCTGCAAGCCCGGGTCGGCATCACGCCGCCGCAAAAGCAGACCGCCGACCGCCCGGCGAAGGCGGCGAAGCTGGCGGACGCGGTGGCGTCGCAGGCGAGCTTCGTCGGGCGCGTCCTCGCCCTCGGCCCGCGCATCATTACGGACGCCTGGATCGACCGGGCCATCACGCGCTACGGACAGTTCCTCGAGCTCGCGCGCAAGGACCCCGGCGCGACGCTCGTGCCGACGCTCGACATTGATTTAATCTGGCACGTGCACATGCTCTCGCCGCGCGACTACCGCGACGATTGTGAGCAGATGCTGGGGCGGCTGCTGACGCACGACGATCAAAAAAGTGATAAGGAGCTCGCCGGCGCCTTCGAGGCGACGTCGGGGAAGTGGGCCGAGATGCACGCCACGCCCTACGTGTGGCGCGCCAACCACGTGGACCATCGCTACTACGCGTTCTGCGGCTCGTGCGGCTCTGTGTGGAAATCAACCAGTGCGTCGGGTGCACGGTCGAGCGGCGAGGAACCGGCATCGCCACGCCATCGAGCAGACGTCGCGTCGATGGCGTGGAGGACGACGCGACGATTCGGCACGAACGCGACGTAAAATTTTGATTTCCACACAGGTGCGGCTGGGGCGAGGAACTTTTTCATAGCAATCTCGGGCACCGCGAGGTCGAAGCGACGCAGGTCGAGGCCATCTACGGACACTCCGACGCCGACGGCGGGCTAGTGTCCGACGCCGACGGCGGGCTGGCCGAGCCCGAGCTGTGGGCGACGGACGCGCCGGCCGCCGACGCCGCGGAGGACCCGTGGGCGGCGCCGGCCTCCGCGACGGACTCGGAGGACTACTGGTACAGTTCGTCGGACACCGGCGGCTCGGGCAGCTCGTGGGGCTGGGGCTCGTCGGACTCGTCGGACTCGTCGTGCTCGTCGTGCGGGGGTGGGTGTGGCGGCGACTAGGAATATAGGATTTTAAGCAGTTAGTGTGCTAGTTCGCCGACGAGACGATCAATTCTCAAGTCCGTACATGTAAGTCGTGTCATCTGGGCCAACGCTCCGCCCCCCGCTTCGCGGCAACTTCTTGGGCATCATAAACTCCTTGGTGTAAATCCATATATTCCGTGCCACTCCGAACGCCCGAGGCCCCCCGTTTCGCCCGAGGCCGTATTTCCGGTAGTACGACGTCTCCTTGTCCCACCACAGGGGCTGGGCGACCCAATGAACAAGGCTGAAGACGATCAGCGGCGGCATCAGGCCAAACGTGACGTGCAGGCCCAGCACGACCGCGATCTTGAAGAGCGACTTTCGCATTCTATCCTCCATGAAGCTGATGTCCTGCACCACGACGGGCGACGTCGGCAGCCTTCGGGCGTACCGGAGCGCGGACGCGTACAGCGCGATCAGAATTGAATTTGCGACGGCGAAGAAGAGCCGGGCGGCGAGGACCACGCGAAGGCCGCAGTCCCGCGCGCGGATGCACCCGACGCGGCGGAACAATCCCAGCGTCGCGGCGACGACGCCGACGTCGACGGCGAGCTCGACCGCGAGCGGTTTAGGCTTCGTCGGCGGGAGGTCGACAGAGCCGCCGCGTGTCACGACGAGTCCTCGCGCCCTTCGAGGCGTCGCGAACGCGTCCGTCGTCGACCCTGTAGCTAGGACTCCTAGGAGGACCAGACTTGCAATTTTGATGAGAGCCATCGGTTTCGTGGGCGCCGAGCGTCGCGAGTCGACGAATGCGTGTCAATAAGTGCAATTACTACCGTTGATAACGGCTCAGCACGATCGGAGATAATGCTTAGCATTCCTAGTGTCTTACATGCCGCTAGCCTGGCCGGTATAGCCCAAATTCACAACGCCGTCCGTACATCGGCCTAAACGCCACAACGGCAGCCAAATATCGGCGCAAGCAGTACGTCTGCCGACGAATAGATCGGTTCGAAGGCTGAGGCCACGCGCTTTCGACGCTGCAGCGCGCTGGCCCTTTAAACCACCAGGCAGCGCCGCACAAAGACGATGCCCGGCAAAACTTTAAACGAGCGGGAACAGGCCGAGCTCAAGGAGGCCTTTGACTTGTTCGACCACGAGAAGTCCGGTAAATTAAACATTCATGAATTAAAAGTGTTGATGCGCGCATTGGGATTCCAAGTAAAAAAGCGCGACGTGGTCAAGTGCATCCACGACATTGAGCCGCAGAACGAGGGCCACGTCGACTTCTCGCTGTACGCGCAGATCATGGCCGAGAAGTATGCCTTAAGGGACCCGGAAGAGGAGATCCTGAAGGCGTTCCAGTTGTTCGACCACGACGGCTCCGGGAAAATTTCCCTCAAAAACATGCGCCACGTCGCCGCGGAGCTCGGGGAGGACCTCGCGGACGAGGAGCTGCAGGCGATGATCGAAGAATTTGATAGGGATCAGGACGGCGAGATCAGCCAGGAGGAGTTCCTGACGATCATGCGGAGCGCCTAAGTTTTTACTGTACTTTCTCTTTGTGGGGGGGCGCGGCGGCGGCGTGCCGGTGGTTGCGTTCTGTTCGGTGCTAGGACTAGTGGGCGGAGCCCGGGACGCGGGGGCGCGTCGCCGATTCATCCGCGGACCCTGTCTTTCATGGGCACTCACGTCTCTAAGCAGAGCCTCCCGAACAGTGCCAGTGGGCAATGTTCGCCCTGTCGATCAATGCTGGTGGGGCAGCAGCACGGGACCCAAACCCGGCGGACGCCATCGCCGCGACACCACACAAGCAAGAAGAAAAAACTTAGAGCCGCTGCGACGCCAATCTCGAACGTGGCCGCGTCGTACCCGCGGAAGAAGCCGTCCGCCGCCGCGGAATCGGCGACCGCACCAACGACCGCAGCGTCTCCGGCGGCAGCGCCTCGCCCAGCACGGACCGCTGGCCCGCCGCGATGAGATCCGACTCCCTAGCTATGAGCGAGCCGAACACGTCCGTACCTCTCGTACTTCCAGTGGAATGCGCCCGCAGGATATCCAGCGGCGCCGCTTGTTTATAAGACAACTCGGAAGGATCCTTCAACCCCATGGACGCGTTCATCTCGTACTTCTTGACACTGAAGGACTCGGCCGTAGGCGCTCGCGAGGTAGGCCTTCCCCTGATGGAACCAACAAGACTACCAGTATCTTCCACAACCTTCTTCGGCCGGATGATGATGGGCTCCACCGGTTCTATTTCTGGTAGTGGAGTATCTGCACCCACACCTATCTGAGTAAACCCATCACTCGAACCAGCACTCCAGATCGCGGCTTTTATGGCTCGATCAATATCTTTCACATCTTGCCTGAGGTTCTTCGCCTTCAACTCCAGATCAGTTAAAGCTACATTCTTGATGTTCTCGTTCTCGCTGCGCATGACCTCCAGCTCCTCGGCCTCCTTCTCCCGAGCCTGTACTGATTTTTTCACTTCTTTTTTAATAGCATTGACTCGAGCCTCCATCTGACTCATGTCGCGCTCGATGGCACTTAGTTCCGTGTTCTTGTCCTTCAATTTTTCGCTGATCTTCGCGATCCTCAAAGAACAAGCGTCCCTCCGGAAGAACGCGGCCATCTGCTGCGCCTCGATCTGCTCCATGGCCTTCACGATCGCGGCCTTCTGGGCCTCGTCGATCTTTTCCCCATCTTCTCCTTTGATGCCCGCGGCGAGTTTTTTTATGTTGGTAGGTTGCATGCCCTCCGGTCGCTTTTGTTTCGCGGCTCGTCGCCCGGCGTTCTGTGCTCTATCGGCGACCGGGTCGATGTTTCCCAGGCTCGACACGTAGGCGAGGTCGTGGACGTTCGTGATCTGCCCTCTCAATGGATGAGGGGGCATGCCCGGGGGGATTTCATTGGACATGGCTTTGATTGCTGCAGCCTTTTACTGGTGGTGATGGGGAGGCAGCCTCGCGGCGACGGCGTGGTTGGGAGGCAGCCTCGCGGCGACGGCGTGAATTTCCTGTGGTCGTACGCAGCCCAGAGGTGCTGTGGAGGAGGCTCCGCGGGCAGCACGGGCGCGCGCTGCAAAGGACAAGAGCTGCCTCTCGCAAGCGAGCCGATCGGGAGCTTAAATTGAAGCGCGCATGCAACCGAGCGAATACGCCACGCAGGAGTCCTCCCCGAGCGATCGAAAACGACGGACAAGAAACAGCTTACACGACGGGCTCCGCGGCCTGCGCCGCGGCGGCGACGGGTCCGGGCAGCGGGACGGCCATCGCGTACGGCTGGAAGTTTTCCTGCACGAAGGCGTCGACATCCTCGAGGTCGAACTCGTAATTTTTGGTACCATAACAATTGTCCCGGGCGCTCGTCTCCATGCGAAACCTCCGACCCGGGCCCGCCGTCACGATGCCGGCGCGCACGACGTCCGCGATGGCGAGCTGCCAGGCATCATTTAAGCCGGACGAAATCATGAACGCCTTCGCGGTGCGCTCGACACGCGTCACGGTGGCGGACGCAATTCCTATGAGTACGAAGGGAGCCCAGATGAAAATGAGGGGCCAGTACGTGCGGAGCAGGTAGACCAGCAGCGCGATGATGACGCCTGTGGCCAACGCTAAGCCTAACAGCACTGACGGCCGCCAAAACGTCTCCCGCAATTTGTATTCGCGTTGCACGCCCTCGACCACGACGAACGCGCCGCCCTCGACGTCCATCGGCACCGTTTCCCATCTATGACACAGGCCGTCTGCCATTGCTCGGTCTCCCTGCTGCACCAATCAATTTGGGCTCTCCGAAAACGCGCAAGCGCGCTAATTCTTCTCACGGCCTTATTCCGCTTTTGATGTACGTCAAACAAAGTCCTTAACTCCGGAAAACGACGAAAGCTTCCAGAGCTCCCGGATAATCCGCCCTAGCGGCCTGTAACACACTAGAAGCATGCAAAGCAGCACGAGACCACGGGCGTAAAAGTTACGCTGGGTTGCTCTGAGCACGGCGTAAGCTCCTCAAACACTGTCATCGCTCGTCGCACTGCTCAGTTTGCACCGCAAACGAGCACAGAGCGCGTAAAATACTGAGAGCACCAAGTTGAATACGCGCTGACAGCGTGCGCACACGCGCGCACCGTTGCTCCAATCGTACACAAAAGGCCGCCAGCTGCTGCGCATCGATCGAGCGAGCGCATTTCGCACCGCAAGCACTACAAAAAAAAAGAAAATGGCACAAAAACCAAACGTACTGATGCTCGGCACGGGTGAGTACACGACGGGCTGGGTCGGCAAAGCTTCCGATAGTGACAAGTCGACGGGCGTCGTCGCGTTGGTCATGTTGGATCTGAAACGCCGCAACAAAATAAATAACCTAGCGATGTGCGGCACGAGCGGCCCGAAGCTCCCGCAGATTCGAGAACACATGCGGAAGATGCTTGGAGCGTATGAAGGCATCGATCCCGGTGTAGTAAAGACGTTCCCCGCCGACGACGTGGTAGACCGCGAGGCCTACAAAGGAGCCATCAGTACGCTAAAGAAGGGCGACTGCGCCATCATCTTCACGCCCGACGACACCCACTTCCAGATTGCGGAGCACTGCATCAAAAACGGCATTCATGTCATGATAACGAAGCCTCCCGTCAAAACTTTAGAGGAACATAATAAACTCGCAGCATTGGCGAAAGAGCAGGGGGTGTTATGCTGCATCGAGGTCCATAAAAGGTACGATCCGATATATCGGGACGCGCGCGACCGGATCCAGCAGCTCGGCGCGTTTAGCTTCTTCCAGGCTTATATGTCGCAGCCGAAGCACCAGCTCGAGACGTTCAAGGTATGATGCGGCGTCCGGTTCCGCGCGTCGCGTCGACGGCGTCGGGGCGCGCGCGAGACAAAAAAACGACGCAGGCCTGGGCCGGCAAGTCTTCGGACATTTCTTATTATCTAAACTCGCACCACGTCGACTTCCACGAGTGGTGCTGTTCCGGGAACGCGCGACCGGAACGAGTGGTAGCCCTATCGTCAACAGGTGTCGCCCAAGCAAAATTAGGCCGGCCCTGCGAGGACACGATCACCTTGAGCGTCCAGTGGCGCACGCTAGCCACGAACGCCCTCGGCCACGCGTTGTACACGTCGAGCTGGGTCGCGCCCAAGGCCGACGTCCACAGCCAACAGCGGTGGTTCTACATGGGCCAGTCTGGGGAAGTGACCGTCGACCAGGCCCATAGGGGATATACGGTATGTACCGATTCCGGTGGATATGGGAGCGTGAACCCGCTCTTCTGGAAGCCGACGCCGTCCGACGGCAAATTCGTCGGCCAGGCCTGCTACGGTTATGTCTCGTTTGAGGCTTTCGTGGATGCGGCTACGTCGGTGAATTCTGGTGAGTTAACTCTCGACAGGTGCGACCGGGACCTGCCGACGATGGCGTCGACGGCCGGCGCGACGGCTATTTTGGAAGCGGGGAGGAGGTCCCTGGATGCCAATGGTGCGCCCTTCGACCTCATTTATCAGGACGACGCGTCTTGCACGCCCATTGATATGAAGCCTAGCGCGTTCTAAGTTCACAACAAGTTACTTATCGAACGCGATCCAGGACATGATAAAGTCCCAGCACGCGCCGAAGCCGTACATGTACGGCACCTGGAAGCGCAGGGGCACGTAGCGGAACATGACGAGCGACGCGGGCCCCCACATGGCGACGTCGACCGCGAGCGCCGTCGGGAAGTCCCGCCGGAGTTGGGATAGGGCCTCGTCGAGCGTCTGTCGCCGCCCTAAGATACCGGTCCAGGTCATGAGCGCCGGGATCTCGAAGCCCGGCGTCACCACGAAACAGTCGAGCGCCGCCTTCTGCACGTAGGCGCTCGGCGGGAGCCGCCGCGCGAGAAACGCGTACCAGTAGTGATAAATAATCGCCGACCAGCTGCCGTAGCTCATCATCGCCCCGAGGCGCCTCCCATCAAACGTGTCGGTGAAGGCGTACTGTGCGGCGCCGTCACCAACCGTGCACAGCGTACCTCCCACGGCGATGTTGCGGCCCAGCTCCAGCGCTTTGCGTCGCGCTGTCATCTTTTATGCCTTCAGAGCAGTGTCCTGTATGCGAGGCGCCGGCGCAGTGCTGGTCCGAGGAAGCCAGGAGCGCTTAGGCATGCTGTCAAAATGGCTGTAGCAAATCTTCTGGGCTACTGATATGAGCTATGCGCTGCGACAGGCCTGCCAAAAGGAGAAGCGCTGCGCGTAGCTAGCGGCCTGTAACACACTAGCAAGAGCGCTGTGCTCGGCGTTTTGGTTAAGCGAGGCTAGGCTAGGCTAGGCGTGTTCTCGGGCAGCCTGCAGTCCCCCCGAGGCAGCCCATAGAGCGATGCCCAGCACGTGACGCCATCGACACATAGGCTAGTTCCACAAAGGGCAGCCTCAGACGCGATCGACGCGGCAGCAAGGAGAGACCATGTTCGCGCGGGACTGGCGCGGCGTGGCCTCGGCGCCCGCAAATGTCGTAGCCGACCCCGTCAGATGCGTCTCGAACGCCGCGGGCGCCGCCGACGACGGCAGCGGCGTCGTCGCGGTCGTCGGTAAAGATAAGATAGGCCGATTAGTCGATTTGAGCGGCCTGAACGATGAGTTAGACGAGACCTTCGGCCACGACTTGCCCGAAGAACATACCTTCCATGAACCTTCAGCTGTCTGCCTCAGACAACTAAGAGAAGATCCAAACAAAGAACCCAAAGAAGAAGTGCAAGAACTGGATCTGTTCGCCAAGGCCAAGGGCAAGTACGGTTCACGAGCCCATTTAACCGCGAAGATGCCCGAGAGGTGCTGCGTCTCGGACGCGGGCCATCACGCCTGTTTCCTATTTGAACGTAAAAACGATAACTGGATTTACAAAGACACATTAGGAAGGATGGAGAGCGGCCACGAGCCCTACGAGCTCTGTCTACCGCGAGGCTGCGCCTGGGATAGTGATGATCAGGTCTATGTTTCCGATTGGGGCAACAACCGCATCCAAGTTTTTGATCTACCTAGCATGTCCACAAAGGAAGCCGAGGACTACTCGACCATGTCCCTGGCGCAGCTCAAACGGGCCGCCCGTCTCTCTAGTCGCGACTTTACGGGATGTGTAGAGAAGCAAGAATTTGTGGACATACTATCAGCACCATCATACAACGAGGCCTTCACTCTCAACACACAAGAACCGTACCAGCGAGGCTACGTCGTGAAGCACGACGACCGGAGCGACGAGCAGAAAGCTCAAGACGCGGCCGAGGAAGCTGAGAGGAAAAAGGCGGCGGCGGCGGCAGAAGCGGAACAAGAACGGAAGGAGCTCGCGCGCCTGCAGGAGATCGCGGATTATGGGGAACCAGGTTCTTCGGAAGAAGATTCGGAAGAAGATTCTGACGACGAGACGACGGCGGGGTCGCCCACGAAATCCAAGGCGTCGCCGGAGAAGCCCGTGGCTGGCCGTGTGGGAATCAATCGCGTCGATGGCGTGGAGGTCGACGCGAGCGTCGATGGCGTGGAGGGCGACGCAACGATTTGACACACACACAGGTCACGGGCCCCTGGCTCCTCAACAAGCCGAACGACGTCGCTGTCCGCCACCAGCCTGTTGGGTTGAGGAAGATGGGTCTCTCGGAGCGGGGCCGGTGTAAAAGGGCCTGGGAGCGCGACGCGCCGTTCTGGTACCTTGGAAGTATGTCTAGGAAGGAGGCGAATGACATCTTGATGAGTTTGAAACCGGGCGCGTGGCGTATTAGGGTAGAAGAACGTCGTACAGTGGAATTGGTGTTGTGTCACAAGAGCCCGGAAGGCGACACGATCTTACAGCATTCGATATTACCGGTAAACCCCCACAAATGGGTCGATGGACCGTTCCGGTCCATGGTCAACGGCAAACTAGCTTTGTTATACTACAAAGCTAGGGCACAACCAGGTGAAAGACCTCCTAATATTGATGCCAACGGTGATTATCTGTTGGAAGTCGTGGACTTGGATGAGATCCTCGAAGTGCTGTGCAGACAACACAACCTGTCCTATCCGTTGCGGGGCGATCCCTGGGGGGCTAGGCCTTACAGGACCATCGCCGTCGCTGACACCGGGAATAACCGAATAGCCCTCTTCCAGTACGCCTGCAAGCGCTTCGCTCTATGGAGAGCGAACTACCGCTACGCCCAGGAAGTCAAGGCGTCGAACGGGATCGTACTGAAGGAGCCCGGATCCGTGGCGTTCTCGCGCGACGGAGATTTAGTAGTAGGGGACGTCAAGGATGATGTCGACTGGACCGAGGCGGTAGGTGGTGATGTAAGGGCAGCAATAGAACAAAGGAAGAAGATTCCCGGGCGAGCTGTCGTACTGGGAGCGCCGTCGTACAAAGTTACTTGCGTGATCATATTACGGGCGGAACCGGTGCCGCCCCTGCCGCCACCGCCCTTAAAGGGGTGTGATGACTCGTTTGACCCTCGTCTCGCGAAGGACAACGACGTTTGTGTTGCGGGTGCGATCGGTGGAGCCGCCCCCATCGTGACGTTTTGGGGTGAGGGCGAGGACGTGACTGGACTCGCAAGGCCGCCGCGACTAGGTGTGGTCTGCCGAGGCAGTACGAAGTGGGGGCCTTGCGGGGCCTTGCAAGGGTGTATTATTCGAAGAGCTGGTGCCTTAGCTCGATTGCCCCAGGAGATCCTATACAAAGCCATAGAATACCAAGGGTTAATAGATGCGATGGGCTCCGTATCCTTGTGCAACTGGGCCTTGCGCAACGCCGCGCAGGAGTTGCGGAACGACTGGAAATTGGAACCACTCACTTCTACAGAGCTCAAAAAATGTAAAAGACTGTTCGCGAAATATGCTCGTCGTAAAGACGGGAAACTAGCGGTCTCGACGCGAGTAGAACCGTGGCTCCCGCCCGGCGTCATCGAGGTGAAGCGCTTGCAGAAATCACTGGAGCTGAACCAGAACACGTCGTACGCTTTACGAGAAATAGAAGAGAAAAGAAAGAATTTCCTCGAGCGAGGCGGCGATCTGGATTCACTAGATATGTTACAACGAAAGCAATGGAAGGCTAGAGCATTCGAGGGCGACCTGTCGGATGACGACGATACGGATACGAAGATAGGGTATGTGGACTTTTCACGAGGCACGTTCTGCGCCGTGGCCGAGGCGTACGGGTCCCAGTTCTGGTTTACGAGAAGAGGCGCCATCGCCGAGAATTTCTGCGAGATGGCTCGTGAGGTCGAGATCGAGGAACGGATTGATGCTGTCAGTAGGTGGGGCGAACGGGCCCGGTATCGCGATTCTGAGATTATTTTATCAAGATGTCTCGATGGGGACCAGTTCCTGGAGTTCTGGACGAGACTGCAAGAGAGTATCCATGGTGTTAGACCTTGGTACGAAAGCTCGAAGGATTCGCCGGGCGGGTTGCTGCTACGAGCGTTAGATGACGACACGGAGGCGGCCAACGTCGCGTTGGCGTCGACGTCGCCACATGCTTCCGATAAACAGTTAGTAGACGCCCACGTGGATGGCTATGATTTCCAAGCGTTAAATGGCGTCCAGGCCATCGACCGGTTGTTTCAAAGGGAGCTGCCTGTATCTGGCCCGGGGTCGTCGATTCCGACGCTACCTCTGCTCGAAGAGGCCGTGCCCGACGACATTGAAGCGTTGGCGCCGGCGCCGGCGCCGGCGCCTTCACGTAAACCGGGCGAGCGCCTCGCGGCGATGTCAGGACGGAAGGGCTTCGGGGCCGACTTCTTCGCGGCGGCCGGTCAAACTGTGAGAGATGAGTCCCCTCGATCACTATTGAAGAAACATAACGCGCAGCTGGCGAAGAAAGGGCTGGTGTGGCGCCTGTCCCAAGCGAAGACTGCGTCGGAAGCCGAACCACCGGCGCCGGCGCCGGCGCCCGCGGCCGAAGCGCCGCCGCCGCCGCCCGGTAAAACATCGTGGGACCGGCTCTTCGCGGCGACCGGGGCCTACGACGATGAACTCACGCCGAGGACCTTGTTGAAACAACACAACAGCACGCGCGGCTTCTCGTACGACTTTCCCGACGATATTTACAGTGACTACGAGGAGGATGAGATGTGGGTCGAGGGCGGAGGAACCGTGGGCGGAGAAACCGTGGGCAGCCGACAGACCATGGGCAGCCGAGGGAGCCTGGGCTCGCGAGGGAGCCTGGGCAGTCGCCGGAGCGGCAAGAGCCGCGCGGAGCGAATCGCCGAGCAGAAGGCCGAGCTCGAGCGCCAGCGCGCCGAGGCCAAGGCGAAGGCAGAACAAGCGCGCGTTGATCGTGAACTCATGCGCCAGCGCGTAGCAGAAGCCGGGGGGAAATGGCACGCGTTCAGAGAGGAGAACGGCTTCTTACGTAACGAAGAGAACTGGCGCGAGTTTATGTAGTAATGACAACAATATATTACAGTGCTAATTTCGTCTTGAGGTAGGCCTCCCGCGTCTCTTTGGAGGAGCGGACCTCGTTCCACTCGAAGTAGGGGATACTGATGACCTCCCAGCCTAGTATCTTCAGAAGCCTTCTTTTGAACGCCGTCGCGCCGTTGCATTGTATAGAACCAGTGGCGCCGCCCAGTAAGTAGTGGGTGGGGCCGTCGAACTCGACCGCGACCTTCATCGATGGTCTAGCCATGTCCAAGGACAAACCTTCGTCGGTGCGGTGCTCCTCGTCGTGATTCCAGCCTAAACCTGTCAACACGCGAGAAACTTCGTTTTGCGTCTGCGACGGCTCGACATCTTGGGAAACGAAGGCCTCCTTCAACTGTTGAGAGTGCTCCCCGAGCACGGGCACCAGCAACGAATCAGGTAATTCTCGAGACAGGTAGAGGTAGACCTGGTAGAGCTGCGCCCGGCCTTCCATGGATAGATCATCTAAATAAGAAGGTAGAACACCGGCAATGGCGCCGAATAATCTCGCATCTAAAGCGCCAGCAACACAAAAAGACCACGCGATGATATGTAAATCTACTGAACCAAAGGAACCGATCTTCCTTGCTGCCGCACGCGCCACAGCCTCATACAACAAGGGAGCATCGACACCGGCCGAAGCGTAGGAATAGGCCGTCGAGGCGAGTTCTTGCGGCGCCTGGTCCGGGATGCGTCGCAAGCCAGCTCGGACCAGAGACTCATATAAGGCAGGTTGGTACCGACCCTTGTAGGACCAAGCTATATTGGCCAATGCTTGTGCACTGAGAGCCCCAACCCGTTTCCGATCCGCAAGAGCGTCGGCCAAAGCGTCCAACAGAGCATTCCGCTCTTCGTCATCCGTCTCTGTTGATTTCGCGAGCGACCAGGCCACGTTAGAAAACGCCCGCGGCCCGAACTCATCTAGTCTAGAGCGCGCCGTCCTCCACAACGCACTTAAGGCAGGAGGATCAGGCTGGATGCCCGCGACAGCCCCCGCCCAGCAGACCATCGAGATCTGCTGGGCCGTCATCTTTGGGACGTTTCTTTCCAGAGATGAGGAGACGGCAGAGACATCCAAGTCTTGGGCCGCATCGCAGGTCGCCGCGGCCCACAGTAAATTGGCACAAGCCTGGGGCCCGAACTCGTGCAACCTCGTAGATGAGGCTTGCGTCACTTTTGAAACTAACCGTTCAGCCTCGGGGCCCCGCCGCGGCGTCCGCGCGCAGGACCACGCCAGGTTCGCCAGACCCTGGTCCGTGAACTCGGAAAGCCCAAGCTCCATAGCAGCCGCCGCTACTGAATCAAGGACGTCCTCGCAGCGCGCCGCGTTGTGCTCCGGCTTCGCGAACGACCACGCTATATTTGATAAAGACTGCGCCGAGAAACTGCGTGAGATACACCGCTCGTTGACTTGTTGTACGAGAGCTGTCCGTAGGGGCTCCCTGTCCAAGCGGCCGGCCCGCGCGTAGGCCCACGCTAACGTACTGATCTGCTTCGCGTCGAAGTCGTTTAATCTAGAAGCGCAAGACAGCGCAAGGGCGTCGTACAGCTGCGGCGCCCTGAAACCAGCTTTAGAAAAAGACCACGCCAGCGACGCGGAATGTCTAGGTTCAAAGCTCTTCAATTTCGAAGGCGCTTCTCGCGCCACGGCCGCAAACAGGATGGGGTCCCTTCTTCGCACGGTGGCGTAGGCGAAGGCCGCGTTCGACAGCCCCTGCGGGTTCAGTTCGTCCGTCTTGGCCGCGATGCCATCTGCTATCGCATCAAAAAGTACAGAGTCGACGGTGCGTTTCTTGGAGGCCGCGAAGGCGATGGTCACGAGTTGCTTGCCCGTGAAGTCGTTCGCGCGTTGGGCGACGCGCTTCGTACATTCATTAAATAGTACTGAGGCGTCCTCGCCCTCGAGAGCGGCAGAAGCCCAGCAGCACCGCGACAAGGCATCCAGTGATAGAGTGCCACCATTGATGACGGCTTGTCTCGCATTACGCGCAGCTGTTGAGGCGCCTTCACCTCTTTTGATACCTTTCCGCGCGAACGCGTAGCACAGCCGCGCCAATGCCTCCGCCGACGTTGCTGTCGTGTTCGCATGAGCAGAGACGTCATTTAACAACTCGTCGGAGACGCACCTCGCTCTACTTAACGCGAAGGCCACGTCGCAGGCGTCGTCCGCAGTAAAGGACGACAGACGCTCCCGTAGAGCGCTTGCGACGGTCTCGAACAGATCGGGCGCCTTGACGCCCGCCTCGGCGTAGGCATTCACGACGTCCGCCAATTCATTTGGAGTGAAGCGCGTGCGTATCTTCTTCAAAGCCGCGTTCCGGATCGGGTCGTATTTCTTCAAAGGACCGTCGATGCCGGCGGCGAGGGCGACGGCGGACTGGGACAGCTCCCGCGCGAGCGAAGGTTCTTCTTCGCTGGCGTGACGTATCGTACGCCGCAGCGCCGGCGTTCGGGAGTGGAGCAGAGCAGTGGTTTGAACTGTGAGGAGCAGCAGCCGACGCGGCATGCTTGAAGGTCCGCGTTGCTCTGCGACCTTCGAAATCAATTGCTCTCTATGATGTAACAATCTCTGGGTTTAGCGCGCTGTCGGCGCGTCGCCTTCAAACAGCGGCGAATGCAGCCTGCAGCCTCCAAGTTGATTGCCTAAATACGCGCGTTAGCCCACAACTATCAGAAAGGAAACCTGCAGCAATCGTTTCGCAGCTAAATACGCTCCTGCACGAGCTGTGATTGGCATTTGTCACGCCGCTGCAGAGTCTGCCACACAGCTCTGTTGTACTGCATGCGCTGAAGGCGAGCGATGGCCACCTGGGCGAGCGACGCGCTGCCACCCTGCGACGACGACGCCGCAGCAGAATATGACGACGATTCCATCCCGGCGGACGGCGTCCTGCTGCAGCGCGGCGGCACGGGCCCCGCCGGCGAGTCTATAGTGATGGAAACGGGACAGGCACCTTCATTATATGTGGTCATCCACAACATCAAGAGCTCCGATAATGTTGGACAATTAATACGGACAGCCGGCGCGTTCGGCGCGAAAGAAGTCCTTGTCGTCTCTGCGGAACGAACCGCGAGACGCATGCGGAAAAATCTCAGAACCTTCGGCGCCCACGGCTCGGACAAGCGCGTGCCCATGCGGGCCTTCGCTTCATTAGCTCAGTTGATAGCGTGGGTTAAATCCCAAGGTTGTCGCGTCGTGGGCGTCGAGATTGATGATAGTGCGGTGAGCTGCTTCTCCCCCGAAGCCTGGCCGGTGCGACCGACCTGCCTATTGCCAGGAAACGAGGGCGACGGCCTCAGTCAAGCGCAGATTGAGTTGTGCGATGCTCTCGTTTACGTCCCGCAGTATGCGGCCGCCACGGCGTCCCTAAACGTGAACGCGGCGACGGCGTGCGTGTTGTCGTGCTTCGCGCACGCCGTCGGCTATGCCGAGGAGCGAAGGAGTGGGGCGAAGTTCGCGGTCCGGGACCCGCTCCACGCGCTGTGGCGGCCTAAGAGCTAGTGCTGTGTGCGGCGTTCTCTTCTTTTCTGTTGTTAGGTGCTCTTGGCTAGGAATAGTGGGTGCAGACCGCGCCTGTAAAACTTGCTAGTGTCTTACTGGCCGCTAGCTCCGACCGGTTCGCGGCGTTTTACAAAATCTAGGGCAGTCCCCGCAATAGCCAGCACCCGTTGCTTGCGCAGGGCGATCGTTATCGCGCGCTCGTAGCCTCCGCAGCAACAAGCAGTGCAATAAGCTAGCGCAAGCGTGCAAAAAAACAGCCTAGCTCGTATCGAGGCCGAATCGACAGCAGCTAGACCAGCACCCCCATAGCTGCTCAGCCTAAGCAAGCTGCAGCCCATACGCCGCCGCCGCGCGTTTAGCAGTACTTACGCCGCCGCCGCGCGCCTAGACAGATAACCCGCAAAGATGGACCTCGGTTTTGGACAACAAAACCAGCAGATGGGCAACCAGGCCCTGGAGGCGGTCGGCATGATCGCCGAGATGCAGGAGAACATGCTCGACGCGGAAATCCACAAATTAGATAACCTTGATGGAAAGGACCTCGCGAAGATTCGGGAAGAGCGGGTCAAGCAGCTCAAAGAACGGAAACTCGAGGAGGCCGAGTGGTCGCGCCATGGGCATGGGCATCTCACGCAGCTCACGGAGACGAAGGAGTTCTTCGCTGCGTCGAAGAACTCAAAAAGATTAGTCTGCCACTTCATGCGGCCTACCTCTCACCATTGCGTCGCGCTGAACGGTCATTTAGCTAAAATGGCTTCCTTGCATCGGGAAACGAGATTTTGTACGTTTGATGCTGAGAAGAGTCCGTATCTATGTGATAAGATCCTCGCCGACCCCGAGGGCAACGTCGTCATTCCGACACTACTCTTGGTCAAGGAAGGGAAAGTCACGTACCACATCCGCGGTCTCGCGGAATTAGGCGGCGAACAGTGCAACTGCGAGATCATGGCCGCCGTTTTACAAATTCACGGCCTCATCG
Source organism: Pelagomonas calceolata (assembly GCA_918797485.1). Classification (NCBI taxonomy): domain Eukaryota; class Pelagophyceae; order Pelagomonadales; family Pelagomonadaceae; genus Pelagomonas; species Pelagomonas calceolata. The sequence goes on along the minus strand of CAKKNE010000003.1, from coordinate 935,945 downwards.
AAGGCGAGGCGGCCAAGCACGAGTACGACGACGGCCAGCCTACTTATGGTTCGGTTGAGGAGTACCGTGCGGCTAAAATCCGGGAGGGCTTTTTTGACGAGGCGATGAACGAGGGCGACGACTTTTCGGACGACGACTACACGGGCCTGGCCGAGGACGCCTAGTGAGTGCCTAACTTTTTTACAGTAGAGCCTTGCGCGCCATCGCTAATGCGCCTTCCCTCGTCTTGTGCCCCCCAATAAAGCCCGTGGCGTGGCAAAAACCACAACCTTCGATGCCCGCGACCGCATCCAAGTCGGAACCTCGCAACCCGCGCCACGGCTCCGGCAAAGACAGTCTATTCTGGAACAAGGTCCCTTCGACCGTCACCGCCTGGACGCGCCACAGGCCCTTGCCGTCCGGATACAGTACGAACTTCGTGCGATCACCAATACCTGCCTCTTTCTCGAGCTCGTACAAGTGCGTGCGCCAGGGGCAGCCGCCACTCTCGAGGGCGATGATCTTCATCGATGCGTCGACCTGACCACAATCGCTCAGCGCCTTCTGTACTAACGCTCTCGCCGGCCACTCGACCGTGATGGTATGAGCGAGGGCGTCGCCGAACTCGATGCCGCACAGCATGACCGCTCCTTCGAACCGCGCGTTTTCATCATTTTGTTCCACGTCGGGCGGCGCGTTCCACGGTCTATTTAAACGGTGGACGCGCGCTGGTAGGGAGGAGCCGTCGCTATACAACGTCTCGGGTGCGATTTCAATGCCGTTGTCGATCGCATCCAGCGCCTCCATGAAGGTCTTGTAGTGCTGGCCGTAGCACCACTCTAACGCATTTTGCTCAATACTAGGATGCAAGACCTTGATGATGTCCCGGCCGTAGTGCTTGTAGACGAGACCAGAAGCCGACAGCTTCGTCTTGAAGCGCCCCGTCGCTTCCGAGGGCCCCTGGGCCTCGCCAACTTTCCCGTCGATGGTCTCGAAGAAGCCCCGCTGGTGGTGGTCATATCTTAGCTTCGCGTGATCATATGAACCTCCCACGTCGATGACAATCGTCAAGGCGTCGAGCGTTGATTGGTCCCTGCTTCTCGTTAACGGTGCGGTCGCGTACTGCGGCAGCTGGCGTAGGAGCCACACACCTAACGCCTCGTCGGCCTGGAAGGTGCCCGAGTGCGTGCCTATCGTTACTGTGAGGGCGCTCATCTTTCTTTTTAGCTGCGCCGTTGGTGCAACGAAAGCGCTTGCGAGCGCTGGCAGGGCTGCTCTGGCGACGCGTCGCATGCACGCAGCGACGAAGCGACGATGGCGATGATGGCGTGCAGCTGTCTCAGCGATGCACAGCCGTGGATTCAAGCGACTCGCAGTGCGGCGACGGCTTCCAGAGCAGTCGTGCGGCAATTTGCAAACCTCCGGTGCACTGCGTGAGCAGCGCTTTGGCTTCCTAGCTTTTGTAGCATGCCTTGGTGCTTGCTAGTGCCTTACTGCCGCTAGCTAACTCACCGGAAGCTTCCTGAGATTCAGGGCGTGCTGTGGCCTTCGGGTGCATCAAGCATCGCCCCGAGACTGTTATTTGTCGTCAACTATTGGGCGCTGCAACGAAAAGTTGCTCGCGGCACCTGGTTCGGGCGCACACACAGCTCTGAAAGCAGTGCAGTGCTTGTGATCCGCGCGGACAAGAAGTACGACTCGTCGGCCTCCACGCCATCGAGCAGACGCAGCTCCAAGGAAAGTCTCCGTGAAGCAATGACCTCTCTCTACGAAGAAGAACTCGCCTTGGCCTCGGACGGCGGTGGGTTCCAAGTGTATCCCAAGAAGAGCACGCCGCACCTCGACTGCATCAGCACGGATCCGCTCGACGGCGCCAAGGCATTGTCGGCAGTCTGCGCCCGTTGTGGCGAGGACGAGGTCTGGATCTGCCTCCAGTGCCACGCGCCCCTCTGCTCGCGCTACAAGAACGGTTGTGCGAAAAAGCACGCAGAGGAGAGCAATCATCACATCGCGGTTTCGCTCTCCGACCTGTCGGTGTGGGATTTTGGGCAGGACTGCTACCTCGACGTCTACGCGATCCCCAAACTGCGCGCGCCCTACGCGTCATTACACCTCGCGAAGTTCGGCGAGCCCCCAAGTTTCCCGGGCGCGCCGGTGCTCGAGCTCGGCACCGCGCCGACGGCAGAAAATGATTTCCTGAAAGCCACCGACGCGGTAACGACCGCGGTGAAGGCGTACAAGGAGCTTTGGGGTGACGATACGCGCTTCCCGGCTGCCCGCGAGCTTCTGATGGCGATACTCGAATCAAAGACATGAGTAGGACGTGCGTGCGTCCATGTCGCGGCGATGGCGTGTTGACGGCGGGAGTGGTTCTGCCCCACCCTTATATCGCGGCGATGGCGCTCGTGGCGGGAGCTCTACCCACTGGCCGCGATGGCGTCGTGGCGGGCGAACGCCATCGCCGCGACGCAAGAACCACCAGATGCTGTATGTGTAAGAAAAGTTATCCCCAAAAAACTAGCGCCCGTCCAGCAGCTGCTCCAACAGCGCCTTCTGGTCCCGCGGCAGGCCCCGCGCGACGTCCGCCGGGAAGCGACCACTTCGTGAAGCGTCGGCCAGGTGCTTGTGCATCTGCAACACTAAACCGCGCAGAACAGCCACCTCCTCCTCGACGACCATCAATTCGCCTTCCGAGGCCGCGACGTTCGCCTTGGCCACGCCCCACTGGTACTCATACTCCCTTAGCTCATGATCTTTATCCGCGAGCAGCATCTTCTTCACTTTCGCATGTTCGATGGTCAACGCGGCGTGCTCGTGCATCAACTCCAACTCCTTCTCGTCCTCGGCTATCCTGTCCCGCAACGCATCTAAGCGCAACGGCGCGAACTCCGCGAGCTCGTCACGCTCGAACCCGAGGTCGTGGGCGTCCCAGGCCTCCGCGGCGTCGTTCTCCGAGGCCGCATTCGCCGAGTCCTCGATGGCCGCCCTACTTTTGGTTCTTACGGTCGTCAGGCCCTCCTTCGCCTGTTCTCCAATACTGTTCACGGCGTCCGCTTGACCGTCGAGGCACGATGATGCATATTGATAGGCCTCCTCCAATCTCTTGGAAGCGGCTTCGTGGCGTGCTAGTTCACTTCTTCGAGAGTCAGCTAATCGTTCCAAAGCAGTAAGTGCCCCTTTGCCTTCAAGCTCAGCAGCATCCGCGGCTCGATCTAAAGCGTCTCGCTCGCGCACAGCGGCGGTCTTGGACGCCGCTAACCTCCCACGCGCCGCCTGGGCCTGCTCCTCGGCCTTCGACGCGTCCGCTCTTGCTAATTTTTGTACGGCGCGATGCTCGACACCGAGGGTCGTCGCCCAAGTAGAAATAGTAGCTAACAATCGTGGAGCCACGATACTACAATAGACGTCGCCGGAACAGGGCCCTCTCGCTTCCTTGAAATATTGTTTTGACGCTTTCTCGGCACTAGGACGCCACGTCCGCAGGAACGCTTTCCTCGCGTCCAGGTCCTTCATGAACGCATTTCGATCTTGCAGGGTCTCCTCCCTTACCACTTCACCGTAGGACGCGCCTTTTGCTGAACGACCAGGCGTCTGGATCAATTTACTCATATCAGACTCAAATTGTTTTGATATCGAATCAGCGAGTTCATCGCACTGTTGCTGCGACGCCGCTCGGTTGAGATCCAGCACACGCTTCAAGCGAGAGTCAAGAGCATCATCGAGAGCGGATAATTGGTCCTGCTCGGGGTTTTGAGAGGAGTCGGCCCAGACCGCCTTCGCATACTTTTTTTCGCTCTTCAGCACGCGGTCCTGATGGGCTTTTCTGACTTCATCGTTCGACAGCGGGAGTTTGGACTGCGACACTATGGTAGAAATGGCGTCCTCATCGTACGACTTCGCGGACAGCACGGAAGCATCAGGCAGCTCATGCGTCGAACAGGCACTCTTATCGTAGTCCTCGAGGCACTTACCGACCGCTTCCGCCGCTTGGGATTGGAGGACGCGGTCCCAGGCCGTCGAGATCGTAGGGACACCTCCGGCATTTAACGCATCAGCATAAGTTTTCGCCAGCGTCGCGAGCATCGCGCCACTGAGAGCTCTTCCATTGACAGACTTCGCTCTAGTTTGAGCATACACCTTGTCCTTGAGGTTGGCCAATCCTCTTTGAAACTCCGGCCGTAATGAACTGACGGGTACTTGAGACAACTTTTTTAAGGTAGCTTCGTCCTCGGCCGGCCGCACGAGCGTCACACAGTCGCGCTCTCTGAAAAATGACCCGAGCAACGTCCGGATCTGATTCCGACTCGCCGCCTCGCTCGTGAAGGACCGCTGGGGCTTTAGCGCGTTTTCTAGGTACTGCCGGTCGTTGATCCTCCGCCCGTTGTCTTCGAGTTTCAAAGTGAAGTCGCGGACGACCCAGAGGAAGCCGGGAAAGTGCTGCGCCAGCTCGTCGAGCTCGTGGCCCGCGGACCCCGCGCCCGCCGACGCGCCCGCGCTCAAGCCGCCGCCACTATGCACGAAGTGCTTCTCGGCACCTTTAGCATCATGAGCCTCGAGGGCTTTCTTCGCCGCTTCTGATCTCACGTGGATGTGCTTCGTTAAGTTGACTACTAGCGCAAAATCTTCGAGGGCGTTGCCGTCGATGACGCCTCGGCTGTTCCAGACGAATAATGAGGATAATAGTAAAGCTAGGGAAAAGATCTGCGAGTCCTCCGTCTGTGTTCTCGAGGTCGATCCCAGACCCTCCGTGTCGATGAACAGCACCGTCAGCCCGTCCGGCAGCCGCACGGGCTCGCCCCAGAGCCACAAACCTTTGGTACAGGCATTTACCGACGCGCCGACCTGGAAGCCGGTTTTGTCATTATCACAGGTGGCGCCGCTCAGTTGATTCAGTAAGTAACTCTTGCCCGTGCGCCACAGCCCCGCGATGGAGACGACGGCGAGGGGCGCCGGTAAATCATCTAGGAGCTTCGTGGCCTCTTCGCTCACCTCGTAGCGGCCCTCGTTTTCTAGGATCAAGGGAATGGCCTTGTTCGTCTTGCCGTTCTGCTGGTCGCGCATCGTCGTCATCGTTTCGGCCCCCGCAGTGCTCGTGATGCGCGCGCGCACCAAGGGATTTTAAGCTGCTCCCAACTGGGGTGCCTCCACAACTCTACAGGCGGCTCTCTGCGGCTGCGTTTCGACCAATTGCTGATGACTCACGAATAAATGTGGTGCGCCGAGCAGTTCTGCGCACTGGTTCGGCAGCAGGAGGTCGAGCTGTGATGCGGCGCCGCGCAAAGCTTGCTCGAAATGTGAGGGACCCGCGAGCGACGCGTCGGAGGTCTTGGTCACAGCGGACTAAGAAAAGAGACGTCGTTTTGCGTTTGGAGAGCCCTCCGTTGCCGTTTAGCTAGCGGCTGTAAGACACTAGCAAGCGGCAAGCCTACTTTGGACGGGCAATTTGTGAAGCCGCTGTGTACTGCATTGCTCTGTAAATTAAACAGAAAAAGGCCACAGTCGACCAGATTCGGCCCCGCGCTCGAAAAAGGCGCGCGTCGCACCGCTAGCCCTGTTTGCAGCCTGTGCTGCCACCGCACGCAGTCGCAGCGATGGCGTCGCGCGCGAGCAGACTCGCTTCCTTCCTCGAACAGAAGCCCCTGCGGAGCTACCCCTGGGCCCGGCCCAAGAAGAGCAAGCAGCCGCCACAAATCAACCGGTGGAACATCTTGCGGGGAGACAAAGTGGTGGTCGTGAACGGGAGGCACCGGGGCCAGTCGGGTATCGTACAGAAAGTGCTGCGATCGACCAATAGGTTGATCGTCGAAGATGTCAATGTGGGCGATCGCATGCTCTACTCGAAGGGTGATGAAGATAAGGTAAAAACACCCACGAAAGCGCCCCGGTCGATTCACTACTCGAACGTCAATCTCGTCTGCCCCGTCACGAACTTGCCGACACGGGTCGCTAGGCGCTTTCTAGATGACGGCACGCGCGTCCGCGTCGCGGTGCGGTCCGGCGCTATTATTGAAAAGCCGGCCATTCTTACAGAGAGGCATAAACCGCGGTCGACGCAAGCGGGGCCCCGCGACACGCCCGAGGACCATGTGCTCGAGGTCACGTACGATCCTGTTGTCGACGCGGAGCAGTGGCGGCGGCGCGAGTTGGATGAAGACGGGAAACGCGTGCTGCTTAAGGACTAGTAGTGTGTTTTAGACAACAACAGACGTGGTAGTGGCCTCGTCGGGCGGCCTTGCCTCGACGTGCACCGAAATCGCGGCGAGCGCGAGCGCGCAAGCACCAAAAATAAAGCCCGGCAGGTACGTCTCGTACGCATCGTAGAACGCGCCCGCAATCACAGGGCCCAGCGTCCCGCCTATACCCAAAAACGCGCAGATGAGGCCCGAGGCGCGAGCCAGCGCGTCCGGGTCGCTGACTTCGGCCACGTCGACGACGAGCGTCGCCGAGAGCGACAGCAACGAGCCGATGCAGGAGCCGCAGAGGAACGAAAAGACGGCGAGCCCCTCGTAGGAGCGCTCCCAGACCGGCGTGAGCGCGAGGGCCACGGCGTACGTGAGGCAGACCGCGCTGTAGACGCGGCTCCTGCCACATCGGTCCGCCAGCGCGCCGACGGGGACCCGCATCGTCAGCGCGCCGGCGCCCAGGTACAACAAAAGGCTCTCCGCGCGCCGCCGCGACAGGTCGCGGTCCAGGCCGTAGCGCACGATGTGGACCGCGGGAATCCAGAAGCCGAACCCGAAAATAAAGGTCGTGCGCATGAGCCGCCGGACGCCCGGCACGGCGCTCACCGCGATGGGAGAGACGGGCGCGCGCTTCTCCGACGATGGCGGCGGCGGCGCGAGGCCCAGCGCGCCGGCGAAGAGCACGGCGAAGACCATGGCCCCGAGCGCCGCCAGCGCCCCGCGCCAACCACCCGTCTCTCTTTTAAGCGCGGCCCACAGAAACGGGATCGCGAAGGGCCCGACGCCCGCTCCACTATTAGCGAAGCCGGACGCGAGCGCCGTGTTCTCGGGGAACCACTTGTTGCACGCAATCACGCCGCTGTAGAGCCCTAGGGACTGGCCCACGCCCAGAACAATCCCGTACGTCACGTACAGCTGCCAGAGCGTTTGACACTGGCTCGACGCGATCAACCCGAGGCCGGACAGGAGCGCGCCGAGTGAACCGCAGACGACCTCGCCGCGGCGCGCGATGGCCCTCCCTGAGATCACGCCGAAGCCGTCCATCAAGCCCGCGCTGAGGCTACCGACCGCCGCGGTGGCCGCTCTTGTGGAATCGAAGGCCACGAGCAGGTCGACGAAGATGACGCTGAAGGAGTACTGCATCGCGAGGCTTCCGACGCTTGTCAGCCAGTAGGCGCCGAGCTTCTGGGCGTGGACGCGGCCCATGTTAGGTGCTGCCCTTACTTACCAAGTGCTTGCGTCGGGCGCCCTTTGGAAACGATCAATACTAATGGCCCCTGCGTACCGTTTTCGGCATTTGTGCACGAGCAGAGCGCGATTCTCAGCTCGACTCCATTTTGCTAGTGTCTTACGCACGCTAGCCCGGCTTTTTTCCACTTGTGTATGTCGTGTCGGGGAGCAGGCTCGGCTGGTGGATTCCCAGAGTAGCCTTTGAGTCCCCGCGCATAACGACGGGCATGAGTTTTGGCGTCACGAGAGTGAATTCCCAAAAGCTGCAATTGGGGTTAAATTGCCCTGTGACGCCGCGGTGATTTTACGCGCCTCCTCCAGGACCGTCGCTCGTAGACTGGCTCCCATCTGAGTTTCAAAAAGCATGAGACCTCTGCTCAAACTCGTGATCCTCGGCACCGCGATCACGGCGGCCCGAGGACGCGTGACCGCCGTGACGCCGGGCCTCTGCTTCGAACTCCGGCTCTCAACCGGCGGCCGCTACCAAAAGAATTTGGCTCATCAGCTCGAAGCCATCGGCCCGTTGCTGGCGGCGGGCGTGCGCCAGCAGCCGGCGGCCATCGTCGCGACGCATGCGGACTGTCAGGCCGCTCCACCCGTCAACGTACAACGTTAACGTTACGGGGCACACGCGTTTCCCGCGTTTCAAGCATCTGTTAGAAAGCAACGGAAAGATCAGGATCCAGGGGCGGTTCTCTCCCGACCCCTGGACGATCGACCTGAACCACCTCGCGGCCGTGGCGGCGAAGGCGAAGGGACGCCTTGCGGGCGCCGAGCGGGCGGCGGCGGCGTCACGAGCGGCGGTGGCCGCCGCGCTAGAGAAAAGGGCGGCGCTGCGTCAAAACCCGACATGTATCGAGCTCGACGAGTCCGTCCGCGCGGGCAAGGGGACGTGCAAACCGGGGAAGGGCATCTTCTGCAACGCGCGCCACCGGTGCTACGGGAACAGCGCGTGTGCGCTCTGTGAGCCCTAGAAGAAGCGCCCGCGCCCGCCGCCGATGAATCAGCCCTGGGCAGGGGCCCCGACTAGTCCTAGCACCGTAACGATCGACCCGACCTAGTAGTAGCTAGATATACGTCTTAGGAAAGGACCAGCTCACGCCTGCTCCATGTTCTCCCCGTCGAAGCCCGGGTACTCCGCGTCGTAGACGGAGTACGTCCGCGACGTCACCACGACGTCGTCGCCCTCGGCCCGCTCCAGACCCCAGTCGTCCAATAAATCTAGGAGCGACCCGCGCGCGTCGTCGCTACGCTCGTTCTCGTAGTCGCGCGGGTCCACCACCAACGTGTCGTAGGGGCAGCGCCCGTCGTCGGCGACGGCGACGTGCTTGCAGGCCGCATCCTGGACATCCATTGTTGAGGTTGTGATGTCGAAGCACGAGGCCTGCCCGGTCCCCGTCACGACATGATCAAAAGTCGCGGCGACGCAGTCCCCGCCTAATAAATTGGCGAGGAGCTGCTCCAGTCGATCATCAAAATGATCTGTGGCCGCTACTATGCGGGGCCCGCCGTAGTCGCGCCACTGCCTCAGGGCACTCAACAATCGGGGCGCGTCCGGGTCGACGACCCAGGCCTCATCACTCAGGGTGAGGTCGTCGTGTAAGCTCCTAAAGATGTCGTCGAAGGCAGATTCGTATAGAGCGAGCTCGTCGGCGTCGTAGACGACCGGCTCGGCGGTGAGCACACCATCATACGTCGCCTTGGTGACCTTCTTCCACCAGGCCTCGGCGCCCTCGGAATTCGTGCCGAAGCGCGGCCCGGCGGCCGCGTAGGCTTGCTCGTAGACGCCCTGAAAAATGTCGGGTCGCGGGAGCATGAGGCCCGTCGCGGCGAGTAGCGCGTCTCGGTACAGTAAGCCTTCCGGTCCTGCTCTTCGGACTAACGTGCCAATCGGATCAATCGTGATGACCTGGGGCGCCGCCTTGACGACGCCGGCGGCCGCGCTCATGCTAATATGCCGCCTTGGCCTCGAGACAGTCGGCGCCTGGAGCGCTTGCGCGCTCAGGAGAGTGGCGACCAGCGCCTGGCATTGCCTCCGCCGAGCCAACGCCATCGTGTGTGTGCCAAAGAGCTATGTGCAAGTGCTAGGCTCGCCGCGGCAGCTTGCTAAAAGAGATCCTCTCACGGTCCTTGAGGGTTGGTGGTCACTGTAGAGTCGTGACGCTTGATGGCAGCTGCTGCGTGTGGCTGTCTACAGCACAATGCCAAGCTCGCTGGAGCACTCGATAATCCGATAGCGTCTACAGACACACTAGCAGGATGGGTACGGACACCTGCCTGAGCCTGAGCCTGAGGAGAGGTATGAGGTTATGAAATACGCGGCACGCCCCCGCCGCCGACGAATCGACGACGCGCGGTGTCTCCCCCCAACCTGGGCAAGGGCGCCGCCGCCCACTAGTCCTAGCACCGTAACAGCAAATCCGCCCGCGCACGAAAAAAACACATAACTAGCCTTATGCTTGAATAGCGTTCCACGGCGCGACGCCCGCCTGCGGCACCTCCTCGGGCTCAAAGCCCACCTCGTAGTGCGGGACGACTTGCGCGACCGGGTCGCTCTGCACGGCGTAGATCTTATTGAGCGAGGTGTCATCGGCTTCCCACGGCGAGAACATCCCGCCCCAGTTCTCCTGCGGGAGCGGCGGCAGGTTGACCGGATCGCGCTGCACAGCGTAGATTTTCTCTAGGCTCGTGTCTTCTGCTGCTGTTTCTTGCGAAGCGTCCCACGGCGTGAAGAGGCCCGCCCACTTTTCGGCCGGGTCTTCGTCGATGGCGCCCGCCGCTGTTGCCATCGACCGCCAGTCGTCCTCGCTGGCGCCCTGCGACTCCGCGTTGTAGTCGTAGGCGTTGTAATGGGCGGCGTGCGAGATCTCGTCGGGCGTCGTCGCGAGGTTTCGTCGTGTCTGCGTCCTCGTCACAGTCTGCGGCGCCAGCAGAGCCCTTGCTGGGCTTGCTGCTGCCAGCAAGAGGGCTGCTCTCCTCCCACGCGGCATCGTGGCGCGTCTCGTTGCAACGGCGGCGAGGACTGATCGATTGAAAGCCGCCGCGGGTATTCTGCTTGCCCTGCGCTCGAGTTGAGGCGAGCTCTATTGGCGGCGCAACGTAGCAGCCAGGTGCGCTTTTTGCTAGTAGCAACTCGCCAGACGCCCTCGAAGGATGGCGAGCTCAAGAGCCGTTTGATGACACTGCCCTCACCCTTAAGCCGGGCGCGCAGCGCGATTCCCCCTCGTGGCGCAGCGCGAACGGCGGCGGCGCGTCGCCAGCGACTAGTCGCCGGCGACTAGAGCCGGCGACAGGCGGCGACGGCGTCGGGGCGAGTGCACACGCCATCGACGCGACCCCCCACGACCCTCACAAGTGCAACACACACGCTCCTTAGATCAAGTCGTCGAGCGAACTAGCGAAGTCCGCCGTCTTCCGCCGCTTCTTCTTCTTCTTGTTCGTGTCGATCCGCCGGAAGGCGTCCTCCTCGTAGGCCTCCTGCTCCCGCTGCTCCTTCCGCCGCCGCTCCCTGCGGGCCGCGCGCTGCCCAGTACCCAAAGACTCGTCGTGGCCGCCGGAGCCGATCTCGACGGGCGCGTCGGACCGCTCCTTTAACAAGAAGTCGATCTCCGCGCGTCTTGCCCTTGTAGACCGCTCCTGGCGTTCCTTGACCGGCGCCCGCGGCGCCTCGTCGTCGTCGTCGTCGTCGTCCGACGAGGCCTCGTCCTGCTCCTGGTACGCCACCGTCGACCGCGGCGCCTTATAGGTCCCCTCCTCCTTGTCAATTTCAACGGATTCCAGATTCGCGACCGGCGCGACGTCAGCCGCGTCGGCTCTAGCAAGCACCTTGTCGAGCTGGTGCCGCAGTTTGGCATCTAACAACCGGAGCTTCTCGAACGTGAGGCGGAGCTCGTAGAGCCTCCGGACCACGGGATGGTTCTCGATTGATTCCCCTCTAGCCTTCCGACACAAGTAGTACGAGAGCATGCCGCAGTACGTCGTCAGCAGCTCCTGCTTCATCTTGAAGTACGACGCGTCGTCTTCTTCCTCGTCTTCCTCAAATTCATCACTAGCTTTATTCGCGCGGCTGCTCACGCGGCCTGCCAATGCTTCGGCCTTCTCGGCCAGCTCCTCCAAGGCTGCGGCCGACATGCTGTGCGGCGACTGGCGTGCACTGCACGGCCCACTGCTCTGTGTAGCAACGCGCGCCGAGCTGCAAGCGCTGCTCACTGCTGCACACTGCTGCACGGTGCACAGCTGATCTGAGAGTGGTAAGGTCTCGCTGCGCGTTGCAGCCGCACTCGCAGCTATCGAAGCGCTGCACGCGCGTGTTCCGCGAGCGTTTGAGGCTATGCGCGTCCTCAAAAGCAGCACCTCGCCCGCCTTTGTGTGCAGCCAGCCTCGAGGCCGAGATCACAGCTCCGAAAAGATACATACCGCGCCGAGCCGTCGCGAGAACGGCCTCGAAGCGACGAATGCGCGCCTCCGGACGTGCGGGTATGCGCCACTAGGACGTAACTCCCCATGCGCTAAAAGCAAAGCGCCGTACGCGCAAAGGCGCTATACCGGGGTATCTGGCTGCCCGCGGGGGCCGAGAGGCTTTGTATTGATCCACAGAAGAGAAGGCCCCACGGGCGCAGCGCTCGCTCGCGGCAGAGGCACTGGCATAGAGCCCTGTTGGGGGCAGCCCAAGATGACCTCTTTACTAGTAGAATGGGTCAACGACGAGCTCCAGCTCGAGCCGCCCTTGACGGAGGAAACGCTGGCCGAGGAACTAGGTTCAGGCTTCATCCTTGGGGCTTTGCTCCATCGACATAACCAGCTCGCCGAGCATGAAAGGCTGAGGAGGAGAGACACGGCCGACGCGAGGATCGAGAATTTTTGTGTTTTAGAGCCGACCCTAGCGTCACTCGGTGTCCGCTTCGACGCGAATGCCGCTCTTGGTATCATGAACGCGAAACCCGGCGCCGCAGCCATGGTGCTCTACCAATTGAAAGTGCAACTAGAAAAATTAACGAAGGAGGCCCAGCCCGTGTCGCTACGTGAACGTAGGGACGGCGTGCGACCGCTGCCGAACATGCCCAAGAAGCTTAAGAAGGCACAATTTGATCAAGCACGAGCGCAGCTCTTCGAGGCTCAAATAAGGAGTAAAGCCGAGAACCCGAACATCACGATGGAGCGCAAAGTTTTAGCTAGATTTGGTGAACTAGCGGAAAGAGAGGCTCAGAAGAGGGTGCGCGAGCAGGAACGCTCCTTCGCACTGCTAGATCAGCACCGCGAAGCCACGCGCACCAAAAGAATCTACGAGCGCCAGCAGGAGGCGGCCTTCCTCCAGGCCTGGGAAGCTAGAGGATTGGAGCACTGGGCCGCGAACCGACGTGAGAGGAAACACAACGAGAAAAGGGACGAGATTTTCGAGGAAAAAGAGTTAAGAAAAGCCGTTTCCAGAGTCGAAAAGCGCATTCATCGCGAAGCGACCTACGCCTTTAATGAATTAGATAACTTCGAGCGGCGCTTGCAGGAGCAGAAGGCCCTGGAAGTGTCAGTGGCACCGAAGGCTGTAAGGGATGTTGTGGATCGGCGGGATCCTCTAGCGGAATCCGCTCGAGCTACGGCGGCCGTCGTGGACATTGGGATTGGTGTCGGGTCGGAGGAGATGGAGCGAGATGTGGTCTTAGATGCTCGCGCGTTACGAGCTGAGCGCGACGCGCAAGATGCGGATAGGAGAACCGCTCTAGCTGAACGACAACGCAGGGAAGACCAACGGTCCCAGCGAAGGATGCGCTTCGTCACGGAGCGGGAGGCGGCTCAGGTCCAGGAGTACCACGCGCACCGAGCCGCGCACTTGCAAGCGCAGCTCACGAAGACCTGCGATGCTGATAAAAAGCAGGAAGAGCATTTGGCATTAGTAGCGAAGCACAAAGCGAGGATGGCTGAAAGTAGAGCTTTCCGGGAGGCCCAATACAAGACGCGACGAGACTTGGACACCGAGGATTTTTTGCGGAGGGACCAGGAGCGATTGGACGAGGACATCCGCGCTTATAATGTAGATGTGGAGAGTAGTGCTTTAACGGCGAAGGCCTTCGTCGACGCATCGACGGCTGCTTCCGACAAGTCCGTTCATGAGTTGTGCTCGCACTTGGTGCATCGCATCGCGCGGGGCGCTCTTGAAATAGCTTCGTTGCGAGATGAAGAGAGAGCCGGTGTCCCGGAACAGCAGCAACAATCCTTCGAGGCGACGCATTCGTTGCTCGAGAACGACGGGGACCCTTGTGACCCGGCTACGTTCCGGGACCATGCGCGAGTCATCTGTAGAATAGACGGCGCCATGCTCGGCTTTGAGTACACCGAAGATGACGACATGGATCCCTTAGAAAGGGCCTTCACCGATCAAACGACCCAATCTCTATGTGCGCCGGAGACGTACGACCGAGCCTCGGTACCGCCGCGGTGGGACGCTGGCGATAAGTTGGAGGAGAAAGAGTCAGTCCAAGACGTCTCGGATAAGTTAGATACGTGGGACGCCCAAGATTATATCGGTAATGCACCGCCGTTCCACTTTTCTCCTGCGATTGCCGAGGCCGAAGTGAGGGGCATCACCGGCGAGCTAACGGGGGCCGCGAAGCGGTGGAAGGGTACGGACGAGGACGAGGAGGAGGCCGATGATAGTTTCGGGGCCCTGCGGCGCAAGCAGCAGGCACTGCTGGAAGCGGCGGACGCGGCCGCGGCCACAAAAACGGAAGCCTTAGCTACGATGGGCGAGAAGCGCACGGCCGAACATTCACTAGGTGAAGCCATTTTAGATTGTCGGTTCGCGGCGGTTCATGAGGAAGCGGAAGAGGAAGCATTTGTTGCGCCTCCGGAGTTCCCGCTGCGCATCTGTCTGGCCGGCAGAACTTTTGCGGGCAAGTCGGAACAAGCTTCTAGACTCGCAGATCGCTTTAGATTGAAGGTCCTGAGTGCCGGTGGGTTGCTAGAGAGAGCTTTGCAACTCGCGGAGGACGTGACGCTCGGGAAAGCACAAGGGTCTGAACTAGCTACATTGGGCCGGCAAGCTACGCAATTGTTGAAAGAGGGCCAAGCATGCGATGAAGCAACATACGCGGCACTCATCGTGGCGGGCATCAAAGAAATCGCCGAGGAGAATCAACAAATAGAAGAGGCAAACGCCAAGGCCCAGGAAAAAGACGCCAACACCCTAGCCCTCGAAGAATACTTGCGGGAGGTTTTTGACAGGTGCGACAGCGATGGCGGCGGCGACATTTCCATTGCCGAGTGCATAGCAGCTTTGAAGGGTGACGAGGACTTTGCCGAGATATTGGGAGTGGACAGGGAGTCGTTCCTGGACGTGATTTGGTCCATGGATGCCGACGGGGACGGCACGATTAGTTGGGACGAATTTAGATCATGTGTACTCAATGAACCTGATGTGATAGAGCCCTACAATGGCTGGGTCCTGGAGGACTATCCTGAGACCGTGGCGCAGTGTTCTGCGCTGGAAAAAGCTTTGACGGGCTATGATTCAGCTAAGATCATCCATACGAGGTGGGACCACCCTTCTGAACTCGCTTCCATTGCGCCTCCACCGGTCGCGAAGTACTCCGGGTTCCTACCCGACGAGTGCCCTTCACAGATTGCATCGGGCGTCGACCTCGTGTTCCACCTCCCCGTTGATCAAGATCAGGTCTACAGGAGGTGTCTGGGAAGAAGGATAGACGACCAGGTGCCTGACGCTGAGTCGACGGTTGACGAATACGCCGGTGCTGCCGTCAAGGACGAGCGCGCCATGCGGGGCGAATACCATCTTGATTCTAATTTACCGGACTACGGGGCTCCTTGTAAAGCTAGGTTGCGGAAAGTCGAAGATCCGCAGAATCCTACAGCCAGTCTGCCTTTCCAGCTGGAGTCGCATGATTCTCACTGGAAGTCGTTGTCAGAGTTCCTGGAGCGGTTTGGCAATTTAAGGGAGGTTTCGGCGTCGGGACTGACGGAGGAGGGCGCCTTCGGGCAAATAGTTCCTGTGGTGGACGAGATGCTTTCGGTGCGCTCGGCAGCGGCCAAGGAGAAGAAGGCTCTGAGAGATGCGCAGGTCGAGGCTTATAATAAAGTAGTGGCCGACTTGACGGCTGCGAAAGAGGCGGCAGAGGCCGTATTGGCGGAAGCGGTCGCGGCGGCACCCGCGCCGGCCGAGGAGGCGGAGGCGACGGAGCCTGCTGATGAAGCGGTCGCTGAAGCGGAGACCGCCGTCCAGGAGGCCGCTTCCAAGCTCGCAGACGTGGAAGAGAAGGGCCCGTTTTACGAGGAACCTGTCGAAGAGTCAGTAGTAGAGGACCCGGACGCGCTGACGCCCCTGTCGAAGGAGGCGGGTTCCGTACTGAGTGAGATGTGGGACGGCGCGGAGCAGCAGTTCTTTGACGGTGCGAAGAAGGCCTTCCGCTCGCTGAGAGAAATGCGTGCTCAGACACGAAGGCAGCATTATGTGTTGCGCCAGGACTTCGTGCGGTATTTGGCGCGGCCCGACGACCGCCAGGACCTCCTCAAAGCGTTCGTCGAGGATTTCAACTCCAGTATACCGATGGACATGCGCGTGCAGGACGAGACCAAGGCGGAATTGCACTTGAGAGCGGTCGAGTTACATGAAAAATTGAATGAAGTGCAAGCGGCGCGGGAGACGCAAGCGAAGTCTCTGTGGGCCAAAATAAGATTAGATGGGTCCCTGCAAAGCAGACAGGCTTGTCTCAGTAAGTCTTATGCCTGTTTGGCGCAGTGCGAGGTCGACCGGACGCACGCGTCATTGTGTCTA
This sequence comes from Pelagomonas calceolata, assembly GCA_918797485.1. NCBI lineage: Eukaryota > Pelagophyceae > Pelagomonadales > Pelagomonadaceae > Pelagomonas > Pelagomonas calceolata. The sequence goes on along the minus strand of CAKKNE010000003.1, from coordinate 919,772 downwards.
CTGAAGGACTACTACGCGGCGTCCTATCCCGTCGGGGAGTTCTCTCCAGAAGGGGAGGACGACGAGCCGGCCGAACGACAAAAATTGAACGACGGCTGCGGCGCGCTCGCGAAGCGCACGGCCGACTTCGTTGAAGACGAGGAAGGGAATAAGGCGCTGGAGGCTTCCGAGGACGCCCTGCCGCCGAACATCCTCGAATCACTATTTGGAGACCCGTTTGTTGAGCAGACTGAGCCCGAAGAGGAACCTGAGGAAGAGACAGAGCCCCCGCCCGAGATCACTCATGAAAATATGAATGATGAATTAACAGAAGCGGAGGACTGTCTCGGACCGGCGCTAGAAAGGGCGAGGACGTGGGCCCTGTCGTTTGCGGCTCCTGACAGCGCAGGTAAGGATCCCAGTGGACAGCCTGGACTGAGGGAGGCCCTCTGGCAGCAGGCTGAACTGTTACTGGCGAGGTGTAAACGCATCGAAGATTCATGTAGGAGAGATAGGCAAGCCCTGGCGAAGAGGAGGGACCAAATTCTACAGGAGTTAAAAGATTGGACTGCTCAGAGGATAGAGGCTGAACTCACTGTCAATGAAGGTCTGGTGGAGTTGATCCGGCAACACATCGAGGAGGAACGACCGATAGAAGACACGTGGGAGGTTTTAGGTATAGTTTTAGTCGTGGATGAGAACACGAAAATAATCCCGCTCCAAGACACGCTGTATTGGAGAACGCACCCGCAAGCGGCTCAATTGGTACAACACCCCGAGTACTGCGAGAACCTGCCGGAGCCGCCTCCATTGCCCGTGCCTCCGGATCTACCGGAAGATCGTTTCTCGACGGCCCAGAAGAAGTTTTTGCGGGCGCAGCTCGAGGATGCGTACTTAGCGTGTAGTCAGCAGGACATCCCGCCGCCGCCCGGCTATGGGTTGGATGGACTGCCTTTACTACCTCCTGGTCCTTCCCTGAAACTCTGGGTCGACTCTTGTTCAGGGGCTGCTCATGTGCGCGTCACTTTATTACGGGATGGGTTAGTGGTACCAGAAGGAGATAGGTACTACTACGAGCCCTACGAGATTGAGTGTGGCTCGAAAGCCATGGTCGCGTCCTACAAAATCCAGACCGCTGCCCAAGATCTGATCTCGGTCAGACTGGAGCTGCTGGGGGAGAAGCCTGAGGCTCCGGAGGCTACTGAAGGCGAGGAACCCGTCGTGGTTGAGGCGCCTGTGTTATCTACAATAACGCAGCCGCTCGTGTTCGAAGGAGGTTCGTTAACGCTACCTTTTGAGGTTGAGGAAGCACCGGAGGAGGAGGCAGAACGCCCCGCGTCCCGGGCCAGCCGCTCCTCGAAGGCCTCTGAACCAGCTGAGGAGGACGAGGACGAGGAGGAACCAGAGCCGAAGGAGATTGTCCTGAGGTGGAACTTTAGAGAACCGGAGGAGCCCCCAGCACCGGCGCCGGCGCCCGCGGACGCCAACTTCCTGGCGCTCGAGGAGTACCTCAAATCAATTTTTGAGAGAGTCGACGCGGACGGTACTGGAGAAATTAGTATCGCGGAGGCCGTACGGGCGTTGGGGGATGACGAGGAGTTCGCCGACATCATTGGAGCTGATTCGTCCGACAACATCTTGCAAGCGGTCCGACTGATGGACGAGGACGGCGACTCGAAGCTGACCTGGGACGAGTTCAAGTCTGCGACGCTCGGAGAACCGATGGCCGAGGGCGAGCCTCCTCAGAAGAAGTGGGTTACTAGGGATGCATTAGTGCACATTCTTGCGAACGCGGCTTTACATACGGATAAGTTACCCGGACAGTGGCAGCAGAAGACGCGCTACTTTTTTGAAGATGCCTTTTTGGCCCCTCAGGGTCCGTTGGACGAGGACCAGACCGGTATCGTTTATATTGAGGATGTTCTGTCTTTGGTCGAGTCTTGGGAGGTGTTGCCGGAGGTGCGCGAGATGCCTCTCAATGATTACGTCGCTTGGACCGATCCCATCGCCGCGAATCCCGCGGCGCACCCGCAGCTCGGCGCGGCGGGCATCACCGTCGGTAGTACTGAAGAAGGCGGCGAAGTGACGTACGCGGAACGGGAGGAGGGCGCGGAAGAAGGTGCTGATGGTGGATACGTCGCATCCGACGCCGAGGGCGGGTAAGGAGTCAAAATACTAGGGTACTCAATTCTTAGCCGCTCTAGACGGACACACACAGGCAGGGGGTATGGACAGCTCCTAGACGAACTGCACGTCCTCGTGGAACATGGCCACGTTGTCGAAGCCCGGCCACCTCATTTTTATACCGATGAGGTGGTAGGAGGCGTAGACGCCCGGCAATAACGTCAGCGCCGCGAGCACAAAGAGCTCCACGGCCGCGGACCCGCCGTTGGCGCCGAAGGACGCGACGCACCCGGCAACGAAAAGGCAGGTGCCCAGCGTCGTGAGCGCCACGGCCAGGCAGCACGTGCGCGGCGGCAGGCGCCGCCGCTGCGTCGACGGCCGCCGGCCGGGCGGGTAGCGGAGGCCGCCGAATTCCTCACCGGGCGATTCCGGCGCGCGCGCGGCCGACATCTCCATGTCCCTCGATTCCTGTTGGATGGGGTTCATGGTTGCTTGTTCCTCTGACCAGCCGCGGGTCAGCTTGGGTTACGGCTCTCTGTCCGGATCGGGCGGGCGGGCCGAGCGCGAGCAGTGTCGGGCTATGAGCACTGGTGCCCCTGGCACCTGCGCACACCACTGACTGCCAGCACCGAGGGCGTAATGAGCAGCAAATTGCGTTCCTCTGGCTTTATTTTTTCTGGATAGCGTCGATTAAGACACTAGCAATCATAGCATCACCAAATTGAAGCTGATTTGCAGCTGCCTCAGTGCTGCAATTGCAGCAAAGACCTCGGCATTCAATCAATCTTGATCGCTATCAGTAGCGGTGAACGCATAAGCACCATCTCGCGAGTACAAGCAAGTTGCAGACACCGCACTGCAAGCACTGCAATCGCCCTGACGCCGTCGCGGTGAGCTTGCAACCAAGAGACCGCGCTTCGAACAGCAGTAAACGATGCTCCTCCGCGCCACCTCGCGCCGCCTCACGCATGTAACAAGACGCACGATATCCTCGACGCGGGGCGAAGGCGTCGCCGGCTTCAAGGTCATGGAGGTCCTGCACGCCGCGAACACCATGGAGGCGAGCGGCGCCGACGTCCTGCACATGGAGGTCGGCCAGCCCTCAACACCAGCACCACCAACAGCTAGAAGAGTCGCGGAGGCCGCCCTGTCACGAGACGAAGCCCTGGGGTACACGTCGGCGAACGGCCTACCCCAAGTCAAGGAGAGAATTGCGCAGTGGTATCTGGAGAGACATAACTCAGTCGTAGACCCCGACCGCATCGTGGTCACGACGGGTTCTTCGGCGGGCTTCATCCTGAGCTTTCTCGCGTTATTCGACGCCGGCGACAGGGTCGGCGTGCCTTCGACGGCCTATCCGTGCTACCGCAACGTCCTGAGAGTGCTGGGCGTCGAGCCCGTTTCTCTAGCTGGAGACGCGTCGAACCCTCGGTCGGGCTTCGGCTTCCCGCAGCCGTCCGACATTACTTCAGACCTCAAAGGGCTGATCTTATCTTCGCCCTCGAACCCCACTGGTGCTACTCTCTCTGCCGATGAATTACAAAAGCTAGCAGAGACCTGTTCAAGTAAGGGCGTCAAGTTCATTAGTGACGAGATCTACCACCACATCGTCTACGGGGATGAAAAAAGTGCTTCGGCGGTCGACCTAGATGGCGCCCTCGTGATCAACAGCTTCAGCAAGTACTTTTCCATGACGGGCTGGCGGATCGGGTGGTTGGTGTTGCCGAAGAACGACCCTTCGTTGTCCGGTGCCATTGAACGGTTACAACAAAATCTGTTCATCAACGCGCCTCATGTCTCACAGATCGCCGCGGCGGCGTCCTTTGATGATGTCGAGTCGACTCTAGAAGGTCATGTTGCTGTGTATGATCAAAATAGAAAAACTGTTTTGAATGCGTTGGCCAAGATGGGCGTCTCGCCCGATCATATCGCGCCTTGTAGAGGCGCGTTCTACGTCTATGTGGACCTGGGCGCCCACGGCGTGACCGACGCTCCGGCTCTCTGCCATAAATTACTGAAGGACACGGGCGTCGCGATCACGCCGGGCGTGGACTTTGAATTTGATGAAGCGATCGGGAAGCGGCGCGTGCGCGTCTCGTACTGCGGCGCGCCTGCGGACGTGGAGAGGGCGATGGGGAAATTGGTCGAGTGGTGGGCCGCGGGCAAGTACAAGTGAGTATCATCGTTCCCGACTAACTAGACAATTATTCCACGCGCGCGTAACATATCCCGTCGACGGGATATGTCATTAGCACCCACCGTCGCCGAGCCAGAACCTCCCGTCCTTCTTCACGGACTTCACGGCCCAGTCCGAGTCGTCCCCGGCGCCGTTCGACGGCAGGGGCCAGGGGTCGCACCCGTAACTCTCGTCGTCGAAGCGATGCGACAGGGCGCAGGCGCTCTCGTTATTCGGACGGTGCAGCTTCTCCCAGGCCCGCATCTGGGGCCGGTTCTTCGGATTGTTGGGTCCGTGCCACTCGACGGCGTAGTGCGTGACCGCGCAGTCGACGCCTTCGTCAAGAATTCGGCGGAAGAGCGCGTACTCCATGCCCTCGACGTCGACCTTGGCCACGACCGCCCGTAGCGAATCATGGAAAAAGTATCGCTTCAGAAGGTCTGCCACGTCCCATACCGGCGTGGCGACCATGCCGCGGCCGCACCGGCCCTCGTCGGTGTATCTATGGATGTGGCCCGTCCTGCGTCCGCCCGCGAAGCAGGCGGTGCCGTTGGCGACGCCGATACCCCCGAGCACAAACGTAGTCCGCATGCCTCGATTTGTCAACCGCGTGGCGAGCTCCCGCAGTCGTTGCCAGTATTCGCGCGCGGGCTCGACGCCGACGGCGCAGCGCACCGCGCCGTCTTTGTAGAAGCCCGCCTTCTGAAAGAGTGGTACGAACGACGACCGGGCGTAGAGCTTGGGTTGGTGCAGCTTCCTCGTCTGGACGCCAGCGTTGGCGCCCAGGTCCAAAAACGCGTGCGTGCAGCCGTCCAGGAGCGGAGTCGCGGCGTGACCCACGAGCTCCGGCGGAGGGCCCGCCGCTGCAGCCGCTTGGGCAGCCCCTCCCGCGGCGAACGCGGCCGCCACCAGGCGTCGCATGCTCGCCGGTGCGGTCGCGCGGCGATGGCGTATACTGTGGCAGCGTACTCCGCTTTTGCGGTGCTTTTGCAGTGCTCCAGCTGCTGCAATCGTCGCAAGTTCAGGCACCGCGTGCAAGATCAGGCGCCGTGGGCTACTGCAGGCTACGGGGCAGCGTCTGGTGCAGCACCGCGTCACAACGATGTGCTGCACAAAAACAAAGGCAGGCTGGTCCACACCCGTCCACACCATCTCCACACAGGTTTTTCGGCCAAAAAAAAAACTATCCCGTCGACGGCGTGGGGGGCCACGGACTACAAAAAACAGCGGTTAGTCAGCTAAATCCCGCGCGTTCGCGTCGATGACGTCGAGGTGGACTCGACGCCGTCGCCACGGCAGCGCGCTCGCGTCGGTGGCGTGGCGGTGGACGCCACTACTACCAGAGGTCGTCGTCGTTGTCGGAATCCGAGTCCATGACCTTGCGCGCGAGCTGCACTTTCCGCGCCTTGTTCTCCTGGCCCGCCTCCTCGAGCATATTGACGATGACCTCGTCGCTCAGCTGCTTCTGGATCTCGCCGCGCATGGCCATCTGGATCAGTTTCATCTCGAGCGCCTCGACCTTGTCGCGCTTGACGAGCTTGACGCGTCCGAGTCGATTCAAAGCTTCCGGCGCCAGGATCTGTTTGAGCACCGCGGCCTTTTGGCCCTCCTGCTGCTCCTTGGCGGCCTGCTCGTTCGGGTCCTGCGTGAAGCCCTTGAGTCCTCCCAGGTCGCTGGCACTTGCGGCGCTCACGCCGGGCGGTAAACCTTGCATGGTTGGCTGGCTGCTAAATCTGCTATTGCTACAACTCTCCCGCTGAGGCGACAGCGATGCTCGCCGTGCAACAGTGAGTTGGTACTAACCCGCAGACGCTCGCACGCAATCTAGGCTGCGTTGGCGGCGCGATGCGCACGTCCGGTGCCGGTTTTTGTAAGCTGCCAAAATAATCACCTAGCTGATCGACATACTAGCCTTAGCTCGTTTCGACACTCGTCCTACGCGAGCCCTCCCTACCGCTAGCTCCCGTCCTGGACGGGTCCGCATCAACGCACGGCAGGCTCGGGCAGCCTTCGAAGGACATCGGCGCACAGCGCACCGGAATCCGCCTTACGCGTGCCGACGCGCGGCAGCACTCCATCACAAGCGCACCAACACACAACAGGGCAGCCACCATGGCCACCTTCGGCTCCAAGAGCCAGCACATGCAAACAAACACCGAGAAATTTGTGTGGGGCGCCGCGTCGCGCACGGACGCCCTCGGCTCCAACCAATTGTGGGGCTGGTCGCCGGCCAAAGATTTATTAGATCCAGTACCCGAGACGACGGGTGACATCTCTATACTGTTAGCATCACCAGGAGACCTCCGCTCGGTACTGCGGACTATCTCGGGGAGACGTAGTGCTGAGAGAAAGATGGGTCCCATCACGCTATATGTCTATGAACGGACGCCCGAGCAATTAGCGCGACATCTACTACTGTTGAGGATCGCCTTCGACTGGGAGCTGCCGCTACGGCAGCGCTGCGCCGCGTGGCTCGAGGTCTACGGCAACGCCCTCGTGCAGGGCCGCACGGAACAGTATGTAGGTAGATTAGCGGACGAGTTGGTCGACTTCGTGGGCGGCGATGATGAAAACCCGTTGGCCGATGTGGTAGACCTATCTTCCTTAAAATACAAGGAGCGGGACCTGCTGTCGGCGGCCTTTGTGTCGTGGAAGCCCACGCAGCCCTTTGACATCAACGATTTGTGGGAGCGGAGGTTGAGGCACCAGCTCGGGAACAGATACGATGCGAAAGGGGGGGTATTTGACTGGGATTACCGATATGGCTTGATCGCTGGGAAAGGAGACGCTGATCTAGTCCATCTCAAACAGTATAAGCGATGGCGCGAGACGGGCGTGGCCTTCGAGTTCGGGGACTGTACGTACGACGCGCCGAACCGAACTCTAGGTTCATATGTCGAAGGTTTATTGAAACAAGGCGTCAACCGAGGTTTGAGGCGAGAGGTCAAGGGCTTCTGGGGCGACATGAGCGTCGGGCCGTATTGTGGGTTGGGGATTGATGTTCGTAATAGAAGTGAAAATGCGGGTCTCTTTGAGATCCATGATAGGGGCCACGCGACGGAGCGACGACGTCATAACGCGACGGAGATCGCCATGTTCAATCTACTGGCTGACTTGTACGCGACGGAGAAGGGCGAACAGTACGTATTGGATAGAAAGAATGATGTGTTCTCGGGCCTCGGGTCGTACCTGAGGAAAGACAGGGATGCGTTGGAACAGGCCGAGAACATCGTCGAGTCCTTGGATGGGATCTCTATAATACCATTATGTGGTAACTTGGAGAAGGAGCTTCATAAAGTGCCTCTGCTCGATGTGGTGGATCTGTCGGTCATGAGTGTCGACAAGATCAAGCTGCTGCAGGGGAAACTGAAGCCGGGTGCTAGGATATATGCCGAGACGGGCCAGTTCCTCGTGCCGCTCAAAAAAGAGGAGAAGGCGACCTTTGTGGACAGAGTGAAGGAGCTGGCCGCGGGGTTCACGCCGGCCAAGTGTGAGGTTGCCGCGACATTAGCATTCACTAACTAGACTTCTTACTAGGCTTCTTCTTGGCGGGCTTCGGCTCGGGCGGGTCGTCGGGGTTGTCGCCCGGCTTTCGCAGCAGCGACGCGGCGAAGTCGTCCTCGAGGACGTCCTCGCCGCCGCGGCCGACCTCCTCCACACTTACTCTCTTGAGTTTGCCACCCTCGAAAACTAATCTTTCAACCTTGTCCCGCTGCTCTTCAATATCATAGCTCCGCCACGCGCCGCCGTCCCACGTCTTCTCGAAGCGGTACTCTATCGTCGCATCGCCGAGCTGCCACGGCTCCTCGACCATCTCATGCTTTAGGTTCGGGCGCTCCTTGAAAAAATCCTCGAGGCCCGGCTTGATCTTGTCGCCCGTCAATCCATAAATCTCGGCCTTCGGGGCGAGGTCTTTCACTATCGAAGCGATTTCGCCTTTGTTGCGTTTCTGCATGAAATCGGCGGCGAGCTTTTTTAGCGCGTTGTAGGACTCGACGCCCGGCTCCTTTGCCTCCGCGTCGGCGTTCGCTTTTACCCGCCGCCGCCGCGCGAGCCCGCGCTGCACCGCGCGCTGCGGGATGCAGCGCTGCAGCGCCCTCGCTGCGTGCAGCATGAGTAGCGTTGCTGCGGTGCGTCGCATCGATGGCGTCGCGGTGGAGTCGCTGCACTTGCTTGCCTGAAGTGCAGTGGCAAAATGGGCGCACGGCTGCACGCGCAATTCGAAAAGCGGCGCCTAGCGCAGCAACGCAACAAACTGAACGGCTCTCGCTGGTATGGGTGCACCGTTACTTGCTTGTTGTCTCGTGCGACGCGCAAAAGCCGCTGCTTGTACAATGCTAGTGCCTTACGCTAGCCCGGCCCCGCCCGAGCCGTACGAAGCATGGCGCAGTAACTATCCCGACCCCCCGGGCCCGACACGATTTGGTTTGCTACGCTTACTAGTGAGTGAGTGTGAGTCATATTCAGATTAATAGTCATTGACGTTGTCGACGCCGTCTACGTTGTCGTGGTAATCTAAGTCAATCTCGTCGCTAACGTCCTCCAACGTACCCGCGGCGATGTGCTCTTTCGCGGTCAATGGATTCGCCGCCGCGGCACGGAGAGAGGATGGGATTGGAGGAGTCGCGCACGAGAGGACGAGAGGCACGACTCGGTCGCCCGCTACGGGAAGGCGATCGACCGAGATCCGGGCCTTCCGTACATAGTCAGGAAATTTCATGCACGGTCCATCTAACCCATTCAGACGATACGTCACGCAGCCTCTGACCATATCGACAAGGACGCCAAACACTACCGGATCCTTGTTCCACGTCCAACTGTTGGCACCGAATGATTTGACCTGCAAGCAGTCGCCGGACTCTTCATATGAATGTATGAAGCACGCACATCTCGAGCCTTCCTCAGCCCTAATGTCGCAGTCGAGCTGGATCCCGAAATTGTACCCCCACGGCCCCATCCCGTCAAACATGAGGCGCGTGCCATAGCCCGCGCTCGTTGTCGTGACTTCGACGTAGTGCACGCCCGAACGTAGAGGTCGGGCCATGTGTAGTCTCGCCGAGCTCGCTGTAGAGCCCTGGCAAGTGTCGGCCTCGTCGACAAGTCTACTGATGTCCATCTCCGTCGGGGCGTCCTCTACAGGTCCTGTCATGGCCCAGTAGGCGAGATAAGTATCACGGTGCGCGAATCGCGCGATGCGGTCAATAATCTCGCGCGGCAGGAGGCGCAGCGGATTGGCTTGTGTTTGAAATCTCGGTAGCGTCGCCAGGCCCAGGAAAGCGTATATCCCGGGTGTGGTATGCGTTTGCTCTTCTGACAGAATTTCCGCCATGCTGTGCTGTTTTTAGCCAACAAGCGGCAAAATCTGCAAAAATTCGTAGGCAAAACCCGCCACCCAGCGCGAAAAACTCTCTCACGCCGCACACACGCGCAAAGCCACCGCCCAGACCAAAATGATCCTCACAACATGCGCCGCCTGCGCCGCCCCACTGGCCCACACCGCGCCGCGTTGTGTACGCTGTAAGACAAGATATTTAGTGTTTTAATAGCCAGTTTCTTGGGAGGAAGTGAATCCCCTAGCGCCAACTATAGCTATTGATTTAGTTGATTATGCCCGTGTACTCTTCAGGAAGCCGCCGGCCTGGTCGTCCTAGCCGTGCGTTTCGCCTTGCTTACTTCGACGCGCGACCCAGGGCCGGTATTTAGGCGGTGTACGATGGGCGCTGCACGAGGGACGAGGCAGCACAGGAGGAAAGAGGAGGCAGCTGCGGCATGCTAAGACAAGATATTGTAACGAGACTTGCCAGCATGACCACTGGCGCCGCGGCCACAAGCAGATTTGTAAAAGGATTCACCGCGGCGGCAACGCAGAACAATACTACGCCGACAAAAAATACAAGGAGGCCGTCGCGGAGGCCGTCGAGAAATGCGCCGACGACACGAAGGGCCAGACGTGCTACATCTGCACGCAGGCCCTCCACTGGAAAACGAAGGAGGGTCTTGTGCGCGGGTGCTCGTGCCGCGGGACGGCGGGCTTCGCACACGTGTCGTGCTTGGCGGAGCAGGCGAAGATTTTATTCGCGGAGGCCGAGGAGAACAATTTGGAGAGGCAGCCGAGGTGGAACCGGTGGCACACGTGCACTCTGTGCGAACAAAATCACCATGGCGTCGTGCGGTGCGCGCTCGGGTGGGCGTGCTGGAAGACATACTTGGGGCGGCCAGAGACGGACAGGGCTCGGTGTTTTGCGATGACGCAGCTTGGGAACGGTTTATCCGCTGCAGGACACCACGAGGACGCTTTGTCCGTGAACGAGGCCGAGTTGTCTATGATGCGGCGCGTTGGCGCACCAGAAGAAGTCATTCTCGGCACGCTGGGCAATCTTGCGGGCACATATTGTGACCTTGGACGGCAAGAATGTGCCCTGCGTATAACACGAGATATATATCAAGGATTCTTGAAGCTCAACGGCGAAGAAAGTGGAGACACCATCTTGGCATCCATCAACTACGCGGCGTCGTTGGGCAACCTAAATCGGTTCAACGAAGCCAAGTCGTCGCTGCGCAAAACGATACCCGTGGCACGACGCGTTCTTGGCGAGAGTCATCAACAAACACTCAGGATGAGGAAAACTTACGCGAAGGCGCTTTTCCTAGACGACGGCGCGACGCTCGGTGATCTCCGCAAGGCCGTAATGACGCTCGCGGAGATCGAACGGACCTCGCGGCGCGTGCTCGGTGGCGCGCACCCGCTCACAGTGGACATTGAGGACCTCCTTCGAGACGCGAGAGTCATCCTCCGCGCCCGCGAAACGCCGCCGACCAGTGCGTAAGATATAACACACACACTTTACGACGCTATCGCCCGCCGCGTCCCCGGCACATCCTTCTTCCCGCCGCCGCTCTCCACGGGGCAGAACGAGACACCACAAGAAGGCTAAAAACCCCGTCATCTAGCCCTAGGGTCACGATAAAACGCGATTTATTATACCGGCGCGGGCACGACTGGCGCAGGAACGGGCGGCGCCTCGGCCATCACCACGTCCTGCGGCGCGGGAGCCGCGGCGGCCGCCGCCTCCTCGGCGTCCAACCGTGCCAAGATAGCCTTCCGCGCCGCATCGACGGCGGCGTCGGCCGCAGCTTTATCAATAAGCCGCAATCTTTCAGCCTCTTTCTCATCTAAAACCTTCTTCGCCGCCGCGACCGCGTTGTCCGCTTGTAATTGATCAAACCGCTGCAACGGCGTCTGCACGTTGCGCGACGCGAAAAACGCCTCGAGGTCGTCGTCGTCCTCGAAGGGTGGTTCTTCTGGTATGGCCGGCGCCGGCGCGTTGGCCCATGCTTTTTCATGTTCTTCCTTCTTCTTCTTGGCCTCTTCTTCATGCGCTCTTACCACTTGCACGAACCTCGCGAGTTGCGCGCGTCGGTCCGGCCTACTCTCGAGCGTGTCTTCACTATCCGGCGCACCCAAGGCACCCTCCTCGATCGCAGGGTATTCCCCGGGCGGCCGCGCCACATTCTCGGGAACTTGCCCGGAAAATTGCCCCAGATAGGCCAAATAAGATCGAGAATCTTGCGGCCGCGCGTCCCGCGGCTTCCCGGAATTGACCTCCGGTAGTCTAGAGGCCCACTGCTCCGCTCTAGGCCAGACCTTTTGTAGGCAGCGCGAGTAGTCCAGGTAGCCTCTGACGTCGTCCGGCCGTAATCTTCGCAGGTTTTCGAACGGGTCCGTACTTTCCTTCTTGGGCGTCGCTTGGCCCGCTAAACTATACGAGCGTGCTTTCGTCGAAGCGGACTGCGGGTGGTTCGATGGCGCCGGTGCCGGCGCCGGTGCCGGGGCTGGTGGCGGCGGCGGCGGTAGGGGCGGTATCCTAATCTCGGGCGGCTTCTCCTTCGGATCACCACCTAAGCCGCGCGCCCCTAGTTGGGGCGCGTGGGCCCAGTGCCGCGGCTTCGTGGCATCGCGAGCTGCTCGCCAGGGCGGTGGATCTTGCCTCCGGTACTTTCGTTGATGTCTTCGGCCCATCGCCGCCGATCCTGACGCCGCAAATCTCACTCTACGATTCAAAGTCTCTACACGACTTGCTCGTAACCAGTCCGGTCGATGCAACACGGTCCGAGCTTCGCGCAGCGGCAATCGCGCGATGCCCAGGTCGTAACTGTCAGGAGGGTCTTGGCCCGTCAGCGACGGAGCCGTGAAAACACCGGTCTGACCGTCGACGGCGTCGTAGAACAACCTATTCTCATTCTTGATGTCCGCGTCGGCCTCGTACACAATGTCGGAGGGCGCCCGTCGTCCGTGTCTCCTCATTAATCTATCTAACTCGGCTCGTCGCGTGGCCTTGTCGATCTTCGACGCGGCTCGACGTCGCGCGGGCGCATCTAGTAGAGGTCCGCCAAACACTCTCAAACTTTCTTCTTCGGGCGCGACCGCGCTACCAGCTAACAACGTCAATCCGTCAGGAATGATCGTTCGTTGATCGCAAATGGCAATGGCCCGCAGCTTCCCATCTGTCAAAGTACTCCGGATGTCCTCCAGCACTGAGTTATCAGGCGGCTTGTGATCGCAGAGCCGGAACGTCGCCGCCTCGAGGGAATCAACTAAAACTAACCGATAGGCCTCGACACTCGACGACGAGTCCTTCTTGCGCTTCTTCGTCGTCGATAGTTCCGCAGAAGCCTGCTGCAGGCGCGCGAGCCAGTCGCAGGGGCACCGCTTTGACGAGCGCAGCCAGTCGTCGTCGTAAATGATGAGTAGGTCGGCCTTCGGCGGCGCGCGCGGCTCGTACGCAGCATAAGCTCTTGTGGAGAGTAAGCATACTTGCGCTTTTGTGTCTGAATCGAACCTTTGGACTACTTGGTCATGGTCCTCGGGTGTTTTGGAGACATGCAGTGCATGGTCCCTCAGAGCCTCTTCACAGAGATCCAGGGCTTCCGGTTGGGCCGCTAGAACCACAATACGTTTCTTCGGCGAGGACTTGATGATAGACCGCAATGCCTCAAGTTTCGTAGAGGTCTCCAGCAATGCCGCTAGCTCGCGTTTGGGATATTGTAAGAAGCGGTCCTCGCTCCCATCCAGAGCGGCCTCACAGCTCCTAACGTCGCCGTTCGTCGCTAGTCGCAACACCCGTAACGCCGCGGCGACAGCCTTGGCCTCGTCGCCTCGCGTCGCGCGCCGAGCCAACGCTCGTCGCACGTCGGGCCGGCCCATGGCCCTTGCGTACAACCGCCGTTGCTTATCCCCCGCAGCACAGGCGACCCAGGTCTGGGGATGTGTTGCTTTTACTTGGGCGACCGATGCTTGATGTGCTTTCAATACCGAAGCTTCCAGTTTGGACCGAGCGAGCGAGGGTTCCGTGCCACAGTCCTTCAGCACTGCATCGAGATCCTTTCTCTTGAGAAACGCTTCCAGTCGAGCCCAGTCTCGCACCTCGTCCGCACCGGACGGCGCATCGGACACCACAACACTCATGAATGAAGTCGCCTTGTACTGCTGCAGGTACGATGTAGGTACACTTTCAGAAAGACCGCGCGCGTCCTTCTTCGGGATGCGCACGTCGATCACGTCCATGGTCCACTCCTGCGACGCGCGAGAAGCTACTACTCGTTTATCAGGAGCATCACCATCGGGATAAACGGGCGGCGGCCGTTCGTTGGCCTCCGCATCATCTCGGGCCTTCTGGCGTATGATTTCCCGGTCTGAGTGTACTCTAGCGTCGTCACCTCTAGCTAGCACAACTCGAGGCCGGCCATCTCTAGGTGCTTGATCCAGTGAAGAACAAACATCCGCGCCATGTGCCCTAATACATTGGGTCCACCTCCGCTCCGACTCGTCGCCGAAGCACACGACGCGTCGTAGACCATCAGACCGGGCTAACGCAGCAGCGAGATCGCTCGTCACTTGGGCCTGGCCGAAGCGGCGCGCGAAGACGACCCGACCCTTGTGTTTTGAGGCTAATGAACTAAGTGTAGACTGGAACGCTTCCACATCTCTATCGCGAGACTGCAACCGACCTTCGGGATCCTTCCACTCACCAGAACTGACGCTGTGACACGCCTCGTCGGCCAACACTTTCGCGACGCTCACCTTCCACTTCCGCTCCTCATGCACGTCCTGCGACGCCCAGCGCATCTCGTCGACGCAGAAGTCGACGTGGGCCTTGAACCGCGGGGCGAGGTTCGTTGTGGGGAGTGCACCTCTATACGATCCAGCTCTCCGCAACCTCCTTAGTTTCCCAAGCGCCGTGTTCCATCTGAGCTGCAGCGCCTTCATCTGGCGCTGGACTTCGGAAGGCGCCGGTAGCCCGGGCTTCGCGGGAGCCGGCGCGGGAGCAGGTCTCACGGCAGCATTCACGACCGCAGCCATGCGAGGCGTCACGTTCTTCAGGTCCTGGTTCCGCGTGTTCGCCGTCGCGATGTCGACGGGCGGCGGCGCCGGTAAGGCCGACGCGCCCGTCGTCTGAGCTACTACCGCAGCCATGCGCGGCGTCGGCCGCGGCTCGTCGCCGCGCGGCGGGCCCACGGTGGCCGTGGACACGGGCGGCGGCCGCGGCACGACCGGTTTCGGCTTTGGTGGCGCTGGCGGGGGCGCCGGCGGCGGTGCGGGCGGCGCCACGGGTGCCGGCGGCGGCGGCGGCGGCGGCGCGACTGGTGGCGGCGCCGGCTTTGGAGGTGGAGGCGGCGGCGGCGCGGGCGGCGGCGCAGGTGCGACGGGTGGAGGCGGCGGCGGCGGCGCCTTGGGCGGCGAGCGCTGTTGAGGCGGCGGCTTCGGCGACGGCTTCGGCGTCGGCTGCGGCGTGGCCTGGGGCGTCGCCCGCGTCGCGCCGCGCGTCCGGCGCGTCGTCACCGGCGCCGGCGGCGGCGCGGGGGCTGGTGCAGGCTCCTCTTCAGGCTCCTCGGCCTCCTCCTCCTCCTCCTCTTCTTCCTCCTCTTCTTCCTCGGGCTCGGGCTCGGGCTCCGGCGCCTTCTCCTCCTCCTCCTTCTGGCCGCGCGTGCGCTTGCGCGTCGAGGCGCGCGTCGGCGCCGCCGCGGGCTTGGGCTTGGGCTTCGGCGCCGGTTTGGCCGCCTTCGCGGGCGCCTTCGCGGGCTTGGCGGCGGGCTTTTTCGGCGCCGGCTTCGGTTTAGGTGGGGGCTTCTCCTCCTTCTCCTCCTTCTTTTTACCGCCTCTCGTTTGCCGTTTCGGCGCCGGCGCCGGCGCGGCGGCGGCGGCTTTGCGCTTCGAGGACCGCGTCATGCGTCTATACAATACACGTTAAGGTTTAAAAATATAATGCAGCAATTCCAATGCAATTGCAAGCTCGCGCGCCGAGTTGTTTGCACGGGCCAGGGCCGTGTATGGCGGGCCTATACAATCTTGCGGCGCGCGGCAGCGCTCAGCCCAAGAGTTGCAGCAATTCTTTGTATCTTAATATAAAAAAATTTGCACTCCTCAGAATTGCAGAATTATGCGCGCGCGGCGCGCGCTAGGGCCCAATGCCAAAGACACACGGTCGAGCGCTAGCTAAGGGCTCTAGCGACGGGTTTTTGCCCTGCACACCGCAACAGATAAGCCGAAGCCCTCCACGCCGTCGACGCGACCGCGAGGCATACTACGAAACCCTAAGTTAGAGGAACCCCAGCCGCAGCGGCCGCGCCTTGAGCGTCTCGCGCACGTCCAAGGAGTCCTGGACCTCCTCGTCGAGGAGCATATCTAAGTAAACCTTGACGTAGTCCATGATGTCGTCCGTGCCCTTCTTCACGGCGTCCTCCTCGAAGGGCGGCACGACCAGCACGTTATGCGGTAGTTCCCGCATCTTCCGCAACGTGTCGTCGATGACCACGGTATTCTCTGCCGTGAAGCCCCTTGCAGAACCAGGCTTCACGGAAGACCAAACCGAAGGTAAATCGCGCATCGTGTCGTAGTCGTTCGCTCCAGTGGGGTCCGCTTTGTTGAACTTTCTCTCATATATATCTACGCGCCGACCACCGGTCAAGTAATCGGCTATGGGTCGCGCGTTGGCCTCCCGCATCGACGTATAAAAGGCGAACACGACTCGTCGCCGACCTTCCTCCGTCGTCCGCGCCGCGTGCAGCAGGAACTGGATGAGATCTTTGGCACCGGGCCGCGCATAGTAAAACGTCTTGTTCGCCTCGCAGGCCGGTTCCGCTTTACAGGTTAATCGCGTCTTGGACCGATGGACTAGCGTCCCGTTCATGTCCGCCAATACCAGGACGGGGTTGCCCTGCCTTATGGGTACTGGAGGTGGTTTTGGCACGGCCCGCGGCTTCGGTTGTGGCGGCGGGCTCGGCTGCGGAGGTGGTGTGGGCTTCGGAGGTGTCGGCGTCGGCTTCGGCGGCGGCGAGGGCTTGGGCTTCTGCAGCACGCGCGGCGGCGGCGGCACTGCGTGCGGCGGCGGCTTCGGCGCCGGCGCCGGCGCCGCACCGGAAGGGTCCTTGCTGAACCTTTCTCTCAACTCCTCGGCCGTCTCCTCGCCCTCGAAGCCCGGGCCCGGCACGAAGTAGTCGGGCACGGGCCCGCCCGGCAGGCTTTCCGGTAATTGGGCTAGGCGCTCCATGAGCGTCTGGGGCCTACTACCCGTCTGCGCGAGCCAGGTCCAGGAGCCGCCCTGCCACGAGTCCTCGCCACCTACTACGGTCGCGGCTTTCTGGTGGGCCGGTAGGATCTTCGCGTTCTTCAGGGGCTTGGCCTTTGGGAGGGAAACGCCGTCGTCGGTGTCGTCCTCGTCGTCGACCTTCGTGCGCATCCAGGCCGGCGTCAAATCCAAGCCTTCGTTCATGGCGTCGGCCGCGCCGGCGGACACCGGTGCTTTCGTCAGAGGCGACGTCGGCGGCGGCGGCGGCGCGGCGAGGTCGGCGCCCGTCGAGGCCGCCTGTCTAGCTTTCGCGAGGGCCGCGGCCCAGGGGTCCTTCTTTTTTTGTGGTGCTTTTTTTCGCCGGTTCTGTTGTGCGGGCGGCGCCGCATCGCCGGCCGCCTGGGCGGCGGCCTTCTGCTCGCGCTTAGCGCGGTTGGCCCGGGCGAACTTGCCTCCTGGCATCTTGGCTTTGTTATGCTGCTCGCTGCTTTGTGGTGTGAGGCGCCGCTGCTGCTTTTGCGCAGGTTGCTGCCTCGCTGCTTTCGTGTGGGTGTGAGGCCCGGTGCTGCTTTTTTGCAGCCCGGACGCAGTCGGCGCTCTCCCTGGGGCAATAAGCGATACGTCAGCAAACCCTCGCTGTCGGAGTAGCTTGCTTTGGGCTGTTTTTGTGAGCGAGGGGCAAAGCCAGGCTAGCATCGTTAAGACACTAGCACGATTTTCACCTAATTAATTGACGCTTGTTACGCGGCGCCTGGACGACGCGAGATCAAACGTGGGCCTTCTGGACTGTACTCTGGCGGCCCTTCGATTGGTGAGACGTTCAATCACGACCTCATCATTGAGTCATCAAAAAAGTGAAACCACTCGAGGAGAGCGGCCGGAAGGAATGGGTCGAGTATGTCCTCTGCCCGTCACTATTTAAACGAGGACCCCTATAAAAGAAAGCGCAAGGAGCGGATCGATAACGAGCCGTACAAACTAAACGTCGACGTCCACGGCATCCTCTTCGCCGTCCTCGACGACGGCCCGCGCGTGGGGACTCGACGTCGAGCGCGCCTCGAAACGCGCGCGGCCGGACTTCGACGGGCTCGTTTAGTAGGCCGGCGGCCGCGGCGATGGCGTACCGGGGGTAGCAGTACGCGGGTAACAACTCAGACCACCCCCACGCCGACGACGCCGTCGCCGCGTAGTAACTAACCTACGCATTACTCTCCTCTACCCAGTCGCCATCGAAACTCTTTTTGGGGGGTGAAATCTCCTCGAAACTAGCTCTAGCAGCAACCGCCTTGTCCCGCCGCTCCAACCATTCAGAATCTTGCCGCGCAATCTCCGCGTCCGAGGGCCTTCCAGAACACTCCAACCGATGCCGCGGCCAGTCCGCCGACTCGCAGGGCACGCCGCAGTAGGCCACGTTCCCACAGCACTTGCATAACCTTTTATCGATCGCTTGTTTCGTCGGGTCCAAGTACTTGAGGCATGTGGCACAATGTTCCAGCGACGACAACCGCTCCAGACACCCGCAGGGGAGCTTTTTATTGAGATAATTGGCGCAGGCCCAATCAGTAACTGTACTACGACAGGCTCGCATCAATTGCTCCTCGTCGTCGGGGTGTTCTACCCAAGCACCGAGGCGCGCGAGGAACCGCGCGTCTGAACCATAGGCGAGGTGGATGGAATCGGCAGCACAAGCGTACAAACATTTCAGGGCGCCCGGCGTCGCCAGTAGTCGCCTCCTGTCGTCATCAGACCAGAACGCGGCGACGGCTTTTAGTTCTGTCCTAGCGACCAAGTCCGTGTCGTCCTCCACACCTTTCATGCCCCCCTTGTATTGCTTCGTCACAAACAGCTTGCGCACGGCCTCGCCCGCGTCCCTTTTGCACGCGTGGGCGGCCCGCAGAAAGTCCTCTATCTTCTCATTTGGTGCGGGGCCGCCGTGCCGGCACTCGGGCTTGAAGCAGAGGGGCGGGTGCTGGTAGGGCGGCACGTGCTCCGTTTGGGGAGGGATGAATTGGGTCATTGCTGTGATTATTGTCGAGCAGTCCGCCTCGCAATGCTGCTGTTTTTATGCAGTCAGCACAGGAGAGTGCTGTGCTTTCAGAGGGCGGCGTTCGCCGAGACCGCAGCGATCGCGTGCTGTCGTCGCGCCGATGGCGTGGGCGAGCTGCCGTCACCAATAGCTGCAGCGCGTCGCGCCACGATGTGTTTTTTTGCCACTGCTTTGCGCTGCCTTTGGTTGTGCTAGTGTGTCTTACATGCCGCTAGCTTTTAAGTCCTTACCACGCATGGAGCGAGGACTAGATCCCGCCCGCCGATTCGAACGTGACACCGTCGGCCGCGAACGCGTATCTCGACCCCGCCGTGCGGTTCCACCCGCGCCGGACGGTCTCGGTCGGGTCGGTAGGGGCCGCGTCCGGCACCGGCGGTACGAGGCTGTCGCAGTCGTAGGCCTTGTATCGTTTCTGCAGGTGCTCGGGTAGCGTGCCCCACGAGTAGTCCGGCACGACTTTGTGGTCCGCGCGCCACCGCGCGCATTGCCGCTCCTTCGCCGTCGGCTTCGCGGCCGGTAGCGCGTATACGCGGCGCGCGAGGTCGGCCCGGCACCGGTCCGCGTAGGCGTGGTCGTGAATCACGCTCGAGAAGCGGCCGTCGACGCGGCAGTGCGGGCCGGGACCCTTTGCGTTCGGCAGCAAAGCGTACCGCCCCGACGCAATCACTCGCTCGAACGCTGCCGTCGCAGATTTCTCGGCGTTGCACTTTTGTTCTTTGAACCAGGCGTCCCGGCCGCCGCAGTCCGTCGTGTGGCCCGCCGGCAGACGGAACGCGCCCGCCGGAATCTTGGCCGGGCGCCAGGCCGTAAAGTCGGTCATGACCCTGATACCGTTCGGGCGAATCGGGCCCTTGTTGCAGTTCGCGAGGACGGCGTCGACGTCGTCGCGCGCCATTTGTGTGCGCAGGAAGCTGTCGTCGCGTACCTGTGTGGAAATCAACCAGTGAGTTAAGGTACGTGGACCTTCGTGAGCCTCCACGCCATCGAGCCACGGGGACAACGTCGCGTCGATGGCGTGGGATCGCCACGCCATCGCGCAGACGTACTTCTGACGAAGCTACGAAAGCACGTCGCGTCGATGGCGTGGGGCGCTCGAAATTTGATTTCCACTCAGTCGCGGACAATGACATCGGGATTCAATCGAATGACCCAGTCGTAGCCCGACCACCACCCTTCGCGCTCGGCCGTGTCGAGGCCGAGCATCGCGCCCGTCTGCCGCAGCATCACATTACCGCCTTGCACGCGAGGCATCTTCGACGCGCGTCTATACGATACCTTGCGGTCGACGGGCGGAAACGCGACCGCGAGCGCCCGCGTCGCGTTCTTCGTGAGGTGGCCGCTTATGTAGACCATGACGTCGGCCTCGCGGAGGAGCGACGACTTGTGCGTCGCCGGCGGCCAGCACTTGCGGAGGAAGGCGATGTGTTCCAAGCTTAGATGCGTGGTGATTAGAAGTAGGACGCGCATCGTGTTTTAGAGACTGAGGGCCCACTGTGCTAACGGGTAGACGACAAAAACGATCGCGACCTGTGCGGGCGTCGCGTCGATGGCGTGGAGGTCATGATTCAGCAGTGGGCGCGCCGCGAAATTTGATTTATAAATGCACAGACCGCGACGACTGCGAAGAGGATGCCGTGGACGTCTACGTTTAGTGTGGACGGCGGCTGATTGATCCGCTCCTTGCGCTTTCGTTTCCAATAGTCGCTCTCTTTGCCAAGGCTCTGCCCAAGTTCGCGCTGTGTTATACACTTCTGTTTTTGACTCCCCGCTCTACCCATCTAGAATACGACCCTGGGTCGTTAATCCGCCCGGTCGCGCGTAGTTGAGTTGTCGTAACTCCGTTCCTAAACTTCGCGAGCTAGCGGCCTGTAAGACACTAGCAAGCCAGGCGCTGTGATTGCTTGCAGCTGTAGAAAGGCAGTAGAAGCGGAGAATCGGCACGAAACGCCATCATTCGTCATCATCGATCACTAGCATCGCAACCGCGCAAGCATCCGCACAACAATCGACGACTAGCAGCGCATGCACTGCCTCACAGCGATGTTGCTGCTCGGAGCGCCCGCCGCGCGCGCCCTGCTGCGCGGCGCAAGAGTCAGCAAAAGTGCACCGTTGCGACGAGCAGCACTGTTCGCGACCGCAACAAGAGAAGGAACGGTCTTGATCCGCAACACGCAGCGCTCGCACGCCGTCGACGTCGACCGCCTCGAGAAGCTGACGCGCCACCTCCTCGCAACATTAAATTGTGGCGCCTTCGACGTGGGGCTCTGGCTGACGACGGACGCGACCGTGCGCAAACTGAACACGCAGTTCCGAGGGGTTCGACGGAGCACGGACATCCTGAGCTTTCCTTTTCATGACGAATTGAGCCCCGGCACCGCACCTACAGAAGTCGACGCGAGCGACGAGGACGAGCTCAATCTGGGCGACATGGTCGTCTCCGTGGCCTACGTCGCGCGCAAAGCTGCCAAGGCCGGTTCACGGAATGAGGGCCCGGGCGTCGCGCACGCCATGGAGCACCTGACAGCTATCGACGACCGCATTCAGTTATTAGTGATCCACGGGCTCTGCCATCTGCTGAACTACGACCACGAGACGGAAGACGAGTTCGCCGAGATGGCCGCGGTCGAGGATCGACTACTGAGAGCTCGGGACCGGTGGCTAACAGACAACACTTAGTAATATCTATCCCTCCTCTCAATGATGATGTTCCCGTCCTCATCGAACTCGTGGGGCGGCTCCATGAGCACGCCGCGCTGGGCCACGTGCAGCTTCCTTTCGAGCGCGAGCGTCTCATCTCTGGAAGCGCACGCGGCCGCCGCGTCTAACAAAGCGGCGTCGAGGCGCTTGGCCTGCAAAGCGCCTATATACCTCTTTCGTAGATCAGGCACCTCCATTCCACTTTGTGTAGATGCGAGGACGCGCGGCAGGTCGAGCTCGCAGCCGTCCGCGGCAGCGTCCAAAGCAGCAGCAATTAAATCGGGCCGCACCGTCGCGCGCTCAGAAAAGGCCACCAGCGCCTCCTCGGACGATGCGGCGTGCCGCGCCGCGCCGTCGAGGTCGTTATGTTTGAGTAGCAGTGAGATGGCGTCGTCCTCGCGGTTCAAACATCCTAGTAAATAGGCGGCGTCCCTCCACTTTTGTAGTTGCATACATCTCTGAAGAGCTTTTTCTTTATCATACAACGACGACGCCCTCAAAAAATCTGACAGGTCCGTGTGGAGCTCGACATACATATCGTGCCACCTCGATAGCTCCGGAGCATCCAACAGTTTGTGCTCGAAGCACAGCTGTAGGTACCAGGCCAGGTCTTCCCCGTCGAGCTGTTCGCCCATCTCGTCGATAGGTAGGACATCAACATGAGACACGAACAGTAGAGAAGCCGCAGAACGCGCCGCCCGGACGAACCGCGAAGCATTACGAGCAACCTCATCAAACAAGCCGTGGTCCGCGACTAATCTCTGGATGGCGTCCGGTGCGATGGACGTGCCTTGGACGTCTAACAGGCAGTCTAGAGCTTTTTCCGGCCGCTTGGCCAAAACGAACAACTCGGCCCGCGCTTCCACGTGTTCTGTAGGAATGCGGTCGGCTACGTTCGAAGCGTCGTACAACGGCGGTTCATGGGTCCCCCAGGTCCTTATTACAGTTAATAAAGCGGCTCCATTCTTTGCTGAGAGTCGCGTAAGGACGTCCTCGTACACGTCAGGTGCGAGTTTTTTCTTGGTCGGGAGGAGCAAGGCCAACGAGAGTAACTGGTCGTGGTCGTCAAACGTAGAAATCCATTCTGTCAAAGGCAGGAACCTGTGGCAGACACTTGCGGCCTTCTCCGGTGAGCTCGTCAGTAAGTGCTCGACGTGTTGGGATGCGACGTTCTGCACGTCGTGCCTCCCTAACATTGTCGAAGACGCCACCCTCAAAGCGTTCGCCGTGTCGCCTTTCTCCAAACAGACATCTACGAGGTCGTCGCCGTCTCTGACTCTACACGTGACCACCGCCTCGCCGTACAGGTACAGCGTGGGCGGCGTGCCCTCGAGCTTCGACCCGAGCGTGCGCCACTGTTCACGGGACCAGTTTTCTGCAGATGTTGATACTAAATGGTCGCACGGCACCGGTAATGTATCAGCACTCTCTACTTCACCAGAGTGATCCACTATTAGTAATTCCTCGTCGGACAGAATGGCGACGTGCTCGGGGCCGTGCGGCACGATTTGTAGAGCGAGGACGTCGATATGGAAAGTACTGGTCACGCTAGCTGAGGTGACGGGCAAGCCCTCGTCGTCCCAACCGTCCACTTGTACAGATATCCGTCGTATCGTCTCTCCGCGCGCCACCCACAAATCTCCCGAAGCATCCCAGGCCAACGAAGTGCTACCTTCGCCCTCGCACGCCAGAAAAGCTGCCGGTGTCGCGGTGTCACCGTGAGCGAGCTTGACGCCCGTCGCGCAGCGCCAGGCCACGAAGGCGTCGCCCCAACTTAGTAACGTACATTCGACGTCGTCGCCGTCGTCCACCGTTTGTCTTGTTGTTGAGACTAATCCTTTGCTACGTCTTTCGACGCGTCCCGTGCTGTCGCCGCAGAACAATGCTTTGGAAGGAGCACCATATAACGGTTCCAGAGTGATGGAAGAGACCCCGACGCAGCTCGATTCGTCAATCTTCTCCCAGCTGCTCGCGTCCAGATCGTCGGCGTGTTTGCGGCCGTGCACACTTATACTATTCCCGCCGCAGCTCCCTAGGAACATGCCAGCAGCGTCCCAGGCGACATCTCTTATAGAACCAGTGTGGGCCTCGATCCTCACACCTGGACTCAAAGCGCCGGCCAATTCATCTAAGATCCAGACCGTGCCGCGCGCAGTGCCGAGCGCGACTTTTTTGTCGTGCGGCGCGAGGGCGGTGACTTCTTCGTCGGGCGGCGTGGCGAGGCGGCAGTACTGGAGCATTGTTATGTTTCACGCCGCTGCTGCACACTGTGTTTAGTTGTGGCAGCCGCTATTGAGCAGTGGAGCGCGGCACTTTCTCTTTCGTCGTGGGCTGGCCATCGTCTCGATCGATAGCTTGTCAACGCGCGTGTTGACACCTCTTTGCCGCGTTTACGCACGTTTTGGCTGAAAAAAAAAGCTTGCTAGTGTGTTACGCGACGCTAGTTCACGCACGAGAGGCGCCTGGCTATTTTGGCCGCCCCTGGGGAGCAGGAGAGCTTCTCGGCAGCGTTAGCACTCCACCAGTGGTCGGTCGAAGCCATACAGCATATCCGAACGAGCGCCGGTGCCGCGAGCCAGCAGTGCAGTCCTATGGCCCCGGCAGCACCGAGCCGAGCGCGGCGCGCGGGCGCTGCACCAGCACCCGCGGCATCATCAACACGACGACGCGCTGGGCGAGCGGCGGCGCCGGCGCCCGCGGCAGCGACGACACGACGGCGCGCTCCAGCGCCAGCACCAGCGGCGACCACGACGAGGCGACGAGCACCGGCACCAGCACCACCTGCCACGCCGTCGACGCCATTAACGCCGCCGACGCCCTCGACGGCCGGCTTCTCGGAAACCGGGGACGATGAGCCGCCGCCGCCGCCGACACCTCCACCACCAGCACCCGCGCCGCGGCGCCGCGCGACGGCGCCGGCGGCCGTCGGCGACGCCTACGCGACGCCGTTCCTCCGCCAGCTCGCGGGCCGGACGTGGGTCGAGCGCGTGGCGACGCCCGAGCGCCCCGGCCGGTTGGAGTCCGTCGACGAGCTGTCTCCGATCCTATCGCGGCACACGGAAAACAATGTGTCCGAGGACCCGCACGCCGGTTTGGATGAAGATCAGCTCGCGGCGGCCGTCGCGGGCCTCGCCGCGCCCTCACTCAGACCGCGGCGCGCGGCGAGCTGGTCCGCCGGCGACCTCTCGATGACGTTCAACGAGCAGCGACGGCGCTGGGAGGGCGGGCCGCAGGTGGACCTGAGCGGGTTCGGGGCCGACGACGTCAACCCGCGGCGGACCTCGAGAAGTGCCGACGACGCGAAGGAGGACGCCATCGCCCAGGAGGAGCTCGAGGCTACATTACTCGAAGCGGAGAAGCGGCGCGACGGTGAGTTGCAACGGTTCTGGGGCGGCGCTCCTCCTGAGAATGGTGAGAACGACGCCGCGGCGTGGTTGAGGAGCGGCGACGCGGCGCGGGCGCTCGGCACCCTGCCGGAGGAGTCACCTGCGCCGGCGCCGGCGCGCCGCAAATCGCCCGCAAAAGGTGCTGCCGCTCGTCGGGCGCCGGCGCCGGCGCCCGCACGTCGGAAGCCTGCCGCCGCGCCCGCGCCCGCAAGGGCAAAAGCGCCTGCGAAGGCGCGATCCCGGGGGTCCAAGAAACCGGGCACGTAATAATGCGGTCTATGTACTATTCTCTACGATGATCGTCCTTACTTCGGGAGGGATATCACAGGGATAGGATAGATACAAAGGGCGGCCGCGTTGACGCCGTCGACTAGAGCCCGTCCGGCGAGTTCCCGCCGTCGAGCAGCTCGTAGGCCGGCCCCTCGCCCGCGTCCTCCTGCCCCATCAACGCCGCCCAGCGCTCCTGGACGAAGGCCACCACGTCCGACGCGACGTTCGAGTAGCGCCGGTAGCAGTCCCTGGCTTCCGCTTCCATGGCATCAATCACCGGTTGGGACTGCGATCTTTCATACACGAAATAGCACCGCACCAGCAGCCACGCACCGATGAGGACGAGGAAGAGGATCAGGAAGACGCGGCCCGCCGACGGGCCCTCGTTTGTCTTCTTGGCGTGGTGGTGATGAGACTGCGAAGTAGTACAGTTCGGAAAGACCTGGACGCCGCAACTTGTAGATTCGCAGGGCGCCATCGAGAAGGCCAGGCCTAAGTTTACACCTGAAGCGAGGCACCATCCCAAGTCCTGGTCAAACGAAGCCGCATCCCGAAAGATGCCCGCCGCGTTCGTCACAAGAGAAACGTCCCAGGGCAACGGCTGATTAAAAGACACGGCATCTTTAAAGGTCTCCTGCAATGAAGTCACGGACGACGTGCTCCACTTGTTAAGGGGCTGGTTGAACACGGCCGCGTCCTTGAACATGCGCTCCATCGTCTTTACATGGGAGACGTCCCAATTCTCTATGGGCTGGTTGAAGCCCGTCGCCTCCTGATCACTCACTTTGCCACTGAACATCTCGTCCATGTCCGTCACGCTGGATGTGCGCCAATTATTGAGAGGTTGATTAAACCCTTGGGCGAACGAGAACGTGCCGCGCATGGACGTGACGCGCGACGTGTCCCATCTGCTTAGATCAAAGTCGAAGGTTCTGGCGTAAACAGGTAAGACGCAGTGCTTGTAGTGCTTGTCGCCCTCCATCTCCTTCTGGCGCACGCAGAACAAGTACGACAGATCCGTGACTTGCGAGACGTCCCAGTCCTCGATGTTCCCGTACTTGTGCAACGCGGCCTCGTTGTCTTCGAGCCAGAGCTTGACGGCCGGTCGTATCGTAGAATCGGTCTGGTGGACTCCATCGAAATGGGCCGTCGGGAGGAGCGTCGGGCCGGGCGTCTTGACCGTCGGCTTGGCGGTCTGAACTGGTCTAGGCGTCGGCCGCGCGGTTTCCTTGGCCGTCGGCTTGATCGTGGGGCGCAGCGTCGTCGGCGCCGCCACGGGCCGCGGCGTCGTCGGCGGCGGAACCGGGCGCGGCGTAGCTTTGACTGTCGGCCGCGCCGTCGTCGGAGGTGCTGAGGGTTTTAACGTCGTCGGCGCGGCGACCGGACGCGGCGTCGCTTTCACGGTCGGCCGCGCCGTTACGGTCGGCCGCGCCGTTGTGGGAGGCGCGACAGGGCGGGGGGTCGCTTTCACGGTCGGCCGCGCCGTTACGGTCGGCCGCGCCGTTGTGGGAGGCGCGACAGGGCGCGGCGTCGTAGGAGCCGCAACCGGGCGTGGCGTCGCCTTTATGGTCGGCCGCACGGTCGGCGAGGGGTCGCCCGCAGCCAGCGCAAGGAACAGTAGCGCTCTGGTGGCGGCCATGCTGACCCGGTAGGTAAAATCGATGTGTTCGAAGGCCGCAGGTGTGCGGAAACGGCAGAAGAGCAAGGACTGTAGCCTGCTAGTCCCGCTTTGAGTGCTGCGGCGGTGCGCGCGCTGTGGTTCGGCGCAGGAAGCACCGGGAGCGATTAACTAGCGGCATGTAAGACACTAGCAATTCACCAAGCAATTCACTATCGACCCAACGCGACCCTCATCCGCATCACGCCAACGCAAAATGATCCTCACAACATGCGCCGCCTGCGCCGCCCCACTGGCCCACAACGCGCCGCGTTGTGTTAGATGTTGGACCCGCTACTGTGACTCGACTTGCCAACATGACCACTGGCGACGCGGCCACAAGCAGATTTGTAAACGGATCCACCGCGGCGGCAACGCGGAAAAATACCACGCCGACAAAAAATACAAGGAGGCCGTCGCGGTCGCGGTCGAGGCGTGCGCGGACGACACGAAGGGCCAGACATGCTTCATCTGCACGCAAGCGTTGCATTGGAAAACAAAGGAGGGCCTCGTGCGCGGGTGTTCTTGTCGTGGAACGGCGGGCTTCGCGCACGTGTCGTGTCTGGCGGAGCAGGCGAAGATTTTGTTCGCGGAGGCCGAGGAGAATAATTTGGGCGTCGAGGCGGCGAATACGAGGTGGAGGCGGTGGGATACGTGCAGCTTGTGCGAGCAGGATTACCACGGCGTCGTGTGCTGTGCGCTCGGGTGGGCGTGCTGGAAGACGTACGTGGGGCGGCAGGAGACGGACCGAGAACTTCTCAGCTTGGCGATGAGTGTTCTTGGGAATGGTCTATTGGAAGCAAGGCGCCTCGAGGAAGCGTTGTCCGTGCAAGAGGCCGAGTTGTCATTGAAGCGGCGATTTGGCGCACCAGAAGAAAGCATGCTCGGCTCACAAGAGAACAATTTGGACGACAAGGATTTCAATACTAAGTGGCGACGGTGGGACAAATGCAGCATGTGCGAGCAATGGTACCACAGCGCCGTGGCGTGCGCGCTCGGATGGGCGTGCTGGAAGACGTACGTGGGGCGGCCGGAGGCGGACTGGCCTCGGCGCTTGGCGATAGAGGTGCTTGGGAACGGTCTAAGCGCCGCGGCACACTATGATGACGCGTTGCCCGTGAGGGAGGCCGAGTTGGCTATGAGGCGGCGCCTTGACACGACAGAAGAAAACATTCTCAACACGCAGAGCAATCTTGCGACTACATATGCAAGGCATGGACGGATGGAACAGGCCCTGCGCCTGCGAGAAGACGTATATTCTGGAACTTTGAAACTCCACGGCGATGAGCACAGAGATAGCCTCATTGAAGCCAACAACTACGCGTATTCCCTTCTTAGTCTCAAGCGCTTCGCAGAAGCCAAGACACTGTTGCGCAAAACACAACCGGTGGCGCGACGCATTCTTGGAGATAGTAATGAAACCACGCTCAGGATGAGGTGGAATTGCGCGGAGGCGCTCTACAAGGCCGACGGCGCCACGCTCGATGATCTCCGCGAGGCCGTGAAAACGCTCGAGGAAACGGAACGGACCGCGCGGCGCGTGCTCGGCGGCGTGCATCCACTCACGACGGGGATTGAGCAGTGTTTGCGAGCCGCGCGAGCCGCGCTCCGCGCCCGCGAGACGCCGGAGCCATGAGCACGCCATCGCCGCGAGTAACTAAACTACTTACTTCTGCGCCCCGATGCGCCCGCCGGCCTTGATGGCCTTGAAGAAGGACGTGTGCTTCTTGTTCGTCTTCGCGTTCTTCAGGGACAGTCGTAATCTAGCGGCCTCGCGCGACGGTTCAGAAGCTGATGAATCGTCGGCCACCGCCCGATCGTCCGCAGGCGAGCCAGGGATATCCGTATCCGGATGCCGCGCCAGCAGACGCGCGTCAGCGTACGACGAGCCGTCCAATCGCGACGCGGGCACAGCGCCATGATTCAACAAGACATCGGCAGTAGTAGTCACGCCGATGTTGTAGGGCACGGTGACGGCGTCGCCTTCAGCCAGAGCCTTCTGGGCCTTCAACACAAACGTCGAGTCGTCCTTCTTCGGGTCCTTGACCTCGACCTTGCACGAGGGAGAAGATGCGCGCGCCGCGCTGTCGAAGAAGGGTAGGAGCAACCGGATGACCTTTGTGGACATCTGGGCCGCGCCCTCGACTTCTTTCCGTTCTTCTTCGGTCAAGTCGGCCTTCTTGTCCAAATGAATTTCGTACGCGCGCGACGCCGCGATCGCGGCGAGGCGCTCTACCTTATCTGCGGGAAGCGACGCTTCTGATGCCACCTCATCAACTCGTTTCTTCCGCGCCTGGACCTCCTCAATCAAAGGCGGCCACTTCAAGGCTTCGACCTCGTCGGCGGACCACGCTACTGGTGAAGGCGGCGCGTCCGGCAACGTGGCCACGTAGTCGCCGAACTGGTCCTCGTACTTAAACTCGTAGAAATTCTTGGCACAGGCCGCGTGGTCCGCCTCGTCCTCGTCGGGGTCGCATAACGCTAAGGCTAGGTCCGACGGCAGAGTCGCTAGGACGCCGTTCTTTTTGACATCTTTCGTCGCCACTAAGGCGCCGTTGCTCTCGCGCACGCCGTCGAGCGTCGCGCCTCCATCGATGGCCCACTTTCTCAGCTTCGCGTAGGCTTCCGACTCTTCCACTAAGGGTGTGGTGTTTTTCTTCTTCTTTTTCGTCTTCGCGGCGCCGCCGAAGCCGCCACTTAAGGCTGTCGTGGTGCTCGCGAGGAGGAGTGGAGCGTACAGGCGCATGGCTGCGCGTCCGCGTAATCAAGTGATGCTGAGGCTGCAGTGCTTGTGCAAGAGCTGCTGACGCGTTGCTATGCGCGCAGAAATGCTCCGTCGGCGTCGCAGCACTATCGAGTCTTCGCGAACCTTGGTCTAGGGTGTGGCGTCAATCGCTGTGGCCCGCTCTGCAAACTGCAAACACAGCCTCCGTGAATTGAGCTAGTGTCTTACCGCTAGCCCGCGACACCCTGTCGCCGGAGAAGCCCCGTTCGCCTCTCGCATGTCCCATAAGATGGATCCTCTGGGTTCTCGTACGCCTGCGGGATGGGTGTCTGTTCCCCTGTTCTCCGCGACGTGCAAGTCCCGCGGGTGCTGGAATGCAAGGAACCCGCGAGTGACCTGTCTGGTGGTGTCTGACACGCCTCTGCCGCGGCTGTCACGGCTCAGGAACGCGCCAAGAGGGTGCAGGCAAAATGCGCATAATGAGGCATTTCCCTCGAAACACGTTCGATACAGAGGCGAAAAACGCCACAGATCTCGCCGCGCGCCGGCGCGTGGTCTCCTTATACATAAAGCGATAGCGCGCGGCGATTCCGGCGCCGCGCCGCGCCCCACCGGCGGTGAATTAGACGTAAAGCTGTCTGCAAGAGGCGTGCGCCGAGGACACGAAGGGCCAGACTTGCTTCATCTGCACGCAAGCCCTCCACTGGAAGACAAAGGAGGGCCTCGTACGTGGGTGTGCGTGCCGCGGAACGGCGGGTTTCGCGCATGTGTCGTGCTTGGCGGAGCAGGCGAAGATTCTGCTCGCGGAGGCCGAGGAGAACAATTTGGGCGAGAAGGTGGTGAATGCGAGGTGGATGAGGTGGTCCGAGTGCAGCCTGTGCGAGCAGAAGTATCACGGCGTCGTGCGGTGCGCGCTCGGGTGGGCCTGCTGGAAGACGTACGTGGACCGGCCAGAGACAGATAAGCTACGGCAAGTTGCGATGAACCAGCTTGGGCTCGGTTTATCTAGTGCAGAACACCACGCGGACGCATTGTCCGTGAATGAGGCCCAGTTGTCTATGGGGCGGCGACTTGGCTATGCAGAGTACAACATGCTCGCCATGCAGAGCAATCTTGCGTTGACGTATGAAGTACTTGGACGGCTTGATGAAGGCCTGCGCTTGCGGCAAGACGTATACTCTCGAACTTTGAAACTCCTTGGAAAAGAACATAGCGACACTCTTTTAGAAGCCAACAACTACGCGGGCTTCCTTATTACTCTAGAGCGCTGCGAGGAAGCCAAGTCACTATTGCTAAAAGTGATGCCCGTGGCGCGACGCGTCCTCGGGGAGAATAATGAGGTCACGCTCAGGCTGAGGTGGACTTACGCGAAGGCGCTCTACAAGGACCCCGACGCCACGCTCGACGATCTCCGCGAGGTCGTGGCGACACTCGAGGATACGTTGCGGACCGCGCGGCGCGTGCTCGGTGGCGCGCACCCAGCCGCGCGGGCGATTGAACGCTGCTTGGAAGAGTCGCGAGCCGCGCTCCGCGCCCGCGAAGCGCCGCTGCCGGGCAGCGCCTAACTAAGACAAAGAACTACACATACCGAGCTACTTAGATCTGCTCGATCTCCTCCATGGACAACCCCTCGTAGCACGTCAGGCCGTCCGCGTTCTTCGGGCGATCGTCGGCGCCCTTCGACTTCAAGTATTCGGCCAGATCCTCGAACCCATACGCGTAGGCGTAGTGCAATACTGTTTGCCCCGTGTTGTTCGGCAGGTTGACGTTCGCGCCTCTCCTGAGACATAGTTTTGCGATGCGCTTGTTGCCGTTCTGTACCGCGATACTGAGTAGAGTATTGCCCAGCTCGTCCTGGTAGTCAATCGGTAACATCCAGTCGGGCTGGTTCATGGCATTTTCTATATCCCTGTATCTGGAATGGCGGGCCCAGGAAGCGACCTGCTCGAAGTCGTCACTCAACTTGTTCTGTTGCGCGGCCTCGGCCTCTTGCGCCGCCATGCCTTGTCTATCGGTCACATCGATGAAGCTTTCTTCGATCTTCTGCGGCGCCTGCTCCAAGACCTGCTCGGCCTTCGCAGCCAATGACCCAATAAATTCTATTGATAAAGGATCCTTGCCCGCAGACCAAGGGTCGAAGCCGACGGCGAGCCAATCCTCGGCGGCGGGCCGCGGCTTGATGCGACCGATCGGTCTAGCCTGGGGCAGGTTCGGGATCCAGGGTAGATAGTCGACTTGAGCCGTCCCGACGTGCGTGGCGTGGATCGCCTGGAAGAACCCTTCCGGTAGCGGTTCCGCGGCTCTCCTCAGCAAAGTATCCTTGTGGATTTCAGACGAAATGTACTTCTGGCCCTCGCCCACCCCATCGTTAACGAAGGACGTCCCGAGCCCGGCCACGTCGTGCGTACTGAAACCTCGCGCCAACGCCTCCCGCTCCAAGTGTTGATCAGGGTAAACAACTACAGGAGCCGTCCCCTCGATGTCCTTCTTTCTATCACCAAGGAACACGATCGGCGGCGGCAGCTCCTCGTCGGGCGGCGCACTCAACTCAACCTTGGTCACGCCTTGAAACACGTCCGTCGTCGTGAGTTCGTCCGTGCCTTCCTTCTCGTAGTACGCTCGTTGCGCCTCTTCGTCGTCGTGGGGCAGCTCGTCCATTTCTGGATTTTGGAGCGTGCTACCGGGTACGCCGATCGGGACGCCTAGTTTCTGAGCATTATCACGTCGCTGCGCCGCATCTTTGAGGTGCTCCGGGTCCATGCGACCCTCCGGGCCCAGTTCCTCGCCCACAATGCCTACTGAGCCTTCGTCCGACGAAATACTATTGGACCGTCGCCTCGCCGCCGACGTAAGCGGATCAGATGAAGGCGGCTGGAAGGCCGCACTATTGGTCGCACCGAGGCCCATGCCCAGGCCCAAGCCGAGTTTCAACAGATCTAACGGATTCGTGGTGCCTTGCTGGATGGCCGGGAGCAACGCAGCCGCGATCTCGCTCGAGATCTTATCCGCAGCGGAGAGTTGGGCCGGCGTCGTCGTGGCCGCCGTCGACGGCGGCGTCGCTGCCGCCGTACTTGGGCGAGAAGGAAAGGTCCCGGCCGTGCCCGGCCGATCGGTCGGTGGCGGCGTCTCATCTTTACCTACTACAGCGCGAGCAGGTGTCGCATCCTTCCCGAGTTGAGCAGCCGCCAACCCAGCAGAGGGCGGCTTCGCGTCCCTATTTCGTCTACTTAACTCCTCAAGAGTCGGTCGAGTCCGCACCTGCACCGGGTCAGCATTTTCTTTAGGCGGCAACGTACCGTTGTCCCGTCGAGCATTAATGTCCCGATTCACAGCGTCTCGCCTCTCTTTGACCTCCTCGGGCTCCTCGTGGTGCTTGTTTATGAGCGTCCGGACCTGATGCGTGGGCCGCTGTTTTACGGGTATCTTCGGATCCCGATAATCGTCCTCGTAATCTACTCTAACCCCGCCATCCATGACGCCCAGCTGCTCACAATCGGCAAGTGGCCGCTCCCAGTGCGTTTCGCCCGTCCGCCGATTGTACCAGTAGGCAATCCCATCGTCCGTGCGGTACTCTTCGAAGAGCGATCTTTGTACAAAGGCCCAGGATCTATAAATCAAAGATACGAACTGCCCCAGCGGTCTCGATGGGTCCGCCCGGTGCATGAACTCGCCGCACTGCTGCACGCCCAAATTCGTAAATATTTGCTCTTTATTGGCCGAGGCATGATCAACTAACAGTAAGTGATAAAAGTCGAGCGTCGTGTTGTTTCTGGAGCTGGGTTCGCAGAAGGGGTAGGTGTGGTCGACTTTCGTCGTGTTCGTCTCGTTGGCTCCCGGGGCGTTGGGCTCTGCAATTTCGTCGGACGGGAGGAACGTCCGCAAGTGCGTTTCCGTAATCACGATGTGTTCGAAGCCCGCCGCGTGGCAGGACGTCCTGAAACCAACGTCTGACGATTCACCGGTCTGGAACTCCCTATTTTTCCCAAAATAATGCCGCTGGAATCGCAACACCACCGTAGCGATACATATCGTCGGCACTTTGCGGTAGTTCAGGATGTGTTCGAGAGCCCGCGACACAAAGACTTGCGCGATCGGTAGTACCGCATAGGTCGGAAAGGCCGCCGTAATTTCCGCGGAGATCTCGGACACGATCGCCTGGCGCTCCATTACCGAAAAGTTGCCGAATTGCGGGGG
This sequence comes from Pelagomonas calceolata, assembly GCA_918797485.1. Lineage (NCBI taxonomy): Eukaryota > Pelagophyceae > Pelagomonadales > Pelagomonadaceae > Pelagomonas > Pelagomonas calceolata. The sequence goes on along the minus strand of CAKKNE010000003.1, from coordinate 885,951 downwards.
TACGACGGCCTGCACGAGTTGGTAGAGTGTCAGTTCCGCCGCTAGACCACCGACAGCTCTGTTTCCTGGAGTAGGCTTCCTCGCAAAAGTGGCGAATTTCACGGTATGTGGACTGGGGTACTTCGTCCTTCGCAACAAAGCCATGCCCGCGACCGGTGACAATGTCCTAACCGTCGACATGGCGGCATTCACGCTGTCGCGCGTCATCGCCGCGGCAAAGCGCTCGAACCAGGCCACGGCGTGATTTTCCTCCACAAAACGGTTCCTCGCGAGTGGTGCCGCATCGTGACTGTAAGTAGGTTCGGGCATGGGGATGGTCCGAGGCGCCGGCAATGGATACACTTGGGGCTGGTACAATTTATCAGGATACGGTAGCGGTGGACTCAAGATAAACGCATATTCCGTCTGGTTATACTTCTCAGGAAAATCCGGACCTGCACCTCTCCACACAGGATGCCACTTGAGTATCTGTTTTCCGGGCGTGTCGTACTCCAATAAATAAGTCTGTCGACCCGTAACTTCGGGGAAGGACGTACCCGTTACTGGTGCGAGTGGCCGTCGATGTCTTGTTTTCCGCGTAAAACCACGCACAAAAATGCCGTTCATTAACGTATTCCTCAGTCGCAGCATGTTACCGCTATCCTTCGCGCCGGGTACTTTTATTTTACCGCATCTTAACTCCTCGACGAGTGAGGCGATCCAGACCCGCGTGTGGAGCTTCCGCCGCATCGTAAAGTTGCATTTGCCGACTTGCGCGAACAACAATCTATAAATAGGATGCTTCTGCTCGACCGTCGCGATGAAGCATTTTCTTTCTTGACAGTAGCGCAACGAGGACACGGATTTCTGGAACAGCTCCTGGATCTCCTCGGAGCGATACCGCCGCTCCAGATCTTCCAGATTCCAGTTCTGGCACATGAGCATGCTCTTGGACGCGTCCGTGAAGTCCTCCTCGATCGCGTGGATTTTACAATTCCTCCTTCCACTACTCCAGCAGTTGAAGCAGATCTTCTGGGGCTTGTCCGACGAGAAGTCGGGGACCTCCTCACCCAATAACAGGGCAGGATCGGGCTTCGGCGGCGCGTCAGAATCAGGCGGCGCGCCGAAGCCGTCGTGCTCGACGTGCCGCAGCGCCATGGTCTTGTCCTTCCACTTGTACTGGTCGAGGCGCGCTTGCTGTTTTTTCGCTGCTATTTCGGAATTCTTCATTAAAACACTGACAGCGGACATCCGCGGCCGGTCGTCCCCGAAAATCTTCTCTCTGCTATCCGTATCCACGATGCCTTCCGATACGGCATACTCGAGCATCGACGCCTCTCTCCTCAGTTGGTCGCGATGGCTGTTCATGAGCGTTTCGACGCTATCGAATTTTTTGGTCTGGAGCGTTTCCGCGACCGCGGCCTTGAGGGCCTCCTTTCGCGCTCGGCCGTTCGGTAGGAACAAAGGACCTTCCCCACCTCGAGACTGTTGGCGCGGCTCTCGCAGGGGATGCTCCTCGCCCTCGTACAACGCACTCCCGGGCTCCGGCGGCCGTGCTTGCGGCGAAGGTATGCGAGCCGGCGCTTCGGAACCCGTAGACGTATGTAGCGCTTCCAAGGACGGGATGTACTTCTTTTTTCGTTCGACCGAGTGGCGAACGGGGTCTTGGATAGGATCGGCCGGCAGTTCGAGCGACGCTCGTGCTAATTCTCTTTGTTCAGACAAAGATGACGATGTGGATGGTCTCTCAACATCTTGAGGGATAACAGGTTTCAAGGGTGGTAGTGTCACCGTTTCATCAGTGGTAGGCACGACCCCAGTCATACTCGTAGGAGCGTCCCATTGTGATTGTTGGGTCATCGTATTAAAATACCAGGACTCGCCCGTGTCGCGGTCGCAGACCTCGACCCATCTTTTTTCAATTTGCTCGTGTAAGTGCCGTTCCTCGCGCTCGAGGTCGTACGCTCTCTTACCAAGTTTGCCTCGGTAGTTGCGCTGGACCATCAAAGCGGCCTCATCTTCCGCTAGTCTATGAGATCGAGCTTTCCTCTCCGTGGAAGCGTAGGCGCGCTGCACGGCGCGCTCGGCGTTCGCCCGTGCGATGACCGCGAGTCGTTTTCGTTCATCCGCGAGGTGCTGCAGCCTGACACCCACATCGGGGATGTAACTATCAGCACCTTCATGAACTTCGGAAGCCTGCTGCGTGAACTCGATGTTGGCCCTTTCAATCTCGGTCCGAGACGGCGCGGTAGGCGGCTCCTCGGGCGGCGGCGTGACGCGCTTGACGCGCTTCTTCTTTTTTGGTGTTTTGCGCTTCGTCACGACGGGCTGGCTGTCTAGTTTATCTTTCGCTGCTCTGGATGTGTCCTTTCGTGGCCGCTTGTCGCCTCGCACGTCCGCGAGCAACCGCGTCGTCTCCGCATCGAGCGAGGCCAGCTCCTCGGTCCAGCCCGGGATGACCGTCGCCGCCAACAAGGGGTCGGCCTTCGACTTGCGGAAGTAGTCCTTCATCTTTAGGGCAGCGCTGCGGCTTGCCCTGGCGGGGCAGCCGGCGCGCGCCTCTACTACGGCTCGTTCGCCTGGAGCCGGGCGCAGCGCTTCGGGGAGGCGCCGCGCGGACGCTTGAGGCTGCCCGGGGCTGCGTCTTGGGCGAGTCCCGGGCGCAAATGCCAAGCCCTGCCTCTCGTCGTTATAGCTACTAGCCCGGCCTAGTGGGCTTTGGGAAACGCCGGACGGCTCCTCGGAGGGCTCCGGGGCACCGTGGTCGGCACCCTTAGGCCTAGAGGCCGAGAGCTCCTAGGCTAGTGTGTCGGTACGCTAGGTCGGGCAGCTGCCTTGCCCAAACGGCGGTTGTGCAAGCATTCGTGCCGCCAATAGGCCCAAGTGCCCTGAGACCGCAAATCTCGACGCCAACAGCTGCTGTCGCAGGTGCAAGCATGCAACAGCACATAAGCTCATAGCTGCCATGGCTGCTCCACCGCCGCCCGCGGAGTCCGTAGCCCAAATAAGGATGGATCTGGAGCGCGAGAGCTGCTCCCTGGCCGCCGCCGTCGACCGCTTGACACCGCTACTCCTTGCGCTCCCAACACTAACGGCGGACGACGCGCACAAGCTCGCGACGCTGCTCATAGCGAAATCTACACAAGAGGGCCCGCGCCACGCGTCGGCCGCGCAAGCCTTGGACGCGGCGTTGATTTTGGGAGGGGTGGCGGGCGTCCAGCTCCGGACCAAGGGCCCTGACAGTGACGCGCTGGCGGCCGCGGTGTGTCGCGCCGCGCGGCGGCCTCCCGCAACAAGTTGTCGCGACGCGTTCGTCGTCGGAAAAGAGTTAACTCAACAGGGCGGGCGCGCCGCGGACCGCTTGGCGGCGTCCACGGAACTGGTGACAAGGGCGGCGGCGGCGTTTGCCAAGGCGGCTTCCATGAAAGTCACGCAACCCGAGGTGAAACAGAAGCGGCGCCTCGGCCCGCAGCGCCAGAAGCCCGCTGCTTCCAGTACGTCATCGCCGTGCGAAGCCTTATCAGCTCTAGACTTTGTGAAAGCCATTGCGAGGCACGCGCCCGACGCGTTGCTGCGAAGGTGGCCCGACCTCCTCCCGCCCTCGAGGACGGGTTCTGGACCGTTAATTGAACTGACGTCCCATGCATCATTACGACCGAAGGCCTACGCCTGCTTGGCTGCTCTAGTAAGAGGCCCGGCGGGCGTGCGCGTCGTCTGCGGCGCCGAAGCGTCGAGCCCGTCGAAGTTCGCGGCCAGAGGCTTCGGCCCCGCGATCCGAGATGCGATAGGTGCTCTGTATGATTTCTGCGCGTCGCAGGATCACGACGACGTCGGCGTGCTCGTCGCGGCGTTGTGTAGTAATGCGCCGCCGGTCGACGCGACTTCTGAAGCGTCGCTCCGCTCTTCATTGATAAATTTATTTAAGACGGCGCGCGATACTAAAAGAAGTATTTCGGCGAGGCGCAACGCCTGGAGCGCTCTTAAATCAGCAGCATCATCAAAAAGTACATCTACGAAAAAAGTCGTCGCGTCTTTACTCCCGGACCTGGGCAAGGAGTTGTTCGAAGCACAAGCTATTGACGTGGTTGCGCGATTGTGGGCGAACCATGCGAAAAAGATGCAGGCCATCGACGCCGTCTTCGTGGTGCGGCCAGCTCTAACACTGGCATTGAGCAAGGAGGGAAAAAAGGCCGCTTGTGATGTGTTAGAATCAATCTTCACGCAAGCACCGGTCGCCTACGCGTCGTCGTGCCTACCGAACGTCTACGATTGCCTCGCACCGCTCATCAGGGACGACTCGTCGACCGTGCGGCAAGCCGCGTGTAAAGCAGCTGCAGCTTCACTTGATAAGGAGGGCGGTTCCGTAGCTTCCTTGTTGAACGCACTGCGTGAGTTAGTACAAACAGAAAGCGACCCCGAGGTCGCGTCGATTGCTTGTCGAGCTTTGGGGGTGGCTTGTATGCACATTGTCAAAAAGGAAGACGCGCAGACGTGTTGCGAAGTTTTGGGTCAGAGGGCCTCCTCATCCAAAGATAGTGTAGCGGTGCGGGCCCAAGCGGCCTTCGCGCTGGGTAGTATCGCCAAGGCCCTCGTCGACAACCACTCATCAGAATACGTTGGGACCGACGACGCGTTACGCATCTTAGAAGCGCCGGAGACGCGCGTGCGAGCGTCGGCGTTACGGGCGGCGGGCTACCTCGTCGCGTTGCGAGGCTTCGACAAGGCGTCCCGGCTGAGCGACGCGTTAGTTGATTGTTGTGCCGACGCCTTGACCTCGAAGGAATCTTCAACAAAACAAGCCCCTCCTAAGGTTCGGAGAAATGCTTGTATCGCTCTCTCGGTAGCCGTCTCCGCAACGGGCGAGAGCGTGACGCGGCGCCAGTGCCTTGAGTTATTAGTAGATGCGCTCCGGATCTTCTCGACGGAAGTCGACGACGACCAGGACCGCAAGGCACTCGCGCGGGCCGCGGCCGCTCTGTCGAAAGCCGTGCCGTCCCAGTGTACGTCGGACGACGCGTTGGTCGGTGAGGCGTTACGAGGCGCCCTCGCCGGCTTAGTGCGGTGCGACGGCGAGGGGGCCTTTCCTTCTTCTTCCGACAAAATTGTCCAGGAGGAGCGCGGGCCGAGGTTAGGCGACGCGCAACAACGACGCGCGGACCTCTTTGAGGCGCTCGGGGCGCTTGCTATTGCGTTACTCGCGCACGGGTCGGCTCAACAGTTGCGAGCCTCGGATCTAGGCGCGCGTTTGGATTTTGCCTACGTCTGGCTGTCGCGGTCGGACGGCGACGCTGATTTATTCGAGAAGATCGCGGCGGCGTTAGGGGCGGACCCGCCGCTCGCGCCCGCTTCGGCTTTGGAAAGGTGCCGCGCGCGCGCGCGGCTCCTGCGAGGTCGCGCCGAGGAGAGCGACGACGAGGATGAACTCTAGATTCTAAGTTTTGTGGAAAATTAGCCCTGCTCCCGTCGCGGCAAGGCGAAGACCGAGATCTTGTCCGAATCCACCCTACACCCGCAGTTGACGCGCGGCCAGCGCGGCCCCAGCGGCACGAGGCCCGCCGCGGCGAGGGCCCAGCCGTAGAACGACGCACCGGGCTTGTCGACGCCGTGCGTGTCGTCGCGCCGCGCGCCGTGGTGGCACTGCCAATTACTTCTAGCGACCGGCGCGAGCCATCGAGAGCGTTGTAAGAGGTACCAGTCCAGAATGACGGCCTGGTGCCCATCTAGTCCATCATCGGTACCTTTCGACACCGGTCTATGGTCCGTCTGTCTTGTTAAATGCACGGGTGCCATGTCCATGCACGCGATTTGGTGGGACGAGTTCCTTGCTAGCAACGCGGCGCGGGCAGCATTACAAAGACCCTTCGTGTCCGTCGCCAGGAAGGAAGATGTTATCGAAGTAACCCCGACGTGCTCCGCGTGCGTACGCGCGGACGCCGCGGAGCAGCTCCAGAGCTTCGTGGACGGCCTTCGGAAGTCCTTCGGCAGCGGGTCGACGAACGACGCGTTCGTGAGGCGCTGGATGAACGTATCGAAGTCCGCATCATTTTGATGTCCTTCGAGCTTCGGGGGCTGGAGTCGCACGTGCAAACCTCCCTCCCATCTCGTGTCCATGTCCTCTCGGAGCGGCGGGTCGTAAAACACCAAATCACCATGGGACCAGTCCCTCGGCGCCGTCACTTGCTGGAACTCTTCGATCGAGCCGCGCCACCGCCTCCGAGCTTCGACCAACGCCGCACTCGAAAACTCCGGTCTCAACCGTGAACCAGGTAAGAGCAACTGCATCGCCCTCACCATTAAACAAGACTCCCCGTCGAGCTTCCGCGAGGGGCACCGCAGCGCCTGGCCGTAGCACTGCACGATCCTTCTTCTGTCAGTACCTTTGCCTCCTCTTTTTGTCGAGGTAGACGCGCCCATGTAGCGGTACCAGACCAACGGGCCTTGGTGCACGATATGCTCCGACGGCGTCCAGTCGCCGTCGATGCCGCGGTGGCTTTGAGAAGTGACCCAGCCGTTTGATCTATAGGGTATGCCACAAATGAAGGCGCCGTGCGTCCCGCAGAGCAATTCCGGGCCCGCGCCCTTGCCGGCGACCGGTTGCCGCCCCGACGCCAACGCGTAGAGGAAGATATGCATCCAGCCGTTCAACGCATTACCTAATGCCGACGAGCTCGCCCAGTACGCGTAGCGGTCCTGTCGTACTTCCGGCGTCGTGCCGTTCATGCATGTTCGGAAGGATAACTGGGCGTCGCGCCACGAGAAGCGGCTCCGGTTTGTTGATCGTGGTGGCGTCGCCGCCGGCCGCGCGGGCGGTGGTGGCGCTTGCGGCGCGGGCGGTGGTCGTCGCTCGGCCGCCGCTGCGGCGTGGCCGGCGGCGCGCCGCGCGGCGTCGACGAGGGCGGCCGCCTTGGCCGGCGCGCGCCGGAAGAGGCCCGTCAGGGCAACGAGCGCCTCCGCGTCGGAGACGGGCTTTGTATGCTGGGCCGCCGCCGCCGCGGCCAGGAGCCAAAGCCATGGCTTGCGCATCCTATGGCTTTTTAGCAAAGCTGTGCAAATTATGCTGACATTGGCAATTCCACGGGCAGCCGTCACCCGGGGCAGCGTTTGTCACGCGACGAGAAGACGTACCGGGCTGCCCTCTCTGCGACGAATGCAGCCTGCACGTCGTCGCGCAATGCGTTCGAGATCCACGCCGCTGGAATCCTAGTGTCGGTACACCCTAGCTCTTTCCACCTGGGGGTGGGTTCAATAAGCGACTCTCTCTCTCTCTCTCTTTCCCCGGGGAAGATCCTCTAGCACGTAACCCATAGACATTTGGCCCCCACGGCGATCTCGCCACACGCGCAAAGAAACCCACGCGGTAGGCAACGACACCCCCTCCACGCCGTCGCCGAAAAGGACAAGCAAAGGATTTTACTCAGTGCGACGCGATCTCCAGCTCGAAGAACTCCGCGAAGACCGACGAATTGTGCGCCTCGAACACCAAATCGTGCAGGAACCGCTCGAGCAGGAAGCACTTCAGTGCCAAATAATCGCGGTCCAAACATCTAAACCACCGTTGCCTACGTCTCAAACACCGCCAGGACCAGTGCGTATTCGAATAGTCCTCCCTTCGGAAATTCCTGGTCACTTTCTCATTTAATGCTTCGAAATGCGAGTACCGCCGCCACAAACCGAACGTCACCGCACCCAATCTAGCAACAACTAAGAACTCCGCATGCGGTCTTTCTTTCCCTCGCTGCACGATCTGGTACTTCGGAATCCTCACCATGATACTGGTAAGTTCGCCGCAGCACTCGCACCGCCAGCTCTTCGTCACACTCGTACCGAACGGAGACGCGTCCCGCGCCAGGATCTTCACGTCCTTCTCGTTCGACAGGATCTGAGGACTCTCCTTGAAGTCCTTGCAGGCCTGGCTTTCCGCGATTTGTTTACTCCAGATCTCTTCCATGCGTTTGCGCTCGTGAGCGGGCTGGGCCGGGCGCGTGCCCGCCGTGGCGTGCCAGAGCGCTTGCATCTCCAGCGTGTCTTCTAAGACATAGTCGGGCGTTTCCCGCTTCTCGAGAGCCGCGGCATCTAAGCGGTACGCACTATCACCGGGCGTCCCCTCGCAGTCCTTGTAGAAGCCCCAGCCGCCCGCGTCGCTGGTCTCCGAGGCGGACTTCGATAAGCCTCCTCCAGAATGGCCTCTGTGTATAGATCTAGTAGGCGATTGTTGGGCTTCTCGCAGGGCATAATCGAGGGCCTTGGGGCAGACGCCGGCGCCTTTTTTATCTCGTTGGGCCCAGCCCGCGCCCGGCGCCTCGCCACTGTCGTGCTTCTTCCGCCGCTCCTCCTCGTCGTTTGTTAACGTGAGGCCGTGCGTTTTTGTTAGAGTTCGTTTCATGCCGCCGCTCTTGGGCGGGGACGGCGGTTGATCATTCTTCTCCTCCGCGGCGCCCTTGTCCGCCGCGGGCTTGTCCTCCTCCGTGTTTTCTTGCGTGAAGAGCGGGTCGCTGCCCCACCGTAGCTTGTGGAGCGCGCACGCGGGGGCCGCGGGGAGGCCGCCGACCTTGAAGGGGGCGACCATCGTTTCCCGAGGTTGTCAGGTGTAGCGTCGATGGCGTTGGGGGCGCTGAGCGCGTGGGGGGTGCTTCGCGCGGCCGCGGCGGCCGTTTTACCGCAAGCTGCTTATCCGGGCTGTACTTAGCCTCGGCGGCACGGAGCTTGCGGATACTTCTCAGCACGGTGGTCCGAGGCACAGTGACTGAGTTGCGCAGGTTTATCCTGTTCAGGAACGCGCAGTAGCTTCACCAGCGCGATTTCTAGCGCGTAGAATCGTTAGCTAGCGCTCGTAAGGTACTAGCAAAACCACTGCCAAGTTCAGCTGGCGATATAACGCTGCGCGGATCGTCATAAGAGACGACTCGCGTGGAAAAGTAGGCTATCCACGCTTCTTGATAGCATCTGCCCTCAAAACTGCAAGGCTCGGGCCCTAGAGCGAGAGCTGCAGGCACCGTGCAGTGTGCAGCAAGCAGCACGCCACCGCCGCGAGGCAAAAAGCGAGAGCTGCAGGCACCGTGCAGTGTGCAGCAAGCAGCACGCCACCGCCGCGAGGCAAAAAATGGCCAAGAAGAAGAAAGGCCCCGTGCCCCCCGACGAGGCCGCGCGCCGCGCGAAGCAGCGCGAGGCCCAGGCCGCCGCGCGCAAGCGCCAGGCCGAGGGCGCGCCCACCAAAAAACAGCGCAAGAAGCACAAGAAAGAAGGCACGACCTACGAGAAACCCACGAAAAGCGCTGATGGAAGCGGCGCCGCCTGGCGCCGACGCGAGTTCAAAGATAAAGGAAGGAACGACTTTAATAAACAGCGAAATGCAAGAGACGCGGAAGCCGCGAGTCGACGGGCCCACGACGTCGTGATAGTGCCCATCTTCTGGCGGCAGCGGCCGGGCGAAGAAGCGGCGGTGGTCGGCGAGGCCGAGCGCATCAAGCGGCTGTTGGCTGCCGCCAAGCTCGACATCTGGGTCGACCGGACCCACACAAAGTCGCCGGGCCAGAAACTGGCCTTCTGGGAGGAGGTCGGCGTGAAGTGGCGCATTGAATTGGGTCCCGATGACGTCCGCAAGAAGAAATGTGTCGTGTCGCGGGCGGGGGAGGGCCGGTCCTCGGCTGAAGCCGCGCTCAAAATCCGCGACGTGTCGTCGGTGACGCGGGGCGATTTACTGAGGGCGCTGCGCGACCGCTTGAATTGCGCGAAGGTGCCTTTGTTGGACGTCGACGATGCATTGGACGCAGAGCACGCCAAAGAAGCGGACGCGGCGCTGCGGAAGTGGCGCGAGGCCGCCGGCGCTTTACCGGCGCCCGTGCGCCCGCGGCCCAAACAACAAAAGCTCAAGATCGATATAGATAGGAAGGCCACGAGCCACGTCGTCTTCGGCGGCGACGACGACGAGGACGAGGTCTATGCGGATGACTCGTCGTCGGGCGGGTCGTCCGAGTCGGGCGGGTAAGTTGTGTTGATGATTCCTGTGCGCTAGCGACCTGTACAGGTAAGACACGTGCGGGGTTGCGTATTCCGACAGTTTCCGACAGACCACCCTGGGGCGGTGGAATTGGTAAGGCGTGGTAAGGCGTGGTGGCGTGGTAAGGCGTGGTGGCGTGGTAAGGCGGCGTGGTAAGGCGGCGTGGTGCTCGGCTCGGGAGTCGCCGCTAACGTCCAGTAACATACTAGCAAATCGGGGCAAGACACGCTTCGCTTGGTGTGCCGCATTGCTCGCACACCCATTGTCGTTACACCCCACCGACCGGCTCTGCTTCGCCGTCGCCTCGGGCGCAGCAGTCCGTCGGTGTCCATCCCTTGCCAGAAAGCTCCGCAACAACTTGCACTCAGTGGCTGTCAGAGCTCTGCAACATGCGCGGCGCCGCCTGGGCGCTGTGCACGGCGCACGTAGCGACGGCCCTGCTGGCGCCACCGAGCCCGGCGCCGAAACTCACTCAACGCAAAGCCGTCCTCACCGTGGGCACGCCGCTAAACTGGCCCGATGCTCTCGACCGGTTAGCGTACGTCCGCGAACATGGCATCGACCAGTTCATCGAGATGTGGCGCCGGAGCCAGACGCTGACAAGAGACGACGACTTGCTCTGGGGCGATGAAGTGGAGTACGCGATCCTCCGAGTTACGGATAAGCAAGCGAAGATCAGTTTGCGAGGCCCGGAGATCCGCGACGCCCTCGCGACGAAGGAGGAGGCGCATTCGTATCGCACGGAAGGCTGCGCCTGGCATCCCGAGTACGGGCGGTGGATGGTCGAGGGGACGCCGTCGCGGCCGTACGGCGGGTACGCCGCCGACCTGTGTCGGGTCGAACGGAACATGCGCCTGCGACGGAGGAGACTACTGTCGGAGTTGGCCGAGGACGAGATCTGCCCGACGCTCGTGACGTTTCCGGGGTTCGGCGTCGGCGACTTCGCGACGGGGTGTGCGGACCTGGCGCCGAACGGGCCCGTGGCGCGGTCTGAATCGGTGCCGGACGCCGTCATCCACCCCCATCCCCGATTCGCGACGTTAACGAAGAACATAAGGGCGCGGCGAGGAGGAGAAAATGTACGAGCTAGGCCGCCGCGGTTTGTGGATACGAAGACGCCGCGCGACGCACCCACAACCATAGAAGGCCTGGACGCCATGGCCTACGGCATGGGCGCCTGCTGCGTGCAAGTTACGTTCCAGGCGCGAGACTCGACAGAGGCTAGATATTGTTATGACCAACTCGCGGCACTAGCTCCCGTCATGCTCGCGTTGACGGCGGCGTCGCCGTGCTGGCGGGGCGTCCTAGCAGCTACCGATGCGAGGTGGGACATCATTTCCGCGTCGGTGGACGACCGCACGCCGGCGGAAGACGGACGCGGGCTCTCCGACAGTGATGATAGACTAGCCGGCTCAGGTGTCAGACAACTCCCGCGATCAAGATATTCCTCTATAAGCAGATATGCCTTCGAGTGCGACGGCCCTGCGGGCCAGGTCCGGCGCTTCTGCGACGTCGACGCGCCGATTGATGAACAAGCATATAACAAACTCAAGGCCGCCGGCGTCGACGAAGCGTTATCACGGCACGTGGCCCACCTCTTCGTGCGAGATCCGTTGGTGTTGTTTGAGGGTCTGATCGAGGAGGTAGATGATACCACAGCCACGGACCACTTCGACAACCTCCAGAGTACGAACTGGAACACCGTGCGACTCAAGCCGCCCACCGGTCTAGGAATAGGCGGTATTGATTCCAATCCAGCGGAACGGGAGCCGGGCTGGCGCACGGAATTTCGGCCGATGGAGGTGCAACTGACGGACTTTGAAAATGCCGCGTTCTCCGTTTTTACGGTTTTGGTGACGCGAGTGATTTTAGCGTTTGATCTGTCGTTATATGTACCTCTTAGTAGAGTGGATGCCAATATGCGAAGAGCACAACGCATGAACGCAGCAACATCGGAGAAATTCTACTTCCGGAGGCAACTCGCCCCGAACGAAGTGAGTGAAGCGCAAAAGTTCGTCAACTGCTGCGGCGGCGACGACGATGATGTGTTTGAGGAGATGACCTGCTTGGAAATTATCGACGGGAAGGGGGACTATTTTCCCGGCTTGGCACCATTAGCTTATGCGTATCTGGATCACATTGGCTGCGACGGTGATACCCTTGCAAGGTTGTCGACGTATATCGAGTTAGTCCGGAAGAAGGCCTCGGGCGAGGCCGTGACGGGGGCTTCTTGGATCAGAAAGTTTATCACGGAACATCCTGAGTATCAGCAGGACTCGATTGTCTCGCCCAAGATCGCGCGGGATCTGGCCGTCGCGGCGCACGACGTGGGCCTGGGGCTGCGACCGGCTCCGGAATTGACGGGCGGTCAAGTGATCCGGCCGATCACGCGGTCGGGGGCCTGGGACACGCGTCTTTCCGCCGATAAAATCCCCACCAAGGAAGAACGGCGGGAATTGCTCGCTAGGTACGCGCGGCGCGGGCCCTTCCGGGGCGCCCAGGGGTAATGAAAGTATTGTGACTTACGTTTCGCCCTCGGCCACCCGCGTGTCGTAGGCGCCCCAGGTCTCGGGTTCAGGCTCCGCGACGGCCCGGTCGACGGCGACGGCGGGCTCGCCGGGCGTGCCCCGGAGGTCCGCTAACGCTCCCTTCGGAACCTGTGTGACGGTATATTTCTATCCCCGCACGCCATCGCCGCGACGCCACCCATGGTAGAAGGACGCCGCGCGCGCACCGTGCCGCCCACGGACACGTTCTTCGGCAACGGCGCCTCCCCGCCCAAATCAACGGGTATCGTCGCCAGGGGCATGACCTCGAGCAGCGCCTTCAGGTGATCGTCGGACGCCCCAAAAACTTGCACCTTCGCCGCCGTGCCCGGATTCAAAAAACCCTTGACCATGCCGTACAACCAGGAGAAGACCGCCGGCGCGTTCACGATGTACGTCGCGCTCAGTCGTTCCGGGAAGTTCGGCTCGGTCACGTCGAGCATCGCCTTAAACAACGGCACGCCCCAGGCGTGGTGCGTACCTAAATCTCTCATGTCCATGATGAGCGGTGCGGAGGTCTCGAAGGTGTTCTGTGCGAGGCAGCGCCTTCTTATTTCTTCGAACAGGGCCTCGTTCTTCAGGCAGCAGTACTCGATCCATTTTTTTCTTCCTACTTCTCTTTCTATTCCTGGTAAGTCGGCCTTGCCTAGTCGTATGAGTTGTACTGGTCTGCCCTTCAAGTCCGAACCCTCCAACAACCCATCCGGCCACCATCTCTCTATAAAGGCGTCCTCCGGCGTCTTCCCAGCAGCCAATAACTCTCCAAACCCATACTCGTCGCGCCACTGCCCGTGGTCCCTGAGCATCTTCTCCGCTTTATTCACATTCCCATCTCTCGCTCTTACGAATCGTACGAGATTCGCATCTTCCAACAAGTGGTCCCTCTGCAATGAAGGGTCGTCCTTGCACCTTACCCGTAAAGCCTCGACCTTCGCCCGTTCCGACGCATCTAGATAGTCCTCCTCGCTCAGTACCTCGTGCCGGTCCCTTCGTCGCTTTTCCACAGCTCCTCTGATGGCGGCCATCCAGTCATCAGCTATTGTTACGGAAGACGCTCGGAGCGTCAATTCATTTCCCCTTGCGGATGTGACGACGAAACTATCAGCATCGTGCCACGCGGCGACGGACGTGACGTTCTCCAAGGGTAAGGCGAAGCGCGTCCGCTTCCTTTGCTTCTTCGAGGCCGCATACACCAAATGAGTTGACGACAGAGCCACGTATCGAGTTTGCCACTGGCCCTTCGTGCTGCGCTTCGCGAGCTGCCCTTCTTTGGTTGCGGCCGTCGCGCCGCAGGCCTCGCCCAGCTTGAGCTGGTCGCCGTGGATTTGCGCCTTTTGCACCACCTGGTCGATGGCGACGGCCGGCAGCTCCTCGGCGAGGGCGTGGACCGTGTCCACTGTTCTCAAAGAAGCGTGCTCCAATTGTGATAAAGGTACGGACTCCCTTCGTCCTAACGGTTTATCTCTGTTCTGGTAGTGGACGAGGCGGTAGGCGCAATAACAAAGGCTGACGAGGAGTAACGCCCAGGCGGCGGCGCTCGTCGACGCGATCATTGTTTGCAGCGGCCGCGTCTCGCGGCGGTGAGCGTGCTCGGACCGCGCGCTTCGCGGCGATTGGTGCAAAACGCCTGCAAGCCCTTGGTGCTGCAGGCGTTGTTTCCAGCGCACGCGTCGCTGCCGAGCCCAGAAACGTCCGAATGATCAATATGTGTTGCTGCGACTGCGTTCCGCTCGCCGAGCACTGAAACGCGTTGGCTGAACGCTGCGACGCGACGCCCGCATGCCAAGCCTGCCTCTCTCGCAAAGTCGCAAAGCGGGAGAGCGCGTTTGCCAGACCCGCTCCCAGAAGTCCTTCGGAATCTTGGAACGATCTGCCTGTGGCCTCCAAATCCAAATTTTAGCCCCGCGTTCATGTCGAAAGCGCTGGGCAGGCAGGTCCGGCGCCGCACTCTGTGAGCGCCGCATTCGTCGAAAGGGCAGCCTAGAGATGGTCCACAGACGACGATAGCACCGATGGCACGCCGCCGCCGCCGCCGCAGGCTTGGAACGGCAGCGCTCGTCGCGTCCGCCGCCGCGAGGCCCTGCCCCCTGGCCACCCGAGAGGCCAGGTCCGCTACCGATTTGTGCGACCCGCCAGAAATGGTCCAGATCTGGAACGACGGCTCGCTACCAGTGCAGACCTACCGTCTGTCGTCGAGCGGTGAAGAAATAAAACACGCGGCGCCGATCTCGAAGGGAGCGGCTATTTTAGCTGAGGGCTGCTCCAAGACGGTCTGGCGCGCAAGACTGGACCAGGGGCGGCTCGTCGACGAGTTCACGCAGGGCTCGTCTTCCGCACCCGTAGAAACGACTGCTGTTTCCATCTCGGCGTCGTCCCTCACGGAAGACGTCGCGTCGGAGCGGTGGCGCATCCAGGACTGCCAGCCCCAACCGCAGTTTCCCGTACGAGCGCGCTTTTCGGAATTAAGGGATGTCGGGGCGTCGTTCGACCTGCAAGTCACGCGAGGTAATGTAAGAAGTCGGACCGAGGTCTCTCCAGCGAACAAGGTCCCGGGCCCCGAGATTTTTGCGGACGTCACGTTGGACTTACTGGAAGCGTATAAGGGAGGCAAGCTCGTCAAGTTCGCCGTGAAAAGACGTATAAAATGTCCGGTGTGTGGTGGTCTCGGCGCGCCTGCAGCGAAAATCATCCAGTGCGACCGGTGCTTCGGCACGGGTTTGAGGCACGCGACGTGGCGGCCCCACAATGAGTCAATCGGCGAAAGTCGCAGGACGAAGTGCGGCAAGTGTGGGGGGTGGGGCGAGACGTGGCTCCCAGAACATGCTTGTGTTGGATGTGGCGGTGCTCGGTTACAATCCGAGGAACGCTGGTTCTCCATCGCTCTACCTGAGGGTGTCCAAGACGGCTGGACCTTGCGACGAGAAGGTCTAGGTGAAACTAAACTAGAACCGGAACGCGGGCAACTCCGGGCGCAGCTCGAGCCCGGTCCACTTGTTTTGCGAGTGCATGTTGAGGAACACGAGAACTTCACGCGTACGGGAGATGATTTAGTTGTTGTGGAAAAAGTAGACGCGGCTGAGATGGTCTTCGGCTTTCAGCGCGTCGTGGAGCACTTAGATGGGTCGTTAATTGTCTTCAACCGGACGGAACCCTCTCCCCCAGGAACGGAGCTGCGCGTGTCGCAAAGGGGCTTCCGGCACTTTGATGTCGAGGATTCAGGACCGTCGGACGAGCGGGGGGACTTCGTCGTGAAAGTGGAGCTGGCCGTGCCTTCCACGGACTCGGGCGAGAAGCAGGAGTTTTACGAGGGAATGGTGGGTAAGATATAAGTTTTGTATATGGCGCGTCGATGGCGTATTCTAGACGGGCGCCGGGCGCGGACCGCGCGGCGTCTGTGTTTCTTAATTTCGGGAGTTCGGCTGTTGCTTACCCGTACGACGGACCTGCCAAGGTCCCCGAAGACCTCGCAACGGGTGCGTTGAGGTCTCTTCGAAACGCTAAATCCATTAATTAATTGCTGGATTTGATCAGACTCTCCGCCTCATAAAGCCCGACCACGAGGCAGGAATCCAGCGCCAGAAGCAAATTCAGCCTCGGACGCATTGCCTAGACATGTGTGCTGGCCCTCGCGCGGCGGCAGTGCTCAGCGATGCTATGCGAGCGAGCTGGAGGGCAGCTGCTGCCTTGGCGCCATCTCAGGAGCCGCGGCTAGGGCGTAGCCGATTAAACCGCGCCGCCGACCCGCCGTCTGGCAGCAGCCAACACACATCGAGTCATAGTCACTGGGCGAAACGCCGGCCCGCGCCGCGGACGCAGACGCCGGGACGAGACGCATTGCCCGGCAGCAGCAGACACACAACTACGCCGCGAACGCGTCGCGCCGCTCGACGCCAGACGCTGAAAAGGATCGCGCGCGCAGGTCTAGCACATAGCGCCAAAGACAGACGATGTGGTCGAAGCTCGCCCTCGTCGGCACCGCCGCGGCCTTCGTCGGCCCGCGCCCGACGCGCCTCGCCCCTCTGGCCAACAACCCCCTCGACAAGCTCGGGTTGGAGAAGCCCGAGGACGTCGCCAAACTCGTCCAGGAGAAGGTCGGCGACCTGGACCTCGACAGCGCCAAGGCCTTCGGCTCGAAGAACCTGGACGTCCTCAAGGACAACCAGGAGCGCGCGCTCATCGACGTCGCCGCCGCGGCCTTCTGCGGCTTGCTGTTCGCGGGCGTCTACGGGGCTGTGGTCTTCGCGCTGGGCTGGTTCGCCGCGGCGCCGTCGACGGACGCGTACTCGCGGCCGGCGGACTCGTACGGCGCCTGCATCGAGACGGCGCTGCCGGGCGCGGCCGTGGGCGCCTTGGTGGGCATGCTCCTCACGTTCAAGATCTTTTCCATCCCGACGGACATCTTCGCCGTGCTCATCTCCGTGGTCGTCATCTCGGGCGCGCGCGCGGGCAAGCTGTACTTGGACACGAAGCAGACGCCCTCCGCTTCCGATTTGCAGTCCGTCGACGTCGGGTCGCTCAAGTGGCCCAGCCTCTGAGGATCCGAGCCCCGATCTAGAGCGGTGGCGTACTAATTTCTAGACAACCACAACAGTTATGTGCCCCGTCGACGGCGTTCGCCGCCGCATCAACGGCCTTTTTTTCGGCGCCTCGCGTCGACGGCGTCGCTTCATACATCCTTCTTGGGCCGCCAGCCGAGCTTCCGCGCGATGTACGGCGTCGCCGCGATGGTGAGAAACGTCCGCGGGATGCCCGTCAGCGCCACCGTGAGCGCGTAGGCCACTCCAAGGGTCCCGGCGCCGGAAGACACGACTGTAGACATGTCTGTGCCCGTCATCGATTCAACCACCCGCAGGAGCGCGCCCACGTCCAGGCCGTGGTCCACGGCTAAATAGAAGAGGCCACAAACAACAACCTCGGTAGTGACGTGGAAGCCGAGCGCCAAGGGCCCGTAAGCCGACACGAGCCGCTTCATGCGCTCGCTCATGGACAGCTCCGAGCCCTTGCCGGCCTCTCGGACGTAGGCCGCGTGGACCTTGCGTTTCTCGTTCAGTCGCTCGAGGCGCTCGACGCGCTCGGGGCCGAGCCGCTCCTTGCCGCGTTCTACGAAAGCATCAAACTTCTGCCGTCTCATTGATTTCGCGTCGTCGTCGTCGTCGTCGTCGCGCGGTCGGCCGCCGATGCTTCCCGCGCCGAACGAGCGGCGCGATGCGGAGGCGTCCGTGTGTGCGCCGGGCGGTCCGCTGCCGCTGAGGCCGCCAGCGCCGAATGCGCGCCGCGTCGGCGTGCAAAACCGCTGGGTGATGCCACCTGTGGTGCTGGTGGCACTCCTCGTTACACGTGGAAGCTGTGCAATTACGCTCGAGCTACGTTGTCGAGCATGCCTCGTGAGCACTCTTGTGGCACGGAACGCCATCACGCGCGGATTATAGGCCTGAAATGCGGACGAGCACTACGCGGAGCTAGCGGTATAAGACACTAGAAAGCCAGCAAAACTTGTCTGCTGGCTTTGGCAGCTCTGTAGTGCCTTAGAAGCGCTCGAAGTATTGTGGAAATCTCGCAGAGAGGCCACAGAACACGTAGAGCTGCGCCACAGCTTCAACGAGCACGGCTATCTCACGCCACAGTCTAGCTCTCCAAACCCACTGGCTGAGAGATCGTCACGGCTAGCGGCGGATGGCCGCCTACGACGCGGCCGCGGCCGAGCCCCGCACGCTGCGCTACTTCGTCTCCGACCGCGAGCCCCTCGCCGCCAAACGCATCGGCGGCGCTCTGAACGCGCTCGAAAACGCCTCGAACGGTACGTTAGTCGTCCAGCGCGAGCGCCGCGCCGCCAACGCGGACTTCATCTGGTTGAATACGCCGAGCAAGGCCCACAAGGCCGCCTGCGCTTCTGTAGCATCGTACAACCACGTCGTCGGCGCCCGGCAGGCCCTCGAGCACAAGGGCCGGTTCTCGGACCTCGCGGAGCGCTGCGGCGAAGCGGTGCTGTGGTCTCGAAGTTTTTCGAACGTGAAGGAGCTGCGGGCGTTCATCGAGCAGGAAGATCTGCGAGGCGCCTGGGTCGTCAAGGACGCGACCGCGAATAGCGGTGTCGGATTGTGGTTCGCATCATGCGCGGAAGATTTACTTCATATGACTATCGACGCGCGGCACGAAGTCGTGCTGCAGTCTTATCTTCATAATCCGTTGTTGTGGCGAGGTAGGAAGCTCCAGTACCGGTGTTATTGCGTGTGGCGCGGTCGAAGGTGCTACCTCTATACAGGAGCCATGGCCCAGGTCTGCGCCTTGCCATATGCACCGCCTTCCGGTGATATGGCTCCGGAACAACATGTGACAAATGTGTCCTGCAACGTCGACTCATCAAATTTCGTGCCGGAGCGGCCCGTCCCAGATCTTCGACAGTCACATCCGGAGGCCTTTGAGGCTGTCGTAACAGCTCTAAGGTCGCTCTCGCGGGCCTGCGCGCCGGCGCTGGCTCCATCTTCCAACAGATTTGAATTGGTCGGCGTCGATGTGCTGCTCGAGGAGCGAGATAACGAGCTGAAGGCGCACCTCATCGAGTGCAACTGCCCGCCGAACGCCTATGGCTCTTCTGATCATGGACCGGTGGAGGCGTTCCACCACGGCGTCGTGACTTCCCTATTGGCCTTTTGCGTCCTCGACGCACCGTCTGAAACATGGGTCTGTGTAGATGCGCAAAAACCGTGCGACACGGCGTTTAGTACGGCCCTGGGGCCGGCGCTAGCTTGGAGGCGGTTCCGGGCCGCGTCCAAGCTCTTAGATGCGGTCTCTGAAAGGCCACCTTCTGTTTCAACGGCGATCGCATTACAAGCGAGACGTAGATTTGCCTTCTTTGATGACGATAATAGATGGGCCTTTTTAGAGAACGGCGGCGGCACGCAGGTGCCTCGTTGCGTGATCGAGGCGTCGCAGAACGCTCTGCAAGCGCGCTGGCGCGATATCCACGGCGCTGCCGCCAGGGAAGCGTGTCGAAGCTTTGCGTGTAGGTGGCTGCAGAAGGATACGGTCTTCCTCGCCGCGAACGCGTCGAACGCTTTGGACCAGGTGGCGTCCCTCACGGACGGTCCTGTCATTCTGACGGACGCGGCGCATGATGCTTTACTAAGGCCCTGGATGCAGCGTTCAGTAAGATGGTGGCGCTGCGGCCAGGACGGTTCTCTAGACCTTGAGACGTTGACACCGCTGCTCGACGCTTCCATCAAAGTCGTCTGTGTGCCCGCGGCGTCGAACGTTTCTGGAAGGGTCTACGACGTTCCTACGATCATACAATGTATCAGGGAGGCGTGCCCCCATTCAATGATCGTGGTCGACGCCGTGGCCTACGCGCCGCACCGGCGGCCCGTGTTTGCCGATGCTGACGCGGTCGTCGTGGCATATCATAAATGTTTTGGCCCGCACCTGGCCTGTTGCGGGTTGTCGCAGCGGTTTGTGGATGGAGTGGCTTCCAGTGGATTGCCGGCTCCCCAGTACTACCCATCTGGTAGGGCTTTTGAGCGCGGTACGCTGTCTCATGAGGCTTGCGCCGGTGCTGCCGCACTCGAGAGTTATTTCCTCGAGTACGGTTCCGTTGACGCGTTCTATGAGCATTGTTCAATAGCGGAGGCGGCACCATTTAGAAGGTTAATCGGCTTTCTGAGATCACAGCCGCGCGTTTCAGTTATGGAGGCCTTCGGGGAGACCCTGCCTTTACCGACGGTCGCGTTCGTCCATGCGACGATAACGCCGGAGGCTATTGTTGAACGGTGCCGCTCCCTGGACATTGCCGTGCGCTGCGGCGAGTTCCTCTCGCCCGGCTTGGTCGCGGCGGCCGGTTTCCAAAGTGTCGTGCGCGCGTCGCTCGTGCACTACAATACGGTTGAGGAGGTGGACCGGCTCTGTGCTTGTCTGGAGCGGATGGGGGAGTGGTAGTAATTTTCTGGTTTTGCTATTTACGCGCTGCCCTGCGTTTCGCGGGCGCGGAGGGCGGCTCGCGATTCTCGCACACCCTCCTCATTGGCCACAGTGAGCGGATGCGTGTTGCCGAACACGCGCCGGACGGTCCGTTCCGTGTCCTCGAGCGTCGCCACGGCCTCGCGGAGATCGTCGAGGGTGGCGCCGGGGTTCGTGTAGAGCGCCTCCCCGTAACAATACCTCGTCGTGAGCGTGATTCGATGGACCTCTCCGAGAACGCGACGCGACACGGGTATCATCTTGCGCATCAATGACCTGGATTCTTCGAAGTGCTTTAGTTTTGTCAGCGTCGTCGCGTAGCAGGTGGCTGTGTGGAGGGTGAGTTCATGTTCTTCGCCAAGAAGCGTCGAAAACCCCCAGTGTACGACTCGCCGTATGTGCATGTTCTCTTCGTGCCGCCCCAGCGAATGATACGTGTTCGAAATATTGCTCTGAGCGATGAGGATCTCGTGTTCTGGTGCGTCAAGGCGCTGCAGCATAGCCAACTCGGCGCGTCTCACGGACAACGCGCCCTCATGGTGACTTGCAAAGGCCAAACCGTTCCCAAGCTGGTTTATTGCCATGCCCCGAGCCCAGTCTCCCTCCGGCCGTCCCACGTACGATTTCCTGGTTTAGCTTATACCCAGGTCCAGTTGGCGCTCACCTCATTGATAATAGGAGGCACCTGGGCCCTGGTGACGGACTGGACGCCCATCACAACCAAAGGTTTGTGGTACGGGTTCGACTACAAGGCTTGTATTGCGGCCGTGAATAGTGCCGCGGGCGGCCTCACCGTGGCCGCGGTCCTCAAGTACGCCGACGCGGTGCTCAAGGGCTACGCGACGGCCATCTCCGTCCTCCTGACGGGCGTGTTGTCCATGGTCCTCTTCGGCACGGAACTGAGCGTCGAGTACGCTTTGGGGATGACGAACGTCCTCGCGGCGGTCTTCCTGTACAACGCCCAGGACCTCGAGAAGCACGCGTGGTAGGTCCTCCTTACCTTCGTGCCTGCTAACTATACGGTCGTTACACAATGATAAAGCTAGCGCTTCGTCCTCCTCCACGCCATCGGGCAGACGCAGCGATAGACCGAATACGCCATCGCCGCGACACCGCGACGACGTGCGCGTAGGCAACAAGCTCCCCGAGATCACGAGCTCTTCATCAGCGCCTCGAACTCGACCAAGAACGACGCGGCCTCCTCCGAGAGCGGGTCCGTCGTCGACCGGAAGGAAGGCGCGTCCCGAGACGGGGCGTAGGACCCGTAGGGCGCGAGCGGGCTTGCCCGCTGCCGCTCGAACTCGAGCTGGCCGGCCTTGCGCCAGTGGACGGCGTCGGGGCCATCGGCCAACCGGAGACCGCGGCCCGTCGCCCAGATGTGCGTCAATGGTGTATCTCCCGACACGCCCGCGCCCCCATGTAATTGCATGGCTCTATCAGCAATAGACTGTAGGGTATGAGGCACCAGAGCTTTGACTAAGGATAACCGCTGCCGCGTTTCCAAATCAGTGTTGCCCTTGCGGTCCATGAGTGATGCAGCTTCTCTCACCAAATGTCGACAGCCATCTATCTCACACCGAATGCGCGCGACGTCCTCCAATACGGAATCACGAGCAGCCAAAGGCTTGCCGAAGGCTACTCTCTTCATAGCTCTTTGCGCCATGGTCGCTAAAGCACGCTCCATCTGCCCGATGCAGCGCATGCAGTGGTGGATGCGGCCCGGACCGAGTCTACGTTGCGCAATTTCGAAGCCCTTGCCCCGCTGCCACAGTACATTTGATTTGGGAATACGTACATCAGTAAATGAAAGCTCGAAGTGCCCTTTTGGGGCATCGTCATCCCCAAATACTGTGAGAGGTCGCACCAACTCAATCCCATCAGTATTGGCAAGGTCAACTAACAACATACTCTGCTGCGCGAACGCTTTGGCGTCAGGGTCGGTCTTGCCCATCAAAATCATGACCTTACAATGTAAACTTCCGGCGCCCGTGCACCACCACTTCCGCCCGTTCACCACAAAGTCATCCCCATCGTCTCGTATATCAATACTGATATTTGTAGCATCAGAACTAGCGACGTCGGGCTCCGTCATCGCGAAGCACGACCGGATCGATCCATCTAGTAATGGGGAGAGCCACTTTTCCTTCTGTTGCTCATTACCGAACCTTGCGATGGTCTCCATATTTCCCGTATCGGGCGACGCGCAATTACAAGCTGTGGCGGCAAACTCGAAATGGACCGACGTGCCCATCAGTTCACACAGATCCGCATACTGCAGATTCGTCAGGCCTCTCCCCAAATGCGTTCCCTTCGGTGCGAGTTGTGCGCTGTCTGCCGGTAAAAATAAATTCCAGAGGCCTCGCTGTTTGGCTTCTTGCATCAAATCTACGATGAGAGGGGGATGAGTCCACTCTTTGCCATTGGTCCAGCGGCTCTCGTGGCTCTGTTTCAGGAAGAGCTGCTCGTTCGGGTAAATGCGGTCGTGCATGAAGGACGTGAGCTCGTCCTTTATTTTGTTGAATTCGTCGTCGGAGACCGTCTGTGGCACCGCTGCGAGCTGGCGGCGCGGCGTCCGCAGAGCAAGCCGGGTGGTGCAGCGGAGCAGAGCCATGCTTTGCAATCGCTGCTTTTGCCGCTGAAAGCTGGGAGTGTTAGGGTCTCCAGACGATGCACAAACGATGCGTCGACGCCGTGCGCGCAGCGACCACGGCGTCCAAAGTCTCAAGCTGTGAGAGTGGGTTCGGGTTTTGTCGCAGGCGAAAAAACCGCGCTTGGACGTGTCGAGGCTCCTTCTTGCTCCTCGCGAAGTTTGAGACGAGTTCGTGAGGTTCGCCTCGGGAGAGGCTGGATTTTGGAGGTCCAGCAGAGGAGCCGCTGAGCAGCTCCAAGCTCCGCGACGACGAGGTCATAGGCTACGCGCGCGCGTCGGCAGCCCGTCGCCAACCCGCCAGACAACTCGCGCACAAGACACAGCTCGGGGGAGGCCCAGCTGTGCCAGGACAGCTTTTTGGCTGCAGCAGAAACAGAGCTCGGCGCGGCAAGACGCGTTAATTAGGGCTCGCGCCACGCTCCAGAGACCCCTCGGAGCGCTCTAGCTGCGAAACCAACAAATTCAGGCGCGCACCACTCGCGCGCGAGCCCGCTGAGCGGTCCTGCCACGAAACGCGGACAAGCATGGGCAAAACTGACATCCTCATCGGCAAGAAGGCCACCTGGGGCAGCGACGACGAAAGTGAAGACGACGACCGCCCGCGCCGGAGAGCGGAAGCGGGCGAGTTCTCCGAGTCCGGCGAAGACGAAGCCCCGCCGCCCACCCAAACCTACGTGCCGCCCCATCTGCGCGGGAGGAGCGCGTCGTCCGACAACGAAGGGCAGAAGCTCGCGGTGCTCAATCCTAAGGAACCGAGCGAGGAGCCGCCCAAGGAAGAAACCCAGAGCGACAAGCCTGCGGCCTGGTCGTCCCTCGTGAAGGACGGCGCCACTCCTGTCAAAGAGCTAGAAAAAAAGGAGGAGAAGAAGAAGGAGCTAGTCGTGGAAAAGGCGGATGATGCGAGGGTGTTTCGTAGACTAGCGAAGGGCGAGGGCAAGCTGTCGGGCTTGTTCGGGCGGAAGCGGGAGTTAAGGCAATTGAAGGCGCAGCCACCTTTAGCTGAACTAGCCGTGGACGCGGCCCAAGCTGCCGACGCCGCCGTCGCGGCGCAGGAAGCCCTCCAAGAGGAAGAAGAGGCGTCCATCACTACTGAAAGCACCGAGGACAACTCGCCGCTAGCACTGGCTGCCGCCGCGGCTTTGGCCAATGCGGGCGACCGTCCCCCGACACCGGTAGACGACACGCCGCCGCAGAAGCGCAAGCCGAGGAAGTGGGATCAACATGACGATAGGCGGGGCGGCAAGGTCGATAGGAAGGGCTCGACGCGAAGGGAGGTCCGCGACCGGTTATCAGGCAAGGTCGAGAAGCGTTCATCGGTAGATGACGGGGAGCGGTGGGGCCACGACAAGGCTCCCTCTTCAGGAGGCTTTCGGGTGATCGCGCCGGCGGGCGGGTTTCGCGTGCTCGCGCCGCCGCCGGCGTCGCCGCAGTCACCGCAGCGAAAACCGGAGATCGACCTCACGCGCTCGCGCAAGGCGCCTCCCCAAAAGAAGTCCTTCCCGAAGAAAACCGAACGACCGAAGTCGAACGGCATCGTCGTCGACGTCGTCAACGGCAGAGCCGAAAAGGGCCCGCCGGACGGCTACGTCTGCAAGAAGTGCGGCGTGCCCGGCCACTTCCTCAAGCAGTGTCCGCAGTTCGAGGAGCGAAAGCCGAGAGCGCCGAAGGGGCCGCCGGACGGCTACGTCTGCCACAAGTGCGGTGTGAGTGGCCACTGGATCAAGGACTGCCCTCAGGCTGCTGTGAGGAGCCCCGCGCCGGCGGCGCCCTCACTCCGGCGCGCGAAGGTCAGCGAGGAATCGAGACGCGCGGCGAGCGCGCGGACCTTCGTGGCGAATCGACCGCGCACGGCGTCGTGGTCGTCGAAACCCTTGAATGCCGCTGCTGCTGCTCGGGATGTGAGCGGCGCGCCGGTCTACGAGCCGTCGGCGGGCTACGGCGTGCTGCAGCCCGAGGAGCCCCTCTTCGTTCCGGTGCCCGCGCGGCCGGAGTACGCCGTCGCGGCGCCGCCGGAGCACTCCTACGCCGCGGCGCGGTCGGCGCTCTACGGCGCGTGAGCGCGGGTCCCTTTTCCCCTTGTTGTCAAGTATACAATACTACCATCTACCTAGTCTCCTAGCATCGACAGCAGCACATCGTGCACATTCGCCCTGTGTACCGCGATCGATACTAGGCGCTCGCCGAGCAGTTTATCCTTCTCATGATTTCCATCCTCGTCGTACTCGATCTCCCCAGCTACCCCAAACCTCAATCCTTGGACGCCTCGGAGCACGAATGTGGGCCCAAATCTATCGGAGGGGAGATATGTCACGTCGTCGGCGCCGAGCCCGTAGGCTTGGAGCAACTCGGAGACGGGGGAGCCGACGCGGATCCGGCGTCGGCCGACCTCCGGGCGCTCGGGGTCGTGCAAAACGCCATCGCTGGTGTGCACGCGGATGCAAGTGATGTCGCTCTCATCTGAGAGCCTGAGGGATACGTCCATCTCGCCGCGGTCGGGCCCAATATCGGCATGTGCTTCCACAAAATAGCGAATCGGCCTCGATGTGTGGCCTGAGTCCCTCACCGTCACCAGTCCATGACGGGGGCCCGGTGGTCCCCGTATAAGGTAGTTGTCGTCCTCTTCGTCCTCCTGCCACAACTCCACCTCTCGCGAAAGTCGTGAGAGGCCATTCGCACCGTCGGGCGTCTCAGCCATCCAGGACGCCGCGGTGGTAGGAGGGGACATTTCGCGGGGGGCGTACGAGCCCAGCATATTGCCGAGCCGGAGCCCCATCGCGCATGTATCTCCCTCGATCCGCCGGGCCCGACGTCGCTCTCGCCACCGTTGTATGTACATGTTTTGCCATATGTGATATGATGCCGACGGGGAAGGACGAAGAGGAGGGAAGACCGCCAAGTAGCGCGGCTTCCAATACAAGTCGTCGAGGGGTGCGTCGCACCGACCGCGCGAGCACATCGAAAGGACCACCATGTCTGCCGGCCTCAGGTGCGAAAAAAGACTCCGCACAGCTCCCGTGGCAGACGTTCCAGCGTCATCGTGGCTGCCCGCGGCATCGACGCCGGCTTGCTACTGCGGCACCCCCAAAAATATTGCTAGTGTCTTACAGGCCGCTAGCTTTAGCAGCGCTGTGAGTTTTCGGCGCGTGCGAGGCGCGTGCGGTGGCCTGAGCACCTGCAATTTAGGCACACGATACCCAGGCAACTACCGCGACGCTTGCAGCGCTCGGCACAAGCGGCAGCAAGCAGAAGACACGAGAGAGCAAAACACAGGAGCTGCCATTTAACCAGCAGCAGCATCGCGATGGACGACAAAAGCCTCCTCCAGATCGCAGCCATGGGCGGCGTCATGGGCCTCGGCCACGTGCTGAGCCCGGACCATCTCAGCGCGCTCGCGACGCTCTCCGCGGGGGGCGGCGTCGAGGCGTTCCGGCTTGGGGTAAGGTGGGGCCTCGGGCACTCGATCGGCATGGTCGGCGCGGCAATGATACTGCTGACGGTGACCTGGTCCGTGGCGCACACGGCCCGCGCGACAAGCGGCAAAGACGCCGCGAAACAACTCGCTGGGAGCATCGCGGAGTTTTCGGAGGCGATGGTTGGATTAGTCATGGTCGCCGTGGGTCTGTACGGCGGTTTCCGCGCGACGAGGGAACGACGACGACGAGCCAAGGAGTCGAAGGACGCGGGGCATTCTCATCACGACCACTCGCACTGCCACGCCCACAATATGCCGATCCACAACACGCGCGACGCCGCGCTGGCATTAGGTGTGGGCGTCGTCCACGGCCTGACGCACATCGTGTGGGTCCTACCGGTGTTGCAGATGCCTCGGTTGCGAGACGCGTCGGCCTACCTGCTCGCATTCTCGCTGTGCTCGACGGGCCTCATGGGCCTCTTCGCGGCGCTGTGGGGCGTCGTGACGCGACATACGAACTCGGAACGCGTCACTTGCGCATTGGAAATCGCATCTTCGGCATTATCGCTGGCCGTGGGGTTGGCGTGGCTGGCATTGTTGGCGACGGGGCGCCTCGACGACTCGGTCTTCGGGGACCATGGCCACGACCACGGCCATGGCCACGATCACGACCACGTGTACCTGCACCACGGCGATCCGACGGAGGAAGAGCGACGGTTGTACCACGACCTCCGGGGGCATCAGCGACATCGTCACCATAGATTAAGGTCGATGCTCTAGTGCAATGTAAATAAGATATAAAAGAGAATACCTGTTGTGTACATGGTGCGCGGCTTCCAGGGCTCCCGCGCTTATGGCGCTTCGGAAACGCGTGCGCGGCTAGCGGCCTGTGAGACACTAGCATGAGCAACAAGCAAAGCATCAGCAAAAATCACTACAAATAAGACAAAACTACAACGATCGAAAGATGAACAAGGCCGCATCTAAGTTCGCGCAAGTGACTGCCTTGAACGGCGTTCGCATCTGTCACCGTTCGCTCGGGGAGACATCTAAGCCAGCAGTCTTGATGATTATGGGTTTGCCGCAGCGTATAAATCGACGCGACGCGACCGACGCCGGCTAATTGCGTGCACACAGGCCACGGCACCTCCATGACGAAGTGGGGCGGCCTCGACGAGCGCCTCGCCGGCGCGGGCTACCGCGTCATCACGCTCGACAACCGAGGCTCGGGCCTGACGCGGGACGAGGCCGGCGAAGCCACGACGCCGGACCCGGTGCCCCTCACGGGTCCCGGCGCGAACCCCGACAACGTTTTCGCATGGTGCGTCGACGACATGGCGGACGACGCGGTCGCCGTCCTCGACCACTACGGCGTCGACAAGGCGCACGTCGTGGGCGTGTCCATGGGCGGGCTCATCGCGCAGAACGTGGCGGTTCGCCACGCGGACCGCTGCCGGACGGTCGTCCCTATCATGACGTCGTTCGACCTCAACGGCGCCGTGGCGACCGCCATGCAAAAGAATCCCGAGTGGTGGGGCAAGCTCATGGAGGCGGCTGCTGCGGGCGGGCTGACGGAGGGCATGTCTCAGCAGGAGGTCCTCGAGAAGTCGCTACCAATCATGAAGCTATGTGCTACCGACAAGGCGTTCCCGGATTGGACGCCCAGGCTCCAGAGCGTCATCGAGGAGGCCGTGGCGATCGATTATGCGAGGGGCGGGATCGACTGGGGCGGCAAGGGCGCGGCGCGGCAGAGCCTCGCCATCAACGCCTGGACCGCCTCCAAGCTCGCGGCCCACAAGGAGGGCCTCAAGAAGCTTACGGTGCCGGCGCTCGTGCTGCACGGTCGGTACGATCCTCTTATTCCAATCCAGGCCGGACGGGCCCTCCACGAACTGATCCCCGGCGCGCGCCTCGTCGAGTACGACGGCGGGCACAACCTCGGCAACGACGACACCGTCCGCGGGCTGATCGAGGCCGCCATCGTCGGGCACATTGCCCTCAACAACTAGTAACTTACAAATATTAATCACGAACAAGGGTCCGCCTCGGGCAGCACGGCTAGCCACGCGGCCCGCTCCTCGGCCGTCTCGACGCACACATAAAAGGTCCGCCCCGAGTCCGTCGCCATCGTGAACGCGGCCTTGCCGGGCATGTCCTCCGGCGCGATCGACGCACTCAGCACGCGCACGACGCCCTGCGGCGAGACGGCTTGTTGGGCGGGCGGCCGCCGGTAGTAGAAGAGCTGGTTGCCCCTTAGTATTGCATACCGCCGCCGATAGGCCGACGACGTGCCGCCGCCGCCCCGTTTGTAGATCCAGCCCTGGCGCCCGACTTTTGGACTTAAATCACCGGAAAACACGCGAGACAGGCGCGTGATCCAGGCATCTGCCGAATCGTCGCCGTCGCCTTTTGCCGCCAGGTGATAATCGCGACCAGCAACACAAACATCAAATCTACTTGGAGACCGTCGCCGTATTTTGGGAGGCGCGTCCGCGGGCCATTCCACACAACCTTTACGCTCTGGCACCTTCTTGGAGGCGTCATAATACACCAACCGCGGCGCCGACGTCAATAAAAACACGCGCTCCCTCCAGAACAGGCCCTTGCGCTTCCACAGTATACCCTTCGCCACGACGCGTTCCGAACTTAATGAAGCGTCCCAGTCGTAGTCCGTCAGGGCCCGTCTCGAGGACGCGGACCCGACGAGTTTTTTTGTACTTGCCACTGATGTTTCCGACTCCCGCAGTGTAGGGACCTGTGCACAACTCTGAGGAACCGCACGCTATCGAGCAGGCGTCGCGTCGATGGCGTGGCGGTCGACGCGACGATTCAGCACGAACGCGCCGTGAAAATTTGATTTATGCACAGGTCGGGACGTTGTCCCCGTAGCTCCCGGCCTCCAGATCCAGCATATACTCCACGCTAAACGACGCTTCACAGGTGTGGGAGCACGGCTCCGGCGTCCACGGCACACAAGCTCGGGACGCGCGAATGTCCGCGACCGGACACACAAAAAACGCGTGCGCCTCGAGTTCCTCCCCACACAACCTCGATGACGGGTCCCTCCTACATAATCTACGTACCAGATCCTCCACATCTTCAGATACAGACGTAAAGTCGACCTCGTCTCGGTTACCGTCGGCGAAGGCCACAATTTTTTCCCAGACCAGAAAATCGGTAGCGCCCGTGAACGGCAACCGTCCCGTCGATAACTGAAACACCAAACAACCTAAAGCCCACAAGTCGCACTTTGTAGTCGTACTCTCCCCTTCCAGCACCTCGGGCGACACGTACTCGGCCGTGCCTGCGCGTGTACGAATTACTCGTGATGACGGCGCGCTCATGACGACGGCGTCGAGTGGACGCGGCGACGCACCGTCGAAGCTCCCCGCTCTCTGACCGCTTGTGAGATCCAGCACGGCCCCGAAGTCGCCGAGCTTGCACCTCCCTTTATTATCGATGAGCACGTTCTCCGGTTTTAGGTCTCTATGAGCAATGTCCAACGAATGGAGGAATTGTAAGCCTAGTAGGACATCTCCGGCGTAGAAGCTTGAGGCGTACTTTGTTAAACCGTGTTCTCCTCGTATCGACGGGATATTGGCGTCGAGGAGTCGTCGCAGATCGCCTCCACTACAAAACTCGAGCACAAAGAACAGGTAGTCGCGGTCCTGGAACGTTTCGATCAGGCGCACAATGTGGTCACTCCGCGCTCGTGCCAGCGCTTCCCTTTCCGCGTGCACAGCTCTTACTTTCCCTTCGCGCTCCACATGGCGCTTCAGCATGATCTTGACGGCCACCGTCGTTTTTGTGGAGCGCTGCTTCGCGAGCACGCAATGCGCGAACGCGCCTTCACCTAAGACGCGGCCGAAGGCGTAGTTCGCGGGCGAGGACTCCTTGCGCCGTTCGGAAGCTTGCGTCTGCGCCGCCATCGTATCGGCTTCGTATCGTGCGCCGGCGCGTTAGCCCTCGGCACGGCGGTGGCGTTTGGTGGGAAACAGTCCCTGTGCCGCGGTTTCGCGCTGTCTGAGCCCACGCAGCGCAGCAGTACAGCACCCGGCGAGTGTGCGACGTTCGCTTATGATCGCTGCGCCTCTGTACGCCTCGATTCAGTCGAGTGCACTTCCGTGCCGCTTGCTCGCTAGTGTCTTACATACGCTAGCTATTGCTACCACGGCCGGGGCAGCCTTTTGTGCTACGTAGCGGTCGCTGGACTCGCGCTCCGATACCTTTGGGACTCCACTTTGACGCGTAGCAGCTGTACGCCATCGACGCGAGGGCTGCCTCACCCTGCGACCTCCTCTCATCATCCCACGCGCACGCCGTCGACGACCAGGATGCGCGAGCTCTCCCCCGCCGCCCGGCTCAAGCTCCAGGAGCTCGCAGATCGGCCTGCTGCGACCTTCAAACAGCGCCTCGCCTTACTGCAATTCCAAATCGTCGTCCTGCTGATACTGTACGTCGTCGTGCGAATCATGCTGAAAATCCCGTGGCTCGGCCGCGGCCTGAGCAAGGTCGTGAAGCTGTCGCGGCAGGGGCCGTTGTACAAACTCGGCGTGTGGCTCTGCCGGCGGCTCGCTCGGGTCACAATGGGACGGCACGCCTACGCGAAGCCGTCGATCGCGCCCGCAATCCGGGTCAAGAAGCGCACGGCGACGACCATCGAGGTGAAAGTGGTGGCCTGTGTGGAAATCAACCAGTGTGCCGGGTGCACCAAGTCATTTCTCGGCGACGACGCGGTCGTCCTGGCTCCGTCGAGCGGTGAGGAACCGACATCGCCACGCCATCGAACATGTGTCGCGTCGATGGTGTGGAGATCGACGCAGGAACGCGCCGTAAATTTGATTTCCACATAGGTGGTGGCAGTGCGGGGCCGCTTCGGCAACGCAGATGACGTGATCGTGGAGAGCCGTGCTGACGACGGCGCGTGGACGCCACTGACCTACAATGCCACCGAGAAGACGGCCACGGCCGCGACGACGCCCGGCGCCTCGCTGGACATTCGCGCCCGGGCGTCGAACGTGCGGGGCGCCGGGCCCTGGTCGGCTCCACTCCAAGCTACGGCTTTACTCAAGCCAAACGCTTTTCATGGAGGCGACTGCGGCGAATTTTCGTGGCGCCAGACGCCCGAGACGGTCACGTGCGTCATTGAATTGCCGAGAGGTCGGAAGGACGTCGTCGTCGAGGCGACGCGCGAAACGCTAACCGCGGGCCTCAAGGACGTCGCGTTCTTCGACGGGGCGAGGCTCCTGCGGCCCGTCGGCGAGGCGCGGTGGGAGATCGTTGATGGTGTGTTGATGATCACGCTGGAGAAGGCGGTGCCAACCTTTCGGAGAGGCGACCACTGGGACCGCCTCTTCGCGACGGGGCCCCGCGTGGACACGGCGCTGCTGCCGCTGTCGCTGCCGTCGATTGCTAGTGGCTAACGTAGTACGTTTTCTTACTCGGTCGCGCGCCAGAACGAGAGAATGTTCCAGACGACTCCATTGTCGCCCTGGCGCGCGAGGAAGGCGACGGCCGCCTCCCATTGTTGAGTCCTTCGCGTGCGACGCGTCCCCCTCGGCGTAAGGTGACCCCGCATCGCAAGACCTCGAAGCGCAAGCACCTCGCGGTGCGGCTCGCGCAAATACCTCTTGAGGGATCCATGCCGTCGGACGCCGGCTACGAGGGTTTGGATGGCGGGCAATTCCTCAGAGCCATCCTCCCCGGTTTCCGCAAAGGTATCAAGAGTAATGTCCAATAATTCCTCAAGAGTAATGTCCCTAAAGCAACGGTCAAGCAAAGCACCGTATCTCAGCAGCGCGGTGACAACCGCCAGGCGGGGACTTCGGGAGAACCTGATGTAAGCACCGAGAGGTGTTCGGGAGTACCTGTTCCTCGCGTTCGCGTCGGCGCCCGCTGAAAGCAACAGCTCTACCATCTCTAAAACCGCCACCGCGCCAGTCCCACAGTAGCAAGCCCTCATCAGCGCGGTATTTCCGCATGAATTGCGAAGATCGATTGACGCACCGCGCGACAGGAGGTATCGTGCCAAGTTAACGTGCGCTAAAGTCATGCGATCATGATTAATATCGCCCCCTGCACAATTGAGCAGAAGCGTCTCGTCATTATCATCACCTTCATCACCTAAGGAATCGTCTACATTCCGCGCGACGCCGTCGCTGTCGTCCTCAAAATAGGCCCTGATGGTCTCTAGGTCTCCTCGAGCCGCTGCGGCAAAAAGATGCTCTGGGATCATCGCCGCGACAGTGGACAGTGGCGCTTTATATCTCGCGCGTGAGTTGCCGGTAGGTCGATTCTAGTGTGTTACAAGACGCTAGCTCCACTCGGTTTGCAGCGGCAAACAGGCGTGACACTGCGCGGCTCCGAGCAGAGGCCTCGTGTAACGCTGCTCTACAGGCTGTATCACACATTGCAGAGCAATGGCTCGAGTTATGCTGCTTCCACTAGTGCTGCACCACAGTGCTGCCTTCTCCCTGCTTGTGCAGCAGCGCACAAATGCCGCCACAGCGATGCGCGGAAGCGATGATGACGCCATCGACGCGTCCTCACCGGACGCGTTCATCGCGGGACTAATGAATCGAGTCGGTGATCTGAAGAGCCGCCAGCTCGAGCTACCTATAGTTGTATTGGATGCGACGCTGCCGAACCAGCGACTCGCCATCAGCACGTCGGACCAGGCGTTCCGCGAAATGGTCGAATATTGTGGCGTCAAAGCGGTCGAGGAGGCGGGCGACGAGCAGTTCGACGATCAGCGGCACGGTCGCTTCCTGCGTGGAAATCAACCATTGAGCTATGTCGTCGAGAAATATTGCGTGGACCTTCCGTGAACCTCCACGCCATCGAGCCGACGCGGCCACGACGACAACGTCGCGTCGACGGCTTGGAATCTCCACGCCGTCGAGCAGACGCTACGGAGACAACATCGCGTCCATGGCATGGGGCGCCCGAAATTTGATTTCCACACAGGTCGCTTCGGCATCGTAGGTGTGGATAGGCAAACCGGCAGCGCGTTCCCGTTCGGCGTCGAGGCGATCATTCTGAAGGCATCGGTCGCCAGCGAGACGTGTTCCGTCGAACTGAAAGGGGGCCGGCGCTTCACCGTCGACGAAACCCAGGACGAAGCCCCGGCCGGCGCCGTGCAGCCGCGCAAGGTGACGCTCGCGCCAGAATTAGATGATGACGACGAAGCGGCGGCCGTCGCGGCGGCGCAGCGGCTGCCCGCGCTCGTCGAGCAGTGAGAGACTGTGAGGAAATCAACCAAGATCGAGCAGACGTAGTCACGGAGAGTGGGGCGCCTGAAATTTGATTTCCACACAGGTGGGAGAAGCTCGTGGTCGACGGCGGCCACGAACGGCAGCCGGACCACCTTGGTTTAGTCCGAAAGCATTTGGGGCCGATGCCGCCGCCCGAGCGACCAACCGACCTGGCGTTGTGGGTCGGCGCGTATGTGAACCCACTGCCGGCGCTCGGTGTTGCCCTGGAGATCAGGCCGCTCCTCCTTAGAGCGACGACAGCTAAAGAACGCGTCGACGCAGCGGTTGCAGGTATTGCGTCGTCGATCGCGCACCTAGACGGGTCCCGTAGATTGTGGTAACTAACTTAGTAAACTAGTCCTTCTTGTTGCGTCCCTTCGGTGACGAAGCGGCGAGCAGTTCCACGGCGAGCACGACAGCAAGTGTCTCCACCGCGAGCACAACTACCCCGACAAAAGAGCTGCCGGAGCGCGCCTTGAGCTCGGCGAACGCTTGCGACCAGAACCCGAGCGAAAACACGCGACACACCACAATCGCGCGGGCGAACTCCAGAGACTGCGGCTGGCCCGCGCGCGCCGCGACGAGCGCCGGGATCAAGGCCAAGACTTCTAGGTAGGCAGCGACGGCCCAGAGGGTATCAGATATAGCGTCTTTGTTGAGGTCGGCGTGGAACGCCATGCCCATAAGAAATGCGCCCGACGTGATGATGAGGAAGTCGCCCGGCGGCGGAGCAAATTTTTCTTGGCGCGAGGCAAAGGCCGCGTACAGGGCCCCTGCGATGCCGCTGCCCTCGACGAGGACGAAGGCCCAGTCGCCCGAGGGGTCGTACGGCACGTAGCCCTGGCGCCGCCAGTACGAGTAGGCGCGGCATAAGCCGACGACGCACAGGCAGCGGATCGTGTCCGGCGCGACCGGCGTGGCGCTCTTGTGAAACGCGTACGCCACAGACATTAACGCGAAGCTTCGCGCCATCGCCGAGAGCGTGAGGAGGTAGCCGACGTCGCCGTCGCTGAAAAAAAAGTACCCCGCCAACGCGACGACGCCGAAGAGGGACCAGCGCACGGTCGCCGCGGACGTAGTAGAGGGGGTGGGCTCTGCACGCATGGCACTGCAATGTGTTGAAATCAATGCTGAGTCCCTAAATTGCACCGTGGTCTGTCTGAGGAGCAAGATCTGGCCACGCGAAAGCCCGCTCGCGCTTTCTTGTGAACGCTTTGACGGCGTATAGCGCCAAAAAGCAGGCAAGCAAGACCTGTAAAACCTGTTTTGATTGATCGTGTCTGAGCGCGGCGAGCGTAAGCGCCGTGATTAAGTAACAGTTCGCACCACCGGTGGCCTCCTTTTACGCCGGGCACAACCGCGAGAAAGAGTGGCCATCCACAAAAGAGACCTACAAGCCTGAACAGCCCAGCGTCGATGTCTCCGCGTCGCGCGGCAATGGCGACTGCTTTGGGTAGGTCCATTTTTCAGACACGGTGACTTGGCGTCTATTGCAGGACGCGCGCAAGTCGCCTAATCGAGAGGTCGCGCGCCGCGCGCAGCGCTAAAAAAATCGATGAAAACCCCCCCCTCCAAGCTCTAAACCCGTTTTGATCAGCACCAATCACGGACGCGACGGCCGCGAAACGACGCCTACCCGAGAAAGAAAGACACAAATCACTAGTTACACAATCATCAGATGCCGTCGTCCTCGGCGATCTTATGGGCGTCCTTCGCGCTCATCTCCGCGTTGCGCCACTGGTCCGTCGTTCCGGAAGTATCATTGGTACCGACCGCATTTTTAACATCTTCCGGACTAAAATTCTTGTCCAGCGCTTTCCCCGTCTGCTCGATATTCCTGAGATTCCGCGCGATCCTTCGGTTTTGCGCCGCCATGTCCTCGGTAATGAACTCGCTCTCGAACTCGTCGTAGTAGTCATTGGCATACTGGGACATGTCGTCCGTATAATTCCAGTCGTAGGGGAACAACTCGTACAGTATTTGCGTCTGGGTCTTCGTCTGGACGACGCCCGGCGGGAGGTTCGGGTCGGGCTTGAAGATCTGCGCGGGGTCCGGCTTGAGCTGCTTGATCCACGACGGGAGCGTTTCGATCTCCTGGCCCGCCCGGATACCTCGCCCGTACCTGTTATAGAACACCTCGTAGTCCTCACCATCATCCCCGTCCCACGGCCGGCGATACCCGTACTCGACCGCATCTCGTCTAGCTTCATCTACTATTTCCTCCCAGCGCATCACACAATACTTGCGCTTGATATCTTCGAGACAGATGTTCATGGCTACTTTAGGCGGCATCTTCGCGTGCGTCTTCGCTACAGCTAGTTGCGACTCGAACTGCCGCACTTCCAGTTTTTTATCATCTAGGGCTTTCGTGGCCTCCTGCTCCAGTTCTTCAGCCTCTTCCGACGAAGCGATGCGGTGAAAATTGAACGCATCGCCAGCTTCAAAGTTTTCGATGCGCCGCTTCACGATCTCCAACTTGTCCAAGAGCATCTTGACGTCGTTCTTCGCCTTATCCAGGGCTTCCTTGGCCTTCTTGATTTTTGTTTGCACGTTGCGCTTCCTTCGATGGACCTCGTTGTTCATAATTAACTTGCCGTGCCGCTGCCTGATCTTCTGCTCGATGTCCTTCCACAGGTTGCGCCACGTCGCGGCGATCTTGTCGTCCTCCTGGACGCGGCCTGCGTGGGTGTGGCGCGGTGATGGCGTGCCGGGTGGCGCTCTCGGGGGGCCCACGGTGACGGGACGTCGCGTCGACGGCGTAAAAACAGACGCTGAATACGCACGCGTCGCCTCGCCCTGCGTATATATAACTTTCTTGATGCAGACCGCCGGCAGCACACATTTCCGGTGGTTGATCGGCCGGCCATTCTTGTCGATGCATTCACATCTATCAAATTCGACCTTGTCGAGCTGCGACACGTGCCCATACGGGTCCTGGTACTTCATGATCGCATCTTTTAGAACCTCTAATGTGTAATCAAATAGACTGGGAGGGAGTTTGACCTTGAGGATGTCGAAGAGGGCCGGTCTCGTGGTCCGTCGGAACCGATCCGGCTTCGCCTCTCGTACCAACGCGTCCAGCGCGATAGCATACGACCCACAGTACCCGCCGTCCTTGTCCCACGGCCGCTGCTCGACGACCAGCACACCGCCGCCGAACCGACGCTTACCGGAACCAGTAACTCTCTTCAACTCGTCTTCAATCACGTCGATTAAGGTCGTCAACAACGTATGATAGAACGTATGTTCTCTTTCATGGCGTAAGTTATCTACCCTCTCCAATATTTCTAGATCCGTCGACGGACACGAGTAGTATTGCCCATTCAGATACGTATCCGCCTGCTTGTCGAACGCAGCCAAATCCTCTGGTGTTAAAAAACCAGTTCGTCCCGTAAGAACGCCAAAGGCTTCCGGAGCCATGTGCGCTTCCGAGTAGTCGAACTGGAACTCGCTCATCAGTTCCTTGAACTTGTCGAAGCGCTTCTCTCGCACTCGACAGTACTGTAATAAAATTTCCACACCCTCTGATAATATTTCTGCTGGTGGATTGCGCATGGGATTGTACTCGACTTGACATATTTTCAAAGCGGTACACGCGGGGATGCAGGCCGGCAGCTCCAGTAAGTTGTTCGATGCTACACCCAGTACTTCTAGGGTCTCCTCGACCTTGCCTTGCAACGTGTCGTCATATATTCGTTCTAGGCGATTATGCGAAGCTCGTAAGTACTTGAGGGGCAACTCCCCTAAGCGAGGTGGTAGCAAGTGCAAATTATTCGCATCTAAATTAAGTGCGGTCAGGTGCTCGAGGTGAGGCGCTATCTCCGGTAGTTTATACAAATCATTCTTCGCTACACTTAACTCTTCTAGGTAGTGTAGATTCGTTATCGAGTCGGGTAGGAACTCGAGCTGGTTCATCGACAGGTCTAGCGTAACTAAGGCTGTTAAATTACCCAGGTCCTCCGGTAGGTGGTAGATGTTATTTCGCGCGCAGTTGAACAGCTGCAGCTGCCTTAGTCGCGGGAACGTGCGCGGTAATTCTGTCAATTCATTTTCTTCCAAAATTAACTCGCGCAGCTTCTGCAGGTTGTCGACGTCCTCATTTAGTTGCTTGATCTCGCAGGCCTTCAACCATAAAACTCGCAAATTGCCCAAAGACTCGGTCAACAACGGCGCCTGCTTGAAATGGTTCATCGACATCTTTAAGACACGTAAACCTTCGAGGTGCGGGTGCGCCCACTTGTCGTCTCCCTTAGCGTTTCGTTCGATGCACTTCGCGCCTGGTATCTCGTAGACGCCCTGGAGCTGTAGTTCTAAGCGTCCAGTCGCTGCCGCTTCCTCAACTTTCCTAGCCATGCGGATCTTATAGGCAGGCTCAGGCTCATAAACTTCGTCGCCCGCACCCGTCTGATGGGCCGTCACGACGGGCACGGGGCCGTTCAATATGGCCCAGTACTTCTGGCGGCAGGCCCACATCATGGCTGGTAAATCAGATATCGTTTCGTAGGGCGGATCTATCAAAGGATTATTGAACACCTGCAGCTCCTGGAGCGAGGTTAAAAAGCCAATTTCATACGGTAATGTTTCGAGGGCGTTATTACCGAGCATCAATCGCTTCAAACCGGTAAGTTTACCGATCAGAGGCGGTAGTTTCTCGAATCTGTTCGATTGCAGAGACATGGACTGTAGTCTTTGTAGTTTCCCACAGGATGCCGGTAGATGGCTCATTTCATTTTGGGTACAATCTAAAGTACGTAGACTTTGTAATTTGCCCGTGTCCGGCATCAACCGGCGGATGTAGTTTCCTCGACATCTGAACAGCCGCAGATTTTTTAAATTAGCTAATGAGGGTGGTAAATCTCGCAACTGATTATTGTCGCATCTCAGATCAATGAGTGACCGTAACTGGCCCAATCTATCGAGAGAAGAAGGCATCTCTATAGTACGTTCAGAGTTAACAGCAGACTCATAGACCATGGCACCGTCCGCATCACTCCAGTCCACCGTCCACTCATCAACTCCAAAAGACGCGATCAACATCTTCCGGTGGTTGTAGGATACGGTGGACGTGATGAGGGAAGGATCCGGCGGCGGCACCTCGCCAGCAGGAGGCTTGTCACTGCGCGAATTCCGGCCCAACTTCAACTGTCCTAATTCCCTTTGAGTTAAGGACAGCATGTGGGGCATGGTCTTCTGGACCTTGCCCGTCCTCGTGTTGACATAGTACGCAACATTTCTGAGGGGAATTTTTCTGAAATCCCAATCAGACTCACCGGCCGTGAACTTCCGCGCGACTTCCGCGAGTGGCGCAAAGGTACAAAGATGCGCGAGACCGTTGCCCGAGATGTCCAGGTACTGCAGCTCGTGTAAGCGAGGTAGTGTTGCCGGTAATCTTTGCAGGATGTTGTCCGCACATAGGAACGTCTGCAGGGCCTTGAGCTCGCCAATATCGTCCGGTAGTCTTTTAAAGTTATTACGAGTGACGTCTAGGAACGTCAACGTCTCTCCAAGCTCCATGAACGACTGGGGTAGGTGCGTCAGGGAGTTTCTTCCTAGATCTGCATATGTTAATTGTCTCAGTAGGCCAATGTCGTCCGGTAGATACCTCAAACCATTCCCGGGCATCCTCAACTCCTTAAGCATGATTAACGAGCGACACCCGACCGCAGGGGCGAGTTCAAAGCAGTGCAGCTCCCGTATGCGGTTGCGCGGCATGCTTATCTTCGTAACACCTAGTTGCTGCATCAACGTCGACCCCAGAAACAACGGTAAATACTGGAGACCTCGCTCCACGACGATCAATTCGTGGCGCTGCACCGCGAGGTAGCCTTCTCGTTTCGCTCCGTCTTCGGGTAGAGGTGGGGCTTCTACCGGTGAACCCCAGGCGCCGCCGTCGTCGCGCCACGCCGGCGGCGGCGGCGCCTTGACCAGCTTCATGAACTCAAAGGGCTTGTACTGGAGCGTCGGCCGCCTTAGTTCTCTTTGTATGGGATCCAAATCTTCTTCAGCGACCTCTTCGGCGTCGAAGTCCTCGGCCTCCATCAACAACGATTCGCGATAAGCGACGATCTTGTTCCTTTGTTTTCTGTCCTCATCCAATGCAGCATATATTCGCTCGGGTAGCGCGTTGACCGCTTCCCCAATCCCGATCCTCCCGGCCTTGTAGACGTCCGTCGCGGCCCACCACTCGTCGGCTCGTACTCTGAATACAGATTGAGAAGGTACTCCTTCATCCTTATCCGGTGGTCGCGCACCGAGACCCAAGCTCTCAAGCAGCTCCTCGAAGTCATTCTTACTAAGAGTACCCGAGCCATCGTCCACGGCCTCGAAGGCGCGCTGCACCTCCTGCTGCCGCTGTAAGTCAC
Source organism: Pelagomonas calceolata (assembly GCA_918797485.1). Lineage (NCBI taxonomy): Eukaryota > Pelagophyceae > Pelagomonadales > Pelagomonadaceae > Pelagomonas > Pelagomonas calceolata. Next base: position 845,802 of record CAKKNE010000003.1, on the reverse strand, counting down.
GAGCCAACGCTGCGGCTTGCTCTTTTTGTAAGCCTTTCATCCTCGACGCTTGTAAGACTGCCTTCTCGTCGTCCGTCATCTCGGCGATGGTCTTGGAGCGGGGATTCTCCCGCGAGTTCGGCTTGGGCGGGGGCGGCGGGGGCTTGTTCTTCTTCTTCCGCGTCGCGATCTGCTTGCTGATCGGATTCGTCAACGTAGGATGGCCCGTGGTGTTCGACAACTTGATGACCTGCTGCACCTCGATGACCTTCTGCCTTTCAGATTCGGCCTTGGCCAACCGTTTCATCTTGTCCGTGTATTGCTGCTGTCTCGCTTGACGTAAAGCGCTTCTAGCTTTCGCGTAGGACCCGTGCCTGATCAGCAAGTACTTAAAATCACAATTCAGCGCCGCCTCATCACTCGGCCGCTTCCGCCCGATGTGCCGGTGCTGCGGCAGCGGTGGGAGGAACGGGTTCTCGTCCTCGTCGCTCTTGTGGACAACTCTAGAATCTCTTGTAGACATGTCCTCGTTCCGCTTCCGCAGGGCCGCATGGAACAAGGCGTTGCCGTCCGACGACTGGGGCCGGCGGCCCATCATGGTCGCGGCGGCGCGCCCTGCTGCCCTGTGGAGGCACTGCTGCCTGGAGGCAAGTCCCAGGGGTGCGGCTGCGCCGCTGCGCGGCCTGCACGCGTCGAGGCCGCGTCCAAAGGCCTCTCTTGATCGATTCGGGCTGCCCCTCGCGTATGTATGCGGCCGAGACGCGCCTAGCGCTGCCTGTCCAAAGCAAAAAGCTGCCTTGGCACCGCGCGAGCCTCGCTCGCCGAGGCCTCCCGCCGCGAGCTGAAGGCTCGGGCGGTCGCGGAGAGGTGGCTGTGGGTTTGGAACCCGCACGTCTTAACGCGAGGTTGTTGTGAGAGGCCATCGCAATAACGCCCAGCAGGGGCTGCCCTGGACCCCCAAAACAAAGCCGCAACCACCGCACCGCTTGCGCGCCGCGTGCGCTCGCGCGCGGACGCCGGCGCGGGGCCGCACTCCTCCCAAGGGCAGCAGCATCGGCGCCATGGGTTTTGGTGATGGCTTAGGCCGCGATGCGGAGCTCCAGGCCGCCTATGCGGATAGAGCGACGGTGAAGGCGCGGCGCATGGCCTCCATTTACAGGACAAGGCGGCCCGGCTACGAGGACACGCGCAAGTGGCGCTCGACAAAACTACCAGATGCGGTCCTCGCCGTCGGCGCGCGCATGGCCGCGTCGCGCTACGCGTCGCCGACACCATTAACGGTCATCAAGCCCGACGTCCCGCCGACGATGCGCCGGTCGATCGTGCCGCGGCGGACGTCCATCCAACCGCCGTTGCAGCAGAAGAAGGTGCGCTTCGCCGCGCCGTCTCCCCTAGAAATGTTTCCTGTCACGCGCGACACGACGATCACGGACGTCTGGGCGCCGCGCGCCGTCGAGAAGAAGGCGGCCTGGCTGTTTGGTGATTCTGATGACGACTTTGGGTTAGCGCGCGAAGATAGTCTGGGGAGGGACTTCCGGCGCTTCGAGGGCGGCGGGCTCTTTAATACATTAGGCCAGGAAAAAGAAACGGCCCAAAAGGCGTCGCGGGCCTTCCTCATGACGCCCGTGTCAGGAATGAGAGATGAGGGCTACGCCATCGTGCCCCGGTCGGAACTGCGGGAGCTCGCCTCGCTCGAAGGCAACCTGCGGAGGGAGCGGCGGTCCTTCGTCCAGGACTGCGAGCACCTCGTCGCGAAGAAGGCCATGCTGCCCTCGCAAAAGTACTCGCTGAGCGAACCGTCGCCCGTGGCGACGTATGTGCTCGTGGCGACGTGCGATCGAGAAATCAGACGGTGCGAGGCCACGGTCAGGGCCATGTACGACGCGCGGCGGAAGGAGGCCGCCAGAGAAAGAGCGGCTAGACCCTGGCGTAAAACGGTGGATGCGAAGGAGCTGCCGCCGTTGGGCGGTGGGCTGTCGGGCAAATTACGGCCGGAGACCGACCTAGTGATGGCGAAACTCGCCCTCAAGACGGGGAGCTGGGATGCTTACTTAAAAAGAAGACTGTGGCACAGAAGGATGGCCGAGACCGAGGCCATGGCCTTTGAAGATGGTTATAGTAGGTGCGCGTTCCGGGCTCATGACGCGCGTGTGCAGCGGGCGGACTACCAGGTCTATGTGGAGCTGGTGGCGAGGTACGGCGTGCCCTTTTCAGAAGATGAATTTAATGCCCTGGGCCCAAAGGCGGGCAGCACGTTCCGGGACCTTTGTAACGATGCTGCGATAAAATGGCAGCGCATGTGGTGGTTCTACGCGCCCGTTTATAGACTACGACGCGACCGCGCTTCTACGATAATACAAAAACATATGAGGGGCGTCAATACCAGGAGGAGATGGGCGCCCATCGTCCAGCTCCGGCTCGAGTCGGGAAGGCAACGGCCTCTACGCATGGCCCTGGGCCACTGGCACCGGTGCATCTTGAGAACTATAAGAGCTCGCCATTTGGTGTTTCGCATCAAGCACCACAAATCGAAACGCATGTTGAAGGCCTGGCGTTCCTTGGTTGGAGACGAGCTCGCGTCGATCGTCGTGGATCAAGTCCTGGACGAATTTGCGGATGAAAAGATGCAGCAGCACGTCAACCGCTACTTCGGCGACTACGTGAAGTCGACGGGTCTGCGCTTCGAAATGCTCGCGAACGACGGCGTCGAGAAGTGCGTCGAGCCCATCGTCGAGCTCACGGTCGAAGGCATCATCGACGAGTTTTGTGAATACGACACCTTACCGGCCTGGATGGACCAGAACTGGTTCCTCCAGAAGTGCTCCTACGAGAACCATGTGTCGCTGGTGCGGGCGGGCGTCTTACCTTCCGACTTGTTCGCGGAATCCAAAAGGGACTACATCTGGGCGCAGAACGCAACCATCATCCAAAGAGCGTGTCGAGGAAGGATGGGCCGCGACCGCGTGCGCCAGAAGCTGGCGCGGACTTATAGAAAACGCTGGGACGGCCGGCGCTTCTACTACGTCAATTTGAAGACTGACGAGCGGCTGGACCGGCGCCCGCGGCTCATCGGGATGCTGTTCCCGCGGAGCGTGTTTTAAGGAGAATGTTGTTTACTACATATACTTATCGCACGCGGCGGCGCTCTAGCGCCTCGGACATCGCGCGCGTCACAGCAGCAGGTGCGCGCCGGACAGCGCGTCGCCGGTCGGCGCGTGCCCGCCGGGCTGGACGTCGAGCCAGAGTGGCCGCGACGCCCTGGACGCGGCCAACCGGATCTCGGCCGCGTCGAGGCCCTCGAGGCGCGTGCCGTCGATCGCGATCAAACGCGCGCCGGCCTGAACGCCGCACTGGTGCGCCCACTGGCCACGCAGCGCGTCGGTGACGAGCAACCCCTTTGGTCCACATGTTTTGCCGTCGGCAGGCAACCGCACGCTCAAACCAGCTATTTCGCCGTACGAAAAGATAGGTACCCGTTTCGCCGACGGCCGCCGCGTCAAACTCGGCCGCCGCGGCGTCGAGCCGCTCGCCAGGCGGCCGTAGGCCGCTGAGGTCCCTTGTCGGACCCGCGAGGTGGTCAGCGACATCTCCTTCAGGATCCCGCTGATGGTCGACGCGTCGCGTTCGGCAGCCTTCGCGTCGCGGGCGGCTTGCAGGCGCGACTGCGCGATGGCGGCTGCGCCCGTGGCGACGCCGACGGCGATCCCGACTGAGACTGGGTCCGGCATGCTTGCTGAAGTTGCTGAAAGGACAAAGGCTGCCAAATACGGTCTGCGCGGCGTACGGATTTGCCGCAAGCGGCTGCAGCCAAGTACAGACGTCTGTGCCGGTGCGATAGGACGGCGAGGCGCCAATCTACTGCCCTGAACGCCTCGCAATAGGCCTTTTTTTCGAGATCAAAAATAAAGCTCCTGAAGCACCCGCACGTTCACCGCATGCCCAAAGGTAAATCTACCATTCAAAAGGCCCCTTCTACGATTCCCTCGAAGGCCGAAGAGGAGGAATCACAGGGACGCGCGGAGGCCTGGTTGCTGCAGCAGCATCACAACAAGGCAGGCGAGGCCATCAAAACGCAAGCCATTTATGATGCGGACAGCCTCATTATGTCTTCTCACGATCGCTGCGGCGGCCGCTGCTAGAACGAAGCCAGCGCTGCACGTGAGGCCAAGCAAGCTCACCTCCTGCATGCTCTCCCTGCGCGGCGGCGCCGGTGCCAAAGTCCTGAGCCCGAAGCGGTCGCTGCTCGGCAAGATCATGGATTTCATCGCATCATTCTTCGACCCGGCGTTCGGCGGTAACTACGGCGTCGCATCGGCCGCGGCCCAGGCGTCGGCCGCGGCGCCCGCGGCGGCCCCGGCGAAGAAGGCGTCGCGCATGAATAGAGGTAGAGGCGGCCGCACGATCAGCGTCGACGACCTCAAGCAGATGGAGGGCGGCCGCGTCAAGCCCATCAAGACGGCGGCCGAGATGAAGAGAGCTATTGCATCCTCGAAGCTGACCGTCGTGGACTTCTGGGCGTCGTGGTGCGGGCCCTGCATGCAGATCAAGCCCAAGTTCGCGAAGATTTCCGACCGCTACGGCGGCGTCGGCTTCTACGCCGTCGACGTCGACGCCGCGAAGCCCGTGTCGCAGGCGCACGGCGTCTCGTCGATGCCCACCTTCGTGTTCTTCAAGGGCGGGAAGGAGATCGAGCGCTTCTCGGGCGCGGACGAGAACAAGCTGAGCCAGCTCATCGAGCGGCTGAAGTAGTCTCCTAAGTCTATGTTTCGAGCCTGAGTGTCTGCGGCGATGGCGAGTGGCCTCAACTAGAAGTTAGAGCCCTAGCACGCGAACAGCTTGAGCGTGCTGTCGCGCGACGCAGACACGAGGCGCCGCCCGTCCGGAAACACGGCAACGCCATAGACCTACGCCGAAGCCAGATCATCACAAAAGTACAGCGGACGCCGCAACGTACGTCCAACGAGTGCCCTTCCAGCGTCGCCACGCATTTGCCGGTCTCGACGTCCCAGACCTTCAGCGTCTCGTCCTCCGACCCAGACACGACGCGCCGCCCGTCCGGAAACACGGCAACGCCGCGGACCTACGACGAAGGCACATCATCACAAAAGTACAGCGGACGCCGCAACGCACAAAATCCGAGTGCCCTTGCAGCGTCGCCAGGCATTCGCCCGTCGCCACGTCCCACACCTTGAGCGTCTCGTCGCCCGACGCAGACACGACGCGCCGCCCGTCCGGAAACACCGCAACGTCAAAGACCTACGACGAACACAAATCAACACAAAAGTACAGCGGACGCCGCAACGCACTCCGTCAGAGTGCCCTTCCAACGTCGCCACGCATTCGCCGGTCTCGACGTCCCAGACCTTGAGCTCTTTCCACGACCCAGACACGACGCGCCGCCCGTCCGGAAACACGGCAACGCACTTGACCTACGACGAAGCCAGATCATCACAAAAGTACAGTGGACGCCGCAACGCACGTTGTCCGAGTGCCCTTGCAGCGTCGCCAGGCATTCGCCGGTCTCGACGTCCCAGACCTTGAGCGTCTCGTCGTCCGACCCAGACACGACGCGCCGCCCGTCCGGAAACACGGCAACGCTATGGACCTACGACGAAGACACATCATCGCAAAAGTACAGTGGACTCCGCAACGCACGAAACGCGAGTGCCCTTCCAGCGTCGCCACGCACTCGCCGGTCGCCAGGTCCCACACCTTGAGCCTTCCTGGCGTATTACCACCCCCATCACAAGAAACGACCCGCCGCCCGTCCGGAAACACGGCAACGCCAAGGACCTGCAACGACGACAGATTATCACAAAAGTACAGTGGACGCCGCAATGCACGATCTTAGATCGCCCTTTCAGCGTCGCCACGCATTTCCCCGTCGCCACGTCCCACACCTTGAGCGTGCGGTCCGTCGACCCAGACACGACGCGCCGCCCGTCCGGAGAGACCGCAACGCAATTGACCTACGACGAAGACGCATCATCACAAAAGTACAGTGGACGCCGCAACGCACGACATGTGAGTGCCCTTCCAGCGTCCGCACTAAGGCGAGCTTGGACAGGTCGATTTTTTCGGCGCGGCGCTGTCGCTTCTCCTCTTCATCCTTGGCGGCTTTGACTCTCGCCCGGCGTTGCCGTTCCGCTTCGTCTTCGGCTGCACGTTGCCGCCGCTCCTCGGCGGCCCTCGCTTCGGCGACGCGAAGCTTTCGTTCCGCCTCCGCGGCCCTGGCCTCGGCAACGAGCCGCTGCCGCTTCTCTTCGTTGGTCTCCGCTTCGGCGGCGCGGCGCCTCCGCTCGGCCTCGGCGGCGGCAGCGCGTCTCCGTTCCGCTTCGGCGGCCGCCGCCGCCTCGCGAAGCCGTCCTTCCCTGGTGGCTTTTGCTTCGGCGTCGCGAAGCTTTCGTTCCGCCTCGGCGGCCTTGGCTTCGGCGGCAGCGCGTCTCCGTTTCGCTTCGGCAGTCGCCGCCGCCTCGCGCTGCGTTTTCTCCTTGCCGGCTTTCGCTTCGGCGAGCGCGGACTGGTCAGCCAGACAGCATCCAAAGATTCGCTTAACGATGCTATTCGTCGACTTGGGCGTGTCGCGCGTCTCCTCGACCGTAACATCGTCGGGCGAAAGCGGCTTCCCGAGCCGGAGCGACTCTTCAACGCTTGCGGCCGTGGGCCGCGCCCTCGGATTCCACTTGAGCATCTCGGCGACGAGGCCGCCGAATTTGGGCGACACTCTTTTAGATTCGCGGACTAGCTCCTTTACTTTGGTTTCGTCCTTTGAGAGGAGGCCGGCCCCTTTGTCATCGCGTGCCTCGAGCGACCGGCCCGTCACCGCTCCCGCGAGCATGCAACCCAGGGCCCAGACGTCATCCTTCTCGTCGTAAGCGCCGCCGCGCGCTTTCTCCGGCGACTGGTAGAGCAGCGCGCCGACGGCGTTGGCGCCGCCCCTAGACGACACCCTAGACTTCTTCTTGAGAACAATAGCGAGCCCGAGGTCGATGACTTTCGCGTCGCCGGCCCCATTGAAGAGCACGTTGTCGGGCTTGAGGTCGCGGTGCTGCATTCGTTGCGCGTGCATGTGCGCGAGGGCCGACGCGACCTGGCGAGCCCATTTCGCGGTGTCGGGGGCCTCGTCGCTCGTGAGCGCGCCGGTGGTCTTCTCTAGACGATCTAGCAGCGAGCCACCGGTCAAGTGCTCCATTACTATCGCGAAGTAGTCGAAGTCGTCCTTGAAGGTGAAGGCCGCGTAGTAGCGGACGATGTTAAAATGGTTCAGCGAGTGAAGCCGCACGGCCTCCTCCCGGAGCTTCTCCACGGTAATGCCCTTCTGCGTTGCCCCCTTAATCATGGTCAGCTTCACCGCGTAGATCAGCTTGTCGCCCGCATTTCGCATCGTGTGCACCGTAGCAAAGGCGCCACCACCGAGGAAAGACGCGCTCTTGCTCGGGGGAATCCCGGTATACGTGTAAAGCGTTTCAATTCCGCCCTGTCCATCTCTGCCAGCGGACGTCAGCACCCTCGCGGACGTCACGTTGAGAAGTGCCAGCATCAAATTATTCTTGCGCTGGTCAATAATTTTTAGCGCATCTTCGCGTCCCTCTGTGTATTTCGCGTCCGCGGCGACCTTGATCGACTTTCCGAGTCCATCCAGCATGTCCCTGACAGATGGGTCGTCGACCGCCGGATTCGACACCACGCTCTCCAGAAGGCCTGCGAGGTCTCTGAGCCCGCTCTCGAACTCGGCTTTCTCGCCCTTGCGGAAGACGCGCTCGTCTACCTCCTTTTCAGCCCGCTTCAAGACGAACTCTTGTATTTTTTCAGCAAGTTTTTTGCAGTACGGTTTGGCGGCGCTGGCAGCGGCGCTGCCGGCCGCGATTAAAACGGGCAGCTCGAACCCTGACATCGCTCCCAGCGCTTATGATACCTCCATGTGCTCAGATGAAAGGGCAGCCCAGCGATCCCAGCGGTGGCAGGCGGCTGCCCACGCAAGTGGTACTCGCGAGAGGAGCGTTACTGAGTTCTATGGCAGCCACTGGGGCCCCGCGGAGATGCGAGACACGAGGCGTTCCGCGCACTCTTATCGAAAATCCTGCGGGGCCCCGCACGCGCGCTCGCGCGCTCGACGGAGTAGGCACTCCTCCAACTCCCTTTCACCGCGTAGTGTAAAGCTCTTCCGCGCGCGCATCTACGACGTACGTTCTAGATTAAATTACACACCGAGGAAGCCCGTACTGTCTGGCCGCTCGGGCGACGACGCCGACGTGGCCGGCCGCTCGGGAGGAGCCGCGACCGGCCGCTCCCACTGCGTCGCCTCCGAGGCCTCGTGGAAGTAGAAGTACTGGCCCGACTCGGGGTCGAAGACCTCCTCCCAGCCGTCGGGCAGCTCCTGGCGCGCGGCGGCGGCGCGCGCCTTGTGCTCCATGATGAGCTCGACGATCTCCGCGTGGCCCTCGCTCTCGGCGTCCTGCAAGGGCGTGTCGCCGTCCTCGTCCTCGATGAGCATGGCCCCAAACGCCAGCAGCATCTTGCACAGCTCGAGGTGCCCGCCGTAGCACGCCTCGTGGAGCGGCGTTCTTCCGGAAGCGCTGGCCCCTTCGTCGACGTCGGCGCCGCAGTCCCGCACCAAAAACAGCGCGACGTCGAAGTGGCCGTTCTCGCAGGCCAAAAACAAGGGCGTGAAGCCGTGCTCGTTCGGCCGGTCCGGGTCCGCGCCATATTTCACGCAGCGCCGCGCCACGGCGAACTCGCCGCGCTGGCACGCTATGTATAACTTCGCCTGGCTGTCCTCGATGACGTTCTCGTCCTCCTCGGCCGCGCGGCGTCTGCTTGAAGACGACCGGCGGAGGTCGTCCTGCGGCAGCGGCGCCAGGACGTCCGAGCGCTCGTCGGCGTCCTCGTCGGGCGACGGCGGCGCGAAGAAGGGCGCCGCCGTCGTGGGAGGCGTTTTTGGCGGAGGCGGCGTCTTCGGGGGCGTCGGCGGCGTCCGCGCGCGGTCGAAGTCGCGGCGGCGCGACCCGGGCGACGGCGGCGTCCGCGCCCGGTCGAAGTCGCGCTTCCGCGGCGCCGGTACGGGCGCCTCGGCCGCGTCGTCGACGATGATGAGGTAGTTGCGGGGCACGTAGCCCGCCTTGCCGCGCATCGCGGCGAAGATCCAGCCCGGCGACGGGTGGTGCTCCGCGTAGCGGATGAGGACGCGGTCGCCGTCGGCGAGCGGGAGCTCCTGCTCCGACTCGGCCTCGAAGGCCCGCCGCGCCCTCGCGATGCACAGGCCGCGGCCCGGCGGCTTCGGCACGGGCACGTCGCCCTCGGCCACCCTTCTTGATCTCCAATAAAACTCGGGCGCCGCGTCGCGCTCGACCTCCGGCGAGAAGGACACCGTGCCGCGCGACGTCGGGCGCTGCAGCGACCGCTCCTTCGCCTCGAACTCGCGGCGCCGGGCTTCGTCGGCCGCGCGCCGCTCCTTCTCGACGCGCTCTCTCTCTTGGTCCTCCTCGCGCCGGCGCGCCTCGGCCGCCTCGCGGGCCTTCCGGAGCTCGGCCTCGGCCTCGGCCTGGCGCAGCTCCTCCTGGCGCTCGAACTCGCGGCGGCGCGCGTCGGCCTCGGCCTTGGCCGCCTCGGCGCGCCGCGCCGCCTCGGCCTCGGCGGCCGCGTCGTCGCGCGCTTGGCGCCGTTGCGACAGCTCCTGCTTGGCGTTGCGCCGTCGGACCGAGCCCTGGAGCATCGTGGCCGCGCCGTCGTCGCGGACCTTACGCCGTTGCGACAGCTCTTGCTTCGCGTTGCGTCTCCGTACCGAGCCCTGGAGCATGGTCGCCGCGCCGTCGTCCCGCACCTGGCGCCGTTGCGACAGCTCCTGCTTCGCGTTGCGCCGGCGAACCGAGCCCTGGAGCATCGTGGCCGCGCCGTCGTCCCGCACCTGGCGCCGTTGCGACAGCTCTTGCTTCGCGTTGCGGCGTCGGACGGAGCCTTGCAACTTCGTAGCCGCGCCGTCGTCCCGAACCTGGCGTCTCTGCGACAGCTCTTGCTTCGCATTGCGGCGCCGCACCGAACCTTGCAGCATCGTCGCCGCGGAGTCGTCGCGGGCGGCCTCCTCCTGGCTGCGCCGCGCGTCGGCCTCGGCGCGCAGCCTCGCGGCCTCGCGCTCCTCGTGCGCGGCCCGCCGCCGCCGGTCGACCTCCTGCGTCGCGTTGCGCCGTCGGATGGAACCCTGGAGCCGCGTCGCGGCGCCGTCGTCGCGGCGCCGGCGCCGCTGCGACACCTCCTGCTTGGCGTTGCGCCGTCGCACGGAGCCCTGGAGCATCGTCGCCGCACCGTCGTCCCGCACGCGCCGCCGCTGCTGCACCTCCCGCCGCGCCGTCCGCCGCCTTTGAGACGACTGCAGCAGCGTCGCCGCCGCGTCCTCCTTGATTGGCTCCTGGAAGGCCGTGAACGAGACGAGCGACGAGTCGTCGTCGCGCGGCGTCGCCAGCGTCGCCGACGGCGTCGCCTGGCGCCGATACAAAATGTCCGCGCTGTCGTAGAGGTGCCACTCGGGATCCGCCGACGCGTACTTCGAGTATTGGATGCAAATGCCGTCCCGCCCGGAATGGTCCTCCATCGCGGCCTCGACGGCCACGACGACCGCGTCGAGCCAGGCCCCGGCCACGTGGACCTGCACGTGGGCCCCGACCAAGCTCGCGCCGAACGCCGGCCGCGGGTTCGCCCGCGCGGCCTTGACGACGACCACCTCGTCCGACCCGTGCGCGTGCCACTCCTCGCTCTCCGTGTGCTCGTCGTTATCGGTAAAGCGAATACAAACGCCGTTCGCGCCCTCGAGCTCGGCCAGCGCCGCGCCGACCTCCACGACTTCCGCGCGGAGCCAGGCGCCCGCGACGTTGACCTTGACCTTTGCACCGAGCAAGTCCTGGCCGAAGGCGGGCCACTCGCGTTGTTCCGGCGCGGGCGCCAGGCGCAGGGGCGTCGCAGGCCTCTCCTCCTCCCGGGGTTCCAGGGATGGCGCCGTGAGCAGCGACGAGTCGTCGTCGCGCGCCTGGCGTCTGTATAAAATATCCTCGCTCTCATACAAGTGCCACTCGGGATCCGCCGACGGGTAGGCGGCGTACTGGATGCAAATACCGTCCCTGTGGTCGTGGTCCGCCATCGCGGCCTCGACGGCGACGACCACGGCGTCGAGCCAGGCCCCCGCGACGTGGACCTGCACGTAGGTGCCTACTAAACTCGCGCCGAAGGCCGGGCGCGTGTTTTCGGCCGCGGCTTCGATGATCCTGATCTCGTCGCTGCCGAACTCGTGCCACTCCTCTGTAATTGTATGGGTCTCATCACTAAAGCGCACACAAACACCGTTCGCGCCGTCCAAGTCGGCCAGCGCCGCGCCCACTTCCACAATCTCGGCCGGGAGCCACATTCCGTCGACGTTGACCTCGACCGCCGCGCCTATCAAGCTCTGGCCGAACGCGGGCCACTCTTTGTGCTCCGTCGTCGCGGCGCGCCGGCGCTCCACTTCGGCGCGGGCGTTGCGCCGTCGCACAGACCCCTGCAGTAACGTAGCCGCGCCGTCGTCCCGTTTGCGTCTTCGCTGCGAGATCTCCTGCTTGGCGTTGCGCCTCCGCACCGAACCTTGGAGCATCGTCGCCGCACTATCATCGCGTTTCTGCCGCTTCTGCGCCACTTCCAGGCGAGCCGTCCGCCTCCTCTCGGAATTCTGCAGCAACGTCGCCGCGGAATTGATCTGGCGCTTCTGCGCCACTTCGAGCCGCGCCGTCCGCCGTCGCTGCGAGTTCTGGAGTAGCGTCGCCGCCGCGTCCAGGTCGTCTTCGACGAAGCGCACCTTGCGCAGCTCCGCGGGCATGGCTCCGTCGTCATCTGATTCCGACATGTCTTCGAAACCTCCGTCTTGCACGGCGTCCAGAATTTCTTGGGGCGGCTGCGTGTAGACCGTCTGGTCTTTGAGTTCGACGTCGTCGAATTTGGGTGTCGTAGACGCGTACCAGGCCGGCTTCGCGCGCTTGTTGGCCTCCTTGATCTTACGGGCCTTCGCGGCGCGTTGCTGTTGGATGGCCAAGTCTTCGCGAGCCCCGACGTAGAACCGCGACATCTGCCTCGAATTCGCTCTCGTAGATGTCCGTTTGTCGAAGTCGCGGTCCACATCTGTCAAAGTAGCTTCGATGATGGCATCTAAACACCTCTTGCGCGCCCTTTCTTCCATCGCCCGATACAGCTCGTGGCCGACGCCGTCCGCGACGTCCTGCGCGACCTTCGCTTTGCGCGCCTTGCGCTCCTTCAACCGTTGCTTGTCGTCGCGCCGCTTCATGTCATCATTTTTCTTCTTGAGTTCGAGCTGTTGCTTTCTCAGTACCTTACGTCTCTCGATGGAGTTCCGCAGGCGCCGTTCTTCTTCATCCTTCCACTTCTGGCGCGTCGCGTCCGCCTCCCTTTTTGCTTGCTCGATTTGCGCGGACGTCGCCGCGAGCGCCGCCTCCGACGCGTCCCTCTCACCGGCCCGCCGCCGCTTGATCTCCATCATCAACCGGTATTTGGGATGTAGTATTTCTTTGTCGACCAACTCGCCCCTTTTGGCCACCTTCGTCCACTCTCGCAAGTCTAGTTCGCCCGAGCCGTCTTCGTCAGCAATTTCAAATAATTTCTGGATGGCCTCTTTGGCCGGCCTTCTCCCTAAAACCATGTGTAGCGCACCACCGAGCTCCTGCACGTCGATGGTACCCGAATTATCTTTGTCGAAGTGGGCAAACGCTTTTCTTATGGTCTCGTCGTCCGCCGTCCTCGGGGCCGCTCCACCCGTGCGCGGGTTCGCGGCTAAGCGAGCGGCGGACTTCCGAGCCCTACCAGCCAAGGTCTTGTTGTGCGTATCCAAGGCGTCGCGCATCTCGTTCCGCAGGCGCTTCTTGGCTCTCTGCGCCTTCACGTGGGCATCATACCGCGCCATGCGCGCGGCCTGCGCCTCCTCGGCCTGGCGCGCGCGCGTGGCCTCGAGGAAGGCCTTGCTGGACATCGGCATGGTTGTCTGTGGCGGGCTGCCCCGCAGCACCCGGGCAGTGGCGCGATGAGCGGAGCGGTCCAGCCCGGCGGCTGTTGGGAGGCACGAGTGGCGTCCGCTGGCTTGCGCCGGGTGCGTATGGTGCTTCCCCGCCTGCTCCCGCGCAAAAAAGCGCCTCGCAGAGCAAGCGCGTTGTTAGCGCGGGTTTGGTCTCCGCGAGCGCAAGGGCCGTCTATAAGTCTAGGAAGGCATTGCTGGGCCGTGGGAGACGTGGTCGGGGGGTTTACTTCACGGTGCACCTCTGCTAAACTCACTCACGAGAGGCCGAGGTCAATCACCCATCGCGACGCGCACGAGCCAGATACGCGTGCGCAAAGGGATCAGGCGAACTGGTTGAATTGATCGCTCACGGTTTCCGGCGCCGCCGCGAGCTCTGGCGCTTGAATTCTGTGGTCGGCCAAAATCTGCCCCAAGTCGGTTTCACAACGCGCGGGGGCACGCGCGGACTAGACAGGCCGCCGGAGGCACACATATAGCCCAAACCAACGGCCGGGGCCACGCCTCCGACGCGACGATGTACACGCGCCCCGGCACCGGCGCCGGTTTTAATGATGGCTCGTCGTACGCGTCGTCGAGCCACTACTCGGGCCTCCCGCCGGGCCACGGTGGACTCCCCCACGGCCTGCCCGTTACTTTATCTGCTCATTCCTCCATCTCTGGCGCAAATAGAGTAGTAGATGCCCTCGCGAGTGGAACGGTCAAGGAGCAGCGCCTCAAGTCCGCGCGCGGCCAGGACATAGCTATCTTCGTCGAGATGGACGACGGCGGCGGCGACGTCTTCCTGAGCGGCCGCGTCTCGCCCCGGTTACCCGCGTCTGGTGCGCGCGTGACCTTCCGCCTGTCGCTCACAGAGGAACATAGATGGGTCGCGAAGAACGGCGAGTGGCTCTACGAGAGTATGGCCTGGCCCGAGCCGGCCGACCCGCGGTTGGCGCCGCCGCGGCGCCGCCCGGGCAAGCGCGTCGACGGCGTCGTGTCCACGCGGAAGCCGTCGTCGGCGTGCTGCTGGATCACCACTGGTGATTTGAACGGTGGAGTGTATTGCTTGAGCAAGTGGTGCCCCGGCGGCCAGAGCCCGCCGCTCGGCGCCATCGTGACCTTCGAGCTCAAGCAAGGTAAATATGGGGACTGGCGCGTCCGTCCGCGGCGCGGATATCAATTTTTCTGCTCTACGCGTGGGTGGTGTGAAGGCTGCTTACAGCAATTTTCCTTCTTGCCAGAAAACTGCAGCCTGTCCCGCACCACACCTCGACGAGCAAGTTTAACTCGCATCGGGGGGCTTAGAACTCACCGGTCGATCTCCCCACAGGTCGCCCACCCGCCGGGCCTGGCCGTCGTCGGCCACGAGTCGATCCTACTCGAGCGGACGCTGCTCGACCGGGGCACGCCGGAGATGATCAGCGGGCCTCAACGACCGGAACCGTTCTCGCCGCCGCCGTTGATGACGCCGTCGATGGCGTCGCGGTCCGTGGCGTCGCGCGACAGCCGGCGCTCGCACCACTCGTCGCGCTCCGTGCGCTCGTCGCCGGCGCCCGCCGTCTCGCTGTCGTCGCGGTCGCTGACGGCGCCGCCGCCGGTCCCCAACACCTGGAGGGGGCCGCCGCCGGCCAAGACCAGCGGCTACCTCAACAACATCCAGGCGAACCTGGCCCAGTTGATGGGGCGGGTCCGCGTCACCGACGCAGCGCCCGCGCCCGCCCTGGCGCCGCGCGGCCCGGCGCTCATCGACGACGCGCCGCCGCAGCCGCGCGGGCGCCTCGGCTCGATCGCCGCGCCGCCTGGACCCGGCTGGCTCGAACAGCCGCGGCCGCCGTCGCCGGCGCCGGCGCCCGGGTACGACACTTGGACGCCGTCGGCCTACGCGTCCGAGTGGCAGCCCGGCGAGCCGCCGCGACGCGCTTCGTGACCTCTCACTACCATCCCACAACCCCTCTTCCACCCGGTCGAAGACGCCGGAAGTCGGTTCGCATACAATATCTTAACCAGTCATCTAGACCCCGCGCCACGGTTGCGTGCTCATCTCGAACTTGAAATAGTCGCCAGAGGGCATCCACGGTTGTGGAATGGGGGGATTGGCGCGCCGGAGCCGCGCGCGCACGACCTCGCGCCACCCGCGGAGCTTGTCGTGCAGCGTCTCCAGCGACGCGCACGACGCCAGGTCGACGCGCGTCGAGACCTCGTCCACGACGCGGCGGAGGAGGCCGTGGGCCGACTCGTGGCGATACGAGAACTCGTGGTCCGCCGCGCGCGACGAGCCGTTCATGTCGCGACTGCCTCCTCCGGGTACCCGGTAGAAGAGGTCCTTGCCCTCCGGGTAATAGACGGTCCCGTCCCACTTCTCGCTTTTTCCCGTGTCCCGCTCGAAGCGGGGGAAATCGTCACAGAACTCGGAATAGCGTAGGCGCTCAGAACGACGGGAGGGTGGGGCGTAGTGCTTCGACGAGCGTTCGAGGTGCTCCCACTGGTCGTCGGCGCGGCCGCGCAGGTTCGCCACGAGCGCCACGGCCTTGATTACATGACCGAGGTCAAAGTAAGACACGCCGAGGAGCTCGGCCACGTCCTCGCAAGTCTCGTGTGTCGCGGTGTGGAGGTATTCGTGGTCGTCGCCGTTGTCAAAGTTCCGGTCTTCTTGCGGCCAGAACGTGTGGACGAGCCGGACGAGCCGCGAGCATGGCCGCATCGGGCTAGGGGCAGCGGGATCGGACGAGCGCTCGACGGAGAGCGTCTCCCCGGCAGTCCACACGTCGAGCCGCCGCTCGAAGGCCTCGTCGTCGTTCTCGGGGCACTCGGCGTAATACGTCTGGAACTCGCGCCGCGAGACGTGGCCCGCGCGGTCGAGTCCCGCGTGGCGCTTGCACCACACCCGCAACGCTTTTTCCTGCCTTTCCTTTTGCCATTCATTAACTTCGCCATCTTCACATACGCGAGGATGGCGTGACGCGTCGTGCGCGTCAGAGAACGCTGCCAGCTCGACGAAGCCCGTCCCTTCGGGATCCAAAAGCTCCCATGCCGCGTCGACCAACGCCGCGCGCCGCTCGTTTCCCCCGGCGCCCAGCACCGCATACACGCCAAGGCTCTCGTAAACTTGCCCGTCCCCGCAACCCTTCCCTGTCGTGGCCTCTGCCGAGCTGACGACGAAGAGGACGCGCGGCGCCTCGGCGGCCTCCGGCGAGCACCGCGCAGCCGGCCGCGCGACGGAGACCAGGGCGACGGTCTCGTGGCCATCGACGTCCCTGTTCGTGCCCTCGATCGACGCGACGCCGTGGTAGACCGCCGTCTCGAGCACGAGGCGGATCGCGGCCGCGCGGCGGCCGGCGAACGACTCGCCGTCCTCCGGCCAATGAGACTCCTCCTCTCGCTCGAGAGCCTCGGCAGATAATCGGAGGTACGCGAACGAACCTTCGGAGGCCCAGGGGATGCACCATTTACGTCTGGACGGCGTGGCCCTGTGATGGTCGTCGTCCGTGTATTGCATCTGTACTTCTCGCGCATCGCTGAACAGAGCCGACGGCCTTGAGGGGTCGTTGCGCATAATGCCCTTGAGGGTGGCGGCCGCGCGGCGCCGCGAGTGGCCCATGACGACGATGAGGCCGTGGAACGTCGACAGCTCGCCGAACAGTGCGCAGCGCCAGAGCGCCGAGACGGGCAGGTCGACGAGAGGACTTACCGGAAGCGTCCCGCGCCGGCGCCAAGCCGCCGGCTCCACGGGCGGCGGCGGCGACGGCTTTCTGAGGCCGCAAGCCCGCAGGATCAAATTCATATCGTATACATGCTTCTCAGGTCACAGTGTGTGATAGCTCGCAAATTGCGCAGCGATGCTCACCGGGAATTTTGCAGCGCGTGCCGCTTAGAATGTGATAGAATGAGCTTTTGTGTTGGTTGTATGGGCCTGATGTAATCTCTGTGCCGAGCACAGCGTGAAAAACACGTGTGAGAGCCAGGCTAGCGGCGCAAGACACTAGGGATGCTAGCAAGCCAGGAAGGCGGCGGAACGCGTGCGCAGAACAACACCAACAACAAGAGAAGATACTAGCAACATAAATTAAGACAGAGACTATCGCTTCTTGCGCCGCGACGCCGGCTTCTTCTTCGCCGGCCGCGCGGTCGACGACGCGCCGACCCAGCGCTCGAGGACGTTGCGCGGCTTTGTTCGTCGCGGCGCGGGCGCCGCCGCCGGCGCCGGCGCGGGAACGACCTCGCCGCGCGCCGCCGCCACGATGGCGCGCCCTTCCGGGCTGCCGACGGGCATGAACGCCGCGCCGCCGCGGAACCCGACCATCTTCTGGCGACACATCGGGCATTCACCGAGCTTCTTCGCGCAGCCGTCGCAGACGCGGTGGGCGCACGGGTTCAGGACTTGAGACCCGACGTTGTCCATGCAAACCTGTGTAGAAATCAAAATTTCCCGGCGCCTTCGTGCGTTGATTTCCACACAAATACACACCACACACTCCTCAGCTTTGTCTAACGAGGTCCGAGGTTTTCCAACAATGACGTGGGACGGGGGCGGCGGCGCGCCCTCGGCCGCGAGTGATTGATCCAGTACCAACATGCCGTGCGACGCTTCGTAGGCCAGAAAGGCAGCGCATTGGGGACAGTGCTCCGTCGCTAGCTTGCCGTGCCCGCATCGTGGACCCTCTTCTTCTGCCGGCACCGGAGCCGGCGCCGGAACCGGTGCTGGAACCGGTTCTGGCGCTTGCGCGGCGCCGTTGCTGCCGAGGAAGACCACAGAGTCGTCGTCGGAGGCGTCTGGCTCCGGCGCCGCCGCCGCCGCGCCGTCATCGGAAGCATTCCGCGCCGCCGCGCCGTCATCATCGGAGGCCTCGTCGAATCGCAACGGCGAAGCCGGTGGTGGCACCGGCTCGCGCGCCGCAGCGGGCGGCGACGGCGGCGACTCTGTGACGGCTCGTGGCGGCGCGGGAGGCGCCGCCGGCGTTTCGGCCGCCGCTAACTCGGAAGCTAACACCCACGCCATGGCGCCGCTCGACGGCGTCGCCGCGACGCCGCCGGCCGGCGGCGGAACTGCAGGAGCAGGCGCTGGGACACTCGCAGCGGCGGGCGATGGATGCGGGGCCGCCGGCGCCGGCGGAGCCGCGGCAGGCTCGTCTTCGGCCTCGGCTGAAAAGCGGCGGACCGGCACGCTCCGCCTTCTCGCATGCAGCGGAGCTTCCCGAAGGCCCACACCATTATGCGCACGCAGGCCGCGCGGGACCTCCGGTGCCGGCGCCGGGGCGGCGGCCTGTTCCTGTTCCTCGTGGCGCGCGCGCTTCGCCTCGCGCTCGGCCTCCTTCTGACGCTTGCGATCCAGAGCGTCCTGCTTCTTCTTCGCGATCCTCGCTTGCTGAGCGAGCGTGAGCGGCATCGTTTCGCGCGTTCACTCGCGTCCAGGCGCCTGGCTCGCAAGGCGCGTGACGGTTACGGTTCGCAGCGGCTGCGCAAGCGCAGAGCAGTCGCGGGGAGCGGTTACGCGCGACGTACGCAACCGCGCGCGCGGCAACAGCGCAGACGGTCGTGGAGCGGTTCCTGGCTTGTAGAGGCGTCTGGCAGAGAGACGGCTCGACGCGACCAAATCGCAGCGGTCTGCGCCAGTTGTACAGCGCTCTATCGAGGCCGGAAGGTCCACCACGCTGTGGCTTTGAGCGCGCGTCGATAGCTAGCGGCACTAACATACTAGTAAGCAGCGGCCGATGCTCTGAAACCTCGTCTGACGGCTCTATACGTGGTGCGCTTGAAGCGGTAGCATCGTCGTATTCTCCAGGACTCGTACGGGCAGCGGCTGGCTCATCTGTGCAGTCACAGCTGTGCAACACGCAACCTTGCTGGGTGCAGCCCATTAAAGTTGCCGCCAATCCGCGCATCAATCGTTTCACAACGCTAGCGCTCGCGAATAGGCGTGCAGGATGCTGTACGATGCCGCGTCCAAAAAATCAAAAAAACCGTCGACCGGAGCTGATGCACAACAGCCAAAGCCGAGGGCGCGCAGCATCGCATCAGGCGCTGCGCCCGGTGACTCGGAGAAAGATTATATATAGTTTTCAAGCTGATCCGCGAGAGAAGCTTCGCATTGAACGGCTGCCATTCTATCGCCGCCGACGCGTCCACGCGCAGGCGCTACTTGTTCCTGGCGACTCTCACAAACGCGTGGCTCCTCGAGTCGTTCCGCCAGGCGCCGCCGCCACAGGCTATTGTCGATGCGCGGGCGATCCGCGACGCTCTACGCAACGCGGGCTACACGTCGCGGGCGCTCGGCGCTCGCGTCCTAGGCGGCACGCCCGTCGCCGCGGCCGCCGCGCCGACCCAGGTCTTGAGGCGCACACCGGAAGGTAGGGCGCCGCCGCGCGACGACGAAGTCGACGCGTTGATCGCGTTGTTCGCGCTGGGGCTAAGCGTGGAGAAGGGAGAGCTCTCGGCGGCGACGTACGACGCCGTGGCGCCCCTGCTCGCCGAGGACATGACGGCGCGGTGCATGGTCGCGCCGGTAGGTGCGCTGCGCGACACGGGCGACGACTTATATATACTGACCGACTGGCCGCCCGAGAAGCGCCTCATCACGGACGAGGAGCCGTGCATGTACCTGGGCCCCGACTCGCTCGCGCTCGCGGACCTCGCGTCGTCTCTGGCCAAAGGCAAGCGCGTCGCGGACGTGTGCGCCGGCTCCGGGATCCAGGGCCTCGTCGCGACGCGCGCTGGCGCCGCATCCATCAGATGGGTCGAGGCCGAGGCCCGGGCCGCGGCGTTCTGCCGGCTCAACGGCGCGCTGAATTGTGTGGAGGGCGACGTGGTCGTGGACCGCGTCAATGATGTTGCTGATGGGACCTACGACCTCATACTCGCGAACCCGCCCTACGTCGCCACGCCTTCATCGTTGTCGTACGACGCCTTCGCGGCCGGCGGGCCCGACGGCTACGCCGTTCTTTGTGATGTCGTCACGTACGCTTCAAAGCATCTCGCGGAGGACGGTTTGTTAGCTTGCGTCTTCGAGCTGAACGGCCCTCCAGAAACACTCTTCGCGAAGGTCGCCCTGGCCTGGGCGAGCGGCGGCGCCATGCATGCGCGGTGTTGTGTCGTCCACGATGTGTTGACGGAGCGGACGTCACCAAAAGCCGTCGCGGAAAGGAGAGGAGGCGCCCAATCGGAAGCGTGGCTCGCGAACTACCGCGAGCAAAACATCAATTGCGTCGCGAACGCCGTGCTGCTGCTCGGTCGTACAAGTGGAGGGGGCTTCGACTGGGCCGAGGGCGCGTGCGGCCGCGCGTGGGCGCCGCCTCCCTCCAATGTCGAGGCGCGGCAGGCCGTGGACCAGGCTTTGAGGTGGGTGAGGGATGTGTAATGTGTGTGTGTGTCTGAGTACGGACCTCGCGTCGATGGCGTGCTGTGGGGGTAGAACGCCCCTCGGAGGACGCGGCGTCAATACGAACCACCGAATAAGCCACCGCAGGCCTACGTGCCGCGACCGCTAGTACTCGACTCCAGTCCGCGGGAGGACTGCGGGGAGAGGTATGCCCCCTCCTCTGGTTCAACTTCCTCAGTTTTCCCGAGGAGGCAGCCTGCAGCCTCTCCCTTGCGAGGGCAGCATTTACGCGCATCGGAGCCCGCGAACACACTTCGCAACGGCATCCTAGCGCGGCATCATCATTCTCTGCGGCCTGCGACCTGCCGTTTCGCTGCCGGGCAGCCCACAAGACAAGGACAACACAATGGAGCTAGACCGGCTCGAGAGAAACCAAGCCAGCGATGCCGCCGAGCTGACGCGCCTCGACGACGCTGACTTTAAAGAAGCCTACTGCCTCGACACCGCCACGGAGGCGCGCGTGTCCACGGGCCGGTTGTGTGGAGACGCGCGTTATTTTGTGGTCCGTTGCGCAAGACCCGGGCGGCTGCGCGCGACGCAGCAGATGCCCTTCGCGGCGTTCCAGGAGCTGCGGCGGCAGTTGGGAGAGCAGGCGGCTTTGGTGAAGAGCCCGTTCCCTTGCGCGCCGCCGTCGCCGGCGCGCCGCCTCGCGGCGAAGTTCTTTCGTACACCGGTCGACGCGGCGGCCGCGGACCGCGCCCGCGCGCGGGCCCTCGACGCCTGGCTCGGCGAGGTCGTCCAGCTGGCGGCGTGGGGCACGCTGGCGCCGCGCGCGTGCTGGGCAGTGCGCGACGCGCTGCTCTACGACGAGTGTGTTGTGGTTGAGCCGTCGCCGGCGAAGGCCGCGTCGGGGCGCATGAGCCCCGTGCCCGCGGCGCCCGTGACGCCTCCGGCGGTGCCGTCGCCGCCGAAGAGTCCGCCGCGGGAGCTCCTGGAAGACCAGCCGCCACGGCCGCCGGGCGACGACACCAGAAACGAGCTCGACTTCGACGACTGTGGTCGCGACCCGGGGCCGTGCGCCATCGCGCGCGCGCTGTCCCAGCTGCAGTCGAGCGTGGCGCCGCGGCGGATGGTTATGGTGTAATTTTGCGGTTGCGCATATAGAAATCCTGAGCTCTAGCGGTATTCTTGGGCTTAACCGTTCTCTAGACTGGCAGGACGACGATCTGGACGAGATCCGCGAAAACCCGCGCGCACAGCCAAATCCGGTTTTTTGTCCGCATACGTCATTCGGGGCTCCAAAGGCGTCTTTTGATTGCTCTGGAGAACCACTCAGGCTCCCAAGGACGTCCTCTGCAGTCACCATCCGGCGAGGCTAAGTCTCGTGCGGCTCTCCGCGTCCGTCGCTCCGCTGACCAGATTGGTGCCTTCGCGTGTGTCTGTAGCCGCTGCTACGACAACGCTCAGAACGATTCCGCTCAGTTTGCTCGCGAAGCGCGTCAGCAAGAGCTGCTGCTTTTGTTTAAACAATTGCGGCATACGAAAGCTCGCACGGCGGCGCGCATCGCAGTGACTCCGAGAGTTGCCGGTCGCGATAAAACGGCAGCAACAAGATTTTCTCTAACCATCTCCCCAACACAGGTTGTTCGAGGAGCAGTTGCCGGTCGGCGTGTTATTTAGCAAAAATCAACCATGGGTGACGCCGACGAGACGTTCGAGAACGCCGACGCCGGCGCGTCGGAGGTCATCCCGATGGAGGCCGGCCAGATCCGCAAGGGCGGCTACATCGTCATCAAGAACCGCCCCTGCAAGGTCGTCTCCGTCTCGACGTCCAAGACGGGCAAGCACGGCCACGCCAAGTCGGACGCCGGCGTCCTCTATCCGCTTTGCATGCGAAAGCCCAGGATACATCTCACAGGTGCAACTTCGTCGCGACCGACATCTTCACGGGCAAGAAGCTCGAGGACATCGTGCCCTCGACGCACGGCACGACGGTGCCCAACGTCTTCCGCTCGGAGTACACGCTCCTCGACATCACGGACGAGGACTACCTCTCGCTCATGGACGAGGGCGGCGAGACGCGCGAGGACCTGAAGATGCCCGAGCGCCCGGAAGAGCTCGTCAAGTCGATCCGCGAGGGCTTCGACGCCGGCGACTCGCTCATCCTCGCCGTCGTGAAGGCCATGGGCGAGGAGCACGTCATGGCCTGCAAGAAGGACACGTCCTAAATGGGCAGTTCCGCCCGGTGCCGCGCGTGTTGAACGGTGTGGCGGCGCCTAGACCTAATATTTCCGTCTACTAGTGACTTCTCGCGGCGACGGCGTATGGTCGGCACGCGACATTCTGTTACGGTGGTGCTAGGATTCATCGGCGGCGCCGCGCGTCTAAGCGGCGCCCGTCTCTCAGAGCACCCCGGGCTCGTCCAGGCGACGACTCGCGTGGCGGCGCGCGAGATGCGGCAATGTTCATCACGGCAGCGTTCAAAAAAAGTTTCACATTCGTTACTACTAGCTCCCCAGCTCCATGCCGTCCTCTTCCGACGAAGACGCCTCGGACGAGTCCAGGTCGTCGCGCTGGCGCAGCGCCGACCGGAGCCGCGCGTGCGACGCCGTTAAGGACTTGGGCTTCGCCGCCGCGGCGCGCGCCGCGGCGAGCTCCTCGCGTAATCTAATCAATTTCTCGGCCGCCGCGGCCTTCTTCAACGCGCGAGCCTTCCGCTTCTCGTCGACGTGGGCCTGCAGGATGCGCCGGTGCTCCGCGACTTCTGCGGCGTGGTCCTCGACGGCCTGGCGCGCGGACTCAGCGGCCCGGCGGTCGCCGCGCCGCTCCGCGTCCTCGAGCGCGTCGAGCGCCGCCTCGCCCTTTTCCCGCGTCTGGGCCGCCTTGTGGACGACGGGGTGCCAGTTGGGATTCGGCGGCTTGCGCGGCGACTTGCGCGGCGAGCGCGGCCGCCGCGCATATTCATATTGGGGGGGCTCCAGTTCCTTGGGCTCGTCGCGGCGGTGGTGCTTCACCTTCTTCGCTTCGGCCGGGGGCGCCGCTTTAGCTAGAGCAGCCTCTCTCCGCTTGGGCGGCGGCGGGAGCGGCGCCTCCTCGTCGTCGTCGGCCTCTAAACTCAAAGCCACGTGCGCCGCGTCCGCCTCGTCAGCATTATCTTTGAGTGGATTGGGCTTCCGCCGTCGTTGCATGTAGTAACACCCACCAACGCAAGCGAAGATGGCGAAGACCGCGAGGACGCCCGCGGCAGCCTGGCCGCCGCTCGCCGCGTCGGCTTGCGGGGCGTTCTTGTTGGAGGATGACAGGGGCAGTGTCGGTTTGAGCGACGGCGCGGCGGTCACGGTGGGCGCCGCCGACGGCGTGGCTGTCGTCGGCCTTGACGTCGTCGGCGCGGAGGACGGCCTCGGCGTCGGCGCGGGCGTCGGCCGTGGCGTCGGGGCGAAGACCGGGGCCGCCGTCGGGCTGCCGGGCGTGGCGCTCGGCGCCGGCGTCGGGCGCCGCGTCGGCGACCGCGTGGGTGCTTCTGAGGGCCGTGGACTCGGCACTGGAGTCGGCTTGGCGCTGGGTGCCGGCGACGGCGCCGGATTCGTCGGTTTTGCGCTCGGGGCCGGATAAGGCGCTGGCGTGGGCCGGGAAGTTGGTTGAGAGCTGGGCCGTGGCGTCGGGCTGGGAACGGGCTGCAGCGTCGGCTCGTCAGGCGCGGCGCTCGGCGACGGCGATGGCCGCGGCGTCGGCGCCGGCGCGGGCCTAGCAGATGGCAGCGCCGTCGGCTTCGCCGAGGGCGCGGTCGGTGCCGGCGTAGGTGGCCACCAAGTATCCTCGCGGGCGACGATACTGACACTGGCGAACGTATGGCCCACGCCCGCGCCGGCGATGCCGACCGCGCCGATCTCGTAAGCACCATCTTTGTCGTCGACCGAAAAGCGCGCGCCCGACGGCAGCGTGACTTGGCAGCCGAGCTCATCTTCGACGGCGAATGCGTAGAGCTTCCAGAGCTCCGGCGATGCGGCCTCGTCTGCGCAATCAGTGATTTCTGTGGAAGCGAGGACAAAGCGGCCTTCCTCCGATGTGAGGCCCACACCCGACGTGAGGCCTCCCGACAGTGTCAGCGTGCAGTCGAAAGTGTTCACCGTGCACGCGTAGGCCTCGTAAGATGGGCATGACGCTCCGAAGCACGAGACACCACACACACAATCAGGGTCCCAGCCGTGCGCACGCAGCAACACCGCCCACCCGCCGGCCTCCCCGGTGATCTCCGGTCTACCAGTAACCTCCACAGAGTAGTCTGAGTATTCCTCTTCGCCATCCTCTTCTTCATCTTCCAGCTCCTGGTCGTCAGTGAGCCAGATCGCGTTCCCGTCCGCCGTCGTCGTGCTCGCGCGGCACCCAGCCCCTGTTATCGGGTCCGTCGCCGCAAATTGGAAGCCGCCTTCGTCCGGCGGCACGCCATTAAAATTCGTCCACTCGGAAAAGGCATACGTGCCGCAGAAGTCGAAGTCCCGCGCGTCTTGCGCCGTCGCCGCGACGGCGAAGAGCACGGCCCACCGCGGCGCCGCGGCCGCCCGCCATGGCATCGTGGTGTGTGGGGCTGCCTAGCCCCCACGAATGGCAGCCCGCGCGAGGCAGCGCAACCAGTCGCAACGCAGGACCGCCTTCCTGGCGTGCACGACTGCAGCCACGTCCCGACGCGTACGGATTCGACCGTGCTGCGCGCACAGCGGTTGTCTGTCAAATATTGATGATGGCTAACCCGCGCGTCTTCCCGGCGCGACCTGTCGTGGTGCGACCTGTCGAGGACGGCTGTCACTATCTGACCTTAGCGGCCTGTAAAGACACTAGGAAAGCCACAGCCTCGCCTCGCCCGATAACCAAGGCGTCACCGCTGCGACATTTGTGCAGCATACGCATCGTCACGCAGCGAAACAGCAGCGCAGCGATCGCTTCGTGCAGCGCACGAGCGCTTGCCGCAACAGCGACGCACAAACAGCAAAGACCATGGGCCGCCAGGGCGGCGGCGGCGACAAAAAGGCCCAGCTGTTTGGAGCGATCCTCAACCAGAAGCTGCCGACGGTGCGCTGGGGTTTGGCCAATGCCGGAGTGGCCCCCGCGACGAGAGACGACGAGGGCAAGACGACGTTCATGATCGCCTGCGCTGCAGGACGGGACAAATCCCTGGGCGAGATGATCCGCTGGTACGAGCGTAGGTTAGCCCAATTAAGAGAGTGCTTAGAGTTAACGGACGACGACACGGGCGAGACGTGCTTCCACATGGCCGCGCAGGCGCCGAACGGCCAGAAATGCGTCTCTCAGCTCCTAGATGCGTGGTTAAGTGTAGACAAGCAAAGAAAAGATGCTGGTATCAAGAAGAAGGACCATAAGGGAAGAACGGTGTATGACGTCGCCACGCCAAAGGCCAAAGCGATCATCGACGAGTGGATGGTCGAGCCCGAAACTGAAAGTGAAGATGAGGAGGAGCTCGTCGATGGCTTGACGAAGACGCAGCGGTCCAAGCTCAAGAAGCGAGAATTGGAGGCGAAGGAGCGGGCCGGGAGCGTCATGCCGCCTCCTCCGCCTTCTCAGGAAGAGGAAGAACAAGGTGTGGAAAGGGGCGAATTCAAGGAGGGTAGACCTGACGAAACGTGGCCCGAGGTGGGCAAGTGGGCCCAGTCGGTCCGTGACTTGAAACCGATCTGCGAGTTGACCATTTCGAGGGAGTCTGATGATGACTTACCACTGTTACCTTGTGCCGGGCCAGATGAACCTCAGACTGTTGTGGATCCTGCGTTATATTGGTGCGACACGGTGAATCGGTTATCTCTCAAACTGGGGCCACGATTAACATATCTCTCACCGACTGGCTTGGCCCGCATGTCGAATCTAACTCACTTAATTGTTCCTGGCCACGCGTTGACGGCACTGCCTGATTCAATAGGATCATTGCCCCTCAAGTCGCTCGACGCTTCTAGAAATAAGTTGGAAGCGCTTCCATCAAGTATGCCTGTCAAAATCGAGGCCGTCGACGTCTCCGGGAACCAACTTACGTCCATCCAATCGTTGGACAAATGCGTGGACCTCGTAACATTACAATTCGACGCGAACCAAGTTACTTCCATCGAATTACCGTTTGCATCGTTCAAACGCTTAGTTACATTATCCTGCGGCTCGAACTTGTTGACCGAGCTACCCGACGCCATCGGCGACGCCGCGAAGCTCGAAGCGTTGACCGTGAACGAGAACAAGGAGTTGACATCACTACCAGCAACCTTAGCCAAGTGCAAGAAGCTCAAGTCGATAAAATGCGACGGCTGTCCCATCAAGGACAACAAGGTCCTTGGGTATATTTCGAAGGGCGAGTACAAACAATTGGGGAAGTACCTCGAGAAGACGGCGAAGAGCGGTGGGCGGGGCGGCGGGAAGGGTAAGAAGAAGAAATAGTTACTACAACTTACCCCGGCACGCGATCAGGACCCAGCCGTCCACCTCTCGGTCGACCGCCGCCGTCTCGAAGGACGAAGCGTAGGCCCCTAGCACGTCGTCGACCTGGTCGACGCGCACGCCGGACATGGCCAGGGCGCCGCCCGGCCGCACTTTAGCTAAAATGGTGTCGCGCAGCGCCAGGAGCGGCCGCAACAGGATGTTCGCCACGACGACGTCGCAGGGCAGCTCGCCCTCCGGGAACGGCGCCACGCCCTCCGGCGCCGACGTGAAGCGCTTGTTCACGTACGCTATCGACGACGCGTCGCCGCCCGCATCTAATGATGGTAAATAGAACCGCGCCTCATTGACCCCGAAGCCGTTCGACGCCCGGTTGCGCTCCGCCGCCTTGACGCAATCGGGATCGATGTCAATACCCACGGCACACGCGGCCCCGAACCGCAGCGCCGTCAAGGCCAAAATACCGGAACCGCAGCCGTAGTCGCACATCGTATAAAACGCCGGGAACTTCGTTTCTTGCAGCCACTCGCAGCACATCCTTGTGGTTTGATGCTCGCCGGTCCCGAAGGCGGCGCCGCCCTCGACCCTCAATTGCCTCGAGGCCACTGATGGGTCGGACGACGTCTCGTGCCAGGGCAGCAGAATCTCGAGCTCGCCGACCGTGACGACCGGTCTTGCAGCTTCCTGCACGGCGAGCCAGTCGACATCCTTCGCGAGGTCGTCTATCTTTGAACCGGCGACGGCTTCTGCGCCAAGTGTGTTCTCGACGAATCGTAGCGCCGCTTGCGCATCACTTTCAGACGCGAACAACGCCCGCACCTCCGCGCTTTGCCAGTACGCCTCGGACCGCCATCGATCTTCATCCAAAAAAACGTCTAGATCCGTCGGTGGTTCCCCGAAGATGGCTTCCTCGTCGGCCGTGCCGGCGTTCGCGTCGGAGGCGCTCACGGACAGCGCTCCGGCACACTCCATGAGCAGCTCGCTGAGCGACTCCGCGCTCACGTCGGCGTCGCGGTTCGTCTTGAGGACGAGTTCCGCGTAGGCGGCTTCGGCGCTCAGCGTCGTGCGCAGCCGTCGCGGCGTCGTGTGCTGCAGCGCGCGTGCCAGGCCTAGCATGGAGAGGCGCCATCGCGGCATTGCTGCTATATGGTTTCCCGCAGCGATGCAACTATGCAGCGATCTTGCGATCTGCGATGAATTATGACTAATGCCTCTGCGACGCGCGTGATTCAACACGCAATCGATGCTTGCCTGCAAGTGTAGCCGGAGCACTCGGATGCCTAGTGTCTTACATGACGCTAGCCCGATTCTCCTATGTCGATTTTCCTGTACGGCGCCTGGTACGGCGCCGGGCTGGTTGCGGGACGTCCAGTCGTGTGTCTGTTCTAAGCGGCCGGTGTGATCGGTGCGGGCGCCACGGGCCCAAGAGAGTGGCAATCAATTTGACCCTGAGTATAAATTACTATAAATTGATATTGAGCCTCATTTGCGGCGCTAAAAGTCACCGCCTCGTCGCGAATGGTCCTTCCGAATGCAATCGGCGACGCCGCCCAAAATGCAGAAAAAGACAGAGTTATGGCGTGGCTCGACGCGGGCGGGTCAATAGACGACTTCGATGAATTCGGCTTTACGCTACTTCATTGTTGCGCCTGCGGAAACATGGAACACCGTACCCTAGGTGGCGGGCATGTCGCCCTGGCGCGGCATCTCATTGCTCTCGGTGCGGACGTCACCCTCGTGACCCGCTCCGACAGCGGAAGAGAGACAGTGATTCATGAAATTGTTAGGGGGTACGGGGAACGTCAATCTATTTTGGAAATACTGTCTCTTTTGCTCGGAGCTGGGGCGAATGTAAACGCTAGGGACTCCGACGGCGACACGCCGCTCTACCTTGCAATCATGCGGCGCGTTGGACCGTCCGAGTCAATAATCACAGAGCTTCTACGAGCCGGTGCTTCACTGGACGCGTGTCATCGCAACAAAAAAAGCGCCGAGGATGTCATTCAAAGAAAAGAACGTATCCTGCCTGAAGTCGCTAGGAACGAGCACTGGTGCGCGATCAAACGCCTCGTCGCCGGCTGTGCGAAAATCACAAACTTCAGGCGCCCGCCTCACGCCATCGACGCGATGTTGTCTCGGTTTCCACACAGATCGCCGGCGTCCGCCAACACGGAAGCTACAAGCGCTACGCACGGAGCTTCCACCGGGACGTGTTAACCGTCCGCGGCCTCGCCCAGCGCGGCAAGCTGTCGACGGACGACTCCGTCCTGAACTTCCTCGCGCGGCTCGGCGACAACGGAGTCGTGTGGCACGTCCTCTCGTACTGGCGCGCGACGAACTAGTTAGCATATAAACAACACTTACTCCACCGCAAGCCACTGCTTGACCTGGGACTGGATGGCCGCCTTCGCGTCCGCGACCGACTTCTGAACAATCGTATCCGCGGGGTGCGTCCAGGCGTGGTGCGACGCGCCAACGACCAACATGACCGGCTCCGTCGGCGCGGGGCTTCTGAGCACGCCGAGGCCCGTCCACGGGTCCACATCACCATTTGGGAAGAGTATGCGCGAGCCCTGGGGTCGAGCGCCGCCATAAACTTGATTGGAGAACGCGACGTTGGCCGCCACGACGTCGGCCGTGAGGCCGAACTGCGAACAGATCGAGATCTCGTCAGCCACCGACACGTAGCCGCGCGCGAACGGGCATTGAGAACCCACTTCGCACGTCTGATAGAACCCGAACTCGGCGCACGTCTGCCACGGCCATGACAAGGCATCGCTGCCGTCGTCCTCGAAGTTCCGGGACAGGCTGGCGTCGACGCAGCGGCCGCCGCGCTGCCGCGCCGAGAGCGTGGCGAGCGCGTCGACGGACGAGGACGCGTTCGCCGCGAGGAGCACGGAGCAGAGCGCCCCTATCGACTGCCCTGGATCCGTCGAGGCCGGTTCATTGCTCTGGGCGGGCACGGACACCACGCCATAGCCAGCCCAAGCGCGGCGCGTCTGCGCATTTTCGAGGGCCAGTGGGTTGCAGAAGTTGAATAATTTGGCGAGCGAGAGGCGTTGGAGCCGCGAGGACTCGAGGAGCGACTTGATCCTCGCGTGACCGTCAACCACAATCTTCTGGCACTGTTCCGAGCCGCCGACGGCGCCGTTCGCCAGCGCGGCGCCGACGCGATCGTTGTACTCCGTCATGTCGACCTTCGCGTGCCACGGCGCAGACGACGACACGGCGGCGTGGATGAGGTGCGGCAGGCGTAATCTTGAGAAGCCAGCAACCATGCCCGGGTAACTGCCTCCAAACGCGATCCATTTTGTGGTCGACGGAAGCTTGAACTCGTCGCTAATGTGCTTGTGGAAGCCCGCGATGTCGGCGACGGCCTGATGCGACGTGAGGTGCCGCAATCGCTGAGCGCCGCGCTCTGACGAGGGCGGCACGCTCTTGCCGTAGTAGCGGTGCTCGAGCGCGACGATCAGAGCGCCGACCTGTGGCGCCAGCTCGGTCGCGTCCGAGCAGTGCACAGACCGGCTGACCACTGATTCATCCAATGCTGGCCCTTCGCCGCCCACGCACAAAAATACCGGGCCCGTCCCCTTGTACCAGGTACTATTCACAAAATACCGCTGCTGGAAGGACGCGTTCTTCAGCGACGCGTCGTAGTGGTCGAGGCGCTGCGTAAGGTAGCGTTCTGACGCCACGGCGGCGTTATTGTGAGTTTTGCGCGCCGTGGCGGCGTTCTTGTGAGTTGTGCGCTGCAGCGTGGCGTCGCGCAGCGCCTGCCGTATACCACCTTGCGGGAGGGCATCGGTCGCCACGGCGCAGAATACGGCTGTGAGTAGTTTGGAGGCCATGACAGCTTGCCTAAATTCGAGCGGTAAGCCCCTGCGGAGCCGGCGCGTTCCCGAGTAGCAGCCCAGCTAGCGGCTGTAAGACACTAGCAAGCTGCATTAGTATGTAAAAACATATATCTGAATAAGCGTAAAAAAAAATATAATACACAGGAAGGAAGAAGATCAATACCCCATACTCCCCCTATATATAAATATACCATCGCGGCGAGTAGTAGATATGTATAGGTACTTGTACCCCACAGGCCCTCGCCAGGTATCGGTCTCAAAAAAATAGTTGTACAGAAAATTTACTACCGAATCATCGCGCGAAACTCCGCCTCCGAGATGATCGCCGTGCCGAGCGTCACGGCCTTCTTGTACTTCCCCGACTCTGCGACCGGTCGACCGTCGTCCAGCACCTCTCCCGCGATGAGATGCGTCGTCTTCGACGAAACCGCGCCGGTGCACCTCCCACCGTGCTTCGTCGCGATCGCCTTGATCTGATCCCGATCGAGCGTCGGGAGGACGCCTGTCGTCACAAAGACCTTGCCCGCCAGGCAATTGGGCGCGCCCGTCGGGAGCGTCGCCGCGCGGTTCGGCGGCGGGCGCCGACCGTCCGCGTAGTTCCAGCCGCCGCTCGCCGGCGCAGGAGCCGGCGCGCTGTCCGCGGTGAGGTCTACGACGTCGTCTTCATCCTCAGCAGGCGCCGCGCCGCCGCGTCGCAGCCGCTGGTCGAACGCCAGACACTTCGCCGAAGCTTTTACGACGCGTGGCGAGAAATTGCGCACGACCAGGTTCTCCATATCAGAAGCCCTAGAAACCGCGGTGTAGGCCTGGCCATCTTCAAAACAACCCTGTAAGTCGCAATCTAACAAATCGATCGTCTGGCCCTGGCTCTTGTGAATCGACAGGGCCCACGCGAGACGCAGCGGGAACTGCGACCGCGACGCCAGCACCTTACCAGCTTCTTCCACGGTCGCTTCATCGCGCTTGACGTTCCACTCACCGGCGTTTTTGAACTGACACTTAATGCTGTCGATCTGGCCATCTTTGCGCTGTATCGCCAACACTTTGCCTCTTGAGCCGTTGATGAGCTTTTTCTCGACGTCTATATTTTTGAGGAGCATGATCTGCGCGCCGATGCGGAGATGGAGCTCCGCGGGGTACGAGCACTGCTCGATGCGCCGGACGTCGCCCTCGTCCTGCGCCCGCAGTGTCGTCGTGGCGCCGGCGAGCTCCAATAGCCTCTGCTTATTGATGGCGTCCACCTGTACGTTTCGCGCAAAGAGCTTCGTCGGCTCGATGCCGTCGACCGCTCCGAGGCCGCGCGCCACCGTCGCCTGGAGCGTCGCGCACGTGGCAGGGGACGCCCTCCCAACACGCAGCTCGTTCAATAGGCTTACGAACGACTGATCGCGCTGCCGGAACACGCGCGTCAGGCAGAACTGATTCGAGCCGAACGCCGTCGGCCAGACATCGGCCTCAAACGCGAACCGGGACACCTTGACGGGCGGCAGCTGCATAAAGTCGCCGCTGACGATTACCTGGACGCCGCCGAAGGGCCTCGAGCTGCCGCGTGCCGCGCGCCCGACGGCGTCGATCTTGTCAAGGAGCGTCCCGTCGATCATCGATATTTCGTCGATGACTAGCGTCGAAGCCTGACCCCACCGCTTTCGCGCGGCCTTCGACAGCTTTTTTATCAGAAGTCCAGTGCTCTCCTTTCCAAGCCCAATTCCCGCGAAACTATGGAGCGTCGTACCTCTACATAACACGGCGGCCGCACCTGTGGAGGCCGTTACGAACACCTTGCCGCTGCCTCGCTGAGGCAGCCGCGTGATCAGCTCTCTCATAGTTGTAGTCTTGCCGGTGCCGGCGTTGCCCGTGAAGAAGAGGGACTCGCCTCTCATCGCTGCCGCGCACACGCTCTCCTGTTCCTCCGTCAGTTCGTGCCGCTCGTCGGCCCCGTCATCGGCTGGCCGCGTCGGCGTCGTAACGCTGCCGCGCATCGGCGGCGGCCGCGGATTCGAGGGGCGGACCGGCACCGCTGCCGCACGCGCCGCCGCCGCGACCGGGTCCTCCGGCGGAGAACTGGCCGCCCCCCGGGGCACGAATGCGGGCGCCGCCGGCCGTGCCGCGGCGAGAGCCTGCCGGTAGCGCTCGACGACGTCCGACTTCTCCACGAGGTCCGCGACGCCGAGGCCCGCCTGGAGGATCGCCGCCTTCATGTCCCTGATCGACGGCGTCAACGGCGGCGGCGGTGGAACGGGTACGAACGCCGGCGCGGATGCCGGTACAAACGCCGGCGGCGGCGGCACGGATGCAAACGTGGGCGCCGCCGGCGCGCCCGCGGCCGTCGCGAACGAAGGTGCCGCCGCCTGGTTCGCCTGCCAAGCCTGTTCCGCGTCGTCGCGCGAGGAGTAGCCTTGATACTTCGCACGCTTAAATCCTTTCACCAGTGGCTCGACCTCGTCCCACGTGTCGAAGACGCCCGTCTGTCGCCCGTTCATCACGACATATGCGCGCTTTTTCCCCATTGCTTGGCTGCTGCTGGAGAGAGCGGATTTGACTTTGGCTGTGCGGAGCTCTCTGAGAGAAGCCGCGAAGGTTCGCACCGATCACCACTTGACAAATGCCGCCCGAAGAATTCGTTAATGCGCAGGAAACGAGCTCTTGCGCTGCCGCGGCTCGAAACCCCAAATCGTTACCTAGCGTACCAACATACTAGCTCTACGATCTCTCGCTCCCCTACCCAGCTTGATTTCGGCCTCGTCGATAAAGAGGGGCCAGCGGCCAGTTCCACATCCTGATGGGGGGCGTCCCAAAAAGAGGGGGGGCGTGCGAGTCCATGCGACTCAGCCCTTGCGTCCTAGTCCAGCCGGACGGGTGGGCCCGGGGGGAGCGGGAGGGGTACGGGGAACCCCGCGACGTAACTAGCCTCAGCCTCACGATCGACGCGAAGGAGCTAGTGCTAGCACCGTAACATGAAAAAAGAACCTAATAATAAACTTAAAACCAAAAAAACAACAAACATCACTGCACGTCCTGCAGATCGAAGAGCACGGCGTCGGGGTCATTTCGCGGGTCCGACCAGGCGCATAACTCAAGAGCCGCGTGCATCCAGTAGGTCCGGGCCCCGTCGACGACGGGCACCCAGTCTTCTGGTGCGTCGCCCGCTTCGTCCATGGGCACGGCGACGACGGGCGCCGGCGCCGACGGCGACGAGAGCGTGCGGCGGACGGCGCCGAGGACGCGCGAGCCCACGCTCGCGATGCGCTTCGCGACGGAAGACCGTTCCCGCCCCGCGTAGACGGGCTCCTCGGCGAAGTCCACGCCATCTTCCAGCATGCGGTCCACGGTCTCCTCCACGGGCCGCCGCGCGTCCGCATAAGCCGCCGCGACGGACGCCGCGAAGCCCAAATCTCGCAGCATCGCCACCTGCCGCTGCCACGCGCCAAAGTCGGCCCGCGCGCCGAAGCTCTGCTGCCGTTGGAGGAACGCGGCGCGCGCCGGCGTGAGCGCCGCGTCGCTCTCATTTGATCTTGCTAAAAAGGCGGCGCGCGGCGACGTGAGCGCCGCGTCGAGCGATTGTTGAGGCCGCTCGACGCGCGTCTCGAGCAGCGGCTGTGCGGCATCTGACTCAGGCCGTCGTGGCGCAGAAGCACGCGGCCGCGCGACGCGCCCGTCGACGGCGGCGTCGAGCTCCGCGAGGAACCCGAGCCCGGGCCGCCGTGGCGACGGCGCCGGCGGTGCCTCTCCGCCCTCCGCGAGCGACAGCGCCAGGGCCGCCTCCAGGTCCGCCTGCTCCTTGCGCTCGCGCTCCGCCGCCCGCGAGAGCCGCAGGGCCCGCGCGAGCTCGTCCGCCTCCTGGCGGTCCCGCTCCGCGGCGCGGCTCTGCGCGAGCGCCCGGGCCAGCTCCTCATCCTCCTGCGTCTCCGCGATCACCATGTCCAGCTGCGCGCGGTCGTTCTCCTCGCGCGCGCGCCGCAGCGCGTCGTCCTGCGAGGACTGCCGGACGGCCTCGACGACCTCGGCCTCGTCGGCCGCACGCCGCGCCGCCTCGTCCTGCGTCGACAGCCGGACGGCCTCGAGGACCATGGCCTCCTCGCGCGCGGCGTCGTGGTCGTTGTTGAATTGTGCGTGGAGGTCTTCCTGCTCCTGGAGCTGCGCGGCCTGTGTTTGTATTCACGATGAGTGACGCGGCGCGTCGATGGCGTACGAGCTGGACCAGACTCCCCGGCCAAAGGCGCTCGGGCCCCACGCCATCGCCGCGACGCGACGCGAGGGACGAGTCACAGCGAGGCGCAACGCCATCGCCGCGGCAAAATAACAGGACGCCGGCCGCGGACCACCGCCGAGTTCTCCCTATTCGCCGCCGCCGCGGTGCGCGCCTCCTCGCGCCGCCGCGCCGCCTCGGCCTTGCGGCGCCGCTCGACCTTCGCCGGGTCGGGCGGCGGGCCGTGCCCGCAGACGTGGCAGACGTCGCCCGGGCCCCGGGCGCCGCAGCGGGCGCAGACCTCGTCGTCATCATTCTTCGTGGCGCCACCTCGAGCTCTCGCCTCCGCCGAACGCCGCCGGTCGAAGGCTTCGAAGCCGCCGTTGGTCGCGCGGCCCGGCCGCTGCCGGCGCGGCCGCGGCGCCGGCTCGTCGTCGTCGCTCTCGTCCTTTTTGGGGGCTGCTCCTCGGGCCCTCGCCTCGGCGCGGCGGCGCGCCGCGTCGTCGTCCTCGTCCTTCATGTGCTCCACCGAGTGCGCGCGCAAGGCCAGGTGCGAGGAGAAGCGCTTGCCGCAGGTCGCGCAGCGGAACCGCTTCGATGGCTTGGCCTTGGGCGGCGCTCGCGTTGGCCTGTCCGGCCGCGGCGAACTGGCCGGAGAACTTTCCTTCGCCTCCTCACTGCCACCGCCGTCGCGCAGCGCCTCGTAGGCCTCCTGCAGTATCCTAAATTCGTCGACGTCGCCGCCCTTGTCCGGGTGCTTCTTGAGGGCTAATCGTAAGTAGGCCTTGCGGACTTGCGCTTCGGTGGCGTCCTTCGGGACGCCGAGGATTTCGTGGGGTTCTTGCTTCGGCATCGTTAGGGTGGCATTTTTAAGGCGTTTGGGCTGCCTTTTGGCAGCCTCATCAGAGGCTCTGCAGCGCGGAGAGACAAAGGGGTGTCGGGTTTACGGCGCTAGCGTTTCGCATCAGGGAGCGATAAGAATGTCGTGTGGAGCTCTTGCCGCGGTTTCAGTACCGGTAGTGCACGCATTGTGCTGGTTTGGGCTCGCGCGGGTGCTGTTTTGATTTCAAACTGCTATAGAATGATGTCCGCGAGCTCCTGCCACGAGGCAGCAAGGTGTTTGTTTCCTTTGGAAGTCTTCGCGCGCTAGTAGGATTATCGCCGCAGTCTGAATGAGCTCAACGCGTACACCGCGAACGAATTATTGTTGAGCGCCTGTGCTCAGCGCGAACGAACTCGCTGGACTCAACGCTTTGGCATCGGGCCCAGCTTGGTTCGAACTCGGCCTACTGTGAATATCAGCCCGCTGCGCTCGCTGCGAGACTCAAAAAAGGGGCCTAAAAAGCCACGTCGCATCTTTGACTTCGTCTGCGGCCCGTGTCCTTAATCCAGCCACCACACGCCGCCGACATCATCTGACAGCCCCCGGCGCTGGGCCCGGGGCCCACCGACGCCCGTCCGATGGGAATATCCACTCATGCTCTGTTCAGAGCGTCGTATTGAAAAAAATCTGTTCTTCGCCGAACACGACGAGCGGCCACGAAGCAGCCGAAGATATCGTCGACGCGCTCACCAACAACCTCCGAACGCCCCGCAGGCGCCCGAAACCGATCGAAAGACCATGTCGCGCAACGCCAGCATCCTCGTCGACATCAGCGACGTCCCCGACTCGGCCCTCGAGAGTGTCGAGGACGGCCTCACCTACGACGCCGTCACGAATTACGCGAGAGCGGCCAAGGGCACGGCCCAGTCCTGCGTCATGTGCGGCTGCGGCGCAAGCAAGGGCGTCGTCATCCCGCGCCAGAACAAGGACGTCTGCCGCGACTGCGACAAGGCCATGTGGCGCCACCGGTCGTCGGGCTGCTTCTTCAAGTGGTGCAAGGGCTGCAAGAACTTTCTGCACGTCGGCACCTTCTCGCAAAAATTGGACGCAGCGAAGTGCGACCGCTGCCGCGAGCGCGGCCGCACGTCCTACCTCCTCAAGAAGCGCACGGCCTCCGGCACGACGAAGGCCCCCTCCTCCCGAAGTTCGTCGAGGCCCGTCAAGGTCGACGCGACGGCGGCGTCTTCCTTAGTGGCTCTGGCGCGCACAGCTCCGGCGTCGGAGTCGAGTAGCGACGACGACGACGACGACCGCATGAGCGCCAACTTCGGCTCCACATTACAAGAGTACCAGCGCAAGCGGTCGCGGTCCGAATCTCTAGGTTCTGAGGCCGAGTCGTCGTCGCCCGAGCCGCCCGCCGAGGACGAGTCGTCGGGCATGCTCTTTGAGTTGGCGAACATCCACGCGCGCATCTTGGCGGTCGAGAGCCGCGCGGCGTTGGTGGAGCCCCTCGAGAAGCGCGTGGCGGAGCTGGAGCGCGAGCTCGCGGCGGCGACGGCGGCGCGCGCGCGGCTCGCGGCGAAGCTCGGCGAGGCCGACGACGAATCTTCAGAGGGCTCGCGGCCGCGCCTCATCTCCTTCGACACGGAGAGATCCTCCTGAGCATAGTCTGGTGTGTTCATTTCCCCCCTTCTCCCCCGGTGCTTGTAAAACTTGGAATCTTAGACACTTCACTCGTGAGTCGTGGCGCGTCGATGGCGTCGACCCGCCGCCGACATCTCCGCCGACGGAAATGCCGACGGACCCTAGCTTGCATGCCGCGTCGATGGCGTCGCCGCCGGCGGATCTACACGCAGCCGTCCCACGACGACATGTCGTTGCCCGTGGCCGTGGACCGGTGGCCGTGCGCGAGCTTCCAGGCGCCGCCGACCTTCTTCCAGACCGTCGACACGGTGAAGGACGGGTCGTCGTTCGGCGTGCCCTTGTACGTGAACTTCGCGGACTCGCTCGCCGTCGCGTAGGCCATGTCCGCGCCGACGTCGAGCTTC
The DNA here is from genome assembly GCA_918797485.1 of Pelagomonas calceolata. Lineage (NCBI taxonomy): Eukaryota > Pelagophyceae > Pelagomonadales > Pelagomonadaceae > Pelagomonas > Pelagomonas calceolata. The sequence continues at coordinate 808,147 of CAKKNE010000003.1, read as the reverse complement.
TGGATCTTCAGGAGGGCCTTCTCCGTGATCTCGACGTCGCCGCCGAAGAACGTGACGAACTCGGCGGCCTTGAAGGGGTTGCCGCTCGGGCGGATGAATAGGGCGTCCGGCAGACAGTTCGCCGCGATCCACTCGCCGGTCTTGTCCTCCGCCATGGATTTGATCATCCCTTTAAGTTCCTGCTCGTCGGCGGCCTGTGAGGGGACGCGGTCGCGGCGCCGGCGCGTCGATGGCGTTCGGACTGCCCGGACGTACACACCCCCACGCCATCGAGCGAGGCGCAGCCACTGGAGCTACGGGAGCATGGCGCGTCGATGGCGTGGAGGTTGACGAGCCGTACGGGAGCGCATGTGCCGGACACTGGGGGCTGCAGTGCTCTGGAGGGCCCCCATGTTGCGCCTGAATGCGTTGGGCTGCCGGCGCTGAGTAGCGAGTGTAAAGGACGATGCGCGCAGGCCAACGGAGGCAAGCGCAACCAGCACACGAGGCATGAGAGCAATTTTTTCTGGATGGCCAGCCTCGGAAGAAATGACAGCGACCGCCGAGCCAGCCTTCCGCTGATGCAGTCGTCGAGATGGGAGGAATGCAGAGGTAGGTGGAAGGACTAGTGGGCGACGATTTGGTCGTGCTAGTGTCTTACTGCCCGCTAGCAAGTGTGCCGAGCTGTCGAAAAAAAACCAGTGGAGCGGCGCGAGGCGGCTCAAAACAACGTGTTCGTAAAGCATCGCTGCATAAGTCGCGGTAGCTGTCAAAATTTGCAGATCTGCGGCCAGTAAACGCCTGCACAGACCCCCACCCTGCAGTGGCCTCGGCACCACAGACGGTAGTGGTGCAAGAACGCCAAAAAAATGGCCGCACGACGAACGGCCATCGTCTTCGGCGCCAACACCGAGGTCGGCAAGACGTTGTGCTCCGCTGCACTCATAAAAGCGGGCCTCCGGAGGTTCGGCCGCGCGGCGTACCTGAAGCCCCTGCAGACGGGCGTCGACGACGACCACGCCGGCGACGCAGCTTTGGTCAAACGCTACGCCGCCGCCGGCCTCGGCCGCTGCGACACGCTGCACGCGTGGCGGGCGTACGCGAGCCCGCACGTCGCCGCGCGGCAGGAAGGTGGACAAATACCGAGCGACGCGGAGCTCGCCCGAGCCGTTTCAGGGTGGATGCGCGCGGGCGACGAGCCCTTCGGCGTCGTCGAGACCGCCGGCGGCTGCCTGTCGCCGACGGCGACGGGGCGGCCCCAGGCCGACGCCTACGCGGGGCTGGACGTGCCGGCTTTATTAGTAGGCGACGCGCGGCTCGGCGGCATTTCTTGTTCGTTATGCGCCTGGGAGGCGCTCGTGCGGCGGGGCTTCGACGTGCGCTCTATAATTTTTGTCGGCGACGACGCGGCGCTCGGGAACGCGGAGGCGGTGCGCGCCGTGACGGGGCTCGGCGACGGCGTCTTGTCTACGGTGGCGCCGCCGCCGCTGCCCGAGCCGCTCGGCGGCTGGCTGAGCGAGACGGCGGAGTGCTTCGACGCGGTCTGCGCTAGTGTGTTGTAACGGGTATTTTGTCTCGAGGACACGTCCTCCCGGAAGTTCTGGGGAGCCGCTGGCCAATTTCCTCAGTTGCCGACGCGCCGAAACTATAGAAAGAGCAAAGCCAGGCGCGCAAAACAATGAGAGCAAGCTAGCGTAGCGACTTACTAGTAAATTTAAAGATACGCCTCGATAGCGTCCAAAGAATGACCCAAATTCAGAATACATCCTGGTCGTTCGCCGCGCCCAAATATTTCAGAGTAGCGGCCCGGGAACATACCCTGACGCTTCCAGTCGTGACGGCGTCCGCAATGCCGTCGCCGTCGCCTACGGAAGAGCGGCGCCGCGGTAGTTGGCGCTGGTGGGACGGGCACTTCGGATCGTAGCGCGCGCGGCGGTCGGCGAATTTATCCATCCAGTTCGCGTGCTGCATGCGGACCTGCGACAGAAGCAACCAGTGAGTCGCTCGAGGCTCAAGAAGCGCCGCGAGATTTGATTTTTGCGCTGATGCACGCGTAGCGATAGTGGCCGTAGACGAAGACGCAGAAAATCACGAGCTTCGCTCTGGGATTGAGCAGGTAGAACCAGCCGGCGAAAGACGCGAGCACGCACGCCGTCACGAACAGATGCCCGATTGACGCGACGATCTTGTAGCTGAGAGTAACTTCGACGACGGACTTCTTTCCCGCTGGCGGCGTCGCTTGGGGGGCGTCGCTGCTCGCGGGCGGCGCCTTTTTCGCTGGAATTTTGGACGTCTCCCTTTGCGCCATGGCGACTTTTAATTTTCGCGGAGATCGTTTGAGAGCTTTTTTTACAGTGAGATAGCTTGAGCCCCGCCGCGTCCTGACGCCAAACCCTCCTGTTTACGAATTTTGACGGCAAGATGACCTAAAACTTGATTTGTCTCATCATAAGCATACCCCCCTCAACGGACCCGACCCCGCAACACACATCCGCACTCTACTCCGCGCGCGCACACGCCTCCAGATCGACGCCACTCGATATGCCTTGCCTAGCTCTACTCCGGCAGCGCACGCACCTTGGCATATATATTACCCTCAAGTTACACATTGATACTCTTCTTCTCCTCGACGCCCCCGTCGTCCTCCTCCTCCTCGAGCCCGCACGACGTGCCCTCGCCGTCTTCGTCCACAGCAGACGCGGGCACGGGCTCGGGCTCCTCGCCGAGCTTCACGCCGCCGTCTATTAGGTTATCGAACTCGCGGCCCTGCCACCAGGCGACGTAGATGAGGAACGACGCGACGCTCATGCCCACGAACGCGCCGTAAGATAACAAATCGGCGGCGCTATCGGAAAAAGCATTGGTCACGACGGATCCAAGCGCCTTGGACCCGCGGGCCCCAAACACGTCGATCCAGCTCTTGGCCTTGAACTTGACATTTGATGATGTTGGTTGATACAAGATCTCCTTGCAGGGGTTGTTCAAGCAGTAGGAAAACCCCTTCAGCAGCAGCATGGCCAGGAACACCGCCTCCAAAGTTGGAGTAGTATACACGAAGCATATCGCACCCAAGCATAAAGTAGGGAATAATAATAAAGTCCGGTTCAGCCCGAGGCGCCGGATGACCATGGAGGTCCCCAGCAGCGAAAAGCAAAACGACAACCCATTGGCGGCCTGGCCGAAGACGCCCATGAAGGACGCGAAGGCGCGCGTCGCGGCGTGGGGGTCGCCGGGGTGCTCGCTGTCGAACTTCGCCTTCGCTAAAACTTTCATCGAGTAATCTAGAATAGTAACTTCGACCATGAATAAACAGGACAGCGCGAAGATGCCCTTCACGTAGTGGTACTTCCAGAAGAGCACCAAGCCTTCGGTCATGCCGGCGCTAGACTTCTTCTTCGTCGACGCCCGGGGGCTGTCGGGCTGCTGGGGGAAGCGCAGGTTGTAGCCGTAGATGGAGACGACCTGCGTGGCATAACGCCATCGACGCGCGCGTCGCGGCGGCGGCGCGGGGTGTGGTGCCGTCTGTGAGAGCGCCTCCGTAGAGTTTGGGAGGCGTTCACGCCATCGACGCGCATCCACGCGACCGCGCAGACATGGGAACGCCGTCGTGCGGCGCGCGCGACGCGCTGTGACCTCCGCGGCCGATGGCCGGACCCAGTCGCGTCGCGACGGCGTCGGGTCGCGGTACGTCGACTCCCCAGCACGCCCTCGCCGCGACGGGCGGGGAGGCAGTGTAGAAGTCACCGGCACGCCATCGACGCGACCGATGGAAAGAAATCGAGCGGCGAGCCGCAGCGCCACCACGCCATCGAGCAGATGCGCCGTGAAAGAAAAGACAAGGGACGCCGCCTCAAAACCATCGCGACCATGCACAACGCGCCACAAAAGTAGATCGTCGGCACGCCGTAGGCCTCCGTGCCCACGCTCACTAATGTAGGACCGGCGATCGAACCGAGTTGCGCGCACGCGACCATGAGGCCGTACGCCTTTTTTGCGCCCTCCAAGTTATAGGTAGAGTTCGTGAAGGCCCAGAATAATGAAACACCAATAGAACCGAACGATTCGATGCTACAGTAGGAGATCCAGCCTATGAGTCTGTATGGAGACGCGTTCGTATTATATATAGACGTTTGGGCCGTGGCCGGCGCCGCCAACAAGCAAGCTATCAAGGTGAACAACCCGGCATAGAAGCCGCCGACAATATAAAATAATTGGTGCTTCGGGAACATATCTATCAATTTATTGTAGACGAAGACCAGTACCAAGACCACCAACACCGAAAGCATCTTGGCCTTCGGGATGTACTCGACCCCACAGATCGTCGCGATGACCGGATCCTTCAAGCTTCGCAATAACCAGTAGCCTCCAATAATAAAAAACAGCGTCCCGGCCAGCCAGATCAACCGTAATTTCTCCTCGAAGGTCATCTTGCCGTACAACCGCTCAAAGACCCGCTCGAACGCCGAGTCGGCGGCGACGTCTTTGGTGGAGGTGCCGCTCTCGAGCTCCATGCCGCTCCAGCCCTTTCCTTTCAACTCCTCGGGCTCGTCGATTTTTACCGGAGGGGGCTTCGCGGGCGCGGGCGCGGCAGAGGCCATCGTTGTTGTGCTGCTGCGCTGCGGCGGCGCTATCTACGGCTCGGGCGCGCGCAGTTTTTTTGCAAGGCCACCCCACTGCTGTGCAGTTTTGACGCTGCGCGTAGCGGTATTGCACCGCTGTTGCAACCGTCGACCGATGTGGTGCAGTAAGGGCTCTACAACGGTGCGATCACCAGCTATCGCCCTTGCGTGGATGCCGATGTCGGGCCGATGTGCGCGACGTCGTGCCGACTGAAAAAAACAGGTTCGATTGTCTGATGCAGTCCAAGCTATCCGAAGCGGTCCCAATCGGCAAGGAGGAGACGCCTCGCGCTTCGTTTTGCCGCAAATTTTGCGTGCTTGCGCACGGGTTTGCACCCTTTTGAGGCCCAGCTTTTTTGCCCGTGAGTGCGAGCCAGCGGTGGCATTTGCACTGTGCGTGGTGTTTCTCATCCACTCGTGCACTGCCCTGTGATTTTCGAGGCGTAACGCGAGCTAGCGCCGCTACTGCAGGCCGCAGCAGCACGCTCGCTGCGCACACAAATCGCATCGATGGCCGACGCCAGCGACAACGCTTCGGACGACGATGGTCTACTAAAAAACGAACTCTACCCGGACTTTAACGTACGATGCGCGTTATTTGAAGGCGTCACGAACGCCACCGAACTTGTAGCGCAGTGCGTGCAGGGCGACATGACCGGAGACCTCGCATTAATCGACGCGGACCGCGTCGTTAGCGTAAGAGTGCTGCGGCAGGCGGCGACGAACTGCGCGCGGCGCGCGGAAAACAAGGCCGCGGGGCGCGACTACGCGGTCAAATCCCACGACCTGCCGCGGGGGCGGACGACGGGCGCGGACCTGGTGTACGCGCTCGCGCCCTCCACGTCGATGGGCGGCGCCTTCCGCGACGTCGGCGCGTCGGACGCGACGACGCGATTGCTGGTGTGCGCGGTCTCTTCCTCAGTTGAAGAGTTCCGGGAGTTGGTAGGGCGCGTCGACGGGCGGCGCGTGCCCCTCGATGCGCTGGATGCGCGGTCCGATTCGGCACATGAGGCGCTCGTGTCTCGGTTCGGGCTCTCGGCCGACGAGCGCGGCGACGTCGAGCGCGCCGTGCTGACGAAGCTGGCGACGAAGGACCTGCTGAAAGGCGGTGGGGGGTAAGATGCGTGTTGGATAGCTCCGCGGAAAACCGTGCCCTAGCGTCGTGGCCTACTAGCGTCGTGGCCTAGCAGTGAGCCAAACTGGATATCAACGCGATATAGCTGTGTAGTAGTCGCAGGAACATCTGGCAGTAACGCCAACCAACATCCTGCACCAGTAGCCAAGCTCTGCTGCATCGAGAGCGAGTAAAATACACCGGGATCACAAAGATGCTGCTGCTCAGGCTGCTGCTAAGCATCACAGCGGCGACGGCCCTCGTCTGCACGCCCGCGCAGCCTCGACCGCGGCACGTCCTGCACGCGGCAGCGACGGACGCCGACGCCGCGCGCCTCACGGCGACGCTCGCCTCGAGCACGGTGGGCCGGTCGTTCAACTTCGAGTGCCAGAAGCAGTGCTGGTTCATCCGGCGCCTCCCGGGCGCGTACCAGGTCACGGCCGACGGCGTCGAGATCGTCGCCGAGGGCCCGCGATCAAAACTGGAAGCGTTTGAAAGGTGGCTCGTCAAGGCGACGACGGACACGGAGTCCTTCGCGGCGGAGTCCGGCGACGGCGCGGGGCCCAAGAGCGTCAGCTACGGCGCCGCGACGGGCGACTTGGAGGGCTGGACGTCGCGGGGCGCCGCGCTCGACGCGCTGAAGAGCGCCGAGGGCCCGGGCTTCCTCGGCGCGCCGAGCGGCGCCGACGAGTCCACGAACGACGCCGAGCTCGCGGACGCGATGGCGGAACAGGCTGTCGTGGAGATCGACTACGAGGCCGCCGCCGCGGTCGCGGCGACGAAGGGCGTCGTTGGGACCGTTCCTCAGAGCGTCCGCGAGGATTTAGTAGGACGCCAGTTCGGCAGCGCCGTGCTCGACGCGCCGGAGCCGAAGCTACGGGACCTTGACGACGATCTCGACTTCCTCGACTTGACGGAAGATGAGTTGGAGGCCTTCGCCAAGGAGCTGGCGGGCGTGTAAATTATGCGCTTATTCATCAAAAAACAAAATCTTAGTCTCATACTAGGCCTCCGGAGCCTATCTCGGCGGGACCAGAAAAGAGGTGATCCGGGGCACGATGTCGCGACGGCGCTCGCGACGCCCCAACACATCTAAAGTGACGTGCACCGCGTAGTACTGACGAAGCATGTCCAGGATGGCTCTACGTACTTGCCGTCCGCGCGTACGGTCGGCCAGGACAGCCGTCGCCGGCCGCGCGCCGCGTTGCAGGAGCAGCCGCACGAGGCCCACTTTGCCCGTGAGGCACGCGAGGAATAGGGGGGTGGAACCGCCGAGGGAGACTGTGCCTCCGTCGACAGTCGATGGTACCTGTACGCTCGGCGAATTCACATGTCTATCGCAGGCCCAGTCGATACTCGAGCTCGAGCAGTCCAGAAGTAGTCGTGCCATGGCAAGGCGACCATTATAAACCGCTTTCCACAGGGGTGTGACGCCCCGCGGCCCCTTAAAGTCGACTCGAGCGCCAGCTTCGATGAGCGCGCGCGCGATCTCGATGCGATCGCCGTTGACAGCTAACCACAGCGCAGACGCCCCAGCTTCAAAGCCTCTATCTTTTGTGGTGTTGGGACTTGCGCCACGAGCCAGAAGGACGCGGACGACCTCCAACTGCCCAGAGAAGGCATTAGAGACAATCGCTGCCATCAGCGGCAGTAGCTCGGCTCCGAGCGGTCCGGTCCGGGAACGCTCGTCATCGACCGCGACTCCGTAGTCGTCGATGAGTAGGCGGACAACATCCGCATGGCCCTTCCGGATAGCTTCCCCGAGAAGCGTACTGAAGTGCGCCATATAACCGGGATCGGCACTGTGCGCGAGAAGCAGCCGGACGACTTCTGTATGGCCGTTCTCAGACGCTATGAAGATTAAAGTGTCGTCGTTGACGTTGCTGCCGTGGATCTGCCTTCGCACCTCGTCGACGTCACCGCTTGCACACGCGTCGTATATCTTCCTCCGTGGGTCGTGTTCGTGCAATCCCCACATTATGAACGAGCTACTTGCTTGGCGATCCACCCATTAGCGCTTTCCGCGGATCTGCGAGGGTGGCCCGCGATCCGTTCCCCGCGGCCTGGAGCTCGGGGCGCGCGGGGGGCTAGGTCGCGCCCTGCCGGGTCGATCGACAGGGGTGCTCTCGCACGGCCGTGGCCGCGCCGACGGCTTCTCGGGGCCGCCGGCGGGCGCCGCGCCGCGAAACGAGGGGTTGCTCGTGTTCGTCCGCGGGCGCGACACTGTTTGTGCTTCTGATGTATAGTCTGGGACGCTGCGTTTGCACGTGTTGTGCTTGCGGCTGTGTGCAGGTCTGATGCGCTAAATTTTTGCGCACGAGACAGATCAGGCAAAATGCGTTGCGGGGCACAGCTGCGGTGCGCTTTTGCCCTGGTGCCAGGAAGCTAGCGTCTGTAAGACACTAGAGCAAGTTTCTAGGCATCAGACCACTACGAACCGAACCATTGACTACACAATGTACACTTATACACACCAACTAGTGGTCCACACGATGCGCGAACTCGTCACGATTGATAGTCCCCGAGTGGTCCGCGTCGAGCGCCTCCATCACGTTGTCGAGCAGGATCTTCGGCGGTGCCACGCCCCGTCGCCGTTTTAACGCCTCGACGACCTCGTCACGTGTAATCACGCCGTCGTGATTCGTGTCGATGTCGTCGAACTCGCCGAGGCGCCGCCACAGCGCGTAGCTGTGGCGCAAGAGCACGCAGTTCATGGCCGGGACGAAGTCGTCCTCGGCCGGCAGATCGGTGGCTTCCGCCCAGGTCACGAGCGGCTTGATGTTGAAGAGGCCCTTGCAGAGGTTCCGCGGTAACGCCACATGATACAGTTTCTCGGGATCGAGCGGCTCACCACGTACAGAAATGACGCGGTCGCGCTCGTCCACGTCCACGGCATCGCAGACCTGCAGGAAGGCCCGCCGCTCGTCGTCGGGCTCGCCCTTCCGGGAATGCGCGACGGCCGCCCTCAACACGGATCCAGGCATGTCCAGCACGACCATTTTCGTCGGGAAGGGCAGCTCCCGCCGCAGGTCGAGCAGCGACAGCGCCGGCGTCGCGTACGTCGTGCCTCCTTTTATCGTGCCGCCGTTGATCATCGCGGCGTCGCAGCCGAACCAGTCGCGCACGGCACTACACAGCAGTCGACCCACCGTGGTTTGGCGGAAGCGTGTTTTTTCCGACGAGAGCACCTCGGAGGATGCGCAGGAGAGGATCTTCTCGTTGTCGAGGCTCGTCAGGAACGCCTTCTGCTCGGCGGCGGCCGCGGCGGCGCCGGCGTGCGGTGCCAACCGCGTCACGTCCTCGAATTTGACTGAGGTCACGACGATGGCGCCGGAGACGTCGAGGTCGATCACAGCGGCCCTCACGGCATCCTGGCCCGTCTTGACGACCCTACAGGCTTCGCCCTCGAGATATGGTTCGTGCTCGTGGCCGCCCACTACCAAATCAACGCAGCCGGCGCGTGATAGCTCGAGGTCCGCGTCGATCGATTGGTGCGTCAGGGCGACGACCGCGGACGCGCCGTCGGCGCGGAGCTCGGCCGACAATGTCTGCGCCGTGGCGAGCGCGTCCTCAATTACGAGGCCGCGGAAGACGTCCTTCCGGAAGACCCCCGGCTCCGACGTCAGCAGGCCCAGCAGGCCGACGCGCTTGCCGCCCGGTAACGATACGACGGCGGTCGCGGGCGCGCCGTCGACGGCGCCCGGGACGTTGCTGTTGATCAGCGTCGCAGAGAACTCGCCGATGCGCTTCCTGAGCGCTTTGAGCCCCACATCGGCCTCGTGATTCCCGAAACAGGCGTAGTCCACGCCGACGGCGTTGAGCACCTGGACCATGCCACGGCCTCGGTCTAATGACGAGAGCACCGACGGCGACAGGAAGTCACCAGCCAAAGTCGTGATCACCGTGCCGCCCGCACGCTCCGCCTTGACGGTATCGACGAGCGTGCGCAGCTTCGGCAGGTGCTCGAGGTCGTAGACGTCGTTCACGGCTACCAGGGTGAGCGTGTTTGATGGCGCGGTGGCGGCGTATCGCCTGACCACTCGTGCGCCGCGGCGCCGCAGGAAGGTGGAGAGCATCACTGCTGGGCTATCACGCCTGCCAGCTGTGAGACGCAGCCTGTAGGGCCAGAGATGCACAGTAGCGCTTTAGCGAGGCTGGGTAAGTGGCTGGAGAATCTGCTGAGCATCAATGCGACGCAAAAACTGGTGCAGCCGTCTTAGCAAGATGCTAGAGTCCTGTAACACACTAGCAAGCCCTGGGCGCTGCGGCAGCCGCTCACGCAGCCCTCACGCTGCCCCCGTACTCCAGACGGCTTCGTACGGTTTCGCAGCGTCGCCCTACGCCGCCCAGCCCGCGCTGTACCCGTGCCTTTGGCGCGCTGAGACCGCCCACTCACAAGCATGTGGGAGTGCGTCGGCTACGGCCCCGCCACGAATAGGGTAGCGGTCCAGGACCGGGGGAAAGGCTGGTCCAAGCTGCCCACCTCTACACAACGTAGAGACGTCTTTCGGGGCAAGGACTGCGGCGTCGTCCATTCGCAGTATAACACGACGGCGCAACTCTGGAAGGGTTTACCGGGAGATACACGTGCGAGGCAAATCACAAACTTTGGACTTGAGCCTAGGCATTCCAAGATCAACACGTGGCAGGCGTCGGGGTTTGAACGTTCGAAATATTTTGGTGAAGTAGGGCCAAGCTACGTTTCAGACTTGCGACGAAAAAGGCCAGAAGAACTAGCTCTATCACCAAGGACGATGGTAAGTGAAGCGATCCTCGAGAAGGATGAGTGGTGGGACGTCGACCCGCGGTCGAATCGCTTCATGTCCAAGGTGGTTCCTGTTCCTGGTTCCAAGGGAGCGCCCAAAATTGACAAACGAAAGCTGCCCAAAGCATACGTGCCGGATCCCGTCGACTCGGAACGAGCCTACCGTGGAATAGGTAGGAAGGAGTCGACGCACTGTGTCGGTGATGATATTTTTAGGGTTTCTAGGGATGAGGTCGACGATGCGGTGGAAGAGTGGCTACGCTCTCATAACCGTGCAGGCTACGTGCGGCCTTATAGGACCGTGCGCGCGCGGTCCAACAAACCGGTGGACTGGTCGGACATGGAGGACCTGGTCTTCGCGCTGCGGGCTTTACCAGAACAGCCCGAGGAGCAAACGTCAAAACGCGACGACTTACTTGTGGAGCGCATGCTCGTGACGCTTAACATGATCGGATGATGACTTTCTAGTCCCCCCCGCGCCATCGCTAACGGCGACGAGTCCCGCCCCCGACGCCGTCGACGCGACGTGTTAGTCACAACTTGTTACGTTAAGATCACCCCATCCGCCGCATAAATAGTTCGGCGTCGTGCGCGGAGAGTTCAAATCTCGGGTCGGCCGCGCGCATTTCAAACACACCAATCAGGTCGCCGCGGAAATCGATGAGTGAGTACCACTTGCGTTCCTCGGCGCTAAACATCACTTCGTACGCCTCTTCGACGGCCAGCGGGAAGCGATCCCGAGGCGTGGCGTCCGGTGTGACGACCCGTGGCGCTAACATGTCGTCGCCCGAGTCCTTGGCGAGGACGATGAGTCGGCAGCGTGGGGTCAGCGCGACGACCTCGATAATTCGCCAGGCGCCGCCAAAGATCCGCCGCAGCTCGTCTTCCGTCCGGAAGGACGCGATCGCGTAGGAACCGCCCGGCCTCAGCATCGTGTAGACACCCCTCAAATAACATCCCACGCCGTCCGAGCACAGAATGCAATCGAGCGCGGACTTGTCGACCACTAAATCTACCGAGCCTGGCGCGACGACAGCGTCGGGATCATTAGCGACGTCGCATACCCTCGCATTCACGCCTTCGCGCCGCAGGAATTCAATCGCCGCGGCTTCTTTGTCGAGGCAGAGGACAGCTCGTGCTCCGAGGTCCTCGCGCAGCGCCGCCGCCATGCCCGACGAGGTGCCACACCCGACATCGACAGCGAGTCCTGCGTCGCAGCCGATGCGCAGCTCCCGCAGCGCCCGGGTCATCACGGACGGCTCGCACAACCAGTCGAATTCGCGCTGTTGGGCGGCGTAGCCGTCCATTGATGTGGTGTGGGAATGCAATTGTTGGGTGTACAGCTCTAATGCGTCGCAAAGCGTTCGTGTACCGTAGCAGTGCGTCGCGATGCGTCACTACAACTGGTGTGACGACCAAGCAGCTACGAGCAGTGGGGCGCGTATGCCTGCATTTACATCGCCATGACCATCCAATCACATGTCTCGGTCCCCGGACGAACGCATCTTGCGGTGGTGACAAGGGTGGGGACGGGCTCGCTTGTTTAGAACTATACAGTTATACGTACGTACGACCACCGCCCCGCTCGACGCGGCCGGCGCGGCGGCGGCCGGCAAGACGGCGCGACTAATGGTGGTCGCCGTGGTCCTTCTTCAGCAGCTTCGACGCGACCATGTAGGCCGTGAATATACCGGTTGCGTATACCAAACCGGGCCACGGGCCAAACCCCTTCCAGCAGCCCGAGAGCATGGGGAAGCGGCGCCACGCGTCGCCCGCGCCTTTCGAGCGCGATGCGAACGACATATTCTTTGCGCGGCTGTGTCGCGCGGCTTCTTTGCAGACGGCTGCGCGCGCGCGCGGCTCGGGCGCGGCGGCTGAAAGGCTGGTGTGAGAGAGGGCAAGCTCGCGGCAGGCGCGGCGCGCGGCAAGGGCTCGCGGCGCGGCCTTGGTAGCAGCGAAACGGTGCTAAGTAACCGGTACCGCGGTCCCCGACGCTGTTTGTGGCCTCCCAGCCGTAATCAAGTACCGTGGACCGTCGAAGCTAGTGTGTCTTTATGCCGCTAGCTGGCGCGCCTCGAGTTTCGCTGGCAGGGCGGCGCAGCAGGCCCACAAGCGATCGCTGCTGCTGCTGACGTGCATCGCTGCTGCGCGTCGCTCCTGACGCCATCGCTGCCGCGCGTCAATTGGTACTCGACAGCACCCTTCTAACAAAATGTCCTGGCCCTACGCCGCCGGCGCCTACGCGGCCTACTACGGCGCGCCCGCCGCGCCGCCGCCGCCGCCGCCGCCGACGCAGAGAACCTGGAAAGAATATAAGACGCCGGAAGGCAAGCCCTACTGGAGCGACGGCGCCACCAGTGTCTGGGAGGAGCCCGCCGCGTATAAAGAGGCGCGGGAGAAGGCCGCGGCGCTCATCGAGGCGAACAAGAGGGCTAAAGAGGCACCACCAGTCGTTGCAAAGGAACCGGAGCCGGAGCCGAACATCAAGCCCCTGGAACCTGTGTTAGATCCAAAGCAGAAGGTCGAGGCCTTCAAGCAGTTGCTGAGTGATAGCGACATCAAGTCCACGGCGACGTTCCCCGAAGTCTCGGCCAAGTTAGGACAGCACCCGACCTTTATGTCTTTGCCGAAGGGCGAACGCAAACAAGCTCTGGCCGAATATAAAACGAAGCGCGCGAAGGTCGAGAAGGAGATCGAAAGAAAACGAAGCAGGGAGGCGAGAGCCGGCTTCCTCCGGTTATTGGCCGAGGCCGAGGAGATTTCCGTGGACACGCCCTGGTCCCGGGCCGACGAGTTGCTGGCCGCGACGTGCGATGAAAGGTATCAGGCCGTCGCCACCTCGACAGAAAGAAAGGGATTGTTCGACGAGTTTTTGGATGCGCTCCGCGAGAAGGACGCCTCCGAGAAAAGGCAGTCGACGGAAAAGGCGCGCGAGGCCTTCCGCAAAGCATTGGTACAATTAGCGAGGGAGCACCCGGCCGCCTCGCACGAGGACGACGACGCGGCGCTACTTATCGGCGTCTTCGGACGAACTCGGTTTTCCGATGTGGAAAGTGCCATGCAGAAGAAGAACCCGAACCTATTGCTGTCGTTGCCCGTGTGGAAATCAACCGGTGTCGCGTCGATGGCGTGGAGGTCGACGCGCCGATTCAGCACCACGCGTCTGCCGAAGCATAACGCCATCGACGCGACGCCATCGACGTGTCTCTCCGCACAGGTCGCCGGACGACCGGAGGAGGGAGTACCAGCGGTTTGTGGATGACTGCCACGAGACGGTGCGGAGGCGCGACGATACGAAGAGAAGGGCTTTTGTGGATGCGGCTTTAGCTGCTATACTAAGAGGCTTACTCCCGAGGGAACTGCCCTTCGCCGAGCTCGACACGGTGTTAGCCGCAAGACAAAGGGGCGGCGCGAAGGCGGTCGCCCAGATGTCTGCAGCATTTGCCGCGGAAGAGGGCCAGCTCCCTTCTGATAACGAGGAGGAGGAGGACAATGACACTGAAGTCGTTATTGCGAGGGTCAAGGAGGCCATGGCTGATTTAGCAGCTTGTTCCTCAAGACTAGGCGGCGACTGTTGCGTCCGGGCTTTTGGGCGGGCCAAGGATTTAGCTTATAGATCCTTCAAGATTGATAGACGTCAGTGCCGCGACCTCACGAGGCGGTGTGATGTTTCTCTGAGTTCCTTTGGTGCTTGGTTGACGGCGCTGAAAAAAGTGGACCGACGGTCGCCGCCGCGCGATGCGGACGTGCGGCACGAGCGCCGTCTCGAGGGATGGACCTTGAGTGAGGCCTGTGAGTTACGACGGCCGCAGCTCGCGCGCGTGTTTGTCGATCTCAGAGATGAGGCGGCGCAAGAGGCACGGGATCAACAAAGGAGGCGGGAAAGAAGGGAGCGAAGGTTTCGGGAATTGCTCGAGGATTATTTGAGGTGGCCGGATGATAAAAACGCGACGTACGAGGACTTGGAGCCGTCGCTGGCGCGACACTCGGCCTACGACGGCGTGCCGCGCGGGCGCCGGCGCGAGTTGTTTGAAGAGGTGCTGGGGGCGTTGAAGGAGCGGGCGACGGCGTCTCAACCGGACCGCTGGACGAGCGCCGTCTCGGACAACGACCGCTGGTCGCCGGGCGTCGCCGTCGAAGAGGGGCCGGAGGCGCCGCCGCCGAAGAAGGCGCGAGAGGGTTAAGTAGGTATTCTTGTGGTATATATTTACGAGGCGGGAGGGACCGAGGGAGAGCCTGTCCCGGCACCGCCACTAGCGGCGCCCCGACTTGCGGCCTGCGCGCTCTGCCAGAGCGCTGCTTTTCCACAGCTTTTGGGCACCTTGCGCCTATCACCACAACTCGTCCGCACCAGCGTCCAATACAGGCAACCAGCGCTGTGGCTGCGCGAAAGACCAGCTCCTCTGCGCCGCCGTGGCCAGAGATATCAGCCAGATCCCTGCTATCGAGACAGCGCTGCAAGCGACAGACATTGCGCGCAGGTAACAAAATGCTCGCGACGCGCGCCCTCCGCCCCCTCGCCTCCTTAACAGCCCGCCGGCCTCTGAGCCAGCTCGTCGTGAGCGTCGTCGGCCCGGACCGCGGCGGCCTCGTCTCGTCCGTGACGCGGGCCATCGCCCAACACGATGGCAACGTCGTCGAGAGCTCATCCTTCTCCATCGGGCCCGTCTTCTCCATGGCGATGTTGGTGGAGGCCGGCGCGGACCAGCACGCCGCATTGACCAATGCCGTGCAGAGCGCGGTGCCCGGCCACTCGGTCAGCGCGCACGAGGCCGAGGAGTGCGTGGAAGCTCCCGCCTTCGCCGCTGCTCTCGATGTCTCCTGCGCCGACGGCGTTGGGTTGATCGCGCGCGTCACGGAATTTGTGGCCAACGAGGGGCTGTCGCTGTCCAAGCTCGAGACGAAGACCGAGGGCGCGCCCCACGGCGGCACGCAGTTGTTCAGTCTGTCGGGCGTCATGCTCTCCAAGGACCGTAGTGATCGGTGTCTGAATCCGACGTCACGGCGATGGCGTCGTGGGTCGCTCGCCGCTCGTCGCGTCGATGGCGTGGCGGCGCGGGTCTCTCGCCGCCCGTCGCGTCGATGGCGTGGCGGCGCGGATTTACTCACCGCCCCTCGCGTCGATGGCGTCGTGGGGTCTCTCGCCGCTCGGCACGACTCACCGGTCGCTTTCGCAGGCGTCAACGAGGCCAAGCTCGCGCGCGGCTTCAAGGACCTCGAGCTCGAGATGGGCGTGAACATCGACATGTGCGTCTACGACGATGCCGAGGCCGTGAAGATGGCCGCCTAGGTGCCCGGCCGCCCCTGTCCCGCGGCCGGCGCGGGTCAACGCCCCACCCCTAACCTGAAAGTGCTTTTAGGCCCACGTCGGCGCCGCCGAGGGGGTGGGAGAATGCTTGCGCTACGGACTTGTAAGGGATCTTGACCCCCTCGCGAGCGGCGGAGCGAGCCGACCGGATCGCCGGCGCAGCGTCTGGAGAGAGTGACGAGAGGCTCGCGACGGAGCCAGTCGGGGATCGTCGCCGGCGCGGCACCGTCTCGGGGGAGCGACTACGACACAATCTTAGGCCACGGGCTGCGCGAACACCGCGCGCGCGAGCGTCGGCGACCAGCACCACGTCCGGATGCTGGCCGCGTCATATAACGCGCGCACGGTCTCGAGGCTTCCTAGACCGCGACGCCCTCCGCGTCGACGAGCGAGATGCCCGCCGCCCGCAGCACGTCCGCGATGGCCGGGTGGTCGCCGGGGAACTTATCCGCATGCGCGAAGCGGACCGTATCATCATCAACCACAAAAGTCCCGCCCAGCCGTAGCACGCCCTCGGGCACCTCGCCGAATTTCAAACCGTCGGGCACCGGGGAGAGCGAGGCCACGTTCGTGAGGTAGCGCCACCAGGCTCCTGCAGACAAGCGAGGGGCCGTGAGCTTCGTGGCATCCGCCAAGGACGTCTTCTGGTCCTCTCCAATGTTCTTGAAACCCGCGGAAGCGTAGGCCGCGAAGGTCGGCGAGTCGTCCACGAACAACCGTTCCCGCGGCACCATCGGATTAATGTCCAGAAATTTGTTCATCTTCTCGGCCGCGGTCTCGCGCGGCGCGACGGAGATGAACACCGGGCCCGCGACGCCCGCCCTATCTAAACTCCGCAAATAAGCTGGGCTGCTCCACGCGTTCGCGTAGTCCCAGCAGTAGGGTCATCCCAGGTGGCGGAGGAAGACCACGACGGACGCTTTCCTCCCCATCAGGTCGTCTAACCGCACGCGATTTCCGTTGGCCGACACGACGTCAATGTCTCGCAGCGTCTTCGACGTGACCTTCGTGTCGCCCACAAACACGGACCGCCCGTCGGCGCAGGGCCGGCAGCCGTCCGAGAACGGGCTCATCGGGTCGCACTCTCCACAAATTTCATCTGCCGCGCGGAGAGGCTGCATCGCGTGGCGGCGCGTCGGCAGCGTGAAGGCGGCGCCGGCCGCGAGGGCCAGCGCGACGACGACACGGCGGAGCTGCATCCTGTTTTTTTGAGCAGTTGTTCGGCGTGCGAGCGTCTGTGCAGCTGTTCGAATTGGGTGTAGCCGTTTGGAGTATTGACGCGCAGCGACACCAGCTGTGAGTGTGAGCTCCGGTGGAGTGCGCTCTCCGACACGCACAACGCCTCACGGACAAGTCGCCCGCCGCAAGACGCGAGCAGAGCACTCTCTGATGCACGCCTAGCACCACCTGCAAGGCTAAGACAGCCGACGCACAGCAATCACGTGGCCCGCCACTTTGTTGATCTTGCTAGTGTCTTACAGTCCGCTAGGAGCGATCGGCGAACGCGGTCGGCGAACGCGGTGCCTTCAGCAACGACACATCGACAGTAAAATAGGGACGGACTCTTACTCCGCATCATCAGAAGAAGCAGCGCGGGCGGCAGCAGCCGCCTCCCGATCCGCCCGCGCCCCTTCGCGCGCGTCCTCCTGCGCCGACGCCAGCAAACGAGCTATAGCACGCGCGTCGCCGCGCGGCGCCAACGCAGCCGTGAGCGAGGGCGTGTCGCTCCAGGACTGATCCGAGGCCGCCGCGCGCTTCGCCGCCAAATCGTAAAAGCAAGTGCGCTTGCAGTCCGGCGGCACCACTAGATCGTTGCCCAGCGCTTGGCGCCACGTCTGCTCGTCGGCCGCGAAGGCCGCCGCCCAGACCTTCGCCGTGTCCCGCGTCTCGAGGGCCAACGCGTCGAGGGCCGTCTCGAGGAGCGCCAGGCGGTCGTCTCCAGATGATGTCGGTACTTTTTCCAAAGCAGCTCGCACAATATCAGGGCACGGCGCATCATCTGACGAGACAACAGCAGCCAGCTTCCTCGCCTTCAGCGCCGCTTCGCATCTCAGTTGGCGCGTCCGGTCGCCGGCGGCGATCGAGGCTATAGATGCTATCGAGGTCAAGGTCGTACCACAGGCCGCCGACGGCGACTTCGACGCCAGCGTGACGAGGTCGTCCGCGTTTGACGCGTAATCGGCGGCGCAGAGCCAGCGCAGGCCGTGGACGCCGTCGCTCATGACCCGTTCGGTCGAGCAGACGTGGCTCAGGTCCGCGACGTCGCCGAAGAGGCCGCGCCGGCCCAAAATACACAAGGCCTCGTCCGCGAACTCCGATGAGGAAGCACACCGCCGCGCGATTCTCGCTCGGCCCGCCGCCGCGTGTCGAGAAGAAGCGACGCCGTCGGGCGTCCGGTCCTCGGCGCCGCACGCGATGTCGTCGGCCCGCAGGCACGCGTCCAAGAAAACGGCGTGCGCCCGGCTCGCCTCGGCGATCGCTAAAGCAGGCGCGGCGTCCGAGGCCCACTGCGACGCGCGCTGCGCGGCGGTGCCGCCCTTCTTGCCGCGGAGCGCCGCGTCCGCCGCCGCCACGAGACACGTCGCGGCCAGCGTCGCGTCGTCGCGGCCGTCTCTATCTACAGGCGCCTGAGCACCCACCAGCAGGTCCGCGAGGTCCAAGGCTAGACGCCTTAATTCCGCCGGCGGCGCCCGCGCGTCGCACCGCGGAAATCCATCATTCTCCAGCGCCTCCAATGCACTTCTCAAGGACTCGCGCGCGTCGCGAAAAGGCCCATCAACCTGGAGCCGCAGCCGTTTAGCAGCATCATTACGCGCGTCGCGGCCCGCTGCCGCCGCCGCCCTAATTAACGCGCAGACGTCTTTCACGGACGCGGCGTCCTCGCAACTTCGTAACGACCGCCGCGCGGCCCGTAGTGAATCATTAGGTGCTTCACCATACAACGCGTCGACGGCCCCCAGGCCCGCGGCGCGCCTTCTCGCATCGAACGCGGCGTCCTCGCTAACTTCGTCGCCGCAGGCGCGCGAGAGTAACTGGCCCGCGCGGTGCTTTCTTAACATTAATTTGGCGTGGACGCGCGCCGCCGCCGCGGCGCACGCTGATCTGCCGTGCGCGTCCGCGAGCTTTGACGCGCTATCTCCATCCAAGCAGCGCGCGGCGCCGGACAGGGCTTCAATTAGTAAAGAGTGGCGCCGTTCCCTTTGTTCCACGAACCGCAAAGCCAAAGTAGCGCTCGCATCCACATCATCGGCCCCGAAGCCATGTAAAGGTGTTTTTTCCAGTAATTGCGTCGACGCATCAACCGCGGCGCGGCCCAACTCTTGCGAGGGCGCGTCGTAGGCTCGGGCAGCACTCCCTAAAGCTTCGAGCGCGTCCACATTTTCATTTTCGACGTCGAGCGCTTGGACTAACGACGACCAGTCGATATTGGTGGAACGCTTCTTGTGCGCAGAGGGCTGTTGCGGGGCGTCCGCGGCGACGCCCAGGACGCCGCCGTCGTTTAGGAGAGCCGCGAGGCCCGTGCTGCCCAAGAGAGCGCGCCTCGCTCTCAACGAAGAATCGTCTCTTTCAGCTTCGAAGGGCGCGCCGAAGGCGACGCAAGATAGTGGTAGAGCCGCCAACGAC
This sequence comes from Pelagomonas calceolata, assembly GCA_918797485.1. Classification (NCBI taxonomy): domain Eukaryota; class Pelagophyceae; order Pelagomonadales; family Pelagomonadaceae; genus Pelagomonas; species Pelagomonas calceolata. The sequence continues at coordinate 788,738 of CAKKNE010000003.1, read as the reverse complement.
CCTCCCTCAATGTTGGCCACGCGCCACTCGTCCGCTCCCCTAGGCCGCCAGCAGGCCCAGGCCGCTTCGTCATTTGAGATGATCGAGGGCGAGTCGATGGCGTCTAAACTATCGAGGACTACCTTCGTCGTAAAGCACGGCCGTCTCAGCTCGCCGTCATCATGATAACTCAAAATGACGATGCGCGACAGTTCGCCCGCGTGTTGAGAAGCCACGATGCTACCAGCAACGCAGGCCGCTCCATGAGTGACCCAGGGCTTCTTCACTGCACCTTGGGGAGGGGGCGAGAAGAAGCCCGCGAAACTATTGGACTCGTCGGCGAAGCAGGCCTCGTGGGCACACACAAACGAAGCGGTGGCTCCTAACCTCCATCTTTGACAGGCGCCCGTCGCGAGGAAGGCAAACACATCACCCTCTTCGGTACAGGAGAGGGCCGTCACGGCCCCGTCGTCAATGTCATAGCCCGCCGGGTCCTCCTCGTCGCCTAGTAAACCCACGACCGACGAGGCGAAGCCACCTAAAGCGCCGAGGGACTTGCGCACTAAACCTTTTTGGGCCCCTTGTGACGCTTGCGCGCTGACCTGGGCGGCCCTTTGTCTCATCTCTGCACCACCTAATACAGCGAAGCCGTTCGCGTCGAGGCGATGCAGTTTGCCGGAAGCGTCGCCCACGATCAGTACGCGGCCCATCGAGGTGCATGCAGACGCCCTTCCGTCAAAGTCGTGTACTACAGGAGGCGCGCCGGGCGCCTCACTAAGTTTATGTATGGAACAGGCATTGCCCTGCAGGAAGGCGACGCTCTCCACTCGATTTGGTGTTCCCAGCGCACAAACGAGGGGCCGCTCGTCGGCCGCGAGGTTCAGTCCGAGCTGCAAAATGCGGTGCGCGCCGCCGCCGTCGCCGCGCGGGCGCCAGGCGACGCATTCGTCGCCGACACCCAATAAAGCGAGGCCGCGCGCGTCCGCGAGGCCGTACGTCGCGGCGGGGCCGAGGGCCAGCTGCTCCTTCAGTAGAGGGGGGCTCGGGCACAGCTCGTCCGCTACTAACGACCCGTCTACTCTACGTTTTTGCGGTGTCATGGTTTTTGGCGCTCGCGCCGCGGCGAAAGTGCTCAGGCTGCGTGTGGCGGCCTGTGAAAGATATTTCACAAGTCTGCCGCACCCTTGCACGGCCTTTGTGGAGCTCTTTGTGGCCGCGCGGCCTTGGAGCTTGTGCTCTGCTAGTGTCTTACTACCGCTAGCTCGGCTGGGGTCTTGTGTTTTTTTGCCCGCGCGCGGCTCCAACCGACCAGCACAGCCTTTCATATTGCTCGGAGAGTCGCCTACTACTGGGCCATGGTTCGCACAGCCAAGGAGCCCGCGAAAAAGTCCACCGTGTCGAAGGCCCAAGCCAAGGAGCCGCAGGAGGCTGAGACTGCTCCGCGGACGGATGAGATTGCGGCGCCAAAGGCGGATGCGGAGGAAATCAACGACTTCGCTTCGCGCGCGGACCGCTGCCCAGTTTATCCAGGCGACGTGTCGCGCCTCGTCGTCGCGCCGCGCCGCATCGACGCCGCGGCGCTCGTCTATGACGAGGGCGCATCTTCGTGGGACGGCGGCCATAGCAGGGACTGCGAAAGCCACATCGCGGTGACCACCGCTGGTATCGTCATGGATAATGCGGGGCAGCGCTCGATCGCCGAGCACGTCGCGCAGCTCCGCGAGGCGAACAAGCGACAGAGATATGGAGTGCCTGGATGTTACAGCGACACGGGCACCGAGGCGCAGGGCGCGATGCGGTTTCTCGAGGAGCTCGTCAAGCGCCCGGATGCCGAAGTCATGCTCGGCGGGCGCGGGCGCTGGCATATCGGCAAGGACTCGACCGGCTCGCACCACGGGTTCGGCGCCGAGGAGGGATACGTCTCCACCAAGGCTTCGTTGGCGTGGATCGTCCACGACCTCAAGAACAGCGACTCGTTTTACCGCAGCGTGGACGCCGCCGAGCTTGTTCAAAGCCCTCACTACGGCGTCACGCGCGAGACGCTGCGCGCCGTTTTCTGCGACGACGCGTTTGCGGCCGACGGCAACCTCGTGAAGGCCCTCGCCGAGAAGCTGAAGACGTGGTCGATCTACGTGACGCCGCCCGGAATGGCCGCGTACAACGTAGACAACCCTTCGAGGACTGAACCCGGATCCCACGGCCTGACGACGCAGTTCTTCCCCGGGCAGCAGTTCAACGGCGACCAGGTCGGCGAGGGCAGCATCTTGGTCTGTCTCGAGCACGACGTGAGCGCGGCCCGGAGCGCGGCCGCGCTGAGCGGCCTCCCGAGCGATCTCGTGGGGGAAGTTGCGCAATTCACCGACCTACTCGCCTCGCCGGTCAAGTCCCTCGTCGTCCTCGCCGAGCGGAACGGCTTCTATACGGTTCCGGACAGACCCGAACGAGAACAAGATTCGGACGGCTACGAGTTGGAAGATTACTGATTCGAGTGCATGTGACATCATGTGTAAGACTCTTTGTTACGAATGGCTTTCTAGTGTGTTACAGGTCGCTAGCTGCGTGGTGTCACGCGTGTCATCATCGCCAGCTGCCGCGTCATCTGCAGTTCTGCCTGCAAATTTGCAATCGCAGTTCCTCAGCACATCACTGCACCGGCCGAAGTCGCAAACCTCATCAATTCGCATCAATAATGGCAGCAAAGGCACTCCTCCTGCTCAGCAGTGCTGCAGCATTGCAAGCACCATGCAAGCGGCGGTCAGCGACGCATCTCGCAGCCCAAAGCCTCGCAGAGCTAGCCGAGCAGTCATCGCTGCCTCCTGCAGACAAATCACGGATAACCGTGCTTTCGGACGCCGATGCGGTCGGCGCGGAAGTGTGGAAACGCATCGACGAGGCGGGGAAGCGCGCCGTTGAGGAGCGCGGCACCTTCACGCTGGCCATCCCGGGTGGCAGCGTGCTCAAGATGCTCGCTGGTAGCTCGCCGAGTTGGGCGGAGGACTGCCTGCTGGCCTACGTCAATCACAAGGCCGTGGACGACGACGCCGACGCTACGCTCAGCACGCACGCCAAGGCGCGGGCGGGCTTCCTGGACGCCGGGTGGGATGGCGTGGACGTGCTCAATCTGGGCGGGTCCTCGGACGCGGTGGCGGAGGCGTGCCGCTACGCCGAATTGTTGGAACTTGCGACGCAGCAAAACTTATTGCCGGTCGCGGCGACGGCGAGTGGAGAAAGCATCCCAGTATTCGATATGATGGTCATCGGCGTCGGCGACGACGGCCACGTCGGCACCTGTGTGGAAATCAAACTTTTACGGCACGTGCTATGCCGGTTCCTCACCTCTCCACAGAGCCAGCGCGGCCGCGTCATCGCCGAGAAATGACTTAGTGAAAAGTTATCGGGTGCACCCGACACACTGCTTGATTTCCACACAGGTCGGGTCGCTCTACCCGAACCGCGACGAGTGCACGGACGACTACAGCTGGTGCCTGCCCGTCGAGATGAAGGACCCCGGCTCCATCTCCCTGTCGCTCCCGGTGATGAGGGCAGCTAGAGAGGTCCTCGTCGCGGCGTGCGGCGTCTCGGAAAAGTACCCGCAGGGGAAATCCGACGCCATGAAGCGCGCAATCGAAACGCCGGAAGCGGTCCGTGACTTCCCGGCGGCGGGTTTTCGCGATGTCGCACAGTATGTGTTCGACACCGCCGCCGCGTCTAAGCTAACGCTCTAACTTACGCTCTCCTCGTCGTCCGACAGGCCGTTGCTGAACGGGTTGAAGCAGCCCGAGTGGCTCGGCGCGGCCGGGGCGCCCCAGAAGTAGGTGCAGTCGTTCGACGACGTCGCGGCGCCGCCCCCCAGGAAGAAGCCGCAGAAGAGCGGCTCCGGCGCATCCTCTCGGGGGCTGTCGACGGCCGGCGCGGCGTTCAGCAACGATGCGCGTTCCAACGGCGACGCCGGCGAGCCGGGCGCCGGCGGCGGCGATGGGGCGCGCCGCCGTCTCTGGGAAGACGGCCAGCACCGCTCCTCGAGGCGTACTCGCGCGGGCGACGGCGGCGCGTCGTAGCGCTCGGGCTCCGCGAGTTCCGCGTACCGCTTCTCCATCGGCGAGGGCTTCTGGACCGACGCCGGCTTGTCCGGCTTGTCCGGCGTCAGCGCCGGTATGGGTGGCGGCGCCTTCTCCGGCGTCGCGATTTGTTTTTTATCCGCGGGCACGACGGGCGAGTGCCGGCTGCCGGGCGAGTTGCCGAGCTTTTCTTCTATGATCTCGATGCGCTGCGGCACGCCCGGGAAGACCTGGTCGAGGTAGAGGCCCTCGCGGCTCGTGCCCCGTTTGGCTACGGGCGGCGCGTCGCGCTCCGTCGGCCGGTCCACATTCATGGTCCGGCCGCGCGCCGGCGCGGCGTCGCGGCGGCTTCTGTCCGATTTTCGCGCCATGAGTTATGCGCGCGCGGCGACGGCGTTTACTGAGGAATAGTTTACAAGTGGCAGCCCTTTGCAGCAGTCAGAAATAGTAACAAGGGCAGCCCTTGCAGTTCCGCAACGCACACAACGCACACGTGACAACCGGCCTGTTCGCGGCGATGCGTGTCTCCCCGAGAGCGCGCCGCGGCACAAATGGCAGCACCTTCGCGAGGAGCAACATTCGGGCCTAAAAAACAACTCCGCGACAGCTCCCTCTATGCTTCGCGAGGCTTCGCCACCCTTGCGTTGCGTAGGAGATTGCTGTTTCAGAAAAACCCTCTCCGGCCAAGCCGGCCGCAGCGCCCTCTCTCGCGCCCAGCAGCCTCCATCGTGCCTGCGACCGCGAGGCAGCATCCGTGCTGTCGCAGCCCTTCTATCGGCATCGGAATTGACGTGTCGTAGCGTACTCCACCAGCTGCAACGGCCGCGCGGCAGCATCTGGGGCAGCATCTCGGCAGCCTACTGGGCAGCCACTCCCACTGCGCGCATCCGTACGACGCCATTCGTCGTGCAAAAGGACCATGTTCGAGGTCCAGCTCGAGACCTACCATAAACCGCTCTGCCTCGCGCCAACACTCAGACCCGCGCGCGCCGTGCTTGATGTGGACAGTGATTGGCAGGTCCTGCGTTTGAAGCAGGAGATCCAGGCCCTCTGCCGCACGGTGTCGGGCCAGTCCATGCTCGCTCCATCACGGCAGATGCTGTCCGTGAAGCAAGTCGACGAGGATTCAGGTGAATTGAGAAATGTCGGTATTGATGATGACAGTGCCCTGCTCGGCGTCGTCGGCCTCGAAGCAGATAGCAAGATCTACCTCAAGGTGCGGCCCTACGTCCACCGGCCAAAGGAGGGCAAGCCGCCGTGGTGCGGGGACTTCACGCACGGGAGCCTCTAAACTATGTTTTAAAGTACGCAAGCAGGGGAACCGGCTTCGCCCCGACGCGTCTCTCGCCCCGATGGCTTCGAACAGATGCATCGCGAACCGCGTAAAACCCGTCGCGTAGGTGCGCGCAGAGGCTTGCCAGGCCGCGTAAGGAGCAAGCAGCGGCGTCTCGTGCGCCGCCAGCGTGATTTTGGCATTGCTTCACAGTTGTGGTCGCTGTCGCTGTGCGTGGCTGCAGCGTGATCGGCGCCGGTGCTGTTTAGCTCTCTATAGCAGTGAGAGGGGCCTCCTTGCGCAGCACCCGTGCGATGCGGCCAGCCCGCACAATGGATGCGATCATCAAGCTCGGCGAGCGGCTAAAAAATCTGAAATCTCAGACGAAGGAAGCGGGCTTCGGCGGGGAGGGCACGGGTGCGCCGCCGTACGAGCTGACATTTGGAGGAGTGGAAAGGGCCATGATTCAAATTCCGGGCGCATATATTGAGCATGGTCCGTCTGAGAATTTCTTGGCCTCCATCACGGCGATGCCCGCCTACGAGGGCAAGTCCTTCGAGGAGCTGCGGCTCGAGGACTACGCAAAGGGTGTAGGCCCCGCGCCGGTCGGCACGCCTAGCAAGCCCAAGAAGAAGAGCTTGATTCCACGTGCTGCCGCACTCTTCGCCAAGACGGTCCGCCGCAGTCCGTCCAAGGGCGGCAGCGACGCGAATCTGGCGCCCCAGCGTGGCTGGGGCGCCGTCGACGCGACCTTACCTCCGGGACCGCCGGCCGCCGCGCCGCCGCCACCGGTGGACGCCGCGGCGCTCGCGCGCGACGCGGCGGCGCGCCGCATCGAGGCCGCGTTATCACGCGCGCGCGCGGCCGGCGTCCCGGTCACCGTTAACGGGGCAGAGGCGTACGGCCCCGCCTGGGTCGCGAAGTCGGTACGGCAGGCGGCGTTCCCCGAGACGTTCGCGGACCGCGTCGAGAGCGCCATGGCCAAGCGCGTCGATGCCGTGCTGTCGGTGCCGTGTCCGCCGATGCGGCCGGTGCGTAGGAAGGTCACTGCCAGGGCGACGCGGCGATGGGCGAGTGAGCGGGTCATGCTCCGGTGCCGCCGCGTCTACTTCGGCACGAAACTGCAGCGCGACGTCACGGTCGTCTTCACGCCGTCCTGCCTCACGCTGGAGTGGCGAGGCAACGACGCTTCGGGATCATACATTGAGGCAAGAATCGCGCCGTCCCACATGACCTCGTTCGACATGCACTACGGCCCGGTGCCTGGCGCGGACGACGACGAAATGGCGCCGGTTGCGATCCGCGATTTTTTTGCCATCGGCCTGCGCCAGAAGCCACCGCACCTCCGCTCCGTGGAGGGCTGGGAGCCCACCGACGACTGGGGGCCGCGCAAGTACGTCGTCGTCGTCCTCGAGGGCGAGGCCCTCGCCACCGTTAAGCGCGAGGCGGTGCCGGCCGTCGTCTGGGGCGGTCGCCTCGGCTGGCCCGCCGCGCCCGTCCTCGGCACGGCGGCGGCGGCGCGGGAGTTCCTCGAGGGTGTCTCCGTCGTCGATGCGGCGCTGCGCGGCGCGGCGCTGCGGAATAGTCTCTGCGAAGCTCCGTCTGCGCGCGGGAATATGCTTCTCAAGAGTCAGGCCGCGCGAGCGATCATGGACGACCCATTACTCCGGGAGGCGGCCATCGCCGGGACGCTGACGCGCAAGATGGTGCGGAAGGCGCTCATCGCGCGATCTGACACCTGCGCCACGGAAATCGAGGTGATGATACTGAAGATGAGAAGGAGTTTCAAGGACGACATCAAGGCGGGGATCCGGACAGCCGCGAAGATACTGCGCACGCAGGCCCGCCAGGCGCGGCGTCTCTGCGACGTCTGCGGCGGGCGGGGCCCGTTGGACCGGGAGGCCTTCCCCTCATGCGGCGGGTGCGGCGCGCGGCGCTATTGTTCCGGCGTCTGCCAGCGGGATGACTGGGTCGCGGGCGGGCACTCGAGCGTGTGCCCGTGGTGCCCCAACGAGTTGTAAGTTTTGAATGTACGATTCACAAAAAGGGGAATTACACGAGGCGGAGCTCTACGCCGCCGCCAGCACGGCGATCGGGATCGCCACCGACGCCGTCACGAGCGTGCCGACCGCGACGCCCCACTTGACCTGATTCATCAAGTGCCACCGCTTGAGCTTGCGCGCTTGCTGTCTGAATGCTTTCGTAGCACCATGTAATTCGTCAGCCTTGTCGTTGAGAGCATCGAGCTTTTCACCCCTATCCAGCAGCATTTCAACATTCCGCTCCATGATCTCGCGGACCGCCTCGACCTGGTTCGCGACTTGTTGCAACTGCGAGGAGGAATTCGCATCTCTAAGTTCTCGTTCGAGGACTTCCCGTAAACGAGTGGCGCCGTCCGGCGTGCACCTAGTCCGGCCTTGGGACTTGGCTTCCTCCAAATCCAAATCGACCATGGGCCCGAGCATGAGCGCCAGTCTCTCGCAGAGCGCCTGGGCCTTCTCCACGGGATAGCCCATGCCGAAGGCGACGACGTAGGACGTCGTGCCATCCAAATCGCAGACCGGCAGCTTGATAGCTCGTAGGCCTTCTCCCTTTCTAGTAGTATCGGCGACGTCGTCCCAGCCCGGCGGGTCCGCTCGTTGTGTGATCTTCCTCGCTAGGGACGCCGTGCGCTCGCCTATTCTTGGGTCTTCGTCGTCTTGGGCGTGAGCGACGAGCTTGCGGTCCCTGCTGACGCCCACGAAGCCGACCCTAGCCGGCGCGCTCGGGTCTAATTTTGCACCGGTTATCGAGTGGCGCGCGTCGCGCGCTTTTTGGCTAGCGGTCGCCGACAGGCGTCGCGCCTTGTCTGCAGTTGCTGTCGCCGCGGCCTTGGCCTTGGCGCTCATGGATTGCTTGGGCTCGTCGGCGGCGTCCGCGCTGCCCGACGACTTGAAGGGGTTCCTCCCTAACTTGCGCGAGAAGATGCTCATCTTTTAGGGATGCGGACGCGTCGACGGCGTCGCTGCGACCGGTGTGCTGGTAAGCTGCTTTTTTGGCCACCCACTTGAGACCGGCTTAGTGGTCTTCGTTTCCGCGTCGGAACCAAGCGATACTGCGAGCCACCGGTATTTTCTCGTCTGTAAGTCAGCTCTTAGTCCTCATCTGTCGCGCAGGGACGAGCAGTCCGTAAAAAGCACCGGCCAAAATCTCGGTGCTAGCGTCCTGTAAGACACTAGCAAGCAAGCCGGAGCTCTCGTGAACGCGAAACCAGGGATGCATAGGAGCCACGTAGGCGTACGGACCCTTCTCACCGCGTCTGTCGTCTCCACCCAGCCCTGGCCATCTCCCTGCAGCGCCGCATTTTGCAGGAGAGCGAAGCGCGCGAGCGCCGCCCGCAGGCGTGCCGCAGCAGCTCACGAGAGAGCAGCAGGAGTGCCGCAAAAGGGAGAGGCTGCCCGCACCGGTCAAGGCGCGGCAAGCAGACAGCACCAAGGCAGTATGGCCTCCGCCGCGGCCATTCTAGCGGATGCGCGAAAAGAGGAACTGGAGTTCGTGCGGCCCTTCCATCCAGTACTCAGAAGACCCGAGGCCGCTTTCAGTAAACAATACCGGCAGCTCGACGACCTCCAGGTCGACGTGAGCTATACAGGCTTCAAAAAAGACGACCGGGACTTCCTGTACAAGCTGTTCGCTATTTTGGGGGATGAAACTAGAAAAGATTACATCAGCTGGTGTCCTGAGGGGCGGTTGTTGATCGTGAAGAAGTGGCGGGTACTTGTGAGTGATGGCCACTTGACGGCCCATGACATCGACGACACGCAGTTCATGGCCCATCTGCGGGTCTATAATTTTAGGCAGCTGGACAAGAACCAGCAGCGGCGGTTTTTGCCGAATGGCGATAGTAAGTGGCTATTGTTCCTGAACCCAGTGGTCAACTTGGACCAGGGCGATGGAGTACTGAAGAAATACATAAGGTACTGCCAGGTCCATCGGTTGAAGGCCTTGGTCGAGAAGCAGTCGCCCGAGGCAGGGTTCATCCAGGCGTGTCGCCAGGTGCTGTTGCAGACGGCTCCTAAATCCGTAGCGTCACTGTCGAACGAGGAGATAGCCGATGTCCTATCGGATGGCGAATTGCGGATCTATGATAAGAATCGATGTGTGTTCAGAGAAGGCGATCCCCCGGACGGCTATTATATATGTCTGTTCGGTGTAGTATCAGTACACAAGTTCGCGGGGGATGATGATAGGAGCAAGTTCGGCCGGAAGTTAGTGGAACTAAGGGACGGTGCGGGCTTCGGCGAAGTGGCCTTTTCTGAGTCCTGTCCCAATAGAAACGCTTCTGTGGTCGCGGTCGGTGACGAAGACCTGGCCACCGTCGCGGAGACGTCCGCACCAGGCTTATCCCAAACGATCTGTTTCGTGGCATCACCTAGAGCTTTTGCTTCTGTCTATGCGGAACGGAACAAGTTATTTGACACGAAGATCGCTCTGCTGAGACGGTCGCCTTTGTACCGCCACTGGCGCGTCGAAGATCTATACAAATTAGCTTCGGTCATGAAACGGCGCATCGTGCAGCGCGGCGACGTCGCGAAGCGCGCGACGTCGGAGGAGGTCGTGTTTGTGCAAAAGGGTGCATTAAAAATATTCCGTACTAGAGAAAGTGGTGCGGGCGAAATAGAAGTTGCGCTGTTGGGACCGGACGACGCCTTTGGGCTCGTGGAGATGCTCGGTCAAAGTGGTACTGCTCGACGGGCCGTCGCGGCGCAGACCACTGAATTGTTTGCGGCTCCCGTGTATATCTGTCGGGATTTGTCGCTGGCGAACGCCAAGACGAAGCGGGAGTTGGATAAGATCGTCGCGGCGCGTGTCCGGTGGGAAGGGGTGTGCGAGGAGGCCTACCGGCAGGAAAAGGTATCCATAACGCCTGGCATGATGGCCTACGCCGAGTACCAAGTGAACGAGCACGGTGTTACCTTAGTGCAGAACAGCAACAAGGAGAAGCGTCGCAACGCCATGTACGAGGTCCAAAGCGATTTACAATCTATCGTGTTAAGTACGCAGTCGTTAATCGAGGAGTCCGAGGAGCTTATGGAAACTGATTTAGACAGAGCAGAAGCATCATGTAGGAATGCCCACGACTTGTGCAAGGAGACGCTCAAGAAGGTCGAAGTGTTATCGAGGAGGAAGAGAGTAACAGATGTGCAGCGCGCGACGTTCAGGCAGGAGCTCCAGGACTCTCTACTTACATCGGAAGAACGCTTGAACAAGATCGAGGAGGTCCGGGCTCGACAGATCATGGCCGCGAATCGGGAAAAAACAGGAACGTTCCTGACTGACGTCGACGAGCACACCGTCGTGACGTGTACTTCCACAGCAACGCCCTGCCCGACGCTGGACTCGAATATCACTCGCAAGTTGAGAAAGGGTATTGGGAGGAAGGGCGTCGAGGCCTTCGCCGCTTTGAATGAGGCGCTCATGAATTCTGATACATCTACAATTAAAGTAGAGCCGTCGATGCTGACGGATGATGAGTCTGATGGTGAAGAGTCAAGCAGTGAAGAGGAGGAGGTGGAGACGACGACGACTGTTCGGAGAAGGAGAGAATTGGGTGAATGTTTAGTACATAGTAGATCATTACATGAACACCCTACCGCGAGCGACTATCAAAGCAAACTAGACGAGGACCTCGAGCTGCGGATGGGCCCCTACGGCCTGCCGCCGAACGGCCTGAAGCGGACGGGCATTCCACGCAAGAAGAAGCGGACGTTCTTCATCCCGGGCCAGAAGGGGAAACAGCCGACTTTTGGGAGAGAAGAGACGCCGATCTATGCCAAAAGACCAAAGGCGAAGAAGAAACCGGCAGTTGTTCCGGAGAACCCGTTTAAGAGGCCGCCGAAAGTTGTTGCAGAGGAGTTACCGTTGATAAGACCGGCCCGGAAGGAGGTCGCGCAGCTGCTGGCGGGCCACACCGAGCACGAGAAGAAGGCTCAGGCGGTGCTCGCTCGACGGCAAAAGTTATACGAGGACGCCATTTCAGTCACTAGTAGTAATTGTTAATAACTAGCGACGGGGTGTAGCCACTTTGTAGTCCGCGTGATCATCTACGTGGTGCGGAGGATGTACCTTGTGGTACAGAGCCATCCCCGTCCCCTTGACCTTGTCCTCGACGAAGTGGAGGCCGTGGACCACGGCCTTGACGTCATCATCTAATGTAGCGCCCACATCGGCCAAGTGATGGACCCACTTCGGGATCGGCCCGACGCCTAGAGCCTGGGCGAAGGCGTCGGAGAAGGAGCAGCAGTTCTTCCTGAGTAAATCATAGGTGGGGCCCATCCAGTCGCCTTTCATGCCGTCGAGAATGCGTTGGACCTCAGCAAGATCTTTCCCGCAGTCTCCTAAATAGATACTTTCCCGATAGGTATGCATGGGGCACTTCGTCGGCTTGCAGGCGAAGATGCCGCACTTGTTCCTTCTACAACCTCCAAACGAGAACTCCTGGCCGAAGACCTCGATCGCGCCGTGGAACACGCCGCCCTCGTGCAAGAAGTTCTCGACGACGTAATTGATCTCCTGGATGGCCTTGGCGTGGCCCACGGCGTAGACGTGGAGCGTCACCGGCGTTTTGGCGTCCTTCATGAGGTCGCGGATGTCTTCCGGGGACGCGCCCCCTGAACAAGTCATGTACTCTAGAATCGTCTCGCCCCAGCCCTTGTCGAAGGCCGGGCCCAGCGACAGCGTCTGCTTCGGCGCGGCCCAGGAGGTCCTGCGCGCTTTGGTTGTAGCCATGGCTGCGCTGCCTCGGCTGCGTCGGCGGCGTCCGGGTGCTGTGTTTAGGCTGCCCTGTTTCTGGAGAGGCGAGGCGGCTCGAGAACTTGGGAAGGAATTGGGGCTTTTGCCGCGAACTGTCTGGTGCGGGTCCTCTTCGTCATTATACCGGTCGTTGTAGGACGGATGAACAGTCTATTATAACGTGCGGGTATACTGAAAATCGAGGCCCAACTTTTGCTGGTAATTGCACGCGGCGACGCTCGACCCAGCGCTGCGGCTTGCAGCCAGTGACGCCTGAAAGAGCGGCGACACACTGGCTAAACTGCCAGAACTGCAAGAGTGCTGCAGCGCTACGTGTGCATCTCATTAGTGAGGCCAGCACGAGCGACGCCGCCGACGCCGGCGCAGCGGTGGCCAAGCGATGCCCGGATCACCCCCGCCCACGACCGAGCAGCGCCGCGCCGTCAAAGATGTATTAGATGGACCCGAGCGTCAAAGGTTAGGCGACGTCTACTATGTGCTTTCACAAAAGTGGTGGGCCGCGTGGCGCCAGCACGTCGCCTACGAGAAAAGTGATTCTTCTTCATCCTTGGATCTTGCGGGGTTGTCGTTGACACGAACCAGTAGTGTGGAGGAGGGCCCTGGACCGATAACCAACGAACCGCTCGGCGTCTCCGCGGGCAGCGAATTCATCCTGCGAGAAGGACTGGTAGAGCGGGACGACTACGCCTTATTGCCGGAACGGGCCTGGGACCTTCTGACGAGGTGGTACGGCCGCGATTATGAATTCAAGGCCCTAGTGGTCCAAGGCGCCTCATCGTCGGATTTGACCCTGGAGGTCTTCCCGTTGCGATTTGATGTTAGAATCGTGTCCGAGGACGGTGCCGCGTCTGGCCCTTCGAACAGTGTACAGTTATCGAGGTCGGACAAGGTAAGCAGCGCCAGACGCGCACTCGAGGACGCTGTAACAGGAAGAGGAGAACGACGAGTGTGGGTCAAGCCCGCTTCTGATGAATCTTTTGAAGGTGAAAAAACAGGAGCGCCGCGATCCTTGAAAGCTGACTTCTGGGGCGACAGCGACTGGAGATTGTTGGAAGGTGATCGGGACGCGATGGTCGGTGGGATTCCCTCGATCCACGAAGATCGCGAATGTCCGCGCTGGGGCGCCCTGGTCGAATCTCGAACCTCGGGTGAGTGGCCCCGAGATCTGCAGCGGGAGAAGTGGCGCGCGCACATCCGCGTGGGCGACGTCATCGACGCCAAAGATAGCGAAGGCAGGTGGTTCGATTCGAGGATCGTGGAGGTGGACCGCGACCGGGTCAAGGTCCACTACAACGGCTGGTCTTCAAGATGGGACTCGTGGGTCGACCGCAAGGACGAGTCGATCCAGCCGCATTTGACGCACACGGACGACTGGCGCCGGTTGAAGGTCGGCGACGCCCTGGAAATGCGGGGACCGGGGGAGAAGGCCCTGTGGTACAAGGGCTTCGTGAAGGAGGTCGACGGGTCTCGAGTCCTGGTGTCCTCGCACACGCCGAACGTCGACAGGCAGTGGCTCGAGACGTCGTCGGAGCACATCTGTAAACTAGGCACCCATATAAAAGCGGAGCGCGACCCGAAGCCCTTTGCACGATCTTATTCGTCGAGCGCGAGGCCTGGTCGCTCACATGTCCGCGGCCAGCCGCCGGCGCGAGGCGCCGTCGGTCTCCAGAATCTAGGTAATACGTGCTTCATGAATTCGATGTTGCAGTGTCTGTCGCATACGAGGCCGCTCACCGATTACTTTTTACGGGATGAGGAGGGCGAGCCGTTCTACGTCCGACAAATCAACGAGAAGAACCCGCTCGGGTCTGGCGGCGACCTCGCGAGGGCCTACGCTTCGTTCATCCGAGACGCTTGGAGTGGTAGCTACTCTACGGTAACACCCTCAGCATTAAAAAGAGCTGTGTCAGGATGGAAGTCCCAATTCAGCGGCTACCAGCAGCAGGATTCCCAGGAGCTCATGATGGCCTTGTTGGATGGCTTGCACGAGGACCTGAACGAGATCATCCAGAAGCCGTACGTCGAGCAACTCGAGAGCAAGGGCGAACCGGATCATGAGCTCGCGAAGGAATCGTGGCGGCGTTTTGGATTAAGGAACAAGTCGGTGGTCATGGACCACTGCATGGGCCAATTGAAGTCCCACATCACGTGCGACAAGTGCGGCCACGAGTCCATTTTATTTGACCCGTACAATCATATTTCTCTGCCGTTACCGGCCGCGGGCGCGCGACGCGTCACGTGTACGCTGTTCAAGAAGCACTCCTCGCAACGACCGCTGAAGGTCATTGTGGCCGTGCAGTCGAAAGACACGGTTGGTGCTCTCAAACAAGCATTGGCCAAGGTCGCTTCACTGGATGGCTCCGCCCTCGACTTATGTGACGTGTGGGGCCATCGAGTGTACCGGACCTTTTCCGATAATTTTTCCGTGGAGCACATCAAGGCGAATGACGAATTAGTTGCGTTTGAGCTTGGGGAGAGAGATAGGGCTATTGATGTGCTTTGTGGTCGGGTGTCGCGGTATGCCTCGGCGGATAGGCAGTCTCCTTACGAGTTGTTCGGGAGGCCTCTCCGCATAGCTGTGACATCCACCACAACTTGTGGAGAGGTAAGAAACGTAGTGCGACAGTGCACGAAGCGTTTTTGCGACGAGGCGTCTTATTCCCTGAAAATCTCAACCGCCGCCGGGACGCGCTTCGAGTCCGACTTAGGGAAGGATGACGAGCTCCTGCCAAAAGAAGTCGCGACGTTAACGCTCGAGTTCAAGAGCGACGAGGGTTACGACGAAGATGAGAGCGATAAGGTCGAGGAGCATGCGTCGTGTGCGGAAAACGGTCATAGAGATATCAACTTGGTGGACTGTTTCCGGAAATTCGCGGAAAAGGAACAACTGGGCGAGACGGAGATGTGGTACTGCGGCAAGTGTAAAGAGCACCAGAGAGCGTATAAGAAGCTGGATTTGTGGTCGGCGCCGGAGATACTCATATTGCATTTGAAGCGGTTCCAGTACGCGCAGAACACGTACTTCGTGCATCGCCAGAAGTTGGATGATAGAGTAGCGTTTCCAGTCGAGAATCTGGACCTGTCGCCGTGTGTGTTGGATCCCGAATCGCGACGGTCAGCACAGTACGACTTGTATGCTGTTTCCGAGCATTCAGGCGGGTTGGGCGGAGGACACTATACGGCCACGGCCAAAGACGACAACACTGGTGTGTGGTACCACTACAACGACTCCGTCGTGTCGCGCGCGGACGGCGTCGTGCCGTCGGACCCGAAGGCCTACGTCTTGTTCTACAAGCGGCGGCCGGGTAAGAGTAGCTAGCATTTATCGTTTTGTGTTGCGTCTGCGGTCGGGGCTTAGTACAGAATACTTACTTGTGTCACATGCCTCCCGTGGTGCCCTCCGCCCACGTCGATGGCTGTCAAGCGCCCCCTTACCACGTCGTGAACGCGACGTAGCAGAGCTTGAAGACGGCGATTTGCAAAGGGAGGTCGCCGAGGTGCGAGATCAGGCTTCCGATCAACCGGCCGTCCGGGCCCTTTGTTTTGTAGCCGTATCCATATAAAATGCGGCCCACGCTCCAGAGGCCGCCGCAGCTCGCGGCGAAGAGCGGGTAGAACAATCCCACGAGGACGAGCTTCACTAAAAATAGAGGCATGCTCTCCACCGTGTTCTGGTGCGCCCGCTGGGCGCAGTTGAACGCCTCTTCGTTCTTGTGGCCCGGCGGCGCGTAGAGGTTCGGGTACTTGATGCCGTACTTCTTGCGCGCCTGCATGACGCCGACGACGAGGTACTGGTTGGCGAAGAAGACGCCTGTGCGTGCGTGGTGAGCCATGCGAGCGACGCGCGAGCGCCAGCGATCGATGCGCGCGACGCGCGAGTGCTACGCTGGCTGCATGCCAACTAGGGCCAGCAACACCCACTTGTAGTCAGCAGGGACATCGATAGAAATGAGAGCGGCATTGGCCGAGACCTCTTCGGCAGCGCTAGTTCCAAGCGGCCACATTGCAGCAGTGCTAGGTGTTAAATGCTTGCCAAGTGGCAGTCTCAGCTGCGCGCTAGCTAAGAGCTCTAGGCTCGATATTTCGTGAAGCGTCGGCCAAACCCCCGCACCCCGTACGCCCACGACTCCCCGCGGCGCCGCGCGCCGAGCCGTGCTGAGGAAAAACCCTCGTTCTCCTCGACTGGGACTGGTGCTGTCTCTCTGCACGCCGCACAGATCCAAATCCCGGGGGGGGCAGCCGCATAACACGCTGCCGCCGCGACCCTTCTCCCGCTGCTGAGCCCGCTGCTGTCTCGGCACCTGCGCAGTTCCGTTTGTTTGCCTTCCCCAGCCTGGACCCCAGGTAGCTCTCAAGGGCTCCGTGCGGTAGCGCCTCCGCGCCGCTCCACCGCCCGGGGCCAAACGAACGCAGCCCGCGCTGCATGATCGCGTGCGTCGCCCTCGGCGTCGTCGCCGCGCACGAGCCGACGCGCGACGACACCATGGAGTACTTCGGGTTAGGTGAAGCTGAGCCGCCGTATGACTGTACCGGTGCTACCGTCGCCGAAGTGGTTGTTGCGTTTAGTGAACACAGACCCTTGGTTTATGGTCCCTGCCCCTTCTACGTGTCGTCTACCGTCATACGAGACGGGAAACGCGACGTCTCGCCGCCTGCCGTGGAGAGGACGCCGGCCGATTTACAAGCATTAGCGCATGCTCTGTCCGTACATTATCCAGGAGCTGTCGTACCACCAGTAGGCGACGCGTCGGATGCGGGCCGAGGAGCCCAGGCAGCAAAGACGTTCATCGAACGGTGTTTGCAACATGAAGAACTGGGGCCCTCTCAACTACTCGTGGAATTTTTACTACAGCGAGAGATCACACGGTCAGTAAGAAACGCGTCGCATATTGGGAGCGACGTCGCGGTACGAGCCACGACGACGGCGACCTTCTACGGGAGCGACGTCAAAAAAGACGTTGAGGACGCGCGGCGCTGGTGCCTCAGCAAGGAAAAGATGTTAGATGACGCAATAGCTAGAGCGACGAAGGCCGAAAGAGCCATTCGGAAAGCGACGAAGGAGACGGCGCACTTGCTAGCTACCGGTGGTGTCTTGCTGAACCCTAGAGACGACGACGCCGCGGCCGGCGTCGTGTCCGCGTCGTGGGCCTTTCGCGACCTAAAACATCAAGTGGGTTCACTAAGAGACGCGGCGGCCACGGTCCAGACGTTGCGGGATCGCCTGGCCGCCGCCGAGGGCATCCTGGAAGCTTCCAGAGAATCTTTTGCATCCTCGAAAGAGAAGTCGACGGCCGCGCGGGCCTTCTCGAAGTCGCAGCGCGACGTCGATAGTGATACAGCTAGACGCAACGCCATCGAAAGTGTCGTGGACAACGCGTCGCGGCGCTTCGCGCACGACGCGTCTGCGTTCGTGGCCTCGTTTCCGGACAAGTGGTCGACGCTCGTCGCGGCGCTCGTCGCGGACCAGGCCCGCGCCGCGCGGGACGGGGCGGACCTGTTAGAGCAGGCGCATGCCTCCGGCGCGGCCAAGGCGGCACCGGCATCGCCGGCCGCCAGCGACATGTGGCCGCCGCCGCCGCCGGGCTCGCGCAAGCTGATCGACACGTGGCGCAAAAACGGCGAAGCACCTGCGTCGCCCGAGTCGCCTGCCACCGTCCCCGAGTCCGACTCGGACGCGCCGCTGGAGGCCGCCGAGGCGCCGGACCCCGTGCCGGCGCCGGCACCGACGCCGACACGGCCGCAGGGCATCTCCAACAACGACGACGCGCCGGCGTGGGCGCACTCGCCTACCGGCGACCACTCGCCGCGCGCGCGGCGGAACGCCTGGGGCGGCGCCGCGTCGACCAGCGGGCTGCCCTCCTGGGCGTCGACGCCCCCCACGGAGCCGGAGCCGTCCTGGGCCGAGGACGGGATCCGGCCGCCTAAAGTTTAGTGATCATTCATGAATTTTATCCCTCCCCAGGTCTACCGGTCGGGATCGCTCACTTCTTCGCCTTCTTCGCCTTGGGCATTCCGGCGTCCGCGCGGCGCTTCCGCGTCGCTAGCGAGAACTTGTAGTCGGTGTCCGGATGGGCCTCGATGCGCGTCTTGAACCAATTGAGCAACCGAACAAGGGCTTTCTTGGACGCGGCCGGCGTGTGGGCCGCGCCGGCGCCGTCGAGGCCTAGACCCAGCGCCGCTTCATCCTTCTTGAGGTGCTCGCGCCACTTTGCCGCGAGTTTTTTGCAGAAATCGGAGATTTCCTCCCAGCACTCGTTGTCGTACATCCAGTGGTCCGAGGCGCACATCGCGTGCGTGAGCGCCAGTAAGCCGCAGAAGTACTTCTGCTCGCGGTCGGCGTCGCCCTTGAAGCGTTTCTGCAGCCAGTCCCACTCCGCCTCGACAATACCAAATTTGACGTTGCCCGTGTCCGTGTTGCCCTTCTGCAATCTTTGCTTAATACTGGTCGTCTCGCCCGCGCCGCGGTGCACGTGAGCGAACATTCTTTTGCGCTCGCCGTCGTAAAATTTGGGCAGCCATAGGGCCTGCACCGGCGGCTTGCTCATCTCGTCCGCGGCGTCCTCGGACTCGTCGGAGGAATCCGAGTCTGGCCACTCCGCTTTAGGCTCCGCGGTGTCGGACTTGTTCCCCTTGTCCTTGGGGTCGGCGCCCATCGTCAGGACCGTCTTGTCCGCGTGCGCCTGCCCGAGGGCCTTGCAGTCGTCGTGAAACTTCATCTCGTGCGGCTTCTTCGATTCGCTCTCGCCCGTCGAGATTTGCAGCTCCAACGCGACGCAGCACTTGCCCCGCTTGTCGACGTAGAACACGTGCTCGCCGACTTTTTCCACGCCGTCGCCCGCGTTGTGGACGATGATCGACCAGTCCGACGTGATAGCCGGCGCCATGACACCTCCGTACAGGCCGGCGTCCCGCATTAACCCCCTGATGGCGCTTTCCGCGCAGTCTCCTTTGGCGACAGTTGTCGCCGCGACGACCACGTCGTCGAACGGCTCGCGGCCGACGTGGG
Source organism: Pelagomonas calceolata (assembly GCA_918797485.1). NCBI lineage: Eukaryota > Pelagophyceae > Pelagomonadales > Pelagomonadaceae > Pelagomonas > Pelagomonas calceolata. The sequence goes on along the minus strand of CAKKNE010000003.1, from coordinate 769,630 downwards.
AGTGGAGCAGCGGGACAGGTTTCGGATCAGTCTTCGAGCGCATCTCGCAACTAGGGGCACCGTTCTCATCCGCGAGCCACTCGACGTATGCGGCAAGGCCTTTTTCCGTAGATCTGGCTTTATTGAGGATGCGCTGCCGCAGCGGTTCGCCGCGCACGCGCTCGGCCGACGCCATGAATTTGGCCTTCGACTCATCGTCGATCTTGTTCAACAGGGACGCTTCGCCCCGCTTAATGATGAGCTGTAGCTCCACGCTGTCGTCGCACGCGTCGAGGAGAACAGCTGGCACATACTCTGGTGGCTCGGGTGCTCCCGCCATGAAATCATCCCAGGCGGAGTCGTTGAACGAGTGGTACCACTTTAGCTTGTCGTCGAAGCTCGCGTCGCGGCCGGGGAACGACGCCGAAGCCTTGGCTTTCCATTCGTCGATGCGCGCTGCATCTTGTGCCAGCTCGCCGACGGACGAGACGAGCGGTGTATTTTCAGGTGGGCATTGGTCCCGCGTCACCAGCACCCAGCGAGACATGGGTGCAGCTAGGCTGTTTGCGGCGCGGGCAGCACAAATACGTGCGCGTAGGCTCGGACTTGCAATTAGCAGCAGTACTTGCGTGCCAGAGCTGCCGATTTTGAGTTGTTCCAGATTGTTTGAATAGCGTGCCGTGCGGGTCAAGCGGAAGCGTGACACGGATAAGAAAGGCAAGGATACAACCAAAACAACACTTAACTATCAAGCCGCCACGCGCACGCGCCCGTCCTCGCACCCGAGCAGCACGACGCGCCGCGCCGGCAGCGACGCGCACGCCTCCACGTTCAGGTGCCCGCGAGGGATCCTCTGGCCGTGGACGTCGACGAAGAGGCGCCGCGAGCAGTCGATCGGATTCAAAGGCGTCGACTTGCCCAGGGGCAGCGCCAGGGACACCGCCTTGTGGCCGCGCGCGACCAGAACTTGCAGCGCTGGCTTGGGCTTCATGCATGCATTAATGGATACGTTTGAGGATCGCAAGCCGCTTCCGTAGTTTGGGAGCCCGCGCAGGACGCAGACCGGCTTAGGTATTGAACCAGTGAGGCGCCAGAGGGCCGCGGAGCCGTCGGACGCCACCGTGAAGATCTCGTGGCGAGACGCCGCTTTGACGCACACGACGCCCGCGCCGTGGGCTCGGAACGACGTCCTGTATCTACCCGCCCTTCTATCAGTCACGACAATGTGCCCTTGGTCGCTCGCAGTGGCGACCCAGGCGCCGTCTGGAGAACAACAGCAGCTCGTCGCGCGCGCGTTCACGGGCGAGACGACGCGCTCGCCGAGCGGCGAACTCGATTCCACGACCTCGCGGTCTCCAGAGAAAGATAAAGGCCACTCCGCCGCGGTTAATGTAGGTGGACCCCGCGCGTCGACGACCGAGAGCACGCGCTCGCCTGTGCGCAAATCAATCAGTGAGTCGGGTGAGCCGCGAAAATTCGATTCATGCTCTGGCCCTCGCCCAGCACCACTAGCTGCCTCGCGCATCTTCCGGCCTCAAAGGCGCCGCCCGGCCCATATCCGAGAGCGACCGGACAAAGGTCGACAATCGACCGCTTCTCAAAGGCCCTTCTCTCAATCGTCGCGGCGCGCCCGACGTCCCAGTAATCCACTTGGAGGCCATCGGAAGACACGGCTTTTAGAGAAGAACCGTCCCCGTCCAGACAACACAGGGAGCGTATTGAGCCGCCGGACTTGTGCCCCCCCTCCAATTTGGGCGGGTGCTGCCGCAGCGACCACACCCTCACGATGCCGTCGCGGCCGCCGCATAGTACGGTCGATTCCAGAGGATCCACACACAGTACTGATGATGACGTCGCAGCCGTATCCATCAACGGCGTTGCTGCTAACCGAAAACCAAACTTGTAAGGCTCGTCCACACCCTCCCACGGCCTCTCATCTAATAAAGGTCGGCCCCTCGGTAACAACCACAACCGGTCGTCGGTGATCGACCCCGACGTCATGGGACTCGCCGGCACATCTTCATCAGACGACTCCTCGCGCGCGTCGCGTAGCGCCGAGAGCTCCATGCCCTTCGTCCGCGATAACACAGGTGAGCCCTGCTTTGTTGGGGGCTGCGGCGTCCGCAAATGTTCGCCCTGGCGCTGGAGCCAGTCGGCGCCCGCGTTTAAGGCGTCTGCTACCAGATTCGACTCCCTTCTTCTAGGTGGCGGCGGCGGCGTCGGGGGCATTACAGTGTCCTTGGCCAGCCGCTGGTAGGACGGGCATCTCAATCGAGCTTCCTCGACGCCACATAAAGCGGATAAGGGCGCATACAAACCGGCGGCGACGTCCGACGCCAGGGCTGCCGCGGCTGCAGAAGGGGCCCTTCGTAGAGGTACGAGCTGGGCAAAAAACCGATCCACATCAGGTAATAACTTTTCACAGGTTAGTTGCGCACCAAGAGCCATCGCTATTAACGCAATGAGCTCCGCGACGTCGTCCAAGCAGCGCCGTGCTTCCGCCGCGACGGCGAACGGGTCGTCAGAAGAAACAATGGCGTCCGGCGACGGCGTCAGGCAGCTTAACAATGACGGTAGAGGCGACGGAGGCAGGTCCACATAAAATCTGGTAACGGTCTCCTGCGCGACGCGGCCCACCAGTGCTTTCAACACAGATACAACTTCTGTCAGCGCGCGCCGCGACTGCGTCGACGCGCCGCCTATTTCACCTTCGAGCTGCGCGAGGCGGCCGCGCGGGTTCAACAAAGGATCTAGAATCAAAGGCGCCGCGGCCTCGGGAGTGAGCGTCTCGCAGAGCGACACGATGGCCTTCGCGCGGCCGTCGTTCGCGTCGAGCTCGGGCCTTTCGATATCGGCGACGAGCGCCGGGAGCACGAATCGAGCCGTCAAACAGGGCCCGAGGGCGTCGATGAGACGCGTGAGGAGCGTCGTCGCTTCCATGGACCTTCGCGACGCGTCGAGGAGCGACGGCAGCACGAGTGCGATGGACCGCGGCCCCGCGCGCTTGTGTAGAGACGCCACGACTTGAGATGCGTCCTTGAGGAAGGCCGCGTCGGCCTTCCTTCTTTCAATAAATGACGCGACGCGCGGCGCGAGCACGTCGTAAGCGATCGACGCGCCGACCTTGCTTCCCATCACGTCGACGACCGTGGCTAGATTTGAGGCGCTCATGTTGGTTTCGAGACCTTGGAGCATCTGCGGCAGCACGAGCAACGCCCCGGCGAATTCTAGGTTCGAGAACGCGTCCAGAGAAGATAATGTCGCACGGCCTTTGTCGCAAGCGCCTTCGATGGCAGCACCGACGGCGTGGGCCTCATTAAACGAAGCGGGGAAGAAGTCCGTATCTTGTAACGCTTCACCAACGTCCATGCTATTGGTGGCGAGCGCGGCCGCGATTCGTAATGCGGAAGACGGCGCCGGCGCTAACACGGCCTGCTCGTCGCCGAAGCCGTAGACGCTTCGTAGGAGGGCGGCGCACTTCTCCGGAGTAGTTGTTGGAGAAGAACACTCCGTGAGGCAGGCGTCTACACTTTCAATTGCGTCTCTATCCGAAAACTGTCTCAATGACGTATGCGCTTTCCCGGACGTCGCCGTTCCATCCAAGTACGTTTCGAGGATGGACACGCCCTCGAGCTTCTCCGGTTGTGATACGGCCCGTCGAGGATGCGGCACGGAAAATAAACGAGCCGCGCCCGGCGACGACGTAGACACTTTGGAACCGCGGTAGGCGTCGCCCTTGACGACGAGGGGGCAGTTCCGCTCGCGGATGGACGCCGGGCCCGTCGCATTGATGCCGAACGTGAGGTCGATCCAGAGGTGTATGTGTTTCGACACTTCTTGACTTTCTAGCAACTCCCGATGGTACCTCACGAAATCTTCTGGAGATGCACACCACGAGGGCACCTCGAGGTCCTTCAATTCGTTGGAAGAGGCGAAGACGCTCGCGTCGCAATAGAACTCGGGAATACATTCGTCGGGCGACCACGCGTACAGTCGTTCGACGGTCGCAGGGTAGTGCTCCGGGACAAAATTGGTACGAACAACGCTTTTGAGGACCGACAAGGGTGCTCTACGAGCCAGGTAGATGCACAGTGCTAAATCCGAGAGGCCCGGGTCGCTCACGTGATGCTTGCTTACTTGATAAGTTCTATCCAATAACTCGTCGCCCTTGGCTATTCTGAACTTCGTCTTTGATAAATCACGCCAGCCACCATGCTTCACGGAAAAGTCCGAGACCCAGGGGAAGACGTAGTGGTCATTGGTTAACGCGGTACTTCGGCCGGCGGCCCGGTTTAGTATGAGTAAATAGTCGAAGGTCGACAAGCTTCCGTCGACCCATCGTGATGTCGGCGACGCCGTCGTGGGCGGTCGCGGCATGGCTATGGTCGGGAGGACGCGGCACCAGGCGTCGTCCGTCACGAAGACCGTTCTGGCCGAGAGCTCGCCTATCTGTCCCAGTTTCTGGACGGCCTTGAAGACCTGATATACCAAAAAGCGCAGTCTCAGGTCCAGAGCGGCGCGCGGGCCGCCGCATCGGACCGCCAAAGCCGCCGACCGCAGGCACCCGGCCTTGGCCCTTAGTATACGTCTTAAGGACGTGAGCTGCGGGTGTGTTGTTGTGGTGCCCTTTCTCGCGAGGCAGGGCAGCACGTTTGGATCATCAATACAGGCCCTCGCTATCATTGACGCGTCGGCGCCGCGGTGCGTGGCGACGATCGCTAGTTGGTTGTTGTTCAGGCGGCCGCTGCCGCCGGTGCCGTCTTCGCTCTCATTTGACGTGTTAGTGAGGAATGCGCCTTGCAGAGAGAGGCTGTCCGCGTCGCCGTCTGGCTCTTTTGCCACTATTGTGTATTCCGCCATCGCACAGATCGCACAGATCGCACGGCTGTCTTCGGCACGTGTGGTGGAGTCCTACGATGGTTGTCAGCGCTCGAGCCTAGTTATGCCGCCCCACAAGCTGATTTTCAGCTGCGTCGCTTGCTAGTGTCTTACATGCGCTAGCTCCAGCGCAGCACAAGTTTTTTGCCCTATGCTCGCCTCCCTCACACGTCGTGCACCAACTGTCCATCGCATCTCTTCTCGCACCATGCCGACCATACCTGGTACAATTTGCAGCGTCTCATTGATACGTATATTCGAGTTTGGAAGTGGTGGCCTTTAGTCCACTCCTTCTCCGCGACGCGCGCGCGTTACTGGTGGCTGGGCCGCGCGCGCCGGCTTGTGGACCTAAAACTATTGACCACCGAACCACAGGTTGCAACATCACCTTCGACAAGGTCGCCCGCGAGTGGCGCTGCAAATACGCCGCCGACGGCGAAGGCGGCCCCGCCAACTCGGCCTCGCTCAAAGCGGCCGAAGAACTGCTCCAGTCTTATCTGCCCACGCTCAAGGCCTTACCGAACGCGGAGGTGACGCGCGTGATGTGCGGTGGCTGCCACGATTTCAAGATCGTGGTCAATCAACCCTGCGCCGACCACGACGCGTGGAAAGCGTCGGACTACGCGCCGGAGCAGGAGTTCATCTCCAAGCTCTCGGCCATCGAGGGCATATCGGCCGTCGAGACGCAGGAGTACACGTGCCAGCCCCTTTGAGACTGCTAAAACTTTGTATTTTACTATCAGTCACACCGGTACCGTCCTGCGCGGAGCCCGAACGGCCTCAAGTACTAGAGCGGCGACAGGCCGAGGAGCCGCAGGACCAGGAAGCCAAACATGGCCTTGCGCATCGGGTCGAGGGCCATGAAGTTCCTCTGAGCGACCTGCGGGTTCCACGGGCTCCCGCCGAGCTGGTGGACCTGCTTGCCGAAGAAGAAGAGTGGCAGGCCCTTGCTCAGCAGCGCCGAACCCATGCCACCCGACGGCTCGTGGCCCGCCTCGGGCTCATCGTCGTACGCCTCGCCGCCGGCGTCCGCGTCGTATTTTCGGCCCGCCGTGGCGTCGTCGAAGCCCCGCCGGTAGGCGTCGGCGCACGATGAGCCCCCGGACGGCTCGTAGGCGCTCCGCGGTGGCTTGTAGGTAGACCGCCGCGGCGCCGCCTTGCCTCCGAACTGGTACGCCAGCAATACTAACAAGGCCAGGCCTACCCATGCCTGCTTCGAGGTGATGGGCCGGCCCGCCCGCCGCGACACCTCCTTCGCCGCGAAGGTGCCGGCCGCGTCAAAACCGGCCCTGGCGCCCTTGACGCCGCCGCCGGCTTTGGCGTAGGCCTCCCGCGCGCCGGAGAAGAGAGCTAAGACCGTGACGAGCAATACAGCCGCAGCACGCACCAGGCCCGCCGTTCGCCAGAGCAGCGCGAAGCCCACGATGGCGAAGAGGGCGTCGCGGGGGGCGAAGCCGGGAGGCAGCACGTCTTTTAAACGACTCATGAATTCGTCGGCGTACTGCTCGGCCTGGTCCCTGACGTCCGCAAAGCTCGAGGGCGCGCCCGTCTCCGGCACGGGGAGCAGGTTGCTCGGTTTGAGGTACATGTCGCTGCCGCGGACGCGGACGCGGTACCTCCCTTTGTCCGTGTCGAAACTGATAGCGGTGCCGCGCTTGCCATTCAGGTCGGCGCGGCTCGTGCCCGTGATTTCTACTCTTCTGCCGACGAAGGGCTCCGACATCTTCTCTCGAGGGCGCCTTCGCTGTGTGTGCTGCTGAAATGATGAGCAGCAGGGATGAGGGCTGAAAAACGTATGCAGTCGCAGCGTTTCAGGAGTTGAAACGGCGACTCGTGTGGGAGTGATGCGCTAAAGCAGCACAGAGCGAGGCTTCGCAGATCCGCAAGCAGGCGCGCGCGGCGTCGGTGTTGTCGAGCCCATAGCTCCAGTAAGACACTAGCAATCAACGAAGCGCTCCCGCCAGCCATGCCTGCGGCCGACGAGCCGTTCGGCAGCGAGCAACGAAATGCCCACGGCCGGCTCGCTCGCGCGCCGCACCAGCTTGCTGCCCCGGCAAGTTCGTAAACGTTGGTGCGACGGGCAGCCCACGGACGGCTTCATCCGCCGTCGCGCGCCGCCGAGAGTACGCCCGCAGCCCCCAGACCGCCGGGAGCGAGCTGCGCCGCGCCCGGAGCCGTGGGTGTGGCGCAAACGACGGTCAACCGCAAGCAACAAACATGCGGCTCAAGGCGCACGCGCTGCCGCCGCCGCCGCGGCGCCGCCGCGCTGCCGTCGCCGCCGCCGCCGCGGCGCCGCCGACGCCCCAAAATAAAGAACCGGAGCCGCGGCCGTCGCTCGTGATGCGCCCGACGCCGGGCCTCCGGAAGCACGATGTGGTGGTTGAGGACCGCACGCGCCACACGACCTACACGCGCGACCTGGGCAACGGCCTGACATTAGGCGGGAGCTGGGCGGCCAAAGAAGCTCGATTGTTGGAGCTCGAGCAGGCGAATGCTAACCTACAAGTGCGGTGCGCGCACGCCGAAGCTCGGGCCGAGGCGCCGTCGGCGCAGAACGAGCGCCTGAGGATGCGGAGCCAGCTCCGCGCGGCCCAGGAGAATTCTAGAATGGCGACCGAGGACGCCCTCGCGGCGCACTTTATGAAAAATGTGTCGAGACACGAGGCGCGCATCGCCAACGCGTGCAGCGACCAGTGCACGCGGCGCCTCGCCGAGACGGCGGCGCGGTTGGCGCCTGTGCGAAAATTTTGACGTTCGTGCTGAATCGTCGCGTCGACCTCCACGCCATCTTCATGATATCTGCTCGATGGCGTGGCGCTGTCGGTTCCTCACCGCTGGACGGAGTCGTCTCGACACACTGATTGATTTCCACACAGGCTGACGCACTCCGAACACGAGGTCGTCGACTTGCTCAAGGCGAAGACGGCCCTCGAGACGAAGTGCGGCCGCCTCGAGAAGCTCTGGGAGACGGAGCGGAAGGGAAGGGACGTGCTCGACCACGCGCGGGCCCAGAAGGAGAAGCACGTCTGTGTGCTGTTGAAGGAGCGGGATCGTCTAGAAAGGGAGGTCAAGGCCCTGCGGCGGAAGTCCGAGACGCCCACACCGCGCAAGACCGCCGCGCCGGTGACGCCTACCGATTTACCGTCGCCGGTCAAGATGGCCGCGCTGTCGCCACCGCGGCCGCTGCGCGTGGCGACGCCGTCGCCCCAGAAGGACGCGCTGGAGCTGTTGGAGGGCGAAGGCACGCCCGCGAAACAACAAACGCCGCGGCCGGCGCGGGCCCTCGACCTCCAGGCCGCGGCGCTCCGCAAGTACCGGACCCGCGACGTCGAGCGCAAGAAGGAGCTCGCGAAGCTCCAGGCCCAGCTCAAGCGCGCCGAGGCGAAGAACAAGGAGCTCCAGGTGCGCTACGGGAACCGCCCGGCGGCGAGGCGGCCGCGGACGGCCGTGTACTAGGTTCCCCCGACTAAGACGTTTCTGCCTACTCCTCTGGTGCCTCGGACTCCGGGCCTCGGATATTCCCCGTCGTGCGGGTCTGCCAGATGTCTGCCAAGATCCTGCGCCTGCAGCGCCGCTATGCTGGAGACTGCATTAGAGCTGGGTCTTTGATATAATTAGGGCAACAGCCAGCTGCCCGACGCTCGCAAAAGCATCCCGGCTGCCCCGCTAGATCTCTAACGATGGGTTGTACATCATCCTCTGCGGAGCCGGCGCGCGAACCCGTCACGGAACGCGTGGTGGTGGAGAGCGAGGTCGTCCCGGAAACGGACATGGAGGACTGGCCGCTCGCCAAGCTAAGAGAGCGGCTCGCCGCTGCGCCTGCGGAGGCGCCGCTAGCGGCGGTGGTCACGACTGGCGCCATGAACCCGCCGCACGCCGGCCACGCCCAGATGCTGCACCAAGCGGCGGCGCGTCTGCAGGAGGACGGCTTTGAAGTGGTGGGCGCGTGGGTCTCGCCGAGCCACGACGGCTACGTGCAGCCCAAGGCGTGGAGCCTGCGCACCGTCGGGCTCAGCGCGGCGTTCCGGCTCAAGCTCGCGGATCATGCCACAGAGGACGACCGGCTCGTGGCCGTGGGTGCGTGGGAGGCGCAGCAGCCGGGCGATTGGCCGGACTACCCCTTGGTGGCCAAGGCGCTGCGCGAGCGGCTGCATGCGCTCGCCGTCCTCGAGGATGGCGCGCTCTCGCGACTGCGCGACGCGCGAGTCTTCTACGTCTGCGGCACCGACCACGCGCAAAAATGCGGCCTGTACGGCGGCGGGCTGAAGCACGCCGCCGGCGTCGGCACCGTCGTCGTGCCGCGCGCGGGCGACATGCCGTCCGCCGCGCGCGCCGTCGCCGGCTGGGGACCTTACATTGCCCAGCCGGCGGCGGGCGACGTCGCCAGCTTCTCGTCCACCAGAGTGCGCTCCGCCATCGCGGCGAAAGACGCTGACGCGGTGCGCACAATGCTGTCGGCAAGCGCAGCGCGCTTCCTGCTGCAGCCAACGGCGGAGGAGCACGAGTGCTACAGCGCCGACTACGAGAAGCTCGGCGTGTCACCGCCGCCACCGACGAGTACGGAAGGCGTGGTGGTGGAGGGCGAGGCCGTCCTGGAAGCGGAGGTCGATCGGGCGAATGATGACGGCACGACGCCGCTGTACGCCGCCTGTGAGAAGGGTCACGTCGACGCGGCGCGGCTGCTGCTGGACAAAGGCGCGGACGTTAATCGGGCGAACAAGGACGGCTGGACGCCGCTGTACGTCGCCTGCCTTCAGGGCCACGTCGACGCGGCGCGGCTGCTGCTGGACAACGGTGCGGACGTTAATCGGGCGAACAAGGACGGCTGGACGCCGCTGTACGTCGCCTGCCTTCAGGGCCACGTCGACGCGGCGCGGCTGCTGCTGGACAACGGTGCGGACGTTAATCGGGCGAATAAGTACGGTGCGACGCCGCTGTTCTCCGCCTGCTACAACGGCCACGTCGATGCGGCGCGGCTGCTGCTGGACAAAGGCGCGGAGGTCGATCGGGGCGGCGCGCTGTACATCGCCTGCCAGAACGGCCACGTCTACCTGGCGCGGCTGCTGCTGGACGAAAGGGCGGACATCAATCGGGCGAATGAGGATGGCGCGACGCCGCTGTTCATCGCCTGTCAGCAGGGCAAAACCTACGCGGCGCGGCTGCTGCTGGAGAAAGGCGCGGAGGTCGACCGGGCAAAGGAGAGCGGTCAGACGCCGCTATGGATCGCCTGCGAGGGCGGCCGCGTCGACGTGGCGCGGCTGCTGCTGGAAAAAGGCGCGGAGGTCGATCGGGCGAACAATGACGATGAGACGCCGCTATTCATGGCCTGCCGGGCGGGCTACGTCGACGTGGTGCGGTTATTGTTAGATAAGGGCGCGGACGTTAATAAGGCGGACAAGCTCGGTACGACGCCGCTGGACGCCGCAAAAGAAGAGGGCGACTCGGCTGTATACAACAGTAATAAGAAAAAGGTCGTCGCGCTCCTCGCGGAACATCATCGGAGGCTCCTCGAAGCGCGTATGATGGAGGCCGAGCCCTGGGCGCCGGAGGGCGAGACGTAGGAACACCTAAGTATGACTACGCAAGGAACATGAGTGGCCGTTACGCGAGTCCCCCCGAGACCAGGGATCACTCTTTGGGCCGCCCCCGCGCGGACGCGTCGCTCCGAGGCGTGAACGCCGACCGCGGACTATAGAGAGAGGACACGGACTTGGCCGGGTCCGGGCTGAAGGCCTGCAAGTCGCCCGAGGATCGCGGTGACCGTAGAGCTTCGAGCCGAATTCTAGGCACGAACTCCGGCGGCGGTCGATACGTAAACTCGACGTGGTTCGGCGACCGCGGCGAGGCGCAGCTCCACGTCGTGTAGTCACTGACCGACGATATCACGGTTTCCGGGGAGGTCGAAGCAAACGATCGGAAGGAGGGCGGCCGCCGCCAGCCGTCCAGCGACCGTCGCGGCGGGTTCACGTCAATATGAGGTGGTCTCGGCCGTTCCTGGATGCCCGTTCGCTCTTCCAGATCATCTAGTACCCGAAAAGATAGTGGAGCGTATTCATCCTCCGTACTAACCCCAAGTCCAAAGGTCTCGTGGACCGGCGGCTGCCGACCGGAAGCCTCCTTCTTGGTAGGTCTACTTTTAGCTACCCAAGCTCCATAGGCCGACGAGAACATCTTGTCGTTGGGCGCGACCGGTCGGTCGCTATCGGACTCGCCGGTAGGGGCACTTGTATGTACAATTTCGTCCCTTTTTGACTGGAGGATCGACTCCGTGAACGCGTCGACTTGCGTGTCCGATGATGGTTGGCCACTCGAAGAGATGCTCCCGCCGTAGACGTGCTTCGGTCCGCTCACGATGGACGCGACCTCCTCGTCCTCCGCGGCCTCGAGCGCCGCGTCATGGGCCGCATCCGCATCAGCTTGGTCCACGTTCTTCGACGCGTCGGCTAAGCGTCGCGACATCTCCGTCAGTCGGCCTAATGCGCTTCGAGCCACCTCCTCGTCATCTTTTTTCTCGTCCTCTTCATGGGGAGTCGGTGATGGGTCGGCGCTCCGCAGGAGTTGCGACTTCTTCTGATCTAGTAAATTTTGGAGTTGTTCGATTTCCTCGAGCGACTGCTTCGTGGTAAACGGAGCCATCTCCTCGGCAGCTAACACACGTTTCAGGGACGCCCTCAGAGGCGCCTCGGAGGTAGGCGACTTTTGTCGAGGCGACGGCGCGCGCTTCTTCGGCTTTGAACCGGGCGCGGGTGAGGCCGGCGACCGCGCACCTCGTCTAGAAGAAGGCGACGAGGCCTGCTTCGGCGGCGGCGGCGGCTTCGCCCGCGTCGGCACGACCTGGTGGCGGCCGGGAGCCAAGCCCGCGGTGATGGATCGCAGCTCGCCATCATCGTCGGTCGAGTCGCCCTCCTCATTCTTGGCCGGGTCCTCCTCGACGACCTCGAGGGACGAAGCTCGTCCCCGTCGGCCCGGCAACGGCGCCCTAGGCGCTCTAGGCAAAGGCGCCTTCCGCGGCTGCTGGCTATAGGGCGACGGCTTCTTCGAGGGCGCCTTCTTCTTCTTCGCCTGGGCGTCGGGCGGGCGGAAGGCCGACTGCGCGGACTTGATGCTAGTCTGCGCGCTCTTCTTCCGCGCGGCGGCCTGGCGCTCCTTCTCGAAGCAGGGGCTCGGCGTGCGCGAGGAGGTCGGCGTCTTGCGGCCGTGGGGCGACTTGCGGCCGGCGGCGGCCTGCGTCGGTGGCGGTTATTGGCTTCTTCCGCGGGTGTCGCGCGGCGGGCGCCGGCGAGGTGGTCTGGCTTTTGTTGGTGGATTTTGGGGGTCGGCAGGGGTGGAGGGGTCGATTTCTGGGCCCGCCGGAGGGACGACTCCAGCGTTGGCTGTGGGAGTTTCCCATGCGGGCGCAATCGGGATTGCCGACGCGGTCGGCGGCGCGAGGGCACTTTCCCCCCGTTTCTCGCAGCCCGGCCGGGTTGTTATAAGACTCTGCAAGGGCACGGCGCTGGAAGAGGCATTGGACGGGCTCTTGGTCCTCGAGACCTTCTCTGAAGCTCCCGCCGGATGTTCAGCGACTTTGCTCTCTAACGCATCGCTCTTCGCCCCGCTTGCGCGGGGCATCGTTGGAGGCTCGTCAAATCGGTATTCTCCAGGCTGCCACCGGGGCCTAGGGCTGGTCGAGGGGGCTCCCAGGCTGTGATTTTGCCGTGGCGACGGAGGCGCTGCTAAAATCACTAAACTTTAGCAACTTTAGTGCCTATCCGCTTCGCACGACGCCCGTGCTCACTAGTTCCCAAACAAAACCCACGTAGAGTATTCGGTGTGTTTCTTAGAAGCGTATGAACCCTCTAGCAACGGCTGAAGACGAATGGCAAGCTTCACAAGCCAAAAATGCACCAGAATGAAAAGTCCTTCTCCCACTGCTTTGTGTATTTTTTTGGACTCTTACGGGATGGTAGAGAAGCCTGGGGGTGCAAAAACCGCGCATGGTACGGATCAAATTCATCTGCAAAATTAAAACGGGTTCAGACAAGGAGAGCGTGCCATGAAAAACCGGCTCAAAATGCGTTAAAACCTAACCAGATTTCACATCATTTGCGTCAGAGTTTCCAGGCAGTGCGCCGGTGCTCTGTAGAAAGTTTCACGGGCTGGCGGGCTTCTACAATGTCGCTGCCGCCGCCGGCCCTTGGACCAAAACAAGCGGTCGACGACGTGCCGCAGCACAGACGCGGCCGCTGGCACGGCCTGGTCTACGTCGCCGTGCCGCGCTCGCGGCGCCTCGTCGCCATCGCTGCAAAAGCGACGTCGAGGCCGCCGCGCGATCTGTGCCGAAACGCGCACGTCTCGGCCTCGCGCCCGTTCGGCCTCTACGCGCACGAGATCGACCCGTTCGTCAAGAAATTGACATCCGCGCTGGCGGCGCGCTGCTGCCGGCCGTTTTGCATCGCCATCGACGGCACATTGCTCAAGCTCCAGAGCGAGGACGGCGCGCGGACCTTCGACGCGCTCGCGGTCCGGCCGTCGAGCGCGCTCGCGGCCGTCGTCGACGCGGCGGACGAGGCGCTCGGCGCTTTCGGTCGCGAGCCCTATTTCGCCGAGCGGCGCTTCCACCTTTCCGTCGCGGAGGGCGACGACGACGACGACGACGAACGTTCGCGGTCGCGCGACGGCTCGGACGCGTCCTCGGACTCGGACTCGGACGCCGGCGGCGACGTCGTCGACGTGGACGTCGATTCTGTGATTGTAAAAGCGGGCCACCGGCGCTTCGAGATTCCTCTCGAGCCCGTCTGAAAACCCGCGCTCTGTTTGGTAATGTGATTGTCCTTATCCTGCATGAGTACTGGAGCGCTGCGAAGAGTGCTGGGAGCGCTAGCCCGCTCGTCCATTTTGGGCAGGCTTGGCAGGCGCACAGCGGCGCCGCGTCTTTGGGCTGCCAAGGCGCGCACCACGCGATCGGACACACTACGATCGACGAGGCAGCATCTTCGCCGACACAGCAACTCGCAGCACAAGAGGACACAGCGGCTGCCAGCACGCACGAGGACCGAGCGCGGCGTCGAGTAAAGGCAGGACACACCGGGCGCGGCGTCGACGCCACACCAACCAGAGATAAAGCCATGGAGGTGGGGTCCGACGGGAGGCCGTCCATCCTGCGGAACAAGATGGGCAAGTTCGTGACGCCGACGCCCAAGTCCGTGGGCATCACGATGCTGGACAACTTCCCCAACCTGGAACCGCGGTACAAGCTCTCGGAGAAGAGCACGTACCTGCACGTGAATTTGCTCCACGTGCTGAAGATCCCGGACTGCGTCTTCACCATGAACCACCTGACGCGCCTCGACTTTGGCCTGAACGAGATCGCGCTGCTGAGCCCGGCGGTGGGCCAGCTCCAGAATCTGGAGCAGCTGTGGCTGAACAACAACCCGCTCACGAGCCTGCCGCCGGAGCTCCACCTGTGCAAGAAGCTGCGGGTCCTGGACGTGCGGGAGACGAAGATGGTCGCGCTGCCGCGGGAGCTGGGCCGCCTGGAGGAGTGGCACGAGATCGACCTGACGGACACGCCGCTGATGGAGGACCTCAAAAAGGCCGACATCTACGCGGACCCGTGGGACACGCCGAAGCTCGTCGCGCACCTGGACCTGATGGACAAGCGGGCAACGCTTCGCGAGGCCTTGTTCGAGAAGGCCTGCGCCGGCGTGTACCTGGAGATCGCGGACGACCCGGCCCACCGCGACCGCATTTCCATGTTAGTCGACGCGATTGCCGACGCGTTCCCCCTGCCGGCGGAGATGAAAAACGTCGTGCGGCACTGCGACCGGTTGATGCCGAAGGACCCGTCCTCGGATTTCCCGAAGAACCACGCGGCCCGCATCCGAGCCAAGTTCGTCGCGCTGCGGCGAGACAACGAAAAGAAAAAGTTACAGGCCGAGCTCGAACTCAAGATGCGCGCGCTGTACTACGACGTCATCGACCCGACGCACGTCGAGAAGTACATCAAGGCCATCTACCAGGACCCGCGCAAGCTCGAGGAGCGGCCCGAGGACGCATCTGGGGACGAGTTGCCGCTGGAACTCGAGGACATCCAATTCTTGATCAAGAACGCGCCGCGGCTGCTGCCGAAGACGCCGAAGGAGATCACGGGCCACGGCGTCCGGGCCGCGGTCTGGCGACTGCAGCAGGAGCTGCGGGACGAGCGCGAAAAGTGCGTCCGGGCCGTTTGCGGAGCGTTGAAAACCTTGTACGCGGACACGGAACCGCCCCTCGTGCTCAAGCTCGGCCGGGACACGTGCAAGCTCTTCGAGCGCGACCGCTTCGCGACGAAGAAGGAACTCGCGGAACTGAAAAAATTGGCCGCGGACGCGTCGGCGCTCTTCCCTACAGATTTCCACGACGCGAAGCCAAAGCGGGTGAAGAAGAAATTCGTCGAGCAGAAGCGGGCGGAGACGGCGGGGACGACGCAGTAATATGGATTAGTCTAGCCACCACTCACGCCGCCCACGTATCAAGCGGGCGAATCCCCGTAATATGCGTGTAGTGCGCGTAGCCGAGGGGCGGGAACGCCCGCCCGCCCATCGGCGCGGCGCGCGGGCCGCACCACGCGTGCGGCCCGCGCGGGGGGTACTGCGTCGCGCACATTTTGACAGTGTGCTTCTGGAGGGCGTCGCCCAGACCGTTGATGCGGTCGCCCCGCTCCCGGACGAGCTCCATGGCGCGGCGCGTCACTTCGAGGCCCGCGCGGCGGCCCTGGGCTAAATCATCAAGTGCCGTCGACGGGCCCGAGCTGAACTCGCGGTCGAAGCCACCGACCGGTCGCGGCGTGTGGCCCGCGGAGACGTCATAGGTCGGTCGCGACCGCCGCGCGGAGCGGTGGTTCCGGGGTGTCGTCGTCGAGGACGCCACCTGGATGGGCGACGTCATCGGTCGGCTCGACGGCGGCGGGTCGCGGCCCGCCCGCGTGAACGCGGCGTCGTACGTCGTCGACAGGCCAAGGGGACGAGGCGCGCGCGCCCCAAAGTCGAAGCGACAGATGCGGTGGTCCGCGCAGAAGCGCCCCAGGTTCCCCAGCTCCAAGCGCACCTGGTGCTTCGAGCACGCGACGCCCAACCGTTCGCAGAAAACGTGTGTAACTCGCGCGACCTGGTCCCGGTCCAGGCCACAGCTGCGGGCGAGGGCCGAGTAGTTCACGCGGGCCGCCGGCGCCACGAGCTCGTGCGGCGCCGGCGCCGCGGCCAGGCTGTGCGCGCGCAGAAACGTCGGGTCCGCCTCGAAAGCGAAGCCGATGAACCACGCGGCCCGTAAGTCCTCGTCGATGTCCATGCCGACGGCGCTACCCTTCTGACGCTGCGAGTTCGCCAAGAAGGACCACCTCCCCAAACCGGGGCAGCGGGCGCCTTTCCCTTGCCGCATGAGGTGCTCGAGCTGCTGGACGAGCGCGTGGTAGAAGCGCTTCGCCTCGGACTTGCGCAGGGAGCACGCGTAGGCTATTTCCGTGACTAAATCGTCGAGGCCGTAGAGCATGGTTGCGTCGCGGCGGTGTGGAGGTTGTCTGTCCCTGAGGGTTGCTAGAGCTGGGCCGGGGCAGCGCGCCGATGGAAGCAGTGCTCTCAATTGGTCCGGATCAGGCTGCCGCTGTCGAGTTAGCTCAAGTGTACGGTGTTTTGTGCCGGTGCAGGAGACGCACAACAAGCGGCAGGGAGAGCTTGCTACCTACCTAACGACCTACGCAACCGCAGGAACCTAGCCCGGGGGGGGTACTCCTCGAGTCCAGTTCCAGACTTGCAAGGGCAAGCCCGGCTCCGGCACTCCTTTCGCGAGTTTCTCTTCCGCGGGTGGCGACGAGCTCGCACGACGGGGGGGGAGCGACAGGGGATGGGAAGTCGCTTGGGGCCCGCCGTGCTCGACTCAACCAGTTGAAGGCCGACCCGTTGCCCTCCGCAAGGCCCCCGCCGAAGGAGACCGTGTTTGGTACAGGCCGCCCGGCACCGCGCCTCAGGGGACGCGCCGTGTCAGTTGTCACGGTCGTCACGGTCTCGTGCCGTCGCTGTATCGCGCGGCCTTCCGCCCGCGCGCGTCGCACTTGCCCTAGGCGACGCCGCGGACGAGGGCCGCGCGGTCTGCGACCGCCGGTTGCGATCGCCTCGTGTCGGCTCAAGGGCCGGCGTTAGGTTGGGAGAGGAGAACGAACGCGTCGAGTCGAGCGGCGCCCGACGCAACCTCAGGTCAACGCCAATCCGTCGAGGACTACGGGGCCGACGTCTCGACGGCAGGGCGCCGGATGCCGAGAAGCTCGTCCGGGCACGAAACCCGTCAGGTAAACCCCGCACGGCGTGAGCCGCCGCCGTTGAGCCCCTCGCCGATCTCCCCTGGATTGGGCGCGCGCCAGGGCCGCGGACGATCACGTTGATGCCGCCGACACGCCTAGCGCGCCCATCGAGGGTGGGCTTTGATCTCAGGGGGGCGGCGGTAGGCCGCCGGGTCCCACGTCACCTCTGCGGCGTCGCGAGTCGATTTGCGACCGCCCACCGGCCGCGACGCGTCGAGCTCAGTCCAGGCGACGCCGCAGATACAACGCCCGCTCGCGGTAGCGGCCGGCTTCCAGCGAGCCATGGTAGCGGCCACTGGAAATCAAGTAACAGGCGGGTCGCCGAGGCCACGGCCGCGTCCCCCTGAAATTAGCACGCGTCGTGGACTCAGTAGACCGAGGCGACGCCGTAGGCCGCCGGGCGTAGAATTCGTGGTCGTTCTTTACAAGGCCGCCTATCATCGTGTCAGTTGTCACGGTCGTCACGGTCTCGTGCCGTCGCTGTATCGCGCGGCCTTGCTGCGGTTTCGCGCGGCGCGGCGCGAGCCGTCACGAGGGGGAGAGAGGTTTCCGGGGGCGCAGTAGAGATGTACTAGTCCGGACTGCTTAGCCGCACCTTCACGGAAAGGCTCTTCACCCACGGCGACGTGTGCTCGGGGTCCACGCGCAGGGAGTCATCCGAGTCCGGGTCCTCGTAGGGGAGCGGCCGCCGCCGCGACGGCGCCGACGCCGGCCGGGGCCGCGGCCTCGCAGGCGACCGCGGCCCACGGACGTACTCCATCGGCGCCTGGCGCGTCGCCGGCTTTCTTCGGAACCCGAGGCCGTGGAGCTTCGGGGGCACGCTGTCCGTGTCGACGTGGTAGGCCCCGTACGGCGTCTCGCGCGCCGCCGACGCCCGGTGGCTCCTGTTAATAGACCGCCGCCGGCCGTCGACGACGCTCGTGCCGCGGCCCTTCTTGAGGTACGCCCAGGTCGTGTCGCGGTTGTAGATCGCCGTGCTCGCCGAGGATGGCCGTCGTCGTACCGGAACCGGTTGAGGTTGCGGCGCGGGCTCCGGCTTCGGCAGCCGTTCCTCCATCCGCCGCCGCGCGTAGGCCTCGGCGGCGGCCGCCGCGGTCCTTGCCTGCTCCAGGGCCTCCGTGGCGTCGGCCGCGCGCGCCCGCATCCCGAGCAGCTCGTACGTGAGCGCGTGGATCTCGCCCTTGGCTTTCACGAGGAGCTGCTCGCGGCGCTTCGCTTCGGCTTCGCGCGCGTCCAGATCTCGCTCGAGGCTGGCGATTGCCCGCTTGAGTCGCGCGCGGTCGTCGGCGGGCGTCTGCGTGGCGGTCGTTGCCTGCGGCGGCGGCGACGGCGGACGCGGCCGCGCCGGCGCCGGCGCCTCGCGCGCGAGGGGTAGCTTCGCCGGGCTCGCGAGCGGCCTCGGAGGCGCGGGCGCCTCGGCGCGCGGCGGCGCCGGCGCCGGGGCTGGCGCGGGCGGCTCGGAGACCGCCTCTTCCACTTGCCGCTCGAGCGCGTCGGCGCGGAGCCGTTGCGCCGCCGCGTCCGCCGTCGCCGCCGCCGCGACGCGATCAGCAGCCGCGGCGACCGCCTGCCAGGCCGCCGCGGCCGCCTCCGCACGAAGGCGCGGGCCGTCGTCCGGCGCCGGTGTGCACACCGACGACGCGTCGTCCTCGTCGCGAAACGCGTCGCGGCCGCGGAGCTGCTCGACGACGGCGCCGCGCGATATCGCCTCGGCCACCGACGGGGAGAGCGCGATCTGGGCGCTGTCCATCGCGTCGCGCAGCTGCTGCCCCGCTGCTGCTGCTGCCTTGACGATGCACGCGTCGCGGCGATGGCGTGAGCTGCTGCCCCACGCTGCTGCTGCCCTCACGAATGCGTGCGGCAGCCTTAGTTAGCTAACGCACCAGCACGAGCGTCAAGCACCGATGTTCGTACCTTCCACACCGCGTAAGCAGGCACAGATGGCGCGAGCACGGCAGCCCATTGCTATGCTCTCCTGCAGCGCTTTTTTGTGAGGGGCTGGCAAAAGTTGCTGGCCAGCCTTCCGCGGCGAGACGCTGTGAGGGCTGCGAGCCCTCGTGGGATTTCACACGCCTTCGTGCTGCAACCCCAGGACCGTGCGGGTGCGCTCGTTGGTTTGCTCGCATTTGGACTGGAATAAGCAAGCGGCGCCGCCATGGAGGCCCCGACGCTCGTCGAGGTCGACGACCTCAGCCCGGCAGGCTCCCTCGAGACGGGCAGCCCGTCCGTCTACTCCGACATGGGCAGCCCCTCCACCGATGGCAGCCCCATGGAGGCAGCTCCGGCCGAGAAGCCGGTGCTCCTGCGCGCGTCTCAAGAGATTCCCTACGTCGGCTTGGGTGCTTACGCGAAGCGCGCCGCCGAGGCCGCCGCGCGCCGGCGGCACCAGCAGCGGCGGCCGCGCTACCGCACCGCGCGGCCCGACGCCGCGGACGACGCGTTGAGGGCGTTTGCCGGCCGGGCGAAGCGAGCCGCTTCATCAGACAAGCCCCAGCAACTGGACGTGCTCAAGGTCGGCGCCTTGACGCAGCAAAACCTCCACGTCTCGGTCGCGCTGCCGACGCGGACGCCGTCGTCCGGCCTGCCCACGGGCTTTTCCGCGACGTCGAGCGAGGAGGAGAGCGTCGCTCCCGTCCCGACGAAGGTGAAGCGCTCCGTGGACTCGACGACATCCCCGGCGCCGATGAAATCGGTGGACACCGCGTCATCCCCAGCGCCCTGGCGGAGCCCCCAAACATCAACCCTGAAGTCGCCCGGCTTCGCGTCGCCTCCATCGCTCAAGTCGCCGGCGGTCACGAAGCAGCAGAAGCTCGTCGAGGACACGAAGAAATCCATAAAAGAGGCCATCGCGCTCGGCGACGCGGACGCGTTGAAAGCAAGGACGCCCACCGACGGGCCCTCGAATTTGATCCGGGACGTGGAAGAAGCCGAGGAGCGCTACCGCGCCAAGGAGTGGGAGTTCGAGATGAAGCGCGCGGAATTCAACCTCGACCTGCCGCCGGGCGCGCTGGCCGGGAATTCGGAGCCCGCCGAGCCGAGCGCCCCGCCGACGACGCGGTCGCCGGCGCCCACAACAAGGTCGCCGCGGCCGGCGAGCCCGAAGCGCGCGGCGAGCCCGCGGCCGCGGGAGGCGCGCGTCTCGACGCAGAGCTTCGGCTGCCAGGCGGACGAGGAGAACGTGCCCTACGGTCAAGTAATCGTGCCGACGGCCGACAAGCTGCCCGCGTCGAAGCGGCGCGCGCGCGACCTGCTGGCGCGCCAGGAGCACGCGGCCAAGGCGCTGCGGGCCCTCGCCGACCTGGAGAACGTCGACGACGATAGTGATGATGGCATGGGCGACGAGGGGCTGATCTTCGACGAGAACGTGGGTATGGCGTTCCTGCACGTGTCGGACGTGACGGGCGTGCGACCCGCGGCGGACGTCGCGGCGTCGGCCGCGGAGCACGACTTGATCCGACGAGCACAACAGGGCCCGGAGACGCGCTCGCCGAAGCTACGCGGCGACGACGCGTCGCCAATGGAATCATTTAAGATGATCACGCCGCGGGGGACCTTGAGGGAGCGCCTCGAGCAGATGGAGGCCTTCGCCGACAAGCTCGAGGTCGAGTTGGACCAGGGTAGGGAAAGGATCGAGGGCTTCGTCGAGCAGATGCGGCAGGAGTCGCCCCATCGAGGTGAGCTCAACCCCATGGTCCTCCCGTCCCCCAGAAGTCCGCCGCCGCCGCCGCCGCCCAAATCGCTCTCGTCGCTGGCATCACGGTCGCCGCCGCCGCCGCCCCTGGAAACGGCGTCGGTCGAGCGCCACGCGCTGTCGAACGTCCAGGGCGCCTGGGGCGCCTACGAGGAGCTCGCGGCCGCGCTGGACTCTCCCCCGCCGCCGAAGGGCCCCGCGCACCGGACCGGGACGGCGACGGCTCGCGCCGGGAGGCGCGGCGGCCCTCGCGCGCGGCGGCCACCCGCGGCGAAACGCATCGGGCGGGACATCTGGTAAAGTTTAAACTCAAGGCGCCTCTGGGAAGTGTGCTGAGCGTCTAGACGGCGGGAAGGGCGTCCCCTCGTCGGCCTGCCAGGTGTCGACGCCCTTGGCTGTGCCTTCTTGGCGGCGCCGCTCGATGCGTACAGCCCGTCTGGGGCCCTAGACACCACAGCAACGCAGCCGACGGCGCCAGGGGTGCGCCGCGAGCCGCCTCGGCCCGGAGACGCGGCGGCGGCGGCCAGCGCGCGACGCCAAGGGCAGCCCCATTAGCCTCTTGCGCAAATGGCTAATCTAGGAGCGCTGTCCAACGTTTTGGACGACGTCAAGTACAACAACGGACTCCAGGACGCGGAGGCGCCGGACCCGAAGCGCAAGTTCAGTGCGGTGACCGACGCGGAGCGCGGCGCGCAGCTCGCGCACCTCGAAACGTCTGGCGCCTTCGGCGTCGCGACCATCTGTGCCGGGCCGCTCGGCTTGTACGAGTTCACGCGGTTCCTCGGGGGCAGGGACGACTCGGCGCGCGCGCTTGGAAGTCTGTTGCTCGAGTGCGCCCGCTACCGCGCGTCGCTCGCGACGGCGACGCGCGTCTCATTAAGAAAGCGCATCGAGGACGTCTACCTGACCGGCTCTTGCCCTTCGATCGATTCCATCGCCTTCCCGCACCCTCATCTGAAAAGGACGCCCTTGCCGGACGAATTGAAACCGGACTCGCCCACGTCGACCAAACGCCTGAAAACCACCTCGGCCTCGTTAAAGGGCACGCAGTGGCCCTTCACCTCCACAAAATGCCACGCGTTGAAACCGTCGAGCGACGACCAGGACGCGCTCGACGCCGTCGACCGCGCGACGGTGCGGGCTCTGAGTGTGTACCTGCCCTCGTTCAAGCGGTCGGACGAGTGCCGCGAGCTGCTCGATTTTTATGTAAGGCAGAAGCGCCCGCCCGTGACGGAAGAGTTCGACAAGTTCCGCGTGCTCGGCAAGGGCGGCTTCGGCATGGTCTACGGCTGCAAGTCGCGGACGACGGGCAAGATGTACGCCATGAAGGAGATCTGCATGAAGCCGTGCATCTATCACATTGTCGCGACCGTCGCCACCACGGCCCGACCATGATCTCCACGCCATGGACGCGACGCCGGCTCGATTCGGTCAGCACGGTCGTGCGCCCGACTCACTCGTTGATTTACGCACAGGCATGAAGCGCATCAAGAAGCGGCGGGCGTTCGAGCTCTGCTGGAACGAGCGGCGGGCCCTCGCCGTCGTCGACAGCCCCTTCGCCGTGGGTTTGAAATATGCCTTCCACGACGCGGAGTCGTCGCGATTAGTATTGGTCATCGACCTCATGATGGGCGGCGATTTGAAGTACTGGCTGTCGCAGCACAAGTGCTTTGGGTTCGAGGCGTCGCGCTACTACGCGGCACGAACCCTACTAGGCTTGAAAGCCTTACACGACCGGGACTTTGTCTACCGCGACGTCAAGCCCGAGAACATGTTAGTTGATGAGCACGGGCGCGTTAGATTGTCGGATCTAGGCTTGGCGTGCCGCGTGCGGTCTCGTGCGGAAATCAACCAGTGAGGAACCGGCATCGCCACGCCGTCGAACCACGCAGGTGCACTCCGAGCTCAAGGGCGCGAGCGGCACGCCGGGCTACATGGCGCCCGAGATGCTGCGGCGGGAGGTCTACGACCACCGCGTCGACTACTTCTCGCTGGGGTGCATGGTCGTCGAGTTCATCGTGGGCGTGTGTCCGTTCCGGACGCGCGACGCGGCGCACTGGGGCGGCCGCAAGAAGAAGAAGAAAAAGAAGAAGCAAGATACGGAGGATCGTGCCTTACGCAAGCAGGCCAAGAAGGAGGACGCACGAGCGAGAATAGGTGTAGAAATCAAACCTCCACGTGCACCCGACTCACAATTCGATTTCCACACAGGCGAACATGGCGCGGGCCGCGCTCGAGATGGCGCCGGACTTGACCCAGGACGTCTGGAAGGAGGGCCTCGGTCCCGCGGCGAAGGCCTTCTGCAAGGCCCTGTTGCACAAGGACCCGTCGAAGCGATTAGGTTCGAACGGTGTGAAGGACATTTTGGACCACGCCTTCTTCGGCGGCTTGGATCTGGACGAGGTCCTGGCCGACGCCGTGGAGCCGCCCTTCGCGCCGGGCAAGGCTATTAATGCGAAGGACGCCGAGAGCATCGGCGACTTCGCGTCGCTCGGAGACGACGTGCCCTTGTCGGACGGCGACTTCGATACGGAACGGTGGAACTACGTGTCCCCCGACGCCTACCAGGCCGAGGTCGTGTGGCTCTTGCAGTGGGAGGAAGAGAAGCGGGGGCCGCGCACGAGGGTCGAGGCCGTCGCCGAGAAGGCCTCATCGGCGTGTGTCCTGTCCTGATCGTCCCCGTCCCCGCTTAACGACATGTTGCTTTGCTTAGAGCTAGGCCGTCACGGTCACGGTCTACTAGTAGCTACCTGGCATGTTACCCCGTAGTACTAGTAATACACACCACACAAACCTTAGCCCCACATCCACTTGTTGCCCGACCGCACGGGCTGCGTCACCGGCCGCGGCTCCCTCGACGCGTCCGTGACCCGCGCGTCCGCGAGCCGGTGCCCCACGGGCAGTAGCGAAGGCCGCTCGCCGACCCATGGGCAGAGTGCCTCGGCCAGTTCCTCTTCTTTGTAGACGGTCTTCGAGCCGTCGGGCAGGCTCCACTTGGATAAGAACAGCTCGCGCGCCTCGTCGTCGCGCTTGCGGCGCTCGGCCTTGGTCATGCGCGCACGCCGCGAGGGGTCGGTGGCCCGCGAGGCCTCTCCAAATGACAACTTGCGAGACCGCCCCTCGCGCGTCTTCAGGTCTCTTTCTTTCCTCGTCTGCCGGTTGAGGTGGTCCCGTTCCTTCTGTTCCCGCGCCGCGCGGCGCTCGGCCTTGGTCCGCGGGCGCGACGCCGTCGACGCCGTCGTCCCCGGCCGGTCCGACGCGGTCGTTGCAGGCCGGTCCGCCGACTCCTCGACGGTCGCCCCCTCGATGACCGCCGGTTCCTCGAACTCCTCGTCGTCGTCTGACGAGCTCTCCGTGACATATTCCTCTTCGTTGGGATCCGGCAAACGATGCTTCTCGGCCTGCCAGAACGCGTCCACGTGGGGGCACCCGTCGACGTTGTGTTGCTTGAGGTCGTCGAGCAGCGCGAAGGGCATGCCGCACTTGGCGCAGGCGTGGCGCGGCGGGTTTACTTCCCGGAACTCCGCTAAAGCCTCCTTGTACTTGGCATCTCGCGCATCCATTCTTACCTTATATCTGGCAGCAGCATTTACTATTCCAGAGAAGCGCGTGCGGTTTTCAAAGCGGAACCGGGGGTGGTAGGGCCTAGCTTCTGCTGCGACATCTGCGAGCCAATGGGTCGCCTCCTCCGTACCTAATAGCTTTTCTCTTCGGACGGTCCGCGGACGAGGCGGCTCGTTGTGCGCGTAGGGCTTGACCTTCGACGTCGGTCCCCTCACCTTCTGCAAACCAGCACAGGCCAAACGCAAGCGTTCTTCGGTCAAGCCCCCGTTCCTCGTGAAGAGTGCTACGGCGAAGGCCGCGTCCGCGTGGACTTTCGGCCAATTCTTCTGATTCCTAGATGTCCTCTTAATGTCATTCTTGACCCGGTTAATGGCCCGCTTCCTCCGCTTCAGTTCATATGCGCGAGCGCGCTTCGACTCCCGTATCAGGCGTTTATCGCGCGCCCGTTCTCTCTTACTGATTAATCGATCTTCCTTTTTCCTCTGCTTCTTCTGCTCCTCGTGGTGCTCCGGGGCCCACTCGCCGACCTTGCCGAGCTTGAGCAGATGCGCGTCGTATGCGGCTCGTTCCTCCTTGCTCATGCGCTTCAGAATTTGACGTTTGGCGCGTCGCGCGACCTTCGTCGCGAGCTTGCGATCAGCACTGATAGCCCGCAGCTCCTTCTCCTCGGGTGTGAGGTTCGGCCGCCAGCGCGGCGTCGACGGCGCGACAGGTGGCGGCGCGGCCATCTTCGCCGCGTTGGCCGGCTGGGGCGACGACGGCTCCTCGGGCGCGACGCGGCGCGAACACCACCCCGGCTTCTGGTTCGGAGGCACGTGGATGGGAGGTAAAGGTTCCGTGAACACGGGCACTTCTTGGGCGGCCTCATCATCCCAGGGCGACGGGCCCGCCTGGATCTGCGTACTCTTCGCCCGAGCAACCAACTCCTTCGAAGCCTCCTTCAGCAACTTCCTCACGTCCTTCGCTTTCTTATTCAATTTAGCGTCGATCTCCGCGAGAGCCTTGTCGGCTTCCTGTTGAGCGAACTCCTCCTCCTTGCCGCAACGCTGCCGCTCGAACGCCACGACGGCCCGCTTCCGGTCCTTCATCTTGTTCATGCCCAGGACCATGCGCGGGAAGGTCTGCATGACAGAAGCCGCCAGGCGCTGCCTTCTTATTTTTTTAAGCATCCAGCAGGCCCGGAAGAACTTTTGCATCGCGTAGACACAAGGGAAGTAGATGTACTGCGCGTAGTTGCGCCACGCTCGTTGGAACCGAGCTGCCGCTCCATAACTCTTCATTTTATTGGTCAACAGTCGCGCCTTCGTCTCGGACCGCATCTCCTGGAACTCCTTCGATTGTAGGCGGGTGCGCCATTTTTGCGAGATGACGATCTGGGCTCGTCCCAGCGTCGCCTCCTGGCGCTTCTTGAGCCAGTACCGTCGTCGACACGCTCGGACGAACAAGACTATGCTACTACCGGCCCACTCCCTCTTCTCCCGCTGCAACCGCTTCCAGTTCCTATGACTAACCTTCCGCAGCCAGTAGAACCGCAACGTGCGACTCAGCATCATCGCCAGCTTCTTCCTCGTACTAATCTTCAGTCGCGTTTGACGGATCACCTCCTTGACAAACACCTGGATCTTTTTGGCAGCGGCGATCTCCGCCTTGCGCATTTCCCTATGAGTGTACCGCGCGTCGTGATACAAGTACCACCTTGCTATTTTTATGGCGAGCGCGTTCCGCCGCTCCGCGCGTTTCCGGTAGAAGCACTGCAGCGTGTAGACGGAGGCATGCTCTTCTAAACCGTGATGGGCATCAAACCTCGAAGTAGATTGGAAGCCCTTCCGTTCCCGCCCATACGCCTTCAGATCCAACAGAGACGCTCCTTCCGCCGCGTCCGCGCCCGGTGCTGAAGAACCAAATAACTTCTTGCCTTCTCCAGCGGTACCGTCATGTAACCTCGGCTGCAGAACCACCCCATCGCGCTTATGCGCCGCGTGGCGCGCCGCGCGTCGCGCCGCGGCGTCGATGTCGGCCTTCGACGACAATGTCTCCAGTTCCTCCCTACACACGACTTTGCGGTCTTCGACAGGTGCGCGGTCCCTTAGAGCTTCTACCGACAATCCCGCGCCGCCACCCGAGCCTTCCACCAAACTAAAAGTATGTAGAGCTAGTCCAAAGGCGATCGCGTCCGGCGCCGTCGCCGGGTTCGCCGTCCAGAAGTCGCGCGCGAAGTCCGGCACCCTTCTGGGATTGCCCGCTCTGTTGACCTTACAAGCCCCGGGCCCGTCGATGAGTCCACCGTCACGGTCCAAATCGGGGATCGCCTTGGCTCTATCATAAAACGCGTCCCGCAGGTCCTGTTCTCTCCTTCGCTTCCGCGCCTCCTCCCTCGTTTTGGGAGGATCTGTTCTTTTAGCGCCTTTGCGATTGCGTGTCTTGGGCGACGACGCCTCATCCCCAAAAGGAATGACCTGCAGCGTCAGGCCCTTCCTCTTAGATGCTCTTAAAATAGAGTTGGCCTCGGACGACGCCGGTCGCTTCTTCTTCAGCGCGAGGGCGGCTTCTATTTTGTGGTAGGAGGGCTTCGTCGAGGCCCGCGTCCGCCGCGGCGCGCCGAAGCTCTCCGCGAATTTTATGGATGCGTTCGTCAGCGGCGCTTCTATTGACGGCTGGGGCGGCTCGGCGAAGCGGCTGAGCTCGAAGTCTATTGTGGATGTAGGAGCGGTCTTTACTGATAATGCAGTGGCCAGCGTCGCGTCGAGCGCGCCGCTCGCGGTCGCGAGCTCGGCTCTCGCTTGAGCGAGCTCCTGGGTCAGGGCGCTCGGCGCCGCGCCGGCGGGCGTCGGCGCGGCCGCGGCCGGCTCCGCCGCTGGCTCTGCCGCGGGCTCGGCCGCGGTCGGCTCCGCCGCTGGCTCTGCCGCGGGCTCAACCGTCGGCTCTCCGCCTGCTTTCAGCAACGCCGCGTCGATGCGATTCTCGACGACGTCCGCGAAGGCGCTGTCGTCGGAGAGCTTGGCCAATTCCCACTCCGACGACGACGCGGCCAAGGACCCGGCCGTCTCGGCCAGGGTCAGCACGCTCTCCAAAAACTCGGCGTCGGGCTCCGTGACCTCCGTCAGGTCGCGCTGCCAGCCCTTGTAGAGCGCTCTCGCCTTGCGCGATTGTTTCTTGAGCGCTTGCAGCTCCCGCTCCGCGACGGCGGCCCGGCCGACCTTCGGCGGGCTCGCCTTGCGCTTGAGCGCCGGGGGCGCGACGCGCTGGGCGTAGGGGTTGCCCATCGTGGTTACGTCGCCATCGATGCGGCTGGGGCAGCCTCGTTATCGTCGAGAGCTGGGCAGCGTTGGTCGCGGCCGCCCGCGGTTGTGGGTTCGCCCCGGGATGCTTCATTGCCTTGAATCGTTGGCAGAGAGCTCCCTCGAGACGACTCGCGACATCCCTCGCTAGCGGCCTGTAAAGACACTAGCAAGCTGCTGCTTCCAGAGTTTGGGAGCTGCCTCTGTTCCTGCCGCGGGAACTGCTCATCGGCCATCAAAAACGTAGGGAACTGGCGCATTTGTGCGAGTAGGCGGCTCCCCGTCGCTGCGTCAGCTTGAAACTGCCCCGAGGACGCAAATTCACACGTTCTCGACGCTGCCGCCGCGACGCCTGCGAGACGCCTGCGCGACGCGGCTACCCCCGCGCGCCACGGACCGCGCGGCTAGCGCACCGCCGCCATGGGTATCTGCCAATCCTTCTTCAGCGGCGGAGAAAAGCACGAGCACCCCGGCGAGCACCCGGGCCACGAGGTTGATGATCACCACGCCGGCGAGCACCTGGACCAGGTCGAGATCGTGGGGCTGTTGGGCCACGGCGGCGCGACCATCAAGAAGATCGAGCGCGACTCCGGCGCGCGCATCCAGATCGATCGGAAGCGGGGGTCCGTGAGTTATGAGGGAACGGAGACGCAAGTGAACAACGCCAAGGCTCTTGTTGCTGCCGCGGCGTTAAAAGCCCACGAAGCACCGGACTACTGTGGCGAGGACGGCGGCAAGAAGCGCGCAAAAGCTCTACGGGTGCAGAAACGGTCGCGGGAAGCCAAGAGGCAGGCCCACGACTTGTGGGAGAAGGGGGACAAGGCCGGCGCGAAGACCATGTCCGAGCGCGGCAAGGAGTTGGATGCGCAGGCGAAGAAGCTCCACGACCAGGCGGCGCACGCCATCTACTTGCATCGGAACGGCGGGCGGCCCGACAATTACATCGACCTGCACGGCCTGTTTGTTGAGGAGGCCCTCCGGTTCCTGAAGGAGCGGCTGAAGACCTTCGCGCCGGGCGAGAAGCTCGAGGTCGTGACGGGCGCGGGCCACCACTCGGAGGACCACCAAGCCAAAATCAAGCCCGCGGTGATCGAGTATTTGGGAAAGAAGAAGCTGCGCTGGGAGGAGCTCAACGCCGGGGACCTGCTCGTGTACACGTAGCTGGGGGGTGTTTTCTTAATTCATAGTCCTTCGTTTTGGGTGGAGGGCTCGAGGGGTCAAGTGCCCCTCGTTATACGACGGCGTCTTCCGGTCCTTGCCGTCCTTAGGTTATCTTTCGCGTCGTTATCCAGCTAAAGTCGATGTTACGGTGCTAGGACTAGTGGGCGGAGCCCCTGGGGGGAGACACCGCGCGCCGCCGAGTGCGGTGGCTTGTTGCAACACACTAGATTTGAGCAATTTTGAGCCAGGAGTTTTTTTTGGAGGCAGGAAGGGGTCGTGGCTAGGCAGCCTAGCTCTAAGCAAAGCAAGGTTTTCTTTTTTGGAAGAGGATGGGCTGCGGTGCCTCTGCCGAAAACTACACGCCGCCGGGCACCGGCGCCACCGAGGACGGCCCCCGCCTGGTCCTCACATCCAAGGGGGCAGCCGACGCAATCTACTTCGAGAATGCGCACGCGCTCCGCCAGTCCGGCGCGCCGAGGCTTCTGACGCTGCGCAACGGCATGGCCGTCGTGCCGCGGTACGACTATCCGCGCAAGCACGAGGAGTGGAGCTATTGAGTTGGGATTGGGCCCACGCCACATGGCCATGCGCGTCCGGCTCGACGGGGAGTTCCTCGTGCGCGAGCACGACGAGCGCGTGCTCGACATCGCGTGGTGGAAATACGAGGCCGGGAACCATCTCAGTATCCTAAGGTCGACGGCGTGTCATCCCGGCCACACGCGCTACGGCAACGGCGGCCGCAGCTTCGTCATCAATTCAGACGGGACGATCTCCCCGAAGCTTGCGCAGCACCTCGTCCTGGGCGCCGGTAAGCCGACCTTCTCCTTCGTGCCTGCCGGGTCGCCGCTTGTCTGCCGCTTCCAGCAGGCCGCGGCCCTCGCCGCCGGCCAGCAGGTCCCGCTCACGCTGGCGAGCCACCCGGGCCTCGCCGTCGTCCAACTCCATGAGCCGCGCGAGGCATACCACGAGTGGCACTACAAGGCGCTCGGCATCGGTCCGGACAGGAACGCGGTCGTGGCCTCGCGCCAGGGATCGATGTTCGTCGACAGGGCTGGCTGGTACGTCTGCCCGAGCCATCTGAATATACACCAGGGCAACCACACAGATCTAGTAGTAAACCGGTTCAACCACCCGGCCCGGCTTCACGAGGAGCACCGGAAGCACGGCGGCAAGCGCCCACTCGACTTCGTGTTCCACGCCGACGGCTCCGTCGCCCCCGCGTCGGCGCCGTACCTGCGCCTCGGGTGCTCGTTCCCGCCATTAGGCGGCGCGCGCCCGGCGGCCGCCGCGCCCGCGGGGCGAACGCTGCGCGGCCTGAAGATCGAAAGCGTGGCGCAGACGGAGGTCACGCTCGCGTGGGAGCAGGGCTCCGCGCAGAGCTTCGAAGTGCAGTGGCGCAAGACCGGGGGCGCCTGGCAAAACTTCGCGACCGTCCGGAGGAGCAAGGCGCGCGTGAGCGGGCTGGACGCCGGCGGCGCGTACTCGTTTCGCGTGAGGGCCACGGGCGGCGAGTGGTCGCAGGGGGTCTCGGCGCAGCTGTCCGCACCGGCGCCGACGCCGGGGCGCCGGGCCGAGCTGAGGAATAGCGCCGCGCAGCCTGAGCGCGATTCCCAGCCGGAGCCTGGCATAGACGCGGCGCTCGGTGGCGCTTTCAACACGTCCGGCAGAAGCAACTTGCCGCCGCAGGCCGAGCCCGCGCCAGAGCGTTCGAGCGGAACAGACGAGTGCCCCGTCTGCCTCGACCGGGCGCGCGATACCGCGTTCATTCCGTGCGGGCACCAGACCTGCGCCGAGTGCGCCGGCCGGATCTCCTCCGCGCGTTCCTACCGGTGCCCCGTCTGCCGCCAGCCGTCCAGCGGAACTCTCCGGGTCTTTTGATCCCTACACCTCCGACCTCCGTTTTGTCGGAATATGTCTCCTACAAGAAATCTCATCATCAGATAGACACTCTAGGTTTTATCTTCTTGGCAATCCAGCAGCAGGTGCCAATCCTGTCCAAGTTCTGAGACGAGCAAGGAGTCTGTGGCCACCCTGGCATTGTGCAGCCGCAGCTGAAGACATTCTGCGGCTCTGAGACACCAGCACCGTCCGGCGGGGCAGCAAACTACGCTGCCCGTATGAAGAACGCATTGGTGGCGGTCGCGCTGCTGCGCGGCGTCACCGCCCTCGACGCTAAGGCGTGCTTAGAGTGGGGGTATCCGAAGGAGGGTAAGTGGCAGCACGACGACGATTGTCCGTGTGCGGCGCGGAGATCACGCGGTCCTTTCCTTCGCGAGGCGCGATGGCAGTTCACCGGTCGACACACAGGCTGCGCTGGGGTTGAGCAGGCGGCGTGCGCGGCCGGGTACAGATATGTGAAGGGTGACGTCTGCCACGAAGAGGTCGAATGCAAGGCGTTCAGCTACGAATGCATTCTCTGCCAGCCGGGCGAGGACTGCGACAGCAACTACAACGTCGAGACCGAGAAGGGCGAGGACTACGACTGCAAACCAAATCTCTGGTCGGGGTGTTACTTCCTCTGGCCGATCGCGTGGATCTTCTTTTATCTTGCGATTCGGCAGGTCAACAAACTGATCGCGGAAGAAAAACAGTCGGAGGCCAAGTACGTGTGGATTAAGCGCAAGTGGTACTGGGCTGTGTGGAAATCAATCAGTGCGATCAGGCGTGCAGGTAGACGCGACGAGTCAGCACGAACGCGCCGTAAAATTTGATTTCCACACAGGGGGGCGTGTGGCATCTTCCTCGCCTGCGCCTTCTTTCATTCGATCGCGGTCTTGTGGATGGGCATGTATGGTTGGAACTTGCTTTTCCCGTATTGCTTCTTCGCCGGTTTGCTCATCCCCCTCGCCTGCTGCTACTACGGCGACAGGGTGGTCGGGATCCCGTTCAAGGTAGGATTTGCCCTGGAATTGCCCTCATCATACAGGGAAAATGAGCCGGCGCCACCTACTATCGAGACCACGAGTGCTCCGTTCAAGGAATACGACGAAGCGCCGGTCGTCACGCGCCTCGCGAGCGAGAGTAACATAACTAAAACTTACCTACTTGTCCCCGTCGAAGAACTTGTCGTCCGACGGGTCTTCACCATCATCATCGTCGTCTGCCGGCTTGGTCGCCTCGTAGCACTTCGCGATGACCGGGTGGACGATCGCGTCGAAGGCCTGCTGGCGCTTGCGCACGGCGTCGGCGTCGGCATCATTATTCTCGTTCAACCACCTCAACGCATCGTCTACTTCCGCTTGGGCCGCCGAAACATCTAGATCGCTCGCGTGCTTCGATAACGTCGACCGCGCGCTGTAGCAGGCACCTTCCAAGTCGTTGCGCGCCCGCGCTTTATCTAAAGCAGCCGCGTCGTCGGACGCGTGCGCCTCCGCGTCCGCGATCATGCGCTCGACGTCCCTCCTGCTCAACTTGCCGGCCTTGTCCGCCGTGATCGTGATGGACTGCGACCGGCCCGACGCCTCGTCCGAAGCGTTGACCGATAGTATACCGTTGGCGTCGACGTCAAAAGTCACGTTGACGCGCGGCACGCCTCTCGGAGCGGGCGCGATGCCTCCTAATGAAAAGTCTCCTAACAACCGATTGTGCGCCGTCAACGCCCTTTCCCCTTCGAAGACCTTGACGTCGACGCCGGGCTGGTTGTCTTGGTGGGTCGTGAAGACCTTTGCTGCCTTGGCCGGGATCGTCGTGTTCCGCTCGATCAATCTCGTCATCACTCCACCAGCGGTCTCGATGCCTAATGACAACGGTGCGACATCCAACAACACCAAGCCGCCCTCGGACTCGCCGGCCAAGGAAGCCGCATGGACCGCGGCGCCATATGCAACAGCCTCGTCAGGGTTCAGGGAACAATTCAGCGTCGCTTTCTGCGCGTTGTTGAAGAACGCCAGCAGCTTCTCTCGGACGCGCGGCACGCGCGTCGAGCCGCCGACGAGCACGATTTCGTCGACGTCCTTCGCGTCGACTTTTGCGTCCTTGAGGACCCGCTTGACAGATCTTATGGACCGGTCAAACAATGGATCGCACAAGCTCTCGAATTTCGATCGCGTGATGTCCAGGGCGAAGTCCTCGCCTTTGTACAAGGCATCGACATCTATACTCGTTTTCGTCGCCGCCGACAGCTCCCTCTTCGCGCGGTCGCAGGCGAGGTAGAGGCGCCTCCTTGCTTTTGCGTCGAGCCAGGACGCGTCTGGGCTACCTTTTTTGTCATCAAATAACTGGGGGTGCTGCTCGCAGAAGTGCTTGGCCTGCGTGGCGACGACGCGTCGATACGCCGTCGAAGCGGATAGGACGCTGGTGTCGCGCGGCGAAGTCCGTCAGCGCGTTGCTAAAGTCCTCTCCACCGAGATGCGTGTCGCCCGCCGTCGCCTTGACTTCCAGCACGCCGCTCTCCATCTCTAACAGAGTGGCGTCGAAGGTGCCACCCCCGAGGTCGTAGACTAAAACAGTAACGGGCCTCGCAGAGGTCGCGTCGGCGTCGTTGCCCCTCGAATCCTTCCCGCCGAGCCCGTAGGCTAGGGCCGCCGCCGTCGGTTCGTTGATGATCCGCAACACCTCAAGACCGGCAATCGCGCCAGCGTCTTTCGTGGCCTGGCGCTGCGCATCATTAAAATACGCCGGTACGGTGATCACGGCTCGATCCACACTTTTACCCAACGCGCTCTCGGCGTCCTTCTTGAGCTTCGACAACACAGCCGCGGAGACCTCCTCGGGGTGTAACGTAGATGTTTGGCCGTCGGGACTCGTCGCCCGGATCATGGCCTTGCCGCCCTCGCCGGCGACGACGTCGAAGGGCCACCTCTTTAGATCAGCTTTTACCGTGGAATCGGAGGCCAATCGGCCAATCAAGCGTTTCGCATCATAAATCGTGCCTCTGGCGTTTCGCGCGGCCTGGTTCTTCGCCGCGTCGCCGACCAGTCGCTCGTGGCCCGTTGATAAAGCCACATAGGACGGCGTCGTCCTCATACCCTCGGCGTTCGCCAATATTTCAACCTTGCCGTTGCGGAAGCTTCCCACGCAGCTGTACGTCGTGCCGAGGTCGATGCCGACGGCCGCGCCTTTCTTCTCGTCGCATTTCGTGAGCTGCAGCGTCGTTAATGATGCGGCGGCGACGTTGAGCGGTCGGAGGGCGCGGCGGAGGGCGAACATGGTTGTTGTTGCGTCGGCGGCGGCACCGCTGCGTGTGGCTCCTGGCCCTTGCTTTGTTTTTGCGTGTGCGACGCGGGCAGCGCTCCCGTTTCGCACTTGCAACGCTGCAGCAACGTTTGATGTCGAGTCCTGCCCGTCAAGAGCACCGCTACGTCGCTTGTGCGCCCTTGTTTTAGCAATGCAATTGCCCAAGCGACTGAGAGGCCTCTCGCAGACGCCCGCCAAGAGTAAGGCAAGCAAAGCTCCGGCCACGTAAAGGAGGAGTCGGCGAACGTCTGAAGGCGATCCTGGCTCTTTTGGGGCTGATTTCTGACAGCTTGGCGAGACAGGACTGAGCAGCCTACGCTGTCAAGTAAATCGTGCCTGACGCAACGCACGGATCAGAAACGCAACGTCAAACGACTCGGAAGGCAAACATTTGTGCAGCATCAACGACTGCACGACTCATTTTGCATCGCTGCCTGCAATTGACAGCTTTCAGCCACACTGACGAATACCTCGCATCTTGCTGGCACTGCTCGTCGCGAGCTCAACTATGCGTGTGCTGCAGCTTACGATGATCGTGACGGCAGTGCGCGCCCTCGTCGCGCCGCCGACAAGAAACAGCAGGTTGCTGCGTCCGCTGCAAGCTGCCGCCGTCGCCGAGCGTGTCGGCAAGCTGCGGCTGGACGCATTGCTGCTGCAACGCGGCTTCGCGGCTTCTAGATCGCAGGCCACGGCACTCATCCGCGAAGGCGCGGTCACGGTAGACGGTGAAACGAAGGCCAAACCTGGCGCCAAGATCTCCGTCGATGCGTCGATCAAAGTCGCCTCGGAGAAGAACGTTCGCTACGTTTCAAGAGGCGGAGAGAAGCTCCATGCGGCGTTCGAAGCCTGGCCGGACATCGTGCCGAGGGACCGCACGGTACTAGACATCGGAGCTTCCACTGGCGGGTTTTCGCATTGCTCGTTGCACCACGGCGCGGCCGCGGTGGACGCCGTCGACGTGGGCAGCGGCCAGTTCCACGCGTCTTTGCTCGAGGACGACCGCGTGCGGTCCTTCGAGAACGTGAATTGCCGCTACGACGACGAGCTCGCGGCCATCCCGCTGCGCGCGGCCTACGACCTCGTGGTCACGGACTGTAGCTTTATCAGTCTGACGAAGCTCCTGCCGGCGATCTGGCGCAAGGTCGACGCGGGAGGAAATTTAATGTGTCTCGTGAAGCCGCAGTTCGAGTGCGGGCCGGATATTGTCCGTCGCGGTCGAGGCGTCGTGCGGGACCCGGCGGATCGGCAGAGTGCCGTCGACGCGATCATCGCGTTCGCGCGGGAGCTGCCGGATTGTACAGTCGTCGACGACGCCGTTGAGTCACCAGTGCACGATAAGCTCGGCAATAGAGAATTTTTATTGCGGCTACGAAGGCGCAACACCGGCCAGGTTGCTGCGCTGGAAGCCGCGATTGCGGCGCCGTCCGCGATGCCCGGTGTCGCCGCCGCCCTGGCCGCGGCGGCGCCTGGCTTAGCGGCCGCTGCTGATGGCGGCAATCCCGACCAAGGAGCGATCGTCGCCTACGCCTGGTTTGCTATTTCGGCGGCCGCGGGCGTCAAGGGCGTGGCGGACAAGCTTCGCAGCGACTAATGTGTTCATAGTGTCACCTGGATTATATACACACGATTAGTCCGCGGCGCAGGATATCTTCAAGGATGAGGGGGGTATGGTGATATCCAGAGTAGAGACGTGAACTCACACGGGCGTCTGCGTCTGCATCTCGTCGGCCGGGCGCCAGTGCCCCGGCGCCGGCTCCGGCTTGCCGAGCTCGACGGACGGCGGCGGCGCCTGCCAGTTCGTCGAGCCGCGGGCTCGGGCCTCCTGCTGGGCCTTGCGGCACTTGAGGAAGAGGCAGATGGCCACGAGGATGATGACGAGGGCCTGCGCGGAATCATCGCGTCAACCCCACGCCGTCGACGCGTCAATTGATGTCTGCACGGGCCCGTACGATGACGGCGAAGATCACGGCCCACGTGATGCGCGACTCGCGCTTCTTGCGCGGGTGGCCGCCGCCCTTCTTGCCCCCGCCCGTGTTCTCGTCGGGCGTGGGGTCCGGTCCTTCGCCGACCCACAGGCGCCAGGCCGTCTCGCGCACGGGGTAGCACGCGCTGTTGCTCAGGCAGTTCTGCGTCGCCTCGTCCTGGCCGCCGAAGATGTAGAGCCAGCCCTCGACGACGACGGCCGCGTTGCGGAAGCGCTCGTCCGGCAGATCCGAAATGACCGCCCAGCCGTCGCTCTCCGGGTGCACGCCCAGCCTGCGGAAATCAACCGGTGAGTTACGTTATCGAGCCGACGCGGCCACGGGGACAACGTCGCGTCGATGGCGTGGAATCCAGGCCATCGCGCAGGCACAGCTACGGGGACAATATCGCGTCGATGGGGCGCCCGAAATTTGATTTCCACACAGCGCCCAGCTTCTCGACGTCGTCCTGCGGCGCGCTGCCCGAGCACTGCGGGTTGCGCTCGCCGCCGACGGCGAACAGGGCGTCCTCGCCGTAGGCCACGGCCTTGTCAGCCCGCCCCACCAACCTGTGTGGAAATCAACCAGTGCGTCGGGTGCACCCGACAATTCTTCACGAAGTCATTTCTCGGCGATGACGCGACCGACCTGGCTCGGTCGAGCGGCGAAGAACCGGCATCGCCACGCCATCGAGCAGGCGTCGCGTCGATGGCGTGGAGGACGACACGATGATTCAGCACGAACGCGCCATAAAATTTTGATTTCCACACAGCCACCAACAAAGGCTTCGACGGCGCGAAGTCGGGCCAGTTGCTGTTCAGGTCGAGCGTCTCCACCGACGCCAACGGCGTGCAGAAGTCGTCCGAGTTGAAGCCGCCGACGGCGTAGGCGCGGGCGTTGGCCCCCGTGCTCACGAAGCCGAAGTCGCCCCGGCCCGTGAGTAGGTTCGCGCCCGGCGAGGTCTCCCCGGTCTCCGGGTTGATTTTGAGAGTGTCGGCGAAGGCGACGGAGTAGTCCGCGTTGTAGCCGCCGGCCACGAAGATGTGGGGACCCAGCAATCCCAAATCCCCGGCGTCGTTCCAGATCGCGCCCAAATCGGACCGCGGCACCTCGGCGGCGATCGTGGCCCACTTGCCGGTCTGCGTATCATAAACGTCCGTCTGCGGCACGAGGTTCTCCGC
Source organism: Pelagomonas calceolata (assembly GCA_918797485.1). NCBI lineage: Eukaryota > Pelagophyceae > Pelagomonadales > Pelagomonadaceae > Pelagomonas > Pelagomonas calceolata. The sequence goes on along the minus strand of CAKKNE010000003.1, from coordinate 732,449 downwards.
GACGTCGCGGCCGCCGAGCACGTAGAGCTTGCGACCGTCGGTGGCCGCCGCGTGGCGGTAGCGCTCCCGCGGTGCGTCGAGGCCGCGCGACCACGTGTCCGCCGCGTAGTCGTAGAGGAGCACTTTCTTGGAGATGGACGGGCAGAAGGTCCATTCATCCTCCGCCACTTGATCTTCATCGCAGCCGCCGACGATAACAATGCGGCCGCGGTTCGGGACCAGCGTGGCCGTGAAATCGGACAGGGCGAACGGGAGGTCGGCGACGCGGCGCCAAGGCATGGACATCGTCAAGGAGATCGAGGGCGTCCCGACGGACGGCCGGGACAAACCCATTGATGCCGTGCGCGTCGAGACGATCACGATCGAGGAGTAGGTGCCTAAGACCCGTCCTTACCCACCACGCGGAAGCAGCACTGCTTCGACAGGAGCGACGCCGCCACCACTTCCACCGCGAGGCCGTTCTCCTCGATGGCCTCGTCCCACGCCCTCTTCTCGTCGTCGCGCCACGTCTCGTGCGCGAGAAAGTCGTCGAAGAGCACGACCGAGCCCCGTTGGAGCAGGGGCGCCAATGCACTAAGACAGTCGCGCGCCGACGAGTACAAGTCGCAGTCGACGTGGAGCAGCGCCAACGCGTCGCCGTCTTCAATAACACGGCGCGCGAAGGGCCCCGCCGTCTCGTTGAACCAGCCCGCGTGGAGCTCCGCGCGCGCCGGGAAGCAGCCCGTCGCCGAGCCGCGGTCGCCCGTCACGCTGTAGCTGCCGGCCGGCTCGTGGCGCCATTGCTCCGGCAGGCCCACAAAGGAGTCGAAGCCGTGCAGCTGCCAATTGTGAGGGAGGCGCTGATCCAGCACTCGTAAGCTTCGACCATGATAGGTGCCAAACTCGGCGCAGATGTTCTCCTCGTCGTCTCCAAACGCTTCAATAGCGAATTGCGCGGCCTGCTCTAGGATACTACGAGTCGGTTCCAATGCTTTACTGGAGTCGAAGTTGTGCTCGTGGAGCCACAGGAGACTCTCGGCGAGACACCGCGTCTCGGGGCTCGAGGCTAACAAACCGTCCAGTATCTCAAGCTGCTCGGCGTCGTTATTTGATGACGCCGCTCGTATTAATGCAGTTCTCGCGTCGCGCGGTTGCAGCGCCTGCGCCTCGTTTAATGCTTCGGCGCGCTCCGTCGCGTTCGTCGTCGTCATGCCTAGGCCCGCGCGCGCCACGGCCGACGCCGGGTCCAGTTCGATCGCCGACCGCCACGCTTGGGCCGCCGCCGCGCGGTCGCCGAGCCCGTCGAAGGCGCAGTGCGCGACGCGCGCGTAGCAGTAGGCTTTCTCGACTGGATTTGTGAGGTGCTCGAGGCACCGCTGGAACTGCCTTTTCGCAGACCCGTCGTGGCCAAAACGCTCGAGCCGCTCCGCCGCGCGGAACCGCGGCGACTCCCTTAGTGAAGTCGCCTCGTCGCTCCGCCGCGTGCGCAGCCAGCCGACGACGGCGACGCGGCCGCGCTCCGGCGCCTCCTCGACGGCGTGCGGGATGCAGTCCGAGTGAAAAATGACGAGCCGCCCGCCGCGCGGCGAGACGCCGACCTTGTCCTCGCCGATCTCCGCGCGCAACGCGCCGCCGTGGTCGCGGTGGCTCCAGTCCTGGGCATTTAGATACAGTAAAATGGAGTATTCCCGGCGCTCCTGCAAGCTATAGTCCGTGGCGCCGTTCCGGCCCAGCATGTAGTATACGGACCGGGGCACGTCGATGTGCCTCCGGTAATAGCCGCCGACCGGGTATTTCGCGTACGAGAGCTCCATCGTCCGGAGCAAGGGTGCGCCCGAGTTCTCGATCAGTTTCTCTCTCAATGACTCGAGCTGTCCGTCGAGCTTCCGCCTGGCGTCCACGTCGCCCACGGACGGGTCCGGGGGCGGCCGCAGCCACGCCGTCTGCGCGCGGCGCGTCTCCTCCTCGAGCGTCTTGCTGTCGGTGATCGAGCCGTCGGCGCTCACCGAGCGCGAGCCGACCTTGGACGCGATGAACTTGCCGGCGTCCCAGAGCTGGTCGACGTCTCGTCGTAATGCTTGGACGTCGGCTTGCGGCGCCCAGTTGTCCACGACACACAAGCCTTCGGCCTCGAGCGTCGCGAGCGCACTTTCAGGGACTTCGTAGGGCGTCGGCGCGCGGTGGTAGATCGATGGCTTGCCCGCTTGGGGAGGCGTGATGGTTTTTGGTGCTTTCAGTGTTGCGACGAGGGGCACGCATGGTCTTGCGGCCAGCAGCAGCAGCACTTGCTGCAAGAGGGCAGTCATTGTGCCATACACGTTGTAATGGCAATGTGTAAGCGCTCGTTTAAGGCCGATTTGAGGTCGTGCGTGAGCCCCTGCTAGTGTGTTACCGGACGCTAGCCCAGTTTTGCACGCCAAGCAAAAAGAGGCAACAACAAGCACGAGCGAGCTTGCACAGTTGAGCAGCCAGCTTCTCGTTCAAGCACACATCGATCACTCGACCATCGCCAGCAGCGCGGCCGGCCGGACACCCCAGATAGCAAATCAGCACCATGGCCAGCAGCGACGGCGCGCCGGACGCCGTCGCCGCGAAACTCCAAAAGCAACTGGAGTACTATTTCAGCGACGCCAACTTGAGAAGGGACGCACACCTGAAGGGCCTGGCGGGCGCCGACGACGATAGCACGCTTCGGCAATGGGTCGATTTGGAGCACGTGCTGGCCTTCTCGCGTGCGCGCACGATTCTCGACGAGCTGCCTAGTACTACTGACGGAGAGCCAGCGAAGAAACGGGCCAAGACGATCCCAAGCGTCGCATTAACCGCTACGCGTGCGTCGAGCGCGCTGGAGCTCTCCGACGACGGCACGAAAATCCGCCGCGCTCAACCCTACGTCGAGGTCGACGCGAAGGAGCTCGCCGCGCGGACGGTGTATGTGGAGCCCGTCGCCGACGACGCCTCGATCGACAGTATTCAGGCGCGCTTTGCCCCGCACGGAACCGTGGCAAATGTATCGCTCCCGCGGGGCCGTGGTTTTGGCTTCGTAGAGTTCGAGGCGCGCGAGTCCGCGCAAAAGGCCGTCGCGGCGTTGGACGGCGTCGACGGCGTCGCCGTGCTCACAAAAGGCGAGTGGGAGCGCATCGACCGGCGGTGGAAGGACCTCTCGCGGTCGCCGGCGGTGGCGCAAGCGCGGCGGCGGCGGCGGAACGTCGCGGAGGCCGCTGCTCCGAAGCTTGGGGGCTCGAAGATTCGGCCCGGGAGCTTTGCTGGAAAGGGGGGCAAGAAGTAATCTGTGTGTTGCATCTTAACAATTATGTCGCGGGAGGGAAGCGGTGGTACTGGGTTATTTGTCCTACTTCAAGGGGAGTGTGCGAACGCACTATATGACGAACGGGAGCAAGCGGAGAATTATATGGTGCGGCACTTCCCCTCGTTCTTCCTCGCATTGAACGAGGCGGAGCGCGTGCCGTTTGCTCGACACGCGAAACGCATGTTCCGGTACTTCGTGATCTACCACAAGCGATTGGGGGAGACTCAGCGCCACACACATAGTCATGATTATGATTCGGATGACCAAGAGTTTATTTCTGGGATTGACGAGCATCTGACGCGCGCCACGGATGATCTCCACAAAGTCACGGAGTACCTCCTCACTAAACCCTAGTCAGTAAAAACTCTGGATGCATACAATCTACAACATATCCACGCCCCCTAGGAGGGCAAGGGATTCAAAACGGCCACGCGAACAGGGGCTTCTCTCCCGACACGACCTGGAAGCTCCCGTATACCGCGTCCCAGTGGTCGACGCAGAACGCGACGACGGCCGCAAGCAAAGCGAGCGAGAGCGCCTGCCGCGCGACCTTCTCCACGGGAGCGAACAGTTCGCGGAGTGCCGCGAGCGCCACAGCCAACACCGCGAGGCCGGCGGCATAGGGAGCAAGGGCGCGACCTAGCGATGAGCCGAACGCGTCGGCGACGTTCGCCGCGCCGCTTCGTGGTGCGGGCGGCGCAACGTCTCCGCCACCGTCGAGCACCTTCGCTGCGCCGCGGAGTAGTGACCCAACGCCGCGGGCAGCCGCTTGCTCAGCACCGCGTCCGCTCTCCGCCAGGGCGGCGCGCGTCCCTTCGCTCAGCGATTGTTTGTCCAACAGATCGTTTGCGGCGCGCCCGACGAGCCGCGCAGAAGGCTCAACGTACGGCACGGCCGCGTCGACGACGCCTTTGCCAGCTTTGAGGGCGCCGCGACCCACGAAACCCGCAACGTCGCCGACCTGTCCCGCGACCTGCCCAGCTTTGGCGAGCTGTCTGATCTGCTCCTCGGTCAACGCCGCCCGCTCGGCCGCCGACAATCCGCTGGCCGCCGCCTCGGCCGTCTTCGAGAGACCCTGTTTGACCACCGGCGCCGCAGCGTCGGCGCCTGCCTTGACGATAGGCGCCGCCGCGTCGACGCCCGACTTGACGAGAGGTGCCGCGACGTCCGCGGCATCTTGGATCGCGCGGACCGCGTCCATTACGTAATCATCGATCGCACGCGCGACCGGCCGCCTTCGCACCGGTGATCTAGGCGCCGGCGCCAGGGCGCAGACCACGGAGACCATTGCTGCGAGCCTCAGGGATGCCATGATTTGCTTTGCTGTGTGGGAAGCCGCTGCCGCTACCGCCGCGCTCCCACCGTGTTCGCGTACTTTCGGTGATACCGTAGAGAGAGTGACGAGTTCGCCACGACTGATCTCGCCGTTAGCAGCGCTTTACAAGCCCATTGCCACGGAGGGCTTGTGTACAGCCTCAGTCGCAAAAGAGCGTCTAATCGCCCCTATTTCTGGATTCCACGCATCGCACAACGCCAGCAGCATACTTTATCACTGCTCATCGCTGTAAGGGCGGAAAAACGCATCTCTTGAGCGCTGCAGCTTGTCCATCAGTGTTGCCTCACAACTGCAGGGCAAACGCCGCCGCGCATGAATGCGTGCGAGTAAAGGGTTCAGTCTCTGAAGCATGCGGCTGAAGCTCGCATTCATCCTCGCGAGCAGTGCCGCACTGCAGCCGCCGCACGTCGTGGTTGTCGGCGGTGGCGTCGGCGGCCTCGCAACCGCCGGTAGACTCGCACGCCGCGGCGCACGAGTCACGGTGCTGGAGAAAAACGATAAAGTCGGCGGCCGCGTCGGCGAATACCGCTGGCAGCAACATCGATGGGAGACCGGCGCGTCTCTATTATTACTACCGGACGTCTATCGCGACGCTCTGGAAGCCGCCGGCGCCGAGCAGCTCGACATCAAACGAGTCGCACCGGCTTACGCCGTCTGGTACGAGCAGCACGCGGACCGCGGCCCCGTGATTCTGGGAGGCGACCGACAGGACCTGCGACAACGCCTCGACCTTGAAGCCCCAGGCGGCTTTGATCGTTTCGAGGAGTACCGAGCGACGGCGCGCGAGTACCTGCGGGCGGGCTGGCCGATCTTCATCGAGGAGGATATTTCTCCCGCATCCCTGGTCAAATTGGTACCGCGGTTCCTCGCCACGGCTGTGAGCGCTGTGTGGAAGTGGCCGCTGTTCGGCCACGACGCGCAGTTACGGAGACTGTTCCCGGACTCGCCACGCTTACGGGCGCTCTGCTCCTTCGAAGACCTCTACGTGGGCCTGTCACCCGTGGAAGCGCCCGCGGTCTTCTCGCTGCTCGCGGCGATCGAACTCGATAACGTCGCGGAGAATCCTGATGCGGGACGGCCCGACGTCGGCGTCTTCTATCCGCTGGGTGGCTTCGGGCAGTTCCCCCAACTCCTCGCCGACGCGGCGACGGCGAGCGGTGTCGATATACGGACCGTTACAAGTGTCGAGGAGGTCCTGGTGGACGAGGGCCGCGCGACGGGAGTGCGGACGGCGAGCGGCGAGACCATCGACGCTGACGCCGTCGTGGTCAACGCCGACCTGGCCGCCGCGGAGCCAAAGCTCTTGGGTAGTGAGTCTCGCTCGGACTACGCCAAAGGTCGCTTCTCGACGTCGTCGATCACGTTTCTGTGGGCGCTGGACCGGCGCTTTGAGCAGCTGCAGCACCACAACGTTTTCCTGTCGGAGGACGACGACGACGACGATCCCTTCCTCGCGGCGTGGGACGACCAGCTGCCGCCTAGGGGCGCATCGACGGCGTTCCCGGCCAACGGATTTCATTTCTACCTGTGTTGTAATAGTAGGACGGACGCGACCGCGGCGCCGGCCGACGGCGACTCGCTCATGGTCCTATGCCCGACGCCGCCCCTAGACGACAACGCCGACGACGCGCTCGTGGACGCCTGGATCGCGAAGGCGCGAACTGCTGTTTACGAGCGGCTCAATAAATCTGCGGGAGCAGACATCGAGTCCCACGTTATTCACGAGCGCGTCATCGATCCTCGAGAATGGCGGGACGGCCTCGGGCTGCGCCGCGGCTCCGTCTTCGGCCTCGCGCACGGGCTCGACCAGCTCGCTCTGTTTAGGCCATCGCGCCAGTCGAGCCGTGTCGACGGCCTCTCATTCGTCGGCGCGTCGACGCGGCCGGGGAATGGCGTGCCCCTCGTGCTCACGTCTGCGCGGCTTCTGTGTGATGAACTTAGTGGGGAGCTTGGGATTAAGGATAGCTAGTAGATCGCACTACGGGGAGAGCAATTCCGACGGTTCGAGCGTCGCGAACGATGCTAGGGCGACGAGCAATGGGAACGCGACGAAGAAGACCTGCCCTTTCTTCCCAACTCCGACGGTTTCAGCGTCGCCCGAGAGCGCAAACCGGAGAGCGTTGAGCGCCGCCGCGACGAACGTGTAGCCGAAGGCGTCCTGCCGCGAAGCGCCGAGGATGAGGCTTCCCATGTAAATGCCGCGGAGAACTATACTCCAGCCGATTATAGCGGCCAACAACTACGCGTCGTCCCTTGTTGATCTACAGCGCTTCGGACAAGCCAAGAAACTGTTGCGCAAAAATATTCCCGTGGCCCGACGCGTTCTCGGAGATAGTTCTGATGTGACGCTCGATTTGAGGTGCAATTACGCGCTTGCGTTGGGCAGGGACCCCGGAGCCACGCTCAACGATCTTCACGAGGCCGTGACAACGCTCGAGGAGACGGATCTGATAGCACGGCGCGTGCTTGGTGGCGCACACCCGCTCACTACGGCGATTGAGCACCAATTGCGAAACGTGCGAGCCTTGCTCCGCGCCCGCGAAACTAGTGTGTAAGCATCTCACAAAAATTACACAGATGACACATCACTCCTCGTCGTCCACGAACAGCGCGTCCAGCACGCGCCGGTTGCGCGCCAGGAGCGCGTCCCGCAATCTATCGTGCGCGCGAGAAAAGAGCGCCAGCACGTCCTTGCCGCGGAACGCCGCCCGCGCGACGTTGTTCGACACATCTAATGGATCCTCGACGAACAGGCCGCCCAACGAGTCCCCGTGGGCCAGGCGCCGCCCACCGTCGCGCACCGAAACCGAGATCTGGCTCTCCCGGCCAAATAAGCGGAAGAAGTTGAGGAGCGTTGACGCTAACGCAGCGTCGTCGCCCTTTAGAATAGGCCCGCTCGCCAAGAGCTGCTTCGCGACCTCGCGCCCAATAGATGCTGGAGGCGCGCTCCGGCGCGGCGGCGGCGTGGGGGCTTGTCTAGGGGCGGACCGCGCATACGTCGGCCTCAGACTCTCGGAGGCCGTCGACTTCTTGCGGTGCGGTGTTGTAGGAGTGGCTCTCAACAGATGCTCGGCGGGCGAGGCTTGCACCCACGACGCGTCCGCGAGCGCATCCACGGGCTTCTTCCTGGCACTTCTAGGCTCGTCGCCATTGAGAGTCGCGTAGTAGAGCATCAGCAGTACGGCGTAGGACGGTAGGCCGCCCGTGTAGGCGTCGTTCAGGCCCGCCTTTCTGAGTAGAGCGCGGACGGCCACCGCCGCCGGAGCGAGCTGCGACACCTCGTCCACCAAGCTTCTCCCAAGTTCGGCCGCAGCCAATCCAGTATGAGACGCACATTCGAGCGAGACGTCAACGGGCACGGAGCCGTCGTCGACGTAAATAGTGGCTCGGATGACGGGAACGCGCGCGCGATCCAGCACTCTGTCGACAACGACGGAAGGCTCCGCTCTTAAATGCTGCGCGAACCGCAACAGCACATAAGCGACGTACGGCCGGTCCTCAATTAACTCACCGTCGCACCAATTCGTAATGACGAGGTCGACGTCGGACGACGCCGCATCGAGCCCATAAGCACAGGACCCAAACACCTTGGCCTCGCAGTTCGTCGACGAGAACGCTCTTTGCGCGACGGCGGCGATGACTTGGATCGCCGCTCTTCTTGCATTGCCCCTCGCTGCCGCTGCCGCCGCGGCCGCCGCGGCTGTCTCCCGCAGCTCCGCGCCCAGTCGCCGTAAACCCGTATTCTGCACCTCGTCCGTCACGAGCTTCGCCGTCTGGATCGTCACCTCCGCTTGAGGCGCCAGGCCCTTCTTGCGAGCGACGCGCGCCGCCGCCCGCGCCAGCGCGATGCCGCTCTCGTCCCTCAACCGTCGAGCTCGCTCCTGCTCGGCGCTCTTTTGAGCTTTTAGTTGCGCGTCCGTCCGTTGCGACCTTTCGGACGCGCGCGACGTGTCGGAATACGTACAAGTTTGTAGGTGCGCCGCGAGTTGCGATAGGGGAAACGTACACGAACAGCCCATGAACGAGTTCGGACACACGATATCATAATCCTTCTGGAGCTTGTCCGGCGATGAGCTCTCCTGGGGCCGCGCGGGGCACGTCTCCAGATGTTGACTGATCGTCGACCGCGGCCCACAGTGGCGGCACCCGAAGGCCGCGTAGGGACACGCGACCTCATAATCTTCATTCTTCCGCTCGATGAGACCCTCGAACCAGCGCGTGCCTTGTGTTTCGCGCGCGAAGCCTTCTCTGATTCTCCTCCGTTGCTCCCTTTGGGCCGCTTCGGCGGCCCACTTCTGGCGCCGTTCTCGTTCGAGCTGGTTCGCCCAGTCCAATTCGTCGTTGACCGCAATCCGCCTCGCTCGTTCGGCCTCGGCCGCGGCGACGACGTAGGACGCCCACGCACTTCGAGTGTCGAGGGCCTCGGCTCTTGTGCGAGATGCTTCGGCCCGGTCGAGCGCGTCGGCGGCCCTTCTTCTAGTCGCCACGAGCTCGGGCTCCTGGCCCCAGGCCGGCCAGGCCGCGTCGAGGGCGTCCAAGCTCGTGCCGCGTTTTAATGGAGTCGCCGGCGGCGGCGCGCGCGGCGGCGACAGCGCGGCGACGACGTCGGCTGCCTCGGCCGTCCGCAGCGCGCGCGGCGTGGTCGGCGCCGCCGCGGCGCGCGACAGCTTGGACAGCTTGGCAGCGCGGATCTCGTCCATGAGCGGGCCACTGGATAGCCGCCCGAGGGCCCTGTTGGCCCTGCGCTGCGCCTTGCGCCGCGCCGCGCGGCTCTGTTTCCGCGCCGACGCCGACGCGTACGTCCTTGGTACGAGGTCCTGGGCGAGCCGCCGCCGTAGCATCGCGGCGCTGTCGTCTCCATCAAAGGCCACGCCGCGCTTCGCGCACTCGCAGGCCAGGTTCATGCGGTCGTCCGTCTCCAATCGGTCGCGGAGCTGGCGGACGGTCTCCAGGCGCGCCCGGAAGTCATCTTCCGATTCGTCGGGGTGTTGTCGAGGTGTTGTGGGCGCCGCGGGCGGCGGCGGCAGCGGCGGCGCTGGCCTCGCGTCCCAGAGCGCGGTGCGCGGCGGCGTCTCTTCGAGCGCCTTCGCGCAGACTGTCGAGGCTCGTCGGTGCTCGGCCATGCGTTTTCTCCTGTCGGCGCCGGAGCTCGTGCGCTTGCGCCGTCGCGGCGGTGGTGGAGTCATGTTTTAGCTCTTGTGAGAGTCTATGTGCTCTCCAGGTTTTTGTGGGCCATGCTGCTCATTATGAGTGGACGTGCAGCTTGTGCGGCACTGCTGGTATGTCCTCTAGACTGCTGAGGTCACGCAATCGTCCAGGACAGCGGCAAACTGCAGGCTCGATCGATTGCTCTGGCTGGCACGGGTTTTGCGGCCTGGTGCTGGACAGCCTGCTTAAGGCCTGCACGGGGACGTTGTTCGGCGCCGGAGGCATCCTCGCCGCAACGGATGGCCTCTTGTTAGTGAACTTACATACTAGAGGTGCTTGCTTTTGCTCAGGACGCAATCTTGGCTAGGACGCGCGTGGTGCAGCATAGAACGTGCCACTGAGCAGCTAAAGTGTCTTGAAAGTCACAGTAGCCACGCTAGCACTTTCTGCTCGACGGAGAGCCGCCGCGGATAGCTCTAACACGTGGTAGAGGGCATCCCTGCAGACAGCTCTTAGCAGCTCCTAGACCGCGATAACATGCGCGTCCTCTCCTTAATCCCGGCCGCCGCGGCGCTCGTGCCGAGCAGCCAGCCCAAGGCGCCCCAGGCCCAACGAGCGGCCACGCTCGAAGCCGCGCCCGTCGCGACGGAGGCGCGCGACCTCACGGGCAACATCCCCGACTGCCCGGCGACGATCTGGGACGCCGACAACGTCAACATTGTCGAGGCCAGGCAGAACCAGCAACCGCTCCCGGAGCAGTGCCCCTCGGAAAGAATCAGCAATGGTAACGAGGGCGTCGAGTACTTCCGCGAACACAGCGAGGACATCCTGGCGGAACTCGAGAAGACGGGCTGCATCTGGTTCCGTGGTTTTGATCTGATGAAGACCGAACAAGGTTTCAGGCAGTTCTACGAGGCCGTCGGGCTCGACCCTTGTTTAGATCCGATCCACACCTCCGGCTTGCGGTCTTTCGCGTCCCAGGAGGACGCGATCTACGAGGAGGTCAACAAGGAGTCCCTGTCGAGGCACTACATCGGCCTCCACCAAGAGAGTACCCATAAGAAAACAGCGACCTATGGAGCTTTTGTGTGCTTCAAACCGGCGACGGTCGAGGGCGGCGAGTTCTTCATCGCCGACGCGGCGAAGATCGCGCGCGATTTGGATGCGGACGTAGCGCAACGGATCTACGACCGGAAGATCCGCATCTCGGTCTCGAACCTGGATATGGACTTCCTCGAGGGCGCCGACTTTGATATCAATTTACCTGATGTTATTGTTGACAAGACGGGCCTGCCGAAGAAGACGGAGGTGCGACTCAAGGAGCCCATCATGGAAGGAGCTAGAGTCTTAGTGGACAAGTTAGTGGCCCCGAAATTCGATATGGATTTGGAAATGAAGTACGGCGCCGACGGCAAGCCGATGCGCATGCAAGCCATCGAGCAGATTGCCTCGCCCTTCAACCGCCACCCCGTGACGGGCGAGTTGCTCTGGTTCTGCAACATCCACAACCACGCGCGCTACTTACGTGATAGGCGGCCTTGTACGGTCCCCGAGGTCGGGATGACGGAGGTCTTTTACGGGGATTTATCTCCCATTCCTTCTGCCGACTTGGACCACATCAACGAGGTCTCGCAGAAGAACATCCGGGACATCCCCATGCAGCCCGGCGACGTGCTGTTGTGCGACAACTACCGTGTCTTGCATGGTAGGAACGTGTTCAAGGGCGACCGGTACCACGCGGTGTCCTGGTTCGGCGGTCTTGTTAAAGATAGACCGGCGGACTTCGACGACTCGAACGAGAACTCCAAGCCCGGCGACCTGCTGAACAAGTTCGTCAACAAGTTCCTCGTGGATTCGTTCTAGGCTGGGTTCCTTTTGCGTAAGGTTGGGGTTTGCGCGAGTCTTTGTCTCTGGGGCGCGTCGATGGCGTAAGGCGATGGTTCGGCGCGTCGATGGCGTAAGGCGATGGCGTATATCTAGGAGAGAAGTCAAGTCAATTTACCCAACCGCACCGCCGTGCCACACGGCCGGTGCGGAGCGCTGCGCCGCCGCGCCGTCGCCGCCGCGCTGTCGCCACGGACACGGCAATTAATCGTCGTCGCCCATCTTGCGGCTGAGTTCTGCCCAGTCCAGGTCCTCGAGGACCCACTGCGGGTACTTCGCCCTCAACGTCGCCGCCATCTGCTCGGGGCTCCGGTTCGGCGTCTCCGCCTTGATCACGTTCAGCGCATCGATCACCTCGTCGCTGGTCGGCTTGTGCTTGCCCGAGGAGAGGAAGCTCTGGAAGAGCGAGGACTCCGTGTTGTAGATCATAGCGTCGCTCTGGACCACAGCGGGCACCAACGCCGACAACCTTGTACAGGAGCAGTGGGTTTGGGCCGCGTCAGGCGTGCCGGGCTGCGCGCGCGGCGGATTTAGCGGCTTGTTTAGCCTTTCAATCACCTCGGCTTTTCGCTAGTGTGTTACAGGACGCTAGCGCGATTTTTTTGTGGCCTCGCACCTTTGCCACTCAGCGGTTACGCGCCAAAGACATACCTCAAAGACACGCATCGATCCCATCGATCCGGCACCCGGCGTTGAAGCGCCTGCCACCCGGCCAGGAGCCTGCCACAGGAGGATGCTGCGGAGAGGACGCTCCCGCACCGCGCTCGCAGCCGCCGCGGCGTTGCTGCCGCTCACCGGAGCCGTCGAGGTCACGGCAGCGCTGGCGCTGCTCCCACTCGCGACAGCCTTCGAAGTAACAGAAGTCAAAGTCCTCGCGTCCCAGCTCCTCCCCGTCGGCTACAATCTGAGGGACGGCCAGACCCTCAGCGAGCTGTCGGCCTGCCGCTTCGTCGATACAGATACGGCGCTCTTCGTCGACGACAAGGGTGCATTGGTAGAGGCCGACGTTGTACTAGACCCGTTCGAGATTAATCCAATACGGAGGACCGCGCTGCAGCCTTCTGCGGACTCCGAGGGCATCGCGATCGAAAGGGACGGCACCGTGCTCGTCTCCACGGAGGCGCACCAGCACAAAGGAAGTGAGCTAAGCGTGATTGAAGTGGATCCGATCACGGGGAGCGTTCTGGGCGCGCCCTTCGCGCCGCCGCAAGATGCAATAACAAGGGTCCTCGACAACAAGGGCTTCGAGGCCCTGACGCTCGCTTCTGGTAGAGCTTTGGGCCTCGACGACCAGACTTACGTGGCGACGACGCCGGAGTACGCGCTTAATGGTGATGATGAGACACACCACGACGTCTACGCGTGGTCACTCGATGAAGGGTCGCTCACGAACCCGCCGCTCCCGTCTTCTACAATCAGCTACACCGCGTCGGTGCTCGACGGCACGCCTCTGGGAGTCGTCGAGTTCGAGGCCCTCGCCGCGTCGTTGTTGGTGCTGGAACGGACCTTTCAGACGACGAATACCATCAGACTGTACGAGGCTGCTGTATCAGACGGTGTCTTCGACAAAAAACTGTTAATAGAGTGGGATGTGAATGGCATGAGGACCGGTGACGGGAAGACGATCAGTTCTTTAGCGGTGGACAACTACGAGGGCATGTGCCTCTGCCCCGACATTCATGGTAGCGAGAGGCGGCTTATACTCGTCAACGACGACAATGATAATATGGACCAAATCGGGACGCAGTTCGTGCTGCTGGCGCTGGCCACCGGTTCAGACACGGTCATAGATAGTAACCGGGGCTACGCGTCGTTCCGCCTCTTCCTGATCGTGGTGGCGATTGGAAGTTCAATAGCGGTCTGCTGCGCGGGCATCCGGTATGAAGTAAGGCGGCGCAAGACGCCGCACATCTCGGGCGACCCGGGCGTCATGCTCTCGAATTTGCGATTTGACGCCGATTTGGTGATTCCGCCGCGGTTGACCGTGCCGGCGCGGTCGATGGCTCGCGTTCCCAAAAAGAAGGGCTACGAGAAGATCGGCCGCCAGGAGTCGGGGGAGAGGGAGCCGGCGATGGTGTAGTACGCCAGTGTTGTGTAAGTTATACAGTGTGTTACAGGAGTGATATTCGCGGCGATGGCGTGGGAGTGATAGCCGCGGCGATTGCGTGGCAGTGGCGTCGGCCGTCATTGGTCAGAGGAGAGGTCCCAGGCGTGCAGGCTCCGGTCGTAGCCGCCCGCCAGGAGCCGCTTCCCGTCGCGCGCGAGCGCGCACGCGTTGACCACCGTCCCGGCGCTGCAGACGGGGCACCCCTGCTGGACGCTGCCGTCCCAGACGAGTGCGGGCGTGCCGCACCCATCACAATTCGCGCCACCCATCGGCTTTCGCGCCGGCGGCGCGAGCGCGACCCGGTCCGCGAATGCGCCAGATATGTAGACCGGCGCCGCCGCCGCGCCAACACCAATAGGCACGATAACGACCCTGCCCGCGGCGAGCGCCAGCGCCTGGACGCTCGCGCCGACGGAGCCGCGCCACCGGACCTCGAAGGTCGCGGCGTCCCAGGCCGCGACCGAGCCGTCGGACGCCCCGGCGACGAGCATAGTACTAGAACGCGCGACCGCGTGCACGTCGACGGTTTCGGAAGTGGGGTTCACGACCAGGCGCTGTGTTAGTGAAGGGTGCCACGGATCAAACTCGTCGCCGTCGTCGCTCGCGTCGCCGTCCTCCTCTTCGTCCGAGGACCAGGACACCTCCGGGGGCGTGTCGTCGTGCAAGCCCCAGGCCGACAAGAGAGGCACTTGCGTCGCGCCGAGCGCCGAGCGGGCCACGACCAACGAGGTTTGCTCCAGTGCGAGGGCCTCGACGGCGCAGGTCCGGTCCTTCGCTGCCCTTAACGAGAATAGCGGCTGCGTGCCTGCCTCGCCGACGTACCACACGCAGACCCGCCCCGCGGCGTCGCCGGCCGCGAGGCGGCTTTCAAATGCTGCGATTGCGCGGACGCCCGCGCGGTCGGCACCGGCCGGCGCGAGGGCAAGCTCGTCGCTGCCACAGCTGCAGCGCCCGTCCCACGTTTCATGGTCGCACATCTTTCTTAATGAAACGACGCCGCGCAGCGTCCCCGCCGCGACGCGGTCTCCCACAAAACAGACGCTCAGCACCGTGCCCACTTCTTCGAAACGCCTTATACTGTGATCGGTTCTCGCGTCGACGACGGTGAGGGCCTCGTCGTCGCCGACGGCGTACATTTCGTCATGAAAGGCGATGGCGTGGATGATCGCGTCGCGCCGCAGCTTGATGCGCGTGGGAGGTTGCTGCTGGAAGTCGGCCATTGGTTAAACACGGCTGCGAGGACTGCACGTGTCTCCCACGTGGGAGAAGGCTGCAGCGATGGATTGGCGTTTTCGATGCTCGAATGCGCTTGAAGGCGGCTGCAACAGCGAAGAATGATGCCTTTGGTCGCGGTTCTGGCCGGATTCGAGAGCTTTATGGCACTCAAAGTGAGGTGCCGCATCCGCACGTAGCTAGCGGCATGAGACGTACTAGGAAGCACCGCAAAAACGCGCATACGTCGTGAAAAAGGCAGTAGGCATGATGCATTTGCGACTCTGGTCATTGATGATGACTGCTGCCAGCGCTCTCAAAGCCTCCTGGACAAAAGCGCCCTCTGGCCCAAGTGCGAGGTCAGGTGCCTGTGCGGCAGCCGACGGCGCCGGCGCTTACCTATTCGGTGGCTATGTAGAGCAGGCTGACACGAGTCGATCGGTCACGAACGACCTGTGGCGCTTCTACGGCGGCGAGTGGCGCCTCGTCGCGCCGGCGGGCGCCGACGCGCCGCCGCCGCGTTTATGCGCGACGCTGGCGCACACCGGTGACGCTCTCGTGCTCATGGGCGGCTGGGACGGTGCTGACGGCTTCTTCGACGACGTCTGGACGTTTCGCGAGGGCGCATGGGCGCGGGAAGCAGCCACGCTGCCCGGCCCGCGGAGCCGCCACGCGGCCTGCACGCTTCCGGATGGTCGAGTCGTGGCCGTGACGCATCGCGAGGTATTCGTCTACGACCCGTCGGACGGCTCCGTTACCACACAACCGACGACGGGTCCGCCACCGTCGGCCAGAGGCCTCCACGCGATGGCTCGCGTCGGTGCTCATTCGGTGGTCGTGACCTGCGGCGCCGCCCAGTCGGGAGAGATGACGGGCGACGCGTACGTGCTCGATTGTGATACGTGGGAGTGGCGCGCGCTCTCCGCGACCGGGCCGGAGCCGCGCGCCGCTGGCGCCGCAGCGCCGCTCGATGACAACCGCGTCCTCCTCGTCGGTGGCGCGGCGCGTCTCGCACCACCGCTGGCTGGTCTCGCACCGCTGGACGACGTCTGGTGCCTCGACGTCGTGGCGGATGCGTGGACGCGCGTGGAGACGAATGCGGGCTTCGGGCCGCGCAACGCCCACGTGCTCTGCCGCCTCGGCGACGGCGGCTTCGTGGTCAACGGTGGTTGGGTGCCGTTCGTGCGCACCTACGACGACACCTTGCGGCTCGAGGTGGATTCATCCTGATTATTTGTTTTGTCCAGTAAGATTGTACATATGTCTTCGAGTAGATCTTCGAGGACGCGTACTTTGGAGACTGTGTGCTCAGGCTCAGGCTAGTTACGTCGCAGGGTCCCCCGTACCCCTCCCGTTCCCCCAGGGCCCACCCGTCCGGCTGGACTAGGACGTGTGCTAATTGCTAGTGTCTTACAAACGCTAGATAATCACCACAGCCGCAGCAAAAATTGCGCCTGGCTCATAACAAGGCTAAACGCTGCATCCGGTAGTACTTGGAGTCCACAGATCACCAGCGAACCGCGCCGCAGACGTGTGGCAAAGCTTCTTGCTCCGAGGCCTCCACTCTGTTGCCTCGCTGCCGCCGACGCCGCCGGCGCGACACACCACCATGGCCCAGTTCGAGAAGCTCTCCTTCCAGGAGTTAGCAAGATTCGCCCAACTCCCGCAGGACGAGTACGCGCGCCAGATCTGCGCCCAGCGCAAGGTCGAGGAGTCGAGTGTTTTCGGCATGTGCCTCCACGACGACGTCCTGGCCATGGGCACGACCTTCGACCAAATTTTTAGGTTGGACATGCACGGTAGAGCTATAGGCGAGCCCCAACCGTCGCAACTAGGACGCGTCTACGCGCTCGCCGTAGCAGGTGACAGAACGAAACCGATCCTCTGTGCTGGTGGCGATAAAGGCATAGCCTTCTCGAACTGGTCTGATGGAACGCATTGCCGACTCCACCAGTCACCAGCAACACAATATCCGGACGGGAGCTTTCCCCCTCCGCCCGAGTGCAATGCATTGGTCGTGGAGGCGGGCGGCACTTCGGTGTTGTGCGGTGACGGCGACGGTAGAATCAGAAGAAGAGATATAGAAACAGGCAAAATTACAGATGAAGTCCAGGCCCACTCGGACATGATCCTGGCGTTATGTCACGCGTCCGAAGCCCACGTGACCGCCTCGTGCTCCGAAGATGGTACTTGCAAGTTACTCGATCTAAGAGACAGCGCAAAGGTCGTCAAGGAGGTCCCCGGGATTGATGACGCTTTCCGGAAAGCGTGTAACCTGCCGGACGAAAAACACTGGTGTGGCGCCGTACATATCGATGCGCATTGCAATTGGATTTCTCTGGCTGGTGGTTTTGCAGAATGCGAAAGTGGAGGCTGGTTCTGCACGCGGTATGCGCAGACCGGGGAAATCGTCCGAAGTTACAAGTCTTCTGCATCTATCAGATGCCTCGAAGCGGATGAGCGAAATAATGAACTACTCATGGCGTCGGACTGCGCCTTCGTGACGGGCTGGAACCTGCGGGACCCCCATGCTGATAAAAATAAACCTCGTTTCCGAAGGAAGATCGACGGGCTGCCTGCGGTTTATACGCTGATCGCGGCGGACGCTCCATCAGCTTTGGCGCAGAATGCAGACAACGATTTAGCGATGAGTGACGACGACTTCGGCGCCGACCGCATACTTATCAGTGCGGGCGCGGCGCCCCACGCCGTCGTGACGGCCAAGGACCGCGTGCTCGCGTATTTGCAGCTGCCGGTTCCCGACATCAAACCTCCCGTGTAACTTTATGGGTCTTTATTTGTGTGGTGGTAATAATAAGTTACGGGTCGCGCGGCGGCGGGCTATGCGCATGTGTTGATTTCAGACGATCAAACATGTCCTTCTCCTCGAGCATCCAGGCGTGCCTCGAATTCGCCAGCGCTTTTCGAACTTCGTCCGGATTCGCGACGGAGTCGAGCGGAGGCCGTTTCCCGCGGATGATCGTGAAGTTCGCACTCGTCGTAGTAGAGATAGGTGACGTTCGTAGCTGCTTCAGAACGAGGGCCCACGCCTTATCAGAGCCGGGCGCGCCGTCAACTAAGTCCTCGTAGTAGTGGATTCTACTCCTTGCATCCTCGGCGCCGCAGTAGCTTGCGAACGCCTTTTCCGCTTTTTGGCGGGCTGTGATCTCCAAACCAATATAGTGGCTGATGCCGCTCGCGTTCAGGTGCGGTTTTGTGGACCGCTGCTGGTTCGCCTCCGTTTCAGACGTCGGATGCGCGTGGTGGCCGTTCCTAACCTATTGTGTCGAGTGAGCAACGCGCGTATGAGGACCCGCGCCGGGGGCAAGGACGCGGGTCGCGGCGGTCGCCGCGGTCGGAAGGCGGCGCCTGCCAAGTCTAGCTCAAAAAAAGAGTCAAAATCAAAGCAGAAGCCAATCAGCGCCGGTCGACGGGCGCCTGATTGGCACTGCGACTGGTGCGGGTGTTCGCAAGGGAAGACCTGCAAATTGCGCTGGGGGCCGAAGGGTGCGAAGACGTTGTGCGACAAGTGCGGACAACGCTTCCGCAGAGGCGAGGAGGGCCCGCAACCTACGGACTGGAAGTGCGATTCGTGCGGGCGCCCGCAAGAAGATCGGCGTGGCGGACGGTGCAGGGGTCCGAAGGGCCCCGGTACTTTATGCGCTTCGTGCGGCTCGCGCTACGGGAAGTCACGTCGCGCGACTCCCGCGTCGCGCGCGCAATCGCAATCAGGTTGTCCGGCGTGCCAGGGCAAGCATCGCGCGCACACGTGCGGTCGCGTGAAGGCGCCCAGCGTCGGCGAGCTCAAGGTCGCACTCGCGAAGGTGACGCGCGAGCGCGACGACGCGATGCGCGAGCGCGACGAGGCGCAGGACCGAAACGAGTGCATCGTGTGCATGGAGCGCCCGCGCGCCGTCCTACTCGTGTGTGAACCTCCTCGTGTATGCAACCACCTCCTCGTGTGCTCGACGTGCGCCGCCGCGCTCGCCGAGTGCCCCAACTGTCGCGCGACGATCACTACGCGCATCACGGTCGCCAACTCGAGCTAGAATAGACTACTAAACTTACTGATCAAGAAACGGAGTAGTACACGGTCGTGCACGCCTTCTGCCGATAGCGAAGAGTAACGCCCAGCACCATCATGCCGTCCTTGATGGCCGTGCAATATAAGTGATTCAAAGCGACATGCTGGGGCACGGGCAGAGCATTCGGATCCCCAGAAGGTGGTGCTTTGTTCAGGATGATATGTCTCAAATGCGGTGGCAGCGGTGGAGGATCCTTCGTGTACTCGTCCAAGTCCGGAATTTCGCGAGTATACTTCTCGTCGTCATCTTTCACGGCGCCTCGCCGCTCCAAAAAGTTCTCATCACCAGTGTACGCGTCGAAATCCGTCACGTCAATAAAATTGTTGATGCGGCCTTCTATATCTGCTACTGTAGGTTGATCGGGAGCGAAGCGCCACTCGTCGTCGACGACGAACTTGAAGGCATGTTTACCCTTCTTCAGATTGTGGATATACGTGAAATCGTTGCCGCTCCGATGCATCGGGATTTGTGCGGTCCAGTCGTTGAACGTGCCCGTCACAAAAACCTGTCTCCCGCCGTGCTCCCACCTAAATACGGTCGGGACTTCTTCCTCGTCGTCGTTTGTACTTGACTGGTCGACGTCCATCGGTTGTCCTCTGTTGGGTGGGGTTGGTGCCTCGGGTGGTCTTGGACTTGTAGCGGGCCCCGGCGCGACAGCTCTAGGTCGGTCCGATACGGGCCGCTGCCCCGTCGGCGGGATGGGCGCGTTCTCGGGGCGCGGCCGCGAGCCGGGCGGCAGCTCGCCGCCGACCTCCTTGGCCCACTGGTTGCCCATGGCCTACGTCGTGCTTTTAGGGTCGCGGCGACGGTGTCGGGCCGGCGCGCGGGGAAAACAGATGGTCTAGGCTTGCCCGAAGGACCGTTTTAGGGCCTCGGCGACGGCGTATCGGCGGCACGCGGGCAAAGCAACGCCCCAGTGCACCGACCTTGGAGTACAGCTGTACGCGTCGGCGCGGAACGTAAGGGCACGGCGGCAGCTTCTACGTCCTCCGCTGTATATATGCGACTTCTGGGGCCGCCGTAAGGTCGCTCGGGAAGCCTGTACGGGCCTCTGCACCGAGTTGCTGCTGCTTGCTAGTGGTCTTATGCGCTAGCAACGGCGATGAGTTTTTGGGCTCTAGTTCGTCTGTAGCTTGTTATTGCTCCCCCAAAGCTCCGTGGTGATCGGTATCAAGCATCATTTGCTGGCCTGCAAGCGACAGCGTCACGCATTACGCCTCCGCCGCGCAAGGCACCCTGCAGCAACTACAATGTCCAGCAGCAGCACGAGACCGCCCCTCCGATTAGCAGGCGCGCGCGACCTGCGCAGTAGGCTAGTACTCGCCACGTTAGCACGAAGACCGGTCGAGATACGACGGCTCCGGGCCGACGCGGAGCGGCCGGGCCTGCGCGGCGACGAAGCGAGCTTCGTGCGCCTCTTGGACAAGCTCACGAGCGGGTCTCGTATAAGTATAGACGAGACGGGCACCACGCTAAGATACAGCCCAGGAACCTTGTGCGGTGGTTCCATTGAACACGACTGCGGTCCGTCCGGACGACCCATCGGCTGGTTCCTGTCGGCTCTTCTCCCGCTCGCGCCCTTCGGCGCGAAACCGCTTCGCTTGACGCTGAAGGGTGTGACTTGTGGCAACGACAAAGCGCGGTCCGCCGACGCGTTGTCGAAGATCGCGGCGCCTCTACTAGACAAATTTGGCTGTAAAGGCTGCGCCATCGACGTGGAGAGGAGGGAAGCCGTGACACGGGACAAGAAGCGGGACTGGACGAAGCAGGCCGGGTCCGTCGTACTCAGGTGTCCCTGCGTGAGGACGCTGGACCCGGTCGACTTGGACGCGCCCTCACAAACGAAACGAGTCCGGGGCGTGGCCTACGCGACCAGATGCGCGCCGGCGTTAGCAAACAGGTGCGCGGCAGCAGCTCGAGAGTTCCTCGAGCCCCTGCACGTCGACGTGCGCGTCGCGACGGACGCGTCGGCGCAGCGCGACTGTGCCCCCGTCGCGGGCGTCGGCATCGTATTGATCGCGGAGAACGATGCTTTGGCGAGAGGGGCGGAGCGCGACGCCGCCAGCATGGAAGGCGACGCGTCGCCCGAGGCTTTAGGTGAGGGCGCGGCACGCGCTTTAGTTGCGGAGGTGAAGAGCGGCGGCTGCGTCGACGCCGCCACCCAACCGTTACTACTAACGCTGATGGCCTGCGGCGCCGACGACGCCTCGAGCTGTGTGCTCGGGCCGCTGACGGCGCGCGCGATTTCTCAACTCCGCCTGGTCAAGAAGTTTTTAGGGGTGACGTTCCGATTGGCGCAGGAGGAGGGAGTGGTCCGGGCGACGTGCCTCGGTGCCGGGTTGAGGAATGCGTCGAAGGGGGTTTCATAGGTGCTTACACATTGCTAGTCTCGCGGCGGCGGAGCACGGCTCGCGCGATTTGCAACTTCCCCTCCATCGTCCGTAACAGCGGATGCGATATTCCAAGCACGCGCCGCGCGGTCCGTACCGTGTCCTCAAGTGCCGTCACGGCCTCGCGGAGATCATCGAGCGTGGCGGCGGGGTCCGGAAAGAGCGCCACCGCGTATAAGCATCTCATCTTGAGCGTACACTCATGACTCTCTCCGAGAACGCGCCGTGTCACGGGCACAATCTTGCGCAGCAGTAGCTTAGCTTCTGCGTAGCGCTGTAGATCCAGAAGGGACGTCGCGTAGTTGTTGGCTGCAGTAAGGGTTCGTGGATGTTGTTCGCCGTGAAGCTTCAACCGTCCAGAGTATACGTCTCGATGCATCGGCGCGGCATCTTCGAGCCGTCCAAGCGCTCCATACGTGATCGCAAGATTGTTCTGCACGGTGATTATTCTTTCTGCTGATCGGGCGGGTCGGGCCCGACGGAGATCGAGCTCACGCGCTCGGGCTCGGACTCGAAGGCGCGGAGCCCGTTCTGGGGCGGGGCGTCGCCCTGACTCGTTTTCCGGTATTGTTACGATTGATAGATATAGTTAACTAATGGCCCAGCCCTACTTTTAGGCGTTGGTTCACCGCGGCCATAGATAATGATAGATTATAGATAATATACGAAGTTAAGATAAACCTACTTGAGCACGGGACAGCACCCGAACATGTAGCCGTCCGCCTGCGGGCAGCAGAATCCGCTCAGGCCCAAAGCCGCACACGCCAGGTTGCCGTCGCACGTCTGGTCGGCCACGTCAGAAGCGTTCCAGGGCAGCTCCGTCGCGTTCGACGCTTCGACGTCGCCGCAGGCCGGCGCCGGGCCCATGGCCTTTGAGGCGGCGACCCAGTGCAGTAAGTTAGCTTTGGACGCGCCGTCGTCGAACTTGGCCTCGTCGAGTTCGACGGCTTCGGCCCAGGCCTCGTCGGGCGACGCGGCGGCTAGTGAGGCGACGGCGAAGCCGCGCCACGCGGGCTCCACGGGCTTGTGTTTCCGCGCCAAAGCTTGGGTCAAAATCGGCGCCTCGGCACACGCGTCCTCGCCGTCAATCAGCAAATCCGTCAAACCGGTAAGTACCGGCAAACAATTGATGCCGTGGACGTACTCCGGGTTGCTCCCGAACCACGTCGTCGCTACCGCCGCGCCGCCGGCCACGCCGCCCGCTACCCGGTTGACGGCGAAGGCGGGATCATACACGTCCGAAGAAGGGTCCATGCGCCAGTACGTCTGCGCGCCCCTCACTTCCGTCGCCAGGCACAGTCGACCCCACGCCGCCAAGGAAGCGTCGTGGATCGCTTCGCCATACAGGGCCGCACCTAAGTAGCCGTGCGCCGCCTCCGAAGAACTTTCTTGGGATTTCCCGGTCGGGTAAGCTACGAGACCCGTCGCCCAGGAGTGGCCGTCGTACCAGTCCTTGTGGCGCCCGTGCTCCGGAAACGCCCGAGCGTATGATTGATAGCCTCGCGGCGGGTTCGCGTAATCAAGCACCAAAGCGTCCAAACGCGGCCGCCACTCGTCGATGAGGCGTGCACCATCTACGTGTAATGCTTTGACCACAGCGGCAGCATAGGCGTAGTAGCCAAATTGAAAATGATGGTCGCTGAAAAGGGCATTGCCAAAGTCCGCGAAGGAGTCGCCCGTCGCGCCTACTGTGCTATTTATAGGATATCCGGATCGAGCGACGGTGCCGCCCCAGGTCTTGTCTCTCCCCACGACATCATCCCTCGCGAGCCACCTTGATAAACGCGTCGCGAGGTCATTTGTCGCTTTTTGGGAGGCCTCGTCACTTCCCGCGTCGGCGCAGACCAGGGCTAGTCTCGCTAGTCTTCCAAGTTCCTTGCCCTCGAAGTACAACGCGCCGTAGGCTCCTCTACCAGAAGATCTCGTCCGGTGCGGCCTTCTCACATCTCTCTCGCACTGCTGCTTGATGGTTGTCAGCGTGTCTCGATCGACGCGTCCGTCCCGGAACGACGCCGAAGCTAGCGACACGTCCGGTAGGGCTTCTCGTAATTTCCATCCATCACCCTTGAACCAATGCATCGTGCCCTTGGCTCCCGTTAAGTAGCTCCGCCCTTCGTCCACAGATGAATCTACTAATGTAGAGACGTGGTGCGGCGCCGCGAGCATGTACAAGTCACCGTCGCCTCGCTTGTCCCACCTCAAGTGGTACGTGCCCGGGTCCGGGCCGTTCAAATCAAAAGCCGGCGCGCCGCCGACACTATACGTCGTTGCGGCTTTCCGTAACATGGACCAGTCCTCCTTTGATGAAGGGGCGATCCCAATACGCACGACACAAGCACTCGAAGATGCGGTGACGCCGAAGGCCTCGCCCTTTGACGATAATGAGACGTCGCAGCCGAGCGACACCAAGACCCACTGTGACGAGTCCTTGAGCGTGACGAGTCGGATATCGTCCTTCATCTCGACACTCGTGATGCGGCCGGCTTGACCGCCGCCCGCGCCGCCCGGCGCTAGTACCACACTTTTACCTTTGTCGAGCTCGACCGCTACCAGGGGAGAGCCCTTGCATAATACCACACCAACGCCACCGTAGTCCGCAGTAGCACCAAGAGCGGACCGCCTTTCTAGAGTCGCGTTCTGCGTTCGATTCGAGTAGCCGTACAACGCATCCCCAGAAGCCACGAAAAAACCGCCCGCCTCGGCCTCGACTTTCTTGACCCTCGATGCGGCCTCAGAAGCGACCGTCGCCGCGTCCCCACCATCTGAAACGGGCTGCAGGAACCAGTCGACCCCGAACGGGTCGAGCTGCGCTTCAGATGTTGCCCGCCGTCGCTTAAACCCGTAGGAGAGCTGCGCGCCCTTTGGGGTAATTGCGACTTGATACGGTGTGGCCGGCACGGGCACGTCCCCGAGCGCGGCGTTGAGCCAGTAGGCGCCCGTCGGGTACGGCGCTCTCGAACCGCGGCCCCACCTCGTTTTTTCTGGTGGGGCGAAGTGGGCTGGTAACGTGGAAAAGGGCGGGATCCTCGTGGTGGTTGCTTTTCGTTTCGCATTGGTATACCTCGCCCAGCCCGCGACGATCGTCAGGACGGCGAGGCCTGCTAGCATCAGGCGGCCGAGCGCGCTTTGCTGGCGCGTCGGCATCGCTTGCACTGCTGCTGCTAATCCAGAACTGTATTGCGAGCTGCTCGCGCGATTGCGTGGGTGTGACACGGCTGCCTTGTCTTGGATGCTAGTTGTACGCAACGATGGCGCTTGCTTGTTGCAAAAAGCAGTTGCGTGCCAGTAGCGCAGCACGGTAGCGTCACTACCAACTCGTTTACGCAGCAAGCCACTGCAATCAATGCGCGAAAACGGCCTCCGCGAGGCAGTGACGACGCTATCGTGCGGGGTCGGGTTTTCGCTTTGCACGAGTCCTCCGAAAGATCCTACAGGAGTCCTCTCTTTGTAACGGCTGGCGGCCGGAAGCGTGGCGCCGGCTCAGCAACTCCCGGACCTGGGCAGAGGCGCAACGCGGGACAGAGGCGCAAGCCGGACGCCTACGAAACGACGAGGGGCAGCCCCACGCCGCCGCCCAAGTGCTCCACAGTTTCCTACGAACACCACGAGCGCCTCTCGGACGTAGCGCCGCGCAAGACCAGCCAGGGAGCAAGGGCAGCCCCACCCCAGAGCAGCCTCCCGCGAGCAACGAGCCACCATGTCGCGCTCCGTCGCCACGGAGCAGAGCGACTTCGAGTCGAAGATGCTCCTCGTCAAACAGAAGAAGAAGCAGGCCGAGCACGACAAGCGCTTGTTGGTCAATCGCATCGCGCTCCTGAAAAAAGAGGAGCGCAAGGCCTACAAGAAGATCGAGAAGACCAAGGAGCGGGCCCAGGAGGTGCTGACCGTGCGCATCGAGCACGAGCGCCACCATTCTGAAAGGGTGGCTCGTCATGCACGGAACGAGCGGCGACGAAAACTCGAGGCCGAAGCAAATAAAGCAAGTGAAGCGGAAGCGCGTAGAAACAGGCAACTCGCCATGCAGCACGTGCAGCAGCTCAAGTTCGCCAAGGTCCGAGAAGCTCGCTCCGAAGCCGCACAGGCTCGGGATGAAATAAGGGCAGAACAGCTCGCTGACGTCGTCGAGAAGCAACGGAAACGCGCGGAAGTGAAGGAA
Source organism: Pelagomonas calceolata (assembly GCA_918797485.1). NCBI lineage: Eukaryota > Pelagophyceae > Pelagomonadales > Pelagomonadaceae > Pelagomonas > Pelagomonas calceolata. The sequence goes on along the minus strand of CAKKNE010000003.1, from coordinate 706,842 downwards.
CACGAAGCGAAATTGCGAGAGAGAAAACAACAAGAGATGCAGGGCATTCTGAAAAGAAACAGAAAAGCTTACGAACGGAAAGTGAAGGAGGAGGAAAAGGCAACTCTGTTACGAGAGAAGGAGGTCGCGCGCATGGAGCGCGAGGAGATGAAGCTGATCCAGAAACTGAAAAAAACTCAGGTCATGCAGCAGCAGGCGTTCGAAGATCTCGAGAACGCGTTGAACGGGGATTTGAGCCATCTGACGCAGGTCGAGGAGCCGTCGCCGGTGAAGCGACGGCCCGCGACGCCGCCTCTCCGTGAGGAGTCGAAGGACCCCGAGCCGACGCCGGAGCCCGAGCCCGAAGAGCAGTAATACCTAAATTTCAAGAAATCCACTCCGAGTCAGGCTGGCAGGCTTCGAAACCCACCGCGATACCACGACTGCCAGTCAGTGGCAGGCTCTCTAGGCAGGCTCGACGACTCGGAAGACCAACCAGTTTAAGCGACCTAGCGCCTGGGACCTAGGCCGACTCCTCCTCCTTCTCGCCCGACTCGAGGACCCGCGCGGCCTTGGCGGCCTCGCCCTCCTCCAATCCCTCCTTGAACTCCTTGGGCACGTCCTTGAGCTCGCCGGCCACCTTCCCGAAGTCCTTCGCCATGCTCGCGAGCTTGTCCGGGCCGAGCACGAAGGCGCCCAACCCAAGAATGACGACGAGCTCCGGCGCGCCGAGGCCGAAGAGGCTGTTCGTGACGACGGACCTGCGCGTTTTGTGCGCGTGACGCTCGCGCCGACGGCGCGTCTGTCGCGTGCGTCGCTCGTTCCGCCTGCTCTTGTGTTTTTGGACGATCTCGCGTTGATGGCGTGCCCGCGGGCGTCTTGCTCTCGGACGCGGGCGCATACCGCCGCGGCGGCGGCACGGAGTTGGGCCTCCTGGCAGTAACAAGCGGTGTAGGCCTCGTCACGAAAGCCGAGCAAGCGCCAACCGTAACCGCAAGCACAGATAAGCAACGCATAATCTCTTTCCAGCCGCTGAGTCGCCTGCGGGTCCGTTCTACGGGGCTAACACTGCGGCGCTCTGTCCTCAATAACGCTAGCGGCGGTAAGACACTAGAAAGCCAAGCAGCCAAGTTTTAGCCACCGTAAAGCACGTAAAAGCACGCAAGCCCGCGTCCGCTCCAGCCGCCTCTACTCGTATTCATCCAGCGGTTGACTTGAGCAAAAAAACGGCGCCCCGCGGCGACCCCTTAAGGGCTCTGGTCAAGCCGGCGCTCAAATTGCGCTGCGAGGGGAAGCCGTCGCGGCGCCACCCGCGCCGCCGCACCGCTCATTGCGCTCAAATTGCCCGCGCGCACGCCGCACCGCGCGCCGCACCCAAAGCGGGGGCACGCCCGTCACCGCGAGAGGCCGCCGCCGCGCACACATCACCGCCCGCCGCCGCAGGTCCCAAAAACAAAATGGACCGGGCCCCGAGAGCGTAAGAGCCGTCCAGGCCGCCCAGGGCGCCGCGGCCGCCGCGGCCCTCGTCCAGCAGCAGGACCCGAGCTCGCAGATCGAGCTCGAGCTGCCGATCGACGCTTTTGCGGGAGACGCCGACCACCAGAAGCAGATCCACCAGGACTTCTGGCAGGGGTTCGATCCGAAGGACCTCGGCGAGTCGAACGATTGATTATGAGGCGCCTCGTCGCACTACGACCACGACCACGACCACGACCACCACCGCGCCGCGCGCTGTCGGCGCGGGGTAACAAGGGACCGCCGCGACCGCGACCGCGCCGCTCGCCCCTGCATGACGCGGTTCGCTGGACGGAGCGGCAGCAGGGCTTCCGCTGGTCGCGCCTGAACGCCGGCCAGGGTGTGCACGTGGCGGGGACCTGGGTCCTGCTCGGCGTCTTCGGTGCCGTGTGTGTCTATTCCGTCTTCGTCGTAGTTACCGGCGTCCCTCGACGCGTCTACGAAATCGTCGATCACACGCTGCGCGAGCCTGACTGGATGGAGGTCGCCGACATTTTGATTCGTGCCGAGGGCGAGGATCTTGCCGAGCTGGTCCGGAACCCGCTCTATCGGGATGTCGGGTTCGGCGACGACCAGCTCTATCGGCGACGCCGGCCCGGCGGCGACTGGCGCTACCGGTTCATGGACGACGAGCTCGAGGAGCTGGGGCGCATGGGCGTGGACGTCGACTCTCGATATAACGGGCCGACGAAGGACCAGAGGCATGCCATCCTCACGGCGCGGCGCTTCCGGGGGCTGCGGAAGCTTGTTGACTCCGGCCGGCTCTCCGATGACGACAAGCGGGAGCTCAGGAAGCAGTTCGCGCGGAGCCGCAGCGACGACGACGTCGAGAAGATACGCGAGCTGAGCAAGAACCGGGACCAGCTGGACGCGCCGACCCGGGAGTTGGTCGACCTGTGGAATAGCCTCTCCCGGGTCGCGGATGGCGGCTCCGGGGGGAAGTCCGAAGAGTAATGTGCAATCAAGTTAATTGTACGTAGATTGTTACGGTGCAGGACAGTGGGCAGAGAGCCCCTGGGGGGGAGACACTGCGCGTCGCCGATTCATCGGCGGCGGGCGCGTGCCGCTTGCCGCTTCTTTCACAACAGCGTACCTCCTTCTAAGCTGAACCGCCTCGACACCCCGCCCTCCCCCCCCCGAGCATGTACAACGTCAACCCCGGGCAAACAGCTAGCGGCTGTGAGACACTAGAAACATGATAATGCCATGTTGGGCAGCCCAATCCGACGCTGTGCTGCTGTGCTTTCGCTAAGGGCCAGGGACTAGAGCCCCCCCGGTGCCGCAAGTCGTCCGGAGCCGTCCCCGGCGCGGCCCAATCCAATCCAATCCAGTGCTGCGTGCTGTGCTTAAGGACTAGGGATCGACTGGCGGTCTCCGGGCCTGTCCACAGCGACTGACGAGGCCATATGGCGCTGCTCCGAGGCCTGCGCGCCGCCGCCGCGCGCCTCCCACGACGACCACCGCCGTCGACGCGACGCCGCGCGCTGACGTCGACCAAGGAGCGGTCCAAGGCGAGCCGCGAGGACGACCAGCGTCTGTATCACCGGGCGAAGTTGGCTGGGGCCTTGAATGACGAGCCAACAAAAAACCCGATGATCGACGCCGTCCTGGGCGCGGCCGTGGCCCTGTTCTTCGGCGGCGGGATCTACGCCCTGTTCCTCCGCTCCTCGGGGCGGCTGTCCGTCCCGGCCGATCCGACGGACCGCCAGTTCTTCGAAAACCCGAGGTACAAAGGATGGCGGAAGAAGTTTACGGACGAGGAGCTTGAGTGGCTGGGGGATAACCGACCGACCAAAGCGCAGGAGGCGGCCATCCTCGCGGCGCGGCGGCGAGCCTATATATATATACGCCCGTCGCCGAAATAATTGAGGCGGCGCCCGTCGTCGTGTTTTCAGCCCCTGATTGCCCGTACTGCGACGAGGCGAAAGCCGCCCTCCGCGACGCCGGCGTGGCGTTCACGGAGGTCGCCGCGAGCGACTGGCAGCGGGTGCAGCTGACGAAGCGGACGGGCTCGCGGACCGTGCCCCAGGTCTTCGCGGGCGGCGAGTTCGTCGGCGGCTGCCACGACGGCGGGCTTGGTGGCACGGTTCCGCTCCTCCGCATGGGGTTGCTCCAGGAGATGGCCGCGCGGGCCGCCGGCGAGCGGGACCGCGAGAAGCAGGCCGTCGAACGCCAGCTCGCCCGTCGCGACGGCCGCCTGCACGTCGTCGGCGTCGAGCCAGCCGACGCCGTCGTCGTCGGCCGCGTCCATCCCGCGCACGCGGCCGCCGGCGACGAGCTCGCGCGGCTGCGGCGGCAGCTCGCCGCCGAGAAGAAAGACTAATGTGCAAACTTAAACAGGCGACTCCTAGTCCGGGTCCTCCATGAACCGCGCGGGATCGGCGAGCACGTCCCGCAGGCCGACGTCGTCCTTCCTCCTTTTCAGGACGAACAACGACGGCGTGTCCATGATTCTCAAATCCTCGTCGACGTACCGCAGCTTCCAGGCGCCGCCGCCCTTCATATCCTTCTCGAAGAGCTTCACGCCAAAAAGCTCGACCCCCAAACTCTCGAAGTCCACGCGGTAGGTCTGGCCGTCCTTCGGCGTCCGTTTAGCCTGCAGCGCCAGGCGCAGCGGCCCCAGCTCGACCGAATTCTCGAATTTCACGTCATCAATAAAAGTTTGCGTGACGGCGCCGACGAAGGGCCCAATCTTGCCGGAGGAGCCGCCTTGGACGGTCGTGAAGACCAATGAATGCTCTCCTGTTAATGGAGCGAAGAGCTGCTTGTCCTGGCGCGCTTCGAGCTCGTCGCATAAAGCGGCAACAGTGGCGCGCTTGCGCTCGTCGGCGTCGACGCCGTTGCGCGTGCCCTTCGCCGCTTTGATGATCTGCGTCTTGAGCGCGGCCGTCGTCTCGCCGGTCAGCGCGAGCTGGCTCCGCACTTGCGTCGGCGTCAGCGCGCGCGTCGTCGCGGCGGCGACGGCGAGGGTGAGCCAACGCATCCGTCGAAGAGCTTTCGCTGCGCCTGTGGTCTCTGTCAGTCTCCGCGCGCCTCCGGCCGAAGATCTTGTCTGTGCTGCTCTCTTGTGGTGCGGCTCCTAGCCGTCTAAACTCGCCGCGATTTCGCTGCCGCCGACTTGCGCTGTCAAAGTCGGCAATGTTTAAGCAGCGAATTGGCTCGAAACGACGTCTTATGCGCACGATGTGCAATGCGACCAAGCAGGCCTCCAAGCTGGCACGAGCTGCCAAGTCACGGGTTTTTCAGACCTCCGAGAAAGAGGTCCGCCAGGCCTGCGACGGGTCCCCGAGGCGACGCGGGACCGCGTCGCGGCCGGCGCACCCGCCCGAAGCTCTAGGGCGGGTGGCGCCCAGCCTTTACAAAACGGCATCGCTTTGCGGCCATTCCAGCCGGACCGACCCGCCGAGCCGAACGCGGTGAACTGTTTGCGTGAAGGACCATAGAACCAGGCGGGAACGATGGGGCTCCTCGTGCGCCCTCCGTGTCGAAAGCAAGGCAGCCCACCGATTAGCCTGCCCCATGAATCCCCGCGCGGCGCGCGCGGCGCGGCGCTGCCCGGGGGACGCGGTCGACACGACGTCCGAGCGGCCGAGCTCCGCGCCGCGCGGGCGGCTCGGCCGACGTGGCCATCAGATTCGAGTTGCCGAGTCGCCGCGTCGCCGCCGAGAGGACTCCTCCTCGCCCCCCGGTACGACGTCGCGCCTACTCCGGACCCACGCCCACGGGACGCGGTCAATACGCGGGCGTTGCGACCGAGCTCCGCGCGAGGCGCGGCCGGCTCGGACCCGTGAGACTCGCGCCGTCGCGTCGCCGCCGTCGAGAGGACGCCCATTCACGCCATCGCCGCGACCCCACCCCCGCGCGCAGACGCTCCTCCGCAAGCTCAAGCGCTCGGACAACGAAGCTAGAATCCTGGTCTTGGGCCTGGACAACTCCGGGAAAACGACGATCCTCAAGAAGTTGAGCGAGGAGGATATTAGTCATATCATGCCCACCCAAGGCTTCAACATCAAGTCCCTCATGCAGGACGGCTTCAAGTTAAATGTGTGGGACATCGGGGGCCAGAAGAGCATCCGACCGTACTGGCGGAACTACTTCGACCAGACCGATGCCTTAGTGTATGTCATCGACGCCGCGGACCACCGTAGGATGGAAGAGACGTCCATGGAGCTCGGACAGCTCGTGGATGAGGCGAAGCTGGCGGACATCCCCGTGTTGGTGTACGGCAACAAGTCTGATCTGATGAACGCGATGGAGCAGTGCGAGATCGAGGAGTCCGTGGCGCCCGTGCTCAAGGGGCGCAACTACTTCGTCGTCGAGTGCTCGGCGAAGACGGGCAAGGGGTTACAAGACGGCATGGAGTGGCTCGTCGACCAGATCAACAAGGGCGAGTAGGGTCGTTGGGGGTGCCCTGTTTAACGTTCCCTCCTCTTAGTACCCTGCCTCTCTCTTACTACTCGGGGATACGCCTCGATGGCGTATAAAAAACGAGCTCCGCTCATACGCCATCGCCGCGACCGCCGACATAGGCGCCGCGCCGACGCCGAAAACCACCGATATTCAATAGTTACACGTACGGGAATCAGCCCCCCATCTCCTCGGGCGTCGGCCGCGCGGGCCCCTTCACGACCGGGTTGAAGAGCGGGTCCGAGAACCGCTTGAGATATTTGTGCACCGAACTCAAGTTGTCCCAGACCGTGTCGAAGTGGATGTACTGGCCGCCCTTCGCCGTGACGAAGGGCCGGACCTTCTTCGAGATGTGCGGATAATGCGAGTGCGCGATCCGCGGAAAGAGGTGGTGCTCGATCTGGTAGTTCAGGCCGCCGTTCAAGACACAGAGCTTCTCGCCGCCGACGTTCGACGACGACGCGGCCTGCTGCTTGAGGAACCCCGAATCGGCCTCGTACAAACAGTCGCCGCCGGCGTTCGCACCCTCGGTAAAATGGACCCCGTCGAAGTTGTGGCTCAAGAAGAAGAAGAACGCCAGGTAAAAACCACCGACCGTCGACATCCACAGCGACACGGCCAGTTCTCTTCCTACAGCTGAGAACACCTCGTCCGGTGTCGCGGCCCGAATCGCCACCAGTGAAGGCAGAATGATGTGCCGGACGTAGTACAGGAGATGCAACAAAGTAGACTGCGTCCGCCAGCACGGCATCGCCAACCTCGACAGGGGGTACTCAAATTTATGAGACCAAGCTAACACCTCGAAGAAGTGCCCGATGTTCGGCACGACCCAGTAGCCTAACTCGAGCAACAGAAAGTAGTAGTGCTGCAGCACCATCCAGGGCAGGTACATGCTCCCGGAGTAGCCCCGCATCGCCGGCGCCATCTGCGCGTCGGGATCCATGTGGACATCTCCCGTATGCATGTGGTGCAGCACGACATGTTCTTGCAACCACATGACTTGCGAGCCGCCGATCCACTGCTGCGAAAGGCCCCAGGCCATGTTCTTCAGGCCGTCCTTGAACATGGCCCCATGGTTCGCGTCGTGCTGGATGTTCAACCCGATCATCGCATATAAAAAGCCCAGGACCGTCGCGAGGGCCCAGGACCGCTTCACCGTCAAAGCGTAGGCCTCCAATGCGAAAGCTAAAACCCAGATGAACGCGGCCTTGTACTGCTGGTGCCGCGGCGCGAAGTAGGGCGCCGCGCCGCCCAGCTTCTTCGACAGCTCGAGGTGGTCCTGATCGAACCTTGTAATTGTTTCGCCGGGCGCCAATCGACCCCGCAGGTACGGCCGCAGCTTCTCGTGCGGGAAGTTGCGCATGTGGTAGGACTGGAACGCGAGGGTCCCGTCGCGGCCGCCGAACATGGCCACGAACAGGCTTCCTCCAGGGTGCGCCCATTGGAAGCGGTCCGCGTCGTAGACGCGGTCCTCAATAATAACAAGGTCGTGCCGCTGGCTCTCGATCTCGCGCCGCGTGAACGTCGTCTTCTCGTGGTCTATTTCCCTCAGCGCTTTATCCGCGGCGGCCGCGGAGTCCGCGTGCGCGGCGGCCTCCTTCACGAGGTTGGACGCGAGGCACATCTCGCGTCCGGTTTGTTGCGCGCCCTTCCCTATCTTTGCTTTTGGCTCTTGGCTCTGGCGCAGCGCCTCGCTCGTCGGCGCTCGTCGCGCGTCAGTATCGCCTGGCGCTGCTGCTGCTTTTCTCTGGCCCACCTGAGTTGGCGGCTCCGGGAGCAGTGTCGAGGGCTGAAGCGCTGTTCGCGTATGGTACAGTAGCGTTCGTTCGCTCGTCCTGAGCTGTAATGCTGTGTCGCGGCCGTTCGACGGAGGACCAGCGGCTGAGGCGTGGCGTGAAATGAGGCTGCGAGAAAAGCCGACGCACATCTCCAAAGGCCTGTCAGTGAGCCATACACGAGTCCTGGAGCACGCAGATGCAAAACGACTGGTGCTGGACACCTAGCGTGCATTGACACACTAGGATTGCAGGCACCGGAGCCAAAGCGGACAAGACAGGCCAGAAGCGGGCGCGTTACGGACCCCTTGAGGCTAGGAGAGCCTCAGCTGTCGCGCCAGCTGCTTGCGTGCAGCGGCAGATGCGAGCAATAAGGGCCGCTCTGTCGCAAAACCGCGCTAACCAGACAGATCAAGCTCAAGGCGCCGCAGCGCTCAAACCCATCGTCCGCCGGCCGCCGGCGCCGCGCGCACTGACGGGCATGTTCGACCCCTCGAAAGTTGGACAACGGCAGAACGCCTCCGCGCGAGTAGTAGCGTGGGCGAAAGAGCTCCTGCCAGACACGGTCAAGGCCGCGATCCGAGCCGTGCCCGACACGGTGTTGATAAATGCGCGAGAAGTGCAATGTGGCGACCCGAATTGTAGTCCAGTAGATGTGGCCATCGCCATCGTCTTCAAAAATGGCCGAAGGGCCATGTGCGGCATCCCGATGGCGATGAATGAGGTAAGGCAGGAGGACGTCGCGCTATGTATCAATGAGATCCATGATGAGTTATTAGCTTGCCATGCGGACATCCCCTGGACGGAGACGCGGCCGCGGCCGCGATTGACTCAACAGGGGGACCGCGCGCTCGAAGCCATTGCGAGGGCCATCACCGAGAACGTGGTGAATCTGGACGCGCGGGATGTCGCTGGTGTCTGTACGATGGCCATTGAGTTGCTAGAACAACTCGAGGACGACGCCGCTCGATCTCTCGCGCCGCCGCCGTTCCAGGCGCGGCCGCCGCCGCCGTCGCTCGATCCATCCACCAAGCTCTTAGCTGCCGCCCAAAGAGATGATGCCAATGCCATCAAAGCGTGCTTGGCCGAGGGCTTGGATCCTTCGTACGGGAACTCGCTGGGCCAGACGGCTTTACATATTGCAGCGATGTGGGGCAACGCTAATGCATTAGATGCTCTGATAGCTGCTGGTGCAAATGTCAACGCGCAGAACCAACTCTCAGCCGCGTCGCCCCTGCACATCGCGGCGTCCTCCATCAAGGCCGCGCCCGGGCGCTTGGCCTGCGCGGCGCGGCTCTTAGAAGCGGGCGCCGACGCGCGGTTATTGGACGAGGACGGCGACGCGCCCTACGAGAAGGTGCTCGGCGGCGACGACTTCGCGCGCGAGCTGCGGGCGTTGTTGCAGACCGCGTTCGAGCGGGCCGCCCGGTGATTTGTCTGTCCGCGACGGCGTAATGTGGCGCCGCCGCCAGTTGTTGTTTTGGCTTTTGTCTTCTTTCTTGGGGTGGTGGCAGCTGCACGACGTCGTAGAACGACGCGCGCGTCCTTCTGCCGCACGGGTTTTGTGGTCACGCGAATCGGCTCTAGCTCCGCGCATTTGTCTCTGCTGGCACCCAAAATTTGGCAGGGTAGCCTCAGGTACGCTACGCGTCTCTCCAGAGCTTTTGGGCTCCAGCGGTGCGGCGCGCGCTGCGCATCGATCGGTGCGCCTCGTGCAGGGCCTACTGCTGGCTGCGTACTATAAGCGCACGACAGCGCGGCGCTGCCTGGGCATCGCTGCGACACAATGGCGTCCCTGGCGGCAGCAATCGATGTGGATGCCGACGACACACCCACACCACGCGTCGTCCGTGGCACGGGCAGCTCGGCTGCGCCGCTGGAGCTCGAGTCTTCGGATTCTGAAAACGACGCGCCGCGCGCGAAACGGCGGCGCTCGGACGCGCCGCCGCCGCCCGCGCAAGCCGCGGTGGCTCCTGCCCTCCTGCCGACTGCGGAGCACGTCTTGCCTCCCGATCCCGTGGACGGCGCCCGGAATTCCTTCGAGTCCTTCCTGTCCGAAGGCCACCATAACGGGAATCGGAAGCCAGAGTGCCTCGTCTACCTGTGCTGCCGCGAATCGACCGAAGGCTTCAGAGCCGGCCTGGCGCGGTGCAAGGAGAGCTGCGACGAGTGGCCGCACATCCAGGACAAATGCATGCAGCGGGACGGATCGCGGCACATCTCGTTCCACAAGGGCCGGCTGAGCGCCGGCCAGGTGCGGGAGATAGCCGAGCGCTGCAGAGGGCTATCGCCCCCGACGGAGGTGGCGTTCGGGCCAGGATTTAATAACTGGTCCGCGGGCAACTATATTGGCCTGGCGAAATCATCGAGAGACGCGCTGCGCGCCCTCAAGGAGGAAATTATGGGCCCAATCAAAGGCGGCAAGGCCAACTGCGACCACTTATCCCTGTACCGCAAGAGGGGATTGAAGGGCCCGGACGTGGATGCCGCGTTCGCAAGTGTACGCCGGGCCATGGCCGGGCACGACTGGGGCTCGCTACCCGTCCATAGCATCCGAATCAAGATCATGCGCAAGGGGTACGACGAGTGCAAGGTGCTGCTGTCTGTGTAAGTTTGGTTGTACTACTACTACTCTTACACACACACGAAACTGACGACGCGAGGCCGTGATCACTAGACCCACGAATCCTCGCCTGGGCAATCGTCAGGAGGGTCGAGCCGCGCCGAAATCTGCTCCGCCAGCAAAGACGCGAGCTCGAAGTCGCCGTTCGACAGCGCGGCGTCGAGCGAGTTCACGTCGCCGGCGGCGACGCGGCCGCGGTCCGCGCGTGCCCGCTCGAGCACGGCTACGGCGTCTTTCGGCGGCGGCTTCTTCGTACAGACCCGTTCGGCCGCCCGCAAAACGCGTCGACAGGCCACGCGCGCGCGGCCCCAGTCCTGCGCCGCCCACGCGTGCTCCGCCAGGCAGAGGTCGACGGCGTACGCGTCGTGGCGGCGGTGCTCCGGCAGCGCGCGCGCCGCGGCGATGGCGCGCGCCACGTCGGCCGGTGGCGCGCCGTCGTCGTTCGTCGGACCGGCGAAGACGTCCTCGTCCTCGTCCCCTCGATTCCGCGACGCGCGCATCGCGTCGGCCTCGGCGAGCAGCCGTTTCGTCGCGCCGAGGAGCGGAACCTTGGCGTCGCCGAGCGCCGCCGCGCGCAGCTCCGCCGCGTGGCGCTGCTCTTGCGCCGCGAGCTGCGCCTCGAACGCGCGCCGCAGCGCCTCGACGTCGCCGGTCGCCGCCGCGGCGGCGAGGTCCACAGCTGGAGGTTCCTCCGGGCGTTTTGCGGCGCCAGGCGGGTCGTCAAATTCGCTGATTAATGTTGCCATTTGCTGCTCGGCGGCGTGGGAGGGATGTGTGCTGTCCCTGCTCCAGGGCTGAGGCTGTTGCGAGTGAGCTGCTCGCGAGCGTGGGAGGCTGTATGACAGCGTGGGAGGCTGTATGTCCTGCAGAGGTCGTTGCGCGAGCCGAAAAATGACTGCAGCCGCAGCAACTGCAAGAATCGATGATAGATCGATGATAAATGCTTAAATGGGTCTTATTTGCGAGTTGCGCGTGTTGGGCCTTCAGCCGTCCTAGTGTACTTAAGTACGCTAGCAAGCCGCACCGACAAGACGACAGAGTGATCAGCATTGGTGACAGCTGTTGAAAGATATGCTTCGCGTTGCCGCCTTGCTCACGGTGACGCGCCGCTACGCGAAGCCGTTCGCCGCCGGCATCGCTGCAGCGTCGCCGAGCCGCCTCGTATCCGGAGTAGCTGCGATTTGCAGCGCCGGCGCTGCTGCGAACTGCGCCGACAAGCAGCCGAGCATACCGCTCGTCCCCGACGGCACCGTCCGTTTATTGAACGCCACCGATGGCGCCAGCGTCGCGAAAAGCATCGTGGCGAGCTTCGGGCCCGGAGGAGCAGACGTCGCGGTCAAGCAATTAGATTCGACGGTCCACGCCGCGTTCTCGCCGCGATGCGGCGGCGGCAAGCCGTCGAAGAAGGATGCGGCCGACGCAAAGCCCGCGGGCCTCGACGACAAGGTCGTCGCGCCCGCTCCAGCCCCGGCGCCCGCCCCGGCGACCGCCCCGGCGACCACCCCGGCGGCCGCCCCGGCGACCGCCCCGGCGACCGCCTCGGCGCCCGCCCCGGGGGTCCTCAAAATAGAGCCGGCGGCGAAGGGCGTGAAGCAGGAGCCCGCCGCCCCGGAGGCCCCAAAAAAGGAGCCGTCGGCGGCGAAGGACGAGAAGAAGTCCTCGTGGAGCGGGCCATCGACCTGCCCCGGCATCCGGCCCGCGTTCGCTGAACTGGCCGGTCCAGTTGGCTTTATAGCCGCCGCGTTGGAATCGACCTGCGCGGCCCTCCAGACTTCTGGAGAGATGAACGAGAAGCAAGCGGTCGAGGTGCGTGCGCCCTGCGTCCCTGAGCAATCGCGCGCGCGCGCCAACGCGTTGTCCCCTCGCAGTTCTGCGTGAAGAACGCGCCGAGCGCGTGCGAGCGGTCGGAGTGGGCGGCGGAATTGGCGCGCTTACTCCATTTCGCGAGTCCGGAGAGGCGCGAGGCGCGCAAGGCGAATGAACAGGCGGCGCGCGACGCTGCGAAGACGGACGAGGCGGCGTTCCGCGCCGCGCTCGTGTCCGTCGCGACGGAGTGCTGCGGGCTAGAGGCCGGCGCCGTCACGGCCGCGGCGTCGACCAGCGGGTCGGACGCGACGCGCCCAGGATTGGTTCGGCTCGCGACGAAGGTCTTAAGGGCGAGACTCGCTGGTGGTCCGCTCAACGGCGTGTTCACGCCGGCTGCGCGGACCAAATGGCGGTCGCGCACGCATCTGGACGACGCCAAGGCGCGACCACATGCTAGCAGAGCGGATTACAGGAAAGGGCTGGGCGAGGCCTACGACGACCTCGCGGCCGCCCTGGCGTCCTTCTTCCCGGCCGACGTGCTGCCCAAGCCGTCGAAGAAGGCCGAGGGCTTTACCGAATTGACGGGCCCCAAACTGTTCGCGCCCGCGACGCGCGTCCTCGACGAGATCGTGGCGGCGGCGACGGCCGCTGCGGGGCCGACGCCGGCGCCGGCGCCGGACGCGACGCATCCCATGGACGTGGACAACGCGGGCGCCGACGCTGCGTCGCCCGAAGCGCTGCGCACGGAGTCGGGTGACGCCCCGGCGCCGACGCCGGCGCCGTCGCAGGGCGAGCGGCCCATCGCCTCGCGCGACGACGCGGCCCAGCTCAAGGCGCGGCGAAGGATGATAGCGTCGGCGGGTGCGCACGGGGACGGTGCCGTGGCGTCGCTAGTGGAGTTGTTTGGGCCGCTCGGTCTGGGCGCGGAGCTGGCTGAAGAGCTCGTGCGCGGCCTCGACCGCGACGACGCCAAGGCCCACGAGAAGTCGAAGCCGAAGGAGGCGGTCGCCGCGCCCCGAACAGCGCGGCGGGCGCCCGTCGCACCGTATGTCGCGCGGCGGGCGTCCGTCGCGCGGCGGCTGACGCGCGACCACGCTCGGCTGGACGCCGTCTTCGCGACGGCCGAGCCAACGCGCCGGTCGATCCGCGCGCCGCAGCCGCGGCAGAACGTTGCGGACGTCGGTGGTCGCCCACACAAGCGGTCCAAGGTCCCGAAGCGAGTGGCCGTCGGCGCCCGCGTCGTCTGGAAGGGGTACAAGGGCGTCGTCGAGGCCGAGGTCACGCCGGGCGTGTTCAGGGTCTTGTTCGACAAGTGCGGCTTCAGGGAGACTGTCCGGGCGGAGGAGCTGTGCCTCTTGTAGACAGACCAGGAGTCATCGCGCGGCGTCGCGGCCGTTATTCCTCCCATGGCGCTAATTCACAGAACTACGTACCATAATGCAGCCGCCTCGTGCGCCGGTTAGAAGTCCGAGTAATGCAGAGTTCGAATATATAGAGAGGGCCAAGTCGTCCCGTCCGACCGAAATACCCGCGCGTTTGTGTGCGTTGGCTTCGCGGCGTTGCGAAGCGTCGGGGGAGCGCCTGCGACAGCCAGCACGCGTCTCCTAACGTTCCGCGCCGCGGGTTTCTGTATCCATTGGCCTGCAAAATTGCCTGGTTGGGGCATGCAAAATCAGGAGGCTCCCGTCGCCTTCACGACCGCACGCGTGCCGAACGGCCCGCTCCAGAAGGTCTTCGAGCAAGACGGTTACCGCTGGACGGAAGGCGGCGGCCGCGCACGACACTTTAGGAGGAGTGACTGTGACATTGTCCCAGGCCGCAAAGCCGTCCACTTCGTGCCGCAACGAGCCGTATTGCTCGGCGCGTATCCAGGCGTGAAAGCAGACGCCTCGTGCGTCCTCGCCACCTGCGAAGAGCCTCTGGCCCTGGAGGTTTGGGTCGCCGACCGGGCGAAACCGGATTTTGCGACGGCCGACACCAAGTTTTTCGAGGAGGTAAAGCGGGCGCTAGAACTGCGGTGCAAGGCGCCGGTATTCCCGCGGCATATTATTGCCGTCGTCGACGGCTTCCTGCCGGACGGTGACGAGATGTGGACCGGGGCTGGTGGCGGCTGTGTAATTTCGCCCACGCGCGCGTTTATATCGCGGCGCAGGTTGGGAATCGACCCCGCTCTCGGAGGCCGAGGCGAAATCGCTCCCGCCGCCCGTGTGGGCGGCGTGGGAGATTGTCGCGATGGCCGTCGCTTTCGGGGCACGAACACGCCGCGTCCAAAATCAAATTCGTTGCGGCGTCTTCGTCTCGTGGATCGGTCCGCTCACTGGTCGGTTTATGCGCAGGTCAAGAAGGTCACGATCCAGGCGCACGGCAAGTACGCGAAGCTGGGCGGCCGCGCGGACCTGCTCGTCGCGATGGTCCAGAAGCGGTTCCGCGAGGTGGGCAAGGCCATCGCGACCGAGCTTAAATCTCCGGGAGATTAAGTATTATATTGGAATAACTACCCGCCGCGCGGCCCCGGGCAGGACGCAAGACAGAAGGCGGTCTCCCGCGCGGCCAGCCACACCGAGGAGTCCTCGGGAGAGCTCCGTGTGGGCACGACTCCGTGGACATTACTTGCTCGACGGACGGCTCGTCGCATTCACAGGCACGAGCGCAAGCTGCCTGCAAATCAGGCTGCCGTGGCCGCAGCGATTGCGCAACGGAAAGTTGGCAGTCGTAAGCGTCGTTGCAAGGACCGCCTCCGACGATCTGGAGGATCCATGGCGCTTCGCAAGGTAGCCGTGATCAGCGCTGTCGCATCGGTGGCAGGATTCGTACCGAGAGCGCCGCGGACATTTGCGACGGCTCCGCTCCGCGCCGCCGAAGAAGATGAGGAGCCAGCCTTCCCGCCGCTCGCGGACGCCGAAGTGGTTATATTGCACCGGAGCCGCTCGTCGCTCGCAGCCGTCGCCTACGAGCTCGCGAGTTCCCTAAGAGAGCTCGAAGGCGTGGGCGTGGGCGTCGCGACCGACGGCGACGGCGCCGACGCGAAGGCCCTCCAAGCGCTCAAGTGCGTGCGCACGTTAACGCCGGCCGACGGCATGAGCGGCTATGATGAGGCCCTCACCTCGCTGTTCGCGCAGGGGGATTCTACAAGACGAAAGATTCTGGTCGACGCGTCGTCATTAACGGCCGACGCGGCGGCCGAGCGCGCGCAGACGGCCAAATCCCTCAAAGTGGACGCGTTGTGCATAATAGGAGACGCCCTCACGGCGGACGACGGCTCCGGGAAGAGAGGTGAATTGAGCAACAAGGACGAAGCATTGGCGCCCGGCCTGGAGACCGCGGCGCGCAACCACTTCCCGGGCGGCACCTCCGTCGTACGCTGCGAGCTGGTGCTCGGCGCGAGGGGCTGCGACGAGGCATTTCAATATAGAAACCACCCCCTCGCTTACTTCTTCGAAAGGTTCGCGCGGAACCGCATGGCGCCGATACCAGGCCCGGGCCCGCGCGCCGGCGGCCCGCCCATGCTCGTCGGCGCGGCCCGCGCGGCCGACGTCGCGCGCCTCGTCGAGGCCGTCGTCGCCAGCGACACGCCGCTCGGCGTCGTCACGGCGGGCCCCGTGCGGCCGCACGACCTCGGGCCGGCGACGTACGCGCAGCTCGCGCGCGCGGCGGCCTTCGCCTGCGGCGTCGAGCGCGCGCGGCTCCCTTTGTACGCGCCGGGCCAGGGCTGGCGGGAAAAGGTCGGCTTTCCTTTAGCGGATGCGCCGCGCCACCTCGACGCGTCGACGACGGCCGCGGCCTTCGAGCACCTGCCGGCGGTGCCCGACGCGCGGCGCGACGCCGCCGTCGCGGCGTCGGCGCCCCCGAAACGCTACGGCGCGAAGAAGCTCACCTTCGACGCCGACGCCGCGGCCCTCTCGACGGCCGAGCACGTCCTCTTCGCGGCCGTCGGCGACTGCTACGACGCCTGGCGGCGCGTCAACGGCGACGCGAAGGAGGGCGACGGCGAGTCGTTCGCGGCCGACGAGGACCTCGTCAAGGACGGCGACGCGCTCCTCGGGTCGCTCGTCTTCACGCGCGACGCCAAGTACCACGAGCCCCTCGGGCCGCTCGTGGCCAAGTAAAACACAAGTATTAGTTAGTTCGGAGCACCGTTCCCCGGCCACGCCGTCGCCGCTAGGAGGAGTCGATCCGCCGCGCCAGCGCGTCGAGTGGCACGTCGCGCTCGGTGGCGACCTCCGTGAGTGCTCGAAGCACGTCTGCCAGCTCAGATTCGACGTCGTCGTCGCGCCGCGCCGCGTCGCAGAGCCGGCCCGTCGCGGCCACGAGGCCCAGCAGCGCCTCCTTGCGCGCGCGCGCCTTCACCCGGTCCTGGAAGTAGGCGAGCGTGTACGCCTTCTGCGGCTTCGTCGGTGATGGGGGCGCCACTGCCGCCTCTTCTTCGTCCGCGGTCCAGTCGCTCTCGCGCTTCCAGTGCGGCCAGCTCGTGCGTTTTCGCGCCTCGTCCTCGGTGATGCGGCCGGTCGACGCGCCGGGAAGCAGCATTAGGCTTGGGCGCAGGGCGTGCGCCGTTGCGAGCGTCAGGAGGCAGCGGCGCATGGTTGCTGTCAGTGCCACTTGTTAGCGATGCAGTATCGATCTCTGCAACCCGAAATTTGTGCAGCACTGCGTCGCACTCGTGCTGCGCGACTCCTTCCAGATTTGTGGCAACAAATTGAGCCTCACAGCCGCATAAAGTTCACCCTGCCCAGCTTGCTAGTGTCTTACATGCCGCTAGCTGAAAACGGGCTGCAAGCAAAAGCGGGAGCGATCACCGCGTGGGGTACCCGCCGCAACGGATCAACTCACACGCAGCGCCCGCGGCAGCCTCCGGAGGCTGCCAAGACATCTGCATTGCTACGCTGCCCCAAAGGGTGTCGTGGGCAGCCTCGTGAAGCATGGGCGCGGGCGTGTCGACGGAAGACAGCGATGAGGAACAGCCGCATCTGTCCCCCAAAGGCGTCAAAAATCCACCGACGGCAAGCAAACCGTGGGTGGAGTTGAACGATCCGGGCAACGTGATGATGACGCTCGGGCGCCGGCGCGTCGAATGGTCCGTCCGCATGGGCGTCATCTACTGCGCCACGATGCTCTACGCCGTCTCGGATCACGTTTCATCAACAACCGTGTTCGGCACGTGGCCCATCCTGGCGAACTTTTACGGTACGTTCGCCATCGCCTCGAGCGTGGGCGGCGCGGTGACCGGCTGCATTGAGATGGCGCGCGGCTGCACTATCGGCACGTTGCTCGCCATCGCGACGGTAGAGGTCACTGTCGCGGCGGATGCTGACCTGAACAACTTGGCGCAATCGACGGGACTCCTCTCGGGTATCCTCGGCGCGCTCTTCGTCGCGGTGACGATCACGCCTATTTTGACGAAATCTGAGAAGCAGATGTTGCTCGACGCTGTGTCGAAATCAACCTCCACGCCATCGACGCGACGTTTTCTTTCGAGATTTCACCTTTGATTTATATATAGGCTGTTCTGCCTCGTATCCGGCAGCTACAACGGCCTCGCGCGGTTGCGCAGCCGCCATGAACCAGTCGCAGGGACGCTCGCCGCGCGCTACGACGTATGGTACCATCCGTTTCTGGAGCTCGTCTCGTCGCTGATGGGCATGGCCATCGGCCTCGTTTTTGTTATACTTCCGTACGGCATGTACGCGGTCCACGAGCTCCGAGCGCGCATGGCCTACCAGGCTCGCGCCATATCCGTGCTCGCGCGCACGCAACACGTCATTGCGCAAACGAACAGCGACGCCGCGATCGCGCAGTCCGCGCAAATCACCGAGACGTTGCGCAGCAACGCGCTGCACATGCACGATCTGCGGCGCAACGCGATGCTCGAGGTTTTCTGGTCCCCGACGCAAATTCATCTCCTACGTAACACCTTTGAACACCTCGACCGCCAACTGCCGATGCTTCTTTCGAAGAGCATAGCCGTCGACAAAAGTCGGGGGGGGCAAAGCGTCGACGACCAACCGGACCAGGTTGCCTTTCTGGAGCTCATGGACCCAAGCTGGGACGCCCTGGAGCTAGCAGTTACCTCGGTGAACGACGAGATGATCCTTTCGGAGATGGAGCGCCGCGAACCGAGCGACGCATGCTGGAGCGAGCTTGATAGTTGCATCCAGAACTTCGGCGAAAAAGTCCAGCTTGCGCGCCGTCAGGTGTGCTACACGCAGGACTGTGGACCACCGACCGCCGAATCCATCGAGCG
Source organism: Pelagomonas calceolata (assembly GCA_918797485.1). Classification (NCBI taxonomy): domain Eukaryota; class Pelagophyceae; order Pelagomonadales; family Pelagomonadaceae; genus Pelagomonas; species Pelagomonas calceolata. Next base: position 688,496 of record CAKKNE010000003.1, on the reverse strand, counting down.
CCACACGCGTCGCATGGCCCATCTCTTCTTCGTGGAGCAGCACGCGCGCACGGTGCTGGCGCAGCGTCCGGTACACCGGCAGCCCGTCCTCGAGTGGACGTGTGCGGGTGTCGCCACGTTCATTGTCCAGACGGTGTGCACCCTCGATACGGGCGGCGGCCGCGCGTGGCGCCGGCCCAACGCGTCAGAGGTCGTCCGCGCGGTCAAGCTGAGCATGGCGCTGATCGTGTGCATGCTTTTCGAGGTGGTCGACGAGCTGCGCGACTCACATCTGATGGAGAGGCAGGGCGCGACGATGCTCTTCACCGTCATCTTCGTGCAGTGCAACTCGGTGGGCTCGTCAAAGCGTATCACGTCGCAGCGTGTCTACGGCACGTTGCTCGGCGCCGTGTACGCCATGATGCTGTTGGGTCTCATTGCCGACGTCTGCGACACAGAAATGTGTAGTAACACGATCCTCGTCGTCGGCCTGACCGTTTGGGGTGCCATCTGCGGGCCGTTCCTCATCGCGAGTGCGACCTCGGCCGACTACCAGTCGTACGTCGCGTGTTTGTTCGCGCCTGTGTGGAAATCAAATTTCGGCCACCCCATCGGCTCGATGGCGTGGAGGACAACCTAACTCACTGGTTAATTTCCACACAGCACCGCGCCGATCATCGCGCACGGGTTCGGGCCCGAGCAGCGCCACAGCTCCGTCGCCAACCGCGCGCTTGCGTCCGTCCTCGGTGTGTGCGTCTTTTACGTATGTGAAAATTCATTTGGGCGAACTTCCGCTCGTGTCAACGAGTGGGTCGCACAGCGTTCGATCCTGCACCACTTGCGCGACGCGCTGGAGTACGTGACCAAGCCAATGAATGAGACCGACGTCACCAGCGACCAGCTCGGCGCTCCAGGAAGCCGTGGGATCTCCCAGCGGTGGTGGCAACGGCCTACGCCACTGACGGAGCGTCGGCGGCTCGACGTCCAGCCCTATGCCGACGGTGCGAAGCCTGGCCTGGACGCCGTCGCATATCAGTTGAGCATGCTGTCGATCGCCAACGCGGAACAAGACCTCGACAAGCCACCCTTCCCGCTGTACGCATACCGCGAAATTTTACTGATCGAGCGGCGTGTTCTAGAAATGTGTGTTTCGCTACGCATCGCGTGGGCGACGGCGCGTCATGCGCGCTTGGACATTGGCGCAGCTGGCCGGCGCGCGACGGTCCTCAAGCGCGTCGCGGCCATGATGCGGCGGGAGGCGGCGCGGGCCGGGCTGCGGGCCTGGCGCGAGAAGGCACTACAAAGCGTTCGCATCGAGGACCGGGCCTCGGCGCTGCGGCGGCGTGGGGTCGCTCGCACAATCAGCCAAGGAACATCGCAAAGTCCGGAATCCAAGTCCTTGATGGACACATTGACGAAGGCAGCAAAGGGCAACCCTGACCAACTTAAGGCCTGGCTTCCCACCTTTGAATCGGCGATCGTGACCGCCCTGCACGAATGGGCGAAGAAAACAAGTGAGGTCGGCGACAATTGGGGTGGATTCGTCTTCGCGAAAACACACGACGCAGAGGACGACTGCAGCAACGTCGTGCTGCCGCTGCTTGCTGAGCACCGCGCCCACGAGACGGACGGTCAGATGGTGACCATCGCCTGGCAAAAAGAGCTGCACCGGCTGTTTACGTGCGAGTCGACGGAGCAGCTAGAATTGCCACCAGCCATCGCCGCAGGTGCGTCGACGCTCAAGCTCGTGCACGATAAGATGACCCCTCAACTCTATCAGTTGGGTGTGCGCCTACGTGATCTGCGCTTCAGGACTGGCCCTACCATGGCTCGCGTTGCCAGGATCAGTGACTTTGCGTAATGGCGTACAATACGGCGGCGCACACGTGCCGCCCCCCTGTTCCACTGTTTGCGCGGAATGAATCAAACCACGAATCTTAGCCGGGCGGGGGGGGTGCGGCGCATATCATCATGGGTTGTGGCCGGCGCCATGGTCATGGCGCCGATCTGTGGGCAACGCTCAGCACGCGCGGCAGCACCCGATCTCGATGGCGCCTCCGCGGCGACGTCCGATTTGGCCGCGTTTCCAATTTTTTCGACGACGTGTTCATTCTCGACGAGATTTGGCCCGCCGCCCAACCGCGCGACGGCGGTAGCCAAGATGATGAGCCAGCGGATCATACCCCTTTGCGCAAAAAAAATGGGGCGCCGCGAATCGACGAGGGCTCCGACCTCGTCGCGTCTGTATCAGAGATACTTGAGAGAAGCGGCAGTGCTCGCCACGTACGTGTAGGCCTCACAGAGCGGCGCAGGAAAGTTTCTCGAGCCCGCGGACGCCTGCTTGGCTGCTGGAACCAAAAACCAAATTCGCAGAGCAATTTTTGTGTCCCTTGTTACGAGTGCGTTTTGCTTGCCGAGATTCTAGTTCTCCTTGTTGGCGTACGCTTCGCCCAATTTGGAGACTTGAAGTGCAATATCGAAGCGGTGTGAGGGCATCAAAAACAGATCGCCTGAGAGCTGTTTCGATTTGCAGATGGAAAACCTAATTTTTTTAGCGGCGCCAAGAGGTATCTGGTTCGTCTCTCCTATGCCTCTGATGCGGAAACTCGCGTTTCCAGAGGTTTTGGGGAAAACACAAAAAACATAAATCACAACAACCCCCCCAAAACCCCCACCCGCCCCTCCACGTCCACCGCCTCCGCCACCCCAAGACTACAAGCAAGCGAAGCGAGCCCAAGCTGTGCGCCGACGTCGCTCCCCGATTTGCGCCCCGTCAGGAGCCGGCGCGCCGGCGCGAGGAAGGCGCCACGCTTCGATAGCCCCAGCTGCTCCATGGCTTCGTCGGCGTAGGCCCGCCACGACGCCGCGTCGACGACGGCGCCCAGCGCCGCCCGGTCCGCCACCAACCGCCGCGCGATTGTCCCGTGCGCGGCGGCCGCCTCGACCATGCCGTCGCGGTCCGGCGTTAAAGCTTCATTCAATGCACTCACGACACCGATTGCGTTCAGCTTGTCCTCGGCGAAGGCCGCGCAGGCCGCACCGGCCAGCTCATCCAACGCCGCGGGCGACCCGTTTACTGAAAGTCGCGCGCGGACAGCTACAGCTAGCTGGGCCGCGCCGAGCTTGGAAGTGAAGGCGACGGCCGCGTCGCGCTCGTCGAGCTGCTTGCGGTCGAAGGTCGACGGCGCCGCCGACAGGCCCTCGAGCTCGAAACTCCGCGCGAGGTCGTCGAGCGACTTTATTGATTGCGGCGCCCGGCCGCCGAGCCCCGCGAGGTAGGCGCACACGCCGAGCGGCGTGCAGCCGTCTTTTCGTAAGGCGGCGACGGTGGCAACCGACGCGGACCGCTTCGAGAGCTTCCGGCCGTCTGCGCGCGGGGTCGCGTCGACGGCGTACGAGCGGCGATCGCGCGCGTCGAAGGAGGGACGCCGCGGGACGCACCGGAATCAACGACGAGCGAGCAGTGCGCGTAGCGCGGCCGCGGCGCGCCGAGCGCGTCGAGCAGCAGCGTCTGGGGCAGCGCGTTCGACGCGTGCTCCGCCGCGCGGACGACGTGCGTGATGCCGTCGCGCGCGTCGTCGGCGGCCTGCGCGTGGTGATGTTTCGCGCCGTCGAGCAGGCGCGCGCGTCGACGGCGCGGCGCGCTTGAACACGCCGTCGAGCAGGCGCGGGGACGGCGCGGGCGCTTGAATACCGCACAGGCCACAAACAGCACAGAGCGCGTAGAGCGGCGCGCCGTCGCGCCGCACGAGTACAAAGTCCTCGCGCAGCGTCCGGCGCACGTCGGCCCAGCGCAGGTCGCGCACGGCGTCCTCCACCACATGCGGCACGGGATGGTCCGGTCGCGGCACGCGGAAGCGCACCGCGTGCGGCACGCCGTCGTTGAGCAGCGGCCGGACCTCCGCGTCGCTCGCGTCGCGCCAGTTCGTGGCGCCGCCAAAATCGCGGTAAGCATGACCCAGCGCGAGCAGCTGATCGACGGTAGAAGCGTAGGCTCTATCGGAACAGCGCGCCGGTGCGCCGAACCTCAGGCCGAGCCACGCCAGGTCGCTCAGGATCGCCTCTTCCGCGCCCGGAACCGTGCGGCTGCTATCGGAATCATCAATGCGCACCAGGAACGAAGCGTCGCCACCCTGGAGCTCGCACTTCCGCGCGAACAAGTAATTGAACAGCGCAGTGCGCGCGCCGCCGACGTGCAGCGCGCCCGTCGGCGAGGGAGCGAAGCGGAGCCGTACTGCTTTGGTTGTTGTTGTGAGGGTGCGGCGCATCTGTTTTTTGAGCTGTGCCGCTTGGAGAGCTGTGTTGCGGCGGCAGCGTCAGGGCAGCCTTGTGGTGATGGTGGCAAATCACACCGTAGCTGTCGCAAATGGCAGCGGCAATTTACAGGGGGCACTATCAGCGTTTCGAATTGATGCGAAACAAGTCTTTTTGACTGCTACTGCCTTCAGCGCCCTACTTTGGTGCTTGCTAGATGCCTAGTGTCTTACATGCCGCTAGCTCCACCTTTCAAGGTTTTGCGCGGCCGGCTTGCAGAGCTACGCGCATAGATACGCGTCCTCGCACCAGCTTTGGGCCCTCAGCGCCTAGAGTGACCGCTGCTGGCAGCGATACACCGGCACTTTACAAGCTTTGGGCTGAGAGGGAGGTAATCGTGCGCACGGAAGCATCGCACATCAGTTGTTGGGCAAAACAGCGAGGAGTACGCACGCATATCAGTTGTTGCGCAAAACGACCAACGAGTACACGAACTGAGCCGTCAAATGTCTGGCTACCAGAGCTTGGCCGACGCCGGCCGCGAGTCGCCGCAGCCGGTGGCCGCGCCGCTCCCCGCCCCGATCGGCGACGGCGACCCGCTCGACGCGCCGTGGCGGAAGCACCTCGCGACGCGCGGCCTGACGCGCGTGCCCGACGGGTCGACGCCGGCGTGCATGATCTGCGGCAAGCACTTCAATTTTCTGCTGCGACGGCGGCATCATTGCCGGCGCTGCGGCGCCTGCGTCTGCGACGGCTGCTCGAATCATCGGCTGCCCCTGCGGTTCTGCCAGGGCCACGACGGCCCCGATTCAGTACAGCGCGCGGCGGCGTCGCTCGACCGCGAGGCCGTGGAGGGCTACGTGCGCGCGTGCTCGCGCTGCGCGGCCGTCGTGGATGCGCGCATACGAGGTCGCGTCGCGCGGCGGACGAGTGCACCGCCGCCGGCGACGACAAACGTGGGCGTGGTCGACGCGTGGCCTAGTTGATAATCGTACTGTGGAATGTTACTAGTGTTCGTCAGGGGCAGTGGTCGGGCGTGCAGACCATTCTCTCCGGCTGCCAGGCCGCGAGGGACGCCTTGAACCAGTCCATTTCCGCCGGGTCGCAGACGCAGATGATTTCCTTCATGACAACCTGTGTGTAGAGTAACGTTGAGACGCGAGAAGCGACCAAGAACACGGACGCCGCCTCTTGCGCCACAACCGAGCATTTGAGCGTAGTGCGGCAAGCAGTTGCCGATGTGGTTGCTCATCGCATCCTTCCCAGTGATAGTCTCGATGCAGATCACCTCGCGCGTCTCCTCGTTGTACGAGTGCGAGACGTTGACGTGGCCCTTCGAGGCCTTGGCGCCTTTTGTGTAATTTAGGTAGTGATCCTTCCATTCAGCCTTGGCGTCGTCGTTAACTTTCAGGGAGTAGAACATGGACACCCGCGACGCCCCGTCCTTGAAGCCGTCACCGTCGCTCGCGATGGCCGCGTCGGCCACTTCCTCCGGCAGGCCGAGGCTCATCAATAGCGACTTTTTGTCTTCGGCCGGCGGCGCCGCCGTGGCGTCGGCGCCTTCCGACACGGTGGTGACCTTGGCCCCTTCGTCCGTTGCTTCCTTCGTGGATTCGGCCACTTCGTGGATTTGGACCATGGTGCTGGCGCCTGCGTCGCGCGGAAATGATCGCTGCGCGCAATGCGGACCGCACTAAAAATTTCGGCTGGCAAAGGGCAGCCTGCAAACCGCGGCGAACAATGCAAAAGCGACTATTCGTACGTGATGATAGGGAGAACTACGTGGCAAAAACACGTGACACTGCCTTGCACGATGGAGCTGCGCGCTGCTAAAATTTCCTTCCGAGGATGGTGTGTTCCTCCGCGGGGCGCAGGCACGGGCAGCTGGGCGTTTGCGAGACGTCTCCTCCACCTTCCGACGAGTGCGAAGACGCCTCGAGGGTTGGTCGATGGCACTCTCCCTTTCACTTTTGAGTGGGCAAAGCAGCACTGCCATTCACATTGCTGCTGCAGAGCCGCGGGTGCATCGCTGCGACAGCGAACTCATCGTTTCGTTTGGTTTTCAAGTTGCTTGTCGCTCATCTCTGAAAACGCCGCGCGCGCAGCGCACACAAAGCCACTCACCATGATGCTCAGCAGGCTGGCCAGCCGCGCCGCGGCGAGCGGCACGCGTGCGCTACTCGCCCGCGCGTCGCAGCGCAGCGCTCAGCGCGCACCGCGGCGCTTACTATCAGAGAAGCCGGCCGAGAAGGCTGCGGAGAAGGCCGCCGCGCCGGAGGCGAAACCGGGCTGGTGGTCGAGCGCGGAATTCTGGGGCGGCCTCGGCGCGCTCGCGGGCTGGGGCATGACGGGCGCGGCGATTTATGACGCCCAGTTCTCCTCGCCGGAAAAAATCTCGATGACGATGACACCCGTCATGATCATCTACTCGTCCCTGTTCTGCCGGTGGGCCATCATCGTCAAGCCCCAGAACCTCCTGTTAGCTGCATGCCACGGCTCAAACGTCGTCGCCCAGTTCAACCAGATGCGGAGAGCCGTGGAGTACAAGACGTCGCAGGGCAAGGACGAGGAGGTCCAGGACATTCTCATGAAGTCCGGGGTGGGCGCCGCGGCGCTGGGTGGCATGGTCGTCGCCGGGCCGACGCTGCAGTCGGCGCTCGTCGCCGCAAACCTCGGCCCGGTCTCGACGTTCGCGGGCGCGGCCGCCGGGCCCTTCACGGTCCACTTCTGGGCGCCCATGAGCAAGTGGCTCATCTCCGGCGCGTCGATGATGGAGCTGGATCGGCCCGTCGAGAAGATCTCGCTCGCGCAGTACACGGCGCTGACGCTCACCGGAGCGTTCTTCTCGAGGTACGCGCTCCTCGTGAACCCGATCAACTACATGCTCTGCTCCGTGAACGTCGCGCTCTTCTCGTCGAGCGCGTGGCACCTCGGGCGCAAGGTCAAGGCGGACTACGTCGACTAGTCGGTTCGCTCTCCCGTCGCTTAACATGCTAGTGTCTCTCTTCGACGCGTCGCGGCGACGTCGTGCTGACTAGTACACGTTTCTCTAGTTACTCAGAAGAAGTCGTCGTACTGGTCCTCGTAGTGGTCGTACTCGCCGGCCTCGGCGACGCCGAACAAGTCGTCGACCTTCTTCTTCTGCTCGAGTTTTTCTTTCTTGGACTTCTTCTTGGACTTTTTTTTGGCGTTCGACTCGGTGGGCTTGTCGATGGCCTGCTGCTTCGTCTTTTGGTAGTTCCCTGCCATAATAGCCAAGTCCCCACACTCGGCGGCCGAGAACCGTGATTCGGTCTTCTTGAGGAGCTCCTTGACGAACATGAAGACGTGGCTGTCCTTGGACTTTTTGGCTTCGAAGCGCTCGAGTAACAAGGGTACGAGTTTGAGGTGGTCGTTCATGTTGTCCAACTTGATGACGACGGCGTCGGGGTCCTTCTCGGCGACGACTTTTTTCTCGCTGGCCGGCGCCGGCGGCGGCTTCGGGGGCGGGTCGTTGTTCGCGAGGTCCTCCTCTTCCTCCTCGTCGTCCCACGCGGCCGGCGGCGCGGCGGCGCCGGGCAGCGTGACGTCGGCGTCGTCGTCCTCCCAGCTGTCCGCCATGGTGTTCGAGACCTGCGTGGTTGTTTGCGTGATCGATGCGCGTCGGCGTCGCGCTGACGGCAAGCGCGCGGAGAGGCTCTCCAAAGCTTTGTTTTGAGGCGCTGCTGCATGCGGAGCCAAGTTATTCAGTAATGTGTCGCTATGGGCTATCAGTTATCCTGCGAAGGTTGTTTGAGCACTGTCGTCGTCGTATTTGCATTTATTTAGCCTCCCTTGCTGCTTGTACAATCGACAGCGGGGGAGGAGTCGATGTAAAAGAATTGTGAAGGTAGCCGCTTACACTACTCCCAACGACTAGGATAGATTCATTGAGACTCTTTGACTTTTGATCTAGCGGCTGTAAGACACTAGCAAACACACAAAGCCGGCGCCGTCCGTGAGCGCGCAACGCGGAGCAGCTCGCCGTTAGTGAAAAATACATATCACGCCAACGCCGGAGCAGCCGCGCTGGACGCTCGCCGCTCCGCCGCGCTCAAAAGCCCTGCCCAACACACTGCTGCCAAAAAATAGCACGCCAGCCGCCGCGCAAAATAGCACGCAACACACGTAGCGCAAAGGAGAATGGGCGCCGCAACGTCAAAAGACGAGGACCTCGAGTCCGACTCCTTCTCCGAGGTCGACGGCGACGACTGCGGCGACGAGGACCTCATGCCGCGCAACGAGGAGCTCGAGGAGGCCATCCTCAGCGAGTTCGTCGAAGCTTTGATTGACGTCGCGCCGCCGACGTGGCCGCCGCCCTCATGAGATTTCTTGTCATTAGCGCCGTCGCGGCGCTCGCGCCGTCGGAGCTCGGCCCGGCGCTTCACAAGGTCGGCTTACAGGAGGAGGCGGCTGCGTTACTACTCGACGCCGCCCCGGGCTGCGAATTAACTCCAGACGACGCCGCGCGCAAATTATCTTCCCAAATCCGCTCGCAAGCGGCACGCCGCGACCGCCACGACGCGGTCTGCCGCCGCGTCGCCGCGGCCTGCCGCGCACTACATAGCGACGTGCGCCGCGACGCGCCCTTGTGGCGCCTCGGCCTCGACCTGAAGGGCCCCGGCCGCCGCGCCGTCGACGTCTCCATCTGCGTTGATGACGAGTGGTCCTTCGTCGAAGTGACGGTCCGGGCCTTCGCCGGCGACGTTTCTGTAGCCGAAGCGGCTATCGACGAGAAGCGCGCGAAGTACGCTGATTTACAGAGGGTTCACGTGCTCGCGCTCGACGCGGTCACGGGCCGCGCGTATGATGATGTCTTTGCTGATCTCGAGGCCGCGGGCTTGGTTGATGACGGTGATGAACTGGCCGACGCCTGTGCGGCCGCCGTCGTTACGCGTTGCGCTGCGCCGTTGCTGCCGCGGAAACGGCGGCGGAAGCCGGTACCGATAACTGTAGAGCCGGGCCTGCCGCGGCCGAGGACTCGGCGCGAGCGGCGGGCGGCGCGCGCTGGCGGCGAAGGGTAAGGTAACTTAGACATCTAGTGACACGTGACACTCATCAAGCGTCGCCGGCCCAAAAACCCAATGGCGACGCCGCCGACCCCCGACTAATTTGGCCTCCCGGGCCAGCATTCTGTTGGTCGTAGTACTCCAGGATACGCGCATATGTCCAGTCGGACCCGATCCCGCTGACGAAAAAGCCATATCTCAAATGTGAGTACTTGAGCAGAAACGCCTCGCCGGCGCCCGCGTCGAGGTTTCGAGCCGCGTCGATGCGCTGGCCCAACTCGCGGGCGTCGGCGAGCGCGCGATCGTACATGTCCCGCGCCGCGTTCACGACGGCCTCGAGGGCTTCGGGGGAGTTGGCGCGCACGAGGGGATCGACAAGCGCGGGCTCGGCGGGCGCCTCGACCGCGTGCTGCCAGGCGCCCTGCGCGATGTTCCGGCGGTCATCAGCTGGCGGCCGTCCCATCAGCTCGATGAACGCTTGCTTGAGCCGTTTCGGGGACGCCCGCCTCGTGTACTTGATGCTCGCCAGCTGACGGGACATCCGCCGTGCGTCGCAAACGACCGGCTGGTTGTACAGCCGCAGCACCATCGCCTCGCGGAGGCGGCCGGCCGCCGCCAGATCGAGCACCTCTCGCGACGCGTAGCGCAGGAAGTCGGCGGGCGCGAACTCAGCCACGGGCTCGGGGTAGCCGCGCATAGTGAGCGCCTTCTTCAGCACGGCGTCGCGTAGGTTGCTCTCGTCGAGGAACGAAAAATCCCCGAGCGCCGCGTCCGCAGCAGCATAAGCGTCCCGCACGTCGTCGACAATGGCACGCAGCTTTGCCGGCGACGCCTTCGACGGCGCGAGGTACAGCGGGTCGAGCTGCTCCACGAGTGCGCGGCAGCCAGCGACGCCTTGGACTTCTCCAGCCAGTCGCTTCACCGTAGCGTCGATCGCTGCAATTTTCTGGTCCTTCGAGGCCTTCTTCTTCTGTCGCGCGTCGGCTTTCACGGCCGCCGCGGCGCTCATGCGCTCACGGCCCTCGCGATCGAGGCGCTGGAACAGCTGGACGAGGGTCGGGTCGGGAGTGCTGCCGTCGTGCGGCGATGTAGCGGTAGTGATGGGGCCTATCTTCTCGCCGTCGGCTGCTGTCATGGGCTTCTTCCAGAGGAACGTCTTGTTGGACATGGAGTGTTGACACGTCCGGGGGTCGCCAACGGTGGCGCCCCACGTCTTGAGGGACTTCTTCGAGAGCGAGATCTCGGCCGAACCGCCGACGGTGTGCGGCCAGCAGCAGAACAGGCCCCAGTCCGGTCTGGTTTTGACGACCTTGCGCGCCTCGGGCGTGTCGCACGGCGGGCCCATTTCGCACCGCTTGCCATTGGCCAGGCGCAGCAGGCGCATCGGCGAGGGCTTGTGGATCTTCCCCTTCTCGTACAGATCCATGACGTTGCGGATGGTGGCTTTGGCGTTCTTGCCGAACTTGTCGTCCGCATTCAAGAGGACGGCGGTCAGCGAGTGCTCGTGCGTGAGGCGCGACCGCATCTCCTTCGTCGTCTTCACGAGCGAGAAGAGATCCATGTAGGACAAGCACGGCGCGACGTGCGTCATGAGGACGTCCTCGTTCGTGAGCGCGCCCTTGCTTTTCTTCGTTCCCGCGGCGGCGGGCGGCTGCTTCTCAGCCATCAGTGCAGTGCCAACTTAGGGAGCGCGCGGCGGGGAACTCGCTACGTGGGTCTCAGGGCTGGGGCAAGGGCTCTTTAGAGCGCTTGTTGGTTTATTCCGGCCGTGGGCTGAGCAGCGGGCGGGGATGTCGACTTGGCTCTCGCTGGCTTGGAGAGCAGCACACCTTTAGGCCTGTAGCTCGCCACACGCGGCCGCAGCGATTCAAGAAGACTGCTTGCGCGCACAAACAGGACCCCTGGGGACCGCCAAACAAAAGTGCGCAATCGTTGCGACGGCACTGATGTCAAAAGCAAAAGCACACACAGCAGCCCAAAGCACAGCCCAAAAAAGGAGTGATTGATCGGTAAAGGATGGCGGCGCGCCAGATCATCCCACAAACGCACGACCCCTGCGCCCTGTGCCACAAGCCCGCCGCAACAAAGCGCTGCGGCCGCTGCCGCGCCGTCGTCTACTGCAGCCGCGATTGTCAAGCAACGCACTGGAAGCAAGCGCACAAGCTGACCTGCGGCGCAGCACCACCACCAGCCCCGCCGCGGCCGCAGACGCCGGGCGAGCTCGCCGAGGACTGCGCGCGCCAGCTCGCGGAGCGGGGCTTCGCGGCGCTGGGCCCACTCGTCGACCGCGACCGGAGAAACGCGCTGCGGACGCACGCGCGGCACGAGGTCGAGCGCCTGCTCAAGCTGCCGCTCGCCGCCGCGAACGCCCGCTTCGCGAAGATCCGGAGCCCCGAGCACCGCCACGCCGTCGCGCTCGACCTCACGCCGGCCGTGCGCGACGTCGTCGGCGAATTAGCGGTGGCCTACGACGCGTGCCGCGCCGCGTTTGCCGGCGACGAGCCGGAGATCGTCGAGCTCGGCTGCCTCGTCTCGGACGCGGGCGCCGCGGCACAGCCCTGGCACGCCGACGCCGACGCGAACCGGCCGAACACGCGCCAGCTCGTGCTGCTGGTGAACCTCGACGAGCGCGCCGTCGCGGCGACGGAGCTGCTGCCCGGGACGCACGCGCCCACCTTCCACGCGCACGTGCGCGACGCGTTCGGCGGGCGCCTTCCCGACCCGCCGGGGATGCCCGCGCTGCGCGCCTACGACGCCGCTGGTGCCGCGGTCCTGTACGACGCGGCGCTGTTCCACCGCGCGCCGGCGAACGACGTCGGCCCGCGCCACGTGTTCTACCTGGGCCTCGTGGGCCGCGGCGCGCACGCGACGCAAGGCGCCACGCGCGGCGCGACGAACGCGCTCCTGCCCGAGCTGGCGGGGACGCTGCTGCGGGACCTCATCGTCGGCGTGCGCTACCTCGGCGCCGCGAGCGGGTCGCGGCACGTGGGGTTTGCGGACCGCGTGGCGAAGATTAGAGGGTAAGTTTTGTGTTGTACTAGGGTTTTTGTTTGTCGTTTTTACTACGCGTCGCCCGGCGTCATCTTTTCCACCGCGTCGCAGACGGAGCTCACGTCGTCTCCTTCGCGGGCGCGGAGCACGGCTCGCGCCTTTCGCAGGCCGCGCTCAAGGTTCTGTGTGAGCGGGTGCGCGCCACCAAACACGCGCCGCCTCATCTGTCCTGTCTCTTCGAGCGTCGTCACGGCTTCGCGGAGATCGTCGAGCGTGGCGCCATCGTCCATGTAGAGCGCCATCGCATAATTCTGCATCATGCCGAGCGTGATCTCATGAGCCTCTCCGAGAACGCCTCGCGCCTTGGGAACCGTTTTGCGCATCAGCGACTTGGCTTCTTCGAAGCGCTTTAGCGCAGCAAGGGACGTCGCGTAGTTGTTGGCTGCGTTGAGGATATCTTCCTCGCCGTCGAGCTTCAAACGTCCAGAGTATACATCTTTTCGCAGGGACAGGGCCTCGTTACTTCGTCCAATCAGTTCATACGTGCACGCAAGATTGCTCATCACGGAAAGAATGTTGTCTGGTGTACCGCCAAGGCGCCGCAGCGTAGACAACTCGGCCTCTCCCACGGACAACGCATCCTCGTGCTGGTATACGGCGGATAGACCGAGTCCCAGCTCCGTCATCGCGGCTCCCCGAGCCCAGTCCGCCTCCGGCCGACCAACGTACGTCTTCCAGCACGCCCACCCGAGTGCGCACCGCACGACGCCGTGGTAATCTTGCTCGCACAAGCTACACGAGTACCACCGTTTCCACCTCTCATTCTGCACCTTAAAGGTCAAATTGTTCTCCTCGGACTCCGCGTACAAAATCTTCGCCTGCTCCGCCAAGCACGAAACATGCGCGAGGCCCGCCGTCCCGCGGCACGCGCACCCGCGTACGAGGCCCTCCTTCGTTTTCCAGTGGAGGGCCTGCGTGCAGATGAAGCAAGTCTGGCCCTTCGTATCGTCCGCGCACTTCTCGACCGCGACCGTGACCGCCTCCGAGTACTTCTTATTTGCGTTGTACGGCTCAGCGCCGCCTGTTTTTTTTATTTTTTTGCAGAGGTCTTTGTGCCCGCCGTCCCAGTGCTGCTTTTGGCAAGCTGGACCGCAGTAGAGGGTCTTGCAGCGGCTGCATTGCTTCGCCGGGTGTGGGAGCGGGGCAGCGCAGGCGGCGCAGTTTGTGAGGATCATTCTACTTGTCGCTGGAGCGTTTTGAGCTCGCGCGGCTTTGTTTTAGCTATGTGCCTAGGCGCCTTTGTCTTGCTAGTGTCTACATGCCGCTAGCTAATCGCGGCGCGTCAACTACGGCCACGTCGCGAGCTTAAGCCTGCACATAATTGCGTGCAGACGTGCGCGTAGCAGTGCAACGTGTGTGCTGCGCAAACTGTGCGAGCAGGCAGCCATGCGTTCCGCAATCACTGCACTGCTGTGCAGCACTGGAGCAGCGCTCGTCGTCCCGTTGCAACCGGCGCGACCCGCGCAAGCGCTCGATATCACGCTGCCGCGCGTCAGCGACGGCGCCTCGGTGCACCTCGGCAACGCGCTCGCGGCGACGACGGACCGGACGTTGCTGTGCTTCGGGACGCACGCGGCTGCTCGCGCCAGTGCACGTGAATCAAATGTCGCGACAGGTCTCCGCGCACGACTCAATCGACTTGACTCTCAATGGTTGATTTTTGCACAGGATTTCAACGCCATCGAGTACTTACAAAAGGTACGCTTCTACCTCCCGCGGCTGCGCGACGCGGGAGTAAGCAGAGTCGCCTGCGTCCTCAACGCGGACGCGGCGCAGTGCCGGATGCTCGCCGAGTTATTAGACGTGCCGGACGACGTGGAACTCTTCTCCGACCCCACGGGCGAGGCCGGGCGCAAGTTCGGCGTGAGCCGCGGCTTCCGGCCCGACGACGACGCACTGAGCCCCTACGTGAAGCTCTTCGTCGTCGGCATCGGCCTCGGTCCGCCGTGGGGCACGCTCCTACCCGTGCTCCGCGGCTACGTGGGAGCTCCGAGCGGGAAGCGGGATTGGATTGAGGCGTGTATGCAGCAGGCGCAACGCGCGGGCCGTTTTCCCCAACCGCTCGAGCTCGCCGCCGACGGCTCCATCGCGAAGAACCGGTTCGACGACACGCCACTCGCCAGTGACTGGGGCGTGCGGCCCTTCGAGTTGGCGACGATGCGCCTGCAGAACCTGATCATGCAGATCTCACGGTATGGCGAACTGGGACCGAAGGACCCGCGGTGCCTCACGCAGCTCGGAGGCATGGTCGTCGTCGGCGCCGGCGGCGAGCCCGAGTACGCGTGGCTCGACCGAGGGTTGTGCGACCTGCCCGACTTCGAGGATGTGTTGGGGGCGCTGTCATAAGATGTGGACTGTAAATCTACCCGACTTCGAGGGTATGCTGGGGGCGCTGTCATAAGATGTGGACTGTAAATCTACTTAGTATGTCACCTCGCCCGCAGCACGCCGCTCCGCGTCGTCGACGACAACGTTTTAGCCAATTCGAGATTGAGCCGGTCCGCGTCCGCGCGCGCGGCCACGACGTCGCCGACCGAGCCCTGCGCGGCCTGTGCCGCCAGCAATTTAGTCTGATTCATCTGAGCGGTCGCGCGCCAGGCGGCGCCGTCGGCGTCTCCGGCGCGCCGCTCGACGGCATCTCTCTCCGCGAGCGCCTCGCGCGCTCGAGCCGCCGCGGCTCTCATCCTATTAAGATCCGCCGCCTGCTGCTCCAACAGAGCGTCGCGTAACGCTCTAGCGGCCTCGGCAGCCGACCCGCCCTCCTCAAGCTCCGCCAGTTGCGTCGCCAATTCTTCGACCCGCAAGTCCCGCTCCTGAAGCTGCTCCGCCCACTGCTCGTCTCGCAACGCCGAAGCCTCCGCTTCACGTTGAGCGGCATTCAACGCCGCGTCGCGCTCCTGGACGAGCTGGGCCCAGTTCCTTTCACTGTTTTCGGCCCGCTCCCGCCATATATCAATTTCGTGCTCAAGTTTCGTAAGCGCTTCCCTCTGCTTCTCGGCGTAGTTATTGACGGCGTCGGCGCCCTTCGCATTCCGAGCTAATGACCGCACGGCCCTATCGCGCTCCGCGTCGCTCCGTACCAATTGCCTCCGCAACGAGCGTATTAACGCTCGGTCCCGTTCCGGATCCGTGTCGTCGCGCGCCATGTCGTCACCGATCACCGACGTTTGCTTCAGGCGCTCGACCTCTTTTCTTAGGTCGGCGAGCTCGTCCCGCCGACCGATGGACGTCAGCCTTCTGAGAGCGTCTGTTCGCGGCGTGTCCTCTTCATCAGACCTCGGCGTGAAGACCGCCTGATTCAAAGTTTGTACCTGATCTAAGACGGCGTCCAACAGTTCGCTGTTCTCTGCCTTGTCGCTCAACCGTCGCAATGCATCTCTTTCGAGCCGATCCGCTCGCATGGAACCGCGCTGCGCCGCCTCCGCGAGTTCTCGCAGCCGCCGTCGCACCGCATCGAGATTCGCGTTCTCGAAAGCCCTATCACCCTGCCTCGCGATGGAATCGAGGTCGGCCGGCGCCGGCGCCTCGGCGACGGCGGTGCCGTCCAAATGCCGTTCGATCTGGTCGATGGCCCTCCTCGAAATGTCGGCGTCGCGCTTTTGAGCTTCTCTCAACTCCGCTAAATCACGTCGCAAGGACGGCGCCGGCGCCGGCGCGCCCGACAGACTTCGGGCGATCTCGTTCAAAGCGCTTTGAGCTGCCCGCGCGTCCGCCGCCCTTACTCTTCGCAAATCATCCAGGTCCCTTCTTAACCTCCTCGCATCTCTTCTAGATGCTCGAGCCAACTGGCGTCGCAACGCGAACAGCGCCCCCCGGTCGCGCGGCGTGCTCAGATCGTCCTCCGACAACTGCTTCCTGAGCGACTCGATCTCCGCGTCCCTCTGTTTGACCGACTGTTCCAAAGCTAATTTCTCGGCCCTTTGGGCCGCTTGCGCTTCGTTTTCTTTCGCGCGTCGCAACTCGGAAAGCTCCTTCGACAGCTTTTCGATGCTCTTGTCCTTCGCCTCAAAACGTTCTTTGACGTCATTCAACTGCTTCTGCGTCTCGAGGAACTGGGCCTGGGCCGAATTCCCGTCGATCTGCCGTTGCAGCGTTTGGAACCTGTCCTCACGGACACGCGCGGCGTCGGCCCTCACGGCTTCGACCTCCCTTCTTAAAGTCGTGAGATCCGTGTCCTGCAATGCTTTGGAATGGCCGCTGAGCTGCTTCTCTAGCGAAGATAACGCCGCCGCTACTTTATCACCACCGCTCTCGAGGGACGAGATCTTCGCGGCCAGGCTCTTCAACTCAGTGGACGTGTTGTTCGCCGCTCCGGACAATGCATGCTGGAGCTCCTCCCGCAGACGTGAAGCGTGCTCCGCAAGCTTCGCTTCGACGGACTCGTCCCGCCGCGCCGACAGCTGGCGCTTGACTTCTTCCCTCAACTGATCCAACTGGGTGTTCTGTACGACGTGAGAAGAGTCCGCCGCCCTCAATCGCTCCTCGAGCCGCTGCAGCTTCAAATCGTCCGCGGACGACCGCTGTTTCAGGTCGCGGACCGTCTCGTTCAGCGCCCGCACTTCGTCGGACGCAGCATCCCGCGCGAAGGAGTCGCGCATGCGCGTGATGTCTTCTTTGAGAGCTGAGGTCTTCTCCTCGATGAGCGACGAGATGTCCTCTTTTTTGGGCGTTCGGGCGATGATCAGTTCGAGGTCCCGCTTCGACGCTTCCCGCAGCTCGAGCAATTGCCTCTGGAGGTCCCTCAACTCCGAACCACCTTGCCCAGACAAAATAGCCTCCTTCAATGATTGCGTATGACTCCCGAGCTCGGACGATAACCGTTCCATGAGGCCGTGCTCGCCGCGGTGCCGGAGCTCCTCGACTTGAGATTTCAGGGCGTTGATTGTGTCATTATTCACTTTCAGCGACCGCAATTCCTCCCTCAGTAACTGCGCGTTCGCTTCGACATTTTGCTGTAGAGACTCTCTGGTTTGCGCGGCGTTTCTAACAGCTTCGATGCGCTCCCCCAGAGCCTTCAGTTCACTTTTCACCTCTCTGTCAGCTGTTTCTTGAGCTCTCTCAACTCTAGAAGCGTGCTGGGCCAGTTGTCGCTCCAGGTTCCGGACGACGTCGTCATTCGTCGTCTCGCGCACCTTGTCCCTCAAAGCCCTCAATTCGTCACCCGCACGACCACGAGCACCACTACTTTCACGTAGATGGCGCATCTCGTCGCGCAAGGCCACGGCGTGCTGCTGGATGGCTTGTTCTAAGTTTCTCTGAGTAGACCCGCATAACTCGCGGACCGCTTGCAACTCCTTCCTTAACTCACTAAACTCTGTCTTACCTTGAATGACCTCCGAGTGCTGCTGTAATTCTCTTCGTAATGTATCGGGCATCTCCTTGCGATAGGAACTTAGTTCGGCACAAGTATCCCGCAGACCCTGGATCTCGAGTTGCGTCCGTTGCGACACGCCGTCCTCCCGCAACCGCCGGAAATCATCTCTGAGAGCGGTAGCGTGGGCCTCCATCCTCTGCTCGAGTTTATTCATGCGATGATCGTCGACCGGTCTTTTCAGTTGCTCCCGCAACTCCTTCAGCTCCACTTTCAGTTGTTGTAAATCAGAATCATGGTTCCGCCGCAGCGCCTCCGATACTTGCTGGTAGTGCTCTCTCAACTGAACTTCCAGTGTCGAAGGCACAGAGTCGACCTTCGACAGGCGATCCTTCAGCAGCCGCACCTCGTCCGCCGCCTCCCGCGCGTTGTTCTGATTCAGCTCGCTTCGTAGTTGGGACGCATGCCTAGCGATAGATTGTTCCAAGGAATTGGTCGACGCGAGGGCTTGGACCGACTTCAGCTCCGATCGCACTTCGTGCAGGTGCCCGCGCGTCTCCTGGTTCTGCGTTCGTGCTAACTTATCGGCGATCTGCTCGACATGATCCGACAACTGCTTCTTGAAGTCCCTTAACAACGTAGACGCATCTCGAGGGTTCATTTGCAATGCCGACACTTGTGCTTTCAACTCTTTCAGTTCATTCTGTACTCTTTCCTTGTGGCGCGCGTTCCTTATGGTCTGGGCCATCTCCTCGCGCAACGCTTGGGCGTGTCTACTAATTTGTCTTTCTGTCGCTTCGCCCACATGGCTCCGAGCCGCGTCCACCAAATGTCGTAGATCATCTAGCTCTCTACGAGAGTGGACGTCGTTCAAGGGGACTTGGGCCCTCTCCAATCGCTCGGCGTGCTTCGCTAGGGCCGCGTCCACCGCTCGCACAGTACGTTCACTGGTCTCGGAGTGCGAATGCGCCAGGACCCCTACTTTCGAATTCAAGGCGCGCAACTCGTCGGCCGCCGTGTCTCGCGCCGTACTTTCTCGTAGATAGCCCATGGCTTCCGACAAGTTCCCCTGGTGCTGCTTGAGCTGTTGGTGCAAGGCGCGTTCCGACGGCGACGGGGTCGCTTGCAGACTTCGCAATTGTTGTATCACTAAATTCTCAAGGGTCCTCAACCCTTCCCTATATTCATCTTCTTCGGCTGACGACGAGTGCTGGAGTTCTTCCCGGATAAAGTCCGCATGATCCCGTAACTGAGCCGCGAGATCACGCAAGGAATGAGGCGCCTTCAATTGGTCGACCAAGTCGTGTAAACCTCGTATAACATCAATCGCCGTGGCACAGTTGTCCTCCCGGACATGGGCCAGCTCCTCCTGTAATAAGCGCGCCTGGCCCTCGATGTCCTCCGTGAGCCGTTGTTGCCGTTCCGAGCGGTCCTGCCTGAATCTATCATCGCGGAAGGTCACGGACAGTTCCGAGCGTGTAGGAGATTGCGGCGGACTCGTCTCGAAGGAGCGTCTACGTGATGGCGAGTGGGGCGGAGTGAGGTCGTCCTGAGAAAACCGGATCGCCGGCACCGGCCGCTTGACGGACTTGCGGATTTGATCGACGAACGCATCGACTTGGGAACACAGGTGGTCGTACTGTTCGATGCCCGTCGAGACCCTTCGCAGCTCTTCGGACCGCTGGCGCAACAACCGCAGCTCGGCTCGCGCCTTCGTTCGATCTTGAACCGCTCGTAACGCACGCAGGGCTTCTACTAAGGAAGATAGGGGTTGTTCCGTCGAGGTGCCGTAGTCCTCGTCCAGCAGTCGCAGACATTGTTCCTCCAGCTCGTTAAGATCGTCTTGTGGCGCGCCCCAGGCCTGCCTCCGGGGTTTGTCTGAGAAGGAGCCTCGTTTCGAAGAACGGTCCTGGCGGATCTCGTTCGTCAGCTGGGACAGGGCCTGGGCCTGCGCTAACAATGCACTTTTCAGGCCGTCCGACTTGGCCACCGACGCGTCGTCGGCGGGAGCCGCGTCCTGGTTATTCTGTAAAGCAGCCGACAGCACGCGCCGCACGGGCGATGCAAGTGGAGGCGGCGCGGGCGCCTCGACGACGGGCCGAGCACTCCTTAGCTCCGCCTGCACCGCCTGGATCTTCGCGTCCAAGGCATCCAGGGTCTTCGCGTCCTCCTTGGCCTTCGTCGGTTTGCGCTTCTTCCCGAAGCCGAACTTCGCCAGCGTGCGTGCCGCCTTCAACTCGCGGACTTGAGTTCGCAGCGCGTCGAGCTCGGACTCGTCGCGCTCCGGTTGGACGTCATCCGCCCTTAAGGATACGAAGTAGGTTTGTAATCGAGACTCCAACGCTCGCACCGCTTCCGAAACAGCTTCATCGGATCTCGTTTTACTGGACACTTCCCGCCGCAACGTCTCCAGATCATCAAAGACCTTGGCATACGTCGTTTCTCTTTCTAAAGCGGGCGCCGGCGCCTCGGCGATGGCGTCGAACTCATCTAAAGCAGCAGAAATGGCCGCGACGGGCGCCTCGGCCTCGGCGCATTGCGCGACCTGCCTTTTTATTTGAGCTAGCTCCCGCTCGACCTCGTCGCGGTGCGCCAGTCTAGCTCTCTTGGCGTAGGCCCGGAACTTGCGCTTTACTTTAGACGCATCTGCACCGTTGGCGACTGCGGCCATCTCATTCTGGAGGTCGGCCAGCGCGTCGAGCCTCCGGGATTCCGGGGCGGCTGCTGGTGCCGCTACTTCTGAACAGTCCTCTAACAGTAAAGATAAACCTTCTCGGACGTCTCCCGTCGCCACTTCGATCAGGGAATTAACTTCAGTGCGGATCTTTTCTCGCAGTTCCGGAGGCGCGTCGACCAGCTGGACGTGGGCCTCCTTCGCGTAGAGCTTGAGGCCGCGGGCCGCCCTCCTCTTGGCATCATCATTGTCCTCGCGGAGGTCCGCCTTCAACGCGGCACAGAGCGACCGCCGCCGGTCCTGCGCTATTTGTGGCGCCCGGACCATTTCTCGGAGGATAGGATCATTTAAACTTTCAACTTGCTGGCGCACCTCGTTAATGTCCGTCGCCGGATCCTTCAATGCATCAGACAAAGCTCCCTTGTAGGCTTCCACGTCATTCCCGTCGCACGCGTCAAAAGCGAGTTGGAGCGCCGCGCGCTTCGTCGGCGTGGCAATGGCGGCCTGCTCCGTCTTCCTCAATTCCTCGTCCAACCTTTGGAGATGAGGGTCGTTGTCCGACTCGAGGCGTTTGTCCAATGCAGCGCGCTGCTTCTGTAGTTCTTTTTGTACTTCCTGACCCGAAGCCTTGCCCAAGCGGACGTTCGCGCGGAGCTTCGACCAGTAGGACGTCGCCGCTTGGCCGTGCGATACGGGGTCCTGCAGCACGACTGACATGGACGGCGCCGGCACGGGCGCCTGGTACGCATACAAGTTCTCGTGGCGCTGCTCCATGGTATGAGTACCGGTCTCGAGCACCTTCTTCACGGCGTCGACATCCTCCACAGAAACGCCGGGGATGTTCTGGAGATGGTCCACGGCGTGTTGATGCGCTTTCTGCACGCCGGCGTTCAGACCGGATACGTCAATGGGCTGATTGGCCGTCAGAGCTTTCAATAACGAATCGTGGCGCTGTTCCGCCTCCCGATGAGACTTCTCCAGGTCGCTCTTCATCCTCTCGAAAGCCTGGGGGTCGACTTGGGCTATTCTTTCATGCGCCGCGTCGACCTCGCGCCTGACAGCAGCTAGATCCCGCCGGTAGTCGTCGCCCGCCTGCGAGCGCCGCCCGAAGGCGCCCAAGCCGCGCGCGACGCCTCTTAAACTTCGTCGCGGCTTCGCGGGACTCATGATCGCGTCGGGCTGGAACCTGGGAGCTGGAGCTTCTACCACAGCCGTGCGATACGGCGTGGGAGGCGATACATCCTCCTCCCGCAAGAGGCGGACCTCCTCCTCGAGCGCGCGCATGCGGTGGATCAGCTCGTCATTGGGCGCCGACGACGGCGCCTTCGACGCCAATTCAGCAACAGCTTTTTTATAGGCCGAGAGCTCGCCCTGTAACTTCTTCGGGGTCCCATTCTTCAGGGACTTGACATCCGTAGATAGCGCGTCCAACCTTTGGAGGAGGTCGATCATGGGCTGCTCGAGGTTGGCCTGGAGCTCCTCGAGGTTCACGCCACCTCCGATCATGGGCCGCGTTCCACCGCCGATCTGCTGCCTCAGGAGCACCTCGTTCACTTTTTCTTTGAGGGCGTTGTGGTCGTCGCGCTTGCGCTCGCGCCGCCGCTCCTTGCGGTCGCGGTCCATGGACGCTTTCATCTCTCTGAGTTGCGCGGCCGTCGACGGCTCGTCCTCTTCGACGCGCGCCTTCTCCTTCTTGAGCATCTGGCGCACGTCATCCCGCAGAGCCGCACAGAGCTCCTCCCTGAGTGATTCCATGCGCTCCTGAACATCGACGCCGGTACCCTCCTTGGCCACGAGCCCGTCGACCTTCGGGGCGAGGGCGGAAATCTGCTCCTGCAACGCCTTCAATTCTTCACGAGATGATTCGTCCATGCCGTTGGTCAGCTGCTGGACTTTACTACGGAGCTCCTCGATCTCGTCACCGGCGGCGGGCGCCGGGCCCGGTACGAGGTCGCTCTGCAGGTCGCTGAACGGTCTCACACCGGCCAACGCTTGGTTCAAGCGCCGCATCGACGCCGCGGCGCGTTCCCTCGCTTCCAGGACGGCGTTTTGCTCTTTCGGCGGTAGCGCCGGTGGCTGTTCTTCCTCGACTACCAAAACGGAGCCTTGATGGACAACCGCAGGGAGTCGCGGCGACTCGAACCGTTCTGCCAGAGAAGGTAGCGAGGGCGGGTCCGGCAGCGGTGGCGAGAACGGCGCGTCGTCTACTTCCTGTACTTGCGACGGCCGCTCCGGGGCCTCGTCTTCTAGATCCTCATATCTTATAGAATGTTTCAGTGGAGCTCCTCGAGGTGACAACGATTCGTTAACAGGTTTGCGCTTCTCCCGCAACTGCGCTAATTTATTCTCGTTGTCGCGCTGCCGTTTTTCTTCTTCTAACCTCAACCGCTCCTTCTCGAGCTCCTGGCGCTTCTGTTCTCGCAGAGGTAGGTCATCATCATACGACGTGTTGATTCTATTACGCCCGATCAAATTGTTATTCTGGTCGTCGACGCGAATGCCGTCCGCGACCTGGTAGGACACAGATACAGGAACATCTGTTTTTGATCTACGACCGGCAGCCGGCACCTCGTCCTTGACAGCTCTTTCTTTTGGTGAGCCATTACGCTCCCGCAGCGCCCGTTTGGCCGCGTTCTGGAGCGTCTCGGGCTCCGTAATAAATTGTTCTGGTCTAGGAGGCGGTGGGAGTGGCGCGCCCTCCGACTCTTCATAGCGGAACGCGACGCCGTGCTGCAAGGTGCCCAACCGGATGATGTCGCCGTGGCACACCTCCCGCCAGCCGCCCGTGAAGTGGTCGTCACCGACGAAAGACCCGAATCTAGATCCAGAACCGTCCGCGCCCCGATCATGGAGCACGGCGCCGCCTCCATCGAGCAGCTCGACCTCGGCGTGGTAGCCCGAGACACTTCTCGGTAAAGCTTGCACGTCGTTGTCCTCGGCCCGTCCCAGCGACGTCGTCCGCTTCCGTAGCGTCAGCGGCTGGCCGGCGTTGTCGCCGAGTGGGCGCAGGAAGCTCGGCATCGTCTCCGGCTGCCCACGGGCTGCCTACGGGCTGCCCACGGGCTGGTTTTTGGCTGCCCACTGGCTGCCTAGGGCGACGTTGCACTGCGTGCACGCTGCCGCGCTGTTATGGGTGCCGAGGCACTACTGTAGCAGTGCTCG
The DNA here is from genome assembly GCA_918797485.1 of Pelagomonas calceolata. NCBI lineage: Eukaryota > Pelagophyceae > Pelagomonadales > Pelagomonadaceae > Pelagomonas > Pelagomonas calceolata. The sequence continues at coordinate 665,038 of CAKKNE010000003.1, read as the reverse complement.
TCGCGCCCGACGGCCGCCGGCACGGCTTCTTGCGCCGTGCGGCTGGCCCAACTGCGACCGGTGCCCAGCTCCCAAACTCGAACGAGGCTAGTACTGGCTAGTACCTTTTGCGCGCGGCGCACGTCTCCGGACGCCCGGAGATGTCCACGGAGTCGCCGGGGCCGGCCAGAGACGGCTATCAGCGGCCAAGGACCCCGCCGCTGGACAGACCCCCGCGCGCGGCGGCGCGGCCGCCTATCCTATCCCGAGACCTACGCAACCGCAGGAGCAAATTCCGTGGCTGGTACTTGTGAGAGGTCCTTTCTATGTGCTTCGCCGCGACGCCGCCGCCGCGACGCCGCCGACGAGTCGTTCGACACCGTTTGCTAGAGACACCTTGGAGGGCTACGCTCCCCAGACTAATTGGTTGCCCCACTTAGCCGACGCGCGGGAAGGCGCGCGACCTCCTAAGCGATTCTAAAGGAATCCACCGTCACCTTCTTGTCGAGCGAGTAGCCGATGGACCCGTGGCCCTCCGTGCTCTCGACGCTGCTGATAGGCACGTCGTAGTAGAGGGACTTGGACCGGAAGGAGACCTCGATGGGGAAGAACGCGCCCTCGTCCTTCTGCGCGATGTTGAATTCGAGCGTACCAGTAGGGTTCCCGGAATCAATACAGTCGAGCTGCCAGTCCAAGATCTCCGATCGAGCATCGTGCTGGTGCGTGCCATCTACCGAGACGATCTCCGGGTTCGAAGCACACCCGGGAATCTTAATCGAGACATCATACAACTCCATACCACTACGAGCAGCCGTGTACTCGATGTTCACGTTCATCTGGCCGTCGCCCTCGTCTTCCGGCCAGCAGTTGATCGTTAGAGGTACCTGTTGTTCATCTGTGGTAGATAAAGCCCATCGCACCACACCCACGGCCCGACCGACGGGGAAGCCCTTCGCGTTGCCCTTCATCTGCACGATGCCGTCGCTCTCCCAGGCCTTCTTGTCCACTTTCGGGTGAGTCGCGAACGTCGTGCCCGCAGCTGCCGTCTTATGAGCGACCGTTAATCTGCAAGCTGCGGCGACGTCATCGTTCGCCGTGAGAGATAGAGTACCCTTCAAATCAAAGGCCTCCAAGGCGCCCTCCTGCGACAGGGAGATAGTTAATTTCTCTTCAACACTCAAAGCGATGGGTTGGGACGTCGCAGCGGCAGGCGGCGGCGGCGGCGCGTCCGCAATCTCTTCCTGAGGCATGGAAGCGCGCACATCTAACCCGTCCTCCGCGGCCATCTTCGACATGAGATCCACTTTCCCCTTCTTCTTCTTGCCCAGCTTCATGCCCTGGACTTGAATAATCGGTTCCGGTTCGGGAGGTGGCGCCGGATTCGCGTAGGCATCCATGAAATCGCTATCGCCGTTCTGCTGGCCGCCGAAGGGACTGCCACCGTTATACTCGTCGTCTTCATCCATATCTCCACCGCCCATCCCGGCCATGGGACCGCCGCCGCCCATCCCGGTCTTCATCGCATCCCTTTGTCTCTGCTTGATGACCTGGGACATGTGCTTGGCCTGGTCCTTCGCCGCGTCGAGTTTCGACTTCTTGACCATATTGGCGAGTTTTTCCTCGTGCGAGTCCATGTCGAGGTTTTGCCGGATGGTCCTCATATCAATAGTTTCGCGGTAGCCGCCCGTCGTGATGACCTCGTCAAACGCAAAAACTAGCTCGAAGGCGTGGTCGCTCACCTTGTCTTCACTGGTCCCTCCGGCGATCTCGGGGACGACCTTGCTTAACAATCGTAGCGTCTCCAAGTCCTCGACGATGTTCGACGCCTTGTTCGTGATGAGCAACAAGAATATACTTTCGACGGGCTGGTAGACGTATCGTACGCTATCCGTCTCTACGAAGGTGTGCTGCTTGTTGCCTGTGTTTCGACCGGTGAGTTGGGTGCTCGTGGCTCAATCAACGGACGCGCCGCCGCCGGTACGCCATCGCGCAGGCGCGTCGATGGCGTCGCCATCGCGCAGGCGCGTCGATGGCGTGGCGGTCAGCAGCAAATGAAGGCACCGTGGTCTTGATTTGGGCGCCGCGCGGCGCCTGTCCCTTGGAGCTTGGGAAACGCGGCCAGCAAGCCCTCCACCCGCAACCGGTTCATGTCGACGAATTGCCGCGACAGCAGGGCGCGGCCGTTCTTCGTCGTCACGGCGGCCGAGAGGATCACCATGATTTAATTACAAACGACTCGAAAAAAACAAATAAGGTAGGCGGCGCGGTCGGCTTCCTGTCGCACGCCCGAAATCCCCTGGCTTACCACTCAGATTATTTCGGTGCGTGCGCCGTCGAAGCAGACGCTGCGCCACGGCCCTCCTGCGCTGCCGCGCGGCCGGGGACCCCCGGGGTCCAAGCGCCGCGTGCGGCGGCGTTTCACGCGCGCGCGGCGGATTTAGCACTGCTGGGCGCGCGCAAAAAAAGCGCAGCAGGCCCGGCAACTGCGCTCGTCGGCGCTCCTTGCAACAGGCGCGTTTTGCGAGGCTGGAGCCGGCTTTTTGTTGCTAGTGTCTTACCGCTAGCTCGGTGGCGCGGCACGCCGTCGAGCAGTCTTGCGCGCCATCAACGAGCGGGAAACGGATCCTTCCAGCTCATTCCACGATAGTTTGACAACAAAGCATGCTCCAGCTTGGCACAGCAAAAAGTGCGTACCGTGCTGCGCTTGAAGGTACGACGGCCACAGAACTGTGCGCTTGCTTCATCAAATTACCAAAGGCGACGCGCCCACGCCCCACGACCGGTAGCGGTGCTGAGTTCACAGCACTGTCAGTGCCTCCCTGCCAGCTCGAAGCACATTCGGCCATGCTCGCAGCGCGGCGCCTGGCGGCCCGCGTGGCGCCCGCAAGACAAACGCAAGCCATCCAGCGCCGCCGCTTCTTCCTCTTCGGGAGCGGCAACAACGCGCCGAAGGGCTTCGGACATTTTTACCCGAAAGGCAAAACGACGACCAAAGGCACCGGTAGCAAAAAGACAAGCGGGGGCGCCAAGGCCTCGTCCACGAAGAAGAGTAGTTCAGGTGGAGGTGGTGATCCAGGTGGCGGCCTGCCTCCAGACGGGATTCCGAGGATCGTCTCCGCGCTAGCAGCAATAGGCCTGGGGGTCGTCTGGCTCTCGAGCCGCGAGAACCAGGGCACGGAGATCAACTGGCAGGAGTTCGCCACCGTGTTGTTGGAGTCCGGAGAAGTGGACAGGATCATCGTGACGAACAGCAAGGTAGCAGAAGTTTTGCTGCGGCCCAACGCATCTGTTTCGTTATCTAAGAGGGAGGAGAAGACCGATGAATTGAGGGATCCCTACGCCTGGGATTCCCAGCAGCAACCGCCCCAAGAGCAGCCGAAGACGCGGTACCCGCGCATCGGGTCGAGCGGTCCGCAGCAGGCGCCTTCCTATCATTTTGCGATCGGGTCCGTGGAAATTTTTGAGAGGAAGCTCGAGGCGGCCCAACGGCAGTTGGGCATCGAGCCGCGGGATTTTGTTCCGGTCCAGTACGTCTCGGAGACGAACTGGGCCGCGGAAGGGGCGAAATTCTTACCTACTCTGCTCATTATCGGGGCCTGGTTGTATGTGATGAGATCAGTAGGCGGCGGCGGTGGATCGGGTGGAGGTGGCGGCATGTCGAACATCTTCCGCATCGGCCAGAGCAAGGCCAAGAAGATCAAGAAGGAAGACGTGAACGTCACCTACGCCGACGTCGCGGGCTGCGACGAGGCGAAGAAGGAAGTGATGGAATTTGTGGAGTTTTTGAAGGAACCAGATAGATTTACGAAGCTCGGCGCGAAGATCCCGAAGGGCGCTCTGTTGTGCGGTCCTCCTGGGACCGGTAAAACATTACTCGCGAAGGCCACGGCGGGCGAGGCGAACGTGCCCTTCTACTCCATTTCCGGCTCGGAATTTGTGGAGATGTTCGTGGGCGTGGGTCCGTCGCGCGTCCGCGACTTATTCAAGGAGGCGCGCCAGAACCAGCCCTGCATGATCTTTATCGATGAGATCGATGCGGTGGGACGGCAGCGGGGGCGCGGTGGGTTCGCGGGCGGCAACGACGAGCGGGAAAATACGTTAAATCAGTTGTTGGTCGAGATGGACGGCTTCACGGAGAGTGGAGGCGACAATAAGGTCGTTGTCTTGGCGGGTACGAACCGAGCCGATGTCTTAGACAAAGCGCTCACAAGACCAGGCAGATTTGATCGACAGATAACCGTGGGAGTCCCGGACATCAAGGGCCGAAAAGAAATATTCTTAGTACATCTGAAGGGTTTAAATTTAGATGGACCGGGCGAGGAGTTCGCCGGGAGACTGGCCGGCCTGACGCCCGGGTTCGCGGGCGCCGAGATCCAGAACGTATGTAACGAAGCCGCGATCGTCGCGGCCCGACGAGCGGCCGACGCCATCTCCTACAAGGACTTCGAGGTGGCCGCCGATCGGGTGTTGGCGGGTCTCGAGTCGAATAAGATCATGACGCCGGAGGAGAAGAGAATTGTCGCGTTCCACGAGGCCGGTCACGCGGTGAGTGGGTGGTTCCTGGAGCACGCCGATCCTCTTCTTAAAGTCACCATAGTACCGAGAGGGAGTGGTGCTCTGGGATTCGCCCAGTACCTGCCCAAGGAAGTTGCGTTACGAAACCGAGCGCAGATCGTCGACGTGATCTGCATGGCTCTCGGGGGACGGGCCGCCGAGCAATTGACCTTCGGTTCCGTCACAAACGGTGCGTCGGATGATCTGCGACGCGTGACGCAGATGGCCTACGGGATGATTCGGGATTACGGTATGAGCGACAACGAGCGCATCGGGCAATTGGCCTTTCCGAAGTCCGACGAGCCCTTCGAGCAGCGACCATACTCGGAAGCGACGGCGCAGGCCATGGACGAGGAGGCGAAGAAGATCGTGGATGATGCCTACGCTCGGGTGCTGTCATTGCTGGGCGAGAAGCAGGCGCAACTGCAAGCTCTGGCTGAACTACTCGTCGAGAAGGAGACGATCAACCACGACGACATCGTCGAGTGCCTCGGCAAGCGGCCCTTCGAGACGAACAAACAGTACGAGGAGTTCATCACGGCGCGCGCGGAGACCGCTGTTGCGCCGGAGGACGCCGCCGAGGAGGCGCCCGAGGGGGAGAAGGTGGACAAGGTGCCCCCGCTGTCGCCCGCATAACTACTTTCGCTTGTGAATTACTCGGTGTATTGGGCGAGGAGGTCGACGACGGCCGCGTGGCCCTGGGACTCCGCGTTGGCCTTCGGCGTGTCGCCGCCTTCGTCTGCTACGTCCAGGTCAGCGACAGCCCCGTTATCTAACAAAAGCCGAACGATCTCGATGTGACCTTCGCAGCAGGCGGTATTCAGGCAAGTGTGACCTGAATCGGCCCTGTGGTGAACGTCGGCGCCGCGGTCCAACAATAGCCGCGCCGCGTCTACGTGGCCGTTGTAGCACGCGATCAACAGGGGCGTATCGCCGCCCTCCATCGCCCTGTTGATATCTGCACCTTTCTCCAGCAACAGCCGCGCCGCGTCGACGCGGCCGTGTTCGCAGGCGACGAGCAACGGCGTCCAGCCGTCCTCGTCCGCCCGGTCGACCTCAGCGCCGTTGTCCAGCAGCAGTTGCACCGCGTCGACGTGGCCCTTCTGGCAAGCGATGTACAGCGGCGTCGCACCCTTCTCCGTCGCCCGGTCGACCTCGGCGCCTTTGTCCAGCACCAGCCGCGCCGCGTCGACGTGACCCTTGAAGCAGGCGATGAATAGCGGCGTTGCGCCCTTTTTCGTCGCGCGATCGACCTCCGCGTCTTTCTCCAGCAACAGCCGCGCCGCGTCGGTGTGGCCCTTCTGGCAGGCGAGATATAGCGACGTCGCGCCGTCCCCTCTAGCTTGGTCGACAGCGGCGCCGCCGTCCAGAACCTGGGTCATCGCGTCGACGTCGCCTTTCGCCGCCGCGGCGTGCAGCAGGGAAGCGAGCTCCTTCCGGAAATCGACCGTCTCGGAATGATCTGGTCCGTACGTTCTCTCATTGATCGCGAGTCCGCGCTTTAAACTTTCCTGCTGCTTGGCTGTGTCGCCGAGGGCGCCGTACGAATCGGCAAGATTCCAGAGAGTGTTGGCTAGCTCAACGTGATCGGGTCCGTACGCCCGCTCCTTGATCGCAAGCGCGCGCTCCAGCATGTCTCGCTCCTTGGCGTCGTCTCCAAGCATGCGGTACACGTCCCCGAGGTTCGTCAGCGTGCGGGCCACTTCCGCGTGGTCGCGGCCATACGCCCGCTCCTTGATCGCGAGCGCGCGCTCCAGCATGTCTCGACCCTTCGCGTGGTCGCCTAATGAGCCGTACGCGTTCCCGAGACTATTCAACACGCTGGCCACTGACGGGTGGTCGCGGCCGTACGCCCGCTCGTTGATCGCGAGCGCGCGCTCCAGCATGTCTTGCTCCTTAGCGTGGTCGCCTAATTCGCCGTACGCGTTCCCGAGGTTCCCCAGCGTGAGGGCCACGCTCGTGTGTTCGCGGCCGTACGACCGCTCCTTGATCGCGAGCGCGCGCTCCAGCACGTCTCGCTTCTTCGCCTGGTCGCCTAATTTGCCGTACGCGTTCGCGAGGTTCATCAGCGTCTTGGCCACTTCCGGGTGGTCGCGACCGTACGCCCGCTCCTTGATCGCGAGCGCGCGCTCCAGCACGTCTCGCTTCTTCGCGTGGTCGCCTAAAGAGCCGTACGCGTTCCCGAGGTTGTTCAGCGTGGGGGCCACTTCCGGGTGGTCGCGGCCATACGCCCGCTCCTTGATCGCGAGCGCGCGCTCCAGCATGTCTCGACCCTTCGCGTGGTCGCCTAATGAGCCGTACGCGTTCCCGAGACTATTCAACACGCTGGCCACCTCCGCGTGGTCGCTACCGTACTCGCGCTCGTAGATCGGGAGCGCCCGCTCCAAGACCTCAAGCCTCTTGGCATTGTCGCCAAGATCCCCGTACGCGAGCCCAAGATCCCACAGCGCCTCACCCACCTCCTTGCTCCTCGCACCGAACGCGCGCTCCTTCTCAGCCAAGATGCCTTGCCGGACCTTCACGACGCCCGCGGACTCCTGGATCGACTCGAGCAACTCGCAGAGCCCCTCGAGCAAATTCGCGTCCGCGTCGGACCCGAGCACATGGTCCACCAACTCATCCACATCGGAAGCGTCGTCGACGGGTAACTCGCACAACATCTCGAGCCGCTGCGCGACGGCGTCTGAATTGCCCAAGAAAAACGACCGGAAATACTCGTAGACCGTGTGGCTCTGGTGCAGCGCCTCCGACTCTTTGATCGGCATGAGATGGATCTGGAGCTCGCACAAGTGCTTCACGTTCTCGACTTTCACGGCGACGTTCATCAGAATGTCCTGGTAGCCGTTGAAGAGCGGCGGCGCGAACCTGTTCTTCGTCCGCACGATATCCACACGGTCGTCCGCTTCGAGCGCCTTGTACAAACTGACCAGGGCGTCCTCCGTCTGGCACAGCGCAGCACCGCGCGTAATGTCGAAGAGCCACGAGTAGCACGGAGCCGTCTTATCGGCGTACTCGTCGCGCGCCTTGGCACCGGCGCGGTCGCGGCCCTTCAGCGGCGCAAACATCAGCTTTACGCCGCTTTCAGGGCACGCGGCCGTCATAATCTCCTCGAACTGCACCCTCGCCAGCGCGGCGACCTCGTACAGCGCGTCGAGCGACGCGGCCGGCTCGCCGTCGAGGCCGCACTGCCGACATTCGTCTCCGAGAGATTTGCCCACCCACGGGATCTCGCGCACCGCGCCCTTGATGTGCACGCGCGCGATCTCGTCGATCTGCTCCCGCGCGGCCTTGAAGGCCTTCAGGTTGTGAAACATGCATTTCCGCGGGTCGAGCGCGCGCTCGTCGTGCTCCTTGGCGTGGGCTTCTATCGTGGGCCACGGCACCGTGCGCGTGCCGTCCGGGTCCTCAGTGGCGGCGGCATCGAAGGCTCGCTTCGCCTTGTCGTCGAAGAGGACGCCGACCTCGCTTTTCAGCCTTACTTCGGTGAGCGGTTTCTTGTCGGTCGACGCGCCTGAGCCCATCGCGGGCTGTTCTCGCAGCGCTACGATCTAGATGCTCTGGGCTTTGCCTGAAGTGCAGGGCTGCCCCAAATGCCAATCCGCTGTGTATTGGCACCTCCCGTTTTTAGCTTTGGCTTGTGTGTTAGCGGCGGCACTTGTGATTTAGGGCAGCTGCTGGGCAGACAAAAGCAAGCAGGCGCTACGAGCTTGTAGCCTCAATGTAGGCCAAAGTCTGGCAGTGGCAAAGACTGGGCCATGCCTGACTCTCGTCGACGCGCGCGTTGTACTAAATTAAAATTACACTAGAGGTCCTTGAGCCCCGGCAGGAGCTCCGCCGCGAGCGCGCCGACGACGTCCCGCGCGAAGGTCCCGGTCGCGCCCGCCTCGACGGCGCCCGTGTGCCCCAGCGCGCCGCGGACGGCGTCGCAGACGTGCGCCGGGACGCGCGCCGCGTCGGAGAACTTCACCTCGACGTCCACGGGTTCGGTGGCTGCGTCCGCCGAGTAGTCCTTCAGCGTCAGCGTGCCCTTGTAGGCCTGGTCGTCGCCGCCGACGCGGACCCGGAAGGCCACTTCGATCTTCACGTCGAGGAACTGGCGCGCCTTGCCGCGAATGACGCCGACCGACGCGTCGCCGGTCACGCTCTTCACCCGATCCACACTGATCACGCCGGACCCAAAGTCCCGGTCTGGCACGCGCTTGACCACAGTTTCAATGCGCTCGCGCACCTTCGGCAGGGCGTCGCGCTCCTCCCACGTGCCCGCCGCGTTCCACGCACTTCCGGCCGAGTCCTTCCTGTTCAGAGACTCTTCCGAAGGCGTCGACGGCAGCTTGACGTGTTGCACGTTCGAGTCTGGGAGTTTGGTCTCGCGGTGCTTGTACCACGTCAGGGGCTCGTCGTCGTCGTCATCCGACGATTCCACCTTTGCAGGTGTGGTCTTCTTCGGCGGCTTCGGCTTTGTGGGAGGTTCCTTCTTTTTCGCGTCTTTGGGCGGGCAGCACACGCGCTTGTGGAAGCGCCAGTCGTCCCTTTGACATCGGGCGCCGCAGTAGGCGACCTTCTTGCAGCGCTGGCAGGCCTTGAGCACGGCCTCGGTGTCGCCGCAGTTCGCGCATTTTACGTGTTTGATCGGTGTCGAGGCGGCCTTTTTGATCTTCTTGTCGTCCTTTGTATCTTTCTCTTCATCACTATCTTCGATGGCGTCGAACTTGGAGTAGTCTACCGGCATGGTTTTGCGTCGCCGTCCGCGTTTTGAAACTGCTCTCAGCAGCCCAGGTGTCAAATAAGAGCCCTGGGGGCTTGGTTGGCGCTTTTCTCGGCAGCAGTCTGTGATATGGTAGGTGGCAGGTCGCGCGATCGTGCGTGTTCCAGCAATGCGTGCCTGGTGCCGGCGTTTGAGGCGTTTTGCGGTCGCGTCGAACTCGTAGCTGATGGACAGCTCGGACCCGCACCGCAGACATTGATCCTTCCAAAGGCTGCCAGAGTACTACACGGGAGCAGTGTCATCGGCCGGCAGAGCTTGGTTTTGCGCACTCGATCGACGAGGGCCTCGACGATGAGCGTCGAGCGCGACGCAATTGCTCGAACCGCTGGCCGTAGGAGGTTAGTGCTCGTTGGCACAGTCTGTTCGATCGGTGCAGCATCACTGAGCGACGACAGCGGCTGACGAGCACTGCTTGCGCCGCACAGCCTACAGCCTGAGGCAGCCAGACCTCACGGCGTCGCGCATTCATCATGCGCCGCCTGCACGCCATCATGCTGCTCGTCGCAGCCCTGGCCAAAGAACCAGAAACGCTGGAGATGAAGTACGAGGACCCGGTCGACGGTCCTTTAAGGGACATGGACCTCGACCTCACGATGGTCATCGACGAAGAGATCAAGAAGCTCATGACGCCGGAGCAGCTGGAAGATTTGGAGAATGCCGCGTTTCAAGAAACTATTAAGCAGTCGAGAGGTGAGAGAGAGAGCCAAGGTGTCCGGGACCAGTGGGAGAGTAAAGATGGCATCGGACGTAAAGAGGATTTGCGGAGGAAGATGACGAAGAAGACGCGACGACGGTTGGAGGACCACGGCTTGGACTGCAAGGGCTGCACGAATGCGGAGGCGATTGATGTGATTAACGACTTTGTACGCAGAGAACAGAAGCGGATCAAGTCCGAGGAGTACTACGCCGAGCGGCGGAGGAAGATCATGGGGTTTTTGGTGCCCTTTGGTTCCCTGGTATTGTTGTTAATGATAGGGTTCCTGGTCTTGCAGGCGTCGGCGGCGGCCGTGGATAGACCGCGAAAAGTGGACGACGAAATCCGCGAGGCCATCCGCCAGACGCAGTTCTACGCCGAGGCGATGGCGGCAGCAAAAGCCGAGTCGCTCGCAAAGCCGGCGCCGACGTGGCGCGACAACGAGGAGCTCGAGGAGTGGACGCCGCGTCAAGAAAAGCAGTTCCGGAAGGCGCTCGGGCCGCTCCTGGGTCTCCCTCCAAAAGAGCGATGGCGCCTCGTCGCCGAAAAGGTCGAGGGCAAGGACCACAAGGAGTGCGCGGCGCACTATAAATTGCAGCAGATCCTGGAGAAAGAGGCGGCCGAGGGGAAGAAGGACGCATAGAGTAACGTGTTATTTGTTATATACGTTCATTCGTCGTCGTCGTAGTCCTCGTCGCTGTCTGGGACATACTGGGGGTCGCTAGGGCGGCTGCCGCGGCCTCGGCGCGGCGCCCGTGGCGCGCGCGTCGCCCGCGGCGGCGGCGGCGCTCGCGGCGGTGGCGCCTGCGCGAGCCGGGGCACGGCACCGCGGACGGAGCGGCAGTACTCGTAATACGGGTGCGCCTGAGGGCCGCAGACGCAGACGTGCGCGGCATCGGGGGCTTTGCAGGGAGCGGTGTGGCTTCTCGAGTCCAGCCAGGCGCCTTTGACAAGCGCCTCGCACGTGCACGCATGCACGACGTCGTCGCCGCCGCGGCACGTCTTCACGCCGCCGGCAAGGCAGGTGCACTCGTGGTCGTCGGCCCGGCAATTTGCGGTCCCGCGTCCCCAGCCCCCGGCGTGGTTTGGACACGTGCAGTCGTGCGTCGCCGCGAGGCACGAGGCGGGCTTGCCGGTCTCCTTACATGAGCACGCGTGCCGCGTCGCCCTACAAATGCCCGGATTCTTCGTCTCGACGCAACGGCACTTGTGCTTTCGCGCCTGAGCCTTGCAATTGTGCGGCGACGCTTCGCACGTGCAAACGTGGGCGGCGTCCGTCGCGCGGCAACTCAACGGACCCATGCCGGCGCACGAGCACTCGTGAGTCGCCGCGCGGCAGGCGCCGATACTAGAAAAAGCCGCGCCCATGCTTTCCGCGTGGGTGTTGCAAACGCAGAGGTGGTCGTCGCCGCGGCACGCCACCGTGCCGTCCCAGGTCTGCCGCGCGTCGACGCAGGAACACTCGTGCGGCCCGACGTCGCCCGCGTTGCAATGCTGGGCGAGCCGCGCTTTGCAAGACAACGGCCAGTTGCTCTGCGTGAGGACCTTGCACGTACAGCTACCCATGTAGGGTCGCGGCGCGGCGGCGGGCGCGGCGGCGGGCGCCGGCGACGGCGCCTCGGCCTCGGCCTTGCGGCCACGCTTGGGCTTCGGCGCGGGCTCGTCGTCGTCCTCCGGCGCGGCGCGCTTCGGCGACGCCGAGCGGGCCTTGGGCGGCGCGCGGGGCTTCGGCGCCGCTTTAGGTTTCGCGGCCGGCTTCGCTTTTGGCTTGGCCTTCGGCTTCTTGGGCGGCTCGCGCTGCTCGCGCTGCTCGCGGAGCTCGAGGTCATAGGCAGCTCTCGAGTCCGGGTCCTTGAGCACGTCGTAGGCCTCGTTGACGCGCTTCGTCGCCTCCAGGCCGGCGTTGCCGCACTTGTCCGGATGAATCTTGCGCAGCATATCTCGCATCGTCGTCCGAATGGTCTTGGCGTCCGCGTCATCAGGGAGCTGGAACACGTCGTAGTGCGTCTTGGCGCGCTCGATCGTACGGATCATGTATTGCCCTTCCTCTTTCTCCGCGCGCGACATCGTGGACTACTGTTTCCGTCGATAGGTTTCGCACGTGTGGCTCCGCCTGGGCACGGGTGGCTCGCGGCGCGTTCCTGGGCACGGATGGCCCTGTCTGGGCCGCGTTTGTCCGGATATGGGCCTTGTGACCACAGCAATGTACGCCGTGCAACGGATCACTTTCGGCCGAGCCGAGCGCCTCGCAGCGCGCAGGCGCTGCGACTTGAGCACTGCGTAGCTTGCCAGCGGCCAGATGCCTCCGAGGACCGCACCAGGACGATGAAACTCGACGACCCACCCGACAGCTAGCGTCTGTAAGACACTAGCAAGTTTTTCACAGGACCCGTGCTAGCACCGTAACATGATTAGAAATCACGCAGAACCCGTCTCGAAAAGGAACGCCGGACGCGGTGGAGTCATGCAACTTACACGCCAAGGCCTACGAGAAAAGCGAACACCGCTCCGCGACCATGAGCTTGTACCCCGCCCATCCCAAGATCGTCTCCCGCGCTTCCAACCAGTCGACCCACGCCGAGGGGCGTTGCCCTTTCCGCGCGCAGAGCAGCTGGCGGACGCGCTTTCCATCAGACGTCCACTCGCGCAGCGCGTAGATGAGCGCGTAGTGGTTCTTGAGGTGGAAGATCAATGAAGCGTCGGGCCGGTTGAAGGCCGCCGAGAGCTTGCCCCACTGCCTCTCGATAACCTCGTCACTATCATCTCTTTTGAGGGGGATGGGGATCTTCGCCCGGCCGCCGCCCGCGAGTAAACTGATGACGACATGGGTGGGTGGCGCCTTCGGGCAGCCGAACAACGTGTCTTGGGGAAGGCCGAGGAATCCTAGAGAAGTCCGCGTGGGCAGCTGCCGCTCGTCTTCGTTCGAGGAGACGGGCGCCGTCGCGTCGTCAGCATCCTCGATTAGCGCCTGAACCTCAGCCTCCCGCGCGGCGCGTCGCGCATCCTCCCGCAACCGCTGGGCGCCCTTGATGAGGCCCCAATTTCCAAAGGGGGCCGTCGACGGCCTGGACGCGCAGGTCTTGGCGACGCCGTCGGCCTTGCGCAGGATCTCGCCCAATTCATTCTTCCAGTTCCAGGGCTTGGCCGCCTTGCGCGCCGCCGCGATGCGTTGCCTCGGCCGCGCGGGCTTCGTCTTCTTTGGGAGATCCTCGTCGGGCTCCTCGTCTTCGTCAGACTCGTCGGAGGACTCATCATCTTCACCGGCTTCTTCGGCCAGCTTGCGCTTCTTCTCGTTCAATTCTTCGTACAGCTCCCATAACCTACAGAAGGCTAATGCAGGTGCTTCTTCCTCCTCCTCGCTTACTTCTTCACCGAGCTCCAGAGCCCGCTGTCTCTGAACTGCCCTCCGACACGCCTCGGCACGCGCCTCGACCTCCAATCGAACACAAGCGAGGAGGTACTTGCCGTCCACACCCGTCTCCTTGTCTTTTTTTAGTGAAATGCCGAACTTCCGCCCGTCGCTTGATACACGACTAGCGACCGCGTCGAGCACCGGTGCTAAATCGGCCCCGAGCTTCCGTTCGAAGGACGCAATCTTGGATTCCACCAAATCCCTCAGCACGCCGCGCATCGCCGCGAGCACGTCGAGCGGGCCCAACGCGTTGTCGTCGTGCCGATGCAGCCCGCTCAAGCCATTGATCGCGCCCGCCACGGCAGCAGCGGCGCAGCACGGCGACGGCTGCTTGACCCAGGCATCTAATAAAGCCCCATCGTACGAACAGCCGAATTGGTGGACGCCGTCCTCTTTCGTCGGCAGGCGCCCATTCCACGGTCCCAGCAATGTGGCAGTGATGTCCAGATCCTCACATGCCGCCGTGTCGCACTCGACGCCGTCCGCGTCGAAGGCCGGCTGCATACAGACCGTCGTGAACGGGTCCGGTACCGCGGGTGCCGGCGCGGGCGCCGCATGATCTACGGGCGGCCACCAGTCCGGCGTCGCCTCGGGCGGCGCGGCGGCCGGCAGGCTCGGCGCCGGCGCGGCCGCGGCGGCGCGCACCGCGTCCTCAGTAGACGGTTGTGGTTTGAGCACCGCGGCCGCTGCGGCCTCCGTCGTCTCCGAAGCCATGGCGTTCGTGGCGGCGTCGCGAGACGCTGTTACGTCGCCCAGAGGGGCGGGGGCAGCCATAGCACGGGCAGCCAGTGCCAGAGCCAAACCGTGCTGGGGCAGCCAGCGCCAGGGGCAGGCTTTGGATGATGATGGCGCCCCCCGCCGCACCGATACCTAGCCGATAGTGCCCCCGCCCGAGACGACTCCAAGAGCCGCACCGCTGCTGCCCAGCCGATCGTGCCCTCGACGACTCCAAGCAGAGACAGCCGCAGGGCAGCCGCGACGATGTCCGACGGCAGCCGCAGCCCCAGCCCGACGCGCAAGGCCACGCGCAAGAAGGAGTGGCGCGAAGAGGCCTGGCGCAAGGGCCGCGTCACCGTCGAAGTGCTAGGCGCAAGAAATCTACCCGCCGACGAGGACGTCGCCGACCCGTTCGTGGCTTTGCGATTGGTGGACGTGGCCGAACGAAACCCGTTGCCCTTCCCCTTCGATAGATGTGTGAAAACATCAGTAGTCAAGGGCACTCTGGAACCGGAATGGAACGATGAACGATTCCATTTTGATGATGTGGGGCCAGCTCTACCCTACGTCCGTATCCAAGTCATGGACTACAACGGCCCGATCCACAGACCTCGACTGCTCGGCGAGGTCGACGTCTCGCTCGAAGCGCTGCAGAGATTGGGCGGCGCGCACGGTAGTGTAGCGGCTCAATGGTATCCCATCAAAAGTAGGGATAGGGAACCGGCCGGCGAGGTCGAGCTCAAGGTCGACTTGCTACCTTCTTCCGACATCGATGAAAAACAACTAGCCATCAAAGACGCTGCTGAATCGCGGTGGTTCCCTGATGTGATTGCGGACGATGTGGTAGATTTAACGGAGGGCGCACCGAACTGTTTGAAAGTGGCGGTGATTCGCGCGAAAGATCTGCGGGCCGTCGACGACGGTACGATCGGTCGCAAGCAGTCGAATCCTCTGGTGGTCGTTGATGTGATCGCTCCTGGCCAGCTATGTGACGAGGTCGAGACAACAACAATAGAAGATGACCTGGATCCCGTCTGGTGCCAATCTCTCAATGCACCATTACCTGAGAGTATCGATGTGCGTACGCTAGCTCTTAGAGTGAGAGTCTTGGATTACGATGAGGACCGCATCACGAAACGTAGATTGATGGGTCAAACGGCCTTTAGACTAGACAGACTACCGAAGCAACTCGAGGAGGACGGTTCTTCAGTAGCAAAGTGGTACGCGCTGGGGCCGGGGCCCGACGACATCGACGACGACGACCGGGGCGAGATCCTACTCGCTTGTAGATTGGTACATGAGCCGTCGTTCATCAAAGTCGGGGAGTCGGCCTTCTTCTCCGAGGAAGCCATTGATGAAGAGATGCTTCAAACGCCAAACGAGGTGCGAGTGGCCGTGTTGAGATGCGAAAACTTACGACCCAAAATTTCAGCGGCGTGGCGCCAGCTGCAACGCACGGTCCCGCAAGCGAACCCCTACGTGTCTGTAAGTGTCGAGCCAGGCGACGGCTTCGTGCAACGCACGCGCACGAAATTTGCTGAATTGAATCCCATTTACAACGAAGCGTTCGCGTTTGAAATTGACGGTGCGACAGTCGCGGAGGCCGAGGATCATGCGAATACGGTCGTGGTGGCTTCTTGCTACGCGCGGGACGGCGTGGATGGTGATGATGCGTTCATAGGGCGGGCCCTGATGCCTTTAGGTGCATTAGCTCGAGAGCCGGGGCAAGTCGGCCGGGCCTGGGTGCCCCTGTTGGATGAGTCTGACAATATTGTTGGGAGGTGCCTCATGGAGGCCCAGTGCGTGTATGATGCCTCACATGTGTTTGTACCGTTTGACGTGTCTGGGGATAGAGATCTGGGGCCGTTTCCTCCCAATCAATTATCCGTCGCTGTTTTTCGCGCTAGAGGAGTACCACCGCCCCCACCAAAGTCCTACGACCGCTTGGCACCAGCAACAGATGTATCGATAGAGCTCATCATTCCTGGCGGCGAACCGCTCCGGATCGGGTCGCGACAAAGAACGGGCGCTCCCTTATGGCGCGCCGTCAAGACCGTTGAGTTATCTGCACCGACCGAGTACGACGGCGAGAACCCGCAGAACAACTGGGAGACGCTGCAAGACTATGAAATTGAAGTCGTGTTACGAGATAATGATGTTTTGGGGCGGGGCGCCGTGCCATTGGCGAATCTCTGTGATTCTAGACCCAGACGAACCTTCCAAGGCTGGGTGGCGTTGCGGGCGCCTCCGAACTCCGAAGCCGAGAACCACCTAGATAAGTGGCGGTGCGGTGTTTTCGTCGCGCTCCACTGGTCCCATAATCCCGTGTTGCATTACGAGCCCTTCTCGCTCTCAAAGAGTGAGAACACGAAGCAGTACCCGAACGAGCTGTGTATAGCTGTCGTGCGCGCGAGAGGTTTACACGCGCCCGACGGTGAAAGTAACGCTTCTGTGTTACTAGCGGTACCAACCGCCGATGGGGAAGACATAGAACACGAGGTCGAGACGAAAGCAAGAGCCGGTAGCGAGCCGGCCTGGAAGGAGGCCTTCTTTCTGGGATTGGAGGACCCCTTTCTGCGGAAGCACCCTCCAGTGGTTCAGCTCGGGGTCCGTTCGCGAGGCATGTCCCTTGGACGGGGTGACCTACCGCTACGACTGGGATTGGACCGCAGGGTGCACACGGAGTGGGTCTCGTTGCAGGACGAAGGGTACGCGGAGGAGTTTGCGGGTGGTGCGGTCGAGGTGCGGTTTATGCTGCGGTACAACGAGGAGCTAGATCGCTTCTTCGACCCCCACTCCAAAGATCGATTGGCAGCCGCGCAAGCCGCGAAGAACGCGCAACAATATTTGATGCAGCTGGCCGAGGATCGAGATAGGAGGATGAGGATCGCCGAGGCATTGGCGCGCGACGCGCGCATGGCGGCGGCGGCTGCCGAGAGGGCTCGGGTGTATCTCGAGGAATTGGTTGAGAAGCGGAAGGAGACGCTACCTGAGATTCTGAAGGAAAGTGAGGCCGACGACGGTTTGGAGCGGCGTCTTTTTTTTTTGCGACTCGTCCCTGTGGCTGCGTCTGCTCGATGGCGTGGGATTGCGAGAGTATACGCACGCGGTGACGCCATCGCCGCGGCGCCGCGCCGGCGACGACGCTATATCACGCAGGCATCTACCGCGAGTGCGCCGCGGGCCTCGCGGACCAGGTCCGAAATTACTTGGAGAAGGCGGAGCGCGAAGGGAGACTCCGGCAGGCCCTGAACGAGCGCGGGTCTTCAAGAGGCCGCGGATTGCTCCATGTCGCCGCGCTGAACAATCAGCTCGAGTGCTTGGATGTCTTGTTGCACGACTTTGGGGCGCCGTGCAACCCGCGCTCGTTATTGGGGAGGGACACGCCGCTGCATTTGGCCGCACAACAAGGTCATAGGAAGGCGTGTTTCCTGTTGTGCCAGGCCGGTCCGTAGAACCGCGTCCGTTTAGGCCACCTCCACGCCATCGCCGCGTCTCCACGCCATCGTCTCCACGCCGCGTCTCATCCTCCACACACAGGCGCGGACGCGACGATCCAGAACAAATTTGGGGCCACACCTTTACATTATACTACGAAACGATCTATCTGTAGAATGCTCCTAAGGCACGGCGCCAATATCTTAGTAAGAGATTGCAACGGGAGGACGGTTTTGGAAGCAGCGGAGGCCAATAACGCCCCGGAGGAGACGCTCAAGGAGATCCACAGTGTCAAGATGGACCAGGAACGAGAACGGTACGCGGCGAACATGGAGCTGGACCAAAAAAGAAGAGACCTATTCAACGCCAACATGGCGGCTCGGGAAGAACGAGCGACGAGGGCGAAGCGCGAAGCTGCCATCAAAGCGCAGCGCGACGACTACATGAACTGGAAACATGGTCGCATCACGGGCAACCAGGTCCTGGCGGAGCGACTCCAGCGCCAGCAGACGGAGGAGCGGTGGGCGCGGATGACGAAGGTTAAAGAAATTGATCCGGAGCAGGAGCGGAGAATCGAAGCGTCGCGAAGCATGTCCTCTGTATCTGGTGGCGGTTTCGCCAAGGGCATGCGAATGTTCACGAAGGGCGCCTGGAGCGGCAACGACGACGAGGCGCAGCGCGGCCGGAAGCGCATGGGCGAGGGCGGTGCTAGTGGTACGGTCGGGGCGCTCGCGGCGCGGAAGCTTGGGTCTAAGTTCTAGTTATGTGTAGCCGCTTTTTTCCTGTCGGCTAGTGTCTTACATGCCGCTAGCATTATTGAAAAGCAAGCGCGGCGCGACGTACGAGGCCGCAGTTGCGCCAAAGTAGCAGCTGCCGCCTAAATACACGCTGTTCGCAGTGTGTTGCGCTGCCCTTTGATCGATTCCGCACGAAAGAGGCTCGCAGCTGTGCTATTTTGATATCGCCGCGCTGACCCTTGCCGAACTGTCGTTGCTCCCTACGAAAAATGGCCGAGATCATCGATTGCACCATCAGCAGCGACGACGAGGCGCCCGCCGCGCCGGCGCCGAAGCGCCGCGTCAAGCAGCAGACGATCGGGCCCAGCGGCCCGGCGGAGGCTGCGGCGCACGTAGACAAGAAGCCGCGCATCGAGCCGGCCGACGACGACGACGACGACGTGGAATTTCTCGACGAGAATCCGTTCGCGCCGCCCGCGCCGCTGCCCGAGCCCGAGGCGGACGATGAGGACGACGACGGCGAGGACGTCGCGATCACGGGTTCCAAGGGCCAGAACGCGCTCCAGCACTTCCCGCACTGCCGCGAGAACTGCGTCGTGCACCTGTTCGCGACGGATCCGACGAAGCATTGCGCGAACTGCTTCTGCGTCGTCTGCGACGTGCCGGCCTCGCGGTGTGCGGCGTGGCCGCAGCACTGCCGCCTGAAGTATGCCGACCCGTCGACGCAAAGCCTCCGCAAACAAGCGCGTGCCGCGGCGCTGCTGCAACAGGCGGGCGGCGCGCCCGCGCCGACGCCGACGCCGACGGCGACGGCGGGGGCCGTCGCCCAGCCGGCCCGCTTCACGATCACGAGGGAGCTCCACCAGCCCGACGCCGCGACGAGCATGGGCGCTTTGCTGCGCGCCGTGACGCAGGTGTGGCCCGTCGAAGCGCCGGCGCCGCACGGGCTCAGGACGGGCACCGTCTTGCGGCCCTACCAGCGGCAATCACTTGCATTTATGCTCGACATCGAGAACGCGCCGGACAGCGACTCGCGCGTCTTCCGAAGCACGAGGTGGGGCGGTGCCCGGACGCTGCGCGGCGGCTGGTTATGTGATGAAGTTGGGATGGGCAAGACGCTGTCCGTGATCTCGCTGATATTGAGCCGGCCCCGCGCGGCGAACGAGCTTCCGACGGACGCCCAGTGGCGGGCGCTGCAGCGGCGGCACCCCTACGCCGCGACGGTAGAAGGCCCGCCGGAGACCCTCCACCAGCACCTCTATAAGGGCAAGGAGGTCCCGTACGACGTCTGGTGGAAGAAGATGCGGGACTCGAATCCGAAGATCTCAGCGCTCTGCACGGAGCGCGAAGTCCTGAACCCGGAGCGCGTGGGCTTCAGGGCGGCGCCCAAGTTGCCGGACGGCGCCAGGACGCTCACGCTCAAGGCGACCGTCATCTCGTGCCCGGTCACTTTGATCGGCCAGTGGCAGGACGAGATCCGCCGGTGGGCGCCGGAACTCCGAATTCTGGTGAACCACGGCTCGAGCAAGGACCGCAACAACCTCAACAGGGGCAAGCTCGACGCGAGCCTCCGTGACTACGACGTAATCATCTGTTCGCCGAACACGCGGCTCAGCGGCGACTCGTTGCTTGTCCACCGGGAGCTGCGCTTTCATAGATTGATCGTCGACGAGGCTCACGCGACGCGCGGCGCGACCGAGCGATTCCTGAGGGAGAGCGCTCTCGTCGACCCCCCGCCGTCCGGCAACACTTACTCGCGCCGCACGTTCACGCCGCGCTTCGATTCTTGTTGGCTCGTGACCGGTACGCCCTTCACGACGGGCCTTAGCCAGATGAAGACCGGCGCCCAAGCGCTCGGGTGCTGGAGCGGCAAGCTGGCGACCTTCGACGGCCGGACGCAGCGGCCTAAGATCTTCGCCGCGGCCGCGGACGCGCTCCGCGCGCTCATGATCCGCCACACGAAGGACCAGGTTATTAACGGCGGGCGCGCCCTATCGCTCCCGAAGCTGGACGCGCGCACCGTGCGCATCGACCTTCCTCAGGCGGCACGCGCGGGCTACGAGCAGCTCCGCGCGAGTTGCGCGGACAAGGTCCGCCGCCGCGTCGGCATGGTCAAGCAATTGCAGCTCGACATGGACTTGGCAAAAGTTAGAAGGGCGTGCGCCGACGCGCACGTGGACGACAAGCCGAAGGCGAGGTTCGCCTGGATGCCGACGCCGTTCACTAATCAGATCCACTGCGCGACGACCGCGAAGCTCGACGCGCTCCGCGACGACCTGCGGTCGGTCCGCCAGCGCGAGCCGCACGCGCACTGCATCGTGTTTACGGAGCACTCGGGCGCGCACGCCAAGATCGTGGCGATGCTCGAGGCCGAGAACGACTGGGAGGTGACGGGCCTGGACGGGAGCACGTCCATCACGAAGCGCCACCGCTGTATTAGGGAATTCCAGAAATTCGAGCCGAAGGCCAAGGTGTTTGTTTTGACGCTCAAGGCCGGCGCGTGCGGCGTCACGCTCACCGCGGCGACGCGGCTCTACCTGTTCGAGCCCTGCCTGGACCCGTCCCACGAGATCCAAGCCGCCGGCCGTGTGCACCGCCTGGGCCAGCTCAAGGACGTGCACATCGTCCGCTTCGTACGGACCCGCGTCGCGTCAAATCTTCTCGTCCACCGCCACGCCCGTCGACGCGACGTCGGCTCGATGGTGCTCACACGACGACGCACGCCGAGAGTCGCGCCCGCTACGCCATCGACGCGACGTCCACGCAGGTCTACAAGCAGACCATCGAGGACGCGATCTGCGAGCTCCACGACAAGGTCCGGTCGAACCAGATCCAGATCATCGACGGGACCTACTCGACGCGCGCGCTGCGCTTGCTCCTCTCCAAGTAAGACACGTGATTTGTTATATATGTACATTAACTCACAAAAACGGCGTACGAGCCGCCCCAGACGCCATCAGCGCAATGCTCAGTCGTACTTCGGCACGTCCGCCGCGGCCCGGCCGTTCGAGAAGTTCTCGAGGTCGTCGGCGCCTCCATACACGGTCGTCGTCGGCCGTCTTGCTTTGCGAGCGCGCGCGATCTCCCGATCCAGCACCTTCGTCGACAGGTAGACGCCCTCGCGCTCGCGCGGCTTGGAGTAGACGCCCTTCGCGTCCACCAAGATCTTGAACGCATCATCTTGATTGGTCAAGACGACGCCCTCGATGAAACAGTCCGGGTACCGGTCCTGGATGACGCGCTTCGTCCTTAGAAAGGTCCGCTCGTGGTTCGTCTGGTCCTTCTCGTCGCCAACGGTGTACAGAATCTGCACCCTGACCCTTTTCGACTGCATCGTGTCCCACTTTTCTAATGAGAGCGGTGGCGCGAAATTGAAGCCTCTTGCGTACGGTGGGAGCACTGGTGGTGGCTTGGCGGTGCGCCGCGGCGCCATGGAGCTCGTGGTCGCGGTCAGTATTGCTAGTATTGTGAGCGGGCGGTGCATCTTGTTTTTTGTCGATGGCGTTATTGTTGCTGTGAGGTTGCTGCACTGCTCTGCTGTGGCTTCGCGTCGATGGCGTGATCGGTGCGGCGCCGCGTGAGGTTGCTGCTGCACTGCACTCGCACTGCACTCTGAGCTCTGCTTGTGTGATTTTGCTGGCGCTTCTGGGCGGTGCTCGTTCACTGTCCCAGCAAGATATGTCGAAACGAAAAAACGTTTTGCCTTATTCGTGTTCACAGGGAGCTCCACGCTTGTTTTGCTTTGCTCGGGCAAGCCGAGCTAGCGGCATGTAAAGACACTAGCACATCCCCAAATCGCCTCAACCCGCGACACTCGTGCTCGCCACCGCCTTGAGGACTCGGAGACGCCTCCTCGTTGGTGTCTTTGCAGCTTCATTGCCGGTTTACAGGAGTGTGTCGTCCGTCTCATCCGGCCGCTATCTCTTCGCACCGTGTATTTGTGTGACTCAAGGCGCGGCATTCGCCGTCAAATAAGCATAGTACCGCACAGAAAAGAGTTTGAACACCAAAGCCTATCGCTGCGAGAGGCCAGACCTTGCACCTTTCCAGGTTTCCAACCTGATCTACGGGCTCGCTCGGCGCCGACGCCACGCGCGGTTTGGTTCTGCGTCGAATTCTTTCTTTGGCGACAGAGTGCCGTCGGGCGTCGAGCAAGACGCGCCGCGTCGATGGCGTGGGCGTGGCCGTGGGGCGTCGACGCCGCCGATGCGCCATCGACGCGCGTCACGCGATGACCGCGCAGGCACCGCCGCCGCCGCTCCCCCAAGTCTCCGCGAACCCGGCGGCCGCCTTCCAGCCGCTCTATTCTGGCCAGGTTCGCCTCGTCGACGTGCCCCAGATGTCGCTTGCCGAGCTCCGTGCTCTTTGGGCGCCGGTCCCCGACTTGCAGCGATCTGCGTCGGCCCCGATCCCGCCGCCGCCGGCGATGCCGCGCGACTTTAACTTCGACGCGCCCGTGACCGGTGGGTGGGAGTTGCCGCCCGGTCCCGGAGCTCCGCCGGGCTCGTACTGAAGAAGCTTGCACGCGGGCATGCATCGCCATCTCCGTGACATGAAATCAAACGCGCCGGCGCACCCTTGCCTCCCCCCTCCCCTCGCCGCGCTCAGCTTGCCTAGCAGCTGCACCCTCCCCCCGTATTTGGTCCGCGTAAACCAAGCGTAGCTAAAGCAATTTGCAGATAAAAAGAGCCCCCCACCAAAAAAAAAAAAAATTTGCAAACGTCGCAGGGGTCTCCTTCCAGGCGTCCGGGGCGGGCGTCCCAGCACCCGTGGACGCGTTTGGACGGCCGCGAGGCACCTCCAGCCTGCAAGACCGCTCTGTCTGCTGCAGCGCACTCTGGCCGCCCGGATGCACCGCTACGGGACGCGCGCGTCGAAGACGACTGAAGGCGAGGGTAATATGGCTAGAACCAAGCCCACGGACCGCAGACCACCCGCGGCGAGGGCCGCCGCGGCGCCAAAACGGGCTAGAACGATCACCGACACCGAAGACTGCGCGGGCGAGTTCGACGACGGCTACGGCGACGACTCAAGCGCCGCTGGCGACGACGCTGCGGCGGAGCCCCTCGAAGAGGAGGCGTCCGACGCCGAGGCGTCCGACGCCGAGGCGCTCGACGACCCCCGCGCCTTGGCGGCGGCCAAGAAGAAGGCCGAGGCGGCGGCCAAGGCGCTGGAGAAGCGGACGAAGGGGTGCGCCGTCGTCGTGAAGTGCACGATGGCGCGCGGCGGGAATAGCTGGACGCTAGCGCCGCTGGACCCCCCCCGGACGCGCTCGATCCCCTGGACGTGCGTCGTCCTCGACGAGCAGAGCGGCGTACGATCTGTGAGGCTCGAGGACCTGATGAAAGCGGCGGATGTGGCCGGAGACACTTTGGGTCTCGTCGCCGGCGCGACGAAGAAGCAGCTGAGCCTCGTGCGCGTGCGGGTGGTCGGACGGAGCGCCGATCTCGTGGAGCTCGACCGGAAGGAGGGCAAGGTGGTCTGGGTCGCGACGCCCGCGACGGCGGTGGCGGCCTTTGTGGACGAGACGGGCCTGACCAGCGCCGGCGCCGTCGCCGCGCCGACGCTGGCCGCGGCGCTGGCGCCGAAGCCCGTCGCGAAGACGGGGGAAGAGAAGCGGGCGGAGCGGAAGGAGCGGACGGACTGGGTCCTCGCACTCTCGGAGGCGTCGAAGGACTCGGAAAGGTGGGCCGCGGCGGACCTGCCGTCGATCGACCCGGCCGCGGCCTTCCGGATTAGGGAGCTGCTCGAGAAGGACGACGCGCGGGCCGACGTGTTCGAGGATCTGCTGGAGAGGGACGTCGCGACGGACGGCTTCGTGCTGAGGCCGGGGGCGCCGCTGCCCACGGTCGACGACTTGGCGGCGCTCGGGATCAAGGGCAGCGCGACGAAGAAGAAGAAGGGCGTCGGCGGCGCGTCGCATGCGACCGACCAGATGCAGGGGCTCGCGACGGCGATCGTCAAGGCCCAGGCCCAGGCCCAGCAGCAGGCGCCGGGCGGCCCGCCGCCGTTCCACGCCGTCGCGCCTCCGGGCTACCCGCCGTACGGCTACGCGCCGCCCTTCGGCGGGGCCTACGGCGGCTACGGCTACGGCCCGCCGCTGGGCTACCCGCCCGCGCACTACGCCTACGCGCCGCCGCCGCCGCCGCACGCGCTACCGCCGGGCGCCGGCGCCGCTGGCACGCCGCCGGGCGCGCACGGCGCGGCGCCCGGCACGCCGGCGCTGACCGCGGCGACCGCGACGCCGCCGCCGCCGCCGCACGCCGCGGCCGGCGCGCCGCCCGGCGGCCTGTCGCCCTACGGCGGCCCGCACCCGCACGCGACGCCGCCGCACTGGACGGCCGGGGGCTACGGCTACGGCGCGCCGCCGGGCTACAGCCCGTTCGCGCCGCCGCCGGGGGCGTTCGGGGGCTACCCGCCGCAGGGGAGCCCGTGGCCGCCCTCGCCGTACCCTGGCGCGCCGCCGCCCTACATCTGCGCCGCGCCGCCTCGACCGCCGCCGCCGCCCACGCCCGCGACCACGACGGCGGCTCCGGCCGTCGCCGCTACGGACACGGCCGCGGGCGCCACTACGACCCCCGGCGGCCCGCCCCCCGCGACCGACGGCGCGACGGCTCCGGCGCCGGCGCGGCGCACGAGCCTCACCGGGGTGGCGTCGCCGACGCACAACGTGGCGGCGGCACAGCCCCCCGCCGTCGGGACGGAGAAGCCGCCCCTGGGCGCGCCCGCGGCCGGCGCCGAGAACACGGCGCCGCCGGCGACGCCTGGGGGCTCCGGCTTCTGGCCGGCGGCGCCCTACTCGGCCGCGACGACGCCCTTCGCCTTCCCGCCGCAGCACTACTACGGCTCGAGCGGCCACTACGCCGCCGGCGGCGCGCTGCCGGCGCCGGCGCCGCCGGCCGCGGCGCCGCCTCCGGCGCCGCCGACCGACGCCGACGCGGCCGCGGCCGCGGAGGTCGCCGCGGCCGACGCTTAGGGCGCGGCCGGCCGAGGGCGTCGTCGGCGGAGACGCTCGTTACCGCCACAAGGGCGGCGAGGGGAGCCAAAAGGGCCTTCGGCGGCGACAAGCGCCCGCCCCTCTCTCACCTGACTGTATAACAACGTTCATGTTCGACTCCTGAGGGGCACCGCGTCCCGCGGTAGACCGCCGCGCCCAAGTCGGAAACAGACAAAAATGCTTACATATAGACCTCGTCGAGGAGCCCCGGGAGGAAGGGCGTCGCGCGCCAGCCGCAGTGGCGCATGTAGGCGGCGGCGTTCTCGGAGTCGATCGAGAGAAGCGCCTGCCTAAGGGCCTCCTCAGGCATGGCCTCGAGGTAGGCGCGGTCGGTGCCGTGGAGGCGCTCGAGCGTGGCCTTGGCCTCGTTGAAGGCCATCTCGATGGGGTTGAAGTCGTACGAGTAGGCGGGCAGGTAGAGGAGGATCGCGCCCTCGCCCTCGATGAGGCGCCGGACGCGGTCGTCCCAGTGCACCGAGGCGTTGTCCAGGACAACGACCGACCGGTCTCCGGGGAACGGGTTCAGGTGCCTGCGCGGGACGCGCACCGTGAGACTGCGAGGCGGCTACGAGGACGCCGCGCGACGCGCGGCACGACGTGTTCGGCGAGATGCCGGATGAACGTCTCGGCGTCGACGCCGCGTGCGTCCGTCACAGCGCAGTCAATCATGCCCCGGACCGTGAGCACGCCGAGCGCGGAGTAGCCGCTCGCGTGGCGCGTGAACGGGAGGCTGTGCAGCGCCCGGGCTCTTGCCCGGCCGTAGCGCCGATTGAGCGTCCGCGGCTCCTTGCGCGTCTCGTCGATGAAGACGAGCTGGTGCGGGCCGTATTTGGCCATGTTCGCCTTGAAGACCGCGCGCTCCAAAACGTTGCGCCGCGCCGCAATGACGCTGATCTTCTTGCGAGTGATCTTGCGCCGCAGCAGCGCGCGGCAGACCGACCACGTGCTGTACGTCGTGCCGAACTGGTCCCGCAGCTGCTCCACCATCTCATCCAGGTACAGCGTGCAGTCCCGCTCCTTGAGAAAGGCGACGAGCCAATCGACGCGATCGCTGGGAATGAGGCCGGCGCGTCGACGCCGGCTGTTGGCAGGCGTATCGTAGTCACCGTACCGCCGAAACCGTCGGATGATCCGCCGGACCGTGGAGTAGGACACGGGCGGAACAGTGAGCTGCGCGAGCTTCTTGCAGCCTAGGCCGCTCTGGTAGTAGTGCAGCACCAGTATCCGACGGTAGTGGCGCCCAAACGTCATCGTTCCGCTGCATCCGTAGAGTACGTGCGGCGCACTGCATCAAGCAGGACCAGCGTTATCCGCGCGCTTGGACGCGTAAACGCGTTCACGCCGCGGCCCAGATCGTCTCGGCATCGAGTCTAGCCGAACATCACACCGGGGCCGCTCCACGCGTGCACGGCGTCTCTGGGGCCGTTTTCAGGAATGAGTCGAAAAAAAAAACTTTTTTTTTGAGGCACCAAGCCGTCGCAGGCGTCCGTCGGGCATCCCTCCTGAATAGTAGTACAGTCGGCGTTGCTCCACGTGTCAAGGCACGCGCACGGCTCCGGCCGCGTAGCCACGTTCGTATCGTCGCACTCTATGTAATGATAGTCACCATGCTCCTTCGCCGAGGAGCATTCCGACGGATCCACCTCGCACCAGCGGTACCCCCAAACCGTCTCGCACTCTGAGCCTTCCGCCGGGCATCCCTCCTGAATAGTAGAACAGTCGGTGTTGCTCCACGTGTCAAGGCACGCGCACGGCTCCGGCCGCTTAGCCACCGTCGGAGACGTCGTCGGCGGCTGCGACGGCTTGGGCGTCGGCGCGGGCGTCGGCGCGGCCGTCGGCTCCGGCGTAGCTACGTTCGTCTCGTCGCACTCTATGTAATAGTAGTCACCATACGGAAGCGCCGTGGAGCACTCCGACGGATCCACCTCGCACCAGCGGTAGGGGCTGCCGTCGCAGGCGTCCGTCGGGCATCCCTCCTGAATGGTAGAACAGTCGGCGTTGCTCCACGTGTCAAGGCACACGCAATGCTCCGGCGGCGCCACGTTCGTATCGTCGCACTCTATGTAATAGTAGTCACCATACGGAAGCGCCGTGGAGCACTCCGACGGATCCACCTCGCACCAGCGGTAGGGGCTGCCGTCGCAGGCGTCCGTCGGGCATCCCTCCTGAATAGTAGTACAGTCGGCGGTGCTCCACGTGTCAAGGCACGCGCGCGGCTCCGGCCGCGTAGCCACGTTCGTATCGTCGCACTCTATGTAATGATAGTCACCATGCTCCTTCGCCGAGGAGCATTCCGACGGATCCACCTCGCACCAGCGGTACCCCCAAACCGTCTCGCACTCTGAGCCTTCCGCCGGGCATCCCTCCTGAATAGTAGAACAGTCGGTGTTGCTCCACGTGTCAAGGCACGCGCACGGCTCCGGCCGCTTAGCCACCGTCGGAGACGTCGTCGGCGGCTGCGACGGCTTGGGCGTCGGCGCGGGCGTCGGCGCGGCCGTCGGCTCCGGCGTAGCTACGTTCGTCTCGTCGCACTCTATGTAATAGTAGTCACCATACGGAAGCGCCGTGGAGCACTCCGACGGATCCACCTCGCACCAGCGGTAGGGGCTGCCGTCGCAGGCGTCCGTCGGGCA
The DNA here is from genome assembly GCA_918797485.1 of Pelagomonas calceolata. Lineage (NCBI taxonomy): Eukaryota > Pelagophyceae > Pelagomonadales > Pelagomonadaceae > Pelagomonas > Pelagomonas calceolata. The sequence goes on along the minus strand of CAKKNE010000003.1, from coordinate 637,112 downwards.
TCCCTCCTGAATGGTAGAACAGTCGGCGTTGCTCCACGTCAAGGCACACGCAATGCCGGCGGCGCCACGTTCGTATCGTCGCACTCTATGTGGCAGTAGTCACCATACGGAAGCGCCGTGAGCACCCGACGGATCCACCTCGCACCAGCGGTAGGGGCTGCCGTCGCAGCGCGCGCCGTCGGGCATCCCTCCTGAATAGTAGTACAGTCGGCGTTGCTCCACGCTGTCAAGGCACGCGCACGGCTCCGGCCGCGTAGCCACGTTCGTATCGTCACTCTATGTAATGATAGTCACCATGCTCCTTCGCCGAGGCATTCCTGACGGATCCACCTCGCACCAGCGGTACCCCCAAACCGTCTCGCACTCTGAGCCTTCCGCCGGGCATCCCTCCTGAATAGTAGAACAGTCGGTGTTGCTCCACGTCAAGGCACGCGCGCGGCCGGGCGCTTAGCCACCGTCGGAGGCGTGTCGGCGGCTGCACGGCTTGGGCGTCGGGCGCGGGCGTCGGCGCGGCCGTCGGCTCGGCTCCGGCGTAGCTACGTTCGTCTCGTCGCACTCTATGTAATAGTAGTCACCATACGGAAGCGCCGTGGAGCACCGACGGATCCACCTCGCACCAGCGGTAGGGGCTGCCGTCGCAGGCGTCCGTCGGGCATCCCTCCTGAATGGTAGAACAGTCGGCGTTGCTCCACGTGTCAAGGCACACGCAATGCTCCGGCGGCGCCACGTTCGTATCGTCGCACTCTATGTAAGTAGTCACCATACGGAAGCGCCGTGGAGCACTCCGACGGATCCACCTCGCACCAGCGGTAGGGGCTGCCGTCGCAGGCGTCCGTCGGGCATCCCTCCTGAATAGTAGTACAGTCGGCGTTGCTCCACGTGTCAAGGCACGCGCACGGCTCCGGCCGCGTAGCCACGTTCGTATCGTCGCACTCTATGTAATGATAGTCACCATGCTCCTTCGCCGAGGAGCATTCCGACGGATCCACCTCGCACCAGCGGTACCCCCAAACCGTCTCGCACTCTGAGCCTTCCGCCGGGCATCCCTCCTGAATAGTAGAACAGTCGGTGTTGCTCCACGTGTCAAGGCACGCGCACGGCCGCCGCTTAGCCACCGTCGAGGCGTGCCGTAAGCGGCTGCAGCGGCTTGGGCGTCGGGCGCGGGCGTCGGCGCGGCCGTCGGCTCCGGCGTAGCTACGTTCGTCTCGTCGCACTCTATGTAATAGTAGTCACCATACGGAAGCGCCGTGGAGCACTCCGACGGATCCACCTCGCACCAGCGGTAGGGGCTGCCGTCGCAGGCGTCCGTCGGGCATCCCTCCTGAATGGTAGAACAGTCGGCGTTGCTCCACGTCAAGGCACACGCAATGCCCGGCGGCGCCACGTTCGTATCGTCGCACTCTATGTGCGTAGTCACCATACGGAAGCGCCGTGGAGCACTCCGACGGATCCACCTCGCACCAGCGGTAGGGGCTGCCGTCGCAGGCGTCCGTCGGGCATCCCTCCTGAATAGTAGTACAGTCGGCGTTGCTCCACGTGTCAAGGCACGCGCACGGCTCCGGCCGCGTAGCCACGTTCGTATCGTCGCACTCTATGTAATGATAGTCACCATGCTCCTTCGCCGAGGCATTCCGACGGATCCACCTCGCACCAGCGGTACCCCCAAACCGTCTCGCACTCTGAGCCTTCCGCCGGGCATCCCTCCTGAATAGTAGAACAGTCGGTGTTGCTCCACGTGTCAAGGCACGCGCACGGCCGGCCGCTTAGCCACCGTCGGAGCACGTAAGCCGGCGGCTGCGACGGCTTGGCGTCGGCGCGGGCGTCGGCGCGGCCGTCGGCTCCGGCGTAGCTACGTTCGTCTCGTCGCACTCGCGTAATGATAGTCACCATACGGAAGCGCCGAGGCCACCCGACGGATCCACCTCGCACCAGCGGTAGGGGCTGCCGTCGCAGGCGTCCGTCGGGCATCCCTCCTGAATGGTAGAACAGTCGGCGTTGCTCCACGTCAAGGCACACGCAATGCCGGCGGCGCCACGTTCGTATCGTCGCACTCTATGTGGCGTAGTCACCATACGGAAGCGCCGTGGAGCACCCGACGGATCCACCTCGCACCAGCGGTAGGGGCTGCCGTCGCAGGCGTCCGTCGGGCATCCCTCCTGAATAGTAGTACAGTCGGCGTTGCTCCACGTGTCAAGGCACGCGCACGGCTCCGGCCGCGTAGCCACGTTCGTATCGTCGCACTCTATGTAATGATAGTCACCATGCTCCTTCGCCGAGGCATTCCGACGGATCCACCTCGCACCAGCGGTACCCCCAAACCGTCTCGCACTCTGAGCCTTCCGCCGGGCATCCCTCCTGAATAGTAGAACAGTCGGTGTTGCTCCACGTGTCAAGGCACGCGCACGGCCGCCGCTTAGCCACCGTCGGGCACGCCGTCGGCGGCTGCGACGGCTTGGGCGTCGGGCGCGGCGTCGGGCGCGGCCGTCGGCTCCGGCGTAGCTACGTTCGTCTCGTCGCACTCTATGTAATAGTAGTCACCATACGGAAGCGCCGTGGAGCACCCGACGGATCCACCTCGCACCAGCGGTAGGGGCTGCTGTCGCGCGCGCCGTCGTCGGCATCCCTCCTGAATGGTAGAACAGTCGGCGTTGCTCCACGTGTCAAGGCACACGCAATGCCCGGCGGCGCCACGTTCGTATCGTCGCACTCTATGTAAGTAGTCACCATACGGAAGCGCCGTGGAGCACCCGACGGATCCACCTCGCACCAGCGGTAGGGGCTGCCGTCGCGGCGCCCGTCGGGCATCCCTCCTGAATAGTAGTACAGTCGGCGTTGCTCCACGTGTCAAGGCACGCGCGCACGGCCCGGCCGCGTAGCCACGTTCGTATCGTCGCACTCTATGTAATGATAGTCACCATGCTCCTTCGCCGAGGAGCATTCCGACGGATCCACCTCGCACCAGCGGTACCCCCAAACCGTCTCGCACTCTGAGCCTTCCGCCGGGCATCCCTCCTGAATAGTAGAACAGTCGGTGTTGCTCCACGAAGCCTTGCACACGCACGGCTCCGGCCGCGTAGCCACCGTCGGCTCGGCAGTCGGGAAAGGTGTTGGCAGCGGGCCGCAATCCCCGCCGTCGTTATCCTCGCATCTGAAGTCGCAACCGGAATTGCCATCATCGCAGACACCGTCGCCGATCCAACTCGCTGGGCAGCAGACGCCGGAGCAGTCCGGGACTTGGCCGGAGTCGCAGGTCTGAAGACGCCGTTGTGATGCAGATCCGGCGTCGTGTCGCGCAGTGTAGGCCGGCCGCGTCGTCTGCGTCGCCAGCCTGCTCTTGACCATCTCGGCCGCGGCGTTGCGCGCCGTCGAACCAGAGAGCGCCTCGCCCTCGCCGGCGACGCCCTCGATGTCTTCAGTGTCGAAGGCCGCGGCCTCCGACGTAATAGTTTGGGGCGCGTCCTCGACATGCGAGAGCGTGCCCTTGATGGACGCGGCCGGGTCGCCATCCCCGTGCGCCGCCGCGTCGATGGCGTCTCCGCCCTTGTTGTGCGCGTCCGCGAGCTCGGCGAGCGCGGCGTCGGCGCCTTGAGTTTCGTGCTGCGAGACCGTGTCCTGGTCCCGCGGCGAGACCTCCGTCTCGAGCACGGGCCGCGCGTGGCCGCCCGTAGCGTAGGCCGTCTCGGCCTTTGACTTGATGTCTTTTGACGCGCCCTCGTGGGAGAGCGTGCCCTTGATGGACGCGAGGCCGAAGAGGCGGCGCAGCCCGAGGCGGCCGCCCCTCCTCCAAGTTCGTTGCCGAGATCTCATCGGAGGACGCGTCGGTGTTCGCGTAGTGGTTCTTGGCGTCTTCGGGGACGCTCAGGTCGCGGTCGCGCAGGTGGTCCTTGACGCGGCCGCGGAGGTGCGCTTCTGGGAGCGCGTTCGCAGAGACAACGAGGCAGAAGAGGACGACACGCATTATTTTTTCTTTTTTGTTTTGTTTTTGGTATGCGTGCCTTCTTCCTGTGCCTGCGCGCGACGGCAACTTTCGATGGCCCGGCGCTGTCAACGGGTCACGAGCGCCGAGCGGCCGGGTACCTCAAAAAGGCTCTCGTTCGACCGATGCGACCTCTCGCGGCGACGGCGACCGAGAGTCTCGACGTCCGCGGCCGTCGCCTCGCAAGGCCGCTCGAGGAAAGGTAGAGGGCGCGTGCGCGTCTCAGAGCGGCGAAGGCCTCCTCAATAAAGATAATTGACGACGTCGATTTTGTACCCGGTGCTTCGACGAGCAGCTGCAGCGACTCAAGAGTTGCTGCAGCGCCGCCCGTCTCGTGGTCGCTTGTGTGCTTCTTCTGTACCTGTGCGCGAAACCGTCGCGCCGATGCGGCGAAGGAGGCGCGAGGGTCGCTCCGCTCTCACGACAGTTCGACGCGCGACCGTTTCAGCTCTCGCGTCGACGGCCACGGGCGCACGGGCGCGGCTCGGCCGCTACAGCGTCGCGCGGCGCCGGCGACCGGCCGAGCTCGCTCTCACGGCGGTTTCGTAGACTCTCGCGCTGTCAGGCGTCGGAAAGGTGTGTCATGAAGACCTCGTGAAGCGCGCGCCTCGCGAGGCTGGGGCGACGCGCAATACGTGTCACTTTTTCCAAGTCGCCCAGCTCCGCGCTCGCGCGGGCGACGTCTTCAAGGTGAGCTCTCTCGAACGTTTTTATGCGAGTCCTGCGGTTTGTTCAAAGCTTGAATTTGAGGACGCCGGTCCCCACTGCTAGCTCACAAAGGTTGTCCTTGCCCTCTGTGCTAAACTTTGGCTCACGACTGTGCCGTACCCGAAATCGGCGCAAATGTCTTCCGGCGCCCAGGACAGGTAGGTAGAGGTCCCCGGCTTGCTGGGACCCAAGTTTGTCGCGGGCCGCGACTTCGCGCAGAAAGCCGCCGTCCCGGGGCATGGCTCGCAGATCCGACTATTTAAGTCACCTCGCGTTCACGGCCTGCCGGTGATCATTTGCCAGAGCGGCTTCGCGAACATTTGGTGTGCTCATCGCGTTCGGCGGCCTCGTCGCGTAGATGCATATCGGCGAGAGGCGGAGGGCGTGGTGCGTGAGGCGCCGTCGCGACGATGGCATGGCCTTGGTCGTCTTCGAGCGCCCTTCTACCCCGCCAGTAGGCCTCGCCGTAACTGCGGTACCGCGCGATTATATAAAGAAAAGAGTTTTTTGTGATGTAGATCGGCGGCTCCTGAACTTTCTTTCGAGTGGTTCTGATGGCGCTTACTACTTCCCAGTTCAAGTCTTGCATGAATTATTTTTCATGATGTATCGAGAGCCGTTGGAAGACTTTCGGCGGTGGTATTTGTTTCTATATTGTCGATTGAAGCTGCGTGATGGAAGCTCGCGTCTCGGGCGGACAGAACGCGCCAGCGCTCGCCGTCATCGAGTAGGAGACGTCCTCCATCTCTCAAAAACGCAATAGAGGTGACTGCTCTTTGAACCAGGCGCGGATCCAACCCTTGAAACCGCAACACCCGGATGAGCGATTTCGCTCGCCAGCGAGCGCGATTTCAGTGGCGGGGGTCAACGGCTGACGAGGTGTGACCCTCGAGAGCCCGCTTGGCCGCAGTCAGCTCGCGTCATTTTTTAGAGAGTGGTGGTGTCCTGCATCGTTTCTTGGCTTCACTTTGCGTACGGAGCAGCAATCAATCGCCGCAGCAGCGTAATGCATCGCTTGCCGTTTGGCGCTTGGCAAGGCGTCATGGTGCCCCATGTTATGTGGTGCGCTGGGCATCGGCCCCGGGCAACTGATGGGGCTGCCTCGCGGCCCTGTTCGATCGGTTGGGCTGCCTCGCGGCCCTATTCGATCAATGCCGCAGTTTGGACGGCCTTTGTGGCCGTGAACGGTGTTTGCATGCACTGCGGAACCTGTTTTTGAAGATTCAAGAAACGCGGCATGCAATTGTTTGAGTATCGTTCGGATCGCTAATGGTCCATAGACATCAATGGGACTCTTCCTGGGGGGCGAAAAAATTTAATTTTTTAATTCGCGATATTGACGACGCCACCAGGGCGGGCGCGTCGATGGAATCCTGTCGATTCTGTGGTCCCGAGGTCTCCCTGGGGTCGCCTAGGATCTGTCCTGGGCACGCAAATCGCGCGCCCGCATGCGCGGGCGCTTCGATCGTGGATACAAATCAAGACAGGTCCTCAGCAGTGCGCGGACAGCGCCATGATCCCCAAAGTTTTCGATCCAGGCCTCTGGGGAGCCCCAAGAATCGGCGCATGCGGTCTAGGGGACCACCCGACCCCAGACCTATCCCGGCAGTCCGAGGGCCGATCTGCATCCACAAAAAGTAAATACTTTGGGCCCGATGGCGCCCCGTCACCGTCAAATACGCAATTACCCGAGGGCCACCAGTAGTCGCCGTAGCGGTCTCGTTGGACCCCATACTACCCCACCGATAGTCAATTACAAGTATATGACATCTACATTATAAGAAGGGTACTTTTGGCTGCCCACGCTCGGGACGTGAACATCTTTATCTGGACCTCGCGTAAGTCCGTCGATCATGAAACAAATGATCGCGTCATGGTCCATGGGGAAGGTACACGGGCTGATGGCCGCAGATCCAGGTGTGGTGCCCATCTAAGCCAGATGGTGGGCTCGCGAGACCGACAAGGCGCGAGTTGTAAACGGGACAGGTAATCCAATGTAGTAGACGATCAGGCCGGTTACCTGGCCCGTCCCACTACTAAAGCGCCTGAAACGCGAGTTTATTTCATAACTCACGGGTCTGGGGCCAATTCAGTGCCCCGCGTACGCACCGTCGTCCGCGGAGAACGGGCAAGTCGGTCGATCGTGAATAGAACAACGGTGTTATGGTCCATCTGGATGGTGTCGTCGCTGATACTCGCGGGTCTAGGTATTAAGCCCATTTTTGCACAAACGCGTGGTCGCCAAGACGACGAATCGCGAGGCTCTAACGGAATATCTAAAATAGCTCAGTGGTCGCCGAGGCGGGCTGGATGGAATCTACCACTAACAAACGGAAGGAAACGAACATAAACGCGAGAGTTGTCTAGTAGAATTCTTCTCCCGCCCTCCGAGCGCGGGCCGTCGGCTCCGGTTCCGTCGATTTTGTGTGAAAACTGGGCTGGAGTTGATATGATGTACCATTTGGACGGTAGAAGGCACCGTCAATCGCTGGTGTATTTTGGCGAGCCGCAAGACCTAGTGATCTAGCGTATCAACATACTAGGATTCGTATATACGCCATGTATGCGCGTCCGCGTGTATGTACACGCGCATATATAGCGCTTAAGGCGCCTAGGGATGGATGGCTTTTGAAAACAGACCTCTCCGACTGACCCCCGACTCGTCGATGAGGTCTCTATCACGCCATCAACGCGTCTAGTGAAACTGCGGGAATTGGCATATTACTCAGGTTCTTCGTCATAGATCGCTGGCCGCTGCGCCGGCGGCTCCTGCTCAGCCTCCACCTTTCTCTTCAGGAAATTCATCGTCGCCTCCTCCTTGTTCGACGTGATCTTGCCGCCGGGGTGGGCGAACGTCCGCTTCGGCGGCGGCGGTGGCGGCCGCGCCGCGTCGGCGGCGAACCGGCCCGCCCGCTTTGCGCGCCGCGCGAGCTCCTCCTCGGACAGCTCCAGGCCCGCGATGGCGGGGGGTTTCTCGGCGCGCTCGCGCTTCCGCCGCGCCTTCACGCGCAGCCCGTCGGCCGTCAGGTCCAGCTGGCTTGACTTGCGGACCGCCGCCGCGAGCACGCGCCGGTCGTCGTCCGCCGTCTTCGCCGCGTCGACCGTCGTCGGGAGGAGCGCCTATATAGAAATAATTTCTCGGCGATAACCCGACCGGCATCGGCACGAATACGCCGTGCAGTTTTGATTTCCACACAGAGCAGCGCCGCGATGCGCGGGAACGTGAAGAAGGCCTCCAGCGCGACCGCGCCGTCCTCGTCCGCCAGGCTCTTGAGAAACGCGTCCTGGCCCCAATTCCTCGGCGAGAAGTAGTACTCGAGCTGCTGCCGCACGCTGACCCCGCCGTCGGACGGAGGCGGCTTCGTCCGAGTCGGCTCGTTCTGCGCCGACAGCTTCGCGGCGCAGTCGACGCACGTCGGCCGGGGCTTCTTCCATTGCTTCTCGACGAACATGCTCTGCGACCGTGCCTGGCCGCAGTGCTTGCACGTCTTCTGCGTCCCTGGCTCATCCGCCGGCGCCGCGGCGGGCGTCGGCGCGGCCGCGGGACCACCCAATGCTGTCGGCAGGCCCATCGCCGCCATCAGGTCGCGCTCGCTCGGCGCGCCCGCGGCCTCGACTGGCTCGGGCCCGGCCGCGGCGGCCCGCCGGGCGCGAAGGGCCCGTGCGGCTTGGACCTGTGCAGAAACCGGCGGCGCGGGCTCCTCGTTCGAGGCCGGCTCGGGCGGCGGCGGCGCGGCGGCCGCCGGCTCGGCTGCGGGCTCAGGCGCGGGCGACGGTGCCCCGAGGCCGAACTCCTCCTCGTCCAGCGCCGCCTGGAGGCGGTCGACGAGCACGGCCTTGAGGCCGTCCGCGGCCAGGCCCCGCCTTCTCAGTTCGGCGCGCAGCTCGACGACCTTCAGTTTCTTTGGCTCCACCATTGCTTGTGTTGGGGCCGCGTCCATGGGTGCTTGCGTTGCGTCTCTCGGGCCGCCCGCGGCAAGCTCTGCACACAGGCTGCACTGCTCCGATGCTTGTGCTACACGCCAGACGTCTTAACTAGTGCGGGTTCTTACCGGACCAAAGAGTGGTGCAGCTCCTGCGTCGAAAATCAGTCAAAGCGAATCTCGTGCGTGCCCGCCCGCCCGCCTGCGCAGCACAGCCCTCGGCTCCAGCCCATTTGCTAGTGTCTTACAGCCGCTAGCGCGTAATGTCGCACGTTTCGCGCGAGCGGCGACGCGGGGGCGGTGCTCTCTTCCAGACTTCGCCGACAAGCAAGACAGGTCGCCAGGCTCCGAGCCTAGGATGGCGCGCGCGCTAGCCTCCTCGCGGTCGCTTCCGTGGCGTACGCCTTCACGCACGACGAGTCGCCCGCCTGCTACGCGTCGCGGTACCCGGACCTCCACGCAAGATTCTGCACGACCGACCGCTGCGATCGGCGACCGAAGAAACCGCGGCGAGAAGAATCCACAGAACAGCCATATTACGCCACGCGATTCTTCACGTCGCCGAAGATGCGCCGGGCCCCGGGCCGCGGCGGAGGACGTTTGCCGCGCCGCCGCTCGCGCCGCTCGATCTCGGCTTGCAGCGCACGCATGGACGCCTCGAGGGTCTCGACGTCGGGCTCGGGCATGCGAGCCATGTCGACCTCGCGGCGCGCGGGCACGTCCTCGACGCGGGGGCTCGCCGGCGACCCGAGGTCCACGGCTTCAGCGTGCGGCGCGCGGCACGGCGAGCACGCCTCGGCGCCGGCGCCGGCCCAGACGCGCGGCGGCGCGCCCGCGTCGACGTCCGCGGCCGCGTAGGCCCGCGCCGCGGCGTCGTCGCGCGGCAGCGGCGGCGGCAGGCGCGCCATGACCTGGTCGTAGGTCAGGACGTCGTCGCCCGCGCCCGCGAACCACTCGCGCATCGACATGCGCTGGGCCTCCTCCTCCTCCGCGGCCCGGCCGTCGATCGCGAACTCGATCCGCTTCATCGGTTTCGGCTGCGGCTCCGCCAGCACCTCGAACACGACGCGGTGCTGCGTAGGCGCCCGGGTCGCATCCGTGCGGTCCCCCGCGGCCCCGGGCTGCCCCGGCGGCGTCGCGGGGCGTGGCTCCCTCGCGGGCTCCCGGGACGCATCCGTGCTCGCGGCCCCGGGCTGCCCCTCCGGCACGGGGTCTCGGGGCTCCCTCGCGGGATCCATGCGGTCCTTCGCGGCCCGATTACAAGCGCTTAAGCTCGTACTGGCGCCAACCAAACCAAACCCGCCCGGTGCGCGCGCGCCCAGGGCTCAACAAACGAGGCGTCCTCCGACTGCTCCTCGGCGCCCCTCGACGCCTGGCTAGCGGGCAGCGTTTGAGAAAACCCGTCCGGCGGTTATTTGGCTGCCAAGGCCGAGCTGCCAAAATCCGCTTCTCGACGACCGCAGCGCTCGCGCGGTGACGGCTTCTGGCGCTGGACCACACCGACGCGCCCGCGAGCCGTGCGAGGGGCAGCCCCACGCCGCCGTACAAGGATGGCCCTGGCCCAGGACCTCGACCCCAACCGGCTCCTCCCGTCCCCACCCGGTGTTGGGGACGCGGCGCCGGCGGCGGTCTTCGCGACCATGGGCGTCTTCACGGGATTCTCGCCGGAGGTGCCCGGCGCCAAGGATCCCATTCCCATCGTGCCGTGGGACGACGATGGAGACTCCGGGAGCGACGACGCCATGGACGATTTTGATGAGGACCCGCGCGAGCTCTTCGCCGAGGATGAGGAGGAGGCCGACGCGCAGCGGCACGGCTTCGACGCGTCGGAGCGGCACCAGCAGTACCTCCAGAAGGTGCAGCTCGAGAAGCAGCGCGCGCAGCAGGAGGAGCTCCTGCGGGCCAAGAAGGAGGCTAGAAGGCGGAAGAAGAAGCAGGCGAAGTTATTAGCGGCGGCGGAAGCGCGCAAGGCCATGCGGAGGTGCCGCCGCCGGCCCGCAAGAAGAGGTAGAAGAGGCGGACCCGGAGGAGGAGCAGCTCGCGAAGGAGGCGCGGGTGCGCGAGACGCGGCGGCGCCAGAAGCAGCAGTACAAACGCTTGATGAAGACGCTGGCTCTTAAAAGACGGCAGGATTTGGCGTCCGCCGAGGGCGACAAGGCGAAGGAGGACGAGTTCAAGCGCAAAGTGCGCGAGAACGGCCTGCGGCGCGCGCGGCAGCGCCGCGAGGAGGCGCTGAAGCGGAAGGAGGAACTGGGCGAGGTGGTGGCGGACGTCGTCCAGGGCTCGGCGGCGAAGGCCGCCTCTTTATTGAAGCAGGCCGAGCGGAACGTGCTCGAGAAGCAGAACGTGCTGACCGACGAGGACTTCCTGAACGCCGAGGAGGCCAAGGAGGCGCTCAAGCGGAAGCGCGCCGAGCAGGCGAGGCTCCGCCAGGAGCGGACGCGGCTCCAGCTCGAGAAGATCGCCGCGGACAAGCGCGCGAAGGTCGAGGCCGAGCAGAAAAAGGCCCAGAGATTACTACGACGCCAGGAATTAGTCAGGGAGCGCGTCCTGAACCGCGAGCGCCCAAGGAACTCGTTGACAGGGGCGAGGACAAGGAGAACGAGCCCGTGCGCAAGGTCGCGGCCAAGGAAGAAGCGCCCGCGAAGCCCGTGCTGACCGAGGAGGAGAAAGAACGAAGACGACTAAGAAGAGAGCAGCAGGCCGAGGCCATAGCTAGACTCAACAAGGTGTCCGAGAAGGACCAGCCCACCGGTGCTGTGGGAAGGGACTTCAAGGACTACAAGCGCAAGTTAGGGTTATCGAAGGACACGAAGGTTTTTTGCATGACGGGCTGGTACCCTTGTGTGAAAGACGCGTTGCTCGAGCGCGGCTGGCACTTCAATGACGACCGCGAGTCGACGTTCTACGACCTGAAGTGGACGCTGCGGAGCAACGACATCGACAAAGGCATCAAGCCGAACCAGCTCACGAACCACTTCCTCAAAAACACGGCGATTACGACGAAGGCGGGCCTGACGCGTAGCTTGTGTGAGTTGCACTGGCACTGCGACGACCACAGCGACCACGTCTACCCGCGGGCCTACGACCTGTCGTCCCCGCATGCGCCCGGGCTTCCTCGACGACTTTCGCGGATTGGAAGCGGAGAAGTGCCTCAAGAACGTGATCAGGAGCCTGGCGGGGGCCTCGTCCAGCGACGAGTCGTCCTCGGAGGACTCGTCCGAGTCAGATTCGGAGGTGACGGACCCCGCCGCGTCCGCCGACGAAATGAACATGGAGTCGACCGACGACGTCGCGGAGGCGCCGGCGCCGGCGCCCGTCGCCGAGGCGCCCGCGCCGGCCGACGACGCGTCGGACATTGATAGTCTGGAGATGGACGAACTCGACGGTGTCTTAGGAGACAAGGAGGCGCCCTTGTTGTTCAACGAGGAATTGCTGCGGATCGCGCTGCGGGTCTGCCGGAAGAAGCTGCGGGTGCTAGTTGATGACGACACGGAGCTGGACGGGGTTCGGGCTACTCTGATAGGTTAGTCACGGACCTCGAGTGGGAAGCTATGAGGCACGCCCAGGGTCGGGTGGATTGCTCCCTGGCCCTGCCGAAGGACATGCCCCCGACCTTGGATGATCTGTTGCATTTGAAAGACGTACCCGACGAAGAAGAGACGCGGAGCTCGTTGGACCAGGCCGGGTCCATCCTCGCGCGCGCGCGGGAAGACAAGTTGGAGAGAATCCGGAAGGCCGAGCTCACCGAGAGACGCAAGGAGGCGCGCCGCAACTTGATGCGCGCGCCCTCCCCGTTGAAAGATGATCTGAGGAAGGAGATCGAGGCGGTCCTGGCGCAGTTGAGTTCCCTCGACCCGCAGCACCAGCTTAATGGTGGCCCCGCCTCGACGCGAAATACCTGGATCGCCAAGCCCGCCGCGAAATCAAGGGGGAGAGGCATCGCGACCTTTGATGATTTGGATAGACTACTGGACCACTGCGACGCGAAGACGGGCGGCTCGGGCGCGCTCTGGATCGTCCAGAAGTACATGGAGTCGCAGTTGTTAATTGCGGAGCGGAAGTTCGACCTGAGGCAGTGGGTCCTCGTGACGGACTGGAACCCCCTCACGATCTATTTCTATGACGAGTGCTACGCGCGGTTCACGTCCCATAAGTTCACGGACGCGCGGGAATCCTTGGAAAATCCCTTCGTGCACCTGGTGAATAATAGTATACAAAAGGATGGGGAGAACTTCCATGATGACATCGAAGCGGAGAACGGTGTGAGCATCGAGGACTGCATGTGGACGCAAGAGGACTTTGCCGGTTTTCTGGACTGGAAGATGGCGCGGACGGACGCGACGACGGATAGGTTACGCAAGTGTAAAGACTCTGATGACGTCTTCACTGATGTGGTGCAACCGGAGATGCGCAAAATTGCCGTCGAGGTGCTCCAGGCCGCGCGCGATTCGATAGAGCACCGGAAGAACTCCTGGGAGCTGTATGGCTACGACTTCATGGTCGACGCGGAGCTGCGGCCCTGGTTGATTGAAGTGAACTCGAGCCCGGCGTGCGACTACTCGGCGGCCGTGGACGGAGCGGTGCGTGAAGAAGGCTTTGTGGACATTCTGAAGGTTACGATCGACAAGCGCGAGTGGGAGCGGACGCCCGTCGGCGACGAGCCGGACACGGGCGGCTGGCAGCTCGCGCACAAGGGGCCCTTCGTCGAGACGCCGATCGTGCCGCTGACGGGCGGCGCGCGCCGAGGGCAAAAGGTGGAGGCGCCGCGGGCGATCCGGGCGCGCGCCCGCGCCGCGGCGAAGGCCGCGGCCGCCGCGGCGGCTGCGCGAGGAGCGGAAGCGCGCGAGGTCGCGAACGCCACGCGGGCGGCGCGGCCGCCCCCTCGCCGGCACGACGACATGGCCGAGCTCGACGGCTTCGAGGACGGCGCGACGGCGAAGCCGCCGGCCGTCGTCGCGCCGTCGCCGCCGCTGCGCGCCGGTCGTCAGCGCCGCCGCCGGCGGCCTCGCCAGGCCGCGTCGTCGCCGTGCCGGTGAAGACGTTCGACCCGTTCGCGATGTGATACCCTAACTTTTCGTTTCTCTAGCCGTGCCCCGGTCTACGCCACTCTGCCCCGACCGCAGATGCTCCGCGCCGGCGCGCAGCTAGCGCTTGTAAGACACTAGAATTGCAGTGGTCTCCGGATCCGGTGCCGCGCGAGCGAAAGCGCTGCCCCGCAGCCCGCGCCGCAACGCTCTTGGAGCTGTTTGATCGACGAACCGGTGCTCACCCAAGTCCGCCCGGCTCCTCGGTCGATTGGGGTGCCGACAGGCTCACGCCCGAACGAGCAGTCCCGGCGCCGCGTGCGGGATTGCCAGCCGCGCGACCGCGACTCGCGCGCGCAATGGCGGCGCCGGCCCAAGCGCCGGCCGCCGCGCGCGCCGCGATCACTGTCCATGCCTGCGACCAGCAGGGGAAGAAGCAAACGTTTAAGGTCAACTCGACGACCAAGATGCAAGCGCTCTTCGACGCCTACGCGAAGAGCGAGGACGTAGACTCGCGCTGCTTCCTATTTAAAGGCTCGCGCGTCCACGCCGAGCAGACGGCCGCGGACCTGGGGCTGGTGGAGGGTGACCAGCTCGACGTCGAGCTCGTCACCGGCGAGGAAGCGGAAGCGGCGGGGGACGATCCGGACCTTCTTGGCAATTTCTATTTGGATCGGCTGCGAGGCGACGCGGCGACGCGGCCGATCTGGGCTCTCTCGCGAGGTCTGGCGGGGGTTGTGGACGAGGCTTCGGGAAATTACGAAAATGAATGCTCCATGGCAAGACCGCTCGCCGCGCTGGCAGCGACCTGCAAACGGGCGCGGGACCTCTGTACGCCGGGCCTGCGCGCGTGGACACGAAGCACGTTTGGCGGTGCGATGGACGTTGTAGCCATACCGCCAGAAGGCCACTCTCGCGGAACGGCCGACGAACGCGAAGCGGACCACGATGCTACGTTCGAAGCTCTTATGTTCCTGCGCGCGGCAATTATACACCGCGCCCCGTCCGTGCTCCACCTGCGCGAGGGATTAGCGACACATTGCCTCGCGCTCATACGCGACGCCAGTCGCTGCGCCGCCTGCCGCCTCGCGGCGTGCCACGCGCTCGCGGGCTTGTACGCCAGTCTCCAGGAAAAGGATACGGCGGAGAGCAAACGTCTGCGCCTGATGATCGCGGCGGGCGTCTGCGAAGGTCTGAACGCGGATGCAAAGGTGGCGCCCGAGCTGAACGCCGACGGCTTCGAGCTCTTCGACCGCGCCGACGGCCGCCGCGCGTGGCCGGAGCTGTGGGACGCGGCACTGCAGTGCGTCGACCTCGAGCCGTGTTATGTGCATGAAAACGTCAGAAACGACGACTGCGGCGCTCGGACCATCGCCATTGCACGGATCGCACGCCGGGTCGACGATAGCGTAGACGCACCGATAGCCTGGGACACTGACGACGAAGACGACGTCGAGCTCGACCTGGGGCTGAGCGTGGCCGGCGGCCGGCGGCGGCAGGCGCGCGGCGAGTTGGCGGACGAGTTTGTGCGCCGAAGTGCCGGCCGCCTGAGGCGAGAGCTCCGGGAGTGCGTGGGAAGCGTGATCGCGCTGGCAGGCATCGCCCTCCGTACCGCGACATGCGACCTCGATGACCAAATGCAGCGCTGTCTCTGCGCCCTTCTCGCGGCCGCGCTGCGCACCGACGGGCAGGACGACGACGAGGACTGCGATTCCTCGCAACGCATCGCCTACACCGCCGCCACCGTCGCGGCCCGGCTCCTTTCAAATGCACAAGCCTGGAATCTGCGTCCGGTGCGGGCGAGCGGGCTGCCTCGCGCCCTTGCCGCTAGATGTAGGCGGTCCAATTTGCCCCCTGTCGGCCCAGATGACATAGATGAACTCACCTCGCTAAGAGATGAGTTCAGGAACCTGAACGATGCCTCGGCATTGCCGGAGATGGTGCTGGCGTATGATCTTTTTTTCGGCGACGGGGACATGGCGATTGACAGTGTTATAGCATCCGTCGCGATGGTGGCGCTCGTCAACTACGTCCCAAAGGCGCCGACCGACGGCTGTGCGCTAGTCTTGACAACCTCTTGTCCGGAGGCGCAGGATCTGAAGGATTTAATAAATTCAATGACTGCCAAGTTCTCGCTCTCGGCGGTCGACGCCGCGATCATGCGCGTCGCCGCCCGCGACGCGGACGGCGCCGACGACGAGGCCTACCACTCGGCGGTCGCTGTGCTCGTCGAACATGTTGTATCCGCTGGCAGCACGTGGGTGGACCTGACGGACCGTGGTACCATTGACGCGCTAGTCGATGTGATCGTGCGCGAGAGCACGAGGCCCGCCATGCTTGGTGCGGTTCCGGGAACGTTTTCTCATTTGTTACGCGTGTCGACGGATACCCCGCGCACGGACGCGGGGCTTCTGAGGAATCTTATACGTGTGGCCGTTGCCCTCTGCCGGCTCGCCGCCGACAGTGATGAGGCGAGCACAAATCTGATCACCGATTCTCTTTTGGCGCTTCTGACAGCCGCGCCGCCTTCGCGCGACGTGGTCTACGTCATGGCGCGGGCCCTCGCCCGCGGTGGCGCGTTCTTGAAGGGGGGTACCAGAGCCGGTGTCCTCGTCGCTTCGCTAATCAAGCACACGACGCACTCTCCACCAGGAAGGCTGGGCCTTGTGCCACTGCTCATTTGCGACGAAACCGTAGAGGTCCTGTTGCCGCTCTTGAGCTGTGCCGATTGGATCCAAATTCCGACGGACGTTGGTATTTTCGAAGTCTTTACTGCTTACCCGTCCCCCGGCTTCTATGACAAACATGACGGCCGCCTGCAGGTGAGGGACGTGGCCGCCCTGCTGCTGTGCGTTAGGTCGCTGCGGTTGCCTGACGACTTCATGGCAAAGTTCGACGATGACAATTGCTGGGACTTTGGCGCGGGACTCGATAGCGCGGACGGCTACGACTACGATGACCACCGATGGGAACACGTCGGAAAACTCACGCTTGAACACTTTCGGGCGCTGCTCGACATTGTCAAGGACAGTGCATAAATCTCCGCCACTGCTGAATTATGACATCCACGCCATCGACGCGACGCCAGCTCGACCCGACTCACCGGTTGATTTATGCACAGGCCAAGGACGCGGGCCGGCCGTCCGCGCGGATCGTCTACGAGTTTCTGCGCTACCTATCGCAATCGATGATGCGAAAGGACTCGCCCGAATTTAGCAAGGCCTTGTTCGTGCCGGTGGCGATGGCGCTCAAGGAACACGGCCACCTCGCGAAGTGGGGTAAAAAGGGCCACAAGACGGCCGAGAAGCTGCTCAAGACGCTCATGAAGCTGGGCGACGACTGCGTCGTGGTCGCGCTCGACGCCTTCGCGGAGGCGGCGATAGGAGTCCAGAAGCGCATCGCGAAGCGGCGCGCCGCGCGCGGAGGCGGCACTGGCGGAGGCGGCGCTGGTGATGGTGCGGCTGAGGACACGGCCGCGCGCCAGGCGGCGGCGGACCAGGCGGCGGCAGATCTCCTCGCGTCGCTTGAGGCCGAGGAGCACAGGCCGGGGACCACGAAGAAGTCCAGAAAAAAAGGCAAGAAAGCGTCGGTGCCCGCGCCCGCGCCCGCGCCCGCGCCGGCCTCCGCCGCGGAGGTGTCGTCTTCGTCT
Source organism: Pelagomonas calceolata (assembly GCA_918797485.1). NCBI lineage: Eukaryota > Pelagophyceae > Pelagomonadales > Pelagomonadaceae > Pelagomonas > Pelagomonas calceolata. The sequence goes on along the minus strand of CAKKNE010000003.1, from coordinate 619,829 downwards.
TCGTCTGAGGACGACGACGACGACGATTTGCTGCTCCTGGCGAAACAACAAGCTTCGCGGTCGGCGCCGGCGCCGCGCGCCCGCGCCCGAACGAAGGCGCCCCCTGCTGCGGCGCCGCGCGCCCGCGAAGTTAATCCCGCCATGGCCTTCGCGAGCGCGCTCCGCGGCTGGATCGTTTCCCGGGGCGGCCGCATCGTCGGTACGGATCTCGCGCAGTTCTACAAAAGCCCGGCGGCGCGTGGACTTTCAGTGCCGAAGGGCGGCGCCCTTAAGCTACTGCGGACGGTGGCCGCTCCTGCCGGCCTGCGTATCTCTCAGGACGGTCCGCGCATTGTTATCTCCAGCGTCGGGGCCGTAGCGATGCCTCCGCCGCCACCGCCGCAGCCGAAGCCTCCCGCCGCCCCCACCGCCCCCCGCCGGGCCCTTTCTGACCTCGCCGTCGATGATGATGATGAGGACGACGCGACGCCGGCGCGGAGGACACGACACGAAAACGCGGATGTCCCGAGGCACGCCGTTGAGGATTTACTGAAGCTGGAATCAAACGCCGGGTCAATAACGGAAGAAGCTTTGAGAAAACTGGGCCGCCTCGCCGGACGCACGGCCGGTAGCCGCGCCGTGCCGGCCGACGAGGAGAAGGCGCCCGACGCCGGCCCCGCGCCGTCGCTCCTGCCGCTACTTACCGCGCCGGCGGCGGACGCCGGCGCGTCGTATGCGCTCGACGCCCCGCTCGCCGCCCTCCTGGCGCGCCTCGACCTGAATCACATAGCCGGAGCGCTGGCAGCGGAGGAGATTGATATCGAGGCCCTTCCGCTTTTGTCGATCAGTGACCTCGTGGACATTGCGATCAAACCAGAAGATGCTGAGAAGCTTCTGGTGGCGGCCGTGGCGCCGCCGCCCGCAGCGCCGCCGCCGCCGCCGATCGCGACGCCGTCGACGCAAGAGTGCCCGCTGTGCATGGACGGCGACCGCGAGATCGCGCTGGTCCCGTGCGGACACGTCCTCTGCGCCGGGTGCGCGGGCCGGCACGCGACGGAGAGCTGCCCGATGTGCCGGCAGGATGTGGCGTCGACGATGAGGGTGTATTTCTAAGTTCTGTTATGTGCAATTGGACAGGCCTAGGCTAGTTACGTAACTATGAGGCTTCCCCGGACTTGCTAGTGTCTTACGGCCGCTAGCTGCCCCTTCCTCTGCGCTTTTTGCGCTTGGCTGCCTAGCCACCAGCCGCCGCGGGTCTACTTGTGCTTGCAAGGGCTAGACTAGACCCGTTGCACTGCGTGCTGTAACGGTTATCCATCCTAATCTATTGAGTGTCACCGGAGACAATGCCGCAGCCTCGACGCCATCGATGCGGCACGCTACTCCTTCTGCTGGCCGGCAGCAGCACAGCTGCAGCATCCGAAACTCTCCGCGGCACGCTGCTCGTAAGCCATCAGGCCTTCGTCGAGCGCCTCTACATTTCCAGGAGGTACGAGCGCTGGTTCGGCGGCGTCGCCTACCTCGTGCTGCCGGGCACGGCGGGCCGGCGGCGCTCGCACGAAGCGACGGGCGCGACGGCGACCGTGCCCTCGCAGGACGCCTGCGACCGGTATGGGGTCGCCTGCTTCTTGGCCCGCCGCGGCGCCGGCCGGGACCCCTACGTCGCGGCCTACGCGCAGCTCTTCGGGCAGCTCGCGACGTTTTCGAGGCGCGACGAGCCGCCGCCGTGGCTGCGGCCCCACTGGCGCGGGACGGGGGGCGTCACCGGCGCGGTCGTGGCGCACCTAGATTTCTGGCTGGACCCGCCGTCGTTCGCGCACCGCGTCGACGCCTGTGTGGAATCAAATTTACGGCGCGTTCGCGGCCACGTCATCGCCGAGAAACGACTTTGTGAAGTCCACCCGACACACTGGTTGATTTCCACACAGGTCGACGCGGGCGCGTTGGATCTCAAGCGGCCGTGGACGCTCGCGGCGGGTTTGAATCGCCCGCCCGACGACGCCGTCCGCGAGTTCCGGGTCTTCGGGCGGTACTGCCTGGGCGGCGAGGCGCTCGACGTCGATAGAGAATGGACGTGGGGCCACGACGCGAAGGACCAGGCGCGCCGCGCGTGGGCCGCGAGCGCGCCGACACGTGCGAAGGAGCCCGAGGCCTGCGCCGCCTGGGCCGACCTCTTCTACCTGCCGTCTCCCATCTTCGCGGACTTTGCGCAACTCTGCGGGACGCAGTTTAAATTCCACCACGAGGTGAGCGTGCCGACGGCGCTGCGCTTCCTCGAAGTGGAAGGCCGGGCGCCCGCGCCGCAGTTCTTGGATTGCTGGGGCTGCTCGCAGGCCTGGGCCAAGGACCCCGCCGTCATCGACCAGCACGCGTGCGGCCACCGCCTCGACCTCGGCCAGCGCCACGTGCGCGACGCCTTCCGCCACCGGCTCGACCGGCGGCCCTTCGCGCGCGACGCCGTGCTCGAGAGCCAGATTTATGAATTGGACGCGGAGCAGGGCGGCGCCTGGGACGGCAAATCGCTATACTGGGAGACGGAGCGCAATCTAGATAGGTGGACGAACGGCTGCTGCCGGCTGCCCTCCGCGAACCAGACGGCCTGCGGCTGCGTCGGGCGCGACCCGCCGCGGACGGACGCGGCCGCGGCCGTGCCCTGCCACGGGGCCTACGTCCCGTCGACGGTCGTCGGGTGACGGCGTCCATGTATGTGTTGTTACTAAGAATCTTAAAACTAGCCGGCCGTGATATCCCGCTTGATGCCCGGATCAGACTCGTCTAAGGGAGTGTCGCGGACGACGCACTTCTCGTAGAGGGCCTTGTACGCCGCGATGGCCTCGGGCGTCGTGAGCGCGTCGAGCCTGGAAAAGTCGTCCGCGTCGAGCGCCGCCGCCAGGTCAAAAACGTCCGCGTTCTCGACCATGCGCTCCCGCCGCGTCGACTTGGGCATGTAGATGGCGCCCTTGGCGACGCACCAGGCGCCCAGTACCTGGGCCGGCGTCGCGCCGTGCCTACTCGCGACGGCGTTGATCGTCGGGTCGTCGAATGCCTTGCCGTCGCGCAGCGCCCGGTACGCTTGGATTTTGATGCCCTTCTTCGTGAGGTAGTCCAGCGTCTTCCTTCTATACAAAAAGGGGTTGAACTCGATCTGGTTCACGGCCGGGACGACCGACGCCTCCCTGAGGAGCTCTTCGATGTCCTCGACGGCGTAGTTGGAGACGCCGATGGACTTCACGAGGCCTTCCGCTTGGCATTTCTCGAGCTCGAGGTAGGCGGCGACGTGCTTCCCCGGCACGGGCCAGTGGACCAGGTACAAATCGAGATACTCCGTGTTTAAATCACGCAGCGACCGCTCGACTTGCGCTCGGACGGCGGCCGGCCCGTCATATATCGCATCGGACCAGCACTTCGAGGCTAAGTATAAGTCCGACCGGGGAATTTTTGATGTTTTAATCGCCTCGCCGACCTGGACCTCGTTCCCGTAGAACTGCGCGCAGTCCAGAAACCTATACCCGACGTCCAGCGCGTCCCCGACGATGTCCGTGGCAGTGGCGACCTCGCCGCCGCTCTCCTCGGCGCCGGCGACGGCCGCCGAGGCGGAGGCGGGGATGAAGCCGACCTTGTACGTCCCGAAGCCGATCTGCGGGTGGCTCGTGCCGTCGTTGAGCGCGACGGTCGGGGCGCTGCTGAGCGAACTCATGCGCGGCGACGACCGGGACAGGCCGCGGGCCGCCCCTATCATTGCCGTCGCGAGGCGCGAGGCGAGCCGCATTGTGTTTCACGGGAGCGACAGCGCCAGTTGTCAAACAGATGCGAGCGGTCGAAATATCGAACTGTGGAGCTCTTGCGCCGGCGTGCGGCTGAGCTGCGACCAGGCTCTCCCAGCTTGCTAGTGTCTTACTGGACGCTAGCTCGCCATATTCCCAGCGCGCTGATCTCGGTTGATCGGGCGCGCCGAGTTCCTTGCTCATCAAAGAGGCCCCTCTGAGTGCGCGCATCCAGCGGAAAAACGGAAACCTGTGCTCCTGTCGCGGTTTAGGCGCCATTGAAGCCAATCTGAGCCATCGCCATCGGCTTGTTCCTGTGGGGCTTCGGAGTCTGGGTGTATTTTCTGGCCTCGTCCACGTCCTTCCACCACTCGTCGCTGAGCAGCCGCCTCGGCCTCGGCGGCGGCACGGGCATTCCCTTCGCTCCGAACTGGTGGGGCGTCGTGTTTCCGATGGTGACGCTGACGATGTCGACGTACCAGATCCATACGGACACGGGCGTGGCGCTTCTTCAAGGTCGTCGGGCGCATCCTCGCCGCCGTCCTGACGCTGACGGCGTGCTACATCCACGCGCTGACGATCAAGCACGCGGTCACCCCCAAATTCTGGCACGGCTTCCACCCGAAGCAGACCTAGTCGACGCGCCGTCGACACGTCGCCGTCGTCGCACAACTTATCGATTAACTAACGCTATTAAACACTTAAGACTACCGGAGCCGCCAGGACCGCACCTGCTCGTAGGGCGGCACCCTGGACAGGTCCTCGCCGTGCGCCGCCATGGATGGAGGCGCCGCGCACATGTATTGCCCTATCCTCAAGATATCTTCCTCCGTGACGGCGTCGACGGCCGCCGTCATCTCCTGCAAAGTTTGGCGCCTCCCAAAAGTCGCGACCTGCCGCGCAATATCTTCGAATAACACCAGTCTAGACTCGAGCTGCGTCAACACGTTGACCTTGAGCATGTTCTTGGCCCGGTCCAATTCTGATCTCTCAACAGGCTGCTGGCCCAACCGCAACAGATTGGACATGAGCACCTCGGTCAAGTGATGCGCACTTGCAGGAGCACACGCCCCCACAATACCTAATAACCCCTCCCGATCGTGGATGGACACGAAGGCCTCGCAGGCCTCGACCCAGTGGTACCGGTTGAGCACCTCTCTGTATAAGCGAGAGTACATTCCCTTGCCGGGTCCACCGGCGGAGAAGGAATCGCCACCCCCCAACAGAGTTTGGAGCACACAACAAGCGATCAAATCCTTCGAATGCCACCCTCCTTCGGGCGCGCGCATGGCGCAGGCAATCCTCACTTGAGGTGTGGCTTCAACAGCATAACCAGACGGCGTCGGGGCCCGCTCCTCGGCCAGGACGCACCCGCCCACGTAAGGCGACTGTGTGATCGCCAGTGGCGCTGTTGATGGAGGCAGGTGCGGCTCGAAGTGTTTTTCGGCCAATGCAATAAGTTCGTCGTGGCCGACACCCGCCCCGACGACCAGCGATTGGGGCTGCGTGATCAAGGCGCGGAAGTCCGCGAGCGTTTTTGGGGACAAAGTGTGCAGCTGGGACGGCGGGCAGAGGAGCGGCGCGCCCAACGGCGATGAACCGTACGCGGCGGCGTGGATGTTTTCCCGGACGCGCGCGTCCTGCGTCGCGTCCAGAAAAGCTAGCTCCATACCCTCGCGCACCTCGTCCATGGCGCCCGGCGCCTCGAGGTCCGGACCCAGCAGGCACGCCTCCGCAAGTAATTGCGTCGCGTCCTCGAGCTTATCTCGCAAAGCATCAATACAGTAGAGCGTCTGCTCGCGCTGCGCGTTCGCGTGCAGGTACGCCCCGCACGCCTCCGCGCGCTTCAGCACGTCGGCCGTCGACGAGTTCCTCGTCCCTCGCCACGCGCACACTTCCGCGAGCTGCGCGCCGCCCACAGTCCCGAGGTGGGCCTTCTCGTCGGCCGCTCCACCACAAATCACGACGCCGATAGCTGACATATAGGTGTGCGTCTCCTGGGAGACGACCCGCAAGCCGCTCGGCAGCGTCGTCAATTGGGTCGTTGGTGCAATCTCCGGAAAGGGCGGCTGGTGCGCGTTCCAGCCGCCGCGGGGAAAGGGCGGGACCATGGCGTAGTCCGCGGGCATGCCGCTCTTGTGGCGCCGCCGCCGCGCCGCCGTCGCGCGGCGCAGGGCGGACCGCATGGTGCAACGTCGCGTCTCCGGGCGTCGAAATCGCTGGGCCAGAGGCAGGGAGAGGCCCGGGCCAGAGGCTGGGCGCCTGTCGAAATCGCTGGCGCGGCGCAGTTATACGTTGCAAGAGAACTCCTCGCCGTCAAATGAGGGCACGTATGCTGCGCAGCGGCTGCGCTTGGCCCCTGCAAAAGCGAAGGCAGCTAGCGGCATGTATAGACACTAGCAAGCCATTTTTGTCGGCTCTCTTTGGCGGCTCCAACAGCTCATCCAGCAGCGCGAGACGTTCTGGCCGTCTCATACTGCCGCCGCACGCATAACAAGCGTACAGAAACGCCCCGCTTCCGGCTAGGCCCCGAAAGGCCCCACCGCCGTGCGCAGCGCCGCGCGTTCCGCCAGCGCCGCAGCGTCAATCCGCCGCCCGCAAGCGGCCCAGGGCTTCGCCAAAGCCGCCCTTGCGCCGCCGACACGCCGACGCCGCCGCGGCGCGCCCGCCGCCCACGCTCGACGCTCGACGCCGCGGTGCCCGACAAAGAAAGATGCCCGTCCCACGAAATTACTCGGACAACTACCTCTCCGGCATGGACCCGGACCCGAAGCGAAATGTGGCGGTGGAGTGCTTCCAGATCGATACCACAAGGTTCGCGGCGACCTACGTCATGCTCATTCTGATCGTCTACGGCGCGATCCACGGCTCGGGCTACACGTCCGAGCAGTCCCTGTCGGCGACGAACGTGGCACACGCGCTCGTGACCTTCGTCTTCTTCCACTGGGCCAAGGGCTCGCCGGACACGCACGCGCAGGGCGATTACGATGATTTGACGGTCTGGGAGCAGCTCGACGGCGGCGCGTCGTGGTCCGCCACCAAAAAAGTCTTCCTCATCGTGCCGACGCTCGTCCTGCTGGCTTATTTAAATGCGGCGGACTTTTCGCGACAAGCACTGACCATACATGTCCCCATCTACGCGCTCCTCTGCATCCTGCCCAAACTGCCGGGCATGCATCGGGTGCGGATCCTGGGCATCAACCGGACCGTGGGCTTCGAGTCCTTCGACGACGAGACCAAGAAGGGGTCGTGAGGTTGCTTCCTTTCTCCTCCTCCTACATACATGTAACTAGTGGTTCTTATACTTCCTTTTGGGACGACGTAGGATTGATCGCGTGCAAGAGCGCGCAAACTTGGCTTCTAGTGTGTCTTCTTAGCGATCTGACAATAAATCGAGGGTACGTGGTGAGTGGGTGTTTGGTTCGGCAGTAGCACCTTTGCGAACGCCTCTCGGATCGATACGCGACCACCGTGCTGTGTTGCATCTGACGCGAGCATTTCTACGTGCAATTTGACGCCGTAGACACCTCTGAAGCAGCTTGCATCCATCTGCACTGCAGCAAATTTCACGTTGTAGACAAGAGGAGCTTCATCAGCAGCGCAGTAAAATGATTCTCCTATGGTGGGTGCTGCCCGTACCTTGCCAAGCGATCGCATTCCTGGCAGTGCTTATCGCCGCGAGCGCCCTGCAAACGCAGCCGATGCAGCTTCACGAGCGACGGCGCGTCGTCGCATCAGTCGCGCGGGTCGAAGTATGCACGAAAAAGCACTGCAAGAAAAAAGGTAGCTTGAAAACGCTACGCATCTTCGAGGCGTTGGCGCCGGACGGCGTCGAGGTGCTCACCGCCGACATGTCGCACACGGAGCACGGCTGCTTCGACGAGTGCACGATGGGCCCGAACGTCCGCGTCGACGGCGCCGGCCCCAAAGCCGACGGCGGGCCGATCGTCAACGGCGTGCGGGGCGCCGCGGGCGCCGCGGAGGTCCTCGGCATCGACGTCCCCGAGGGCTGGGAGCTGCCTAACTGACACAACTGTTTACTCGAACCACCGGCCCTCGCCCGCGACGACGGCCTTCTTCAGCGACGCGAGGTAGGCCGGCTGCGGCGCCTTGTAGGCGTACTCGACGTCCTGCTCCGGCGCCTTCTTCTTCCTCCGCTTCTTGTCGCGCTTGCGCTCGGCGGCGTCGAAGACCTGCTCGACGGCGCGGTCGTCCGCGCGGTCGCGCATCAACCCGTCGTCCACGACCTTCCTCGGAGCCTTCGGAACTTCTTCCGCGCCCTTCCGGGCCCGCTTCTTCTCCAGCCGGTTCGCGATGCGCTTCTCCCGCCGCCGCTCCTTGCGCGACGGCCCGTCCAACGGCGCCGTCGCCTTCGCCTTCGCGTCGTCCTCCCGTTTCTGGCGCAGGGCCACCTTCCGGTGGTCCTCGACGACAAAGGCCACGATCGGCCGCGGCACCTCACTCCCCATTTTTTTGCCGCGGGGCACGCAGTAACTCGCTAATTCCGGGTTGTTGTTCGCAAACCGCAAGACCCGCATGGCGCACGCATGACTTGAAAACTCGGCAAACGCATAACCCTTGGACTTGCCGGGTTTGGGCTTTTTACCGGGCACCGTCGGCACCTTGTCCCGGGCCACGTGCACCGCGCCCACATCCTTCGGAGAGACGCCGGCCGCCTCGATCAACTCCTTCAGGAGGGCCGCGTCGACGTGCGGCGCGAGGTTTCTTATGGATAACCGCTGCGGGTTCACGTGGAATAATGGATTTCTCAATTTTGTGGCCGCCTCCTGGCGCGCCCGTTCTCTCTTCTTAAGATCGTTTTCCGGAACACCAATGGCCGCGGGGTCGCCCTTCTGGATGAGACCCTCTCTACTCAGAGCCACGTGGCGCCGGTCGCCTCCGACCAACGCGTGCTCGAGCTTGCGTTTTTTCGCGGGGCCGACTTCGTCTCTCAGCTTCGATGCTGTCGACTGATCAACCGCTAGAGCCACAATCAAGGGCCGCGCGTCGAGGGCCCACGCCTCCATCGTCGCGTTCGTCGCGCTGTCCGCCGAAGAATAGCGTACGAAGCACGAGCCTTTCCCCAGGCCCGTGGCCTTGTCCTTGACGACGTGGACGCTTTCTATACTACCACTCTTCGCGAAGAGCTCGGCCAGGGCTTTTCGGGTGGCGCCGTAGGGCACGTTCCTGACGAACAGCGTCCGGCCCTCGGCGACGTCGTCGGGCTTCTTGTCTTCCGAGGCCTCCTCGTCGTCCGATTCCTCGTCGTCGTCGTCCTCGGCGGCGTCAGACTCCTCGCCACCCGCGTCTTCGTTGTCCTCCTCGGCGGCGTCCGACGCCTCGGCAGCCTCGGACTCGTCGCCCGACGCCGAGGCGCCGTCTTCGGACGCCTGGGCGGGCTCGGGCGCCGCCACGACATGGTCGGACTTCGGCGTCGCCTGGTCCACGGCCACGGGCCGCCCCTTCACCGCAAATTTACCAGAAGACGCGGCCTTCAAAGCGCGCCGCGCGTCGCTCTCGCAGAAGAACTCGACGAAGCCAAATCCCCGCGACTTTTCGCCGACGCGCGGCACGCGCGCCTCGCGCAGCGGGCCGTACGCCATGAACGCATCCAACAGGTCCTCTTCCAACGCCCTAAAATGCAAATTGCGCACGACTAACCTACCTTTCTGTTCATTTGATCTATCGACGTGCGCCTCGAGGCGGCACGCGAGCTTCGACCCCCCTTAACGTAGCACCATCGAGCCGCTGGCACGCTTGCGACGCCTTTTGTAAAGATGAAAATGTGGCCACTGCTAAGGCGCCCGCCGGCCGCATTGCTGCTCCTTCGACACTCGTCACTTTCTCAAAACCTTCTAGCTTCCTCAACCGCTTATAAACAGCCTTGTCCGACGCGCCCACTCCAAAGACGGGCAACAACCGTGTGGAAAAACAGGTTTTAGGCCACAGCCACTCGGCTACAGCTCGAGCTTCACGCCCTGTGCGGGAGCTCTGAGGCGATTTAACAGTACTGTATCATCGTCGGAATACTACGGGCACGAATTTCGGCGCTCGTCGCGCGGCAGGACAAAAAACAGCCACATCCTGGAGGAAGCCTGTTTTCCCATCGCGGCGCACGCGTCGCGCGACCGACGAGAAAGGAGTGGAGGGACACGACAACCGGCCGCTGATTCATGACGAGCGAAACCGCCGCGCAGGTCTCGGGACTCGGGACGCGATGGCCGACACCGCCATGGGCCCGGCGCCGCTGGAGCGCCAGGAGAGCGTGCCGATGGAGATCATGAACAAGTGCGCCTACGGCGAGCCCTCGACGAAGACGATCATGGTCATGGGCGCCGTCGCCGCGGTACTGGCCTCGATCACCGTCTACTGCATCGTCTCCTGGGCGCGGCGCTCCGCGCGGGCCAAGTTCAAGGCCATGATCAAGAGCGTCTTCGAGGAGGTCGACCACGACCACGGCGGCACCGTCGACAGCGACGAGCTCTACACGGCCGTCTTGCTCGTCTACCTCCAGGTGAGGGAGAGTACTTAAGCGGTCACGAACGCTAGACTAACTCGTGCGCCGGCGCAGGTGAATAAGGCCATCCGCGTCATCGGCGCGGTCAAGCCCCCGAAGCGCCATTCGGTGGATGAGGTCCTCGCGCAGTACGCGAAAGACAACAAGTCGGGCAAGGAGCTCAACCAGGACCAGTTCGAGGACGTCATGAAGATCCTGTCCAAGGACGTCGCCGGCCGCGTGACGGTGACGTGCGGCATCATGGTCGGCTGCCCGATGCTCGGCGGCATTCTGGTGAATATGGCGCTCGCCAAGTTCGGCCGCCCGTCGGCGGCGCGCCCCTGCGGCAGCCTCCTGTTTACCTTACTCGAGCCCCAGTTCCCGACGATCGTCTCCCTCGTCCTCATGCTCGTGCTCCTTCCGTTATTGCTGGACGCGCTCGACAGCTACCTCGAGAACCGCCAGTCGAAGCTCGGGGCCATGAAGGAGCTCGTGCGCGCCGACTCGACGCCGAAGGCGACAGCGGCCGAGTCTTCCGTGCGCAAGGAGGCCGACAAGCTCGCCCAAGCCGTCGAGACGGCCGCCGAGGAAGTCAAGCCCGTCGCGGAGGCCGCGCCCAAGAAGAAGAAGGGCTTCTCGCCGTTCAAGGGCTTCGGCAAGAAGAAGGAGGCCTGAGCGGCGCGCCGGAGGCCTCTCGCGGCGGCCGCGCCGCCGCCCGCTCCCGGAGGCCTAAGCCTAGATCACAGAATTACGGAACTCTACAAAAACAAAACAGTTAGTACCCGAACACGCGCAGCCCGACCGTGTCCTCCTTGCCCCCCTTGCCCGTGCCGACGAGGAGCTTGTACTTGCCCCGTCCCACGATCTTGTCCCGGTCCCAGACGCCCTCGTAGCGGTTCCCGTTCAGGTACGTCAGCTCGCCGGGCCCGTGCCGCATGTTCCGCCAGTACTGGCCCCTAAAAACCGTGCCGGATGCGCTCAACTCGGTACCTTCGCCGTGGCGCTGGTTGTCCTTCCACTGGCCCTCGTACTGCGAGCCGTCGGGCCAGACATATAAACCGCGGCCCGTCATCCGCTCCCGCAAGAAGTCGCCCTTGTAGTAGCCGCCGTCCTTGTATATTAATTTGCCCGTGCCGTGCCTTAGGTTATCGCACCATTCGCCCTCGTAGGATTCGATGGGGTCCTGGAATTTATATGTGTACAACCCAATACCGTGCCGCCTTCCTTCGACCCAGTCGCCGTCGTAGCTCTCCTCCAAAATATTGCCCGGTGAATAGGTCAATTTGCCCTTGCCGTGCTGGATGTCGTCGCAATACTCGCCCTCGTACGTGTTGCCATCGACAAACCGGAAGAACCCATGACCATGCTTCTTATTGTCCCGCCACCACCCTTTATAATAATGATTTGTGGTCGCATAGACCATCTCGCCCTCGCCCTGCATGCGATCTTCCCGGAACCCGCCCTTGTAGACATTGCCGGTCGACCACTTGTAGATGCCCTGGCCATGTTTGCGATTGCGCCGGAACTCGCCCCGATACGAGTCGCCCTGCCTGTACTGAAAAATGCCCTTCCCGTCGATATCATTTTCCCGCCACCAGCCGTCATATCTCGAACCAGTACCGAAGACATAAGTGCCCTTGCCTGATTTCTTGTCGTCGACCCAGTTTCCACTATAGGCGTTGCCCCAGTTTCTGTACCAGTAGACGCCGTGGCCTTGCGCTAGTCCTTTCACGAAGGTCCCATCAAAAAAGTCCCCGTTCTTGAAGAAATATCTACCTCTTCCGTTTTTCTGGGAATCCTCCCATTCCCCGCAGTACTTCTCACCGTCCGGGGACACGAAGACGCCGTACCCCTCGTGGTGGCCCTTGACCCATTTCCCTGCGTACCTCGCACCGTCCGCATATCTACATGCGCCCCTACCGTGCCTCAGATCATCGTAGAACTCGCCTCGGTACACCTCGCCCGTCGCGAAAGAAAGTATACCTCGGCCATTCGCCATGCCCCTCCTAATCTCCCCAAGTAGGCGTCGCCATTCATCTTCGAGAACCGACCCACGCCTTCCGGCTTGTTCTCCACAAAAGTCCCCTCGTAGGCGTCGCCGTTGAGCGACGTCAATCTTCCGACACCGTGCATGCGCCCCGCGCGCCACTCGCCCTCGTACATCTCGCCGCAGGGATGGAAGAGGCAGCCCCAGCCGTCCCTCCGCCCTTCCTTCCACTCTCCCACATACTCCGTCCCATCGGGCTTCGTGTAGATCCCTTCTCCATGCCTCTTACCATTCTTCCAGTCGCCCGTGTACCTCCCTCGATCCGCCGGCCAGACACAGGTCCCGAAGCCCTCAAACAAACCATCTTTCATGTACCCCTCGGCGCGCGTCCCGCCCTGGAAGAGCTTCAAAGATAAACCCTTCCTCTTTGGATATATTCTTTTAATAAAATCATCCAAGTTGTCTCCCACCGGTTCTCTACTAATCCCCATGTCGCCCCGCAGCTTCTTGACGCGCTTTTCCTCCTTCTCGAGGGCCTTGGCTAATCGACGAGCTTCGGGCGACGCGAACTCCTTCGCTTTTTTTTGTTTGCCTCCCACATCCTTGCCCATCTGGTCCTCCGGAATGTCCGTGGGACCGTCGGGGCCGTCGCCTCCGGAACTCTTCGCCTTGGCCGCCATCTTCGCCGTCCTCCTCTTTACTGTCGTTTCATCGTCCAGATCTTCGTCCGAGGAAAACTCGCTGATGTCGTCGTCATCGGAAATCTCCAGCACCAACCCGCTCTCCGTGATCACGATGCCTTTATCTTCTTCCTCCTCTTCTTTCTTCCTTGACAGATAAAAGCCCTTGTGCCACGTCGCCTCGGGCGGTCCGACTAATAATTCATCCCGTTCTCGTTTCCGTTGCGCGTCGTAGATGCGCTCCCTCCTCCTAAGACCAAAATCTAGGTCTTCGGGCCGGCCCCAGGTACTCCTATACGTATCGGTCTCGAGGTACCACAGAGCCCGCGTCTCCGGGTCGTAGTACTCGACCCACCCGCCTTGCGAATGGGTGACCTCCGACCGCTCTTGTAGTCGTTCCAAAGCGGGCATGGACTTGACCACTGAAGCCTTCTGCCATCTTTTGTACTTGGCCGCTTGTCGCCCGAGGTAGCCTCTGTACAATCGTTGTGCCAATAATCCCGCCCAGATCTGCTTCCTAAGAAATCTCGTCTCGTAGCGCCCGCGAAAGCCGCGAAGCCCCGCTTGGATCGTCGTCGTCGCCTGGCGCCGCTGCTCCTTCGAGTTCGCCGCCTTTTCGTTCTTGGCCTTTTCGGCGCCGGCGGCCTGCTCGGCGATCCATTTCTGCGTCTCGGTGGCGCGGAGCCGGGCGAGGCGATCTTCCCGCGTGCGGCCCACGGCGACGCGCATCGTTTAGGGTGGGGCTGCCTCTTCAGCCAACACGAGGAGGGCAGTCTTGCGGCGCGGCCCCGGTTCTAGGGTGGGGCTGCCTCTTCGCTTGCGGCGGCCGGCGCGCCCGGGGCTCAGGTGCGGGCAGCCTTATACCGGGGGCCCCGGTTCTATTTGTCTTGCCTTGCCCAGTCCGCGGCGACCGGCGTGACCGGGTCTGTGTACGGCAGCCTCTTTCCCGGCCCTCGGCCCGCTTTGACAAACGCTGCGCGGCGGCGCTGGGCTGGAAAATCTAGTGTGTTACACAGTAGTCAAGTTCATGAAGCTTACGACGCCACATCAGACCCAGGAACCGTGTAATTGTGCTTGAACGGCATCGGCTCCGTGCGCGTCGTCTTGTTCCACGCGCCGAGCTTCAACGGGGCCGCGACGCGATGATTTCGGGGCCGCGACGCCGGCGGCGGCGGCGGCCGAGGCGTCCCGTGGCGGCCGCGAGCGCGCGTCGAGGCGCGCGTCGGCGGCGGCGGAGGCGCCCGGCGCGGCGGCGGTGGCGGGAGGGCGGCGTCCGATGGCGCCGGCGCCGCCGGCGCCGCCGCGTAGGCGCCCTCGCGCCGCCGCGGCCGCCGGTCGATGCGCGCGGCCTCTTGCTGGTAGAGGACGTCGACCGCCGCCGCGGCCTCGGCGAGCGAGTCGCGGGCGCGCTCCGCCGCGACCTGTGTGGAAATCAAAATTTTACGGCGCGTTCGTGCTGAATCATCGCGTCGTCCTCCACGCCATCGACGCGACGCCTGCTCGATGGCTTGGCGATGCCGATTCCTCGCCGCTCGACGGAACCAGCGCGGCCACGCCATCGCCGAGACATGACTTAGTGAAGAATTGTCGCACCCGACGCACTGGTTGATTTCCACACAGGCCGCGACGTGCTGCGGCCCCTTGGCGCGCTGCTTCGCGCCGCGCAGCGAGGCCGCGAGCGCGACGTCGCGGCGGCGGCGCTGGTCCAGCGCCTCGGCGTGGCGCGCCTCGCAGGCGGCGATGGCGTCGGCCAGAGCCTGGCGGTGACGCTGTTGCTGTGCCGTCGCCGCGTCCTCGAGGGCCAGCGCGTGCGCCGAGAAGGCCCGGTCCTCGGTCTCGCGCACGGCCTTGGCCACGCGCCGCGCGGTCAGGCGGCTCGATGCCGACGCCGCCGCGGCCAGCGCGGCCTCCCGCGCGGTGTCCGTCTTCGCGCGATCGGCGCGCTCCTTCCGCAGCGAGTCGACCGCGCGCGCGCGCGTCGTCCGCAGGTCGGCGAGTTCCGCGTCGACGGCGCGGCGCTGCGCGCGGAACTCGCTCACGGCCGCGGTCCGTCTCGACTCCTTCTCGTCCGCGATGGTTTGTTGAATGTCGGGGTGTGCGATGGCGCCGACGGCGCCGGACGCGCCGGCCGCGGCCCGCTCCGCGGCCGTCGCCAGCGCCTCAAGCCGCTGCTGCGCCTGTATTAACCGCGCCTCGTTGCGCTGCGCGGCGACGGCCATGACAGCACCCAATGCGGCGTCGCAGCCCGTCGTCGCCCGGGCGTCGCGCTCCTCGACAAGGGGCGCGATCGTCGGGAGGAGCTGCTGGCGCCGCGTGGCGACGTCGAGGATGCGCCGGACGGGCTCATTTATATCGACGGCGGGCTCCTCGACGCTTTTCCCGGAGAACGGCCGCCGACGCGCCGCGTAGATCGCGGCCGTCTCGAGGAGGGGCTGCCGGTTGTCGCGGAGCCACGCGTCCAGGCCTCCCGCGACGTCGTCGTGCGCTTTTAACAGAACCTTCCGGCAGAAGTCGTCGCACTTGGCGTTGAGCGCCACGACGGCCTTTTGGGCCCGCAACGCGACGGCTGCAGCCGCCCGCTCGCGCCGAGGAGCGTTCTCAGCGCGGCGCTTCTCGATGGCCAATTTCCGGCGGCAGTCGTTGAGCTGGCGCTTCGCCTCGACGGTCTCGGCCGTGAGCCGGTCGAGCTCCGCCGCGAGCTTCGACTCCGCCTCGACGTGGTCCATGGCGAGCTTCCGGCGGCACTCTGCGAGTTCCTGCGTCGCCGCGGCGTTTTCGGCCGCGAGGCGCTCGTTCTTCGCCTCGGCCGCGCGCAGCGCGTCCAGCGTGCCGCGGCGCAGCTCGTCGAGGCGCTCCTTCAATATCCGCTCGCCCTCGGCCGTGTCGTAGGCCGGCGGTGCCTCGATGAGCCGCGCGGCCTTGGCCTCGGCCTCCGTCGCGCGCGCGGTCTGCCGCGCCGCGTGCAACTCCGCCTGGCGCACGGCCTCCTCCAAAGCTGCCACGCGCGCTCTTAACGCGGTGGCCTCGCTTGGGTCTTCCCGCGGCATGTTTTTCAACCGCTTCTCGAGCACGGCGGCGCGCGTCCTCGCTTGAAGCCACCAGAGGATCGGGAGGCTGACGCGCGGCACGCGCTTGCCGAGCACGGTGACGGCGGCGCTTCCACGCGGCGTCGTCGGCGGCGACCGGTACGGGCTCCTGGCGGGAGACGCGTAGGGGCTCCGCTTCCCAGCGCGCGTGCGCGGCGGCGTCGTGAGGCGCACGGGCGACCGCGTCGGCGACGCGCTCGATATGCGCACACGCCGCGTCGGCGTCGATGGGTTGCGCTCGGCCATTCTGGTTGTGTCTATAGGCTGCCTGCTCTCGTTTTTGTTTGCCTAGGGCTGCCCGTCGTTCGCTGTTTTTGGGCAGCCGAGTCTGTGGTGCGTTGATGGCGCACGACTATGCGTGCACGACGTCGCGCGCCCTGTTTTTAATTGGGCTCGCAGCCGAATCGAGTTTGAGCCCGCACGCCGGCGGAGAGATGCCGGGGCCGGCTGATTGAGACGGTTGGCGCTGCTTATCATTCGGAGGACTAGTGCTTCCCTAAGTCTTGTTTGCTAGTGTCTTACAGGCCGCTAGCTCGACTTTCACGCAGCCGCGATTTTGGCGCTTGTAATGCACTAGTGGATGCAAATAAGGCTCGCAAGCCGCATCGATTCGCTGCAACAACGCTAGCATCGTTCGCAGCTTCCGCCTTTGGGAAAAGCACCAGCAGCCTTGCGGTAATCATCTCCGAGTCGCCGACAGCTTACGCAGCGAAACAATGCAAGCCGACACGGAAGAATACCTGCGCGAGGCCGCCGGCCGCGGCCACGAGATGGTGCAGCAAATGGTCCAGAAGCTGAGCGGCGCGCTCATCTACCCCGACGCCGGCAACGTGCAGACGAACGAGAAGCTCTGGGACGTCTACGCGAGCGAGTGGGGCGCCGAGGCAGGCTGGGTCGCCGGCATGGCGGCCTCGAACCGTGAAGCCAAAGAAACATTGGAAAACGTCGGCGACGAGTGGGCCCCGGCGGCCCATACAAAACGCGTCGTCGACGAGTGGATCCTCAGCGAAGTTTCACTGAAGACGCATTGCTGCGAGATCGGCAGCGGCGGCGGCCGCATCGGTAGAATGGTCGCGCCTCGCGTATCGAAGCTCCAGTGCTTCGACGTGAGTGCCAAGATGCTCGCGGCCGCGAAACAGGCTCTCGCGTCCCAGGAAAATGTGACCTTCGCGCAAATCCACGGCGACGCCAGCGGCGCCGACGCCGGGTTTTCCGACAAGCCGCGGCACTACGCTCCGCAACATAAACACCGCATTTCGACTTCGTACTGTTTTGACGTCATGGTGCACATGGACGCGCACGCCATGTTCCGGTGTCTGAAGCGGATCCGAGCTTTAGTAAAGGATGAGGGGAAAGCGTTCATTTCGACGTCGAATCTCCTGGCGCCGGACGGCTTCCGGCGCTTCGAGGCCCAGGAGAAGTACTCGGTCGGCGGGTTTTACTTCGTCACGCCCGAGACCGTGCGGTGCTTGGTCTCGCGCGCGGGCTTGCGCGTCGTCCGCGAGTTATCAGCGCCGGACGCGTCGAACACGTACTACAACGCGACTACCTCGCGCTGCTCGCTCCCGTTGTCGAGGCGCCTGCCATCGCGCCGGTTGTGGCCGTCAGCCCCACGGTCAACACGGCCTCGTCGCCGGTCAGCCAGGACGCCGCGGCAGTCGCCGCCATGGACGAGGACGAGATCGTCGACGCAGTCGAGGCGGCCGAGAGCTCGGGCGACTGCGCGGCCGTCGTCCGCCTGCTCGGGAGCGCGCTCGCGCTGGAAGAGCCGGAGACCGCGGTCGAGGCCGTCGCGGACGCTCTGCTGCGACTGGGCAGTGCGCACGCGGCGGCGCTCGGCGAGGCCGGCGCGTGCGAGCGCGTCGCCGCGGCCCTCGCGCTGCCGTGCTGCGGCGACGACGCCTCGCTCGCCGGGTGCTCGGGTGCTGCCGCGTGCTCGCGAAGAGCGGCGCGAACGCGGCGAAGCTGCTCGCGAACGACGGCGCGGCGCGGCTCGTTTCTGCCATGGAGGCACACGTCGCGTCGGGCGAGCCCACGCTCCAGGAGCAGGGGGTGCCTCGCGATCGAGGCGCTTCGCCGTGGCGGGGCGCCGCGCGCCCGTGAAGCCGGCGCGGAGGCCGCGATCGAGGGCGCGCGCGGCGACATCGTGAACGAGCGGAACAAGACGTACCCCGACCGCGCGCTGGCCGCGCTCGCCGGTTCCTAGCAAGCACCCTTCTGTGAGAAATTTTAGTATGACAAATTAGATTAGGGGTTCGGAGGGGGTCTTCGGTCTTCGGTCTCGAGCGTGGTGATGATCGATCAGAGGTCCCAGAGCGCGGCAGCGAAGGCGGACCGCGCCTCGTCCTCGAAAAGCTCGCCGTCGGACGATTCGGACTCGGACTCGTCGTCGGACGGCGCGAGGCGGTTCAGGCCCGTGCGGTAGCTTCTCGCCATGCGCAGCGCCGACGACAGCGCGCGTGTGGCGCCGCGTGACGCGCGCCGCGCGTCAGCCCGCCGCGTCCGAGCGGCTTCGGCGTCGCCCCAGCTCGCCGTGCGGGGCCGGCAGCGCGCCTGGCGAAGGTTATCCTCGATGCGCACTCGCTTCCCGCTCTGCGCCCGCGGCGCGAGGCGCCGGAGGTGGCGCAGCGGCGAGGCGTGCTCCGTCTCGGAGTCGCGCTCGTCGTCCGCGTCCGAGTCCATCGTCGGCGGCACATCGCGGCGGATCTGACTGCGGCTGCGCGACCGCGACTGCGACCGCCCGCGGTCGCGGCGCGCGGCGCGGCGGCCCCGCGCGGCGCAGGCGCGCGCTAATCTTAGCACGCGCGCCTCGAGCTCGGCCGTCTCGTCGTCGCGCTGCAGCGGTGAGATGGACAGCGTCCGCGGCGGCGGCGCGCTCGGCGTGCCGTTGCTCTCGCTGCCTGATGACACGGTATGCGTCGCGCTGCTGGGCGGTTTTTGCGCCACTTGCAATTTTTGCATCATCCCAGCTACCCTTGATGCTGTTGGACTTGGCGGCGGGGCAGGGGGGATTCCAGAAGTGTTGCACATCGTTGGATTGCAATTTCGCTGCGCGCAGCGGCGACCACGGCGGCAGAGCGCCGCTTCCAACGTGGCACCTACGGCACCCAAGCTGAAAGTCGCCGCCTGATTCGTCCTCGGCGTTTTGGAGTGGTCGCCATTGTTCTTTTCTTCCAGCTTGGGCTTCCTTTTGTGCTCGAGAGTCTGCGAGAGCCCGAGCCCCCATCATCGATGCAAAACTTGGGCAGCCCCAGAGTTCGAACGCCAATCGACGCTCCCCGTGAACCGTGGGGTGGATCGAGCGTGCCGGCGCGTTGAAGCAGCCCTGGACACAGCAGCAGTTATTCCCACACAATATAGCAGCACAAATGGCTGCCCTCGCCGCCCTGTACCCCGCGAAACTGCAGAAAGTCGCCAGCTTTGACCGCTTTGGGCACTACCGCCTCGAGACGGGCGAGCAGCTCCTGGTCTGGACACCAATCTATCCGGCCGGACCGCTGCCTCTGATAATTTACCTGCACGGTGCGTCGTCCAGGGGAGACGACATCCAACAGATTTTTGAAAAAGGGCCAAACTGCCCTCCAGCACTCTTACGCGCCGGAGACATCGCCCCGCGCGCCGTCGTCGTGGCCCCGCTCCTCGCAGCAAAAAGGGAGTGGTGCAAGACGTCGCGCGAGGCCGGCACGACCTTGAAAATCATCGACGCGTACTTTGCGGAGGAGGCAAGAGGTGCCATGGCAGCGGTTGATCGGGACCGCGTCTACGTCACGGGCCCGTCGTGCGGCGGTTTAGGGGCCTACACGCTCGCGGCGCGCCTCGCGCGCCGCGGCGACGGCTTCAGCGACCGCTGCCCGCCGGCCGCCGCCGTGGTTCCCGTGTGCGGTGGCGGGAGCGTGGTCTTCGCGCCGCTCCTCGCGAAGACGCCCTGCTGGTTCTGGCATTCGGAATCGGACAGCGCCGTACCATGTAGCGACACCGAGGCCCTGGTGGCCGCGCTGGAGAAGCTCGACGCGCCGGTGCGCTTCACGAAGCTGACGGACGAGGAGACGCCCGAGAGCCCGCCATACGTCGCGTACATGGAGCACCACAACGCCTGGACGCCGGCGTACAAGGTCGACTCGCCGATGTGGGCCTGGTTGTTCGCCCAGAGTCGTGGGGAGGGGGCATAAGTACACTGTTTGTCACAACAAGAACATTAGGCGGTGATCTTCAGGTGGTGCGTCACGTTCATCTCCTTGAGCACCTCCGCGTACGACATCCGCGCGCCCGGCCGGTGCCAGTGGCCGCCGCACCCATCAAAACGGAACGCCAGGGGCGTATTTTCGGCGTAGGTCCCGGCCCAGTCCGCCTTCGGGTCCCGATCCCCATCCTTCATGCCGGTGAAGAACGGGCCCTCGCAGAAGGCGGCGACACTTCTGGCGCCCTCGTGGCCGTCGCGCGCGTGCCCGGCCCCGAGCAGCTCCGCCGCCGGCGCGTGGCGGAAGGGGTCGCAGATCGTCCGGCCCAGCGTGAAGGGCCCCGTGACGTGCAGCGTCCGCGGCTGCTTCTTGGGCGGCAGGCGCTTCGCTTCAAAAATGTTCGAGATCTGGCGCCGGAGCGTCGCCTTGAGCAGCGGGTGCGCCCTTCCTCCAATCACCATGAAGCGCACGTGGCCCTTCCGTGGCTCGCGCACCGCAAACATGTCCAGCGACGCGGCGCTCTGCAGATCGCAGGCCTTGGCGATGGGACCCGGTTTGAGATCTGAATCGAACCACCAGCCGCCTTCATAAATGAGCCACGCCACCCTAAACAGGTCCGCGCGCCCGGCGCCGCTGTTGAGCTTGCGGTAGGCCTCGATGCAGCCTTTAACTTCGCAGCGCGCCGCCATCCACGCCGCCTGGGCCGCGTCGTCGAAGTACGTAAACTCCATCTCTGGGTTGAGCGTCCGCCATTCCTCAATGTTCCGCTTCAGCGCCGCCGGCGTCTCGTCCAGGGGCAGCTTGTGCGACGTGATCAGGCGCTTCGGGATGTCGGCCCAGGCCGCTGCTGCCCAAAGGACTGCGTATTTCATCGCAGCGATGGCGTTTGCGGCTGCCCCCTTTGTGCCGCGGTGCTGTGGTTGATATGTTGCGCTCGAATGCAACGAATTAAGACAGAATTACAGCAATCCTACTGGTTTGCTCGACTGAATTCGAGGTCGAAGGCTAGTATGTCGAGACACTAGCACTTCCTAGCGCTCGGGGTCCGTACTACCTGGGGGTGGGTTCAATAAGTGGCTCTCTCTCTCTCTCTTTTCCCCGTTTTGGGTAAGAAAGGCTAGGCTTGGCTCTATAGGAAGGTAGTCCACTCAACCAGCCGCCGCGCAACCCTGACTCGACCACAGAGCAAACGCACGGACGAGTCCAGGACCGAAAGGAGAGAGTCATGGAGTTACAAGGGGATGAAGGGGGAAAGGGCTCACTCCTCCTCTTCCTCTTCCTCCTCCTCCTCCGCGGCCGGCTCGGCCGCGCCGGCGTCGGAGAGGACCTCCTCGTCGTCGTCCACGACGTGGTCGCCCTTGAGGCGGAAGTGGAGGATGCCCACCTGGTTCTTGCCGTCGATCACGACCTGGTTCTTGATGTTGCCCTTGACGATCGCCTCGAGCGTCTTCTTGAACGCCTTGGACTCCCTGGACTTGGGGCGCTTGAACGCCTCGCGCAGCGCGCCCGCGTGCGCCGCCGGCAGCGCCGTCGACGACGCGAACGCGTCGCGGACCGTCGAGATGTGCACCTTGGCGTCGGGCTCGGCCACGAGGCGCTTGCGGCACCACTCGGCGCAGACGGGGACCCACGCGTCCGCCGGCACGCGCGGCGCCGGCGGCGCGGCGGGCGCGGGCGCCGCGGCCGGCGGCGGCGGCGCGGCGGCCGGCGCCGGCGCCGGCGCGGCGCCGCCGGACGAGCGGCGGCGCTTCGGCGCGGGCGCCGGCGCCGCCGCCTCCTCCTCGTCCTCGTCGTCCTCGTCGTCGGTGCGGCCGTCGGCCGGCGCGCGCTTGGGCGGCCCGGCGAGCGCCGGGTCCTTCTTCACGAGGTTGCGGAACTTGTCGCGGACGTCGGCGCTCGTGCGGCCGCCCTTTCTGAGCACGGAGAACTCGCGCAGGATCTTGGCCCACTTGTCGCCGTACATCTGGTAGCCGTCCTTGACGGCCGTCTCCTCGTCGGCCGTCCAGCGCCGGCGCTTCCGCGAGCCCTTGGCGTTCTTGCCGCGCACGGGCGCGCCGGGCAGCAGGCCCGTGAGGTCCTCGGCCGCGGCCTGCGACTCCGAGACCGGCGCCGGCTCGCTGATCTCGTCGTCGTCGTCCGAGCCGAAGCCGAAGGACCGCGCGGGGCTGCCGCCGCCGGCCGTCGCGCGCGCGCCCGTGTCCGGCGTCGCCGCGCGGCGCGGCGGCGGCGGCGGCGGCGGCGGCGGCGACCGCGGCGCCGCGGGCGACCGCCGCGCGGGCGGCGGCGGCGCGGGCGACCGGCGCGGCGGCGGCGGCGGCGCGCGCCGCGCGGGCGACGCCGGCGGGAAGCGCGGCTGGGGCGGCAACGCCGGCGGCGGCGGCGCGAAGCGCGGCGGCGGCGGCGGCTGCGGCGCGAACGCGGGCTCGGGCGCCGCCGCGCCCGCGGCCTCGACGAAGCCGGGCGCCGCGCCCGCCGCCGCGTCGCCCCTGATGATCTTGGCGAACTTGGGCTCGGGACAGTACTGGTTCTCGATGTCGAGCAGCATGCGCTCGACGCCGGCCAGCGCGGCGCGCGCGGCCGTCGCCGCGTCGCCGTCGCCGAGCGCCCGGCGCCGCGCGTAGGGGTCGGCCGCGCGCAGCCGCGCGCGCCCGCGCGGGCCAGCTCCGCGCAGTAGTCGAAGGAGTCCGGGCCGCGGTCGGCGGGCGACGCCAGGCCCGCTGGGCGCCTGCTCGAAGGCCTGAGGGCCCTCGCCCTCGGCGAAGAGCATGGCCGCCCTCCTCAAATCCGCGAGCGCGCGCTTCGCGTGCACGTTCCAGGGCTTGACGTGGATGTGTGTGAGGATGTTGAGCGTCATCTCGAGGCAGAGCACGCACTCGCCGACGAGCTCACGCCTTCGTGGTGGAAGCGCGCCGCCTGCGCGATGGCCACGCGCAGGCCCAGCGGCGAATTGGAATCGACGGCCAGCTCGCGGTCCGCGACGGCGGCCTTGAGGTGCTCGATCTGGGGGTAGCTGCGCCGCCAGCACGCGAGGTCGAGCTGCGCCTCGACGTAGAGCTGCTCGCCGCGTGCGCAGAACTCGCGGTCTGGTGGGGTTGTGTCCATGATTATCTTTTTGTCTTTTGCCGGCGCGCGCGCGAGGCGGGAGTGGCTCCAACAGTTGATTTGTTTTTTAGGCTTGCCAACAAAGCGGCGGCTCTGACGCTGCGGCCACGACAGCTGCGGTATGAGGAGCGCTGGAAAAGGTGCTCAGTGTGTCCGCGGCTCTTGCGCGCGGCTTGTTTGAGGCGCGGCGCCGTTCCTTGTCCTTTAGCAAAAAAATAGGCTAAAAGACGCTAAATCTGTGCCTCCGTTTCTTCGCCCACCTCGTCGCGCACGTCCCGTGGGACGCCGTCCGGCCGAGAGGGGTGAGGGTATCCTGCTCAGAGCGAAAGTCTTCGTCACGGTGCGTACCTTGGCCCCATTTTGGATGCAAGCTCCGTGGCAAAGTCCATCCAGAGAGCTGAAAGTGGCTCTGGAGCTTCGTCTTGGTCTGCATACTTGAGTGGCAGCAAAATCGGCGCTGGAAAACACCCCTGTGGGGCAAAAAAAGGCAAAAAGAGCATTGCATTGCTGTATCTGGCGCCGCCGCGACGCGCAACGCCGGAATGATGGAGGTGGAGCCGCAACAACAAGCGCCGCGACGCGTCACGCCGGAGCTCCAGCTCCGCGACCTGCCAGCGCGAAAAGAGCCGCACGCGCTCTGGCGCGCGCGCGGCCGGCGACGTCGACGCCGTACGCGAGGCGGTGTCGGCGGGGCTCTCGCTGGACGCGCGCGACGGTTTAGGAAGGACGCCCTTAGTCGTGGCGGTGGTTCACGGCCGCAAAGATGCGTCGACGCCCTCCTCGACGGCGGCGCTGACCCCGAGACGCCGTCGGGCCACCGGAGCCGGCCGCTCGCGTACGCTGCCTTTCGGGGCGACGCGGCGCTCTGCGCGCGGCTCCTGGGCGCCGGGGCGGATCCCAACAAGAAGGCCGCCGATGGGTGGACGGCCCTACACGTCGCCGCGCGCCAGGGCGCCGCCGACGTCGTCCGACTACTCTTGGCGCGGGGCGCGACGCGCGACGCGCGCACGGGCACGGGCCGCACCGCGCTTGTCGTCGCGACGGCCTTCGGGGAGCTGCAAACCGTGCGCGCGCTGCTGCGAGCCGGCGCGCGGCCCGACCTGAACTTGCTGGCGATGGACCCGGCCGAGGCCGAACAGAGTCTGTTCCCGCTCCTGCAGACGGTCCGGTCAGAATCCGAAGCGCGCGCGCGAGTGCGGCGGGGCCTCGACACGCTCCGGGCCGTGAGGGCTGCCGGTTCCTGGAGACGCCATCTGGCCGGCCCGAGACGCGACCTTGTGGTCATCCGGGCCCTCCAGACGCGCTATGCCGCGCGGGGCCGCGCCGCGGGCGGCCTACCGCTTGATGAATTGCCGGACCCGCTCTTCCGCCACGTCGCTTGCTACTTCTGGGGCGGCTGATTGCTTGTGTAATTACCATTGATCGCATGACAACAGATTATGTATACAACATCCCCGCAATCAATCGCGGGTCGGGGTACTCCAGTCGCGCCCGGTCGCGCTGCGCGGCGGAGACGACGCCGGGCATGTCGTGCGTCGCCGGCGGAATGAGTGAGACCTGGAAGTGCACGTGCGGCGCCCAACCTCCGTTCTCGTGCGATGCGCCGAACGCTCCGATGCGCTCGCCGCGCTCCACCACCTGGCCCACGCGTTTGAACGCCACCGACGCGGAGTCGAGGTGTCCGAAGAGCATCCAGCACCGCACGCCTTCTATCACGTGTTCCGTAACGATAACGTGGCCGTAGTCGCCCGCGTCGGGGTTGTAGCCGAAGCTTTGAATGACGCCCTGGGCCGGCGCGTAGACCGGCGTGCCCGCGGGCCCGCCGATATCAAGACCGATGTGCACGTCGCGGATGCCCGCGTAGCCATCGATAGTTTTCGTCGCGTTCTCGAACATCTCTGTCGTATACATGTTCCGCCGCACCTCGTCGTAGCGGCCCACGTACCAGCGCGCGCACCGGCTGTTTGCCGGTCTGCGGGCCAAGCGGCGCAAAACGCAAGGCACGCCGCGTTTCGCGGAGATGGCAGCTTCGATTCCCCTGGAGAAGTCCATGACATGAACGTATTTCGCCGCCGGCAAATCGACGAGCGCGTGGAAATCAGTTGCATTGCAGGCCGCCGCGAACGTTTCTGCGAGTTGAGCCGTCACGGCGACGGCGGCGGTGGCGTCGTCGCCGGAACAGCAGTGCACAAGCAGCAGTGCGCCGACGAGTCGTCGGCGCATGGTCAACGCCTCGCGGCCTAGCTCGCGCGCTTTGCAGGCTGAGAGGATGCACCCTGCAGCAGTCCAAAGTTTTTGCGAGGTCACGGCGCCGGCAAATTTGTCCTAGCTACAGCCAGCTGATAGTGCTGCACTGTTGCGCGAGGCCTCTGTCGCACGCGTGCGCGTACGCTCCGAGATTACGAGCAGAGAGCACCTCACAAAGCTGACAACAAAGCTGTGTGACCAAGCTCACAGAGCTAGCGCGGCCGTGCAGTGCACTGGTGGGCGCAGTGGTGCGCATTGGGTCGCACTAACGCTACGCAACGTCGTGGAACGAGAAACGCGGGTACGCCACCTCTGGGCAGGAGCCAGCTCACACTACAAGTTTGCATTTGAGGGCTAAGCGAGCTCGACGCGGGCGACGCTCGCATCACTCGCACGAATTCGCAGCCATGCGACTCTTCATCTGCTCGTTTTTGCTGCACGCCGCCACCGCGTTCATCGCGCCGCGGCCGCCGCGACCGACCCCGCTGCGGTCAAGCAACGACTTCGAGAATCCGAACCCGTTCATGAAGGACGTCATCGACGCCGTGCCGACGCTGCGGGAGGGTCGCACGATGCAGTTGGTGCTGGGCAGCGAGGAGCCGACGCCGCCGTCCGACGCCGAGCAACAGAAACTTAGAGAGGCGGCCGCCGACGAGCTGCGCAATATTGATGGAGCCGAGCGAGCTAGACGGCTCGCCGCGGGGCGCGTCCTCGCCGTGGTGACGCTCCTGCAGTCCGCGTTCCTGTGCGCGCCCCACGCGGGCGTTCGTCCCCAGCGGCTCGCTGCTTCCTGGTTTATTTCTGTCGCTCGGGTTATATGATTCGGCGAAGACGGGCCTGTGAAACATCGCCCAGTCCGGCCTCTGGGACGTGGCCGGCACTGGGCTTGAGCGCCGCACCGGATGGTGTGGCGAAGCAAATCTTAGATCGAGTGAACTCGATGAACGTCTCGACGTCGCTCAAGGCGCTCGCCGTCACGGTCCTGTTCGCGAGCGCGGCGTTCCTCGACCCGCTCGCGCGCGCTAGGATTGTTTCTGCGAGACGGCAGGCCACCCGCCTTATGACGCGGCGGCCGTGGCGGCTTCTGGCCGCGCGACCGTCGCCGACGCGGGTGGTCGTGCCTCTCTAACGTGGTACCTTGTGAGTTCGGCGTGGCGATATCGATGTTACGGTGCTAGGACTACATTAATCGCGCTAGCGGCCGTAAGACACTAGCCAGCAGTCGTTTTTGCTCTGAAAAACGAACGGCTTACAGCTCTTGACGCGCCGATAGGTTGCACGTTTTGACTACCAGTACTGCTCACTCTTGCCTCCTTGCGCGGCTCAGCCTCTCGGTCACCTCTGCGGCCACGTCATCACACAGATCCACAACTGGCTCATCAGCCGTTATTCGCCATGCTGCGTACCCCCGCGAGCCTGCGGCGCCTCAGCCTCGCCGTGTCGAGCAAGGCCTTCGACCCGCAAGCCGGCCTGGCCTCCGTCGGAACGGCGGCCCTGCTGCGCAGCGCTACCGTCAGTCTCTGTGCAGAAATCAAATTTCGCGGCGCTTCTCCGCTTACGGCTGAATCATAACTTCCACGCCATCGACGCGACGCCTGCTCGATGGACACAGGTCATGAGCGCGCTCCGGCTCCCGGGCGGCACCGCCATCGCGCAGTCCACCCTCCAGGCCGCGACGACCTCGAGCGTGGCTGCCTCGCTGGTCGGCGCCGCGGCGGAGGGCCGGTTTGTGGGTGGCGCGACGCTGGAAGACGCGAAGCGGACGGCCGCGGCCCTCGCCGAGGACGGCATCGCCACGATCGTCGATCACGGGGTGGAAGAAGCCGATGATGTCCAGCTCGAACTCGCGCGGAAGCGCCAGCTCGTCGCCGCCGCTGGTGGCCTTACCGTGCCGATCAAGCCCACTGCCGTCGCCGACGGAGCGATGCTCCGCGCGCTCGCGGACTTGATACAGCAGGCGCCGGAGCCCGACGCCGCGCGCCTCGACGGCGAGCTGGTGACGCAGCTGAGTGAGGAGCATCGGAAGCACTTCGACGACGCCGTCGAGGGCCTGGTGCGCCTCGCGCGCGACGCGGAGGCCGCGGGCGGCGCGCTTTTGCTCGACGCCGAAATGACCGACCTGCAGCCGGCCGTCGACCGCCTGTTCCTGAGCGCGCTCGAGGCGTGGGCCGCCGACGCGGACCGCGCGTTCGCGACGTACGCGGCTGTGTGGAAATCAACCAGTGAGTTCTGTTACCGTGATCCTCCATCGAGAGCAGAAGCTGTTACGAGGACAACGTCGCGTCGATGGCGGTAGAATCGCCACGCCGTCGAGCAGACGCCGCTACGGAAGCACGTCGCGTCGATGGCGTGGGGCGCCCGAAATTTGATTTCCACGCAGGTACGCTGGGCCGGCCGGCGCGCCCCGGGCCGCCGCTCTACAACACGTACCAGTGCTACCTCGCCGGCTCGGAGGCGCGCCTGGCCCTCGACGCCGCATTCGCCAAGGACCTCGGGGTCGCGTTCGGGCCAAACTCGTGCGCGCGCGCCTCGTGGCTGAAGCTAAGGCGGCCGGCCGGCTCCGCGGGTCCAAGGCCGAGACGGACGCGGCCTACGACGCAGCCGTCTCCCAATTAATAGAGGCCGCGGCGGCGGGCGACGACGCTCACGCGTTCCTCTGCACGCACAACGCCGGCGAGCTGCGAAAGGCTTTGTCGAAGGCGGACGCGCTGCACCTCGAGCGGGGCGACGACCGCCTCAAGTTCGCGCAGATCCTGGGCCTCTGCGACGGCCTGACGCGGTCGCTCGCCGCTGCGGGCTGCCGCGCGCACAAGCTCGTGCTCTTCGGGGCGACGCGCGACCTCGCGCCCTGGATCGGGCGGCGCCTCGCGGAGAACGCCGACGCGCTCGGGCGCCGGCGGCCGAGGCTCCCGCCTTATGGCGAAATTGGCGCGGCGCGTGGTCGGATGATCTCGCTCCTGTTTAAACTTAGTTCCTATCCCATCCGTCCGTCGTTCAACGGGTTAGTCAGAGGGGAGGGATGGGATGGGCTTTGGGATGGGCGCCGCCGAGTTAATCGGGGCGCGGGCAAAACGCCGGGCGCCTCGGCGACCCGCTCGTTGACGGGGTTGTGGACGGGCGCGAAGACGGGCTTGCCCTCCTTCTCCTTCTTCGCCATGGCTCCGATGCAGCAGAGCGCGGCGATCGCAATGACGGCCGCGGCGATGAGGCCGCCGACGAGCCCGGCGTCGTCGTAGGCGCGGCGTCGCGTCGCCGGTTCGCAAGGGGCGATTTACGCGCGCTCTCATCAATGGCGTGGCGTCAACGTTATCTGGAGTGCCTAAGACGAAGGTAACGAAGCGAGGCGCGCGCGCGTGCGCCACTTTGCCTGCAAAGTTTCACTGCACCAAAATCAGAATTCGCTGATAGCGATGCTTTTGCAAAAAAAAGTATAGGGCGTGTCGTTTAAGGATCCCTACGCCGCCTTGCTTACGTTTTTGAGGTCTGTACGTGCCCACAAGGGGCAAACAAAGCTTGACTATCTTGATTCGGAGGGCGTCTAGTATGCTTAACGCTAGTCTGTCTTTTCGATTGGTTTAAATCACTTACATGCACACTAGAAGAGCTCAAGCGCTGCTCGGTTCCGCCACAACCCCCGCAAACACGACGCGCCCCGTCGCCGCGTGCTCGATCGCGAACACGAAGGGGCGATCAAACTTGAGCACGCGCGGCGGCCGGGGCATGGCCCGTTGCGCCACTATGACGGCCGTCGCCGCGGCCGCTTCCGTACCCTCCTCGTCGACGGAGATGACCGCGCGGTGCAGCACGGAGTCGACGTGGAGGTCCGGCCGGTCCGCGATGCCTAGGAAGCCCCCGCCCTCGCGCTTGATGAGGCCCAGGCCAAACGAGGCGTCCAGCACGTCCATCAATTCAACAACGCCCGAGTCGATCTTAAAGCGAGGCAGCACCACCACAACCTTGTCCTCGGCGAGGGGCCGGAGCTCCGCCCAGCGCGCCGGCAGCGCCGCCGCCGTCGCACGCGCGCCCGCGAGTCCGTCCGACTCGGGCAGAATCAGCACCATGCGGAGGTCGTCTTTTGCATACGGAAGAGCCACGGCCTGACCGACGCCAGCGGCGTTATGAACAGCATAGCGCTGCTCCTGCCGCATGAAGTCGACCTGCTTCTCGCCACTTGGTGCCTGGAAGGCGCCCGGCCGGGAGTTACCCTTCTCGAACTTCTTGAGCCACGTACCCTTGAAGTACACGGCGTTTAGGAGAATAGCCGTCGTCATCGGGTCCCGGACCGTGCCGTCGTCAATAAGGTTGGTGATCAGTCCCTTCGTAGCCTTGGCCACAAACTCGTTGATGGGCGCCGCCGACGCCGGCATCGGCGCCGCGGCGGCGTTGAAGAGCCGCTTCAGTTTGTCGGCGAACGACGCCTTCACATCGGCACGCGCGTACAACGCGTTCGCCGCGTCGACGCCGGCCACCTGGACGTCGATGCCCCCGACCGCCTTCCGGAGAGCCGCCTCGTGGCGGCTCCCGGGCGTCGCGCCGGCGAGCGCCATCTTCAGGGCCGTCGCGATGGACAGGGGGCTCACAAAGACATTCTCGCGATCAGAGGACAGGGCTTTGAGGAGCTCGAGCGCGAACGCCGGCGTCGCGCCGTCGCCCTCAGCCCGCGGCGGCGCGCCGCCGACGAGGTCCTTCGGTGAGTACGACGGCGGCGGGTCGTCTCGGAGGCCCGGAAGGGTGCGATACGCGTTCTGGCGCGTGAGCTGCGGGCGGCCGTCGCGCGGCGTCGGCGTGCGTAAGGCGCGGCGGCAGAGCGCGACGACCGCGATGGCGCACGCACCGACGCCGAGCATCGTTTTCGTGGTTGGCATTCCGCACAGTGTGTGCGCGCGTTCTTTTCTTAGTGCGTCGACAGCGCAGAGAACGCAGAGGACAAGAATGCGTCCGCCGTTCGCGCTCGGATGCCTGCTGGGATAAAGCTCCGGGTGTGTTTTACGTGTGCTGGGGCTTAGAGCTCAGAGTTTTCAACTCGGTTGCTGAGAACAGGTACTGACGGCTCTACTTTCACGGCTTGGCAGCAGCGCTTGGTCTTTAGCGGGCACTATCAGGCCCACAAAAAGCTTGTCTGAGGGCTGCCAACACAGGTTCCTACGCGTGGCGCACGGAGACATCCATGCCATCCCAGGATACTGGTAGTAGCAAAACCCCTTACGGGTATCGGCGAGTAGCGGCGGCACGGCGTGTTCGTCGACAAAAAAGCGCGCCGCGCCACGAAAAAACAACAAAAAGACTAAACCCGCTCCTTACGCAGCTTCCGCAGCCCCCGCCTCCGCGAAAACGCGTTCTCGACCGTGTCGCCGCGCTCGAGCGCCGCCACGAGGTCCGTATTGGAAAGAATCGACGAACGAGACGGCACTAGCAGCGGCGCCGCGCGCGCCGCCCTCCCAACACGGTGCAGGTGGCTGACGGCGTCCGTCGCGTCGTCGTACTGCACCACCCGACTTCCGGCAGGTCCAGCCCGCGCGCGGCCAGGTCCGTGCATACGAGGACATTAATCTTGGCCGAGGCAAACAAATCCAAAGTGGCCAGGCGCCGCTCCGGGTCGACGTCCTTCGTGTAGGGCGCCGCCGCAATACCACCCAAAGCGAGCCGCTCTGAAACTGCAGAAGCGCGGTTCGCCGTCTTGCAGAAGACCATCGTCCGTTCCGTGCTCTCGAGCAAGTCATTCAATTTCGCGTCGCGCTCGTCATCACTTTGTACACTTTCAAACACATGTTCTAGGGTCGAGACGACGCCGTGCATCGGCAAATCCGCGCATCGCGTCGCGTTCGCTGGCACTTTGTCACCAGGCCGTCGACGCTTCGCAGCCCCTGGTTGGGCAGCGTCGCGGCGACGACGACGCGGCGGCACCGCTCCGGCACGTCCTCCACGAGATCGTCATTGCCTTCCCTCCTCCGCTCGACGCGTTTCAGTGCCACTAAACACCGGTCCAGCTGCTTCTTGAAGCCACCGTCCAAGAGCATGTCCGCCTCGTCCAGCACCAAGGGTCGACAGGCCCTCCCACAGGTCCAGATCTCGATCAAAGGCCGCGGCGAAGGACGGCGTCGCGACCAGAACGTCGGGCGCCTTGCCCGGCGCGTAGGGCCAGCGCGCCAGCGCGCCGCCGTGGCGCGCCTCGAGCGAGAAGAGCTTGCTTTCGTCGGTGAACGGCGGCTGCGTGTCCGCGCCGAGTCGCGCCGCCACCCGCCGCAACTGCGTCCCGAGCTCGCGGTTCGGCACGAGCACCAGCGCCGCGGGGTAGGGCGTGTGCTTCCGTCGATTCGCGACGGCGCTGCGCCGCCGGTAATAGATAGGCCAGGGTCTTGCCGCTCCCGGTCTCGGCACCCACGACGGCGTCGTCTTCCTGCTTTAAAAGAGCGGGCAGCGCCCGCTGGACTGGACGGCGTTCGCTCGGGCCACTGTTTTGAAACGAGATCGCTCATATCGCTGTTGAGGCCCAGGGCTTCCCACGCCGCAGCGCTCATCAGGCGCGTCGTCGGCGCGCGCACCGCGGCGCGTGCAGCAAAGCCTCGCGCGCGCGCGATTGTCAGGAGCATCATCGCCTTATGCAGTAGGGACATTTGTTGCAGGTGTGAGCAAGCGTGAGTGATGCAGCTACGACGCAGACCAATGCTAATGATTTAATGTCGCATCGATGGCGTCTGCAGCGTCTTATATCGCTGCGCGCGCGAGTTGAGGCCGGAATTAGCGTGTGTAGACATACTAGCTTATTCCCGACGTCAAAGAATTTACAAGTGCGAGGGGCTGCCGCATATATGGCGCACGATACATTCTGTACCACGGCATGATGGTAGAGCAGCCCCACGGCATGACTAGACCATAGCAGCAAATGCTCCGCATCCTCCTCCTCGCCACCGCCGCGGTCGCCTCAACCAAGCGCGGCCACAAACACAAAAAACCAGCAGCCGCCGCGCCGCCGAAGCTGGCCTACATGGCGATCCCGGGAGCAAAAGACGAGACGAGCGCGCCGCGCGCGTGCTGGGCCGCGCCCAAGAGTTGGAGAGAGGGCCTGGTGGATGCCTACGGATCCTCAGTTGTTGTGTGCTCGCCCGAGGCCCTGCGTTCAAATAAAATGTGCGCGTGCCGCCTGTGCCCTGTGGATGAATGCGTGTCCAGGAATGCGCTCGCTCAACTAAACCTCGACCACGCGCTGGGCGTCGGCTCCGGGAGGGACAGCGACGCCCTGCGCGAGTTCTACCGTCTCACGGCGAACGCGAGCCTCGTCACCAACGTGCCCATCAGCGAGGGTCATACGACGAAGCGCGAAGAGATGTGGGGGTCACTCGTGGACGTGGTCATGTCCTTCCTCAAAACAGTGAAGCCTCCTTTAAAAATGAAGCCCTGCGCGCGGCCGCCTTCCTCAAAATGCGCTGCGGCGCTGGCGGCGCCACCATACCAATACGCGGGCGCGCCCGCGTGCCGCGCGGCGTTCGTGGGCTCCGTGCAGCCCACGAAGGTACCTTTATCGTTCTTCCAGAAGTTCGACAAGGCCGCGGGGTTGGATTTTGTGCGGCGCTTCTCGTGGCACTTCTACGGCGCGGACCGCGGCAACTACTCGGCGCGCCTCCGAGGCGTGCTCGACGCGATGAACCTCTCATCTACATTCCACGGCCGCGTCGACGACGTCCAGGGGGCCTACTGCGCGGCCGACGTCGCCGTCGCCTTCCCGCTCCACGACCGGAACCCGCGCGTTCCCACCGAAGCTTTGAGGGCGGGGCGGCCAGTCTTCGCGTCGCTCGAGGCGAACCTGGCAGGAGCGGTCGCTTGCCAGCCATTTGTGGGTGCGGTCTCGTGGCGGGATTCGCGCCGAAACCTGATCGCCGCCTTTCAATCGTGGGCGCTCAACGCGACGGCGGCGGCGCCGGCGGTCTTCGACGCCTTCGCGGCGAACTGCCTCGACCGCACGGCGCTCTTCGACCGCGTCTGGCGCGTGCTGGAGCGCGTCAAGGACGAGAGGCAGGGCGCGCGGCGCGCCGTCGCGTGCGAGGCGCCGGGCGCGTGTCTCAGGCCGACGTGCGGCGACGGGCCGACCGTCGAGGTCGCGGCGCGGGCGTGCCTCGGGGTCTCTCGTGATGATTTAAGTTAGTGGAATGTGTTAGTCAGAAGTAGCTCGCGCTCTCCTCCTTGGGTTCCGGCGCCGGCGAAACGAGGCCAGTGGCTTCGAGCACGGCTCGTGTCCGGGACTTTGGCTCGGGCTCAGGCTCGGGCGCGGCCAGGCCCACGGCTTCAAGAACGCATTGCGTTGTCGATTTTTGTTTGGGCGGCGGGACGTTCTGTGGTGCGGTCGACGTCGCAAACCAAGGCTTTGCCGCGGGCTCCTTGGCGTCTGCGTCGCTGGCGAAGAGGCTCCGGCGGGGCGTCGCGGCCGGCGTGCCGCCGCCGCCGAAGACGTAGTCGGAGAGCGCGCCGGGCGACCGTGCGCCCGGCGTCGCCGGCTCGTCGGCGCTCTCGCCTCGGAAGAGGAGACTAAAGGAGTACTCGGAGCCGCGCGGCGACGTCGCCTCCTCGCTGTCCGATTGCTCCTCGCTTTGGCAAGCGTCGAAAAAGGGGCAGAGCAGGTCGCTCATCGCCTCGGCAGCAAGGGTTTGGCCGGGAGCAGAGGTTTTGGCAGCCTGGTCCAGCGGGAGGGCGGGGGCAGCCTTGAAATCTGAGCTGCCACAGAGCATCACATTGGCGGAGAGCCCGTACGGGTGCACGGATTCAAAACTCGAGGTGGCCTACATGAAAGATGGGCGCTTTTGCGTATTCGCGCGACGCATCCTGACGCTGCTAGTGTCTTACAGCCTCTAGCTAGCTATTGCTTGCGAAATCGTGCCGCGCTCGGGCCGCGTGCTCACGCAATTGTGGGCCATAGACGTGCTCAGGCTGTTTAACGCATCGCTGCGACTGTCCACGCGAGCTCACGCAAGTTTCGAGCATCGCTGCCGGCTCAAATTTGCTCTCTGTATAGAGCTCACTGCCGTGCAAGAGATGTCGCGCCTCGCGGACTACAGCAAATTTGATAATCTGGACGACAGCGACGACGACGCGCCGGCACCCGCACCGCCACAACAGAAGCTCGACCCCCAAGGCATCCCCGAGGGCGCGCAGTACACGAAGCCGACGATGACGAATGAAGTCAAGGGCGGCAACGTCGCGCGCACGCGCGAGGCCGCCGGGCCCGACGGCCACGTCATGGACGCCAAGGGCGGCGTCCGGTCGGTGGGCTCGCTGACGCCCAAGGGCAGCGAGGTCGGCCGCTACCAGTTCAAGCACGAAGGTCGATTGATTTATGAATGGGACCAGAGCTTGGAGGATGTCAACATCTATGTGAAGCCGCCTCCTGGAGTAACGCCGGACATGATCGACTGCAAGCTGACGCCGTCGCATTTACGACTTGGGTTAAGGGGCAACCCGCCGTTCCTGGACGAGCCGACGGGCGGGCCCATCGTCGCCAAAGAGTCGCACTTCTACATGGTCGACGGCGAGATCACGGTGGCCATGTCGAAAATGAGAAAAGGAGAAACGTGGGGCACGGCCTTAGGTGGAAGGGGCCAGGTCGACCCCTTCACGCGCCAGGAGATCCAGCGCGAGCTCATGATCGAAAGGTTTCAGGAGGAGCATCCCGGCTTCGACTTTAGGTCTGCCGAATTCAACGGGCAAGTCCCCGACCCGCGCGCGTTCATGGGGGGGGTCAAGTACACCTAGTTAGTAGTCCACACACTTATCACCGTAGTATAACGCCCGTCGCTGCTAGCGGGAGAGGCGCCGCGCGACGACCACCACCGCGGCGGCGCGGAAGAAGAGGATGAATCCGGCCAGGATGCCGATGTTCACCCAGTAGTTCTTCTTCCAGCTGCCCGTGTAGTCGGGCAGCTTCAACCTCGTTTTGAGGACCTGCTCGCCCGTGTCCAAACCCGCGCCCGGCGGCGCGTTGTAGGTTCGATCCTGCAACCCGGCGATCGCGAGCGCCTGCCAGACGTAGTTCAGGTAGTCGATATAAGTCGCCCATCTAAATACCCACGTCATGTCGCGCTGGTTCACGAAAAATCCCGACAGCAGCATCATGGGCATGATCGAACCGGGAGCACTCAGCACCGCCAATTGCATCGTCGGCGCGACGCTGGACAGGAGGAATGACCACGAATTCGTGCATACCACCGTCGCGAGGCACGCGAGGTAGACCCGTATAAACCGCGCACCGTTGTTGCCGCGCGTGAGGCCCGTCACGTTGCCCACGATGGCCAGGTAGAGCAAAGGCGGTATGACGAGTAGGGGCGTCTCGACAATGAACTTCGCGGGAGTGTAACTGGTGGGCCGGTACCAGCAGTTCCGCACCTCCTTCTGGGTCACGTGGATCTCCGGCAGCACGCTCAGCACGACGGGCAGCGCGCTCGTCAGGGCGAGGAAGACCATCGTAAATAAAAGCAGACTGATCGTGCTGTTGATGCCTTCGAAATTTGAGTCCAATTCGCCATACAGAATCGACAACACGATCGAGACGCCCACCGCGGAGCCGATGCGCATGCGCGCTAAGATCGGTTCCCTGACCATCGCGCGCGCGTTCCGCACGCAGTGGGCCCGGATCTGGCCCGGCAGCGAGAGCGCGTAGCGCGGGCCCGACGTTGAAATAGGCGGCGGCGGTGGCGGCAGCGGCGGTGCTTCGGGAGCCGCCTTCGTGAGCGCGTCGGGATCCTCCGTAAGAGCGTCGAACATCGCGTCCGCCGGGTTTGCGAGCTCGTGGACCGGCCGCCCGATGTCCGCGAGCATCTTCGCGGGCTGGGCGCCCGGGGCGACGGGTCCTTCGTAGACCAGCGACCCGCCCGCCCGTAGCAGCAGCAAGCGATCGAACGCGAAGAACGCCGCCGCCGAGGGCTGGTGGATCACCGCGACGCAACACACGCCGCGCCTCGCGAGCGCTTGCAGCGACCGCACGAGCGACATCGTCGCGACGGCGTCCAGGCCACTGGTGGGCTCGTCCAGAAACAACGAGGGGTCGCCGCAGAGCTCCAGCGCGACGGACAGGCGAAAAAAAAAAAAAAAAAAAAAAAAAAAAAAAAAAAAAAAAAAAGCAAAAGGGGGTCAAAACGGGTGCAAATTGCTTTATCGTATTCCCGGATTCCCGGATTCATTCAAAAAGAGGATTATGGTCGATACCTTGGGGTGGGGGGAGGTGATTCCCGGATCGTAGGGCAGTAGGGCACGAGGGGTAGGCGATGGCAACACGGATCGTTCAGCACGCGATCGGCGCCGCGGAGAGGCTCATCAGCGACGCGGCGGCGGCGTTGAACGAGGGCGACTTGGGCAGGTTCTTCGGCGCGTCCGGCGACGGCTCCCACGCGACGGGTGCCACGGTGACGGCGCGCGCCCGCGGCGCCGTGAAGCAGCCGGCGTCGTTCGGCGAGCGCTTGCTGAAGTCGAGCACCAAGCCGTCTCCGGACGACACGCAGCGCGCGCGGCTCGCGAGGACGCAGACGAGGCACGGCTCCTCGCGAGTAGTAGCGCACCCCCGGGGCCGCGCCCATGGGCAGAGGGCGCGGTGCGAGAGCACGCTTCGCACGGCGTCGATGTCGGAGACCGAGACAGAGGCCGTCACGGTGCGCGTCGCAAGGCACGTCAACGCGGCCCGGGCCTTGGCGCAGCCGGCGACGCCGCAGCCGTTGTCGGGGCACCGCGTCGCGTGCTCGACGACCCAGACGGCCTCGGCGGTCTTCTTGGCGGCCTCCACTTGTTTGGCCGACGTGCTCATGATCTCAGGAGAGTCGTTAAGCGGTCACGGATCTCGTAGCTTGCGGCGTCACGAGTTTTTTCCTGCGCGGCAACAGGCCGACTTTTCGTGTTGCTCTTGACGGGCTCCCTGCGCCACCAAACTTCGAGCGTGAAGTAATGCGAGAGTGAAGTACCTCGCGATAGCACCAATCGGTAAAATGTCTGACTGGGCGATGAGTGCAGAGTGTTTGGCAACTCCAGAGCGCAGATATAACTCAAAGCTGAGGCCGACGAACCAGACGAGCCACCGGTCTCGCGTTATGACGGAGACGCCTCTTCTCATTGATAGAAGCGCTGGAATCCGCCGCCCGAAAAACCCGTGTTCGAATGAGCTCTCGAGTGGATCAGACTCTGCAGCGCCTCGACGACAGGGAACGCTGCCCGTGGGGCGCCAAACCACGTAAGCGAACGCGACGAACACGGCATACCAACAGTGACCGCGAACGGACGCGGAGCCAGCACAGGCTGCCCTCCAGGGCTGCCCAAGCATGGACCCCATTGTCGATGAAGATGACAAGACGCAGGAAGCAGTAGAGCAAACAAAGCATGAATACGACTCCGTCGCGGCACAATACAGCAAAATGAACCGCCACGCGAGCGCCGAGCACGTCGAGCTGCTGCTGGCGGCGATGCCGCGCGGCGTGGCGGAGGATCGAAGAAGGCGTGAGGCCGAGGAGCTGATACCAACGATAAATGTGCACATCAAGAAACTAGAAGATGCTGGACTCGACGAAGAGGACGAGAACATGGTCGAGGCACGAAATGCGCTCGCGGCGGCGCGGCGGGACGCGCGGCGACGAGTCGTCGATCTAGGCTGCGGCGCCGGCCGCGATTATCCAGCCTTCGACGAGCGGGGTATTGAGTACCTCGGCGTCGACGCGTCCGAGGGCATGCTGACGGTGGCGCGGGAGCGCTTTCCCGAGGCGGCCTTCGAGGCGCAGGACTTGTGCGCCTTAGACTTGCCTGAGCGCGCTTTTGACGGCGCCTTCGCCAATGCTTCTCTCCACCACGTCCCGACGCCTGCCCTGCCGAACGCGCTCACAAACATCTACGCGTGCCTCCGGCCGGGCGGAGTCCTACTCATTTCCGCGCCGCTCGGCAAGGACGCCGAGGGCTGGTCCCAGGCCCGCTCGAAGGAAACGAGAGCCTGGGTCGCCTGGCGGTCCCAGGAGACGCTCGAACGCCACTGCGGCGCCGCGGGCTTCGAATCAGTCACGGTGCCCACGGTCCAGTCCTACGAGGGGAGCAGCTTCCAGGTGTTTGTCTGGAGGCGGCCAGCCGATGACTCGGGTGAGTAAAACGTAGAGTTAAAGAACACAGCACAGATCGACGCGGCGTCGTCGGGGAAACATCGCGTCGATGGCGTGGGGTATCTCAACCTCCACGCCATGCCGCGGCAACACAAGAGGAAGCTACAAAACGGCCGCCTGCAGTTCGAGTGGGGCTTGCCCCGCGGGCGGCGGCGCGGCGACCTCGCGGCGGCTCAGCATACGACCAAGCAGCCCCGGCGCGGGCGGCGGCGGCGCCTCGTCGACCTTGACCGCAACTTTCGCCGGACTCTCGTCCGCACCGCCCAGAAACGCGTTGTCCCGCGCCCGAGCTTCCCCCCGCTTCACGAGCTCCGCCCGCCTCAGGCAGTCGTGGCAGACGTACATCGGCGTCTTGTTGCCGAACGTCGGCACCTTCGTCCGCTTCTGGCAGCAGTCCCGGCAGTAGACTCTCAAACAAAGCCGGCAGTGGTGCTTCCACCTTGACATGTCGGAAAAGCGCGCGTTGCACCGCGTGCACGCCCGGGCGTCCTCCTTGGGCTGCCATAAAGCGGCACGGGGATTGGCGCGCGCGTGGCGCCGCCACTCCTCGGCCCGCGTCGATCTTCGATAATGATCATCGTCAAGTAACGCGTGGGACCGCTTCTGCGGCTCCGGGAAGGTACGTCTATCTAGATATAATGGCGTGACGACGACGTGGACGCGTCCTGATCTAGCGTTCTGCAGCGGCAGCCATCTATCCCCAAAGTCCGAGGATAGGGAAATGACCAAGTCACCTAAGACAACATCCTTGGACAGGCGCGCGTGCGCGCCCGCGGCGTAGTCCGCCGCCCGGGCCGCCGTCTGGATCAGCCGGGTGGCTTGGTTCGTCGCGGCATCCACCCCCGCCTCCTTCACCGTGAGTCGCAGCGACGGCGTCTCGAGGTCGGCCACGAAGAACGTTGCAGCCTCGTCCCACCGCGGATGGTTCGCGTTTTTGGTGGTTTCCGTCTGGTACTTCTGGCGGCCGACCTCAATATCTACAAAGGCGCTGCGCGCGCGCTTCTTGCCCTTGTGCCCCGCGAGCTCGGCGGCTTCCAAGACTTCCACGTACACGGCCGCGAGGAACGAGTGCTCCGACTCTTCTCGTGAAAAGTCCCTGTAGACCAGTCGCGTCCTCAGTTTGCCTTTTTTCACGCCCTGGAGTCTTAACCAAACATCTAAGGGCTCGTTCGTGGACACGTCGGTCTCTACTATGTTACCGTCGTCATCACATTTCCGCGCGCGCCGCTGGTTCAGCACCAGCAGAGCGAGCTGCTCCGGCGTGTCGACCGTCGGCCTTTCTAGGAGCTTGATAGGACCGCTCCCGGCACGCTTAAGGGTCTTCAGGATGGAATGTTCACGTGATGGCGTCCGCTTCGGCGTCCGCCGCGGCGTCGAGGGTTCCTTCGTCTCCTCCTGGCTCCGCAAGACGTGGCTCCGACAGAAGGCGGCGAGCTTCTCCCGACCTTTGAGCAGCGTCCGGTTACTATGCTCGACCCTCGACACGGGTTGTTCGCTCCGTACCAGAGCTCGCGGCGCCGTCAGGTGCTTCGCCGAGAACTCGAAGCTCCCCAATTTGTCGTTTATACCTAACACTTGATCATCAACAACTTTCACCCGTATCCTAGCGTCGTGGTGCGGCACCAGCAAATGCAATAGAGTTTCCCAGCGCGGGTTTTGCGACTTTCTGATGACCGTGGTTCTTTTTGATATACCGTCCACATCACATCTTACGTAGGGGTCGGCAGACCCGACGCCGACCTTCCGACCAGCGCCCGCCTTCATGAGCTCCTTGGCTTCCACTATTTCAATGTGAAAGACACCCAGCGCAGGTGGTTTTTTTGGTTTTGAACCTTCGAACTCCAGGGCGTTGGGCCCCCACCACTCGTCGAAGGGTAATGATTTTTTGGTGGGCCAGGTCATCGTGTCGTGCAGCGCTCTGCTCACGACTTTCTTCAGGTCGAACGGTAATGTGACGGAGCCCTTGAGCACCTCGATGTCGAAGTCTACTTTCGGCGTTTCTACGAATGACAAATGGAGCTGGCCGGCCCAGGGCCGCTGGTCCACGAACGTCGTGCCTATCCTCAGGGTCCCTTCGAAGGACGCGTTCGTGATGTAGCACGTGAAGACGCCACCACCCGTCAGAGCGTGCAACTCGAAGGCCACTTTCGCTCGGCACTCCGAGAACCATTTTAACTGTAAGTCAAGATAGAGCTCCTCCGGCCTATCTACCCGAAACGGTGTCGTGCGGTGGCAGACGAGTCGACTTTCGCCCATGCTGAACCGCGGGATGGTCACGCCCGAGATGACGCCTCCGAGCAGCTCGCGGTTCTGCAGGGACCGTTCTACGGTTAAACGGATCCAATTCGCCAGTAGGAGCTCGTCCGTGCAGTAGCGGTTGTAGAAGACCTCCAAGGCGTGGTCGAACCACCGCAGCTCGTCCTTGCCCGCGCCTCTGAAGGCCTTGAAGCCTCTTGTGAATCCCTTCCGTTCCGCTTGATCGAGCTCCCGGTCCCTTTGTCGCTGCGACGCTCGTCTTGCGCCCGCGACGGCGACGATCGTGAGTATGAGCGTGATTATAATAGCGTGCCAGGACCAGTCCCTCAATCTGGTGGTTGTGGCGACCTCCGCGAGTGCCACACCTAACACGAAGAGGACGAGGTCGTACATTGTCTTTCGGGCCTTCCGTGCGGTGCGGTGTGCCCTGCTTTCGCCTGGGGTCCCGGAGCGGGGCAGCCGCCGCGCAGGACGTGTGGTCGTACCGCTGCGTGCGGTGGGCGGCCCGGGGCTGCGCTGGCGCCCTGTGCGATCCGCGGGAGTGTGCGCCTTCGAGATTATCTAGCGGCTTGTAAGACACTAGCAAGCACCAGCAAGCGGCGTTTTGCTCCATAGCGCATTGCAGACACTTTCGCGCGCTGTCCGCGCGTGCCAGTGATCGCACGAATCGTTTAAAAGGCGCTGGAGCATCGCTTCGGATACCTGTCGCGTGACAGCCAGACAGCCAGCCAGGGCCTCACGCAGCGGCAAAAGCGCCAAACCGCAGCGCACGCCCGCCGCCGCGGCGCATCGCTCGCGCAGATTCACGAGGACGTCTCTGGCAGCGGTCATCGCCGTGAACGCACATATAACTGCGCAAAAATGGACGACTCGAGCGACGACGGCGCCGCCGTCCTCGCGCACGCGACGCCCGGGCGACGCCACAGCTGGGCGAGCGTGCACACGCCCATCGACTGGTCGAGCGCCGCGTCGCTGCGCGCGGAGCTGGCCCGCGTCGACGCGAGGAGGGCCACTTTACTCAATGCGCTCGCGGCGCTCGAGGACGGCGTCGAGGCGCTCCAGAACTCGTCGTCGGACGAGGAGTCCTGCTGCGACCTGACGCAGGCGACCGCGGAGGGCGGCGATCGCACGCCGCCGCCTCCATCCGAGTCGTCCGACGAGGACCTCGTCGACCTGACCCAGTCCCGGGTCCGGGCGCGCGACGCGCCGACGCCGGCGCGCGACGGGGCCAGCTCCTCGTCCGACGACGACGACGGGAATCGTGAGGCGGACGTGCGCGTGGCGATCGCGCAAAGAATCAAGGCGTCGCCGGAGCTCTACGAGCCCATTTTATTGAGGAAGAAGGTCGACGTCAACGCCATTGCTTCCGTTTGTGGGGCGGACGCGAAGACGGTGAAGGCCTATTTAGATGATGAGGGCGTGCCGAACGTCCGGCGCAGGGCGGCGCCGAAGCGGACGCGCGTGCGGTCGCCGCAGACCTCGTGAGGGCCTTCCTTCCTTTCTTGTTTTGTTCGTAATACTGTAGCTTGTATCGAGCGGCATTTGCAGCAGGTTTGGATCGCAAGCTAGCGGCCTAAGTCACTAGCAAGCCAAAACACCCGGGACGCGTCCTTTTGCCGCGCGCATCTCGATTACGGCCCGCCCTACGTACGCGGGAGACCGCCTGGCGAGTGACGACGCCGCTTGTTCGATCCGACGACCGCTGGACATCGCCCCTCGAAAATTTGAACTAGTGCTCTGAGACCGCCTTTTTTGACTAGGGCGCCGGCCGGTCCTCTCTCTCCGGTCCTCGCTTGTGGCGCAAACACAATGGAACACTGCTCAATTTGTCTCGAGGGGCTGGACAACGGCGTGGCATTGGCCTGCGGCCACCGCTTTCACGCCGCCTGCCTCGCGCAGATGGCCAGCGCCGTCGGCACCGCCGCGACGCGACGCGGCGCGCTCACGGCGTGTCCGAACTGCCGCGCGGTCTCGCGCGTGGCTCTAGTATCGACGCCTGTCGCGGCGTTTTCCGTCGGCGACCGCGTCAGCGCATTGTGGGGCGACCGCTGGTACCCGGGCGTCGTCGACGGCGTGATCGACGGCGGCGGCTACGAAATTAGGTGGGACGACGGGGACGAAGGAGACGTTCTCGCTGCGCACGTCCGGGCCGAGGCGCCGGGGCCGGCGCGACCTCCGCCGCGGCGGCCTGCAGCGGCGCCGGCAGTAGCGCCGGTTCTACCCGCGCCGCGGCGCCCCCCGATCGCGCCGGCGGCGTCCACCGCGGCGCCGGAGGAGGCGCCCGCGGCGCCGTCAATCGCGGCGCCGCGGCGCCCCCCGGTCGCGCCGGCGGCGTCCGCCGCGGCGCCGGAGGAGGCGCCCGCGGCGCCGTCAACCGCGGCGCCGACGCCCTTGCGGGGTACACGCTGCGGCAATTGCAAGGCTTGCCGCGCGCGCAAGGGTCAACCCTGTCGTGCGCCGGTCCCGTTTGTTCCGTCTGCTTCGGGCAAGAAGAGTCGGTTTACGGGCGTTTCTAGGAGGCCGCGGCGCACGCGTACAACGCGGCGATCCGCGCGCTTCCTCCCGACGTCCAAGCTCGGCGCCAGACGAACCCGATCGTCGACGGGCGGCTCGTGCCGAGGCCGCCCAGAAAGCGCCGCCGCGAAGAGCCCGCCGCGCCTCCGCCGGCTCCGTCTCGCCGGCGCGTGGTGTCGGCGCCGCCGCCGCCCGCGCGCGACGACGTGGCCCTCGACCGCACGGCCGCCTACCTCCTGACGGCCGCCACGCCGGACGACGCGGAGGGCTTCCGCGCGGCCGCGGGCCTCGCCCTGGCATGCCTCGACGCCATCGAACAAGACTAAGAAGACTAAGACACGAAGCACAATAATAGCTGCTGTTATAAAACGGGGAGGGGGTCCTGCCAGAATCACGTCATCAAGCCCCACTACAATAGGAGAGTAGTGCGGCCGTCACGGAGACGCGAATCCAGCAGTCAATCAGAAAAAGCGGCCGCCAGCCGCCTAGCCTCAGCCGACCTTCTTGAAGTTCGCCATGTTCGTCGATTCGCGCGTCTTGCCGTTGATCTTGATCGAGCTTATCGAAGTAACATCTCCACCCTGATTCGTGTCGACGAAGATGGAGAGAACATTCACGTAGTTGAACTTGGCCATCTTCAGTTCACACACTCTATCTGCGAGTAAATCTTCCGCCGTCAACGTCAACTTCGCCGCGCAGGGCCCGTCGTCGCAATCGCTAAACCCGAGCGAAGGCATGTTCGTAAAAAGTTTAACGTCTTCCGGCGCCTCCTCGCCCTCCATGGCGCTGATGTTGATGCTGTGGATCATGACCGCTTCACTGAACGGGATGTTGATGATCATCTGCTCGTCTTCCGCCGACTGGCACACGAGCCGCTCGTCGCCCTGGAACAAGTTGACGATCGGTTTTTGTGCACTTATGTTGAGGCCGTAGCACGCTGACGGTTTTATTTGATCTGATAAATCACCAATGCCCATCAACGCCATGCGCTCCTCCATGTTCATCGCGGCCATGGCGTCCGCGCGCGCTGGAACAGGACCCGCTGGTCTCAGCCGCGTTGGGTTGGGCGCGGCGCGGCCGCGAGCGGTCCTGGGCCGGCACGGAGGCTGAGGGCGGCTATTGCACGCCCCTCGCAGTGGACAGTGTGTGTCCACGCGGCGTTTGCGCGTCCTTAAAGTCCGGCGGCGGTTTGGTCAAGCTAGCGGCAGTAAGACACTAGCAAGCAAGCCGAGCCTTCGCAGCAGTGGCTGTTACGCCAATACAGACTGCCTGGCTGCATGCATCACTCTCGCAGCATC
Source organism: Pelagomonas calceolata (assembly GCA_918797485.1). Lineage (NCBI taxonomy): Eukaryota > Pelagophyceae > Pelagomonadales > Pelagomonadaceae > Pelagomonas > Pelagomonas calceolata. The sequence goes on along the minus strand of CAKKNE010000003.1, from coordinate 575,130 downwards.
ATCACGCAGCCTTGATAGGCGCGCTTGCAAATTTTGGTGGCGCCTCGTGATAAATTGGCTGCGTTGTGCTGCACACAAGCCTCATACCCATGGCGGACACCTCAAGCCTGAGCCCGCAATACCTGAAACAGCTCCGAGAAGAACGAGAGGCGCGCCTGGCGGCGAAGAAGGGAGCCTCGGCACCGGCGCCTGCACCGCCGCAGCGCCCGCCCGCGCCGCCGAAACGCGACGACATCGTCGAGATCGAATCTAGCGACGACGAAGTACAGATCATCGCCTCGGCGCCGAAGCGCAAGCGCGCCGACGACGATGATGAGGTCCAGTTCCTCCCGTCGCCGCCGAAACGCGGGTCGACCGGCGGCACGTTCTCCTGCATCATCTGCATGGACGACGTCGAGCGGTCGCAGCGCCTGAAGCTGCGGAACTGCGGCCACGCGTTCTGCGGCGAGTGCGTCGCGGGCACGCTGAAGGCGGCCCTCGACGACAAGAAGGTTGACGACCGGCTCCGCTGCCCGGACACAACGTGCCGCAAACCGCTAGACGTGTTGGATGTAAGAGCCTGCACCTACGACCGCGGCGACAAGGCGACGTGGGCCAAGTACCAGGAGGTCGCCACGGAGGCGCTGCTCGACCAGGCAAATGCAGATGAAGGCAACGAGAAGGGCCTGCGCCGCTGCCCGGGCGACAAGTGCAACCACACGTTCTACTACGAGCCGCACGCCACCAGTGGAACGCTCCACATCTGCCAGAAGTGCCACGGTGCATTTTGTCTGGGCTGTCCCCTCGTGGGGGGCAAGGTCGGCCCGGCGCACGACGGCAATTGCGCCTACGTCATGCAGCAGGAGGCGGCGCGGAAGGCGCACCAGGAGAAGTACGACAAGTGGTCGATCGAGAACGCGCAAGCCGACGAGAAATTCAACGAAATGATGCGCAAGGAGCGCCAAAAGGGCGCTACAAAACCGTGCCCCAAGTGCAAGCAGGCGATCACGAAGAACCACGGCTGCGACCACATGACGTGTGTCCGGCGTCCGATTTTGTGTTCTCGGGCGCGTCGCGGCGACGGCGACGGCGTCGTCACGCGACCGCGCGCAGGTGTCCCTGCGGCCACGAGTTCTACTGGTCGACGGGGAAGCCCTACCGCACGGGCCTGGGCGGCATGTTCGGGGGCTGGGGCGGCGGCGGTGGCGCGGACTACTGACTCGCGAGTAAAGTGTATGTGTCACATGGAATACTTAGTTAGCACAGCGCGACCGCCCTTCGTGGCGCGCGCTTTAAGACGACTTCGCCTCGCGCTTCTTCTCGATCTCTAGATAAGCCTTGGGCGCCCGCAAGCGCATGTTCGAGTAGCAGACCGCCGCGTGCACGGCGAAGCGCCACGGCACGCCCAGGGAGGCCATGCGCTCCAGCAGCACCGAAAAGCCGAGGAAGTAGACTGTGAGGATCGCCGCGAGGCCGAGGTGGAACGCGTAGGCTCTTTTCGTTGGGAGTGAGTAATCCAGGAAGAAGTAGGGGACCTGGCCGTTGATAAACCGGCAGCGCGCCCACGCGAACGCCGCGTAGTAGGAAGCATACGACAAGGCCAGGCCCCAGTGACCCAGGACGAGGCGCTGGCCCGATAAAAAAGCATCGATATGGAGCGACACGATATTAAAGTTGTGCACGGTGAGCTGGTCCACACCTAACAAAGGGATCTCCGACACCTTGATGCCGCCGAAATCGCCCTTGAGCCACTGCTTGCACATTGTGGGGACCAAGACATACGAAGTGACGCAGGACACCAAATGAGACGTCGCAAACAACAACTCGAAGAGGTACGAGATCTGTCGGTATGGTTGTATGTATCCAAGGGTCGCTAACGTAACTAGGCCGAAATAGATCGTCTGCAGCGTCCAGGTCTGGATCGTAAATGTTGCTAATCTACCAACACCAGCTAAAACTTGCGAACCCATGCTCTTTAGTTGAGACCCGGGCTGGTAGTCGATCTTGATGTCGATCGGCGGCCGCACGAATAAGATGAGGAAGATGCGGTGCGCCAGGATGAGGAATAGTATGAAACGCGCTATTCCCAGAGATTGTATCTCCAGTAGAGGCGCCGGTGCTAGCAACGCGGCGCCGTCGTCTTCTGTATCGTATAGTAAGAAGGAGCACGATACTATAGCGGCCGTGCCGAGGACGGCTAGCAATATAAGTTGCGGCCACGGGACGGGAGGACCGGTCTCGCGCGCCACATAGATGCGACCGCTTACGGACTGGAGCCGAGGCTTGATGGTCAGGCGCTCCTTGTGCATGGTTGATTGGTGGCTTGCAGTGATTTGGGCACTGACACGTGAATATGTCCGGAAACTTTGAGTTCACAGCGCAGCGATGGCGTAAGAGACTCGCGCACTGACGCGCCGCGTAAAACTACAGGGCAATGGCAGCTTTCCAGGCTGAGACGCGCCGCGATGCCCAAGATTATCTAGCGGCTTGTAAGATACTAGCAATGCAGGCATTGCCAGGCATTGCCGCTCCGCCCACTAGTTCTAGCACCGTAACAAGACAGGCGCCGGACGCCCGTCGAGTGCTGCCTAGGTCACGGGTTTTCGCCGCGTAAGAACGGGGTTAAAAACGAGCCCGCGGCACGCCGCCGACGCGAGGGACGGATATAGACACCGATACTATAACTTTTACACCCGCCGCCGCGGCAATAACCTCAACGTCGCGGCCGTGACGCCGTGGTCCGACGGGAACTTGAGGGTGGGGAACATCATGTCCTCGGTATACGTCCGCTCGCCCGTGTTGTCTCGTCCGGTGTCCACTAATTCAAAGTCCCGAGGTGTATAGAGGATGAAGTCCTTCGGGTTCCGGTCGACGTTGATATTTGTATAACGCTCGTCGAAGGCCACGGCCTTGTTGAGCTGCGGTTGCAGATATGTTCGAGCGTTGAACGTCGTATACCTCTTCACATCCATAGAACTATCAACACCGTGCTGGGACCCGAGACCCTTGTCGACGATAAAGGCCTGGTACTTGGCTGCGCCCTGGTAGCCCTCCCTCTCGTTCTCGTAGGTGTTCGCGTCGAGGCCGAACAAGAGCTTGTGGTTCTCTGGTATCTTCTCTAGTAGAGCATCGGTAACAGGAATAGTAGCTAGGCCGTTCGTGTCCCCATGAAAAGAAGCGACGACGAAGGGCCGGTTCGAAGAATCAAACACAGTAGCGGCGTACAAGTCGCCGTTCGCGACCGGAGCCTTACTAAGTGAAGAAAGTACTTCATCGGTGAACTCGGACGCCGTCGAGGGGAAGCGCTTCTTGCAGAGGAAGACCAAGGAGTTCTGGTCGCGCTTCGGGTCCATGCTCGCCGGCGCGAGGATGTGGTACTTGCTTCCCAATGACGCTGAAGCCGTCTTCACAAAGGCCGACGCGGCTTCCTGGACGAACAGGACGTCGGCGTCGCCGTACGTTCTCTCCAGAATTTCTAGGGTCCTCGAGTCTTTTTGCGAGTTCAGGGCGGCGCACAGCTCGCTTCGTAAAGGCTGCCACGTCGTCGGCGCGATGCTGTTCATCATATGCACGAGAATAGCATCAAAAATAGCCCCACAGAGCGTCTGGAGGGGAATCGATAACCTTTCTTCGTCTTCAGACAGCGCGGGGTACTTGCTCCTTTTTATAGGTAACAACGTCTCGTAGACCATCTGGTCCTTGACGCGCGTCTCGAACATGAACTCCATCCACTCCTTGAACCTGTGTGGAAATCAACCAGTGAGTCCTTTCTCGAGCGGTGAGGAACCGGCACCGCCACGCCATCGAGCTGACATCGCGTCGATGGCATTGGAAGCGCCGCGACAATTTGATTTCCACACAGCCTCGAACCACTTCTCCTGCGTGCCCAGGTCGCCGCTAAAACAATTGATGACCGTCGGCCGCATCACATTCCCATTTTCCGTCCGGATCGTGTTCGTGACCCTGTCCGGCATACTTGCCAGGCGTTTCTTGCCAAGCGTCGCATCCGTCAGGAAGCCTCCTACTATTTTTCTCGACCGAAAATCGTCCTTCCACATCTTGTCGACTTCGTCGACGCCGGCCCATCCTACGTCCTTCATTTTCTTTGATAACGAGTCCCACATCTGATCACTAAAAACCTCTTCGACTATCACGTCTCGCTCGCCCGGATTTGACACAAATTCTTGCACGTCGCTCATCAGCTTGTTGTAGGCCTTGTCGTCGTGCGTGATCCAGTACTCGAAGGGGTTGTTGTTGATGGCCGCGACGTTCCAGGTGGCTACTCTCAGGACGTTGGCGGAGGAACCTCTTACGCTGGAGACGCCGTAGTCTGTTGAGACTCCTGTTACTACTCCGACGCCGACGTATAAGAGCAATAGAGCACATGCCGCGAGCGTCGGCACGAAGACGTAGGCCGCGCCGGGCTCTCTCGGTGGCTTCGTCTCTGGCATGTTAGCGTCGCTGGATATGTACGGATTAGCTCCTCCCTTGCGCGAGCGGATGGGGAAGTCAGACATGCAGCCGCGCTCGGCGGCGGCGTTGATGGCGCTGCGCTCGGCGGCGGCGTCGACGTGCTCGCGGCGGCGTCGATGTCGGGTCGGTCGGATGCTGTGAACCGACGGCGCTTGTGGATGCGTTTTTGGACTCGGGTATGCTGCGTCGCACTTTTGTACGACCGATGCCTTAACCAGAGAGTGCGCAAGTGCTCCAGGTCCCTGAAACTCGAGCCGCGGCCGCAATTTTGCTAGCGGCCTGTAACACACTAGCAATAAAGCCTGAGCCTAAAACGGATCGCTCCATGACGCCCCGTCGCCGCGAACGTAAAAGAACGTATACGGTTGTTAAGAACGACTAAGGAGGCAGCCCCGACGTCGCCTTCCACGCGTCGGGCAAATATAGGAACTTCTCGAGCTTCGACACGTAGGCCCTTTTGCGAAAGTTGTCGTAGTCGTTCTCCTCGAGCTTGTCCAGGATGCCCCGGTAGACGCGCAGCGCCATGGCGACGCCCACCCTAGCTTCCGGCGCGAGCATGGGAATCCCCGCCTCGGCCTCGACGTAGTAGTCTCGCGCTCTTTGTATTTCAAACTTCATGAGGTCCTTGTAGTTCTCATCGAGGACTCCTTTGATGATCTGCTCCTCCGTGACGCCAAATTTTGCCATATCTTCTCTGGGTAAGTATATCCTTCCCCGAAGCGCGTCCTCGCCAACGTCTCTGAGGATGTTCGTGATCTGGAAGGCTATGCCTAAGCTGAGTCCTGGTGGTATCGCCTCCTCCAAAGTGTGTGTTGTGGAAGTACCGAGTACCGGCAAGACCATCAGCCCGACCGTACCCGCAACCCGGTAACAATAAGTATACAATTCATCCCAGGTCTCATATCGATCTTGGAATAATTGATGACCGGGCGTGTCCATGAGCATGCCGTCGATCATGTCGTTATAAGGCTCGATGTCCATCGACGGGTAGTTCTTCTTCGCATCTGATAAAGCCATATCTAGGGCATCCGTCGGCTCCTGGACCCAGATGCGGTCCAGGCGCTCCTTCCACAAGCGTAGGTCTTCCTCCATGCGCTCGGGCCCGAGCATGGCCGCGAGCGGCGAGTCGACGATATCGTCCGTCCGCCGGCACCACACGTAGATGGCCCAGACCGCCTGCTTCTTTTCTTGGGAGAAGAAAGTGGTACCAAAATAAAATGTTTTGCTGAAGATCTTCGTAATCTCGCCGCACCGCTTATAGGCGTTCGCGAGCTCGGCGCCGTACGACTTGCCGTCGACGGATGGTCTGCTGGGCAGGTCGTCGCCTACCACCGACGCGGCTATCCGTCGTCTTGCTCGCGTCGCGGGCACGCGCGGCGTCGGCGCGACGAGGGCGCTCGCGCTCGCTGCGCAGAGGGCTGCTGCGATAATGGATCCTCGCCACGTCCTCGGCGGCGCGCGGCGCTGCATAGTTTGCGGCCTCGCCGGCTCTTCTGCTTGCTCCCTACTGCTCGCGGTGGCTGGATCCATGCAGCTCAGCTTATGCGCAGACGAGCAGCTACGATGCGCCTGCGCCTGCAACCAAGTAAAAACTTTTGGCCTGCTACTACGCTCCGGTATCCGTCTGCAGAGCAACAAGAGGGGTCTGTAGGGTTACAAGAGTGTGAATTTGCGTCGTGAGCTAGCGTTGTAGGACACTAGCAAGCACAGCCAAAGACGGCCTTGCAAAAAGCTTGCTGCATCCCTCTACCTGCGGATAAATTTGGCCAGCATTCATCGTTATTGCTCGATACCTCGGCGCACAGCCAGCTCTTACCTCGCCACCAACCGCCGCACAGCCCTAGCAGCATGCTGCGCCTCCTCACCACCTGCGCACTGGCAGCGGCCAAGACGTCGCCCTACTCCTTCTCGCTCTCGACCTTCAGCCCGGAAGGGAGGATCCAACAGATCGAGTTCGCGGGCAAAGCGGTAGATAATGGCCCGCCCTGCGCCGCGATCACGACGCGCGACGGTGTCGTACTGGCGAAAGCGTATAAGAAGAGCGACAAAGCACTCGTAGTCGAGGGCCACAGCTTGCACATTTTGCGGGTGACGGAGACGACAATAGCAACCTATGCGGGTCTACCAGCCGACTTCCGCTCCCTAGTGGATGCAGCGCGAACGATAGCCATAGAGCTCGAGAAGACCAACGGCTTCCCGCCGTCGGCATCGATGTTAGCGACCGAGGTCGGCCGCCGCGTGCAGGAGCGCACGCAGCGCGGCGGCTTCCGGCCCTACGGCTGCTCCCTTATACTCGCGTCGCCTTCTTCTTTATTTCGTGTCGACCCGTCGGGCTGGGTCGCTCCATTGAAAGCGTGCGCCGCGGGCGCGGGCTCGGCGTCGATCCAAGCCGACCTGGCGGCCATTCTGGAAAGTGACGAGGACGGGACGACGGCTAAGCGGCGCCTCGTCGGGCTGCTTACTGCGGACGGCCGCGGCGTCGCCGTGGCGACTGTTTCGTCTGATCCGATAGAGATCGACGTGGACGCGTCGACTGGCGAGGCGGGCGAGGAAGCCGTGGCGCCGGCTGGCTAATTGTTGTGTGAAAAACCAAGGGGTATACCTACCGCAAACTTAGGAACTTTCCGAGGGCGACGGCGACGACGCCTCACGCTCACGGAGCGCGGCTCGCGCGTCTTGTAGAGCGTCCGCAATGCCCTCTGTGGTCGGGTACGCGCTACCGAACACGCGCCGCGCGGTCCGTTCCGTCTCCTCGAGCGTCGTTACGGCCTCGCGGACATCGTCGAGCGTGGCTCCGTCGTCTTTGTAGAGCGACTGCGCGTAATTCCACCGCGTCTTGAGCGTGAGTCCATCACTTTCTCCAAGAATGCGTCGCGCCACGGGCATCACTTTTAGCAACAGTGCCTTGGTTTCTTCGAAGCGCTCTAGCTCACGAAGGCCTGTTGCGTAGTTGTTGGCCGCCATGAGGGTTCTCTCATGTTCCTCGCCGTCGAGTTTCAAACGTCCGTAGTATATATCTCGCTCCATGCTTAGGGCCTTCTCAAGGCGTCCAAGCGAAGCATACGTCATCGCGAGATTGCTCTGCACGACGAGAATGCTATCTTCTGAGTCACCAAGGCGCCGCATCATAGCCAAGTCTGCCTCTTGCACGGGCAACGCGTCCTCGTCATGTCCTGCCGCGGCTAAACCGTTCGCAAGCAGGCTCATCGCCAAGCTCAGAACCTCGTCCCCCTCCGGCCGCCCCACGTACGTCTTCCAGCACGCCCACCCGAGCGCACACCTCACGACGCCGTGGTAGTCTTGTTCGCACAGACGGCACGTATCCCACCGCCGCCACCTCGCATCGAACGCGTCGTCGTCCAAATCCCTCTCCTCGGCTTCCGCGACCAAAATCTTCGCCTGCCGCGCCAGGCACGAAATGTGCGCGAAGCCAGACGCCCCGCGGCACGAGCACCCGCGCACGAGACCTTCCTCCGAGCCGTCCTCCAGACAGATGTAGCACGTCTGGCCGTCCGTGTCCTCCGCGCACTCCTCGACCGCGTCCGCGACGGCCTCCTCGTATTTTTTGTCGGCGTGGTATTGTTCGGCACCGCCGCCGCTTGCTACAGCTCCGCAGATCTTCCCGTGGCCGCCGCGGCGCCGGTCGTAGCGCTCGCAGCGCTCCGAGCAGTAGCCGGTGGCGCATGCGGCGCAGCGCACGGTCTCCTCAGGCAGTGTCGCGGCGCAGGCGTTACACAGTGTGAGAATCATCTTGACTTTGCTGCGGACGCTCAGAGAGCCTGTGTGGCTGGTGCCTTCCACAGCGACTCCGGCGCAGCTCGCAGCGCAAGCCGCGAGATATTCAAATTTCAATTATTTCTACGCGCGCAGGGCCGGCTAGTTCGATGCGTCAAAGCAGCCTGCGCTGCTCAAAACGCTAGTGGGGGTATAACGCTAGTTAATATGTGGCCGGCCCGCGCGCGCAGCACGCGTGAGGCGCCATTCAAGCAGCGCTGCGCAGGAGCTTTGCTTGATCTTTCATCTGCGCGAAACTGGACGCAGCATCGCTGCGCGCGCCGTCGCTGCACACAATACAATAGACTGGCAGCGAGGCGGCGAGGCCGCACACCACATAAAAGATGCGCCTCCTCTTCGTCGGCCATCTAGGAAGGGCCCACGACGACGAGATTTTGTTCGCGAAGCCGGTGCGCGTCCAGCGCTTTTCGGTTGTGCCGCACTCGACGCTCGCGCACGACGTCGTCGCGACGACCCAACAGGAACCCTTTGAATTAGAATTGAGTTTTCAGAAGAAGGACGCCAAGGAACTCAGTCAAATACACAAGGGCCCCGTGTCAAGAGGCGGCACGTGCGACGTGAAGGAGCGCGTCGTCACCTCGAAGCTCGCCTTTAGAGGCGACTACTACCGCGTCTGCGTGGCGGTCTACGGCGAGTTAGCTGACTTGAAAGAGGAAGCTCGCTTAGAACGGGAGGCGCTGGCGGCGGAAAAGGCCAAAAATGCCAAACCCAAGCCACCCCCCGAGTTCTACGAAACGCCGTCGCGCGACGGCGCTCGGTTGCTCCTGGATCCCGTTGTGGATCGACTATTGCGAGGTGAGCAGCAGGACGCTACTACGATACCTTCATCCTTGGAAGATGAGGCCGAGGACGAATGGCCCTCGGACGTGACGCCGCAGCAAGCGCTCGAGAAGCTGCCCTCCGCCAATTGGGAGGCTCTCATACAATGCTGCTCGTCAAACATCGCTTCGGACGACTACGAGACGCAAGTGGCCGCCTTCCAGTTGATCGATCAGGCGTGTAGTGCTGGAGACGCGTCCCTCGCGTCGATGGCGTTACTAGATACGGTGCAGGCTTCATCCAGTAGTATCCTCGACGAGGAGTACGCGCCGCCAAGACTAGTGGAAAGTGTAGCGGGCGCGTTGCGAAGTCTCGCGGAGGCGTCGCCCGACGCGGCATCAAAACTGGACACGGCGCCCGTCGTCCGTAGACTACTGAGAGATTCACCGATCATGCGCCCCTCATTCGTAAAGGATGCGAACCGTTTCTTGAGAAGATGCGGTCTCGTACGAGCGCTCGCTTCTCTGAGAGACGCGGCGGCTTCATGTCTAGCGACGCCGACGTGGCCTAGATTACGCGATGCGACGGGCGCCTGCGACGCCGTGCGCGCTTTACTAGAAAGAGCTTGTCGCGACGCGGCGGCCCGATCTGTGACTGAACAATGGGGCGCCTCGGAACCTGTGGTAGATGCGCGGTTGCTGGACGTCTTATTGCGAGGCAGGTTGGCGGCGTCCTGCGCCGCGCTAGCCGCCGCGACGAGTGATTGCGTAGCCAAGGATTTTATGGATGCGGCGACGCGGCGCGACGCATCTGCGTCGGTGGCACCCTGTAACGAAGCATTGGGCGCTCTCGTCCACTTACTGAATGATGTAGAAGGCGGCGGCGCACTCTGGGCGCTCTGCCCAAGAGCAGCAGACGCCTTCGTCGAGTGCTGCTCCATCTCAGATCTTGCGGATATTGTACAGACGCAGCGGCTGACCTATACGCTAGCTCGGAGTCTCCCCGACGCTCCTGTCAAAAGACCTGAAGCCTTCGAGATGAGCGCGCCGCTGCCGGGCATATCCTCCACACAAGATAAGGACGCGGGCCCGCCGACGCGCGCCGAATTGTTGAGTGCTATTAGATTCGTCGCCGAGTCGAATGATTGTAGTAGTATGACTCGCGCCGTCTGCGAGACGGAAGGTGCGTTCGATTGCATCTTACAAGCGTCGTCGGACCCGGCCTCCGCCGAACATGCTTTAGCTTTGCTGTCATTATTCGGCGAGGCGGCGCCGTCATCCGCGTGCCGCTTATTAACCCTGAAACGAAGTGAAGTACGAAGCAAACTATGTGGCGACGGCGACCCGGCCCCGGCCTCGGCTGCGGCGCGCGCGTTGCTGAAAGAGGAATCAAGGGAGGTGACTTGCGCGTCGGTGCAAGACGTCGCGCGACGACTGCGGATTCTAGCAAGGACCACGGAGACCGTCTTCTCGCTAGAGGAGGACGATGATGCGCTAGTGACGACCTGTTGCAACACGGCCGCGTGTGTCGCGAAGGATATAGGTGAGGTTGACAAGGACGAGGACTACGAGGGCTTGAGTTATGGAAGGGAGGCGCTGGACCACGAAGCTTCATTAAGAGTGGCTACCTGCGGTTTATCGGCACTGAACGCTCGTTTAAGAGCTCGTAGAATCGTCGCGGCGAACACGAATGACACGGAGTCGTTCCGATCCTTATTGAGTGCGGCCATCAAGCGACGGTTATTATCACCTTCAGATCCTTCCGGCGTGTTTCGCGTGCTAGACGCCGTCGCAGCGAGAGTCGTACTACTGCGAGGCGACGTGCCGCCGCCTCTACTTGGAGACGTCAATGACCAAGTAAATACGGCGGCCAACAGGGTCTCGGCTCTCGGTGTGGACGGCGAGGAAGACTATGATGAGGACGTCGAACCGGTCCACACGGAGGAGGGGTTTTCAGCTTTACAAAGGTGTCTAGATACGGGCTTAGCTGCCTGTGCGTTAGCTGATACGTTGTTAGCATCCATAAGATGTTCTGAACAATGGCGCGACGAGGCGGACGTCTTGGATGTGTTGCTCAAGTGTATCTCGTCGCTATGTATTACGTTCGGTCCCCTGCTCCACGAGCGAGCCTGTGACGACGGCATGGAGGACGAGGACGAATTAAGACCGGTCGAGACGCCTCTGTATAACCAAGCTAAGTCATTAGCTGAGCATTTAGTACTCTTGTTGCGGAAGTACTGGTCTCAAACGTGGTCGCCTTCGTCACTATGTAAAGCGGTCGCGAAACTCGCCCGGTCGTCCCCAGCGGCGTGGCTCGGCTGCGCGTCCGCCCTAGAACGGTGTTTACCGCGACGGGCGCCGTGCCTCCCTTCCTCGTCACAAGATGTGGCGGATCTAGACGATGGAGGATATGTGGGCTACTCGCTCGGGCTGCGCGACTCATTGGAGGACGATCGAGCGGATGCTAGACGAGCAGCATTGCAGGCGTGTTTGGATGGGAGAAGAGGCGCGCGGAACCACGCGCGTGCGTTACAAGAAACGGCCCAAAGAGCCCAGAGATCAAGATGGGACGATGCCGTCACGAATGAAGTGATTCAGTTCGCCGTGAAGTGCCTGGAGAGCGCGGCCAAGGCCTTGCAAGGCGTCGGGTCGGAGCTCGTGGCTGGCTTAGTCGATCTCGGGCCTGTCAGTGGAGCAAAGACCGCTTCGTACTTACTCCTAGAAGCGAGAGCGGCGGTCCAGTGCGGCAAGGCCAAAGATGCGAAAGCATACGCTGCAAGGGCCGAGACGGTTCGCGCCCGCGTCCCTTTCCGATGCCATCGACGCGACTACGCCACGCCATCGACGCGACCGCTTCGGTCACGCACAGGACCACGAAAAACGGGCGGCGATGTTCGGGGAGCTCGAAAATTTCGAGGCCTGGCACCGCGCGGCGCGATTGCTCACGGGCGTCCGGGAGGCGTGTTGCTCGTCGTCCGGTAGGACGGCCCTGTTCGCCTGCGGCGCGCCGTTGGTGTTGGTCGACGCTTTGTCATTACCGAAGCCGGAGTTGCTACGACTCGCGTTGGAGTCTCTCGCGGCCCTGACGCACGACGCCCAGGAGCGGACGGCTTCTGATGATATCGAGAAATCGAGGATCGCATTGGACGCTCTCTTGGCGGGCTATCCTCCGCCCGAACGCAACGAAGTGTATGGCTCAGGCATCTCGACGACGTTTCTGACGGCCTTCGCTCGAGCCCTAGCCAAAGTTTTGGCCAAGTACCACAAGGCCGACGCGCACGTCCACGCGTCGACGGCGCGCTGCTTGGCCATTTTAGCGCGGGAAAGAAGGAACGCGCCGCGCGTCTTAAGGGCGCTGGGGGCTGCTTCCTCTTCCTCAGGTGGCTCATCTTTATTAACGAGGGCCGTAACCGGATTGACGACCTCTCTCGAAGCGCTGCGGGAGGGCGGGCCCGGGCACGCGCCCGACGCGCCCGAAGAGGACACTACCGAAGAGTTCAAAAGCAAAATCTTATCTGAAAGACGCGAGGTCTTTGAAGGATTGGCGTCACGAGCCGCGAAACTACTGCGGGCGGCGGCGTACTGCGCGAGAGCTCCAGTAGCATTAGCTTGGGACGCGCGCTGTGATCCGGTGGAAGTTAACGCTTTATTGAAGGGCGACGTCGCTGAGGGACTACAGCGGGCCGTGGGGTTGTTTGCTGATGAAAATGAGGACGCCTGGAGTGTGTTGGAAGCGGAGCACCCCGGCGACGCCACGGATGTGTTGAAAGCTTATGCCCGCGTCGCGAAACGCGCGTCGCGCGACCTCATCGACGCGTCGCAAGCGCCCGCGACGAACGAAGCGATTGTGGATGAGGACGAGAGTCTGGCGAAGCAGAGCGACGGCGACGTCGCCAAGCGCTGCCGCGAGGCGGCCTCCGAAATTGTGGGGGAAACGGACCGCCAGACGGCAACCTTACAAAAGTGGCACTCTGACCTACAATGCGTCGCGAAGCACGACGACGACGACGAGCCGCCCATGCGGCTTGGCGGGGATAGGGCTCATGCGTTGGGGCGCCACCAGGGTCTCGGCGGGTTGAATCGTGCTGGCCAAGGCTACGGCGAGCGGCTCGTCTGGGACGGCGAGGATGCTTCCCGATCTTTGCTGCGGGTCGCTGCGAAGAACGTGCCCCTGAAGCACGTGCGGAAAGCCGTCGCGGAGGCCGTCGGCGAGGAGGAGGCCGGGGCCCTGGCGTCGGACGAGGCGATCCGTGTGTCGGGTCTGTCGCGGTGTGGAAATCAATTTTTCAGGCGCCCCACGCCGATTCCCTAACTCATCTGTTGATTTCCACACAGGTCTCTCGCAGGGCGGCTGGGGCTCGCGGAAACGCGGGCGGCTCGCGCTCGGCAAGGTGCGCGCGGCCGCCGCCGCGGCACCCGTCGCGCCCGCCGCCACGAGCGGGGCCGCCGATCCTCGCGCTAGGCGTGCTGCGCGTGGCGCGGCTGCCGCCGGTATGCTCCCTGGGTCCCCTCGCGCCGCGCCCGCCATTTCCACGGGCTTCTCTGCTGACCCGACGGCGCCGCCACCGGTCGCGCCGCCGGCGGATCCGCGTGCGCGGAAGCGACGCGCGAAGGTCGTCGAGGCGCCGACTCCGGTGGACGGTGGGGTGGGGGAGGGCTTCTCGCCGCCGCCGCCGGCGACGGATCCGCGAGGCGCGCGCGACCCGCGGCGCAAGCGGCGGAAAGGGTGATCTAAATTTATGAATGACGTAGCCTAACTTACTCCTTCCGCGGGAATCTCCGCGGTCGCGTCGTCATCTCCTCCGCCGCCGCCGCCGCCGCCGCCGCTGACCTGACGATATGCTAACGCTAAAGCGAGCGTGCTGTTCTCGCGCTCCAATTGTTCACACCGTTGTCGCAGGCGAGTACACGTCGCCTCGAGGTCTTTGTTCGCGGCGAGATGCGGCTCCACGACCGCGCCGGACTCGTGCTCCGCGACGGCGCGTTCGAGTTCTTCTATTCGTCGTTTCAATGCGGCGACCTCGTCGGTTTGAGCCGCCATCGTGAGGCTGTGAGGAGGCTGTTTTTGACCAGGGTGTTGCAAAATGCTTCTAAGGAGCGCCGTCGGCTTGTAAGCTCTGCAAGTTGGGTGCGCAGCGCTTGTAGAGCACCAATGCGAGTGTTTGCGCGAAGCTTAACCTATGCAACGCGACGCTGCAACAAAAAGCCGGAGCTTGCTAGTGTCTTACATGCCGCTAGCACCGGTAAGCAGCGGTCTGCGGCAGAGAATTGCTGCCAGGCTGCATTCTAGGATTTCCAAGACGAACAGGCCACTGCTCGATTGCACGGCTGCAACTGCACGCCAGCACGCCATCGATGCGATCCATGGCTGCCATACGAGCGCTCCTGCTGCTGCTCTGCGCGGCAGCCTTCGACTACAAATCCATCTCCGTCAACGCGCCACGGCGCATCGTCACGCAAGACGACATCGACGCGAAGTTCGAGGAGGTCGATAAGCCGTATGCGTTGTATCCCGTCGACGGGCCGGCCGAGGAAGGATTATGCGTCCTCGCCGAGATATCACTGAGCTCGCCCGGCTTCGAATGGAAACGGGATAATTACATTGTGGAGCTCCTCGACGACCAGGCCGAACCGTTTGCCGCAGTGTCGCTGGGGATCTGTAGGGCCGCTGTTTGTGCCGGAGAAAAGATTGATTTCTCCTTTGCGGTGGATATCGACATGCGAGCCGCCCTGCTGCCCGAATTTGGCGAATTAGAACAGGGCACGACGTGCGCCTGCCGCGTCGCGGTGCGGCGAGTAGTAGACAAACAATTAGACTATCGAACACCCGACGAAAAGAAGGCAATAATTGCCGACCGCATGCGGGCGCGAGCTGTCAAGGACTCCGAGGCTGTCGCCGTCGCGCTTCTGCGAACCGCTGCCCAGGACGCGCTCGGGCCGGACTGGGCGCGCGACGAGAATCTTGCGGAGGACGCCGTCCCCGCGTTTCTCCTGGGAAACTGTGACTTGCGATGGGTCGACGCGTGATTTATAGTTTACAAAACGGTCTTATTACAGGGTGTCGCACACGGGAGGGGAAGAGTGTGGGGGGGGGCATCCGCGACCGGGGAGCGCTGCGTCTAGGACTCCGAGTCGAAATCGAACTCGGGCTCGACGGCGTTCTGCGAGGGCGGCACCGGCGCCGGCGCCGGCGACGGCGACGGCGCCGCGGGCACCTCAGCAGCTTCGCCCGGGGCCGGAGCCGCGACCGGAGCGGCGGACGGCGGTGCGTCTCCGTGGCCGCCAACAATGGTCATCGCCATGGCCTGGGCGCTGCTCATGGTCATATAATCCACCGGAGCCGACGGAACCGGAGCCGGCGGAGGAGGCTCGATGATTTCGCAGTCGTCGCTCGACGACGCATCCGGTTCCTTCTTCTCCTGACCATCATCTAAGTCGCTCGGCGCCGGCGCCGGGGCCGAATCTAAGGTCTGCTCCGCCTTCGAAGACGGATACACAGCATTCAGGAAGTCCAAATCGTTCGCGTCATCACTATCTAAGTCGCTCGGCGCTGGCGCCGGGGCCGAACCGGAGATCTGCTCCGCCGTCGCAGACCCCTCCAGAGCATCATCATCTTCAACACCTTCTTCATCAACACCAACACCAACACCAACACCACCAGCCTTAGCATCAACATCTTCGAGGATGCCCTCAAGGTACCGCTTGACCGCCAACACAGACTGCATGCTTTTCTTCGGATTCTTCGGCCAGTGCTTGGGGGTTTTGATGTAAGCTTGAACGGGCCATGGCGCCTTCGGCCCAGTGAACCCGTACTTCGTCAGCGTCTCCCGCACGTCCTCCAGGTTCAATTTGGAGTTTTGCTTCCGCTCTTTTTGCTTGTTGATCGTCTCTAAACATGACTCCGCGTCCCTCGCCCAGTTTTCGTCCAACGCCTCGGCGGGCGCGGGCGTTGCTACTCCAAATCTAACTCTAGCCCCCTTCTTAGAAATGGCGTTGCCGTCTTCATCCAAAAAGCCCTTTTTGTGTCCAGAGGACCCACGTTCGACACCCCATTCCCGCGACACAAGCTCGACGTCTTCATCCGAAGCACCTAAGGAACGCAACTCCGCCACGAATTCCTCTTTGAACTGCTCGTCCGACACTAGGGAATCAGGGTGCTTTCCAGCTAGCCTCGTCGTGAGTTCATCTTTCGTAGGTGGTTTCAAGGTTCCCTCCGGGTCTGTGAAAATCAGGGACATTTGATTATACTGTTTCTGCCGGGAAGGATCAATATATAGAGGTCTAGCATTTGCACTTGCGAGAGATGGCGGTTTGTAACTAATCACATCCCAATCCTTCACCTTCTCCGATTCGTGCACAGGTAAACCGTTCTTTATCGCTACATTCCTGAGATGTAGCAGCTTGTGAGCTTCCTCGTCTATCGTATATCTTCCAAAGTTCAAGTTCTTCATGAGCTCGTCGTCGCTAACGGGAGACCAATCATCATCAAGCCCCTTTTTGCAAGTTAAAGCCGCGCGATGGATTTGGCTGGCAATTTGAAATCCCCGAGGGACGCCTCCTACCAGTGCATCGTAGTTTCTATCAGCCAGGGCGGCCAGTCGTTTTACGAGCGGTTTGTGATCAAGAATCATGTAGTTGACAGTACAGGCGTAATTCCTAGCAACATTTCGGCACCAGATCCCCAGAGAATAGCCTCCCACGAGGACGGTCCTCAAACCAGTAGCTTCACCCGGTAAAGTGCCGGAGTCCACAATCTCCTCACATTTGGACACGCGCGCTTCCAGCTCCAGTGCATAACCCTCTTCGCCGCCGTGGAATTGGGAAATATTACCTTTTCGTGCCCATTTGGAAAGATCTCGTGTTCTTTGTTCTAACCATTCCTTGTGGGCGTCAGCGTCTCGCTCTTTGAAACGTCTCTGCCACTCGCGCGAAAAAGTCGAAAAACCAGTTTTTTTTCTCTCACCGAAGCCGCGCGCCAGCCGCTGGAGATCGAATCCCGCGCGGCGCACGTCCGAGGTGTCGAGGTCGTCCGCGCGCTTGCGGAAGAGGCTCTCGGTCTTGCGACATAATGATACAGAAACGGCGGCGTCGCGCGCCGACGGCGCGACGCCGCGCTTGGCTAAATTACCGAAGAAGGGGACAGCAGCGTTCTCGATGCGCGACGAGACCGCGGCCTTGATCTCCTCTATTTTCTCGTCCAGCGCGCGTTGCTCGCCGTCGTTTTTTGGGAGGGGGAGTCGAAGGCATTCCTTCTGAGACGCCACCTTGAGAAATTGCACCGCGCGCAGCGGGCCGATGCACGGCGACTCCGTGTCAATGCCGTCGCCGTCCGCCCGGCGCCCGACTTCAGCCAAAGTGAAGACCACTTGTTTGTCCTCCGTGTCTATAATGATCTCCTCCTCCTCATCATCGTTCGTGTTCTGCGCCGTCGTGGGCGCGGGCTGCTCCATCGGTACTACCGCGGGCTGCACGCCGTCTGCGCCGCGGCAATTAGCAGTGGCCTCCTCTGCAGGCATGAGCTTGCGCAACCCGAACGCTTGCGGTCCATCATTCAACGGGGCGACGGCAGTGGTAGAACGGCTTAGGGATAGACTTCGGACCGCTTTGGTCGAACGTGCGGGACCCTCACTTTTGTGAGAGCTTTACCACAACGAGCTATAGCGCTGCCAATCGAGGCCATATTTACTTCCCTGCTGCTATAACAGAACGACGCATACATGTTCTCAGCAACCATGCCGAAAAAAACTGCCTGCGGCATCGCTACGGCGCGAGGTATGGCGTTTTGCTCTGCTTCAGGGCAGCGCGTCCGCGTCACGCGAACGCGCGGCCCTGGACGCGATACGTTATGACTCGCGGGTCGCGCGTCTACTGTCGATAGGCCAGCGGTAGCAGCACGTGGCGTGCGGTGGCGCTTTATGGCCGCTCGGTCGCACCCACGGACTCGTCGGCGTCCAGCGAAGCGACGACCACCACCTAACCGTGCGAGCGGGGCCTGGCGTCCGCTCGGTAAGTGCGGTCAGTCGGGCCGCTGTCAGCGACACGCGGACAGCTTGGTTGTGGGGCGTTGGGAATCCGGTCTTCGGGCTCCGAGCGCTTGTTGGAGGCGTCGTCGACGAATCCTCAACCAGAGATCCGCTTGCAACAGCAGCACACGACCTGACGCTGGGACGCTTGGACGCGCGGTAGTACGAGGCGCCCGCCATTCCAGCGCTGAAACACTAGATGACTAGCCGTCGCGGCCGGCCCCGCGGCGTTGGGGCGGAGGCTTCCGCGCCGGCGAGCTCTCGCACGAGCGCCGTTTCGCCGCGAGACGCGGCGCCGGGCGCCCCGCGGCAGGGCCGTGCCGCGACGCCGTCGGACGCCCGCGAACAGCCGGGGCGGCCGGCCCCGCGGCGTGGGGCGGAGGCTTCCGCGCCGGCGAGCTCTCGCACGAGCGCCGTTTCGCCGCGGAAGGCGGCGTCGGGCGCCCCGCGGCAGGGCCGTGCCGCGACGCCGTCGGACGCCAGCGAACAGCCGGTGCGGCCAGCCCCGCGGCGTGGGGCGGAGGCTTCTGCGACCAGTTAGCTCTCG
Source organism: Pelagomonas calceolata (assembly GCA_918797485.1). NCBI lineage: Eukaryota > Pelagophyceae > Pelagomonadales > Pelagomonadaceae > Pelagomonas > Pelagomonas calceolata. The sequence goes on along the minus strand of CAKKNE010000003.1, from coordinate 556,555 downwards.
CACGAGCGCTGTATTGCTGCGGAAGGCGGCGTCGAGGCTTCGGTAATGAATCAGCGGTTGGCAGTATCGACGCCTCGACCGCCAGACGAGACGAACGTTTGCGACGGTGTCACCGACCGAGTTGCACGTGGATCATGCGCGTCGGTGCGCGACATCGAACGCGGAGCGCGTCGGCACCTCGTCTGGCCGGCCGCCGGCCGACACCGCTCCGCGCCCAGGACGCCGCGCCGCCGAGCCATACGCTCGAGTCGGCGTTCGGTCGCGCGAGGCGTCACTCTGCGACCACCGAGGACGGGCGCCGCCGCCGTCGTGGGGACTTTAAGTTATTGGTGTGTGTAGCATGCCCGGCCGGCCAGGCGGCGGATGCATCACCGTCTCTGGCTGCCCCACGAGGCATAGTAGGGCGTCCTAGCCTTCGCTTGAGACCTAAGTTCACAGTCTCCGCGTCCGCCTGTGACCCCGCGCGCTCAAGTTTTGGCAGTCCCCTCTTTTGCAAAAACGCTGCTGTTCATAGCATATTAGATCATTTACCGCAATAATGCCCCACTATGGTGCCGACGACTTCGAAATTGACCAGGCGGAGCTCGACCGCCACCTGGCGGACCTCGAGAAGTACAAGGCAGATGGCATTAGCAACGAGGCGCGCGACTATTTCAAGAGCGCATTGTGGTCCAAGATGCGGCAGCCCTTAATAGACTGGTGGGGCCCGAAACGGGACGCGATTTCGAGGGAAATGGGCGCGATTAGGATGCAGCAGCACTGCCAGTATCTGCTCGGCGCGTGGAAGAAGAAGACCAAGGAGCTGTACGCCGAGGCGTGCAAAGCCATCAAGCTGCCGGAGGAGTTCCGCCACGGGTTCTCTATTATCCCGGAAACCAACTACATCTACAAACCCCCGTCGCACGTCGAGAAGAAGGGCACGGTCATGATCGTGCTGTCGTCGGGCTTCAACAAGGGCTGGGACAAGCACGGCAATTTTGATCTCAAGCTCGGCGAGAAGATCTATACCATGAAGTTCCTCTTATCTGCGGTCGATACCTACAACGTCACGGACCCGGACATCGCTGTCAAGGAGTGCCCGTATTCATTTTGCTTTGTCGAGGCCGACGCGTTCCAAGGCTGTGCCCTCACGAACTCCAAGCCCTGGTCCACCCCCAAGCCCGGCTCTCGATGTGATATGTTCGCCAAAATCGTCGTCAAACTGCAGATCGCGGCGACGCAGCCCGTCGTCCTGTGCTTGCACTCCCAGCCCGCGCGCAAGCTCTTCTACTTCAAGGAGGGCGAGATCGGTTTCTCGGGCCAGAAGGACCACCGCGCCAAGTTCCAGGACGACAAGAGCAACGACCTGGTCCCCTTCAACATCTTCATCGAGGCGTTCAACCATCCGGCGAGCGCGCGGTTCGTCCGAGCCTTCTGGCAGTGGGCGCGCGAGGCGAAGGCGCTCCGAGAGCTCCTCGGGGCGTAGGCAGGCTGCGCCGAACCGGGTAAGATTTCAAAGTATACGGGTGTAATCGTTCGATAACTTACTCACACACCGGGGATCGTGTACGTGCACTGCTCGTACGTCACGCAGCACTCGTCGCGGCACAGGTTGAGGCACTCGCCGCGTGTCAGCTGGCGCCCACTCTTCGCCTTTTCGCAGCGCGCCGCACAGCCGGCGAGGCATTGAAGATACGAGCCGTCCTTCTTAGTGCCCTTCGTGTCACCCTTCTCGCGCGGCCCGTCCGGGTTCTTGCCGCTCACGTAGGTTTTGGCGGCGAACGCCGGCGTCGTCGCGGCGGCCGTCGCGGCGGCTGTCGCGCGTCCAACGAAACGTCGTCGTGTCGTCATGTCGACGCAGCCCGCGGTGGCGATCATTGCTGACAGTAGGACTCGATGCATCATGTATGCTTCGTAAGGCTACGTCTATGCCAGCAATCTGGCGAAGCGGCGGCTGCGTCTAAGCTTGCGCCGAGCGGTTGTTGCTGCAAATATGAGTGCAGCAATACAACTCGTTTTTTTAACTCTTCTGCTTGCAACCGTGCAAGCTTGTTGTGCAGCTGATGAGATCGTCAATCGATGCGACTTATCCAGTGCGCTCAAGGCCTCCTATCGCGATACTGCGGAGATTAGCGGCCGCAACCAAGTTGCAGCTTGCTGGCTAGTGTCTTACGCCGCTAGATTGCTGGCCTTATCGAGCGCCGTCGCAGCACGCCATGCTACGCATTCAATCAAAAACTTGTATTACGGGCATCCTGCCGCCGGAGTTGGTCGAGCGGTGCCTCGAGTTCTTGCCATTCGAGGAGGTTCACACCAATGTAAAACAAGTCTCAAAAGTGTTGCGATCGGCGGCGCGCCGAAGCCTGACGCGCGGGCGCTGGCGGCCAATTAAGTACGTCCTCGAGAACGCCATAGTCACGAATGCGCTGGAACGGCCGTCATCCGCCGCGGAGACCGCGCAGTTCCGGGAGGCGTGGGCGTTAGACCCCGGACAGGTGTTGTTGGAGCTCGTCGTGCTGTGGAACAATAAAAGGGAGAGTCACGCGGAGGGCCCTAACGGGATCGCTTCGGCCACTTTCTGGATTTGGGACCGTGGTGCGTGGGACCGTGGTGGCGTGGGCGCGGTGTTCAGGCCAAGCGTGGCGCGTTTCCTGGCACTCGTCGAGCCGTCTATAGACGGTCTCGGACGTCTCACGATGGCCCTCGAACGCGTCGAACGCTACCTCGTAAAAAAGGGACCAGGGCGCTTTGAGACAGTGATGCCCATTAAATTCTTGAGTTTATGGACGGAACGACTGGGAGAATCCGCGCTCGTTACTAGGTGGCTCCCAGGGTACGCAGGGAATGAGAACCTCATGATGAACCTCGACGAGCTCTTGAATCCCGAGTCGCTTGTGGGCTCGGGACTGGAATCCTGGGCGGAACCGAGCGATATGATGAGTTTCATAATTTGGCTCAGCCCTGAGGTCCGGAGCTGGCACCTCGGTGAAGTTCACAGGTTGAACGACATAGCGCGAGCCTTGTCGAGGAATTGGCAAGACCGGCAGAAAGCAGACGCGTTCGTTGCTGACGTTGAGAGCAAAGTCCAGCAAGGCCACACTGCCAGTGGTTTATTACATCATTTGGCGACTACTGTGTTTGCCCACCGCTAGACCCACCGCCTAAGGCCTAACTGTAAGTAAACCTATCCCGGCGGCTCCCGATCATGCCGTCAACGAAGTCTTCGACGCACGGCGTCGACGCGCCACGCAAGGCATCATCGGACGAACCACACTTGCCGCAATGAATATCTCGGACGAATCATATTACTCACTATGCACATCACTTTTCAATCGGGATACGCGGCTCCTACAAGTCCAAGTCCCACTCCCCGACCGCTGCCTCCGACGCCGCCCACAGCGCGTCGCGGTCCGCCTCGAGGCACACTTTCTCGAGCGGGTCCTTCAGGACGGGCGGGCCCGTGACGCCTTTCGGCTCCCAGAGCTCTCCGCTCGAAACAGCGCTTGACAAACAACAGTGGAGGAGCGGCACCGCGCCGTCTTCCGGGCTCTGCGACCACCTCATGAACCACGTGCCGCTCCCCATGCCCCCGTCACGGGCGGTCGTCGCCTGGAGCTCTGTCGCCACGAGGCCGGGAGCCGCGCACAAGGCTTTCACGCCGGAGTCGCCGAGCTTGTCGTGTAACGCAAGAGTAAAGCAGACGTTGGCAAGCTTGGTGTACGCGTATCGTACCCATCGCGCACCACCGCAGATCATGGAGGCTCCATCGCCGCCGAGATCACCGCCATTCTTCCCCAGGTATAACTTACAATTCTCAGCCGTGAGTTTTGTGCCCGGCGGCCCGTTGCGCGCAAAGGACGAATGATTCACGATGCGAGCTTCTCCTCGGAGCTCGACGGCCTTTTGCAATGCCGGATGCAACTCCCTCGTGAGCAGGAAGTGCGACAGGTGATTCGTCTGCATCTGTATGTCGTAGCCATCCTTCGTTGCCCTATCCGCCAATGCCATGACGCCTGCGTTATTGGCGAGGACGTCCAGGCCCGACTCCTTCGTTTCGGCTGCCACCTGTGCTGCAGCTTGTCGCACCGAGTCGAAGTCAGCCAAATCGCAATCGACGTGCGTCACGATGCATTCCTCGGCAGCAACAGCCTGCACCGCAGCGAGAGCCGCCTCGGCGCGCGGCGACGGCCGATTGAGCAGGAAGACACGCGCAGCGCCTTTCTTCGCGAAGAGCTTGGCAACAACTAAACCGGTCCCAGTGGTGCAGCCGGTCACCGCGTATGCCTTGCCGGCAAGGCTGCCCTGCTCGGCCTCAAATGTGGGATAGATGATGGATTCCTTCACCGGTGGTACATATGCAGAGTTGCCCATTGGATTGGTTCGTTCGGGGGCTGTCTTTTTGGAGCTTTTGAGATATTGAGGGCAGCGCTGGCGCTCAATCTCTTGCCCAAGCTAAAACACGGTGCTAGCGTAGCCTACACACTAGTTTGCCCCTGCGTCCTAGCCGGACGGGTGGGCCCGGGGGGAGCGGGGGGGGTACGGGGGACCCTGCGACGTAACTAGCCTGAGCCTGAGCCCCAGGCAAAACTTAAGCTTAAGCACAAAAAAAGTTGACCCGCGGTGGGCTGCCCGAACCCACTCACGTCGCAGTGGTGCATGAGCTGCAAGAATGGGTGCCTTCCAGTCGGTTCCGGACGACGTGCTCACCGTCAAGCTGGCCCCCTACTTGATTGGGGGGCCGATAGTCTCACTAGAACCGGAGCAGTTGCTTGTCGTGCGCGAAACCTGCAAGAGCGGACGCGACCTGGTGCAACTCGCATTTAACAATACCGCTTTGCACATGCCCGTGAATTTTAAGCCACCGCCGACACCTGATGGTTTGTATCCCCCAGAGCCGCTGGAGATGCGAGCGTCGGCTCAAGTCGTGGAGGCCATGGGCCGCGTTTTCGGCCTCGCCTGCACGGCCCTTTATACCTGCGGTCGCTCACCGGAGAGAATCGCAGCGCTCGAAGTGTTCGTGTCCAGAGCGAGCCGTTTGAGTGTGCTCGTCCTGTACGACGCAGCGGTGTCGGAGGAAGTGCTCGTGCGGATGTGCCGCGAGTCGCCAACGCTAGAAATCCTCCGCGGCCCAAGATACATGGAGACGTCAGATGAGACCATCCGAGCCATCAGTATAGCTTGTCCCCATCTACAAAATGTCAGCTTCTCGCGCTTGGGGAGGGATTCGGGTGACTTGAGCCCAGTCGAAAGTTACGCCCGCCTCTTTCCTCAGCTCAGAGATTTCGAACTTCACGGAGGCGAGTGGATCAGTTATACGCCGACACACGTCGAGGCCATACGCGAGTGCGCGCTCAACTCGAAAGCAATCGATCTAGAGCTAGAGGGGTGCCACATCACCGCCGACGTCATCCGGGCCATCGTCGGCACGCCCCTCGGCGATCGTATCCACTCGTTAGGTTTTATCGAGCCTGATGATGATAATACATATCCTAGGGGCACAATCATTGAGCCGGATGCTTTTCTCGCGGCGGCGCACGGTTTCCCGAAGTTGAGGAATTTGTGCGTACCGATGGGGTCATCGACGGCGGGACCTGGATTCTATGTTGACCTATCGAGGGCGACTAGTCGCATCATCAACCTCGAAATTTGCGCCGTCGACACGACTGACGCCTGTGTCGCCGCTGCGTGTGCCCATCTGCGCTTGGTGCGGCTCACGCTTACTGGACTTGATGACTTAACCTCAAGCATCGTCGAGGGAATCAGTGCTGGCAGGAGCGCGAGGACGCTGAAAGGCCTCTGTATCCGAGACTCTGCCATTGAAACGGATAGTCCCCTGCGCGCCGCTGATATGCTACGCTTGCTGCAAGGCTGCCCGAATCTTTACGATCTCACCTGGTATATCGGCGAGGCGCATCAGGCGCGCGCCGAGCTAGACGACGCGCCGTGCGAAGCCATCATGGAGCTCATGGAGAGCCGCGGTGGTGATGTTTTGTGCTACGCGGGCGGGAGAGAATACCCCGAATTTGAGCCGCCGGAGCCGGGCTGTATTTTCGATTAAGTATGCGAGTTGTTTTAGGTGCGGGTCGCTTCTTCATTGTTTTTTCTAAGTACAGTAACACACTAGTATCCCAGGATGCGAGCTCGACTTTAACGGGCCTTCGCGACGTCTCTGGGACACTGATTTCATAATGTATGCTCTTAAAAGATGCCTCGCATTCTTACTGCTCTCCGGGAGTAGTTCCCTCGCGCCCGCGCCGCGGCCCAGCGGCAGGTCTGCTGCCATGGAAGGCGCAGATCTAAAGGCTAAAGCGAACGCACAGAACGCTCCGAGCTTAGCCAGGCGGCCCAGCGGCCGCGCGCCCTCGTTCTCGAGCCAGGACCTCACCCACCTCGTCCAGAACGAGCTTGCCCCGAAGCCCCCGAAGCCGTGGCTGCCGCCGCAGCTGTCATTCCGCACGGGCTTCCCAAAAACCAGCCAGGCTGTCAATGAGCTGAAAGGCTCCGTGAAGGCGTCCGTCGCCGCCGTGGACGAGCTGAAAAGCTCGTTAAAACAGTCCGTGGAGGCAATTCCGATCTACCGGAGCATACAATCGAAAGCGCGGCGAGCGCGGGACAAGGTCGTGGAGCAGAGGCGACCAGCTTCGCCGAGCCGCGCGCCCGGGCTGACGAGCCAGGACGTCGCTACGTTCGTGCAGCGCGAGCTGCCATCGGCGAAGGCTAAGGATTGACTTGTATACTATATCCCTACTTAGACTTCAGGTCGATCACCTGCGTGTACGGCGTCGGCACGGTCCACGGCTTCGCACCCGCCAGGCAGCAGTTGGCCTGGTTGTGATCAAACGTCGAGTTCCCGTGGTCCCTATGCCCTTTCCATGAGTCCTGGTCACACTTCGGTTCTAAGAACCACAAGGCCATGTTCTTCAAATACCGCAGCTTGTCCGTCCGCCCGGCCGTCCAGCACATGTGGAAGACGTAGGGCCGCTCCGTGCCGTCGACGAACGACTGCATGATCGCCTTCTTTCTGTGGAAGATCTGTCCTTGCGGGAACAGCAGGGGGTCCAGCACGCCCACCGTCAGGCCGTGCCGCGCCATGTGTTCTAACCTGTGTGAAAATCAAATTTTACGGCGCGTTCGGTCCTGAATCGTCGCGTCAACCTCTACGCCATCGACGCGCCGCCCTGCTCGATGGCGTGGCGATGCCGGTTCCTCACCGCTCGACCGACCCAGGAGGGCCGCGTCATCGCCGAGAAATGACTTAGTGCACCCGACGCGCTGATTGATTTCCACACAGGTTCTAACAGCAGCATGATCAAGGCGTGTTGATGAGATCGAACAGCTAAGACGGTATCATAAGCCATCAGCATGCGGTGCATGAAGAACTGCGTCCGCATGTTATTTCTGATGAAGTAGAACCCCGAATTGGTGTAGAGCGGCGTATATCTAGCACTTCGCGCCCCGTCGTCCATGAAGAAGCAATCAACCTGGTCGTCGGCTTGCGTAAAAAAGTACTCGATCGGGTCCCGCAACCACACGACGTCCGCGTCCTGGAAGAGCGCGTGGCGGCCCGTCGCGACGACACTGTAGACGGACGTGATCTTGAGCCACCTGCGGGGACCGACGCGTCGACGGCGTCGCGGCGGTGGCGTCGCGTCGACGGCGTGTGCGATGAGCCTCGACGCCATCGACGCGAAGGAACCGCCTCGACGAAGCACGTAGAAAAGGACGCCGGCGCAAACATCATCCTTACAAACGCATAATCACCATACGCTTTAGCAGCACCTTCCGGTAAATCACCCAAGGCGCTATCATGGAACGACGCCAGCCCGAACAGCTCGACCTGCTTTGAGGTTTCCGAATCACCGGTAAACACGAGCGTCGACGCCAGCGCCCGCTGGACCTCCGGCGGGCCCGCTCTGCAACTACAAGCGAAGTTCGCCACGAGGTCTAGAGTGCCTTGGTTCGTCGCCATGACCACAACTGTTTTTCGATTCGCGTCGAGCTTTCTCCTTCTTATCAATTCGTCTATGCGTTTGATGACGCCTTGCGCCGTCGCGCCGAATTTCGCGGTGGTCGTCAGCGCCTCCATGAAGGAGTGTTTCTTCGGCAGCGTCTCCTGCTGGGCTATTATGAGCGATCGCTTCGCGAGGCGTTCAGGAGTATAAGCAGCAGCACCAGCGTGCTTGTGGAGGCGAGGGGCCTGTTCCAGCCGCTGCTTCTCCAGGACCTTGCCCCCCGACCTGTGTGGAAATCAAAATTTTATGGCGCGTTCGCGCTGAATCGTCGCGTTGTCCGCCACGCCATCGATGCGACGCCTGCTCGATGGCGTGGCGATGCCGGTTCCTCACCGCTCGACCGAGCCAGGATGCACCCGACGCACTGTTGATTTCCACACAGGCAGGGACGCGTCCGTCCGCAGCATCGTGTAGATCGGCAGTCGCGAATCGAAGACCGCGAGACAAACATCGGGCTTGCTATCGGCAACGACGACATCAATCTCGCTACACGTGGCCTTCGCCGCCGCCAAGGAAGCATTCACGGGTTTTCTCTTCGTAAACAACAACCCACCCCGGCTGATGGTCGTCCCCTGGACATACGGTAGCGACGCGAGCGTCTCCCTCCATAAGCGAGCCCTATCGAAGGCCCGCACGGAAGCCCACTGGGTCATGTCCAGAGAAGCCTCTCCACCAGAAGATTCATGAGAAGACGTGAGGTCCCGCACCTGGTTCTCGAGCTCCTCGATCTGGGAAATGGCCTCCGAGGCCGATTGACACTTCGGACATTTTGTAGTCGATCGCTCGAGTTTGCTGAGGCGTATCAGTGCATCATCTAGCGCGTGCCGCGTCCGGTTCGCCTCCTGGTGGATTAAATGTGTCCTAGGTTGCGGCGAGCAGGGTCTGATGATCTTGCCGTGGCCGAGCGCATTGGAATCGCACGCGTGGAGGCCGTGCACGTGGCCGAAGCTCCAACCTCCCACAAAACCGAGGGCTGCGCAGGCCGCCGCTAGTAATAGGTTCGATTGACCGCTCTGCTGCCGCGTCGCGCGCGCCATGTGGCTGCGGTTTCCTGCTTTTGACGACGTCGAGCTAACGATCCCCGGCACACGGCGCGAGGTCGATATGGCTGCGGTTTCCTGCTTTTGGTGGGTGTAGCAAGCCGCAGCAGTGAAACCGCTGCGGTTTCGGCAGCAGCGCGACTTGGTGCCACCTGTGGAGAGTGTCAGCAGTGCTCAGATGCAACTATGCGGCGTCGCGCAGCGCTGGCCAAAACTTTGGCCCCAAAGCTGTGTGCGTCGGACTAGCGCCGAATCTACATAAAGAGTCGTCTCCCGGGCCAGATAAGTCGTCGTGTCGAGAAACCGCCAGCCTGCGGACGTTTCTACTTTGGTGCTAGTGTCTTACAGACCGCTAGCCTTCGGTGCGCGGCGCTTTGCTATCTAAAGCGCATCTAGGGGCCTAGAGCACGAGCTCGGACGCAGCAAGCCGCCTGTGTTCACCACAGATTGGTATCTTCGAGCACTGAGAGTGGCGCTTCGCAGTGATCCCCCTAGAAGCAACACCCAGAGTCAAGAGCACTCCGCCGCGCTGCGCGAATCTGTGGTTGTAGCGCACGGATCGCAAGGATGTCGGACGCGGTCGACGCCGCCGCGGACGGCGCCGCCGAAGCGATGGAAACGGTCGCCACGACCACAACAACGCTGGCGACGAGCGCCCTCGCCACAATATCAACCTACGTAAGCGCCCACGTGGCCGCGACGCGCGACGAGGCTGTAAGGTTCTGCTCCGATGTCACGGAAAAGGCCCTCGCGTCCCTAGAACCGGAAACTTCATTGTATGTGCAAGACGTCGCGCAAGCCCTAAAGGAGGTCTGGCAATCTCTACTACTACTTATCAAGGCGTTGTACGCCTTTCTCAAACTCGTAGGAGAACCTTTACTACGAAAACTAGCCCAAGCAATACAAAAACAACCAACAAACGTAAAAGCGGCAGAAGTAGCGTTACTCTTGACGATCTTCGTGTTATGGCGCGTAGAAGCATACCCGCGCGGCCGGAAGATGCTGAAACGGTGGCACCGGGCCTTTGTCATCAGACGCGTTTCTTTTGATGCTAAACGAAATAAAATAAAAAGGGCCTACCGCCGCGCTCTAGAACATATGGATTCGAAGTCGCGGGCTTGTATGTCGGTGGCCCCTCACGTCGCGTTCTTCGCGGTGATATTGCTCGTGCGACATGTCAACCCTACACTATCGACAGGCTTCTGGACGTCTCCTTATATAGTGTTCGTGTGCTTATCATTACGATTAGTCAACACCGATGCGGCGCTGAAGAAAGCCGCTGCTTTAGATAAAGTCGAGGACATCGTCAGTGCGAACCGGAGGCGCTACTCGGAAGATCCGCGGGCGGCGTCGGCGCGAGCTGCTGTTACTGAACAATTAAAATTCTGGAGTATCGTCGGTTTTCTAGCGGGCATCCGGGGCGGCCTTCGAGCTTTGCCTTATGCGATCAACTTGTTTGAGGATGATATAGCTGTCCTAGAGGAAGTGAGAGGCGTGTTCCTGGTTTGGTTGCTGTACATGGGCACTGATTTAGCACATACTATAATAGGACGACTACTACGATCATATACCACACCTCCTGTCCCGCAACCATCGTATAGAGACCAGCGGGACCCGTGGTGGGTGAACGAGGCCATCCGACGATCATTACCTGGATTCATAGCGAAGCGCATCGGCGACGGGAGTCGCATCCGAGCCAAAACGCTGGAGATCTGGTTCGACGTGGACGGGTGGCGGGCCCTAGCGGTTGGTACCGTAACCCTAATAACGGTCGGTCCCGTCTGTCGGGCCGGCGCCGCGTGCGTGGGCTTCGTATTACCCACGATCGCCGCTTTGAGGTGTGGGAGAGCACCTCCTTCCCGACCGTGCTACCGGGATCTCGCCGCGGCGACCGATGCGCGCGCTCGTAGATATTTGGCTTATGGTGCGGTGCTAGGTGTCAGGGAGGTTTTATTGCTGCACGATTCCGTGCGGCAGGTGTATTCGTATATGCCTTTTCGCAACCACGCCGACATCGTGGTTTTTCTCTGGCTGCAGCTGCCGGTGTTTCAGGGTGCCGTGGCCTTGCACGCGCGGTGGACGCGGCGTTATATGGCGATCGTGGAGAAGTTCCGCGACAAGGATTAAGTTCTGTTTCTTTGTCTCGTCGGCGGCGTCGACGGCGGAGGATGTTGTTACGGTGCTCGGACTAGTGGGCGTCGCGTCACCGCGGGGCGAGCTCGTTCGCGCTGAAGCGCACGCCGTGTTATAGGGTAGTACTAGGGCGCCCGAAAGCAAAGGTGGGGAGGTCTTCTAGAGACTGATGCGGGTGTTCCCGAACCCGCACCCTTGGTTCTGGGACTTTGCTGTGCGGCACGCAATACGAGGTTGTAACGAGCCCTCCCGCGTTAAGGGGAGCTGGTAGTAGTTTGCGCACCGCCTCACCGATCGGGGGCTACCCCTCCACCAAGCCTATCGCCTGGCCAGACCGGGGCTGCCCCTCCACCAAGCCTGGCTCCAGAGTAACAAAAGGACAGACAGCCAAGGACAAACAGAGCATCAGACTATGAGGCCGTCAACGAGCGCGGCGGTCGCCCTGGGCCTGACCTACCTCGCGCTTGGCATCGAGGCCGAGTGCAACAAGAACAAGCACTGTGAGACCGGCTCGTTCTGCGCCTGTAACACTGGCTCGGGCGAGTGCACGGACAAGGACTCGGTCTGTCAGACGTGTGCGAGTATCGGGTGGCCGACCTTCGAGCCCGGCACGGTCGCCTGCGAGAGATATGAAAGGGGCTGCGGCCTCACGTGCGACGGGAGCAACTACGAGGCGAGCCAGGCGTGCGCGGGCGATAGGGTTTGGTTGGATTGTGGCACTGCTTGTGAAAAGGTCTGCGGCGAGAAGTCCGACGACGTCTGTACGGAGCAGTGTGTACCGGCGTGCCAATGCCCGAAATACACGGTCCTCGAGAGCGCGGACGGTGACGTTTGTTTGAGAATGAAGGAGTGCCGGAAGCGGCGGAAAAGTGATGACGACATGACCTTCTGGGGCTTCGACGACGACGCCGAGGACTGGTACGCCGACGGCGCCAAGAAAAAAGCGGACGACGACGGCGAAGCCGCAGCGGCGTCGTCGTCCAACTCTCGAGGAGCCTCGGATGGGCTCCAGGTCGACGGTGCTGGTTTGACGGTTGGATGTGTGTTCACCGCCGGCATTCTCATTGGTGCCGCCGCGATGCGCTTCCGGCAATCATCAAAGAGGCGACCACCAACCGTCGAGCTGGGCCAGGTCATCGTCGCCGAGGAGGTCCTCAAGGACCTCGAGCCGCGACACCTCGAGGAGCCGTCCCCGGAGGTCCACTCCGTCGACGCCTCGACGCCGACCGCGAGACCCGTGTAAACAGAACCCTTGTGTAACACTATGACCCTACGACGCGGCACGCCCGCAACGCCGCCGCGAGGCGGTCCCGGTCGATATTTCCGGAATCCGACGCCGGCACGTGGCACTTCGAGACGCGCTCCGCCGCGAAGCGCGGCACGCTCTGGCGGTGCGCGTGCCATTTTGACGGGTATACGACGACCCCTTGCGACAGCGCGATGGCCGCGTAGGAGAACTGGGACCGCGCCGCGACGAGCACGTCGGCGCGCGCGAGGTGCGCTAGAGCTTCCAAAGGGTCGCCGTCCAACACGACCTTCGCGTCGGGCACCTCCACGGGGATGCGCGACACGTTCCCGTGAGCGTCTAATAACTGGGAAGACTTCTTCGCCGCGACGCTGGCGCCGAAGGCCACGACGTCCACCGAGGATATACTTTGAAGCGCCTTCACGACCCCGAGGTAGTAGTCGTCCCCCAAATTCAGACGGGCGTGCTTCGCGTACCGTTTTCCGGGCAGGCGGTCGCCGTTGCGCACGTGCAAAGCGACATTAATACCTCCGGAGAAATGTTGCAAAGGCAGGTACGCCTTTGATGCTAAGAAACGCTGTCGAAGCCACGCCGCCGTCTCGCGGTAGTCGTGCGACAGGAAGGGCGCGTCGCCGTGGCGCCGCTCCGACGATCGCGCCTTGAGCTCGAGGACGCCCGTTCCGGGCAACGACGACGGCGCCGACCACGCGTCGAAGTCCGCGCGGGCTTGTTGAGGCCCCTCCACCGCAATCCGCTCGCCACACTCGTCCCGCGGCAGCGCGTCGGCAAGTCTCAAAAGTTTATCGGACTTTTCCGAGATGCCGTAGCCCTGGCCCCGCCGATAGAGGTCGGGCGTGTAGAGGAGCGTCGCATTCAACGCAGCAGCGGCCCGTAGGCAGCCATTCAAGACACCCAACCGAAAGCCGAAGCCCGCGTAGATTCGCAGCGAGCACGCCAGGAGCCTTTGCGAGCAGGCCGCGAGCCTTCTATGCGTCTTCATGGCGACGGCGGCGGCCTCGCTTTCGGTCAAAAAACCGTGCTTCCCCCACTTGCCCCTCATGAGCGTGTGGGGGTCCACGAGAAAGGCCGCCTCGCCCGGCCGCGCGCATGGTACTTTTTTCTCCTCCTGCCCTAGTAACGAAAAGCCCTTCCGGATCCAGAACTCGTCGACGTGGCCCCGCGTGACCCGGATGCGATGCGCCAGCGTATAACCGAGCTTCTCCAGATAGTACGGCGCGCCGGAATGCAAATTCGACTCGATCGAGACGACGTCGATAGTTGTAGTCTCGAAGTCAATACCTTTAAGCACCTCGAGCTCGTGGCCCTCGACGTCGACCTGGAGCCAGTCCACGTGCTTTATTTGTTCCTTCTGTAAGATATGACGACCGGTAGTGCACGTCCGATTCGTTACCGTCGCGTGGTCCCTTCGAATGCGTGCTTTCCAGCTTTTGTTGGTCGTCAACACACCAGACCTCGTGGAGCCGGAGCCCTTGCCGTACTCGACCCATTCTATCGTCTGCGGCGTAGCACCCAAACAGTCGTTGTAGACTTTGCAGGTCCTCCCGTAGTCCTCATAATCCTTGATGTACGCCTGTGACGCCTCGACGCAGACACCTCTGGCTTGGGCACAGGCATCCAAGAAATACGACTCCGACGTATGCAAAAAATCGTTCGACCCGATGTCCACATAAACAATCTCTCTTTTCAAATGACGGAGGTGCCTTCTCCAGAGCCACGCGTCCTGGCCCGCCTCGGACGGGAAGATGGCCGCGCCGTCACTCGAGGTCGCCCCTCGTCGCAGCTTCTCGGCCAGGGTGTAGGCCCGGTGCGTACCCGACCTTCTTTTCAATTCAGGCGCGCCCCAGCACGGCTGCCTCGCCAAAGGAGGGTGGCGCTTCAGGGCGCTGCACCACGCTTCCAACTCCTTCGGGCGCTTCGTGTCGTCGTCGTCCGTCGTCCTCAAAGTCATCCAGTTGTCGAGGGCGCTCGTCGTCGCCGCGACGACGACGAGGGCGGTGCGTGTTTTCATGGTGGGGGCTGCTTTAATTTTGCTCAGACAGTCGCATGCATGCTCACTTACTCAGCATGCGGCCCGCGGCACCACGCACGGTCGCAAAAAATGCGTTCTCGGTGCGGAGGCAGCCCGGTCTGCCTTGCGCATGCCGGTTGGCTGCCTAGCCTAGCCTCTGCTTAACCGACGGGTTTTTGCGCGCGGTCTTGCGGGACCCCTCCCCGCCCCAGGGGACTCGTCGCAGAGGTCGTGCAGCGATGTGCGGGAAAAAAAAGGGAACCGCCGCCACACAACCTTGATCTGCTGAACGCGGACGCGAAGGCGCTTTGCTTGAGACCCGACCCAGAGCTAGTCAAGGTATTCGGGATCCCGCCGCGCCGCCGCTCCGTGGAGTCGTGCCCGAGTGCCGCCGCCAAGGCCGCCCCCGAAGTCTAGGTATCCTCGTCGCCGCGCGCACGGGGACCTGATGGGGAGTCGCGAAAAACACACCCACCAAGTATCCCGCACGACGCAACAACGGACCCGGGCGGGCCGACACATGGAAGCAGCTTGAATTGCTGGGGTGAGTCAACATCGCCAATGAAGGCCCGTCGACCCGTTGAATTGCGAGGAAGCCGAGGATGAATCGCCTACTAGCCCAACATGTCGCGCTGCGCCGAACGCCGCCATGACGCCTCCGCGAGGCCCTCGCGCACGCCCGGCTGGACTTAGAGATCAGAAATCCCGTGGAGATCAGATGTCGTCGTCCTCCTCCCCATCAGAACCAGATTCGGAGTCAGACGCGGTCGTGCGATACATGCGAGGAACGACATGCTCGCGTTCCTTCGCCGCCCAGGCACCCAACGTCTCCGTGAATATGAAAGGCAACTCGCGGTCCAGGTCACAATCTTTGCTATTGCCCCCATTTCCGAGGCAGAGCGCCACGATCTCAATCGAGGGCGTCCACGAGAGCCAATCAACCGCTCCTCGCCGCGAGAGCGCGGCGCCGACGCGGTCCCGCCATTCGTCGCGCGCGTCGGCCGCCGCGGGGCACTGTATGCCGCTCGAGTCGGCACCGAGAATAAAATGCGTCGTAAGCTCGTCTGGCCCGGCCTCATAACCGCATACGCAGGCCCGAATCGTGCCGCTCCTTCGCAAGCCGCCGCACGGCCACCAACACCCGCACATGACCGCGAAAAAGGAAAGCCCGGCCTCGTTCGCTAGTAGCGACCGACGCAGGTGCCGAGCTAGCTAGTGTCTTACAACCGCTAGCTGCGCAAAAGCGGAGCTTTGCCGATTTGCTAACGTGGGCCTTACAGGAGCCGCTGAACTGCATCCAGCATCCCTGCGCCTCACATTCTTGCGACGGTACAGCTGTGCGCTATTTCTGCGGCCTCCGACGCCCACCTCTCCACTCCCCTCGGGCCCGCTGCACGCCATCGCCACCTGCACGCCGTCGCCGCGCGCCGAAGCAAACAACGCGCTCGCCGCGCACAATTAACAAAACAAGCAGTCATGGAATGCGTGCGCCGCTCGGTGCCCAACGACAATTCCTGCCTCTTTTACGCCGTCGCCTACTTGGTTGACGGCCCCGACGCCGTCTCGGACGCGACGCAGAAGGAGCTGCGCCGCGTCTGCGCCGAGGCAGCGACGGCCGACCCGGACCCCGAGGCGCGCGCGGTCTTGCTGGGCTCGCCCGTCGACGAGTACGCCGAATGGATCCAGAAGCCGCACAACTGGGGCGGCGAGCACGAAATCATCGCGCTCGCGAACCATTTCCGGCGGTGCATTTGTGTCGTGTCGGCGGACGCGACCCTGAACTATGGAGACAAAGGTCCCACGATCTACGTCCTGTACACGGGGACGCACTACGACCCGCTCGTGGGGCTGAGCGACGGCGCCGAGACGCCGCAGTTCCTCGACGGCGCGGGCGCGGCGTTCGAGGCCGCGGCGCGGGACATCGCCGTGCGGCACCGCGAGAAGGTCGCGCGGCGCGACGCGTCGGAGAAGATCTACCGCATCCGGTGCTGCGGCTGCGGCGCGAAGCTCGTCGACTCCGACGCGTTCCAGGCGCACTGCGGCGAGGTCGAGCACGGCGACGACTTCGCGTACGAGTGCGAGGACATCTTCGAGGCGACGTACGATGAAGAAGCGTAATTTTGTTGTTGTTTTCTTCACGTCTTCCGATTCTTTGTTACGGTGCTAGGACTAGTGGGCGGAGCCCCTGGGCTGGGTGGGAGACACCGCGCGTCGCCGATTCACCGGCGGCGGGCGTGCCGCTTCTGTCATAACAACGTACCTTCTTCTAAGCAGAGCCGCCTCGGCAACCCCCCCCGAACAGTGTGCAACGTTCGCGGAGCTAGCGGTCTAAAAGACACTAGGAAGCCAAGCCCTGGCATTTGTGCGTGGCGATACCGGCGCTAACGAACGCGCTTGACTCGCAGCACTGCAACCGGAGCGAGTCACTGCCATTAGGCACTCATCTGTGACCTGTCACAAGAAATCGAGCTCTCGGGCGACGCCTGTGATTAGTTGCAGCACTGCTGCACGCAGGCTGACAGCACTGAAGCACAACTAGACGCCAGCCGCCGCTTCCAGCACTGCACAGCAACGATGAGCGCCGTCGAGGCCAAGACCATCGGCGAGAGCGCCGAGCAGGCCGAGGTCGACCTCACGCTCGACAACATTAGTATAGTACCCGACTCGCTGTGCATGGCCTGCGGCGGGAGTGGCGAGACGCGCATCATGCTCACGAAGATCCCCTTATTTCGCGAAGTGTTATTGTCGAGCTTCGCGTGTCCCCACTGCGGCGAGCGGAACACGGAGGTGCAATTCGGCGGCGAGACGCAACCGAAAGGGTGTCGCATGGCCGTGACATGTTCTTCCAGGGAGGATCTAGATAGGCAGGTCGTCAAGAGCGAGTCGTGCAAAGTACTGGTCCCGGACCTGGAGTTGGAGATCCCGGCGGCGACGCAGCGCGGGGTCGTGACCACCGTTGAGGGCGTGTTAACCAGAGCCGCCGACGAGCTCGCGGCCCTGCAGCCGCAGCGGCTCGTGGCCGACGTTGAAGTAGGCCGCAAGGTTCAGAGGGTGATCGATGCGCTGCGAGACCGCGCGGCCGGCGACTTTGATGAATTCCAGCTGATTGTGGACGACCCGGCGGGCAACTCCTTCGTGCAGCCCCTTTCTCAGCCGGACAGTGCTCTTACAACGACGCACTACGAGCGCACGGACGCCGACGCCATCGCCCTGGGATTTCGGCCGGGCGAGTCGAGCACGTCGAAGACCGTGGAGGGTGTCGACGATATGCTGGCGAAGCCGTCGGAAGAAAGAGAAGTGATGACCTTCGGCGTGGACTGCCCCCACTGCAGAGCGCCGGGCGAGGAGCAGATGTGCGTGGCCAAGATTCCGTACTTCAAGGAGTGCGTCATCATGTCCTTTTCGTGCGCGGCGTGCGGGTATCGGAATGCGGAGGTGAAGGGCGGCGGCGCCGTGCCGCTCAAGGGCTGCCGAGCTACATTAAAGTGCGTCGACGAGGGCGACTTGCTTAGAGATGTTTTGAAGTCCGATACCGCGGCGGTGACGATCCCGGAGCTGGATTTGGAGCTCGTCCACGGCACGTTGGGCTCGGTCTACACCACTCTGGAAGGCTGCCTCGACAAGATCGTGGACGCGTTGTTACGGGGCAACCCCTTTGGTGATAGCGCGGAGACCGAGAACCGCCGGAAGTTCGAGGCCTTCTTGGATCGAGTAAGGGCGCTGCGCGACGGCAAGGTCTTTCCGTTCACTGTGATTATGCAGGATGCAGTGCATACAACTTGTCGCGGCGCGCACCCGACTCACTCTTTGATTTTTGCACAGGCAGGATCCCCTCGCGAATAGCTTCATCGGGCCGCGGCGGGACGCCGCGTCCTTCTCGCCCATCTCCGAGGCGGGCGAGGCGCCTCCCGACCCCAATTTGACCGTGGAAGATTATGACAGAACCTTCGACGAGGACGAGGAGCTAGGCTTGAACGATATTAATGACGGGACCCTGGACGCGGTCGCGGAGGAGGGTTCCGACGATGATCTGCCGGCTGTGGATGGCCTTGAGGTAGGTCCGAAGCGCGTCGTCGGCGTCGCCGATCACGTCCGGCCAGCTCCACGAACGACGGTCGACCACCCGAACCCGGAGTTCGCGCGGGGCTGCGACGACGCGCTGCCGGCGGGGAGTGGGTTCCGGGTGCGGGGGCCTCGTAATTCATAACGTTGTGTACGCACGAAATCTTTACGCGCCTCCTCCGTCCGGGAGTGGCATGCGCGAGCAGAATGGGGGAAGGGGACCGGCGAGCGCGCTTTGTCGCTGCTTCGAGCCGGCGGTGGGTCCGCGGCCTAGGACCGCGGGACCTTAGCACGCGGAGGGCAGCGCGTCGACCGCCGAGTCGCGCGTGATGGTGGTCGCATCACCGCCGACGTCCAGCATGCACGCGCAGTCGTCCTGGCAGTAGCAATCACCGTTGGGGTACCAGTCGATGGCCACGAGGTCGACGTTGTAGATAGCTAAGCAGATTTCAAAGCAGAACTCCGGCGTATCGATGATGCTGCTATCTAACGGGACGTTCAGCCCGCTATGGCGAGGAGGAGGACGGTCGAGAAGCGCGTCATCGTGAATTGTTGGTTTCTGCGGGGGGCGCGGACTCGGGAGCCGCGCGGGGTCCGCGAAAGCTTCTGCCGTCCCCGGGGCGGCGCGTGCGGCGCCTGCAGTCTGAACAGTGGCTACAGACGATTGAGGTATTAGTCCTACGGCTTGCGCAGGACGCGGCGTCGCGCGTGGGGGGTTGAGCAACCAAAAAGGCGTACTTCGAACGCGCTGGATTTCTTTGGGACGTTGCGCGCGACTTGGTGTTCTGCGCGGTCGAGCTTTGTGAGCCAAGGCCATCGAGCACGCCCGGGCAGTTGCCCGAGAGGTGTCCAGAGAGGCCTCAAGACACCTCCGGACAAAAGAAAGGACAGTTCGACTATACAATTTAGACCCCGCGCGGGCGGCAGGGGCCCGCGCCGGGCACTGGCAAGCACTTTATACCTACCCCACATCCACCTCGTACAACGGCAGCCCCGCACCAATAAGCGATTCGCGGAGGTCTCTCAGAAAACACGCGCTCCCCGCGAGCCCCTCGAAGAGCGAGAACGGGTTGTCCGGCGTCCGCTGCCGGGCGCAGACGCCGTCGTCCCCTATGCACGTCCCAAAAACGACGGCGCGGTGCAACCATCTGGGGTCGCGCGAGACGCGATACGCGGCAAGTAGCGCATACCCATTGCCCGCGACGCCGTGGCAGAGCCCAGGGCCCTTGGTCAGGAGTCCGAAGTGCCACACAGTCTCGGCCCCGCGCAGGCACGCGTCCCGGAAGGACTCGTCGCCATAGACGCGGTGCGCCTCGGCCATCGCGAATACAACGCTTCTGCGCGCCGTGACAAAAATGCACGAGTCGCGCCTCGCGCGTCGCAGGCAGCGACGACGGCCAGTTGCCCTCGCGCGTCTCGAGGTCCCGCAGCCAATCTGCCAGCGCGCGCAGGGCCGGGTCGCGGCAGCCGGCCTTCAGCAGGAGGTACAAAATACCGGCGTAGCCGTGGGCCGCGCCGACATACTCCTTGCCATGCCACGCGTAGCGCAGGCCGTCGCCATGGCGCCCGGACGCTAGCGTCGCGGCGACGACGCGTTGAATTGCGTCGTCCAGGCCCGGCACCGCGCGCCCTTCCCGCCGCAGTTCCAAGAGCGCGCGCAGGAATCCGACGCGGCCGTAGAGCCACTCGTCGGCCTCCAGGAGCTCCGAACACGCCACATCCGTCCGCGCGACGATCGCCGCCGCGCGCTGCAGAAACGCGTCGTCCCGGGGCGCGCACAACGCCGCGACGAGGTCCACACCCGTCCGTCCGCACATGATAGAGCAGTCCTTCGCCTTCGCGGGGCGCGGCCTCGACGGCGGTCCAACCAGCTCGCGGGCCGCGTCGACGTCGCCCCGTCGCATCAGGTAGTACGCCACGCCGGGGTCTCCTACATAGACGCTGTCGTCGCCGGTCCGCCTCCAGCCGCGCGCGATCGCGTCGTCGACGCGCCGCAAAACGTCGTCCAGCGCTCGTGTAGCCGTGGCCGATAGCTCACCGTTTTCGACGTAGTTCGGAGCGCTCGGCACGCCGTAGTCGAGCTGGGTCTGGCATGGAATGCAGCGCGTTTCCATTATTGCTCGTTGTCTGATGTACTGAGAGCGGGCAGCACGACTCGCAATTCAGGGCAGCTGCGGCCGGTGAAGACACCAGCAAGCAGCAGGCGTCGTTGAAAACCTGTGTCAGCTGTGTCGTGCTTCAGCGGAGACCCTCAATTAGGCCGGGAGAGCCAGCAGAGCTAGCGGCAGTAAGACACTAGCAATGCAATTTTTTTTTTTGGCAGCCAAGCGACTGTCACGCGCTTACGCAACCCACACGCGACCTAAGGTTGGGAATTGAGGGCTCGCAAGGCTGCCCTTGACTCACCACAAAGGAATCCGCTGCCCCCCAGGCAGCCATGTCGAATGTCAGGCTGGCCACCGGCGGCACCTGGAAGACGGACACCAAGGAGTGGCGCCCGAAAGGAGGCCGCGGCTTCTACGAGAAGCAGCGCCGGCCCATCTGGCGCCTCGTCCCCGTCTGTGTACTAATAGCCGTCGCCGTCGCGTCCCTGACGATCAAACGGCGCGAGCCCAAACACAAAGCACCGAAGCTGCACCACCTCGCGCCACCCATAGCTGACCAATTGGTCCGGGCCACGCTGGACCTACAAGCCGGCGCCGACGCGCGGCTCGTCTTGACGAATCTACTATCAGAAGAGGACCGCAGCTACGTAAACGAGACGCCGACGGATATGAGAGGTCGCGCCAAGGGCCGCATGAGCGCCGCGGACCGGGCGCTTGTGTTGGCACTACTAAGTCGGCCGGGCGGGAGCTACCACCCCGGCAAGGTCCGGGGCGTGCGCCGCACGGGCCGGAGCATCGTGAAGAAGAACTGTCTCGTGTTCGGCCTGCCGGGCGACGGGAAGCGCTGGACGGACGCGGGCCATCGTTTAGTGTTCCTGGACCATCGGGAAGACGCCGTGAGGGCCGCGCGCGACGAGGGCCTCAACGCCTACGTCGTGCGCTACGCGTCGGCCCCGAAGAGCTCCTGGGAGGCGAGCCCGTATGCGACGGACCCAAAGAAACTGATAATCGACGCGCCGTCGTACGACTTCCGCGACGAGGCGCACATCTTCTGGGACTTGGTTATCGTCGACGGGCCGGACTCCGTCCAGAAGGATTCCAGTGGACGCGCCGCGCCCGTCGCCCGCGCGGCCGAGATTGTGAGGCGCCAGGCCGCGAGCCACCCGGATCGGAGGGTGGACGTGCTCGTGCACGACGCGCACCGGTCGCACGAGCTCGAGCTCGGCCTGGCCTACTTGAGTCCGCTCGCGGCCTTCGCGAACTACCGGTCGCTGCGCGCGTCGCGCGCGCCGAACTCTACTTCGGAGGTGCGGTTCGCCTGGTTCGCGCGGGCGCCGCCGTAAGTATGTGGTTTGGATAACACTTGGGGCGGCGGCGTACGAGGGCCGGGGGCGAGACGGGTTCCGTGACGAGTCGCGTCGATGGCGTGGGGTGCCTCCACACACCGACGACGGCGTTTTCAATCCTCTATAGAGAAATCACGAGGGCCGGGGGCTGGCGTACTGTCACGCGTCGGTGCCGCGGCTAGGCGGCCTAGCTCGAAGCAAAGCAACCCAGACGCCAAACCCGACCGCGGCCGCGGCGGTCGTGCCAGTGACAGACGCCGCAGGACGAAAAAATAAACACTACGAATTTATAGGCGCCCCCCGCCGCCGCCCTCTCCGCCCCACTCGCCCCAGCCGCCACTGCCGCCCCCACCAAATCCCGAATAGCCGCCGCCGCCGTGCTCGCCGCCCCAGCCGCCGCCGCCGCCGCCGTCGACCTCGCGCACAACGAACGTGTTGATCGAATGCGGCCCGATCGACCTTAAAACCAAATCGCCGTCGACCTCGAGCTCGAACTGGGCTGCACTACCGGCCTCGTTCACGACCACCACGGCCACGGCGCCGTCCGGTCGCTCGAACGCCGCGCCCTGGAAGAACGGCCAGCCCGCCGTCACGCATCTGCCATCCGTCATTATTGAACCGTGCGCCATCGTAAAGGAGGGCGCTTCGTCGCAGGCTCCCAATGCCAGAGGCGCGCCGTCCATTGTTAGATCGGAAGCATATGTTAAACACGTGTCCGAGTCCGTCTCGCGCAGCTTCCCTCCGTCGAATGCAAATTTGCCCGTGGCCGCCCCGGCGTGCTCGCGGCCCCACTGGCAGCTTACTAACGATAGAGTCTTGAGATTGGGGTCGTTCGATTCCCCAACACAGTACTGCTTCCACTTGTTGTCCTTTTGCGTGTGGTCGATCATCTCGAGGAAGGTCTCATTGGTCAACCGCCAGTTCTGGCGCGGTGTCGGAGATGAGGGTGGCCCCTCGCAGGGCCACATGGTCAGTTCAAACCCGACGGACGCTCGAGCCTCTGTGACTTGGGCGCCTCGGTCGAAGGCGCCTCTCACATCAGTCTGTACTCGTCTACTACCAGGTAGGATGTGCTTCGAGAAATGCGAGATGACATCCAAGTACGACTGGACCACGACCCCATCGAAATTACGTTTAGCATGGATCGGCGCGTCGCAGTCATTACCTAGATGGTTCGGCCCGCCCGTATAATCTAACAGTAAATTCCAGTCGACCCAGCCGCAGGCTCCACTCTTCAAAACGCGAAGCATGTCGTGCGCGTACCTTTCGGAACGTAAGAGATCCGAGTCCTTGACGCCCGGGCAATTGCAACCCTCGGACGGTAACAACTTAGCGTCTGGAAACTTCTCATAAGCGCTATCGACGGCATAATGCGCAACAGCACCATCTAGGTCTCTATTGAGTCCACCAGCGTACCAGTGGAAGGCCAGGCCGTCCACGTACTTGGACGCGTCTTTGTCTCCATATACAGTATCGCCCCACGCCACGAGGTGGTCCCGGTTGTGGTCGAAGACGAATAGGAGTAGCGAGGGGTGGTCCTTTTCCAGCCGCGGCCCTAAGTAATCTCTGACGAAATCTGTTGTGGAAGAAGCGTTCCAGCGACAGGCCTCCCACCTGTGTGTTTTTTTTCTGTGGTGTTTTTGCGACGTGTACTCGTGTGTGTGTTCTATACTCTGTGCGTTTGTGCTCCCTCGACGCCATCGACGCGACGGCGTACTCGCGAAACTGGCTGTTAGTGTGACGAGACGCCGTCGCGATGGCGTGGCACTCGACGCCATCGACGCGAGGTCGCATCTCGGCGGCCGCGCGGAAATACAAAGGACGCCGCGTCGCACGGCGCCGAGAACTCGGGCTCGTTCTGCACCGTGAAGCCCCACAACGTCAAGTTTTGTTTATTATAAGCATCAGCGAACTTCGAATAATAAAGCGCCCACGCGGCAAACGCTTCCGGAGAATTCCGCAGCCCGAGCGGGTGCGCCGACCCGAGCATGCTTCTATTGTGATCAAAGGTTATCGTCGGACGCATCGGAGGAATAGAATTAGGTGCCTTGAGCCAAGCTGGTGGCGACCACGGTGAGGCGAACAATTTGAAATCTTGGCCTCGCTTGTTAACAGCTTGCTTCGCCGCCCGCATCAGGGGAATCATCTCCGCCTGGTCGTGTTTCACCGAACCATCGAAATGCTTCAGCTCATAGTCGTCATCCACGGGAGCGAAATCGTACGATTCTACGCAAAAGTCGCACGAGTTCATATGTACTCGTCCTACCGTATAACCAGCACCATTCTCACCGAAATACAGGTCGATGACGCGCTTCCTTTCGTGAAGCGGTAAGCGCATCCAGGTCTTGGCGGAAGCCTCCGTAAAAGCTCCTCCAAACCCTTCTATCGTTTGGTACTTTTTGGACGTGTCCACTTGCACATAGCCAATACCGTTCGCGATCGTTGCGTCGAGCTGCATCGGTTTCTTCTGTAAATGCAGGCCGCAGTTCCGCAGCCAATGCGTCTGGAGCGTGCGGCCGCCCCTCTTCTTGTCCTCGAGCCTCGTCTCGTAGAGGACCGCTCGTTTCGGTGCTTCGCCGTTGAGGCAGGCCTGGAGGTAGTCCGGCGTTGACGTGTTGCGTCGCCATTGTATCGCGAGTACGATGGAGGCGACGGCTGCTGTGCCCAGCGCCAGTCGTGCCCAGCGCGGCAGCGGCGCGCGCCGCGACGCCGCTTGCTGTTGCATCGCGTCTGAATGGATACGTAGGCTTCCTCGCACGTTTCCAAATGACAGCTAGTGCCACAATTGGCGAAGGCCGCCGCGTTTTCTGCCGAGGAGCTAGCGGCGTAAGACACTAGCTAAGCAGCAGGCTTTTACAGATTGTAGGCCCGCGCGGCACGTATCCCGACCGGTGTACGCATAGAATTCGTCCCCAGTACCACTTGTAACCGTTGCCATGCTTGGCCACCGGTGGTATGCAGCGCTGGCACTGCTGATTGCCCAGACTGGGCTCGTGCTCGCTTTCGGGCCGCGCCGAACCCTCGCGCCCGCGCCCAACGCCCTCGCGCAGTCAAGAACAGCAGCGCTGTGCCTCCGCGGCGGCGGCGAGGTCGCGACGCCCATCGACGACGACGAAGACGATGAGGAGTTAGACGACGACGGCGACGAGGACGACATGGAGGACGACGACGGCGACGACGATGGCGACGACGGCGACGGCGACGACGATGATGAAGAGGAGGAGGAGGCCGTCGAGGAGAGCGCGAACGACTTGGACACCGGCGCGCTCAAGCGCTTGATGATCATGGGCTCCATCACCGTGGCCATGCACCTGTTCCTGCCCAAGGTGCCGGACGCACCGGCCGAGGAGGAGGCCGCTTCACAGGAGGAGGAGGAGCCCGCGGCCGAGGAGGCCGCGCCCTCTTCTGAAGAGGAGGAGGCCGCCGACTATGTGGAGGAGGAGGACGTCGAGGTCTATGAAGAAGAAGAAGCAGCAGCGGAAGAGGCCTAACTAACTAGACTTTCAAAATTACCTCCCGAGGCGGTGTCTCAATAAAACGCCGGCTACGAGGGCCGACGCGGCGCCGAGCGCATATATCATATAGTGCCGCTGGCGCCGGTCGCGCGCGCGCTCCGCGACGGCCGGCGTCGCGGCTAACGCATGTAACGCAATGGCGCAGGCCGTCGCGACGTTGACCGAGTCCACCTGCGCGCGTCGTGGTGTTTTTTTTTTTTTTCCTTTTCCCCCCCCCGGTGTTTCATCGGCGTGTGTGCGACTCGCGCCGGCGGTCGTGCAAACTCCACGCCATCGACGCGATGCTATCTCCGTGAGTGGGTCTGCTGGCGTGGAACCTCCACGCCATCGACGCGATGTTGTCCACAGAACTGCGTCTGCTTGATGGCGTGGAGGTTGACGAAGGTCTCAGCAATAGTTCTCAGGATAATCGCGTTTCGGACGCCGCAAGGCACCATGCCGTCCATCGGTATACATAAACGCACGTCCGCGAGGCGCTGCGCTGCTTCTGTTAAACCCGGCCCCTCGGCGCCGACCAACACCGCCAGACGCTCTGGCCGGTGGCCCGGCCGCCAGGCGTCCAATGGTATCGGTTCACCAATATCAGCGTCGACGGCGTTCTCCCGATCGGATGTTGAAGGTGTCACCAATGCCACGACAACATGACCCGTCGCCTTCGCGGCACTGATGACGTCCCCAATGCTACCGATCCGCGAAAAGGGAACATTCAAAGCGTGGCCGCCCGACACGCGGCACGCCTTTCTGTATAGAGGGTCCGCGGACTTGTCATCCAGTAAAACCGCGCCGCAACCAAAAGCAGCGGCATTCCTAAATAAGCCTCCGACATTGTCCAAGTTGTTGATCGTCTCGCCCAGGATGATGGTGGAGTGGCCCTCGCCCGGTAGTTGACGAGCGACCTCGGGCGGCTCCAACAGTCGGGGCCGCTTGCCGCACGCGAGGACGCCGCGATGGAAGTTAAACCCGACAATAGAAGAAAACGCGTCTGACTTCAGGACGTAGACCGGCACGTTATGTCTTGATAGAGCTTCAATCAGTGGCGCCATCGGCCTGAGACGCCGCTCCGACAGACAGACCGAGACGAGGGGCATCCTCCCGTTCCGCACGAGGTTGCGCACGGAATTCTCGCCCTCCAGAATGAACACGTCGCCTCGCCCCGTCACGTCGCGCTCCTTCAGATTGCGGTAGACCTCGACCCGCCGATCGCCGTACTCGACGCGGATGTAGGAAGAGGGCGGCGGCAGCGGGCCTTCCGCCTTCTTCGGCGACGGCGAGAGCGCGCCGTTGCTGTCGCCCTTCCTTTGCGACCGCGGCGGCGACGCGAGGCTGCTCACGTCCGATTTCACGCTGCCTGGCATCTTGCTTGTTTTGCGGCTTTGGAGGCCTGAAACTGTCCTCTCGTTGCTGCGTCGCGTGCGGACTACTATGAGACCGAGTAATGCCGATCTACAGGGCGGCCTAGGCCGCGCACTGTCCAAAAAGCGAAAAGCGAAGCCTGAGGGACATGCGGCTAGAGACTTACTGGTCGCTAGCTAATGGCAGCCCCAAGCCACCACGCAAGCTCCCTGTGGCCCAGAAGTCATCACCGGCGCTGTACGCCATCGCTGCGTTCGTACGCGGTCGGCCCGCAGCGTAAATTTGAACCGCGGTCGGCCCGCACCCGACAAGTGCCCGGAGAGCTGCCACACACTCCAATGGCCAGCTTCACCCAGAAGACGAACCCCTACAAGCACCTCAGCGGAAGGGAAACCACGCTCTTAACCCACCTCCAGCCGGCCACACCAAGTATAGCCGCGTCCGACGCCTTCTACGCGGTACCCTATCGGAGCGGCGGCGGCGGCCCAGTGTACATTGGGCGGCTCGATCAAACAAGTAAAGTAGAGCCGGCGGAGGCCCTCTCAAACTGCGTCCAGGGCCACAAGGCCGAAGTCAAAGCCGTCGCCTTCTCGCCCTTCCATTCCGCTCTATTAGCGACGGGCGGCGAGGACTGTAGGGTGAGAATCGCGGCGAATGTCGAGGACCCGTCGAAGGAATCGCTGGAGGTCGGCGCCCACGGCTCCGGCGTCCGCTGTTTACAGTTCCATCCCGCCGCGGAGCACGTCTTGCTCTCGGCTTCAAATGATGGAAGCTGGGCGACGTGGGACGTCGCTTCGGAACTGAATCGGGCCGCTTCCATTCATACCGGTAAGCTTGATGCTGCTGTCACGCACGTGGACTGGAATCGGTCGACGTTCGCGGCGTCGTGTCGGGATCGAACGCTCCGATGTGTGGATGTGCGGACGGGGGCGGTGGCGTGGTCGTCCGTGCCGCACGGCGGCGCGCGGGCGTTCCGCGCGGTCTTCGCCTCTAGAATCGAGCATTGCGTATTGTCCGTCGGCTCCGCGACGTCGGGCGGCCGCGAGGTGTCGCTAATTGACGTGAGGAAGCCCGACGCCGTCGTCGCTCGAGCGGTGATTGACGCGCAATCTGGTGATGTTTTATCTCACTGGGACGAGGATTCTGGATTATTATGGTGCGTCGGCCGCGGCGATAGGGTTATGAGACGCTTCGAGTGCACCTCCTCTGCCATAACTCAAGGCGCGACGTGGCGGTCGGAGCAGGCCGCCTGTACCTCATTCTGCGCGCTGCCCCACAAGCTGAGGGACGTCATGGACCTCGAGGTCTTCAAGTGCTTAAGATTGACCACTTCCACAGTAGATACGGCCTCGTTTCGGGTCGTAAGGACCGAGGACCACAAAGCCTTCTTCAACGACGACATTTTTGGAGAGACGCGCTCTAGGTTCCCTTCCACCACAGCCAAGCGCTGGGCCGCCGGCGAGTGCCCTCCGTCATTGACGGAGTCGTGCCAGCCTTTGGGCACGAAGTTGTTGTCGGAGCGCGTGGTCGAGAGGAAGGTCTTGAACACGGTCGTCGTCAACGAGCGCCGGGCCTCGGAGAAGGAAGATCGCGCCAAGGACGACGCGGCGATTGATAGATTGGCGCAGCTCGCCGACCAGTTTGCGAACGCGAACGTGAACCTGTCCATGGGTGGCAATGGTGTGGATGCCCAGGTGCAGGATACTGGTGATGTGGAGAGCGACGAGTGGGACGACTCCGATTGATTCTCTTGCCCCCGCTCCTGCTCCTGCTCCTTTGCTCTTGCTGCGCTTGTTAACGCGCGCGGGGGCCTGAGACGGGGCCTGCAGGGCCGCAAGACGGTGCGGGCACTTGTCCTCGAGGGAAAAGTGTGGTGCGTGTCAGCACGCCACCGCCGCGACTAAGTGAATGTGAAAATTAACTCCCCGCCCCCTGCGCGACGACCTCCACGAAGACCCCCTCGAAGGACAAAATCCCCCCTTCGTTGTGCGTCTTCGTCAGTCTGAAACGAATTAACGTCCCGACCTCGACCTTTTGCTCATTGTTCCGCCAGCACGCCCCACCCGAATCAAAATTCAACGGTCGTAGATCCGAGGCCGCAATGCTCGCGTTGAAGTAGCCGTGCACGAGGAGCCCAACGTAGTTCGGCGCGATCGCGTTGACGCGCCCCGGCAGGACGCAGTCGGTCTGCGGCGCGAAGACCGTGCACCGCAGGCGCACGGCGACCCGTATACGGGGATCCGTGCCCTGGACCCTTCCTAAAGTTTGACCAGGCGCCAGTTTCACGTCGCGGACGGCGAGCGGCACGCCGCTCAATGCCGACGAGTGTCGCATCAATAAAGCGTGGAGCCTTCGCAGGATGTGGCCCTTGACGTCGTCGAGGCAGTGTGGGAGTAGTGCAAACGTGCCCCTTACGGCGACGTCGCGGAACGGCGAGTCCTTCTTGGCCTTCTTGCGTTTCTTGGTCGAGTCGTGGCCGTCGCCGGCGGCGCGCTTCTTGGCCATGGCTGCTTTTGTTGCGTTGTGCAGTGATGCGACGCGGCGACGGGCGTGCGATGCAACTGGGTGCGTGCTCTGAAGCAGCTCGCCGCGGCGTGAGCGCTGCTCGTTCGCTGTCGTCCGGTGACTCGTTCGCCTTGCACCGATTTACGGCGACGCGGCGGCGGCGTGAGGTGATTGCACCCTTGTGTGTGTGCTGAAGCAACGCCGCGGCGTTAGCGCTCCTTGCTGATGTCCGGCGACTCGTGCGAAAGCTGCAGCTATTCGTGCAGCGCACGAGTGGGCACGGAGCGATGCGTTTGCGCGCTTTACAATCAGCTCTGCAGGCTGCAGCGAGCGAGGAGTCGAGCTGCTTGGAGCTGGGAGCACGCCTAGCGCAGCAAACAGCTGCAAGCGCGCATAGATCGTCGCAGCACTGCAATAGCAACCACTACAACGGGCGTTAACGTCGTCGCCGCAGCGCTACCTGGGTAGCAAAGCTGTCCACAGCACTTGCGCCCAACCAAAACGCCGCCGCCGCAGCGTGAGACGCGATGCAGCCGCGTTACAAACTTGCAGGAGCCGCCGCCGCCGCCGCCGTCGCAGCGTTAATACTAGAACGATGGAGGAGAAAACGCCGCGGCTGGCGCCTCGAGGACAAGGTGACCGTAGTATTGTGCACGTCGCCCGTTAAAAGTAATCCTTCAACCAAGTTAATACAAGAAACGCACGGGTCCATGTGCCACTACGCTCCCTGTTTAAAAGCGTGTCGGTTGATTATTTGTTGCGACGGTGCGTGTCCCGCGTCCTCCGTGTCTTCGGCCTGGTCCTTCTATGTCTTCGTCGTCGCTCGCGGCCTCCTGTCGATGGCGTCGGCAGTGCTTTACGCGCGGCCCGGCACGCCATCGACGCGTCCCCGCGCAGGCTACAAAACGCGGGACAAACCAAAGTACCGGAGCGGCCAGGTCACGGAAGAGGGCGGCCTGGCCTACGAGGAGTTCCTTCAACGCCTCAAGAAGCTCAATTTAGGAGAGATCGTGCGGTGTCAAGAACGGCAGGGGTTTGGCTTCGCGCTCAAAAACGCGTTGACAAGAGTTAGGACGCCCTACGTCATCGTCGTGCAGCACGACCGCAATTTTGTCAGGGAGGCGCCCATTGTAGATATTGTGAAATGTTTAGAAAAGAACGACGCTTGGTTGAAGTACGTACTGTTGCCTACTACTACCGTCCTGAACTATCCTCGCTACGTCCAGTCCAAATATCAGTTGAGGATAGCCCCGCAACCGACGGACTTCGGGTTCGCTTTGACACCATTGCTACAATGGTACGATAGCACGCACATCTGTTCGATGAGGCACTATCGCGACTTCGTGTATAGAGGCGGGTTGGTCGCTCGAGGTGGTTTTGTGGAGGACAAGCTCGGCCAGTATCAACTGAAAAGGATTAAGGAACGGGGGTTATCTGCTCATGCGGAGTTCGCGCAGTACGTGCTGGACGATGGGGTTGAAAAGCCGATGGTGTCGCACCTGGACGGGCACGACTCGCGGGTGCTGGAGAAGATGAGGTTTGTGTAATTGTGTTTTGTTATGCTTGTTCTTAGCTCCTCCTAGCCAGGCCGCGGCGGCGGCGTCTCGCGGGCGCGGAGCGCGGCTCGCGCACGTTGCAGAGCTCGCTCCATCTTCGCAACGGTCGGGTGCGCGCTTCCAAGCACGCGGCGCGCAATCCGTCTCGTCTCCTCGAGCGTCTCCACGGCCTCGTGGAGATCGTCGAGCGTGGCGCCGAGGTCGACGTCGTGCCGTGCTGGGTAGCGTATGTGGTCCGCTGGCGCGTCATGCCGCCGCTCGCTCCCGATTTATTACCGTTGACTGTCTGGATGCCCTTCCGTAAAGTCTACTTACCTTGGGCCGCGGTGCATCTGACGATCCTGCTGGTTAAGCCTTACTCGCCGCTATCAAAATACGAGATGCTCTTCGACTGGTATACTGGCAGTGTCGCTAGCGTCGACGGCACGGGAGGCCGAGGCCAGGCCCAGAAGCGGCACGCGCCGCCCTTCGCGTCGTACGCCTGGAAGCCAGTGGCGTACATCCTGGCGCACGCACTTTTCTCGCTCGAGGGCTACTGCGCGGCCGCGCTGAGCCTGCGCTACGAGGCGGTGATGTTGGTCTGGGTCTCGCTGATCTTCATCTCAAATATCAACTCGGCGTTCAACTTCTACCGGGCGTCCGTCGACGAGTCCTACAGCCCGGGCAACAAGCTCATCTCTGGCCTCCGCGACTCGGCCGTGTCGTGGGCGATTATCCTCCCGCTCTACTACTATTGCGAGAAGGGAGTGGCGGCCGCGTGATTGTGTCGTGTCCAACCCACCCCGATTTGTAAGACATCTCGAACCGGTTCCCTAGCGGTGTAAGACACTAGCAAGCTGGCTGGAGCAAGTTTTTATCATAAGACTGCTGCTCTCCGCCGGTTTCGCGCGCCAGAGCACATCGTGTGTTGCGTCGTAGCCGTCTGCTGCTCGCGCACAACCGCTGCGACCGAGCAGTGCGAGCCACCACAAACTAGCTTGCAGAGCCACTCGCTGCCGCTACCCCTCACGCCGCCGACGCGAGCGCTCAGCAATAAAGATGGCGACGAGCGCGGAACTGTACGCCAGCGCCCAGATCCTGGGCACCGAATGCGCCGCAGCGAACATGGCCTTTTTGAAGTGCAAGGCCGAGGCTCAGCATCCGCGCCACTGCCTAGAGGCCGGCACGGCCGTCACGTCCTGTGCTGTGCGAAAATCAACCAGTGAGTTAGGATATCCTGAGAATTATTGCGTGAACCTCCACGCCATCGAGCTGCCGCAGTTGCGGGGACATACGTCGTCGCGTCGATGGCGTAGAATCTCCGCGCCATCGAGCAGATGCAGTTACGGGGACGACGCCGGGTCGATGACGTGGGGCGTCCGAAATTTGATTTCCACACAGGTCCTGCGGCGACGGCCTCATCGCTTCTCTCAAAGCGAAGAGTGGCGCGGAATTCGAGGCATTCCGCGCCTGCCTTGCGGACACGAACAACGCGTTTGACAAGTGCCGCGCGCAGAAGGAGGCGCTGCACGCGGCGTTCTCGGCGGCGCGGTGAGTTGTTCGCTGCTCGCGGCGGCGCGGCTCCGCGGGGTTTATCTATAGAGGTGTTATTATATTTAGGTCGTTGCGGGTGCCGGGGTACTGGCTTGCTCCATGCCTCGGAGAAGTTTCGCCCTTGGAAGCTTGGGTGCGCGGGGCGCGGAGTCTGCGCCGCGTCTCGTCCGCCAGGGCTTCGCTCCTGCGCTCGAGGCTTTGTGCATAGCTCCTGCACAGATCACAGTCCGTAGGGAGACGTCCCGGGAGGTCGGCCTCGCGGTCGGGCAGTGTCAGAGCTGCAATCAAAGCAAAGTACCGTGCTCCTCCGCGCGCGAACAATACGAGCGAACTTAAAACTCTCAGAGCGAGCTCCGCCGACCCGCGAGGCCCACCTACGCTCAAAGAGAGCGCTTCAAAACCTGTCGGGATCCCCTAAAACGCGTTGCAGTCGAGCTTGCAACCCACTTGCAGCAAGCGCGCGCCACGCGAGCATACACCTCAATAAAAGCGTCCCGAGACGACGGCAGAACCGCCGGCTACGCGGGGCGCGCCTGCGACGGCCGCGACTTGCTTTTTCTCGGCGCCACACGTACCGCCCGCCGTCGAACCGAACGCGCCCCTCGTTCATGATCAAACGCACAGGTGGTCTCGGGGCCGAGTCCAATCATCAAACGCTCTCGCGTCGCCGACGCGATGGCGACGGATCATCAAACTCTTCCGCGTCGCCGACGCGATGGCGGCGGTCACCCTTCACGATCGAATCCCACGCGCAGGGTCACGGACAAGCCGATGACGCGCAAGCTCAAGTTTGGGGCGCGCAGACTCCGCGGCTCCGAGGACAACTAGGTGCGCACGCGCCACGTGGCTTGCGGCGGCGACGCCGCGAGAGGTCCCCCTTTGATATCTGCGCGCCGAGCTTGTTCTTTCCTTTCCCCGCCCAGCGCGCCGCTGTGCCGGCGGTGCCAGTGTACATATCATGATTACAACTACACTACTCAACCACCCCGCCGCGGCGAGGACAGAACGCCGCCGGCACCTCTCCCCCCAGCACCGCGTCCGCCACGACCTCCCCGAGCTGCGCGTGCCGCAGGAACCCCCGCGCGCCGAGCCCGCCCGCGACCCACAATCCTTCTTCGTGGCGGAAGGCGAAGGGCAAGCGGCCGAGGTGCGTCCGCGGGCCGTTCAGGCGCACGCCCGCCGTCGCGCCTTTCGGTGACGCGCCTGGCGCCGCCAGCAGATCCGCGGCCTCCCGTAAGCCGCCGGCGCGGAGCTCTTCTGGTGCTCGCGGCGGCGCGTCGACGGCAGCCTTTGAATCGTCAAAGTGCTCGTGCGTCGCTCCCAATATCAAACCGTTCGCGCCGGGGCAGAGGTACGAGCCCCGCAAGAGCGCCGGTCCATTCGTAGTAGACGCGTCGTAGACGAGGCTCTCGCCGCGCGTGAGCGTGAGCCCGCCCGGAAACAGCTCCGGGAATTTTCTGAACGCGTCGGCGCCGCCGCACAGTATGGTCTCCATATGGTCTAACTCGCGCGGGTCCACGGCCTCTTCCACAACAGAAAACTCACCCGCATTTTCGTTCAAGACCCGCAGCGCGTCCAGGTAGCCCCGCGGGTCGACGCACCTCCCTCCTATGTAACGGACGCCGCCATTGTTGAGATCGGCGCGGCCCGAAGCTTCGACAAAGGCTTCTGAATCAAGCCACTCGAGCCACTCGGGGCGGTCCGCGGCGGCGGCTTGTAATGTGATAGCGTCATCATCATCAATCGCCGGCCGAAGCACGACATCCGTCGTGACGAGGCTCGTCTTCGCCGCTCGCTCGGCTTCGCGGACCAGCTCATCAGCCTTGCGCAATGCCTCGGTCGCCTCCCAGGCCGGCTTCAGGCGCGGCGTCAGCGGGTGCAGCAAACCACCAGCGACGGACGACGCGCACGCGCTGTAGCCCGTGACGGGTCGGCGCAGCGACGCGTCGTAGAGGGTCACGCGGCAGCGACCGCTCCGCAGCAGGAAGTAAGAAGTGGCCATGCCCATGAGGCCGCCGCCCACGACGCCGACTTCAAGCATCGTGGAGGTGTAACCAGAGGGCTGCTCTCTCAGTGCGTTGCGGGCGTTCGTTCGGAACTGGCGGCTGGCGGCTCGCACACGTCCAAACGTATCGATGCGCAACTTACAGCAAGGGACGGGCGCTTGGCGGTCCGCTGCAGCACCTCACTGATCGTGTGCTCTCTGGCAGTGCAGCTTTTTGAGCAGGCCTGCTGATCGCAATACTCACTAGGCGTGCTATAGCGGTGGATAATAGACGCTACACGCCCCTGCCGCAGCGATTGACGCGTCAAGGCCAGCTTTAATAGTGTGGAGCGGCTCTTGTGCAGAGCTTGTGCAGTGGTGCTGCTGCACGGCTGCTCGAGGCAACAGCCTTGACCCCAACGATGCGCAGACACGCGGCGCTGATCGCCATCCTTCTAGCATTGATGCAAAATCTAGTGCGTCCAGCCTTGGTGTCTCCGACGACGCGCGGTCGCACGGCGCTCACGGCAGTCTCGCCGCAGCCGACCCGACGGCGGCAGGCGCGACCAGGGCGCGCGAGAACGCCGCCCGGTCGCCGCGCTTCACTATGCTACGCAAGCCTCGCCGACTTCGACGAGTTCGAAGTCGTCGAATACTCACGCAACGAGACGGGGCCGGTAGAGCTAGGCGTCATACGCGACGGCCGCCTGCAACCGCTCTGCTGCTGGCAAGAAGCGGATCCCGTCGAACTGGTGTGGGACGAGGACGAGGAGCCGCTCGAGAGCGTCTACGACGTGTATAACGCCGTCGACGCGTTCCCGCAGCAGCGTTTGATCGACGGCGGCCTCGGGCCGAACAACCCACACGGCGAGGAGTCCGAGGACGTCTACTTCGTCGACCGCTCGGACCTGAGCGAGGGGACCGTGGTCGCGCTCCGCGAGGACCGGGAGGTCTGGTGGTAGTAGCGGCGATGGCGTCGAGGCTGTAAACGTCGACGATGGCGCCGTCTGTCCGCGAAGGGACATTGTTGTATGCGTAATATTCGGTTTTTTTTGCTAGCGGCTTGTAAGACACTAGCAACCAAGCTCTGAGAGCAGCAATCGCCTGTGTGTCGCACGATAGCTCAAAGTGACGTTGCGCGGTCGCAGAAGTACAGTGGTTACTAGCCTCGACGATTTGCGCTGTTATAAGTGTCACGAGCGGCTTGAAAATAGCAATATTTAGCCACAGAGCTCAGGGTCAATTATAGTCGCCTCAAAGAATCCTGGCCTCGGATAGGCGTCGGGCTGGAGACCTGGGCAGACCAGCAGCTAGCGGCGACATTTACGCGGGATTGCCTTTATTATTCAACCAGCCTTAATGCTCGCGTCGATACCAATTTGCTTGAACTCTACGCGCGAGCCTGGTCGGCCCGTTGGGAGGACCGCACGAAGGCGGACGCGTTCGTGGCGGCAATGGGCCGGATTCGGGAGGAGATGGTGCGGCAGTACGAGGATGATCTCAGGGATGATCTGGAGCGGCGGATTCGGGAGCGGCAGAATCGGGGGGAATACGGCAGTGACTATGTGACTATGACGAGGAGGAGTCGGACTACTAGCCTCTGCGTAAGTCATCTAGAACGTAACGTAAGAACTCTCATCGACAGCGACCCCCATGACGACTACTGCGCCTTGCCCCCGAGCGACCCGCGGCGCGTCTTCTTCTTCTTCATCTCCGCCGTGCCCTCCTCGATGGCGACCTCCTCGACGCCGACGCCGTGGTCGCGCTTGGCCCCGGACTGCTCGATGAAGCCCACGATGATCGTGATGTCGTCGGTCCGGTCCTCGCGCTCGATCCAGAGCTTGTACGACTCGCCGACTAGCGCGAGGCAGGCCTCGAGCGGGTTGTTGTAGAGCAACGCCATGTCCAAACACCCTCTGGTCGTAATGAACTCAAATATACCATCGGAAGCCACGATGAGGACTTTATCATTCGGCTTGATCTGGTGATGGTCGAGCTCCGGCTCGGCCATGACGCCCAGCGACTCGGCCAGGCTGTCGCCGATGGACCGCGTGAAGGCCGTGCCCGGGTACTCCTGGTCCTGGGCCCAGATCCGCGGCGGGTCGCCGCCGTCGTCGATCTCATCACCTAACGCGCAGTCCCAGTCCTGCGTGTGAACGAAACACTCGAGGGGCCGTCGCGGCGATGGCGTGGCGGGAACGAGAGCCGGGGGCAAGACGCGCAGACTCTCTCGCGGCCGCGTCGACGGCGTCGAGGCGGCGCGGCATCGCGTCGACGCCATCGACGCGACGCCATCGCGAGGACACCAGATCAAGTTCAAGACCATTCACAACACTGACACGAACCTCGTGGATCGGCTCGACGCCGTCAATCTGGTCCGCCGTCATCACGCGCGCGCCGCACGCCTTGACTCTTTCCCTTTCGTCTCTTCGGTAAGGCGTTTGATCCGTCGACAGGGCCTTGTGTATCAACTTGCCCTGGGCATCCACGGACCCGAGCATGACCCTACTATCCCCAACGTTCGAGACCAGTAGATCGAGACCGTCGAAGTAGGCCGTCACCGCAGTAGTCCCCGACTGCTGGTCATCAATGGCCGACTGAGCCAAGGCCGTGTTCGTCGACGTATGCGCCCGGCTCATGGCCTGCTCCTTCGTCGCGCCGGACCGCAATTGCTTGCAGAACTCCATGGCCACGTGCTCGCACGCGAAGCGCGAGCACTTCTCGCCGACGGGACCGTGCCCATCATACACGGCGAACCAGTGCTTCTTGGGGCCCTCCATATCTTCTTCTACTCGGAAGGCATCTTGGTTCGCTTTATCGGCTTGCGACGGGTAGTAGCCCCTTTGCGAAGCGGCCGCCCATCGTAACGTGAAGCCCTGGCCCAGATCCACGGTGTGTTCGGGTTGCGTCTTGAGCCTTGCTCGGACTTGCCTTTCCGTGAGGTACCCCACATGCTCGGCGCCGCTCGGCCAGTCGAACGGGAACCTTTCTTGAGCTGGCGTCCTCACTTCCGTGGCTCCGTTGTCCTCGGTTTGTTTAGGGTCGGCGGCGCCGGCCGCGCTCGAGCTCGAGCAGCCCATCTTTATCCGCCGCGCTGTTTAAGTCGCCGCGGTCCGAGCTTCGCGCTCGTCGCAGGCTCGCGCGCGTCGATGGCGTGGAGCCGCGATGCGACTGGGTGCCGCGCGCGCCGGGAACCTCCCGCGTCGCAGGCTGGGCGGCTTGGGTGGCTGGCCGCGCCGCGCGCCCTAAATCCAAGCCTTCTAGATTTCCGCAGCGGCACGTGCGCCTGCGCTCGCTCTGCGCCAGCGGGACGCGTCGGAAACACAGTGATCCGCTGGAATCGCTGTCTTGCAGCGCCGCGTGCTGGCACCCCCAAATCGCGCAATGTTGGGGCGGCCGCGCAAGGCTAGAGCCCGTAAACGCTAGCGCGATTCCAAGTTACGAGTTCTCCGACCGTCCAGGCGGTCGACGAGGGCTAGAACACGTCGGATGCGAGGGTTCCAAACACACGCGGACGCCATCAGCACAGGGATGCCAAAAAGCAGCACAGGGCACACCAAAGGCCAAACCCAAGCAGAAGCCTATAGATCGATGCAACGCAGTGCAGCGCATGCCTTCCACTCATAAATCACTGCTGCAGAAAGCCTAGGATCGATGCGACGACGGCTGCTGAGTGCAGCAGGCTGGAGTACTGCCACTGCCATGCGCAGCCGACGTGCGTCGTGGCGCGCAGCCGGTGGGTGCAGGCCTGCCGCTGCGACGCCGTCCCGGGGACGTGATATGCACTCGTCGTCGCGTCGCGCAGCCAGGGCGATGCAGCCATCGATGCAAGCGAGCCGGGGACGACTCTCGTCGTCCTGCCGCGCTGCCGACGAGTGCAGCCCGCACTACGTCACGCCAGTCACAACACTCGCCGACGCGTCCCAGGACACGGCGTGCGACGTCCTGTACGTGGTCGGCGGCCTCTACGGCAACATCAAAGCATTGGAAGCGCTGGAGGAAGGCATGGAACGAGAAAGACGACACGGACTTAGAATAGAAGTCTGCTTCAACGGAGACTTCAACTTCTTCAATGCTACCTCAAAAACCTGGGCGCGTATCAATCAAGGCGTGCGGGCGCTAGGACATGCGACGGCGGGCAACGTCGAGCGGGAATCTCTCAATAGCGATGGTGGCTGCGGCTGCGCGTACCCGGACTACGTCGACGCGGCCTTCGCGGACCGCGCGTCTGCTATTGTCCAGAGGCTGCGGACCGTATATACTGATCCGGACATCGCCGCGTGGCTCTCAACTTTACCTTTCGCGAAGACGTACGCCGTCGGCGGCGCCCGCGTCTGCTGCGTCCACGGTTTGTTACGCAGCGTGGAAATCAAACTTGACACGCGTCGATGGCGTCGAGGAGGGGTCATTTACAACTCACAAAACACAGGCGACCCAGCCTGCGCGAACGGCTGGGCCTTCGACGCGGCCCACCTGCCGGGCGGGTCGCGACCGGACCACGCGACGGACGTCACAAATATAGAACGGTGGTTCGAGGAAGCGCGAGCCGACGTCTTCGCGTGCGCGCACACGTGCCGGCCCGTGTTCCAGCGGTTCGGGAACGGCCTCGTCGCGAACAACGGCGCCGCGGGCCTCGGCAACTTTCGTGACGATCCGCGCGGCCTCGTGACGCGCGTGGCTTGTGTAGATGTCGCATCGGCGCTCGGCGCACCTTTATATAGTGCGGACGTCGGTCGCGCGCGCATCGAGGCCGTGCCGCTGGCCTTTGACCTGAACGCGGCGCTCGCCGCGTTCGACGGGGTCTGGCCCTCTGGGAGCGCCGCGGCCGTCTCGTACCGCGAGCGGCTTGCGAACGGCGACGAGGGGTGGAGCCCGGGCGCGGCGGACCGGGCCGGCGTGATGTGCCCGCACCTGCACGCGCTGGTCGAGCGCCAGACCACGCTGATGCCGCGCATCGTCGAGGAACTCGAGGCCCACGGCGAGAAGCGGTCCCACTGGGCCTGGTGGGCCTTCCCTGCGGACATGTGCGGCAACAGCGAGCCGCCTCCGAAGACGAAGCTGTCGTCGCCGGCCGCGGCGGCGGAACTGCTGGCGCGGGGCCCGGTCGCCGACTGGCGAAAAGCCCTCGAGTTGATATGTGAGTTGTCGGAGGCGCGCGGCCAACTGGTGCTGCCGGCCGCCGACCACGGCCGCGTCGCCTCCTTCATACCTTTCTGGGAGGGCCTCGAGTTCACGCCGGCCTGGCTCGGCATTGTCCTGAGGCGGCTCGAGGCCCTCCTGCCGCCGCGCGCCCGGCGCTCGCTCGCCGAGGCGCGGGGAAGGGACTAGCGGCGCGCGCCGCCGGACTGGCTCGCGGCCGTCCTCAAAGGCTCAGTAAATTTTGTGATACCTACTTAGCGACGCGCCGCGACGAGGTCCTCCAAACCTTCGAACTCGTCGTCGTCGACCGTGTCGTGCGACGCGGTCTCGAAGTCGACGTCCTCGTCGTCGTCGTAGGGCGAGCCTGGTGAGGAGGGGGGCGACCCGGCCTCGTCGTCATCCGACTGGTACGACGCGTCGTCCGGGATGTTCGTCAGCGGCGGCGCTTCATATGAAGTACCGTCAAGATTCTTCCTGACATGAATAAACACGGTAGCCGGCCCCCAGCTCATCTTGTAGCGCTTGCGCTCGATGACGTCGAAGGCGTCGGAGCCCAAGCCTTTGGTAAAAGTGATGAAATACGTCCCCGGCTTGAGCCGTTCCGCCTGCCGCGCCATGCTCCCCATCAAATCGTCTTCGAAGCATGTGGAGTTCGCGAAGACGACGTCGCCATCGGACCAGTCCACATCCAACATCGAATTGCACTGGACTTCGATTTTCTTCGAGGTCCGAGCGTCGAGCACGTCCGAAGCCAGGACCTCGAACCTTTTGCAGATGATCTGGGCGGCGCCGTTTAAGTTCTCAAGCACCTCGATGCCCTTGCAGACATCAAAGTCATGGAGCAGACGAGCTATGACCAAAGCTCTTCCCGAACCGGACCCAAGGTCATAAAAAACACCACCGTTTCTCGGAGCAATTTTCCTCAACACCCGCGCAAAGTAGCCGAACTCCACCTCGCCATAAATGAGCGACTTCTCCCCGTCCAATTGCTTGGCACTGCGCTCCCGTTTCGACAACGCTTTCGCGACTTCGAGGGGACACTCGTCGAAGACGTCGGCATGTAACGCCAACGCTTCCGACTCCACTAAGGCATTCACCCGCTCCACGAAGGCCTCGTCCGCTTCTGAATCGTGGAAGCCCTTCATGATCGCTGTTAGTCTCGGATCTCTTCTTAATATACATTCCTTCAGTAAAGCTCGCCCGTGCCTTGTGATCGCGCCGTCTCGCGTCAAGAGAGCAGCAAGTAAGTAGAGCTGGGCCGGGTCGCCCTCGAACTCGGGCAGCGAGGCGGGGAGCGTCATTTGTTGTTTGGTGTTAGTGTGCGCGGGCAGCCCTCGGTGCAGCTGCTCGGTGCTGGTGCTGTTGCGGCGGGGGCGAGGGCAGCCGTGCGTTGCGCGCGCGTCGTCGGCGTGCGATCAGTGGCGTGTGGCGAGCTGCTTTGAAAACTTTCGCGTGCTCTAGTGTCTTACACGACGCTAGCGGGATTTCCTGAACGGCCGCGCCCTCCGCGAAACTGGTCCATTGCTGCTGCCGAATGAATATCACCTGCCCGACCGGTCAAAGCAAATCGAAGTACACCCCGACGCCGTCGACGCGACGCGATGCCCGCCGCGCCGTCGACGAGGCTAGTTAGTTAACACCGCCCTTACCCACAACTCTACTCCGACTTGGCCTCGGCCGACGCGGCAGCGGCTTCGGCCTTCTCCTGGGCGGCCTTGGCCTTCTCCTCCAATGCATCGGCCATGCGTTTTTTCTCGCGGATCTCCATGGCCTTCATCATCTGCATGGCATTGGCTATCTTGTCGCGGTACTCCTTGAGGAGGCCCGACATGTTCTCGAGCGGCCGCGTGCGGTAGCCGAAGGGCTCCGCCCACCGCTCGATGCCGGCCTTGTCCGTCGGCACGTTGACGGCGTCCATGATGTTCAGCAATCCGACGGAGCCGGGCCGCGTGTGGAAGTAGGGGCTGCGGCTCTTGATCTCGGCGACGCAGGAGCCGATCGCTCCACTTCCCGACGCTGCCGCCGCTAACAAATCGGCCTCCGTCGAGCCCTCGACGGCGGCCTTGATCGCGGCGCTGTCCGACCTAACTTGTTGGGGATCGAAGTCTAAGGCAGAAATAAGAGCGTCCGTGATCTTGTCGCCCTCGCCGGCGACCGGGTACGTGCCCATGATCAGGTCCATGAGCGTCAGGAAGCCGTACCCAAACAACGCGTCGTACTTGAAATCCTGGTTCACGACACTTAAGTGCGTCGTCTGGAGCATGTCGTTGATCGGTGACCGCCACAGCGTCGCGACGGGCTTCGGGTAGTTCGACTCGAAGGCGGCGATCGTCGCTGAGACGGTTTTGATGCCACCGCCCACCTCGACGCCCATGGACAGCGGGGCCGCCGGCGCGGCCCGGGGCACGGTCGGCGCGAGCAATGCGCTGGCTGCCGCAATGCAAAAGAGATGCCTAATCATGGTCAATAAGAGCGCTCGCTGCAGCGATTTGGCGCCCAGACGTACTTGATCCCTGTGACTCCAGCGCAGAGGCCTAGTGTCTTACAAGCCGCTAGGTCGACACCTTTGGATCCCTTCGGGCATCTATCGAACGCGCCTGCAGACGGGGTGGACGGCCCGAGTTGGCTAGCATGCCGCACTGCTTGCCAGAGGCAAGCACTTTGCAGAGGCATTTTGGCACAGGCATTGCATTGGCGCTGCACGGCGTCTTGACCAAAGATAAACTCTGCATTATTGCCAAAAATCTCAGCACAGATCGAAAAAAGCAGCAATAAGCAGTGCTCTCACTGCCAGGCTGCTCATTGCTGCACAAGCACTCGAAGCAGCAGTCGTCCGCGAGGCAAGAGAATGCAAATACGAACCCTAATAACCCTGCACGCCGCCGCCGCGACCAAGACGCCGGAACGCCTGCCGCCGGACGTCAGAGCGCGAGAAGCTCTGAAGCTCGTCGACTCCTTTGGTGAGTGCGACGAAAAAACGCGCCGTCAAGCGGCCTACTACGCGCTGCACCCCGAGCAGTTCTGGGGCGACGCCCACTGCGAGCAGGTGCTGGACGTCGTGGCACAGCACTGTGTCAACGGATTAGGACTAGACATCGGCGCGAACGTAGGGGCAACTTTAGACGCAGTACGGCGCTGCGCCGGTGGTGCTAACTGCGCAGGCATCATCGCCTTCGAGCCGAACCCCGCGAACCTGCCCCTGCTCCGTGACGCGGCTGAGGATGATGTGATTATTGTGGAACGCGCCGCAAGTGATGTTGCTGATGTAACAGTGGCGTTCAACCTGCCGACGGGCACGGACCAGGTACGTCCTTGTTGTTTTTTCGCGTGATGGCGTCCCCGCAGGCGGGCCAGTTCTTCGCTGCAGAAACGCCGGGCAACCCCTTCGGCGGCATCGCCTCTTCAGACGATGAGAACACCTTCGACGTCCTCACGACGACCGTGGATCATGAAGTCAAAGGTAGGGTAGCCTTCGCGAAGATCGACGTCGAGGGCCACGAGAGTTCTGTGCTGCGCGGCATGGACGCGACGCTGCGACAGACGGATTGTTTATTAGTCGAGTGCTCGGACTTAGCGACGGACTCGAAGGAGCCCGTGCTGAAACTCGCGGCGTTTTTTGACGAGCGAGGCTTCGACGCCTATCGCGTCGGGGCCGAATGCTTATTACCGTTGTGGGGCCGCCACTACCACCCTTTGTACGACGAGTGGCGCTACTGGTCGAACGTGATTGCGGTGCGGCGGGACTGCGCGGGGCTCGCCGAGGCGCTCGCTGGTTTGGCAGATGTGGTCGGGCGGGACGCGGCGCTGGAAGAGGCGCTTGCTGGTGGTGGGGGGGGGTAATCTTTGTGTTGTGATCACTGGGGTCCGAGGCGTGGGTTGCGCGTCGTCTGGCGTGCGGTGGGGGCTGGGATTTTAAACGCGGGCGCGAACGGCGGCCCCGCGCGGCGGCGAACTGCAGTTTCGCCCAGGATCGGTCCCAAACGTCGCCGCAGGGGTGAAGGCGTCCCTGAAGCTTGCGGAATGGCCTCAGTTCCGACCCCCCACTAGCCGGATGCTTAGGTTGCTGCTGGCGTCTCCTACGCATTCAGTCACTCACAGTGCGCAACCGCGTCGGTAAAGCAACGCGCTGCACAACACACAAGCGCAGCGGTCC
Source organism: Pelagomonas calceolata (assembly GCA_918797485.1). Lineage (NCBI taxonomy): Eukaryota > Pelagophyceae > Pelagomonadales > Pelagomonadaceae > Pelagomonas > Pelagomonas calceolata. Next base: position 512,865 of record CAKKNE010000003.1, on the reverse strand, counting down.
AACGGGCCCCTCGAGCACCGCTGAAGCGCGCGCGCGCCGCCGCGGCGCATCGTTGCGGCCAAAAATGGCTGTCAGTCGCTGACGGCAAATCCACGCCGCCGCCGCCCCACTGGCGCACGCATGAGGAGAGCTGTTGCCCCGGTGGCGCCGCGGACGCCGCCCGCACTCCCGCCCGCCGTTATCCTGCAAAAAACGCCCATTCACATTGCCACATCACGTCGACGCGCAACTCACCATCCAATCCCCCGCAGACAAACTCCAAAACAATCAAGATGCAGTTCGCCAAGGTCCTCGTTGCCCTCGCCGCCGGCGCCGCCGCCTTCACGGCCCCGACCGCCTCCAAGGTCTCCAAGGTCGTCGTCCGCGGCGAGAACCCGAACGAGGACGGCAAGCTCGGCGCCGGCGGCATGGCCGACACGCGCGACCCGGAGCCTTTCGTCAACGAGACGGACAAGCGCCAGTCGATCTCCCAGGCGCCCTCGTTCGAGGAGTACCTCAAGTCGCGCCAGTAGACGCGTCCTTGAAAAAGGATCCCCCGGCGGCGGGGTCGGGGCGTGCACACTGCAGTCTCCGGTCACGTCGTTTCCCCCGTTAATTATGAACTGATGGAACTATTGTCTCTTCGTGGGTGCCGCGGTGGGCGCCAGAGTGGGCGCCAGAGCGGACGCCGTCGCCGCTCGCTCGCTACGACCAATCAACATGAGAGATACTTAGGACACGAGCTCCCGGTCCGCTAACAGGCTCGCCCGCGCGCCCGCGGCGTCGTCGGCCTGGAGCGCCTTCCAGACCGCCCGCATGTCAGGGGAATCGGGCGCGCCCCGGAGCAGTAGCGGCGCCGAGACGCGCTCGCGGTCCGCCCGCCGGACCATGTGCACCGCTGCACGGTACGCGGGGTCGTGCGCCTCGAGCAGGAGCCCGGTCCAGACGAGCAACGACCCCTCGCGCCTGTGTGCAAATCAACCGTCGCGTCGATGGCGTCGAGGTCGGCGCGATGCTTCGGCACGGCTTCGCGCCCGCGTTCCGGCTCGACCCAGGCCCCCCGCGCGGCGTCGTAAAAGGCAAGCCCCGGCACGTCGCCGATCGGAGCGAGCGCCAGCCAGGCCGCGTCGGCGTGGGGCCGGCACGTTGACCATGGCGCCTCGCCGGCGTCGTCGCCGGTTTCCGGCGCGTAGCGGCAGAGGCGCAGCGACGCCGACGAGACGTCTGCGCGTCCGGGCCGCGCCGCGCCCGGGCCGTCGACGACGCCGCGCGGCACGCGCGCCGCGTCCAGGAGCCGCGTCGCGAGGCGCTCCGCGGCAACGCAGCCCTCGAGGGCCGGCGCCGCTGCCCCGCAGTCGCGCGGCAGAGTCCTTCCGTGCTCATCCCAGCGTATGTCGACGTAGACCGCGGTCCGGCCGCCGTAGCCGCCGTAGAGCGTGTCAGGCCTTCCCGCAGCAGCGGTCGAGCCCCAGACACCCTGGAGCTGGTCGTCGGCCGTCAGCGCCCGCGCCCCGTCAAGCCAGAGTCCGCGAGCCCGTTACTTTCGACGATCGCATAGCCATGCATCCGCAGGCTCGCCAGCGCCGCGTCGGCGTCCGCGGCGTCCGCCAGCACGGGCGCGGCGCACGGCACGAACGTATCGCACGCGTCCGCCGTGACCTGAGCCGCGCGCACGCGGTCGACGACCGCCGGGACGGTTCGCGCGTAGTGGTCGAGTGCGGTTGTTGTTGCTGTGGTGAGTAGGAGCATGGCAGATAGCTTCATCCTTTGATCACCCACTGCTAGGTGCAGCCTGCTTCAGTGCTTACTGGACAGCTGCAGGAATTCACACGTTTGCGTTCCTGTCGCCACGAGACGGTAATTACCTTCGTCTCGGACACGGCACCACGCCACCACTCACCCCCGTCTACTCGTTTGGGCTCGGTTTCATTGCCTCTTGTCAGGGGAGAGCTGCCTCTCCCACATTTTCTACACTCACCGCCCGAGGCCTCCCTTCAGGCGACGATGCAGACTCCCAATCGCCGAATTTATCCCTCCTGGCTGCTGAAGCTAGCGTCGTAAGACACTAGGCCATGCAAGCCTCGTAGCTCGTGACGACGTGTGCCCCTAGCAGTTCGAATTGAAGGCACAGCGCACCGGTGGGCGCAGTGGAGGCTCGACACACTTACAAACTGATCCAACTCGCACAACGCTGCAGGCGGTGGACTGCGACGAACTGCGATTGCATCCTTGCAACCTTGGCAACCAAGCTCCAAAGAGCAGGCACTGCGATTGCAACCCTTGGCAACCAAGCTCCAAGAGCCAACAGCAAGCTCGACAGCCGTGACGGACAAGATGCGAGGCCTCCTCGCGCTCGTCATCCTCCCAATCGGCGCGCTGCGACCATCATCGACACCGCGTCCACCGACTACAAGGCGAAACACCGCGACGCTCGACGCCGTCGACGAGTTCCGCGCCGCCGCCGGCTTCCACCGCCCGAAGGACGTCTACTGGAATAATTTGGAGCTCGTCGACGCGTTGTCCACGAAGACCTTCGCGAAGATGCCTGCTTTTGTATCCGAAAAGACAATAAAAGAGTGCTCGAAAGGCGCCATGGAGGCCTTCGAGAACCAAGGCGGCCACGACGGCATGTACCTCAATAAACCGTGGAAGAACTCGCGGATCTATTACGACGCGCGGCGCGTCTGGACGCCCGAGGACGCGTCGTTCTGGGAGCCCTTGGTGAAGGAAGTGCGCCAGAACATCGCGCAAGCCTTTGGGCTGGGCAGCGACCTCGAAAGGGCCCTCCCGCTCGAGGCGGCCTTCGTGAACTATTACGTGGGCCTGCCGGGCCAGCCGCGCGACATGGAGCGCCACGTCGACTGCGACCCCGACGGCGTGCCCGTGCCGCTGTCGGTCGTCGTACAGGGCATCTACGAAAATGGGGAGTGGGGCGACGTCCTCGGCACGCTCGACTGCCAGAAGACGTTCGAGTCCGACGTCGAGGCCGTCGAGCTCAGAGCGGGCGACGCGGCCGTGCTCGCGCGGGCCGTGCACCGGCCGCGGCCCGTGCCCGAGAATGAAAAAAGGATGGCCTTCGTGCTCTTCTTCTCCGAGCTCAACCCGACGAGCTGACACGTCTAAGGAGCCTAGCCTATAGACTCCTGATCTATGGTTACGGTGCTAGGACCGCCCGGGGCCGCGAGCCGCGTCTTTCATCATTCCAGTAGCCAGCCGACGCCGAAGTGTTGTTGCTAGTGCCTTTTCAGTTAGCTTTTATTTTCGGCAGAGCAACACACACGCACTTGATTGCGCTGCAAGATCAATACAAAGTGTTTCCTCAATAGCGTCGGTCACAGTCGAAGCACATCCTAGACGATACTTGCTGCATTCAGTGCACATAATACTAGTTTGGCCTGTGCAAATGCGTCACACATGATCCTCGGAGTCTACTAGCTGTACGTTGCACTGCATTACGCCAGCCACAGCGCGTGCACACGTCGGGGGTGATGGCTGCCGCAACCGTGTTGCTCGTCGCGCTCGTCGCGCCCGGCAGCGCCATGGCGCCCGCCGCGACCGCGACCCTGCGCGAACCAGGCTCGCTCGCCGACCGCGGCATCGCCGCGACGCGGTGGGCGGCGCACGCCAAAGCAGCGCAAACGACGCTCGCGCCGCTCCGGCGACTGCTCAACGAAATAGGGGAGACGCCGTCCCTGCGCGCGGGTCGTACGGGAAGCGGCGCGCGGCGCGTTTACCTCGCCGGAAAACACCACCGCCCCACCTTCCTCGGCGTCCAGGACGCTGCCATCGGCGCCTCCACGGAGGTGCCCAACCGCTGGTGGTACGCCGCGGACGCGCGGACGCTCGCGCTCTTCCGGCCTCTCGCCGGGTTAGTGCGGGGGCCGTTGGACGCGCTGCCGCCCCGCGGCGCCCGGTGCGGCAGCGCGTCCAGCGGTCCGCCGACGCTCACGTCCGCCTGCTTCATCGTGGTCGCGTCGGCCGTCGCCCCCGCGGCGTCGCTGTGGCACTTGGACTGGGGCGCCTGCGCGCGACGCGGCGCGGCGTTCACGGCCCTCACGCCGCTATCCGGACCGCAGATGACCAGTGAGAGGTGCGCGGCGCACGGGCTCGAGTACGAGCCGTGGGACGCCGCGCCCGGCGACCTCGCGCGAGTGTATGACTACGCGAGGGGGGACGCCGTCGTCTTCGACGGCCGGCTGCCGCACCGCACCGCGCCTTTCACCGCGAAGGCGCTCGCGCAAGTCTCCGGCGGCCGGCGTCTGATCGTGAGCTTGTCTTTTGCGGCGCGCGGTGGCGGCGCCACCGAGCGCGCCGCGCAGATTCGCGTGCTCGAGGGCCAGACCGGGGGGTATTACGAGCTCGACGGCGCCTGACAGAAGGGGTGCTCTAAGCAGGACAGAAACATCGTTAGTCGAAGGGCTCGAAGCCGTACGCCTCGACGAAGGCCCCGTGGTCCTTGGCGTCGTAGCCGTACCAGAGCCACAGCTCTTGCGACGCGGGCGTCGCGAACGCCGACGGCGCGTCCACCAGCACTCGCGTCCGGTCGTCTGAGAGGTACCACTTCACGCAGGAGTCGAAGACGGACGCCTTGCCGACGCGCTCCCGGGCGCCCGACGCCTCGAGGGCGCCCAGCGACGGGTGGTTGAACAAGTCGAGGAACGGCACCATCGCGTGCAACCGTTCCGCATCCTCGGCGCTCGTGCCCAGATCCAGGCCGCGGCTCCGGCTCAGCTGGACGGCTCTAGCTGCGTCGTCGTCAGCGACGCCGGCCCGGTCCGCGATTCTCATTATCGTCGGCCGCCACGCGTCCTTTAGTTTGACGTCTTCGACGCCGTCCCAGGGCAGCGAGTCGACATAGGCCTTCTGGGCGGCGCACGTCTCATTCGTACCACCAAATCTCAAATACGCGAGCAGCGCCCGCGTGAGCTCGCGCTGCGCCGCGTAGCTCTCTGCTTCTTCACCGCCGAGGACGGCCCGGGCCGCGTCCGCCGTCAAGCAGGCCGCGACGGGGATCTCCGCGAGGCGCGCGCCCGGCGGCACCTCTCTGACCGCGAAGACGCCGAGCCCGCCGCCGCAGGCCTTGGACGGCCGCGGCTCGACGAGGGCCGCGTCGTACGACGCGCCGTGGTAGTCTTTGGCGTTTTGGAGCGCGGTTGCGGCAGCGACGAGGAGCAATGCGCGCATCGATTGACTTGGTGTGTGGCTCGGCATTCGCATGCGTGCGTCCTGCGGGAGAGCTTTCAGAGAGCAGCCACCTGTAGACAGCTGTGCAGGCAATGCGGCGTCCGGTGGGAGAGAGCCTTCAGAGAGCACTCAGCTGTAGAGGCCTTTACGTGTGGAATTGAGCCGAGCAAAGCTGTCAGCGCGCTGTGACGTGTATACAGTGAGACCGTTGAGCGTGAATGAAGCCTATAAGATGTATAGCTAGCTTGTGTTGAGGCTGCACTGCTCTTCTAGTGCCTTACAAGCCGCTAGCTAGCTCGGCGCGACGTGGACTCAACTCGTCCATACTAAGCCGCTGGTGGCCAAATGACGAACAGGAATTGATCACAAAGTTGCGTGCCAGCGATGCATAGCTCCTAACGACTCGAACGCGTATCGTGGCCGCGGGTCATACTGAGAGCAACACTGCTGCCAGCTGCATCATGCGCGCGTGGTGCCTCCTAGCAGCGCTGCCGCTGGCCCACGCTCTGGCGGCCCTCAAGACGCAGAAGACCGCGTCCTACGAGGACACGTGGCAGGCGACGTGGCGCTCGCCCAAGTTCTGGGACGCGTTCGCGCAGAGCACGCCGGACCTCGCGCGGCCCGAGCTCGAGCGCTTCCGCGGCCTCTGCACCAATTTAAGAGAGCGGGACAACGTCGGCCGTCTGACGCGCGAGACCAACGGCCAGACCATCGACGAGCAGTACCGCTTCCCCGGCGTGTCGGGGGGCCGGCGCGCCAACGGCGCGAACCTCGCGGGCACGCCCCGCATGGAGTGGTTCGATGACGGCGGCCTGCGCGAGGCCGCCGCGGCGGCCTGCGGGGAATTGGAAGCGGCCCTCTCCACGGAAGCGCCGCTGGCGGCGGATCATGGAGAGGGATTCGCCGAGGAGCGGAAAGCGGGCGCGTCGGCGTGGAACCGCATGTCCTGGAAGGGGTCGCAGTACCTGCCGCTGCGGTCGGCATCAAATGCTTGGACGGAAACTACAAAAGCGCTGCGCCGGCACGCCGTGCCGGCGGCCCATAGATTTTGCGGCATCTCGCGCCAGGCCGCGGGCTGCCGCGGCAAGGTCCACTCGGACCACCACAACTTTGTCTTGTCGACGCTGACGCCACTGCGCGGCTGTACGAAGGCGACGGGCATCGTCTTGGACGGCGTGGAGACGCCGTTGATTGATGGTGACGGTGGAGACCCGGGCGCGACGGTCTTGGTGGATAACACGTTCGACCACCAGGTGTACAATGATTTGACGGAATCTGCAGAAGACCGCTACGTGTTGATCGTCGAGACGTGGCACCCGGCCCTCACACTGTATGAGAGGCGGGCCATGTCGGACCTTTTTGCGCTGCGGGACTTGTTTGGATTGTTGGAGCACAAGCGCGCGCCCTTCGGCGTGTCCGACGCCGCGGCGGCGTCGTTGCTGGAATCCGGCGGGGGCGTCCGCCTCGACGACTGGAGGCTTCTCTAGTTCGCATTGTTCGCTTCCGACGACGCCGCTACACTGGCGCCTGCTAGGCGATCGCTCGCACCGTTCGTTTCCGACGACGCCGCTCGCACAGAGCGCTCCGTTGCCGATGACGTCCCGTTCGTTTCGAGACCGCTGCTCAGAGTAAATCCAGCGAACTTTCTGATACTGTTACGGTGCTAGGACCAGTGGACGAGCCCCTACATGAGCTAGTGTAGTGGCACACTAGGCTGCCGCCAGGGCACATTGCAAAGTGCCATTTGATGCTGTGGCTCTCTCATTGTGCTGTGGGCTTGGCCGTATAATAGTTTGATAGATCGCTGCGGAAAGACGAGCGCGCAGTCGAATTGCATTGCTGCGAAGGACTAATTTTGGTCATACACAAGAGCTCTGGCTCTGCAAGCAGCAGCAATGCAACCTTGCAGCACGGCAGTACTGCTGCTGCAACTGCTCGCCGCCACGAGCACGAGTCATGCACTCGATGCAGACGCCGCGGCCGCCGCGTGGTCCACGCAAAGAGGAGTACACGCCCCGAAGCTCGCCATCCGCACGACGACTGACAGTGTAGGCGGCCGCGGGCTCTTCGCGACGGATGCCGTACGCAAGGGCGAGGTCGTGGCATCAATCCCGAAGGACCTGGTCTGGCGCGCGCCGGCCCCGGCGGACCTGCCGCCCGAGGGCCGCGCCTGGCAGACGCAGCTCGCCACTCAACTTTTACTGGCGGCGGCCGCCGGCGAGGAGGCGTGGGCGCCGTGGCTCGATGCTTTGCCGACGGACTTCGACGCCTTCGCGTACCTGGACTGCGAGGACGTGGACGGCTGGGTCCAAGAGACGGCGCAACGATGGGGCCTGCCCGCGGACCGGCTCGCGGAGACGCTCGGCGAGCGCCGCGGCGCCTACGCGCGGCGGGCCGCCTGGTTCTTTTCTGCAGAGGGCCCGGCGGCGCTGTGCGGGGCGTCTCCACAAAGTTTCCGCCTGGCCTACTGCCGCGTGCTCTCGCGCGCCGTGACCGTCGACGGGAAGGGGTGCATCGGCCTCGTGCCGTTCTACGACTTCCTGAACCACGGCCGCTTAGGCAGCGAGGCGAACGTCGAGCTTCTGACGTACGGCCAGGCCGTGCGCCGCGCCGGCGACGCGTCGGGCGCCGAGGGCTCGTTCCTCGACCTCGACGACATGTTGCTGGTTGCGACGGCCGACATCGAAACGGGGGCCGAGCTGCTGACGGGATACGCCGACGCGGGCGCCGACGAGGACGGCTACCGCGTCAAGCTGCTGCTCCAGTACGGCATCTGCCTGCCTCCGGCCTAACTTTATTGTGTGACACGCCGCCGCCGCTCCCCAACACACAAAAAGGAGAATCCCGCTATACCGCTCTATTACCCATGAAAGGGGGCGGAAAAGCGAAGGTCATGTTCAGGGTATTGCGCGGCCCCCCGGCGAGCGAGTAGAGGCCGAGCCATTTTTTTCATCATCGGGACGAGGTGCTTCAGCACCGCATCGCCTCCGGCGCGTCCAGGTTCGGGAGCGTCGGCGTGCGCGGCCGCGTCGCGCACGAGTCGCTGCGGTCCTTCGTCTCGCCGGCGACGGCGTCCGGCGGCGGCGGCGGCGGCGCGTCGGCGGCCTCGGGCCCGCCGTCGGAGCGCGCGCGCGCCCGCGGCGGCGACGACGGCGTCGACGACGGCGCCAGTCGGGAAGGCGACCGCGGCGCCGACGCCGCCGCGGCCTCGGGCCCGCTCGCCGAGCAGCGCTCGCGCACCGCGACGAAGAAGTCCAGCAATAACTGCGAGTCCTGGGGGTCCGGCGCGACGCGCGACGCGTCGTCGCGCGCGCGCTTGAGCGACGACGGCCCCCGCGCGCGCTGGAGCAGCCGCCCGTCGTGGTCGACGGCGACGGCGCGGTGCGCGTCGAAGCGCGGCCGCCGGTGCAGCGCGGAGAGCGACCCGGCGCGGCCCCTTCCTTTCAGAGCGGACGACGCCGCGTAGGCCAGCGACGCGTGCTGGAGGTGCGCCGCGAAGCGCCGCTCCATGTCCCGGAGCTCGGCTCGCACCCTGCGAGCTTCCTCCTGGAGCTCGGGCGTCTGCTTGCAGGGCGTGAAGACGCGCTTGCCGATCGACGCGTCGCCCGCGAACTTCTTCGTGATGCGCATCGGGTCGCAGTGCAATTTCTCCGAGAGGTAGCTGCGCAGCGTCGTCCCGGCGGGGCAGGCGAGCATGCCCCGCTCGAATTCGCGAATGACCGCCGCCGTGAACAGCTCCTCCTCCTGCGTCCACTTGCCTTTTCGTAAGGGCGCCTTCTCGCGCTGGGCCGCGACGCGCGCGGCCGCGGTCGTAGCCTTGCCGCGCGGCTTCGAGGGGACGATCGGTCGTTCGCCGCGCGCCGCCGCCGCAGCGGCTGACGCTTCGGCCGCGGTCGTCGGATTCTCCTCGATGCGGGACATCTCCGCCGCGGCGCGCGCCGCGTCGATGATCGTCGGCGCCGGGCCCTGCAAGTCCCAGGCGCGCGTCGCCCAGACGGGCAACGAGGGCTCGCCGCCGCGCGGCGCGCTGCGAGTGCGCGCCGGCGGCGTCTCGGTCTCGTCCGGTGCCGGTCTTTCTACACTCGGCAAACGGGCGGGCGAGTTCGCGCCGCTGGTCGATTGCGGGCTCGAGTTGCCTGTGCGGTTGAAAGTTGAGTTCTGGGTGCCGCGGGCGGTTCTCGGATCTCGGGCGCGACTCGTCGAGCCGGGCCCGGCGGGAGATATGCGTGCCGCGGGGGAGTCGCGGCGGTCCCCGGGTCCGCCTCAGGCGTTTTGGCCGGTTTTGGTGCGGTTGAATTTTAAGTCGCGGCGTCAACGTTCAGAGCGCCAGAGCGCGGAACGTTTTTATGCCGCTGCGTTCCGCGGCTCGTACCGGCTGAAGGGGCGCGGAGTCATGATTTCGGCACGGGCGACTGACCTTCCGTCACCACGGCGGAGATGCGCTCCTCGCCGTTCGAACTCGAAGTCGACGCGCCCGCGGAGCCTTTATCCATGGTGGCGCGCGGGGCCGCGGAGCTGCGCTGAGCGACGGAACGCTGGCGCAGTGATGCGGGGCCGCGCTCGCGTGCGCGTGCGTCGTCTCGTGGCTTCAAGCCTCAAGCTTGCTTTGAGAGCCGCCCTCAGATCCTGCCGGTTTGCGGCGCCGTGCTGCGTCCGCTGGTGCTGAACCGCTGTCCCGTCGGTCGCTGGCAGCTGTGGTACGCTTCCCTGCCGCGTACGAGCACGCGCCGCGAATTTGAGCCTCGGCGTCCAAGGTGCTATAGCAGCGTGCGGCAGGCGCGATGACGTCGGCACCAATTGGGGCTCAAGCCACAAAAAAAAATCGCACGCGTCAGTCTCAGAACCGTGCGAACTACCCCTCAGACGACGCCTGAGCAACAGAAGGCTGGAAGAATCCAAAAAAATCTGCTACACACTGCACACAGGAAAGATCTCCAGTTTGAGGGCCCATTCCTCTTGCACGATGCCGTCGGGCCTGCAGACGCACGGTTCCGACCGCGCCGCCGTGCGCCGCGCGCCTACTAGCAGCCACTAGCCTGCTCCTGCAGCGGCCGCCTGCCCCCAGCGTCGCACAAGACGAGACGCACACCGAAGAAGCACCAGGAGAGGCTGCCTCCAGCACGATCCAACCATAAAATGGCCGACGCCGAAGCAGCGCCCGAAGAAACGGGCCGCCAGCCCCTGAGCGCCATGTGGCGGAGCCAGGGCCCGTCCCCGAGCCGCGTCAAAGTATATAATGAGGAAGCCTTGCTGGACCTCATCCAGCCCGAGCCGGCCCAGGGCAGCCGCGTGTCCCAGACGTCGTCGTTTTTGAGTAGAAGGAAGGCCCAGCAGCGCGCCGAGAAAAAAAGGCAAGCGAGGGAGGCCGAACAAAAGAGAGTAAGGCGCTACAACCAGCAGAAGGAGGACTCTAGGATGAAGCAGGCCGCCGACGAGCGGAAGGCGCGGGAGCGCGTCGCCGAGAACGCGAACCGGAGGGAAAGGCGCTTCGAGTTCCTGCGGAGCGACATCGTCGAAGGTCATAAATTAGCTGATGAGGTCCAAAAACATTTGCAGCTCGAGGACATGAACAAGCAGACGAAGCTCAAGCGCCAGTTCGACGAGTGGAACTCGGAAGTTTATGGCAAGATCCAGGACCAGATAAATGAGCGACTAGATAGTACGACGGCGGCGCAGATCAACGCCAGGAGGCGCCGAGAATACCAGAAGTTCCTGGATGCCACGAACGCGAAAGGAGCGATATTTCGGGACATTATCATCGAAAGTGAATACGACCCCTTGGAGCCAAACCGGCACTGTATCAAGGTTGATACCTATGGGTTGCGCGACCCCATGAAGCGCGTCTTGGATCGGCAGTACGAGGAGCAGGGCATGTTGGATGCATCATCAGATGAAGAGGACAAGAAGCGCAAGCCGCGGCGCCCGCGCCCTCATACAAGAGAGGTGTTAGATGTCAGAGAATGGGCGACGGGCAAGATCGAGGACACGCCCCACGGCTTCTTCGCGAAGATGATGGACGCGACGCCTCGCGCGCCCGGCGAGAAGAAGACGTCGAAGACGTATGATTCAAAAGTGCCGTTCGACCATTTTCAGGTGCAGAAGTCGCTGGACGGCGAGTTCCCGCGGGGAAAGAAGCCCCATTTAGTCCCGACGACGATTAAGCTGGCCTAGTTTTATTTTACTTGTCGCGGCGACGGCGTTGGGGGGAGGCTTCCGAGTTCACTCTGCGCGGCGCACACGCGGGCGAGGTGTATCGTACGCGCGGACGGGAGGTGGCTACCACGGGCGGCCCAAAAATCGGAGTTACTCCTGTGTCTAGATTTTTACGGTGCAGGGATCTCTTGTACGGACTAGTGTGTCGATACACTAGACATTATTGGCTGCATGCGTAGTTGTGCAGGCTTGCACGGCTGCTCTGCCAGCACCGCTGCTCTGCCAATTCAGTCCGTTTGACTATCGTTGTATCGTGACCGGTTTCGTTACTTGTGCATTAGTACGCAACACCTACAGAGAGCATCAGCCTTAGCTCTAAGTAGAGAGCATCACACTCATACGGCACTAAATCGACTGCAAGAGATAGAGATGGGGAATATGCCGCGCCGCAACCACCTCACACTAGCAGCGCTGGCGCTTCCAATAATCTGCGCACTGCGGCCGCCGGCACCAACGACCGCCACGACGTGCCGGCGGTCCACCACCGTCACAGAGACGGAGCGAAGGATGGGGGAGTCCGCCACCGTCGCCGGAGACACAATACAAACAATGGAGCGCGACGGCTTCGCCGTGCTCGAGACGACGCTCCTCGCGCCACACATTTTAAATGAGGCGCGCGACTTCGTCCTCGCGCGCCATTCTACGTTGATCGAGGCTGCATCGAAGCGCGGCGCCGATCTCGACCGCCTCGACTTCTACGAGATTGCCAGTAGGAATCCCGGTCGCTTCGACCTGCGGTTGGATGAAGAGAAGCCCGCGGTCTGGACGACGCTCGAGGAAGCGGTCCTCGACGCTGCCTACAAGCTGCCGCGCGCCGGCACGCGCCCGCCGCGCGTCGAGTACGCCGGCGCCGTCGTGAGCGAGCCCGGCGCGACGGCGCAGAAGCTCCATGCCGACGGCCCGCCGTCCTCGCAAGGTCTGTACACGGTCTTCGTGCCGCTCGTGGACGTGCCGCAAGATGGCGACGGCACGGCCTTCTGGCCGGGGTCCCACGCGTCGCCCGAGAAGCTGCGCGCCGCGGCGGCGTTCAACGCGGCGCGGTTCGACGACCTGCCTCCGGATTTTGAACTGGTGGCGCCGGGCGTGGCGCGCGGGTCGCTCCTCGCCTTCGACTACCGCGTCCTGCACGCGGGCAACCCGTGCGCGCGCCACCGGCCCGTGGCGTACTTCGTCGTCAACACGCGCGACGACGCCGTCGACGACGCGTGGAACTGGGCGTCGGAGCGGCTGTTGCCGCCCGAGGGGGAGTAATTTTGTGGTTGTTGATTGTCGTGTTCGGGGCGACGGCGTATTCTATTACGGGAGGACTAGTGGGCGGAGACACCGCGCGTCGCCGATTCATCGGCGGCGGACGCGTGCCGCGTTTTTAATAACAGCATACTCTTGTCTGGCCTCATCATACACACCCATCAAAACCACCTGAGGCTTGTAGTGACACACTAGGTTTCTGCCTCACTCGAGCTCATTCGCGGGGTCGCGTTGGAGCACTTACAACCACAAGCAGTCCATAAGAATTGCACAATAAAAGCGCAACCATCCACAGAAGCTGCAAAAGCCGCTAGGCCCGCGAGGGGCAGCGATGCGCGCCCTCCAGTGCAGCCTCGCGCTGGTCCTGTGCAGCCTCACAGCGCTGGTGGCTGCCCAAGAGGTGTACCGCTTCGATTTCTCGCTGGACGACCAACCATTGAGCGGCGAGTTCACGTCCGATCAAGACCTGTGGCAACTCGCGGCCGACTTCGTCGCCGGCCGGGGCTGGCGATTGGAAGAAGAGTCACGAGCGTGCCGCGACGCGAGCACGGAGTTGGAAAGGGACAACTGCGCCGTCGCGCTGCTCGTCGAGCTCTGGAGCCAGGCCCTGCCCCAGTCGCCGGAGGGCTGCCCGACGGCGGGCTACGGGTCGCGCGTGCGGCTCTTCGTGGCGGTCCCGTCCGCGGCCCACTACACGTCGAGAAGACAAGCCATCCGCGCGACGTGGTGCGCACGAGCAAAACAAGCTTTGGTCACGTCGGGCGGCCAGGACTCGGCGATTGTGGCGTTTTTTGTGGGGAGCTCGGAGCACGACACCGCCATCCGCGCCGAGAACGCGACGCACGGCGATCTGGTGATGGTTCCTGTGAAAGATGCGGCGACGAACGTCACCGCGAAATTGTTGTACTCGCTCCACTACTTTTCCGAGCGGGACTTCACGCATTACATACGAGTGGAGGACGACGTCTACCTGTTCGCGGATCGCTTGATGGCCAATTTAAGGGCCGTCGACGCGTCGCGACATGGTGGGCGGTGGGCGTTGGCAAGGTACGCGACGAACGAGTCCCTACTGCCGGGCATGTCGTACCCGCGCGGCTTTGCCGTGTTGCTTCCTCATCGAGTAGCGCATGGACTGGCGTTACTAGACGAGACGATGGGTCTCAGTGTAGCGTCGCGAGCAACAGGACAATATGGAATCGCAGCTACAGGAGCCAAGGGCGGCTGGGTGCGCAACCGCTTCTGGTGCGACGATCAACATCTCGGGTTGTTGCTACACCCCACGCAAACGCATCTCGAGGACGAGCCGCGCTTCCACGACCTGCCCGGGCGTGGGCCCCACGCGCAAAGAGTTTCCCATGCCTCCATGGCCGTCAACGCCGTGCAGACGGACGCCGAGTTCCGAGCCTTGCACGCCGGGGCGGCTCTAGGCGGCAACGCTTATATTGCGGAGGAGGCCTGGACGCGCGAAGGCGAGGAGATCGTGGTCCGGGCCGATCTTGACGGCACGGCGAACGTCCTGCGCATCGCGGACCCCGCGCGGGCCGGCGCGGCGGCCTGCGACGCGTCGGCGCGGCGGGCCGCCGACGCGGCCCGGGACGCGTATCCCCACGTCCAACAGCTGGACACGGCGCTGCGGGCCGCGCTTTTGGCCGTCTGCGACGCCGCGGCGGCGGGCGAGACGGACTGGACGCTCGGCTACCGGCCCGCGTATCGCGGCACGGAGCCGCCGTCGGCATTCGTCGCGCTGCCGGTGGTCGCGTTCCGGTCGGGGTAGTTAGGATGTTTTATACTTGTCTAAAAGTTAGATCAACCACGCGGCGATTTGGGGTGCAAGGTGCTTCAGACGATTTCGCGACGGGTGCTCGGCGTTCCCGCCGATGACATGCTTCCGAACAATTATGGCGCAGTGTTTTCGTAGTAGCGCTCTCATGCGGGGGTGGCTGTTCGCCAACTCGAGCGGCGTCCTTCCTCTATGGCTTATTCCATTGGCATCTGCGCCATATTCCAATAGGAGTCGCACGAGACGAAGCTGGTCGTCACAACCCGGACTGAAAAAAACCACCGCTTCATGAAGTGCCGTACCCCAACTGCGCCCCACCAGGTTGGGATTGGCGCCGTGGTCCAGTAAAAACTTTGTCTCCTCGATTAATGGATGTCGTTTGCTACATAACTCCATGAGCGGCGTAGTTCCTTCTTCACCCTCCGAAAGGTCGACCTCAGCACCGCGGCTTAGCAAAAGCTGCAAGAGTTCGATCTTTACCTGGCTCGAACTGCATGCCGAACGTAGTGGCGTTTCGAGGTCCCCCCTGCCGCCTGCGAGTTTATTCACGTCCGCGCCGCGATCGAGTAGCAGCGCGGCCGTGGCGAGACACCTTTCGTTCGAATTCGGAAGGTTGCCCCAAAGCGCATCATAGCAGACATGCGTCAGGGGAATGCTGAACTCCCCTGGGCGCATGTGTTTGTTAGTAAACTCTTCGTTTGGTGATAATACAGGTCCCTGATACACGTTGTCCAGGCACTTGCGAACTTCTTCGACATCACACCAGTTGCAGCAACCTCGGAAGTACTCTTGGAGAGTCATTTCTATAGCGCGCGTCTCCGTGGCTACAAACAATAGTTATTGCCCTAGAAAACCCGTTTTTTTCTCAGTCCCTCTCTGCGCGCTGCTAACTGCGCTACTTCGCGAGCTAGTAATAAAACACAATTTGTCTTACTACCCCTTGTACACCGGCGCGTTCTCCACCGCCTGGTGCGGGTCATTCTTCAGGAGCATCGGCCCCGTCATCCCCAGCTTCTCCTCCTCCGCCGTCAGAGCGCGCATGGGCCCGTCCGGTTCCGGCTCGGGTTCTGGGGGAGGGGCGTTCTGTTCCGCTTCTATCGCCGCCAACGTCTTCCCGGCGCCCTCTTCACCCTCTGCACCACCAGCAACGGGGTCGACGCACGTCAATCTACCATCCATGACGTTGTAGAAGAAGTTGCACTCAAACCTAGGATCCCAGTACTGCTCCCAGCCTTGTTTTTCTCCGACGAATTCGGACCGCTCGATGCGCTGCCTGTAAGCCACTTCCCAGTTCGGCTCCGCCCAAGACGCCCTTTTCGTGATGGGGTTGAGCCAGAAGTAAAACGCGGACTTGGGCTTCAGGACGTTCTCATGACTATAACGGCCCCACTCGCCCCACTCGGGCCGCTCCTCGACCTGTGCGCCAAGCGACCGGTGACTCGTTCTCGGTCGCGGCGATGGCGCACAAACGACGCGCCGCGCCATCGAGCGGACGCCGCGGCGATGGCGTATGAACGACGCACCGCGCCCTCGAGCAGACGCCGCGGCGATGGCGCACAAACGACGCGCCACGCCATGGTTTGAAGTGTGAAATTGATTCGCGCGCCGTTCCCCACGAGTTCGCTGTTCCGCACGACCGTGTTGCTCGGAGTAGGCGTATGGAATTCCCCGCCCGGCAATCTCTCCAGCTCGAACAATTCAAAGTTCTCGATGACCGCCGGCCGCGCCGGATCCGGCGCGTCCTGCGTATCCTTCAAAGCGGAGATGGCCCGGTGGAAGAACCGCTCCGCCCGCGGGATGTCCTTCACGAGGTACTGTTGCAGCAAAGCGTAGTTCAGTAACGCCAGAGGGTTCTCGCGCTGCGCGACGCAATTCCAGTGGTACATGGACTCCTCGGCGATTTCAAATCTTTCTCTACCAGGATCTCGCAACTCCGCGTTCTTGAAGTAGTCCAGGGCCTTCCTAAAAATTCGCTCCCGCGGCGCTTCGAGCGTCGCGAGCATGAATATGCCGTAGGCCCTTAATAGTACAGGATTCTCGGGACTTATTTCCATCGCATCTTTGTAGAGTTTCTTCGCACCAATTAAGTCAAACCTTTGCGTAGCTAACAGTAGGGCGTAGTTGACCATCGACGACAACCGGTCGGGGTGCTCCTCGTACTTCTGCTCCACCTCTCGTATCATGCGTAAAGCCCTCACAATATCCGCGAACGTCGGCGCGCCAAAATCAGCGGCTTGTTTGGCCCGATAGGCCTTCTGCAGATTACGAGCCGCGTCCTCGACCGACATCCACGACGTCTGGCCCGTGTAGGGATTCATGTAAAACACGTCGCCGTTCTCGTCGTACATCGTCCGCCACTCGTCGGGCGGGTCGGGAAGATCGCCACCCCCCAAGAGTCGCGGCGGGTCCCAGCCCATCTCGTTCGTCTTCAAGTTGACGTAGAACCAGCCCTGAAAATCTCTATCCCAGCGCTTCTCCCAGTTCGCGCAGAGCATCAGTCGGATGCGTTTGATGCTCTGCATCATCTTCCAGAGTCCTTGTAACGACATTGCTGCTTTCTCGACGGCGACCTCTTCCAATTCATACTCCAGGATCAATCGATGACGTTCCCTATCTTCTCCGGCTCGTCGGTACTCCACTATTCGCAAACGATCGATGAGCCACTGTAGCAACAACAGCAAGTTCTCCTTCATCAGGAGAGGATGGACGAGTCGAGGCGCCCCGGGCACGGCCCCTTCCCGCTTAATAGACTCGTCCGTCCGAGCCCGTCCCACGCCTTCGTCCGCGACCGCATCGACGGTACTAGGTCTAGAAGTGCCTGGAGCCGGGGCCGGCAGCGCCTCGCCCTCCGCGATGGCCTCCTGGTCCTCCTTCTTCTGCTCGAGGTTGTGCTGATCCACTAACTTCTGGGCCTCCCTCAGATCGTCCTCGTCCTGCTCGATGCCCGTCGCGTGCAGCCGGAGCGTCTTTCTCGCGTCCGCGACTCGCTTGAGGAACTCGCTTCTCTCTTTAGCCTGCTTCCTTTCTTCATCTTGCTCGATCCAGGCTTTTATAAATCTTGTGGTTATCGAAGTACGTAAAGTCTCGCAGTTCCTATTATTATAGGCATGAAAAACAATCTCGTCGTCGCTGTGGAAACAGGTCACAACATACTGCGTGCCCTTCTTCACCGCCGCCTTCTCGAGGTCTTCTGAATCTTTCACCTCGCCGTCCTCGCCCGGCGCGCCGATACCGATGAACTTGCCTACCTTATGAACTTGCTTGCCGCGCTCGGCGCGGCCTCGTCGCGAGAAAATGACCACTGGTTTCCCATTGATCACTCGCACCAGCAACCGGTCGGCGATGGCCATGATGTTGTCCGGATCTAATATTTCCGCTCCGGATAGGCCATCCCTACCCACATGCCCTTCGATGGCTAACCGAACCTCCAAGTCATCAAGGATGAACGTATACGTCTTCTGCGACTGCGGCACGAAGACCTTCAGCTTCATGCCGTAGTCGATGCACGCGTTCATCCTAGATGGATCGAGTCTTTCAATTCTTAAACAAACCATCACTCCGGCCATCCTCTTGGTCCGCCGGAACACGGTGGCTCGGTCTCTCGTTAATCTTCTTTCATGTTGTTCCTTCCGTCTAGCAATGGCCCGTTCCCGTTTATCTCTCCGCTCCTCCGCGACCCGTACTTTGTACTCCCTACTAATTTGAGTGTATCTCAACCACGACTGTAGACGATAAGATGATAATATGCGATACCGATACAACTGACTAAGGTCCATCTGCCTCCTCCTCACTAAGTAAAACCGATGGTACATGTATCTCCGACCATAAGCTTGTATACATACGACCGCCCCGAGCTTGCAGAGATACAACGCCCTGTACCATCTCATCCGGTGCCGAGCTTGCACTCTAATTGACGCACATTGCCGCAAGCCCTCCTCCTTGATCGCCAGTATTTTCGCCTCGCGCCACGCTCGCTTGTTCATCTCCGGGATCATGACGGTCTTTTCAAATAACAGATGTTTTAGGGTGTCCATTTTGAACCACTCCCAGTCCTCTGCAGTGACTTCGTTCTCCTCCTCCTCAGAACTCTCAGAAGGTGTCCTGAGGGCCTTGTTCTCCCTACCGACAAATTTGAACGCCGCGATGATGTTCTGTTCGGGCGCGGCCTCGCGAGCACCCAACTTGCCCGTCATGGCCGCACTCTCCTTGAACCGATCCAGTAACGAACCGCCTCTCCCCCCAACAACGATCTCGTGCTTCCGCAGCGTCTCGTGGTCCACCCGACCCGCCAGGTTCTTGAGCCTTGAAGCCTCGGCAGCTTCTTCTCTTTGCTGCTTCTCGAGCTTCTCCTTGTCCGGATCGACAAACACCGGAAACTTCGTAAAGGCTACCTCAGTAAGTGCTTGCCTCAGCTGCGCCCTGGTCATCTTACCTCCTCGGTCGAACGTACCATCTTTTTTCTTGAACTGCCTACGCATGGCCAGGTCCACTTGCGCGACCCTCATGGGGTCCTGCATGCCCGGGATGAGTTCATAGTCCTTCGCGAACTTCGACCACTTCTGACTGTCCACATTTTCCGTCTGCGGGTACCACGAGCACAGCATCGAGTGTAATTGATCGACTAGATGATTGGGATCTATATCTTCAAAATAATGGAGTCGTTGTTCGTGGATCTGTGCATTTCTGGAGCGGACATCCACTACTAACGTTTCTATATGTTCATATGTTAAAGGTACCCTGAAATGATTTAAACTCATTGGAGAATTGATGAAGTCGCGGACGGGTACGACCCTACCCTCATCAAAGGCCCGCCGCCACTCCGGCCGCAGGTCCAAAGCTCTAGGAATAAGTTTGTAGACAGGTAGGTTCGACAAGCGCGTGCCGTGCGGGACCACGTCTTCTGGATCGACGTCAGGGAGCTCGTCGGCCTTCTTCTCCGTCTCTTCCCGCTCCAAGCCCGTTTCGCTATCTAAGGACAATCGCGTGTTCCTCGACACGCGACCTTCCTTCGCCGAAATACGCGCGCGCTGCATCTTGCGCTCGGCCTCGACCGGTGCGGACAGGAAGTAGTCGTACTCGCGTCCGATAACGACCTCCGTGCCGCGCATGGCCAACAGTGTACTGTGGTAAGCATCATCTAGATACGGTGGAGCTTCCGGGTCCGGCTCGAGCGGGTAAAATCTTTTCCGGAGGTGCGTCATCGGGTTCTGGTCACACGGGCAAAAAGCGAACTTGATCTGATCATTTGGTAGGATATGCTTCCATTCGTGCGTTTTCGCAATTCGGTACGACGCGCCATCGATGGAGCCTACTCGCAACACATCTGCCGAAGTGACGTCAAATAGCGCCAAGTCATCTTGTAAAGTGATCCTTCTGGAACCTTGTGTAGTGGAGGCCGTCGTCTCGAGGGGAATAGCGACGACATCCAAGGGAGGTGCAGGACCGTCGATGAGCTCCGGGTCCGCAGCGGGTTTCTCGGCGTCGGACCGCGCGTCCTCGTTCTCGACCCGCAGAGCTTTTCCCGCTCGTACCGCATGTCTGCGTTTCCGTCGTCGTCGCCGTCGTTTCTTCTGTTCTTCCTCAAATTCTTCCACAGCTTCTGGTCCGGCATTAACAGCTCTTAATCTACGGATCTCGTCCCGCAATCTTCGAGCGTCATCATCCGCCTGCGTCGTCCAGGCGTAGCCCGCGCCCTCCTGCTTGTTAGGTAAAGTTAAGTCGCCCCGCCTGACGTTCTTCAGCTTCCGGTCCTTTTCCGGTGGTTTGCTAGGAAACGTCACGTCGACGCGGCCGCTCTTCCGTATGCGCTCGATCGTGCCGGGCGTGCCGTCGACCATTACTTTTGTCCCTACTTTTAGCTTCCCTTCTACCGGCTTTACGGCTAGGATGAGGCAAGGCTTGCATTCCACGGCGAAGCGATACGGTTCTTGCTTCCGCGGACACGGCGCGCCCCGGTAGACAAACCGAAAGTCCTCGGGCACGTCCACGTCGTCGAACTCCAGGTGGATCAGCTTTCGAGCTTCTTCTAGCGTTGTACTATCGTCGACAGCCAAGGAACCAAGTAAGTGCCGCTTCTTCGAGCCACCGACGCCGACAGATAACGTATGCTTTTCGTGCACGAGCATGGTTTCCAAGGTGTATCTATCATTTGTGGTGGCTTGTAATGAAGCGTCGTCGCCCGGTTTCCTACTCTTTCCACTAGTTTTCACTAATTTCAACTTGGGCGCCAATACGGCCGCCAAAGCACCTCTGTAATAAGGATGTAGTAACCCTTCCCGGTCTTTGAGCTCACCCTGCACGAGCAACCGCATCTCCTTCTCGTCGACGACCCTTGACAAGTCGAAGGACGGGCTCACGGACGGCACTTGGAGCGGCTTCGATTTTAACGAAGGTTTATCCTCGTCTTCCGACGCGTCGGAGTCGGTGGGCAACACCACCTCGGTGTCATTCTTCGCGAGCTCCACGCCCTCGTCGATAGGTGGCGGCCCGACGGTGCACGCGCGGAAGAGGAGTGAAGTGCCGCGTACCAATGCTTGCAGGTGCACAGAAACACCACTGATACGGCGCACCTCGCGGTGGACCACCCTATCTAGATGGAGTACGGCCTCACCCTTTGTACTGGGTATATCTCCGAAGGACTTGCGCGGACCCACTTGGGTAGGACGGGGAGCTCGTAACCACTCGACGGCGACGCGCTGCCTCAGCGATGCGAGCGCCGCCAGTCGCGATTCGCCCTTCGGGGCGTAGCGCGGCGGCTTGGTCAACGCTCGCAACTCATCGATAGTGACATCTTGCTCCACCAACGCCGAGGCTCGCTGATCGGCCGCGCCGGAATTATCCGTAGGCTTCAGCCGTAGAACCAGAACATCGTCTCGCTGGACCGCGTCGAAAATACACTTTTGGGGTAACGACGGCGCCCGCGCGACTTGCGGCGGTAGCGGTACGGAGCGATCCAGGTACAAACGACTCACAAGGTTCGGGTCCGGCGCGTCGCCCGGATTGTGCGCATCGGCGCGGTGCCGCCGCTCGAAACGCAGACGACTGGCGATCCACTGCGCCACGGAATCCAAAGCGCGCCACTTCTGTCGCGCGCGCTCGTACAACCCTTCTTGGTGGACTAACAATAACTGTAGTTCAGCATCATCAACCGTCAAATGCATAACATCAATAGGATCGTGGCCCTGGGCCGCGATCTGCTCCCGTTCCCAGGGGGTTGGTTTGGCGGTAATTTTCAGGGAGATGGTCGGTGTGTTTCTACAGCTCTTGGGCGCGACGGTCGCGTCGTTGTGGGCCCGTTCGGGCTTCGAGACGGTCACATCCAACTGCACGCTGTTCAGGACTTTCTCGAGGCGATGCAACACGTCTACCGTAGGCACGCCCACATTTTTGTCGGACGTGACCATGAGAGCTGCGAGTAAGGGCTTCAGTGTTTTTTTACGGTCGTCCAGAGGTAAGGTAACTAATTCCGACGGGAGCTTGCCCGTTAGTCTATCAACATCGACGGCTGGTAAGGCCCGAACGGGCCAGGGCTCGATGCACGTCGGCTCCTGCACTATGATGAGTAAGTGTTCCGTGCCATTTATACCAAGCTTGTACTCCTGCTTCGTCGCGTCCACATAGACACTCTGCAGTCGTAAGGACACACTTTTACCACCAAGAATGACGTCACCGGCGTAGATCTCCTCCTTCGTCGTCTTCGACTGGGGATCGTGCATGCTGACGCGTCTCGTCGTCGGGTCCACGAAACTTGATACCGGCTTCATCTGCTTCGTGCCCCGCAGTTCATCTCTCAACTGAGCCACCTCGGTCCACAGATTGTGGACTAATGACCTAACCTCCGACGTGTCCTTGACCTCGCCGTCAGCGATGTTCGGCATCGATCTCCTTTCCGTCCTCGTCCGGAGGACCGTGGCGGCTCGTTGAGCCCGCGTCTGGCGAGGCGGTAGTTTGCCATCGTCTACGATACGATCGTCATCACTCGAAGATTCGACGTCCGCCACTAAACCAGTGACCGCCTCCTCGACCCGGTCGTCGTACTGCTCCCTGGTTTTGGACTGGACTTCTTCTTCCCCTATTTTGGTGCCCTGCACAACAACAACTTCTCTCAGCCACGCAAACACGGCGCCGGCGGCTGCGGAGAGCGCCGTGACTTCCGCTGCCGTGAATCGTTCCGCCGTGAGGACGGGCCACAGGAGCTGCAGGACTTCCCTCGGCAAGCGTCGCGACGCGTCGAAGGCTTGCAGTTGCGTCGCTAGTTTACGAGGTGCTTTCAAGAGTGTGTGCCTCAAGGGCCGCGACTGCAGAACTTGCGCATCTGGTAATCCTCTCCCGTGCGTCTTGACCGCTTCGGGATTCAACACTAGATGCAAACAAGTGAACGTCGCCACGATCGGTAGGGGCGGCATGGAGTCGTAGCCGAGCAGTTCCAGTTCAGGCGGGTCCAAGGCGGGCGGCTTTACTCTCTCCAACTCCGACGCTGATAGTGCCAATCGTGTCGGTAGCTCCGTTTGAGGTTTAGGCCCGGGCGCGACGTGGTCCCGCACGCGTTTGATGGCCTCTGCCCTCTCTTCGGCAACGAGCGCTCGCGCGACGCGCCTCCTTCGCAGAAACGCCAGTCGATCAGACGTCGCTGTACTTCGTTTGACGACGGCGTCGGCGGGCAGGTCGCCCTCATCCTTTGTTGATGCCAATGTATCAATATCTACTTCAGTAAGTAGAGGATTCCGCGACACGGGACCCTTGATTCGACATTCCGATGGAGTCGCCTGCAGCAACTGCTTGACATCGTCCCCGGAAGCTAGCGTGACGAGGTAGTTCGCCCCCTCCCACAGAAAGGGCGGCGGCGCGGTCTGCACGTTTTGGACGTCATCTAGCGCGGCGACTTTCTGGCGCCACTCGACGATGGCCTCGACGGCTTCTAACGTGCGCTCCCGGAGCTCATCTATCAATTGCCGCGCTTGCTGCTGCTTTTCTGCTAGTCTTTGGGAGTCCTCGAGCTGCGTTCGTTGTAGCAACGTAACAAGGTCGGCCTTGTGGACGCACCCCTGGTAGTCCACGCCGCGCTCATCAAGGCGCCTTTTGAGCTCCTCTATACTAGCATCGGTCGACTCGATGACAACCTCGGACAGACCAGGCAGCGCGTTAAGCATCGCATCTAATGCTGCTTCCCTTCGAGTAGCGCTCCTAGCAGCTGCATCGTACGCTTCTAACGCCTCCGTACGCGCGTCCAACGCTCGTTGCTCGAGGGACATGGGGAAGCCGTGCGCGTCCAGGTCCTTGCGCTTGGCATGGCGCTTGGGCGTCGGCCTTGCAGCTAATTTCGCGAGCTCCCTCTTGGCTGCAAGTTGAGCCATCTTGCCGTAGGGCGACTGCTTATAGGTCAGCGTCCGGTGGAAGGCCTCGTCGGGCTTGTATGCCGGTATGCCCGGTTTGCTGTTTAGCGTCTGGTCGTACCCCTGTTCCAACTGCAGCGTGCGCAGGGCGCTGTGT
The DNA here is from genome assembly GCA_918797485.1 of Pelagomonas calceolata. Classification (NCBI taxonomy): domain Eukaryota; class Pelagophyceae; order Pelagomonadales; family Pelagomonadaceae; genus Pelagomonas; species Pelagomonas calceolata. The sequence goes on along the minus strand of CAKKNE010000003.1, from coordinate 488,972 downwards.
TCGGGGGTGCGTTTGACGCCGCGCGGTGGTGTCCTTGCACGCGAGGCGCCGCCGCTCAGCGCTATCGAGTGCATCGCCGAGCCAGTGGCCAATTCCGCTCTTGCTAGTGAAGCGACGGACGGCGGCGTGCGGACGCTCGACCAGTCATTGGCTAGTCGTTTCGGCGTCGACGGTCGCGTCGGCTCCCAGGCCTTCGGTGGGGGGGAGCGGGCCGCCATCCTTGCTGTTTTTGTGTTATGAGTGCCTCTTTGATACGGTGGTTCTGGCCTCGCGGGCTGCTTGGCCCGAGTGCTGTGGTGTCGCTGGCTTGCTTAGCTGCTGCCCATCCCGTCCCGCAGGGCGTGCAGCGGCCCTTTTGCCAAGCGCTGCCCAGCCCTGCCGAGCGGCGCTGATGAGCCTAGTAGGGTGATGCGCGCGGGACACCAGCTGTGTTCCGGGCTCCGATACCTCTCTCGGAGAAGGCTCCCAGCCTTGCCGGTGATTGTGCGGGTTTCGTGCGCCGGGTCGTCCCTAGACTACATTACGAGCTTGTAAACTGCGGCGCCGCAAACAACGCGCACGCGCGCCAATCGCCCGTCAGACACCGTCGGCGCGCGCGCGTCGCTTGAACGCGCGACGCCACCTCAATTTCTTTTAGGTCAATTACATAAAATTAACACAATGGTGAGACATCGCGTCCGCGGTCCGCCGGGCGGGCGTCACGGACGCCGTATGTACCCACGCGGCCGCGGCGGCCGGGCCCGGCCGCCGCCCACGGCTTCTTCGTCGAAAAAAATCTCGCGCCGGCCGCTGGTCGCCGACTCGCCACCGGACGCCGCCGCGCCGCGCAGGGCTCCGCCGCCTCCACCTCCGCCAAGCCCGCCAAGGACGTCGTGCTCGCCAAGCCGCTTATCCGCCACGAGCGCGCGGCCGTGCTCCGCGAGATCTTCGACTCGCTCGACGACGGCGGGCGCCCGCGTCGTAGGATCAACAACAACAACAACAACAACAACCAATCCCACGCGCCGCCTCTCTCCTGAGAGAACCGCCGGGGCCGGACCGCTCGAGACCATCGCGGTCCGGCCGCCGACGGCACGTGGACTCCCGTGCCGTGGGCCCCCGCTTCACTGCGCGACCACGCGCAGGCGACTTCCAGATCTCGCGCGCCGAGTACGTCCGCCTCATGGGCACGCGCGGTGTCGCCGCTGGAGAGGCCAACGCCACCTGTCGGAGACCAGCGCGGAAATCAACCAGTGCGTCAGACCGGCCTGGACTTACTCACCCGAACGTTTGATTTCCGCACAGTCTTCGACATGGACCACTCGGGCAGCAACCTCATGTGCCATACCCGCGTCGGAATCATCACGCCATCGCCGTGACGTAATTGACGCGATCGCGACGCAGGACCGTAGCGAAGTTACCTGTGTGGAAATCAAAATTTACGGCGCGTTCGCGCTGAAACGCTGCGTCGACCTCACGCCATCGACGCGACGCCTGCTCGACGGCGTGGCGATGCCGGTTCATCACCGTTCGACGGAACCAGCGCGGCCACGTTATCGCCGAGAAATGATTTAGTGAAGAATTATCGGGTGCACCCGACACACTGGTTGATTTCCACACAGGAAGTTACAACACTACGCCTATACCAAATCCATCGAGCTCATCGCCGACAGCTTCAAAGAAATAGACCTCCAGGACGGCGCGCGCCGGCGCGAATTTGAACGGTACCAGTCGCCTTCGCGTACGAGCTTGCCTACACAGGCACGCGCGACCGCCAGCTGACGGGCAAGGACGTCCGCTTCTACTTATTGGGCGCCGGTCTGTCGAAGGACCAGGCGGTCCGCGTCTGGGAGCAGCTCGACGAAAACGGCAACGGCAAGGTGTCGTATCCCGAGCCCTTCCCGGTGCGGAAATCAACCAGTGCGTCAGGCCGGCCTGGCCGCCTCGACGAGCTCGGCGTCCTCGCACGAGGCGTCTTAGGCTTACTCACCCGAGCGTTTGATTTCCGCACAGGTTCAAGGCGTGGGCCCAGGACAGACTCGCCGACGTCGCCGTCGACGACATCAACTACACCACGCGCTCGAACGTGAACGTCGGCCAGATCCAGAAGGCCGCGGCCGCGAAGATCGGCGCCTGAGCGCGGCGCGCGTAGTAGACGACCTCCCCCATCCCCCTGTGTATACCTACCTGTTCACAAAACACTACTAGTATTCCCACACACCGCCGGCCGCAGGAGAGTTATCATTTCATAGTACTCAGGCTTATCACATGCGCCCCCCGAGCGTCGGCATCGCCTCGGGCGCCGGCGCGGCCACGGCAGCAACTCTAGGCCTGGAAACGGCCTTTCAAGATCAATGCGCGTGCCCGCAGTAGACGGGCGCGTTTCTTCGCCTCGGGGTCGAGCTCGGCGATGGACTCGGCGATGGACTCGGCGACGGGCTCGGCGACGGGCTCGGCCGCGGCCTCCTCGGCCTCATTGGCCTTCGCCGCGCCGCGCGCCCAGTAAGACACAATAATACGAACGGCCTCCCACGGGAGCCGGAGCCCCGGCGCGAGTATCGCCACGAGCGGCTCGTTGTGCCGCTGCTCCTCGCGGGCCTCGGCCGCCGCGAGCGTCGCCCTCTCCGCGAGCGTCATGCATGAGTCGGCGCCCGGCCAGCTCCAGTGCGGTGGCCGCAGGCCGCCATCAATAGGAAATTGAGCCCGCCAGTCGACGGCGCGGTACTTGCAGGCCTTGGAGTGGTTGAAGGCGGCGATCGCGTGGCTGAAGACTCGGCCACACTTGTGCTTGCAGGGATAGGTCCGCGGCCCGGTCCTGGAATGCATTACCGACCAGTGTTGAATAACAGCTCCTTCGGACCGACCGGTCCCGAGGCGCCCGGCGATCTGCTCCCACGTCATCGTCTCGCCCTTCTTCTTCTCTTCGACGAGCGCCCGCAGCGCGTCCTCCTCCGCCGGGCTCCATGGAAGCCCGGTGCGGTCGCCGAAGGGTAGGCTCTCGGAGATGGCCGGAGACGCGTCCTCCGGGGCCGCGCAGCTCCCCAGCGCCGAGACGAACCCCGACCTCGCGTCCGCTCCGACGCACGTCATCAACAACGAGGCCGCCGCCGCCGCTGGCGGCGCGGCGGCGGCGCTGGCCGCGGCTTCGATAGGCAGTGGTGGTGCGGGCAACGGTGCGGCGGCCGGCGCCGCGTCACCCTTCGTGCAATCCATAGTACGGTAACGGTACGGTGCTTTGCCCTTCGTGATCTGTTCCGGCGCGGGCGGCGGCGCGACAATCAGAGCAAAGTCTCGCCCCTCGTCACTCCGATTGATGCGATCATTTGCTATTTTTCTTGCCTCGAACCGGCGCGACCTCTCCGACGCCCTCCGGTTCCGGATGAGGATCTGGACCTCGCTCAGGTCGACGCCGAACGCCCTCGCCGCATCAGTCTGAGAATTGAAGCTGCGCCACGACGCGTCGCCGACGTGGCGCATCTCAACGGTCGGCCGCCAACGGCTTCCCATCTCCTCGGACTTGACCCAGGCCTCCCACTGCGATAGAACCGGCCAAAATCTATTGATGTCCTCGTCGGCAGCAAGCGCGACGATCATCACCGCAGCGGCCTCCGGGGACGCGTCGCGGCAGGCTACTGCGACCCCTAGCGTCGTCTCCGGCTGAACTATCATCTGTGTGGAAATCAACCAGTGAGTTAGGTTGTCGAACTTTGATTTCCACACAGGTACCGACACTCAGCGCAAGCTCGCTGGTGCACGCTCTTAGGCGCACCGTGCTCTGGATTCTACTCAACAGCTCGATGTCTCGTCGGCCGTACCCAGTAACGCGCGCTTGGGCCGCTTTGATGGCTTCCTCGACAGGAACCCGCGGGCCGCGCTCCTTGATGTCCTCGCGCGCCGCCCGCAGCATCCTGACGTACTCTCTCTTCACAGCCGAAGGCAAATAACTATCGTACCTCCATCTCCTCCATAACTCCTCCAAGCAGGCCTCGTCCGGCACGAACGGCCCGTCGTTCGTCTCGAACCACGACCTGCAATAGTCTTTGAGAGCGTCGGCAGCTGGGAGGGAGACGGCGGTCATCTTTCCTCCTCGACATAACTCTATCGCATCAGCCTTCGCAGAGCTACCCATCGCACAAGCCCACGTCATCGCCTCGATATTACCCAGGGAGTCGACCTCCTCTCTGCTGAGCTGGCCGCCCCGCAGCACGCGCGCTTGCACAGCCTGCCGGCGCGCCATGTCCGGCGTCCAGTCGCGCGTCTCACTCTTCTTCTTCTTCTCGACTGGAGTCGCCTCGCGTTTCTTCTTCTTCTCGAGGTTGACCCACTTGGCCCGGACGTCCTCGGGCGTGCGGCCGCCCTTCTTCAAGACGGAGGACTCGCGCAGGATCTTGGCCCACTTTTCGCCGTGGAGCTTGTAGCCGTCCTTGAGGGCCTGCGTCTCGTCGGCCGTCCAGTACCGGGGCTTCCGCCGCGTCGATGACCCTTTCGCAAGCTTCTTCAGGTACTTCTGGTTGTGCGTGTGCACTTGTGAATACGTTCTAGATTGCACGAAGTCGGCGACCTTGCTCAAATTCTTGCCGAACAATTCCAGACCTCTCAAAAAGCGCGCGTGCTCGTCCTCGGTCCACCGGCCCGTGTTCTTGTTCTTCTTCACCGTGGGCTCGTCATCCTCAGACATCTTCTTGGGCGCCGCTTCGACGTCCTCCTCCGACTCGGACTCGGACTCCGACGACTCCGACTCCTCGTCCGATGAGGACGCGTCGTCGTCGTCGTCGTCGTCGTTGCTGCTCTCGACGACGGCGCGCTTCGAGGCCGCGCGCCGCGGCCGCGTCGGCTTGGAACCCGCCCCGGCCGCGGACAGGAATGACGACGACGCGTCGTCCTCGGACTCGTCGTCGTCGGAGACAGCTATCTGGCGACGCTTGCGCGCATGCTGAGCGTGCGTGTCGCGTGCGCGGCCGTCGGCGCCGAAGGTCACCTCGTCGAGTCTCGAACGCCGCTTGACGGGCGTCTGCGGCGAGGCTCCTCCCCGCCGATCCATGAGTGATGCTCCTGGGGGCAGCCCAATGAACCCGCGCTGCGAATGCCGAACTCGCGCCGCGGCAGGGCTTTAGCTCACGACGCTCTCGATGCGGGAGACGACCCGGCGAACCCGCACAATCACCGCGCAAGGCTGGGAGGCGTCTCCTAGAGAGGTATCGGAGCCCCGGACACAGCTGGTGTCTCGCGCATCAACCTCAAGCAAACCACGGCACTGGAGGCTGAACGCGCCGCACGCCACGCGCCGCATAAATCGATTACGACTGCAGAGATGCGCGCATCGCTGCTCATTTTCACCGTCTATCACTCTGCCGGCGCTTACTTGCAGCCGCGCCGCCCACAGAGACCGCTAAGCCGCCTTGCTCTCACACCACTCGAGAGAGCAATCGCTGGCAACGACGTCGACGCCGTCGTGGACGTGCTCGAAGACGACGTACCATGCGACCGCGCGCTGGCAATAGCAGCACTCGACAAAGCCGCAGCGGTGACTCCCGACAGCAGCGACGGCGAACAGTTCGCGGCAGCGTTCGAGGAAGCGAGGCTCGTTCGTGCGTACCAGGCGCTGCGGCGGCGTGGACTGGCGCCGTCCTTCGGGATAGCGATCGACGAGCCCTTTCCGCTGTCGCAAGGCGCGTCCGAGGAAGAGATCGCGCGGGAGGCCGGTGACCTCACGCTCGCCGCGTTCAGACCAAAGGACGGCGCGGGACGGATGTTCGCGATCCTTGGTGTCATCGTCTGCGGAGCCGAGATTGCCGCGGCGAAGGCGCTCGGCCTCGACTCGCCGCAGCCGTTGTTTCTCGCCACCGCGGGACTCGCCGCCGTCGATACCTTTGCCCTCAAAGGCGCACTCGCGGAGACGCTGGCATCTGCGGCAGACAATACGTACTCCGAGCGAATTGTCCGCCACGAAGCGGGCCACTTGCTATTGGCATATCTCTGCGGCCTTCCGGTGCAGGGCTGCGTCCTCTCTGCGAGAGAGGCGCTCGCCGGGGAAGGCTCCGGCGCCGCGTCATTGAACGGTGCGGCCGGTACGGCGTTCTTCGACCCGGAGCTCAACGCCGCCGCGCGCCGCGGCCGCATCACGCGGTCCGTGATCGACCGCTACTGTATTGTAGTTATGGGCGGCATCGCCGCGGAAGCCGTCTCGTACGGCTCGGCCGAAGGCGGCAAGGACGACGAGTCCGCCCTAATCAGCTTCCTTCAGGACACGGTCGGATTTACTGGTGACGTACTCGTGCAAGCGCGGATGTCCGCTTTGAATGGAGTGATCCTCCTGCGGCGGTACCGGGCCGAATTCGAGCGGCTCGTGAAGGTCCTCGAACGCGACCGCGCGACGTCCATTGGCGCCGCGGTGCTGAGCATCGACGACGCCGCCGCGTGAAGGCAGTTTGGTAGTTGTTGTGGTAACTTGTTGGTTTCCTTGAACAGTTTCTTCTCGGCCCCGGCTCTCAAAACCCGCTGCTTGTCCGAATTCGTGAGCGAGGCGATGCCAAACGTCTAGTAGTCGTCTAACGCCGTCTATGACGACTCGTTGACACATATCGCCGAAATAAGCCGCCGGGGACCCTGGTCTCTAGAGCTGGTCACCGAGCCCTTTGTGTCTCCGCCGCGGCACCCACAGCCGCCCGTCAACGCGCCGCGTCCTAGAGTAGCTCGCGGGCATACACATCACGCGAGTCAACACCTTTCGCGCATTCATAAGCCCACTCGCACGATAAAAAAAAGCTGTGACCCACGTGCCCTACGTGTGGAAGAAGAGCCGCAAGTGCCGCGTCTGCAAGGTCTACCCCCTGTACTACATGAAGTTCCCGGCCACGCCGGGCTACCCTGAGGGCTCGCGCTGGGTCTGCGCGTGCGAGGACGACTACTGCCCCTCGGTCTGAGCGCGGCGCGCGTAGTAGACGACCTCCCCCTCCATTCCCGTGTATACCTACCTGTTCACAAAACACTACTATTATTCCGAGCTGGAGCTGGAGCTGGGGGCCGCGCAGGAAGAAGAAAGTTGCGCCACGTCGCGGTCAAACCTATCCGTGGCGGCGCGCCACACTGCGTCGTCGGTCCGCGTGAGGTCGCGGACGATGGCGACCGTCGCGGCGCTCATCTCGGCGTGGCGTTTTACGCCATGTTGCTTGTGCTGGCCGAACGCGCTCACCGGCGCGCCGCAGGAGCACTGCTTCAGCCGCACGCCGAGGCGCAGCCCCAGCACACAAAGACTCTGGTCGTATTTCTCCAGGGGCGCGATGTGCCACACGGCCGCGACCTCCTCCAATGCTTTCTCCAAACAAGACGTCTCGGACCAGCCATGTTTCGGCTTCAAACCATTATGGTTGTAGCCGCCGCAGAGCTTCGTCGTCATCATATTTAATGGATTAAAGTGGCAGAGCTTGAACGCGGACGCGACCGCCGATTTGTCGCCGTTCACCGCGTCGCGCCACCGCGTGACCCAGTCATGGAGACCAGCTTTGTCGAGGTGCCATTTTGCCCGGTTCCCGGGCGTCTGGCAGTGCGCGAACTGCGAGCGCACGTGCGACTCAGGATTTCGCACCAGGATGGCGACGCGCGGCGGCCGCGGGAAATGCCGGACCATGCCTCCGTGTTCACCCAGCCACTGCTCCGTGTTCACGAAGTTGCAGCGGCCCCGCTCCATCGCGTGCGTCCAGTTCTCGCCCTTGGCGACGACGGCCTTGCGCCCGAAGCAGCTCGTGAGGTGGAGCCGCCCGACCAGGTCGGCGACGAAGGACACGCCGCCGCATTTCGGGATGTGCCCGAAGAGGTAGAGCGGTTTCTCTCGATCGGGCGCCGCCGCGGCCGGCGCGACGAGCAGTTTATTTTTATCGGTCGCCGCCGCGGCCAGCGTGAGGAGCGGCCAGAGAGGCCGCATCATATGGCTTGGCGTACTACAAGGCTGGGGGCCGCCGCATCGCTGGGAAATCAATTCGTCTGCATCCGGCCTTGCGGTAAAGGCACCGATGCTGCCCTGGACGGTGTCAAAATGCGGCCGGGGCAGCCTATCGACCCTAGCGGCATGTAAGACTCTAGCCAAAAGAGCCGGCAGCCCATCGCGTTGCGCCTTTATACGCGCCCTGAGAGCGGGACGGCGACTCCGGGGGCAGCCATCGGACGCCATCGGTGCGCCAGGGCAGCCCACCGATGCGCCGCCCACCAGCAATACGATGGCTGCTCTACACAGCGCTACTCTCCGGACACGAGGCACACGAGGGCGCCCACTGCTCGGGCCACGGCGTGACGAGCAAGGAGAACAACTTCGAGTGCACGTGCTTCAGCGGGTGGAAGGGCCCGAATTGTGGGGTCAAGGCGTGTCCGCGCGGTAGAGCGTGGGCCGACTACGCGTCTGATACGGATGAAGCCCACGCCTACGACGTGGAATGTAGTGGGGTAGGCTACTGCAACGAGGACGGGCAGTGTGAATGTCGGGAAGGGGTCTTCGAGGGGCCCGCGTGTGAGAAACTCGCTTGCCCTACGTCGCTGGACGGCACGATCTGCTCAGGACACGGGCAGTGCGTCACCTCCGGATGGGCCGCATCCCATTGGGACGGCCGGAATTTACTGAGGCCCCACGTCGAGTATCCCCATTGGGATGCGGAAAAAATTAGTGGGTGTCTATGTGATCGCGGGTTTTCTGGATTCAACTGCTCGAGGGTGGACTGTCCTCGGGGCGATGTGCCCGAGACGCGGGGCCAGAAGAACGAAATTGTGAGGTTGGAATGTGGGGCATCAAAAGGTACCTTCACGCTCACGTACAAAGGTAGTATAACGGAGCCGATACCGTATGATGCACCTTACGGTCTCGTAAAAGCTAGATTGCAAGCTTTACCCGATATCGGCGAGGTCGACGTGCGCTTCCTACGAGGCCAGGAAAGTGTGTGTTCCGCACAGAAAACAGAAACGGAAATTGAGTTTCTTACCGATTTCGGCTCTTTACCGGCCCTGAAAGTCCAGTCCTTATCTTTGGAAGGATCTGTGTTCTTAATTACAAGGCAGCGGTTGCGGTGCCCCCGCGGTTCGTGTCATCAAGCGAGGGGAAGGGGCCCGTCGAATTGTACGGGCGGCTTCTACCTGGGCTATGACGGCCAGTTCACGTCGAAAATCGCCTGGAACGCGACGAAAGAATATGTGGAGAAAGCTCTGAGTGCATTATCGACGTTCAACGAGGATTCGGACTACGGTCCCTTGCACGTGAATGTTACGGGCAGTAATACAGTATGCAACTACGACGAGAAGTACTACATGAACTCTACCGAGGAGTATGATTATTTAAATGCCCAGAACGTGACGATCGATATAAGAGGGAAGTACGGCAACGTCTACAACTTGACATTACTTAACAGTTTATGGAGGGTCGATTCCTATACAAATCCGGGATATGCGTACAAGGAGAAGGTGAACTTGACGCTGGAAGCCTCGAAAGGCACGAAGGAGAACGCCTACTGCAGCGAGCGCGGCTGGTGCGACTTCGCGACCGGGACGTGCATGTGCAACAAGCTCGACACTGGTAGTCTACAGTACGACTATAAGTCGTCGAACGGGTACGGTGAACCTGGTAATAGAGGTGATTGTGGGTATCCGGCCATCGAAGCTAGAGGCTGCCCGGCCGGCCGCATCGGCGACAAGTGGGTCCAGTGCGGCGGGAAGGACCGGGGCCACTGCGACAACGCGACCCTCATATGTCAGTGCAACGCGGATCATTATGGGGCGGACTGCATGTTGCAGACGTGTCCGTACGGGCCGTCGTGGTGGGGCGAAGCGCGGGGCTCGGGCGAGGGCCACGACCTGGCGGAGTGCTCGAACATGGGCGAATGTGAAAGAAACTCTGGATTATGTGATTGTAGAGAAGGCTTCGGCGGCAAGGCCTGCGAGAAGTTACTCTGTCCCGTAGATGGGGACGCGCAGTACTGCTCCGGCCACGGCTTGTGCCTGCCGATGTGGCGCGCGGCCGAAGAAACGACTTTGTCTGGAGAGCCGCGGGGGCTGACCTACGGTGCCGCGACCCAACAATCGCCGGCGACCTGGGACTCGCGGAGGATTTATACGTGCCACTGCGACTCGCGGGACGGCTTCCAACCGGCGGATGGTCCTGTAATGTGGGTCAGTGGCGTACATACCGCAAATGATGACTTCGTCGGCGGCTGGACGGGCTACGACTGTTCGCTCCGGAGGTGCCCCTTCGGCGACGACCCCCGTACTGATGATGATGTGAGCGAAATCCAGACCGTGCGGTGCTCGCTTCCCGGGAAAGATACCTTCACCGTGTCCTTTCGCGGGGATACCTCTCGACCCATCTCGGCGAACGCTACTGATGCGCAAATAAAATGGGCTCTGGAAAATATGACAACTTTACAGGAAGTCCACGTCTCCATAAACCCCGGCGAACGGGCGTGCCAGACGCGCTGGGACGGCAACGACTGGCGCCACGGTAGTTCAGGCTTCAACGTTACATTTATTAGTCAAGTGGGCGATGTTCCCTTGCTGACGACGTCGCCGCCGTCGAACGTCACGGAGACCGTCAAGGGCACGAAGGAAAATCTCGAGTGCGGGCGCCAGGGCTACTGCGACCACGAGTCGGGCTTATGTCGGTGCCTCAAGGGCTTCGTGGGCAGCGACGGCGACGGGAACCCCGGGCGGCGGCGGGACTGCGGCCGGATTGATCCCCAGGGGTTCACGCTGAATTTGTGGGACGAGTAACATTTCCTGCTTATCATTACTGCGAGGCTCTAATCAGTCGCGCGCCAAAACGAGAGGATGTTCCAGACGATGCCGTTGTCCCCCTGGCGGACGATGAATCGGATCGCCCGCGTGGTCGCGAGGCGCTCCCGCGTCCGGCCGCGCGCGACGAGGGAGCGGAGCCGCAGGACCTGCTTGTGAGGCAGTGTGCAATGGGCCTTCCAGCTGCCGGCCGCGCGCACGCTCGCGACAAGCGTTCTGACCGCACCGACGCGTGCTCTTAGATCGGGATAAATGTCAATGTGATTCAGAAGCTCTTCGAACTGCCGACTGACCTTAGTCGTTCCAAGAAAGGGGACCGGGCCACTGTCCAGCGACGCGCCCGCCCTGAGCAACGTTGTAACTATATCAATGATTGACTCATGAGGGTAAAAAATAGAAAAGAGGGGTGTCCGGTTGGCGTGATCTTCCATGTTTGCCGCGGCAACCCCGGCGGCGACGAGCAAAGAAACCATGGCTGCCGTGTATTTGCCAGGAATACCTCCACAGGCACAATGGAGCGCGGTCGATCCCTCGCTGGCTTTTGCGTCGACCCGGACGCCTTGTGATATGAGGTAGCGTGCGAACTCGACCTGTTCCGGCGACCGGGGGCGCGCCGCGGTCCAATGAAGAAGCGTCCAACCATTGTCGTCATCTCTAGAGTTGACCGAGCGCGCAGGGATGCGCTCTACGCCGACGACGGCGCGACGCTCGATGATCTCCGCGAGGCCGTGACGACGCTCGAGGACGCGGATCAGATCGCGCGGCGTGTGCTCGGCGGCGCGCACCCGGACACAGCGGCAATTGAGCAATCCCTACGAGATGCGCGAGCCGCGCTCCGCGCCCGCGAGACGCCGTCGCCGGGGGATGCGTAAAAACTAAGTCACACTAAGATTAATTACCCGAAAGAGCCGCAAGACGAATTCGCCGGGCACCGACATTTCGAGGCTTGCACCGTCCCCTGGAAGTCCAACCTAACAGACTCATTTTCGGAAAACACGTACGCGTCGCACCCTCTTGTAAGTTTCGGGAAACACAGGGTCTCGTTCTCGACGGCTCGAGCCGCCTCGGCCGTCTTGACGATGTAGAGCTGCCACGCGTCTGACGAACCGGCCTTGGCGTCCAGAAACACGCCCCACCGGCCTCGCCCCGAGACGTGCACACTCTTCCCAGGATCCACGGCCACGCCGAAGCCGTCGACCGGCGTCACCGGTCTCTTCATCAGACTCAGCTCGACGTCCTCACTGCTTCCACGAAGGAGTACCTCCCCGTGCTCGTGCGACACCATGACGCAAGGAATTCCCACCTCCTCATCTGTTGGTTCGTCGTCGGCGCGCGCCATGGAGAACCGCGCTTGCCCCGGCACGGAATTGGCCACGATGAGCGCCGACGCGCCCGTCGCTTCCGCGTTCCGCGCCTTGGCCTCGAAGGTGCAGGCGCCCCTATTCACTAGGAGTATAGCGCCACTCTCGAAGTCGACGTCTCCATCGGAAGAACACCCGTCCTCGTCGAAGGCTAGAGTGCCATGTTCCTCAATACTAGCATCTTCGGTCGACTCCGCGATTGAAGCACCGAACGCCGCGACGACGCATGGATACACACTATTTGAGTGTATAACACTACACACAATCTCCAATCCATCAATAGATGACACGGCCAACGACGCGTCTTTCCGACCTCGAGATGCGCTAGTGACGAGCATCATACTACTACCAACATTGGACACCTCGAGGGTCTCCCCATCCTCGCGGTTGCCGACGTGGAAGCCATCACTGAAGACCTCCACATCAAAAGATCCGAGACCGTCGACTTGAGCTCTCCCTCGCCGCGGCTCCTCGTCGCCTCGTCTGCGAGCCGCTCGGGCGCGTGATGGTGGCGGCGTCTCGTCCTCTTCGACCTCGTCCTCCTCCTCGTCGTCGTCGTCCGGTGCTTCGTTCGCATAGCATCTCGGTGCCACCGTACGTTTTCTATCAGATAAGGTCGAGGGTACGGTCGACGCGAGCGACGGCTCAAAAGTAGAAGAGTAACCCAGGTCGTACCACCAGGGCCAATGTTGACAGCGAGACGAGACGGGAACCGTAGGCTCTCTCGGTTGTTCACGTCGTCGCCAGTGCTTCTTCCGGAGAGCTGGTCGTGTGGTGGTAGTCGCCCGCAGCCGCCGCCAGAGAGCCGCTAAGGTCGATTCATTCTTCACCGGGGGCGGGGCCATCGTCTCGACGAGTCGAGGCGCCCTTGTTAATCGCTTGATCTGCTCGGCGTCGAAGGGGTGGGCTTCCGTAGAAAAGACGTAAGGCCTCTTGGAAATGAAATTGTCCTCATCAAACAATAAGTAGAGGTACTTGACCGTCTCCGCTAAGTAAAACGACGGCATCTCGTCCTCCAACGCATGGGTGGCGGCATTCGCGAAGGACGCGGCGCCGCACCTGGCTCCCTCGGCGACGTCCTCTAGGGCCTCAAACACTCGAGACGCCGCCCACAACCACGAATCGTCTTGTGTAGCTCGATGCATGAAGTACGTCGCTTCGATCAACTCCGGGCGCAACGGATACCTCAAACCAGTACGAGTAGCTACTAATCGTCTACGCGCGAAGTCGTACTCTTCAGGGAGGGCGCCCCAGTCGCTCCAGATCGTCCAGAAGGCGTTTAAGGATCGTGACGCCAGTTCCAGATCACCAGATAAAACTTGCAAACCGGGCCAGAAGGCCTGCAAGTTCTCGAAGTGCTGGCGCCGCGGCTTGCCGCCGTGCATGTCGACGTCCGCGAACCAGTCGCCCTGCCGCGTCGTACTGTCTATCGCAGAATAGGCCTCCTCGAACATCCTGTAACTATCGTGGTCCTGGAAGAGGACGTAGGATTTTAGTAAATATTCGTAGAAGCTATCGCTGTTCGAACCGACACCTGACAGTGATTCGACCCACTTGCCCGATCGGACGTTGATGTGCTTGCCGAACAGGTTCTGGGGCGATCTTCGTTCATACAACGCTCTGGATGCGGCAGAAGCTTTGGCAGAGAAGGACCCGTCTCCCGTCAACGCACTGAGCACGCCAAACTCGATGGAGAGAGACCCGGCACCGGCTAATGAAGCGACAGGAGTCTCGCCTCGCGGTATGCCGTACCTCAGATTCACCGTACCGTAGGGTATACTAGTAGGAGTCTCGAACGCCGGCGCTAGTCGTTCACCCAGATCTAACGCCAAAGCTAATAATTCCCCGTCATACTCTGTCGTGAGGTTCAACGACGCATCCACAGCCAACAAGTGGCCGCTCAACAAACCACCGAGGACTCGTATGGTAGTTTCGAACACAGAGACGTTGACGTCGAAATTGAACTTGTCAGGGAAGCCCTGCCATATACGCTGGGTAGCACTCTGAAATTCGGTGGAATTGCCCATGATTGCTAGAGCATCGAGCGAGTCCACCAATGTCACTAGTGGGAGTTTGACCAAATCGAATGGACCACCACTACAACTTCTAGGGCGTAGTTCCCCCTCGGGCTCGGCATGCCTCACATAAGCGTCGTAGCCTCTCTCAAACAAGGCCTTGGCTCGCTGCTTGTAGGACTGTCTCAGCTCGAGTGACATGGGGCCTCTTCCGATCTGATCGCCGCCGCCAAACTTTCTTCTCTCTTCAGGCGTCTCACAAGCTAAGCGCGCACATACTTCCACGACATAGGCGCAGGTCGCCGGTTCATTTACATCAGAAATGTATACATTGCGGCCACTACTCCCTTCGCCGCGTCTTTCAGAACAACACCGTAACCGCACCGTCGCTCGGCGCTTCGTGCCTCTTCTACCGCACCGCTCCCCATCAGAAAAGGCGTGCTCCGTCACGTTGCCCCGCAACCGCGCCGTGAGCGCCGGCGAAAACGTGCCGACCGTCGTCTCCTGCCGTCGTTCACCGGGCGGCACGGCCCAGGCCGCCTGGAACTGCTTGACCCACCTCCTATGACACCACTCGTAGCCCCAGAACTCGCCCGCCCGCGCGAACGCGAAACACGAGCCGTCGAGCGGTCGCAGGCGATCGTCCTGCTGGGCTTTCGTGGGCGTCTTTTTGAGCGGGCTCACCGGCCGCAGCAGGAGCAGCGCAATGACTAGCGCTACGTGCGGCATCGCTACGCGCGGCATCGCTATGCTGGTGTGCTGCTTGTCATTTTTGCAGTAGTGGGCTGTCAGGTTGCGGCGGCGGCGCGAGATTCAGCGACGCAGCGCTGCGCGGTCGTCCGCTCGCACTGCTTGCTGCGCTTGCCGCACGTGTACGTGCTTGCTGCTGCACAAAGCCACCGCTGACTTGCCAAGCTGTCTTGCTAGTGTCTTACTGGCCGCTAGCTAATTCGGTGGGCGCTCTGAGCTGCATACGCGGCTCCTGGGCACGACTGCCAGCTTCTGGGCTGCTGACGGGGCCTCATCACAGCTACAGCGTGCGCTGGAATCTTTTTTCAGCAGCGCGAGTGCCTAGAGACATTACAAACACGCTTGCTCTCACTGAGATCAAAAGTGCTCTCTCACGCCATCGAGCAGACAAGAAAATGTCCTCCCAAAACCTGCTCGCCATGGAAGGCGGCGTCCCGTTCTCGCCCAAGAGCAAAGCGTTCGCCGATAACGAAGGCGTCGTGGCCCGCGTCTCGGTCGACATCGAATCCTTGGAGCTCGGCGAGGCGACGCCACAAGCGAGGACGCCACCCCGACGGGCCGTCTCGAATCCAGAAGCCATCTCCGAGGAGGAGGAATCGCAGGGCTTTCGGGACCCGCCGCGGCGGTCGACCTCGAACCCGTTGCCGCAGAGCTCGCCCGGCGAACGCCATCGAGAACACTTCGAGAACCTTAGTCAACTCGACGCGCCGCTCCTCCGAATGCCGCAACCACCGGCCCAATCTAAGCCGCGCTCTCCGACGGACGGAGCGCCCGAGCACCTCTTCGGGGAAGAGGTCTAGTCGCTTACCCGCCCTTGTTCTTGTGTATAATCCTTACTCTTCAGCAGTGCTCGTACAGCGTCCACATCGCGTGGAGGAATCGCGGGCCGCCGCCGGCGGGGATGAGGAGCTCCTGGACGAACTTCCGGAAGGCGTAGACGCGCGAGGGGTCGAGATCTTCTTCGCGAGGTATTTTCTGGACCTCGGTGCGTTCGGGCCACATCTTGCCCGCGTACTAGGCACGGCACCGGCTCCAGCCTTTGCTAGTGTCTTACTGGCCGCTAGCATTGAATAACCGACACGCTCCAGTAGGTATCCTGGATGACTATGAGCGTGCAGGGATTCGCTCCAATGCCAGCCCGCGCGCGTCCCAGAATTAACGCTGGGCACTGGGCACCCCAGACTTGCCCAGACAAGCCAAATTCGTGAGCTGGGACGCATGCGGAACGAAAACTACTGAAAATGTTCGCCGCCCTGATGCTGTCCGTGGCCAGCGCGCTGCCGCTTCGGGCCCCCGCGCGCGGCCCCAGCAGGCTGAGCACATGCAACAAGCCCTGGAAGGGCTGCCCCGAGGAGGGCGGCTCCCGGCTCGGCGAGAAACTAGCCGGTTTCTCCGAGGCCATGGTCATGTACGAAGAAGACGGCAGCAAGTCCGACAAAACTGGCAGCACGTGCGCCCGGGCCGGCGAGAACGGCCTCGACCGCGCTGCCTCCAAGGGCGTGGCGACGAGCGCCGCAGCGAGGAACACGTGGTTCCAGCTCTACAAGAACTCCGGGGCGGACGGCAGCAAGTCCGACAACAGCGCCAGCACGTCCGCGCCGGCCGGCGAGAACGGCCTCGACCGCGCTGCCTCCAAGGAATTAGCGACGAGCCCCGCGAAGAACACGTGGCTCCAGCTCTACAAGAACCACGGGGCGGACGGCAGCCAGTCCGACAAAAGCGCCAGCACGTCCGCGCCGGCCGGCGAGAACGGCCTCGACCGCGCTGCCTCCAAGGGCTTGGCGACGAGCGTCGCCGCGACGACGGCGCGGCGCCAGCTCTACAAGAACCACGGGGCGGACGGCAGCAAGTCCGACAAAAGCGGCAGCACGTCCGCGCGGGCCGGCGAGAACGGCCTCGACCGCGCTGCCTCCAAGGGCTTGGCGACGAGCGCCGCAGCGAGGAACACGTGGCTCCAGCTCTACAAGAACTCCGGGGCGGACGGCAGCAAGTCCGACAACAGCGCCAGCACGTCCGCGCCGGCCGGCGAGAACGGCCTCGACCGCGCTGCCTCCAAGGAATTAGCGACGAGCCCCGCGAAGAACACGTGGCTCCAGCTCTACAAGAACCACGGGGCGGACGGCAGCCAGTCCGACAAAAGCGCCAGCACGTCCGCGCCGGCCGGCGAGAACGGCCTCGACCGCGCTGCCTCCAAGGGCTTGGCGACGAGCGTCGCCGCGACGACGGCGCGGCGCCAGCTCTACAAGAACCACGGGGCGGACGGCAGCAAGTCCGACGGCGGCAGCACGCGTGCGCCGGCCGGCGAGAACGGCCTCGACCGCGCTGCCTCCAAGGTATTCGCGACGACCGTCGCCGCGACGATGGCGCGGCTCCAGCTCTACCAAAACCACGCGTCCGCCGAATTGATGTTGGCGGCCCCGGACGCGACCAAGGGCGGCGGCGTCGACGAAGAAGAAGGGCGGGCTTCCTGGTGGCTCTTCCAGTTTCTTGCGATTTTGCTAGAACTTGTTTTGGGACTCTTCGTGTTCGGAAGGATTATTCCGCGGCACAGTAGCTCGGCGAAGGGCGCGGCCTGGCGCTCGTACGTCGTCAGCTACCTGCTTATTTGGCCAGAGATCGCCCTCGTGGCGGCGGCGGCGACTTCTGTCCGCGGCAGCGACTACACCATTACGAAGAGTTCGAAGATCAAGACCAATGAGTCTCCGAGCTCGTCAGTGCAAAGCCTTGGGCAGCGCCGCGTGCTCTCGGGCTACGTCATGACCGATAGTAACATTAGAACGGCCGTCGCGGTGTGGACCGCGGACAGTGCGGGCGCGGGTGCCGCCATGGCGACGTACGGCGACATTTCGACGTGGGACACATCGGGGGTGACGGACATGTCAGAGTTGTTCAAAGACACATCTTATCCCTTCAACGAGGACATCAGTCAGTGGGACACCTCCGGCGTCACTACGATGAACGGGATGTTCGACGGCGCCTCGACCTTCGACCAGGACCTCGGCTGGTGCGTGGACGACGACGTGGACCTGAACAACGCGTTCAGAGGCACCCCGTGCGCGTCGACGTCGTGCGGCGTCACGCAAGTAGCCGGTGGTTGCGCGCCGACGCCGCGCCCAGTTCCGCAGCCGACGCCAAGGCCGACGTTCACGCCTACATCGCGGCCGACCCCTCAGCCGACGTGGCAGCCGACGAGGCTCTCTGGTGACGAGGACGACGACGACTGCACCCTAGGCTATGAGGTGCATGAATGCCGAGACGACGGGACGCTGATGCGCAACGGCGGGTGCGATTCGTGCGACTGCGAAGCGGTGGAAGATCAAACGGCCGTGTCGGGCGGCCGAATCACCTGCGAGCCGGGTACGAATACCATTTTTTACGACGAAGACCTCGACGGGAATGCCGACGAATCGTGGGAGGTCAGCACGTGCGAGTACGACGCCTGCGACGACGACGACGAGGATGACGATGACGATGACGACGATGCTGGTGGTAATGTTATGACTGACAGTAAGATCTACACGGCCGTCGCGGCGTGGCTCGCGGACGCGACTGCTGCAGAGTCGAAGTACGGCCACATCTCGACTTGGGACACATCGGGGGTGAAATACATGGAGGAATTGTTTGAAGGCGCTTCGTCCTTCAACGAGGACATCAGCGGCTGGGAAGTCAAAAACGTACAGGAAATGGGAAAAATGTTCAAAGAAGCCTCGTCCTTTAACCAGGACATCAGCACGTGGGACACCTCTAGCGTCAGGCAATGGGAACAGATATTCATGGGCGCCTCGGCCTTCGACCAGGACCTCGGCTGGTGCGTGGAACAAGACGACATGTTGTCGTTTAGCGATGCGAGGGGGGCAGGTTCGTTGTTCGTAGGATCGAAGTGCGAGGCGACGTCGTGCGGTATCCTGCCATCCGCTGCTCAGAAGTGTGGTGGCGGCCCTATGAGCGACTTTGGCATCCGATTGGCAGAGACCGCGTGGGTATTGGATGCGACGGCTGCCGAGTCGACGTACGGCCACATTTCGACGTGGGACACATCGGGGGTGACGTACATGGCGTATTTGTTTTGTGCGTATCAACACAGCGAGTACTGCAACACGGCTGTGGCGTCCTTCAACGAGGACATCAGTGCGTGGGATGTCTCTGCTGTCAGGTACATAGACTGGATGCTCTCTTCTGTCACGGCCTTTAATCAAGACCTCAGTGGTTGGACGTTCGACAGCGTTACAAAGATGGATGGGATGTTATTCGAAGCCTCGGCCTTCGACCAGGACCTCGGCTGGTGCGTGGACGACGCCGTGAGTCTGGGCAGCGTGTGCGAGAAGACCCTGGCGGCGGGGACGGCGGTGGGGGCGGCAGCGAGGACGGCGTGCGGCGTCAAACAAGCGGACGGAGCCTGCGCGCCGTCGCCACGTCCGACGTTGACCCCGGCGCCCACCGCGACGCCGGCGCCGACAGTACCTTTAGATGACACGAGCATCCGCACTGCCGTTGCGGCGTGGTTCTCGGACCGCGCCGCCGCCGAGGCGACGTACGGCCACATCTCGCATTGGAGTACGCGAGATGTGACGGACATGTCGGAGTTGTTTTGCGCGCCAACCTGGGAGAAAGAATGCAACAATAAAGCTATTTCATTCAACGAGGACATCGGCGCGTGGGACACCTCCGGCGTAACGAGCATGTCCCACATGTTCTGGTACGCCTCGGCCTTTAACCAGGACATCGGTGGTTGGGCGGTCGACAGCGTCACGGATATGAGATCGATGTTCTGGAGTGCCTCGGCCTTCAATCAGGACATCGGCGCGTGGGACACCTCCGAGGTCACGACCCTGGGCGGGATGTTCAACGGCGCCTCGGCCTTCGACCAGGACATTGGTGGTTGGGCGGTCCACAGCGTCACGTCTCTGGGCGACATGTTCACCAGCGCCTCGTCGTTTAACCAGGACATCAGTGGTTGGAATGTACACAGTAACTCGGACATGTACAAGATGTTCTACCAGGCCTCGGCCTTTAACCAGGACCTCGGCTGGTGCGTGGACGAGGACGTGGATTTTGAAGAGGCGTTTACTGGCGCCGCGTGTGAGTCGACGTCGTGCGGCGTCGTGCAAGTGGTGGGCGGATGCGCCCCTTCGCCGGCGCCGACGCCGGCGCCGACGCCCGCCCAAACGATGGTCAAGGTTGCCTCGTCTGTGACGCTGGAGGGCATCGTCGCGACTGAATTTAATGCCGACGAAGGCATGAAGGCGGCGTTCGCGCAGTCGGTTTTGGATAGCGCGGGCGGGGCCTTTGACGAGGTGATCGATATTGAGGCGGTGGGACGGCGGCGGCGCCTCGCCGGCGCGGGCGTCGGCGTCTCGTATACGGGAGTCGCCCGCGTCGTCGGCACCAACGGCGCCGCGTCGGTTGGTGCAGATTTGCTGGAACAAGCGTCGGACGCGCTGACGGCCGCCGTCGGCGACGGGAGCTTCTTGACCACTCTGCAGGCCGCGGATACATCGTTCGCCGCCGTGACCGTCGACGTCGCGGCGACGCAAGCGGCTATTGCGGACGCTGCTCTCGAGGTCATAGTCACGACGCCGGGCCCCACTGCGTCGCCGACGCCGCGGCCGATCGGGGCTCCGACATCAGCGCCGACCGCGACCCGCGGCAGTGACACCGTCGACGCCGCCTACCGCCTCTCAGGCGTCAGCGCCGCGCTCCTCGTGCTCGCGCTCGCCGCGTGATTTCCCCCTTCCTCGCGCAAGAACGTCCCCGTCCCCGGACGAGGTCGCCTCGAGGAACTGGCGCTGCTGAAGCATGTACAAGGCCTACGGATACTATGTACCGCATGGATAAGTACTCTAGGTGGATACGAGAAACTGAGGTATACACAAGGAAGATTAATACCCGCGACCATCCTGCTGCCAACCAGGAGGCGGCCGCCCGAACGTCGGCAGCGGCGGCAGGTCCGGGTCCTGGTACTGCTGCTGCGGCGGCAGTGGTCCGTAGCGATTCCCCAAAGAAGAGGGCGGCGGCGGTGCCTGGGCGGCTTGCCTCAGATAACTATCCGCGGAGTTTCCGTACGACCGGCGCGGCGGCGGCGGGGCGTACTCCTGTTGATACGAGCGTCTCAGATAGTCGGCCGACGACGAGGTCGACGGCGGGGGCTGCGCCGCTCTTCTCAGATAGTCGGCCGACGACGAGGTGGACGGCGGCGGCCGCGCGTCGTACGAGCGTTGTTGCGGAGGCAGTTCGTTGAGCGAAGAGAACAGCCCCTGGGGCCGCGGAGCTTCGGCGCGCGACGCGGCCAGCGCCCGCTGTAGATCCGCGTCGTTATCATCGTTGTAGGAAGGCGCCGGCCGCGGCGGCGGTTTCTGAGGTGCGTTCCAGACCGCGTCGCTATTGTATGAGGGAGGCGCGTCGCTCGGCGGCGGCGCTGAGTACGATGGAGGCGCCGCGGGCTCGGCGTCGAACTCCGCCGCGAGGCGCCGCGCCAGCGCCGCGTCGTCGTCCTCCTGGCTCCGTCGAGGAGGCGCTTGGTAGCGCGGCTGGGACTCGATGCGCGACGCGGCCAGCGCCCGTTGGAGATCGAGATCGTCTTGATTGACCGGTGGAGGCGGCGGCGGCGCCGGCGGCGCGCTCTCCGCCCGCGACGCGGCGAGCGCGCGCTCCAGGTCCGCATCCACAGGAGCCTCGGGCTTCTTCGCGAACTGCGCCTTCCACTGGCTGAGCTTTCTTCCAGTGAGGGTCTCCGCGAGGCCCTTTTGGCGCGCGGGCGCCGGCGCCGGCGCCGGCGCGCTCTGCGCCCTTGCTGCTGCTCTTTCATCCTCCTCGGCGAGCTGCCTCGCTAATGCGGCATCAGACAGTTCCTGGCGCTGCCGGTGGTCCGGCGGTGGCACGGGCGGCGCGTGGCGCGTCGCCTCGTTGTACGTCTGGCCTTGTCGATAGGCGGGCGGCGGCTGGTGGACAGGGATGGGCGGCGGTCGGATAGTATTATCGTCGGCGTCGAACTCGGCGGCCAGTCGCCGCGCCATCTCCGCGTCGGACTCCTCTTGGCTTCGGCGGTCGACGCGCGGCGACGGCGAGGCGTCTAAAGCAGCCGCAGCTTCGTTCGCCGTGTTAAGAAGAGCATCTAGTCCTGTGGTCACCGGCTTCGGCGGCGGAGAGTCCCGCCGGTCCGCCTCGGACGCCGCGTTCATGTGAGCCGTGCACCGCGTCTCGAGACGAGACACGAGCTCCTCGAAGAGCCTAGCGGCCGCCACGACCTTTTCTAAGGCGTCGCGCGCGGATCTATACGAAGGATCCCGTCGCTTCGCCTCGTCCAGCAGCGACGCGGTCGACGCCAGGGCCTCGACGGCCGGCCGCGGGTCGCCGAGAGCCTGGGCGAACTCGCTAAAGGCCGGCGCCATCTCCGAAGCATAACGCCGCTCCAGAAACGCGTGGACGCAGCGCGAGGCCTCGACGGTCTTCGTGTCGTCTCGCCGCGGCGTCGTCGGCGGCGGCGGCAGCGGCAACACGTCCTCGTCCTCCGGGCGCTCGTCACCGGTATCGTCGTCGTCGTCCGAATCTCTATATCGTGTGACTTCCGGTTCGTCGCCCGCTACTAAAGGCAGACCGGCGTCACACAAAGCATCGAGGGCCTTCGCCGCGGCTTGCGCCTCCTCGCTCGCGAGGACCTCGACGCGCTTCGCCGCGTCACGACGTCCGCGGCCACTTCGATCGACTGCTGAACAAGCTTCCCGACACGCCTGGGCCGCTTTCGTGACGTCGTCGCTCAGGGTGAGAGTTTCTTCTACACTAGCTTTGGTGCTGCGCCCGACGGCGCCGTCTAGCGCAGCTAACTGCTGTTTCGTGGCATCATCAGACACGACCTTCAGCAGCGCGTCGTCGTCCGCTTCATCGATGGTGATTTGCGCGAGGCGCTGCCGGACATGTTGAGAAGCGTCTCCGGAGTAGGCTCTAGCTGCCGTTAAAGCCGCTTGCGACCGTAACCTTGCTTGAGTTAACTCTGAGGCCTTCTTCTGCAAAGCTAGCAGAGATGAACCGGTAGAGCCCCCGAACAGGCCCTCGCCCGACGACGCCGTCGCCACTCGTAAACCTTTGGGCAGCGCGCCGTGCGTCGCGAAGTTCTGAGCATTGTCGACATCGTTCACCACTTGCGGTAATGATAAAGACTGCAGCGCGGCCCGCACCAGATCGTCGGCGTCCGCAACACGACTTTGACATTCCCGCGCGTCGCGTCTACATCTATCAGCGTAGGCCTCTAGCGCACTTCGAGCCCCTCTCGGTAGTAGACCTCGCAACAAACTGATTTCATCTGAAGGAACGACTGCAGAAACCATGGCCTCGGGCGTCCGTCCCGGCGCTCCGACCAGACACGCGTCGGGGACCGTGGCCTTGGCCAAGCGCGCGCCGAGCGGTCTGGGAACTTGCGTTACATCGGACCAATTCGGCACCGTTTCCCGGTAGATCTGGGCGTTGTCCCGCGCTACCGCGGTTCGTTGCGTCGCAGCGGCCTGGCGCATATCAGTGATCTGCTCAATGGCGTCCTGCGACAGGCGCTTCGCGCCCGGCCGCGACGCGACCTTCAGCGCCGCGACGCATTCTCTTTCACACCTATCCAGGTAGGCGACTTGGAGGCCGTAGCCCTCGCCATGATCTTCCGCGTCTTTGGCTTTAGATTTAGCAGCCCAATAAGACGAGGCCGCCTCGAAGCATCGCGCCTGGAACTCGGCGTGACACGGCCAGGACGCGTCGAGGCCGGCGACGCCCTTCCTCGTATCGTAGGAGGGAGGCAACTGGTCCGTATCCTCGCATTTTTCTTCGCCTAGTAACTCATTTAATTTAGCTTCATTTTCGGCTTCCGGGACATAGCTACACACGGCTCGAGCCCGCCAATATAAATGCGCCGCGTGCGCGGCCAGTCGAGCTATTATAGGTGGCGCCACCGATTGCCCAGCAACGGCCTTCTCGTAGTAACAGGCTTGCGCCTGAGCTAAACATAACCGCTCGCAGAAATCTAGACACGGCGACGACCTGCGCGGAGCATTTCTGTCAATGCGTCGATGGCGTGAAACCGCCGCGGGACGCCGAGCTCGCACAGATCTAACAAATCGGCCTCGTCGTCCTCAAAAACGAGGCAGCCCCACGCGCACGCCGCGCCCCTTCTACCGGCCGTGCGCGTCGTCCGTCGCAGGTGCTCGAAGAGGCCCGCGGAGCGCTGGAAATGCCTGCAGGCTCTTTTTATACCTTGTTCGCTTGATCTGTCCTGCTGGCAGCCCTGCGCGGCCTCGCAGGCCGCTAAGTTGTATAGCGTCGCGCCCCGTTCGAGCCTCAGGCCGCCTCGTTGTCTCGAGGCCTTGTTCACGGTCGGTTTCTTGCGGTCGTTCCGCAACGCTCGTCGGAATCTACTGCCAAGACCTCTTGTAGCGTCTCTCGGGTTCGTTTTGCTAGGAGTCGCCCAGCCGTCGTCCCATTCACATAAAAAGCCATCTAGGGCCGCGTCGGCGTCCGGGACTCGTCTTGAAATAGCGAGTAGTTCCCTCGCGTACCGCCGCAGATCTCTGGAGCAGTTCTCTAAAGCTGCTTCCGTCAAGCCCGTGTCGTCGCCGTAGGCCGCGCTAGCCACCGCTAACGCGGCGCTTTCGCTTGATGTTCCACCCGTGCCGCCCCGCGCCAACTCCTCGGCGGCCTCCGCCGCCGCCGCTCGGCACCGGTCGAGCGAGGCCGAGGCCGCGCGCGCTCTATTAGCTTCCGTGCCGCTGTGAGTTTTGCCGGCGTAGCTGCTCAGGGCGTCTCCCAGGCCTGTTTGCCGGCCAACTGGGCGCTTCGGGGGAAGCGCTAGCATCTCTTTTGGCTTCGGGTCTTCTGGGCTTAATGTAGCTCTTGCGGCTAGGTGGAAGGCGTTTCGCTTCGAGGAATCGACAGCGCTCAAGCGGCGCGAGTCGTGCGGCGGTTCGAAACTTTTGCAGGGCGCAGCGGCCGCCCAGTCCAGCGCTGGCTTCCACGGACCCTGGCAACTCTCCTGGGTGGCTAGTGTCTCTACGCCGCTAACCAAATTATTCCTCCACCCCTCGGACTACGTGCGACTACCGCCTTTGCGGCCCCTGGACGCAGTCCCAAGACGACCGGCCCTGCGCTGCATGCATGTTTGCATGCTCTGCCTCGCTGCGACGCTCCTCTCTGTCTCTGCCCGGCACGAAGCGACGCTGCCCCTTGCACAGCACTCACGACACGCCATCGCCGCGACCCTACCCATTCACACAACAGCAGGCGCGCACCGCCGGCGACCATGGCCGTCTTCTCAAGAATCACCTTGCTAGCTGGCACGGCCGCGCGCTGCGTGCACGCCATGAACCGCCGCGGCCTCGCGATGGCGAATCCCACCGCCACGTTCAAGACGACGAAGGGCGAGTTTAAAGTAGAGCTCTTCCAGGACCAGCTGCCGATCACGACGTCGAATTTCAAGGACCTCGCGACGTCCGGCTTCTACGACGGCCTGACGTTCCACCGCGTCATCAAGGGCTTCATGTGCCAGTTCGGCTGCCCGAACTCGGCGAACCCGCAGTCGCCGATCGCGGGCACGGGCGGCCCGCCGGGCAACACGCAGTACACGTTGCCTGATGGTAGCGTGATCCAGCGCGACGGTGGCGGCAACATCCCCGACGAGCTCGTGGGCGAGATCTCGAACGAGGTCGGCACGATCTCCATGGCCAACACGGGCGCCCCCAACAGCGGCGGCTCGCAGTTCTTCCTGAACACGAAGCACAACGCGTTCCTGGATTACTTCGACAACAGCACGCCCTCCAAACATCCGGTTTTTGGCAAGGTCGTCGATGGCATGGACGTCGTCTCCGCGATCGAGGGCGTCCCGACGGACGGCCGGGACAAGCCGATCGATGCCGTGCGCGTGGAGAGCATTACGATCGCGGAGTAGATTCGAGGTGCGCGGTCGCCTAGTATTATTCTAATATTCACAAGAAGAGAGTTTACCAAACACCGTGTGTGTGTGTACAAGTTCGTCTTTGGCGCGTTTAGATCTTCATCCCCGACACAAGCTCCTGCGCGACCATGCCAGCGATTCCGACCATGGCTAAGCGGCCGTTGTTGATCTCCTTGGTGGCCATGGACTTGAGGTCCTTGTCGTTCGTCGGCTTGAGGCCGAGCGGGTCGAAGCCGAGGTCGCCCGGCAAGTGGTCTTCCTTGATGCGGAACAGGCGTGACTCGTTCTGCTCCGCGACGATGCCGCCGTCGAGGGGCATGAAAGACTCCACGGACTTGCCCTCGACGTTGCCGAGCATCACGGCGAGGCCCAGCCAGAGGCCGCCGGCGAGGCCCGGCTGCTCGAAGGAGACGTACGACGGCGAGTCAATGCCCGTGAACGTGTAGTGCTCCTGGAAAAGGAACCCGACCGACGCGAGCATGGCGACCTGCGGCGACGGCGCGTTGATGGTGTGTGGCGGGGCGGGGCGCTATCGCGACCCGGTATCGCGATCGAAGGGAGACGGACGCGGCGGCGCACGCGGCCGTGCTTGATCTCGGCCTCGCGGTAGAACGCGAGGCGTCCGGCGTCGACGTCCTTGGAGAGGCCGAGCGGGTCAAAGAAACCGAAAGGAGCCGTGGCGCCGGCCCATTCCTGGACGGGCGCGGCGGCGAGCTGCGTCTTAGCGGCCGGCGCCGACGGCGCGACGAAGGCGGCGGCGGTGCCGGCGGTGAGAGCGAGTGCGAGCTTCATGTTTTGAGTTGTCTGCGAGGGGTAGAGTCGTGAGCCTGGTGTTCGAGTCGTTGCGTGAGAGATTTTGCTACAGCGGCGGTCGGGTGGCGCGCGGCGTCGCGGCAAGCGCGTTCAGTGCGGATTTGCATTGCTGGCTTGCGCAGCAGTGCAGCACGGCAACTATTATACCGTAGCCGCGACCGTACACGATTGCAACCCGCATGCGCAGCAGTGTGCCAAGGTGAAATGGCACACAGCCAACAACCGCACTGCGTTTGCTGCTCAGCGAGCTGCAAATGCCAGGGCCGTTTGTCGAGTGGATGAAGGGATCAAACTGGTCTTACGAATCACACCGGTGCGGCTTACCGAGGGCGATTAGCAGCGTATTAGCCAGGCTGGCGCAGCTCTTCGTGAATTCGACTCAGCCTGCAACAATCGAAACGCCCTCCATCTAAAGCTCAAGACCGCCAAGGGATCATCCAGACTTAATCGGACCCAATCCAGAGCGAAAACCCGGCTCTCCCGGACGGCCGCGCCAGACGGCACGACGCAGCCGCGGATAGTCAGCCGCGGGCCAGCCTCCACGCCGTCGACGAAGAATACTACTTCAAGTTTTTACAGTAGGACAGGGAGGAGAGCGGGGCCACAACAAACCTCAAAGCATGCCCTCGGCGCCGCCAAGGAAGGTGGAAATAGACTCCGAGATCCCAGCGAGCGCCTCGACGCCGAAGATCGACTCCAGCCCAAAGGGCAACAACACCGCCGCGTCGCCGACGGCGCCCGCGCCCACAGCTAATAAGAACAGCCCCAGGCCGCCAATCAACAACCCCGCCTTCACGTCGAAGGCGAATTCGTTGCGCCAGCCCTCGTACAGGAAGTTGAACTGGACCATGAAGAAGATGGGTAAGATCGGTTGGAGTAGTCGCGTCACAATACCGGCGTAGTTAAAGTTCTCCAGTCTTCCATCGACAATTTTGGCCGGCGTGTCGAAGCCGCGGATGATGATGTCCGACGCAAAGCGCGATAACCCTTGGACCGCGGCCGATCTCACTAACCTCCTATTCCGGTAGTTCGTCAGAGCGATGTCCGCCTCGGTCCTCGACGTGAGGCCCTTGAGCTCCTCGGCGAGCACTATAGCGTCCTCGATCGCCTGGCAGCCGCCTTGCCCGAGGTTGGGCATCATCGCATGGACCGAATCACCGAGCAAGCCCACGGGCCCGACGGACCACGGCTTTAGGGAGGAGGGCGGTCTATCATACAAATCCCTCTGCTCGATCTCGTCCTCTCGCGTCGCGTCCAAGATCGCGTGGATGTCCGGCGACCACCCTTCAAACGTCTTCTTGAGGAACGGTACCGTACCATCGGGCTTCTCTTCCGTCTCCGCGCTCCCGGGATCCCTCGCGAGAAAGGCGTAGTACTGGTAGCGGCCCTTGCCGATGTCCTGCGTTGTGTCGATCGTGGGCGTGCCGGTTGTTGGCTCTCTCTCTCTATCGACGCGTCGCGGCGACAGCGTAGGGTTGGGACGCGCCCCCGTCCGCGCCATCGACGCGACGATCGCGTATGACATGTGGTTGACGCCCGCGTCGCGATCGCGTCGACGGCGTCTGCGGCTCACGCGGACGCCATCGCCGCGACGCGTCGAAAAGGGACGCCGCACTCATACGGTGATCACAAAGTACTGGTTCGGCCCGATGTAGACCTTGTACCCGACTTCGCCGTTGTCCGGGCTGTTGTAAGCTAATTCTCCCGCGAACACCGTGTAGCCCGAATACGCAACACCCGAACCGTCGCCTCTAGCGGGCTCGTCGCGCATGGCGGCTCTTACTTGACTCCAGATGCCGTCGGCACCGACCAAGACGTCTCCCGCGACGATGTTGTCGTCCTCGAGCTTGACGTCGACCGGTCCCGTAATTCTCGACCCGACGGCACCGGTCGTGTAGGAGTGGACGCCCACGCCGTTGTTGACGACGCCCTCCTCCAGATTGCCCAGCAGAATTTCTTGTAGATCTGGGCGTTCGATCACGCCCGTGTAAGGCATGCCCCGGTCTCGCGCCGGACTTGCGAGGTCGAACTTCGCGTACCACTCGTCGCGAATCCCATCTTTGATACCATTGGTTAAATTGCCGGTCCACGTGAACTTGGACTCGATCTGGTCGTACAGATTCGCGTCGAGTTCCTTGTAGAGCTGCATGGCGTTCGAGGCGAGCTGGATGGGCCCGCCGAAGCGTTTGAACGCTGAGGTTTTCTCGATGAGTTGGACATCGACGTGGTCGCAGCCCTTGAGGGCGTTCGCGAGCGTCAATCCGCCGACGCCCGCGCCCGCGATGACGACCCTCAAGGGGTGCTCGGCGGAGATGGCGTCGGGGATCTTTGTGTCAGGCACGGCGACGGCGGCGGCCTGCTGGCGCGTCGGCGCTGGTCGGGCGTGCGGCGCCTGGAGGGCTTGTGCTGCTGTGAGCAGCAGCGCTGCTATGACTTTAGCCATGTTCGTCCAGCGTCTCGTAGTCTGTAAGCTGTTGCCGAGCGCAAGGAGGGGTGCAGTGCACTGGGTCGCTAGTTTCTACAGCCTTAACGGCGAGAGATACGGCCCAAGAGCGCCACACAAGGCGCTCAAGTCGTGCTGACTGTGTGTGGATCCTAGTGTGTCTCATCACGTAAGGTAACGTGATTCTTCTGCAGCAAGAAGGAGACCTTCGGAGGTATACTGCGGGCGCGTGGACTTAGTTCGTTGCTTTGCCTAGCGCGCAAGACACACTAGCTTTGCATAAGATCGCCGTGGGCCAGCCGCATGGCTGTAGTTTTTGCTTTAGTTTCCGCGGATAGCTACCATTACACACGCTCCGAAAGCGACGACGGCTGCGGCGTGTCGCGGGCGCGGAGGGCGGCTCGCGCGTGTTGCAGGGCCCGCTCCATGTTCACTGTGGACGGATGCGCGCCACCGAGCACGCGCCGCGCGATCCGTGCCGTATCCTCGAACGTCGTCACGGCCTCGCTGAGATCGTCTAGCGTGGCGCAGGTGTCCTGGTAGAGAGCATTCGCGTAAATCGACCGCATCGAGAGTGTGTGATCATGACTATCCCCGAGAATGCGTTGCGCCACGGGGATCATTTTGCGCAGCAATGACTTGGCTTCTTCGAAGCGCTCTAGACCAACAAGGGACGTGGCGTAGTTGCAGGCTGCTACGACGGTCCTTCCATGTTCCTCGCCATAGAGTTTCAACTCTCCCGAATATACATCTCGACTCATCTGCAAGGCCTGTTCATGCCTCCCAATCCTAGCATACGTGGTTGAAAGATTTGTCTGCGCCACGAGAATCGAGTGTTCTGGCGCGCCAACGCGCCGCAGCATCGACAACTCGGCCTCTTGCACGGTCAGCGCGTCCTCATAATGTTTTGCAGAAATTAAACCGTTCCCAAGCACGTTCATCGCCACGCCCCGAATCTCGTCCGTCTCCGGCCGGCCAACGTACGTCTTCCAGCAGGCCCACCCGAGCGCGCATCGCACGACGCCGTGGTACTCTTGCTCGCACAGGCTACACGCGTACCACCGCTCGAACCTCTCAGTCTTAACCTTGTCGCTCAAATTGTTCTCCTCGGCCTCCGCGAACAAAATCTTCGCCTGCTCCGCCAAACACGACACATGAGCGAAGCCAGCCGTTCCACGGCACGCACACCCTCGCACGAGACCTTCCTTGGTCTTCCAGTGGAGGGCCTGCGTGCAGATGTAGCACGTCTGGCCCTTGGTGTCGTCGGCGCATGCCTCGACCGCGACCGCGACGGCCTCCTTGTATTTTTTGTCGGCGTGGTATTGCTCCGCGTTGCCGCCGCGGTGTATTTTCTTGCACATCTGCTTGTGGCCGCGGCGCCAGTGGTCATGTTGGCAAGTGGCATCACAGTATCTCACATGGCACCTCACGCATCGCGGCGCGTTGTGGGCCAGTGGGGCGGCGCAGGCGGCGCAGGTTGTGAGGATCATTTTGGTCGGGTGAGGCGTATGAGGGTCGCGTTGGTCGCTAATGCTTTTTCGCTGTTGCTAGTGTCTTACGTGCCGCTAGCTTAGAGAGCTGCTCTCCGTCGGCACTCTCGCCTAATTCATAGCATTTCTTGAGCGTTCGAGGCTCAAACGCCCGTGGACGTCGAGTTGATGACGCTCGGTAGTAGCCAATAGTCGTACACGCGCGTACGCGCACAAAACTGCACCAGTTGCAGCAGCAGCAGCAGCATGCGGCTGCTCGCCTACTGCTGCGCCGTAGCGGTAGTTGCCGCGGCGGCGAACAACCAAAATATATCACACTACGATGTGCTGCGCGTGCCGGCACACGCGACGCAAGATGAGATCTTCGCAGCATTCGACGAGCGCAAGGCCGCGCTTGAGCAGGAATTCATCGACGGCGACGCCGACGTGTGGTTCCAGCAGAACAAGGACCAGCAGATCGCCTCGAAATTCAAGTCGTACGACGCCGACGCAAACGGCCTCCTGAGCCGTGACGAGGCCGCGCAACTGGTCGTAGAGTTGGGAATAGAACTCGATGGAGAAGAGCACCCCGTTGAGTCGGCCGGGAGCTGGCGGCGAAAAACGTCGAAGAATAAGGAGGCCGCCTTCTCATCCAAAGGGCACCTGCTGGCTGTGTTACAGTACAATTCCCTGCGAGTCGCGAGAATCGTGCTTGGAGACGAAGATTCGAGAAGAGAGTACGACGCTGTGGCGGATCAGACGTGGTACTCTTACGTCGCCCTCGCTTTTCATGAAGGTATTTACTTGTGGTCTTTCGTCGGGATCTGTGTGAGTACGGTTTACGTGGTCACGTACATCAGCTCTAGGATTCAGCCGGCACCTACGTGCTTCCGACGCTGCGCGACGTTCTGTGGTTGTGTTTTACGGGAGTACGAGTACTGGACGTTACGTAGAATCATTCCCGTCATTGTTTGGTGCGGGCCGGCTACCCGCTGGCAGGCAATAGTACAGGCCATCACGCCGTTCTATCGCTTGCACGATAAAATAAAAACGGCACCGCCGCTCGTGCAACACAGTCTGTTTACTGTTGTGGTTGCCGTCCTACTCGCGTGGCTCGTTCCTCTTTTGATGCAGGTTCTCTCGAGCCCTCTAGATACAATGAAGACCTGTATGAGATGTTTAGGAGGAGCGGTCTGGACCATCGCGAAGATCGTCGTGTCATGGGTGGTGTGGTCCTATGGTGTCTTTCTCTTCAACGCGCACCCGTATATAGCCATGCCGGGGTGTGTCCTGGTCGTCGTCGTGGCGCTCTACCTGGGCTACACGGTCGTTATCACAAACGTAGGGTTTCCGGTAGCTATTGTATAAGTTTCGTGAGTGTGGCCTGTATTTGCCTGGGAGCCCTCTCGTCACATCTGGAGCGTTCGAGGCTCATCGCATACACGGCAGCTCCGTAGTTATGGACGACGCCGACGCCAGCGCTTCGTCGGAGATGACTAATCTGTGTAGTCAATGGGCGGCGCTGCCTCGCGCGTAGCCCATGGGTCCTCTTCGTACAGGTTCAGAATTGATTGCTCGTCACGTCCAATTGAGTCGAGTCGTCGAGTCCATTGTCGTTTACCCCATCAAGCGGCGCGTGTCTGGGCCCGAACAGGTCGATGTGAAGCCGCGGAGACGGCGGGCGCTAAATTAGAGGCGACGCTTTGAACACGCAGTGTCTTGCTTGCTCGAGACTACCACCCAGTCGAGTTGTCGATAAAGGCCCGAAGCCCCGGGCACCACAATCCGGGCCTCGCCGGGGCCAGACACACGAAGCTCCAGCATAAGCTCCGTCGCTGAGCTGCAGAGCCGCAAGAGACGCGAGGAGTGTGAGATATTTGATCATCGTGCCCAAAAGTTAGTGTCGCGACCGTGCGACGTCGTGGGCCTCGCGCGGCGCAGGCGTCCGGAGCTAGACGGTCTCGCCATCGCCGTGTCGAGTGGTGTTTTGGTCGAGCGCTTTCAGACGAGCTCGCGCGTCTGCCGCGGTCGGTACGGCTCACAGGAAAAAGTGCAATGTGGTTAGTGGAGACTCAATTGCGGGCGCGTATCGTCGGAGATTCGTCGCTCGTGCTGTCCGCTTGTCTTGGCGGATCGCAAGGATACTCTTGGTTGACGGTAGCTCGCAAACGCGAGCGTGGCGCAAGTGCAATTGCCTAATGCCTAGTGACAGTAAGACACTAGCAAGCAAGCAGCACAGCCAAGCCTTGCATAAACGCGCAGCTGTGCTCCGACGTGCACGCTGCTGAAAGGACACATTTTTACTGGGCAAAGCGACTGCGCTGGCAAAATCGCGGTCAGATTCACGCCATCGCCGCACAAGCAGCACATAGCACTGCAGCCATGCTGCGACGAGCCGCGGTCCACACAAAATTGATCGCGCGCCGGCCACTCGCCACGCGCCAGGCTCTACTGCTAAAGGACACGATCTTGAAAGGCCGCACCGAGCGCGCGGGCGCGGTCGTGACAGTGGCGGGCGGGCACCTCCGCAACTACCTCTACCCGCGCGGCGTCGCCGTGCCCGCGACGCCCGAGAACCTGGCACGCTACGAGGACCTGGCGGCGTCCGAGGCGCCGGCGCCGGTCGAGGCGCCTGTAAAACCGCGCGCGCCGACGGTGACGCCGTCGGCGCGGACGGAGTACCTCGAGGGGGGCGTGCGTAGTGAGTCTTGATGTTGTATTTATTCTCGTGGCGTTTTCTTACGCGCGCGTCGACGGCGTTTCGCGGGCGCGGAGCGCGGCTCGCGACTTTCGTAGATTGTGCTCAATCCCCGATGCGAGCGGGTGCGCGGCACCGAGGACGCGCCGCGCGGTCCGTGTCAAATCCTCGAGCGTCGTCACGGCCACGCGGAGATCGGCGAGCGTGGCATCGGTGTCCGAGAAGAGCGCCGCCGCGTAATTCGCCCTCATCTGTAGCGTGAGGTGATGTGAATCCCCTAAAATGCGCCGCGCCACGGACATCGTTTTGCGGAGCAGCGACTTGCTTTCTTCGAAGCGTTGTAGACGAAAAAGGGACGTTGCGTAGCTGTTGGCTTCTATCAGCGTTTCGCTATGCTGCTCGCCATGGAGCTTCAATGTTCCCGAGAATGTTTCCTGCCTCACGCACAGGGCCTCTTCATGACGTCCCAGCTTAGCATACGTGCTCGCAATGTTGCTCTGCACGATGAGCAATTCGTGTTCTGATGCGCCAATGCGCCGTCGCATAGCCAATTCGGCCTCTCTCACGGACAATGCGTCCTCGTTGTGATCTGCCTGGGATAAACCGTTCCCGAGCTGCGTCATCGCACTGATTTGAAAGTTCGCCGGTCGGCCTACATACGTCTTCCAGCACGCCCAGCCGATTATTAGTCGAGATCAGTTCACAGAAGCCAGGAAATTGTTGCGCAAAACGATGCCCGTGGCGTTGCGCGGTCTCGGAGAGAGTAATGAACTCACGCTCAAGGCGAGGTGGAATTACGCTGGGGCGCTCTACGCGGACCCGGCCGCCACGCTCGACGATCTCCGCGAGGCCGTAAAGGTGCTCGAGGACACGGCTCGAATCGTCCGGCGCGTGTTCGGTAGCGCGAACCCGCTCACAGAGGGGGTTGAGCAATCCCTGCGAGACGCCCGAGCCAATCTCCGCGCCCGCGAAACGCCGTCGACGAGGCCCGCGTAAACAATATAAATAAACGACGGAACTTACGAGCGATCAGAGATCAAGCCGTGACGTGCGCCGGCAGCGCCGCCGCGCGCCGCGCCGCGTCGCCCGCGACGTCGCGCGACCGCGTCGCCGCGAGGTGATCGAGCAGAGGCTGCGTTCTCAGAGTTTCCGTCGTCGGTGGATACCCGAGGTTCTTCTTGTTCACCGAATGAAGCATGTTCTGGCGCGAGCCGCCCCACATCCGGTCGTAGAGGACCTTGTTCGATTTCCGCTGCATGTTCTCGGGCGGCTGGCACCGCGTGGCGAAGAGGTCGCGCTCATACGTCGTCTGGAAGTAGTCGAGCATGGCCTTGGCCTTTTCCTTCACTTTTTGTTCCTCGTTCATGAAGCCTGCGAGGGAGGGACGCCGTCGCGGCGATGGCGTGGGGGG
This sequence comes from Pelagomonas calceolata, assembly GCA_918797485.1. Taxonomy (NCBI): domain Eukaryota; class Pelagophyceae; order Pelagomonadales; family Pelagomonadaceae; genus Pelagomonas; species Pelagomonas calceolata. The sequence continues at coordinate 454,348 of CAKKNE010000003.1, read as the reverse complement.
TCGCGCCGTCGAGCAAACGCCGTCGCGGCGATGGCGTAAGGACGCTGGTGTGAATACGGGTCTGCTCCTCGAACAATCGGTTCTCCGCGTACCTATCTCTATGATATCTCCCTCGAGCTTTCCGCGCGGCCTTGAGAGCCTGGCGCTTCCGGAAGTCTCGCGTCGAATCGGACACGTTCTCCCTCCGGCAAGGCTTGTTCGGCTCGTAGATGATGGGCGTGTAGTATCTATTGGTCGTCGTCCCGAAGCGTTGCGTGGGGTCCAGGTAAACGCCGGACTTGGGCGACATGCCGTCGCCCCCTAGTCCCGTTCTCGTCCAGTCCGTCGGTTCTTGCGGCACGAATCTCGGACAGATGCCCGCCATCTGCTGCGTTCTTGTACGACGCATATCATCGAAGACGCCCTCGCTGTCGTCGCAGGGCGTGAGGGCTTCCTTGGCTACGGCCGTCGAATGTTCGGCCCGATCTCTTGACATGATCTCGTGGTGGCGCTCCAAGCTACGACTGGTACATAGCGGTCTCACGTAGCGGTCCACTTCCGGTCCTAGCGTCCTTCTCCTCCGCCCGTAGGTGGGCGACGCGGTTTGAGCTCGTTTTTTTATGGGTGACGTGCTATACCCCTGCAGCTCCTTCGATTTGGCGAGCAACTCGTCGGTCGCCTCCCACTGCCAGGGCGCCGCGATGGTTCTTTTCAGACTCACTAACTCGCGGTCCCTCGCGTCGAAGAACGGGTTGAAGTCCGGCGCGTGGTCCCCAATTTCTAACTTTTTTACGAATTGCTTGATTTTGCATTGCTCGCCGAGATCCAAATAGTCGACCAGTTCCCGCACCTCGGCGTCGGGGACGCCGAGATTCAGGTACTTCGGCCCGAGCGCGTCCACGATCTCCCGGGGCGACAGCGTGCCGTCGCCCTTGCTTCGGTTCTGGACGTCCCAGTTCTGCAGCCCATTAATCAAGTATTCGTCCTGCCGCAGGTTGCCCTCCTCCGTCTTTGTGGCCCTTGTTCTCTTATACACTTCGTCCGCGATGCGGTCCTTGACCTCGCGGAGGTGCGGCGGCAGCGTGATCTCCCCGATATTTCTATCTTCCTGGGACCGCAACAACTTCTCGTTCGCTCGACGCGCAGCAGCCGCGCGGGGGTCCTTCTCGAGCCAGTCGACCATTTCTTCCACTTCTACAGATTCCGAGAAGTCCTTGTCGATGGCGTCGTAGACGAGGCGCTGCTGGTCCCTGCGCGGTGTTTTGCTCGATGGCGTGGGGTTTCACGAGGCTCTCTCACGAGACGCACAGACGCTCTGACGCCATCGGGGCGACGTGGCACCGCGTTGACGCCATCGACGCGACCCAATTCCAGCGAGGACGCCGCATACGCGCCGCGGGAACAGCTTCTCGAGGTTCCTCCTCTTAAGAGCGTGCGAGAACTCGTCCAACGACAGCTCCTTGTCGTTGTTCCTATCGAGGCAATCGAACATCTGGCGCACGCCCCCATATTTATGGAGCGCTAATTGAGCGAGCCTTTCCCGCGCCTTGTTCGTGACGCGCTCGTTCTGGGCGTTGATCATGAAGGCCTTGCGCGCCTTTTCCCTTTCTATCACTTCGAATTCATCACTCTCGTTGGCTGCAATTTCCTCGGCATCCCTCAGAGTGGTCTGCATCTGCTGGCTTTCACTGATCCAGGTGCGGCCGGGCCGCGGCACGGTCGTGGGGCCCCAGGTCGCCATCTGGAGGGGGCGGTCGCGCTCCGTGTTGAGCCGTCTTGTACGAAAGGCCGCGGACCGGTCGACGGCCGCGGCGCCCGGCGGCTGCTTCCACTCGCCTATATGCGGTGTGAGCTTTTCTCTAGCTTGGGCCTTGGCCGACGTCATGAGCGGCACGGACGGGTCCTTCTTCTTCTTGTGTTTGTTGCGGGGCCTGTTCGTGGCACCCGTCTCGACCCTTTGACGGCGGCCGCTGCCCAATGATGAACGGGCCGTCGAGCAGCGCGTCGACGGTCTACCAGAAGTGCCGGGCCGCGACTGTGGTGACATCGGGCCGCGGGGGGCCTCGATGGCCATGGCTGGTGTCGGGGCTGCAGCTGTCGCTCTTGGCTTTGGGCTGCCTCGCGGGGCAATACGACGGCGTTGTTGGGGAGATACGACGTAGGCGTACGACGCCGCCTTGCCTCGGTCGCCGGCGCGGCGTCGCGGCGGCTCGGAGATTAGCGCGCAGGCGTCGGGGCAGCTCTCACAAGGCGAAACCGCCGGGGGTTTCGAAGTCGAGCTCGCGGTCCTTGGGTGGCGGTTTTGGGGCGCTCGGGAGGCGTGGGGACGGGTGGGAGGGCTTTGCGTAGGTTTTGCGTTTTTGGGCGAGGGCGCAACGGCGGCGGCCGCGGCGGGCTAGGCGATTTTTTTACGAGGTATTCTGTCGTCGGGGCGTTGGAGCTTTCCGTGTGTGAGGGTTTCGATGGGCTGCCGGGAGAGGTCGGTCGATCCCGACACGGGTTTTGCACTCTAGGCGCCGGGCGACATCGACTCGGGCACGGACGGCCAGAACAACTACGCGCCCTACTTCTTCGACACGACGACGGCCGAACCCTCGCCGGCGGGCGGGTTCCTCTTCCACACGCACATCTGGGCGAACCCCGAGGAGAACTCGTACTTAAGGACGCTGCAGGCCGAGTGCCTCTTCCCCGACGGCTACAACGCGACGCTGGGCTTCTGGACGACGGACCTCTATGAGGACGGCATCGAGGGCAACGACCGGAACAACTTCACGTGCGACGCGTCGGTGAACGTGCCGCCCGTCGGCGCGCGCTACATCGGCCTCACGTGCACGTTCCAGGCGGCCGCCGTCGCCGGCGTCACGCGGTTGGGGGTCTTCACGATCACGTTATCGAACGACGTGGACCTGTCCGGTCTCGTGGGCGGCGGCGTCGGCGTCGCCTGCGACGTCGTCGCCATGGAGTCGGACTCGATCGCGGCCATCGGCGCGCCGGGCAACGTGCGCTCCAAGATCGTCGACACGCCGTCCGTCGCCGCCGAGGCCCAGGTGTATAATGGCGACGACCCGCCGGTCAACGGCTTCGAGCCGACGATCGCGCCGACGGCGGCGCCGTCCCTGTCGCCGACGCTCGGCCCGACGTCGTCGCCGCCGACGCCGCAGCCCACCGGGCCCTCTCCAAGTCCGACGGCGATGCCCGTCCCGGCGCCCACTCCGAGCCCGTCGCGCACGCCGTCCGCGGCGCCGTCGGCCGTCCCGACGATCCCGGCGCCGTCGTCGTTGCCGACGACGGCCGCGCCCACGATCCCGCCGACGAGCGCGATTCCGACGCTGCCGCCGACGCTGCCGAGCTGTCCGCAGCTCGGCGTGCCGGACGAAGCCGAGTGCGCCGCCGTGGCCGGAGAGCTCCCGCTTTGTAGTGAGGTGAACCTCGCGCCAATGGAGCTCTGCACGGCCAATTCCACAATCTGCCCGGGCGTGCCCGAGAGCGATTGCCTACTTCGGAGCCTGTATCTCGGGTTGCAAGGGGTACGAGTATGGCCAGGACTGGGGCGGCATCCTTTGCCAGCTCATATATCCGGGAAGTATTCCCTCGTGTCCTAGTGGGTTCACGCTCTCTGTCACGGCTGGCACCTCTATCTCGGGTGTGGGACATGGCGTCACTGGTGGCTATTGCTACAAAAAGAACTAGACGACGGGGCCGCGCCGAAGGCGGCTCCTTTCAAGGGCTGTTTCGACAGTCTCCCTCCCCCAAACGGGCCGCGGCGCGAGACGACGCCGGAGCCGCGCGCCCTTCCTCTTCCCCCGAGCACGACTACGCCGCGTGTCGCCCGAGTAAGGGTCGGCTCTTTGAAATTCTAGTGTAACGTAGTCACGACGAACGAACGACCCTCTGATCCGGCGCCCGGGTAAGAAGGGTCGGCTCAAAGTTTCTAGTTGTAGGCGTAGTCACGATCCTCTGATTATACGTCGGGGGCGCGCGTCTTCTTAGGGGGCCGCCGCGCCTCGACCATCATGTCGTCGTCGTAGAGCTGGTCCAGCGCCAGCCAGGCGCGCGTGAACGCCGTCTTGTCGGCCGCGGCGCCCACGGCGAGGCCCGCCTCGGCCCACGCGTCCGCGATTTCCGCGTCGGACAGGTCGTCGGGCAGCTCGCCCCGCAGCGATTGTATAGGAGGCAGCTGCTTGAAGGCCTCGAGCGTCACGGCGCCGGGCTGCTTCGACATGGCCGCGGCCACGACGAACAGCGCATCAACCAACGCCTCGTCGCGCGCGTTCCGCGCCGGCGCGTCTTCCTCCACGTCGACGTCGACGACCGGCCCGCCCGCGCCGGCGATGGCGCTGTCGGCCATCTTCTCCAGGTCCTCCGGCGCCATGGCCTCCATCTGCTTCTGGGCCAAATCACTGGCCTGCTTCATCTGCTCGGGCGACATCTTGGCCATCTGCTCCTGCGCCATCTTGATGACGTTGGGGTTGGCCTTCATGACCTGTGTGGAACGTGTTGCGCCGATGGCGTGGAGGACAGACGACACAGTTCATGACCTTCATGGACATCTTGAGCATGTCCGGGTTGATGCCCATCCCCTTGAGGCGCTCGCGCTCCTGGGGCGACATGTCCTCGACCTCCTTGAGCATTTGTTGAATTTGGTCCGGCTTGAGCGTCTTCAGGGCGTCGGCGGCCTGGCGCATGGACTCGGGCGTCATGTCGCCGGGCTTCGGCGGCATCATCTGCAGCCGCGTCGTCCGCGGCGCGGGCGGGAGCACGAAGGCGTGCGCCGTCGCGGCCGCGAAAAATAGATTGCGCAGCAGCATGGTCTCCTGACAGTGTCGAGCTGATCACGTGGGCTCTGGTGCAGAGAGCTGCTTGCTTCAGCGAAGAGCGTTGGAGTCTCTGAAGATATTTTTTGCAATCGTTTGATTGCAATTGGCTCCACCTGGCGAGAGTGGTGGCTTCAATAAAGGCTGAGAGCGCTCGATCAGGCTAGCGTCTGTAAGACACTAGCAAACAGCCGGCCCAGCTCCACAGACGCTGTACGGCGAGCAGAGCAGTGCTGTAGCGAAGCAACATAGTCGTCTGGGACCCAACGATCGCGCATATCATCCGTGCCGAAGACCGCCCGTCCTGAGCCGCCGCAGAGCCCAAACAAGGTGACCTTGTCTCGAGACGTAGCGCTGGGCAGCGATCGACTGTCGTGTTTTCTGAGGATGGACAGCGTCCTGGACTCGAATAGCGCTCATGAGCTCCTCCGCTGCTCCACCGAGGAGCTCGCGCTCCTGAGGGACGCCCAGCTCCGGTCGCCGCAGCGGCGGACCTCGCCGCGGTCGCCGCGGTCGCGGCTCAACAGCGGCGACCTCCGCGAGATGAAGTCTGCCGTGCGCGAAGCCGTCGCCGAGGTGAGGAAGGCGTCGCCCCGTGGCGGAGACGGCTTCTTCTTCTCGCCGCCGCGCGCCGCCGCGCGCCGCGCGCGGTCGCCGTCGCCGATGGCGCGCCAGGCGACGGGGGCCGCGGACGCGGCCGCGCGGCGCCGGCGCGCGTCGACGCCGACTTCCGTCTCGCGGCGGTCGCCGAGCCCCGCCAGACGTGCGTCGACGCCTATCTCGCGGCGCTCGCCGAGCCCGGCGGCGCGGCGACGGACGTTCTCCGGCGGCGGGTCTCGGGCCGGCGTCGTCGTGCCGCCGCCGCCGCCCCTCGGGACCTCGGCGCGCGCCTCGACGCCGACGACGCCGACGCCGCCCCGCGCCGCCGCCGTGGACGAAGAAGACGCGGCGTTGCAACGTCGCATCGACTCCCTCGCGGCAGAGCTCGCGCGCCTGAAGGAGCTCCAAGCGCGGCGACGGCGCCGCCGCGCGAACCCGGAGGCTGACCGCCCGTCGCCGACTGACTCATAGGTCTCCCTAACTTTTTCTCGTTGTGAACCTTGTGTACCGCGGAGCCAGCCAACTTTTTCCGGCTGCAATGGCGCACGGCAGCAGTGCAAAGAGTCAAAATACACGTATTGTTACGGTGCTAGGACTAGTGGGCGGAGCCCCTGGGGGGGAGACACCGCGCGTCGTGGCAAAGAGCCAAAACGGAGCTAGCGTAATGGACACACTAGCAAATTCAAAGATACGCTTCGATAGCGTCAAAAGCATGACCAAAATTCAGAATACATCCTGGTCGTTCGCTGAGACCAAATAGTTCAGAGTAGAGGCCCGGGAACATACCCTCGCGCCTCCCGGAAGGCACCGCCCGCGACATTCGCGGATGAGACTTACGGCTCGCCAAAATACACCAGCGATTGACGCCACCATCCACTACCTAGATAGTGCATTATATCAACTCCAGCCCAGTTTTCATACACAATCGACGGAACCGGAGCCGACGGCGCGCGCTCGGAGGGCGGGAAAGGAATTCTACTAGACAACTCTCGCGTTTATGTTCGTTTCCTTCCGTTTGTTGGTGGTAGATTACATTTAAGTCGAATCAGCGACTACTGAGCTATTTTAGATGACCCGTTAGAGCCGCGCGAAACGACAGATCCGCGAGCCCACGTTTAGGCAAAGATGGCAAAATAACCTGGATCCGCGACTATCAGCGACGACACCATCCAGGTGGACCATAATCCCGTTGTTCTATTCACAATCGACCGACTTGCCCGTTCTCCGCGGACGACGGTACGGAGACGGAGCACCGGAAAGGCCCCAGACCGGTGGTTTATATAATAAATTTGCGTTTCAGGCGCTTTAGTTGTGGGGCGGGCCAGATAACCGGCTTGATTGTGTACTACATTGCTCCGAGACCCAAAGATGCTCGGCGCGGCTCCGCCAACACGCGACCCCAATATCTCCTCAATTCTGGCAAAATACCTGAGCCTGCGACCATCAGCGCTTGTACCATCACCATGTACCATGATGCGATCGTTTGCTCTATGATCGACCGACTTAAGCGAGCTCCAGATGCAGATGTTCACGTCCCGAGCGTGGGCAGCCCAAAGTACCCTTCTCGTGGTGTAGATGTCATATACTTGTAATTGACTATCGGTGGGGTAGTATGGGACCCAGCGAGACCGCTACAGCGACTACTGGGGCCCTAGAAAAATTGACGTTTTTTACGGGGACGGGGCGCCATCGGGTCCAAATTGCACACTTTTTTCGGGGGTGGATCGGCTCCTGGAGGCCTCTCGAGGTAGGTCTGGTAGTGGGTAGTCGCCTGCACCGCATGCGCCGATTCTTGGGGCCCCCAAAGGCTCTGGAAGCCATTGCCAAGTAATTCATAGTCAACAGACCTGTAGTGATGAGAGAATTGGTCGATTATGCCCCGAGCCCGGGCGCATGCGGTATAGGCGACTAACCATGTATACTCTGACCCAAAGCGACCCCAGGGACACCTCAGGACCACGGATTGACAGGATTAAACCGGAGCGGCCGCCACAGACCGTAGGGCGCCCTCGGCCGCGAATTAAAAAAAATTCTTTTTCGGCCCCCAGTAAGTGTCCCATCGATCTCTTTGGACCAGTATCGAACGGAACGATACTCAAACGGCTGCATGCTGGTTCCGATTTTCGCGTGCTAGTGTCTTACAAGTCCGCTAGCTCGGCCAGCCTCTGGGAGTCGATTTTGAATAATTGGAGGAACGTGGGCCTTTCTGGACGCGCTCATCCTTCCATAGCTTCCCCGCGCTGCCGTACTTCGGCTCCGGGCCAGCGAAAGCCGCTCCCGCGCGCTACCAGACGCTACAAGAGCAGCAGGTCACCGCCGCCCTGCTGCCGAGCGCCGACGCCGCGCAGCGCGAGCCCACGATGGCTTCCACCGCCGCCGCCCAGCAACGAAAAGCTGTGCTTCTGGAAGCGCGCATGAGGGGCCTCACGGGCTCGGAAGCCTCGAGCGCCTTCGCGCCGGCCGCGGCGACGTCGCTCGACCCTCCCGTCACGGAGGTCGGCTTCCGGTCGCCCGCCACGTCGCGCGAGGGCGTATCCACGAAGCCCGCATCTGGCTCAAGCTCGATGACCGGTGTGCTGCCCCCCGGCGCCCCGGCGCCCCGCGAACCAAGCCCTTTGAAACGCAAGGCCGGCGACGGCATGGGCCCGCCACCAGCTAGACGCAAATCGGCGCAGCCGCGCAAGCTCCCCACATCAAAACGCGCCTCGTCGGATGGTGGAGACGAGCGTCTATCAAAAGCCGAAGCCAAGGCGAGCGGGCTGAGCCAGGAGTTGGAAAGGGTGAGAGAAGCGGCGTCGAAGGAGGGCGAGGCGACGCGCCAGAAGCTGCAACTCACACGCGACGCCCTCGAGCATGCACTGCGGGCCACGGCCGAGGCTGATGCGAGGAAGGCTCGCAGAGATGTTGCTGATGCGGCGTTCGAGCTAGGTAGAGCTACTTATGTGGCCGGTTCTCTCGGAGGGCGCGACGCCTGGGAGGACGGTGATGCGGCTAGACGCTTGAAAGATAGAGAAGAAGAACTGAGGAGACGTAGGGAGGACGAGACGAAGGTGAAGAGAAGTATCAGAGAAAGCAAGAAGAAGGGTTTGATTGCGGCGTCCTGTGGCCTTCCGGCAGCCTTACGCCATCGACGCGACTCGTCTCCATCAGACGAGGTCGTGGGTGGTTTCTTTTTCGAGTTTGAGGCCATTCGGACCGCGTCGCGAGACCGCGATGCTCCGCGCAGGTCTCGACGGGGCGACGGCCGACGAGGCGGCCAAGTATCGGGCGCGCAAGCTCAAGAAAGACGAAGAGTTACTAGCGGGCGAGAAGGCTCGCTTACACCAAAGGAAGCTGACCCATGCCCGAGAATGGCAGCGCGTAAGGTGCGAGGACGCGTCCGTCTTCAAGCATCGACCGACCTTACATGGGAAATACTTACTACAGCGTTTGCTGGGCAAGGGCGGCTTCAGCGAGGTCTGGCTATCATACGACCTAGATGCCTGTCGACATGTGGCCGTCAAGTTTCACACGCTAGATTCTTCCTGGGGCGACGAGAAGAAGCGGGCCTACGTGCGGCACGCGGCGCGCGAATATTCGATACAGAGGGACTTGCAGCACGATCGCATCGTACGCTTACATGACGTCTTCGAAGTCGACGCGGACACCTTTGCGACGGTCCTTGAGTACTGCTCCGGCGACGACTTGGACCTGTTGTTGCGGGAGCGAGGGCGCCTGAAGGAGAACGACGCCAAGGCTATCTTGCTACAAATTCTATCAGGATTAAAGTACTTACACGCTCCTACTGGTACGGGTAACGATCGCAGACGAGCGATTATTCATTATGATTTGAAACCGGGCAATATATTATTCGATCAGCGAGGTGATGCGAAGATCACGGATTTTGGATTGAGCAAGATCGTGCCTGACGGTAGTATGTCCCAGGGGCCCCTCAGCGTCGAGCTCACCAGTCAAGGTGCGGGTACGTACTGGTACCTGCCGCCCGAGTGCTTTCAGACTCATGGCAGTGTCACGGTGTCGGGCAAGGTCGACGTCTGGAGCGTCGGCGTCATCTTCTACCAGATGCTGTACGGCAAAAAGCCGTTCGGCGATGGTGTTACGCAGCAGGCCATCCTTCGCGACCGGACGATGCTGCGCGCGACGTCGGTGGATTTTCCTGCCACTCCGAAGATTAGCGACGCGGCCAAGGACTTCTGCCGGAAGTGCCTGGCGCACTCGTCGCTGGAGCGGCCGACCGTCGCGGAACTCGAGCAGCACGCCTACCTCACGTCCACCAAGTAAATTGTATCAGTCAAACTTGCCAACCTCCCACACCGGGTAATTGTATCAGTCAAACTTAGGATATAGGGGAGTCTAGTCGCGGTGGTGCCGCCCGAGGACCTCGAAGTACCAGTCCGCCCACGCGACCGTGCCCACGAGGACGACGATGCCCGGCCCGATGTCCCAGAGCGACGGGAAGTTGTTGAGGAAGTTGCCCGGCGCGTACTGGTCCCAGAGGCTTCGAATGGGCTGGAGCTCGAAGGGGCTGATCGTCCGCGTGACCATGCCGTCGATGACGCCGTCCTTGGGCTTCTTCTTCCACCTGCGTGTCGTAGGGTCGCGCCGGCGGCGTGGGTGGACGCCTCGTTAGTAGAGCAGCGACGATCAAGGTGCGGTGAGTCGAAGGCAGCGCGAAAGAATGGACGCAGCTGCTGACCAGATCTCGAGGTGGGGCTGGACGCCAGGCTTGAGGTCGCCGAGTCGCCTTACGGTCGCGCGCAGCGCCATCTTCTTTGCGGGCAGGAGCAGTGTCTCTGCCTCTTGTAACTCTCTTTCAGCGGCGTTTGCGCTTCCTCTGGCTTCTGTACTATGGCTGGGGTAAACCGGCGCGCGAAGCGGCTCTCAACCTGCCCAGCGGCGGTGTACGGCGGCGCTTGAGTTTTGGTAGTGCTTGCTAGTGCCTGTCACGCTATGCTGCTAGATGATTATTGACGAGAGCATCAAGCTAAACAGCCAGGCAAGAAGGTATTATCGTTGAAAAGGTAGAATTCCTAGACCTTAAGAAGATTCCACAGGAACAGGATCCGACACGCGACACACGCACGAAGCAATAAAGCATGATCACCAGGCTCTCATCAGTGCTCGTCTGCGCGACAGCGCTGCGCCCGCCGACGCAAATCACACGCCCGCCGACGCGCCTGCACGCAGGAGGTGACTGGCAGCAGTGCGAGCGCCGATTCGCCGTGCGCGGCCCGGTCGCGAAGGGCTACGGCCGCGGAGGGAAGAAGCTCGGCTTCGCGACGGCGAACCTGGACTCGGATGTGATTGGGGACGTCCTCGGCGACTTGGAAAAAGGCGTCTACGCCGCGTTCTACCAGACGGCGAAGACCACGGAGCCGCTGCGGGCCGTCGTGAACGTGGGCGTCGCGCCGACATTCGAGGGCCAGGAGCAGCCCGTGAAGCTCGTCGAGGCGCATCTGTTGGACCACGACGGCTCGGACTTGTATGGGGACGCGCTCGCGCTGCTGATGGTCGCCTTCATCCGGCCGGAGATGAAATTCGACGGCCTCGACGCGCTTAAGGCGCAGATCGGCGCCGACTGCGAGACGGCCAAGAGCGCGCTTGCCGACGTTGGTTTGAACTATATCGAGGAGGGCTTCCTGAAGGCGGTCAGCCGGCCCGCGCCGCCGAGCGCGACGCAGTGGTTTATGTTGAGGGAGGACTCGGGCGTCGTGGACCAGTCGCCCTACGTGTGAGCTTCGTTCCCGCCCCGACGGCGTCGACGAGAAAATTCAAACTAAACTTGGTTGTTTTAATCCCTAACGAACTCGGAGAAGTAGGGCACGGCGTCCTCGACGAACGCCGGCGTCAGTGGTGCTTCAGAAACGAGCTCCTCCATGTCCAGCAGCGTGCGGGGGAGCCCCGCCGGCACGACGCTCGCGTCGCGCTCGTGGAGCTCGTCCACGAACGCCGCGCCGAGAGGATGCGTTATTAAAGCTCGGCCGCCCGGCGCCAGTACCTTCGCGGCTGCTCGCAGCGCCGCGCTCCGGTCGAAGATGTTCCCGAAGCAGGCATTGAATACGACGGCGTCGTACAGATCGCCTTCATACCCCGCCGCGTAGTCGACGACGTCGGCCACGACGTAAGTCGGGTTGCCGCCCTTCGCTCGCGCGGCCTTGACCATCTCCGGCGACAGGTCCACGCCCGTCACATCAGCTCCACCGGCCGCAGCCGCCGCGTAGCGCCGCGAGAGACATCCAGTGCCCGATCCCACGTCCAGCACGCGGAAGGCTGCTTCTGGCCTGGACGGCTCGCAGATGCGCTTTGCGAGCGCGTCGAGCGTCGCCTCGACTTCTGGAGGTGACGCCTCGGGCGACGCGAAAAACTCGGCCGCGGAGTCAAAGACCTCCTGCTGCCGTTTGTTATGGGCTGCGCGCTCCGGCGACGGCGCGCCGGGACCCGCGCCCGTCTGGACCCGCTCCGTGTGCTGCTCGAGCGCGTCCTTCGCGGCGGACCGGAGGCGGCTGAGCGTGCGCAACGCGTGCGGCTGCTGGAGTCCCCGCGCCAGCGTCAGGGTGGTGGCTGCGACTACGAGGCGTGCCATTTTGGACGCTTTTCGATCAGTAGAGCTCGAGAGCCTCGAGCCAGTCAGAGGCTGTGAGAGCCTCCCAACCAGTGAGGCTGTAAGGAGCTGTAAGAGCTGCAAGGAATTGCGCGCGCGGCCGAGGCAGCAAATTTTATCGAGCCTTTACACCACCACGTTGGCTACAAGCACGCGTAAGCTGAACACAGCGTCTAAAGCGAAGCGTGAGCTAGCGGCATGTAACACACTAGCAAGGAATATTGCTTGATTTGTAGCTTTGGTTGTAGGCGTTTGTACGCGATACTGAGACCACACAACAAGTGCCAAGCATCGCTCGTTATCCCACTGTTGCGCTGCAGTCGCACCCAAGCTCCTTAGAAAGCGTGGGCGGGCAGACTGGCACATAGCTGCCAGGGAGACGTTTGAGCTCCGCGCCACCGACGCGATAGCTGCTGAAACCAGAGAGCAGCAACAATGGTCTCCTCCGCCCACGCCCTAGCGCGCCACAGCAACTTGAATGCCAGTGAAGTAAGAAACATCGCGGCCACGTCCTGCGCGCTCGCCACTTTATCCGTGACAGCGTGCGCCCTCGCGTCGGCTCTGGCGTGGCGCAAGCGCAAGTCCTGGGAGATGGTGCAGGAGGTCATCATTTTGATCTTAGCTACTGATTTAGGATTCTGTGCCCAATACCTCATCGTGGCGCCTCGACCGGGTTCGGCCGCGTGCTACGCGCAGGCCGTCGGCGGCCAGTTCTTCACGCTGGCGTCGATGCTGTGGTCTGCTGTGGTCGCTGATGTTTTAGTACGCCTACTCGTCTTTCAGGATGATAGGGCAGCTTTAGCTCGGCGACGGTTGCCGTACCACGGCCTCGTCTGGGGCGTTTCTCTGATTGGAACAATCCTGCCGGCTATTCTAGGTGTCTATGGCCCGGCGGGCCCCTGGTGCTGGATCGACACGTCTTTAGGTGCGCCCCAGGCCGCCACGGTCATGCGGTTCGGTACCGTTTACCTCGGGATCTGGGCTAGTATAGCGTTCCAGATCTGGGCCTTTACGAAGGTACGAGTGGTAGTGCGACGGTCCATGGCCTTGTTCGACGAGGTCGAGGAGCTGTCGACGATGGAGGACTCGCGGAAGGCCGCGGTGGACGCGGGCCGACGATCCCTCGCCTCGGCGCAGCGGCTCTTCGCGTTCCCGCTGATTATATTGATAGCGCGCGGCGTCGGCACTATAAACAGAATACACAACTGGGTGAACCCTGGGGACGACGTGGCTGCGCTGTACTACCTGCAGGCTATCCCACTCGCCTCACAAGGATGGATGCACGCGGTCTTCTGCGTGTCCGGGGGCCTCCAGTCGTACATCATGGCGCGGTGCTGCGGCGGGTCGCGGGCGCCACCTCCACATGAGCGGCGGCCGTCGAAGCCCGAAAAGCAGATGAGTGCGGATCCCGGCTTCGTCGACGTCGATCTCGGGGAGGTGGAGATGGTCTGAGGGCGCCGCGTCGATGGCGTCGAGACGCTGCTTTGTTCACGCGTCGACGGCTTGCGCCGTGTAATATTTTGGTTCATTAACTAACACTTACACCTCAGCGTGAGAGACCACGTCGACGGCGGGGGGGTGGCGATTCCCGCGCCGCTCATCGGCGCTTCTTCTTGGACCGCGTCGGCGGCCCGCCGCTCCCGAGCCGGTGCCCGTCCCCCTGAAATGAGGGGGGCGGCGCCTGGCCCATCGACGCGGCCATCGCCCGCGCCATGTCGCCGTCGTCGAAGCCAGACCGCCGCCGGCGCCCACCGCGCCCGCGCCCGCCCCGCCGCGGCCGCTGCATGCGCTCCGCGAGCTCCATGGCTCTAGCCAATGCTCTATCCGAGTCGCCGCCGGGAGGCCCGCCCCCAAAAGGCCCGTAGGGATCGTAGACGTAGCCTCCACCGTATCGGTCCCTCCTTCTATCTTGCTGCTGCAACCGCGCCGCCTCGCGACGGCTCTCCTCTTCAAAATGCCCGCACTTGCAGTTCGGAAAGGGACCTAAACAAAGCCAGCAGAAGTCGTGGCCGCACGCGCACTTCATGTGATTACAGCCGGCGTCCTTCTCGATGGCCTCGCCGCACTTCGGGCACTGCTTGACGTCTCCTTTCTTTTCTGCGAGCCACGAGAGCACACCGCCTTCTCCGTCCTTGCAGGGCCCCTCGTGGGCGGCCATGCCGCACCGCACACAATAGGCCGTCTGGCAGCCGGGGCACGCCACCCTACCATCGCCCACATCTTCGTGACTGACGGCGCCGACCGTGCCGCAGGGGCACCTTAGGACCGCGGCGGCGCCGCCCAGGACCTGCCTTAAACTTTTATCGCGCTCGCGCTCTTCCATGACCATGACGTCCGCCGCCGACACGCAGTCTCTTACCGAACGTGTAGCATAGACGGAGCCGCACTTCGGCGCGACGCACTCCACGGCCGACGGTCCACTTCCTCGGTCGCAGGCCACGTCGACACAATACCTCCTAAAACACGCGCGACACATGAAATGATCGCCCTTCGAACACCGCACGCCATCCGTCTCGCGAAACGTATCCATGCAGACGGCGCAGGTCTCGCCCTCATCTACGCTTTCAATGTTGTCGCACCAGGCGTCGTGGGCCGCCTTGTCCTCCAGAGCTGCGAGTCTTCGACGGGCATACAGCAAAGCGGAATAGGAAGAGACGCGCTCGCCGCTCGTCGCGACGAGGGCGCGCGGGAGCTTATTTGCAAAAGTTGCCTCGACCTCCGGGCGCACTGGGCCAATTTTCGCTTGCCGCGCGCCGTCGAGCAGCGCCCAGAGCGTCTCCTTTGATGAGCGTGACGCGCGGAAGCTATTGACGGCGTCGGCGGACGCGTCTATGACAGATCGGACGGCGCTCGTCGCCTGCTCGCCGTTCAAAGCGAAGGTCTGGTCGACGTCGTTCAAGGAGGCCGCGGGGCGGGCGCCGGACCGCATCGCCGGCGCGGCCTTGTCGTCCTTTTTGCGTTTCTGGCCTCTTGGGCTTGGTGGGGTCGGCGCGTCGACGTCGATGATCTCGACGCCCGGGCTGTCCTCGAGCTGGCTGTCGTCGTCGATGGCGATGACATCCCGGCCCGTCCTCGGCGTCGTGGCGGGCGCCTCCTCCTCGTCCGAGTGCTCGAGATTTATCACCTCGGGCTCGGCCATCGTTTATTGCGCTTCGGCGCGCGCTCGTTAGTGTGCAGCGCGAACGATCGTTTCGGCGGTCCCGGGGCGGTGCACGCCCGGCTCGCGCGCGCTACCCGTCCGCCGTCGCTGCGAGACCTATCAAACGGCCCAGCGGCCACTCGTGCGCCTTGCGCAGCAGCAAATAAGCCAGACAAGGCGGCCGTCGACGGTGCGAGCTAGAGCCTCTACGACGCTAGCGAGCTTCGCTTTTGTGGTGCAGCAAACGCGCCTCATACTTCGCGCCGGTGCTGTACTCCTGCTGCACCAGCGCCCCATCGCTGCAATCCACCGATACGGGAGCACTGATTGGGCTGCTCTCGACGTGCTACAGCGCTACGCTACGATGCTGCGCCTAGCCGTGAGCCGTAATGCCGGCGCGCTCCTCCGCCGGACGGCGCCGCCGCGCGTCCGCTTGCTCTCGACGCCCTCCGAAGCGATGGAGGCCAAGCTCCGAGATGAGCTTGACGCCGTCAATGTGACCGTCGAGGACGTCTCCGGCGGCTGCGGCGCCATGTACAAGGCCTACGTTGAGTCGCCGCGCTTCGTTGGTTTGGGCGTGGTCAAGCAGCACAAGCTCGTCCAGGGCGTCCTCAAGGCCGAGATCGCCGAGATGCACGGCTTCACGCTGAAGACGGCGAAGCCCCGGGGCGACTAGGCGTCGTGCGGGCGCGCCTCGCCACGCCATCGACGCGACCCTTCCCGTGATAGTGTTAATGTTTACAGTTACTCGCTTCCACCGAAGGAAGACAGGATCGGCGGCAGGCTCGGCAAGCACGGCAAATCCCGCGGCGGTGCGGGCGTCGACAGGTCCGCCTGCTGGTACCTCCCGATATAACGGTGGAAGCCCAGGGCCAACGGCCGCGGAGCTCTTCGAATCAAGTCGAGCGCGGCGTCGAGATGGAGCTTCGGGTCGTCGCCTGGTTGTGCAGGTAGTAACGCAGCACCTGCAATCGACGTGATCTCGTCCATCTTTTCCAAAGTTTTTGAGTGCGGGCAGCTCTCCAGCACACTATCGACAATCACGTGCGCCTTCCCACTCTTTCTATCCCTCATCACGGACACGCCTAGCCCGAGCGGCCCCGCCGGGAAAGTTAGCTCAAAACTCTCCTCCTCGGGCTCCGCATTGGGCTCCGAGGCCACGACGGCGTCGTCTGATAAAGACGAGACGCTCCGCATAGGTGAGCGGGTCGGCGTTTTCGGCGAGACGGGCGGCAGCGGCAGCGGCTCGACCTCTGTTGGCGTGACCTTTCCGATGGCCTTGTCCACGAGCGCGTCGACGCGCGCCTCTCCCCTTTTTGCCGCGTCCGCACTCCTCGTAAAGTCCTTCTCGACCCTTTCGACAGTTTCGACGATGCGCCGGACATCGACGTCGCCTTCCTTCTCGGCCTCGGCGTACAGCTCGTCCAGGGACTCGGCGGTCAGTTTCATCGTCGACGCCAGCAGCTGGAATTGCTCGTCCTGCGCGGCGAGCTCCGCTTCCAGAGCGGCTAGGGCCTCGGCGCAGGCGGCGTCGTTGCTCGGCGCGGCGGCCTCGTCGGCCACGGCTGGTAGTCGGTCCTCGACGGCTGACATGGCTTGCTGTCCTTTTAATCTTGCGGCTTAGCTCACGGCTTAGCTGCGGGCTGCGGCTTAGCTGCTGGATTTTTGGGTCCGGCTGCTAGACCGCTTGTCGCGTCGGTTTCGCTGCGGGTGTCGAATGATGAGCACTAATAACGCCTCCTCGCACTGTCACACCCTCTGAGACCGTGTATATCAGCACAGCGTGCGGCAAAACGGCTTGCGTCGGCTTTCTAGTGTCTCTACAGGACGCTAGCAAGCTGGCATTGTTAAAAGCGCTAAGCTCGGCGTACGAAGCATTGTGCCGTCGTATATCACGAGCGCAGTGCATTTTTTAAGCGCTGAGCCTGACCCGGGTAACTCAGCTGGTTTAAACTCGTAGTTGTGTGATGCAGTAGACATGCTTGCTCTCCGCTGCGCTAGATCGCTGCGGCATGTACAAGCGGTGCGGCGGAGGAGCAGTACTACGGTGTCGCGCTCGCGGAGAGAACGCCGGGACTCCGTCGACGCGTCCGTGCTCGCCGAGCGCGCCGCCTGGGCAGAGAGGTTAGAGGCGTCGCCGCCGGAGACGGCGGAGGACGCGGCTCGGGAGCTAAATGACGAGAAGCGGTTCAAGAAGGCCGGCCTCGGCGTGAGACGAGCGGGAAAACGCGGCGTCTTCCGGCGCGAGGGGATCGAGGCGGCGCGCGTCGGGTCGCAGCGCTGCGGCGGCGCGCCGCCTCCCTTGAAGCACGCGCTGCCCGAAGTGCTTTTGGTGGGCGCCGCGAACGCGGGGAAATCGACCCTGATCAACGCGCTCGTCGGCGCGGCGCCCGCGTCGAAGGCCGCGCCGGCGAGCGCGAGCGACCGCGCGGGCTGGACTTCAGGCCTCGAGTGGATCCGCGTCGGCGCGAAGCCTCCCCTGTTGTATGTGGTGGACGCGCCGGGCTACGGGGCCCACGCCGTCGCGACGGCGCGCGAGCGAAGGGAGTGGACGACGCTTTGCGCGGATTATGCGAGGACGCGGGCCACGCTCGCGGCGGCCGTCGTCGTGGTCGACGCGACGCGCGGCGTGAGTACTGAAGATAGACGCTGGCTCGATGTGTTGTCAAGTGCGCCGACCGTCGTGGCGCTGTCGAAGTGCGATTTACTCAAGGGGCCGGGGGCCGTCGCGCGGTGCGCGCGCCTCGTTGAAGATGATACGCAGTGCGACGTCGTGGCGACGTGCGGCACGACGGGCGCCGGCGTCGCGGAGCTTTGGGCGAAGCTGCGGGCGCTTTGCGCGGCGGTGAGCGTGAGGACGTCTGATCCGCGCGCGGTGGCGGTGCACCGGTCCGCGGTAGAAGTGTGATGTTGTTTTTTTGTGGGTAATTACTTGCTTTTACGCGTCCTCGCGGGCGCGGAGCACGGCTCGCGATCTTGCCCGGGACCTCTCAATCGCCCGTACGCGGGGATGCGAGCTTCCGAGGACGCGTCGCGCGGCACGTTCCAATTCCTCGAGTATCGTCACGGCCTCGCGGAGATCGTCATGCGTCGCGCCGGGGTCATGGTAGAGCGCCTCAGCGTGAATCTTCTTCATCGTGAACGTGACATCATGACTCTGTCCAAAAACGCGTCGCGCCACCGGCGTCGCTTTGCGCATCAATGACCTGGCTTCTTCGAAGCGCTGTAGAGATAAAAGAACGTCCGCAAGGTTATTGGCCGCCCGGAGGGTATATACGTTTTCCTCCCCATGGAGCTTCAAATATCCCAAGTAAGATTCTTGGTTCATATCTAGGGCCTGCTCAAACCGTCCCAGAAATGCATACGTATTTGCAAGGTTGCCCTGCGTGGCGAGCAATTCTTCTTCTGATGCGCCAAGGCGCCGCACCATAGCCAACTCGGCCTCTTTCACAGACAATTCTTCCTCTGGGCGATTCGCAAGGGATAAACCGGTCCCAAGCACGCCCATCGCCAAGCGCCGAAGTCGGTCTTCCTCCGGCCGCCCCACGTACGTCTTCCAGCACGCCCACCCGAGCGCACACCGCACGACGCCGTGGTAGTTCTGCTTGCACATGCTACATGCAAACCACTGGTTCCACCTCGAAGACCATCGCTCGCCATCCAAATTATTCTCCTCCGCCTCCGCGACCACAATCTTCGCCTGCTCCGCTAAGCACGACACATGAGCGAAGCCCGCCGTCCCGCGGCACGCGCACCCGCGCACGAGGCCCTCCTTTGTCTTCCAGTGGACGGCTTGCGTGCAGATGTAGCATTTCTGCCCCTTTGTGTCGGCCGCGCACGCCTCGACCGCGACCGCGACGGCCTCCTTGTATTTTTTGTCTGCATTATACTGTTCCGCGTTGCCGCCGCGGTGTATTTTCTTACACATTTGCTTGTGGCCGCGGCGCCAGTGGTCGTGCTGGCAAGTTTTGTTGCAGTACCTCAACTTACATCTAACGCAACGCGGCGCGTCGTGGGCCAGTGGCTTGGCGCAGGCGGGGCATGTTGTGAGGATCATTTTGGTCTGGTTTGGGGCGGTATGAGGGTCGCGCGCGTGGTTGAGTTAATTGATAGCTTTCTAGTGTCTTTAAAGGCCGCTAGCTTTAGTGGCTAGCACAAAAGGAGTGAGACCGGCCCTGAGACGCAACCAGCGCCTACGTGAAGCAAGCATACGTCCACGCTTACGCCGTCGCCGCGCTCGCTGCAGAAATCGAGGCTGCAAGGCACCTATACACCAGGAAGCATGCGCGCCACCCAAATGCTGCTCCTCGCACTCCTCGCGACGGCACAAGCGCGCCTCGCGAACGTCCGCGCCCACGAAGATTTGGCCGCCACGACGACCCCACCGGACGCAAAAACGACAAAGCTCCCCAAAAGCTTCTCGTGGCGCGACCACGGTCTCCTGGCGCCGTCGTGGAACCAGCACGTGCCCAAATACTGCGGCGCCTGCTTCGCCTTTGGGACCGCGCACGCGTTGCAAGATAGAACAAAAATTGCTCGGGCGCGCGTCAAGGACGACGCGTATCCAGGGCCCGATCTACTAGTCGCCGTGCAAGTTCTGCTGAACTGCGGCGGCGAAGATTCTGGCTGGGGCAAGGCCGGCAACTGCCACGAGGGCGGCTCGGCGACGTCCGCCTACGCGTGGGCCAAGAATTTTGGCGGCTACCCCTCGGCGACGTGCTTCCCCTACCAGGCCGAGGACGGCCTCGGGTGTCGTGGCGACACGATCTGCCGCAACTGCATGCCTACTCATGATGGAGAGCACGCGTGCTGGGCCGTGCCCGGCGATGCGTCGGATGAGCACGCCTGCGACAACGGCGGCGTTTGCGCGACGTCGCCGTACCCGCGCATAGTGGTGGCAGAGCACGGCAAGCTGCCCGGGTCGAATGAAGTAGGCGCCAAGGCCGCCTCCGAAGCTATTCAACGGGAAATCGTGCGCGCCGGGCCCGTGACGTGCAACCTGGACGCGGAGCCCCTACTCACCTACACTTCTGGTATTGCCGAGGCGAACCCGCCGAACGGCCGCGGCGCGAACGACACGGATCATGTGGTCGAAGTCGTCGGCTGGGGCGTACATGAAGGCACGGAGTTCTGGGAGATCCGCAACTCGTGGGGCGAGTACTGGGGCGAGGCCGGCTTCGGGCGGGTGCTGCGGGGCGTCGACGACTCGATGATCGAGAGTTCGTGCACTTTTGCCGACGTCGGCGGCTGGGGCGCGCCGGGCGTCAATTATCAGGCGGCATCCGATGATGAGGGCGACGCGATCGAGCTCGTCTCCACTCCAGTCTCCTGGGTCTGGGAGCCCGCCGTCGGCCCCGTCGAGCCGGAGCGCGCCGCGTTGGTGCTCCTGGTCGCCGTCGTCGCGTTTTTTGTTGCTTATTTGATGCTGCGCCGGCGCGAGGCCTCCTGATCCGACTCCCTCTTGACATAAGTGATGTGTTTATTCTTTGCCCTGGGACCGGGTGACGTCGACGTCGGGATTCACGCCGTAGGGCCGCGCTCCTTCGGGCGCTCAGCGGGGTCCTGGAGCTTGAGCGGACCTTGTATGCGCCCCCTCACGATAGCCTACTCTGATGATACAGCTAGCCGGACGGCGGGGCCGCGACGGGATCCGGCCGCGGGACGGGGCTGAAACCCGCACTTTCTTTGTTGCGCGCCCTTGCGCCATTTTGCGGCCCGCAGTACGACTCAGAATGACTCCCGACGGCTGCTTGGAGGCGTACCGCTGGCGATGGGGGGCCTGCTTCTAAAAGTTAGCAGCTCCCCAGAATCGGTAAAGAGCCCTTGTACAGCACAGTGTGGGCACGCATAAGAGATCTGAGCTTCGGAAAGCAACCTCGCCAGCCGTGAGACGTGAGCCAGCGAAAGCCGCGTGCTCTGGACTGATAATCATAAATAAAGTGCTCTGAGTGCAGACTGAGGAGCAAAAATGCTGCGCCACACGGCCCGTAACACGGCGCGAGCCTTCTCCAGCACAGCCATCCCAGCGACGAGCGTCGCCACGCTCCACGAGCTAGGAGTAGCGGCCGGCGACGTCTACGCCGATCAAAAGAGCTTAGGCGCCAAGGACGCGTCATCAGGCGAGTGGACCTGGACGTCCTACGCCGAACGCAACGAGCGGGCCCAGAATCTGGGGCGGGCCCTCGCCCAGAAGTCTATCGGAAGAGGAGATAGAGTAGCTTGTGTCTCGAAGAACCGCGAAAACCTCGCTTGTACGATGTACGGCGCCTACGCCGTCGGCGCGGCCCACGTGCCCTTGTATGAACAGCAGAAGCCCGCGGAGTGGAAGCACATCCTCGAGGACTCCGGCGCGAAGTTGCTATTTGTGTCTACTTCAGAATTAGCGGAGGCCGCGCGTCAAGTCACGGATATAGATGTGGTCTGCTTCGAGGACGGGGGGTTGGAAGCTCTGATTAACGAGGGAAGTGGATCTGATCTCGCGCTAGATCCTTGCCGACCGGACGACGCCGCGGCGTTGATCTACACCTCTGGAACTACCGGAAGACCCAAAGGGGTCGAATTGACTCATAGTAATCTAGTGTGGAACGCCCTGACCATGCGCGACGGCATGGTCGACGAGTTGGTCAGCGTCGGGTGCCTGAAAACTCCCGTCCGGTCGCTCGCGGTGCTCCCATGGGCGCACATCTACGGCCAGACCCTCGAACTGCACGGCATGCTCGCGGGCGGCCACGAGGTCGCGCTCTGTTCCGATCCGACGCAATTCCTCGACGAAGCGAAAGAGGCCAAGCCGGACGTGTTGTTTGCCGCATGAAGCGGCGTCCTTTATACTTTCGTTGACGCCATCGACGCGTCACACAACAATCACGCAGGTCCCCGCGCTCTACAACAAGATCTACGACGGCTTCCGGGCGAATAGGAGAGGCATGTCCGACGGCAAGAAGGCTCTAGCGGACAAGGCCATCGCGTTAGGTAGTGCCCAGGCGAAGCGCCGGTACGATTCATCACTACCGGGTCCTTCCTTCGTCGAGAAGATCCAACATTCGATCCTCGACGCGCTCATCCTGAAGAAGGTGCGCGGAGCTTTAGGTGGAGAGGTCAAGTTCTGCGGGAACGGCGGCGCGGCCGTCTCGCCGTCGGTCAGAGAGTTCATCGAGGCCATCGGCATCCCGATGACCTCTGGGTATGGCTTGACAGAAACGTCACCAGTACTAGCAAAGGAGCAGCCCTTCGACCCGAAGAACCTACTCCCGGGATCGATAGGCAAGGCTCTCAAAGGTGTGCAATTAAAATGCATTGATCCTGATAATAACGAAGTCCCGAACGGCGAGCCGGGCGAATTGGTAGCTTCAGGACCAGGCGTGATGCGGGGCTACTGGAAGCGGCCGGAGGAAACGAGTGAAGTCCTCTACGAAGATAATAATGAGATATGGTTCAAGACGGGCGACCGGTGCGTCATGGAGGCCGACGGACATGTCAGAGTAGTAGGACGGGTCAAGGAGCTGTATAAACTGGCCAACGGGAAGTACGTGGCGCCGGCACCGCTCGAAGATACGCTCGCAAGATCGCGCTTCATCGCCCAGGCCTTTGTGTACGGCGAGAACAAGGAGCACAACGTTTGTTTGGTGGCGCCCGACTGGGTGAACGTGGCGAACAAATTTGGGGTGGAAGGTGTGACGATGCCGGCGCCGTTCACGTTTGAACCTAGAGCGAAGATCGAAGAGCTGCTGGAGAACCACAGGACGGAGATCGTGCACCTCATGGAAGCTGAAGTTGAGTATCATGGTTCCAAATTCAAGTCCTTCGAGAAGCCGGAACGGGTTGGCGTGGTTTCGGAGGGGTTCAATGCGGCGAGAGGTATGGTCACTCCCAAGCTCTCGGTGAAGCGGGCGGCGGTGTTGGCCGCGCACCAGCTCGACATCGACGGGCTGTACGGCGACGGCGAGGACGTGGCCGTGGCGGCCTAGGTCGCGCTCTTTTGCCCTCCCTCCTCCGAGTAACTTTCCCCGTTTGTGCAATTTTTGCTTCGGGTTTCTTACGTCGCGCGCCCCCCTAGCCGCTCCTCGCTAAGACGGGGCACGGGTTTTTGCTCAGACGATCCTGTATTTCAACGCGATTTGAAGCAGATCTAGGCTAAGAATGGGTGCGTGAGCCGCGCCGCAATCTCCGCTCGCCGCCGCGCCATCGCGCGCTCGGCCGGCGGCTCTGTAACCCTCGAGATCGCTGTGCAGGTCTTACGTCCTCCAAATCGGCCCGCGTGTTCAAGCCCGCGAAAGCTAAGGGTGGATGCGAGTTGGATACGTCCAAAACAGCCCTGGTCCTGATCGAGTACCAGTAACTACGCCGCGCAGCAATTTTCCTGAGCGCGCCGTTTTTTCCCGCGACCCGAGTCAGATATGGCGCGCGCGCCGCACGCCGTTACCCGCCGCACCCGCGCCCGTCACGCCGTCGTTAACGCGGCGCCATCGACGCAGGAACGAGTTCACGACCGAGGGCGGCAAGCTGCACGGCGCCGTCGCCGAGTCCATGAAGGAGACGGGTATGCTTGAGAAGAGCGCGAAAGTGGTGGCCGCCGCGCGCGCCAAGGGCATCACCGTGATCCACGCGCCGATCATGTTCAAGGAGGACGCCTCGGACAGTTCGGCCTGTGTGGAAAACCGACGTCGCGTCGATGGCGTGGGGCGTCCGAAATCTAATTTCCACACAGACCCGAACAAGTGCCTCGGCATCCTCGCCGGCTGCGCCAAGGACCGTCTCTTCACGCAGGGCACGTGGAACGCGGACTTCCACGAATCGATGAAGCCACTCAAGGGCGACATCGTCGTCAACGGCAAGCGGGGCCTCGACGGCTTCCCGGGCACGGACCTCGAGTCCCACCTCGTGAAGAAGAAGATTGAAACTGTTGTCCTTTCTGGCTTCCTCACGAACTGCTGCGTGGAGTCTACGATGCGCACGGCTTACGAGAAGGGGTTCAACACGATCACGCTGACTGACTGCTGCGCGACGACGTCCGCCGAGGGGCACCGAGGCGCTACCGAGGGCACGTTCGGCATGTTCTCGTCGCCGATGACGGGCGAGGAGTTCCTCAAGAAGATCAACGCCTAGGCCTCTCTTCT
The DNA here is from genome assembly GCA_918797485.1 of Pelagomonas calceolata. Classification (NCBI taxonomy): domain Eukaryota; class Pelagophyceae; order Pelagomonadales; family Pelagomonadaceae; genus Pelagomonas; species Pelagomonas calceolata. Next base: position 430,102 of record CAKKNE010000003.1, on the reverse strand, counting down.
CCATCCCATCCCCATCCCTCGACTGGCGCGAGAACTTACCTCGGGCCCTCTGGATTAAGTCGAGCTCCTAACCTTAAACGGTACATTAGTGGGCAGAATACTTTTTGTCAACGACAAACACTACTTTTACTACTCACAATGACGGCGGCCGCGCCGCCAAATCCGCGCGCACCGCGTCCACGATCGCTCGGCACGCGTCATCGCCCGCCGCCTCGACCGCACCGCTCTTGGCCCGCGCCTGCAGCTGGAACACGTCGAAGCCCGTGACGTCGGCGTCGTGGAGGCGCGGCACCAGGTGCACGTGCAAATGCGGCGACGACTCCGACATGAAGCAGGTATAGATGCGCTTCGCGCCAGTAGCCGTCTGGAGCGCGTCGGAGACGCGCCGTAGCACGGGGCCGAACTCGGCGGCTTCGCAATCATTGAAGTCCGCGGGCCCGACGACGTGCCTTCGCGCGTGGAGCATCAAGTGGCCCGCGACGCCTGTTGGTTTGGAGGCGTGGAGCAACAACCAGCGCGGCGACGACCACACGAGGCCGCCGTAGGGTAAGGCGTCGAGCTTTGAATTCTTCTCGCAGATGCGGCACGTCGCCGGCGCCGGCAGCCCGAGGCGCGCCAGCAACACCGGCATCAAGGCACTAATGTCACGGTAGCCCTCGCCGCCGATGCGGAAGAACGCGCTGCCGAAGCGCTGCGCTGCCGACGCGTCGTTGGCGCCGTCGCCGATATGCGCCACCGCCGCGGCCGTACAACCGGCTCGCTTCGCGATCTCCGCGAGATTGTCGACCTTGTCGCCGCCGCCCTCGGGCGCGCCGAGCGCCGCCGAGACGAAGCGGTCCCAGCCCCGCGCCTTGACGGCGTCTTGCAGCGCGGACGTTGGCGTCGCCGAGTTGATGAACGTGGGCACATTTCGGTCGCGTAGCTCGGCAAGTAATCGCGAGGCGCCGTGCACCTCCGTCGCGCTGGCGATGCCCTCGCGCACGGCCTCTGAGTAGCGGTCCACGAGCGCCTCGGCGCCGACGGCGCGCGCCGCCGGCACCTCTCGGCAGAAATCCCGAAAGATGGTGTGCCGCGTCACCTTGGCGCCGGTGCGCGAGTCGGTCTGGATGCGGCCGAGCGCCGCCTCGCCGCCGTCGAAGGCCGACGCGACGCGCACGAGCGCGGCGCGTTTCATGGCCTCGGATTCGATGAGGGTGTCGTCGAAGTCGAGGCTCACGGCTCGCAGCACGGTGGGTGCGGGCGGCGGCGTTGTCTCCATGATTTCTCGTGCAGGTAGGCGGCCGTGTGCTCACGCAGCTCAGCTTGCCGCTTGTTGTAGCGCTCTTAGGGGTTTAAAGCCGGAATCGATGGTGCACGCGCAACGACGCGTTATAGGCGACACAATGCCGAAGTTTCACCGTGCACCAGCCCACCAACAGCGTGGCTGCCGCAATGCGCACCTGCTAGGTTTCTAGTGTCTTACTGAACGCTAGGTTGCTTCTAGACTGAGGGACAAGAACAAGTCGATTTGCGGTTTCTCCGTACTTGTCGCGTTTTAACCTTGGTCCACTGAGTCCAGGGTCCAGGCGCGGAAGGCTCAATACTATTCACTGAGACAGGGAGAGTCCTGGCTCTGGGAGACTCTGAGTGCTCTCTGAAGCCGACGGACATGGAGTTGCCCCCCCCACACGTTTTGCTCCAGCTCGACGCCATCATCGTCGCTCAACGCGAGAGCGACGGCGACAATGAGCGCGTTGGTGACGCGCCGGACGAAGACGGCGACACGACCGTCGCGTATGATTCAGGCGACGAGACGGTCGCCTACGTCTCGGGCGGCGCGAGGACGATGTCGTCGCGGTTCTGGGGCGTGGTCTGGAATCGGGAAAGAAATAAGTGGCAGGCGCAATATTTGGACGCGGATGGCAAGCGGCGCTCCATCGGCCGCTTCGACGACGAGGAGGAGGCCGCGCGCGCGGTAAATAAAGCCATCCGCGACGCCGGCCTCGAAGGCAAGCGCAAAACGAACGCGGTCGACGCGACGGGCGCGCTGGTGCCGAAGCCGTCTGGCCCGCACAACAAGCTCGATCGCTCCGGCGTGATCGCCCCGGACACGGCGCGCGCGCCGACGGAGACGACGTCCAAGTATTGGGGCGTGTCTTGGAGCAAGCAGAGGCGACGGTGGAAGGCGTGCTACAGCGACGCGAACTGCGAGCGGCTCTACATCGGCCTCTTCGACACCCAGGAGCAGGCGGCGCACGCCGTTAACGCGGCGATCCGGCGGGCGGGCCTCCAAGGGAAGCGCAAGACGAACCCGGTCGTCGACGGGAAGCTGGTGCCACGCGAGCGCCCGGCGGCCGGCCACGGACCGCGCTACAAGCGCCGCCGCCGCTAGACACGAGTCACACGACTAACAACAGAACTCACTTATCAAGAATCGCCCCGCCCCACTCCGCCAGCGCCGCCGCGAGCGGCCGCCGCACGTCGAAGTGCGAGGCGCCCTCGACGCGAACAATGGTCCGCGGCTCCGGGACGGTTTCCACGAAGCTGTCGAAGGTGGAATTCGAGCAGAAGACGTCCTCCGTCGCGTGGAGCAGCATTTTTGGGAGGGTTGAGGCGCGCGCGGCCGCGGCGTGGTCGCCGCAGAACGAGTAGAGGAACCACGCGTACGATAAAGGCGGGTTCACGGCGACCCACCCGACACAATCGGGCAGCTTCGCCGCCGCCCTTATGGCAATCAGCGAGCCGTACGAGTAGCCGACCACGACGATGCGCTGGGTGCCGGCGTCCCTTAATACGGCAGCCGCCGCGACGGCGTCGGCCACACTGCCGTGGCCGCGGCCCACGCCGCCGCGGAAGTCCACGCGGCACGTGTGACAGCCCCGGCCCGCGAAGAAGTTCGAGGCCGTGACCACGTGCGGGTCGTCGCGAGACCCGCCCAGCGGGCCCCACGGATGCAGACACACGACGCCGAGATCGTTCGCGCCGCGTCGCAGGGCGGCCGTCGCGCCGCTCTCCAGCGTGACGACGGCTTCGCGCTCGGTCATGATCGCTGCGTCGATGGCGTCTGGGTAGTGCCAGAGAGCACCTTGTGAGATGCAATGTCTGCAAGCGTCTGAACGCCGGCACAGCCCTGCCGCCTTGAAGGAATGCACCAAGAGGCGTCTGGAAAAGGAATTTGGTACTTCTACTTGCTCGTGCGCCCAGGAAGGCCTCCCAGAGCCGCTTGCTGGGCTGCTAGTGTCTTACAGCTAGCGGTTATCGCAGTTTTGCTTCAGAGCGATCCAGGACACCACCCCGGCGACAGCAGTCGTTGGAACGCGTGTCTTTGCGGCCCCGCCCAAGCTCATCATCTCCGCACAGCCGAGCCAACACGAGGCGCCGTCTTGACGAGCCGCGAGAGACGGCCGACTGCGACAGCGATCACGCAGCGACACATCAGAGGTGCAGCGAGTCGAAACATAGAGCCAGTGAAGCACGCGCTGTCGCGGGAGGAGAGATGAAGACAGCAAGCAGAGTAGCTGCACTTGCCCTGTTGACAACCTCCGCCGCATGGACCCCTGCGCCTGCCATCAGTGGTCGAGCGGTCAGCAGGTGCGCGCGCCGAGCCCATCAAAGTTCAAAAAACGCCGGAGCGCCGCACCGCGCCACCCGCCTCCCACGCCCTCACGCGATAACACCACGCAGGGCACGCGACACGCGATGCCGGGCCATGACCGAGATCGGCTCCGAGCAGGCCTTTGACGACATCGTCCAGAAGACGGACAAGCTCGTGGTTGTGGATTTTGCGACGACGTGGTGCGGGCCGTGCAAGGTCATGGAGCCCAAGATGAACCAGATCTCCGAGGAGTACACCGACGCCGAGTTCTACAAGGTCGTCGGCGACGCGTCCGCCGACGCCTCCAAGCTCATGAAGCGCGAGGGCGTCCGCACGGTGCCGAGCTTCCACTTCTGGAAGGGCAACTCGCGCGTCGAGGTCATCAACGGCGCGAACATCGAGGCCGTCACCAAAGCCGTGCAGAAGCACAAGGACGCGTGAGGCCGCCTTGAGCTCTAACACCAATGATTAACCTCGACTAGTAGTACCTTGTGCGCGTCGACGGCGTCGGTGGCGCCACCTAGGAAGAGTCACGAAACACAAGGAATTACTACTCGACGACCGGCGCGGCCACGGCGGCGGCAACGGGCGCGACAGCCGTGCCCTCGGCGGCGTCGAGCATTTTCGTCGCCGCCTTGAAGGGGTACGAGACTTCGTCGCCGTCGGACCAGCGCACCTCGAAGCTCCCGTCGGCGATGGACGTCACTGAGCCGTCGAACCAGCCGCTGCCCGTGAACTTCTTTCGCACCGCGCGGCCGACCCGGAGCCGCGGGTCGGCGGGCGCCGCCGCGGCGGCCGGCGCGGGCGCGGCGACCGGCGGCGCCGGTGCGGGCGCGGCGACGGCGCCGTCGTCGGAGCCGGCCGCGGGCGGGACCGCCGCCGCCGGAGCCGGCGGAGGCATCACGACAACAGCGGGCGCGGGCGCGGCCGGCGCGAGCACCTTCACGAAGCCCTTGTTGATGTCGTGCTTCAGGTCCGCCCTAGAACCACCGAGGTCAATATACTCCTTGGCGGTGGTCGCGGCCATGTACTTGGCATACCGCAGCGCCGAGGCGCCCTTCTTCGGGTTGTCCTGCCGCACGGAGATCGGCGCCGCGCGCTCGATGAGCGACCGCGCGTCCTCGCCGCCGACCAGGGGCTTCGCCGCCCGCCGCGGCGCGCAGGCGGCGCCGTCGCCGTCCTTCTTCTTCTTGGGCGCCTTCCGCGGCGCGATCGTCTGCTTCTTCCGGCCGCTGACCGGCGCCGGCGCCGGTGTTTGTTTCTTCCGAGGGCCGCCGGCCGCGGGCTTCTTCCTTCCGGCGGCGGGCGCGGGCGCCGCGCGCCGCGCGTCGGCCGCGGCCGCGGCCGCCGCCGCGTCGGCCGCCGGATCTCCCGGCGGCTTCCGGTACTCGGCGAGCAGCCGCGCCTGCAGCTCCTTCTTCAGGCCCTCGGACGACAGCCCCCGCGATTCCAACCGCTCGCGCAGCTCCTCCACTCTCAAGATCATGACGTCGGCCTCGGTGTTCCCGGAAGCGTGCGACTGGATGTGCTTCCAGCGCTCGGCGTGGGCGCCGCCGGCCTTTGCGGTGCCAAAGCACTCGCCGCACGTCGGGCACTTCTTCTTGCACGAGTGCATGCGCGTCTGGCACTTCGGGCAGACCTTGGAAGGTGCTTTCCCGGCGCGATGGTGGGGCTTCTCCACGTATCGCTTCCGCCGCGGCTCACTATCATCATCTGACGACGACTCGTCCTCCGACGACGACGGCAGCCGGCGCCCCGCCATGTCCCGTGGTTCGTCGTAGCTCTTGCCCCGGCCGCCCATCATGTCCGAGAGGCGCTGCGTCTTCTGGCGCTGGCGCCCGAAGCGCGACGGCCGTATGATAATTTCTTCCTCGGACGAGGATGATGATGAGGAACTTTCGAAGTAGACGCGGCTTCGCGGCACGCAGGCCTCGCCCTCGGAAGACGACGACGAGTCCTCCTGGCGCGGCGGCGGCATGTCGTCATCAGATGATTCCACCGGTCGTTGGGGCTTGCTCCCGAACGTCGTGCCGCAGGTGTTGCAGGTCTTGACGCAGTTGTGGAGTTTTGTGGAACACCCGGGGCAGGTCTTCATGCACGGAGGGCGCTTTTGAACAGGTTCTTGATCACTGTCCGACGACGACGACTCCTCCATGGGCGTTGTACTCTTCCGCGGCTGGCAGCGCTGGCGCGACTGGACCAGGGAGGTAATCGGCGGCGATTGCACTCGTCTACAAAGGTCGGACAGGGCGTCGTCGACGCACTCCACGCTTGATGTCATGTCCAGCTCCTCCGCTTTTATCAGAGCTTGCCGTAAAGTCTCAACGGTGGCCGCGTCGCGCGGCGCCTTGCCTGTTTGTAACGTCACGCGCGCGAGGTCCATGTTCATACCGTCCTCTATGTTCATAGAGCGCGCACTCACTAAGGAAGCAAGTTCGTCGCCCTCAAATAAAACAAACCCTAACTTTTCTACGAAGGCCATCGCCCTCACGACGCGATCCGCCGTGTCGGTGCAATCTAAAGCATTACCGCACTGTTTCAAAGTACCCGCAATAGAAGCTTCCTCGTCGGTCTTGCACAACCTCTCAACCCTCCGAAACACGTCGGCGGCGTCCCGGCCGCATTTTGCGAGTGCCGCGCTCAACGCCAGTAAGGGGTCCTCGCCGCACGCGACGGTCATGGCGGCGATGGCCAAAGGTTGTTGTGTAGCCACCCTTCGCAACTTCGTGGCCACTCTAGCTGACGCGATCGCCAACAACGTCGCGTTTCCGGAAGCGACCTCGAGCGCGGCCTCGAGCGCGGCAGCGTAGGCCACCCACGCCTCCAACTCATTGGATGCGGTTTTCGTACTTCTTGCTAAACGCGCAAAGGGCTGCGCCACGGCCTCCAGACGGACCGACGCGCCTCTGTTAATACACTCGACGAAGGCCCGCAACGCCGGGACATGCGTCGCGTCGGCTTTCAAAGCGCGTTCGGCGCGTTGGGACGCCGCATACAAGGAACCGCGCTGCAAAAAGCGGTTCGACAACGACGCGTGGGCGTCGGACTCCTTGCGGCGCCACAGCGCCGCGTCCGGTCTCTTCAGAGAGCCGCGCGCCGCGGCGCACCTCGCGGCCCCGTCTAACAAGGCTCTAACAACATCTTCTTGGTCGTCGCCCGCGCATGATGAGCAGCACTCCACCAAAACTGCTAAGCGCTCGTGGGCCCGACACGACGCCTCGTTGCCCGCGCCGATCTCCGTGGAAACGCGTCGTAAATGCGGGATCAACGGAGCCCATTTCGACGCGTCGCGGTCGCAACAACCCCTTAACACCGAGACATCCAAAGGTTCATTCGCCGACGCTTCACCTAGTAGTTGACGAGCCCCGTCAATATCATTTTCTCGCAGTTTCAGTCGTGCCAACTCGACGGCGGCCCGCTCCTTCGTCTCTCGCGCATCGACGTCGCCGTTCGACACCAATCTTTGCGCATCGTCCAGAGCTCTTTTGAGGGCTTTTTTGGCCTCGTCGTAGCGCTCGCTCTGACTACAGTGCTCCGCCAGTACTAAGTATAATGAAGTGACTTCCGGCGTCACATCATCTCTCTGAGATAAAAAGGAGTCGCACCGGTCCGCAGCTTCGGCATGCTTGCCCATCCTCCCTAAGAGTTGCGCCAGATCACCTAATGCGGCGCAATCCGAAGGATCCATGCGCAGGACTCGATCCAACGCGTCTTTTGCTGTAGAATCATCATTCGAATCCAAGGCTAAGATCGCGACGCGCCGCCAGCCTTCTGGATCTTCGGTCTGCAAGTGGGCCGCGACTAGCGCTAACTGCAGAGCCTTCTCGAGGTCACCTTCATCTGAACGAGCCTCAAACACTTCTGATAAGGTAGCATAGGCGTCGGGGTGGTCCGGCGCCCGCCGCACGACCTCCCCGAAGAGCTGGATCGCTCTATCTCTGTTCCCGACGATCAGCGCACCATGCGCCTCACCGGCGACGGCGGCGACTTCCGGATGCAACGATTTCGCATTCGTTCTCGGAGCGCCGTGTCGAGCTTCGTAGTCCGATTGAATACGTTCGTCCCGTTGCGCTTGCTTGCGTTTCCGCTTTTTGGTAGTGACGCCCCAGACGTCGGCCATGGCCGGGCCGAAGACGCTGCCGGCGTTGGGGTTGACGCTCGACATGGCGTTGCTTGGTTTTCTGGGACGACGAGCTCTGCGGTCGAGAACGCGCTGTGGTCAAGGCTGCCTGTTGCGGGTCCTCACGGCTCCCAGGGGCCACCGGGCGGCGTGCAGACGAACAGTGTGGTGCAGTACCGCGCTGCTCAACGTCCCTACTTACGCGTAGGCGCGCTGGGCAGGGCGTTTGTTGATCAACAGCGCTCGAGCCTAGCGTCCTGTAACACACTAGCAAGCAGTCGATTTTTTGTCGGTAGCGCCATTCCTGCGGTGCCACAGGCTCCAAGAGCTGCGGAGGATTGTAATATTTCCATTCCTGGCGGTGTGCGAAGCGTGCGTTGATTTCGTGCCACTGGAGAGTAGCCCTGCTGCAGGCAGTGATTATTGGCAGCTGGTAGCGTAAAATGGCTGAGCTCTCGAGCCGGAAGAAGTGCGCGAAAGCAGCACTCATCGCGCTAGCTAAGCAGCGCTTCGCGGAACAGCAGAGTGCGAGCAGTCATCAGCTCGTCGCGCCGATCAGCCCGTCGCCGCCCGAATTGATTGAGAAGACGCTGCGCGAGCTCGAGGCGCGCGGCCTGCTGCGAGACAATCGATTGGTGGACCTGGGCTGCGGCGACTGCCGGTGGCTCGTCGCCGCCCGAAAACACTGCCGGCGCCTCGTCGGCTACGACATCGACGGGAAACTACTTGAGAAGGGCCGGGCGGCCCTGGACGGCGCGGATCATACGCTCGTCGAGGCCGACTTCTTCGAATCGGAGAACATTTTCGAAGACGGCGACGTCGTCGTCGCCTACCTGTTCCGCGAGGGCTGCGCGAAGCTACGCGAGAAGCTCGAGCGGGAGCTGCGGTGCGGGACCCTGGTCTGCGTCGGCTTCGAGCTGCGGGGCTGGCGGAGTAGTTTTGAGGTCGCCGCGGGCGGGCTCGTCGCGCGGGTGTACGAGGTCCACGCACGCGAGTCGACGAGTGATGAGGAAAGCGTTATAAGTTAATTGTTAGTTATACCCCTACACGCAGCCCACACACTTCTGCGAGTGACCGGCCTCCCAGTCTTCTCTCTGGCACTCTTCACTGCAGTAGCGCCGCGTGCCACAACGGCCAAGGCGACGATGAACATTTTCAACGGATACGGGAGTGGTTGGACAGCGGAGGAGACGTCAACGATGCTGAGACCGATGACTGGGACGGACAAACTTTATGTCTCCTAGGCCGATGCCGCCACCCGCATCTCGCCAGACTTCTCTTGGAGCGCGGCGCTGATGTGAATTGTGTCGACGAGTACGGGGCGACCCCATTGTACCACGCCTGCAATAACCAGGATGTTTCGCGGGCCACTGAAATAGTTAACATGATTCTGGACGCCGGCGCCGACATCGATGCCAAGACGACGACAGAGTGTGAAGCTGAGCGTGTTGTTGGGATAGCGGGCGAGACAGCATTAAGCACCTCTTTAGACTGGTGCCGGCAAGCTCATCGAAGTTTTGCAGAAAAACGCCTGAGATTCGCAACTCTTTTATTGCGTCGCGGCGCCTCACTCGACGACTGCTGGGGCGGGATGTCGGCGGAGGAGTGCCTCCGGCACATAGAGCATCCGGAGGCTTTTGATGATTCAATCAACAGTTTATATGACTACTGGCATCGTCCAGGGACAGCAAACAACGAACACTTCCTCGCGTGCAAGAAATTGATCGCCGACGAGCGGCGCCGCAGATTTGTGGCGAAGCGGAAGGAGGTCCTGCGGCTCCGGTCGCTCGTGGTCCGCGGGCGCGCCAAAAAGTCGTCGGACGCCATGCTCGAGCCCAGCTTCCGCCTGCCCGACGGCGTCCTTTGGAACGTGCTCTCCTTCTGGCCGCCGCGGTGCGATTACTTGTACCTGCCGGCGTCGCTGTACCGTCCGGCGCCGACGTACGGAGGCCATCGGCCGGGCTTCGTGTTCAAAACGCGCGACGGCCACACGGGCTACTGGGTCGATGATGGTAGCCATAAAACCCCAGTAGCCCGTCGGTGGACGCAGCACGACGCGTCGGCCCAATGGACGCCTGGCGGATTAGGACCCCACCTCCCCCAACGGGACCTGGACGCCCTTACCGCGTTCGCCGACCGCTCGGGCCTCAGCGCGATTGCGGACCCCGAGGCGCGCAGAGAGGCTGCGGCGCAGAAGGCGGACGAGATTACCGCGCTCCTCAGCATCTAGGTCTTAAAAGTATCACACAATAATCTTATACCCTACAGCGGATCGTCTAAAGCAGGCTCGAGCTCGAGCGCCCGCTTCCGTTCCGACGAGGACAGCTGCCTATATTGCAAATGCCACCGGTGGTGGAACTCCGCGTCCCGCATCACGCCCTTGATCGAGCCCCACAGGACCGGCACGGGCAGCAGAAATCTGATGACTGTCGTGCCCACGAACAGCAGCCAGAACTTGACGAAGTCGCTTCGGTCCGTGTCCTCGAAATCCACATGTGCTTCGGTGGCGAAGTACAACCCGAGCGTCCACATCTGCGCCGTCGTGACCAAGACCCCAAGGGCATGGCGCCAGACCGTCCTTTCAAAGGTCGCCCAGGCGAAGATGAGACACGCCGGCCCGGCCACCAACGCCATCGCGGCGACCTGGACCACGATGAAGGAGTCCGACTTGCGGTAGCGCTTATCGACGCCGCCCCAGAGGTGCCACGCCTCCACGAACCAGGGCCGCTGCAGTCGACCCTGGTCGTTCTCGAAGCTCACCAGGTGGTTGAACACCGCGAACGTCCCGTCCAGAAAAATATGAATCAGCCCCGTGAACAAGCCCCAGGCCACGGCGCCCCTTTCATAACGTGTCAGCGGCGGCGCGTCCTCGGGATCCTCCTCGTCGTCGAACTGCGCTTCACTGATATCCACCTCGTCGTCGATCGCGTCCTCGTCTTCGTCTCTTAACTGGCCCGGCTCCGCGACCAATCGTAAAGCCGCTCTTAACGGCGAGGGGCCCGGCCGGTCCTCATGCGACGGTCTTCTTTCTTCTTGCGAGGGCCGTCGACGCGCGCGCCGCCGGTTCCGTAGTATTGTGCGTCTTTCCTGCTCCTTCTCCCGTTCAGCAACGCGCGACGCGTGGAGCTTCCTGGCGCTATCAGCGGAGGCTAGCAATGCCGCAGCGACGACGGCGTCACAAGTAGCTAGAAGCAAGAGTAACCCCGTCGCCCGCGCCTCCACCGACTTCTTCTCGACGCCCTTCCGCCGGACCTTATCCCCTATATTGATAAGGACGATGACGGCCACCGCCGCCGCCGTGCCGAAGTAGACCGTGCCTAACCGAGCGAGCTTTGTGTACCCACTAACAGCTGAAACACGAGTACCTTGCACCGAGCACCACTTCGCCACCGCCGCGATGACCAGCAAAGCGATACTACCTTCCAACAACATGTAGGGCGCGAAGGCCGACGCGCCGAGATGGTGCTGCACGAAGTACGACACCGTCGCCGACGCGAAGGATAAACCAGCCAAACCTAACAGTACCAACACACCCGCGTTCACTCGCAGAGCAAAGCGCGCGTCGGCCACATCATCAAAGCCTTTCGAGGATAATAAAATGGACAGTCTCCTTCGGAGGAGTATCGACGAGGCTACTTGGGGCACGCCTATCACGAGCTCGGCCAACGACGCGAGTCCCACGGACAGGTTATGTCGTCGTACCGACGCTCGAGCCGCTCTACTAAAAAAGAATCCTTTGGACGAACCTAACGCGACCTCCAACGATGCAATGGCTAGGACCAGAAAGGCCACGGTCAATAGACCTTGGGCCGTGGCGTGTACACGTAGTACACCTAAATTCAATCGAGACGCACCCACATAGCCGAGAGTCGCGAACATCACGGAGGCCACGCCTAACAGAATCCCGACCTCGGGCAGGTGCGGGTCCCAGTCGAACCGTGAATAAATAGCAATCAAAGCTAACACGAAGAGCGTCCCCGTCGCCAGGACTTGGAGTAACACCAACCGCGTCAGACACGTAGCCAACCACGCGACCGTCTTGCCCGACCGCCGCTCGTCGGCCTCCCGCAGCTCGCGCATGGCCTCGCGCGGCGACAGCTGGGGGCTCACGCAGTCGGCGAACGCCTCGAGATCGCCCTCCGACGATTGTTCTATTGTAGAAGCTTGGCGGACCATCTCGACGGACGTCGTGGCCCCGGCCTCCGTCGAGCTCAGTTCCGACGGCGTCCGCATGAGAGCCATGGCCGACCGCGCCCTCGCTGCCGCCGAGCGATGCTCGGGGTCCATCTGGAGCTCGGCCAGTCGATCTCGGTGCTCCACGAGCATCTTCGCCACTGCTTCTGGGGTCTTCTCCTTCTTGAGCTTGAGCGCCGGATCTAAAGCGGCATCGTCGAGATCCACGCCTTCATCTAAATTCCGTAAAATCTCGCGACCGCACTTCGACGACACTACTTTCCGCCAGTCGTCCTTGGCATGCAACACATGTATTCTTCTTATGGTTTCATGCGCGAGCCACGGCCGCACGATCCTCCAAACGAGGCCGAACGCGCCGGGAGCGTTCAGGATGAAGCACACGCCCATCCGCTCGCAGAAGTGGTCCTGGTCCAGCCGCGCGACCTCCTTGATGATGGCCATAAAATCTCTCGTTGCATGCCGTGTTATGCTCATGTCGCCCACATCTATCAGTACGGCTAGGGTCGAGGCTGCGGGGAAGTCCAACGAGCCATCATCACCTCTGCTCCGAGAAATGCGTCGTATATGATCCGCAATACTAGCACACCGCTCCTGCTCCCAGACGTGGAATCGTAATACCGTATCCAAAGGGATGTGTCTCTTCAAATCTTTCGCGAGCATCGTCCGGTAGTTTTGGTACAAAGTAACTCTACCGGCCGCGTCGACACCCAGCAACCTTCGCTGGTAGTAGTGCGCCAGCGTCTGCGGGGCGTTGTGGTCGCAGCCCAGAACCTGGGCTGCTGAGGTAGAGCGCAGTTCACAGACTCTATGCTCCGCGCGCCACTTCATGTCGTTCCGTAGCAACGCCGCCGCCGCCCGCACGTCCCCGCGCCGCGCGCGCGAAAACCGGCCCAGGATAGCATCGCGCTCCCAGGCCGCGTCGGCATCATCAGTATCATCGGGAATGCCGTAGACGCGCCTGAAATCTTGTGATTGTGTCAGGTCGGCCACCTGCATGTGCAAGGCCGTGCGGTCCCGCAGCTCGTCCTCATACGTCTGGAGGGGCGGCGGCATCCTGCTGCTCGTCGCGTTAGGCTGATGCGCAGAGTACTTTTATCCAGGTGGGGCAGCGCGACGGCGTGTGCAGCGCGGCTTCAGCCGGAAGAATATTTTTATCTGGGTGGCAGTGAGCCGGAACCAAGGGGCAGCGCGCTGTGGCTGGCCGTCTCGGCGAGATGGTCCGCGGCGGCTGCCGCAACGACTTATTTGAAATACCACGCGCGCGCGCGTGCGATCAAATTTCACAAGAAGTGCCAGCTAGAGTGTCTCTCACGCTAACAGCTTGCCTTTTTTGGGCTTTGGGCTCGAAGCGCTGCCCACGCCTGCCGACGCGGCCAGCAGGACTCATGGACCGCCCCTCCGCGCCGTAAGCCGGCTGCCCCGCGAGCCATGCGGCTGGCGCTGCTGCTCCTGCACTTCATATGCATTGGTGCCCCCGTCGTCGACGAAAAACTCGACGACGCCCTGTGGCAGAAGGCGAAAGAAGCCCTCGGCGCATCCCCAGCGTCGACGATCGTCCACTCGCACTTCAGCAAGTGGTTGGATGATCGGCTCGACGCCGCGCTCGGCGACGACGCGGGCGCGACGGGCCCTGAAGGTGTCGCAGCTTTTGTGAGGAACATCTCGGCGTTGCCGCGGCGACCCGTCATCGGTTTGCGGGTCGCGAAGCGGAATGCGAGTGGGTTGTGTGCCTTTGTTGAGGTCGCGGTGCCGGCGCTCGAGCAGGCCAAGCATATCGAGGCCTACGCTCTCACATCAGTAGGAACCGCGGCAAATGGCTCGCCCTTCCACCCCCACTCCCTGAAGGGTTGTGAACAGGCGTGCCCCGGCGCCGTCGCGGCGTTGCTGGCCCAGCCGAAGCTCCAAGCCTGGTACGTCTCGCAGCACTGGGCGCCGCCGCCCCACGCCCGGAACATGTCCTCGTCCAAAAGGTTAAGACGGCAGATGCGCTTGGAAAAAGTTCAACAAATACCATTAGGTGTCCACTTAACTCTGGCGGCCGCGCGAGGCCTCGAAGCCGCCTGGGCCTCTACTTCTACAAAGCGATCGTTAATAGCGTCCCACGTCTCGCTCCACAACCACGAACGGGCCTTCGCCTTCGACCAGCTGCGCAACGCCCTGAAGCGGGGTGACGTTTCCCTAGAAAATGAATTTCCCGTCCAAACAACAGATATGCCTCCCATCTCCATGAACGCCGAGGAGTGGACGACCAAGGTCCATGCGCGACGGTTAGCGGGCGGGAAGCACGGCAGCTTCCAGCAGACGCGCAATACGACCAATGACATGAGATCGGTAGCCTTAGCGTCGTACCTCTACAAGTTACGAACGACGAAGTTCGCCTTCTCGCCGATCGGTTCGGGCCTGGACTGCCACCGCCACTACGAAATTTTGTCTTTTGGAGCCGTTCCCCTCGTGGACTACTCCGAGACATTGGTAGAATTGTATAGAAATCTACCCATGGTGTTTGTGAGGCAGTGGACGAAGGTGACGGCCCGAACTCTAGAAAGGGCGTGGGGCGCCGTCCTAGATCGGCGCGAGTCCTACGACTATCGTGAGCTGCGACGGGACACGTGGCGTAGGCGTGTTTTGGCCTTTCGGGATCGACAAACGTACGCGAAAGCTTTATGGGATACGCCTCGAAAGCGCACGGGCAAGGACGACCCCGCGTGGCGGAGCGACAAGAAGACGTGCAAAGGGGTCGCGAAAAAGAACAAGTGCTCTACAAAAGTTGGTGAAGACGGCGTGCCGGCCGTTATTGCCTGTCCCGTGGCGTGCGCGCCTTCATTACTACCTCCTATTGTGATCGGTGCCGGGCCCACGGCGGAGACCCGCGAGGAGACGGTGTTTGAAGAAGGTGGTGATAACGCTACGCTGCCCTCCTGGGTCGGCACGTCCTCGAAAGCCAAGGCCCTGGGGTCGGGCAAGAGCGTGCACCGCTGGGCGCGCAAGAGTCATTTAGCGAAGTTGGCCAAATTTGAGCACTAATAAGTATACGTTATGTTACCGAAAACTCCCAAGACTACTTCGCCGCCGGCCCACCGGACGCGAGCCGCTCCTTCTCGGCATCCGCCGCCTCCTGCTCGGCCTTGACCTCCTCTAATAAAGCAGCAACCACATCATTCGCATACACTTCATGAATCATAGTCCCGTCGTCCTTCCGCTTCAGTGCGAATAAATCGATGTTCTCCGCGCTCAAGGACTCCATGGTCTTGTTCAGGACCTTCAGCGCTAATTTCACGCACGCGTCCGAGTCCATCGTCTCCTCGTACTCGGCCTTCAGCACGCCCTGTCCACTATTGGCGTTCTGGCCCATGCACGTCGCGCGCCATCCGCTGTAATTGCCGGAGGGGTCGCTGAGGTAGAGCTGGTAGCCGTGGTGGGAGTCGTACCCTGCGAACAGAAACTTGACCCCAAACGGCCGCTGGCCGCCGTACTGCGTGTAGAGCTGCTTGTGGTCGCAGACTTTGGATACTAGTTGTTCTACCGGCATGGGCTCGCCGTACTGGTACTTGTAGCGTCCTGCTGCGACTCTTGCCGCGTTTATGAGTATATTTGCGTCCGCGGTCAGGCCGGCTACTACAGTAGCGGCGTGGTCGTCGAGCTTGTAGATTTTTTCGGAGGACTTGGGGGGTTCCAGCAACTTAGTTACTTTTTGCTTTTCTCCCGCCATGACGACGCCGTCCGTGGCCAACAGACCGACGGCGGTGCCGGCGTTGTTGATAGCTTCCACGGCGTACTCGACCTGGTGGAGGCGGCCCTCCGGACTAAAGGTTGTGACGTTGGCGTCGTAGCGGCGCGCCATCGCGGCGGCGGCGACTCAGCGGGTCGACCTCTTAGGCGCGCGCGCGGTGCCGGCGCTAGCACAAACCAGCCAGCGGTCCTCAGCAACAAAAAAGGCGAGCCGTAGAGCAATTTGCACGTCTGCTAAGCGCGCTACAAGCTCGTATGGTCCGCGGCGGCCGTCCTCCTTCCTTGCTAGTGTGTTACATGCCGCTAGCCCGCAATTTTACGCAGCTGTGCGCGGGAGCCCGGCGGTTTCGCGAGCCACCGCGGCCGCCACGGTGGATGTGCTTGAGATAGCCCAGAATCCGATCGGTTCGCTAATATACGAATCGACCTCGGCCAATAACCCTACTAAATTGCATCATGGATTCAGCTCCCGCCGCGGCGTCCGACCGGCCGCGCACCCGAGCGCGCGTACGGACTTCCCACCTCGCGCCGGCGGCGCTAATGGCCGCCTGCGATCACGCCCTCTTTGAGTTTTTGGCGCCGTGGATGAAAAACGGGTGCGCACTCTACGCGGCGAACGAAGAGATCCAACGCAGTGGGGTGCTCTATCGGCGGCGGCGCCTCGGCAAATTGGCCGCGCTGCGTCGGGAGGTCTTACGTCTACGCGACGATAATTGTTTTGTCAACCTCTCGGGAAGTGACTTCGACCTTAACCGAGCGGCCCGAGTCCGAGTGGGGATGGATCAATGGCACAAAATTATTGATGTCCGGGGTGATACTGTTATCTTGGAAAAGTTGTTTAAGAGCGGGAGTCATCCCAACCGTTTCCCCACGTTATTGGTGCGTCTCGAGCAGTGGAGATGCAGTCTCAGAAACGGTGCCGTAGCCAGGCCCGGGGATGATGGGACTGATTACTTGAGCTCAAGCCACGACGGTTTGCGCAATTGCTGGAATGCGGGTGTCTATATGTACACACACAATGCCAATGACGCACAAGACGCCGACTTAGACTACTAGAAGGGGCCCCTGGGGTCGCACGAAATAAATACAACATTTTAGACATCAATCATTCCCCCGAACCGCTCGCCCAGGGCCCGGTGAAGAAAGCCGCTCGGCCAACGCCAACAGATCGTCGACGGCGTACACGTCGTCGCGGACGCGGTCCGACCAGTCGAAGACCACGCTCTTGTTGCCCACGAGGGCCACGCGCGTCGGCGACAGGTCGGCGGGCACGTCGCCGGTCCGCCGGGCCGCGACGACGTCCTGCGGTTTAAGAAATGTCTCCGCGGCCCCCTGCTCCGTGAACCGCCGTAGGACGACGCGCTGCACGTTCTTATCATACAAGACATCGAGCTGGCGATTCACCATCGCGTGCTGGTAGGCGTAGACCTTTCGTATGATGGAAGACGCCAGCGCGTCGATGGACGCGTGCGGCGGCGCTTCACCCACTAGACCGCGCTCGTTCGCGTCCGCTAAAGCAGCGTCCATGGGTAAGATAAAGACGCCCGGCAGGTCCTCGTCGGCCGACGCCGACAAGGCCGCGAGCTCGGCCGCGTGGCCAACACCCAACGGGCGATGACTAGTTCCACATTCGGGACAAGATACGGAAGCGAAGTTCTCGACCACGGCCAGCGTGGGGATGCCCAGCTCTCTGTGTAAAGCTAAACCCTTCACCACGTCGGCCTGCGCGAGCTTCGACGGCGTCGTTATCACGATAGCACCATCAATCGCGATCTCCGCCGCGACGGCCAACGTCACGTCCCCAATACCCGGCGGTAAATCAACAAGTAAATAGTCGAGCTCGCCCCAGTCCGTCGCATTGAGCAGTCTCCGCGCCGCGGCGCCGGCGACGGGGCCCCGCATCGCTATTACGCCTTCATCAGTTGAAGAATGGGGCCGCTTGAACCCGAACGACGCAAACCTCACACCGTTGTGCTCGACGGGCAACACCAAGCGACCGCCGGCCGGCGACGGCTCCATGGTTGCGCCTTCGAGGTTCAGTTGCGTCGGGATCGAGGGCCCGTGCACGTCCGCGTCCACGACACCCACGCGCGCACCCTTCGATGCTAGAGCAAATGCAGTCTGGGTACAAATTGTCGACTTGCCGACGCCGCCCTTGCAAGAAGCGACGGCGACCGCGGACCTTACTGAAGCGAGGCCCGCGGGCCTTCCGATAGACCGCCCGAAGCCGTTCGCTTGTAATGAGATGGTGATCTCCTCGACGCCTCGCAAGTGTTCGAGCGCGTCGCGACACCGTTCCGCTATTTTATGCGCATGTGGGTGCGCGGCCGTCCGCACGTCCAACGTCACGCGCAAGTTGTTGTCTCGCTGGTCTATGGACACGCAATCCGTAGTAATGACGTCGCGGCCGAGCAAGGGATCCTCGACGCCGCGCAGCAGGGCGCGCGCTTGCTCGACCACAGTGCTTTGGCAGCGGTGGTGTCTGGCCGCGAGGCGCCGCAGCGGTGCTACTGCGGCCCGCATTCGTCGTTATTTATCGTGGATTTGAGCGCTGCGAGTCTCGTTTGTCGTCCGCGGGCGTCTAGCGGCCGGCGTGTATCTCTGCCTTCAGAGCTGGAGGGAGCCAGCTTTTTTGGCAACGCGATCTAGGTGCCGTGCGCCAGTTTTGGACGCGTGCGAGACGTGCGGAACGCGCGAAGACAGGCCCAGAGCTATCCAGCCCCTTGCGACGCGTGGCGACGCGGCAGTGAGCACCTAAGATGCTGGCGCTCCGCACCGCCGCGCAAGCACTGCGCCGTCCCGCTTCAAGAACGCTGTCGACGAAGAGCGCCTACGCGTCGGCGCCGTACCGCGAATTAAGAGATGTGCCGGCATCACAGCGAGAAGCGTGGGCGCAACGAGACGTCGGTCTCCACGCCGAGATGCGCAAGCGCGTGCCGGCGGCTTTAGCACATAACGGCGAGGAGTCCTTCGACGACCATCTAGTGGGCGTCCAATCCGTGCTGCGGGCGTGGGGCGCACCGGAACACATCACCGACGCCGCGCTCTTCCACTCCATCTATGGCACGGAAGGGTTTCAAGGTTTTTCTCTACCACTTTCACAAAGGAAGGACATCGCGGATCTGATCGGAGCTCGAGCGGAACGCTTGGCGTGGATATTCTGCATGGTCGACCGGCTGACGGTCGACGAGACGGTTCTTGATGCATCAAAACCGTTGGTGTTTAGGGCAAGACCCGAGTTGGGGGCCTTCGCGATGCCTCTGAAGTCGCGCGCCGAGTGGCTCGACTTTTTGTCACTGAGTCTGGCGGACTGGCTAGAACAGGTGGAAGGGGCGTCGACGAAGAAGATCGAGTCGCCCGTGGGCGGAGTGGTTTGGGCGGAGGGCGAGGCCTGGGGCTACCGGCGGCACGCTTATAAACAAATGAGCGTCATCCTGCAGAACGAGGGCGACGCGTGGGTCGCCCAAGCGGCTCCCAAAATGTACGAGGCGGTCTTCGCCAACGAGCCGGCGGCTTCTAGGAATGTGGTGATCGCGAAAACGCCGCCCATGGGCGAGGGCGCCAAGGCCGCGCAGGAGGCCGTCGCGAGCGCGGCGTGCGACTTCGAGTAAGTACTACTATCACGAAAGTATGTTCTTATCTACAGGTGGCGCTGATCTGTCACGTCCTCGTTCCGGTCTCACTCGCAGTAGCACCAATTCAGCCCGTCTTCCATCATGCACCACGGTTTGTCAGAGCCGTCGCACGCGACACTGGGGCAGCCGTACTGGTCCACTTCGCAGGCCGCGGAGTCATCGGTTGTCCAGACGGCCTGACAGCGGTCACCTGCGAACTTGCCCTGCGGATTATTATCATCATCTGGGATGACGCACTTGCCGACGCCGCCGTAACCCATGCCGTTGGCGGCGCCGAGCGCCTGTGAGGAATCAATGTGACCGGGCGCGCGACGCGGCGTTCGGCGTTCGAGCCGGACAGCCTGAAGGGTTGACGCCGTGGCACGCAAGAGCGATGACTACCTTGCGGAGCATTGCAAACTGGTTTTTGAGAGAAAGAGAGTAGTTAAGCGCGGTCACGGACGCTTTGATCTCGAGGAGAGTTAGTTACACAAAGCAGTCACGGACCCTAGAGTGCTTGCGACGGCGAAGTTGTCCGCAGGAGAACGCTCCAAGTGAAAACTCTAAGAGCGCCACGCGGACAATCCTTAATGGTTGCCGACGCGCGTAATAAAAGCGCAGGACAGAGCCAGCAAGTTCCAACTTCCAACCGAAGTGAACCCGCGGTTGCCCCAGTAAGTGCGTTTGACACAGTAACCTTACGCGGCCTACGGCACAGCTGGCGCGTCAAGCGGGAACGAACAAGAGGGATCAGATGAGCCAGACGGGATCCTCGACGAAGATCGTCTTCGAGGCGTTCGCCGGTTGCTTGGGGCGCCGGTCGTGTCTTACGAAGCGGACGCCGACGCCCTCGTCGACGACGACTCTTGTAACGTTTTGTCGGTCTTGTCTTACGAGGCGGACGCCCTGGACGAAGCCCGTGTCGATGGTCTCGTCGTGCTTTCGTTCTTCGATGCGGCCGTGTCGATGGTCGCGCCACATCGATGGTCTCGGGCTGCCGGCAGTCTTCTCTGCGCTCGGCTCGCGTATGGCAGCCACAGAAGCTAGCAAGCACCAGAAGAGGCGCCACATCGCGTAGACGGCGTCTTTCGGAGCGCGGATTGGCTGAGAGCGAGTTCAGCGGACGGAGATCGCTTTGCGAAGCTCACGAATTGGTACGCAAGTGGTTCTGTTCTGTATAGCAGCGTGACAACTTGTGCTCTGCGAAGATCATGCTAGAGTCTCACGGCCGCTAGCTCGCAGCCTCCGCGGAATCGACCACGCGCGGTGTCTCCCCCCAGGGGCTCCGCCCACTAGTCCGAGCACCGTAACAATAGATTCGGACACCGTACTAGTAATACATTGCTTTGCCTAGAGCTAGGCCGCCTAGCCGCGGATAATACATTCTTCAAGTTTCTTAGCAAACTCAAATCGCCCGGAGGTTACGAAATCGCTTGTACCTCTGGTGGCCGGACTCGCCGCCGCCGGCCTCGACGTCGCCCCCCATCGAGTGCTTCAGGTCCTCGAAGGGGGCGATGCCCAGCTGCAGTTCACACACGTGGGTCTCGACGCCGAGCGACGACGTCACCGCGTCGACGAGCACGATGGAAAGCGAGACGTTCCGGTAGCCCGCCGTCCCCTTGGCGTCGTACTCTCGCCGGAAGCGATTCTTCGCATGTACGACGCAGGCCCGTGGGTCCTCGCGAATGCGCTTGACGCACTCGGTGATCGCGTCGAAGCTCTGGAAGGTGATCGACGCCCGGACCAGGTCGATGCAGAACCGCGCGTCGCCCCGGTAGCTCCGCCACAGCTTCTCGATCGCCCGGTCGCGCCGCTTGATGGGCGCGTGCGACACGACCGCTCCAGTCAGCCCGGCGCTCCAGGTGGCGACCGCGAGCTGGTAGTACGCGTTCAGCTTGCACGCCTGCCCGAAGAGGACGGCCAGGTCGCCGACGCACTGGCGCGGGTGGTCCCCCGTCCGCCCCCGGCGGACGCTCCGGCCGATGGCAGCCGCCACGCCGGTCGACCCGCCGCCCAGCGCCGCGGCGAGCTCGTCCTGCAGGCGCGCCACGTGCGCATCGATGTCGCCCGTCTCCGCCACCAGCCGCGCCCACGTCGCCTCGTATTTTTCGAAGTCGCCCTTGATCATGTCCCACGACGTCTTCAATGCCTGGTTCCGGGAATAGTGGAGATACGCGGCGACGACCAGGAGCAGCGGACCGATGGGCCACGCCCACGAGAAGACCGCGATGAGTAACACGAAGCCGATTCCAAAGTAGTAAAAGAGTATCGTGATCCACAGCTGCGCCACGTAGACGTCCCGCAGCGCCAGGTGGTACCCCACCTGCAGCGCGATGAGCGCGCCGGACGTGACCAGGCATAGGGTGAAGACGCCGCCGGCCCACGGCCGATGCGCGTATACCGCGATGCCGAAGAACTGGAACGTAAGGGCGAAGACGACCGTGAACGAGGTCAGCGCGTGGTAGGCCAGGTAGTCGCGGCCGCGCCACAGCGCCCACGCCCGCCACAGGAGCGTCGCGGCCATGCAGAAGACCATGAGGAAGATGGAGAGTTCCATGCGCGTGGTCCTCGCGGCGTTCCCCTGGCACCGCGCGATCTTCTTTTCGCCGCAGGCCGCGGCGGCCCAGCGGCCGTCGGTCCCGGAGACCACGTACAGGCAATCGTCCTCCGCCATCGTCGGCGGCGCCGCGCCGCTCGCCCAGGGCCCGTCGGCGACGAGAGCACCGTCAAGCCACTGGAACGCCCCGGCGGGCGCGCGCCGCCGCGGGCCCAACCACGTGTCCGCGTCGTGGAAGCGTTCCTCGTCCCGGAATTGGTCGTACGAGAGCGACGCCGTCGACGGGCCCCACGGCAGCGTACCACCCAAAATTTCGCACGCGCGCCGCGCGTCCCGGTGCGTGCACGGCCCCATGCAGCGGTCGACGGTTGGCGGTACCATGAAGGCCGGTTTGCCCCGCGCCACGGCACGCACGTCGAAGTACACCGCCGGCTCGGCCTCCGCGTCGCGCACAGCCAGGGAACACGCATACTGGATACTCAGGACGAGCATGATTGCGCCGAATAAGAACCACAGGAAGATCGCGAAGGGTCTCCGCCCGCCGAAGAGGCCGGCGCCGCTGAAGGCCTCGTCCGTCTCGACCTCGCCCTGGCGCGCCAGAGCTCGCGTCTCGTGGAGCTCGAGCGACCCGACGAGGCTCTCCGGCTCTGGCGCGCGCCGCACCAGCACCGTGGCTTTTGCGAGCTCCGCGTGTTCGGCCTTCACGAGGTGCGCGTGCGCGGCGCCGATCTTCGTGCCCTCCAGATCGCTGCGTTCCAGCCACCGCGACGCGGTCCGCGCGAACGCGGCGACGTCTCCATGGCTTTGCGGCAGCAGACGCGCCTTGGCCTCCGCCTCGTCCGCCGGCGCCACTTTCGGCATTTATGCTGCAGCGCTTGTAGCGTGCTCTCTGCAGCGTTGGGCAGCCCTTTAGGGGAGGCTGCGGCGCCCGGCGCACGACCTGGAGATCTCTGCTAGTGTCTTACCTGTACAGGCCGCTATCGCCGCGCGGTGTCTCCTCACGCTGTTATGCAAGAATCGGCTCGCGCCCGCCGCCGGATGAATAGGCGACGCGCGGTGTCTCCCCCCCAGCCCTGGGCAGGGGCTCCGCCCACTAGTCCTAGCACCGCAACAGAAATCAGCCGTCGTCGACGCCGTCGCCGCGACACATGAAAGTAACTACAATACCGTTACACTACACCTTTCCTCGGGCCCCCATAAAAGCGGACTCAAGAGCCGCGACCGCGACGGGCGCCGGCTCGTCCCCACAAAGAATCAGCTGGAAGCGCGAGTCCGCCGCCCGCGACAGGATCTGCGTGTCCGCGGGCCCGCCGTTGCGCACCCACTGCACGAGGACCCAGCCCCGCGTCCTGACATAGAAGACGCCCTTGAACCGCTCCGCGCCGTCGAACGCACACGCCGTCGCGCACGCGCTCTCGAGCCGATCCGCCTCGAAGGGCGCGCCCAGCTTCCCGAAGATCACACCCACATAAGCCTTGCCGCCGCCGTGTGACTCGGTGCGCTTCGAGCCGTCGATGTGCGTGAAGGTACGCTTCGGCCGATATTCGTCGTCCTCCTCGGCGCCGGGCGCGTGCTCCTGTTCTATCGTAATAGCGTCGCGCGGCGCGTCGACCCAATCTGTGGAACACGCGCCGCGGTCGGCCAGAAGTATGGTTTTTGGCGGATACAGCTCCCGGGCCCAATTATCAACATCAGACGTCATGCCTGCATCGACGTCCCGCCGGTTCAGGATCAACAGGTCCGAGGCGTGGACCATATCTCTATAAAGCGGCGCCTCGGCCCACAACAGCGAATGGCGGTCGCACGGCACGACGCAGGCCACGGCCCTTAGCTCCAACGCGTTCGACAAAGGCTCCTTCTGGAGGTGTTCGCTCAGCTCCGCGACGTGGCCTAAACCAGAAGGCTCGATCAATAAACGCGTCGGGCGCTTCTTCAGCAGTCGCGTCAACGCGACGCGCACGGCCACACCGTTCGCGCAACAAATGCAGCCTCCACTTACTTCGGCCGTGGCGGCGCCGCCGCTCCCGGCGATGACGCCGTCTATGCCCACGTCGCCCATCTCATTCACTAGCACGGCCCAGTTGCCGTCGCCGCGCGTCTGCAGGAGCTTGAGGATGGCCGTGGACTTGCCGGCGCCCAGCGGGCCGGTGAGGATGTTGCATGGCACCCTTGTGGTTAGTGCAGCCATTTCTTTAGCGGTGTTTGATGCGCGCGCACGTGTGCTCGTCGGTTCCACTGATGGCCGGTTTCACGCGGGGTTGTGGTCCTTTGGGCTGGTTGCACTCACTGCTCTCAGACGTGTTTTACCGCTACTTCTCGTCCAGCAACAGAAGGACTGGAGCAATTTGTGTACTCGCTACTCTTGCACTACTGCAGCGCTTCGCGCGTCGTTGTATTCGTGCGTGTGTCGCTGCACTGCGCCTCTCAGCCTCGCAGCTGGCAGCGTATCGGGTTTTGCGGCCTCATGCGCACGCGCCAGGATTTTTCGCTGTGATACTGAATGAACTCGACGAACGAACGAAAGTTCAAACTGGTTCACTCCGCTAGGCTGTCTCAGTTAGCATTTTGGTCTCGCAGAGCTGGCGCTGCTCTCCCGCATCGTACGGAGGCCCTACGCACCGTAGCGCCCATCCAGCGTGGCGGCAGGGTCCAGTTACCCGCCGCGACCAGCTTTTTACCGCATCGAAGAGCTGCAGAGGCTGCTAGACGCTGTGGGTGCACCGCTGGTGCCAGCTAATACGAGCTCGTATCGCAGCATGGTGCGCCGCGCTCTCCTCTTCTTCTCGGCAGCAGCACGCACGGTACGCTGTGCGCAGCTGGACCCAGCCACCGCTGACCGAATCCGAGGTGCCTTTGTCGGCGCCTTGGTGGCGGACGCGCTGTCGCTGGCGACCCACTACGAGTACGATGCGACCCGCATTAAGAAGTTCTACGGCGCGATCGACCGGTACTACGCGCCTGGCGAGAAGACGGGGGGCACGACGCACGGCGTGGGCTGGGGCGCACGCAACTTCCACGACGGCAACGGCAACGGACCGGCGAAACAAGCCGGTGAGCAGACGGACTACGGCGATTACAACCTGCTGGTCGCCGAACATCTCGCGGCTACGGCGCCCTCGCGGCCCTTCGACGTGGCCGAGTTCCTGCCGCGCTGGCGCGAGGCGCTGGCGACGTGGCGGAGCTGGATCTGCACGCAGACGCGGCTCACGTACAACCAGGTGGCGCAGGGGGCGCCCGTGTCATCGCTCGGCGGCAACTCGAACGCCATGTCGTTCCGCGGCGCCGCCCTGCTCGGCTACTACAACGACGAGGACGCCGTCGCAAACGCGGCGCGGAAGGCGTCGTTCACGCACCGCGAGGCGACGGCCCTCGACGGAAGCGAGTTCTTCGCGCGCGTGGCCTTCCGCGTGTCGCGCGGGGCGGCGCCGCGGGACGCCATCCAGGAAGTCGCCGCGGCGTCGTCGCCATTCGTGCAGAAGAAGGTAGCGCAGGCACTGGCCAAGGTCGACGAGGCGACGGACCCGGCGCAACCGCTTTCGAAAGAAGACTTCGTGGACGACCTCGCCCTCACGTCGATGGCGCGGCTGTGGGACGTCGGGAAGAGCGAGCCGATCAAAGTCGGCAAGGCCTCGCCGACGGAAGGCACGCTCCCGGGCGCCGTCTATTTTATCGTGAAGTATGACAATAATCTCGTGGCTGCGGCGCGGGCGAATGCAGAGGTCGGAGGCGACTCCGCGTCGCGCGCCGTCGCGATCGGCGCCGTCCTCGGCGCGGCGGGGGGCCTGGGCGCCATACCGCCGGAGCTGGGCGCGGGCAAGCTCGTCGAGTGGGACCGGGCGCTCGCATTGCTCGACCGCATGCCGCTGCTGCGCGACGACGACTCGGGCGAGCTCTGATTGAGTAATGGTGTGACTAATGGTTCAATTGTTACCCGGGAAAGACGCCGTCGCCGCGAGCCATCTAGATCTGGCCCGTGAGGCGCTTGTAGGCCTCGCGGCCCTGCTCGATCTGGGCGCGCTCCAACTTCGTGAGTGGCTAAGGGGCGAGGGCCGCAGGCGCATGAAAATTGTAAAACTCGCATCGTCGTGGAGCGCGTCGCCAGCAGTCCTAGATCACATTTTGAGCATCAGCGCACGGCAAAAAACCGACGAGGCGAGTCGAAGTGGTCCGCGGTGCCCGCGAGCTTGATGTCGCATTGTTGGATCTCCGTGCATTTCCTCGCCGCCAGCAATTAGTCCAGGGAGTTACAGCGTTTGTAGGAGCCAACCCACGTAGTCTGTTCGTGCCGGATACCGACGCGAAAACACTGTTTGCTGGAAAAGGCGTCCGGTCACGCTCCAGGTTGCTCTTCCACCTCGCGGGGCGAGGCAGTCGCTGAATCCTGACAACGCCGGGGTTCTTTGAGTCCTATGAGCACGGACTGAACCCTTGGGGCCGGCGCCGAAGGGCGCAGGCAACTGCTGCGGGACCGGCCCGGCTTTCGAGGGCCTGGCGCCGCCAGGCAGGGTACCGGCCAACCTCGGCCACCACATTTCGCCTTGG
The DNA here is from genome assembly GCA_918797485.1 of Pelagomonas calceolata. Classification (NCBI taxonomy): domain Eukaryota; class Pelagophyceae; order Pelagomonadales; family Pelagomonadaceae; genus Pelagomonas; species Pelagomonas calceolata. The sequence goes on along the minus strand of CAKKNE010000003.1, from coordinate 403,772 downwards.
GGCTCCAGGAGCGGAGGGCACGACTTGAGGCCGTCGCCGAGGCGGCCGGGCGGCCGTAGGCTGTCGGAAACGACGGGCGCGTAGGGCCTGGCTGGTCTTGCGGTCGGCGTCAGGAGCTGACACACGCTGGCGGCGCTCGCTGCATCGGCTGGATGGCTAGCGCGGCGCGGTCACGAACGTGTCGTAGCTCTGTTCGCCCCTCCGCCCTTCTAGCGCCGCGAGAGCGGAGGCGTCGCCGCGCATCGCTCCGTGAGACTCCGCGGCTTCCACAGTTCTGTCAACAGCGACGATCTGTGTCCGCGGCAGATATTTTCTACCGCGCGTGCCACACGACGCCGCGGAGCAGCTCTGCTTGACAGGCAGCCTAGCAGACTGCTGCTTATCGCGTGCGCGCAGTTGTCGGGACGGGGCCGTTGGCAACGTGAGCATAATTTGTGGCTAATTCCGCGCTCCAGCTATGCGGACGTCGGCGCTTGTAGCTGAGGAGCAGCGCTGACCGACGGCTGGACCAGCTAGCGACCTGTAAGACACTAGCCAGCATTTTGCGCGGCGCCTTGCTGCCGGTGAACGCTGTGCTCACCAGCCGTTTGAGGGCATCAATTACTGCGACGGAACCGCTCCACAACTTGAGATAATTCGGGAGCCCTGCGCTGCATTTACAGCTATTCCAGCTATTCCCACTCTCAGCGGTCGCCCTCGCGTCGCGTAACGTTCCAAAATATGGAGCAGACGCCCCCCTGGAAGCCGAAGGAGCCGCCGTATACAGAAAAACACTATCGAGGACAACCGAGCGCACATCAGCTCAAACTGATCCTCTTCCATCACGCCGTGGAGATCGTGGGCCACAAGCTGTCCCAACCGGATTCGAGAAGCCTAGCCATCGACCTGATGGCGTCCACCGCGTCACCAGATCAGGTCAAAATACGCGACGCGGCATGGGCCAAGCGCGACGAGGTCTGGGCCAAGTACCGCCGCGCGTGCAGCGAGTACGAGGAGGCGCAGCGCAACGCGCCCGAGGAGGTGTACAAGGCTGGAAGCGTTGGAGACCGCAAACGGAAGCGCGACAAGGACAAGGAAGACGAGCTGCAAAAGGCCGCCGAAGATGAGAAGGCACGCGCGGCGTTCCTCGCGAAAATGCAGGACAAATTAGATAAGGACAAGGAGGCCTTTGTCACGGAGATCGAGGCGTTGATAGAAAACGAGTCGATGCGGCCCGCGATCGAGGCCATCATGAAGCACGGGATGTGCGAGTGCGCGGGAGCACACGGTGTTATGTGCGCGTGGGTCTTGATGACGTGGTTCGCGGCTGAGGCGTTCCGGGCGAAGCACGGGGCCGAGGCGTCGTCGGTCTTGGCGTCCATGGGCGACGAGCAGAAATCCACGTACCTCGTGGACGCCAGTGTGGAAATCAAAGTTTTACGACGTCTTCGGATTCACTGATTTACACACAGGTGACAAGCATGAAGCAGATCCCGAAGTTAGATGGAGACGTCGAGGCGCAGTTAGAAACGGCCGCTTCCGGCGCGTGGCGCACGATGGAGGGCTTGCAGTGGCCGCCGGAGCATAAATTTGTTGAGGCCACGTGCCGTAGAAGCATTGAAAAAGATTTACAGCCATCAACTAGGTGGTCCGGGAACAATCGAGCTGAGAAACTCGACAGCATGGTCGTCAAAGAGTGTGGCATGTCACAAGATGATGCTCGGAAACTCGAAGAGTCCGAAAAATTCAATATGCTAGTAGAAAAGAAACGCCAGAAGTACGTTACGCCTTTGGAACAGATGAGTCGACACCATGAGTTGTTTGAAGCCCTCGTTACCTATCCTAGTACTCTGGACGAGATGGCACGTCTCGTGAAGACGATTGTAGCTATGGCGCACGGTGATACTTTACTGACCAACAGACACTGTGCGGTATTGGATGAACGTGCAGTTTTGAGGCGGCGAGATCAGTATTTAGAGGCCGAGCAGAAGGGCGAGATAGGCAACCTCGAAAAATTTTATAGTGGACCTGGTAATCGGGAAGATCGCGGCTTTGAAATAGGAAAGAAGTTCACGACGACCTTGATGACGAAGCAGGGCTTGCCCGAGTGTACGAAAGTAGGTCGAGGCCGCCTTTCTCTTCTTGATGAGGGCGACGCCAAATTAAACGTAGATAGTTTATTGACGACGACGGGCGTGGCGCGCTGCTACGTGATTTCGGGTGCCGTGAGAGACGTGGAAAATACGAAAGAAGCTGCTGCTGGCCGAGTCGTCGTCGCGTGCCTTGTAGGGAATGAAGTGTGGCACGTCATGGGCAATCCAGGACACTTCGCCATGTTGAATCCCTTTACACCAAACTGCTTCATGATGCTTGCTACGAAATTCTTGACTGTTTTAGCGTTGGGATATCGACAGTCTACGTCTCTCGTACCTGCGGTCAAGATGGTCACGTCCGACGACGGCGGCGTTATGGTAGGCGAGGCCTCTGATCAGGAGATGAAAGCTAGTGTGAAGTGCGTCGCTCCGAAATTAGCTGCGCAGATGGACACGGTGATGGCCAGAGCGGTCAAAGTCATCGGCGAGAACAACACCACGGACGCGTCGGTGCGCTTGTTAGCTGCGCGGGTCGCGTCGGCGTCGTCGTCCGGCGCGCTCGCGAGCCTCGAGTCCAGCGACGGCGGTGTAGGGACCGGTTTTGGCGTTGACGTGGGCGCGCTCAGGAATTTGATAGATTCGATGCCCAACATCGCCGATATCTCGAAGGCCGTCGGCCCGCTCGGGCACATCCTCTGTAGTTGCCCGACGCCGGATCCGCCGCCGGCGCCGGCGCCGGCGCCGCAGCCGACGAATGTGAATGACACCGACCCGCGCAACGCCTGGACAGACCGCGAGTGGGACGAGTTCGCGCAGCAGCACGGGTAGCTATGTAGTTTGTAACTTGTAGCTGTCTTAATTCCGAGCTCGACTCGCTGCATACGCGCCAGTTAGCCACAAAATCGTGGCCATCTCGTCACCAGCGCGCGCCTGGTGTAGCACGCGTCGTCTTTTTGCCAAAACTGCGCGTCTCGGCAGCGCGTGAGACCACGTGGGCGACAGCTTTCGCATCCGGCCGCGTCAACACGCGCCAGCGCCTTGCTTGAGCTGAGCCTGCGTGCAGGGGCCGCCCCAAAATAGTGCCGCGCGTACGCGGGTGGCCGAATTCGTCGTCAGGATCGTCGCGTTGACACGTCGGCAAAAACACGCGTCGCCGCGGGACCACCTGGATGTTCGTCGGCGTCTGGCCGCCCTGCGCCACCTGGTTCCCACCGCCGCGCGACGGCGCCGGCGCGGCGGACTTCTTGCCGAAGCCCCCGAAGGCGGACGCGCCGACGGCGAGAGCGAGGACGAGCTTCATCTTTACCTGCGCGTCGATCGACTCGTTCAGGGCCGCGCTCGAGCAACCTCGCGGTCCACTCTCCCAGCGTAGAGCCGTAAATACCCTCGGCCTCCGCGCGACGCATGCGATGCCGCGATGTCGCCTAGGCCGCGCGCCGGCTACGCAAGGCAGATGTGTCTGCAAAAAACACCGCCAGAGCTCGCGCGGGGCACAAATTCGCGGCTTGCGACACGATTTAGGATGAATGTAGATGCGAGACAATCGTGAGTCCTTCTCGGCACGGCTCTGGCGCGTACGCTGGCTGTGACCACGACGCTTGCCGCAAGCAATCCTTTTGGCCGCTGCTCCGCGAAGCCATCAGGCCGCAGCCTTAAGCGTCCGAGAGCCTCCGGAGAGACCTGCTTTGAAGATTTTGCGCGGGGTCCTCCGAATGGCCCCGCGGGCCGCGGGCCCCGTTGGTTCGCCGAGCACCCAACATTCCGCCCGATGGTCCGGTGTACGGCTCTAGAGAGCTCCCTTCCTCGCGACGACGCGTGGTAATCCGCCAAAGCGCCGTCGTTGCCCAAAAGCTGTCGAAATAATCGACTCTAATCACGCCAAAAAACGACGCGTTGAGACGGCGCGTCACTCTGTAGTACGCGCTGATACATAAGTGCCACCCGGCCGCCGCGCCGCCACGAGACTCGCGCCCAGGGCGGAGCAAGAGCCAAAACAGTTTGCAGTACTTTTTACGTACCGTCGCCCCACGCGGCGCGGGAAACCACGGGTTCGTCAGCCCGCCACCGCAAGAAAGCGCAACGAGCGCGCCGGAAGAATAGCATGGACGCCGTCGCGCCGACCTCGCACGCGGCCCGCCGCCGCCGCCGCGCCCTCGCCGCGCGCAACGATAGCGCCTTCAGCAGCGACGACTGCGTGGTGCCGTCCAAGTTCGCCGCGGCGACGACCGTGAACGAGATCGAGACGCCGTCGACGACCTTCTCCGAGACCACCTACGCCGAGACGCCGATGCCCGCGTCGTCGCCCGCGAGCTCGGTGGAGTATCTCAGCACCTCGCCGGAGTCCTCATTCTCCGACACGCCGGTGCCGCCAGCGCCATCCGACCTGGAGTCGCCGCCGACGGTGCGCGCCGACGCCGCCGGTTCAAGCTTCCTCGCGCGGTCGGACGCGGACGGCTTCCCGCTGCGACGCGTCGGCTTCAGCAGCGACTCGACCTGCACCGAGACGCCGAAGGCGCGCTTCGTCCCCGAGGCCGGTGGAGTCTGCCCTCCGTCTGATCGCCCCCCGTCGCCGATCCAAATTGCCAGGGAGCGCATCGACGACGCGCTGGACAACCTCTACGTGGCGACGGGCGTCAAGCGCGCGCACGTGGCCGCGGCGGTCGTCGCGATGCCCTGCTTCGTCGCCTCGTGGCGCTCGGCCGCGCTCCTATGCGTGGGTACGCTCTACCCCATCCTGTTGGCCGCGAACGCCTGTTCGGATGACAAGGCGGCCGCGGACCGGAAGAACCTGCTCCTCTACTTCGTGTTAGCGTCGCTCCACCAGTTGGTCCCGGTCTGCTGGTGGGTGCCGTTCAATGTAGAGCTCCGAGTAGAAATCAAATTCCATGGACAGAACTCGACGGCGGACTGGCGCGCGCGCGTCGCGGCGGAGACGAACCACTGACGAATTTCCACGCAGGTTCAGTTCGCCGTCACGCTCTTCCTCGTGCACTTCGAGGGCGCGGCGGCGCTCTTCGACTTCTTCCTCAAGGCCTACTTCGAGCCCGCGGAGGCGTGCACGGCCCTCGTCAAGACCGCGCGCAAGGTCCGCCGCCGCGTGAGCTGCCGCTTCTCGCCGACGCCGCCGAGGCGCTCCTAGGGCACAAAGGCCCTCTCCCTCCCCAAGCAAGTCATAAGACACATCGTTACCCTCAAGCGTCCCAGACGCAGACCACGCCGTCCATGCCCGCCGACACCAATTCAGCACCCTTCCACGCCAGCCCGAGCCCGCCGTCCTTGTGGGCGAACTTGTACTCCTTGACGGCTGTCGCGGGCTTCCCAAAGTCCCACACATAAATGGTCTCGTCGTTTGAGGTGGACGCGAGCCTGTCGGAGGGGCCCCACGCGAGAGCGGTCACGCGGGCGTTGTGGTGGCGCCACTTGTTGGCCAGTACTGTCGTATACTTGTTGGAAGCATCGTAGACCTTGATTTCTCTTTCAGCGTCGCCGGCGGCTAGTTTGGAGCCATCTAAAGACCAGGATAACGCCGTAATCTGCGACCGGTGGGCCACTGATGAAAACACTTCTTTCAACGAAGCGTCGAAGACGCGCACGATCCCGTCTTTGCTACCGACGGCAATCAACGAGTCATGCGTCGCTAGAGTTGTAGGGTCCCAGTTTGTACTTTCAAATTTGGCCACCGCGCCGTTGCTGATGATACCAATACCTTTCGTCGTCGCGACCGCGACATTTGTGCCGACTTGACCAAGTCCAAGCGGCTGGCCCTCCACATCAACAACGGTGGAAGTATAGGCACCCTTCACGACAAACCGCACCTTATCATCAAAGCCGCACGTCGCGAATCCATCCGAAGTGGCACACACTGATGTCACTTTCCCGCCGTGCGCCGCTCGATTGATCGAGCGCGGCGCGGTCCCCTGTATTTTGGTCCATTCTGCGCCAGACGCAGTGAAGACCGTGCCGTCGTTGCACCCTATCACGATTTCAGAGTGGGCCACGGTCACACAAGATACTGGAGAGGAAGGAGCCTGGACTGTCTTCGACGTCGAGATGCCGCTCGATGATACATCAAGGTAGTTCACATCACCTGACAGCGACACCGATAAAGCTTGACCGTGGCCCCAGAAGACCCCCAACTGCATGTCGGCCACATCTTTACCCATCTCTGTCGAACTTTCGAGCGCGTCCGCGCCGCGGCCGACCTTCCAGACTTTCAGGGCCTTGTCCGCACCACCAGTTATTAACTTCGTGCCATCCTCGGAAAACGCAACACAATAAACGCTCCCCTGGTGCTTCACGGGCAACGTCTCCTCGACCGTCCCTTCTTTGCCCTCGTACAGCACCACCTTTTTATCAGACCCAACGGACGCGATATGCGACCCATCCCTCGAGTAGCAGACCTGATTGACATAATTCGTGTGCTCCGTGCAGGAGTGGTCGAGCTTGAAGGGCGGGCCCTTGTAAAAAACGCATTTGAAATCCTCGCCTCCAGTAAAAATTCTGAAGGGTCTCTGTTGTCTGTAAGCGACCGACAACACGGTCTTCTGGTGGCCGACCATCTCTCCCACCGCATTGCCCGTGTCCCACATGACGCACTTCGTTTTTATATTCGAGCCGGCGCCGACGACCACGATCCTCTTCGACTCGCCGTCCCACTGTATGTCTTTGATGGCGCCCGCGAAGACCTGGACTTCGACCTTCAGAATGTGCTCCGGGTTGTCCCAGGCCCAGACCCGTAAGAAACCATTTGCGTCGCCCGACGCGACCCAAAACCCATTCGGCGCGAAGGCTGCGGCTCCTACAGTATGCTTGTGGCCGCGATACACAAAGTTGTCTCCTGCATCGTTCAGACTTCTTACTACTACATACTTGCCGAAGCAGTAGATTAATTTGGGCTCCTTGGGATGCGCCTTGATTGCGAGGGCGTGGCCTCGTTCTAGCGACGGGCCCGGTACTAATCGCGCCTGGAGGCCGTCGCTCGCGAGGAAGTCGCACATCGATGGCGTCTCGCGGTCGCCGCGCGAGTGGTGGCCGGGCAGAGGCCTGGCTATCTGTAGCTAGCAGGGCTCGGAGCGCGGATAGTCGCTGCTCGCGCTGGTATGTTTTCGAAATAGAGAACTTCTGCAGCTGCGCTGTGGATCAGCTAGCTCCAAGCAGCTCGAACCCACCGGCAAAATGCGCGAAAAAATGATCGAGCTAGCGTGCAAGTAAAGACACTAGCAAGTAGGAGCTAGCCCTCTCCACCCGTCCAAACCTGTCCAAAGCGAAGTGCGAACACCCCAACAGGCCGTGATACGGGTCTCAACTCAAAATTTCGCACAGCGCAAACTGCAGATTTGACACAACGACAAGTTGTACAAGTCGATCAAAAAATGAATCGCGGCGCGTACACGCTGCCCGCAGCCCGCGGCCGGCCCGCGCGGTACCGCAGTGATGCGCACGCCCCGCGGATTCGCCGCTAGATGACGACGGAGGCAGCACAGCAGGGGCTGCCCCCAAACGGGCCGCCGGCTCGTCCGGCGCGCGACGACGCGCCTGACGTCCGGCCTCGCGCGCGCCGGCGGACGGCCGCGGCGGCGCCCGTCGTGCGACGGCGGCCCGGCAGCGCGCGACGGCCGCGGCCGCGCTGGCGGACCGCGCTGGCGCTGCTCTGGTGCGCGCCTCTCGTAGACGCGCTGTCGGACCCGCCGACGATACAGCCCTCGATCGTGCCGACATCGCCCCCGAGCAAGGTGCCGATTCCCGTGCCGACGGCGACGCCGACGTCAACGCCGACGACGCCACCGTCGTCCGCGCCGACGCAAGTCCCAACCACAGAACCGACCGCGGTACCATCCGGATCGCCGACGCCGCACCCATCTTTTAGTGCGGAGCCGACGGGCGTGCCGACGCCCGTGCCTACGCTGTTCACGAAGAACCCCAGCCAGGTTCCCACCTCAGTACCGTCGCGCGTGCCGACGTCGCCTCCCACGGACCCGCCGTCCGGCTACCCCTCGCCGGGGCCCTCGCGGCACCCAACGCCCGTGCCCACGGGCGTGCCGACGGGGCTGCCGACGGCCGGGCCGACGATGAAACCCACCGGTAGCCGGGCGCCGAGGCCCGCGCCGACGGCCGTGCCCACGCCGGTCCCGTCGACGGCGGCCCCGTCCGAGGCACCTACGGACCAGCCGACGCCCGTCCCCACGAACATACCCACGTCGGTGCCCACGACCGTGCCGACGACGGCCCCGTCGCCGCACCCGAGCTTCACGGCGCTGCCGACGACGCCGGGCCCGACGCCCGTGCCGACCGGAGTGCCGAGCAGCAAACCCTCGGCCCTGCCGACGGGCGTCCCGACGTTCACGCCGACCACGCTCCCGACGCAAAGATCTGTGCGGAAATGCTTCAAAATGTGTCGCGTCGCGTCGATGGCGTGCTGCTGGGATAGAATATCTCCAAACGCAGGCCCGTGCCGACGCTGGCCTTCGCGCGCGAGCCTTTTAACTGTTCGCGGTACAACAACCCGATCCAGGTCATGCGCGTCGATGGGACCTATCGAGTGGTCGAACTCGATTTCGCGACCGGCACCTACACCCTCATCTACGAGCTCGACTGGATGCACGCTTCCGCGCACACGAACGCCGTGGGTCTAGTGAACGCCAGGATCGGCGGCGTCAAACAGAATTACTTGCTTGGCGCGTTCTCGACGGAGCTCTGCTTCTTCGACGGGGAGGGCATGGCCTGCTTCGACGGTACTTTAGATCACAGGGCGCCGAACGCTGGAGTCGTGGTCGGGTCGGACTACTACTATACCAAATCGTTGGGCCAGGACCCTGGGGGCCAGACCAAGGTCTTTCTGGTGAAAGACGTTGATACCAAATCTCCAGTCTTCTCCACGTCCACGGCCGTCGCCTTCTCCGCGGACCTGTGGTACGCTGGTTTGGTCGATATCACGGGAGTGGTAGAAGGGGGCCGCGAGGTCTTTGACGACGGTGTTGATGATGCGACCTATCTCGTAGGATTGGAGACGGGCGCCACGAAGCTTGTTGTGATTAGGATCGACGCATCCACCAGATTACCGGACAGATACGCCGTCCTCCGGGCGAACCTGAACTGGCAGGAAACGACGCCGATCACGGGCAAGAGCCTGTTTGGAAGTGCCTTCAGCTACCCCATCTCGGGCAAGTGGCGCGTCTTCTTCGCCAGTAATGACGGCTGGGGCCTCTTCGAGCTCATGCTCCCGCTCCAAGTACCTTCTTCCTGTTTCAACACGGGCACGGATAGCAGTACGCACACGATATGCAAGGAGAGGAACGCGACCCTCGTCTGGCGGTCGAACTCCGACAGCAGCGCGAACAACGACGGCCTCAACTGTCCGGCGAACATCACCGTCTCCTCGACCTTCTACCCGTCGCCCGTGCCGACGACGGCCGTCCCGTCCACACGACCGTCGGCCGCGCCGACGGCGGTGCCGACGGGCGAGCCGACGGCCGTCCCGTCCACAATGCCGACGGCTTCGCCGACGGCGGTGCCGACGGCTGAGCCCACGAGCGCGCCCACGACGCCGCCGTCGCCCGAGCCCACGACGCCGCCGACGGCTGAGCCCACGAGCGTGCCCACGGGCACGCCGACGGGCGCGCCCACGACGCCGCCGTCGCCCGAGCCCACGAGCGTGCCCACGAGCGTGCCCTTCGCCGGGCCGACGGCGGTGCCGACAAGCGAGCCGACGGCCGTTCCATCCATGATACCGACGGCCGCGCCCACGACGCCGCCGTCGCCCGAGCCCACGAGCGTGCCCACGGCGGTGCCGTCGCCCGAGCCCACGGCGGTGCCGACGGCTGAGCCCACGAGCGTGCCCACGGGCACGCCGACGGGCGAGCCCACGACGCAGCCGTCGCCCGAGCCAACGGGCGTGCCCGTGGCCGCGCCGACGGCGGTGCCGACGGCTGCGCCGACGTCCGTCCCATCCACAATACCGACGGCCGAGCCGACGGCGGTGCCAACGGCTGCGCCGACGTCCGTCCCGTCCACAATACCGACATCCGAGCCCACAATCGTCCCGACGACGGCGCCGTCGCCGCTGCCCTCGCCGGCCCCGACGGGCTGCTTCCTGACCCAGCCCGCGTTCAAGAAGATGTGCCTCGCCGACTCGCCGTGCGCCGTCACGTGGACCTACACCGGCCCCGCGACCGACTGCCTCGACGTCGACGTGATCGCGACGCGAGACAACGCGACCATCGTCGGCCCGCTGACGACGCCAAACGACGGCTCCTTCTCCTTCAATTTGCCCTACGGCATTCAAGGCGGGATCTACGGCGTGCGCGTGGCTTGCACCGACGGGACGTGCGTCGACGCGACGCGGCGGCTCGCCGTCGCCTATAGCTTTGCGCCGACGATCGCGCCCTCCCCGGTGCCGTCATCCATGCCGACGTCCGCCCCGACGGCCACCCCGACGTCCGTGCCGACGCCGACGCCGACGCGCGCGCCGACGGCCGCACCCACATTCGTCCCGACGACGCCGCCGTCGTCGCGGCCGAGCGGCACGCCAACAAACGCGCCCACATTCGTCCCGACGACGCCGCCGTCGTCGCGGCCGAGCGGCACACCAACAACCGCGCCCACATTCGTCCCGACGACGCCGCCGTCGTCACGGCCGAGCGGCACACCAACAACCGAGCCCACGTTCGTCCCGACGACGCCGCCGTCGCCACTGCCCTCGCCGGCCCCGACGGGCTGCTTCCTGACCCAGCCCGCAGACCTTGATTGCGTCGCCGACTTGCCGTGCCCCGTCACGTGGACCTACACCGGCCCCGCGACCAGCTGCCTCGACGTCGACGTGACGTGTTTTCGAGACGACGCGACCATCGTCGGCCCGCTGACGACGCCGAACGACGGCGCCTTCTCCTTTGACTTGCCCTACGGCACGAACATCGGCGTCTACGGCGTGCACGTGGCTTGCACCGACGGGACCTGTGTGGTCGCGACGCGGCCGCTCGCCGTCCTATATACCTGGTATCCGACGGGCGTGCCCTCCTCGGTGCCGTCATCCATGCCGACGACCCCGCCGTCGCCCGCGCCGTCGTTCCTGCCGTCGCCGACACCGACATCCATGCCGACGACCCCGCCGTCGCCCGCGCCGTCGTTCCTGCCGTCGCCGACACCGACGTCGCCGCCGACGCGCGAGGCCTCACTGGCGCCGACGATCGCGACGGTCGCCATCGACGTCTCGTGGTCGGCGCGGCGGAATCGTACCTCTACGCGGCTCTCGAACGCCACGGCGACCACCGCGGGCGCCAACGCGTCCGACTGCGACCCCCTCGAGTTCTCGGACGGCGTCGCGGTGGCCGAGGACTACCTCGCGGAGTTGCTAGGCGTCGAGCGCAGCCGCATCGGGCACATGGTCTGTGCGGACATGAATGTGACGGCCATGCCGACCGTCGCGCCGGCGGCGGCGCCGTCGTCCATGCCGACGACGGCGCCGCCGACGGTGGAGGCCACCGCGGAGCCGACGACGGCGCCGCCGACGACGGTCGAGCCGACGAGCGCGCCTTCATCAATACCGTCTTCATCGATGCCGTCCGAGGTCCCCACGGCCGCGCCGACACCCCAGCCCACCATCATACCTTCATCGATGCCCACGCCCCTGCCGACGCTCAGTAGGAGACGCCTGCTGGACGACCAGTGCTTTTCTACGAATACCACTACAATCATCACGTCGTACGTCGTGACCGTGGTCCTCCCGGCCGTCGAGCTGCCCGTCTACACGGGCGGCTCGGGAAGTGTGATAGAGGTCGCCGAGGTCTTCGAGACGGTAATGACGGCCACCTTCGTGAACGCGACCTTTAAGCCAGGTACCGAGGTCTGCTCGGTAACGGCCGTCGCCACGAAGACCGTCGCGCCCTCGCTCCAGCCCGTCCCTTTCCCGACCACGTCCAACCCCTCATTTATGCCGACGACGGCCACACCGACCACAGCACAACCTTCACCCTTCCCGTCGATCTCGCCTCTGCCAACGATCCAGCCCACTACATTAGATCCGCCGGACCCGCCGGTGAATATTACCCTGGACCCAGATACCTCTGAGACGGCCTGGACCGACGAGGGTTATGGGGGCGAGGCGGCGACCTACTTATTGTACGACGGCGATGTGTTGGCGGTCGCCGTGGACTCGGGCGACCGGCGGTTGAGGAGGAGACGGCTCGCGCGGTCGAGCAACCGCGAGCGCCACAACCGGAACCGGACGCACGGCGAGACGGACGGTTTTAACAAAGACGGATCAAAACGAGAGTGGGACGCGAAGAAGGGCTGGCGGCGGCGCACCGCGGAAACGCTCAGTTTCGCGCTCGAGGAGAACGTGGCCTGCTTTTCGACGGTGACGCTGACGGTCGTGGCCGAGAACAACGCGGGCGCCTCGGAGCCTTCTGATGAAGTCACACAGACGCTGAACGGGTGCTGGCGGGACCCGACGCACGTGCCGACGACGGCCGCGCCGACGACGGCCGCGCCGAGCGTCTCGCCTTATCCTAGTCCGCAACCTTCCATAAGTCCGGCGCCGACGGCGTCGCCCGCGCCAAGTCACCATCCTTCGCATGTACCTTCACCATCACCTTCGTTGAGTCCCCTACCGACAACGGCGCGGCCCTCGAAGATGCCGTCGCCCGTACCAACGCTCCCGCCGTCACCGGAAGCCGTCGCCGAGCCCATACAAGAAGACCAGCCGCTCCTGGCGGCCGTGCCGGGCGGCGAGTGCTCCGTCGCGAGCGTCGCGCCCGCGGCGTTCGGCGGCGCGGCCGTCGCGGTCGCCGCCGGCGTCAAGGCGAGCCACGCCGGGTTAGTTGGGTTCCCGCTCGCCGCCCAATTCGTATTGGCGGGGGGCATGGCGGACACGGGCGGCGACCTCTACTTCATATGTGATAGACGGCGCCGGGCGAACGAGGGCGAGGAGGTCCTTGAGGAGGAGCGGCGGCGCCTGACGAGTTCGTCACGGGCGGAGCGGGCCCTCCGCTTGTCCATCTATCTGTGGATCGCGCACGCTTTGGTGAATTTGCTGATCCTCATATACTTAGCCTACTGCCGCCCGGACGTCTGGGACGACCGGCCCTTCGCGGCCTATCCCTTCACGAAGATAATGATCTGGACCTGTGCGATCTTAGGAAAAATCGAGATCGGCGTCGTGCTGCCGTGGAAGGCGTCCGAGGGCCACCAGCGCTACGACGTCGTTTGTGATGATGGGACTGTGTGGAGGAAGGTCCGCCACGGCTTCCTGCGGTCCCACCGCATGGACGACGACGACGGCGACGACAAAGGCGCGCCGCCGTCGCCGGACCACCACTTCATCGGTGGTCTAGGACCCGAGGACTCCGACGACGACGAGACCTTTGATCTGGTCTACGACGACACCGACGGCCACCACTTCGTCGGGGGCTTCGCGGCGGGCGCGCCACCCGCGGCGGAGGAGTCACCGCATTTGTCGGCGAGAATGCTGGCGCGGACGCACGCCTGGGCCGAGCGGCATCGAGAAGCGAGGGAGGACATCCACGCTTTTTATGCGAAACATAACCCGGAGAAAGTGAAAGAAGCGCCCGCTCTGATCGACAAGTACAAGGCCAAGGGCGTCCACGAGCCCGAGCTCCTGGAGGCCATCGTGAAGAAGTACACGCGCGACATCCATGAAGATCACGAACTCCACCGCTGCGACATCGTGCAGAAGGTCCGCGCGGCGAGCACGCGCGACCTCAAAGTCGAATCGCCACCGGTAACGCCGGACCAGTCGCGGAGCCTGCTCCCCCGCTTCCGGGCGGCCGGGCACGCCGTCATCGCGGCGGAGAAACTGCGGAGGGACCCGCACATTCTGGTGCACGCGCACGACGCGCACGCGCTGATGAGCGCGCTCGAGGGGCGGGAGCACGCGTCGGAGCACCGCGTCGAAACGACGGCGAAGGAACTGTCGTTTCGCGTCACGCACCCCCACCACACGCTCGGCCACGACCTGCATCACGACCTGGAGCATCAGGCGTCGCACCTCGGCCACGTCGGCCACGGGCTCATGGACGGGCTGTCGCACATGGCTCATGGGTTGGAGCACCAGGCGTCGCGGCTAGGCAGAGGATTGGAACACCAGGCCTCGGCGATGGGTCGGAGGCTCGTGCACGCCGTCAAGGCGCACCATCGCTTGAAGGAGGGGCAGCGCGTGGCCTTCCACCACCCGGCGCGCGACGGTAGGGTCGTGCACGGGACGATCATGAAGCACCACGGGCGGCACGGCAAGCGCGTCGAGAAGATCGGATTTCCCGATTCTAGATTTTGCGTGTTGGCGGCGCTGTCGTCCGGTGGGTTTGCGGTGTTGCATTTCTTGGTCAAGTTCCGGGCGTATCAGGAGGACCCTTCAGACAATGCCGCGAGGCTCTGCGCGGCGATTAATGGTTTAGTGGTCCTGGCCACGATTGGCTTGGCCATCGACATGTGGCGCCGGGCGTATCGCAACAAGCACCCGAAGCCCCACAAGGCGGACAGGCCGACGAAGAAGCAGTGGAAGCCCCGCGCGTGCTGCGTGGACGACACGACGGACGATACGATCATCGACGTCCAGATCGACGACCGGGATGATTTAGATGGGCTCATGCGCGCGCTCGATGAGCCTGTGCCACCCAAGAAGAAGAAGATCAAGCCCCGTCCGCCGACCGAGCCGCCGCTGCCCGACCCCGAACCGTCGTCACCGTCGGTCGAGGACGCGCTCATGCGCGCGCTGGAGACGCCCGTTCCGGTCGATCAGCCCGCGCCGCCGCCGAAGAAGAAGAAGATCAAGCCGCGGCCGCCCCTCGAACCACCGCCGCCGCCCGAGGCCGAACCGATCGAGCCGCCGCCGCCGCCCGCCGAACCGTCGTCGCCGTCGGTGGACGACCTCCGCCGCCGCTTCGAAGCGCCGGCACCCGCGCACCCGCACATGGACGCGTTACAACGCAAGCTGGCCGACGTGCCGCCGCCGCCGCCGGGCTCCTTCGCCGCGTCGGCGACGACGGCCGCCGCCGTCGCCGCGACCGAGGCGGCGTCGAACCTGCGGCAGGCGGCCGAGGCCGCCCGGCGGTCGACGGAGGCGCTCCGCGCGGAGAACGAGGCGCGGCGCCGGCGCCACGCGCGCATGCGAGACCCCTCGCCGGCGACGCGGCAGCGGCGCGCGCGGTCCGAGGACCGGGCCACGGCACGGGTGGAGCGCGGCCGGTCGGCTGCGCGGGACTTTGGCGAGATCTCGAGTGCCCTGCAGGCGTTACCTCCAAGAGTGATGGCGCGGACGCGGACCTTGGCCGATCGCTACAGACGAGGAGATCCACCACCGGTGCACCCCGCCCTGAGCCCCGTCCGCGGCCTCTACGACGCCAACGAGGAGGCAAAGGCCGACGCCGTGACTCTCACCGTCGAGGACGACGACGACGAAGGCGTCGCCGAGGCGAAGGCCGAGGCGAAGGCCGAGGCCGTCACCTTGACGATCGAAGACGACGACGACGATGACGACGAAGGCGTCGCGGAGGCCAAGAACGACGATCCGCTGACCCGCGACGACGAGGCGGCGATCTACCGCGTGAAAGAGGAAGCGGCGCCCGAGGAACCGGCACCGTCGGTGGGCGACCTCGCCCGCCGCTTCGGCGACACCGTGCGGCCGCGTCGGTCGACTGCGGACGACATCGAAGCCATGGCCAGCGCTCTCGAGGGCACGCCGACTGGGGAGATTGTCGGGGATGTTGCGGCCGTCGACGAGCCTCCCGCGCCACCGACGCGGCCCCGTGGCCGTCGCTCCCGCAGCCGCTCCCGCAGCCGGGCACGCTCCCGCGCGCGCGGCGAGCAACGCCTCGAGCGCTCGGGCGGCGTCAGTTCGAGCGAAAGGGCCCATCTCGCGGGGCTCCTCGCCTCGGTGCCGTCCCCCGGGCCCGAGGACGCCGAGGTCGCGGCTCTCACGTCTTACGCGGAGGGCGCAGCCGGTCCGGTGGAGCCGTCCCGGACGCCCTCGCCGGACGAGGAAGCCGCTTTACGAGCGTACGCCACGCCGATGCCAGACCGCTCACCGTCGCCTGACCAAGTTTCCGCGCTCCAGAACTATGCGAACCCCACACCATCCACGCCTCCCCAAACGAGACGGCGCGCGCCGGCGCCGGACGCGGCTGTGCTCGAAGGGCTCGAGCGCTATGCTGGGCCCCAGTCGCCAGGTGGCTTGCGGGGCTATGTCCGCGACGTTTACCGCAATAGTTGGCGTTATCGCGCGCCGTCGCCGACACCTTTGCCGACCGACGAGACCGACGAGACCGGTGGCGCCGACGAAGATCCGC
Organism: Pelagomonas calceolata; assembly: GCA_918797485.1. NCBI lineage: Eukaryota > Pelagophyceae > Pelagomonadales > Pelagomonadaceae > Pelagomonas > Pelagomonas calceolata. The sequence continues at coordinate 387,403 of CAKKNE010000003.1, read as the reverse complement.
GCTAGAATTCAATGCCGGGCCGCGCAGAAGCGCCTGCCCCGCCTACCCTTTGCTGTGTGTCACCCCGTGTTGTGTGTTAAAGAGGGTATCTATTTCACTTACACAATAGTCGCCGAGCCGAAGAGCCGTGAGAACCGAAAGCACCGCACGGAATGCGCGGTCGACGACTCCACGCCGATCACCGCGTCACGCCTGAATAAGCCCAGAGACGTCCGGTTGACCACGTCGCGCACGGCCACCAGCGGCGCGGTCCAGCCCACGCGCCCGGCCTCGAGGGCGAACCTGCCCGGCGCGTCGAAGTAGACCGCCACCCCGAGATCCCCACCGCTCAGCTCCCGCGTCCAGACCTCGATGCTACCCGGGTACTTGGTCCGCCGCCCGCCTGGCTTGCCGAGCGGGTCCTGGTCGATCGCAATGATCTCCGGGTTCAGGAGGAGCTTTTTCATCGAGGCTGGCACTTTGCGTAGGTCCTGCGCGGCGGACGCGTCAATGGTCGCCGATGTGACCCACGCAAGTCGAAGGAAGGACGCAGGATGCTACGTTGCCCATGATGAGCGGAGCCGCCACGATCGACCAGATAACAAATTGCGTCGTCGCCTCGTCGTCGGTCACGCAGTCGTTGCCAGCGAGAAGCATGTCCTGTGCGGAATCAATCCGTGACGCGGAGGAACCTTGAATTGTAAATTTAAGCGCGGGGGCGTGCCGGGTCGTTCCAGCGTCCGGGGCCCGCGGCCTTCTCGAGGGCCGCCGTGTTATTGCCCCAGTGGTTCATGATCGTCCGGACAGAAGACCACTCGCACTGGACGTCGTGCCAGTTCCGCCAGAGGTGGCAACCAGCCTCGGACATCGCATCGTACGGTTTCACGGATTCGTCGTCCCCGATGTAGGCGGGCCAACTGCAGCTGTACACGATGTCGCGGCCCGACTGCTGCAGCGCCCGGCCCATCGCGGGGTAGCCCGTCGCGAAGCCCTTGGCGTCATTATTACACCCGTCGAGCTTGAGGTAGTCCACGCCCCAGGCCGCGAACGTTTTGGCGTCGAGGTCTTCGTATCCTTCTGAACCGTAGTAGCCCTGGCACGTTTTTGTGCCCTCGTCGCTGTAGATGCCGAACTTTGCGCCGCGCGCGTGGATGTAGTCAGCTAGACTTTTCGGCCCACTGGAGAAGCGAGTCGCGTTCATCATCAGTTGTTCACCAGGGCGGCGCAGCATGCCTGGCACGCCAGCCTCCCAGCAATCGTCGATGCTGATGGTGCGGTACCCAGCAGCGACGTAGCCGTCGTCGCGGAGCCTGTCGGCCATTTCTTTGTACAGGCGCTCGTTGATGCACGCGTCTGGTTTTGCGCAGTCCACTTCGCACCGGAAGGCTTGCCACGACATCCAGCCCATCGGTGGTGTTTGTGCTAGCTGTGGCTTTTGGGCTGCAGCGCTTGCCAACAAGAGCAGCATTGATGCTAAGGAGTGCGGCATTGCTGCCAGGCTCAAGCGTGTGGCCCACTGGGTCGATTTTTGCTCTCAGCTCCGGTGCGCAGAGCTAGCGGCATGTAAGACACTAGAAAGCTGGGCACACGATGGTCTCACGCCATTAAATGCTCTTGTGAGACGCCATCGATGCGGCAGCTATCGCTGTAGACACCAACCGATGGGCAGCATGCGGCGGGCAGCATGAAAGGGCTCTGGCTAGTTGGAATAGCGGCGGCCACGCGCATGGTGCCGCTGCCCCAGCTGCCGCCGCAGACCGAGGACCTCGAGCAATGGCTGCACAGCCACATCCACCACACACAAGCTAATGATGGCTGGGCCGCGTACCAGCGGCGAGTCCTCGACTGGTGCGCGCCCTTCTGGCGGCCGGAGATCGTTTCCGACTACGACGTCTTGTTGGATCGTGATTTGTGGGAGGCGTGGTCCCACCACCCACCGCGCTTCGGGAACTTCACGTTCGTATTACTGCCGTGGCACCACATCGTGGAATTGCACGGCTTCCGGCGGCACGCGCCGGGTCTGAATTATGCGCCTTTGCGAGACGCGGCGGCGCTCTTCTCCAAGCTCTCTCCACATTATCCGCACGTTGTTGTGTTGAGCCAGGCGGACCGGCGCCAGATCCTGGTCATGGAGCGCCGCGCGGGCGGCGCGACCGCGCGCGAGGCCCACACGCCGGGGTCGCTCAGCGTGGCGACGCCGCTCTCCGACGCGTTAAGTAAAGTGGCCGTGCGCTTCACGACGCGCCTCGAGAGCCTGGCCCGCCTCTCGGCGGGGAAACGGCCCGACCCGCACGACGTCCCGCTGCCTTTACTCTTCCGCGCGAGCCGCGAGGTCAACGCGTCGTCACAAGAGCGTATTCATCGAATCTTCTTCCGCGGCTCGTGCACGTCGAAGCTCCGCAACCGCCTGGCGCGCGACGTCGTGGCGACGGCGACGCTGGCGGTCGACGTCGGGCGCTGCGGCCAGGGCGGCAAGAGCAAGTATCCGGACTACGCGGAGAACTTGCGGAAGTCGCTCTTCGTGCTCGCGCCGCGCGGGTCCTACCCCGCCACCTTCATGCTCGGGGAGGCCGTGCAGGCCGGCGCGCTGGCCGTCTACGTGTACGAGGCGCACATGATACGGGGGAAGCGGCTGGGGGGCAAGCGCGTGAAGGGCGGCTTCCGGCGCGCGCCCGCGGCGGACGAGACGCACTTGACCCACGCGGCGATCGAGGCGCAGCTGCCCTACGCGAATTTGGGTTTGCGCTGGGGCGACGTCGGCGCCGTCGCCACGGACGACGAAATTGAAGCGCTGCCGGCGCGGCTCGCGGCGCTCGCCGCGGCCGACGTTCGGCGGCGGCTCCGGACGACGGCGTGGGTCCGGCCGCTCTTCACGGCCAACGGTGCGCGCCTCTACGTCGAGCTCGTCCTGTCGAGCCTCGCGACGGCGGGCGCGCGGAAACCGTTCTACGACGACTCTTAAGGCGAGCGTCGCGTCGATGGCGTGTGGCGCCCGGCCGCATGCCACCGACGCAGAGTAATTTAATGATTGTGTGTTTACGCGAGGAAGGGCCTGGTGTACGCGCTCACGTGGGCAGCGTCAGCTTGCCGCCGTAGTACTTCGAGACGACGTAGTAGTAGAAAAAGTCGACGTAGAGCGCCGTCTGCACCGCCCCCGAGACGTAGACCAGCCAGTTGTGGCGGTAGAACTGCTCGTAGTAGGACCGGTACACCCAGTTGAGGATGTATAAGCCGCGGTAGGCGCCCAGGAAGAAGACGTAGTGTCCTGTGAGATTTTCCACTTCTCGGTATCTCTGCAGCACAAACAACTGGGGCACGATGGCCAAGGCCTCCAGGAAAATGGAAAACGTCCACAAAATGTCGATCGGCGACAGCTCGCCCTTGACCAGGCAGGCAAATAATGCTAATCCCGCGCAGGGCGCCACCGCGAACTTGATGTGCAGGAAGGAGTCCTGGGACGCGTCGTACTTCGACTTGTACGGCTCCTGGAACCGGATCATCCAGATGATGTAGGTTGTGGACGCGATGTACGCGACCTTCATGAAGGAGTTGTACAAACTATAAAACGTCGTGAACAAATCGAGGTAGCGCGTCACGAAGACGATGAGGAAGAGTTCCTGCGTCTTTAGGGAGATGCCGACGGCGCTTTTGCTCGACCGGAGCCGCAACAGTAACACGAGGATGGAGACGACGTGGGACATGTCGCCGGCGAAGCGAAAGATGTTCATTTTCGCGGCGGGTTGCGCCTCCTGGCGGCTTGTCGTGCGCGCGCGGCGTGGAACTCTATTAGTGGCTGGGTTTAGCTGTTTTTCGTTCCCTGGACCCGCAGACGGCTGCTTTTCCGGGAACGCGGCGCTGGCGTCGACGCAGTAAAAATGAAGGACCTCGGCTGCTTCGCTTACCCTCGTTTCACGCAATCGGCCCGGCCGCCGCGTTTTTGCCTGCTTGCTAGTGTCTTACCAGCCGCTAGCGAGGTGCGGGTTTCGGTCGGCCAGGCCGGACTGATCCAGTCGTCGGCCGACGGGTCCGGAGTCCGGCCGGAGCGTCCGGACGCCGTCCAGCCTGGCGGCTCTAGAGCCTCCGATGGCTTGCAGCATTATTAGTGGCTGCCTAAAGTTTAAGGCAGCCCAAATATCTGCATGCAGGGCGAACTAGTAGTCGACGGGAACTCGCAGCCCACGGCCGGTGCTGCGCTGCCCTGCCAAGCGCCTTATTGACCGATGGCAGGCCGTCTCGCCTGCCCCATCTGCCGCACGCGGCCCCCGCGGCGCGCCTGTGGGAACAGAGTCTTCGCATCGGCCCATTGTCCCGTCTGCTTAGAGACGGCGGAACCCGTCGTGGCCCTGCCCTGCGGCCACGCCCTCTGCGAGGGATGCTTCGGGCGCATACCGGGCGGCGCCCAGCTCGTCGATGGACAAAGTGTCGGCGCTGCTCCTCGCCCTGCGGAAGACGCGAGGGCCTCGGAGGCGCAGGACCGCGACGCGACGCGGCAGCAGCACGCGGAGGCGGAGGACGCGGCGGCGCGGCGCGAGGCCGTCGAGCGGTCCCGGCGGGAGGAGACCGAGGAGCGCGAGCGCCAGCGCGAGGCGGCGGCATCAAGGGCTGAGGCGGTTCAGTGCGTCATCTGCCAGGAACCGATCCGGGGTGGCGACCAGCGGCTGCCCTGCGCGCACGTCTTCCACCGCGCGTGCCTGCAGCGGTGGCTCCCGGCGCACCGGTCCTGCCCTGTCTGTCGAACCCCCGTCTCGGCGGAATCCGCGCCGGCCCCGGAGCGGGGCCGCGCCGACGCCGCGCGAGCCGAGGCGGAGCGGGCCCGCGCGGAGCTCCGCGCCGCACGCGACGAGGCGGTGCGCCGCGAGGCCGCCCGCGCGAGGGAGCGCGACGAGGCGGCGCGCCGCGAGGCCGCCCGCGCGAGGGAGCGCGACGAGGCGGCGCGCCGCGAGGCCGCCCGCGCCGCGAGGGAGCGCGACGAGGCGGCGCGCCGCGAGGCCGCCCGCGCGAGGGAAGCGGCAGCGGAGCGGGCCCGGCGAGACGAGGCGGCGCGCCGCGAGCGCGCGCGAGCCGCATTCGCGGTTAACCAGCGCGTCGAGGTGCGGTGCCGCGGCGGCAACCAGTGGTTCACCGGCAAGATCACAGCCGTTCGCGGCGGCTACAATAACAAGCTGTACAACATCCTATACGACGACGGGGAGTCCGAGGCACGCGTCGCTGAATCGCTGATTCGCCGGTGGGTATCGACGCCGCACACTGGGGCGCCGACCTCGGCGAGGCCGATGGAGCGGGGCAGCGCCGACGCCGCGCAAGACGCATATCTCCGCGGAGTTGAATCCCTGAGGCTTGCAGCCCATCACGTGCAAGCGGCAGCGAGAGAGCGCCCCAACTCCGTCAGTCTGAGGGACGTGCACGACACTTTGAGTACCAACGCCATTTCTTCGTGGGGCGGTGAAATTGAAGGCGCGACCGGTCTCACGTGCCAGTGGCACGACCAAGGCTGGGGCAATCGGAAGGGCATGGTGTTCGCGCGTACCACTGGCGGCACGCCATACTATGGCACGTGGCAGCCCCTCTCTGGGAACGAAGCCCCGCATGCAATCACCCGCTTGGGGGTCCAACTGCCGTTTTCGCTCCGCGGGCGTCGCGTGCAATTCGGCTACCGCGTGGGCGGCAGCGGCGTCGGCGGCGGTCACGAGATACACATCGTGCAGGCGATTGTCAATGTCCAAGGCGGAACCGCGCCGGCCCCGGCGAGGCCGACGGGAAACGCGGCAGCGAGTGATCCAAACGCAGCTCTCTATGCGCGGCTGCAAGCGCAACACGAAGAGCATAACCGCGACGCCGCGCGAGACGAGGCGGCGCGCCGCGAGGCCGCCCGCGCGAGGGAAGCGGCAGCGGAGCGGGCCCGGCGAGACGAGGCGGCGCGCCTTGAGGCGGCGCGCCTTGAGCGCGCAAGGGCCGCCGCGCGCGTGGCGCCGACCACCGCGTGCCGGGTCTGCGGCGGGAATTTCCCCCACCCAGCCTGTTCAGGCTGCGGCACGCCGGGAGCGCGCGCGGCGGCGACCACCGCCCAGCCGGGCCATTCGAGTCCTCCAAGCCATAGCCCGCCGGGCGGCCTGATCTCGACGGACGAGATCGCGGGCTGCTGGGTGTGCATGTGCTTCCCGTTCGGCGCTACAGCCATCTTCAGCAAGGAAGCCACGGGGCCCAACTCGCTCAAGCACGCGGGCCTCATCCTCAGCCCAGTATTCTGGCCCTTTGAGGAACACCGCATCCGTCATCCCGGCACCAACGGCTTTTACAAGGTCGGGGAACCGCAGGACGTGGACCAGTACGATTCGAGCGACTGCGCCTGCAACGGGCTGGCTTGCAGCATGAAGGTCTGCTGAGGATGCTTGCCGACGCGCACGAGTTTGACATCCTCCGTACTTCCGAAGGCGCGACGGGAGAGACGACGGCCCGCGGGCGAGGAGCACGCGCCGCGCGAGGCCCCTGCCCCCAGACGCGCGCGACAAGCTGATAGAGAGGGCGGACGTTCCACATTGTTACCGAGGCCGTTCTGCTCAGAAGGAAGTGCATGCTGTTATGGCCTTTAGAGGCTTGGTGTATGTCCTCTTTCCTCTAGGATATTCCTTCCTTGATTATTTATTTATTTATTTATTTATTTATTATTCATATTTATTTATGCTGTCATGAACGGCGGCCCGCGCCCACCGCCCCGGCCGACCTGGCGCCGCAGCAGATTATGCTGCAGATAACACGCCCGACGCCATCGACGCGGCACTAGGTAAGTCCGGCGTAAGCTTAAGGTTACGAGACGCGATTCAGTGGGGTGGGACGTAGAACGATTCGTACAAAAGCTCGTAGTAAAAACGTCGAAAACCCGACCAGATCGGCATGCGCACTTTTTGCTGCAGCGCGGCGGGCATGCGAAGTTGCCAAGGGACTAGACTGCCATGAGCGCTGCCCCGCCCAAGCGATAGTGGGCCCCACATCGTCCTGCCATCCAGACTCGCGACGCGCGCAGATGGAACGACTTGTACGCCTCGCCTGCCCCATCTGCCGCACGCAGCCTCCACGGCGCGCCTGTGGGAACAGAGTCTTCGCATCGGCCCACTGTCCCGTCTGCTTAGAGACGGCGGAACCCGTCGTGGCCCTGCCCTGCGGCCACGCCCTCTGCGAGGGATGCTTCGGGCGCATACCGGGCGGCGCCCTGCTCGTCGATGGACAAAGTGTCGGCGCTGCTCCTCGCCCTGCGGAAGAGGCAAGGGCCTCGGAGGCGCAGGACCGCGACGCGACGCGGCAGCGGCACGCGGAGGCGGAGGACGCTGCGGCGCGGCGCGAGGCCGTCGAGCGGTCGCGGCGGGAGGCGGCCGAGGAGCGCGAGCGCCAGCGCGAGGCGGCGGCAGCAAGGGCTGAGGAAGTTCAGTGCGTCATCTGCCAGGAGACTATCCGGGGCGGCGACCAGCGGCTGCCCTGCGCGCACGTCTTCCACCGCGCGTGCCTCGCGCGGTGGCTCCCGGAGCACCGGTCCTGCCCTGTCTGTCGAACCCCCGTCTCGGCGGCGGAGCAATCCGCGGCGGCCCCGGCAAGGCCGTCCGCCGACGCCGCGCGAGACGCGGCGGCCGCGCGCGCGGAGGCCGTCGAGCGGTCGCGGCGCGAGGCGGAACGGGCCCGCGCGGAGCTCCGCGCCGCGCGCGACGAGGCGGCGCGCCGCGAGGCCGCCCGCGCGAGGGAGCGCGACGAGGCGGCGCGCCGCGAGGCCGCCCGCGCGAGGGAAGCGGCAGCGAGAGAGCGCCCCAACTCCGTCCGTCTGAGGGACGTGCACGACAGGTTGAGTACTGACGCCATCTCCTCGTGGGGCGGTGAAATTGAGGGCGCGACCGGTCTCACGTGCCAGTGGCACGATCAAGGCTGGGGCAATCGGAAGGGCATGGTGTTCGCGCGTACCACTGGCGCCACGCCATACTATGGCACGTGGCAGCCCCTCTCTGGGAACGAAGCCCCGCATGCAATCACCCGCTTGGGGGTCCAACTGCCGTTTTCGCTCCGCGGGCGTCGCGTGCAATTCGGCTACCGCGTGGGCGGCGGCGGCGGTCACGAGATACACATCGAGCAGGCGGTTGTCAATGTCCAAGGCGGAACCGCGCCGGCCCCGGCGAGGCCGACGGGAAACGCGGCAGCGAGAGAGCGCCCATCCTACAATGCCGCATTCGCGTTTAACCAGCGCGTCGAGGTGCGGTGCCGCGGCGGCAACCAGTGGTTCACCGGCAAGATCACAGCCACTCCGCCATTTGGGCGCAATCGCTTGTACGACATCCTATACGACGACGGGGAGTCCGAGGCACGCGTCGCTGAATCGCGGATTCGCCGGTGGGTATCGACGCCGCACACTGGGGCGCCGGCCTCGGCAAGGCCTTCCGCCGACGCCGCGCGAGACGAGGCGGCGCGCCGCGAGGCCGCCCGCGCGAGGGAAGCGGCAGCGGAGCGGGCCCGCGCCGCAACGTTGGAACACATGCGAGCGGCATTCCACGTTGGCCAGCGCGTCGAGGCGCGGACGTCGACTAGGAGCAACCAGTGGTTCCCCGCCAAGATCACAGCCGTTAACGGCGGCCGCTTGTACGACATCCTCTACGACGACGGGGGGATCTCCCGAGGCAAATCCGAATCGCTGATTCGCCGGTACACGGGGAGTGGACCCGCGGCGCCGCCGCCGCGCTCCGCGTGCCGGGTCTGCGGCGGGAATTTCCCCCACCCGGCCTGTTCAGGCTGCGGCACGCCGGGCGCGCGCGCGGCGGCGACCACCGCCCAGCCGGGCCATTCGAGTCCTCCAAGCCATGCTTTCCCCGACGCGCGGTCGTTCGCCGGATGCTTTTGTACCATCTTTCCGTGCATTCCATTTGCGCCTTTGGCATGCGAAAACATCATACCTCATGACAGCAATTCCTACCAATCCAAGGGCGTGGTTATCCTCATGTTCGGTTATATTCCTATTCCTTTTTGCTGGGACGATCACTTGGCGCGTAAGCACGGCAATACTTTTGAAGTCACGACTGGCTGCTGCCAAGGAACCACGGATACCTGGACGAGCGCAGACGGGTTTCACACTTCCAGCAGCTGCTGCCCTGCGTTTAGATGCGGGTAAACACACTACGCACACCAGCACTTCATTCCCGTTTGGATCTTCACGCTTCCTTCGAAGGACCACACCAACGGGTTCTGGTCGTGAAATCCGCACTTCGCGTATTTCGACGCCCACGTTTGCAGTCAAAACCGTTTCGCACCGCAAGACCCTTCCTTAAGTTTCTTCGCGTCTAATGTTTGCCGACGCGGCCCTGTTTATGGCTCCACGCCCTAGACAAGCTCCTAGACAACACGCCCCCGGGACGCCATCGACGCGGCACTAGCTAATTCCGGCGTAATCTTAAGGTTACGAGAGGCGAGTCAGTGGGGCGGGTCCCGCGTTTTTTGCGTCCGGGACGGGAAGGGTCGTGGTTCGTATGAACAGGTCAAGAATTGGGGCCGCCTGATGACATCAGGCGGCCGAGCGCACGGCGCACGGCGGCGACGGCGTCGCCGGCGCGATGCGCCGGCGCGTCTCGGACGTCTGGTACTCCGAGAAGCTGAGGGGCGAGCCGTCGTGGACGTGGCGGTCCAAGTCGGTCAGGTCGTTGAGCGAGTCGTGGCGGATCATCGACGCCAACCCGTCCGTCGACGCCGTGTTCGAGTCGCAGCGCGGCATGTCGACCGGTGTTGAAACAACATAACTTTGGGAAGGCGGCGGCGACGGCGCGCGCCGCGTCCACGACGCATCCCTAAGGGCGTCCTGGGCCGCCGCTAAATCTTTTTCAGCGCATATGAGAGCGTTCCGCGTCGCCCACCGCGATGCGTCCGTCGCGAAGCGCGCCAAGCGACCCGGCGTGGCGCCGTTCGCGTGCATGCGCAGCACCGCCCTGGCAGTTTGTTGGATCTTCGACGCCCGTGCTAGTCTCGTTTCGGGCTCGCAGACCAGCCCCAGCCCGCGACGACTTTCGCCGGGGATCACCGCCCGACCGCCCGTCTCCAGCACGGCCCGCTCCAACCGTACGCGCGACCGGGCCATCTGCGCGTACTCCTCGGGCTGCCAGTAGCAGTCGCGCCGCGCGCGCCAGCCGTAGTCCTCCAGATTCGGGATCGTCACGACCGCATCCAGCGTCTTGTCCCGGAACCGGACGCGCCGCGGGTCCTCGGCCCGCCTCAGAGATTTTTGGGTCTCCTCGAACGCTTCTATTTCAGACTCGGAGTCCAATGAAGAGCAGCTACTCTGGGGTCTGAGGCAAGATTTCGTCGGCGTCGTGAGCTTCAAAGGCGTGACGGCGTCGTCGTCCTCTTCTGACGAGGAGGAGGAACTTCGGGTCAAGTCGGATCCGACAGATCGCGTCGCGCCGTCGGCCGGCGTGTCCTCGTCTGACGAACTTCGGCGCTCGGGGGGCAGGGCGCGCGTCGGCGCTCCAGGAGAGCCGTGGCTCTTGCCTCTATCAGATCCTGGCGCGGTGCCGTCGTCGGGCGCGGCAACAAGAGCTCTATGGGGCGAGATGACGCTGCGCCGGCCCCAGGTCTCGGGCTCGCGGGGCCAGCCTCGACTGGCTTCCAGCGGCGACAGGAGCTCGCCGTCCAGGTCGTCCGTGGGGCCGTCCGTGGGGTCCGCGTCAATATCCGAGTCGGGGACCTCGATCCCGTCATGCGGCCGCGCGGGGCCCACGCCATCGCAGAAATTTGTTCCCAGGCAGCTCGACGACGCCAGACGCGCTGTGGGCGCGCCACCGAAGCACGCAAAGGGCCTCATCGCGCGGGCAGGGGCGTTTTCGTTTTGACGATAAAAGCCCTTATTTCCGGCTTCGTCCGTGCGTTTTTCGCAGTTCAAAGCGCAACGACAGCAAGAGCCGTGTGAGAGGGTGCTACCTTAGCATTTTTGACTGGCAAGACGTACGCCCTGGGAGTCTTTGGGCGTCCGCTGTTTGGGAAGGCCTAGGATCCGCTCGGGTTTTGCCGCTTTCTCATTGCTCAAAACGAGTCGTCGCAGCGTCGCGGACGCCCCCTACTTACCGTGGTAGCAGTAAGCGAACTCTTATTGAAGCTCATAAAACCCGTTTTAGAGTTTTTCGGCCAGGCAGTGTTTTTTTAGCCGCAAGACGGTCTTTTAGCATTTGCGGCCTAAAATGGTCGCATTTAAGGTAGCAGAGGCCGACAGCCATCGAGATCGAACAAATGCTTCACGCAGCAGTGCTTCCAACAGCGTGAAAGCTGTCCTCTGAGGCCTAGAGTGCTGCTTTCACAGCAGCAGCATTCCGTCGCAGTTGCACGCCGTCGCCGCTGCGCCATGCCACGACCAAGGCCGAGCGCACTACTCCTCGCAGCAGTAGCCACAGCCCAGCACACTCTGCGCCTCGACCCAGCACGCGTGCGCGTCCCGACGACACCACTCACGGCGGAGCTCGGAGCCGAACCGCGAGACTACGGCCCGCGCTGCCACGACGAGCCGAAGAAGCGACGCTTGAGAGCGCTGCGCTACTGCGCGCCGAGCTTCCTCATCATCGGTTTCGGAAGGTGCGGCACCACGTCACTGGCGAGATACCTGAGGAGCCACCCGCGCCTCACCTTCGGCACCAGAAAGGAGCACTTCTACTTCAGCCGGCCCGAGTTTTGTGATTTGCAGCACGGCCCGAACACATCCCCGAAATGCCACGTCAAGGCCTACGCGAAGCAATTCCCTATCTACAAAGATAAGCCGGAAAAGGACATCACCTTCGACGCGACGCCGCTACTGGGCGGCGACATGGGCGTGCCGGCATCAGATAGAACGATCGCGTGGCTGCGTTCGCGCCTACCCGAATTGAAGCTGGTCGTGTTGATTAAGTCGCCGGCGGATCGCTTCATGAGCAACCCCAACAGCGCAGCGAAGCTTGCGCGATTCCAGGCCTCGTTGCGGCGGGGCGACAATACGATGCCGAGTAAGCTTCAGGAGCTGCTGCAGGAGAACTGTTATATCGACAAGCTGGAGCGGTGGCTAGCGTTCTTTCCCGCGGATAGATTTATACTGATCAAGTCCGAGGATTTGCGGGACGAAGGGAAGCGACCGACAATCTTGAACGAAGTGACGGAATTTCTCGGCGCGGGGCCGCACGTGTACGGCGAGGCCCTGAACTTTTTAGGGAACTACCGGCGAGCGTCGAACGTGACCGTCAGTCCGCGCGTGCGCACGACGCTCAACTGCCTGCCGCGCTTGCGGACGTGCGAGGCGCGGCTCGACGCGCTTATACAAGGCGGGACACGGCTCAGGTGGTGCGACGAAGCGCGGAGAGTCGCGCACGGCATGCGCGAGACGCAGTTGCGCAGATCTAGGGTCCCGCACATGCAGCCCACGCTTCCGCCCGAGAAACGCGAGCGGGCCGGGAGTGGATGGTTCGGGCGGCGCAAGTTGTAGTTGTTTAATTTTTGCTGTTGTTAAGAACACAGACACGTCGTTTCTATTTACGCCCGCAGACACGTTGCGACCCAAACGCTAGCGGCCTGTAAAGGCACTAGCAAAACAAGTGCCGCTGGGCTGCCACAAAACAAGGCCAGCCTGGGCCCAGCCCTGGGCAGGGCAGCGCTCCCGGCCAAGCCTGGGCACCGCCGGAGCCAGGCGGACGCGAGGCACCATGAGGCTGCTGGCCTGGGCAGCGCTCGTCGGCGCCCAGTGGACCTACCCCGTCCCGCAAGCGCCGACGAGCCCCCCGGAGCTGTCCAACGCGACGACCACCGGCATGACCGTGACCTGGGAACCTACAATTGAAAGCGAGTCCTACGCCGTCGACGCCTACCGCGTCGAGGTGCTCTCGCTGCAGGAGCGGCACAAGGGCTGGCAGGTCCTGGACGACGCCGTCGAGGAGGCCCGCACGAGAAACGAGGTGCAGTTCATCAACGTGCGCGTGGACCGCGGTTCAAGGGTAAGTGGCGGCGGCTTCTGGCTCTACCTCGCGTACGACGGCATCCACCCCATCGACACGGACCACAAGCAGGCCGTCACGCCGGAAATCCCCTGGGACGCGTCTGCGGCGCAGATGAAAAGCGCATTAGAAGCATTAGACACGGTCAACGTCGTGCAAGTTAGACGCTGCGACGCCTCGTTTTTACCGAACAAGGACCTCACAGGGACGGGAGCCGAGGCCTGGGTCGGGCGCTGCCCCTTCGGCCATTTAGGTGGATACACCTGGGTCGTCGAGTTCGAGCGGCCGCGCGCGGAGATGGACGAGGCCTGGTCCGGAGCGTACCCCCGTGCTGTCGAACTCGCACGGGACGGCTGGAACGAGCGCCTCCAGAAGGACGTGAAAAGCGCGCAAGAAGCGGGCCGCATGCCCCTCATCAGTGTCTGGAAGGAGACGATCTCGCTGCGAGACGGGTACAAGTGGTCGGGGCCCGGCGCCGGTATCGAGGTCTGGCGCGCGTCGAACTACCAGCCGTGCGGGTCGGCCGAGTGGAACTACCACGAGCTGAACCTGGGCCACGACTTTGATAAGCCCATGCCACCCCCACCTTTATGTACGTATCGGGCCGAGAATTTGAAAAGACCGGGCGGGTTGTATGCTTTTCGCATCTCGGCCCACAACGCGGCGGGCTGGTCGCCGCCCTCGCAGCCGTCTTCATATAGACGCCTGGACGCCGTCGAGCCGCCTCCTAGACCAATCGCGCCGGTCTGGGCCGTGCCGAGCGACGCCCGGTTCAGGCAAGGATCGGCCACTCTATACGCGTCGCGGCCCGACCAGACGGAGTCCGAGTTCGCCGCGCCGGCGGCGGCTTTTGATGTGCAGTACAAGTATGAGGGAGACGACACCTGGTTGGATGGGGGAAGAGTGACCGCCGACGAGAGCGGCTGGGCGGCCCGGACCATTGATGATTTGGATGTGGAGCGAAAAGTTGTCGCACGTGTCCGCGCGAGAAATGCGGCCGGTTTGAGTGCCTGGTCGGGCGCCTCGCCGCCGGGCCACGTGACGCGCGACGCGCGGCCGCCGCCGCCCTCGAAGCCCGCTTTGGAACTCGATGGAGACGAGATGCAGGTCCGGTGGCTGCCGGCCGCGGCGGGCACGACGAACGCGCGGCGCTTCTCCCTAGAAACGCAGGCCTGGCGCGGCCACGGCTTCTCCACGCCGGACCAGTGGGAGCGTGCGGACAACTCGATTAGCATCGTGGAGACGCCGCAGAGCGACGAGGTCCAGACCGTGACGTGTCGGGTGGATGGCACGTTTCGGTTGCGACTACCGGTCAAAGGGTCCTACGACACGGGCACGATCACGACGGATTTGCACAGAGGGAGCCTGGCGGGCGACGTCGTGCGGGCGCTGGAAGGGCTCGATGCTGTGTCGCAAGGGAGCGTGTCCGTGCGGTTAATATCCCCGGGCAAGTGGCGCGTCCACTTCAAGGACCCCGATGCCATCGCTGGAGAAGACTTGAGGGCGTCGAACGTGTTCCCCCAATTATTGGGAGAGTCCGTGCGCACGTCTGAAAAATGGAATAGGCAAGAGCAGGGCCCCGAGGTTCTGATTGAGAGGACGTCGTTAGCTTCTTCCGAAATTTTGAAAGAGAGTCTGGAAGCAAGGGTGCGCAACCTCGAACCGCACACGCACTACCGAGTTCGCGTGAGGGCCTTCGTTGATGAGGAGGGAGGCGAGTGGTCCGAGCCGAGCGACTGGCTCCAGACTCCTGACGCGGCGCGCGTCTACGAATTGTCCGGAAGGAGTAAAGTACGGGCCGCGGACGGCACGTCGCACGCGCGGACGGCCGTCGATTACCGACCTGCCTTAGCTAATGACCCCGACTACGTGCAAGGCGCCGCTGTTGGAGGTATCGGCGTGTCAGGATGGAATTCGGCAGAAAATGATGGAGATGGTGGAGGTGGGTTAGTAGTGATAGCGGCCTACACGGGCCTCGCCGCGCATCCGATCCCGCACAGCCGCCAGGTCTTCTTCGCGTCGCGCGTGGCCCAGACGTACGCCGTGCCGTCCCGACATTCGGGGCGGCCCGGGGCGCGGCGCGTGATCGTCAAGGCCTGGGGTGGTGGGGGCGGCGGCGCGGGGGCCGGGCGCGGCGAGCAGAACAAAACGTCGCGGGCGACCGAGTCGCAGACCGACTACATCCAACGCGATAGGTTCTGGGGCCGCGGCGGCGGCGGCGGCTTCGCGCGGGCTTCTTTATCAGTGACGCCGGGCGACGCGCTGGAGATCCTGGTCGGGGGTGGAGGTGGTGGAGCGGTAAGAGGCAAACCCGGTGTTGGTGGGTGGCACGGCGGTGCGAGTGGCGGCGCGGGCGAGTGGGGCGGCGGCGGCGGCGGCGGCATGTCCCTGGTGAGGTTGAATGGCCAGACGATGTTGGTCGCAGGCGGCGGCGGCGGCGGCGGCGCGACGGACTACTGCTGCGCGCACGGCGGTGGGGGAGGTGGTATGGTGGGAGGCAACGGCTCGGCGCCAGGATTGGAGACGCCCGTGGACATCGCCCCCTACAACGCGAGGCGCCACGAGCACTCGGCGGTCGAGGGCGATCCGAGTGGCACGTCGGTCCACGATCGCGACGGGCGCGACCCGCGAGATTTAGAAGGTAAGCCGGCACGACACAGACATTTAGATTTTGGTATGGCCCCGGGCGCGGACTATTCGTCCTTAGCGACGGGCGGTACCGGCGGTGCTATGGAAGGTGGCCGACCTGGGAAAAATGGCGCCTACGAAGTCTCGTCGGCGGGCGTATTAACGGACGCAGGAACGGGCGAGGTTATGATTCAGACGCTCGACAAGCCCGCGGACCAGGACGCATCTGTTGGGTTACGATATAAGGGCGGCAAGGGCGCCGCGGGCAAGGAGGGCGGCGGCGGTGGCGGAGGCGGCTTCTACGGGGGCGGCGGCGGCGGCGCGGGCGTCGACGCGGGGGGCGGCGGGGGCGGCTCGGCTTTCGTGAACGAGTCCCACGTGTCGCTTCATCAAGATTACGTGTGGGGTGCGCAACGGCCGCCGCAACCGTTTGTGGTGGACGCGAATCATACCGCAGTCAGCTTACAATGGCCCATGAATGATTTTGCGAGAACCTTCCTCGCGGAAAGATACCACGTGGAGATGGCGCTGGGCATCTCGCTCGAGTTCCAGCTCGTCGGGGTCTACAAAATTGAACAGGGCGGTGCTTCCGTAGGCGGCCTGGACCCGGATACCACTTATCGCTTTCGTTTGAGAGGCGCGAACCACACGGACACGTCCCACGCGGGTCAGTTCGTCGAGGTCATTACGAGAAAGGAACCGGCCGACGCGTGGGCGCGCGTCCACCCCGTGCCGCGGCGCTACGCGGACGGGGGCTATGGACGAGCATCACCCGTTGCGAAGACTCCTCATTTCTCGAAAGGCGACCAGACAGGACTGTTAAATGACCTCACGGACGATGCGACGCGCGAGAGCGACGCGCCGTCCCAATCAAGGCCTACAATACCTTCCGGCCGCGGCGGCCACACGTTAACAACATTAGGAGGTCGAAAGGAGTACGAGGCCGGCAACATTTCTTTAGATGAATTAGGTGCCGCGTTCCTGTTCGGCGGCGCGGGCGACGGCTACGAGTGCGACGGCGCCGTCGGTGCGTCGTTCCGGTTGGGCGAACGGTTCGGCTACGAGAGCGCGGACGACAATTGTGCGAGGAGGCAGGGCGAGACGAACGAATTGTGGCGCTTAGATACGGGTATGTTGGAGTGGGAGCTCATCCTCCCGGCCCGGAACCAGACGTGGCCAGCACCTCGGGAACGACACGTCGCTACTGTACTAGGTGGCAAGATCGCCGTGTTCGGTGGTATGCGCGACGAATTCACGGATCAGGCGCATGCCTATGATGACTTATGGTTATTAGATACGGGAAAACCGCAGATACAGACGTGGGCCGGCACGCCTTCTTACTCGACCGTGGACGAGCCCATCGATCTACCGGACGCTGATGTTTTGCATTTCGACGTGAACGTCACGGCTGATGAGGAGTGGTGCGTTAGGGATGTGGACGTGCGCATACGGTTGGAGCACCCCTGCGTCGAGAGCTTGTCCATTGAATTACTAGGACCGGGCCCCACGTCCGGGTCGTCCAATTACTACAAACCTGTGGCCAACTCCTGGCCCGTCGTGTTACTCGCGCCGGACCACGAGGCGCCGTGTAGGAAATTACAATTGCCAGAAAAAGGTCGAGTGCAGGACTTCAGCAACCGAAGTGTAGATGGCGACGTTTTTAATACATGGGGCTGGGCGGCGCACGGGTCGGCCTTGGGCGAGTACCCCTTCGACCCGGAGACTGGAGGGAGGACCAAGCATGCCTGGGACGAGCCCCAGTGGCTGGAGTTCGATGATGACGCGAAGGTTGCCATTGATGATCTAGATCATGCCAAGTTCAGCACCGGTGGGACGTATCGACCCGTCGATTCCTTATCAGAATTCGAGGGTGCGGTTGCAAACGGCAAGTGGACGTTGCGAATTACGGACCACGGCGGGCCGCACAAAGCGACCTGGAACATCTCCGAGTGGGAATTAACCACGAGACTCGAGCTTTGTCAGAGAACTTATCGATGGGAGCACGTCAACAATAGTCTTGGTCAGAGACCACCGGCCCGAGCCGGTAGTCTAGGCGTGTCCACGGGTGACCAGCTCTTTATACTGGGAGGGCGGAACGCGACGGACCCGAACCCGACGCGGACACTATTTAGATACGATCTGATCACGAATACCTGGGCTGAGCTCACGCCAGAACCCGACCACCCGCGCGCGTACTCGCCTTTAGGAAAAGCTGCCGTATTAACACCGTGGGGCGTCTACGCCTTCGGCGGCCTCGGCTTCGGCTTCACGGAGACGGGTGGCACACAATCGTACTTTGACGGGCGGGTACATTGGCTAGACATCGTGAACCGACGATGGTTTAGAGATGTGGACGTAAAACCGCGGCCGCACCCCGGCATCGTCCACCCGCCGCGGTCGCGCAACGGCATCGCGGCGGAGGGCATCGTCGAGCACCAGGCGATTATCGAGAGGGCGACGGCGCCCGCGGCGCCGCGGGCGCGCTACCGAGCTGCTCTAGCCTACGTCGACGAAGGCTTGGCGGACCACCTCGCGGCGTCGGAGGCGTCGCGGAGCGGCGCGGCGGCGCCGGGGTCCGTGGCGCCGCCCTCGTTGGTGATGTTCGGTGGTGATGATGACGTGATCGACCTTGACGACACGTGGCTCCTCAAGCTCGCGAACGCGTCGTTACGTGATCCGGCGGACCCGCGCTTCGAGCTCCACTTATCTCCCTCGAACCACTTCGCGTTCTGCGGGTGGCAGGTCCAGGGCACGGCCCAAAAACACTGGGACGAGCGGTGCGGCGCGGAGACGGACACGGGCAAGGTCTGCACGTTGCGGGAACTGATCCAGCGGGCCTACTGCGTCGGGCAGTACCAGAGTTTGGGTAACTATCCGCGGTAGTACTTTTTCTGTGCCCAGGAGGTCCCCAGGAGGTATCACCGCGCGTCACCGATCGTCCCGCAACCCGGAGGGAGAGAGCTAGCTATACGCTGTGGCGCATGGGAAGGCTGAGTGCACCTAAACAAGTGGACTACGCATCACAGACGTACAAGCTCGTAAGACTTGGGGCTGTACAGGTAAGTCCTAGTTAGAGGGCAGCCCCATCGAAGCGCCGCTGTCCAGCGCGCGCCGAGGCACGCCCGTCGAGTCCCGTCGAGGCCACCACCGCTGCCCCAGCATCACCTGTGGAGCCGCAACGCCATCGAGGCAGCCCAGACGCCGCTGTAGCCTACGCCCACGAAGAGGACCAAATTCACACCTATAGCAAGCTCGAACGATGGGCGACGACGCCCAGAAGAATGTGGAATTCACGAACATGTGGGGCGCGCGCCTGCGGCTGCCCTGCGACATGCCCGACGACATCCTGAAGGATGCGATCCAGACGTTCCACGAGGAGCTCGGCGCGCTCCAGGCCGAGGGCAAGTCCTACGACGACGAGGACGCGGGCAACGCGTCCGTGGGCCGCATAAAGAAGAAGTTCGACGAGAAGTGGAGCCCCTACTGGCACGTCGTCGTGGGCCGGAGTTATGGGGCCTTCGCGACGCACGAGACCCGGCACTTCTGCTCCTTCAAGGTCGACAACTTCGCCGTGATGATGTACAAGACGGCATAGGCGCTAAGGGTCTTTGGTTAGTAGGTTTCGTTTGCGCGGCGGCCGGAGGTGCTAGCGACCGGTAAGACACTAGCAAGCAAAGCAAGCTTAAGCAGGCCGGCCAAAAACGCGGTGAGCGGTACCCTCCGCGGCGCAAAGTGGGCGTAGCGTGCTCAGTCGTGGCCGCTGAGTCGTGCCCCGGCAGCGCTTCGAGAACTGTGACGTGTGGACCACCGGCAGCACCCCTCTCCTAGATGGCAGACTTTGCCGACGCCAAGCCGCCACCCGAGAAGAAGCAGAAGACCGGCGAGACACCTCCGGAACAGAAGCAGGAAATCAAGATCGGCATCCGGCCCGCGCCGCCGCCCTTCCTCGACGGCTCGAGCGAGCCGCGCGTCACGGGCTTCGAGCCGGAGCACTTAAGTAAGGCGCAGGACGCGCACCTCGAGGCGATCATCAGCGCCATCCGCAACGGCACGCAGCCGCCGCCGCCGAACCCCGCGGCCTTCGGCTGGGACGCGCTGTCGCCGCAGCAGCAGGCGCACTTCGCCGAAAGCCGGGACGAGATCGAACTCAACGACGTCTTCACGCCGGGGCCGGAGCCCCACGAGGCGCTATGAGGCTCGTGCTGCTGGTCACGATACCGCTCCTGCTGCACAGCGTCGTCGCCGCGCCCTCGCCGAGGCCTCGCGAGTCGTTTCCGTTGCGGCCGGCGCTCGGAGATCTTGTAAATCTTGAAAGGTACCCGATCGGCGACCTTAGATCGGCGGAAGGCCGCGCGCTCGTTGAGAAGGCGCGGAGTGATTTGGCGGCGACGGGCTGCGCAAGTTTTCCGTGCTTCTTGATGGAAGCTGCCCTCTCCGACGCCGTGGCCGAGGCGACGGCCGCGGCGCCTTCTGCCTTTGCCACGGACGACACGCACAACGCCTACCAGCTTTCTACCGATGCGAAGCTGGGGCCCGAGCATGTGCGGAACAAGCAGATGCGGACGAGGGTCGCATCGACGGCGTGCGACGAGCTCGATTCCAGTAGGGCCATCCGGGCTCTATATGCGAGCGATGAACTGCTGGGGCTCGTCAAGGCCATCACCGGCAAAAATGCCCATCGGCTGGCGGACCCGCTGGGCGCCGCGTCGATCAACGTGTTTCGCTCGGGCTGGGCCCACGCCTGGCACTACGACGAATCGGAATTTACCGTCACGTTGTCGCTGGTTCAAGCGGCGGAAGGTGGGGCTTTTGAGTTCACGGAGCCGCTCCGGCGGTCGGTCGACGACTTAGCTTTCGAGACGACCGCAGCTGTGATTAACGACCACTCGGAGTACGCCGTCGAGCCCGCCGGCGCCGCATGCCCCTCCGTCCGGACAGCGCCGTTCGCGCCGGGGACCCTCCAGATCTTTGCAGGGCGCACGTCGCTTCACCGCGTCTCGGAGGTGAAGGGCGAGCGCCTCGTCGCGGTGTACTGCTTCTCCGACATCGAAGGGTTCGTGAACAGCCCCGAGGTGCAGCGGATGTTCTGGGGGCGGGCCGTGAGGCCTGATCGATGACGCGGTTCCATAGCTCGCCCCCTACATAGTAACTTGTTATTGAAACGTAAGCTTCCAAAAGAATGCGAGCAGTACGCACTGCGCGACGCCACGGCCAATGTGCCCGTTCGGGTACGGAATGGGCGGCACGTCGGGGCCCATTTGCCTGTGCGCAAATCGACCAGTCAATCGGGTGCAGGCGTCGCGTCGATGGCGTGGAGGGCACGATTCAGAGAGCGCCGCGAGATTTGTGCACTGTGCCGCGCGCATCGTGCGTCGCCATATAGATATTTGCAGGCCTGCGTGGGCACTCGCTTGACGCTATCGACGCGGCCCCGTGTGACATGACGCCGCGAGTATACGTCACGGCAGCAACGAGCAAAAAGAGCCCGAACGCGGGAAGCTGAACGGGAAGCGGGAGGAGCCCGAGGCCGGCGCCCGCGAGGCCGACGCCTCCCAGAAATTCGGCGACGCCCGTCCAGTAGCAGTGGTACTCCGCGTAACTGAGGTTCAATTCCTCGGCGCCCGGCGCCGGCACCTGCCAGAGGCCTCCCCACGTGCCTTTCGGCGGCACGATAGCTATAAACGCATCGGCAAGCGTAAAGTGCGCCACGCCCGCCGCCGCGAAGATGCCTCCGAGCGGCAGGGGCCACGTGTAGTCGCGCCACGCCCCGAACCAGCCGTCCGGCAGCACGCTCTCCAGCCCGCTGAGACCGGCCACGCAGGCGGCGGTGCCGACCGCAATTCCTCCGCAAATGGCTGCGAAGCCGAGTTGTTGGGTCTGGTCATCCCTTGCGCTCAACAGTATGTCCGGCGACGGCCTTTCGACGACTGGCGGGCCTCCTGACCGGAGTGGTGCCAGCTTTGTAGTTGTGGGTGGAGTTACGAAGCCGCAGGCGCTTCGAGCAGCATAGCACAGCACGAGTAATCGCAGCATTGCTGGAATTGAGTCGTGTTCTTGCTTGTGAGCAGCTATGTGAGCAATGCGGCGCCGTGGGCGTGGACTGCATCTCTGGCATTCCTAGTGCCTTACTTGCCGCTAGCTACATCATAGCTCTGCGGCTCCAATCGTGCCTGCAGAGCGAGCAGGGACCAATTCGGACATGTTGAGGCGATTGGCAACGACGCCGCTGCGGCGTGCCATCGTTGCTCCGCGATTGGGTTCCAGGCCCCTCAGCAGTGCGGTTTCAGCGGCGACGCAGCGCTTCCTCGACGACGCTGGGTGCGCGGTACCGGTCATAAAGGGCCCCATGTATCCAGGGAGCAACCCGGAATTGGTCGCGGCAGTGAGCGCTGCCGGCGGCTTGGGCGTCGTGCAGCCAATCTCGCTCACGCACCTCTACGGTCATGATTTTCGTGAAGGGTTACAACTGATCAAGCGCCTCACGGACAAGCCGTTTGGCGTGAACTTCACTATCCTCGAAAATAAGAAGTACAAAAAACAAATGGACGAGTGGATGCACGTCGCCGCCGACGAAGGAGTAAAGTTTTTCCTGACCTCGCTGGGCAAGCCGGACCGCATCGTCGCGTTCGCGAAACCAAGGGGCATCAAGATTTACCACGACGTTCACACACCTAGAGTCGCGGAGAAGGTCGCTGCAAGTGGCGTGGACGGTCTGATATGCTTAAATGATGCGATGGGTGGGCAGACAGGTAATAGATCAGCGGAGATGTTCGCCGAACAGTTGCGAGGCATCGGTCTGCCCCTGATCCAGGCGGGCGCCGTGGCCGACGGAGCTGACCTGCGACGAGCGCTCGACCTGGGCTACGCGGGGGCGAGCGTCGGCACGCGCTTCCTGGCGACGCACGAAGCGCAAGTAACCCAATCCTACAAGGACGCCATCGTCGCTGCGACGGGTGACGACATCGTCTGGACGAACAAGCTGGCGGGGACGAACTCTTCGGTCATAAAGACGGACCAGCTCGCGGCCGGCGGGCTGCGCGTGAACGCGTTGGTCGCCTGGCTCCTCCGCAATAGGTACACGAAGACGCTCACGCGGACGTTGATGTCGCCCCGGCGTGTGAATCCACGCCATCGACGCGACGATGGCGTGGCAAGACCGCTCATTTCACGCAGGCTCAAGCAGGCCATGGAAACCTACAAGAAGGCTGCGTTCGACGACCAGGTAGAAATCTGGCAGGCCGGCCGGGGCGTCGATCGCATCGAATCGATCGAGTCCTGCGCCGACGTGTTGGAGGGGTTCCGAAAGGGACTCATGTAATAATAGTTGTTGTGTTCCTTAGCGTCTAAAAACCTTCTTCAGGAAACTGCGCGTGCGCCACCAGCCCGTGTGGAAGGACGCGATCTGCCCGAACGTTGCTGCGTCGAGCGAGGCGCCGCCCACCAAAACGCCGTCGATGTCGCTCTGGCGCATGAGGCCGTCGATGACGCTCGGGTTCACCGAGCCCCCATACAAAATGCGGCACGAGTCGGCCACAGAAGAATCGTAGGTCGCCCGGAGTCGCTGCCGGATCGACGAGTGGACGCGCTGCGCGACGTCTGCCGGGCACACCAGCCCCGTGCCGATGGCCCAGACCGGCTCGTACGCGACCACAATGTTCGCCATCTCGGCCGCCGTGACGCCCTCGAGCGCCTTGGCGAGCTGTAAGGCGCACACATCATCAGTGACGCCGAGCTCGTACTCCTGCTGGGTTTCCCCAATACAGAGCATCGCCGCGAAGCCCGCATCCAACGCGCCGCGGACCTTGGCGCGGATCGCATCATCATCATCCGAGAAGAGCGATCGCCGCTCGCTGTGGCCGCATAAGACATAATCGACGCGCGGCATGCTCTTCAGCATCGGTAATGATACCGCGCCGGTGTACGCGCCGCTTTCCGCTAGCACGCAGACGTCCTGCGCGCCCAAGGCGACGTTTTTGTTGGCTTTCGTCGCGACGGCGTCAAGGTAGCACGTCGGCGGAAAAACGACGACCTCTCGGCCGTCGACCGCTTCCAGTGCTTCGGCTAAGGCGACGGCCTCGGCCGAGGTGCTGGGATTCATCTTCCAATTGCCTGCCACAACCGGTGCTCGCGGCGAGCTGTACCCGGCAGCAGTGGACAACATTAGTGCTGCGATTAATGCAGCCATGGTGACCACTCTGCCTAGCAATGTATATGCTGCCTTGGCGTTCCAAGATTGATGTCGATGTTGCAATTTGTTTGACCTTTGAGACGCGCTTTCGCAACCACACTGGCAATGAGCGATGCGACAGCACGAGCTTTTTGCAAGGGATTTGGAGCTGCTGCCGCCCATGTCACCCCTCTCCGAAGCGAGAGCGAGCCCTTATTGTCGGCGGGACCTGGGACCTATCCGCATCCGAGGACAAGAGCTACTTCATAAGAATCAGACACATTAAGCCGAAACGCCCGGTCGCGAGCGGCCCGCGCGGCGTCTAGTCCGCCGCGTTCTTCTGGGAGCCGATGTTCTTGACGATGTTCTTGCATAAAGTTTTGTGCGACTTCCAGTGGCTCTTCTGGCACTCGCGCGAGCAGTACCACGCGCGCCCGCAACTCGCGCAGGCCGAAAGCTTCTTGCCGAGGGCGGCCTCGGTCTTCTCGCACATGTTACAGGACCGCCACGCCTCCGTGCCCTTGCGCCGCGACCGGATGATCTCCTTCGCCGTCTGCGCGCGCCCGGCGGGGCGGTAGCCGTCGCGGTCGTTGCCGATCGGCAGGGGCCCCATCTCGGCGACCTTCCGGGCCGCGGCCTCGAACGACTCCTCGACGCCCATGTCGACGAGGCCCTGGGCCAAGACCTCTTGTTGCGAGCCCTGCGCGACGAGCTCGAGGAGCGGGTAACGTGAATGGCCGTGCATCTTCGTCGCGAGGCACGTGAAATTCTTGCGGACGCGCGCGGCGTCGGCGGGCTCCTGGATCGCGTAGCTCTCCGAGCCGTCCTCGCTGCCCGCGCGCTGGCCCGCGAAGACGGGGTGGCCCTCGCGGCGGCGGCGCCGGAGCATGTTCATGCACCGCGCGACGGACCGCGCCTTCGAGACGTGGACGCCGCGGCAGAGGAACTCCGCACCGCCGTCCATCGCGTTGCCGACCGTATACAAGAACATGGTCTTGCTAGCCGCGTTCTCCATGACGCCGACGATGTGCTGGCCCGACCGCGCGATGTTCCGCTCGCAGAGCTTGACGTGGCGCTGGCTCGCGGCGTCGCCCGGCGTCCGCGCGACGCCGCTGAACTCCTTGCTCATGGCCTCCATCGCAATCGCGTCGGTGCGGTTGTTGCGACATTCAATCGACATGAAGTCCCAGAAGCGGTCCTGCTGTGTGCTGTAGATCATCTTTTCTCTGGGTCTCCTGCTAAAGTGGTTTCACCGGTGCGGCAGAGTGCCGCAATGTCGCTGCGGCGCGCAAGATGGATGACAACTCGAGAGCGCTGCGCGAACGGCTCTTATCCAGCGCGGATGTCCTGGTATGCGGCGCCAAGCTACAAGGCCCCGTCGAAGTCGAGCTAGCGTCCTGTAAGACACTAGGAAACGAAGCGGGGAACCCTGCGACGTAACTAGCCTCAGCCTCAGCCTCGAAGCAGCAATTGCGACCTAGTGGGCCGGGGGGGAGCGGGAGGGGTACGGGGGACCCTACGACGTAACTAGCCTGAGCCTGAGCCTGAGCGAAGACTATGCCTCCCTTATGAGATTCCTAGCGACGCCCGACTCCTTTTCTCCGTCGTCGTAATCGATGTCGTACGTGTCGCCGGAGCGCGCAGCGATCTTGCCCGGATAGTACTTCTTCTTGCCGCGATACTTCGCCTCAATCTTTTGACCAACCTCCAGTTCTGAGTCGCCGGGCGCCCGCGCAATGTTCTCCTGTTTTACGCCCTTCTCGACCTCACCATCATCATAAGTGACGTCGTACGTCTCAGTATCAGCATCGTATCGGTCGACGACGCCCGCATACCAGTTCTTTTTCCCCTTGTAAAGAGCCTCGATCTTGTCGCCCTTGCCGAACACCTTCGCAGCACGAGCGGCCGGCGCCGGCGCCGGCGCGGCCTCGTCCGACGCGACCACTTCGGCGGCCTTGACGAAGTCGGCCGCGACTCCAGACTCCTTGTCCCCGTCGTCGTACATGATTTCGTAGGTGCCATTGTCGTTGCGCTTCATCACCGTACCCTTATACCATTTCTTTTTTCCCTTGTAGCGAGCTTCGACCTGCATACCGGCCTCGAAGCCATCACTCGTGGCCTCTTCGGCCGCCGAGGCCGACGCGGGCGCAGGCGCAGCCTCCTCCAGTACTCGAATGAGCTCTTCCGCCACCCCAGACTCCTTTTCGCCGTCGTCGTAGTCAATAGAGTATTCGCCGCCGCTGTAGCTAGCGACGCGTCCTGGGTAGTAGCGTTTCTTGCCCTTATATCGACATTCGACCTTCGAACCCACCGCGTACTTGCCTTCCTCGGCCGCTGCGGCCGGCGCGGGCGCGGGCGCGGCCTCCTCGACGGCGCGGATGAGCTCCTCGGCCACGCCGTCCTCAACATCGCCGTCCTCGTAAGTCACCGAGTAAACGTCACCGTCGGCCTTCGTGACCTCGCCGGCGTACCACTTCTTCTTGCCGCGGTAGCGTGCTTCGACCTTGGCGCCGACGGCGTACTTGCCGCTCGCCGCGGCCGGGGCGGGTGCTGGCGCCTCCTCGACGGCTCTGATGAGCTCCTCGCTTACACCAGATTCCTTCTCCCCGTCGTCATAATCAATAGCATAGACACCATCTTCATAGTCAGCGATG
Source organism: Pelagomonas calceolata (assembly GCA_918797485.1). NCBI lineage: Eukaryota > Pelagophyceae > Pelagomonadales > Pelagomonadaceae > Pelagomonas > Pelagomonas calceolata. The sequence goes on along the minus strand of CAKKNE010000003.1, from coordinate 361,013 downwards.
GTCCCGGGATAGTAGCGCTTCTTGCCCTTGTAGCGGCACTCGACCTTCGCGCCGACGGCGAACGCGCCCGCGGCCGGCGCCGGCGCCGGCGCCGTCACCAGGGCCCGGATGAGCTCCTCGTCGACGCCCTTTTCCACGTCCCCATCATCGTATTCGACCTCGTAGCGGGCGCCGTCGAGCACCTTGAGAATTTTCCCGGCGTACCACTTCTTCTTCCCGCCGAAGCGCGCCTCGACGGCGTCGCCGGCGGCGAACTTCGACGTCTCGCGCTCCGACGACGCGTCGCGCTTGGCGGGCGAGTCCTCCTTCTCCAGGGCGCGGATCATCTCCTCGTCGACACCCCTCTCGACATCCCCGTCCGAATACTCAATCTCGTACTTCTGGTCGCCGAGCACCTTCAAAATCTTCCCGGGGTAGAACTTCTTTTTGCCCCGATATCGGGCCTCGACCGCGGCGCCGACGGCGAACTTCGCCTCCGGCTCGCGCTCGGGCGACGCGTCGCGCCCCTTGGGCGACTCGGCCGGCGCCGGCGAGGCGTCGCGCTTCTTCGCCGAGGCGTCGCTCTTCGCCGGCGAGGCGCTCCTGGCGGGCGACGCGTCGCGCTCGACGCGCTGGGGCCCCGTCTTCGACGGGTCCTCCTTCGCGGGCGACGGGCTCCGCAACCGCCGAGGCGACGGCGACCGCCGCCGCGACGGCCCCGTCGTCGCCAGGGTCTCGGGCACGGCGTCGAGCTGCCGCGACTGCGTTTTCGACAGCTCCCGCAACTCCGCCCGCGACGCGTCCGCGTCCTTGCGCAACTCGTCGGCCTCGCGCCGCGCGATATCGCGCTCCTCGAGGGCGTCCGCGAGCTTCCTCTCCAATTTCACACTTCTCCTCTTCAGGGCGTCGACGGCCTGGCCCTCGTGGCGCTTGTAGCCGTCGAGCTCGCATTTGGCGGCGGCGAGCCTCCTTTCCAGCTGCTCGCAGGTCCGCGACACGTTCTCCACGTCTTCCGTGGCCCGTCGTAGCTTCCCTCTCAAAATAGGTAGTTCCGCGGCCTCCCGTCGCAGGGGTCTCAGCCCTTTCAGCTCCGTGAGCGCATCAAACAGCCGCCGCTCGAGCGCGGCCACAGCCCGCTTCGCGTCGCCGTCGAACTCCGACGTGTCGTAGCGCTGCTTCGAGGGCAGCAAATGCTCCTGGACCTTGTCCGAGGACGCGCGGGCCGCGCCCTCGTAGGTCTCGCGCTCCCAGATGAGGCGCGCTTCGGACCGCGAGATCGTCTCGCCCCTTCTAAATTTCTGGACGGCCCAGGGCGCTCGCGGGAGGAGCGACTGGAAGAGGCGGTCCGAGCCCACTAAGGCGCGGGCCGTGTCCGCGTCGATCCTTTCTGGTAAAGCGGCGGCATTGCCCATTGCTGAGGCAGCCCCTGCTGCGCGGTATTCTGGCGCGTTGCTGTGCCTCGGCACGTGGTGCGAGGCTGGTCTTGGCTTTGGCAGGCAATGGCAGCCTTCGCAGCCCATCAAACGGCTTCTAGTAGGAAAAACGCTTGCTAGTGTCTTTACAGGCCGCTAGCCGGCGGGCCTCGCGGTCTGCCTGTTGGGCGCTCAAAACTGTACGCAGAAGCCTTATTACACAGAAACGGCTGTCGTCAGCTGCTGCAGCGCTCTCGTGCTTCCCACGTATCCGCCGGCGCTGTGCGAAACTGCCTTGTGCAGTGCCAGCCCCAGACGCCCCTGCCGCGCGCGTGTGCACTGCCATTGGCGCGGATCGCCGCGCAAGCAGCGTAGGCCCAAAAGCTACCAGCGGCGCATCGCCAACCCCAGGCAAAGCAAGCAACCATGCCCTCCCGCTCGAGCTCGAGCAGCGTCTCGTCCATGTCCGACGACGAGGCCCGCAGACGCAAGAAGAAGGCGCTCAAGAAGGCCATGAAGAAGGAGAAGAAGCGCAAGGCCGCCGCGTGGAAATCGACCAGTGACTTGCGAAGAGACGCCTGAACTTTGATTTCCACGCAGGCCAGAAAAAAGAGAAGAAGAAGAAAAAGAAGCGCCGCCACTCGTCGTCGTCGTCGCGGAGCCGCTCCCGCTCGCCGAAGCGGGCGAGACAGGACTCCGCCAGCGGTGCCGCGTTAGACGATTTGCTGGGCGAGGCGGGCGTAACCACCGCGCCGCCGCCCCGACCTCCGTCTCCGTCCCGCTCTCGGTCCCGCTCGCGGTCCCGGTCGCGGTCGCCGCCCCGCCGGCCCGCCGTCTACGACGAGGAGGAGGCCGTCTACATGCCACCTCCATCCAGAGATTACGAGCGCGGCCGCGACGAGCCCTACAAGCGCCTGCCCGACGAGGCCGGCGGCGACAACTTCCCCTCGGACGCTGCGCGCGAGACGGCTGAAGCATTAGTGGCTGAAAGAGCGGCGTGCCGCGTATCTCGCGATTATCAGCGGGCCGACCAGATCCGGGACGAGCTGCGGCGGGCCCCGCACTTCGTCTACATCAGCGACAAGGACCGCACGTGGCGGCGCTGCTCCGGCGCGCCACCGCCGGGCGACAGGGAACGGCCGCCGCGGCGGGACGAGCCCTACCGTCGTCTGCCTGACGAGGAGGGCGCGACCGACTTAGACGACGCGGCGCGGGACGCCGTCGAGCGGCTCGTCGCCGAGCGCTCGCAGTGCAAGGCCTCGCGCGACTTCCGCCGCGCCGACGAGATCCGCGACGAGCTGCGCGACAAGCACCTGGTCTACGTCTCGGACAAGGACCGGACGTGGCGGCGGACAACGGGCCGCCGCCGCGAGCGCCGCTTCGAGGCATACGCGCGGCTGCCCGACGAGGAGGGAGCGACGGATTTCCCCGACGACGCGGCGCGCAACGCGACGGAACAGCTCATCAGCGAGCGCGCCGCCGCCCGCGCGTCCCGCGACTACAAGCGCGCCGACGAACTGAGAGATCTACTCAAGAGACCGCCCCACTCGGTGCACATCGTCGACAAGGACCGGACCTACAAGCGCATCGCGCCGGTCCGCGGCCGCGGCCAGGCCAAGGCGCGTCGCGAGCGCGGGCGCTCCCGCTCGAGGTCTCGGTCCAGGTCTCGCTCGCGGGACAAGAAGCGCCGGTCGCCGTCGCCCGACCCGGCCCTGGCCGCGCGGCGCGCGCGGAACGCCGAGCGCTTCTCCGGCGGCGGCGCGGCAAAGACCGACGGCGTCGTCACGCTCGGGGTGACGTCGTCGAACGTCGACTTCGAGGAGAGCTCCGTCGGCGGGCACACGGCGCCCGTCGTGCCGCAGGGGCCCTCGGCGGCCGAATTGAGGGCCGAGCGGCTGCGCCTCGCGCGGGAGCGCCAGGAGGCCCTGCGCAAGCAGATGGAGGCCGAGCTGCCGCCGGCGTCGGCCGCGCCGCCGCGGCCCGCGCCCGCGCCGGCCCCTCAGGCGGCGCCGCGCTTCGTGAGCCTGAAACCGAAGCCGCGGCCCAAGCCCGAGAAGATTCCCGAGGCGCCCGGGCCGCACGACCACGCCGCCGCGCACGACCATACGACGTGCACCGAGGACCACGATCACTCGGAGCACGGCCACGACTGCACCGCGGACCACGGCCACGGCGAGGCGCACGGCCACAAGGAGGACCGCGACCACGGCCACGGCTCGAGCCACGACCACGCCGAGGCCAAGTCGTCTGACGCTCTCGCGGCGGCGGCCAAGGCAGCCGGCAAAAAGGCGACTGCGGCGGCGGCAGCGAAGAAGCCTGCGGCCGCCGAGCCGGCGCCGGCGCCCGCCCCGGAGCCGGAGCCGGCGGCAGCTCCGAAGTGGACCACCGCGGAAGTGAACAAAATGACTGTTCCCAAGCTGAAAGCCGCGCTGACGGAACTCGGCCTCGACACGTCGGGTCTGAAAGCCGTGCTGAAGGAGCGGCTCATGGGGAGCGGGGCGGTAGCGAACTAATCTTCTAAAACTTACCTCTCGTCCACCGGGACGGATATTCGTTGGCCGACGTGCGTGCCCTTATCGTCGGGCCTCACAAGCACGACGTCGCCGACCTGTGCTCGCGTGACGGGGAGCGGTCCCGCGACGCCTGCAAGGCGTACGGTCTCCGCCTGCTGCAGGAAGACGGAGCCACCTTGCTGCAGGTCGACCTGGACGCAGGGCCGCGGCTCTACCTTGGCGCGGCCGACGGTCGCTTCCCGCGTGGCGCCGTCCGTGGTCGCGACGACGAGCTTGTCGCCGGCACTGACCTCGGACAAATACGTCGTCTTGCCGCCCGCGGCGAGGACGTAGCTGTGGACCGGACCCGCGTTCACGCGGAACGGGCGCGGCGGCACGAAGCCGCCGGTCGCCGTCTCACCGAGCACGAGCGCCAGCGCCTTAGCACTTGAGCCGACGAGCAGCCCCTCGTCGTTAGACAGGAGCGTCGTAAAATCCACCGCCACCCGATCTGCTACGCCGCCGTCCGACACGCCCGACACGGTCCATTGCTCGAGAGATACGGGTCCCGCGGGCGCATCGCGCGCGGCCGCGGCATCCTCGTCGGGCGCGGCAGTTTCGGCCCGCTGCGCTTTGGCGATCGCAGCAGCTTCGCGAACCGCGTCGGGGGCGTCGGAATCAAGGACCAAGGCGTCGACGCCGCGGTTGAGAGCAAAGGCAAGGCCGGGACAATCCGCTGCCGTACGTGCCGTGCACGCGATCAGTGTGCCCGTGCCGTCCGCCTTGGCGAGCAAATTTTCAGCCACGATGCAGGGCTGGCCACTAGTTGCGTCGACGTGGCACCACGCCACGCTGCCGACGAGCGCTATCGCGGCCGATTGTGACGCATCGCCGGTGACAATCGTTGAGCCGCCCGCGATCGATTCATCTGAGAAGCGGAGCCGCGCCACTGGTTCGCTCGCGTCGGCGACGAAAAAGCGCTCGTCGTCCGCGGCTCCCGCGACGATGGCTCGATCAAAAAGGCCATCGGACGCGTCGAGCAGCGACGCAGCGCCGTGCGCCGGGCCCAAGGGCCGCGCGTCGAGCCAGACTTCCATGGGTCGCGCGGCAAAGGCAGTCTGCAGCAGCACGAGTGCAATGCGGCCTCCGCGCGGCATTCGTGCGCGTGTTTGCAGCTATTCGCACAGCTTCAGTGACTCCAGTGGGCAGTGCCCTCAGGCACCAGGCGCTCCGGCTGCACAATGGCTGTCACAGTCGTGCTGGCACGTCCACTGGCACAGTCGTGCAGGCACAAGTGAGTCTTGCTGGCACGTCTGGGCCTCTGGCGCCGCAAGCAAACTGCGAGGGCTAGCGTACTGACATACTAGCCAGGAGCTTTTTTCTCGCGTTTTTTGGGCTTTTTAGGGCATTCAGGTGCTAGAGGTTGTGTTCTTGGGCCAAATTGCTGCTCTCTAATAGCTCAGCGAGAACCAGTGGCGCGTGCGGAACGGCAGCCGTCAGCTCCAGCACCCTAGCAAGTGGCAGGACACAGCCGCGCGGCGGACGCGGCGGACCATGTCGGCCCTCGACCAGGCCCTCAGACAGATCCCCTTCGGCTACGAAGCGAACCGCGTCCGCTCCGACGTGCAGCACGCCCTGAACTCGCCGCTGTTGGACGCCGTGCCGAGCGTGCGCGAGCGCGAGCGCAAGAAGGCTCTGTCAGTCGTCGGCACTCTGGTCATCCGCTACCGAGGCACGCCCTACAACTTGCCCATCGAACTCGTGATTAACGCGGGCTACCCGAGGCGACCGCCGAAGGCCTTCGTCCGACCGACGCCCGACATGATGATTCGGGACAGGCACGCGCACGTCGACGGGAGCGGCGTCGTCTACCTGCCCTACCTGTCGTCGTGGCAGCCGCGCTGCGACCTGGTGCGGCTCGTCCAGGAGATGTCGACGACCTTCGGCAACGACCCGCCTTTGTTCGCGCGACCGCAGAACCAGCCCCCCGTCCAGCAGATTCCCACGACGCCCATCTCGCCGTCCGTCCAGATCAAGCAGGACGCGACCGTACGTGTGCGCCGGGCCGCTACGTTGCGTCTGGCGCAGCTCAAGGCGGCGATTGACGTCGAGCTCAAGGCGCAGCAGAAGCTCCACGCATTGACCGATAGCGCCGCCGAGACGGAGCGGCGGGCGTCCCAGTCGCGGCGCGCCGCCGACGCGGCGGTCCTGGAGTTGGGTACGGCCCAGGACCAGTTGCGGCGCTGGTACGCGGCGACGTACGAGGACCCGCCCGTCCCATCACTCAAAGGCGACGCCGACGCCGCGGCGCTCCTCGCGGCGCTCGCGCGCGCGAACGCCGCCGAGGACGCGCTCTACGAGCTCGACGCGGCGCTCGCCGACGGGCGCGTCGGCTTCGACGACTTTATCCGCGACGTGCGGCGCCTCGCGCGGAAGCAGTTCTTCGACAAGATGCGCGCGGCGAAGATCGTCGCGAAGCGGTCGCCGGACCGGGGCGTGTATAGGCAGTCCTTCTAGGGAAACATTGTGCTTACACGAGAGGAGGGCCTAGCGGAAGAGCGCCGCGTACTTGTCGCCCGCCAGGCCGATGAGGTCGTCGTAGTTCTTCAGGTCGAAGTCGTCGCCGAAGGCCGCGACGCGCAGCGGCGACACGGAGCCCGTGTCGCGGACCGTGCCGACGACCTCGACGCAGCCGCTCGCCGGCATCATGGTCTGCGCCGCCTCGGACGGCTCGACGAGGTTGATCTGCACGCCGTCGCTCGTCTCGATGCTGCTGTCGCCCGTCAGGCGGCCGACGACGGACACGGTCGCGCCGGCCTCGAGGGACGCGAGGCCCGCGCCGTTCGTCCGCGTGTAGATGCCGTCGCCCTCCTGCGCGGGTGTTGTCGTGTCGCGGCGGCGGCGTGACGGCCTCTTGTGGCGCGCGTGTGTCCGCGGCGGCGGCGCGGCGGCCTTTGTGGCGCGCGTGACACGGCGCAGCTTGCGCGGCAGTACACGCGCACGAGTGCATTTGTGTGTGGGCAGCTGGCGTCTCGCGGCAGGCGCTTGGGCGCGGCAGCCGCCCGGCGCGCGGACCGTGCTGCTCAGAGAACGCGCGCCGCGGGGCCGTTTTGAGCCGCGTTTTTTGCATCCAGACCGAGCACGGATAACCAGGAAGGTCTCGCGTACCGCGCACGTGATTTTACACTGAGCATGTACCATTTTTACAGGCGCAATAGTTTGAAAGAGAATAGTCTTGCGAACGAGATAGCGACTGTAAGGCACTAGCGTAAAATACCTATGTATGGTAGCACGTAACAATATCTCAGGCAAGTGCTTCAAAAGGAAGTACTGTAGGAATCACGCGCCGGCCCGCGCCCCACGCCGATGAATCGGCGACGTGTGGTGAATCGGCGACGCGCGCTGTCTCCCCGGGGCCTCCGCCCACGAACTCGAGGCCCGCACCAGAAAACCCGGAGGTCTCGGACGCGCGGTCGTCGATGAATCACGAAACCCAACGAACACCAAGCTAGAGATTCGAACACGAAAACCCCGTTACCACGGAGTAGGCAAAAAAGGAAGGTCACTTCGCCAGGATCGACGACAGGATCGCGTCGTTGCCGGCGAGGCGCCGCTCGAGCGTCGTCAGGAACACCTCCACGTTCCGCGCGTGCGCCACGACGCGCGCGTCCGGCGAGTGCGGGATCGCGCGGCCCGGCGTCGGCCCCTCATTCAAGACGACCGGCGAGATGGGGTAGGGCAGCGTCCGCCGCGGCACGGGCGTGCCCGGCGACGTCGGGTCGACGTTCTCCCTATCTGACCCGAGGGCGAAGGGCACGGGCACCGTCGTCGGCTTCGAGTGCCGCGCGCGGCCCTTCAGGTGCTCCGGCAAGGGCGGCCTTACGACCTTCTTCTGCGACCGGCGGAGCGGCTTGACGATGCGCGGCGGCGCGTTGGCCATGGCCGCTATCTTCTCCTTTCGCTCTTTCTCTCGCCTTTCTTTGTCCGCCAAAGCTTGCGCCGCGCGCTCCTCGAGGCGCAGCTTCGCGGCGGCGGCCCTATCCGCTTTGGCTTTCGTCGCGGCGAGCTCCTTCTCGCGCTTCAAAGCTTGCGCTCGTTGCATCTTCGCCTCGCGCTCAGCTTTGGCCTTCGCCGCGGATTCGGCCAGCGCGTTCTTCGCAGCCTGGGCCTTGGCCTCGCGTTCCGCCTTCATGCGCGCGACCTTGTCGCCGCGCGCGGCCGCTGCGGCGTTCTTGCGCGCCTCGGCCTCGCGTCTCGCTGCTTCCTTGGCTTGGGCCGCCTTGGCCTCCCTTGCCCTCAGTTTCTCGGCCTCCTCGCGCAGCTTCGCGTCGGCGCGGGCCTGCTCGGCCTCCTTCCGTTTCATCGCCTCGGACTTCTCTGGAGGTTTCTCTTCCTCCCGGGGAGGTTGCGGCGTCGGCCGCGGCACCTTAGATGCTGGAGGCGGCGGCTTCTCAGAAGCCCTCTTCGCGAGCGAGGCCTTGCGGGCTTCCAAGCGCGCCGCCTTCTCCGCCTCCTCCTTGGCGGCGCGAGCCTCCAACCGAGCCTTCGCGGCCGCGGCGCGGTCCGCTTTTGCCTTGTCCTGCACTCTCTTGGCCTCTTCCTTGTCGGCCTTGGCTTTCGCGGCCTTGGCCTCGCGCTCGGCCTTGAGCTTCGCGGCTTGTAAAGCCTTCTCCTCCTTCTGCTTCTGAGCTTTCGCCTCGCGGTCGAGCTTGGCCTGCTTGATCTTCGCGTCGCGGTCGGCCGAGGCCTTGGCTTGCGCCGCGGCCTTCTCCTCGCGGAGCTTGGCCCTCCGCAGCTCGTCCGCCGTGGGCTCGCTGGGCTTGCCCGCGGGCTTGGCGACGGGCTTGAGCACCGTAGTAGCGGGCTTGGGGGACTTGCTCCGGGTCCGACCGGTCGCGGGCGGCTTGGGCGACTTGCTCCGCGCGCGCGCGTGGGCCGCCTCGACTTTTTTCAGAGACGCCTCATTCTTCTGATCTTCGACGGCCTTGGCCTTGGCCTTCAACTCGGCGCTCTTCCGCGCCGCGGCCTCGTCACGAGCAGCGGCCAACTTAGCCTTCCTCTCCAGTTCAGCGGCCTCCTTGCGCGCGCGAGCTTCGGCAGCTTTCGTCGCGGCCTCGGCCTTGCGAGAGGCGGCCTCGGCCTGGGCCTTGGCTTTGGCGGCCTCGCGCTCGGCCTTGCGCGCCTCGGCCTGAGCCTGCCTCTGGGCCTCCGCCGCCTGCTGCTTCGCCTGGGCCTCGGCCTGCTTCGCCTTCTTCTCCTCCAGCCGTTGTTTGGCGGCCAGTTCCTTGTCCGCCTTCGCCTTGGCCAACGCTTGCTCCTTCTTCTCCCGCTCGAGGCGCCTCGCCTCTTCTCGCGATTCCTTCTCCCTCTGGAGGGCCGCGGTCTTCGCCTCCCGCTCATTCTTAAGTTTCGCGGCCTTGGCGTCCTTCTCGTCCTTCAATTTTTGGGCCGCAAGTGCCTTCTCCTCGTCGCGCCGGGCCTTCTCGGCCTTGAGCTGCGCGGCCTTGGCCTCCCTCTCCGCAAGAGCCTTGGCCTTCGCGGCCTCCTTCTCTTGCTTAATGCGTTGGGCGCGCGCGAGCTTGTCATCCTTTTCTTCCTTGTCATCGGCGGCGCGCTCGACCTTCGCCGCTTCGAGTGATGCGTCGGCCTTGGCTCGTATTTCAGCAGGCTTCGGCGCGTTGCGGAAGACGGGCGTGTCGGCCGACGACCGTAGGACTGAAGCGGCCTGCTTCTCCGGCTTCACGGGCGCCCAGCGGTCCGCGGCGGGTCCGTCGGGCGGCCGCGCGGGCTCGGACACGTCGTCCCTCAGTAGACTCTGGGCCGGGTTGCGCAGGACGGGCTCCGCCGTCGGTTTCGGGTTCCGCGGGACGGGCGCCGCGGCCGGCGCCGGCGGTTTCTGTTCCCGTAATACGGGCTCCGCGGCCGCCGTCGGCGCCGGTGCGTCGTCGCGCAGGGCCGCCTGGGCCGGGTTCCGTAAGACGGGCTCCGCGGCCGGGGCCGCAACGACAGGCGCCTCGGGCATCCCGCGCGGCACCGTCTCCGGCGAGGCCTCGCGCGAGTCCACCAAGTCCGACGCGAAGACCATGGGCTCCGGCACGCTATCGCGGGCCGTCGGCGTCGAGCCCGAGCTCGCGGTGCGGCGCAGGGCCGTGGCCGGCGGCGCGTTCGCCGTCGTAGACGGTCCCTCGCGGCCGCCGCCGTCGGGCGCCATGCTCGGCGGCGGCCGCTTCGCCGGCACCGTGCTGGGCGCCGGTCGCGCGCGCGGCTTCGGCGCGGGAATCGAGCCGGGCGGCGGTCTGGAGGGAGGGCCGCGCGGCTTCGGCACCGGTTGGTCCGGCAACCTCATAGCGTCGGGCGCCTTGACCGGCACGACTTCCACGGGCGACGTCTGCGGCTGCTCCACGACCACAGGCTCGGCCACGTCCAGGGACGCGGGCCCGGGCACGCGCGGCTTCTTCGATAGAGGCCCTGCTGGAGGCGACGTCGCCCTTTTACCGTCGGGCGACGGGAAGGCCGACCGCGCCGCGTCCAAAGACGCTTGATCCGCTCGTTCGGGCGACGGGAACGCGGCCTTCGCCGCCGCGAGGGCCGCTCGCGAATCGGCCACCGCAACCCTAGGTAGAGAGGGACCCGAAAGCGCCACGGCCTTCTTCGCATCATTTATCGATTGCTGCATGTTTGTGGAACGCGGAGGCGGCTGCGACGGCCGCGGGCGGACCGGCGGCGGCCCCTTGGGTTTGGGTCTCGAACCGCGCATCGGCAGGTTCTTCTGGACGTTCTGCGCGGCCTGCTGGATGGCTTGCAAGGACGACGTGTCGTCGGGGTCCTTCGGGATTGGGTCGTCCTCGTCCTGAGGAAACGACTCGCGCGACGGTCGTCGTCGCCTCAGTAACTCATCGTCAAAGGGCGACGACGGCCCCTGGGAGGGTGACGGCGCTCGCTCCTCAATCGGCGCGAAGGGCGAGGATCGCCGCTCGAACATGCCCGGGGGCGAGGCGGCCCGTTCTCGGGCCAGAAATTGCTCGACCGGCGACGTGGGTTTCTCGAAGCGCCGCCTCAAAAGAGCGTCGTCGTGGGGGCTCGTCGGCTTCTCCAGGTCGGTTAACGTGGGCCCGCGAGGCCGCGGCGGCGGCGGCGGCTCCTGGCGCGTTTGTGGAGGCGGCGTCTTGAGCGGAGGCTCTGATGGTGCGCCTTCGACAGAGATGGACGGGCGCTTCTTCGGCGGCTCGGCAGGTTTCGGGTAGGGCGGCGGCGGCCGTCGCCCGCGCACGGCGGCCTTCGGAGGATTTGTAGAGGGCGGCGGCGGGGGGAAGTCGGCGGCCATCTGTCGGCCCTTGCCGCGCGTCGGCGGCCGTTCCAAGATACGTGAAGGGGGCGGCGGCGGGGGCACGGCCCACCTGATGGGCTCGTCCCGGGTCTTCTCCGCGGCGCGCGGCGGCTCCTGCGCGGCCTCCGCGGCGCGGCGCCTTCGGTAAGCCTCGGCCGGCGCGACGCGCGCGCGCCGTTGTTGTACTGGTGCCGGTGCGAGCCGTTGTTGTACTGGTGCCGGCGCCGGCGCCGCCTCGCCGGTCATCCGGTAGGGCGCGACGCCGTGCGCCGCGCCGGCCGCGACGAGCCGGTCCTGGAGCCAGCCCGCGAGGCGCTTCGTCGGCTCCGGCGCCACTTCAGCACCGGCGACGGCCGCGACGACGGCGTTGCCCGCCGGTGTCGAACCGAGCACGAGCCACTGGTAATTCGCGTGCTCGAATGGCGCAGTGCCGAGCGTCTCGCTCAAATCTTGGCAGTTCACGCCGGCCGCGAGCTCTACGACCAGAAACTGGGCGTCGTCGTCGTCCATTGTCTTCGTTTACAGCGCTTCACACGCGCGCCGCGTTTTTGTGCAGCTTTATGCTCACCAGGGCTGTGCTGCTCGCCTAGCGCCCTAATCACTACGCCGCAGCGCTTGTGGTGAGCAAACTATTCCTTCGTGCTGTCACAGCCGTTCAGAACTCAATCAGTTCGACCGGTGATTTGCGGCACGGCGCACTGTGCAAAAAACGACACCTCGAACTGTCAAAACGGGTTCGGGGCGCAGCCTTCAGAAAGCCACAGGAGGCGTCGTGTGCGGCCGCAGCGATGCGGAAGATGCGCGGCTTTTTCGATACGAGTACGATGACGCCGCGTGACGGGCGCGTGCGAACCGAGACGACCCCTCAACGCCGCCGCCGCGACCCGTCTACGAAACTTACGCTCACATCAACGTCGACGGATCTAAGAGAACCGACGCGTCCGCGCCGAGCGCCGGCACGGCGTTTGTTAGAGCGTTCAGTAAAAAGAACGCGGGCAGGATGCTAAAGTCGAGGCCGCCGAAGTTCAGGCCCAGGCCCCGGAAGAGGTTGAGGAACGGGTCCGTGACGACGAAGAGCGGCTGCAACAGCGGCTGGCCCTGCGCTTGCGGGAACCAGCTCAAAAGGATCCGCGCGGTAATCAACGCGTTGTACAACGCTAAGAAATTCAGCGTGCCGCTGATGACGACGAACTCTGCCGCACTGTCTCCCGGTATCACCATGTTTAGCTGCCTGCGTGTTTGTTGACGCGTGAGTCAGGCGCCGCGTCGCGTCGACAGCGTGTGGATCGGGCGCGTATCAGCCGCGGGCGGAGAAGGGCTGCAGCATTTTGATGACAGCGCTGCAAGCGTACGTTTGTTGGCGCATCGCGGCAGGAGTGGTGGGCTGGGCATGGCTGCTGCTAGGCCTCGCGACGGACCGGCTCGGCGCGACAAATGCATTTACGGCAGCGATACATGTGACAGCCGTCAGGACTCGTCTTTGGAGCATCGTTATTTGCTCTGTCGCAGCGTTTTGGCTGCGCCACCACCGAGCTAGCTTGGAGGCGTGCGGGTATTCACGACATACCGGTCCTTCCGACTGTCCCATGCCTCAGCGGCGGAATGGTGCTCGCGTGCGGGAACGCGCTTGGGAGCTGGGAGCGAGCTGGACGCGCGCGGCGTAAACCCGCGGCGAGCGCGGGCCGACCCCCGGAAATCCGGCCAGGCGGCGCACGGGTGCATCTACCGTGTCCGTGACGACGGGTGAGACCACGGGACCCGATGGGTCGCGGCGAGGCCGGTTTGGGACAGCCAACCCATTTGGGGTCCAGCAAATGCGCCGTTCACAAAACTAGGCGCAATTGTAGCCAGCATCTCGACCCGCAGCACTCGCTGGTCAGCGCAGGGCTCCCACAGCAAACGCTCGAACACGTCTCGCGACGACGCGCCGCCTTTTGCGCTGCGAGACGCGCTGAAACAGCCCACCTGTTGGCTCACAGCCTAGCCGCCGCGCAGCGCCCTAGCGCGCCCGCCAGCGGTCGAACAGCGCTCCAGAGCCGCGCAAGCGACCGCGCTGCCACGAGGCACCGCGCCGCCGCGCCCAAAACCAACACCAAAAACACCCGAGCCGGAAAAGGCCGCGGAACGCCACGCGCCGCGCCAAAACCAAAACAAGCACCGCCGGCCGTAAGAAGCCGGGTTAGAAACAATGTCCAAGATGAACCACTCCACGCAATGGTCCTCGTCCGACGTCGGCGGCCTCTGCTGGGTCTCGGACCCGGCCCAGGCCTACATCGAGGCACGCGTCACGTCCGTCGAGAAAGGAGTGGTCCGCGCCGAGGCCTCGGACGGCCGCACCTTCGACGTGGACCTCCAGCTCCCCCTCAAACCGCCCTCGAGGAAGCAGAAGGAGCCGCCTCGGCGCATTTTGCAGCGCGTCCCGCTCACGACGAACAACGGCGTCGAGAACATGGACAACCTCCAATCGCTACAGGAGGCGTCGATACTGGACAACATCCAGCACCGCTTCCGTATGGATTTGATTTATACCAATACCGGTCCTATTCTGATAGCGATGAACCCGTTCAAGTGCGTATAGGCGTCCGCTGTTTCACTACTTTGAGTCGAGAGAGGCGCGTCGCGTCGATGGCGTCGAACGAGCGCGCCGCGCCGTCGCCGCGAGAGAACGCGACGTCGGACTGCGTCGCGGCGTCGCGTCGATGGCGTCTGGCGCCGCTTCGATGGCGTCGACGCGCGCACGCCAACGTCCCGCCCCGCCCACGCGAGCGCCGCGCCATCACACGCAAACAAAACGCAGGTGGCTCCCCATCTACGGCGACGACGTGATTGGGCGGTACCACAACGCGCCCTACGGGAGCCTGCCGCCCCACTGCTTCCAGGAGGCCGAGGACGCCTTCTCCTCTCTGCAAAAAACGAGACGGAACCAGGCCGTCGTCATCTGCGGCGAGAGCGGCGCGGGCAAGACGGAGACGACGAAGTTGATGCTCCACTACCTCGCCGTCGTGTCGAAACGCCAAAGCGCCAGAGACGCCAAGCTCAAGGGCACGACGCAATCTACGGGTCCGACGATCGCCGAGCGCATGGTCGCGTCGAACCCCCTGTGCGTCGCAGCGTTGTATATGAACCTTCGTACGCCATCTTCATGAATCGTCGCCATCTCCTGATGAAGTGGGTGGTCTCTTTTTCGATTTCGAGCCGTTTCGGGTCGCGTGACTCGTCATGCACACAGGCTCGAGGCCTTCGGCAACGCCAAGACGCTGCGGAACGACAACTCTTCAAGATTCGGCAAGTTTACGCGCTTCGACTTTGAACGTAATAGCTCCACGATCAACGGGGGCCACATCGAGAATCTACTACTGGAAAAAGTGCGAGTGGTAGAACAGTCGTCTGGTGAGAGAAATTATCATATTTTCTACCAGCTGTGTGCCGCGGCCAAAGCTGGCAAGTTACCAGGACAAGCCGGCAAGGCCCTGACGGGAGACGCCTCTACCCATATCTACTCCAAGACCTGTACGTCGGTCGATGACATGGACGACAGCGAGGAGTTCGACGCCACCGTAGCCGCCCTAGACGCGTTAGGTGTGAAAGGCGCCGAGTTAGAGGCCATCTTCCGCGCTGCTGCTGCTGTATATGTACTAGGTGATGTTGAATTTGCTGAAGACGGCGACGGCTCCAAAATATCAACACAAGCTCCGTTAGATACGGCCGCATCTTTACTAGGTGTGTCGTCCTCGAAGCTGGCCCAGGCCCTCTGTACTCGTGTAAGGGACGTCGCGGGCGAGGGCGGCGTGCGAGACATCGTCACCACTCAAAACACGCCTGAGGAGGCTTCTACCCTGAGACACGCCCTCGCCAAGGCTACGTTCAGCCGCCTCTTCGACTGGCTCGTGCAAAGAGCCAATAAAGCGTTTGACAAGTCCGACCAGAGCCAATTCATCGGCATCCTCGACATCTTCGGCTTCGAGGACATGGCCACCAACGGGTTTGAACAAGTATTTATTAATACGACCAATGAACAATTGCAGAAGGTTTTTAATGATTTGGTGTTTGAGGCCGAGGCCGAGGAGTACACGCGCGAGGGCATCGATTGGGACAAGACCTGCTTCCCCGACAACACGCCCTGCATCGAGTTGCTGACGAAGCGACCCATCGGTATTTTGAGATTACTCGACTCGGAGTGCTCGAGAGGCTTTGTGGCTTCCGATGGAGCTAAACTAGTGGCCAAGGTCAACAAGGCGCACGCGTCGTCTCCGTTCTTCGAAGTTTGTGGGCCCGCGTCCGTGTGGCGGAGGAAGGACGGTAGTCGGACGGAGGATGCCGACTTTCTCGTGCACCACTTCGCGGGGCCCATCGTGTATACCGTGTCGTCGTTTGTGGAGAAAAATAGAGATGCGCTCTTCCCCCACGTCTACGACGTGCTGCATGCATCATCTGATTCGCTGATCCAGGCCTGCTTTCCCGAGCGGGAGGAGGTGCAGTCGAAGAAGGAGACGGTCGCTAATAAATATTTGTCGCAGCTCGTGCGGACGCGGCGTCCGTTACCATGACGCGATACGCCGTCGATGCGGCCGTGAGAGATTCTACGCGTCTCGCGTCGATGGCGTCTTCGTGAGACCGCGTCGCCGCGACGTCGTCGACGCGGCCGCGAGATAATCACGCGTCCGCGCGCGCAGGCGTCACTCACGGCCACTCTAAGGGAGTCCTCGACGCGATTCGTGAGATGCATCAAGACGAACTCCGAGAAGCAGCCCCAGAAGTTAGATAAGCCCGCCGTTTTATCGCAGTTGGTCTGTAGTGGCGTGATGGCCGCTCTGGAAGTTCGCAGAGCTGGATTCCCCACGCGCGTGCCGTATCGCGAGTTCGTAAGGGAGTTCCGGGCCTTTACGCCGCGAGGTGCGGCCATCACGGACCCGAAACAACTAGCCCATGCGATGATGCGCCACCCCCACGTCGCGGAGCGCGTGCCTTCCTCAGCTTATCGGTTGGGCGCTTCCAAATTATTTATGCAGTCGGAGGTGCTGTATCAATTACAAAGTATCAGGAACGCCATGCTCTACCCATTCGTTAGACGTTTGCAGCGGTGGTGGGTCAAGCTCCAAGGTTCTATCTTGCAACGAAAGCTCAAGAGGTGCGGCGCCGATCTGCGCGACGCGTCGTCGGAGGCGGCCATCAAGGGCGTCAATTGCGTCGCGTTTGTCCGAGATGCCCTCCAGAAGTGCGAGGCTTCCTTAGCGAAAGCTAATCTACTGATCAACAAGCCGGCCGAGGCCGCCGAGGCGCTCTCGTCGTTACGTGCGGAGATCGCAAAAGCAACAGAGATCGTGAAAGCCGCCGTCCAGAAGAAGGAGGAGGCCTACCGTATTAGAGCGGAGTTCCTCGCGGAAATTGATGACGCCTACTCGCGGTGCAAGGCTCTCCGGACGATCGCGAACGGGTTATACGCGCCGCGAGACGCGGAGGGTCTCACGGACGCCTGTGTTGATGCTGAGGGCAAGTTGGGTGCCTGTCGCACGGAGTTGTTAACTGTAGCCGCCCAGTGGGACCAAGGTGCATTAGCTTTATCTGGTTCGCAAGGCCCCCACTCGCTACGAAAGGGCGCGATGCAGTCCATGAAGAACATTTCTTCCAAACAAGATACGCACGAGCACCGACGAGCTAGGTTAGATACTGCTCTCAAGTCCGTAAGGGAGGCCGAATCACTCTCGCAGAAGATGCTCGAACGCCAAAGATTACTAGATGAGGCTCGAAGGGAGTTCCAGGCTGCCTTGGATGCGGCTTCTGAAAGGTTAGCTATCATACCCGTCGAGCAGTTCATTATTCAAGGCATTCGAGCGGTGCCCGACGCTGTGGTCGAAGCTAGAGACGCGATCTATGAGGCCCAGAAGACGCTGCAAGGGTCCGATTCCGCGCCGATCAAAGAAGCAGTGACAAATGCCCAAGCGAGCGTCGACAAGGCGTTGGCGCGAGCCGAGTCCGAAGCTCTGAGATTGCGAGCCATGACCGATTTAGATGAGTGCGAGAAGACGTTGGTGCAGATCGGTCATGAAGTGAGAGAAGGTGGGTTTGAAGAACGTATTGGAGACCTCCTCACGCACGGTGAAAAGTTAGTACAAGATGCCCGAGCCGTTGCGGACGCTCCCGACGTCGCTACGCTCGTGCGAGCGGCGAGAGGCGCCGTGGACGCCGTGAACCATGCCGGCGAACAGCTCGAGAAGGCCCAAGCTCAGAAGAGGGCGGAGGAGAAGGCGCGCTTCAACAAGTTGTTGGGACGGTTCCAGCGCATGGACGAGGCGAACAGCGGCCGGGGCGTGCCCAAGTTCGCGCGGAAGGCGGGCGGCGGCGTCCAGAAGCCCCTGTTCAAGGTCAAGCGCGTGTCTACCGTGCCCGTCGAGGCGCCGCCGCCGCCTCCTGTTCAACCGAGGATCATCCCCAAAGCGCCGAAGTCTCCTTTAACGCCGCGCAACGTCAGCCCGCCGGACACGCCCGCTGCGGCGACGCCCGCCACGGTCACGAAAACGAGTGTGCAGACGCCGGCCGGCGGCCACACGCTCGACTCCTGGATCGCGGCGAAGAACCTGGGCAAGTACGCGACGCAACTCCACGACCTCGCGGGAGATCTCCATGATCTGCAGGAGATGACCGACGCCGACGCCGACGAGCTGGCCCAGGAGTGCGCCATGCCGAAGCTCGCGGCGCGGCGCTTCAAGAAAGCTTTATTGGAGCTCGGCGCGCCGGTGCACCCCTAGACTTTGGTGGCGGTCAAGCAAGCCACCTCTCGTAGACGCCGCGTTCATCCCTTCCCGGGTAAGCACGGTGTTGCCTGTAGTTTTCTACTCGCGTCGATTGATCGGCACGGGTTTTTCATGCCGATTTGCGCGTGACGCGACTCTGGTCTCGCTGGACGCTCCTGGGCTCACTCACGGGCTCGGAGAAGGCCGCGTGTCAGGACCGCATCGGTGCGCTCGGCCTACACCGCTAGCTCGCGAAACCTCTCTCACTTGCTAGCTGCAAGGAATTTCTCATCCGCTAGATACACGCCGCCGACGCGGTCGATATGACGAATCTCGTAACGCCCAAGGCCGCGGATGGTCACGCGCCGACTATCAAGGGCACCGCGGCGATGCCGGACACGGCGGACAAGGAGCTTCTCGCAAACAACAGCACCGCACTTCGAGACGTTGGATATGGCTCTGGAAAACAAGGAACCTAACAAACGCGCAAAGCTGCTGGAGTTGAACGTTAAAGTTCCGGACGATGGAGTCGACGAGGCCGACAAGACGGCGGATCCGAAGTAGACGCCCCAGACGCTCGACACCCGCCGGCCGGCTCTGACGCCGCGCCGCGCTTTACCCCCTCTCCCCGAGAATAGCTAGCGCCAGCTAACATGCTATCACGAAACCTAGCCTTACTGATTGCCGGGGGAACGGGCACGCTCTAGAACATGCTATACACGAAACCGCACTCTTAGCCGCGCGGGGGTAGAAGGGAAAGCTTGCTTATTTGGTGGAGGGGCCCTTGTGGCACCCTCCGATCTAGGCATACGCGCCCAAGTCCAGCGTGAACGGCACGCTGGCAGCCCGTTGCGCGTCCTTGGCCACGCCCACTAGAGCGTCGGCCTCGGTGTAGAACTGGTCCTTCAACGACACGGCCACTATTTGTAATGATGAAGCCCGCCGCTTGACAAACGCCGCGAGCTTGGCCACATTGACACTATCCAACGCTGCATCGACCTCGTCCATGATGAGGAACGGCGCCGGCCGGTAGGCGTGCAGCGCGAACAGTAGAGCTAGTGAAGCCAAAGTGCGCTCACCACCTGATAATTGAGAAATTTCGCAGAAGCGCTTCGCCGGGGGCGTCGCGTGGAACGACACGCCGTTGAGGTACGGCTCGGCCGCATCTAACGCGTGTAACGATGCACTGCCACCAGCGGGGTGTCGCGCGGACTTCGTGACGTCTTTGTACGCTTCCGCCAATGTCGAGGCGACGACATCAAAGCACGCGCGGAAGGCATCCGTACGCTTCTTTCGTACGGCGTCGAACTGTCTCGCGGCGTCCCTCGCCGCGTCTCGTGACGAGGCTAGTTCTTTGTCGGCCTGCTCCACGTCTGAAGATAGGGAGTCAAATTGCGCTTTAGCTCGCAAATTCGGCGCCAAGGCATCTACTCTACGTTCCAAGTCCTCAATCGCTCTTCTACGACGAGCGTGAGCCTGGTCCGCGTCCTCGCCTCGCTTCGGCTTTTGCGCTTTCGAGACGTCTAAGTCCTCCGGGTCCATGTTCTCGTCCGTTCCTAATTGCACATGTTCCAACCGAGCCCTACGAGCAACGTCTTGCAGCTTCGCCGACACCGCGTCGACACTCGAAGCGGCCTGTTGAGCTTTCCTAGCTGCTGTAGCTTTGGCGTCCGCCGCTCGTCGTGCATCGACCTGGCACTTCTTGAGGGCCTGCCTCGCTTGCGTATGTGCTTCCCTAGCGTCTTTCGCCGCTCGAGACTCCTCCTCCAATTCATCTTCAGCTGTGGACTGCTCCGACTCTATTTGGGAAGCCTTCTTCTTGGCTTTGGTCGCGGCCTTCTGGGCCTCTCGCGCTCGAGATTTGGTCTCGGCGGCGCGCGCTTGCAGGTCGCGACCTTGTTCGTACTCGAGCTGCGCTCGTAGAGTAGCGGCCCGCTGCAGATGTTTTTTAAGATCGTCGTCGCGCTGCTTTCTGAGGGCTTGCGGCGTGCCCGCGACGGCATCACCATCGTCACACAAGTCATCAATTGACAGATTGTGTCTTCTCGCGAACGACCCGTACACGCGTTCTTCCACCACCCTTTTAGCTTGTCGGAGTTCGTCGTGCGTTCGCACAGCCTGATCCCTGCCGGGAATCTTCGCGTCGCGCTCCCTCTCGGCCGTCTTTCTAGATGCATCTAGCGTTCTTTCCCTAGCTTCACATTCCGCGACGCGAGACTGGGCGAGTTGCGCGTCTTTGGCGGCCCACTTCGCCGTCGACGCGCAGGCGTCCCTCCGAGCGGTGTGGGGTGCGACGGCGTCCTTGAGGGACTGGGCCCGTAGGCGAGCTTGAGATAAAGCATCGTGCTTCGACGACCGCTCCCTCTCGAGTCGAGAAGCGTCGGCCCTTCTCCAGGAAGAGCCGCCCTGCTGGTGGCCGCCACTCATCGTTCCGGTCTGGGCGATGACCGCACCACTGACACTGACGGCCTTGACCGAAGGCGCGTTGTCGGAATAGGCCAAACGTCTAGCGTCATCTAGAGTGTCGCAGACCACGGTCTTCAGGCCGACGGCGTAGGCCACTGCTGCTTTTACACCCTCATCACATGCCACGACGTCCAACGCGGGCCGGTACTGCCTCCCCAAATTCCTCAGTCGTTCATCAGGTCGTGCAGAAGATAGAGCATCCAAAGGTAGAAAAGTCATGGCACCCAACCGATGCTCCCGCAGATGTCTCACGCATCCGACCGCTGTCGAGCGCGCGTCGACGACCACGGCGTCCGCGAGCGAGCCCATCGCGGCCCCGACGGCGGAAGCATAGGTTCGCGACGTGGGCTCGCAGACGTCTACGACTCGACCGCGCACGCCGGGGAACAAGCCTCGCAACGTTTCTACCAGTCGAGCCCGCTCCACATCTCTTTGCGCTTGGGGCCCGCCCGGGAGGTGGTCGCGGCAATCCCTTAACTCAGCATCGGCTCGATCTAACTCCGATTGGGCCTTGGCCACGGCCTGCTCTCCTACAGATGCAGCGGCCTCCGCCGCCTGTATAGCGTCGGACGCCTGGCGCACGTCGGCATCCGCCTTCGTCGCCGCGTCGGCGGAGGCCTTGGCGCGCAGCCGCCAAGCAGCGGCTTCCGACGAGGCCTCGTTCCGCCGCTTGATGACGTCGTCGACCTCGCGTTGCAGGGCCTCGACGTCGGCCTCCTCCGTGTCTCTAGCGCGTCGCGCCGCGTCCAGCCGAAACGCTCGCGAAGCCGTCTCGCGCTCGACCTGGGCTTGCAGGTCGCTCACCTCATCAACCAGACTTTGGTCGGCGCGCCAGGCGGGCTCGTCCCGCGCGCGCTCGTCTTGCAGGCGCTTGATCTCCTCATCTTCAGTTTGTAGTTCTGACCGGAGATCTTTCACCAGCGTCTCGTGGCGCTTGGCATTTTGATCGGCTTGAGCAGCGGCCGCTTTCTCCTGGTCGGCATCTCGAGCAGCCTGCTCCGCGGCCTCCTTCGCGGCTGCTACTCTCGGAGCGACGCCTCCCCTTAAAGATTGCGTCTTCTGGGCCAGAGCTGCATCAGCACGCTCTGCAGTTAACGAAGCCTCCTTTAATGCATCCGAAGCTTGCGATTCTTTTTGAGAAGCCCGTTCAACGGCTTCCATACACTTCTGGACCTCGCGGTCGAGCTTAGCCTTGGATTTGGCCTTGTCACTGCGATCGTCGCGTAGTTGAGCTACTCTAGATACAGCGTCATCTCTACGAGCCGCATGGAGCTCGTCCCGCAGCTTCTCATACGCGTCGGCCTCGTCCTTCTGGTCCCGGACCTGCCTTCGTTGCGCCGCGAGGCCCTTCTTCTTCTGGTAGGCTAACAACGAAGCGGCCTCGGCCTGGTCCTTCGCCGTCTTCAGCTTGTCGTACTCCTTCTTGTGGTCCGAACTTCCGGAGACCTGCTCGAGGACTGCTGTGAGCTCGTCCTGCGACTTCGAGGCCAGACTTTCGACGTCGCCCTGGAAGACGAGGAAGTTCCGCGCTTTCACGAGGACGCCGATCTCCTTGAGGGCGTTCTCGTACTTGTCGCGCGTCACTTCTTGTGAGTCCAACCAGTAGGCCCCGACGCCGACGGCGCTGATGGTTCTCGAGAACACTACATTATCGTTGTCCCTTTCATAGGTTAATGTGACGGAGGCTTTTCTTCTCGACTGGGACGGGCCTCGATGTAGCAGTTCAATTAATTTTGAGCTACGTAGGTGCCTCGCTTGCAATCCGAGCACGTAACTTATAGCGTCCATGAGGTTGCTCTTGCCCGCGCCGTTCGGCCCTACGACGGCCGTAAAGTTCTGGCGTTCCCTAAAATCGACCGTGTGCGTCCCTCCAAAAGATTTGAAGCCCTCTATTTCCAATTTCACGATGCGGCCGCGGGGCTGCTCGACGTCCATGTCGGCCATCGCGCTGTTTGAGTCGCTGCTCGTTTGTTTTGGGCACTGCTACGAGCGCGGAGAAGCGCTGGAGCGGCGTGGCTCGCCCTCTGCGCGGCTATGCGGCTGGGCTGTGCTTCGCGCCTCGCGGCTATTTGAGCGCCTAGCGGTACGCGGTCGCGCTGCGCGGCTCACAGCTCGTCGCACAGGTTGACAGCAGCCCCACCAGCGCCCGCTACTGTCGCGCGGAGTATTTATGCGGCTATATGGAGCTTCCCGCCTTCGCGCTTTGAGAGCTGCCTCTCGATTTTGTGAAATCGGGCGGCCCTTCGGAACGCCTCCGCGAGTCGTGCGGAGACGTCCGGTGATCGTGCGGGACTCCTCAATGGACAGAGGAACCAAAATGAGGCTCGGCCGTCGAGCCGCGGGCGCGCCTCGCATCCCTGTGTGCCCTCTGTGTGCCCGGGACTCGGGCGGGCAGGTGTGAGGACTCCCTCGACGCCATCGACGCGGCGGTTACCAAGAAATGCCTACTCACAGCTAGCGTCGACGGCCCTAGCCCGGCCGCTCGGACTGCCGCTCGCCGGTCTTCACGTTGCCGTAGAAGGCCACGCGGCCCGCGTCGTCCGTGACCTCGACCCAGCCGTCGGGCAGGCCCGACGCCGCGGCCTCGGCGAGCGCCTCCTTGCGGATTTCGCGCTTGCTCTTTGGGCGCGGCGCGCCGAAGGTCGAGGGTGCAGACCGGTCCGGGGCGCCGACCGTGCCTTCCTTGACGAACGGCATCGACGCGCCGGCCTCAAGCGCGAACCCCCGCCTCGCGGCGTTCGTCTTCCAAGCGTCGCGCGACTTCTGGATGTTCGCAAGCATTTCTGCATCTACAGCAGGTTCATCCGCGCGCGCAACGCGTGGTGCAAGTGAGGCGGCCGCTAGTCCAGCGATGCGGCGGCGCGACAGTGGTTCGTATGCGAATGAGAGCATCGGTGCGAGCAAGAGTGCTCTGTGCAGTGCGGGCATGATTGGATCGTGGCAGCGCTGCTGAAAGCTGTCTGGGATCACTCCCAAGGGACTCCAACACAGTCATGCGAGCAAAGCCAGGCAGAGTCTTTTCTCTCTGTGAGTCCTAGTGTCTTACAGCCGCTAGCCGCAAACGAGAAGGTCTCTGTGTATTTCTCCTTATCACTCCACAACGCCCTCTTTGGGAGGCGTCCCTGAAGTCAGCCGGCGTCTTGCGCGGCAGCTTTGTGAAAAAGTTGCTGGCATTGCATATCGACTGTAGTCTCGCCGCATTCGTGCACCGTTCGTTGATCTGGGACGTCTTAAGATCATCACAGATCAGCATCAACGCGTGCGTAAAAGTAGGCGTGAAATCAGTCACGGGAAGACACAAAACTCAGGCTGACTGGAAACGCCCACAATGAAAAGACACCTTATTGCGCTCCTCTGCGCGTCGTCGGCGGCGGCGGACTACGTCGTCGACTGGCGCGTGCCCCAGGAAAACGACGCCAACGCGAACGCGTGGGTCGCAAGCGTCACCGTCCCGGTCGGCGAGAAAGTGGTAGGGGGGTCTGGTCACATCGACGCAAATTGCAGTGTCTACCATCCCAATAGCACGCCTGCTCGTTCAAGACGCGTGAAGACTCTCACAGTATCCAAGACTATCACTCTTCGTCAAAGGAACGGCACCGAGAGCCGTAAAACCGACCAGTTCCCAGGAAAGTGATCGTGTTGCCTGCTCACGTCGCGACGTCGTTGCGATTGACGCGTCGAGCGCCGTGAAAGCGCTCTCACAGTGACCAATGATGATCCAGTCCATCCACATGCAAAACAGACAGAAATTAAGCGAGATCGCTTTGGCGTCGCCCTCGTCGCAACCGCTACAGCGGCCCAAGCTCGACAGCGTCGACCTCGAGGCCGGAGAAAGCCTCGTCGCCGACGACGAGACAACTGCGCCGGCGGTCAAGCGCTGCAACCTCGGCTGGATCGTGGCTCTGAACGTCGTGCTAGCGGCGACCCAAATCCTGGTGGGCACATCCATCCTTTCATTAACATTGGTAAGTGACGGTTTTCACAACCTGAGCGACGCCGTGGCCGCCTTCGTGGGGCAACTCGCGGAGTCGTACGATAAAAGAGAATACGACAAGGCCCAGCTCCCCTTCGGCTACGCGCGGGCGTCGACGATCGGCGCGCTCATCAACGTCGCGGCGCTCCTCGCGATCTGCCTGTCGATCGCGCTGACGGCGCTCGTGCGCTTCTGGAAGCCCGTGGCCGTTGACGATCTCGGCGCGCTCGTCGCCGTGTCCGCCATGGGCCTCGTCGCCAATCTCGTATCCGCGCTCATGGCGGCGTGCGGCGTCGAGGTGCCCCATCATCATCACCACCACGGGCCAGGGGGCTGTCCCCACGATCACACGGGAGTCCCGCACAACCACGGCCCGGGGGAGCCCTGCGGCGGCCACAACCACACGACGGGCACCGGCTGGCGGATGATGTGCGGGCCATCGTGCGGTGGCGGCCCGTCCATCGGACTCATCCCGGGGCCGGTCGAGGTCGTCTTCTCGCCGACGTCGGGCCTGCCCCGCGGCGGTGGCGCGGCGGTGTGTGCCCCGTGCCCGGAGCCCGTCAAAGAGGAGGAACCAACGCCGGCACCGGCCACCCTCGACGTGGGACGGCTCGCTATTGTGGTGCACCACCTCGGCGACGCGGCGAACTCGCTCGTTGTCCTCGGCGAGGCGCTGCTGCTCATCTACGGGCACCGCTTCTTGCCGCGAAGCGTCATGCGCGGTTTGGGTCTCTACCTCGACCCGGCGTTGTCAATTCTGCTCTCGCTGGCCATCGCCGCGGCCGCGTGGCCCGTCGGGAAGATGGCCGCCTGGACGCTGCTCGAAGGAAGCCCCGTTGATGGTCTGGAGGAAGAGCTGGGCAAGGTCGCGGTTGTGGAGAGTTCTGCGTTGATCCACTTACGCGACGACCCCGTAGACCGCGCCGGTTTGGTGCGGCTGCGCCTGCGCCGCGGCGACAAGCGGCGGCGGGGCGACGTCGTGGCGGCGGCGCGGCGCGTGCTCAAGCGCTTCGCCGCGGACGAGCACACGTATGTGGAGGTCGCCGATGCCGCGTCCCCGAAGAGCGTCATCACGCAGAGCCGGGCCGTGTCTACTTTCTCAGGCCCCTTCACCGGCATCTCGTGCCGGCCGTGCAAGAATTAAAAGTCATTCTTACTACAAGTACTCTAGGACGCCTTGTGCATCCGCTCGAAGAACTCCTTCACGTGGTGGAACGGCACGCCCGCGAAGCGCGCCAGGCTCTCGTCGTCGGCCGCGTCGCCCACGTAGAAGCCGCCGCTCACGCCGCGGTCCGCGCACGCTTTCCGCCACATGCCGTCGCCCTGGGACTTGTGGTATTTCGTCTCGTCCTGCTTCGACAGCGCAACCAGTGCCAGGACAGGCACGCCGACGTCGTTCGCCCAGGAGCCGATCTTTGAACACTTGTCGCGCATCTTCTTCACCAGGTAGTCGAGGCGCTTGTACCTGTGCGCAAATTAACCGGTGAGTCGGGTGCACGATCGTGCCGCGACAATTTGATTTATGCACTGGCTTGTACCGGTCGAGGCACTCGTTCGAGAGGACGACAATAGCATGGCCGTCGGCTGCGAGCTGCCGAATGACCCGCGGCGCGTGGCCGTAGAGGTGCGACCACGCGTCCGGCCGGCCCCAGTCGAGCGGCGACAGCGTGTCGTCGAAATCCTGTGTGCGTCGATGGCGTCCCGGAGGGGTCGGAGTGCTCTCGACCGTCGACGCCATCCAACATTTGAAGGCCAAAGTTCAAACGACGCTGGTCAAGCACGAAGCCCGCGAGGCGCCTCACATCCTGCGGAGACCCTCCAAAGCGCCTGACGAGCAGCGCGTCGTCGACGAGCTGCCAGCCGTCCGGGATCGCCGCGCCGCGGTATTTTACTGTTGCGGCCGTCTTCGCTTTTTTTGTCCGGGGCGCAAAGAAGCTCGCGGCCGCCGACTTCGGCGCCGGCTTCGGAGCCGGTGCCGCCACCACTGGTTTCGCCGCCGTCGCCGCCGAAGAAGGCTTCTGGCCGGCCGGCGCGAGCGTCGCGACGGCCCCAAAGTGGTCCGAGGGGTACGCGGGCAGCACGCGCTTGTGGCGGTCCGTAATCGTCAGGTCCGGCAGCCGCGCCGTGCCGATGAGCGCAAAGCCGGCGACGCGTGCAAGCTTCGAACCGTCGAACAAAAAGACGCGGTCGTAGCGGTTCTGGTAGCGGTGGCTCAGCATGCGGTTCGCGCGACCGTCGTACGTGTACTGCGCGTCCCGCGGGTAGCCCGCCTCCTCCCAGGCGTCGCGCCAGTCCGAACCGTTTAGAGGCACGGCGCCGTCCCTGTCGTCCCAGTTGCAGTCGCCTAGCAGGACCGCGAGGCCGGTGCCCGCCCGCCCCTGGAGCTCGGCGCCGGCCGCGGCGAGCTGGCGCCTGCGTTCCGCGCGCACGGCCGCGTCGTGCTCCTTGCCGACGAAGGACTCGAGGTGGACGACACCCACATGGACGTCCACGTCGCCCCACGACGCGACGGCCAGCAGCACGCCGCGGCCCATCATCGACCGTTGGAAGTGATGCGTCCTTGCTTGACGCAGCGGCTTCTTCGAGGCGACGCAGCAGTAGTAGGGCGCCGGCGCGGCCTGCTTCAGGAGCCCCCGGAAGCCCTGACGTTTCAGGGCGGCCTCCAGGAACGGAAACGACTCGTCTGTGACCTCCTGGAACCCAACAATATCAGCCCCGGCGCACTCGCGCGCGATCGCGGCCATGCGCTTGGCAAACGTGTCCTCGTGCTCGAACCAGACGTTGAATGTACATACTTTGAGCTCGCCGGTCACGGACGGGGGCGGCCGCGACGCGTGGTGCGCGGCGCGTTTTCGGCGCGCCTCGGCGAGCTGCCGGGCCATGGACCCGTTCTGCTCGTCGCGCAGACGCCGGATCGCGGCGAGGTCGGCGGCGCTCGCCGCCGGCGCGAGGGCCTCGGCGTAGCGCGCCTCGACGTCGGCGCGTTCGAGCAGGTCGGCGGTGGCGAGGCCCGCGGCAGCGATGGCCGCCTTCATTTCCTTCACCGACGGCGTGGGCGCAGCAGCGCCGCTCGTCGACGGCGTCGGCGGCGCGCTGGCGCGCTCCTCGTCGCGCAGGCGCCGGATAGCGGCGAGGTCGGCGTCGGTGGCCCGCGCGTCCGGTATAGAGCCAAGCAACGCCGCCGCCGCAGCGTCGGCGTCGTTGCCGTGGGCTCGCAGCGCGGCGCGCGCGGCGTCGGCGCTCGCGCCGGTGAAGAGCTCGAGGCGTGCTACGACCGCGCTGTCATCTGCTGGTTGTGGTGCGTCTGGAGGCGAGTCAGCGGTCAGATCTACGATCTCGGCCATCGATGCTGGAGCAGGGCAGCGGGGCTGTGTCTAATCTGTGGATTTGGCCTAGCTATACGCGGCGACGCTTGTGCTTTTGAAAGAGCGCGATCGATGCTGACCCAGGCAGTCTATGCTTGTCCTCTGACCAGCTGTTGGCTGCGTGCTTTTGAATTTCAGCTCGCGCTCGAGCTAGCGGTCGTAAGACACTAGCACACAAGCAAAAAGCCGGGACCAAGCTGTTGCTACCTTGCACGGCGACGCTGTGGCAGTAGACGTCGCGAGCGGGACCCTAAAAGAGACCTCTCACCTACCCTTTCACGTGCGGCCGGCAAACGACGCACGTCTAGCGCCAGCCACAATTTCCAGGGCAGTCATGGACCTCCTCCAGTCCACGCCCTGGGACCGCTACGCTGGAGTATCGGGAGCATTAACCACAGTAGTTTGTGTCTCCGTGGGACTCGGTGGCATGATCATGAACGAAGGCGGCTGGCAGACCTTCGCCGCGTTTTACACCGTGTGTTGCGGGTTGTTGGTCGGTGTGATTGAGCTGCCGGCTCTCTACTGCCACTCGTACACGTGTTTGAAATTAAAAGATCGCCTCATCGAGGACACGAGCTTCCACCACGGCTGGATCCGCGCGGCGCTCTACTTAGCATGCACGCCGGCGATGTTCGGCTTCACTTCCATATTAGTGTGGCCGGGCTGCATGTTGGTATTGACAGCATTCCTCTACGTGCTCGTGTCGCTCAAATACCGCGCGGGCGGCGGCGTGCCTTCCTACTCGCAGGTGCCGCAGGCCGGCGAGGACGAGGGGCCCTCGTTCGGGACGTTTACGCTGTGAGTAATATCTGTAGTACAAACATTCTTATGCGGCGCTCGCATCGCCTCTCGTGTTACAAAACGCACCGTCGCGGCGATGGCGTGCTGGCGTTTCAACGCCATCACCGCGGCGCTTCATGCGGCGCACGGTTCGCAGCGGTTTTCGCGCGCCTCCCGTCGCAGTTCTTTCGCGAACGCGCGCTGGCGAGCCTCTGGCGCGTAGGCGCCGCTGCTCGCCGAGAAGAGCGCGTAGAGCACAACCACAAAAGCGAACACCGCGAGCCCGACGACGCCGCCGCGCCAGCCCGTGAGCAATGCGAGGCAAACGGTCACGGCGCGCGGGACGCGGAACGGGCCGAGCCACACGTTCAAAGTAATGATCTCCCGCGCCCATTTCGTGAACAGCGATCCGGTCTCCGCCTCGTCGTCAGCGTCGTCGTCGTCCGACGAGGCGTATGCCGTGCCGGCGGCAGGTGGTCGCAGGAGGCGCGAGCGCATGGCTGCTCCTGCCGCACGAATGCGTTCCAGCCACCGCACGAGTTCTCGGCTTGCAGTACGCAATTAGTAAAGAGCTGCCGCTATGTGCGAGAGCACTTGTAAGGGCCCAAAGGCTGCGACGGCCGGCAAAGCAAGCTAGCGTACGGTAACACACTAGATTACACACAAGCTCGAGCGCCGCCGCCGCTGCGATTGGTGCGCCCGCACCACGCTAAAAAGCGCGAGAGACCGCCAGTAACAGCGCAAACACGGAGCGCAAGCGACATCGCCCGTAGAGACAGCGGATCAGCGACTCCGCGCCCCCTGCACACAACAGACAGCGAGACGCGGCGCGCAGACAAGCGCGCAGACGTGCGCGAAGGCAAACAAACCATGAGCGCCGCAGCCGTCGCCGCGCCGCCCCCGGAGCCCGAGGCAGATGCCGAAGCCCCCAAGAAGCGCGGCCCGCCCGTCGTTATTATCGACAGCGGCAACACGAACGTGGCCGGAGGCATCAGTGGCAGGGCACTCGCGTCGCGCGTCAAGACCTTCCAGGACGGCTCCAACGTTTGGGTCCGCGAGAAGACGGAGGAGACCGATGCCCCAGAAGTTGTGGAAGCGCGACGGGAAGCTTTGAGGGCCAAGGCCGTCATAGGGGACGGTGAAGGTGTCGAGCTGGATGCCGAGAAGGCCAAGCAGGAAGCGTTAGGTGGTGTGAGTGAAGAAACGATGGATAAGACCGCGCGGGAGATCCAGTGCTTTAGGTTGGCGGCGTTTGACGTGAATATTGATGAATTGGAGGTCAAAGAATGGCTAAGGCCCGACGCGGACCCTTCAGATTATTTCAACTACGGCATGGGCGAGGACACGTGGCGCCAGTACCGCGACCAGCAGTTGATTCTGAGAAGGTCGCTGCAGGAGCGGCGCGCGGCGATGGCACAGGCGGCCGCACGAGAGCGCCACGCGGAATTACTGAAGCAGGGTCCTCCTCAACCTCCCACCTTACCGATGCCGATCATGGGTGGGCCTCGGCCGCCCTGGGGCGGGCCGGGCGGGCCCATGCCACCACCAAACGCTTTCCCACCGCGCGGCTTCCCCGGTTTCTTCCTGCGCGAAAACCAAAACTTCGCGTCGCGTCGATGGCGTGGCGGTGCCGGCGCCTTCTCCGCGCCATCGAACCGACGCGGTCGCGGGGACGACGTCGCGTCGATGGCGTGGACCCTCCGCGCCATCGAGCCGACGCGGTCGCGGGGACGACGTCGCGTCGATGGCCTCACCGCTCGACGACGCAGGCCAGGGCTTCCCACCTCGCGGCTTCCCGCCGAACTTTCCTCCTCAAAATTTACCGTGGCCGCCGGGCGCGCCTGCATTTCCTCCTCGGCCGAGCTTTCCTCCGCAAGGCGGTTTCCCAGGCGCTCCGTACGGCGCGCCGGCGGCGCCCGCGCCGGCGCCAGAGCCTTCTCGAAAACGGTCGCGGTCGCGCGAGCGGTCCCGGCGGCGACGGCGGCGGGGGGACTGAGTTAACAGACAACTTCTTAGGTCTTCCGCAGCGGGTCCGCGGCGTTCCCCGTTCCTAGGTCGGGATTGCATGCTTTCGAGAAAAGGCACGGGACGGCGTCGGGCGCCGTGAGAGCGTCGATCTCGCGCATCTCCTGCTTCGTCAGCGCAAAGCCCGCCACGGCAAAGGCGCGGTCCCGCAGGCCACTTGCGCACGAGCCGTCCGCGCGGCATGCCGAGACGCCGAGTCCGAACTCGGCCGTTGGCCGGGCGCTTACGGCGTTGCCGTTCTGGAGATTCCACCGAACTGCCACTTGCGCCGGCCCAACACCGTACTTCGCTGCTATTCTCCGCAGCACATCGCCCTCCAATAACTCTCGAGACGGTCCCGGCTCGCCGATCGCACCGTACGCAAAGGTCTTGACGCCTCGCTTGGCCGCGTAGGACCTGAGGCCGTGTGCATCCCGGCCCATGCCGGGGTGCAAACAGTAATAATCGAGGGCTGGCTTAATTTTCGCAGTGTTAAGCAGGCAGTCGAGCTGCTTCTCGCAGTAGTTCACCACGCCCAGGGCGCCGACGACGCCAGCACGCTGCGCGTCCTCTAGCACGCGCCATTGCGCCTGGATGATGTCGCAATTAGGCGTTTCCCGAAGCATCCACATATCAACCTTCTCGACTCCCAGAATCTTACGGTCCTCCTCTAGTTGCCGCTTGACGAGGTCCGCGGCGTCGGCCGGCGTCAAAGCCAGATTATTCTGGGGAGACCGCACCTTGGTCGTCAGAAAGAGTGCGTCTCGCGGCAGGCTTTTGAGCGCTCGCGCGACGCCGTCGCGCTCGATGCCCGGATGGAAGTCTACGTGGGAGATGCCGGCGTCGACCGCCAACTTGACGGCCCGCTCCGTCGCCTCCGCGGTCAGCCCGACGGTGTTGAGCGCGAGGGTCGGCATCGCGACGCCGCCGCCGAGGTCCCAGGTCGGAATGGATGCGGCGTGCGCCGGCAGCAACGGCGCTGCCAGCGCGGCGCTGCTGCCGCGGAGCAGTGTTCGGCGGTCGAGCGTCAGGCCGCTCGCTGTGCAGGCCAGAGCAGCGAGGGCAGCGAGGCGATGCATCGCTGCCATTGCTAATGATGCAGGCGAGTGGACTCAGTGACACTCGTCCTGTCAAAGCTCTCTCAATTTGCACCCGTGCTGCAACCTCGGTGGATGCACCAGTGCCTCACGGAGCGTGTGCAAAAGTCAGAGCAAAAAATAAAGCTAGATCAATAGACGTACTAGTGAATTTTCAAGTACGAGTTCTAGCACCGTAACAATATGAGAACGAGTCGTTACAAGGCGAAAGAGCGAGCGAGCGAACAAAAAATCATCGAGAGACGGAAGCGAGGTACTCCCAGAGCGGCCCCGCGGGCGCGCAGAGCGGGTGCGCGGCGCAGACGTAGTCCTCGAGCTCCGGGAAGGCCGCGACGGTCTCGTCCGTGCAGTGCAGCCGCGATACGCAAGAATCCTTGAACGTTTCCAACCTTTCCGACGTCGACGCGCCGCCAGCCAACAACGCGCCGACCCAGCCCGTCCGCCGCTGGTGCACGTGCGCTCTTAATAATAAACTCAACCCGTCGCAGAGCCGCCGGCACTGCTCCCGCCACAGGACGTCGGCCTCGCCGCACGACGTCCGCGCGAAGGAGAGTCGAGAAGAGATATTTTGCAAATCCTTCTTCGAGAGCCCCGGCGCCCGTCGGGCCGCCTCGGCCGTCTGCACGAGTCTGGAAGCCGTCTCCGTCGCGTGGCGCGCCGACGCCTCGGCCTCTCTCATCAAGTTCACCGCCGCTCTTACGCGAGTGACGCGCTCCGCCTCGTCCTCCTGGCTTCTCCACATAACGGCCTCGAACAAAGCCGCATCGGCGGAGTGCTCGTAGTCCAGGGACGCTATTAACGCGTTGGCTCGTCGTAAATCGTCCGCGGCCCACGGCCGCAACGGAATTAATCTATCTTGCTCAATACCGACGCCAATCACATACGAATGGCCGTTCGACGACGAACATGCATCGATCGATCGCTGGGCGTCGTCCGCGCCCGCTAAAGCCCTTCTCACGACCGCATTCGTCAAGAACTCAGTCAACACACAATCGATGCAGACGCGCCACGCGTTTGTGTCCGTCGACGTCGAGGCGTTGATCGGCGCGCGCGCGCCATTCGTCGAAGCCTCGTAGAGCGCGACGGCCGTCAGGCGCCACTCGTTTGTGCCGTCATGTATTTCCTCGTGGATCAACGTGTGTAAAAACTTGAGGACCGCGTGGCACGCGCCGTCCTTCCAGAACGCGATGCCCTGGCAGTCCGACGGCGCCGCGGCGTCGGGCAACCTTGATACAACGTCCTGGATCCAGTCCCCCAAGATACACACCTGGAGCCGCGGCGCCAACCCATCAAAGTGCGGCGACGC
The DNA here is from genome assembly GCA_918797485.1 of Pelagomonas calceolata. Lineage (NCBI taxonomy): Eukaryota > Pelagophyceae > Pelagomonadales > Pelagomonadaceae > Pelagomonas > Pelagomonas calceolata. Next base: position 328,081 of record CAKKNE010000003.1, on the reverse strand, counting down.
GCCTCCCTTCCATTCACTCCGCACGATTCTATACCGCGCGGCGTCCGTTAAACGGACGACGAGCTGCGCCAGGGCGTCGGCCCGCGACGTGCTATGCTGTTGAGGGGTCCTCTCGCGTTCGACGCGGGCCGTGCGCTGCTCGGGCGTCGGGTTTCGGACTGGAGACGAGATGGCCGGGAGCGTCATGCCCTTTTGATGCTTGGCGCCGTAGACCGTGCCGCGGTGGATGCGCGGCGGCTGGTGTTGTGCCATCAAAACCTGCTGCCCGATACAGCTGGTCTGCTCAAGCACTGCTGCCCCAAGGCGCCTGGTAAACGCGCTGCGAAGCTGCCCCGATGCCGCACGGCACTGGTGCGCCCCTTGGGCAGCCACCAGGTCAGCTTGCGCGTGTGTAAGGGCGCGCAGGGACGAATGCCAACGCCCTGGGCTTGGCTTCGCAGGACGAGCAGCCAGCTAGTACGTTTTGCAACCATGCGTCTCCGCAGAGGTAAGAGCGGTCAGAATGGGGTCGCTCGGTGGCCTGGCGGAGTCTTTGCATTGGCACTCGAGCCACGAGCTCTGCCTGCACAAAGTGACAAAGCCGAGGATAAGCCGTGCGGTTGAGCAACACAAAGCACCCAAGAAGCGGTAGAGCACGCAGCAGTGCTGCATTTTGCATCAAAATGACCGCGCGCCGGCGGCGCACGCTGGCGTGCATCATTACCTGTGCTGCAACAACCACCTATGCACTCACACCACCCCAGGCGACGCGGCGTATCAAAACGCGCGTCGCCGTTTCAAGGGACGACGCCGCCGACCCGCGCTGCGTCAACTACTCGAGACGGAAAGCCCTGCAAGGCATTGCCGCTTTTTCATTAATCGCCCCGACCGCCGCGAAAGCCACGTTTGGAAGTAGTTCTGCCGCCGTCACAAGTCCTGCACCCGCACGACCGCTCACGTTAGACCAACTAGAAAAACTCACCACAAAAAAGATCAGACAGCGCGAGGGCGCCTTCAGCCCAAAGGTGGTCGACGAGATCCTGTCAGAGTTGGAGGGCTCCGTCGAGGAGCTCAACAAGCGCACGCAGGAGCTCACGGACCAGGCCAACCGACCGTTGACGCAACTCTTCAAGCCGCAAGAAAAAACAGAAGTGGCCAAAGAGCTGTTGCAGAAATTTGAAAATGAGAAACGCGAACGCGAGGAAGCGATTGCGAACATCCTGTCCGCGAAGGACGAGTTGTTGAAACAGTTGGAGCAGCAGCGCGAGATCGAGGTCGAGCTGAAGAAGCGCGCGGCGATCTTGCGGAAGTTGGATGCCCAGCCCGCCTGGGTCTCGTACGCGGCTGCCGCTTTGGCGTCTTGTATCAGTACGTGTGTCATGCACCCCGTCGACACGATCAAGACGCGACTGCAAGCCACAAAGGCGGCGGATGTTGCCGGCCCTGAGGCGAAGAGGCAAGTAGGCGGTCCCTCCAAGCCGTTAGATCCATTGCCCAATAGTACCCAACCTCTAGTAGCATCATTTGGAGACCTCAAGGAATTGTACCGAGGATTGGCGGGCAACATCGTCAAGGAGGCGCCTTCCTCAGCATTGTATCTAGGTGTTTACGAGGTCGTAAAAACCTTCTTGTTACAGACGCCGTTGTTCGCGGATAAGGCCCTTGTGGTCTACTTGGTGGCGGGTGGTGTGGGAGAGTTCTGCGGGAGTATTATCAGGGCCCCTGCCGAAGCGCTAAAAACGATGACGCAGTCGGGTATTGCGGAGGACTTCGGCGACGCAGCTAAACAGCTCGCGACCGATAGCAAGCGACGAGACTCCGTCGTCTTCGCGTGGACGTCGTCGTTGTTTAGAGACGTCCCTATGGGCGCAATACAAATAGCCATCTTCGAAGGGGTCAAGAGCTTCATCCTCCAGTCGCCCGACATCGTCTTTGACGTGAACACGTTGCAGTCCGAGGCGTTGTTAGGGGGGCTCGGTGGGTTGATCGGGGCGTATCTGACGACACCGACGGATGTACTCACGACGCGGATCATCACGGACGAGTCCGGTGAATTGGAGGGCATGAACGTCTTATCCTTAGGTCGGCAAGTCATCGCCGACGGCGGCGTCGAGGCGCTGTTCGAAGGGAGCACGGAGCGGACGCTGTACTGGACGCCGGCGATCGGGATCTTCCTCGCGTGCTATTGTAGTTTGCGGCAGTTCGCGGCGGTGAACGGGCTGTTCATGGGGTAAGTTATTTCCTCTAGGCGTCGACGGGGGTCGTTTTCGGGGCGTGGGGAGCTGTGTTTCGCTGGCTTGCCCGCGCCGCGTGCGGGCTCTGGCATCCCAAGGAGAGCTGCCAAGGGAGAGCGCTGTAAAAACAGTGCCCAGGGACCACCTCCGCCAAACCCAGTTTGCCGTGCGTTGTGCGCGGTATCGGCTGGTCGCGTTCGCACCGCCTCGCAGCCAGGGAGCTCAAACGAGAGGCTGCCCAGGCTCACAGGATCTGCAGGGAGCAGGCCAGGGCCATAAGCGTCTCCTGCTGCTAACGCTTGATACCATATAAAAATGGGCGCGGGCGTCTCGACGGAAGGCGCCCCACTCACCAGAGTCAAATGCAAAAACAACCTCGGCGTGCTGTTCGACCCCAAGGCCGAGGAGGCATTCCGTGCCGCCGCGACCGGCCCGGAAGGCGCGGAGACCGTGCCCTGGCCCGAGGCCGACGCCTACGTCAAGACGCGCGACGAGCGCTGGCGCGACCCGAAGCACGTCTTATTTCAGAACCTGAAACAGTTCAAGGTCGCGCGCGTCGAGATCGAGAAGATTGCGGACGAGAAGATCAAGGGCACAATCAAGGAGATCCCGCAGCGCGGGCAGGACGTCGGCGACGAGTGCCAACAGCGCGGCCTTGACGGCAAGCCGACCGCGTCGCTCGATCCGCTGTACGAGATCGCTGAGCTGGCACGCGTGGCCTACGCCGAAGTTATGGCTGACATGTGCGAGGGCGGTCCGCCCCTGCACCTGGCACCGCTCAAGGGCCGCGCGCGATCCGGTGAAAAGGCGCGCAACGAATACGCGGACAAGACGGCGCCGTGCTACTCGTGGCTCTTCGACATCGTGCGCGGCTCCGTGTATTGCGACCACGAGGACGAACTGGTCGCGCTCTGGCAAAAGATGGAGGCGGACCCCCGCATCGAAATCGTCCGGACGAAGAATCGCTTTAATCCGCCTCTGTTCAACGGCTACCGCGACATCATGATGAACGTGGCCGTGGACGTGGATACGCCTACCGGGAAGATATCGCACCTCTGCGAGCTCCAGGTTCACCTCACGGCGATTAAGAAGTCAGAGCCGATGCACAAGAGCCACGCCGTCTACGAGTTCTTTCGATCGTTCTTTTTGGGAAACGCGGCAGCCGTCGAGCAGCGGCTGGACATGTTCTGCGCGCTGCCCGTCGATGATGTCAACGATGCGGACCAGCTTGTGGATGTCGTGCTTGGGTCTGACGCAGACGCAAATATGCTTGATGGCCTCTGCGAGTTGCTCAAGTCGATTCAGGAGTCCGCGGGCGTCGTGAAGGTCGAGAAAGCTATCTTAGCGGAGAAGGAGCGCGCGTTCGGCGCGGAGAGCAAGGAGGCGGGCGTGGCGCTGTATAATCTTGGGCTCGCGTACATGGGTCTCGGCGACTACGCCGAGCAACGCGACGTGTTGGAGCGCGCGCTCCCTATTATGGAACGAGAGCACGGCAAGGACAGCACGGATGTGGCCAACGTGTTGAATAATCTCGGGACCGCACACGTCAGTTTAGGCGAACACGCCAAGGCGCGAGACCTCTACGAGCGCGCGCTTGCGATCACGGGGCGTGAGCATGGCAAGGACAGCACGGAAGTGGCCGTCGTGCTGGGGAACCTCGGGTGCGCGTACGGCGCCTTAGGCGACTACGCGAAGAAGCGAGACATGCTGGAGCGCGCGCTCGCGATCAAGGAGCTGGCGTATGGCCGCGACCATCCAGATGTGGCCGACACGCTGAATAACCTCGGGAACGCGTACGGCACTTTAGGCGACCACGCGAAGAAGCGAGACATTCTGGAGCGCGCGCTCGCGATCGACGAGCGGGCGTACGGCCGCGACCACGTGAATGTGGCCCAGACACTGATGAACCTCGGGAACGCGTACAACGAGCTGAGCGACTACGCCAAGGCGCGAGACATACAGGAACGCGCGCTTGCGATCCAAGAGCGCGAGTACGGCGGCGACCACGCGCAAGTGGCCATGACGCTGACGAACCTCGGGAACGCTTACTACTCCCTTGGCGACTACGCCAAGGCGCGAGACTTACAGGAGCGGGCGCTCGCGATCAAGGAGCGGGTGTACGGCGGCGACCACCCAGAAGTGGCCAAGACGCTGGGGAACCTCGGGAACGCATACCGCGTGCTTGGAGACTACGCAAAGGCGCGAGACATTATGGAGCGCGCGCTCGCGATCGAGGAGCGGGCTTACGGCCGCGACCACGCGCAAGTGGCCGGCACGCTGACGAACCTCGGAAGCGCGTACAACTCTCTCGGCGAACCTGCCAAGGCGCGAGACGTCCTGGAGCGCGGTCTCGCGATCTTTGAGTGTGAGCACGGCAAGGAGAGCACGCAAGTGGCCGACACGCTGACGAACCTCGGGATTGCGTACGGTAGATTAGGCGACCAGGCGAAGAAGCGAGACATGCTGGAGCGCGCGCTGGCAATCCAGGAGCGGGAGTACGGCCGCGACCACGTGAATGTGGCCCAGACACTGACGAACCTCGGGAATGCGTACATGTACCTTGGCGACTATGCCAAGCAGCGCGACGTGCAGGAGCGCGCGCTGACAATCCAGGAGCAGGCGTACGGCCGCGACCACGCGCAAGTGGTCATCACGCTGAATAGCCTCGGGCTCGCGTACGGCGAGTTAGGCGACCACGCGAAGGAGCGTGACATGCTGGAGCGCGCGCTCGCGATCGGGGAGCGGGCTTACGGCCGCGATCACGTTGAGTTAGCTTCCACCCTCTGGAATCTCTACGAGGCAAACCGCGCACTCGGCGACACCGTCAAGCAACGCGAGATCTTAGAGCGCGCGCTCGTGATCAACGAACGCGCCTACGGCCCGGACCATTCTGAGACTGTCTATTGCCGGGAAGCGCTCGATAGCATCAGGGGTTAGCGCCGTCGCAGCTGTTTACTTAACTGTTTTGTATCATACTACTAGTACTACCGCAACTTGAAAACGAAACTTAGTTCCTCGCGGCCTTGAAGCGGCAGTCGGGCTGGGGGAGCGCCTTGATCGCCCGACACAGGCCCTCGACGCGGTAGAACATGGCCTCGTTGTACATCTCCAGGAGCACCATCGGGTCCTGCGGCAGCGCGTCCGTCCGCAGCCAGTTCAGGATGTGCCGGAAGATCCACCAGTCCCGGTCCAGGAAGAAGGTCCCGTCGTCGTCGGGAGCGATGATGGGTTCGTCCCTGTCACATAAAGCAGCCAGCACGCTCCACCGGTCCTTGCAGAGAATTCCCGCCGTCGTCTCGAAGATCTGCCCGCCGACGTTCAGGTTAATGCGCGTGTCCGGCGCCACGAAGTTCTGTCGGGCTTTGCCCTCGAGTTCGCTCCGCGCCTTCTCGTTCTCGGCGTGGAGCTCCGTGGTCTTGTGCCAGATCTCGCGCAGTTGGTAGCCCTCCCGCCGCAGTTCTCGTTCGTGCGCATCCAAGTCGCTCCAGAGGCGCTCGGCGTCGGCGGCCGCGGCCATGGTTGGTCTCCTGTCGATTCGTAGCTGCCGCAGCGTTCGGGCGGGCGTACGGCGCGACGGTGCAGCGCGGGGCAGCCAACAAACCGACGATTTTCACGCGCGTCCCGGGCGCCCTCGGGAGGACTCCAGGGAAGCTTCGCGTTCGCAGGACCGCTACCGAGGCGTGGAGGCATGCGATATTGAGTCTAGTGTCTATCATCTAGCCCAAACCAACTAAACCAAAAGGCATCGAGCGTAGAGAGCTGTACCAGTGCCTGCAAAGACTTTCGTGCTCTGGCAGTGATCTATTCTCAACTCGTTTTGCAGCGGTAACACGAAACCGCGCGAAAATGGCACGCCTGGCAGCCCTGGCAGCCCTGAGGCTGCTCATAGGCGGCTGCGCAGCGCTCGTGCCGCCGAGCGCGACCAATCAGTATGCTCCGGGAAGCACGCGCCACCAGCGCGCTCCGGCAAGCACGCTCCCCCAGCGCGCTCCGCGACGACGACGGAGGATAGCGACGTACGCGTCCCCAGATATAGAGGATCGCCTAGCCCTGGGCGGCGACGTCGCAGTGCTCTTCCTGTACAGCTACACGCAGAAGTCGCTGGACACGATCTACGCCGTGACGGCGAATTATGTGGAGGGAATCGAGGTCGACGAAATGGACTGCTTTCGCGACCCGTCGTTCGCCGCGGCGGCGCTGTCGCTTGCGTGGCTCTGCGGGGCCCTGCCGCAGGGCGCGTTCCGCTTCGACGTGACGCGCGGCGGCGTGAACAACGCGCTGACGACGGTGGCGAAGTGCGGCGGCCTGTCGGTCGCGGCCGTCGTGCTGCTCCTCGCGGCGCGCGCGGCCGCGGCCGGCGTGCCGCTGAGTCCGCAGGACGCGGGCTTCGCGGCGGGCATCCTACCTATCGTGGGCGCGTGGCGGTACGTGCTCGCGGACACGTCGGCGAAGCTCTAATTTCTTTCTTGTGTATCTAGTATACCGCGGGCCCAACCGTTATGGGGGGCCGCCCGAAGCCCAGAACCGTCGAGTTACCTCGCCAGAAGTCCCTGCAGTCTGCGTCCCTGGCTAGAGGGTTATAAGCTTCTAGGTTTGCCAGTCTTTGCCAGTCTTGGACGAGTAGCGCCGCTTGGCAGCTCTCAACGACGCTCGGACGAAGGGCAGCACGCACGGACACGCGCGCCACACGTCGTCGTACAGGCGCCTCGCCCAAGCAAACTGCTCCACGGACGACGAGCAGAGTAGCACCAGCAACCATGCCCCGGAAGCCCGAGGCCACGATCACCGTCGCCGGGTTGGCCGACGACAGCGCCTACACGAAGGCCTGCATCGTGGCCCAGGAGCTCGCGGACGCGCTCGGCAACCATGCCGTCGAGTGCCAATATTTTATGGAACAACAATGGGACGACTACCTGCGGGTCAAACAGGCGAAAGTTAGGGGACGGTGCATCTCGCATAAAACGTCTCCGCTGGTTCTAGTGAATGAAAGGGGCAGAGACCACTACGTCGGCAGCGATCGGGACCTGGACAAGCTCTTTCAGGCGGAGCTAGGACGGCCACCTTCTCCAGTGGACATGGCGGCCGTGGACAAGACGACTTTAGATCGATACCTGAAGATCCTGTCGAAGAGCGGCAACCCGTACGTGTACCTCGATGTCCAGTTCGCGGCCGACAGAGAAAATACCAAACCGAGGAAAGTAGTTATTGAGTTATTTTCGGAGATATGCCCGAAGTCGTGTGCCCATTTTCGCGCGCTATGTACGGGACAATTGGGTTCGGTGGAACACGAGGGCGAGGAGGTCAAATTCTGTGTGGAAATCAATCAGTGCGTCGGGCGCACCCAACAATTCTTCACTAAGTCATTTCTCGGCGATGACGTGGCCGCGCTGGCTCGGTCGAGCGGCGAGGAACCGGCATCGCCACGCCATCGAGCAAGCGCCGCGTCGAGGACGACGCGATGATTCAGCACGAACGTGCCGAAAAATTTTGATTTCCACACAGGTCAAATTGCACTACCGAGGCTGCCCCTTCCACCGCGTCGTGCCGAACGGCTTCGTCTGCACGGGCGATGTGGTGTCGGGTAACGGCCTGGGCAACGCCGGCGAACCTTTAGCGGACGAGCACTTCGGGTTTCCCCTCGACGTCCCGGGCACGGTCGGCTTTGCGCGCGGCGACGCGCCGCACACGAACCACCAGCAGTTCTTTATTACATTGAGCGACCAGAGCTGGCTCCAGACCAAGGCCGTGGCCTTCGGGCGCGTCGTCAAGGGCCTCGACGCGATCCGCCAGATCGGCGCGTTACCTCTCAAAGGCGAGCGGCCCGTCGAGAACGTCATCATCGCGAACTGCAACGTCGTGAATCTGGTCGACGGCTTCGGGCTCGGGCACGGCGGGGGGATGTAAGTTAGCTTTGCCAAAACGGGTTTTGCACGGGTTTTCACGATTCAGGGTTCGCGCAAAAACGCTCGCACGCGTGCCTTACGCGCATTTTTGCACAATTCAGCAGCGGCACGGATCAATATCGACGCGTTGCTGCGACCCTTGGCAGCAAAGACGCATTAATTACAGCAGTAGAGCGGTCACTGCACTCAGTGCAGACAACAGCAACTTCACAGCGATGCTGGCATTTGTCGCATTGCTGGCGGTCGTTACGGGCCTACAGGCGCCGCACTGCAAACCTGCCCAAAAACACTGCAAGCCTGCCCAAAAACTGCAAACGCGCCGCCACGTCGCTACCGTACCAACGTCGTCGTCCGAAACGCGCACATGCAGCTGCCGCTTCTGCGGCGCTACGTTTGCAAGCAAGAACGCACTCTTCCGACACCTGCGCGAGTCCGACGCCTGCTCCGCCGCCGCAGCAGCGGAGGACCCGCGCGCTCCCGCGGCAATAGCCGAGCGGAAGCAGCACGTCGCGACGTATCTTGTTGGCTACGGCGCCGGTAAAGGTGCCGACGCCGAGGCAGCGCTCACATCGCTCTGTAGTGCATCATCGGTCACGCGGGCTACGGCCGTCGCCGCGCGAGGTCGGTCCGCAGCATTAGCGTTGGGTGATGCGGCGGCGGCAAGAGACGTCTTGAGCGTCGTGAGCGACCACGCATTACCCGGGCCCGCACAACTGAACGAGGACCTCCCATCCGACATTCGCGTCCTAAGCTCGAGGCCGGGCCGCGTCCACGCAGAGAGCTCGGCGACGCAGCGCGCCTTCCACTACCTGCTGCCCCTGTGCTGGCTCGCGGGCGCCGAGCGCGCCGGGGCGGAACGCGTGGCGGAAGGCACCGTCGCAGGAGAGGCGGGAAAATTCGGCGTGCGACGGCCCGCGCACGCCCCCCGCGGCGGGGATAAGGCTTCGGACGTGACGCGCCGGGCGCTTCGACAGCTCAAGACGGCGCTGCGCGCCGCCGTCGCAACGACGGGCGCGTGGCACAACTTTGCCGATCCCGAGCTGCGCGGCCTGCTGTCGCCCTTCGCGGCGGCGACGCGCACGCGCCTCCACCGCGCGCGCGCCGCGGACACGATCGTCGTCCGAGGCGAGCCGTTCGTCGTCGTCGAGTTAAGGGGTCGCGGCTTTCTGCCGCAGCAGGCGCGGCGGCTCATGGGCGTGGCCGTGCTCATGCAGCGCGGCGAGTTGCCGGCCGACGCCTTCGACGTGCTCACGAGACGCGATTTAGTGATAGAAACGCCCCTGCCGCCGGCGCTCGAGTACTTCGCCGGGGCGCGCTACTCGGCGCTCGAGGTCAAGGGCGGCGACGCGTGGCCCGACGACGGCGGCGGGGCCGACGCGTGGCTTTCTGATCTTCGCGAGGACCTCATCATCAACGCGAATAGTGACGAGTGGTTGCGCGCGTTCGATTCCCAAGCTCTCGCCGCCGCTGTTTCCGCCGCGCGGCGCTCGGGGCACGACGAGGCGCCCGCCTCTTCCGAAGAGGTGGTCGTCGCGGCGACGCCCCCGCCGGAAGCGTACGTTTCGTGCCTCCATGAACTGCGCGCGGCGCATGACTCGGGCCGCTGGCCGCGGACGTCCGTCGCGCGGTCCAAACTCATCCGGCCGACCGAGACCGCGGCGTCATTCACGCTCGAGCGGCCGCCGTCGCAAGCGCGCGGCAACGCGGCCTTTCCCAAGCTCGCCGACGCGGTGTTTGATCTCGAAAGGACGATAGCGCCGGACCGGCCGCCGTCGATGCGCTGCGCCGTGAATCGCCGCGCCGAGTTCGCGCCGCATGTGGACTCGGGCCGGGGCCTCGGCCAGTCCACGTCGCTCATCGTGGGCCTCGGCGACTTCAGCGGCGGCGAGCTCTGCGTCGAAGGCGTCGAGCACGACGTGCGCTACGCGCCTCTGCAGTTCGACGGCTGGCACGAAAGGCACTGGACGCTTCCTTTTAGTGGGGAACGGTACTCGCTGGTCTGGTTCACGCCGGCCGAGGCGGGCGCGCGGACCTCGGCCGACGCGCGCGCCGCCGAGGTCCTCGGAAATAGGGACTTCCGCTACCGCGAGAATAGCTCGGATGCGCTGGCGATCCTCGAGGTGCTCGGGTCGGAGTGTTACGGCGCGCCGCCGCCGTTCCCGGGCGGGCAGGCGTATGATTTCGACCCGCGTGGGCGGGCCGTATTGGACGGCGGAGCACAAATTGGAGCTTTTTCCACGTGGGCGAAAGATAATGGTGCGGCCTCGATTCTGGCCGTCGAGCCCGAGCCGTCGAACGCGGCGCTCTACCGACAGAACCACCCCGACCTCGAGCTCGTCGAGGCGGCGATCACTGATAATGAGGACGTCACGCTCGTCGTCGCGCCGAACACGTGGCGGCACGCCGTCGAGGACGTGAGCCACTACAACGAAGGCGAGCGCATCGCCGTGGCGTCCACGGGGCTCGACGAACTGCTGGAGACGGGCGTCGACTACGTCAAGCTTGATATAGAAGGGGCGGAGATGAAGTTGCTCGCCGCACCGCGCGACTGGAAGAACGTCGAGCGCCTCGTCGTCGAGTGGAGCTTCACGAAGGACCGCGCGCTGGCGCCGTTCCTGGAGGCGCTCGGCCACCTGCGCGCCGCGGGCTTTGCGTGCGCGTACGACGGACGCGGGACCTGGGACCAAGGAGAAGTCTGGCCGGGGCGGACGGACGCGTTGGTGTTTTGTGCCCGGGATTTGTAACTATTGTCCCCTGTTTTGTACAACACTCGCAGTGAGTTCATTCCTGTTACTAAGACGGTGCTAGGACTAGTGGGCGAGCGCCCCCTTTTTTGCCAGTGCAAACACACTAGCTTTGGTCGGCAGGTGCGCAGTTGGCATCAAAACTGCGCCGTCTGTGGCGCCAGAGGCAGCATATCACGCACGCAAGTAATAAGTGCCAGCTGTAGACGACCACCACACACGCCGGGCAGCCTCGCACGCGTACGATGGCCATGGCAGCCACCCCGAGCCGGCCCGGTGATCACGAGACGGAATTTACAAGACCTGGCGTGTCCGAGGATGAAATCGAGGAAATCAAAAAGGTTTTTACGATGATGGATACGCAGAATGGCAGGCGGCCCGCGAGGGGCCAGCTCGACCCCAACCAACTGATGGAGGCCATGAACGCGCTCGGGATTGTGTGGAAGAAGTCTGACGTCTACCAGACGCTAGCCGAGGTCGACCACGACAACAGCGGCACGGTCGGACTAGAAGAATTTATTAATTTGACGACGGCACTGGTGACCGAGGCCGACCTGGACCGGACAAACGGCAACTTCGATGCTTTGTTTGCCAAGTTCGACCACGGCGGCGATGGGTACGTGGACCTCGCCAAGCTTCGCTTCGTGTGCCGGGAGCTCGGTGAGCAATTGGGGTCTGGGAGTGAGCAGGCCGACGACCAGCTGCGAGAGATGCTGAAGCACGCGTCCAAGGACGGAAGCGGAGAACGGGTGACGAAGGACGAGTTGTATGATTGCCTCGCGAAGACTAGGTTGATGTAAGGCGGTTTCAACTAAGGGGCGCGTCGATGGCGTGGGACCCTAGTAGATATCATACAACTCCGCCTTAGTTTTTTTCTGACGTGACGGACTCAATTTTGCGCGCGGCCCCATGGCAGGGCCGCGCGGGAAAGGGAGAGAAGGGGGAAAGGGCGCCGCTAGGGCTGCGACGCCGCGAGGACCCAGCGTTCCGGCTGGTCGACCGTCCGGACCTTCCAGACGTTCGCGCCGCTCGACTCGTCCGTGAATCTGACGAGGTTGAGCCGGTCGCTCGACTCGACGGCGCGTCTCACTACTAACGGGTCGTCGCAGAGGTCGCGCAGCCGCTTGAACGTGCAGACGTGATCTAAGGGCACGAAGCCCTGCCCGTCCATGCATCCTCGCAGATACACGTCCTTGCACAAGTTCGCGACGCTAAAGTAGTACTCGACCTGGGTCCGCAGGGCCTCGTCGAGGCCGTCCTGGGAGATCTGCCGCGCGGGCGGTTGCCGCGCCGCTTGTGATGCCGCGGCGGCCGCCGCCGCCGCGGCGTCGTCCCAGATGCCGTAGCCGGTGGGCGGCGGCGTGTCCGAGGCGTCGCCTAAAGCGCCGGCCGCGACGGCTCTAGCTAATGACCCGCCGGAGTCGAGCCGCGGCAGCGGCGGCGCCTTGCGGTGCTGGCGCGCCTGCTGCGAGCGGCGCCGCGGCGAGTCGCGCGGCGACGTCCGCGGCGAGACGACCTTCTTCTTCCGCGGCTCGGGCTTCTTCTCGCTCGAGCCCGAAGAACTGGTAGAGGTCACGGAGGGGCACTTGGCCGGCTCCTCCTTGGGCTGCTGGGAGAGGCGTTGATCTAACAAAGACTGGACGACCAAACCCTCCTTGCGGCCTTGGGGTGGCGAGCCGCCGCGCGACGGGGGCGCCAAAGGCGGCGTCACGACGTGGTGCCGCGGCGACACTTCCGGGATGCGCGGCCCCTCGCCGACGACGCGCCCACCTTTCGGGACGGGCAGCCACTCGGTCGACGCGGCCCAGTCGTCGTCGGAGTCGGCGAAGGACGGTTCGGGCGCCTTCTTCTCAGTTTTCTCGACGACGACCTCCTCCTTCGTAGAAGCCTTGGGCTTTTGTTGCGGCGCGCGCCGCCGCAGCTTCGAGCCCGACTTTTGCTTCTGGGGCTTCTTGTTCACAGCTTTGGCGAGCTCGTCGCCCGACGACGCCGCGGCCGACTCCTCGCCGTCGCTCTCGTCGGACTCGTCCTGGGGCTGCGCGATGCTCGTAATGGTGTCGACGGCGCGCAGCACGACGGCGCCCGCGCCGATCGAGGCGTCGGCCTTCTTTATCGACCTTCTCAGCTTTTGTAATAAATCAGCGAGGCACAATCTCAAAGCTTCGAGCGTGTCTCGCAGCAACGACTCGCCGTAGGCCCGCCACGTGAGCTTCGGTTTGCGCTTACTATAGCCGTCGGCCGTCTTGCGCCGCGTGTCCTTCAGCAGGGACAATCCTCGAACTAACGCGACGACGAAAATAAACAGACCGCCGTAGATCTTCGCGTTCCTCTCCCGTAGACGCTGTCTACGAGTCTTCTGGCCCGTCGCGCGTTTTCTGGGAGGCACCAAGCCCGGGCGCCGGCCCGTGCGCTGGTCTCTTTGCACCACAGCGGCCCGATGTTGCGCCACGACGTGGATGACGTCGAAGCGAGATAAGAACCCGGGCGGCGGTCCCGCCACAGGAGCGATGGCCAGCCCGCACCGTCTCTGGTCCTCCTCGAGGCGCGCGACCTCGTGCTGGATCCAGGCCCAGCCCTTCGCGTGGACCTCAGAAACGACCCCAACGTACTGGGCACCCTCGGCGGCCACCAACCTTCCAAAGGCGCGCGTCACGGGCTCCTCGGCCTCGTCCGTTTCTGTGGAGACGGGCTCGTCGGTGACGGGCTCCGTCTCGACCTTGGGCGTCGCCTCGGCCGCCGCCGTCGCCGCGGCGGCGGCCGCCGCCGCAGCCGCGCCCTTCTCGCCAAAGAACGCGTCGGCCAGAGCTAGGTAGGCCGCCGACGCGTCGACGGCGTCTTTCGGAGCGGCCGGCTTGTCGGTCTCGAGTGCCGGGCGGTTCTCGGGCGAGGCGGCTCGTAACATCGCAGCTAAAGCGACGCCGGCGGACCACTCCGCCGCCGCGTCCTTGTTCTCAGCGGTAGATTCGACGTTCGAGACTTCGTCGGCCGGCAAAGCCTTGGCCGTCGCCGCGGCCGCCGTCTCTCTCAGCAAAGCTAGGAGCCGCGTCCTTTGTAGCGCGTCCGGCGCGTCGACGTAAGCTCGGACCACGCCGTCGATGTCTCTCCGGGCGGCTCTGGCTTTCCCTAACGCGCGCGCGTAGTCGCGGGCCGTCTGCGCGCGTTCCGCCGCGTCCATCACTGATAATTTTGACAGATATCTCAGCGTCGCGACGCGCTTGCGGTTGCGCTCTCTTCTCAACTGATTTTTCGGCGGCGGCCCCGCTCCACTACCCCAGCCGCGCCGCAAGCGGGGCGCGTCGCGGGGCCAGCGGGCCTCGAGGTCGTGGCGCCGTCTCGCCAACAAGCGAGCGCCTTTTTTGGCGTCTTCCGCCGACGCCGCTCCTTCAATAAAGGCCTCGGCGCGCGCGATGGGCCTCCGGTCGCGTTTCCTTCTTAACCACGCGGTGGAGTGGGTTACCACATCCCTTTCTAAGACGCCGACCTCCTCGTGCTCGCCGAGGGCTTTTCTGGCGTCCATGAGGTCGGCGTAGCAGCGCAGCCACGACACCTCGCCGCGCAGGTGCTCCTCGCCGGGTGCGATGCGCCGCGCAAAGAACCAGATCGACGGGCAGACCGCCGTCAGGTGGGTCACGGCTTCCCGCGGTCTCCCATCTTCGAGTAGTAGGGAGCCGTAGGCCGCGCGCAGATGACTCGCCACGTGCTGCGCGTCCTCGAAGGCAGCAGCTAACCGTTCCGGAGCGTTCTCGTCGTCTCCACTATGGCCGATCTGCGTCCTAGCGAAGATGGCGTGCCTTACCGTTCTCTCGTGCGACGTCCAGCGGCCGACGGCCTCGCCGAGGAGCTCGCGGGCGCCTCTTGCATCGCCGGCCGCCGCCAGGGCCTCGCCGGCCTCGCGCGCTTTGGCCATGTCGGCCATTTGCGTGTGGACGTCCTCAACCTTCACACTTTTTGCTCTCTGTATGGCGGCGCCGGCTAGGCAGCCGATGAAGACCGCCGCCGCGCCGATGCCGCGCGCGCAGCGGTACAAGGTCGAGCGCCGCGCGGGCGCTTCATTGGCGGCGGCTTCCTTCTGGGAGCTGCTTGACGAGCTCTGGGCTCCAGAGCTGGCCGCTTTGCTGCCGGCCGGGCCGCTGGCTCCTGTATCCAGAGCGGAGCTGGTAACTTGCACCGCTGAGCGCGCAACGCTCATCGCACTTACCATATCACTTCGCCGGCTAATGTCTGAGCTGATACGCTGCCAAGGATGCGCTGGGGGTGCCGTCTCGCTCAGTAAAGCCGCCAATCAGCAGCTGCAATCAGCCTGCGTGAGTTTTGGGGCTAGTAGCCCCAGGCGGATCCGCAACTTGGAACGACACCCAACTAGATCCTGAAGACAGATGCCTCGCGTCACGGGTACGCGAGGCAACAAAAATTGCCGCTCTCTCAAGGCAGCAGAGGAGCCGCAAAACGCTTGCCCATACGACGCCGGACACGACGTACAAGGCAGCACTGGCCCTTGCAAAACCCCGAAAAATGATGATCGACTCTGAAAACGTCAGTGACAGCGATGGCGAATCCGTTGACGCGGAGCTCCTGGAAGCCATAGAGCATGGGTGCTCTCAGGATGCCGTCGACGCGGCGCGGCGACGGGGCAGGGATCGGTGGCCGTTTGACAATGATCTCACTCGTGTGATTTGTCAATTTGTGCCAAGACGCTACGCCCAGTGCGCCTGCATCTCTCGAGCGTTTCGCGGCCAGCGGGAGGCGCTGCGGCGCGCCGAGGCTCGCACCGCGCTCGCCGCGGCGGTGCCGCTGCCGGTCGCCGCAGCCATCGAAGCGGTGCTCTGGAGCACCGAGAGCAGAGACGGCTATGCGAGATCAACGCGCCGCATCGTCTTCGCGCTGCGAAGGAACGACCAGCTTCGAAGGCGAGTCCTCGATGGGTCGCTGACGCCTACCGCTCTCGCAACGCTCGACGAAGAGGCGCTCGCGCCTCCAGCGGTGGCTCAGCGCCGCGCCGACGACCGTTCGCGCCTAGCCAAACGCGTCGGCGCACGACCATCAACACTCCCAGAAGTCGACGCGTTCGAGTGCCCTCGATGTGGGGCGCGCCGGGCTTACGTCGCCAACGCGACGCACGGTGGATCCGTGGATCGCGCGCATATCCTTGCCCGATGTTTAGAGTGCGGAAGAGGGTGGGCGCCCTGATCGGAGGGGCTAGCTAATTTTGTCTAAGTTTAGTGGAATGACAGGAAAAGGACCTTACTCAAAAGTACTTCTCACCGCGGAACTTTTCGTCCTTCGCTCCGATTTCGGAGACGGTAATGACGTGGACGCGGAGGGCGTCGAGGTGTTTTTTGAAGCCAACCTCCGTGGAGAGGTCGCAGCCCGCGAGCAGGCGCTCGCGTTCCTCGAGGGCGCGCCGCGTCACGCCCGAGAAGTTGGCGTCCTTCACGTTGTTCTTGTGGGCGTCCATGAGCTGCAAATTCGCGAGGCGGTTGAGGTAGCGCGCGGCCTCAGTAAAGTTGCCGTCGGCGTCGACGAAGGGCCCCTTGCTTTTGAAAACGAGCGCGCACGGCTCGATGTGCTCGACCTGCAGCTCGCCCCTGGCCCATTTGTCCGCCACCTCGTCATCGACCGTCGCCGTCGGGGCATCGCTATCAGGCGGCGGCGTCGGCGTCGCAGAGCGCGCTCGGGCGGCAGACCGGGGCTTCTTGGTCCCGACCCGAACCTGTGCGTAAATCAACCAATGCGTCGGATGCACGATACTTCTTCACCAAGTCCTCTCTCGGCGATGAGGAGAGTACTGGCTGAATCGAGCGGTGAGAGACCACACGCCACGATGTCGTGCTGACGTAGCGTCGATGGCGTGGAGGCCATGATTCAGCAGTGGTGGAGACGCGCCGCGATAATTTGATTTTTGCACTGACCGGAACCATGGGGGCGTCGTCGCCATAGCGCTTCCTCGCCGCGCCGTCCAAAGCGTCCCACATCTCGCCGAGCCTCGCCATGATGGCCTGTGTGTGATCAATCAGTGAGTTCTCTCGGCAGGTCCTTCTAATTCAAATCGGAAGGTCAACATGGACGCTGATTCGGTCACCTTGTTCTTGTCACTCCCGGCGAGGGCGGGTGACGCGTCCTCGACGAACTTCTTCGCGGCCGCGCGGTTCTGCGCCCTGAAATGATCAAGCGCTCCTCGCTTCTTCATCTGCGGCGCGGCGTCCTCCAGCTGCGGCGGCGCGGAATCTGCACGGGGCCGGGGCGCCGGCGCCGGCGCCGGCGCGGCGCCGGCAGGAGTAGTCCCCGGCGTTGGAGAGCGTCCACGCCTTGGCGGCGCCGGCGCCGGCGCCGGCGCGGCCGCGTCGGCGTCGTCGCGAGGCATCGTCCGCGCGGGAGAGCGTCCACGCCGTTGCTGCTCGGGACCCGGCACCGGTCCATCGAGTCCGACGTCGGCACGCGGCGACGGAGAGGTCCTACGCCGTCGCCGCTTCGGCGCCGGCTGCTGCGCTCCTTCTTCCGCAGGCGTCGGCGAACCTTCGCGCGGCGCCGGCGCAGGCGCAGGCCCACCTTCGTCGCGAGTGAGAACCGCGGGCGCCGCTTCGTCGCGAGCAGGCGCCGGCGCCGGCGCAGGCGCGTCCTCGGCGGGCGTCGCGTCGCCGTCGCCCGCAAGCCGCGCGTCGCCCGCAGGGTCGGGTCCAGCGGCCGGGGCGCCTTCGCGTGGCGCCTCGGCGACGGGTGCAGGCGCCAACGCCGGTGTTGGCGTCGCCGCCCTATCGGCGTCGTCACGCGACGTCAGGTAACGCTCCAGGGCGTCGGACCGCGCCGAGTAAGTCGTGACGCCGCCCGCGGAGTGCTCGGCGACGTGTCCGTAGGAGTACAGATGATACAGTAGCTCCTCGACGTGCCCGGGCGGCACGAGTACACTTCTAGCGATCTGGTCGACCGTCAGGTGGTGTCCGGCGTAAAACGCGAGCATGCGAAGGATGCCTTTTGCGGGGCTATTTGCCGCGGCCCGCATCACCTCGACATTTAATTCATGCTGTGTAGGTAGTTGGGCCCGCATCTTCCTTTTCCATTTCGGGCCCCAGTCGTCGGCCGCGGGGGTCGGGGCGGTTTCCTCCGCGACCTCGGGCGCGGCCTCGTCGCCGTCCGACTCGTCCATCATACCTCCGGGCGCCGGCTCGTCGGGGAGACGGAGCCCCGCAAGGGCCGCCTGGACGCAGGACGCGAGGTTGCAGCAGGCCATGGCTAGACCGTCAGTTCGAGACCAGAAGAACACGCTGCAGTGGTCACACTTCCTCTGCACGTACTCCGTCCCGCCACTATTTAAATACGTCAAGCCGTCATCCTTCCTGAACGTCTCGACCTGGGGCGTGGCGTCTGCGTTTGGAGGAACAAATTGCCATCCTTGTCCGGCAGCGCACGAGTTGCTGCCGCAGCCGGTGCAGCCATTGCCGATACATTGCATGCTGCGTGAGCCGCGCCGGTCCGCAAGCTATGCTTCTCGGCTGCTGCTGGGTTTCGGCCGCGTGTCAAAGCGGTGCGAGGTTTCACGACGCGCGAGCTGCCTAGGCGATCTCGCAGATCATGTAGCGTTAAACAAACACAAATTAGGTGAGCGGTGCACGCCTGCTAGCGCCGTCTGTAGGCGTTTTCAGGCACCTCGCAAATTTGGACGGCTAGCGGGGTTGACACACTAGTTTTGGCCGCTGAGCGCCGCGACGGCGAGACGGCGGTAGTAATCATACAGCTGCGGAGACGACCTCGCACAGCTCTGAACGCTGCAAACATGTACGCGCCACCCATGGGCGTCCCACCACCGATGGCCGGCGTCCCACCACAGATGGGCATGCCCCCCCCTCCGATGGGCGGTATGGCCCCGCCGCCGATGGGCGGCATGGCCCCGCCGCCCATGATGCCCCCCCAACAACAAGCCGCACCCATGCCCGAGCCGCCGCCGTTAGTACTACCAAGAGTAGCCGCGGCGGCGCGAGCCGAGAACGACGACGAGCCACCGCCGCCCGGAGATGATGTGGATGAAGGCGCCAAGTCGCCGCCGCCGGAGTTTTTTGATGATCCGCTGCCCTGTGAAGTCGCCTATGGCGTGGAGGAAGAGAAGAAGGGGAGAGAAGCGGCTTTGTTAGCGGCAGGAGGCCCCGTAGCACCCGTAGAACCGACGCCGGCGCACGGCTGGCGCGTCGTCGCGAACGGTGGCGTGCGGTACTGGTACAACGAGAGGACGGGCGTGTCGCAGTGGGAGGAGCCCGCGGAAGTTTCGGGCAAGGACCAACCCGCAAAACTGTACGATCCCGCGGTCGGGCCGAAGAACGATGATTTCGACGCGTTATGCCAAGCGGCCGAAGGCGACTCCATCTGCGAGCCTATTGGGGACGGTGTCCTACTACGTGTGATAGTAAAACCAGCGCAGGAGGAAGACGCGGTTTTAGATGTCAAGGACTATGCCGCGCTCGTAGCATTAAGGGCACCGATCGAGGATAGGTGGTGCAACCAAGCACTCCTAGCATTTTGTAGAAGAGCATTACACGTGCCCCAACGAGAGAGGAACGCGGTCAAGATCACCGACGGTGATGAATCGTTAGATAAGATCGTCCACATCCCCGCATTATCGCCGAAAGAGGTCGTCAAGCGCCTCCACAAGAAGAAGGACTTCGAGGTCGACACGAACGACGTCGAGAAGTGGATTAGACATACCGAGCGCAAGCAGAAGGAGGAGGAGCGGCGCATGAAGCGGCGCAAGTGGGCCTAAGTATTATTTGCTATATTTATGGGGCGTCGCGTCGACTAGGCGTCGAGGGGTGGGGTCCTCCTCGGGGCGCCGCGGCCCCGCGGGTCGGCGCCGGCCGGTCCAGCGGCACCACGGCCGCCCATCGGCTCCCAACCTACCTGTACGGGCCTCTTCGGGAGCTTTCGAGCCACTGTACGGGATCTGATGCCACATGAAAATCTGCCCTGGGCTCTGCCTCACGTCGTCAGTGCTACGCGGCTACTCACCCATCCAACAAACCATGCGCGCTGTCATCGCTCTGATCGCTGGGCTCCTTACATCCGCTTTGGGCTTCGCGCGAGACGCTGTGTACGTTGAGATAATTGCTGTCAAAGCTGGCTGCAATGATTTGGCCATCTTTTTGCGGCCCATCGCGCGCGACCGAGGCCCAGCGCGCCGAGGCGTTCATCGAGAACGCTGAGTCGACCGACGACGCGAAAGTCGACTTGGGAAATATGAGCTGTCACCCGCGCCACCCCGCGCAGGCCCCCGGCGCGACAGCTCGCACGAACGACCCCAGTCAAGATGGTCGAGGGCATCAGCGAGCTGCCGACGGTGCTCACGTCGTTCGACACGCTGGCCGAGGCCCAGGAGCTCCTCGACGAGTCTGGCCCGTTCGCGCAGCTCTTCGTGTGGCCGCCGTTTTACGTCATCTCGGTCCTCGGCATCATCGTCGGCATGCCGGTCGCGACGAAGCTACGGCTAGACTCGCTCGGCGACGCGCCGACGTACCGCAATGGCCGCTACTAGACGGTGCGTCCGTCCAGAGGTCCCCGCGGCGCCCCGAAGGGCGTCGTTCGACAGTGTAAGGAAGTGTAGTAGTCTCCGAGGCCGCGTACTTGGAAATAAATTTACACACGACCGACTAGGGGTGGAACTTCGTCCCGGCCTTCGCGTGGTCAAGCAAAAGCTGGGCCGGCGCGAAGTGGTCGCCGTGCTCGTCGGCCAGGCGCGACAGCTTGTCCGCGTAGAGCTGCGCGCCGACGGCGTCGATCATGCGGAAGGGCCCGCCCGTGAAGGGCAGGAAGCCCGTGCCGAAGACGGCGCCCAAGTCGCCATCGGCAGGCGACTTGAGGATGCCCTCCTGGAGGCAGATCAAAGCTTCGTTGACAAAGCGACTCAAGTAGCGGTCCTGGATCTGCTCCTTTGTTAATTCAGCATCTCTCTGTTTGATGGACTTCTCCACGTAGTCCAGGACTTCTTGATGGGGTTCCTTCTTTTTGCCCTTGTAGACGAAGAAGCCTTTCCCGTCCTTGCGGCCCTTCCAGTTCTGATCTACCAAGTGTTGCAACATTTCCGGTTTGGCGCCCGCCATCCTCGAACCCATGGTAGCATCAGCCAACATGGTATGCTGGACATGTAAACCAACATCAGCACCGACCTCATCTAACAATGTTATCGGCCCGACGGGCATGCCTAGATCCAGTATAGCTTCATCTAACTGTTTGGGCGTGACCCCATCCTCAAACAAGGGTGCCACCTCGGCCATCATCGGCGCGAGGGCTCGGTTCACGTAAAACCCAGGCACGTCGGCGACTTCGATGCATGTTTTCCCTTGCTTGATGCCTACCCCAAACGCTTTCGACATGGACTCCTCGTTCGTCCCGGCGTGGGGGATGATCTCCAGCAGCTGCATCGACGGCACGGGGCTGAAGTAGTGCATGCCCAGGACGCGTTCCGGCTTATCAATACCCGCAGCCACTTTTTCGATAGGTATCGCCGAGGTATTCGTCGCCAAGACGCAGTCGTCCCGAACTAAGCCTGAAACAGTACCAAACACTTTATGTTTGAGCTCCAGGTTCTCGAACACCGCCTCGATGACGACGTCCAACTGAGAAGCTTTCTTGGCGAACGCCTCGGCGTTGCCCCCGTCGCTGTCGTGGTAGCCCGTAATGCTACTCACAATGGTGTTCCGCTTGAAGGCGTCCATCCTTCGCCTTTTCACCTTCTTGTCGAGATTCCCGGCCACGTACGCGACACCCTTGGCCAAACCCTCGGGCGAGACGTCCTTCAAAGCTACAGCCAAGCCCTTCTCGGCACTAACTTGCGCGATGCCCGCGCCCATGAGGCCCGCGCCGAGCACCGCCACAGACGACGGTTTTGTGGTAGAGGGGTAGGGGTTCTTCTTCGCGGCCGTGATGCCGTCGAACAGCCCGATCAGCGCCGACGACTCACTTGTTTTCGCGAGCCTCACGAAGGCGTCGGCCTCGAACGCGAAGGCGTCCGAAGGCGGCTTCCCGAGGCCGTTCTCCACACAACTTAGGATTTCATAGGCCGCGGGATACTTACCACGCGTCGTCTTGTCGACGGTCTCCTTAGCCTTCTTGAACACGAAATCGCGCCCGAAACTGATATCTTCGGTGGCCCAGCGCTTCCACGACTTCTTCTTTTGTTTTTTTTTACCTTGCGAAAGTTGTACTGCGGTTTGTACCGCTAGAGCTTCGAGCGCGGCGGGATCACAAACAGCATCAACGAGCCCGATCTTCTTCGCTTTATCCGGTCTCACTTCTTTACCCTGCAGGATCATCGGCAATGCTTCCGTGAGGCCCACGAGCTTGGGTAAGGCGTACGTGCCGCCCCAGCCCGGTAATAATCCGAGCTTGACTTCCGGTAAGCCTAGCTTCGTCTTCGGCGACGTCGACGCGATTCTGGAATCGCACTTCATCGCCCACTCGAGACCGCCGCCGAGGCAAGCACCATGGATCGCCGCGACGAAGGGCACTCCTGAACCCTTCAATTCGTCGAACATGGCGTGTCCTGACAAGCAGACGGCCCGCAACGAGTCCTCTTCCCCTGCCTTCTTCTTCGCGGCGAGCATCCCAATGTCGGCCCCGGCGATGAAGTTGTCCGGCTTGTTGCTGATGAAAACTGCAGCCTTGACGTCGTGCTTCGACGTCAGCTCCTTCCACAGCATCTTGGCCTCGTCCTGCAGGGCCGGGCTCAGCGTGTTCATCTTTTGGCTCTTGTTGTCGAGGCGGATAATCGCGACGCCTTCTTTTGTTACTTCTGGCACTCCCGCGAAAAACTTGAGGTCGTTGGATGATAAGTGGCGCCGCGCCAGCGCGCGCGGGGCGCGGCCGAGGCGTGTCGCCAGCATCTTGCTGCACTGCACTGCACTGGACTACTTGGGGAGCAGTGGGTACGTAACGGCAAGCGCTGCGCTTCAAGGTGTGGTTTTGCGAGCACTTGGAGCGTCCCCTCGCGTGCTTAAACCCAGCCCTGCGTTACTGGGGTTGCAGCTCTGCGATGGAAAGCACTCAATGGCAAAGGGCCTGCAGCAATTTTTGTGCGAGGACTAGCATCCGCGAGCACGAGTTACACTCGTTCTTCAGTCGTATTCAACGCGCTGCACGCCGTGAAAGAGGTTTGATGCTAGTGTTTTGACGCACTAGCATCTCAGCCTTGAGGCTGTGGAGGCTCGAGTTTTGAGAGCGCTGCTGAGTGGCGCCCTGCTCGAGATACACGCGTGTTCACTTGCTAGCACCGCTGCAGTTTTGCACATTGCAAAAGAGCGAGACGGCTCGCTGACCTCGGCTTGCCGCTCAGGGAGAGCACGCACTGCAGCACCTCGAGGATGGCTCGGCTAGCGCTCGCAGTACTCGCGGCGAGCGCCATGGCGCTGCGACCGGCGACGACGCGCGTCGCGCGCGCACCAACACAACGAAACTTGTTCGGCGGCGCGCCGCCCGAGGAGGACACGCCCGCGTCGCCGCCGCCGGGGCAGGGCGGCCAGACCATGTCCGTGCCCGGCCTGGGGGACATCACGGAGGAGGAGATGAAGCTCGCCATGGAGTTCCGCCAGAAGATGGCCCAGAAGATGCAGGAGACCCGCGTCGAGGGCTCGGCGCTCGGCGGCAAGGTCAAGGTCGTCTACGACGGCCAGGGCCAGCCGTCCTCGGTAGAAGTAACGGACGCGGCGCTCGGCGAGGGCGCCGACAAGGTCGCCCAGGGCGTCGTCGACGCGGCGAAGCAGGCGCAGGGCGAGGCCCTGGTGAAGATGAAGGCCATCATGCAGGACATGCAGAAGGACATCGCGAAGACTCTTCAAGCCGATATGAAGTAGTCTGGGTAAGAGGATAGTGACGAAGTCAAAGTTTCAAGTTCACATTTACTTGTCCCCGTCCACGTCGTCGTCGTAGTCGTGCGCCGCCGCCCCTCTGCGCACCGCGTTGCCGACCTTGGAACGCGCCTTGCCGTGCGCGTATTTCGCGACGTGAGCCAAATACCGATCTTTGTCGGGGAGCGTGCGCGCGACGGCGTCGAGTGCGACCATCGCGTCGTACCAGCGCCGGTACCTTTCAAAGTCCGCTGGCACGGCGAAGTCCGGCCCGCGGTAGTGCTCCAGGACGTACAGTCGGTACGCGTAGGGGAACAGTACTAAATCAGGTAAACCTGGCGACGCCCTCCCTCCCCAGAACGGCCCGTTCAAATCACTCGCGTCGTCGTCGTCGAAGAACGCATTCAATCCATCCAGGATCTGCGCGAAGCCCTCCTTCCTTTCCTCGTCTTCTGTCCGCACCAAAACGCGGTAGTAGCCGGAGCACACCGTCCGATTCACCTTGTCCGCGGCGCACCGGCTCCGCGCGGCGACGAACGGGTCCGCGTCCACGAGCGGTGGGGCACTACCGCCGCGGACCCGCGCCAGCTCGTCGACAAATTGCACGCAGACCGCCGACTCCGTGACGACGCGGCCGTCTTCGTCGACGAGCGTCGGGACCATGCCCAAGGGATTCGCTTCCAGTAAACCAGGGCTCTTGTAGTGGTACCAGAAGTCCTCGCGGTCGTCCGCGTCCAAATCCTCGTCGCCCGTCGGCGGCCGCTGCTCCCAGCCCAAAGCCTCCTCCCAGGCGTACGGCACGACGTCCGCGTGATGCGCGAGCGCCAGGGTCGCGCGGTGCGCGAAGGGGCAGAACCATGCACTATAATATGTCAGCGGTTTTGTCTCTTCCGCAAGTGGGCCGAAGGCAGCAGTCGCGGCCAGGAACCCGGGCTCCGCGCGGTGCACGCGAAAGCCTCGCACGGCGCGGCGCGGCGCCCGGCGGATGAGGTGCAGCATTTTTTAAATGCTTTGGTGCGCGTCGGCTGGCGTGCCGTTGTCGTTCTGTGCACCACTTATCGATCACTTGATGTGCTGCACTGCTGCTTGATGCACTCTAGGTCGGCGTGAGGTGCCCCAGCGATCCTCTTCTTTTTGCAGGACGTAGTCGCAGTATCTGCGACGCGGCTCACAGCTCCACTTGCTGCTCGCTCGCTCGTATGCGGCGCTTTGCCACCGCCTCACTCCAAGAGTGAGTTAGAGTCGCGGGTTTTTGAGAAGGAACTATCGCGAATTTCATAGTGAAACGTACTCCACAGGACCGCTCGCGAGCCGTCCGGGCGGCAAGGGCCACTAGCCCTCGTTGCCCGACTCACCTGTGCAGCGCTCGACAAAGACGAGAGCACCGCGCCGCGGACGGCAAGCTTTCGGCTGCCCGGACCAGCTTGAGAGCGACTAGGCAGCCCGGACCGACCGTGCAGGCAGTGCGACCGCGAGACGCCGGCGGCGCGAAGAGGCAGGACCATGGCAGCACCCTCTCGAGAAAGCACGGGCCGCCTCGTCACGGACTCGACCTTCACGCTGCCCTACGCCTACCCCTCGAGTGCAGACTACTCGATCGAGAGCCAGTTCGACGACGTGCCGGGCCCGTACCGCCGACAGCGAGGCACGCGGGCCGCAACAACTTTTGGCAATTCTACGAGGGAGGACTACGCGTCCTACCTAAGAAGCATCGGCGGCGGCGGCGCGCGATGTTCCTTCGACCCCGGCCACCCGAGCTGGTGCGGCGTGAACCCCGGACCGGAACGGTACGAAGATGGGCGGGGCTTCCCCGTGGCCCGCCCGTCTTTCATGGACAAGAAGCCGCCGCGCGATTCCAAAACTCTACAGAAGACGCTGAGGGCCCTCGGCGAGAAGTGCTGGCCCAACGCGACTGTTGGTTCTGTGGTAGTAGAACTGTCCTCGAAGGAACCCACTTATGCTCTGCCGAAGAAAGCGGAACGGCAGACCTCAAGCAAGTCAGGATGGGCCCGCGATCGTTCTATACGATTCCGCAAAGATCAAGAAGATCGGTTATTTGGCAAGTACGATCATCCCGCAAAGTTCGCGGTGCGGACGAACCTGACGGGCGCGAACGCGACGATCGGTTGTAAAATAGGCAAGGGCAAGCGTGTCTCATTCTTGAAGGATGCTGTTGCATCCCACGACCACTTCCAGGATTCTGAGAGGGCGACGGTCGCCAGGGATTGCGAGAGGTGGAGGGCAGGTACACCAGGTGCCAAACAAAGGCCGGCCTTCGGCAACGCTATTCCCAGAGACTGTCTCCCGAAGCAGGGCGTACCTAGAAAAACCCCGAGACCGGTCTTCGAGAACAAGGCCCTTCATAAATTACTGACGGAGAATAAACCTCTGAGGAGGAGGAAGGACGGGTCCGTACCTGCCGAGAGAGACCTCGATAATGACTATGAAGATGATTTCGAACGGAGGTGGTGGCCGCGGCAAACGAAGCATTGGCCACCTGTCAAAAAACGGCCCGTCGGCCGGAAGACGAAAATACGGCAGCGCCAATTTGGAAGACAAGAAAGACCCGCTCTTCATGAAGCGATGAAGGTCGCGGGACGGCTCAAGGGCGCGAGCGGCTGCCCGGGCGAGTACTCTCCGAAATGCCCGAACCGGCCGTCGACCGTCGACGAGTCGATGCGGACGTTCAACGTTCACTTGCGACCGGCGACGTCGCCCCCGAAGCTCCGGTCGCCGGTCGAGGTGCCGGACAATATGCCGCGGAGCATCCGCAAACTACCGAAACCTCCTGACTGGAAGGTCTGGCAGTCGCCGGTAGCGAAGCGCCTGTCATCTTCGAGGAATGAACGAAGGCGGCTGCGCACCGCCGCTTCCATGAAACGTGCCGAGGCCGAGGCCGCGCGGCGGCCGTCGACGTCGGCCGCGGTCTACCGCATCCGGTCGCCGCTCTCGTCTAGGGGTTCCCTCGCGTCGAAGCCGCCGGCCCCGGCGCCTCAGCCGGAGCCCGCCGCCTCGTCTCCTCCGGAGCCCGCCGCCTCGTCCGAGGGCGACGAGTACTCCGACGACGCCGAGGAGGAGGAGGAGTTGTACTCCGAGGACGAGGGTTGATAAGCACAAGTTAAATGTACTTACCCTTGGCCGGTTCGCTTGATGCCACTCCCAAAACACCGCGGGCGACCGATCCACCCCACCACCACCTTGGCGCCACTCTAGGCGCCACAATATGCTGTCGCCGGCGCGACGTTTGTGCCATGAAGTCAGTTACTCCCCCAGAGAAGGCAGGCGGGGTTCCGGCAGCGGCACTAATGACAGTCCGCGCTCACCACGCCCAGGATCTTCACGCGCGACGGGCCATCAGTCGCCCCAGCGTTCTCGATGAAAACGTCGCCGCCGGAGCGGCGCAACGCGCGCATGAGCTCCGACTTCGACGGGAAGCGCGCCACGCGAGGAAGCGAGAAGCGGTCGCGGCGGCCGTCGACCTCGACGGAGACCGCGCCCGGCGAATGCGGTTCGCCGGCCCAGGCGCGGAAGGGCCCAAAATTGGCAAATGATGCGAGATACGTGATGGAAAGTTGCGCGCCGGCGGCGTCGACGCGGAAGCGTATGAGCGAGCCGGGCTTGTCGCTCAGCCAGCCCGAGCGTCGGCCCTGGTCGTCGCGCGGCGTCGAGCCCTTGTTGAGCCGCCAGTCGCCCGTCAATTCCACGTCGGTCGAAGGTTGTCCAGGATCTACGACTGTCCGCGCGTGGAGGCATATCGGCCGAGAAGCGATCTCCTCCGCCGGTCCGACGGTCGTCGCCGGTATTGGCGGCGCCGTGCTGGGCGCGCAGTCGACGCGTTGGCTCGGTATTGGGTGCAAATTCTGCGGTGTGGCTCTGCATGATTTGCACCCGGCCGCTATCTCCAGGAAGAATGCCCTCGCGAGAGCGTCGGCCAGTAGCTGATGCGTCGTCCACGGCGGATGATTTTGCGGGTACGAGGCGCCCTTGGTCACTCTCACGCGGGGCTCACCCGCAAAGAATGCACCTTCGTTCGCGGCGACGGCGCGCCACCGCTTCGAGCGTTGCAGCAGCGGCTTTCCCGCACTGTCAACGTAGTGCAACGCCTGCGGCCAGATGCGATCGACCCGATCCGCCCGCCGTTGTGTTCGCGCCGCGGTGGCTAGGTCTACAACGCACAGGCTGTAGTGCCGCGCGATCTCGAGCCACTCCTCGGATCCGCTCCGGACAATTACCGGAATCGCGGAAACGACCGTAATCACGACGGCGTCCGGCCAGATCGTCAGTAGGCCGCGGACGACCACTTCGAACCAGTGCCACTCGCCGTTTAACGCGTCTCCGATGGACAGGTCGAGAATCACAACGTCGGGCGGCGACTGTGCGAGCTCTTTCGCGATCGCTGGCAGTTGCTGCGCAACGTCCACGCTTGCCTCGCCGTTCTTCTGGTACGAGTGCCAGATTTCGGGCGGTCTCCCGGGTCGGAGCTCGCGCAGGCGTCGTGCGAAACGAGCCGGCCAAGCGCAGTCGCGCTGGTGATGAGTCGTCGACTCGCCACAGTTCGAGCCGATCGTGAACGAATTACCGAAGACCGCGAAACGCAGTGGCACGTCGGTGGCTGCGCGCCGCGCCAATGCGCTCGCGCGGTGCGGCGAGCCCGGCACGTAGGCATCTCTGAGCGCGGGTATCGGTTTCATTTCATTAAACTCCTCGACGGCGCGAAAGCCGGCGGCCTCGTCGGCGTCGCCGTCCGGGGTGAAGCGCGCGTCGATTTCCGGTAACGACTCCCTCGTCTCGCGCTCCCCGTGAAAGACGACGGGCGCCCAGGGCCGTTTGAGCGCTCGCGCGGCGTCCTCGTCGCATGCATGTCTTGCGGCGGACGCCAGCGACATCGTGGTGATGATGATTATCATGGTAAGAGCCCGACCGCCTGGGCAAAGTTAGGAAATTAGCTTTTGACAACAGGAAATTGATCACAAATCCGCTACACTTCGTGGTCCGAAGTCACGCCGACGCATTTGCGACCCAACACTGCGATCGCGAGTGCCACGAAACGGGCTTGGCCGCGCCCTGGCTCTTCCCTGCGGACTCGGCTCGAGTTTAGCTAGCGTCCAGTAAGACACTAGAAAACAAGCAAAGCCGAGCTTTCCAGATCGCGCACATTGCGGCATCCAAGGACTCTCGGCTGCTAGCGACTGTTTTCTGATTGCGCCCTCTCAATTCAGGGCGCCAGAAAGCATCCCAACCAACAGTAAGCATCCCAGCCAGCATCCCAACCAGCATCCCAACCAGCATCCCAACCAGCAGCAAGGCAGCAATGTCTCTCCTATCCCTGGGCCTCCTCGCGGCTTACTTCGCCGGCGGCGTCCAGTTCATGATGAACCAGGAGGGCTGGGACGCCGCCGACGCGTTTTACTTCTGGTGCATGACCGTCTCGACAGTCGGCTACGGGGACCTCGCGCCCACCACGCCCAAGACGCAAGCCTTCGTCTCGGTCTACGCCATCGTCGGCCTAGTGCTCGTGTGGAGCATAGTTTCGGACTACTACGGCGCCGTGCAAGGCAAGCTCCAATCTTTCCAGGCCAAACTCCTTAAAATGGTTGGTATCGAGCTCGTCGACGTGCACGCGCTCCCGATCGACAAGCACACGCCCGAGCAGGTGAACGCGAAGATAAAATATTGGCGCCGCTACCTCCTGGCAATGCTCCCGATGGTCACGCTCCTGGCGCTCTTCGTCGCGCTGCACTTCGTGCGCAAGGAGTCGAGCTTCACCGAAGCCGTGTATTTCGGCGTCGTCACGGCGACGACGGTGGGTTTCGGAGACTTCGGCTTCCTCGACGAAGAGCCGCTCAACAAATGTCTGGCCGCTTTAGGAGTGATGGGCGTCGTCGTCGTCTTCGCGAACGCCGTCGACGAATGTCTACTAATAAGAAAACGCCAGCAGCTGCGCCACGGCAAGATCGCGCTGCCCTCGCTCGAGCAATTGGAAACTCTAATCAACAACAAGAGGAACGCGGGCGAGGGCGACTACATCAGCGAGGCCGATTACGTGGTAGAGACGCTGCTCAAGGGCGAGCTCGTCGACCCGCAAATTTTACTGGCCATCCGCCGGAGCTTCTACTGGAAGGCCAACGCTGCGTCGAACGGCAAGCGCAACTCGCTGATCACGTCGGAGGACCTCGCAGCACTCTGGAAGGTGAAGAACATGGCTGGTGCGCCCGGTGCGCCGACCCTGGACGTCGACGACCTCCTGGGCCACGGCAGTCCCCGATAAGACCTCGCCCGCCCCCACTGACTAGTTGGCCCCACGCCTAACGACAATTCATTTTTACACATAACGATTCGATGACGGAACTCACTCCTCGTCGTCGACGACGCACACCAAGTCCGGCCGCCCGCCGTCGACTGAGACGACCGCGCAATCGGATGGCGATGCCGGCGTACGCCTCGCGAGCGGTGACAAGCGTATATGGTGAAGCAATGCCAGCACGGCCTGGATCCCGTTGAACCAATAAATGGCGTAGATAACCTGGCTCAGCGTCTTCGCTCGACTCAGGAAGACCATCATCGCGACGGCGCCGACCGCCGTTTGCGCCGCCAAGAAACGAAAGGCGCCCAATCCAAGTAGGACGCCCTCCGCGACGAAAGCGACGCCGTTGACAGGTTGCGCCAACGCTGATAGGAACGCCGGCGTCCGCGCGGCCGCACGGACCTCCGGCAGCGGCGAGAAGCACCGGACAAGGGGCAAGCACGCGATCTGCAGGAGGCCGAGCGCCGTGCCCGCGAAGAGTCCCCATCCCATGCAACGATCGGCGACGCGCCGTGCCGCGTCCGTCGCGTCGGTATCGTCGTCGTTTTTGTCCCCCTTGCCCAGTGCCGCCGGCACGAGGGCCGCCGCCGATGACTGGAGGGCAAACAGTGCGACGCCCGCCAACCTGTGTGGATCGATGCGACGTTGTGTCCGTAACTGCGTCTGCTCGATGGCGTGGAGGTTCTACGGCAACCTAACTCACTTGTTGATTTCCACACAGCCGCCAACAGCCACAACTGCTGCGAAATGGAGTAGGCGGCGGCCTTGACGCCCGTGGCATCCATCGCTTGGGCCGACCTAGTTGCGGCACCAAAGGCGGCGTTCAACGCTATTTGTCTCACCTGCATAGCGGCGGCTCCAGCCGCCAATGCCTTCACTGTGGCACGCGCCGGCGGCCTCCTCCAGAACGTGGGAAGCAGTTTCCGCCCACCGATGCGCTTCGACAGCTGCGAGAGGTACATGAGGCAGCCCACCGACTCCGCGAGAGCGGTCGCGAGCGCCGCGCCCGCGACGCCCAGCCCGCATCCAAAAATCAAGATCGGATCTAGCACCGCGTTCAGGGCGTTGTAAAATAGAGAAATGCGCAACGGCGTGGCGGTGTCGAGCAGCCCGCGGAACGCCGCGAAGCACGTCGAGGAGAGGAGTGCGGGCAGGTAGCCGAGGGCCCGGTATCGCAGGTACCGCGCGGCCGGCGCCAGCGCCGGCGCGTTGGCCGGCAGCACGAGTTTCAAAAAGTAGCGCGGCCAGCCCACCAGCGCGACCGTCCCGCACAAGCCCACGGCGCCGGCGATCCAGAGCGACTCGCGCGCCGTCGTCCGCACGCCCTCGTCGTCGCCCCGCGCCGCCGCGCGCGCGACGCGCGGCGCCGTCAGCGTCGGCACGACGGCCAGCACGAAGAAGCAGAAGTTGAAAGCCGCGTTCGCCGCGCCCTGGCCGGCCAGCGACAACGCCGAGCCCATGCGCCCGACGAAGAACGTGTCGACCATCCCGACCACGGGGAAGACCGCTAAAGAGAGCATCGCCGGCAGCGCGACGGCGGCGATGTCCTTGTCGAGGGGTCCGCGCGCCGGCTTGAGAGCTGCCGCGAGGCGCGAGGGCTGTGGCGCCGGCTGCTCTACGGCGTCGCGCGGTTCGGCTGCCGCAGATCTCCTGCTCGATGCGTATCGTCCCGCGAGGCCGCGCACGCTCCGTGAGAGAGGCTTTGGTGGCACTCCCAGTCTGTGCCACCGCGGCGCGTAGGCGGCAGCGCAAGCCAAGAGAGCTGTCGCTCGCATCGCTGCTGAGGTCGTACGCATCGCTGGCGAGGTGTGTCTGATCAGTGTGCGCCGCGTTCGTGCACCACCTTGGAGGCAGAGCGCTGCTGTCCAGCGGAGGCAGAGCAGTGACCAATTGGCCCAGGGCTCCCTAGGCATCAAATTGACAGCTTCGAACGTCCAAGACATTCAGGCACTGCCAGCCAGGCCTGAGCCTCGCGCCCGCCTTCGGCAGTCCCAGCAAGCACTGGTGGAGAGGGGGTTTTGCCTACGTGCGAACACCCCGGCCAAAGCCATGGGCGGTTGCTGCGGCAAGGAGGATGCAGCAGACGAGCACCGACGCCCGCCGCCGGGCCGACGGCCGTCGCGGCCGCGCGCCTTCCAGGGCGCCGGCCACACGCTGGGCGGCGGCGGCGCCGACAGCAATACGCAAGGTGTCGACGCCAGAGACGCCGCCGCGAAAGCCGCGATGCAACGAGCGAACAATGCGGGGGGCACGGAACGCGATCGGAAAATGGCCGAGCGCCGGCAGAAGGACGAGCTCGTCGGGAAAATATTGGCGCACTATCAGGCGCGCGGCCAGGACCCGCCGATCGGGCTGCCCGCGTCCGACGTCGAGACGCTCCGGAAGCACCTCGCGCACGTGAAAAAAGAGGCGGCGGCCGCGAAGGGATCGACCGCGCGACCGCCGCAGATCGCCCTGTGACGTAGTAATAATAGTGAAAATCCTAGATGTTGCAGCTACCGGATGCTTGTAGCTGAGGGAACTCACGGCTGCCATCGATGCGCGCTAGCGGTGAAAGACACTAGGCAAGCCAGCAATCGAGGCCAAAACCAGGCGCGCTTGTCCACATTCGTGCAAATTAAGGTGCCTGGTGGAGTCCCAGGGCCTTCCAGCCAGAGCTCCTCGCGCCGCAACGAAGCTGCGGCTCCGCAACCTACGAAAAAACAGCCTACAGGAAGACAGGCAGTGCTGCGCAAGAACTGCGCAAGCAGCAGCCATGGTCGACTACTCCAAATGGGACGCCCTCGAGGTCTCCAGCGACGACGACGACTATGCTGATAAGCCCAACTCCAAGGAAGCTTACAGGAGAATCAAAGCGCGGCAGCGCCGCGAGTCGCGCGACGAGGCCGAGAAGGCGGCCCGGGACGCGGCCGTAGCATTAAATGAAGAGCTGCCGTCCGACCGGGAAAAGGCCGCGGCAATCGCGCAGCGGCAGGCGGCGGCCGCGCCGCGGACCGCCACGCCGCGGTGGCGGCCCGGTCAACGCGACCCGGTACCTGTCAAAGCACCGAATGACGCCGCCTTCGCGGCGACGTTCCTCGAGCCGGCGGATTTCAAAGAGAAGCCAATCATCCTACCGGAACCCTACGAGGAGTGGGACTTCAGAGTATCCATACCTCTTGAGTCGACCTGCCCTTACAGCTGGCCCGAGGTTGATAGGACGTTCGCCGAGCATGGTGAAGGAGCTGGATTATATGTCCACGATTCCAGGACCTTCGGGCCGGACTGCCTCATAGTGCACGTCGCGCAGTTCCGCTGGTGGCTGCGGAGCGTCGAGGAGGCGGAGTTCTACTGGGACGACACGTTGTCGGTGTCCAGGACCGAGGAGGACAACGACCCCGAGCTGCACATGTGCTGTCGGCGCTGTCATGATATGAGGGGGTCTCCATTAAAGCTGGACGGCGCCGACGACTCGCTGGTGTTGCGGTCCCAGAAATACAACAATGGGTGCGTCGCGTTCAATTTGTTGTTCCGCGTCGGCTGCCTCTGCGCGAAGGTCTTTTTAGTGGTGGCGACGCCGGGGACGCTCGCCGAGGACTCCTTCCAGGGCCACGCCGTGCGCGCGGGCGAGCTGGCCGTGGCGAAGGTTCGGAGCGGTCCTGGGTGTGTCTCATAATGTTTGTTTGTACGAAATCGAAAATCCTAGTATGTCTAAACACTAGAGTGATTATATTTTTTTATGAAAGTCTTTGACCCTCAGTAAAAAACGGATAGCGTAGAAACCTGAGACGCAGCAAGGGTACCAGCGCATCGTTGCAGCGCAGAGATTGGAGTGCAGTTGCACTGCACGCGCGTCCGCACCCGCTCAGTACCGAAACCGCAGTGGGACACCACAAGCTGCTTCGCGGCGGCGCGACGCGCGAGCAAAAGCGCACCACAGCGCAACGCCAAGCGCACCACTACAGCGCAGCGCCAACGTAAGAACAACGCAAGAACAAAGCAAGAGCAACGCATAACTCATGGCGGCGACGAGCAAAATATACTTGCCAGACGCCAAGCTCGTCTGGGTCCCCGCCGACGTCCTCTCCAGTAACGACAACACCGTACGAGTGGCCAAGTACGTGCCCGACCCCACAACAAAATTAGACGACGAAACGCCATCATCGACAGAAGAAGTTGTGCTCAAGGAGCCCTTCGCTTCGGTGGAATCCTTGCCCTTGAGGAACCTCGACCTGCCCGACGCGGGTGCTGATGATATGGTGTCCCTCGACTACTTGCACGAGGCGTCGGTGTTGTACAACTTGCGAAGAAGGTATTTTGCTGCTTTACCCTATACGTATACGGGGACGATGTGCATCGCCGTGAACCCCTACAAATGGCTCGATTTGTACTCGGAGGAGAATAGACTACAGTACGCGAAGAAGAAGCGCAATGAGCTGCCGCCGCACGTTTATGCGATTAGCGCGATGGCGTATGATGGCGTAGCAGCTCGATCCGTCGGCGGCGCGGCCGCGGGCGTCGACCAAAGTATATTAGTGAGCGGCGAGTCCGGCGCGGGCAAGACGGAGACGGTCAAGATCATGATGGGCTATTTGGCTTCGGTGGCCGGCCAGACCGACGGCGTCGTCGTGAAGCGCGTTTTGGAGTCGCAGCCTCTGTTGGAGTCCTTCGGCAACGCTAAAACTGTAAGAAACGACAATTCGTCGCGCTTCGGCAAGTTCACGCAGCTCGAGTTCGACGCGACGGCTCGGGTCGGTGGCGGCGACCCGCCTTTAGTAGGTAGTAGGTGTCGGACCTATTTACTGGAAAAGAGCAGGATCACGGGCCAGGCGCCGGGCGAGCGGGCCTACCACTGCTTCTATGGGGTTGCTAGAGGTCGAACAAACTCTCGGTTAGATTTGACGCAGCAGCGCTTCACTGCAAAAGGCGACCTTGCCACGAAGTCCATAGAGGGCGTGGCCGATCCGGATCGCTTCGCCAAGACCTGGGACGCTTTGAGACTTGTGGGAGTGGAGGATAACGAACGGGACGCCATCGCTGATCTACTAGAAGTTACTTTATTGCTCGGCGACGTCGACGTCGAAGCGACGTCCACCGAACAAGGAGAAGGCTCTTCCTTACTCCAAGATAACGCATCTACGAAAGCATCCCAAGCCCTAGGCGTAAACACGGAAGCCCTGGGCAAAGCACTCACGGAGCGAACGGTGAAAGCCCGCAACGAGACCTTCAAGGTCCCGCTCACGCAGCAGCAAGCGCGGGACGCGAGAGACGCCCTCGCGAAGGAGATCTACGTGCGGACCTTCGACTACATTGTTAGTAAAATTAACACGGCCACGTCTTCGGGGGATGTGGACCGGGCGATGCGGGTCGTCGGTTTGTTGGACATCTTTGGCTTCGAGTCGTTTGCTGTGAATCGCTTCGAGCAGTTGTGTATTAACTACACGAATGAGAAATTACAGCAGAAGTTTACCTTGGACTTGTTCAAGACCGTGCAGCAGGAGTATGACGAAGAAGGGGTGCCCTGGACGCATGTGGCCTTCCCGGACAATGCCGCCGTATTAACTTTGATAGAAGGTAGGATGGGCATCATCGACGTGCTGAACGAGGAGTGCGTGCGACCTCGAGGGAGTGATGAGGGCTTCGTGTCGAAACTAACGACGCTGCATGGTACCGAGTCTACAAGGTACATACCCCATAAGATGAACAAGGACCAGTTCACGATCAAACACTACGCCGGGGATGTTACTTATACCGCTCATCATTGGTTAGAAAGAAATACGGATGCCTTACCGGAAGATCTGGCCGGTGTCGCTCGGAGTAGTTCATTCACGATGCTCTCCCAGTTATTCTCTTCGTCAGTCGTCACGACGAAGAAGAAGGGTAAGTTGGTGAAGGACACGGTGTGTACGAAGTTCAAAGCACAGTTAACATTACTGATGGAGGAGATTGAAAGAACAACAGTACAGTACGTGAGGTGCGTCAAGCCCAATTCCATTAAAAGTTCGTCTCATTATGATGTGGAGATGGTCGTCGATCAATTGAGATGTGCGGGCGTCATCGAGGCTATAAGGGTGGCTCGGGCGGGCTATCCCAACAAATTACCTCACGCCGAAGTACCTCGACGGTTCGGGTTACTATGTGATACTTCGGGATCGACCCTACAGTTATGTAAAGCTTTGATAGGCGAAGAGCCGGCCACGCAGAAGCGCGACGGGCCCTATGCCGTTGGTAGTACACGAGTGTATTTCAAGGCTGGTGTGTTAGAGGCTCTGGAACGGCGTCGGGCCGACGCGCTGGGGGAACGGGCCATTGTCGTGCAAGCGAGGTGGCGCCAGATCCGCCACACACGTAGATACAAGAGTGCTAAGCAAGGTGCTAAGAAAGTGCAAGCGCGGCACCGGAGGTATATCGCTAGACGTCTCTACCTCAAAACAAAAGCCGCATCCATCTTAGCGCAGTCGGCGCGGCGCGCGTTGATGGCGCGGAAGCGCGTGGCGGCATTGAGGCGTAATAGAGCTGCATCGCGCGTCGCGGCGACGTGGCGCGGCCGGAAAGAAAGACGGGCCTATGAATTACTAAGGACGAACGCGGTCACTATACAAAAAGTGCAAAGGCGGCGCGCCGCCGCCTCATTGTTCACGAAGATGGCCAGCGACGCCCGGGAGCAGGCCAAGCTCGAGAACCGCCTCGCGGCCATGGAGGCTAAACTCAGAGACGCCCAATCTAAGAACGAAGAAGAGGAAGGTGCATTGGTCGCGAACGCCCTCGTCGATCTACGAAGCGCCAACGCGGACCTAAGGAAGGAAAACGAAAAGTTACGAAGCGAGAACGCTGCGCTCAAGAAGAAGGTGAGCGACCTAGAGCAGGAGAAGGCCATCCGGGCCGACGTGCTGGCCGCGAGCCGGGCGCAGCATTTCGCAGAACCGCCTAAACCCGTCGCCAAGAAGACCGTGTCCTCACCTAGAGCCGCAGATACAACTCCAGACAAGAAGAAGCAGTCGCGGTTTGCTGCTTTGGTTGGTTCCCTCGGGTTCGGGAACACGCCCACTACAGAAAAGGAGGTACCGCCGACACCTTCCTCAGGTCGGAGGGACCGACGAGCGCCGCACATCGCGCGGCCGCTCAACCGCTTCTGGCAGGACGTGCCCGCCGGTTCATTGGAGAGTGCGCTACCTTCCACACCGAACGACGTCGCTAGAGTACATTTAAAAGTGGGCGGCCAGTACTTGTGCGCTACCGGTGCTAGAGGTTGTGCCCTGGAACCTGTACCGCAACAGCCCAAGTCTCCCTCTTCATCAACGGCGGATGGGAGGGACGCGTGCTACTTGCGGTGCGAGCCGCCCGTCCAGGTCAGCGCCCAGGTCGCGCGGGCGAACGGCCAGACGGGGGCGAACGGGGGCGACTTCGGTTATAGGACGGCGATGGCGTTCATCGTGGAAACGGCTCAGAAAGGGACGTTCCGGTTGAGATCTGAATTAACCGGCGGCTACGTGAATGTTGGTGGTTTATTTCAGCGCTACTGCCTGTGCGCCTCAGCACCGACCGCCGCCGAAGCAACATCATTCGAGTTCGTAGCGAGGCAGAAGGACGGGAACGAACCGGTCGGCGAGCCCGATCCCTCTTCTCCGGGTGGTAGGGACGCGTCGATGGAGCGGTTGCGAGCGCAACAACTATTAGTAGCGTTACGGGCGGCGGACGGGCCGAAGCGAGGCCACTTCGTGCGCGTGCGGCCCGACGCCTACGTCAACGTCGCGCCGCCTTCTTCTCCTGATGCTGCCAGAGGCGCTTTACCCGCGGATGATAGGACGACGCCTCTATTGAGCGTGGAGCTGCTCGTGCCGCTGTCACAGTACGAGGTGACCTTCGTGGCGTCGCAGCTCGGTTTGATTGTCTCGAAGACGATGCCGCTCAAAGTCGTCCGCTTCAAGGACGTCGGCGCGTCGCTCGCGCCGGCGGCAGAGTTGAGTGGTAGAATCGCGGTCGGCGACGTGCTGGCGACGGCTGATGGGAGGGACATCACCCAATGTTCGAGGAGGGAGGCCGTCGACGTGATCACGTCGACGCGGCCCATCACGATCGGGTTCCGCGTCGGGGAGGTGTGAGTAATGTGTCCTACTTATCATTTTTACTCTTGACGTTGATCACTTTTGTTGCGCCTACCTTCCGGGACGGCGTCCGCGGCTCGACGGGCGAGAGCACCTCACCTGCTAGAGCCCCTTCATCTGAATTCGCGATTTCGGCTTCGATCGCGCGCATGGCGTCTTTTTGCCGCCACCGCGCCGGTATGATTATGAAGACCAATAGTAGCAGGTAGCCGATGAAGGTCGTAAGTCCAGCGACCGTGTCTATCTGGCGGACGACCTTCAACGAAAGGTCGTATCGCTCCTCGCCGTAATAAACCGCCGCGGACTCGATGCCCAGCCAGAGGAGCAAAAACAGCGTGATGAAGATCATTCTATCAATAGTGGTAAGAAAATCCACGCGCGGGACGTGGTCGCCCACGACATAGAGCAGCGCGAACGCGGCAAGGAACATGGTGAACGCGCCGTTGAGTCTATCGGCAAGTTCCGTTGTCGGTAGGAAATGAACGAAATGACCAGCCGTCGTCAGGACCGCGAGGGGAGCGGTTGTTTTTGCTAAGTAAAACTCGCTCTTGCGCGCGATGTTGAAACTGAGCATTACCTTGGTGATTGTGAAGCCGGCGGGATTCTTAGCCACGATCATCTTCGGGCGATAGCTATGCAGTAGCCACTCGGATATCTTGCCAGAAAAGAAAAGCATCATGAAAACGCCCTCGTCCTTACGCCGCAGCGGCACCAATTTATACGTCATTCCATGAGGAATCGAGCCGCCGCGGGCGAGATTGAGTTGACGCCAATGCGAAATCGTGACGAGCGTCGGGCACAGGACCTGCCAGTCGAACGGGAACCGCCGCAAATCCATGCTGCACTGCACGGTGCATTCGTAATTGATGATGCGCTTGAGGCGGCCCTCGTCGGGACCGCTGACCACGAACTGCTCGTAATTGCAGTGCACGCCACCGACGCAGTTACCGAAGAAGAGCTCGGGGCCCCACAGCGTGCCGGGCAGAATCGGAGACGTGTAGCCAGCCATTCTCGGGTCCGTCCAGTAGAATATCATGCCAATCTTTATCTTCGCGTTCTGCTCTCGCGTGTTTACCTCGCCAATGTGGAAGACCGTCATGCGAAAGTCGACCTCGAGCAATCCGCCGTCGGCTGTCGGCGGCGGCAGTGACAAGGCTTCCAACTCTTGTGACGAGAACCGCTTCATGTGCTCGAGGTTATCGCAGTCGAGGGACGCGCTTCGCTCGCGCGAGCTCATGGTGTCTGAGGCTGCCCACTCCTCTTTTTCACAGCTGTCGCGCGCTGGGGCAGCCCCAACGCCTCGCTGCTGTGTTAAAATGTACTCTGGCGAGCTTGTATCCAACACTGCGCGTCCAACGCCAGGGAGAGCACGCGGATCTAGAGCTATACTAGTATGTCTATGCTAAGATTATGCTCAAATTCGCAGCGGCCAGACTCAAAGCGGCGTTGAATTGTGGTCACAGACGCCCGGAGGACACGCGTTCGGGCGTGGGCAGCGAGTCTAGGGCGGTGCGAGTGTGTGGGGCAGCAGTGGGGCAGCAGTGATGGCCACATCAATGAAGGAATTGACAGCCAACGGAGCGAAAGTGACTACCGTCGCGAACGGAGCCGACGCAAGCGCGGCACCGCCCGCGGAGCCGACGACGCTATCGAGCCCGCCCCACGCGGCAGTATATCCTGCTGGTCAATGCGTTTTCGGAGAGGAATGGACCGCCGCCACACTGGTCGCGAAGGAGCGCTGCAAGGAGACGACCGCCATCCTAACCTTTGAGCTTCCGGACACGAGCAAGCCGCTGGGGCTCAGTACGTGCGCCTGTATTCTCGCGAAATTCGACCGCGACGGGGCGGCTGTGGTGAGACCGTACACGCCAATCTCGACGAACGCCATGATTGGGCGGTTCGAGCTCTTGGTAAAGATCTACGCCCAAGGCGCGATGTCGCAGTACCTCGACGGACTCCAAATTGGCTCCAGTGTCGAGTTCAAACACATCCCGTTCAACGTCAAGGTGCAGTACCCGTTCGCTCCCAAGGTTGGAATGCTCATTGGTGGGACAGGAATCGCGCCGATGATTCAGGCGCTCCACGCGATACTGGGCACTGTCGACGACACGACGGCCGTCTCGATGCTGTACGCAAGCAAGGTGAAGGAGGATATCTTGGCGCAGGAAACGTTGGAGGCCTGGGCCGCGAGTTCCGAGGGTCGTTTTACGTGCAAACATGTGCTTTCCGAGGAGCCCGACGACTCGCCGTGGCCCGGCGCGCGAGGCCTCATCACCCGCGAGCTGATTGAGGCCCACCTACCGGCGCCCACCGACGACGTCGTGATCTTCGTGTGCGGGCCGCCGGGCATGTACGAGTCGCTCTGCGGGCCACGCAACGAGCCGCAGGAGCTCAAGGGAATCCTCGCCGAGATGGGGTATACGGCCGAGCAGGTCGTCAAGTTTTAACCATGTCAAGTTTTGTGTTAACAACAAGATATCAAATTAAAATCCCTGCCAACAAGCCTCGTACGGCGGCAGCGGAACGGTCTCGCCGTCGTCCGCCGCCGCGTCGACCGCGGTCCAGAGCTGCGCCACCGGCACGGGCGCCGAGCGCGTCGGCTTCGCGTCGTCGGCGCCGTCGACGCGGGCTCGGAACGGCGCCGTCCACGCTTCGTCGTCGGTCGGGAAGCGCATCGCCGCGCGGGGCGCACCCTCTCGATCGTGTCGCGCGTGCGGCCGGCGCCAGAACGAGATCATGAGCGTGACGCGCCGCGCCGTCTCGCCGCCCGGCGCCGGTCCACGGCCCGGCACCACGCAATGCAACAAATCGCCGCGGAAGCAGACGGCGCGGTTCGGTGCCACAGGTACCAAAGCGGCGGCATCTCGACAGCGCATTTCTATATCACCAGAACATTGCGTGGTCACGAGTGTCGGTCCGCCGAGGCGAGCCTCCGACAGATAAAGTACGACAGAACATAGAGGATGCTCGGGCCCATCCGCTCCGGCGCCCTCGTCCGCCGAGTCGAAGTGGAGCTGATGCCCGGCGCCGTGCGGCCGGCGGTGCGTCCACCATTCTATGCCCGTCGCTTCCGCGATGGCCGGCACGGCCCGGGCGAAGAGTTCACGAAAGCGCCGCGCCGCCTCGACGACGACGCCCTCCTCGTCCAGCGAGTGCACGTACGAGAAGAAGCCGCTCGTCTCGTCGTCGTAGTCGTGAGCGGGCCAGAACGCACCCTTTGGGGCGAGCGCGCGCGCCACGGCGCGGAAGAGGGCCTCCGGCAGTGCATCATCGAACGCGCCGACGGAGCCCTTCTCGAACCTGGTCGCGCCCGGTTTCGCAGTGCCGTACCGCAGCACGTCGTCGGCGAGGCGGTAGCGCGCGTCCGGGAAGCGGTGCCGCAGAATCACCGTGCCTTCTTGCGCGCGCCCGCGCTGGAACAACGCCAAGGCGTAGGCCCTGGCACAGTTCTGCGCTGCGGCGTCAAGCGTAGGCGACGCTGCGGCAGCACGCTCGATCATCAGCAGTGCACCGCGCAGCCGTTCCAGCGATTCGTCGGACGGGTCGCGCCGCGCTTGCTTCAACGTCTCGGCGACGTTTCGCAGCGCTGTTCG
Source organism: Pelagomonas calceolata (assembly GCA_918797485.1). Classification (NCBI taxonomy): domain Eukaryota; class Pelagophyceae; order Pelagomonadales; family Pelagomonadaceae; genus Pelagomonas; species Pelagomonas calceolata. The sequence goes on along the minus strand of CAKKNE010000003.1, from coordinate 286,419 downwards.
CGCTTGCAATCTGCGGCAGGCCTTGTGCCGCCAGCGTTTACGTCGCTCGCTGCCAGCGGTGCCCATGTTGCTCGGTGCTGTTGCAGCTGGAGTCCACAAGTGATCGATGGCACGACGAACCGCGCTGAATTCCTAACACGGATGCTGGCGCTACACTGCTCCTTCGACGGCCCCAGCGCACGCTGGCGTGCAAAAAAGCGCAAGCACCGAGAGCTAGCGACATACCTACTAGCACTTATCAAAGATACGCGTCGATAGCGTCAAAAGAATAACCAAAATTCAGAATACATCCTAGTCGTTCGCCGCGCCCAAATATTTGAGAGTAGCGGTCCGGGAACATACCCTCGCGCCTCCCGGAAGGCACCGCCCGCGACATTTGCGGATGATACTTACGGGTTGTCAAAATACACCAGCGTTTGGTGGCGCCTTCTACTATCCAATTAAGACATTATATCAACTCCAGCCCAGTTTTCATGCAAGTTCGACGGAACCGGAGCCGACGGCCCGCGCTCGGAGGACGGGAAAAGAATTCTACTAGACAACTCCCGAGTTTATGTTCGTTTCCTTCCGTTTCCTAGTGGTAGAGTCCATCTAGGCCGCCTCAGCAAATACTAGGTAGATTAAGGGACCCGGAAGCTACTCGCGATTAGGCAACTCCGCGGACCCCGCGTTTATACTAAACGGACAAATAACCTGAACCCGCGGGTATCAGCGACGCCACCATCCAGGTGGACCATAACGCCGTTGTTCTATTCACAATCGATCGACTTGCCCGTTCTCCGCGGACGACGGTGCGTAGACGGGGCACCGGAAAGGCCCCAGACCGGTGGTTTATAGAATAAATTTGCATTTTAGGCGCTTCGGTTCTAGGACGGGCCATATAACCGGCCTGAACGTGTACCAAATTGCTCGAGACCCCACGATGCTCCGCGCGGCTCGGCCAACTCGCGAGCCCATGATCTCAATAATTTTGGCGAATTACTTGGATCTGCGGCCATCAGCCCGTGTACCATCACCATGGACCATGTCACGATCATTTGTTTCATGACCGACCGACTTGCGCGCGGTCCAGATGCAGATGTTCACGTCCCGAGCATGGGCAGCCAAAAGTACCCTTCTTATAATGTAGATGCCATATAATTGTAGTTGACTATCGGTGGGATAGTATGGGGTCCAACGAGACCGCTACGGCGACCACTGGGGGCCCTCGGGTAATTGACGTTTTTGACGGGAACGGGGCGCCATCGGGCCCAAATTGCACACTTTTTTCGGGGGTAGATCGGCTCCTGGAGGCCTCTTGCGGTAGGTCTGGTGGTGGGTAGTCGTCTGTACCGCATACGCCATCGATGCGGCAGCCTAGTACTCTCCGAGAGCCCTGGAAGCAAGACCTGCCCTAAAGATGGCTAAACGCAGTGGTCTGCTGAGAGAAATCGGCCAAAAATGCTTGAAGCGGCGGCGCTTGCGGCGTAGGCGTTTGCACGTGTATAGTACCGACCCTAGGCGACCCCAGGGAGACCTCTTTGGCAGGGATTGACAGGATTAAACCGGCGTGGCCGGCATGGACCATGGCGCCATCGTCGCCGCCAATTAAAACAATACCATTTTTGGCCCCCAGTACGTGTCCCATTGATCTCTTTGGACCAGTAGCGAACTGAACGGTGCTCAAACGGCTGCATGTCCGCATCCACAATAGGGCTAGTATGTGTCGACACGCTAGGCAGCTTTGGTTTTGCTGCCTTTGCTTCGATTAAACGCTGGCTGCAGCGCACGCACGCACGTGTTTTCAACAGTATATTCATCGATTTACGTAAAATGCCATTGCTTGCAGCGGCGAGCGTCGCGTCCCACCCATCAAAATTCAAAGCTGGTAAAGCACCTTAGACTGCTGCATCGGCTCGACAGCGTCGAATTCGACGATGCGCCGGCGATTCGCGCACGCATGGCTCATCGCGTGCGCCAGCGCGGCGAAGCCAACAACCCTACAAATCGCCACCTATAACGTGTTAAACCCGGTCCACAAGAGCGTCGGCAACAACCGAGAAGCAGACGACGACGCGCTGTGGCTCGCGCGCGGCCGACGCCAGGCGAGCTTCGTCGCCGAGGCGTTGGGCGCCGCCGACGTAATATGTTTTCAGGAATGGTTCTTCGAGCCGCGCTGGCAGAAACTCTTCGAGGAGGCGCTTCCGGCCCATCGTCTCTGCACCGCGCGGCGTCGAGGCATCCACCCGCACGACGGATCCGAACGCCGCGACGGCCTCGCGATCTTCTCGCGTCTCCCATTAGTTGCGTCGGAAGCCGTGGCGGCGCCTGTATTCGACGATGGGAGGTCAGGCCTCGTCGCGACGCTGCAACGACGCGGTGATCGGCCGGTCGTCGTCGCGACGTGCCACCTGCCCTTTGCCGATGCCGCCGCCCGCCAGGCGCAGGCGTCGGCCTGTGCCGCGGCTGCTGAGCGACAAGCTCGCCGCGACGACGCGTCGTTGACCGTGCTGTGCGGGGATTTCAACGAGAACGCGGCGGCGCCCGCGTGCCGGGGCCTCGAGGCCCGCGGCTGGACGAATTGCGCGGCCGCGGCGGCGACGCAAGCTTTAGATAGTGGAACGGGCGGCACGACGTTCCTCGGGACGACGCACCGGGCGCACACGGGCGACGCGCTGTCGTGCGATCATATATTTGCGACGGATCGTACTGAAGGCGGCCAGAGGTCCTCGGGCTGCTTCGACGCGGCGGGCGCGCGCCTCGTCGCGGCGCGCCGCGTCGCCGACGCGTGGGACCCGGACTTCGTCGATTCGGACCACACGCCGGTCGTCGCGGAGTTTTCGTTCCGCGAGACGAAGGCCGCGCCCGCGGACGCGACGGCGGACCCGTTCCTGCCGCCGTGGCCGGACTGTATCGCGTGAGATGTTGTTCATTTAACAGTATATGTTTACACTACGTACCCTCCACGGGGACAGCTGCCGGCGACCGATGTTCGCTGAACGCTCGCAGGCAGCGCTCCCGCTCCAGAGCCTCGACCTCGTCGTCGTCCGCCAGCGCGAACCCCTTCTCCCGCAGGCGCTCTTTCGCGGCGTCGTCGTCGAACGCGTCCAAGAGCAGTATCTTGCACTGTTGCCGGGCCTCGGTGTCGTCGTCGGCGGCGTACGCGTACGGGACCCGATCCTGCTCGACGCCCCGCGCAGCGTACGGGTAGGGATCCTCACACGCGATTTTGTTCGCGTAGGCCTTGGATAGCCGCTCGACGTCCGCCTTGTCGAGGCTGCTCGGGGGGAGGGCATTTGCGCAGCACGCTGCGGCGGCCCCCGCGTCGTCGGCGGCCGCGGCCGCGCGGACCCACGCCGGCGCGTCGTGCGCGTCGCAGCCCAGGATTTTGGCCGCGTAAGCCTTGGATAGCCGCTCGACGTCCTCCTTTCCGAGGCTGCCCTCCGATGCGGGGAGGGCGCTCGCGCAGCACGCGGCGGCGGCCCCCGCGTCGTCGGCGGCCGCGGCGGCGCGGACCCACGCCGGCGCGTCGTGCGCGTCGCAGCCCAGGAGTTTGTCCGCGTAAGCCTTTGCCAGCCGCTCCTCGTCCGCCTTGTCGAGCACGGATGGCAGCGGCGCCTTGTCGAGAGCAGGCCGTGGCGGCGCCGCGGCGACGGCCTCGACGGCCGGCGCGCTGCGGCGGCCGGCCTCGATCCACGCATCGACGTCGTCCACGCCTGCGGGTGATGTCTGCACCCATTGCTCAGCAAGGGCCGGGTCGCCCAGGGCCTCGCCGTAGCGTTTGATGGAGGCTGCCCGGGCCGTCGCTTCGGCCATTTTCCCGCGTTTGTCGTGCTTGGCTCCCACGCTGTCCGTGTTCGGCAGCTGCTGCACAATCAATTGGGAGGCGCTGCAGCAGGCAGAGGCCGCTCTCCCTGCCTGTGAGCGGCAACGAACAAGAAACGCAGGACCAGGGAGTACTCTTCATATACCTCTCTGACACCTGGTGGCGCGCCTCGTGGCTTTTCGCGCTCCTCGGCGGCGCGGGCCTCTCGAGAGGCTGGATGCCAATGCGCCGCAGTCTCACATCAGTGCTTATTTCGAGTGCTTTTGCACGTTTCCCAGCGTCTCATAATCCATTCTCGCCAGTAAGCAGAACGATTGCAGCCGTGCGCCCGTTGCAGCGGAGCACTCAGAGAGGCCAGGTGGCAGCACTCGTGATTTAAGACGACGCAGGCAATGGCCGCCATGGAAAATTCTCGCATGAAGCTCTCCTATTTCGACGCGCGCGGCGTCGCGGAGACGACGCGCTACATGCTGGCCGTCACTAAGACGCCGTACGAGGACTTCCGCTACGGTTTTACCTTCGGCACCCCCGGAGATTTCAGCACCGTGCAGCGGCCGGAGTTCGACGCCGCCAAAGCCGCCGGGAAACTCGACGCGAACCTCGGCCGCCTGCCGCTGCTGGAAGTTGACGGCCAGGTGTTCGGCCAGTCCAAAACCATCGAGCGCTTCGTGGCGAAGCGCGTCGGCATGATGGGTGCGACGCCCGTGGAAGAGGCCCAGATCGACTGCATCTGCGAGCACTTACGTGATTGCAAAGATAAGTATATGAAGGCCAAGACCAACCCGGAAACGAAGGCCGCCTACTTCGCGACGGAGATGCCGGAGTTCATGGCGAAAGTGGAGAAGACGTGCGTGGGACCCTGGCTCTGCGGCAGCAAGTGCACGCTCGCCGACGCGGCCGCCTTCGTCTTCGTCAAGGAGTTCTTCGACGACGTCGAGAGCTCGACCAAGGCCATCGCGGGGTGCCCCAAGATCTCCGCGGCGGTCGAGGCCTTCGGGAAGCTCCCCGAGGTCCTCGCCTGGCAGCAAAAGCGCCCGAAGACGATGTTCTAGATGTATAAGTTAGGTTGTGCATAACCTATGGCTGCCACGTGCCGGGCTCCTCGGCGTCGACGACGATCTTCACGGGCTTCGGCGGCAGCTTCGCCGCCTTGGTCTTCGCTAGCGAGTACAGCAAGACGCCCGCCATGGCAACCGAAGATCCAATGATTTTTCTGGACGACACCTTCTCCCCCAGGAAGATCACCGCCGCTAGCAAGACAGCAACTCTCTTGAGAGAGTTGGCGACGGCCGCCGACACCGGCGATAATAAGTCAAGCACCCGAAAGCCCATCTCGTTGTAGCCGTAGTACAAAAAGCCGCAGCCCACGAGCTGGCGCATGAACGCGGCCGGGTTCGGCATCGCCTTAATAGCGGCTAAAGCCGCGGGTCCCTCGCCCAGAGCCGAAGGCAACAACAATACGAGGGTAGAGCAGACGGTGAGGACGGCGTAGTTGTTGGCCGGGGTCAGGTTGTGCTTCTTTTTCGTTTCTTTCGTCATCAGAGACTTGGCTAGTAATTTCGCAATGGAGAAGGCCACCGTCGACGCTAAAGCGGCGACGGAGGCATACCCCAGCAAGTCGCCCATGCCGAAGGCCGTGCCGGGCTTGATACCCGCATACACCACGCCTCCCACGATCGGCGCGAGGCAGGCGTTGACCCACCAGGGGGCTATTTTCCCTGTAAACGCTAGCAATACGAGCATGCCCACGACCGGCTCCGTGGCCTTGATGACGTGCGTGAAGAAAACACTTCCAGCACCCATGCTCGACACCTGCAAGCCGTGGCCGCCGCAGTGTAAGGCGGCGATCGGTAAAAAGCGTAATATTAATTTTGTGTCGACGTTCGGCGGGCTCCTTAGTTTCGTGAGCCAGGCCGGCACGAAGAACAGAATGCCGCTCGCCAATTGAAACCACGACGCCGCCCAGGGGTACGGGAACTTGTTTAGTATCACTTTGTTCTGCACGTTGAAGGCGGCGTTGAAGGCGTACCACAAACCCAGAAAGCCGAGCAAGGGGGCCACTCGCGCCATTGTTTGTTGTTCCTCATCGATGGAAACGGCGCGGAGCGGCGCCGCCCTGGCAGGCTTGGCTGGCACGAGCCAGCTGGGTTGCGTCGACAGGGCTGGGTGCGTGGATTTGTAAAGCGCTGGACGACCGAGAACAGGAACGCGTCGACGCGGGAGCTGCCAGGCGGCCGTGCTCGCGAGGAGAGCCAGAGAGCATCGCATGGTTGCCGGTGCTTCTAGGCAGCAAGCAGCAGCGTTTCGGCACGGAGAAGCCTGGGAGAGACGCGGCTGTGCCTTTGCCAGCAAAGGTGCCTGCTGTAGGCTTCGCGGGCAGCTTTGGCGCGCGTGGTTTTTTGGCTAGTGCCTACATGCCGCTAGCTTTAACATTTTATGCCTCGATCCCTCCGCCGAGCAGTTTCGTGAAGCGGCGGACGGCTCGCACGCTCCTCGACTCCTCGTTCCACTCGAGGTTCACCCGGACGCGGACGGGGCTCCGCAGCTGGCGCGCGAGGTAGCCGCATAGGAATCCGACGGCCACCAAGGCTCCACGCGTCCGCACGGTGGTCAGCGCGTCGGGCGGCAAGAGTCTTTGGAAGAAGGTAGGAGGGATACGTATCTCGGCTTCCGACGCCGGAGTCTTGCGCGGTGGTGGCTTTCCGAGCTGTAGCTCGAGCGCACCAAGTTTGAGAAGTGGTCCCCGGCGCCGCGTTTCACCTTCGACTCTGCCGCCGACCCAGACCACGACGGCGAAGCCTCGGCTCCGCGCGCGCTCGACGCCAGCACGCATCTGCTCGACGCCGCGATGAGTGATCGGGTTGTTCGTTAAGTCGATCGACAGGCGGCGCCGCAAGTCAAACGCGCACGTCAGATGCCCGTCCGCGCACTCGGCGAGGATCCGCGCAATGCTTCGAGCGCCGCCGTCGGATATGTCCTGGTGCTGCAGCAGAAGGCGTCGTACGTTGCGCCGGTGTTCCTTGCCGTATCGCTTCCCGACGAGCGCTTGCGACAGAAGCCGAGCGCCTTCGTTGCCGAGCGGCTCCGAACGCATTGTCAGGTCGACGGTCGTACAACGGTCAAACTTTATAGGCGGCGCTCCGGGCCCCGGGAGCCCGCGGTCGAGGCGCGCGTCGCCGACGTCACACCACGTTTCACGCTCAAGCCGTCGCTTCTCTTCCAAAGACTCTTGCCGCGTCGTGGATCCAGGAAGCATTCCTGCGCCGACGGCGACTGCGAGCACGACGACGATGGCGGCGCCGCCGTAGCGCTGGAATTTCGACACGTACATGCGCCGTGGGACACGCACGCTGCGAATTCTATTTAACTCGGGTGGATTCGTCGACATCGTTTTTTTAGAGACCGAGGGCCCACTGCGCTAACGGGTAGACGACAAATACGATAGCGACGAGCGCGAAGAGGATGCCGTGGACGTCGACGTTGGGAAGCGTTGACGGAGCCTGGTTGCGGGTCGGGCGCGCTCTTTTTAGATCTCTCCTTTTGCTACCTTGCGCCGCCTGGTGCTGTCTTTTTATTAGATTGTCTCGACCCATCCACCGTGATCTAGATACAAATTCGGCTTCCGTCAGGCCAAGATTTATGCGCACAATTTGCCCTCGTCCTGAATCCGCTGGTCGCACGTAAGGAGCCGAGTTGTTGTAACTTGAGTCTCTTGCTGAGATAGCGTACTGTAAGACACTAGGAACCTAAGGCTAAGCAAAGCTGTATGCGCCACACAGCTGCGCGCCGGCCCTGTTTCGCGCTGCTAACACTTTTCCAGCCCAGCGGCTAGTCGCACGAACGCAATGCATCACCAGTGATCATCGATGCGGCCACATATGCTTCGCAGAGCATGGCTGCTCTCCGTGTGCAGCACCGCCGTGAGCGGCTACGAGACGAAATGGTTCACGCAGTCGCTGACGCACGTGCCCAGTGACTCGCGCACGTTCGCACAGCGCTACCTCGTCGAAACCCACGGCAACAATGCGGTCCTCTTCTACGCGGGCAACGAAGGCCCGATCACCGACTTCTGGGCGAGCGCTGGGTTCCTACACTATCTAGGAGCTAGGTGGGGCGCCGTCGTACTCTTCGCGGAAGCGCGCTACTACGGCGAGAGCGTGCCCGCGCACGACGTCAAGTGGCTCAAGACGGAGCTCATCCTGGCCGACTACGCGAACCTGGTGACGCAGATCGTTCCCCCGGGGTCGCCGGTCGTTGTGTTCGGGGGCAGCTACGGCGGCACGCTGGCCACGTTTTTGCGGTTGACCTACCCGGACGTGTTCGTCGGCGCGCTCGCCGCGTCCGCGCCGATTGGCTACTACGACCGAGACGGATGGGCGGCGCGCAACATCACACAGAACACGTGGGCGGATCGCGTCGCGCACAGCTATGCCTCGTATCCGGGATGCCTCGACGCCATCGCTGCGACGAATACAGCTCTCAGACGGGCGCCGTTCCTCAAAAAACGGCTCCGCCTCTGCGACGGCTCGGCCCTCGGCGCCGACCACGCTACGCTCTTCCAATACGCCCTGGAAGGCTTACCGCAGCAGGACTACGCACCGTTGTGGCCCATACGTGCCGCATGCGGAACGCTGATGAATGCGACCGATCGCGTGGCTGCCGCGGCGGCCATCGTCATGGCGGCGCTCGGAAACGGGACGTGCGTCGAGGTGCCGGCCGAGGGCCCGGGCGGCGTACCCGGCGACGGGCCCGGCGCCGGCTCTTGGGGCTTCCAGAGCTGCACGGAGACCCTGCATCAATTCTCGTCGGCGACGCCCGTGCGCCGCTATACTTTCAATCTCACGGCGCAGACCGAGCTCTGCCGCCGGCTCTACGGCGTGGCGCCGGACCCGACTTACCTCACGCGGCGCTACGGGGGCTACGCCATTCCGAGCAAGGTCACGAACGTGTTCTTCTCGGCTGGTGGGTTAGACCCCTGGACGGGTGGCACTTTCACGGAGAGCGAGCCACACGGCGACTCCGTCGAGATCTGCTTCATGCCGTCGGGCGCGCACCACGCCGACCTGCGCGCGCCTCGCGACGACGACCCCTCGGACATCGTCGCGTGCCGGGCGCGCGAGGAGAAGGCCATCGCGGGCTGGATCGCGGCGCACGTTACGCCGTCGAGGAGGGTGCTTCGCGGCCGTCGAAACGCGACGGACCGCATCCTGGACGCCTGTCCCGTCGACGCGTTCCGGCGCGCGGCAATGCACATTTCCCAGCTGCTGCCAGGGTCTCTGGACAAGTTGGGCGGGTTCGACGAGATTGTCCGCGTGTACGAAGAACGCTACGACGCCGTTGCCAAAGACACGAGTAAAACGTGTGACCCGGCGTGGCCGCTCTCGACGCGCAGCAAAGGCTTACTCGTCAATTTGGGCGAGGGGACCACCGGAACGCGCTTCCTCGAATGCGTCATGGACTGTGTGGAAATCAGAGGTGAATCGGGTGCTCGGCGATGACGCGGCCGTGCTGGCTCCGTCGAGCGGTGATGAACCGGCATCGCCACGCCATCGAGCAGGCGTCGCGTCGATGGCGTCGAGGTCGACGCGACGATTCAGCCCGAGCGTGCCGTAAAAATTTTGATTTCCACACAGGTCATGGAACGGAGCTCGACCCTCCGGGGCGGCCACAACATACACACGGACCAACTGGCGACCCCAGCCGCGGCGCTTGCACTTACCGATGCGTATGATTATCTCTCTGATTCACCGCTGCCGTACGAGGTAGTACCGCTTTTGCTGTCGCACCCTGGCAAGCTGACGGCCGGGATTATCTTGACGCTGCGCGACCCGTTGGACTGGGTCCGCAGCCGCGTCGAGCACCACGGCACGAAGAAATGCTGCAAGTGCTGTAGTGTTTCGGCGCCGCCCTGCGGCGCTAAGGAGTGGATCAACGCCTCGCGCCCCGACTACCTGACGTATTACGGCAAGCTCTCATTCGTGTACAAGGCATGGGTCGCCTGCCTCGCGACGAGCCCGAGCCTTGGCTTCGATACCTCCAATCTGTACGCGTTCAACATGTTCGCCCGGAAGCCGCGCGATTTCCAGGAGGGATTATTCTCCGCCCTGAAGCGATTCGTCGGGTCCGCGGCCATCAAGAAACGGGCGTATAATCGCGCGTGGAAGAAATGTGCGACGCACTGAGTAATGTGGATGATGTTGTGTTTCCTTCGCGGGCGCCGCGGGCCGCTGCCCACCCCCCTCCAAAGTCTCACCCGCCTCGCCAACCAACCCTCTCTCCCTGTGTCCGGCGGGCGAAAAACTGAGGAGTCGAGCTCCGAGCTAGCGTCCTGTAAGCCACTAGGCATCCAGAGCCTAGGAATCCTAGCTGAAAAGCCAAAAAACAAGCTCCACAGCCGCTCAATCCGCCCGCGGCGAGACGCGGCAGTACCTTCAGAGCGGTTAAAACGCGCACGTGCCTCGCGAGGTTCTAGCGAGTCGCGACAAGAGAACAGTTCCGTCCAGCTAGGTCAGGATCTCTCTGATCCGCCGTCGCGCGCGCCGGGTTAGTATAGCGTCCGTGACCGTTGACTACTCTCTCTCAAGTCTCAAGATCCTGTCAACATGGGCCATTGTGTTTCTTGCTGCTACGGCGACTCGGAGGGGGGCATAGGTGTGCCGGAGGGCGCGCACGGCAAAAAGATGCCGACCAAGGAGGAACAGGCGGCGATCCAGAAGGGCCTCGCGGCGTCGCAGATCGTCCTCTTCGGCCCCATCGTCCCGCTCTTCCTGATGCAGGACCGCCTGCGCCCGGGCGAAGGGCCGCCCGGCGGCTGGGGGTCGAGCCGCGGCGGCGACCACGGCGGCGACTACCGCCCGCCGGAAGACGACTACGAAGTCCCCGGCGGCGACTACGAGGTGCCGGACTGGGGCGACTACGTGCCGCCCGAGTGGCCCTCGCGCCGCCTCCAGGACGTCTTCGACCAGCAGGGGGGCTCGGACTTCATCCCCTTCGGCGACCCGTCCCTCGTCACGGACATCATCTTAGCTTCCTTCATCGCGACGTTCTTCTACGCGGTGAGCGTCTTCTGCGACTTCCCGGCCTCGATGAATCTCAACCTAGCTCTGGCGTCGGCGACGTTACTGTTCTTCGCCATGGTCGACGGCTTCAACGCCATCAGAGCCCAGGACCGCTTCGGCTCGCACTACGACGACACGAAGAAGAATGTCAAGGACGCGAACGCCCGGGCCAACGCCTTGGCCGCGCTCATCTTCATCCAGTTCGTCATCAGCCTCGCGCAGGTCTGGGTCGCGTCGACGCGGCTCCGCCTCTCGAAGAAGGGGTCCGAGCCCGCGTCCAAGGCCGAGACGGAGGGCTCCTTCGAGGGCGAGGTCGCGTCCAAGGAGCCGTCCGCCGAGGAGTCCGTGCCCGAGAAGTCGTCGGGCTGCGTCGCGTCGTGAGCGACGGCTCGGTGCTCCTTTCCGCGGCGCGGCCACAGGCGCGCGCCGCCAGCACGGCCACTCCCATCCCCCACGCGTAAAAATCACACAAACATAGATTACCAAAAGTACTCCGGCGTCGACGAGATCACCCGCGGCCGCTCGTTTGACACGACCTCGAGGCACTGCTTCATGCCGCCGTAGAAGGACGACAGGCCCGTGTCGATGCGGTAGACGCGGCCGCCGCAGCACGCGTTGATGCCGGCCGTGATCTGGGGCGTGTGGCCCACGACCATGCGCCTTAATCCAAGCGCGTCGAGCGCCTTCGCCGCCTCGCCGCAGCGGCTCTGCGCGGGCTCGGCGCCCGCCGGGTGCGAGTAGGCGCGCGACCAGACGGGCGAGCTCTCCGACGCGCCGAGCGCCGCCGGCAGCGGCCCCGCGCCCCGGAGCCACGCGGCCGCGTCCGCGTTTAAAGCCGCGAGGAGCTCGCGCGCGGGCGCGTCCGCGGCCGGCGCCCGCTTGTTCTGCTTCGCGAGCCGCTTGCGCCGCGCCGCCGCGCCGACGGTCAGCGCGACGACGTGGAGCCCGCCGTGGCAGTAGAGCGTGTCGCCGCAGACCCGCCCGACCGGCGCGTCCCCACACAAGTCCGCGAGGTACGCCGCGCCGGCGCCGCCCGGCGCGAAGGCTCGGATCCGCGCGCGCCGCGCCCAGTCGTCGTCTCTTTCCACATTCCGCCGCGGCGGCTCGCACGCCTCCGCGGCGGCGTGCCACGATTTTGTGGACGCGAAGCGCATCTCGCCGAGCACGTTGAGCACCTCGTGGTTCCCTAATACGAGGCAGACGTCGCCCCGCTTCCGGCGCGCCGCGGCTTGCAAAGTGTGGAGGTAGGCGAGGCACTCCCAGTCCTCGTCGCCCCTATCCAAGACGTCGCCCGTCGAGACCAGCGTCGTCCCGGGCGCGCCAATCCAAGCATCAGACGTGTCGACGACGCCGGCGACCCTCAAACACGTCCGCAGCGCGTCGAGGTCGCCGTGGACGTCGCCGATGGCCACGACGCGTTTGTGATTCGAGGGCGACTGCGGCCGTCGCTGTCTTTGTCCTTGTCGTGTCGTGGGGTTTAGAGCTATGCAGTACGTCGCCAGCGCGATGGCGTAGAGCTTACGAGCCATTATTGCAAGTGCCTGTACTGTCCCACAGCTGTCTCAAAGTGTGCCGCGCGTCCAGGACGCGTCGGCGCTGTTGCAAGACAGCCTCCTGCGGTATATAAACCAGCTACGTGCAGAGATTGGCGCGTTTGCGAGCTTGCAATGCAGCTTTGCTAGGGATGCCTAGTGTGTTACAGACCGCTAGCAAATTTTAGACGGCGTAGGCTATTGAAAGCCTCCAACACCGCAAACGACGATAGGGAGGAACTCACAAGAAAGGTGGTTACTCGTCTGACCGCGGCGATGGATCGTCCTTCTCCTCCTCGACGCCTGCGTCGACGCCGGCCAGACCCTCGTCTTCGGAGTCTCCAGACAGCTCGCCCCTTTCGGGAGGCGGCGGGAAGTCCGCCGGCAGGTTTCTTGAGGTTTGCAACACCAGCTGATCGAGCTCGCGGTGCAGCGCGGCGAGCTCCTCGACGGGCGCGTCGCGCGCCATCGCGGCCGACAGCTCCGCCGTCTTCGCCTCGACCTTTTGTAGTGTTTCATTAGCCTCGGCGATGCGCCGCTCCTGTTCACTGTTCTTCGATTGTTTAGTCGCTATCTCCTCGTCCTTCAACTGGAGCACCTTCTCGAACTCGGCCTCGCTCATGTCACTGTACGCCTTGAGCTGCTCGAGATTGAGCTCCGACGACACAATCCCCTCGAGGTTCTTCCTTGAAGGCTTTTCGTCGTCGCTCGAATCCGCTAAATTCTCGAACTTCGCGTACGGATTTGATGGAGGCGGCGGCGGCGCCTCGCCCTCGTTTAGTTTGCGCGGCGGCATGTCCGGGGCTCTTTCATCCGATGGCGGCGGCGGCGGGCCGCGCTTGTGCTTCCACCACGGATCTGACAATGGAGGCAATCCAATAAGTTCGGGTTCCAAGGGCGGCGGCGGGTTGTCGGGGTTCAGGGCCCCGGGCGTCGTGAGGCGCTTCTTCGCTTCCTCCAGAGGTGCTTTTGTTTTTTCGTACTCGAGCCACGCATTCTTCATTTCGAGCTCGAGGACGGCGTCTTGTTTATTGAATTCTTCTGCTTGTTGGTACAGCTCCCATATTTCTTGAGAGCTCATCTTCACACGCGCCATGGCCGCTTCATGGGGCGTCTTCGCGTCCATCATCGCCTGGACGGCCGCGGGGTCTGGCGGGGGCGGCAGATCGGCCATAGCAGTGGGCAGCTCTGTCGGTGCAGCACTTCCGAGTGCGCGAACGAGTAGGACCGGGCGGACGGGACTTCAGCTCAGCAAGCCTTGGCCAATCGTGTCGCTTCCTCCGCGTCCTCGGGCAGCCTTGGCGTTTGCGGGCCTCGATTCGATAGCTGGAGGTGCGGGTTTTATCGGCGGCGGTCGACATCGTCCCAGAAAGATCTCTGAGAGTACGCAGCGACGTCGTGGGTCATTGTTCGAGCGGTGAGAGCCCGGCTTTTCACGTTAGTCTGCGGCCGACTTTGAGAGCCCAAAAAGCACCCTCACAGCGGTCTGAGCCACACATAGACAAGGGGAGCGACGCAACAGACCGGCGGAACCTCAGGGACGCGGGCCCCGCCTCGCGCGGTTCGCGCAAACGCCGGCGCGGCCTCGACAGGCCTAAGCTTTGGGATAAAAAAGCAAGCGCGCGACGCGGCGCGCCGGCCCCCGAGGCGACTGAAAAGCGCCGCGCGGGACCAGTAAGCCGCCGGCAAGAAAAAAAAGATGACGGACAACTCCTGGTTCGGCCCCGCGTCGCAAGCGTCGCAGCAATGTAGCCAGGACCTCCACACCATGTTCCCGCTCCTCCCGCCGAGCTCGGCCTTCTACGAGAACTCGCAGGACGAGTACCCCGCGGACGGGCCGCACAACGTCTCGAGCCGGACCATGACGGCGCGCACGGTCACGATGTCGCAGCCGCCGCCCGCGGCGCCGCCGCCGCGGCCGGAGCCCCGGAGGCCGCCGGAGGCCTCCCAGGGCGACACGGCGCCCGTCGTCGACGACGAGCAGCCGACGCCCGTCTGCTACGCGTGCCGCATCCTCGCGCGGCGCGTCGTCGACGAGGCGACGGGCACCCAGATGTTCGCGCCGCGCGGCGCGCAGTCGCGCGACACCGCGCCGCCGCGCCTGTTGTGGCGGTGCCCGCGGTGCGAGAAGACGCTCCGCGGCTGCGCGTACCGCTGCGGCGCCTGCTACACGAACGACCAGGGCTGCCGGCGCCACGAGGCCAAGTGCCTGCGGAACCCGAACCGCCAGACCGCCGCGCCCGCGCCGACGCAGCGGCCCGCGGTCCCGGCGCGGGCGACGCGCGACGCGCCGCCGGCGGAGGCGGTTCCGGAGGACGCGTCGGAGGACCCGGAGCTCTGCGGCGCCTTCACGCGGCTCTGGCGCCAGGACAACCCCCTGCGCTTCGACCGGAGCGCGTGGCGCGTCGTCGTCGCGCGGGACGGGACGTGGTCGCTCGAGCCGCGCACCGAGGCCGCCGCGGCGACCGTGCGGCCGCGGCCGCGCGCGGACGCCGGCGCCGTCATCCTCGAGCCGCCGCCGCCGCCGCGGCGGCCCGCGCCCATCGTCGTCGAGTTCGGCCTCCGGCGCGACGCGTCGACGATCACGGACGAGCTGAGCCGGCCGCGCTGGGACTACGACTCGGACGAGACGCACCTGTCCGTGGCGCCCCCGCCGGCGCCCGCCGCCGAGGCCTTCGCGCCGCCGGACGAGGCGTTCGCGCCGCCGCCGGACGACGACGCCGAAATACTGGCGCCGCCGGCGGGCGACGACGACGACGACGACGCGCGGCCCGCGACGACGTGGGCGGAGCACGACCGCCGGGCCGCGCGCAAGGCGCGCAAGGACGAGCGCGCGGCGCGGCGGGCGCGCAAGGCCGAGCGGCGCGCCGCGCGCCAGCGGGAGCGCGACGCGCGCGCGGCGGCGGCGGCCGCGCCGGCGGACCAGCTCGCGGCGCTCGACGCGCTCGTCGACGCGGCGCGCGACGACGCGCGGCGGTCGTTCCTCGTCGCGTTCTTTTTCCCGCGTCCCTGATCGGAGCGCTTCCACGCCATCGCTGCGGTACACGCAGGTTCCGCGGCCGCGTCCAGGCCGGCGAGCTCCGCTACGACGGCGTCGTCGCGCTCCAGAGCGCGCTGCTCGACGCGTCCTTCGCCGCGGCCGCCCCGTGCGTTCCCGGCGTCCTTTCTTTTCGCGGCGTGTTCTTGCGCGCCTTCTCCTTTTCGCGCGTCACGCGCAGGGCCGCCGCGGCCTCGCGCGTCACGCGCGGGGCCGCCGCGGCCTTGGCGTCCTCTTGGATGCGGACGCGTCGCGCGGGCGGTCGCGCCGGCGCCGGGCCCCGGGTGGCCCCTCGGTCGTTCGACGCGGCTCGATAGCGCGAAAATCGGACGCATGCGCCACTGACGCGACGCCCGCGCAGGGCGCCGGCGCCGGCGCCGGCGTTCGGCTGCGCGCGGTGCCGCCACGCCGCCGGCGGGTGCCTCGCCTGCCGGCCGGCCGGCGTCCTGCCGCCGGGCGCGCCGCGCATCGGAGAGGCGCCGCCCGACCGCGCGCCGAGGCCGGCCGGCCGAGCCGCGCGGCCCGCGGCGCCGGGCGGCCG
Organism: Pelagomonas calceolata; assembly: GCA_918797485.1. NCBI lineage: Eukaryota > Pelagophyceae > Pelagomonadales > Pelagomonadaceae > Pelagomonas > Pelagomonas calceolata. Next base: position 270,446 of record CAKKNE010000003.1, on the reverse strand, counting down.
CGCGCCGGCGCCGAGCCGCGGCCGCGCGGCGGCCCGCACGAAGGCGTGCTCGAACTGCGGGCTCAAGATCCACACCCGCTGCGTCACCTGCCCGGGCTGCGGCGGCAACGCCCTCAAGGGCCGCGGCCCGACGAACCGCGGCCGCGCCAAGCGCGCGCGGCCGGCTTCTCAAGGCGCGCCCGAGCCGAACTGGGACGCCCTCCCGGACGGCCACGCCGCCGGCGACGCGCCGGCGACGTCTGTGCCGCGGCCGCGGCCGCGCCGCCGCTGCGTGCGGTCGCCGCACCGCGACCGCGACGCCGACGCGGCGCTGGGCCACGCGATCGCCCGCGCGGAAAGTCCACGCCATCGACGCGACGTCTGCGGGTCCCTCTCACCGCAAAAAAACACACAGGCGATCGCGCTCTCGTATGCCCAGGGCCCGGGCGCGTGGGGCGCCAACGAAATCATCATGCCGGACGGCGCGCGCTTCTCGATGCTCGAGGCCGACCCCATGAAGCTCACGTACTACTGACTCTCTTCCTCCCTCCCCGTGTACTAAGGCACTCATTTCTTACGTCGCCGCCGCCCCGGGAGCGGCTCGTCATCAACTGAAGCCGAGGACACCTCCTCGTCGTCCAGGTCGAGGGCGTCGCCGGGCGCCCAGAGCCCGACCTTGAGGTCGCCCGCTTGTCGAATCTGGGGCACACCGTAGGTCCGCAGCAGCGCCGCCGCCGTCCCATCGTCGCAGGCGAGCGCGCGCGCGAGGCCCGCGACGTCGGGCGTCGCCTGGGCCATGCCGGCCGCGCGCCAATCCAAGAAATTCGCGACGTCGGCCTCCGCTATTCTTCCAGCCGGCGCCTCCTCGTCTCTCCTCAACTCGTTGAAGCGCCGGCGCCGCCGCGCGTCCTCGCCCGTGGCCGGCGCCGTCGGCTTTGCTACTTCTTGTTTCTTGAGCGCGGGGCCGACCTTGTAGAGCTCCTTCAGTAATGCGGGATCGATGTCATCTGGTGATGATGGTGCTCGTCCATCCGCCGTCGGCGCGCGGATCTTTTGTGGGCGTGGCGGCAGTCCAGGGATTTCTGGTCGGGCCGCCGGCGCCGCCGCGCGGGCCGCCGCCGGCGCGGCCTGCTGGGCGGCGGGCGCGCCGCGGCGGATGACCGTGTCCAGGAAGCCGCTCACGGACTTTAAGAGGGATGCCATCCCGTCGCGCGTACGATTGGTCTGACAGCAGTGCAGGAGGCCCAAGTGTTTGGCTGGGTTTCGCGCAGCTGTGCGTTCAGAAGCGCTTCTTATTAGTGTAGGTCACCGATATAGATCACGAAAAATCGTCGTGTGATCTCTGGCGCCCGTAGCTGTGCGCTCAGCTGAGGACCAATGACAGCCTGGCTGAAAAAGCTTGGCTCCAGACCATCATCGCCGGACCTGATGTACAATAGTGCATCACAAGGCCACGATACGACGGCTCCAACGTACAGGTGCGCGAAAGCGGAAGCTTGGCTTCGTGCGGGGCCCGCAGACACAGAGCTTTGGCTGGAGCCGTGCGCGCTATCTCGAGCGATTGAACGGCAAGGCGCCCGACACAGGCACCCCGTGACCCTCTGTGCGACGTGAGTCGAAGCGTCCCCATGGCTGTGCCCAGAAGACGATAGCAGTACCAATGGTGGGCTGCTAGCACAACAGCACGCCGACGCCGCGAAAGGATGGGCTGCGTCAACGCCACGCTAGCAAAAAGAAGGTTAAACCCCCAGTATCTTAAGTTGAGCGAGGAGGAGTTCATCAAGCTCAATCACCTGATCATGATCACGAATTTGCGACCGATTGATATCATGCGCATCGTGCAAGAATTCCGGAAAATTGATGTTGATCGTTCGGGAACAATCAGCGCGAGGGAGTTCTTCCACCACTACTCGTGCAGGGACACGCAGTTCGCGAGGAGAGCGATGACCATTATGGATGATCAACCGCCAGGTAATATGTCCCTTGATCTAGTAGAGTTCTGCGCGGCGTTGTACAACTACTGTACCTATGATCGTGATACTCTATTGTGGTTCATCTTCCACCTGTTCGACGAGGACGATAGTGGGACGCTAGAAGCCTTAGAATTCAAGGATTTAATATCCTTCGTCTACTGCCGACCGCTGACACCTACCGTGCAAGCTTTAGTCGAAAAACATGGCGTCGCGCCCACGGGATTCATCTCCCGGGACCAATTCGTCAAGAGGTGTCGAGAGGCGCCGTTGTTGGTCGCGCCGGCTTTTGAGTTACAGAGAGCTCTACATGAGACGGTCCTGGGAACCAAGTTCTGGCGCGAGCACGCCGAGACACGGACTGGTAGAACGAGAGCGGACAACGAAGACGTTTTGTTAAACGAGTTCCGTAAGATGGACAAGGCGTACCAGCCCGGCGGCCACCTGTGCTACCTCGGGGACGAGCTAAGGAAACGGGAAGTGATTGACGAGGAAAAAAGGCATGCGGATTTGTTGTCAGGTATTGACGCGGATTTAGCGGGAAGAAAGATAAATTACCGCAAAAAACAGTCGCTCGGCGGCCAGATCGCGACCGTAAGGTTCGAAGGCGGGAAAGCGGTGACCTCCACGAAAGCGCAACGGTCCCAGCGCCAGATGACCATCCTCAAGCAGGAGAAGAAGGCGAAGCTCGCCAAAATGAAGGCCGACAAGCTCGCAGAGGAGGCCGCGAACGCGGACAACGCGGCCTGGGGCGGCGTCCTCAAAGATACGCCCGGGGACATTGAACGTAGAGAGACGTTGGTGACCTACCGACCGGCTCGCAAGCCCGGCGACGGCCCGAACATCCGCAACGACTCCGCGACTTATAGTAGACTCATCAACATGAAGAAGTATGCCGCATTCAGAAAAAACATGGAGAAGCACGAGATCCACTCGAAGAGTGGTATGAGAGTGGGTTCTAGGGTGGACAAGAAGAAGGTCGCGCCGTCGATGGCGTCGATGATGTCTGCTGCCGGCGCTGCGCACGGGCGCGATTCAGTAATACGGAAGCTCTAAAATTCAACACAAGGGGGGTCTTTATTCATCCCCACCCCGACCATAGTAGTCGGGGCGGTATCACAGCGGCGCCGGCGACTTGTCCCGGCTGCGGCGGACGCTCATCGTCTTCTTCGCGGCCTTCGCGGCGTTTTTTATTTTGAGAGAGGTTTGAGAGAGGGTTCGCGACATGGCGATGATCGAGCCCATGGCTCTACTGGTCGTTCGCCGGTGGCCCCTTTTCACTGACCGGTCCGAGGCGGACGACGACAGCGAGTTCGAGCCGCTGCGACTGGAAACACCGGAACCAGAAGCGGACAGGCTCAGAGAGTCGCGCGAGTCGCGCGACACGGTCACGCTCACCATGGACGAGCCATCCGAGGTCATCGACGCCTGGTCTAGTAAGGGGTGCTTCCGCCGCGGCGGCGGTCGCAGGATCATCGGCGACGTCGCATCTCCTCTTTGATCGGGTGCTCGGTACGCATAGCCCGCAAATAAGTCCGCCCGCAGATCTGGCTGCCGCTCGCCGTCGTGCGAGAAATATCGGTCGAAGTCCTTATCGGGAATGGCCGCCTCGGGCGTACTCGGATCAGGAATCGTCGACTGGGCCAGGGGGTCGTCGGCGTCGGCCACGCGGCGCCAGACCTGGATCGCCTCGCCGAAGAAGGGCCGCCTTCTCATGCTATGCAGTCTGTCTCGCTCTTGCGGGTTCTTTGCCAGTAGAGCTCGCACGCCGTCTCTTGCATCTTCTAGCACAGGTTCCATGTCCGGCTCGCTCTTCAAGATATTTGTAAACAATTCTCGAGCGGTCTTCCCATGAAACGGTGTCACGCCAACGAGGCATTGATACGCTAAAACACCAAGCGACCAGTAGTCTACAGAACCATCGTACGTCCGCACGGATTTCAAGAATAATTCAGGAGCCATGTAGTCCAGCGTGCCGGCGAAGGAGAGCTTCCTACCTCTAGAAGCGTCGTCGCAGTAGGCGGCCAGGCCGAAATCTGCCAGGTGCGCGCGGCCGCCCGCATCTAATAAAACATTGGCGCCCTTGATATCTCTATGAATCACGCCGGATCGATGGAGGAAGTCCACGGCGAGCGAGAGTCGCGCGATGTGTGCTCGCGCTTCGCCGGCAACTAATGTCTTCCTTTCTTTCAAGCGGGCATCTAAATCCCCTCCACAGAAATACGGAGTCACCAAATACAATCTCGTTTTGGACTGGAAGGAACAAGCCAACGACACCAAAAACGGGTGCCGCACGGTCCGCAGGATCTCGCGCTCGACCATGGCCATCTCCCTCCGACTCTTCTCGCCGAGCTTCCTTTTGAGCAGCACTTTCATGGCGTACCTCCTCCCTTCGCCCGGCGCGTCCAGCCTAGACCGCCTCCTCACTAAGACCACGGCGCCGAACGTCCCTTTCCCCAAAAAACGCAGCGGCTCGAAGTCCGAGGACCGGTCGCGCTGCTCGCTCATCGCGCGCGGGACCCTAGGAGGCGGCGCGACGGGCGCGACGGCCGGCGGCACGGGCCGCTCCGGCGACTCGAAGACCAAAGGAGGCGGCGGCGGCGGCGGCGGCGGCTCGGCCTCGTCCGGCTCGGGCGTGTCCGCGCGCAGGGACTCGCCGCTTATGCTAATATTCACGATGTCCGGCGGCGCGCTGACCACGACGATCTCGGGCCGGCGCGCGGCCTCGTCCTGCTGCGTCTCATTCGACACCTCCGTCACCAGCGTATCGCGCGACGCGTCGAGCAGCGGGTGCGTCGAGTCGTCATCATCAGTAACGGGCTTCGGCGGCTCCGGCTGCTTCGCCACGGCCGCCAGGTGGTCCTCGTTTAGGAGCGGGTGCGGCCGTTCGTTGTCCTCGATGATGGGCGCGCTGTGCCAGTTCTCGGCCAACCTCCGAACCTTGGAGGGGCTCCGGGGCCGCGCCTGGCCGGGGCTCCCGGCGGGCGCCGGCTCGGCCATCTGCTACTGCCACCCAGTGAATCGAGGCTGTCAGGGGCGGCGCCTCACAGAAACGCGCCGCCGAGGGGCTGCCCGGCGGCTCGGTGGTGTTCACCCTGCTCGTCAGTGTTTGAATAAAGGCTCAGGAGAGGCCAATTTTTTCGCTAAGCTCTGTCGCATTTTTGACGGCCGAGGTGCGTGGTCCAAGCGAGCCGCAAACTCGCGTCAGACGCCGCGAGGCGTCCCCGGAGCCCGCCTCAGAGCTCTGATTTCGCACACAGGCCTGGGGGTTGCCGTCGTAGGAAATTCAGGCGCAGCGACATCACCGGTGTCACTGGTGGGGAATCGGCCCAAAACACCAGGGGCAGCCATGCTTTTCGCCAACGCGAGCCCCCCCTCGACGCCGAGCACGCCCGTCAAGGCCACGCTCTCGCCGGGCGTGGCCACTCCCGTCATAGATGCCACTGCTCTAACCCCCTGGCTGGGCCCCGAGCGCGCGCCACCGGCGCCGCTGCCCGAGATCGTGGAGACGGACGAGCTGAGCGACCCCGCGTTTGGTGAGTGGCTGCGCGCCGCGCCGCCGCCGCCGCGCTGGGTCGCGTCTGAAAGAGCGTTTTTGAGTCGCGTTCGGCGCGAGTGCGCCGTGCAGTTAGCAAGGGCGCCGAACTATCCCGAGGCGTACGGGGATCGGCGACTCATACGATTCTTGCGGCAGCACAAGAGCGAGAAGAAGGGCGTCAAGGCCGTCAAAGAATATCTGCGGTGGCGCGAGGCCGAGAAAATCGACCTCATTCGAGATGAGATCATGGCCGGCAAAGACAGACCAGAAACGTGGCCGTCCGGTGCGTTCTTCAAGGCGAGGTGTGCGGTCTTACCTTGTGCCGAACAATTATTTGACGTCAAGGGTAACGCTTTGTGTGTGGAGCAGTACGGCTTCTGGCCGGCGCATCGCCTGAAGGATATTACCGCGGAAAAATACATCGGCTGGCAGACGTATGCGTTGGAGCACAAGTCCATGGTGCTGGAGAGGATTGCTCTGGGGCGGGAGCGGGCTGTACTAAGAGCCGCGCATGCGCAGTGGTTGGCCGATCCAGGCAAGGCCACGCCGTTGCGCGAGGGCTGGGGCGAAGTCGCGCGATTGTGCACGATCTTCGACATGAAGGGCTTGACGCTGTCCCACGCTCTGTTACCTGGAGGTTTCAACATGGTGAGACAATTGATACCTCTCGTGCAGAAGAATTATCCGTGGTTGCAAGATACCACTCATTTTGTGAACGCCAGCGGCGCAACTAGCTACGCCTGGTCCATGCTGCGACCACTCCTACCAAAGAACACGCAGCGTAAAGTCCACATTCATGGGGCCGGCGCCGCCCAGTCGCTTACCGAAGAAGTGAGACCAGACTTCCTGCCGGAGCAGTTGGGGGGACGGGCGGCTTGTAGGGAGTTGAGACCACCCGTTTCGCTGGAGGAGCACGACCGGGGGGTGGTGGGGTCACCGTTACGGTCGCCGCGGCAGTCGCCGAGAGCGGGCCCGCGGAGCATCGAGGTGGAGGTGAATGAAACGAGCGTGCCGACGGCGGTCGTCGTCCCGGGCGTGGAGTACGTGTGCCACGACCACAACCATAAAGGGAAACGGACGCGCAAGGCTCTCAGGTTGCGCGACCGGTCCCTCGAGCTGCTGCCGACGGCGCGCTGGAGGTTATCACGACAGATGCTTCGATTAAGATCACCAAAACGGCTGTCGCTCGCGTCGCACCAGCCCTTGGCGGCGTACGTCGGCGCGGCGGACGCGGCGCTGCCGTCGAACGCGGCGGCGCACCACCGCGAGGCCAGTATCCGAGCCCGGGACCTGCCCGCGTCCTTCGTGGTCCTCGCGACGCCGAAGCAGCAGGTCGTCACGCTGGAATTGGCCGACGCGGCGCAGGCGCGCGCGCTCGTCGAGGCGATCCACATGCAAGCAGACCTTGCTGCTTAATTCCTCCCCGCCTCGCGGTTAAAGATGTGTATACTTACTACAGTCCACAACAGACTAGAATGCCGCGCCGCCAACGGGGAACGGCACAGTCAGCCGAAGTGCGTCGGGCTGGTTGGCCCAGAACGTGTCGAGGGGGGCGGCGGGGCCCGGCACCGGAAGGTCGCGGTCGCTGCGCCAGTACGAGATGACCTTCCAGACGAGTTCCTTGGGGAGCGCGTCGGAAGCGAAGAGGGCCTCGTGCACCGGAACCGACGCGACCGTCGCGTGTCGCGCCTTTTGCAGGGCGGGGAGGGCCTTGTGGAGCGCGAGGAGGCGGACGCGGGGCGCCAGCGTATACTTCCGCCAGCCGCCCGCGGCGCGGACCTCGGCGAGGAAGTTGGCGGCTTCCTCGGCGTTGCGCACCGCCGCGGCGCTCACCCGCGCGACGTCCTCCGCGTTGGCGCCGGCGTGATCCCGCGTGTCGAGCGGGTGGCCGCGGTCCAGCAGGAAGCGCACCATGGCTTTGTGCCCATACGCCGCGGCGAAATGGAGCGCGGTGCGCTGCATGACGTCGCCTGCGTCGACGCGCGCGCCCTCGTCGAGCAGCACCGCCGCGACGGGAATGCTGCCGTTGATGGCGGCGCCGTGTAGCGGCGTCGAGCCCCTCAACGGGTTGCCGATCTCGACGTCCGCGCCTTGGGCCAGCAGCCAGCGGATCGCGTCGCAGCTCTCGAACTCGCGCGCGAGGAACCAGAGGCGCGTCGCTCCCCCGAATTGACCGTCGCCCCAGAAGGCGACCGACGAGTGCCGGCCCTCGGGCGCGAAGCAGTCGTGGATCCCGAACCAGGGCAGCTCGAGATTGGTCGCCCATATCCACTTCGGGAGCGCCGCGTGCCACGGCTGCGGCTCGCGCCGCACGAACCAGCCCGGCTCCGGGCGCGCCCCGGCGATCACGCCGAGCCCGAGCGGGTCGTTCATGTAAGCCTGAGCCATGTGTGCTGTGCTATGGATGCCTCCCGTCGTCTGTGCAATACAGATGCCTCCTTGACGCGCGCTGTGCAAGCTGTGCAATATATAGGTGCCTCCTTGTTACGCGTGCTGCGATCTCCCGTGAGCGCAGGCAAATGGCCGCAGCGCTCGCGCACGTTTAGAACGTATGCGCAGGCGTGCCCCAGCGGTGCGTGGGCTTGCCTACGCTCGTTTTTCGAGCCAGTCACTTGGGCTGGGAAACCCGTTTTGATCTGATTTTTTGGTGGCCAAGCATAAACGCGTCGGGAACCCGTCGAAGCCCACTGCTGGACGCCTGGGACTGGTCGTTGCTAGCGCGCACGATGACAGTCTCCCGCCAAACACAACAAGGCCACTACCACTCCTTTCACGGCCTGTTTGGACGACGAGGACCGAAGGGCTGCGTTTTTTTTGCGCGCGCGAGTACCAGCCCAATCCCACGGACCATGGCTACCATGACGGTCACCGTCGGCGGCCACAGCAGCAGCGCAAGCGCCAAGAAGGAGACCATCCAGTTGTACAACGAGCATGGGGTGCCCAAGAAGGCGGGCGACGCGCCATTAGGCATCGCCTACGACCATGACGGCCTTCCCGTGCCGGATTGGGAAGCAGAGGGCCGCGCGGCAATCATATTTCGAGGCGGCCGCGGCGTCGTCGCCCCGCGATGATCACAACCAATCACGCAGGTCCACGGCGAGAACGACGGCGCCGTCGACGCGACGGGCCGGCGCCGGGGCCCCCAGGTCAAGGGCGCCGTGCAGCTCAAGGACTACGTCAAGTACGTGCGCCGCGCGTCCCCCACGTGGGGCAAGCGCTTCGGCGAGGTGCACAAGCCGCGCGTCGGCCGCTTCGGCGCCTTTACGACGGACGACGCCAAGTTATGTTTATTGACGGAGGACTTCGGGTGGAAGTTGGGGGAGGACAAGCACCTGGCGCCGACGCCGCCCTACGTCCGCTTGTGTTACGGCGAGCTCCACGGCGAGCAGGACTCGCTGAGAATCTTCACTGGTTTATCCGAAATCCACCTGCTCAAGAACCTAGATTTGACGGAGGTCCACGCCATGCTTCAAACACTAGGCTACGTCTCCTACTGCGTGCCCGACGGCACGACGGGCGTCCAGCCGCGCTGGTGGGGTTCGGGGATTGACGTCCACCCGCAGGCCGTGTCCGCGGGCCTGCCGGGCGGCAAGGGCCCCATGTTCTACTCGTGGCACTACCGCCTGCCGCCCTGGGCCCCCGGTTTATGTCTCGAGGGCGAGGACGGCGACTTCGCCAATGGACCTCTAGCTCTAGTGAAGAAGCGCGTCAACGTCCACGAGGAGATGGAAAAGCAGAAGGTCAACGAGGACTTCCTGGGGGCCCTCACCAAACTCGCGCTCGACCAGAAGGCGGCCTGGGCGCGCGAGGCCGAAGAAGAAGCCGAGGCCGACGCGCGCGAGTAGTAGGCGTCCTTTCTTCCCCCGTTATAGATACGTGTTACCCCTATCGAGCATAATATATACGTTACCCAGTAGTCTAGCAGGCCCCGTACGTCTCGCGGTACTTGCGCACGTTCGCCGCGTGCTCGTCGCTGCCGCCCTTGGCCTCGAGATACGCCAATAAGTCCGTCAAAGTGAGGATGGGCACGACGGGCACGCCGAGCTCCCGCCGCACGCCCTCGACGGCCGACACTCTTTCACTCCCGGGCGCGGGCGGCGCTGAACCACCTGTGACTTCCTGCCGGTCGACGGCGACACAAACACCCACCAGAATGGCTCCGGCCTTCGCCAGGATACCCGTCGCCTCCCTTACCGCAGTACCAGCGGAGATGACGTCGTCCACCAGCAGCACGCGCCGACCTTTCACGGCCGCTCCAACTAATGTGCCCCCTTCACCGTGGTCCTTGGCCTCCTTGCGGTTGTAGGCGAACGAACTGGAGACGCCGCGCGCCGCCAATGCGGCACTGACGCCGGCACATAAAGGTATACCTTTGTAGGCCGGCCCGAAGACCACATCAAATTCGAGGCCAGAGTTTTGTATAGCAGCAGCATACGCGTCGAAGAACTCGGCGGCATCGTTCCCGTCGCAGACGAGGCCGGCGTTGAAGAAGTACGGGGATTGCCGTCCGGACTTCAGCTGGAACGAGCCAAATTTCAAAGCGCCGCTCCTCAGCACGCAGCCGACGAACTTGGCCTGGTGCGGCTTCAGCGCGCCTCCCGTCAGTAGTTCTGCCGTTCTGGGGAAGGTGGAGGTCATCGTGTCCGATAGTCGACGCGACGCGTCCGCGAGCGTATCCGTGAGAGAGGGGGGCGGCGGCGCATTGCTGATGGCGTCCCGGATCTCCTGGCAGAGCTTTTGCGCGGCGGCAGACGGGTCGTCGGCGTTCATGATCGCTCGGCTCACGGGCACGACGAGCCGCACGTCTCTGGAAGATGAAGAGAGGGCCGCGCGCACAACTGTAGAAGCGTCGGCGCCCTGGGCCCCGACGCCCGGCGTCAGCAGCCAGGCGTCTCCATTTTGAGTTCGCGCCGCTGATACGGCCGCCGGCCGCGTCGCGCCGACGACCAGACCCAGAGGTCTCGAGGCCACGGCCGTCTTGACGCCCCAGGCGCCGCCATTTGATGATAAGGACGCGACGCGGTCCCGCAACGCGTCCGATTGCATCTCGTCGGCCGAGGGGTTGGACGTCGCGCAGAGGATGAACGCGCCTTTGCCGGCATATTGTCCCGTCACAAAGGGCTGGATGGCGTCATACCCCAAGTAAGGTGACAATGTGACCGCGTCCGCTTTCAAGTCATCATAACAAGCCTTGGCGTAGGCTTGCGCGGTCGACCCGACGTCACCGCGTTTGCAATCCAATAGACATAAAGAGCCAACAGCGTGGATCTTCTCTATAACACCCTTGAGCGCGGCCCAGCCCGCCGCTCCGTGCGCCTCGAAGAAGGCCGCGTTGGGCTTGTAGCAGCACGCGTGTGTTTTCGTCGCGTCGATGAGGCGGCAGCAGACGTCGTGGGCCTCTTCTGCGGTTGCGGTGCGCGGATCTAAGCCGACGCAGAGGTAGGAGTCCTTGGCCTTGCATTGTGCCGCGAGGGCCTCGAAGAAGCCGGGCGTCGCTGACATGGCTGTGTTTGTGGCGCTGCCGCGGCGATGCGGTTTTGGCGGTCTTAGACCTGCCGCGCGATGCGGTTTTTGCAGCGCGGCGGAGGTCGCCAACGCAGAGAGCCCAACGAAACGGAGCAAACGCGTCGTGGTTGCAATTTAAGCTCGTAGCTCTAATTTCAAAAACCAGGGAGAGCTTGCTAGTATGTCACAGGACGCTAGCTCGGCGAACCCGCAGCAGGCATTTTCAGCCGTCTCCGGCGCGCAGCTCTTGTGCACTCGACGCCTGCAGCCCAGCGATCATCTCAGGACAGCGCATTGCATCACTGTGGCTCATAGCCTCTCATACAGCTCAACCACAGAGACCGGCCAAAGCTGCACCGCGCGTAGCGATCACACAGCTGCCCAACAACGAATGGCGGACGAAGCCAAAGCCGCGTCGCTGGCGCACAAGCGATGGATCCTCGAATTCATGAAGCAACAGCCCGACCTGAAGTGCTCGTACAACGCGCTCGTCGAGGAGGGCGAGAAGCATCACTGCAATGGGACCGCGTCCGCCACGCCGCCGCCGCACTGACGCCGCCGACGCGCGCAGGCGACACCCTCGCCGCCATGCTCAAGCTCCTCAAGCGGGACAAAGTATTAGCGTACAAGCAGATGTTCCTCATGTACCCAATGCACAAGGACGAGGAAGTCACGCTCATTAATCCGGACTACGTTGTTGAGTAACTTATATGTGTAGCTAACTAGTGCGTCTTCGATTCCACGCCCGCCGCGACGCCCGCCGCCGCAGACGCCGACCCGCGCCGCACAACACCAGCGGGATTCTCGCGCGCCGCCTTCATGTTCGACACGCAGCCCGCGGCGAAGGGCACGCCGAACGCCACAAACACCCCAAATAGGAAGCGGCCCGGCCGCTCCGCCGCTAAAAATGAAAGCGGCACGGGCAGGTACGCCGACGACGCCGAGCCCGCGGAAACTAACGCAGCTAACACACTTCCAGCATACGTCGCGCCGTCGAGAATGGGATCCCGCGCCAGGAACGGGTGGCAGGCCTCGACATAATCTCCGCAGCACCCGCCCACCAGCAACCCGCGCAGCGCCAGCGCCTGGTCCGCGTCGGCCTCGCGCTTCGTGGGCCGCGGCCGCGGCTGGGCTAGTTGCGCCGCGCACGCGCCGCAACCCACACAAACGAGTGCCAAAGCGTCTAGAGCGCCGAGACAAGCGAGCTCGCCGCGCTCATGCTCAAGGCAGATCAGCGGTAAGATATAAATATGGTACCAGCCGCGCCGCGCGCCGTACTGCACGCCGGCCGCGGCGGCCGCATTTAAGATCGCGTTTCCCAGTAATCGCCGGATGATCCGTCTCCCTAATGAGGTGAGCCACGCCACGGGACCTACTAAAAGTAACCACCACAACCCGCCGAGCACGACGGGGAGCCCACCGGCGACCACAAAATTCGCCGCCGTCGCCGGGGCCCGGCCCCGCGCGCACAGCGCCAGCGCGTGCGGCGCCGCGAAGGCGTACGCTATGGAAGCGAGTAAAGCGGCCGCTGGACTTCCAGCACATAACGCTCCCAGGATGCCGCCCGCGAGCGCCGCGACGGGACCCAAATCGCCGCCCGCGTAGCGAATGGCCGAGAAGGCGCCGACCGCCGGAGCGGCCAGACCGGTATCCAGGGATACGAAGCGGCGGACGACCGCGACACCTACTAAAGCTGGTAGTAGTTCATTGACCACGGTTCGCAGGTGCGGAGCCGTCTTGGCATCAAACGTAGCGGGCGTGTAGTGCTCGTGCCAGGCTCCGGCCAGCGACGCGGCGATGCCGATCGCCTTGGTTCGGTTCGACGTCGCGACCGAACCGCCCGCGTTGCCACACAGCCGGCAGCCGTACTGCTGCGCCGCCACACTGAGACCGGAGCCGCCCGTGCCGGCGACGGGTAGACCTGAGGCGCCCGCGGCCCGTAGCACGTCGCCGTTCGCGCCGCCGGCGCGCGCGTCCGCGGACAGCGCGACGACGGCGTCGAACCCTGGTACGGATCTTGCGAGAGCCGCGTCCAGTTCTCTGGCGCGCCGGTTCACCGCTACCAACTCGGCCCGCAAGACGCACTTGGGCTCGGGACTTACAGATGCATCCACAATCCACAAGGATGCCGGAGACCGCGGCGTCGCGTCGTCCAAGGCCACCTCGCAGCAGACGAACTGCGCCGCGACGACCGCGGCGCCCTGGCTGATGCGCGCGAGCTGCTGCGAGAGGGCCTCGAGGAACTCGACCGGGGCCGGGAATTGCACCGTCGAGCCGCCGCTGCTGCCGACGACGACGACGCGGCGGCGCGCGCTCGCGCTGGCGACGAGGACGCCCTTGTCGACGTACATCTGGCTGCTTAGCCTCTTTTTGGTTTGAAGGACTGGTCGCCAACCGGAGGGTGGCGCGGGCTGAGAGCGAACGTCGCTGCTTCTGCGCTGTGACAGCTTTGCTGCGAGCTCTCTCAGCGTCGGTTAGAGCACCGCTTGCTCGCCTAGAGCAGCGCGCGCGGCTTAAAAGCTGCGGCGGCTAGCTGGCTAGTGCCTTACAGCCGCTAGCTTCTCGTTTTTGCTTTGGCAGCCTTTTGCTGGGCCAGGCCCGTAAATGCAATTCGCAGAGCACAATTCTGCCGATTACACTGCGCCGCGGATGGCCCAGGCGCCTGCAGCTGCTGTGGCATCATCAAAAACGGAGGGCCTCAGCTTTGCTGGCTGTGCAGGCGTCCTCCGGCCCGTGCAAGGTGGCCCGAAGCCGATCTTCTCACTGAAGGAAGTTCTCGATTGGCTAGGGGTGCCGGGGAAGAACCACTGTAGCATGCGCAGAAGCGCCATGACCAAAGGCGGCGCCGAAGTTGTCGACGACATCCATATCGACGGCACCCACGTGATGCGGTTGATTGCGGCCCACGGAAGGGGCGCCGCTATTGAGGCGATCTGCCGATTGATGTCGACTCCGCCGGCTGTGCCGGCACCGGGTCTCGTGCCGGCGGCTTCGGAAATTGCGGCGGCTCCAGAAGTGCCGCTAGTTCCAGCAGCGCTCGGACCTGCCGCGATCACACAAGCGGCGCTCTCTCTGGACGATGCTAACGACGCCGCCGCACTGCCACCGCCCGACGCGGCGGAAGACGACGACGAACCTGTTCCGCAAGGCGACGGGGCCGGCAGTTTAAAGACGGAAATTCGGAGGCTCAAGCGTGAGCGCGATGATTTAGAGGATCGTGTCCTGTGTGCGATTTGCATGGAAATCGACGCGCCGCGGTCGGTCCTCTTTAGTCCGTGCAACCACCTTGTCGCCTGTGCTGCCTGCGCCAACACGCTCACGAAATGCCCGCTCTGTCGGACGGCCGTCAGGAAGCGCATCAAGATCAATAACTCGAGCTGACTGTGTGTCCCGTTAAGTATTATTTGTGTACAGAAACTTATCGCCGGGGCAGGCTCCACAACAACAACACCTAGGAGTAGTCGGACCGCTGGTAGATCGCCCAGCCCGCCTCGTTCGGCGCGAACAGTCCCTCGGGGAGGCAGCCGACCAAGTCGCACGCCGGCGACGCGTCCGTCTCGCCCTTGCGCAGGAGCAGGCGGTACTCGTCCGTGTGCGTCTCGAGGTAGGCCTCGACCTTGGCCGTCTTGAGAGTTCCGGTGTCGTGGAGTGCGACGTAGCGCGGCCTGCACTCGTCGCGGACGCGCTCGAACTCGCCCCAGCCCGTGTACTCGTTGCCGTCGATCAGGATGAGGTCGAAGGCGACCTTGGCGCAGAGGCGGCGGAGCTGCGGTGGAAGACGTACTTGGGGCGGCCGGAGGCCGACTGGGCTCGGCGCTTAGCGATGTCGGCGCTTGGGAATGGCTTAGCCGAGACAATGCACCACACGGACGCATTATCTGTGAAGGAGGCCGAGTTCTCCATGGAGCGGCGCCTTGGCGCGTCAGAAGTCGAACTGCTAGTCCTGCAGAGCAATCTTGCGATCACGTATGGAACGCTCGGACGGGTTGAAGAGGCCCTGCAGATGAAACGAGACGTATACAATGCATATTTGAAGCTCCATGGCGAAGAACATGGAAATACCCTCCGGGCGACCAACAATTACGCGGTGTCCCTCCTTGATCAACAGCGCTTCAAAGAAGCCAGATCACTGCTGCGCAAAACCACACCCATGGCGCGACGCGTCCTTGGTGAGCGTCATGAAACCACGCTCAGGATGCGTTGGAATTATGCGCGGGCGCTCTACAGGGACGACGCTACCACCCTCGACGATCTTCGTGATGCAGTGTCGACGCTCGAAGACACGGTACGGCTCGCGCGGCACGTGTTTGGTGGCACGCACCCGATCACAGAAGCGGCTGAATGCTTCCTGCGAGACGCGCGAGCCGCGCTCCGCGCCCGCGACCCGCCGTCTAGCAGTCCCTAAATACATAGTAACTTCTACTCACACGCGAGCGGCCGCCGCAACAGAACCCCCTTCACAACATCCACAAACGTCCCGTCGTACCGCTCGATGAACGCCATCGCGCCCTCGCGCGAGTCGCGCGCGGCTTCGGCGTAAAACGCGTCGTCCGCGAGAAGCCGTGTGAGCGTCTCGACGAACGCATCCGCGACGTCGGAAGGAGCTACGTGCAATACACAATGGAACAGGTGCTTCGCGACGCGCTCGCGCCGTTCGTCCGACGCCGCCGCGAGGACGTCCGCCGGCGGGTCGGCCTGGGGCCGCTCCATCGCGTCGTCGAGGTGGCACCGCAGCAGCTTAAATGCGGCATGGTCATAGAACCAGCGCGTGGGAAGTCGCAGTCGTTCCACAGGGTTCGCCTCCGCGAGGCCGCCAAAGTCCGTCGAGAGCACGGGGATGCCTCGGGCGGCGGCCTCTGTGGCCACCAATCCAAACGCCTCGGGCCAGATCGACGGCACGAGCAACACACGAGTTCTTCGATAGAACACGTCGACGTCGGGCGCCCCCGCCTCAACCATAACATTCGGGAACCGCTTCAGGATGTGCTGGACCACCGCGTTCGTCCAAGCTGTGGCAACGCACAGAAACTTGACGTGAGGCATCCTCGGCGCGATCGCCGCCAGGATGCTCAGGCCTTTCGGCGCGCAGGGCGAGATCAAGGTGACGTACTCCGCGGCGACGGCGTTCCGGTAGAGCGGCGGCGCGCGGAAGTAGCCGTAGCACGCGCCGTAGCAGAGTTGCGGCTTGACATCCGCGGGCCCGAAGCGTTCGTGGTACGCCGTGACGTGCTTCGAATCACACAACAGATTCCACCCCGCGAGGGCGTCGCGGAGCGGCGCCTGCTGCTTCGCGTCGACGTGGCCGAAGGGACCCCAGGGCGCGCCGGAGTAGTCGTGACACATCGCGCAAAATGCCCCGGAACAGTGCGCCGCCGCCCAGTTCACGACGTCCAATGCCAGCGAGGTCGTCACGACGACGTCTGCGCTCAGACGCATGGCAGCGCCGCGCCGGACGCACTTGATCGGGATACCCTCCCAGCGCCTCTCGGCGACGTCGCCGTAGTCGTCGTGCACAAAGTCCACGGCGACGATGCTGCCGCCCAAGCCGTGGACGTGGCGCGTGAGCGCATGTGTTAATGTTAATCCGCCGGTCGGGCGCTTGGTCATGTCCACGGTTCTACCGCTGCCATCGTAAGTAAACAGATTGGCGGTCGTGACGAGCAGGATCCTTGGTGGCGGATTCGTGGCCGTCTCCGTGACCGCTGCGAGTTGGCGCCGCTGCCGCACAAAGTCCTTAAAGCTCGACATGCTTTGTCAAATGTTGTGCACCGCGCAGAATTGAGATGCGCACGCGTGCGAGGCGGGCAGCGTGGGGTGGTACTTCCGTAGTCGCCGTCGATGAAGACGGGCTGCCCATGCGGCGTCGGACGACGCGCCCGGGGCAAGGCAACTTGCTAGCGTCCTCTAACACACTAGCAAGCGGGTAAAGTTGGCAAATAGCAGCCAAAGCCACCCTTACGCGTGCTTTTCAAGGCCCACAGCAGCCACATAGCTCAAAACTGAGGAGCTGAGGTGAAAAAATGCCGCGCACGCGCGCGCAGAGACGCGCGGCGCAAGGGCCGCTGGGAGGGCTCGACGACGATGCGCTGCGACGCGTGCTGACTTTCCTCTCTGTAGCGGACAGCCGCCGCATCGCGGGAGGCGCATCAAAAGCGCTGCGCGGCGTGGCTACGTCGAACGAGTTGACGCGCCTTCGCGGCTCGGAAAGCTATGTGCTGCGCGGCAGCGACCACGGCGTCGTCCACGCACTAGCGACGGCGCTTGGGACGCAGCCATGGCGCAGAGTTAGCTTTACTTACCATGCCTGCATGGTGGCGCCTCATTTTGAACAAATCACCAACGCGGCGATGCCGCCCTCGAGGCTCCGAATCATACCTCAACGAAGGCTCCTTGATGCCCCAGTAGTTCATCTACGTGAAGATAGGGTCTTCCCGTTCCAGGTTGTCGATCGGGACTCGCACGAGGACTTGATTACAATTGGCGAGTGCTGCGTGCTCTCAGGCACTTTAGTTGAGTTTCAATTGCCCTTCCAGCTGCAACTTAGCAGCTTCCGCCTCGCGCACGGCTCGTGCAGTGTGCGTAATTTCGGGGACTGGGTGTTCGAGGCGTTCGACGGCGAGCGGTGGCACGTGCTCTACGAGTGCGGTGCGAGTCCATGGGTGGAAATACCCTTTGGCTTTGATGGACCAGCGAAATGCTTCGATGTTGATGGAACTGCGGTAGCGTCCTCCCGCTTTCGGCTGCGAATGCTGGACGTAGTTGCGGAGCATGGCGATCATGATATCGAGGCCCTGCGGTGCCTGCACATCCGGGACTTCGAGCTCTTCGGCACAGTCCTCCCGCCCTGGAGCGTGTAAGATAATACTGTTGAAATGTGTTGCCGGTCAGTGGCATCTCCCTCCTAGCGATGTCACAAAAGAGAACGTTAAGAACGTGGGGAAGGAGAGGACGTGGACAGATCAAAAACGCGTGTGCGCAAGACCAAAAAGGGGAGGAGTGGGGGGCTGCCCGGCGACCTTCTTCAGAAGGCCGGGAGCGCCGCCGCCGGCGCGCCGAAGACGTCGGAGTAGTCCTCGGGGAAGCCGCCCGCGTACGTGACGTCGGGCTCCTCGACGAGGTCGCCGACGTGCGCCCAGAGCTCCGGCGACGAGCAGCGCGCGCCCCAGTCCTCGGCGAAGAGCGGCGGCGGCGGCGACAGGAGCAGGTCGTCGTCGACGGGCGACGCGGGCCGCGACGTCCGCGGGCCCGCGCCCGGCGGCGGCGGCTCGAGGCAGGGCTCGAAGTGCGGCGCGCCGATGGGGTCGTTCTTGCGCGAGAAGATGACGGCCAGCGAGGGCTTGTCGCCGACGCCGTCGAGGCCGCCGCTCAGCGGCGACTTGACCGTCGTCGGCGTCGTCGGCTCGGCGCCGCGGAAGGTGAAGCCGTGCGGCAGGCGCCCGTAGGCCGCCGGCGCGGCCCGGCCCAGGTCGACGGGCACGGGCCGGCGCCGCGGCGGCGTCACGGGCGAGGCGCCCGGCGCCCGGTCTGGGAAGGCGGGCCGCGCCGCCGGGCCGCGGCCGGGCGGCGTCACGGGCGCCGCGCGGCGCCGCTTCGCCGGCGTCGCCGCCTTGGGCGCCGGCGCGGCGCGGCGCGCGCGCTTGGCGCGGCGGAGCGTCGACCGCTCGAGGACGGGCCGGAGGTGGAGGAGCTCGACGACGTCGACGTCGGCGAGCTGCTCGCCCTTGATGCGCACGTAGACCGAGTTCAGCGGGCTCGCGGACTTGTGCTGCTTGTTGAAGCCGAAGTTGTTCAGCTGGCGCTGGAACGACGAGTAGTGCTGGTGCCGGAAGTAGAGCGGGAGCTTGCGCTCGAGCTTGACGGGGTCGGGGATGACGAGGTTGCCCTCGCGCGTCCACCTGTATGCGATCGCGTTCACGTTTCGCGTCGATGGCGTGAAAATTGGTTTCGCGCGCGGGCGGCGCGCCGGATCACGTCGGGCTCCTCCTGGAGGAGCTGCACGAGCTTCTCGAGGAAGGGGATGACCTTGCGGCGGCGCGGCTTGTACCTGCGTTCACGCGCGTGTGATTTGAGCGGCGGCGCCGCGGACGCCGGCTCCGCACGCGCGCGTCGGCGCCGGCTCGTCGCCGTCCGAGTCCGAGGAATCGTCGTAGTGGGTGGGCATTGGTGGAGTTTCTTGCCTGCAGAGACGTGGGGCGTTGGGCGCCGGCCGCCCGTATCGTCGATGGCGTCGCGCGATCCGCTCCCGCGGCGTATGGCTGTGAAGAGCGCCGGCTTTGTAACTGCAAGATTAGGACATCCGCGGCCGTTTCGCCCGCGGTTTGCGCGGAAATCGCGTACCGCACACAGGCGGCACTGCGTCGCGAAGTATAGGCGCGGGAGCTTACGTTCTTGGTGAGATCTAGGTGCTTTTTTTTAACATCCGAAACTCCCCGAGCTAACGTCTGTAAGACACTAGCATGCGTCTGCAACTCTCTGCCTGGGCCTAAAACATGAGCCTACTGCTGATACCAATGCGGCCCGTGACATTGAGGACCATAGACATCCCTCCGACGGACGCGAAGTAACAATAAAACCAAGTTAAACTACTGGCCCTTCTGGAACCCAGGCACCGTGTAGCGGGGCTGGTTCCAGAGCGCCTCGTTGAGGTCGTCGTCCGAGAGGTCGTCGTCGATCGGCAGCATGGCGGCGGCGGCCGCCGCCTTTTCTTTGTCCTTCCGCTCCCGCGCCGCCAGCGCCGCCGCGATGTCCACGCCGCCGTCGTCCGCGTCGCCGACGCGCGCCACGGCATCGTTCACAACCGGGGCTTTGGCGCCGTCGGCGCGCGCCATCAGCGGCGCGAGCCGCCGCTCGTACCAGGCCTGGTCCAGCGCGCGCCGCCTGGATTCATCGTCATTCTCCTGGGCTTCGGTTGCCTCGTCCTGGGCCTCGTCGCGGGCCACGCCGCCCGCGAACTCGGAGAACTCGGCCCAGGCCTTGGCCTCGCTCTCGGCCTTGGCCTTTTCGGGGTCCACGCCCCGCGCCTTCAGGTCGGCGTTTTTGTCGTCGAAGAATCCGGCCGGCAGCTCGCCCTTGGCCGGCGCGGGCGCGGGCGCGGGCGCCGCCGCGGCGGCCGGCGCCTCCTCGGCGTCGTCGCTGTCGCTGTCGTCGCTGCCGTAGGCCACGAGCGACTTCGGCGCTTCGGAGGATGTCGCGGCGCTGTCGAAGAAGCCCGGCGGCAGGCCCGCGGGCGGCTTTGCGGGAGGAGCGGGCGACGCCGGCTCCGCCGGCAGCGTCACGGTGCGCGTCTGCTTCGGTTTCGGCGCCATCGGCGGCGGCGGCGGCATCATGGACCGCTGCCGCTTGGCCTCCTCCGCCGCCGCGGCCTTTTGCTTGGCAGCCTCCGCGGCAGCTTTCTTTTGGCGCATCGCTGCGGCCCTCGCTTTCACATCGTTGCGATCAACTCTGCCCGCTTTGCGTTTCATGACTAGATGAGACCGCGCACTCGTGCTTGTGCAATGATAAAGCAAAAATATGTTTTGCGCGATCAAGCAGTGCGGTCAAGCAGGCCCCGCGGCGGCTTGGTGGCTAGGCGGCCTGGCTCTAAGCAAAGCAATGCAAAAATGGCTGTCTGCTGTCCGCGCGAGCGGCCTTTTTTGCACCCCTTTGCACACCTCGCAGTGATGCTATATATTTGCTGCCTCGCGCACTATATTTGGCGTCTCTCTGCGGTGCTAGCGCCTTAAAATTTTAATTGCGGCGGGGCGCCGGCACAAAACAGGCATCAAAACGGGTTTACACGCGATTTGCCGCAACAATGGCTGCCCACAAGCGCGCACCGCCTCGAGGACCGCCCCCCGAGCAAGTTGACAGGGCGGGGTGAGCGCTAGTAGCCGCTAGTGGCTGCCCCAAACTCGGCAGGCCAAGACCAGGCGTTGGCCGCGGCCCGGGCCTCACAGCCGTCGACGGCAGCTAAGGGGAGCAGCCGCGACGCCTGAGGAGCGCTACAATACAACAAAAACGAACGGGCAGCCGTGCGGCGCCGCCAGACTTCATAAACTAGGCAGCGCCGGTAGTAGGACCAAAGCGCAGGCGCCGCCATGGCGAAGGTCCTCGAGGCCCTCATCGCCAAGGGCCGCCGCGTCCGACGGCCGCGCGAGCAGAAGGAGGTCGCCTTCGGGTTGTGCGACCTCTCGACGCATACGGAGTTACACGAGCGCATCGTGAAAAAGGGCGGCATCAAATCTTTAGTAAACCTGTTAGCCGGTTCCCAGGACAACGAGGCCCAGCGCTTCGCGGCGCTGGCGATCGGGAACTGCGCGTCGGCGTCGTACAACCGCCTAGCGATCGTCGCCGAGGGATGTCTCACGACGCTAGTCGACTATACGGCGGCCGAAGGCAATGATCTGATAGGACGGCAGTATTGCGCCATGGCCCTTGGGAATTTAGCCGCGGAACCGATGAACCACGAAGAAATCGTCAAGAGCGAAGGCATTAACGCGCTCATGTGCCTCTTGAAAACGGAGGATATAGAATCAGGGAGGTACGCGGCCTTTGCATTATCAAATCTCGCGGCGAACGCCAATCATAGACAGCAGATCGTCGACGAGGGCGGCGCTGCCGCACTCGTGGCTTTAGCTTGTTGTGAGGACCTGAACGCGCAGCGCCAGGCCATGAGCGCCTTGCGAGGTCTATGTATCACGCCCCACTATAGACCTCTCGTCGTGCAAGAGGGCGTGTTGGATCCTATTGTGTTGATGGCTCGAACCGACGAGATTGAGGTGCTGCGAGAGGTGTCGGCGGCATTGAACTGTTTGTCTTCCGTAGAAGAGAACAAGATGGAGATCTGCGATCGAAGCATCTCCACGATCATCGCCATGCTCTTGTCGGGAGACGTCGAGACGGAGCGGCACGCGTGTTGCTCGGTGGCGAACTTGGTGGAGCTCGCGGAACTGCACGGGAGACTCCTAGAAGAGCGAGGCTTGGCCCCGCTCGTCGCCTTAGCTCTCTCAGAGGACACGAACACCAAAGGCGAAGCGAGTCGAGCCATCGCTAATTTAGCCGCCAACGCCGACGTCCAGCAGACTCTGCTCAAGGAAGGTGTCTTATTACCGATGGTCAAAGCCCTCGAGATCGACGATATTAATTGTCAACGCTTCTCCGCTTTATGTTTGGCGAATCTGGCCACGACGATCGCCTCGCAGATTAAGGTGGTGCA
Source organism: Pelagomonas calceolata (assembly GCA_918797485.1). Classification (NCBI taxonomy): domain Eukaryota; class Pelagophyceae; order Pelagomonadales; family Pelagomonadaceae; genus Pelagomonas; species Pelagomonas calceolata. Next base: position 248,260 of record CAKKNE010000003.1, on the reverse strand, counting down.
GGCCGGTGCTATTAGGCCGTTAGTCGCTCTAGCCCACAACCCGACGGGCCAGCTCGAGGGGCGGCGCTACGCCGTCTTGGCACTGGCCAATCTGTCAGCGACCGTCGCAAACCACGCCGTCATGATCGAGGAGGGCGTGCTGCACGCTTTATTTTCTTTGTCGAACTCGGCCGACGTCATGTCCCAGTATTATGTGGGCTGCGCTCTGGCGAATCTGTCGTGCGCGGTAGGAAACCACGCCATCATGGTCGAGCAGGGCGGCCTGCAGCCGCTGATCACATTGGCGTACGCGTCGGACCCCGACGTCCACCAGCAGGCGGCCGCGGCCTTGCGAGGTCTCTCCGTAAGTACGGAGAACAAGATGAAGGTCGTGCAGGAGGGCGGTTTGGAGCCGCTTACTAGGTTGTTAGCGTCGGAAGACGTGGAGATCCTCCGAGAAGTGTGTGCGGGATTAAATAACTTGTCACTAGGAGATGAGAACAAGTTCGAGATCGCGAAATGTGGCGCCGTGCCGCCCCTGATCACCCACAGTCAATCCGACGACATGATCATCGCCGCGCAAGCGTGTGCGTGTTTAGCTAATTTAGCGGAAATGGCAGAAAACCAGGAGATCATTGCCAGGGAGGGCGGCGTGCGGCCGACGATCCAGGTCATGCGGTCGCGGTATGTGGAGGTGCAGCGGGAAGCCGGGCGGTTGTTAGCTAACTTGTGTGCTTCGGATAGCGAAACTTCTGACATGATCGTTAGGGGCGGCGGGCACCAGCTACTCATATCTTACTTGTTGTCGCAAGATACGGCTTGTCAGCGCGTCGGCGCGTTGGGCATTGGTAATTTATGTACGCAGGAACGACATCGGGTACCACTCATGGACTCTGGCGTGCTCGAACCGCTCTGTACGTTAGCTCGCTCCGAAGATATAGAATTAGAAATCCAGAGGTATGCCGTGTTAGCGATTGCGAACCAGGCTAGTACCGTAGACAACCACGCCGCCTTCGTGTCGGAAGGCATGCTGCCTCTGTTGATTTCATTGTCGAACGCGCCGGACGCCGAAGTGAGGCAATATGCGGCCTACGCCCTGGTGAAGGTCGCGCAAAATGCCGACGTGAGAAAACAAGTTACTGATGAAGGTGGTTTGGAACCTGTACTCTACTTAGCTAGAACAGATGAGCCCGAGATCCAGGTCGAGGTCATCCCCGCGATTTGTACGCTATCGTTCGCGGAAGAAAATAAAGTCGACATCGCGAAGAATGGCGGACTGCCTCCTGTGATTGCTGCAATTCGCGACGCGAATGTCGAGACCGCAAGGATGGCCTGTTGTGCTTTGGCCAATCTCTGTGAGGTCGTGGAGAACACGTCTTTGATCATGGACCACAACCCGGTCCCGGCGTTGATGGAGGTGCTCGTGGGCCATGCTCCCTTAGTCCAGTGCGAGGCGGCGCGGGCCATGGGCAACCTCGCGGCGAACATCGAGTACGGCGATGAAATCTTAAGGGCAGGAGCGCAGCGCTACCTCATGATCATGTTGCGGTCCGAAGAGGAACGGTGCCAGCGCATGGCCGCCATGGCCTTATGTAACCTCGCCTCGAATTTACAAAATCAGCCGAAGATGATCGCGGCCGGGATTCTCGAGCCGGTCGTGGGTGAAGCGACGTTAGCGCTCGATGCCAAGTCCAAGTCGGACTTCGAGTGTGTGCGCTACTGTTTACTGATTCTGGCGAATCTGGCGGTGTGCCAGACGAACCACCCCCAGTTGATGGCCGAGGCGTTACCGGTACTGGCGCAGTTCGGCGCCCACCGAGATGTGAAGTGTCGGCAGTACTCGATCTTCGCGATCGGTAATTTATGTGCGAACTCCGAAAACCTGGAAGGCATCGTGAGAGAAGGTTGTTTGAAAACATTGATCAGGTACGCGTTCCCGTCGACCGACGCGTCGGCCGTCGACGTCCAGTTCCAGGCCATTGCCGCCATTAGGGGATTGGGGACGCACCAGACCATTAGATTGCAACTGGTGCGGGAGGGCGCCCTCGAACCGCTGATTCTGGCGGTGCAGTCCGAAAGTGTAGAAGTGCAGCGCGAAGTAGCTGCCGCTTTGTGTAATCTAGCACTCGCCGAAGAAAACAAGGTGACGATGGCCCGGAGTGGCGTCGTCGGTGCGTTGATAGCGCTGATGCAGTCCAGAGATGTGGTGCGAGAGACGCACGCGTGCGCCTGCTTGGCCAATCTCGCGGAGATGGTCGAAGGCAGGACGCAACGGCGCCTGGTCGACGAAGGGTCCTTGCGGTATTTACTGAATCTCGCGTCGTCGGAAGATCCCGAGGTAAGAAGGGAGGTAGCGAGGGCCATGGCTTTATTCGCGGCGAAGCGCGACTCGCATGCTGCTCTACAGCGAGCTGGTTCTGTGCCATGTTTAGTGCAATTCGCAAGGGGCGAGGACACCGTATCGAGGAGGTTCGGCTGCCTGGGCATCGGCAATTTGGCGATTGTCACGGCGAACCACCAGGAGCTGTTCGACAGCGGCGCGATTGCCTCGTTACTGCCGCTGGCGGTCTGCGACGATTTGGAGACGAGGCGGTGCACGGCCTTCGGTCTGAATAATGTGGCGTCGAACGAGAAGAATCATAGAGTGCTGGAGCGGATGGGCGTCCTCCGACCGTTAGTCGCGCTCATCAAGGACAAGGACCAGGACACGCACTTGCAAGCGTGCTTGGCCGTGCGGCAGCTCTCGCTAACCCCGAAGTGCCGCTTCCAGTTCGTCGAGATGAAGGGCCTGCAGCCATTGTTAGCTTTAGCAGACTCCGACTCCATAGAAGTGCAAAGAGAATTGGCCGCAGCTTTAAGGAACCTATCCTTATCGGAGCAGAACAAGATTTCGATTGTACGCGAGGGCGGCATGGACGTATTGATCAAATTTGCCCATTCGTTGGACGTCGAAATAGCTCACCAGTCGTGCGGCGTCCTCGCGAACTTGGCCGAAGCGTTGGAGAACCAGGGCCCGATGATCGAGACGGGGTTGCTGCAACATTTGAAATATGTGCTTCGTTCGAAGTCCGTCGATGTGCAAAGGGAAGCCGTACGAGCTATCGGGAACCTAAGTGCGGAGTACTCGCACACCGCGGCCATTGTGGCTGCAGGAGCGTTGCTACCGCTCGTACCCACATTAAGCTCGCCGGACTTCCTCTGCCAACGATATGCGGCCATGGGCATCGCCAATTTGGCCACGAACATGGGCAATCAGCCAAAGATCATGCAAGCTGGGGCTTTACAACCTATTATATCGTTGGCGCGGCGGGATAACGGTGATTTGGATTCGCAGAGGTATGCGGTGTTCGCTTTGTGCAATGTGGCTGCTACAAGGGCGAACCATGCCCAATTGGTCCAGGCTTCGTTGATAGAGTTATTGGCGGCTCTACTCGATGACGAGGATTCTCAAATAAGAAACGCGGCGTGCTTCGCGATTGCGAATCTCTGCGCGAACCCGGCGAACCACGAAGAGATTTTGGACGCGCACTGCCTCGGTCCATTGATCGGGTTCGCGGCGTCGCCTGATCCCCAAGCGCAATTGAGGGGCGTCCAGGCGTTACGAGGGTTGTCTACCGATGCGGAGCTACGCGTGCAGATCGTGCAGCGCGGCGCCTTGGAGCCGCTACTCGCTCTCACGAAGTCTACGGACGTCGAAGTTCAGATGGAAGTCCTGGCGTGCTTATGTAACCTGTCGCTTTGTGGGTGTATTGGCGACCAGCCGAAGAAATTCATGGACGCGCTGGATGTGGAAACGTTGATTTCTTTCTTATGTTCCGCGGATACGACTTACAGATTGTTTGCTGCCGTTACGTTGGGTAATGTTGCTGCGGATGAGACTCTACAAGATGAAATTGTGGAAGGTGGTGCGCTCGCACCTTTGGTGACCGTCGGCAACGCTGCGGATTTGGAGACCCAACGGTGCATCGCTTATGCTTTATGTAACTTATCTGTTGATGAAGCTCGGAGACCGACCATCGTGGACGAAGGCGGACTGCCTCCCATCATTTCCTTGGCCTGCTCCGAGGAGGCCGCCGATGTCAAAGCGGCCGTTTCGACATTGAGAGGGCTGTCCTCGTCGCCGAAAGCTAGACGACAGATCATCGTCGCGGGCGCCCTCGAAGCTCTTGGCTTGGCCGCCAGGAACGAGGACGTCTGGGTGCGGCGCGAGGCGGCTGCCGCTCTCAACTCACTATCCTTGAACGACCTGAACAAGGTGGACATGGCGACGTCTGATGCACTCACACAGCTCGTAGCCCTAGCGCGCGACGACGACGTTCCGACATTGAGGCAAGTCTGCGGCGCTCTAGCTAATTTGTCAGAGTGCACGAAGACGCACATGCCCATCCTGGCCGCGGGCGGCACGAACCCCCAGGCCCTGGCGGAGCAGGCGAACGCGGCGGGAGACATGTCCCTGACCGAAACGGTGAAGACCGACGACGAGCCCTGGATCGCCGACGCTTCTGTCGCGTTCCTGAATGATCTCGTGCTGTACAACGGCGACGTGGGCATGGTCCGCGAGGTGTCGCGCTGCTTGTCGAATCTAGCAGCGAACCACGCGACGCATGATGTTGTTTTAGATTCTGATAGTAGCGTCGCTTTAGTGAGAGCGGCCGAACGGGATGATGCGGTGGTTGCTCGGTTCGCTACCATTGGGTTATTGAACTTAGCGACGAACGCGAAGTGCCACGCTCGCCTCATGGAGGACAAGGCCTGCGTCGACGTGTTGGTGGACCTGGCGGGCGGTGGTGAGAGAATTTGGACTCGAGTAGATGAAGATGGCGCGCCCTCCGTCTCCAAGGAAATTGAACCGGCGCCCGCGCCGGCGCCGGGCACGGGCCCGCAGATGAAGACGACGGCCGCGTTACTCGGTGACGACGAGCACGCGGAGAATGACGAGGCACTGGACGAGATGAAGTTGGTCGACGAGATGGGTTATGATTTGGAAGCGCGGCGGTACGCGTGTTTGGCCCTAGGTAATTTGCTGGCGCAGCATGAAAACCACGACCAGGTGCTCGCGGCGGGAGCGTTGGCGCGATTAGTTGATAGCATGGACGCCGATCTTGACTTAGAAACGAGGTTCAACGCCGTCTACGCGTGCAACAAGATGGCTACCAGGAATTCCAACCATGAAATCATGGTCTCGGGGGGTATCCTCAAGCCTCTCGTTGCGCTGTGCGGCGAGGAAGATCAACACGCGCGGTGCCAGGCCTGTGCTTGTCTCAGACATCTGTCGACGCATGCGGAGTCTCGGAGGCAGATCGTGCTCGAGGGTGCTCTGGTACCCTTGGCAACGGCTGCGTTAGTGAAGGACCTCGAAACGCAGCGGGAAGTCGCGGCCTGCTTATGTCACTTAGCTCTAGCTGACGATAATCGCAGCGACATCATCCTGTCGGGGGCAGCCCAACCTTTACTGGAAATGGCCCAGTCGCCGGACGTGGAGGTCGCCCGCTTCGCGAACGGCGCGGTCGCGAATGTGGCCGAGGACCCCATGACCCATAGAGCGATAGGACACCACCTGAACGGCATGCACATTCTGATCTATTTGATGCGGTCGAGGCACGTCTCTGTTCATAGGGAAGCGGCCCGAGCTGTTTCCAATCTATTGACGTCGGAAGCGTCTCACAGTTTATTCTTGGCGGAGGACGGCTTACGATCTCTATTCAGTGTAGCAGCCTCGCGGGACCAGGAGTGCCTCTATAATGCTGCGCTGTGCTTCCGGAAACTCACCCCGAACTTTGCCAACCACGATACGATCATAGCGAAGGGTGGCTTACAACCCCTCATTGGATTAGTCGGTCTGACCGATGTGGACACGCAAAGGCAGGCGGCGGCGGCTCTACGGGAGTTGGCTACGAACCGAGACCACAAGGTCACTTTTGCGGAGGAAGGTGGGTTAAGATGCATGATCGCGGTCGCGCGCGAACGAGATCTGCAGTTGAGAGTGCTCGGTGTCTCGGCGTTGCGGCATCTCTCACTATCTTCGAGAATCAAGCGACCGATCGTGCGGGAAGGCGGCCTGGGGCCGGTCTACGAGTGTCTGATGGGCGACCGGTCCGACGCCGCTAATGTTGATGCAAGTGTAGCGGACATGACCATCGGGACCTACGAGGGTTTGGACTTGGACTTGCTGGCGCAGTGTGCTGGTTTACTTGGTAACTTGGCAGAGGACCCGCACAACCAGCTCGCGCTCGTGCGAGACGGCGCGTTCGCGCCTCTCGTAAGGTTGTCAAGGGTCCCCCACGCGGGCATCCAGATGGACGTCGCTCGAGCCCTTTGTAGTATTTCGGCCCACCCCGACAACCAAGTGGGAGTGTTTGGGCCGGAGGAGCTCCAAGCCTTATTTGATTTGATGGCCAATCCGGAAGAGAACTGTGCACGAGATGCCGCTATCGCTGTGGGCAATCTAGCGACCGTCACGAAGAACCAGGTCACGATTGTCCGATTAGGCGCATTAGGGCCGCTCATCGCGCTCCTCGAGTCGCAGTTCGACTCGTGCCAGCAGTTCAGTGCCCGAGCGTTGTGTCGGCTGTCCGCACATACGGCGAACCAGCCCAAGGTCGTCGACGCCGGCGGTTTGCAGTTGTTGATCAAGGCGTGTCGATCGGGCGCGCCGGAAGTGCGGCGCTTCGCGTCGATGGCGCTGTGTAACGTCTGCGTGCACGAAGCTAATAAGCTCAAGGTCGTCAAGCTGGACGGCATCCGACCTTTGATAGACATGTTGGACGACAAGGACTCGGAACTGTGTCGCAGGTACGCGGCCATGGCCCTGTCCAACTTGACCAATGAAAAATCGAACCAGGAGCATGTGGTCCGACATGGTGCGGTCCTCCCATTAATACGAATGGCCATGGACGCCGAGGCCTTCCCGGAATGTGCGCGGTTTGCGGGCTTCGTCCTATGTAATTTAGCGTCCAATAGGATGAATAGGGTACCTTTGGTAAGGGCCGGTGCTTTGCCACCGCTGGTCGCCATGGCATCTAGGGAAGACGGCAAGTTGGAGGTCCAACGTTCAGCAGCATTAGCTTTGTACAACATCTCCTGCGCCGCGGCGAACCAATTGGCCCTGGTCCAGGCCAACGCGACGTCCGCGCTCATACGGTTATGCGGGTCGGTGGACGTGGACTGCAAGCGCTTCGCGATCATGTCCCTATCCAATTTAGCGGCGAACATCCAGACCCGAAGTGTCGCGACGAAGGGCGGCGGCCTGCAGGCGGCGCTTGGGTTGTTGAAGGACTTTGAAGTCGACATTCGGCGGTACGCCTGTATCTGCCTCGGCAACATGGCGAACTTCCCGGTCACGCAAGTGCAGATCATCGTCCACGGTGGCTTGCAACCTTTGCTCGATTTGTGCAATGATGACGATGTGGATTCCCAACGACAAGCTTTGATGTGCCTCGTGAACGTCACGTCGAACGAAGCGAATCATCCAGCAGTCATGTCGAAAGGTACCCTGAAGGTCTTGATGCGCCTCGCGGCGGACTCCCAAGATGCCGCGGTGCGCGAATATGCCACGTTCAACGTCGCTAACTTGGCCTCGGATCCTGATTTGCTCGCGCAGATCGGCCGCGCCGGTGGTGTGCCTCCTTTGGTCTACCTGTCGCAGTCGAACAACATCCACTCGCAGTGCCTGGCCTTTGCGGCTTTACGGAGATTGACCAACGAGCCTGAAAACAGACGGCGCTTCGTGCAAGCTGGTGGGTTGCCTTCGTTGGCCTCCTCGGGTCTCTCAGCAGAGCTAGAAATCCAGCGCGAGGTCGCGGCCTGTTTATGCAACGTTACGCTCGAACCTTCCGTGAGGATGGATGTGGCCAAAGTCTGCCTGCCGGCCATGGTCCATCTGGCGCAATGTGGGGACCGGGAAGCGGCTCGGCAGGCCATGGGGTCGCTGGCCAACCTAGCGGAAGACATGCATACCCACACCCATGTGGCCGCCTACGGAGGCGCAAGGTGCATGGTCGCTCTTGTTGATCATGATGCGGTCGACATTCACAGAGAAGCTTCAAGGGCCATAGCTAATCTATTGACGAGTTTCCACCACCAAGCTACCATAATATCGGATGGATTGCCCGGGCTGGTCCATCTAGCGCTGGGACCCGACGCGGAGTGCCAGTACAACGCTGCTCTCAGTTTCCGAAAACTCACGCCGAACCGCGACGCGCACGAAGGCATCATGGAGCACGGTGGGTTGGAGGCCCTCTTCCAATTGCTCGAGATCAAGGATTCGAAAGAGGTGCCGACGCGCCGGCAGGCCGCGACGGCACTAAGGGACTTGGCCGCGAACGAGCACCTGAAGTTAGTGTACGCGGCGCGGGGCGGCATCAAGGCCATGGTTCAATTATCTAAATGTCGCGAGTTGTCCTTGCAGTGCCTCGCGACGGCGGCGATGCGCCATCTGTCCTTGCACGACGAGCTGAAGCGACCTTTGGTGGAAGGCGGGTGTCTCGTACCATTAGTAAGAAACGCTCCAAGAGCCAATGAAGATCTCCAGTGCCAGATCGCTGGATTGTTAGCTAACCTGTCCGAAGAGACGGAGAACCAGATCTCACTGCTGAACGGCGGCTGTGTGCCGGTACTGGCAACTCTGGCCAGAGTAGAAAACGACGAGATCCAGCAGGACTCGGGGCGGGCCATGGCGAACGTCACTTCCAACGAAGAAAACCACGTCACGGCCTACCGGCAGGGTGCGCTCCACGCTCTCGTGCATTTGTGCGACTCCGAGGAGGACGTCTGCCAGCGCTACGCGGCCATGGGCCTGCGGTTCCTGTCGTCGCACCCGGAAGTCCGGGTCTACATCGTGAAAGAGCAGATGGTGGCTCCTTTCCTGCAATTGGCCCAGAGTCCGTTGCTCGAGTTCCAGCGGACCGCTGCGGCTGCTTTGGCGTCTTTCTCGTTGTCTGTCGAGAACAAGGCGTCGCTGATACGGCAGGGTGGCCTTACTACTATATTATTGCTGTGCTTGTACGAGGATCTACAAGTCGTACGCGACGCCGTCTTCGCTTTGGCCAACTTGGCCGACGCTTTAGATCTGCAGTCCGATTTGGTGCGGGAAGGTGCGATAGAAACGCTGGCCAAGGTCGGCGAAATGGACGACGCGCGGGTTCAGCGGGACACGGCGCGGGCCTTCGCGTGCTTGACCCAGAGCGAGGAGGTCCGAGCAAGGGCGGTATTGGGAGGCTCTCTACCGGCATTGTTCAAGCTCGCCCGGTCCTTGGACGTCGCCTGTCAGAGATATGCGACTCTATCTCTATGCAACGTCTCGTGTGGCGAACACAAGGCGAAAGTTGTGGAATTTGGCGCCATTCGACCGCTCATGTTCCTCGCGCGGTTTCCAGATATGGAAATTCAAAGGTATGCTTCTCTCGCCTTGGCTGCATTGGCGCTCGGCGACCACGCCACGAACAAAGAAAGGATCGTGGAAGAAGGTGCTGTCAGACCTCTTGTGGACATGTGCCGCTTCCCGGAAGCGCGCATGCAATTATGTGCCGCTTTAGCGTTGAATGCGATCGCATTAGGACCGCAAAAAATCACGAAGATGGCCATTTCGCGGGAACAGGGTCTAGAACCCTTGCTGAACCTGCTCAAGTCCCACGACGAGGAGTGCGTGTTTGCCGGGACGTACATTCTTGGGTCTTTGGCGGAAGATGCCGAGGTCCAGGCCCAGTTGGTCGACCTCGGGTCGATTCCCGCTTTGGTCGCTGTGGTGGGCGACGCGAACCTCGAGATCAAGCGCGCGGCGGCCTACTACTTCGCGCGCTTGGCAGAAAGCGTCGAATGCCACGCGAAGCTGGCCAAGGACGGCGCGCTGGCCAAGATCATCCAGATCGCATCCCTGGAAGACGTCGAGTGCCAGGAGGTTTCGGCCTTCGCTCTGGCGCACCTGGCGTCGGACCGCGACCTGCAGGTACCTCTCGTGACGTTGGGTGCGCTCAAACCGTTGGTCGCCATGATGTCCATCCAGGCCGAGCCGCGGCACTACGCCGGCCTCGCCCTGCTCAAACTCGCGGACAACTTCGAGAACCACGTGGCCATCGCCCAGGAGGGCGGCATCCAGGCGTTATTACGTCTCGGAAGAGAGCGCACGACGGACGAGGAGCTGCAGTACAAGGCGGCGCTCACGGTCGGTACTTTAGCTTCGAACGCCGTCAAGATGATGCCGCCCACCGCCGAGACCCACGGCACGGCCGCGAAGCGCATGGTTCGGTCCGACATCGGCTTCGGCGCCGCCGCCATGCTCCAGGGCCGCGTCGCCGGCGAGGCGCGGAAAGGTAGGGAAGAGACGCTGGCGTACCTCGAGAAGTCCACGGCTCAGGACGCCGCGTCGGGCGAGGCGAAGAAGGGGGGGTAAGTGGCTCTTTTGTACTTGTCTGCGTCGAGGCGCTCCTTGTGGGCTTTTAGTGGCCCCTCGCACGCGCCCGGGACCCTTCCGCCGTCGGCGCAACAGCCTGGGGCCCAGTGGGGGGGGGGCGGCTTTGAGACGCCATCGACGCTGGTATGGACGTGGCCCCGGGCCGCGGCCGCAGAGCGGTAGCGACGATGGGGCTACTTTTCTTAGTGTAGTTGTTCGAAGTCATGAGATTACGCGGGGTAGGATCGGGGACGGGTGCTAGATACGAGCGTCGTCTGGTCGTGACCCCGTGTACCGTTAAAACGGTGGGGGTCAGTCATGCACGACGGTGGTCGTCTTGCGTCGTCAGTCGCGACACTGATTCCAGAGATACCCTGAGTCAGAGTCAAATTCGTTGTCAAAGCACGAATCACCGGAGTCGTGGAAGGCAGCGTCGGCACAAACTACTTCCTTCGCCTGACTCCAAACGCATTTCGCATTACTATGCTGGCCTTCGTCTGGAAGGAGAGTTACGCAATTGTCGCTCGTAGTTCCAGAACAACCAGTGTTGAAACGAAGGCTGCCATCGGGCAATTTAGCGTAGCAACCATCAGATTCGTCAAAGTTTAAGAGGGCGTCACCAACTGCGTTGCACCCGTTCTGAACGCTGTCTCTGGAGGAACGAATAATGTGCGCAAGCCATTCATTAGATCGGCATGTTCCTGCAAACAAAGTTTCTCTTTCGTCACACCCGGCCTTAGGTCTGCAAGCACAAAAAGTGTGAGGTTGCTCCTCAAGTTGTTTTTGCAGCAGGAGATGCGACTCGCCGCGCGAACAACGCCTCGGGAACAGGAGCAGTCGGACAGTGCACGTTAGCTAACGCGGGTCGTTGCTCGGCGTGCGCCCTGACTCCAACTCTGAGATATTGGGTCAATCTCCGCGAAACGCACGATTAAACCCGAGCGCAACGACGCGAGGGATAGCCTAGGTATTCTTTGGTCTTATTACTTCCGGGGGTTCGCCACGCGCTCCGCCTTCGCCTTTTCGGTCTTCGGGTTCGATGCTCGCGACCGCGCGAGCCTGCGCGACAAAAAGCGTGAGAAGGCGGCGACGGCGGCGCAGCACTCTCGCGACACGACAGCGGCGCTCAGACATCCAAGGAAGTAACATCTTTTGCCCCATTCGGAGACAGTGCTCTCGCTCGGCTTTTACTGCGAATGTTTATGGGAAAAAGGCTTTCATCGTCGCGCCCTCGACAGATACGTACGGACGCTGGCAGCATACTTCTCCGCCTCGGTCATCGGCTTCTTCTGGCCCGCCCGTGCCAATGCTCTTCGTTGCAACATGCGCGTCACTTCCAACATGTCGCCCGGACTGTTCTCCGCGCGGACGATGTCGTCGGCGAGCGCGGCGATGCCGATTTCGTCGAGCTTCGTTTCCAGTTCGTCGTCTTGTTGCTTAATTCCTTTCCGGTCCAACGTCGCGGGGATGCTGAGCCCGGTGCCCTCGCAGTTGATGCAGACGCCGTCGGCCTTGCGGAGCCAGTCTCCTGATGAAGATTGGTAGGACGCGCCCTTGATGAAGCCCGTGCCCTCGCAGTACGCGCAGATACTTCGTTGCTTCGCGTGGAAGCGGTTATTTTCATACACAGCTAAAGTGCCCATGACGCCCATGGACCCTCCCACCAGACCCGCGGAGGCGTCGGTCATGAGGCGGCCCCACTCGGTCGCGGTCATGATGTCGTTCGGGCTCATTGGTCGTCGCGTCATGATCCGTCGGCCATGCGGGCATTGGAGCGGCGTCGTCGTTTGTAGGTATACGAGGACGAGGGCGGCGCGCATCATCGTTGCTCTACGCTACAACGCGTCGGCGACGACGTCTGCGCTTTGCTTGCAGTGCCTCTGGGGAGAGGTGAGCTCTGTGTACTCCCTCTATGCGCGGCGCGCGGCGCCTCTTTTCGCAGCAATGGATTCAGATCGCTGCGGTAGGGCTTACGACGAGTCCTTATCAGCGGCGTCGAGTCGTACGCGTCGTACGCGCAGTGGCTTTGGGATAGCTTGGGCAAAGCAAGCTGAGCCGAGGCCCGCCCGCTGCGGGACTCGTACCGAGCTTGTTCGGGCCTGCGACGAGTCCTCTTTGCGGGCAACGCCTGCGTTTCGCGGTTGGCCATTGTGTGCGGGTTTAGGCCCTCGAGCTTTTTCAGCCAAAACGCGCTAAACGTCGACTTACAGCTGCCTGGCGACGCGCAAAATTGTGCATCGGTGCCTCTCGTAGTTGTGCTTGCACCTGCGCAAGTTGCTGTCGTCTCTGGCCAGCTGTCTGCGTTGCCCAGCAACTGTGCAGCTGCAAGAACTGAAAGAAACAGCACCATGCTCCTAAAGGAAGCCCTTGCGTCGGTCTCAGCCGTGGTCCTCGCGAGCGGCTCGCCGCGGCGGAAGGAACTGTTAGGACTGGTCTTACCGGAAGAGTACGGCTTCGAAGTGCAGACGAGCGACTTCGCCGAGGACCTCCCGAAGGACACGGACGCCGCGGACTACGCGCTACGGACCGCGACGGCGAAGGGTGAAAGTGTAGTGAAAGCACGGAACGCGCCGGACGAGTTGGTGATCAGCGCGGACACCGTCGTCGTGCGAAAAGATAAGATACTAGAAAAGCCGCGCGACGACGACCACGCGCGCGACATGCTCTCGAAACTCTCGGGCAAGACGCACAAAGTGATCACGGGCGTCGCGCTCTTCCACAAGGGTCGTAGTTGTGGCTTCCACGCTTGTACAAAAGTCACGTTCTCGAAGTTACCTGCCGCGGCCATCGACGACTACGTCGCGACGGGCGACCCCCTGGACAAGGCCGGCGGTTATGGGATTCAGGGGCGGGCGGGGTGTTTCGTCGAGGGCATCGACGGGTGCTACCACAACGTCGTCGGCCTGCCGGTCAACCGCCTCGCGCGCGAACTACAAATGTTCCTGGCGGACCAGTGGTGAGGGGGGGGGGGCGGTGTGGTTTTTTAAAATTTATCTGTATAGCTTGGCTTTCCTCTCGACGCGTTCGCGTCGACGCCGTAAAACAGGTTTTCGAGGCTGATGATCAGCTTGTGAAGTGGGCGCCAAGAGAGGCGGAGCGGGGTTATCAAGCGCTGATACAACCCGCCGAAGGGGTCGTCGTTTCCGCTAACTTCCGACCAACCTAGAAAAGCCCTGAGACAAGTCAAGTGCTCTCTAAGCCTCTTGCTCTCTTGAAGGCTGAAACTGAACAAGATGGAGTTGCCGCCCCCGCACGTGCTCGCTCGGCTCGATGCCATCATCGTTGGCCAAGAATCGATCGTCGCGATAAACGGAGACCTGGAGACCGTGGACGACGACGACCGGTCGGTATCGTCGGAGGCCCTCGGCATCACTAGCTCGGCCACGAGCTTTTCCGAGGACGTCGTGCCCGACGATGCTGGCGGCGCGCGGACGGCGTCGCGGTTCTGGGGCGTGACTTGGTTCGGCGCAGCAAGAAGTGGAAGGCGTACTACATAGACGCGGACGGCAAGCAGCGCCACATCGGCCTGTTCGACGACGAAGAGGAGGCGGCGCGCGCTTACAATAAAGCGATTCGCGACGTGGGCCTCACAGGCAAGCGGCGCACGAACGCGTTCGACGCGACGGGCGCGCTGGTGCCGCGCGAATACGTGCGCGACCGCTCCGCCGTCGTCGCGCCGGACCCCTCGCGCGCGCCGTCGGCGACGACGTCGAAGTTCTGGGGCGTGACCTGGAACAAGGGCCAACGACGGTGGCAGGCGCGATACAAAGACGCGAACGGCAAGGAGCGCCACATCGGCCACTTCGACACGCAGGAGGAGGCCGCGCACGCCGTTAACGCCGCGATCCGGCGAGCGGGGTTAGAAGGCCGGCGCAAGACGAACCCGGTCGTCGACGGTCGTCTCGTTCCGCGCGTGCGCACCAAGAAGGCGGACGGCCATGGGCCGCCACGGAAATCGCGCAAGCGCCGCTGCGAGAAGCCCGCCGCCACGCCATCGACGCGCGCCCGCCGCCGCCAGTGCCGCGCGGATGAATAGACCAGTAAGACATCACAGATTAGACCCGCACCGCCCCGAACGCCACCTCGACCTTCCGCTCCGCGTCGGCGCCGCCGCGCACGATATATAACCGCTTCCCGAGGTCCACGCGCTCGACGAGCGCCTGGTTCTGCGCGTCCCAGGCGGGGTCGGAGTACTCGACCCGCACGCACGTGCCCACGGGCACGCACGTGTCCTCGCAGGCCCAGAACGACTTGATGTCCGTGGCCCCGAAGATGGGAGGCCCGCCGTTGACGAGGTAGCCGTCGCGCTCGCCCGGCGCTTTTCCCTCGCCGTTCACGGCCTTGTCGCGGATCCTCCCGAACGCCCCGCTCGTGACGTGGATGACCTCGATCAATTGTAGCAGATTCGCGGGCCTGACGCGCGCGCAGCGGTCGCCGTCGCCGTCGAGCTGCACGCGGTAGCGGCCCGCTTTTGGATCGAAGCGCTGGATTTTGGCACCGCGACCGTTCAGATCCGCAGCGTTCTGCAATCCTATGATCTTCACGGCGGCGCCGCGCGGGACCTCGACGCGCCGCGCCGGCTGGGACGGGGAGAAGAGCACCGCGTCGTTGTGGGCGCGCCCCGCGGGCAGCGCGCTCGCCGTCGTCGGCGTGTTGCACAGCGCTCGTCGCAGCGCTGGCACGAGCGCCTGGTCGACGAGCAGCACGGACGGCGCATACCCAGTACGCTCGGCGTCCTCGGCCGCGGCCGCGAGCACGGACGCGACGGACAGTTCGGCGACGTCCTTCACGTGCTCGCCGCTGCCGCGCCAGAGCTCGCAGGTGCCGCCGGGCAGGATTCGGAAGACGAGCTGGCCTGCCAAATCGCCCGCTGCCCTTGTCTGTGCACCGGTGAGTCTGGCGCGCAGCGATTGGAAGCCATCGTCTGGAGATGGTTCTGGTGCCGCTGGTGGCGGCCAGGCTGCCATCGCGTCGCGGCGGCTGCGTGCAGCGCCTCCGACAGCGTTTTTCGGGTTTTGAACGGGTTTTGAATGCCGTCACAGCCCGACAGCGAAGCGCAATTGATTCGAGGCGACGGGTGACTCGCGCACGTCGCGTCCGGCGCCGGTCGCGCCGTCCTGGAGCGTTACTCGTGAGCGTCTCTGGAGCCGATTGATCGATCAAAAATTTTTGAGTTCCTTATAATTGATTTATAATGTCTGGCTCCCCGGTACGCCGGAGCGACGCGCCCGACGAATCGCAGTCCGAGATCTGCAAGCAGCTCGCGCGTGTGGTTTTGGATTTTGCCAAGCCGGTCTTCTTGACTCAGCCCGCGAATCGCGGCATCGGAATAATCGTCTACAAGGACCCCCGTAACAGCCGTGTGGACGTGCCCGAATACGATCTAATGGTGACGGAGTCACGGGTCGTGTGGAAATAACCGTAGTGACTCCGCGCCGAGGACGAGAGAGTCGCACAATGTCGCGTCGATCGTCGTCGATTCGTCGATGGCGCGTGCCAGGGGCTGGTCAACGCGGTTGATTACGCACAGGTCGCAGGTCTGGGTGCGGACCGCGGAGCGCTACAAGACGCCGACGGACGTCGTCGTCATGGCCCTCGACCGGTTCGAGGACTTTCTGGGGTTGCACGCGCCGACGCGCTGGTACAAATTCTCGACGCGCGTGTCGAGCGACATCTGCATCCAGGGCGAGCCGTGCAAGCGCGCCGAGCTCGTGCGCCACGTCCGCGCCGTCGCCAAATTGGCGGGCGGGATCCGTGTGCTCCGCGCGAAGAAAGACTAAAAATTACCAGACTAGGTCTCACGTCGCGCCAAGAAAGACTAAGAATTAACCAGACGAGGTCCGCGCGAGGAGCGCGTCGAGTTTTTGTTCTAGCGCGTCGAGCCGCAGGTCGAGGGGCACCTCCTCTTCTGATGCAGCGGCGGCCGCCTGCTCGCGCGCGAGCCACTCGTCCGCGATGCGCGCGATGCCGCCCTCGCGCATGGCCCGCGCGAACGCGACCTTGAACGACGCCCACACCCCAAAACGGTGGATGAATTTGTGGAACTGCTCGAAGCCGGGCGCCGTGATGATCTCGACGAGTTGCGCGGCGTCCAGTACTAGTAATCGTGAGATCTGCGTCGCGCGCGCGTTGTACCAGGAAGGTCTTGGTGCATGCCCGGCGACGATCATCGCGATGGACCGGTCGCCGAAGCACTCGCCTTCTGGGGAGAAGGACATGCCCCAGGGCTTCAATACATCGGAACCAAGGAGCATAACCTTTCCGGAATCAACGATGTACATCGCTCTATTTAAAGTGATGTCCTTCCGGATCACGAAGTCGCCGCCCATAAATAAATGCATCTCCAGCGCCTTGGCCACCTGCGTCACCAGTAGCTTCGTGACGTACTCCATCCGCGACACGGCCTTCTGGATCCGCTGCGACTCGTCTCTGACACTAATGCGGTCGTGGGTCACGCGTTCCTCCATCGTCGCGTCGTCCAAATAGCGCACGTCGTACTGCATGTCCGGGTGGATCCTGACAATCACAGCTTCTCGTCTACCTTTCTTGGCAAAGGCTCTCGAGTACAACTCGTCGTCGTCGGGGTCGTCCTCGTCGATCGTTTCGTCGTCGAGATAAGTGTGCTGGTGGCCCCGCGGCGGTCGGATGACCAATCTGCGACCGACCACTAAACCAAGCGTGCACTGCCGCGCGTACGTCACAAAGGGCGCCCGCACGACGCGGTGGCCGAGTTGAAAGTGCGCAATCAACTCCTGCAAATTGGGCGACAACTGATTGAGTAGCGAGTGGTGGAACTTCGACCGAAATAACCCCTCCGACTGTTGTAAATATTCGTGCAAGGCCGACCGAACCTCCTTCGGGAACTGCTGCTCGTAGGCGAAGCGGTTCAAATTGTCTACCGTTTGTTTAAATTCGTTCGCAGCAGGATCTAAATTACATAGGATATTCGTCAAATCACCAAAGAGAAACGCCACGAACATGACCCCGAACAGATTACCTAGGATACTGATGATGCCCTCGGCCGTCGTTCTATAAGCACTGTTCCCGAGCATGACCGACACGGCCCAGTCCAGGGAATCGACGTACAACGCGCCGTTGCCCCTGAAACTACTTCTTCTACTCTCAAGAACGCGCCACCTTAAGTAACTATTGGTCTCGTAGTGCGTCTTCGTCCCCCGTTGAAAGTCGTGGGCCATGCGGATGGCACAGGCCATCAAATGCAACATACTACATAAGACTAGTAGATATTTCCAGACGCACTTTTGCTTGTAGGACATGGTGGCTATCACTTGGATGTTCGCGAGGAGTCGAGGCGCCTTCGCCACCCGCAGTAATTTAAAGAGTCGAATCAATCTTATTAATCTCAGAATGGACACGTCTTCCCGTTGCACCATCAAACCGAAAGGTAATAGACTAGCCATGTCCAGCCAGAACCAGAGCTTTAAGTATCTAGACGCGATACCTTTTCTATCTGTTATCCATCTTCCTTGATCAGCATGGTAATAGCCCGTGTTGAATTGAAAGAGGACGTCGCACCAGAAGCATACATCGACGATCGTATTGCATATGTATAAAGCTGATGTTTTTTTTACATGAGCAACGAAAGCGAGCTCGTAAGGGGTCACGAACAACACATAAACAACCAACGCCAACATGAGACCGTCCCAGCCCTGCCTTCTCGGACCGTCCGGGTCGAGTGCCGCATACCACTTTTCGCGGCGCGGATAGTGGCCTCTGATAACTGTTCGATGGTCCATCTTCCTACTATCAAGATAGCTATCGTCCAGATCAAAGAAATCCTGCTCCTGCTTGCCCACTTCTAATAATGAAGATGCGCGGCTGCCCATGCGCTGCAGCCGCTTCGAGACACGCTTCACTAAAGCGCGCGGCGTGCTCGTGAGCGACGACCGCGGGCTCTTCTGCGACACAGGCGACGCGACGCTCTCCCGCGGCGCTGGCTCCTCGCCGAGGGGCGTGAGCGCGCGCTCCTTCGTCATCGTATCTCTTGAAAGGACGTCCGGGCCGAGGTGCACGAGGTGGCGGCCGCCGACCCTGTAGTCGGCCATGCGCTCCTTGCGGGCGGCGTCGGCGTCGTCCGCCATCGGTTTTTTGGCTGCTCGTGTGAGGGGCTGACTTCGCTTGCTGCGTCTCGTATGCTGCCCTTGTATGCACTGTGTGGGCTGCCTCGCTCGGCAGCCGTGCGTGCAAAAGCTGCACAGCTCGACTGATAGTCTTCCTGGGCTACCGTGTGCGAGCGCTGCGCTTGCCTGGGCAGCGATGTGATGATGGGCTTGTGATCAGTGTGACATGGGGCCACTGAACCCGTGCGCTAAGTTTTTGAGTCCACCTATCCCTCGGTAGGGAAATATCACGTGTTTGGTGTGTATGAGGATCTCGTTTTTTCGGTTGATAAAACGGGTTCATGCGGCGTGATCTCCGGGCTTGCGGCGCTAAATGTCGGCATGGCGCCATCCGCGACTGTCCTGTGGTGCGTTCCCCCGCGAAAACGACTCGCCGGCGCCTCGCCTACGCGCGCTGACCGCTTTTCCCCGCAGGGAGCGCGTGGTGTACCCGGACGGCAATCGTGATGCAGTGGCCGCACTTTCGGCGCTCCTCGCGCCCGATGTACAACTGACGGCGCCAGACGTGCAAGTCCTGTCCGCCGACGCGTCGCCGGCGCTCGAGGCGGCTTTGTGGGCGGTACGTGCTCCGCGCAGGAATCGGGACCTTCAACGGGGTCGACAAAAAGTCAGAGTCAAGCCGCCCCCAATAGACATGCCAACGCGCAGGTCGAGCACGCGCCGCCCGCCACCATCGTGCTCGTCTGCGACGCGCCCGGCGCCGACTTCGACGCGGCCTGCGAGCGGCTCCGGTCGGCCTCGTGAACAACGTCCTCGTACCGCACGTCGTGCAACAATACGAACCGAACGGGCCCTTCTACGCGACGGGTGCCGGTGCCGCCCCGGCGCCGGCGCCGGCGTTCCCGTCGTTGCCGTCGACCGAGACCCTGGAGTCGCTGGCGACGTTCGACGGCCGCCGCTCGCCCTCGGCCTTCACGGCGGTCTCCTCGCGGAAGGAGCCGGCGCCGCCGACGCCGCCGAAGGAGCGCGAGAAGCGCGACTCCCTGCTCTGCGACGGCGACACCGTCGACGCCGTGCTCGGCTCCGTCTTCGACTGACTTCCTCTCTCTCCCTTCCACCAACGCCGGCGAGCTATCCCGTTAATGTTAGTTATGAACAGACTAGTCGGACTTCTCGGCGACCTTCGTCACCTTCGTGGGCTCGGGCTCGCCCGTCGTCAGCAGGAGCAAAGCGAGCGGCAGGATGATGTGCCAGTATTTGCGGAAGAAAGAGGTGGGGGGCGGCCGCTCCTCGTCCGCACCCGGGGCGCCCGGGGTGGCGCCGCCCGGCCGCGCGCCGCCGTCGCGCGGCAGCACGCTCCCGAAGCCCGAGGGCGGCCGCGCGACCTTGGCCTGGACGGGGATCACCTGGGCGACGGCGTCGAGCGCTGGTGAGGCCGAAGACGTGAGCGCGGCGTCCTCCCCTGGCGCGCCCGCGTCGCATCCCTCCAAACGCGCGTTCCGGTAGGCGAGCGCCACCACGTCGCCGCGCGCGTCGAGTGCCACGCTCAAATCCTCCTCATAATTTGACGCCGCGAGGTCGCACGCCCGGATCGAGGCGCTCGCCCAGGCCCGCGCGCCCTCGCGTCTTACTCTAATTCGGTAGACGCCGTCCGCCTTGGCGAGGTCGGCGAAGGCGGTCGCGTTGGCGCCGACGAGCGGCAGGCTGTCCGGCGCGAATTTCAGCTTGTTGTGGTTCGCGCGGTCCGGGTCGACGGTCAGCGTCGCGCGCCGCGCGTAGGTCGCGGTCGCGCCGAAGGCGTGCTCTACGTCGCACTTGTATGGCGCCGCGGCGGCCGTCGCTGCCAGGAGGAGGTACAGGGCATTCGGCATGGTTTTTTTGACAGCAGGAGCGCTGCGGGTTGCGAGCTCTGGAGGCAGGGTGCCTTTTTTCCGGGTCCTGCAGAGCCGCGGCGGCTAACGCGGCCGAGCTTAAGCCAAAAGCATGTGTGCGGCTGTCCAGGCTAGTGTCTTACACGACGCTAGCTCCGACGCATCGCGCAAAAAAAGCTTTGCCACGCCCCGGCAGGCTTCCTGCTGTCCTAGTTTCTAGCTGCACAGTGCTGCGCTTGCTGTGCTGCGTCTATTGCCGCGTCTCCGTCTCACTGCATAGCAGTGCTGCGCTCTACAAAGGCATAGCAGCACTGCGACTTGCCTGCTCAGCAAAATGCAGCGTGCACTCGTGATAGCTGTGGCGCTTCATAGCACGCGAGCTCTGTCGGCCAAGAGCTGCACTCTATGGAGTGCTGCCGCCTGACCCTACGCGCAACGCACCCGCATCTCTCTCGCGGAGACCGGTGTCGAACACGACACAGTGGAGTGCGACCTGCAGAACAAGAGCGAGGAGTTCATCAATGTATACAAAAAAGCAAATCCGGGCGGTCGCGCCAAAGTGCCGGTGCTCGAGATCGACGGCGACACGCTCGTCGAAAGTAGCGTGACGGTCGAATACTTGGCCGAACGCGCCGGTGCGCCTTTCTATCCTGCGGACGCAGCAAAGAGGGCGAGCGCTAGATTGATGGCGGAGATCCAGCCCTTCCAGAACTACTTCGCATTCATCAAGGTCCGGGACGACAAGGACGCCCTCGCCAAGAAGGTCGCCGAGTTCGAGGAGGACGTGGAGAACTTCGAGACGTTTCTCGAGATCCACCAAGACTCGGAGGGCCCCTTCCTCTGCGGTACGGAGATGTGCTTCAGCGAAGCTATGATGGCTCCGTTCGTGGCGCGTAGTATACCGAACCTGAAGCACTTCTGCGACGTCGACGTCAAGGAGATCTGCAAAAGGCACCCAAGGGTGAATAAACTAATCACCGCCATTCTCGAGCGGCCGTCCGTCGCCTCCACACGCCCGTCGGACGAAGACATCGTGGCCGGGATGACGCGCATGATGAAAATGTTCGCGTCGAAGTGATAGAGGGATAGATGGCCGCCCGTGACGACCCACTGCCCAAGCTAGCAGAGGGTCCGAGACCCCCGAGGCCTAGTCCCCCCGTCATATATACTGTTGTAAATTTATCAAACGCCGGAACTCGGCGCCGACGTCGGCGCCGGCGACGCGCTCCGTAATCTAGGAGTCCCGACCTTCATGGCCGGGACCCAGGCCGCGCCCGACGGCACGCGCGCGACGACGCGGGGGTGCGTGACCGAGTCCGGCCACGTCGCGCCGATGGGCCCGCGGTGCGTCACGCCCGTCCTTCTAGAAGCCAGGACGCGCCGGCGCGCGCGCTCGGCCGCCGTCTCGGCGCCCGTCTCGATCTGGGGCGGCCGCCTCGCTACCTTCTTTTTAACAACCTTCTTTTTCTTCTTGACCGTCTTGCGCGCAGGTGCCTCGGGCACGTCGGCGCCCGCGGCTCGGAGGATGTCCGACGCTTCGTACTGGCGCAGGTGCGGCGGTAGAGGTGGCGGGTCGTCGCCGTCGAGCTGCGGCGGCGGCGACTCCGCGTACGATCGCGCCTTGCTCCGCGGCGGCGTCGCGGCCTTGACGACGACCTTCTTCCGCGCGGGCGACTTCTTCGTCTTCGGCTTGGGAGGCTCATCAACAGACCGCCGCGACGACGAGGGTGAGGAGGGCGCCGACCTCCGGACGGGCGACGCGTGGTCCAGACGCGCTGGCGACTGCGGCGGCGCCAGCACGAACTCGCCGCCGTGGTGCGTCGTGTGCTCGTCATACGTTGGAGGCGGTTCATCCCTCAATTTCTGCACCAAAACGCCCGCGCGCTCCCGCAGCAACGCCGCTTCCTGCTCCGCGAACTCGGCCCGCAACACGGCCTCGTCCGCCACGGCCTCGGCGACAGCTCTCGCATCATCGAGGTCGCGGCCCGCCCGCGCCATCGCGTCGTCGTCATCTTCATTCGTCGTCCCGTCTGAGGCATTTGATGAATGAATCGAGGGGGCCTCGTCGACCGCGTTTTCCTCAGACAGCCCGAGCTGCTCCTTCAGGAGCTCGCCGGCCCGGGCGGCGGCGGGCGTCGACTGTAGGACAGGAGAGTCGGGCCGCGCGACGGGCGACGGCGGCGGTCTCCTCTGGAACGCCTCGAGCGCCTCCAACCTCGCATTCGTTTTGGTTTCGAGGTTGGCCACGGCCTCGATAACAGCATCCGCCGTGGCGTCCTCGTGCGACGTCGCATTTTCCGCCAATTCTCTGGCGGTCCGCTCGGCGTCCTCTAGACGCTTTGCCAACCGTTCAGCTAATGCCGTCGCGCCGAGGGCCGTGGCCTGGGCCGCCTCGACGGCGACCTCCGCCGCGGCTAGCCGCTCGGACAGCGGCGTCGTTTCCTCCTCGTCCTCTTCTTCCAGGAGGTTCGTCAAGCCCTTCTCGCCGAGTGATCGTAATGCCGCGTGTAAAGCTTTTTCTACATCCGCAACTCTAGCGCAGGCCGCCGACGCGCGGTCCTCGGCGGCGCGCAGGCGCGGCCCCGACGAGAGCTCCCTGACTAGAGCGCACGCGTCGTCCACTCTACTTTCGGCACTCGCGCTCCGCTCCTCGGCCTTGCGCAAATTCGTCTCCGAGGCCGCCAGGCGCGCCTCCAAATCAACGATGCGCCGCTCCATGCGCGCGGCCTCCTCGGCGCGCGCGCCGGCCGCCGCCTCGGCGCATGTCCTCGCGGCATTGTCTATAGACTGCTGAACTTGCTCCTCGCGCTGCTCGAAGCGCGCCAGTAAGGCGCCGGCGGCCGCGAGCTGCGCCTCGAGGAAGCGCGCGTACTCGTCTCTATCAATGGCTTTTCGTTCGGTCGGGAGGTGCGGCAGCGGCGGCTTGTTCTGGTCGCGCGCGACGCGCAGGGCGCCTCTTTCCACGAAGACGGCGTCCTGGAAGCGGTTGCCGGCCTTCTGCTTTTTCGTGTAGGCCTCGTAGTAGCTTCTGCTTGGTGGCGCGGGGTCGGCGCTGGCGGCCGTGGCCATCGTTCCGCGTTGACGACGTGCGCCGTGCGCTGTTTATAGCTGCGTGCGACTCTGACGGTGCTTGCTAGGCTCTGGTAGGCCGCGCGCGGGTGGTAAATTTGTCCGACAGCACCAACGACAAAAAACTCCAAACAGTGCTACCACCGTGCGAGGTATTCTATTTTGCGGGCCGCGCAGTGGGTGACCACTTTGGGCTTTGCTCCAGGGTTCGACGCACTTGGATGCGCGACAGAGCGGCCTAAAAAGCGCTCAACTGCGCCACAGCCCGAGCTGCTGGCTGCTAGTGTCTGAGGCCGCACTTACGCCATCGACGCGATTACGCCATCGACGCGACATGAGAAAAGAATCAGTAGTAGATGTTTTTTTACAACCCGAGAGCGCCCGCGTTATTGCGTGCGGTCGCGTCGTCGAGAGGCTTGTTGGTGTCGCGGGTGTGGCCGCCGGGGATGCCCGCGAGGGCTCACCCTAATGCAAACCTATCTCCACGACGCGGCGTGCTTAGAAGCACTTGCGGTGCACGATGGCCGGGCCGGACTCGTCGTACTCGGCCTTGGAGATCCACATCGACTGGAACGTGGAGAGCGACGAGAGGATGGAGCCGCCGATCCAGACGGAGTACTTGCGCTCGGGAGGCGCCACCACTTTAATCTTCATCGTCGAGGGCGCGAGCGCCGTGAGCTCCTTGGTCATGCGCTCGCCGATGCCGGGGAACATGGTCGTGCCGCCCGAGAGCACGATGTTCGCGTAGAGGTCCTTGCGGATGTCGACGTCGCACTTCATGATCGTCTGGAACGTGCAGTCGTGGACGCCGGAGGCCTCCTTGCCGATGAAGGACGGCTGGAAGAGCACTTCCGGGCAGCGGAAGCGCTCGTTGCCGATCACAATCACGTTGCCGTCGGGGAGCTCGTAGGACTTCTCGAGGGCGCTGGACTCGGCGGCCGTCTTCATCTCCTGGTCGAAGTCGAGGGCGATGTACGTGAGCTTCTCCTTGATGTCGCGGACGATCTCGCGCTCGGCCGTCGTCGTGAACGAGTAGCCGTGCTGGCCCAGTGCTCCTTGGACAGAAGTGTGCTATTATGAACGACGCAGCCCGCGCCCGCCGCCAATGAATCGGCGACGCGCACTGTCGCCCCCCGGTTCTCCGCCCAGTAGTCCTACTGGAGTAGCGCCGTAACAGAGGTGAGCCAAGGCCACACCCCCCACAACGCCATCGCCGCGACCCGCTATGAAAAGGCCGAGGACTAACGCACAAACCACTTACCGTCGACTACTCCGCGCGAACAACCGATCGAGCGCCGTCGTCGGCGCCGCCTCCTGAACCGCAACAGAATCAGCCTGCTTCTTTTTACGAGCGGCGAGCTTCTCCTTTAGTAATTGCGTCTCCTTCGAGACGACGTTCTTCATGCGCTTCTTGAGCTTGGCCTTGAGCTTCGACCGGCCGCGCGTCTTTTTCTTTTCCTTGATACGTTTTGATAAGGCGGCATTCGCGTCCTCCTCCAAGGCGCGTCGCTCCTTGTCGGCGGCGGCGGCGTCGCGCTCCACCGTACCGACGAAGCCCGCTCCTTGTAATGTTATAGTCTCTATGGGTAGTTTGTCGAGCAAACCCCTTACCACGGCCGTCTTCCGCCCTTTCTTTGATCTATATGGATCATCCCCATCTATAGCGTCGTAGGACGCCTCGCCCGCACCGGGCACCAAGATGGAATCCACGCCCAAGGCGTGGCCAACCAACAGAACGTCCTCAAACGGCCTAAACACTGAGTTCGTGGCGTGGGAACCATCTAGTTTATGTGAGAGATAAGGTTGAAAGGCCTTGAGCTTCTTTGCGGACTCGTAGATTTCTACCGATTTCGCACAAGTGACGGCGATGCGGCCCGTCTGCGAAAACGCCAGGGAGACCGGGGCGCGTCCACTCAACCGCAGCTCCTTGACGGCCCTCCATGTTCGACAGTCCCACACTTTAACAAAGCCATCCATGCCGCCCGTCGCTAGATAGGTCCCGTCGAACGCGCACGCGACGGCGTCGACCTATGCGTGGAAGTGTCGCATCGATGGCGTCAGACGCGGCCGAGGCGGCGCCGCGTCGATGGCGTTCGGACGGACGGACACTGGATCAAAACCGCCCCGCGATGACATAACAACCGCGCGAGCGGCTTGGACTGCGCCGGCGACCAGAGCGAGCAGACGCCGTTGCCGTGGCCCAGACATAACACGGCGGTCTGGGGGTTCTGCGCTAATGATCGCGGCGCGCCCGCTTTCGTGTTGTGCTCGGCGACGAACTGGCCCGTCGAGACGTCGTTATATTTCAGCCAGCCCGCGTGGCCCGCTGATGCCAATAAGAAGTGGAACGGGAGGTAGGACAAGTGCTCCGGCTCGAGATGCTTCGCCATCCTATGGACCTCGGCGCCGTCCTGGTCGTAGACGTAGACGTACTTCCTCTGTGCTACTGCGACCATGGTCTCATCATGCAAAAACGTCGCCGCTCGACAAACTTCGCCGCAGCGCACCTCGGCCGTGCGCACGTTTCTGTGTAAATCTAGGACCTCCACGCGGCCGCCCGCTCCATAACAAACGGCATGGCGCCCCGTCCTCGCGACGTTAATACCGTAGGGCCCCTTCGGCAAGGCCTTGCGCCAGGCGTTGGCCGCGGCGTTCGCGGACGTCGCTTCGACAATAGCCTTCTGCTGCGTCTTGTGCGTGCGCTCCGTCGGCGTCTCGGGCTCCAACAAACCTTCATCCGTCTGCTCGTAGCGCGCCGCGGTGTCGTTGTAGGTCTGGCGCACGTGCTGTTCTCTCCTTCGCTGGCGGCGCATCATCGTTGCTTTCTTTGTAGGCTAGTGTGCTGCTTTGCAGCCCTGTTCTACGCGCGCCGACGACGTCTTAGGGCCGCGCTCAACGCGTACGGCACTCAGCGATGCAAATGCTCTCTTTGCAGTGTGTGCTGCTGCACCTCTGTGGACGCCCCACGCGGCGACAGCTTTCTGGGAGCGCTTCACAGATGCAACTGATGACCGATGCTGCGTGCGGTTTGTCACGCCAGCCGCGGAGGCTCGCAAACAGTCGCGGCGGTCCTTCACAAGCAGCTAGCGGCCGTAACACACTAGCAAGCCTGAGCACAGATGCGTCCCCGTACCCGCAGGCCTCGGTACATGTCGAAAAAAACAGGCCACGTGCCCGTAGGATGATGAATCCGGGGTTCGATGGACGCGAGCCGACGCGAGCCTGGAGACGCCCACCGCCGCGACAAAGACTATGGAAGCACTCTTACGCACCGGGAGGAAAACGACCCTCACGCGAGCAGCTTCGCGAGCGAGTCCGAGACGGTCTCGTGCGTCTGGTACTCCTGCGCGACGAGGCCCATGAACGCGATCATCGCGAGCCGCCCGTGCTGCAATTCCCTCGTCGCCATCGTCGCGAAGCCCGACGCGTCGGCCGGCGCCAATCGGAGAGGATCGAAGCCGATGTCGCCGGGGTAGTACGAGTCGCGCATCTCCCAGACCTGCTCCGGCGACTCGGGCGTCACCCAGCCGCGCGCCGCGCGGTAGGCCTCGCAGACGCCTACTACTGTTGCGAGCGCACCGAGCAGGAGGCCGGGCGTCTTCAGGAGCAGAGCGTCGTGCGTCAGGGAGGGTTCCACGTCCAGGACCTGGTGCGCGCCGTGCTCCCCAACTAAAAAGCCGACGAAGGCCACCATGGCCACGCGGCCGTGCATGACCTCGGCCTCGCGGTAGCGCCGCACCGTGCTTATCGTCTGCTTCGATAACTTCAGAGGATCGAAGTCGCCCATCGGCGCCAAGGCCCCAGGTAAGCCGTAGCAGAACTGGGCCACGTCGGGCACCCAGCCGTGGAGCGGGGCGGCTCCAGCAAAACGCAGGCGCCGCGCGCGGCGGCCCATCGTCGTGAGCGGCGCGTCGTCGCGGCGCTGCATCTGCGCGCGCCCGCGGCGCGATGATGCTTCGCCGCTGCTTCGTGCGGGCAGCGCGTCGAGGCCGCCCGCGAGGTCGACGGCGGCGGGCGCGCGGCGGCGGCGGCGGCGCTTCTTCGACAGCGTGTCGAGGAGCGGCTCCTGGGACTCGAAGAGCTCCGCCGTCGCGACGCGCATCGGCGGCGGCACGGGCTTGGAGCCCGTCGGGATGAGGGCCCGCGTCGCGGCGGGCAGGGCGAGGAGGCTGAGGTGGAGCTTCATTCTTTTCGTTGACCTGCGTGGCGAGTCTGTCGTCGAGATAATTCGGCGCGACCAGCTTTCATCGGCTGAGCGCCGGACGGGCCGGTTTCCGCTGCCAGGCTACTCAGCACGGTCGCGGCGCATCCTTGGCTGCTTTTCACGTATTACCGCAGCGCGGTCGTGCGCGAAATCAGAGAAGAAGCGGCCAGCAGACAAATGGCTGTTTAGCCGATCGCGTCGCCCGCGTGAGCCGCGTTTTCGTGTCGAGCGGGTAGCTGGCAGTCAAAGGCAGCTTTGAGGACACGAAGACGTACTGTGGTTATGTATGTGAGGCTGCAGCAGCCCAACGTCGTGCCGAGCTCTTCGCGCCCTTGGTCAAATTTTAGGCCCGTTGGAATATTCCCCGGCGGCACGGGCGCCACACGCCCGCCTTTGATCCCAAGAACACACAAAAAACGCGCCCTTTCGAAAAGACCGCGTCGAGTAGGAGTACCAAGGTTCCTGATGGGAGCCGCGTCGGCCGCGGTCGCGAGCAAGCAACAAGCTCGGAGCCTGCCCCAAAGCGAGCCATCACTTCCCGATACGCCGGAGCCGTCAATGACGGTGATTCATTCGCGGGGCGCGCGTCGCGGCTCTAGCCTTGTCATCGATCATCTCCCTCTTCCAAACTGGGGCAGCCCAATAAATCCTGGAAGACCATGCGGTCGCCATGCATTGCGATGCTCTTCATGAACGCAGCCTCGCTGCGCCCCAGCCTGCGACGACCGCGTTTGCGGGGGGCATCAAGCGCAGCCGCAGCGACATCAGAGGATCTCCTGGCGGAGGCGGCAGCACTACGCCGCGAGGCGAACGCGATGGAGGCGGCCATGGAGGCGGAGCTCGCACCGCCGCCCGCGCCGGAGCCGCCGGCGCAATCAAAACCGAAAACGGTCGCGGGAGTCTCTCCCTCGGAAGCCCTCGAGTGGACGGGCTCCGCGTTCGCGGGGGCTATCGAACTCGTGCAGGAAGACGGATCCAAGCGGAGGACCCCAGCTGAGTGGTCGCCATGGTACGGTGCCGGGAAGTCGGTCGTCTTCCAAAGAGAACTGACTTTGCCGCTCGGCGTCATCCTCGAGGAAGGGGGTGGCGGCAGTATTGTCGTAGCGGAGGTGAGGCCGGGAGGCTCGGGGGAACAAAGGGATATAAGGCCGGGCGACGTCCTGCGCGCGTGCTCCGCGATTTCGTCGACGATCGTCTACGGCAACGCCATGTTCCCGCTCGACGGCGCGAACACGAAGTGGCGGCGGACATTAGCTCCGTGCGACATGCAGCCCTTCGAGACCGTGATGGAGCAGATCACGTCGAACGAGGGGACGGTGCTACTCGTCCTCGAGCGGGAGAAATAAATCAACTAAACCTACTTACGAAACTTGGGCTTCGACTCCATCCCGAGGCTCGCGAAGAAGTCGTCGTCGGAGTCCTCGCCCGGCGACACGGCGCCACTCAAAGACGACAGCGACCGCGGCGGCGGCGAGACGCTCTTTGACGTCGGCGAGTCGTCGTCCCAGCCGTCGCCCAAAATGTCGTCGAGGTCGTCGTTCGCGTCCCAGGCGTCGCCCGCGTCGAAGGAGGACGCCCGCGGCGCCGGCGCGGGCGTCGCCGCGGGCTTGGGTTTCGCCGCCGGCCGCCGCGCCGCGGGCCGCGCGGCCGAGGCCCCGCGCGAGCCGGTGCCTGCGAGACCGAGCAGCAATGAGGTCATGTGTGTGTCTCTCTCTGGCGGATTCACGACGGTACGCCATCGACGCCGTCGCAGGAACGACGTCGCATCGATGGCGTAACAAGGACGCGGAAGAAACGCACGCGTCACCGAGGGCCGCGGCGGCGGCGTCGCCGTCGTCGCGGGCCGCGAGGGCGGCGCGGCCGCGGCGGACCGCGCGGGCGTCGCGCCTCCCCCCAACTGCGGCCGCGCGGACCGCGCCGGCTGCCGCGCGGGCTGGCGCGCAGGTCTCACAGCTTTGCGCGCCGGCGGCGTCGCGGCGCGCGGCGCGGGCGCCGGCGCGGGGCCCCAGCCGCCCTCGAGGTCGTCCCAGTCGTCGTCGTCGGCCTTGGACAGCTTCCTCGCGCGCGACGATCCTCGCGCCTCCTTCACAACGGGCGACGGCGCGCGCTTCGTAATCGTGATCTCGCCGGACTGCCTTCGTTTACTCCGGCAGCGGCGGCACGCGCGCCAGCCGCATAATAATATACACGCCAGCAGGCCGCCGACGCCCAGCTTCGCGTACTCCATGATCAAGACGTTGGGCGGCTGCGGCAGGCGCGTCGCGACCGTCAGCTTCGCCGGCGCCGTCGTCGACCGCGGCAGCACGGGCGGCAGGTGCTCGGGTTCGTGGTGGACCGGCGGCGCCGGCTCCGGCTCGGGCGCCGGCTCGGGCTCCGGGTCCCGGGGCGGCGGCGGCTCGAGGAACTTCTCGTCGACGTGCTCGACTTGCTCCGCCGCCTCGTGCTCCCGTCGCTCGGCCTCCTCTTGCTCCCGCGCGGCCTCCTCGTGCTCCTCGGCCTCCCGCGCGGCGGCGGCGAGGCGCTCCTCGTTGGCCCGTTCCCGCTCGGCCTCCTCTTGCTCCCGTCGCGCCTTCGCCTCTTCAGCGGCCCTGACGCGTTCCTCCTCGGCTCGCTTCCGCTCGGCTTCCTCGATGGCTTTGCGTTTTTCGGCGCGCGCCCGTTCCTCCTCGGCCTTCTTCGCGGCCTCGGCCTCCTCGGCGGCGGCTTTGCGCTTCGCGGCTTCCTCCTCGGCCGCCCTGCGCTCCTCCGCCTCCTTCTCCCGCGCCGCCGCCGCTGCCTCGGCGGCCTCGGCCTCCGCGAGCTTCTTCGCCTCGCGCGCGCGCTCGTCCGCCTCGGCCTTCTCTTTGGCCTCGGCCCGAGCGCGCTCGAGTTCTGCCTCCTTGTCACGCGCCGCTTTGGCTTCGGCCTCGCGCCTCGCGGTCTCCTCGGCCTCGGCGCGCGCCTTCGCCTCGGCCTCGGCCTTCTCGGCCGCGGCGAGCATGGCTTTGGCTTTCGCCATCATCTCCTCCGCTGCGCCTTCCTTCGCCTCGGCGTCCGCGATGCGCTTGGCCTCGGCGGCGTCGGCGGCCGGCGCGGGCTCTGGCGCGGGCGGCGCTGGCGGCGCCCGCGGCTCCGGCGGCGCGGGCGCGGCGGGCTCCGGCGCGGCGGCCTCGGCGGGTGGCGCGTGCGCCTCCGGCAGGGCCTTCACTTCCTTCGCGGCGCCCTCCATGTAGCTCGGGTGGTCCTCCTCGGCCGGCGGCTCCGGGGCGGCGGCCTGCGCCGCCTGGCGCTGCTCGAGCAGCTTCGTGGCCTCTCTTATCTTCTTCACGACGTCGTCCGAGGCGTGCGACCGGAAGGCTGCGAGCTTGTCCTGCGTGCTGCCTGTGATGCCCGCGGTCTTCGCGCCGGGCGCTAATGCCTCAGGCGTCCCGAGATCAAAAGCGCTGGCCATTTTATTAGTGCTTTATTTGTTATGCGGTTGGGTGTGCTTATGCAAAGGCTGCAGCCGCGGAAGCAACGTGTGACCAGCTGCTCTCCGTTGTTGCGGTCAAAAGAATAACTGGTTGGCTATGTCACACGCCTAAAATAACCAGCGTTTTGAGCCGCACGCGCTGCCGCGGCCAAATTGGCTGCTTGCTAGCACCTATACGACGCTAGGTCCATTCGATTTTTTGAGGTGCGCGGCGCGGAGCTGTTGCTTGGATTGACTCCGGGACCCCACAGAGACCTCTCGAGCTGTCTCGGTTATCATTTCGCTCGGCCCCAAAAACAGACCTCAGAGCGTGATTTGACGCCAGTAGATCCGCGAGCCGCTGTTCGGGACGCGCCTGGCTAAGATGCCGAACCAATCCATCTCTGAAGCGGAATGCAAACGATTGGCTCAGGTCCTGGAGCCTAAGGCGCTGCCTGCGAGATCTCGGAGTCCCCAGCCACCAAGAACACGGCGTCGTGACGCGGCCGCTAGTCGCCGCGGGGGTTCTGAACACACACCAGGGCTGCCAAAAGGCCGCTCGCGCTGCGGCGCCGGCCGTAGACGCCCGACGAAGAAGAAACCAAACGTGACGCCGCGAGAGCGCCCGAGGCTCTCCGAGAGTTTTCGCTCCGAGACACGCCCAAACGCCGCCAGAGCGGCCCAACAGACGCCACGACCACACAGGACGCCTGCAAGGAGTACGCGCTCAAGACCGACACCAAGCAGAGCGCGTGGTCCGGCGCGACGCACCTCCAGAAGCGGACGAGCAAGCACGCGCAGCTCCAGCGGCGCCTCACGTCGACGGCGCGGTAGATGCGAAAGAAACTCTAGGTCCTCAGCCGCTTGGCCACAAGCCGCCGACCACACCTTGTACCCCGCCCCTGTACTAAAAACACATTCGTATTAAGCAGAGACGTGGAGCACCGTCGCGCCCTTCGTACCGCCCATCAGTTCTAAATGAACCGCGGGCCGCGCTTCTTTGCTTGACATCTTCCTCGCGTGCCAGTCGGCGCGCGCCGGATCATCAAAACTCGTCGCCCACTCCACGCCCGGCGCCGCCAGTAATACGGCCGTCGCTCTACTCGGATCGAGGGCGTGCGCCGCTCGTATCGTGGCGACCTCCTCGACGCCCGCGGCGACGCCGGCGTGCACGCCGTCCGCGACGAGCGGAAAGCCCACGAGGCAGAGCCGGTCCAGCCTCCACCTGTATGCCATCGAGCAGTGAGTTAGGTTATAGAAATATTGCGTGGACCTTGTTGAACCTCCACGCCATCGAGCCAAGGCTGTTACGACAACGTCACGTCGATGGCGTGGAACTACACGCCATCGAGCAGACACAGCTACGGAGACAACATGGCGACGATGGCGTGGGGGCGCCCGAAATTTGATTTCCACACAGACAAAGACAAAGCGAGCGTGTTCCACGGCACCGTGCGCCCGCCCAGCGGCCGCCGCCCCGCCTGAAAGTCGTGGCCCGGCAGCGCCGCGCCGACCACGAGCGCGTCGTGCGTCACAAGTTGCTCCCGGAGCGCCGCGACGGTCTCCGAAGAAAACGTGGTCTCGACGGACGCGAAGAGCGCAAGACCACAACCTTGTTTCGACGCGTGGGCCGCCAGGGCGTTGAGCGCCGGCGTGAAGGCGCCCCAGGGGTCCACGGGGATGACGTCCACGATCGTCTCAGCGTCCCGCGTCGCCGCTTGACAGCGCGCGACGAGGTCCGAAAGTTGCCGCAGGCGCTCGGCCGCGTCCCCAATGCCCGGCGCACCAACAGCAATAGCCACTCTATCCACATGCGGCGCGACGCGGTCGACGAACGCTCGTAAAGCATTGACGTCCGGCGGCCGCGAGGCCTCTCCGATATGTATCCGCGTGCAGGCGCAGGTCGTTGCTGGTGCCTCGGCCATGGCTGGGAGTCGGACGTGCGTACTATCAAGCAGGTAGTAGGGCACGGCGCAGGCGACGACGGCGAGGCACGCGACGAGCTGGCGCAGCCGCCGCTTCCCGCGGCGCGTCCTCCGGCGCTTCTCCGTTGCTACTGCTTAACGGAGATTCGTGCGCTCGCCGGGACGCGTCGGCGGCGTGCTGCTGCTGTGCTCAGTGTTTAGCAGTACTCTCCAGTGGGGCTTAGAGATGCGTTGCGCCGACAAAACACCTGGATTTTGCAAGTCGCAGTGGTGCTTTGTAAAATGCCGAGTCCTGCGCAATCAGCGGCCTCGTGGCGCAGTGGCATTCAATGACAGCCAGTGTGCAGCCAAGTGTGCCTTGCCAGCCAGGGAGGTCCCGGTACTACTACACCAAGGGTCGTAGTCAGTGCGATGAGTGGACGGTAGCTAACGCGACGCGTCTTTCGCACGGTGAGCTAGAGTCACAGGGGCTCTAGTTTTGTCGCACGGTCGCGGTCGTGCCTGAACCCGGGCATAGAGCAGGCTAAATAGCAGCATATTGCATTTGCAAGACGTCCTGCAAGCGAACGAGTCAGCACTGCGAGCTCGCACGCAAAAAGACAGTGAAACGCACGTGTTTGGCTTGCTTTCACCAAAAACGCACCTACCTTCAAAACACCGCACGCGCAACAAGCACTGCATTTCTGCAGCAAAAGAGCACCGTTGCAAGCAAACAAGTGAAAAAAACAATGCGCGCCCTCCTCCTCTTCCTCGCCACGACGCAGGCGTGGTCGGCGACGCGGCTCGCGTCGCCGACGAAGCTCGTCCAGGGCCGCGCCGCCGCGCGCGCCCTGAAAGCTGCCGACGAGGCCGCCGCGGTCGAAGAAGTCCCAAGGGGCGGCTTCAAGTCCTGGTTCATTTCCAATAGAACGCCCCTGCTCTTCGGCGCGCTCGTGTCGCAGAAAGTTTTAGCAGACGTCGTCACGGACTACACGCGGCGGCAGGGCGCCTACAGCGGAGCCACGGTCTCCATGCTGAGCGAGGTCGCCAAGTTCCCGGTGTTGGTGGCCGCGATCTGCGCGTTTGCGGGCGGGCCGTCGCGGCTCTGGCCGACGGTGAAGCGGGCCTACAGCGACACGCCCTTCAAGATCGCCTGGATCGCCGGCGCCTACGCGGCGCAGAACGTGCTGTACTTTGCGGCTTTGGGACGCATATCGGCGGCGTCGTACCAGGTCCTGAGCCAGTCCAAGATGATCTTCACGGCGATCCTGGCCGTGACGATGCTCAAGGAAAAATTGAGGAAGCGCGACATCGCCGCGTTGGTCTGTCTGCTGGGCGGCTCGACGCTCGTGCAGCTCTCGGAGATGGCCGGCGCCGGCGCGGGCAAGGGCGGCGCCGAGGCACTGCTGGGGGGCGGCTTCGCCGTGCTCGGGGCCTTGCTCTCAGCGGTCCCGAACGTCTGGTACGAGAAGCTGCTGAAGACGCCGGGCGAGGACGAGTGGGCGCGCAACGTGCAGGTCACCGTCTGGATCTTCTCGTGGATCGCGCTGTCGCAGCTCTGGACTGCGGCCTCTGCCGTGCGCGCGGGTTTGAGTGGTGCCGTCGACCCGTTCGCGTCGCTGCCGAACTTCGGGCGGGCGTTGTTTGGCTCTTTCGAAGGGCTGACGCCGGCGGTCTGGCTCGTCGTCGCGCTCAAGTCGCTCAACGGCATCCTCATCCCCGCGACGCTGAAGTACGCGGGCAACCTCGTCTACCTCTACGCCAAGCCGACGTCCATCGTCATGACGGCCCTCGCGTCGGCCGTGTACTCTTCTACCGTTCCGCCTGCGTCCTTCTGCGCGGGCGCGGCGCTCGTGATCTGGTCGATGGCGAATTTCAAGAAGTAGTTGGGCCCGGTCTCGCAAGTAGTATATATTATAAGTTCGTAGTTCAGAATCGTGTCCAAGAAGGCCGCGTCGATGGCGTGGAGGCTCGCTCAAGTATGTACGTATATTCTCATGAGATAAGTTATCACGCGTTTTTACCTCTACGCTATGAGAAATATATAGGCCGCGCCTACCGAGCCTCGCAAGCCGACGCGACGCTCAAAAATCACAAAAATCACACACAGTCGCGGGCGCCGAGACTAAGGACTCAAGCTCAAGAGCTCTGGACAAATTGAGACAGGACAAAAATAAATGCCTCCACAACAATTAAATTTGGCGGCGAATGCGAACGGCACGACCGGCGGAAGCGAGCCGGAATTAGTGATGGAGGAGCAGGCCGCGGAGCCCGCGTGCGCGATCTGCCACAAAGTTGAGGTCGCGGTCGGCCCGGTCGAAAATCGGGTGACGCTCCAGAAGTGCGGTCAGTGTCGCCAGGTGTTGTACTGCAGCAGGGACTGCCAACGCGCGCACTGGCCCCGGCACAAGTCCGATTGTGCGGCGCCCGGCTCGCCTCCCGAGATAGTTTTTGACCGTTACTGTCAGACAGTTGACGCGAGCCCCTCGAAGGAGAGCGGTCTCGAAGAAACTATCAACTCGGTCGCGAAGGAGTTCGTATGTCCGATCACGCACGAATTGCCGACGGAGCCCGTGACCGCCGAAGACGGCAGGATCTACGACCGAAAGGCCATCCTCGCGTGGTTCGAGAAAAACGGTGAAGATGGCGACCCGATTAGCCCAAGCACCAACACTGCCATGGGCACGAATTTGCTCCCGGCCACCCAGGCGCGGAACGCGATCGAGGCGCTCGTGAAGTCCGGCGCCATCGATGGCGAGCTGGCCACTGCGTGGCGGCAGAAGCTCGAGGACGAGAAGATTGTGAAGGAACTGCACGCGAAGGCGGAGGCGGGCGACGTGGAAGCTATGTTCGACCTCGGGTATGCGTACGATAAAGCAGAACACGGCCTCGAGAGGGATACGGAGAAAGCCCGCGTGTGGTACGAGAAAAGTGCGGCGGCCCGACACCCCAAAGGTCTGGCTTATTTTGGTTGCTTTCTCCTGTATGGCATTGATTGTCACAAGGACCACGCGCTAGGTCTCGTAAATGTGACCGAGGCGGCGCACCTCGGCTCCGATGTCGGTCAGCTCTTGCTCGGTAAAGCGTTCGCCAAGGGCCTGTACGGCTTGTCGAAGGACCCCGTTCGCGCGCGCTTCTGGTTGGAGAAGACGGACTGGGAGGAAGCGAAGGGATTGCTCCAGGAGCTGGGGCAGTGACGGCGCGCGCGAGTATATAGTACCTAGCCTAGTAGGTATATAAGTTCGTAGTTCACATTACTGCGCGGCGCACGATCCGCGACGGCCGCGACCGCGGCGCCCGGTCACTGGGCGCCTCCTCGTCAGGTCTGGGCTGGCAAGTTCACGCGCGCCCCTGCGGAGTCCGTCGCGACTAGCGTGCCCGGTCCTCGTCGGACCGCCTCCTGAGCTTCGGCGCCCATAGCCGCGGCGTCGATCTCGACCAGGTCGTCGCGGTCCGGGTCGAAGACCCACAGGCGCGAGAACCTCGTGCGCGCCGGCGCGCCGTCGACGGACGCCACAACGCCGAAGTGCACCATCCGCTGGTCATACCCGGGTACGACGTCGTAGCCCGCCGAGGCGTCGAGGCCGCGAAACTCGGGCCGCGACGAAATCGGCTGGAAAAGATCTTGCATCAAAGCCCTCGCGATATCCATCAGCTTCTGACCGTCGCCTCCCTCGGCTGCCCATACCATGCATAGCTTGATATAGTTGTCCAGTACGGCCGGCATGCCAGGCACAAACTTGAGTGCTTCCTCGTACGCGCCCGCCGCCTCGGCATAACGGTTCTTGATCGTGGATGATTTGTAGACGAGCGCGAGATTCATCCAGAGACTAGCCAGCGCCTCCGGCGGTCCATCGCACATGGTGTAATCCCCGGGCCCGACGTAAAACTGCATCAAAGGCACGGTCGGTTGCGTGGGCGCGACGGCCACAGGCACGAAGCCTTCGCCCCTGTCAGTGGTCCGCGGGTCTCCAAGCACGCAACAGTGGCAGCCATTCAAGTGGTTATTTTCTCTCCGCAGCCTAATTAGCATGCCGCGCGCGAGGACGGGCCTCTGGGTACCAGGGCCCCGGGGGAAGTTGTAAAAGTCGGCCATCGATGTGCTGCCCGTCGAGGCTGCCCAATCATTCAATTCTGTGATCTTTCAATCTATCTGCGCTCAGGCAGCCCAGCCAGCGCCCAAAACTGGCAGAATCTGATCGTTTTTTTGTTTTCCTAGTGTGTTTACGCTAGTCTTGGCGATGAGGCGTCGAGCTCGCGGCGCTGCGAGCACGTTAAGGGCAGATAGCGGTATCAATAGGAAGCAAGAAAAGGTTGCCCGTGAGCTGCAAACGATAGCTACGCAGTGCTGCTGCTAGCTGACAACAAAATGGCACAAGACAAAAAAAAGCGCAAAGCCAGCACCGACGCCACAAAACCAAAGCGGCAAAAACTAGACAGCGCTTTCCTAGACCTCTTCTGGCAGCTCGCGTCGGCCTCGAAGAAGGCGAGGACCGCCGCCGCGGCAGCATTAGACGACGCCTTGCAACAGGACGCGTCCAAGGCGCCCTACGCGCTGAAGCGGCTCCTCGGCGGCCTCGCGTCGCCGCGCGACGGCGCGCGCGCGGGATGCGCGTGCGCGCTCGCGCAATTGCTGCGGTCCGAGGCCGTCACCGCCGATGCTGTAAAGGAGGGCTGCCAAACCTTGTACGTGCGCGGCGGCTCGTCGCGCCAGGACAAGCGCGACGCCAACGCCCAGGATCTTGGGGAATTACTAGCGGCGGAGTGCCTCAGTCGGAGCGGGTCTTGTGATGCGGCGACGGCCTTGTATTTCTGCGGTCGTGCTCTGGATCTCCTCAAAAGAAAGTGGCTGCGGGAGCTCGCGGCGCGCGTCTTCGCGGGGCTGATTCGTCGCGTCGACGACGACAAAGATATAAACCAAAGGCTGGACGCACTACTCGCGAGCGGCCTGGACGCCGATTTGTTAGCCTTAGCTTTATCAGCGAAGCGGCCCGTCGAGGACACAGATTTAACGTGTCTGGGCGCCGCGGCGGCGCAGCTCTTTCCCCGCCTACACGTGGCCTGGGAGTTGTTGATTGAGGACGACTACGCGCGCGTCGCTTCGGTGGTCGACGAATTGGCGAAGTCGTCGTCCGTGGAACGGCGGGGCGCCGCTTTATTGGTTGCGGCCCAGGCGCTGGAAAGGGGCGTCTCCCCGTCCATCGTGCTGACGGACGCCGTCGCTCCCTCATTATTGAGTGCCGCGGCCCGCGGCGACGCGGCGCTCGGGCCCGTCGCCGGCCGGGCGCTCAAGCGCGTCGTAGGTGCGGCTTCTGACAAACCGCTCGAGGTCGCTACTCTACTATTGGCGCGCGGCGGCGCGCACGCCTCATCGGGCGCCGGCGGCAAGGCCGTCGTGGCGCTCGTCGAGGCCTGCGACGACGCGGACTTCGCAAAGCACGTCAAGGAGCGCGCGGCGACGGCGGCCGCGGGCGACGCGAGCGCTCTGACAGCGCTCGCGGCGCTGGCCCGGGGCCCGCGCGGCGCGGCGGCTTTTGAAGCTTTACTCGCGTGCGCGGCGCGCGTCGCGTTCTTCGGCGAGGCACCTATCCAGGGCCACGAGGTCTCAACAGTGAAGTGCGAGGCAGACGACGATGCGCGACGGAACGCGGCGTCCATAATCTATGCTGCGCTCGCCGACCGCCTGAAGGCGGCGCCGCTCGAGGCCGGCGGTGCGGCGCTCGCGCCGCTCGAGGCGTTTTGTGATATTGTTCAAGAGTTGGACGGCACGGGGTTAGAACGCCGCGCGCCGCGATTGGAGGGGAGCGCGCCCGCGGGTTCTGATGAAGACGACGCCATGACGGTCGTGCTGCGGTCCCTAGCTCTATTAGCGGTGTGCCTGCTGGACGACACCGCGCCACAGGGCGTCGAGCGCCCGGCGACGGCCAAGGCTGTGTTGGATGACCTCGAGCAGGCGCTTGAGTTGCGGCGCGCGGGCGACGCCACGGACAGCGAATCTTTACTCATCGCGCGCGCGGCCGTAGCATTATTAGGCTGCGCGCACGCGCACGGCGCGTCGCGCCTCGCGCGCGAGCTCGTGAAACGAGCCTGGGGCTTGAGCTGCGCCCAGGCGCCGCCCTCCGCTGCGGCCTACCGTGTTATTTTATGTGCGGTGACGGGTGAGGAGGAGGACGACGACGACGAGGAGGACGAGAGCGAGGAGGAGGACGACGAGGAGGAGTCGATGATGGACGAGAGCGACGTGTCCGATTCGGAAATGATGGCGGGCCGCGACTCCGTGGGGTTCTCGGAGTTGGGCGACGACGTGCCGCTGGAGGACGGCGACGACATCGAGGTCAAGGGCGACGACGTCATGGCTTTGTTGGAGGAGGTCGACGGCGAGGACGCGCGCAAGGAACGGGACGCTCATAGAAAAGCAGGCCGCACGGACGCGCGGCGCGCGGAATTGCAGCTTCGGTTGAGAGCCTTGGATCTACTCGAGCGGTGTTCTGGTGAAGATGAAGCGCTGCGGGCGCTCGCTCCATTATCATCGCTCGCCGCGGAGCTCGAGACGGACTCGGCACCGGAAGCCGCCGACCTCGCAAATCGCTTAGGGGCATTATTGCGGGGGCGGATCGGAAAGGCCGCGTCAAAAGCCGACGACGCGGCCGCGGCCGCGGCGACGACCACGGTTTTGTTGACGGAGCTGCGATCCAGAAAGCGCGGCCCGTTCGCCGATGCGGCGCAGGCCGCCCTCAATGCGTGCGCGGCGGTGCTGCGGCGCGGTACCGACGTGCAGGCGCACGCGACCGCGGCCAACGCGTACGAGGGCGCCGCGACCGAGGCCTTTGGCTCGAAGAAGGCTAAAGTGCCGACGAAAATCCTCAAAGACTGCGCGTCCAAGGCGCCCAACATCGCCGCGGCGGCCTTCCTCGATAAACTGCCCGGCTGGGCCGCAGAAGCGCCGTCGCCCTTCCTCGCCGGCGAAGCGCTGGCGCTCCTGGATGCCCTGGCGGGGCGTGCAAGTGAAAAACACGCGGCGGCGGCGTTCACCGCGCTCGCGAGTCTCGCGCGCGACGAGCGCTTCCGGAAAGCCGACCGCGCGCGCGCGCTGCTCGAGACGGCAAAAGCGCTCGCCAAGGCGCGGCCCGGCGCGGACGCTTCGGATTTCGCGGCGGCGGCCACGGCGCTTGCCGACGGCCACCCGTCCCAGGCCGTCCGGGGCCTGGCGGCGCAGTTCGCGGCGTCACTACCGACTACTGCCCCCGTGAAAAAGACGAAGAAGAAGCGCAAGAGTGCTAAGTAACACACAATATTTAAGCCGCACTGCTAGCGAGGAACGACCGCATCGCGAGGACGTTCTTCGCCGCGTTTTGGTGGGTCGGGTCGGCCTCGACCGCGGACCGGAACGCGTCGAGCGCCTCCGCAAAGGCGTCGAGCTCGACGAGGGCACATCCCAAGTTCGTGTAGAGGTCCGCGCGCTCGCGCGCCGGCACGCCGTCGGCGCGCGCGATCGCCTCGCGGAACGCGTCGCGGGCCGCGTCGTGGATGTTCAGGTCGCCGAGGAGCAAGCCGAGGTTGTTGAGCGGTGCCGGCTCGCGCTCGTCGAGGGCCGCGGCCGTCTGGAACGCTGTGGCCGCTTCTTTGAGGACCGGCACGTCCGCGGGCGCGCCGACCTTGGCCAGCGCGACGCCTAGATTGGTCCAGGCGACAGCGTGCGTCGGAGTAATATCGACAGCAGTTGCGTAGCAGGCCGCGGCTTCGGAAAATTGCCCCTTCTCGAGGGCGACCTGGCCCTTGCCGCACCACGGCAATTCATTCCTCGACCCCGCCTCGATGGCGTGGTCGTAGAGCTTGGCCGCCGCGTCGAGGTCGCCTCGCAACCGCTGGGCGTCGCCCTCGTTGGCGAGCGCCCGCGCCGGCTCGAAGGCCAGCGCCGAGTCAATGAAGACCACTAATGCGTAGCGACAACCTTTCAATACGGCCGCGCCGCCGTGCCGCACTTCTCCCGCATGTACACATACCCGCCCGACGTCGTATCTTATAGTCCGTTCGAGTGGCTCCATCGTCGTGCCGCCGCCTTCGTACTCATCCAATGAATTCAGCGCGATGACGCACGTCAGCAGCGTGCCGTCGCGGTGCGCGCCCAGGTGCGACTCGCCCTTGGACGAGTCGTACCGCAGTATCTTGCTATCGAAGACGCGCAGCGCGTCGCGCGCCGCGGCGCCGTCGCCCACGACCTCAGGAAACGTCCGCTGCAGGAGCGGAAACAGCGAGTCGCGGCAGGCCGCCTCGAGCCAGCTTCTCACCTCCGGGAGGTCCTCGCACTGCTGGACGACGTCCCGTGCGTACCGAAACTCCTGGGGCACCCACCCATCCTTGCGCTCGGCCTCGTCAATAATGAAGGCGCACTCGTCCGCGCTGAAGAGCGGCGCCGCCGTGACCGCGCAGCACGGCGCCGCGGCGAAGAGCTCGGGCACGTCGGCGCAGTTGGGTGGGTAGGCGTAGGGCGTCGCGTCTACTGGCACGTCTATGGTGGCCGGCGCGGCACCATCCGCGGACCAGGTCTGGAACGCTTGCCCCGCGCGCGCCGTCGCGGCATCATGCTTGCGGTGCACGAGGTCTATGGCTTGCTTTAGCGCATTGGTCGAGGTGCTGAGGGCGGCAGCGCTGGCCCAGCAGTGGAAGAGGATGAATGAGCGCATTTTCCGCACCGACCTGAACAGTTGAAGCCCAGTGCCACTCTCTCTCTTTGCTTTAGGGCAGCAACTAACTAGCGTAGTAAGACACTAGCAAGCCTTGTTTTTGCGAGGTGGCATCGCTAGCCTAGCAATTGGTGGCTGCACTGCTGCTGGCGAGTGCTGTTCCAGTCCCGACGATCGTCACCACCGCTGCGAAGCCATCGCTGCACTGTGGCCATTTGCCGCTGGCTGCACACTGCAGCATGGCTGCATTGGTGCAGGACCTAAGCCGCATCGATCTCGAGGGCACCAAAAGAAGCAAGGATGATGCACCGCTGTGCCGCACGCCTGTAATAAAACGCAATGAAGTCGCATGGAGATGGTACGAATCGATCGGGGCGCCAAAACTCTTCGTCGCACCGTTGGTCGGCTACAGCGAGCCGGCGTTCCGGCTGTTGTGTCGGAGCTACGGCGCTGACATAGCATCGACGCCGATGATTGATGCGGCGGGCTACGTGGCGTCCGAGAGGTATCGAAACGAATTCGCGTTCACGGGCGGGAGCGAAGATAGACCACTCACGACGCAGTTGGGGGGCTCAGAACCTGAGTCGCTCGCGGCGGCGGCGGCGCTCGTGGCGCCATTCTGCGACGCGGTGGAACTAAATATGGGCTGTCCGCAACGATGCGCTAAGAAGAACGGCTCCGGTGCCTTTCTCATGGAGGACCTGGCGCGGGCCACGCGCTGCATCGCGGCCATGCGAAGCGCCGTCGACGCGCACAACGCGTCTGCACAGACACGTGTTGCTACGGTCGTCAAGATCCGCTGTTTTGACGACGTGCCACGGACGGTCGCGCTGGCCCAGGCGCTCGAGGCTGCCGGCGCCGAGATGATCACGGTCCACGGCCGCACGCGCCACGCGGGCGGCGGCCGGCGGACGGCGGCGCAGCTCGCGAACTGGGCCTGGATCCGGGCCGTCAAGGAGAGCGTCGGCATCCCCTGCATCTCGAACGGGAACATCCGGCATTCTGAGGACGTTCGCGATTGCTTTGCCGCGACGGGCTGCGACGGCATCATGTCTGGGGTGGGGGCGTTGCGGCGGCCGCGCCTCGTCTTCGCGGGCGCGCGCGGCGGGCGGAACCAGGTCGCGGCGCGGTATTGCACGCACGCACTGGCGACGCGGGCCGCGCCGCGCCAGGCCCACTCCCATTTGTGCGGCAAGCTCGCGCTGACGGCGCCGGCGGCGGTCAGGGACCTCCGCGATTTGATCGACTCGCTGGACGTGTCCGGGCCCGAGACGGACCGGTCGCGGGCCACGCTTTCCACGATCCGCGACGCGCTCCTCGCGCGGCCCGACGACGACGACGCGGACGATGATCTCGACGGCGAGACGCCTATTGCGGCAGATGGATGGACGAAGGTCTGGCGCGACAAGCGGCTTTGATAATTTTGTTGTTACTTACTCGAGCGCCTCTAACAATCTGGCCTTCAGCACGGCCTTCAAACCGTCCGTCGCCAGCCCGAGCTCCGTCAGCGCAGCTTTCAGCTTGGGCACAGTCATCTTGTTCACCTCGGCCGTCGTCCACTTCGGAGCGGCCGCGGCCGCCGGCTCCGGCTCCGGTTCTGGGGCGGGCGGAGGCGGAGGCGCCGGCGGCCGCGGCCGCTCCGAAGCGGGCGGCGGCGCCGGCGCGGCCTCGCGCCGCTTCGGGGGCGGCGGCGCTTCGGGAGCGTCGTCCTCGCGCTTGCGCTTCGGTGCGGCAGCAGCCGCCCGGTCGTCGGGATGCATCATGTCGTCATCATCGTCGTCGTCCGAGTCGTCGTCGTCGTCGCGGGGCCGCTCCGGTACTGTGGGAGCGGGTCGCGACGAAGAACCGCGACTGCGCCGCGCGTCCTCCTTGACCGTGTAGACTCTACTAG
This sequence comes from Pelagomonas calceolata, assembly GCA_918797485.1. Classification (NCBI taxonomy): domain Eukaryota; class Pelagophyceae; order Pelagomonadales; family Pelagomonadaceae; genus Pelagomonas; species Pelagomonas calceolata. Next base: position 204,760 of record CAKKNE010000003.1, on the reverse strand, counting down.
ACTTGCCGATGCGAAACGAAGCCCCGGGCACCAGAGCAAATGGCGGCGCGTCGCTCTTCACCCTCCCATAAGCCTGTCCCTTGCCTGGAGAAGCACCGGTACCGTGGGCCGAGCCCAGATCAATTAAGAACCAGCCCTGGGCTTGTCCTGGAGGCTGGCCGTGCAGGATGGCCACGTGCTGCCGCGATACGGACGCGTGCTCCAGCGTGACATGACACAACTCCGGCTGCCTCCCCAAGATAAAACAGTCGCGCTTCGCCAAATCAATGGTCTGCAAGGCTTTGCCGTCCTTGGACGCCTCGAGGAGCATCGGCGCCCTTCCACTAATCCACTCCGGGACCACAAACTTCCCCAGCTTCGTCCCGGCGGGCGTCGGCGGCGCGGGAGCTCTCCTCTTTCTATCTGCCTCTTTCGCTTGTTTCGCCGCTTCCCTAGCTGCGACTAATTTCTCTTTTTCTCCCTCAAGTTCTCGTAATGCGGTCTTGACGTCCCTTAACCCAAGCTCGGTCCGCGCTAACAATCGTTGCGTCTCCTCGTCCCGGTTGTTCGCCGAGAGGCGCATGGCTAACTGTGCTCTTTGGCTCTCGGCGATCTGCGACTGCTCCGTGAGGCGGTTCACGAGCTTTTCCAGTTCCGTCACGCTCACCAAGGAGGCGGCTCGGAAGGTGGCCATGCTAGCTAAGACGGCTTCGCGCCACGAATGCGCGCCGCGGCCTGCCTCGACGGCGTGAGGGGGTGAGGGGTCTGCTGCTGCGGCTCGCCTGACAGCAGGGCTCGCGCAGCGTGTTTGCGATAGCCAGGAGTTGCTTACGCGCTCTATTTCTGATGAGTAGCTTCTGCCAGCAGCCTGTTTAGCAGCCGCGTCGCGTCCCGCTTGCTTTCTAGTGTCTTTCACCGCTAGCTAATCCGATTTTTGCGCTGCCGCTGCAACTTTTGAGGCCTCTGGGGCGCTGTGGAGCGCAGCAGGAGACGGATATCACACAACAGAAAGGCTGGAGACGCCGCGAATTGCTGTGCGAGCCCCGACTTGCACAGCTGTGCGACCTGCAAGCTCAGAGCAAAAAAAGCAATTAGCATGACGCCGCGCCTCCTAGTGCTATGGCTCGCCGCGCACGCCGCCGCCGACGACAACTCCTCGAACAAGGAGCAGGACTACGCCTCATTGAAACTCAAACCGAGAGTTGTGAGTTTCAACGTCATGGTCGCCGGCCTGTCTGGATTGGGCAAGACGACCACGTGCAACATGCTCTTCGACGCCTGGCAGGGGAACTCCCCGTCACAAGAAAAGAGGAAGATCAGGAGGGCGACGCCGCACGTGGATGTGAGCAGGAAGATCGAGCGGTACGACAAGCGCACGAATACGATTCTCCGAGTGCGAGTCGTGGACACGCCGGGTTTTGGTAATAATATCGACCACAAGCACGCCGTAAGGCCCATCACGAAGTACATCCGGAAATGTAGAGATGAGCAATTTAGAGCAGAAACGGGTGCGCGTAAGGAGACCGAGGCCGACGGCGATCGGCTGGTGCACGCTTGTGTCTACTTCATCTCGCCGCATCGCTTCCTTGAAATAGATAGACATTTCTTGCGACATGTGCAACGGGAATTGGCGATAGTACCGGTCATCGCGAAGACCGACACGCTCACTGACGAAGAGCTTGCGGAATATAGAGCGATGCTGCGCGACGAGTTCACGAAAAATAATATTCAGGTCTACGACTTTGGGGAGAAGAGCAGCGAGTTGCTTGAGAAACGAGCCTTTGCCCGAGGGCGCGAGAGAGGTGAACCTCTGGGTATTATTGCCAGAGACGGCCACTACCCCTGGGGCACGTCGCAGTTCCAGTTTGCAGCTCATAGTGACTTCGCCTTGCTCAAGGATTTATTGTTATCAGAACACACGGAGCCGCTCGTCGAGCACGCGTCGGCCAGGTACGCGCGGTACCGCGCTAGGCGCGTCCGGTTGGGCTACGCGACGGACGCCGCTAAGAGTCTCGCGGTGCTGGCGCTCGTGGGGCGGGCTTTAGGATTGCCCGTTCCGATCCCGTCGCGCGCCGGCGTCGTTGCTGTCCTAAAACGGTGCGGCCTCGGTGCCGCGGGCCTCTACCGGAAGCTGTTCGTCAAGCCCGAGGCGCCGCCGCGGCGGCGGTCCTGGTTCGACTTCTCTCCAAAACCTCCGGCGCCGCCGCGGCGCCGCTGGATGGAGCCCCTCCGTCGTCGTTTGTCTCCGCCGCCGGCGCCGCCGCCGAGAAGGCGCTCCGTCGCGCCGCTCTTTCCTGCCAGAGCGCTGCGCGGGGCGAAGAACTAGGTTCGTTTAGTCTTCTTCTGTTTTTCGGGTTTCTACGAGTCCTCGCGGCTGCGAGGGCCTCCAAGAATTCCCGCGTTCAGCTAGCGAAATAAGACACTAGCAAGCCAAAGAGCTCCGGCGTCTGATTAAGCTCGGGCTGGCGTAGCACTTGCATTGCTGCACTGCCGGACTAGCCACTGCACTGGATGCTCGCTCGCGTCCGTTCGCTGGTGTGTGTCGGGTCGGTCGTTGCTCTTAGAGCTGCGCCCCGCCGATCTCCAAAGCCTCGCGAGCAGCAGCGCAGTACAAATTCCGCGGCGCCTTCGAAGCTGTGCACGGTTAAAAATCGTGAAGCGCTGCGCTGTGCGTCGACGCGACGGGCTCTACCGCCGTGCGCCACGATATTTAGCCGGCGCGGCCGCGTCGGCGCGCCCGACTCACTCGTTGACGCCACCCACCCCTCTGTTCCGACTCACGCGGTGACACACACGCAGGCCCGTCGTCGCGCCTCTACCACGCCCTCGCCACCATGGGCCACGGCGGCGCCCAAGGTGGTTCTGCAGCGGCCGCGCCGCCCGTCGAGAAGTTCCGCAAGGATTATGCTGCTCTACCTTACTCCATCGATTCCGTCGATCTGGACTTTAACGTCCAGACCGACGAGACCCTCGTCACGTCCACTCTCAAATTGACGCCGACAGGAGGCGGGCCTTTGGTATTAGATGGCGAGGACCTCCGCTTAGTGAGCGCGGAGGTCGACGGCAAAGAGCTGCCCAAGGACGCGTATGAATTGGGTGAGGAGACGTTCACGTTGCACAAACCGCCTTCCTCACCTTTCACGCTGAAGACCGTGGTCGGCATCGAGCCGGCCAAAAACACGCAGCTGTCGGGCCTCTACGAAAGTTCGGGAAACCTCTGCACGCAGTGCGAGGCCGAGGGGTTTAGGAGAATCACGTACTTCTACGACCGGCCCGACTGCATGTCGGCCTTTACTTGTAGAGTGGAGGCCGACAAGAAGAAGTTTCCCATTTTGTTGTCGAATGGTAATGAAGTGGGACGGGGCGAGTCTGGAGATCGGCACTGGGCCTCGTTCGAGGACCCGTTCAAGAAGCCTTCTTACCTCTTCGCGCTGGTCGCGGGCGATCTAGGCGGCATCCAGGGCAAGTTCACCACCAAGTCCGGGAGAGATGTCGACTTGAGGATCTGGAGCGAGCACCGGAATTGTGATCAATTAGATTGGTCCCTCGAGTCGCTGAAGCGCGCGATGAAGTGGGACGAGGAGACGTACGGGCTGGAGTACGATTTGGACGTCTACCACGTCGTGGCCGTGGAAGATTTCAACATGGGTGCCATGGAGAACAAGGGCCTGAACGTCTTCAACACGGCCTGCGTCTTGGCGGCGCCGCAGACGGCGACGGATGGAGATTATGATCGCGTGTTGGGCGTCGTCGCCCACGAGTACTTTCACAACTGGAGTGGGAACCGCGTGACCTGCCGGGACTGGTTCCAATTAACGTTGAAGGAAGGGTTGACGGTCTACCGGGACCAGACCTTCACGGAAGATCAGACCAGCCGAGCGGTGAAGCGCATTGATGATGTAAGAGTTATGAGAAGTGCCCAGTTCGCGCAGGACGCGGGGCCCATGGCCCACCCCATCCGACCGGAGTCGTACGTGGCCATGGACAACTTTTATACCGTGACTGTCTACAACAAGGGTGCCGAAGTTATTAGGATGTACGCTACGCTGCTGGGGTGGCCTGGCTTCCGCAAGGGTATGGATTTGTACTTTCAGAGACATGATGGGACCGCAGTCACGTGTGATGATTTTCGAAGTGCCATGGCCGACGCTAATAGTGTAGATTTAACTCAATTCGAGCGGTGGTACACGCAGGCCGGCACGCCTACTGTTACCTTATCAGACAAGAAGATTGATGGTGAAACGTTCTCACTGACACTATCGCAGTCGTGCGCCGACACGCCGAATCAACCTGCCTCGGAGAAGCAACCGTTCCACATCCCCGTGAGCTGTGCTTTGTTTGATAAAAAAACGGGCAAGAAGGTCGACGAGCAGTTGTTTGAACTAAGAGAAGCTTCCCAGACATTCAGCTTCTCTGGTACAGTGACGGGATCGCCCGACGACTACGTCGTGTCGTTATTGCGAGGATTTTCAGCTCCTGTGACGGCTAAACAAGAATTGACGCAGGATGAACTGTTATTTTTAGCGTCGAACGACGACGATTCCTTGAACCGCTGGGACGCCGCCCAACAGATTTATACGAGGGCTATTCTAGACGAGTTCACCGGTGATGCTGGGAAGGGCGATTCCCTTGACGCGGCCGTCGCGACGTTCCGAGCTGCTCTCAACGACAAGAGCGGCGATCCCTCATTAAGAGCTTTGAATCTGGCCGTGCCCGGCTTCTCGGAGCTCGGCCTGAAGCTCGACGACGGCTTCGACCCCGTCAAGTTATGTGAAGCTTTGTCTAGTGTCAAGAAGGCGCTTGCCAGGGCCTGTTCCACGGAATTGAAGGAGGTCTACGCTTCCTTATATTCGGACGCGCCCTATGACGTCGAAGCGGCGTCCGTCGGCCGCAGGAGACTGAGAAACGCGTGTCTCGCGAATCTCGCGCGGGCCGGCGGCTTCGAGCAGCAGTCCGTAAAACATTATGAAGACGCCCAGTGCATGACGGACCAGCTCGCGGCCGCCGTGGCGTTGGCGGGCGAAGCTACAAAAGAGCGGGAAGAAGTGCTGGGCAAGTTCTACGAGAGCGCTGGAAATGAATTAGTCGTCAACAAGTGGTTCGCGCTGCAAGCTTCCGCCGACGCCGACGACGCCCTTGAGACGGTCAAGAAGCTCGTGGCGCACGAGGCCTTCAGCCGCACGAACCCGAACCGTTATAGAGCCGTGGTCAATACGTTCGCGGGCGCCAATCCTAGAGCGTTCCACGCGGCGGACGGCTCGGGCTACGCCTTCATCCGCGACGAGGTCATCCAGACGGACAAGACCAATAATCAAGTGGCGGCGCGCCTCTGCGGGTCGTTCGGCACGTGGAAGAAGTACGACGCGAAGCGCGGCGGGCTCATGAAGGCGTGCCTCGAGGAGATCGTCAAGACCGAGGGCCTGTCGAAGGACACGTTCGAGATCGCGACGCGGTCGCTCAAGTAGGTCCACACGCTGGGGGGTTATATATATATAGTATTCTTTACGCACGTCGTCTACTATTTTTCGCCCGCCGTCTACGTCACCCTGGCCGAGGCTCTTTTCGCCCGCCGTCTAAAATACCATGGACAGGTCCATCGTCGAGGGCAGCGGGTTGCCCGGCATCGTGCCGGCCTGCGTGTGGTAACCAGTGAGGGCGCGGACGTCGCGTCGATAGCATCGAGATCGATATGAAACGGACGCCGCGTGCGAACGTAGTCGCCCGCGAAGCCGAGCTTGGCCAAAATCGGCACCGAGCCCGGGATTTTCTCGGCGGCGACGAAGCCGGCCATGCCGAGCATCGCCAAGCGGCCGTTCGCGAGCTCCATGTTGCGCTTCTTCTGCCGCGTCTCGGCGTCGTACTTGCCCATGGGGTCATACCCGGACGCGTGCCACGGCGCCGTGCCCGGCGTCAGCCGGATCGCGCCCGGCGTGCCGCCGCGCAGGTAGTGGGGCTGCTGCGCCTCGAAGACCCACTCCATGCCGCCGATGGCCGTGATGATCTGGATGCGGCCGGACGCCGGGATGGAGTCCCACGTCTCGAGCGGCAGCTTCGTCGTGCCGAGCGACGCGAAGGAGTCGCCGTTGACGTCGATGGCGCCCGGGAACTCGAGGCCGAGGCCGTTGACGACGCAGCCGAGGAAGGCCGCCATGGCGACGCGGCCGTGCTTGATCTCGGCCGCGCGGTACCACGCGAGCGTCTCGTCCGACGCGCTCTTCGAGAGGCCGAGCGGGTCGAAGAAGCCCGTCGGCGCCTGGATGCCGTCCATGCCGGACGCGTCGGCGCGCAGCGCGCTGCTCGACGCCGGCGCGACGGGCGCGACGAAGCCCGTCGCCGGCGCCAATAACGCGACGGCCGCGAGGAGGCGCGCCATGTTTTTCACCTGCGGGAACGGCGCGCGGTCAGCAACGGCGGTTTTTCGGTTTTTTAGGCGGCGTATGCCGAACGGCGAATATATGCGGCACGTCTGCAGCGTGTGTCACCATCTCTTCGGAAAGGCAGAGCATACTGGGCCGCATTTTGGGCCAGTCTGGTCGCGAGCACATCTCGTATCTCTCCGGCAAGCCTGCGTCATTTTGAAGGAAGCTGGCTAGCTGGCCTTCACGAGTAGGTTACTGAACTACCGCTCGCGAGTTCTGAGCTCCTGACGTACGCCGGTTATTGCGTTTAGGTCCTAGTTGTGCCAAATCCGCAGATTAGCTAGCGTAAATTGCAAAATGTAAGACACTAGACGCAACCCGAACAAAATGAAAGTCTCTCAAATCCCACCTACCGCTCAGAACCAGTCACACCACGGATGGATTAAGTACCAGGCGACCCTAGAGCTCAGCCATTGGCCAAGGCAGGGCAAAGCAGGAAAGCCGCACAGCGCACGCAGCGCAATCGCTGCACGCCGTCGCAGCGACACGCACAGCTCACTCTCCGCGAGCAGCCGACGGTCGGCACGCATCGATGCGGGCTGCCCCGCCCGCGACGATGGCAGCCATAGTGGCCCTTCTAGCCACGGCCGCCGCGACGACGGAGGCGACGCACCCCCATCTACGGGACATGATCCGGCGCGTCTTCCCCGAGACCGAGGAGACACAACGGTCGGAACGGGAGATGGACGCATATTTTGGGGATGGACTAAGGGCGGGCGTCGTCTTCCTCCTCAAGGACCTGAGGGATATAAGTGGACAGCCCTACCGCCAGAACAAGAAGTGGGGCAAGTGCACGTATCTGGACCAGGCCATCCGGTCCGCTAGAAGTGTCCTGAACAAGAATTCTCTGCTCGGGAAGTTCCCGAAATACCCCCTACTTTTTTATCATGCGGACTGGCGCGACGAGGACAAAACTAAATTAGAGACGGCCGTCGGCTTGAATATGAATGATGGCAAATATAAAAGCTGGTGGCACCCCGTCGTCTTCGGGCCCGAGGCGCTGCCTCCTTACCTCTACAACGTCAACGCGACAGTGAGCGGCTGGCAGCAGTTGCATGTGGATGGTGATTTAAGGAGAGAAACGAGGAACAACATTCATGGGTTCGGGTACATGCTCATGTGCCGCTTTTACGCTGGTTTGATTCACCACGCGCCGCTCACGCGGAAGCTGGACTACTATTTGAGAATTGACGGCGACTCGCGGCTACAATCGGTGAAGCAGGACCCCTTCGAGCTCATGAAGCGGAAAGGTGCCAAGTACGCTACTTTAGGAGGAGGCTACCGCGAGACGGCGGGGAGCGCCGTCGCGCTGCCGCGGTTCTATGCTCAGACGAACCCCGACGTTAAGACGGACCTGTGGACGTCGGCGGGCTGCTCGGCGAACGCCGTGGCCTGCCCCGCGACGCAGCCTAGAGCTCACAAGGCGACGGCGCCCTGCGCGCTGCGGTGTGTCTTTGACGTTCCAGCAGAGCCCGACGGCGTCAAACTGCCCGTGCCCCTCTGCAAGAGCAGCGGCGCGGGCCCGCCGCGGTGCCCGTCGTTCTACAACAACTTTGAAGTTGTGGACCTCCAAGCGTTCCGCACGGCGGAGCAGTGGGCCTTCTTCCTGCTCGCGGAGCGGTCGCACGCCTTCCTCTGCGAGGCCTTCCCGGGGCGGACGAAACCTGGGAGGTGCGGCGGCGGCGGCATGGGCGACGCGATCTTCCGCACGCTGCAGGTGAACACCTTTTTGACACCGGCCGAGGTCTTGGGGTTGCGCGCCACCGTTTCGTATCATCACCCGGCGCCCATCGCCAAGTTCTGCGGGCCTAGAGGAGTGACGGACGGCGGGCCGCCCGTGCAGAGCATCAGCTAAGTTTCTCTTAACAGACACATTTTTACACACATCGCGTCGTCGATGGCGTTGGGGTGGCGCCCCCGAACGCCATCGACGCACCGTCCGGGGGGATCAGCCCGCCTTGGCCTTGCCGCCGGTCTCGCGCTCGCCGAACATGAGCGTGTAGTCCTCGAGCTGGCGTTTGAGCGTCTCGGTCTCGCCGAGCAGCGCCATGTACGAGTCCGACGCGGTCTTGGCCTGCTTTTGTAGGGCTTCGAGCTCGCGCTCGTGGCGCTCGTCATTCTTTTGCATCAATGTCAAGGCCATTTCCAATCCTCGCGCGTATGCCGATGCCGCGGCCTTATGCCTTTGCAAACAGGTCAGCGCCTTGCCCTTGCGCGCCCAGGCCTTGGGCCAGTCCGGCTGCAGTCTCGCCGCCTCCTCGGCGTCGGCCAAGGCGGCTTCATAGTCGCCGAGCTTCGCATGTGCCGCCGACCGGTTCGCGAGCAGTTTCGAGCGCTCCTCGGTCTGCGCCGTGCCCTGGCAGAGTTCCAAACCCCGCGTGTATTGGAGTACGGCTTCATCCAAGTTCTTCTCTTTGAACGCTGAGTTGCCCAACTCCTTGGCGTCCGGCCGCCGCAGCCAATTTAACATCCTCCTGCTTGTGATGCTATTTTTGGCTTTATGCGTGGGCGCACGCTGCGGAGACGAGCGCTGCGGTTGCGCAGCTCCCAGGGGCGGCCAGAGCGCTGCTGTGCCGCCTCGTAGTCGCACGTATGAGGACTTTGAGTCGCGATTTGCGGCTGGCAAAAACCTGTGCTGCCGGAGAGCTAGCTTGGACTTGCATCGCCTGAAGCGCCACCTGTGCTGGACATCAAGTAGAGACATACCGAAAAAGAGAGACGTCTTGACGTATAAAAACACTGCCGAGGCAGCGAGAACGCTCGCATCGCGCACGGGAAGGAGCGACAAAGAGCACTGCACTGCACAGCTGCACACGCCGCCGCAGCGAAGGAGCGACAGCCAGCACTGCGTTGCACAAGGCGCACACGACGCCGCAGCGATCCGCGATGGCCACCGCACCCCCGAAGAAGCGCAAAGCCAAGGCCCCGCCGCCCGCCGGCTACGTCTGCAAGCTCTGCAAGGAGCCCGGCCACTGGGTCTACGAGTGCTCGCAGTGCGTCAAGAAGCCGAAGGTCGCCAAGGCGCCGCCGAAGCCGAACCCCTGCGTCTCCACGGAAGAGGCGCGCATCAAGTGCCACTGCGGCCTGCGGGCCATGAAGCGGCGGTCCTGGAAGGCCGACGCCGCGGCCCCCGAGCAGCGCTGGGTCTGCGCCCGCCTCAAGAAGCACAAAATTAAAAGAGGCGACCAGAATTTGAAGCCGTGCAAGTTCAACGTCGCCGTCGCGACGGCCGTGCCCTCTTCAGCACCACCGGCGAAGAAGCGCGTGAACACGCGGTACCTCCAGCGCGACCGGCGGCGGAAGCTGAAGCGCAAGGTTTTTGTGTCTGGCATGCCCTTCAAGGCCAAGGCCGCCGAGTTTTTGGTTGAGTTCTTCCAGTCGCACAACGTCGCGCCGCCGGCGCGCGTCGCAGCGCTCGAAAAGGGCGGCCGGAAGACGGGCCAGGCCTACGCGACGTTTGAAACTACCGAAGCGGCCGACGCGGCGGTCGCGCTGTCGGGGACAAAGCTCGACGACGGCGCCCGCTGGCTGGAAATCAAGCGCGTCGCCGAGAAGCCGCCGGCGAAGGACGCGACGACCGGCGACGGCGGCGACGACGACTCATCGAGCGACGACGACTCGTCGAGCAGCGATGGCGACTCGTCGAGCAGCGACGACGACGCCGCCGCGCCGGCGGCCGCCGCTGCCTCGAGCTCGGACGACTCGTCGTCGTCTTCGTCCAACGGCTAAAAATGTGTGCTTTCGACCGACTTTGGGGAAAGCGTGACCGCACGCGTGCACGTGCCCGCCCGCCGCCTCGAGTGTTAGCTCGGAACCGACGGCAAGGGGGGAGCAGTACTCAGTTCATATTTACGTTCCGGGGCGGCGCCCTAGCTACAGGTAGAGGGTGGGGGGGCAGTCGTGCGCCTACTCCCACATCTCCTTGTTCGTGCCGAAGACCTTGTCGAACGCCGACTTCGTCGAGAACTTCTGCTTCGCGTACGAGTGGCCCGAGCCGACGACCTTGTCGCCCTTGAGCGTCTGCTTCTTCTCCATCTGCACGAGCCAGTCCGCGATGTCGAGGGTCTTCTTGCCCTTGGGGAACTTGGACTTGTTGGCCTGCGCCTTGCTCTTGTCGGCCGCCATCGCCGCCTTGTACTGCGCCTCGGTCAGGCCCTTGGGCACGTAGCCGTTGAGCGCCGTCGGCGCGCGCTGCTGCGCGGCGGGCGCGAAGCCGAGCGCCAGCGGCGCGAGGGCGAGGACCTGCGTTGTGTGTTGCGGTCAGGAGAGGGCACGTGAGGCGGCGGCGTCGCGCGGATCACCAAGTGGGCGCACTTGGGCTCCGAAGCTTGGATGTGAGCGCTCCATCGGCCGGCGCCGCTCGTCGTGAGCGGCGGCCGGCCGCGAAGGCTTGCACACCTTGCTTCCTATGGGCAAACGGGGCGGCCGGGCGCGCGCTTTGCGTTTGGGCCTCTTAAGCCTGGATTATAGAGCTCAGACCGGCTAGCGTCGCCCATTGGAAGCAGCGCTCGGCCGTGCGGCCGTCGCTGTCACCTCTGGGCACGCGACGGCGCTCTGAGAGCCCATTTTTTTGCTGCCGGTTTTGGGCTGGATACGGCGAGCCGCAGCACCGCGCCGCGGTGTCCGTCCGTCTCTGACCGCTGCTGGACGCCGGCAACCCGCAGCCGTCAGCTTCATGCTGTTCCGGAGGAAGATAAGACAATAAAAGCTAGCTTGCGGACGCAAAGCTCGCACCCTCGATCACACGAAGTCCTTGCTCACATTTTGCGTGGACGCTTCCGACGGTTCCACGCGTTTAGCGATGTCTGGAGTACGTAGTAGGGTTTTCCTTCCGTGTCCGTCCGACGCGTACTGGCACCTCCAGGGATGGCTGGGTTGGAGCCTGCGGTCCGGACGGATGGCTGCACGAGTCGTGTATGGGCTGGATGGAGGGCTCAGCGCCCCAGCTGGCCACGGTGGCTTGTTGAGACGGCATGCGCCACACCCAGCCTTACTCGCGATTAAACCGGTCTTACTCACCTCTCACGTCAAATCACAGTGTCTCAATTGGTCAGCAGTGCGCGTTTGCCGCAAACTGCCGGAATCCAGAATGCTGCGGTGTGGCATTGAGCACATGGCGATGAACGCGCAACCTGAGCTGGCAACGCAAAACTGCACAGAGCCCGCGAGAGCAGCACATATAGCATGGATGGGCTGATCGCGGTGACCGCGGCCACCATGCCGCGCTGCGCGGCTGCATCTTTGCATTTTGCAAGCTCAATACCCGTTTCCGCCCTGCCGCGCACCGGCGCTGCCCCAGAGGGCCGCCAGCCCTGCGTCGCGCCGCCGCTGCGAGACGAAAGCACTCGCGACGCGTGTCGTGCCGCGCGCCCGGGCTTGGGGAGCGCAACACAAAAGTCATGTGCATGTCGCGCGTCTCACGAGGCTCGCACAAAAGTCATGTCGTGCCGCGTATCTCACGAGCTCGCGCGCAGGTCAACGATGGCCCGCCTCCTGACCGCCCTCGCCCTCGTCGCTTCCGCCGGTGCGTTCGCCCCGGCGGCGACGCAGACCCGCAGCGCCTCGGCGCTCTCGGCGTACGTGCCCCAGGGCCTCTCGGCGTCGGAGTACGCGGCGAAGAAGGCCGCCGACGCGAGCAAGAAGCAGGCCAACAAGTCCCGCTTCCCCAAGGGCAAGAACCTTGTCAAGGACGTCGCCGACTGGCTCGTCGAGATGGAGGCCAAGCAGACCTTCAAGGGCGACCAGGTCGCGGGCTCCGGCCACACGTTCGCCAAGGAGAAGTTCACCTCCAAGGCCGCCTTCGACGTCGCGAACGGCCGCCGCGACAAGGGCTACGGCGGCAAGGCCGGCTCCGCGGCGGCGCCGAAGAAGAAGGCCTTCGGCCTCTTCTAAGCTCGCGGATGGGTCCCGAGCGGCGACGACCTTGCTCCCCCTGTGACTAATATTGGATACTTATCGTTCGCGCCGCCGTTCGGTCAATCGCGTAATTAGCATGGTAGCGTCGTCGGTCGATCGCGCGTCGACGTCGCGCCCGCGAGTCGAATGCCGCGTCGCGTCGATGGCGTGTGGAGTGGTATAGAGTACAGGAGGAGGGGTCCTGTTTCCGTGGCCCACTCCAAAGACGGGCAACAACCGTGTGGAAAAACAGGTTTTAGGCCACAGCCACTCGGCTACAGCTCGAGCTTCACGCCCTGTGCGGGAGCTCTGAGGCGATTTAACAGTACTGTATCATCGTCGGAATACTACGGGCACGAATTTCGGCGCTCGTCGCGCGGCAGGACAAAAAACAGCCACATCCTGGAGGAAGCCTGTTTTCCCATCGCGGCGCACGCGTCGCGCGACCGACGAGAAAGGAGTGGAGGGACACGACAACCGGCCGCTGATTCATGACGAGCGAAACCGCCGCGCAGGTCTCGGGACTCGGGACGCGATGGCCGACACCGCCATGGGCCCGGCGCCGCTGGAGCGCCAGGAGAGCGTGCCGATGGAGATCATGAACAAGTGCGCCTACGGCGAGCCCTCGACGAAGACGATCATGGTCATGGGCGCCGTCGCCGCGGTACTGGCCTCGATCACCGTCTACTGCATCGTCTCCTGGGCGCGGCGCTCCGCGCGGGCCAAGTTCAAGGCCATGATCAAGAGCGTCTTCGAGGAGGTCGACCACGACCACGGCGGCACCGTCGACAGCGACGAGCTCTACACGGCCGTCTTGCTCGTCTACCTCCAGGTGAGGGAGAGTACTTAAGCGGTCACGAACGCTAGACTAACTCGTGCGCCGGCGCAGGTGAATAAGGCCATCCGCGTCATCGGCGCGGTCAAGCCCCCGAAGCGCCATTCGGTGGATGAGGTCCTCGCGCAGTACGCGAAAGACAACAAGTCGGGCAAGGAGCTCAACCAGGACCAGTTCGAGGACGTCATGAAGATCCTGTCCAAGGACGTCGCCGGCCGCGTGACGGTGACGTGCGGCATCATGGTCGGCTGCCCGATGCTCGGCGGCATTCTGGTGAATATGGCGCTCGCCAAGTTCGGCCGCCCGTCGGCGGCGCGCCCCTGCGGCAGCCTCCTGTTTACCTTACTCGAGCCCCAGTTCCCGACGATCGTCTCCCTCGTCCTCATGCTCGTGCTCCTTCCGTTATTGCTGGACGCGCTCGACAGCTACCTCGAGAACCGCCAGTCGAAGCTCGGGGCCATGAAGGAGCTCGTGCGCGCCGACTCGACGCCGAAGGCGACAGCGGCCGAGTCTTCCGTGCGCAAGGAGGCCGACAAGCTCGCCCAAGCCGTCGAGACGGCCGCCGAGGAAGTCAAGCCCGTCGCGGAGGCCGCGCCCAAGAAGAAGGGGCTTCTCGCCGTTCAAGGGCTTCGGCAAGAAGAAGGAGGCCCTGAGCGGCGCGCCGGAGGCCTCGCGGCGGCCGCCGCGCCGCCGCCCGCTCCCGGAGGCCTAAGCCTAGATCACAGAATTACGGAACTCTACAAAAACAAAACAGTTAGTACCCGAACACGCGCAGCCCGACCGTGTCCTCCTTGCCCCCCTTGCCCGTGCCGACGAGGAGCTTGTACTTGCCCCGTCCCACGATCTTGTCCCGGTCCCAGACGCCCTCGTAGCGGTTCCCGTTCAGGTACGTCAGCTCGCCGGGCCCGTGCCGCATGTTCCGCCAGTACTGGCCCCTAAAAACCGTGCCGGATGCGCTCAACTCGGTACCTTCGCCGTGGCGCTGGTTGTCCTTCCACTGGCCCTCGTACTGCGAGCCGTCGGGCCAGACATATAAACCGCGGCCCGTCATCCGCTCCCGCAAGAAGTCGCCCTTGTAGTAGCCGCCGTCCTTGTATATTAATTTGCCCGTGCCGTGCCTTAGGTTATCGCACCATTCGCCCTCGTAGGATTCGATGGGGTCCTGGAATTTATATGTGTACAACCCAATACCGTGCCGCCTTCCTTCGACCCAGTCGCCGTCGTAGCTCTCCTCCAAAATATTGCCCGGTGAATAGGTCAATTTGCCCTTGCCGTGCTGGATGTCGTCGCAATACTCGCCCTCGTACGTGTTGCCATCGACAAACCGGAAGAACCCATGACCATGCTTCTTATTGTCCCGCCACCACCCTTTATAATAATGATTTGTGGTCGCATAGACCATCTCGCCCTCGCCCTGCATGCGATCTTCCCGGAACCCGCCCTTGTAGACATTGCCGGTCGACCACTTGTAGATGCCCTGGCCATGTTTGCGATTGCGCCGGAACTCGCCCCGATACGAGTCGCCCTGCCTGTACTGAAAAATGCCCTTCCCGTCGATATCATTTTCCCGCCACCAGCCGTCATATCTCGAACCAGTACCGAAGACATAAGTGCCCTTGCCTGATTTCTTGTCGTCGACCCAGTTTCCACTATAGGCGTTGCCCCAGTTTCTGTACCAGTAGACGCCGTGGCCTTGCGCTAGTCCTTTCACGAAGGTCCCATCAAAAAAGTCCCCGTTCTTGAAGAAATATCTACCTCTTCCGTTTTTCTGGGAATCCTCCCATTCCCCGCAGTACTTCTCACCGTCCGGGGACACGAAGACGCCGTACCCCTCGTGGTGGCCCTTGACCCATTTCCCTGCGTACCTCGCACCGTCCGCATATCTACATGCGCCCCTACCGTGCCTCAGATCATCGTAGAACTCGCCTCGGTACACCTCGCCCGTCGCGAAAGAAAGTATACCTCGGCCATTCGCCATGCCCCTCCTAATCTCCCCCAAGTAGGCGTCGCCATTCATCTTCGAGAACCGACCCACGCCTTCCGGCTTGTTCTCCACAAAAGTCCCCTCGTAGGCGTCGCCGTTGAGCGACGTCAATCTTCCGACACCGTGCATGCGCCCCGCGCGCCACTCGCCCTCGTACATCTCGCCGCAGGGATGGAAGAGGCAGCCCCAGCCGTCCCTCCGCCCTTCCTTCCACTCTCCCACATACTCCGTCCCATCGGGCTTCGTGTAGATCCCTTCTCCATGCCTCTTACCATTCTTCCAGTCGCCCGTGTACCTCCCTCGATCCGCCGGCCAGACACAGGTCCCGAAGCCCTCAAACAAACCATCTTTCATGTACCCCTCGGCGCGCGTCCCGCCCTGGAAGAGCTTCAAAGATAAACCCTTCCTCTTTGGATATATTCTTTTAATAAAATCATCCAAGTTGTCTCCCACCGGTTCTCTACTAATCCCCATGTCGCCCCGCAGCTTCTTGACGCGCTTTTCCTCCTTCTCGAGGGCCTTGGCTAATCGACGAGCTTCGGGCGACGCGAACTCCTTCGCTTTTTTTTGTTTGCCTCCCACATCCTTGCCCATCTGGTCCTCCGGAATGTCCGTGGGACCGTCGGGGCCGTCGCCTCCGGAACTCTTCGCCTTGGCCGCCATCTTCGCCGTCCTCCTCTTTACTGTCGTTTCATCGTCCAGATCTTCGTCCGAGGAAAACTCGCTGATGTCGTCGTCATCGGAAATCTCCAGCACCAACCCGCTCTCCGTGATCACGATGCCTTTATCTTCTTCCTCCTCTTCTTTCTTCCTTGACAGATAAAAGCCCTTGTGCCACGTCGCCTCGGGCGGTCCGACTAATAATTCATCCCGTTCTCGTTTCCGTTGCGCGTCGTAGATGCGCCCTCCTCCTAAGACCAAAATCTAGGTCTTCGGGCCGGCCCCAGGTACTCCTATACGTATCGGTCTCGAGGTACCACAGAGCCCGCGTCTCCGGGTCGTAGTACTCGACCCACCCGCCTTGCGAATGGGTGACCTCCGACCGCTCTTGTAGTCGTTCCAAAGCGGGCATGGACTTGACCACTGAAGCCTTCTGCCATCTTTTGTACTTGGCCGCTTGTCGCCCGAGGTAGCCTCTGTACAATCGTTGTGCCAATAATCCCGCCCAGATCTGCTTCCTAAGAAATCTCGTCTCGTAGCGCCCGCGAAAGCCGCGAAGCCCCGCTTGGATCGTCGTCGTCGCCTGGCGCCGCTGCTCCTTCGAGTTCGCCGCCTTTTCGTTCTTGGCCTTTTCGGCGCCGGCGGCCTGCTCGGCGATCCATTTCTGCGTCTCGGTGGCGCGGAGCCGGGCGAGGCGATCTTCCCGCGTGCGGCCCACGGCGACGCGCATCGTTTAGGGTGGGGCTGCCTCTTCAGCCAACACGAGGAGGGCAGTCTTGCGGCGCGGCCCCGGTTCTAGGGTGGGGCTGCCTCTTCGCTTGCGGCGGCCGGCGCGCCCGGGGCTCAGGTGCGGGCAGCCTTATACCGGGGGCCCCGGTTCTATTTGTCTTGCCTTGCCCAGTCCGCGGCGACCGGCGTGACCGGGTCTGTGTACGGCAGCCTCTTTCCCGGCCCTCGGCCCGCTTTGACAAACGCTGCGCGGCGGCGCTGGGCTGGAAAATCTAGTGTGTTACACAGTAGTCAAGTTCATGAAGCTTACGACGCCACATCAGACCCAGGAACCGTGTAATTGTGCTTGAACGGCATCGGCTCCGTGCGCGTCGTCTTGTTCCACGCGCCGAGCTTCAACGGGGCCGCGACGCGATGATTTCGGGGCCGCGACGCCGGCGGCGGCGGCGGCCGAGGCGTCCCGTGGCGGCCGCGAGCGCGCGTCGAGGCGCGCGTCGGCGGCGGCGGAGGCGCCCGGCGCGGCGGCGGTGGCGGGAGGGCGGCGTCCGATGGCGCCGGCGCCGCCGGCGCCGCCGCGCGGCGCCCTCGCGCCGCCGCGGCCGCCGGTCGATGCGCGCGGCCTCTTGCTGGTAGAGGACGTCGACCGCCGCCGCGGCCTCGGCGAGCGAGTCGCGGGCGCGCTCCGCCGCGACCTGTGTGGAAATCAAAATTTTACGGCGCGTTCGTGCTGAATCATCGCGTCGTCCTCCACGCCATCGACGCGACGCCTGCTCGATGGCTTGGCGATGCCGATTCCTCGCCGCTCGACGGAACCAGCGCGGCCACGCCATCGCCGAGACATGACTTAGTGAAGAATTGTCGCACCCGACGCACTGGTTGATTTCCACACAGGCCGCGACGTGCTGCGGCCCCTTGGCGCGCTGCTTCGCGCCGCGCAGCGAGGCCGCGAGCGCGACGTCGCGGCGGCGGCGCTGGTCCAGCGCCTCGGCGTGGCGCGCCTCGCAGGCGGCGATGGCGCCGGCCAGAGCCTGGCGGTGACGCTGTTGCTGTGCCGTCGCCGCGTCCTCGAGGGCCAGCGCGTGCGCCGAGAAGGCCCGGTCCTCGGTCTCGCGCACGGCCTTGGCCACGCGCCGCGCGGTCAGGCGGCTCGATGCCGGCGCCGCCGCGCCAGCGCGCCTCCCGCGCGTGTCCGTCTTCGCGCGATCGGCGCGCTCCTTCCGCAGCGAGTCGACCGCGCGCGCGCGCGTCGTCCGCAGGTCGGCGAGTTCCGCGTCGACGGCGCGGCGCTGCGCGCGAACTTCGCTCACGGCCGCGGTCCGTCTCGACTCCTTCGTCCGCGATGGTTTGTTGAATGTCGGGGTGTGCGATGGCGCCGACGGCGCCGGACGCGCCGGCCGCGGCCCGCTCCGCGGCCGTCGCCAGCGCCTCAAGCCGCTGCTGCGCCTGTATTAACCGCGCCTCGTTGCGCTGCGCGGCGACGGCCATGACAGCACCCAATGCGGCGTCGCAGCCCGTCGTCGCCCGGGCGTCGCGCTCCTCGACAAGGGGCGCGATCGTCGGGAGGAGCTGCTGGCGCCGCGTGGCGACGTCGAGGATGCGCCGGACGGGCTCATTTATATCGACGGCGGGCTCCTCGACGCTTTTCCCGGAGAACGGCCGCCGACGCGCCGCGTAGATCGCGGCCGTCTCGAGGAGGGGCTGCCGGTTGTCGCGGAGCCGCCGCCCGGCGCCTCCCGCGACGTCGTCGTGCGCTTTTAACAGAACCTTCCGGCAGAAGTCGTCGCACTTGGCGTTGAGCGCCACGACGGCCTTTTGGGCCCGCAACGCGACGGCTGCAGCCGCCCGCTCGCGCCGAGGAGCGTTCTCAGCGCGGCGCTTCTCGATGGCCAATTTCCGGCGGCGGTCGTTGAGCTGGCGCTTCGCCTCGACGGTCTCGGCCGTGAGCCGGTCGAGCTCCGCCGCGAGCTTCGACTCCGCCTCGACGTGGTCCATGGCGAGCTTCCGGCGGCACTCTGCGAGTTCCTGCGTCGCCGCGGCGTTTTTCGGCCGCGAGGCGCTCGTTCTTCGCCTCGGCCGCGCGCAGCGCGTCCAGCGTGCCGCGGCGCAGCTCGTCGAGGCGCTCCTTCAATATCCGCTCGCCCTCGGCCGTGTCGTAGGCCGGCGGTGCCTCGATGAGCCGCGCGGCCTTGGCCTCGGCCTCCGTCGCGCGCGCGGTCTGCCGCGCCGCGTGCAACTCCGCCTGGCGCACGGCCTCCTCCAAAGCTGCCACGCGCGCTCTTAACGCGGTGGCCTCGCTTGGGTCTTCCCGCGGCATGTTTTTCAACCGCTTCTCGAGCACGGCGGCGCGCGTCCTCGCTTGAAGCCACCAGAGGATCGGGAGGCTGACGCGCGGCACGCGCTTGCCGAGCACGGTGACGGCGGCGCTTCCACGCGGCGTCGTCGGCGGCGGCGACCGGTACGGGCTCCTGGCGGGAGACGCGTAGGGGCTCCGCTTCCCAGCGCGCGTGCGCGGCGGCGTCGTGAGGCGCACGGGCGACCGCGTCGGCGACGCGCTCGATATGCGCACACGCCGCGTCGGCGTCGATGGGTTGCGCTCGGCCATTCTGGTTGTGTCTATAGGCTGCCTGCTCTCGTTTTTGTTTGCCTAGGGCTGCCCGTCGTTCGCTGTTTTTGGGCAGCCGAGTCTGTGGTGCGTTGATGGCGCACGACTATGCGTGCACGACGTCGCGCGCCCTGTTTTTAATTGGGCTCGCAGCCGAATCGAGTTTGAGCCCGCACGCCGGCGGAGATGCCGGGGCCGGCTGATTGAGACGGTTGGCGCTGCTTATCATTTTTGGAGGACGGGTTCCCTAAGTCTTGTTTGCTAGTGTCTTACAGGCCGCTAGCTCGACTTTCACGCAGCCGCGATTTTGGCGCTTGTAATGCACTAGTGGATGCAAATAAGGCTCGCAAGCCGCATCGATTCGCTGCAACAACGCTAGCATCGTTCGCAGCTTCCGCCTTTGGGAAAAGCACCAGCAGCCTTGCGGTAATCATCTCCGAGTCGCCGACAGCTTACGCAGCGAAACAATGCAAGCCGACACGGAAGAATACCTGCGCGAGGCCGCCGGCCGCGGCCACGAGATGGTGCAGCAAATGGTCCAGAAGCTGAGCGGCGCGCTCATCTACCCCGACGCCGGCAACGTGCAGACGAACGAGAAGCTCTGGGACGTCTACGCGAGCGAGTGGGGCGCCGAGGCAGGCTGGGTCGCCGGCATGGCGGCCTCGAACCGTGAAGCCAAAGAAACATTGGAAAACGTCGGCGACGAGTGGGCCCCGGCGGCCCATACAAAACGCGTCGTCGACGAGTGGATCCTCAGCGAAGTTTCACTGAAGACGCATTGCTGCGAGATCGGCAGCGGCGGCGGCCGCATCGGTAGAATGGTCGCGCCTCGCGTATCGAAGCTCCAGTGCTTCGACGTGAGTGCCAAGATGCTCGCGGCCGCGAAACAGGCTCTCGCGTCCCAGGAAAATGTGACCTTCGCGCAAATCCACGGCGACGCCAGCGGCGCCGACGCCGGGTTTTCCGACAAGCCGCGGCACTACGCTCCGCAACATAAACACGCGTACGACTTCGTGTACTGTTTTGACGTCATGGTGCACATGGACGCGCACGCCATGTTCCGGTGTCTGAAGCGGATCCGAGCTTTATTAAAGGATGAGGGGAAAGCGTTCATTTCGACGTCGAATCTCCTGGCGCCGGACGGCTTCCGGCGCTTCGAGGCCCAGGAGAAGTACTCGGTCGGCGGGTTTTACTTCGTCACGCCCGAGACCGTGCGGTGCTTGGTCTCGCGCGCGGGCTTGCGCGTCGTCCGCGAGTTATCAGCGCCGGACGCGTCGAACACGTACTACAACCGCGACTACCTCGCGCTGCTCGCTCCCGTTGTCGAGGCGCCTGCCATCGCGCCGGTTGTGGCCGTCAGCCCCACGGTCAACACGGCCTCGTCGCCGGTCAGCCAGGACGCCGCGGCAGTCGCCGCCATGGACGAGGACGAGATCGTCGACGCAGTCGAGGCGGCCGAGAGCTCGGGCGACTGCGCGGCCGTCGTCCGCCTGCTCGGGAGCGCGCTCGCGCTGGAAGAGCCGGAGACCGCGGTCGAGGCCGTCGCGGACGCTCTGCTGCGACTGGGCAGTGCGCACGCGGCGGCGCTCGGCGAGGCCGGCGCGTGCGAGCGCGTCGCCGCGGCCCTCGCGCTGCCGTGCTGCGGCGACGAGCCCTCGCTCGCCGAGGTGCTCCTCGGGTGCTGCCGCGTGCTCGCGAAGAGCGGCGCGAACGCGGCGAAGCTGCTCGCGAACGACGGCGCGGCGCGGCTCGTTTCTGCCATGGAGGCACACGTCGCGTCGGGCGAGCCCACGCTCCAGGAGCAGGGGTGCCTCGCGATCGAGGCGCTCGCCGTGGCCGGCGGCGCCGCAGCGCTCCGTGAAGCCGGCGCGGAGGCCGCGATCGAGGGCGCGCGCGGCGACATCGTGAACGAGCGGAACAAGACGTACCCCGACCGCGCGCTGGCCGCGCTCGCCGGTTCCTAGCAAGCACCCTTCTGTGAGAAATTTTAGTATGACAAATTAGATTAGGGGTTCGGAGGGGGTCTTCGGTCTTCGGTCTCGAGCGTGGTGATGATCGATCAGAGGTCCCAGAGCGCGGCAGCGAAGGCGGACCGCGCCTCGTCCTCGAAAAGCTCGCCGTCGGACGATTCGGACTCGGACTCGTCGTCGGACGGCGCGAGGCGGTTCAGGCCCGTGCGGTAGCTTCTCGCCATGCGCAGCGCCGACGACAGCGCGCGTGTGGCGCCGCGTGACGCGCGCCGCGCGTCAGCCCGCCGCGTCCGAGCGGCTTCGGCGTCGCCCCAGCTCGCCGTGCGGGGCCGGCAGCGCGCCTGGCGAAGGTTATCCTCGATGCGCACTCGCTTCCCGCTCTGCGCCCGCGGCGCGAGGCGCCGGAGGTGGCGCAGCGGCGAGGCGTGCTCCGTCTCGGAGTCGCGCTCGTCGTCCGCGTCCGAGTCCATCGTCGGCGGCACATCGCGGCGGATCTGACTGCGGCTGCGCGACCGCGACTGCGACCGCCCGCGGTCGCGGCGCGCGGCGCGGCGGCCCCGCGCGGCGCAGGCGCGCGCTAATCTTAGCACGCGCGCCTCGAGCTCGGCCGTCTCGTCGTCGCGCTGCAGCGGTGAGATGGACAGCGTCCGCGGCGGCGGCGCGCTCGGCGTGCCGTTGCTCTCGCTGCCTGATGACACGGTATGCGTCGCGCTGCTGGGCGGTTTTTGCGCCACTTGCAATTTTTGCATCATCCCAGCTACCCTTGATGCTGTTGGACTTGGCGGCGGGGCAGGGGGGATTCCAGAAGTGTTGCACATCGTTGGATTGCAATTTCGCTGCGCGCAGCGGCGACCACGGCGGCAGAGCGCCGCTTCCAACGTGGCACCTACGGCACCCAAGCTGAAAGTCGCCGCCTGATTCGTCCTCGGCGTTTTGGAGTGGTCGCCATTGTTCTTTTCTTCCAGCTTGGGCTTCCTTTTGTGCTCGAGAGTCTGCGAGAGCCCGAGCCCCCATCATCGATGCAAAACTTGGGCAGCCCCAGAGTTCGAACGCCAATCGACGCTCCCCGTGAACCGTGGGGTGGATCGAGCGTGCCGGCGCGTTGAAGCAGCCCTGGACACAGCAGCAGTTATTCCCACACAATATAGCAGCACAAATGGCTGCCCTCGCCGCCCTGTACCCCGCGAAACTGCAGAAAGTCGCCAGCTTTGACCGCTTTGGGCACTACCGCCTCGAGACGGGCGAGCAGCTCCTGGTCTGGACACCAATCTATCCGGCCGGACCGCTGCCTCTGATAATTTACCTGCACGGTGCGTCGTCCAGGGGAGACGACATCCAACAGATTTTTGAAAAAGGGCCAAACTGCCCTCCAGCACTCTTACGCGCCGGAGACATCGCCCCGCGCGCCGTCGTCGTGGCCCCGCTCCTCGCAGCAAAAAGGGAGTGGTGCAAGACGTCGCGCGAGGCCGGCACGACCTTGAAAATCATCGACGCGTACTTTGCGGAGGAGGCAAGAGGTGCCATGGCAGCGGTTGATCGGGACCGCGTCTACGTCACGGGCCCGTCGTGCGGCGGTTTAGGGGCCTACACGCTCGCGGCGCGCCTCGCGCGCCGCGGCGACGGCTTCAGCGACCGCTGCCCGCCGGCCGCCGCCGTGGTTCCCGTGTGCGGTGGCGGGAGCGTGGTCTTCGCGCCGCTCCTCGCGAAGACGCCCTGCTGGTTCTGGCATTCGGAATCGGACAGCGCCGTACCATGTAGCGACACCGAGGCCCTGGTGGCCGCGCTGGAGAAGCTCGACGCGCCGGTGCGCTTCACGAAGCTGACGGACGAGGAGACGCCCGAGAGCCCGCCATACGTCGCGTACATGGAGCACCACAACGCCTGGACGCCGGCGTACAAGGTCGACTCGCCGATGTGGGCCTGGTTGTTCGCCCAGAGTCGTGGGGAGGGGGCATAAGTACACTGTTTGTCACAACAAGAACATTAGGCGGTGATCTTCAGGTGGTGCGTCACGTTCATCTCCTTGAGCACCTCCGCGTACGACATCCGCGCGCCCGGCCGGTGCCAGTGGCCGCCGCACCCATCAAAACGGAACGCCAGGGGCGTATTTTCGGCGTAGGTCCCGGCCCAGTCCGCCTTCGGGTCCCGATCCCCATCCTTCATGCCGGTGAAGAACGGGCCCTCGCAGAAGGCGGCGACACTTCTGGCGCCCTCGTGGCCGTCGCGCGCGTGCCCGGCCCCGAGCAGCTCCGCCGCCGGCGCGTGGCGGAAGGGGTCGCAGATCGTCCGGCCCAGCGTGAAGGGCCCCGTGACGTGCAGCGTCCGCGGCTGCTTCTTGGGCGGCAGGCGCTTCGCTTCAAAAATGTTCGAGATCTGGCGCCGGAGCGTCGCCTTGAGCAGCGGGTGCGCCCTTCCTCCAATCACCATGAAGCGCACGTGGCCCTTCCGTGGCTCGCGCACCGCAAACATGTCCAGCGACGCGGCGCTCTGCAGATCGCAGGCCTTGGCGATGGGACCCGGTTTGAGATCTGAATCGAACCACCAGCCGCCTTCATAAATGAGCCACGCCACCCTAAACAGGTCCGCGCGCCCGGCGCCGCTGTTGAGCTTGCGGTAGGCCTCGATGCAGCCTTTAACTTCGCAGCGCGCCGCCATCCACGCCGCCTGGGCCGCGTCGTCGAAGTACGTAAACTCCATCTCTGGGTTGAGCGTCCGCCATTCCTCAATGTTCCGCTTCAGCGCCGCCGGCGTCTCGTCCAGGGGCAGCTTGTGCGACGTGATCAGGCGCTTCGGGATGTCGGCCCAGGCCGCTGCTGCCCAAAGGACTGCGTATTTCATCGCAGCGATGGCGTTTGCGGCTGCCCCCTTTGTGCCGCGGTGCTGTGGTTGATATGTTGCGCTCGAATGCAACGAATTAAGACAGAATTACAGCAATCCTACTGGTTTGCTCGACTGAATTCGAGGTCGAAGGCTAGTATGTCGAGACACTAGCACTTCCCTAGCGCTCGGGGTCCGTACTACCTGGGGGTGGGTTCAATAAGTGGCTCTCTCTCTCTCTTTTTCCCGTTTTGGGTAAGAAAGGCTGAGGCTTGGCTCTATAGGAAGGTAGTCCACTCAACCAGCCGCCGCGCAACCCTGACTCGACCACAGAGCAAACGCACGGACGAGTCCAGGACCGAAAGGAAGGTGGCATGGAGTTACAAGGGATGAAGGGGGAAAGGGCACTCGCCTCTTCCTCTTCCTCCTCCTCCTCCGCGGCCGGCTCGGCCGCGCCGGCGTCGGAGAGGACCTCCTCGTCGTCGTCCACGACGTGGTCGCCCTTGAGGCGGAAGTGGAGGATGCCCACCTGGTTCTTGCCGTCGATCACGACCTGGTTCTTGATGTTGCCCTTGACGATCGCCTCGAGCGTCTTCTTGAACGCCTTGGACTCCCTGGACTTGGGGCGCTTGAACGCCTCGCGCAGCGCGCCCGCGTGCGCCGCCGGCAGCGCCGTCGACGACGCGAACGCGTCGCGGACCGTCGAGATGTGCACCTTGGCGTCGGGCTCGGCCACGAGGCGCTTGCGGCACCACTCGGCGCAGACGGGGACCCACGCGTCCGCCGGCACGCGCGGCGCCGGCGGCGCGGCGGGCGCGGGCGCCGCGGCCGGCGGCGGCGGCGCGGCGGCCGGCGCCGGCGCCGGCGCGGCGCCGCCGGACGAGCGGCGGCGCTTCGGCGCGGGCGCCGGCGCCGCCGCCTCCTCCTCGTCCTCGTCGTCCTCGTCGTCGGTGCGGCCGTCGGCCGGCGCGCGCTTGGGCGGCCCGGCGAGCGCCGGGTCCTTCTTCACGAGGTTGCGGAACTTGTCGCGGACGTCGGCGCTCGTGCGGCCGCCCTTTCTGAGCACGGAGAACTCGCGCAGGATCTTGGCCCACTTGTCGCCGTACATCTGGTAGCCGTCCTTGACGGCCGTCTCCTCGTCGGCCGTCCAGCGCCGGCGCTTCCGCGAGCCCTTGGCGTTCTTGCCGCGCACGGGCGCGCCGGGCAGCAGGCCCGTGAGGTCCTCGGCCGCGGCCTGCGACTCCGAGACCGGCGCCGGCTCGCTGATCTCGTCGTCGTCGTCCGAGCGGCCGGGACGACCGCGGGGCTGCCGCCGCCGGCCGTCGCGCGCGCGCCCGTGTCCGGCGTCGCCGCGCGGCGGCGGCGGCGGCGGCGGCGGCGGCGGGCGACCGCGGCGCCGCGGGCGACCGCCGCTGGCGGCGGCGGCGGCGGGCGACCGGCGCGGCGGCGGCGGCGGCGGCGCGCGCCGCGGGGCGACGCCGGCGGGAAGCGCGGCTGGGGCGGCAACGCCGGCGGCGGCGGCGCGAAGCGCGGCGGCGGCGGCGGCTGCGGCGCGAACGCGGGCTCGGGCGCCGCCGCGCCCGCGGCCTCGACGAAGCCGGGCGCCGCGCCCGCCGCCGCGTCGCCCCTGATGATCTTGGCGAACTTGGGCTCGGGACAGTACTGGTTCTCGATGTCGAGCAGCATGCGCTCGACGCCGGCCAGCGCGGCGCGCGCGGCCGTCGCCGCGTCGCCGTCGCCGAGCGCCCGGCGCCGCGCGTAGGGGTCGGCCGCGCGCAGCCGCGCGGCCGCGCGGGCCAGCTCCGCGCAGTAGTCGAAGGAGTCCGGGCCGCGGTCGGCGGGCGACGCGTAGGCCCGCTGGAGCGCCTGCTCGAAGGCCTGAGGGCCCTCGCCCTCGGCGAAGAGCATGGCCGCCCTCCTCAAATCCGCGAGCGCGCGCTTCGCGTGCACGTTCCAGGGCTTGACGTGGATGTGTGTGAGGATGTTGAGCGTCATCTCGAGGCAGAGCACGCACTCGCGCGACGAGCTCACGCCTTCGTGGTGGAAGCGCGCCGCCTGCGCGATGGCCACGCGCAGGCCCAGCGGCGAATTGGAATCGACGGCCAGCTCGCGGTCCGCGACGGCGGCCTTGAGGTGCTCGATCTGGGGGTAGCTGCGCCGCCAGCACGCGAGGTCGAGCTGCGCCTCGACGTAGAGCTGCTCGCCGCGTGCGCAGAACTCGCGGTCTGGTGGGGTTGTGTCCATGATTATCTTTTTGTCTTTTGCCGGCGCGCGCGCGAGGCGGGAGTGGCTCCAACAGTTGATTTGTTTTTTAGGCTTGCCAACAAAGCGGCGGCTCTGACGCTGCGGCCACGACAGCTGCGGTATGAGGAGCGCTGGAAAAGGTGCTCAGTGTGTCCGCGGCTCTTGCGCGCGGCTTGTTTGAGGCGCGGCGCCGTTCCTTGTCCTTTAGCAAAAAAATAGGCTAAAAGACGCTAAATCTGTGCCTCCGTTTCTTCGCCCACCTCGTCGCGCACGTCCCGTGGGACGCCGTCCGGCCGAGAGGGGTGAGGGTATCCTGCTCAGAGCGAAAGTCTTCGTCACGGTGCGTACCTTGGCCCCATTTTGGATGCAAGCTCCGTGGCAAAGTCCATCCAGAGAGCTGAAAGTGGCTCTGGAGCTTCGTCTTGGTCTGCATACTTGAGTGGCAGCAAAATCGGCGCTGGAAAACACCCCTGTGGGGCAAAAAAAGGCAAAAAGAGCATTGCATTGCTGTATCTGGCGCCGCCGCGACGCGCAACGCCGGAATGATGGAGGTGGAGCCGCAACAACAAGCGCCGCGACGCGTCACGCCGGAGCTCCAGCTCCGCGACCTGCCAGCGCGAAAAGAGCCGCACGCGCTCTGGCGCGCGGCGCGGGCCGGCGACGTCGACGCCGTACGCGAGGCGGTGTCGGCGGGGCTCTCGCTGGACGCGCGCGACGGTTTAGGAAGGACGCCCTTAGTCGTGGCGGTGGTTCACGGCCGCAAAAGATGCGTCGACGTCCTCCTCGACGGCGGCGCGGACCCCGAGACGCCGTCGGGCCACCGGAGCCGGCCGCTCGCGTACGCTGCCTTTCGGGGCGACGCGGCGCTCTGCGCGCGGCTCCTGGGCGCCGGGGCGGATCCCAACAAGAAGGCCGCCGATGGGTGGACGGCCCTACACGTCGCCGCGCGCCAGGGCGCCGCCGACGTCGTCCGACTACTCTTGGCGCGGGGCGCGACGCGCGACGCGCGCACGGGCACGGGCCGCACCGCGCTTGTCGTCGCGACGGCCTTCGGGGAGCTGCAAACCGTGCGCGCGCTGCTGCGAGCCGGCGCGCGGCCCGACCTGAACTTGCTGGCGATGGACCCGGCCGAGGCCGAACAGAGTCTGTTCCCGCTCCTGCAGACGGTCCGGTCAGAATCCGAAGCGCGCGCGCGAGTGCGGCGGGGCCTCGACACGCTCCGGGCCGTGAGGGCTGCCGGTTCCTGGAGACGCCATCTGGCCGGCCCGAGACGCGACCTTGTGGTCATCCGGGCCCTCCAGACGCGCTATGCCGCGCGGGGCCGCGCCGCGGGCGGCCTACCGCTTGATGAATTGCCGGACCCGCTCTTCCGCCACGTCGCTTGCTACTTCTGGGGCGGCTGATTGCTTGTGTAATTACCATTGATCGCATGACAACAGATTATGTATACAACATCCCCGCAATCAATCGCGGGTCGGGGTACTCCAGTCGCGCCCGGTCGCGCTGCGCGGCGGAGACGACGCCGGGCATGTCGTGCGTCGCCGGCGGAATGAGTGAGACCTGGAAGTGCACGTGCGGCGCCCAACCTCCGTTCTCGTGCGATGCGCCGAACGCTCCGATGCGCTCGCCGCGCTCCACCACCTGGCCCACGCGTTTGAACGCCACCGACGCGGAGTCGAGGTGTCCGAAGAGCATCCAGCACCGCACGCCTTCTATCACGTGTTCCGTAACGATAACGTGGCCGTAGTCGCCCGCGTCGGGGTTGTAGCCGGCTTTGAATGACGCCCTGGGCCGGCGCGTGACCGGCGTGCCAGCGCCCGCCCGATATCAAGACCGATGTGCACGTCGCGGATGCCCGCGTAGCCATCGATAGTTTTCGTCGCGTTCTCGAACATCTCTGTCGTATACATGTTCCGCCGCACCTCGTCGTAGCGGCCCACGTACCAGCGCGCGCACCGGCTGTTTGCCGGTCTGCGGGCCAAGCGGCGCAAAACGCAAGGCACGCCGCGTTTCGCGGAGATGGCAGCTTCGATTCCCCTGGAGAAGTCCATGACATGAACGTATTTCGCCGCCGGCAAATCGACGAGCGCGTGGAAATCAGTTGCATTGCAGGCCGCCGCGAACGTTTCTGCGAGTTGAGCCGTCACGGCGACGGCGGCGGTGGCGTCGTCGCCGGAACAGCAGTGCACAAGCAGCAGTGCGCCGACGAGTCGTCGGCGCATGGTCAACGCCTCGCGGCCTAGCTCGCGCGCTTTGCAGGCTGAGAGGATGCACCCTGCAGCAGTCCAAAGTTTTTGCGAGGTCACGGCGCCGGCAAATTTGTCCTAGCTACAGCCAGCTGATAGTGCTGCACTGTTGCGCGAGGCCTCTGTCGCACGCGTGCGCGTACGCTCCGAGATTACGAGCAGAGAGCACCTCACAAAGCTGACAACAAAGCTGTGTGACCAAGCTCACAGAGCTAGCGCGGCCGTGCAGTGCACTGGTGGGCGCAGTGGTGCGCATTGGGTCGCACTAACGCTACGCAACGTCGTGGAACGAGAAACGCGGGTACGCCACCTCTGGGCAGGAGCCAGCTCACACTACAAGTTTGCATTTGAGGGCTAAGCGAGCTCGACGCGGGCGACGCTCGCATCACTCGCACGAATTCGCAGCCATGCGACTCTTCATCTGCTCGTTTTTGCTGCACGCCGCCACCGCGTTCATCGCGCCGCGGCCGCCGCGACCGACCCCGCTGCGGTCAAGCAACGACTTCGAGAATCCGAACCCGTTCATGAAGGACGTCATCGACGCCGTGCCGACGCTGCGGGAGGGTCGCACGATGCAGTTGGTGCTGGGCAGCGAGGAGCCGGCGCCGCCGTCCGGCGCCGAGCAACAGAAACTTAGAGAGGCGGCCGCCGACGAGCTGCGCAATATTGATGGAGCCGAGCGAGCTAGACGGCTCGCCGCGGGGCGCGTCCTCGCCGTGGTGACGCTCCTGCAGTCCGCGTTCCTGTGCGCGCCCACGCGGCGTTCGTCCCAGCGGCTCGCTGCTTCCTGGTTTATTTCTGTCGCTCGGGTTATATGATTCGGCGAAGACGGGCCTGTGAAACATCGCCCAGTCCGGCCTCTGGGACGTGGCCGGCACTGGGCTTGAGCGCACCGGATGGTGTGGCGAAGCAAATCTTAGATCGAGTGAACTCGATGAACGTCTCGACGTCGCTCAAGGCGCTCGCCGTCACGGTCCTGTTCGCGAGCGCGGCGTTCCTCGACCCGCTCGCGCGCTAGGATTGTTTCTGCGAGACGGCAGGCCACCCGCCTATGACGCCGCGGCCGTGGCGGCTTCTGGCCGCGCGACCGTCGCCGACGCGGGTGTTCGTTAGCCTCTCTAACGTGGTACCTTGTGAGTTCGGCGTGGCGATATCGATGTTACGGTGCTAGGACTACATTAATCGCGCTAGCGGCCGTAAGACACTAGCCAGCAGTCGTTTTTGCTCTGAAAAACGAACGGCTTACAGCTCTTGACGCGCCGATAGGTTGCACGTTTTGACTACCAGTACTGCTCACTCTTGCCTCCTTGCGCGGCTCAGCCTCTCGGTCACCTCTGCGGCCACGTCATCACACAGATCCACAACTGGCTCATCAGCCGTTATTCGCCATGCTGCGTACCCCCGCGAGCCTGCGGCGCCTCAGCCTCGCCGTGTCGAGCAAGGCCTTCGACCCGCAAGCCGGCCTGGCCTCCGTCGGAACGGCGGCCCTGCTGCGCAGCGCTACCGTCAGTCTCTGTGCAGAAATCAAATTTCGCGGCGCTTCTCCGCTTACGGCTGAATCATAACTTCCACGCCATCGACGCGACGCCTGCTCGATGGACACAGGTCATGAGCGCGCTCCGGCTCCCGGGCGGCACCGCCATCGCGCAGTCCACCCTCCAGGCCGCGACGACCTCGAGCGTGGCTGCCTCGCTGGTCGGCGCCGCGGCGGAGGGCCGGTTTGTGGGTGGCGCGACGCTGGAAGACGCGAAGCGGACGGCCGCGGCCCTCGCCGAGGACGGCATCGCCACGATCGTCGATCACGGGGTGGAAGAAGCCGATGATGTCCAGCTCGAACTCGCGCGGAAGCGCCAGCTCGTCGCCGCCGCTGGTGGCCTTACCGTGCCGATCAAGCCCACTGCCGTCGCCGACGGAGCGATGCTCCGCGCGCTCGCGGACTTGATACAGCAGGCGCCGGAGCCCGACGCCGCGCGCCTCGACGGCGAGCTGGTGACGCAGCTGAGTGAGGAGCATCGGAAGCACTTCGACGACGCCGTCGAGGGCCTGGTGCGCCTCGCGCGCGACGCGGAGGCCGCGGGCGGCGCGCTTTTGCTCGACGCCGAAATGACCGACCTGCAGCCGGCCGTCGACCGCCTGTTCCTGAGCGCGCTCGAGGCGTGGGCCGCCGACGCGGACCGCGCGTTCGCGACGTACGCGGCTGTGTGGAAATCAACCAGTGAGTTCTGTTACTTCGTGATCCTCCACGCCATCGAGCAGAAGCTGTTACGAGGACAACGTCGCGTCGATGGCGGTAGAATCGCCACGCCGTCGAGCAGACGCCGCTACGGAAGCACGTCGCGTCGATGGCGTGGGGCGCCCGAAATTTGATTTCCACGCAGGTACGCGGGCCGGCCGGCGCGCCCCGGGCCGCCGCTCTACAACACGTACCAGTGCTACCTCGCCGGCTCGGAGGCGCGCCTGGCCCTCGACGCCGCATTCGCCAAGGACCTCGGGGTCGCGTTCGGGCCAAACTCGTGCGCGGCGCCTACGTGGCTGAAGCTAAGGCGGCCGGCCGGCTCCGCGGGTCCAAGGCCGAGACGGACGCGGCCTACGACGCAGCCGTCTCCCAATTAATAGAGGCCGCGGCGGCGGGCGACGACGCGTCTGGCGTTCCTCTGCACGCACAACGCCGGGCGAGCTGCGAAGGCTTTGTCGAAGGCGGACGCGCTGCACCTCGAGCGGGGCGACGACCGCCTCAAGTTCGCGCAGATCCTGGGCCTCTGCGACGGCCTGACGCGGTCGCTCGCCGCTGCGGGCTGCCGCCGCACAAGCTCGTGCTCTTCGGGGCGACGCGCGACCTCGCGCCCTGGATCGGGCGGCGCCTCGCGGAGAACGCCGACGCGCTCGGGGCGCCGGCGGCCGAGGCTCCCGCCTTATGGCGAGAATTGGCGCGGCGCGTGGTCGGATGATCTCGCTCCTGTTTAAACTTAGTTCCTATCTATATCCGTCGTTCAACGTGGTTAGTCAGAGGGGAAGGGATGGGATGGGCTCTAGGGATGGGCGGCCGCCGAGTTAATCGGGGCGCGCGGGCAAGACGCCTCAGGCCTTCTCGGCGACCCGCTCGTTGACGGGGTTGTGGACGGGCGCGAAGACGGGCTTGCCCTCCTTCTCCTTCTTCGCCATGGCTCCGATGCAGCAGAGCGCGGCGATCGCAATGACGGCCGCGGCGATGAGGCCGCCGACGAGCCCGGCGTCGTCGTAGGCGCGGCGTCGCGTCGCGTCGGTTCGCAAGGGGCGATTTACGCGCGCTCTCATCAATGGCGTGGCGTCAACGTTATCTGGAGTGCCTAAGACGAAGGTAACGAAGCGAGGCGCGCGCGCGTGCGCCACTTTGCCTGCAAAGTTTCACTGCACCAAAATCAGAATTCGCTGATAGCGATGCTTTTGCAAAAAAAAGTATAGGGCGTGTCGTTTAAGGATCCCTACGCCGCCTTGCTTACGTTTTTGAGGTCTGTACGTGCCCACAAGGGGCAAACAAAGCTTGACTATCTTGATTCGGAGGGCGTCTAGTATGCTTAACGCTAGTCTGTCTTTTCGATTGGTTTAAATCACTTACATGCACACTAGAAGAGCTCAAGCGCTGCTCGGTTCCGCCACAACCCCCGCAAACACGACGCGCCCCGTCGCCGCGTGCTCGATCGCGAACACGAAGGGGCGATCAAACTTGAGCACGCGCGGCGGCCGGGGCATGGCCCGTTGCGCCACTATGACGGCCGTCGCCGCGGCCGCTTCCGTACCCTCCTCGTCGACGGAGATGACCGCGCGGTGCAGCACGGAGTCGACGTGGAGGTCCGGCCGGTCCGCGATGCCTAGGAAGCCCCCGCCCTCGCGCTTGATGAGGCCCAGGCCAAACGAGGCGTCCAGCACGTCCATCAATTCAACAACGCCCGAGTCGATCTTAAAGCGAGGCAGCACCACCACAACCTTGTCCTCGGCGAGGGGCGGAGCTCCGCCCAGCGCGCCGGCAGCGCCGCCGCCGTCGCACGCGCGCCCGCGAGTCCGTCCGACTCGGGCAGAATCAGCACCATGCGGAGGTCGTCTTTTGCATACGGAAGAGCCACGGCCTGACCGACGCCAGCGGCGTTATGAACAGCATAGCGCTGCTCCTGCCGCATGAAGTCGACCTGCTTCTCGCCACTTGGTGCCTGGAAGGCGCCCGGCCGGGAGTTACCCTTCGAACTTCTTGAGCCACGTACCCTTGAAGTACACGGCGTTTAGGAGAATAGCCGTCGTCATCGGGTCCCGGACCGTGCCGTCGTCAATAAGGTTGGTGATCAGTCCCTTCGTAGCCTTGGCCACAAACTCGTTGATGGGCGCCGCCGACGCCGGCATCGGCGCCGCGGCGGCGTTGAAGAGCCGCTTCAGTTTGTCGGCGAACGACGCCTTCACATCGGCACGCGCGTACAACGCGTTCGCCGCGTCGACGCCGGCCACCTGGACGTCGATGCCCCCGACCGCCTTCCGGAGAGCCGCCTCGTGGCGGCTCCCGGGCGTCGCGCCGGCGAGCGCCATCTTCAGGGCCGTCGCGATGGACAGGGGGCTCACAAAGACATTCTCGCGATCAGAGGACAGGGCTTTGAGGAGCTCGAGCGCGAACGCCGGCGTCGCGCCGTCGCCCTCAGCCCGCGGCGGCGCGCCGCCGACGAGGTCCTTCGGTGAGTACGACGGCGGCGGGTCGTCTCGGAGGCCCGGAAGGGTGCGATACGCGTTCTGGCGCGTGAGCTGCGGGCGGCCGTCGCGCGGCGTCGGCGTGCGTAAGGCGCGGCGGCAGAGCGCGACGACCGCGATGGCGCACGCACCGACGCCGAGCATCGTTTTCGTGGTTGGCATTCCGCACAGTGTGTGCGCGCGTTCTTTTCTTAGTGCGTCGACAGCGCAGAGAACGCAGAGGACAAGAATGCGTCCGCCGTTCGCGCTCGGATGCCTGCTGGGATAAAGCTCCGGGTGTGTTTTACGTGTGCTGGGGCTTAGAGCTCAGAGTTTTCAACTCGGTTGCTGAGAACAGGTACTGACGGCTCTACTTTCACGGCTTGGCAGCAGCGCTTGGTCTTTAGCGGGCACTATCAGGCCCACAAAAAGCTTGTCTGAGGGCTGCCAACACAGGTTCCTACGCGTGGCGCACGGAGACATCCATGCCATCCCAGGATACTGGTAGGCAAAGCTCCCGACGGGTATCGAGGAGTAGCGGCGGCACGAGCGTGTTCGTCGACAAAAAACGCGCCGCGCGGCCACGAAAAAAAAACAACAAAAGACTAAACCCGCTCCTTACGCAGCTTCTTCCGCAGCCCCCGCCTCCGCGAAAACGCGTGCTCGACCGTGTCGCCGCGCTCGAGCGCCGCCACGAGGTCCGTATTGGAAGAATCGACGAACGAGACGGCACTAGCAGCGGCGCCGGCGCGCGCCGCCCTCCCAACACGGTGCAGGTGGCTGACGGCGTCCGTCGCGAAGTCGTACTGCACCACCCTTTTGACTTCCGGCAGGTCCAGCCCGCGCGCGGCCAGGTCCGTGCATACGAGGACATTAATCTTGGCCGAGGCAAACAAATCCAAAGTGGCCAGGCGCCGCTCCGGGTCGACGTCCTTCGTGTAGGGCGCCGCCGCAATACCACCCAAAGCGAGCCGCTCTGAAACTGCAGAAGCGCGGTTCGCCGTCTTGCAGAAGACCATCGTCCGTTCCGTGCTCTCGAGCAAGTCATTCAATTTCGCGTCGCGCTCGTCATCACTTTGTACACTTTCAAACACATGTTCTAGGGTCGAGACGACGCCGTGCATCGGCAAATCCGCGCATCGCGTCGCGTTCGCGAAGTACTTTGTCACCAGGCCGTCGACGCTTCGCAGCCCCTGGTTGGGCAGCGTCGCGGCGACGACGACGCGGCGGCACCGCTCCGGCACGTCCTCCACGAGATCGTCATTGCCTTCCCTCCTCCGCTCGACGCGTTTCAGTGCCACTAAACACCGGTCCAGCTGCTTCTTGAAGCCACCGTCCAAGAGCATGTCCGCCTCGTCCAGCACCAAGGTCGACAGGCCCTCCCACAGGTCCAGATCTCGATCAAAGGCCGCGGCGAAGGACGGCGTCGCGACCAGAACGTCGGGCGCCTTGCCCGGCGCGTAGGGCCAGCGCGCCAGCGCGCCGCCGTGGCGCGCCTCGAGCGAGAAGAGCTTGCTTTCGTCGGTGAACGGCGGCTGCGTGTCCGCGCCGAGTCGCGCCGCCACCCGCCGCAACTGCGTCCCGAGCTCGCGGTTCGGCACGAGCACCAGCGCCGCGGGGTAGGGCGTGTGCTTCCGTCGATTCGCGACGGCGCGCTGCGCCGCCGGTAATAGATAGGCCAGGGTCTTGCCGCTCCCGGTCTCGGCACCCACGACGGCGTCGTCTTCCTGCTTTAAAAGAGCGGGCAGCGCCGCGCGCTGGACGGCGTTCGGCTCGGGCCACTGTT
This sequence comes from Pelagomonas calceolata, assembly GCA_918797485.1. Classification (NCBI taxonomy): domain Eukaryota; class Pelagophyceae; order Pelagomonadales; family Pelagomonadaceae; genus Pelagomonas; species Pelagomonas calceolata. The sequence goes on along the minus strand of CAKKNE010000003.1, from coordinate 169,908 downwards.
TTGAAACGAGATCGCTCATATCGCTGTTGAGGCCCAGGGCTTCCCACGCCGCAGCGCTCATCAGGCGCGTCGTCGGCGCGCGCACCGCGGCGCGTGCAGCAAAGCCTCGCGCGCGCGCGATTGTCAGGAGCATCATCGCCTTATGCAGTAGGGACATTTGTTGCAGGTGTGAGCAAGCGTGAGTGATGCAGCTACGACGCAGACCAATGCTAATGATTTAATGTCGCATCGATGGCGTCTGCAGCGTCTTATATCGCTGCGCGCGCGAGTTGAGGCCGGAATTAGCGTGTGTAGACATACTAGCTTATTCCCGACGTCAAAGAATTTACAAGTGCGAGGGGCTGCCGCATATATGGCGCACGATACATTCTGTACCACGGCATGATGGTAGAGCAGCCCCACGGCATGACTAGACCATAGCAGCAAATGCTCCGCATCCTCCTCCTCGCCACCGCCGCGGTCGCCTCAACCAAGCGCGGCCACAAACACAAAAAACCAGCAGCCGCCGCGCCGCCGAAGCTGGCCTACATGGCGATCCCGGGAGCAAAAGACGAGACGAGCGCGCCGCGCGCGTGCTGGGCCGCGCCCAAGAGTTGGAGAGAGGGCCTGGTGGATGCCTACGGATCCTCAGTTGTTGTGTGCTCGCCCGAGGCCCTGCGTTCAAATAAAATGTGCGCGTGCCGCCTGTGCCCTGTGGATGAATGCGTGTCCAGGAATGCGCTCGCTCAACTAAACCTCGACCACGCGCTGGGCGTCGGCTCCGGGAGGGACAGCGACGCCCTGCGCGAGTTCTACCGTCTCACGGCGAACGCGAGCCTCGTCACCAACGTGCCCATCAGCGAGGGTCATACGACGAAGCGCGAAGAGATGTGGGGGTCACTCGTGGACGTGGTCATGTCCTTCCTCAAAACAGTGAAGCCTCCTTTAAAAATGAAGCCCTGCGCGCGGCCGCCTTCCTCAAAATGCGCTGCGGCGCTGGCGGCGCCACCATACCAATACGCGGGCGCGCCCGCGTGCCGCGCGGCGTTCGTGGGCTCCGTGCAGCCCACGAAGGTACCTTTATCGTTCTTCCAGAAGTTCGACAAGGCCGCGGGGTTGGATTTTGTGCGGCGCTTCTCGTGGCACTTCTACGGCGCGGACCGCGGCAACTACTCGGCGCGCCTCCGAGGCGTGCTCGACGCGATGAACCTCTCATCTACATTCCACGGCCGCGTCGACGACGTCCAGGGGGCCTACTGCGCGGCCGACGTCGCCGTCGCCTTCCCGCTCCACGACCGGAACCCGCGCGTTCCCACCGAAGCTTTGAGGGCGGGGCGGCCAGTCTTCGCGTCGCTCGAGGCGAACCTGGCAGGAGCGGTCGCTTGCCAGCCATTTGTGGGTGCGGTCTCGTGGCGGGATTCGCGCCGAAACCTGATCGCCGCCTTTCAATCGTGGGCGCTCAACGCGACGGCGGCGGCGCCGGCGGTCTTCGACGCCTTCGCGGCGAACTGCCTCGACCGCACGGCGCTCTTCGACCGCGTCTGGCGCGTGCTGGAGCGCGTCAAGGGCGAGGGCAGGCGCGCGCGCGCGCCGTCGCGTGCGAGGCGCCGGGCGCGTGTCTCAGGCCGACGTGCGGCGACGGGCCGACCGTCGAGGTCGCGGCGCGGGCGTGCCTCGGGGTCTCTCGTGATGATTTAAGTTAGTGGAATGTGTTAGTCAGAAGTAGCTCGCGCTCTCCTCCTTGGGTTCCGGCGCCGGCGAAACGAGGCCAGTGGCTTCGAGCACGGCTCGTGTCCGGGACTTTGGCTCGGGCTCAGGCTCGGGCGCGGCCAGGCCCACGGCTTCAAGAACGCATTGCGTTGTCGATTTTTGTTTGGGCGGCGGGACGTTCTGTGGTGCGGTCGACGTCGCAAACCAAGGCTTTGCCGCGGGCTCCTTGGCGTCTGCGTCGCTGGCGAAGAGGCTCCGGCGGGGCGTCGCGGCCGGCGTGCCGCCGCCGCCGAAGACGTAGTCGGAGAGCGCGCCGGGCGACCGTGCGCCCGGCGTCGCCGGCTCGTCGGCGCTCTCGCCTCGGAAGAGGAGACTAAAGGAGTACTCGGAGCCGCGCGGCGACGTCGCCTCCTCGCTGTCCGATTGCTCCTCGCTTTGGCAAGCGTCGAAAAAGGGGCAGAGCAGGTCGCTCATCGCCTCGGCAGCAAGGGTTTGGCCGGGAGCAGAGGTTTTGGCAGCCTGGTCCAGCGGGAGGGCGGGGGCAGCCTTGAAATCTGAGCTGCCACAGAGCATCACATTGGCGGAGAGCCCGTACGGGTGCACGGATTCAAAACTCGAGGTGGCCTACATGAAAGATGGGCGCTTTTGCGTATTCGCGCGACGCATCCTGACGCTGCTAGTGTCTTACAGCCTCTAGCTAGCTATTGCTTGCGAAATCGTGCCGCGCTCGGGCCGCGTGCTCACGCAATTGTGGGCCATAGACGTGCTCAGGCTGTTTAACGCATCGCTGCGACTGTCCACGCGAGCTCACGCAAGTTTCGAGCATCGCTGCCGGCTCAAATTTGCTCTCTGTATAGAGCTCACTGCCGTGCAAGAGATGTCGCGCCTCGCGGACTACAGCAAATTTGATAATCTGGACGACAGCGACGACGACGCGCCGGCACCCGCACCGCCACAACAGAAGCTCGACCCCCAAGGCATCCCCGAGGCGCGCGTACACACGGCGACGATGACGAATGAAGTCAAGGGCGGCAACGTCGCGCGCACGCGCGAGGCCGCCGGGCCCGACGGCCACGTCATGGACGCCAAGGGCGGCGTCCGGTCGGTGGGCTCGCTGACGCCCAAGGGCAGCGAGGTCGGCCGCTACCAGTTCAAGCACGAAGGTCGATTGATTTATGAATGGGACCAGAGCTTGGAGATGTCAACATCTATGTGAAGCCGCCTCCTGGAGTAACGCCGGACATGATCGACTGCAAGCTGACGCCGTCGCATTTACGACTTGGGTTAAGGGGCAACCCGCCGTTCCTGGACGAGCCGACGGGCGGGCCCATCGTCGCCAAAGAGTCGCACTTCTACATGGTCGACGGCGAGATCACGGTGGCCATGTCGAAAATGAGAAAAGGAGAAACGTGGGGCACGGCCTTAGGTGGAAGGGGCCAGGTCGACCCCTTCACGCGCCAGGAGATCCAGCGCGAGCTCATGATCGAAAGGTTTCAGGAGGAGCATCCCGGCTTCGACTTTAGGTCTGCCGAATTCAACGGGCAAGTCCCGACCCGCGCGCGTTCATGGGGGGGGTCAAGTACACCTAGTTAGTAGTCCACACACTTATCACCGTAGTATAACGCCCGTCGCTGCTAGCGGGAGAGGCGCCGCGCGACGACCACCACCGCGGCGGCGCGGAAGAAGAGGATGAATCCGGCCAGGATGCCGATGTTCACCCAGTAGTTCTTCTTCCAGCTGCCCGTGTAGTCGGGCAGCTTCAACCTCGTTTTGAGGACCTGCTCGCCCGTGTCCAAACCCGCGCCCGGCGGCGCGTTGTAGGTTCGATCCTGCAACCCGGCGATCGCGAGCGCCTGCCAGACGTAGTTCAGGTAGTCGATATAAGTCGCCCATCTAAATACCCACGTCATGTCGCGCTGGTTCACGAAAAATCCCGACAGCAGCATCATGGGCATGATCGAACCGGGAGCACTCAGCACCGCCAATTGCATCGTCGGCGCGACGCTGGACAGGAGGAATGACCACGAATTCGTGCATACCACCGTCGCGAGGCACGCGAGGTAGACCCGTATAAACCGCGCACCGTTGTTGCCGCGCGTGAGGCCCGTCCACGTTGCCCACGATGGCCAGGTAGAGCAAAGGCGGTATGACGAGTAGGGGCGTCTCGACAATGAACTTCGCGGGAGTGTAACTGGTGGGCCGGTACCAGCAGTTCCGCACCTCCTTCTGGGTCACGTGGATCTCCGGCAGCACGCTCAGCACGACGGGCAGCGCGCTCGTCAGGGCGAGGAAGACCATCGTAAATAAAAGCAGACTGATCGTGCTGTTGATGCCTTCGAAATTTGAGTCCAATTCGCCATACAGAATCGACAACACGATCGAGACGCCCACCGCGAGCCGATGCGCATGCGCGCTAAGATCGGTTCCCTGACCATCGCGCGCGCGTTCCGCACGCAGTGGGCCCGGATCTGGCCCGGCAGCGAGAGCGCGTAGCGCGGGCCCGACGTTGAAATAGGCGGCGGCGGTGGCGGCAGCGGCGGTGCCGGGAGCCGCCGTGTGAGCGCGTCGGGATCCTCCGTAAGAGCGTCGAACATCGCGTCCGCCGGGTTTGCGAGCTCGTGGACCGGCCGCCCGATGTCCGCGAGCATCTTCGCGGGCTGGGCGCCCGGGGCGACGGGTCCTTCGTAGACCAGCGACCCGCCCGCCCGTAGCAGCAGCAAGCGATCGAACGCGAAGAACGCCGCCGCCGAGGGCTGGTGGATCACCGCGACGCAACACACGCCGCGCCTCGCGAGCGCTTGCAGCGACCGCACGAGCGACATCGTCGCGACGGCGTCCAGGCCACTGGTGGGCTCGTCCAGAAACAACGAGGGGTCGCCGCAGAGCTCCAGCGCGACGGACAGGCGCCGCCGCTGGCCCCCTGATGCTCCTCGTTTTCCCTCGCCCGGCCGGCCTACGGGTGTGGAAAGGCAGTCCACGAGCCCGAAGCGCTCCGCGAGCTCGTTCACCTTTTGGTCGCATTCCAGCGAATCCGCAGCGTGGCCCGTCTTGAACAGGACCGCCTCCCGCAGCGACTCTTCCACGGTCAGGCAGGGCGTGAGCAGGTCGTCCTGCGGCACGAAGGACGCGACGCGCCGCATCGTCCCGGCGTCGAACGGCGCGCCGTTCACTTCGACACGACCGCTCGTCGGCGCCGCGGCGCCGGAGACGCAGAGGAGCAGCGTGGTCTTGCCGCTGCCGCTCGGACCCATGACGGCGACGCTCGGCGGGGCCGAAGTGGCCCGAAACATCATCTAAGATGCGCTTTGTTTGGTCTTTGCCGGTTTTCACGTCTAGAGTGATGCCCGTGAATTTCACTTGCACGGGTGTGGCCGCCGAGGCGGCTTCGACGTCGTCCATGGCTTTCCTGGCCTACCAGGTGACTGCTCTGATCGCGGTAACGGCGCGTCGAGGCAAGCGCATAAATCGCAAATCGGCTGCGGCTGCGTATTGCTGCGTAACCTAGGCCCAATGGCTGTAACCAATTGCGTCTAGCAGCGTACGGAGCCTGCCAAATCTGCGGCTTGCTAGTGTCTTACGGGCGCTAGGCGTTGCCGAGCGCCCGGGGTCCGTACTACCTGGGGGTGGGCACAATAAGTGACTCTCTCTCTCTTGCCGGACTCCGTCCTGGGAACAGCTTTTGGCGAAACGGAGGAGAGGAGGCAATTCAACAGTATTAATTACGCCACCACAGGTCCCGCCTTCAGCAGCGTCGCGACGCAGTCGTTGTACGCGGGTCTCGTCGTATACGTCTCCAAGAGCAAAGACGCCTCCTTGCCCTGCGCGAAGAGCTGCCACGGCTCCGGGTAGACGCGAAACAACCATCCTGCCCGCCCCTTGTCGGCGACGTTTTTCAGCACCACGAGCGCCTCGGCGTCGACGACGAAGCGGTCGACGCACTCCGCGAGCTTCGGAAATAAAGGGCGCGGGTAGAAGCCGCCCCGCAGTTTGTCGAACGCGCCGTTGACCGACACCAGCAACCCGTCGCTCGGTTGGCAGCGCTCCAGATTCAACCAGTCCTCGAGCGGGCCTCCGTCGCCGGGCTGGACCGCGACGACGACCTGGGGCGCCGGCGCCGTCGTGGTCTCCGGTTTTGCGCCGAGGTTCGACGTCCCGAGGAGCCCCTCCGCCGCGCGCGCGAACGCCGCGCCCCACGCCTGGTCCGACGACCCGCTCAGGACCTCGGCGGCGTCTTCGAGCGTCGTGAGCGTCGCCTTGGCGTACGCGGCGCCGGGCCACTCCTCCCGCGCGAGCTCCAGCTCCTTGCGGTCGGGGAACGCGAGCCACAGCTCGCCGTCGAGCTCGCCCGCGAGCGGCTGCATCGACGCCATGCACCAGTCCCGATTCCAGTTGAGGATTTGCACCTGTGTGGAAATCAAAATTTTACGGCGCGTTCGTGCTGAATCATCGCGTCGTCCTCCACGCCATCGATGGCACCCGACGCACTTGTTGATTTCCACACAGATGTGCACGTTGTCGACGTCGTCAAATGCCGTCTTCTCGCCAAGTAACGCAGGAAACTCAATCTCTCCCAGCTTCACGTTGGCTTCGCGGGCCGCAGCGATGGCCCGTAATGCGACCGGCGCCAGCGCTTCGGCGGGTCGATTTCTCGTGCCGGCCGCGACCTCGTAGGCATTTATGCCCGGCGGCAGCGGCGTCAGGGCTGCTGCGGCAGCGATGACCAACAGCGTCGCGTGGTGGCTGCGCATGGTAGCGCTCGACAGCGATGCGTAGAGTGCAGTAATGGTGCAGGAGAGCGCTTGCAGCAGCAGAGTGCGCACTCTTAACGCTCCGTTTGTGCAGTATGTTCGCGTTTGGTGGCGGCTCGGCGGCGCGAGGCTAGCGTCCTGTAAGACACTAGCCAGCTATACAAAGCGGCTGACCAACGGCAGATTGATTTCAGGGCTCCTGCGCTACCACGCAGCTCCACGCAGACCTGCTGGCCGCGGCGCAGCGGTGGCCAACATCTCCACGCAGTCCTGCTGGTCAGGAGCAGTGGCATCAGGAGCAGCGGCATGGGCAGCAATGAGACCCGCAAGGCATTCCTGCGCGCCGCCTTCCGGCGCCGCGCCGCATTCGTCGCGACAGCCGCCTTGCTCGCCTTCTTCTTCCTGCTCGACTTTAAACCAGCAGAAACGCAAACAAAAATCGCCACCGCGACCTACGGCGCGTGCCCGGACAAGATCGAAGTGACGCGCCGCGGCGCGACCATCGCGGGCGCGCGGCCAATACTGAAAGGCAAGGTCTGCGCACAAGCCGTCGACGCGGGCTTTTGCATCGACGAGCCGAAGAAGCCGCTGCGCTGTCTGCCCTCGTTTATTGTGGCCGGGGCCCAGAAAGCCGCGACCGGCTGGCTGCGGCAGCGCCTCGCCGCGCACCCTTCATTGGCGCAGGGCGGTGGGAAAGAAGTTCATTACTTCGACAAGCTCCAGAATCTACATGAGTGGCGCTCGACGTACCTCGATAATTTTGCGACGCCTTCTGCTTTGATCACGTACGAGAAGACGCCGGACTACCTGCCGAACGCCACGGCCCTCAAAAGTATATACAGTTTGATCCCGTCCGTGTCATTAATCTTCATGCTGCGCGACCCGTCATCTAGGGCCTATTCGGCGTACCAGCACCACTGTAGGAAGGGAAGATTTTACGAAGGTCCCAAGTTCGCCCTCGAGGAGGACGTGACGGGGCGGCCCCTCGCGGCGCCCTGCGCGCCCGAGGACTTCGAGGCCTTCCTACGAGTTGATAAAGGCGTTGTGACGAACACCCAGACGCGCCTCGTGACGTGGGGCCTCTACGCGGATCAAATCAAGCAGGTGCGCGCGCTGGGCTTCGACGATGCCCGTCTTTTAGTTATCATGTCCGAGACAGCGATGAAGGATCCATCAAAACTGCTCGACGCCGTGGTCCAGTGGCTCGGGCTCGAGCGCTTCGACTTTAGTTCCCTGAGAACGTTCACGGACGCTTTAGGAAGGGACCAGCTGCGCGAGCCCGGAATCACGGGCTGGGCCAAGGCGACGTACATGCGACATAACGCGATGATGGTGCGGCGCCACTCGCCGCGGCCTCTACTAACGTCGACGCGCGCGGCGTTGGATGCGTTCTACGCGGCGCCCAATGCTGAGCTGGAAACGCTGTTGCGGACCGCCGCGGACCGCGTGGCCGTGTACCCGGCGCGCGGGGCTGGCGCGGTCTTGCCGGCGTCTTGGAGTAGGAATTCTTAGTGTGACTATTTTTGTCTTCTCTCTTCTTGTCAGGCCCAGGCTATTACGTCGCGGCGTCCCCCTATCTCCCGCTTGGATGCGGGTTTTTCCATTGATTACGCAGACTTACGCAGTGCAATCGAGGTTTTACAAGGCTTCTCGGGCGTCTCGGACCGTCGGACGTTGGCGCGAGCATCATGAGGCTCTTAGCGCATCTGCTAGGCGTCTTTGCCGCCTGCTCGGCGAACCCATTGCTCTCCCTCTTCTCCAAGGCCAAATCATTGGCCTCGGCAAGGAACATCGGCATTACCGCCCTACTGCCGGCTCTCAATACTGTCCGGGAAGCGGCCAGTGCGGCCGAAGACGACCGCCAGGGACTCAAGGACTCGTTGCGCGAGAAAGCGAGCGAGACGGCTAAGTACTGCGTATGGCTCCACCTCGACAGAGATGAGAAGGCCGCGAAAGAGATCGATTGTGATGAGTTCACCAAGATGGTCAAGACAGGCCTGCCGCGCATGAAGAAGAAATTGCGCCGCCGCGGATTTCTTTCGCGGCTGTTCACGTCGACGCCGTCAAACGAACTCGTCGAGATGTTCCTGGAAGAGGAGATCGCGAAGACCCTCAAAGAGAAGAAGGTGAGTCTGAAGGATGGGGACAATGGAGGCTATCTTCCTCATCTGGGCGCGAGGAAGCCAAGCGAAGCTGCCTGCCGCACGAATAAGTCCGAGAAGGCACCGAAGGAGGAGAAAGCGTGCCCCAAGGGGGCGCTGTGCTTTCCGTGGCCCAAACTCGCTTGGATCAAGCCGCCGCCGATGTGCACGATTCCTAAAGACAGCACGGTGGCGACGCAAACCAAGTTCGGCAAGCGGCTCCTCGTCGCGGTCACGCCGGCTCTCCTCGGCGTCGCTGCTGCCCTTCAAGTGAGACTGCTCGCGCCGCGCCCACTCCTGCCTAAGCGCACCAGTTAGAAACACCGGAGATCGTTAGTCCTGGGAACCTCAGACGCTCGATCGCGTCCCCTCACTCATCCTGACCGCGAAGGCCAGGAGCAAGACGGCGCCGAGGCCGCCGAGGATCATCATCGAGCCGCTTTGCTGGTCTTTTGACTCGATCAAGATGCCGATCTGCGCGACGACGTCCCGGCCGTTCTTCGCTCGGTAGAGCTGCTCGCCGACGGCGGCGTCCGAGTCGATCACGGGCGAACTGGCGCGCGACGCGATCGAGCGCCACGAGCCGCCCTGCTTCTTTTCGATACTGATGTTGCCGCCTTTGTTGCTCCAGCTCAGCTGGACGTGGCCGTGCTCCTCCGCGGTAGCAGGCGTCTCGACGACCTTCGCGTTCATGCGCAGGCCGCCGCCGCCCAGCTCGGCGGACGCGCCTTCGATCGACATCCCGATCAGGCCGTCGGCCGCAGCTTTTGCGTATTTCTGCTTGGTACGCTGTTCTCGCTCCGATCTACTGCGCGCCGTCGCCGCGTCGTCGACCTGTTGCTCGAGCCACGGCGCGTAGAGGCGGCCGTCCTTGTTGACGAACTTGGACGCTGCGCCTTTTAATTTATTCGTATCGTAGCTGTCGGTCCACTTGTTGTAGGCCGCCAGGGGCGCGAGGCGACTCGGTCTCGCCGGCTGACCAGCCCTTGGGCCACAGCAGCTAGGGATGCGAGCAGGATACGCGTAGACATGGTGAGGGTGATCTGGTCTGCAGGGCTATGTTGTCAGCTTTGCACGCTTTGTGCACAGTCTCCGATGCCCGTGAGGGCGAGCACAGCGCGTGGTTCTGGTTCTGCCAATCTGAGCGAGATAACTAGCGGCCATAAAGACACTAGCGAAACGGAATCGCTGGATTTGGGGAGGTATCTACAAGAGAGGCGACCCAGGACTACGAGCCACAATATGCGATAAACTTACGTCGGGTTCGCCGCGAGCAGAATAAAAGTAAAGGCAGGATCACGAGGTTCGCGAGGACCAGCAGGCCCATTAAAAAAGCGAGCCAGTGCCACGGGCGCTTCAACGCGCGCATGAACGGGTACGGGTACCGTCCTACTAACTTGTAGTTCATCAGCGTCAACAGGCAGTAGGAAGCACAATAGCACGACGCAAACAACGCCACATTCATCACGTTTCTCATAGAAAGCGGGAAGACGCCCGGCCGCTTCGCGAGGAAGCAGTCGAGGATCGCCACCGGCAACGGCGGCAGGTGGCTCACCAATGTAATCTCCGTGAAGCGCACGCCGCGCGCGTTCGTGGCCTCCAAGACCTCGCGGCGCCACGTTTCTTCAAACCAGTTCAGCTTCAGGTACAAGAGCGTCAGGGAGACCGCCACAACAGCAGCAAACGGCGCGAAGAAGTGCGTCAGCGCGAGCAGTTTACCCGAAGCCACGCGAAACTCCGCCAGGCAGCTCACGATGAGGTGCGACGTCTGTATGGTCAAAGCTTGCTTCGTGAAGAAGGCGTACGGACCCAATGTCGACGCGCAGGCGTGCGAGTCCGACCCTTTTTCCGGTGGGGGATTGCGCCATGTGTCCGTAAATAAAGATGAGCCACCACAAAGTAGTAAGAAAGCCGAGGCGACGCATCGATACGACGAGAAAGGCACGTCCACGGAAGGTTGGGCGAAGGACCGCGACGCTAGTAGTAGTGAAACCACGACGCAGAACACGCCGCGCTGGACCCAGCGCACGCTCCTCGCTTTGACGGCCGGGTCGTATCCGAGGGACGTCCACCACGCGTCACGATCCAAAATCTTGTCTATTTTTGCTTTCTGTTTCTTTATTTTTTCCTTAACTTGTTTTTTCGTGCGCTTTACCTTGTCCTTGACCTGCTTCTTTTTTCTCCTTACGGTCTCCTTGACGCGGTTCTTCGTCCTCCGTATGGAGTTGGTGAGGCTCTCCATTGACGAGGACCGCGACATCGTGCCGCTCGGGCTCGCCGGCGGGCTCAGCTCGACGGCGAGGTCTGCGGCCTGCTCGGCGGCGCGCTGGCGGCGAGTAGCAACCATGCTTGTGTGCGGTGCTGGTGCGCAGCGATGGCGTGCTGAGGTGCCGTGCAGCTGCCTCCTGAAGAGTATGAGTGTTTGGCGCCTTCAATCAGTGCAAACGTGGAGCGCTGGCCAACAGCGTGGGTCGTGACAGGCGGCAGCAGTTTCGGGTGCTTGCTCTCCTAGTGTCTTTATGTACTAGCGCTGCGCGATGCGGCGTCCCCTCGTGCATAGCACGGGTTTGCGCATCAGTTCCATCTCCTGTCCGTCTCGCAGGACCAATCCGGGAGCTTAAGACGCCGAGGAGCCGGCCCGGCGTCGCGCCGCGAGCGGCCGCCTCCCAGGAAAAACACTGGAGAAAAACACAACAGAACAAAGTTAAGCCTCCAACGTCAACGCGGCATCATCACCAGCAAAATTCACGAATGACTGGAGCGACGCGCGGCTATCGCCAGACGTCCAGCCCTGGACCGCGTGCGGCCGCTGCACCGACAACATCACCAAATCGCCCGGCGCCACCTCCAGCACGATTGGCGGCGGCAGGCGCGCCCGCAGCTCCCGCTGCGCGTCTTCATCGATGGAGACGAGTTTGGAAAGAGTGTGCGCGTTCGTATAAAACTCCCACCTATTTTCAAACTGCAGCGGCCACAGCTCCAGATGCCCGCCCTCCGATGGCAATTTCAGGTATAAATTCGCCGAGAAGTGGCCTTTCGAAGGAGACATCGGCGCCAACTCGTCGACGTGCACGCCCGCGACCGTTGGGGCCCGCCATGACCCTTCCTAACCCGACGTGGTGCGCGCGGCCCGCGTCATCCTTCTTCGCCGAGCAGCCGCCCGGCCAGGCATCGTCTAAATCGCAGCGCAGCCGATCCAACGCGTCGCCGCCCGGCAGACTCCTCACCCATTTCTTCGCGTTTGGGACGTCCTCCACAAAATACCGCTCCGTGTCGCCGGACGCGACGCACATATTGTAGGGCGTGCCGCCCACAGCTTTTACGTCCGAGGACTCCATGCCGCGCGCCGAGGTGACCGACCAGTTCCGGGCCGTCTCGCCCGCTTGTTGGATCGCGTCGGCAAGCGGCTCCGGTCTTTGTACAAAGTTTGGAATTACTAATGCCAGCGTCTCCAGCGCGAAGAGGCGTCTCAATGATTGCGTCGACAGCGCGGCGCTGCGCTCTACTCGTAAGTCTGGCCGCAGCAGCCGGTCCAGATTGCCCCAGCGGCGCTCGACGTCTTTGAACATCTCGGCTATGGCCCGTTGGCGCACGGCGCGCGACGCCATCGACGACATTCTTGCGCTCTGCGTATTTGTGCGTAGCTTTATTGGCACCACTAATATGGAGCTGTCTCGTGTGGCTGCTCACCACTCACCGCACGCGTGCCCGGCGTGCTGTTTCGCTTCAGGCCTTTATCGGTCACCTCGCGGCGATGTGCTACGCAAGTTAAGAGCTATCACAAGCTGTGCTGTACCGCCCCACGCCCAGCCAGGGCTACTGGCTAGCGTACAAGAGTACTAGCTTTTGGTTGTTTGGAATCAGATCAATAGGGCTGCACACACGATGGTAAACGCACGATAGAGCGTACACACGTGAAGCACAACAAGCCCTCGACAACGCCTCGCGGCTCCGTGACTCGGCGGGCAGCCTTTTGTGTTGGGGCAACAGCCAACAACAAGACGCCCGCAGCGCGGGGGCTATATATCTCTGGGCGGCGAAACGCACCGGCATAGATCAGCAGAGGAACAACCATGCACTTCTCCTGCGAGCCGTCGCCGGGCCCCCAGGTCCCGCCTAGAAGCCCGCGCCGCCGGACGAAACCGAAGCCATGGAGACAACCGGTGCAGCCCAGCCCGCGCCCCTGGGGCGTGCCGCCGGCAAAGAGACGCGAAAAGTCGCAAAAGCCCAAACCCTTCCTCGCGAAATGGCTCGAGCTCGAGCACCGGCCCGCGCCGGCGCCGCCCAAGCCCAAGCCCAAGCCCAGGCCCAAGCCCAAATTGCTCTTACCGGCGAGCGCGGACAAGGCCGTCCAGCAATCCGTGGAGTGCGTCGACGCCTTTACATTGGTGCACCGCCACGACGACGACGACGCTTCCAAAATCGCGAAACTGCGCGTCGCGAATGCGCAGCTCAAGGGCGACGAGGAGCGGGCTCAATCGGAACTAACGGAAGCGCGGGAGAAGCTCGCGACGGCGCGCCTCGCGGCCGAGGCGGCGCGGCGCGACGGCGAATCGTTGCGCGAGGACTACGAGAAGCTGAGAGTGAAGGCGGAGCGGCTGCCGCGCGACAACGCCTATCTGCTGGCCGAGAACGCGAAGCTCAAGAAGCAGGCGGCCGCGGCGGAGCCCGCCGTCGCGGCGGCAGCGGCGGCCGAGGCGGAGCTGCGCGCCGCGGCGGAGCGCGCGTCCGCCGAGCGCGTCGCGACGAGCAAACGGATCCGCGACCTCGACGAGCAGCACCGGCAGTCCTCAAACCGGGTCCGGGAGCTCGAGGCGACCGCCGCGGCGATGGCCGAGAACCACCGGCGGGCGCGGCAGGACTCGGAGAACGCCGCGATGAACGCGAACGCGGCGCTTGCGGCCGACTCCCAGCAAAAAATCCGGGAGCTCACCGAGTCCCATAAACGCGAGCTCGCGAAGGCCGAGGCAGCGGCCCAGCACGCCGAGGCGGCGGTGAAGGTCGCGGCCGAGACGCACGAACGCCGAGCGCTCGCGCGCGCTGCGACGCATGAAAAAGCATAGGCGCGGCCAAAGCGACGGCCGAGGCCGCAGCCCAGCAACGGCCGCCGCCGCCCAGAAGCGCGCCGCGGACGCCGAGGCCGCGGCCAAGGCCGAGGCCGCCGCGACGGGCGCGGCCAAGACGCAGATCGCCGCCGCGCAGGAGAAACTCGCGAAGGTCCGCGCCGACCTCGACGCGCAGGCGACGCGGCACTCCAAGCTCGCGGACGACCACGATTCTTTAAAGAGGTCCCACGCCGACGCGCAGACGCAGCTCGAGCAGCTCGCGGCCGCGAACGCCGACCTCCGCAAGAAGGCCGAGCAGCGCGCCGGCCAGGCGTCGGATCTATCCACAAAAAACGTCACGCTCTCCCAAGAACGGGCCGAGCTCCGCAGCGCCGTCGACGAGGGCCGGCGCCGCGTCGACGCGCTCGAGGCCAAGGCGAAGAAATTGATGGACGAGCGCGCGGCGCTCCAGCAGGCGAACGCCAAGCTCACGAAGGCCGGCGAGGACATGAAGCGGAGCGTGTCGGCGTTGGAGGCTTCGCACGCCAAGGAGAAGACGCAGCTCGAGGCCGCCAACAGTAAGCACACGGAGCTCCAGCGCAAGCTCGAGGCTTCCAATAAATTGGCGCGCGACCTCGCCGCGAAGCACAAGGAGCAGGCGTCTTCATCAACTGAGCTGACCACGAAGAACGTCCAACTGTCGGCGGAAGTCAAGGAGCTCCGGTCGCGCCAGAACGAGGCGACAACACGACTCAAGAACCTCGAGGCCAAGGCGGGTAAGGTGCCCGCTCTGACTGCCGACAACGAGACTTTACAAGCGCGCCTCGCGAAGGCGGCCGCCGAGCTCGACGCTTTGACCAAGCAGAACGGCGCGCTGCGCGCCGAGCGCGACGCTGCCGCGAAGGCCGGTGCCGATGTCGAGGCGCTAACCAAGCAGCAACGCAAAAGCCGCGAGACGATCGAGGCGCTGGAGGCGAAATTCTCGCGAACAACGGAGAAGCTGGCGGCCGAGCGCGACGCGGCGACCCAGCGGGCCGACGGCCTCGCGGCCGCGCACGAAGAGGCGCGTGGCGCGCTCGAGGCGCGGCTCGCCAAGTCGGGCGCCGAAATAGATGCTCTAAACAAGCAGAGCGGGAAGCTGCGGTCCGAGCGCGACGCGGCGACCGCGGAGGCCGAGAAGGCGCGGCGCCGGGCGGCGCGCTCGAGGCGCGCATTAAGAAGGCCGCCGCCGAAATAGACGGGCTGACCAAACAGTCTCAGAAACTGCGCGCCGAGCGCGACGCGGCTCTTAGTGAACACAAGCAGGCGCGCGCGCCCGGGGTCCCTCGAGGCGCGCGTGAAGAAGGCGGCCACCGAGATCGACGCGCTGCATAAGCAGAGCAAATCCCTCGCGACGAAGCGTGACGAGGCGCAGAAGCAGGTCCGGGCCCTCGAGGCCTGCGCGGACAAGGTGCCCGACCTCGCGAGGAGCGTCGCGTCGCTCCAGGCCGAGAACGCCCAGTTGCGCGAGGCCGGCGACGCAGCTAAACGGCGCGCCGACGAGCTGGAGGGGGACAACGCCAAGCTGCGCGCGGCCATCGACGACGCGCTGCGGCCGCCGCCGCCGCCGCCGCGCGGCGCCGAGAGCCCGACGCGGACGCTCGCCGAGGTCGATTTGGGGAGGACGGGCCGCGGGCGGTCGTCGACGTCGTCCGTGGCCAGCTCGGAGTCGGGCTTCGCGGGGCTGCAGTCGCTGCAGCGGGAGCTCGAGGAGCGGCGAAACGCCGCCGTGCCCGAGAAGAGGTCCATGTCGTCGCGGGCCAAGGCGACCGTGGACAAGCACGTCGGCTGGGTCAAGGGGACGATCCTCGCCAAGAAGGCGGCCTCGACGCCCAAGCACTCGACGCCGCGAAGCGTCGCGACTCCCAAATTCTTCACCGCGCGCTCGAAGCGGAAGGACGAGACGCCGGCCGATTTGCCGCCGGCGGAGGCGGCGGCGGCCACTACCATGTCCTATCCTTTGATGGAGTCGCCGCCGCCGCCGACGTCGCCGCCGCCGCCGACGCCGCCCGCTCTCTCGCCGGAGCAGCTGACGGACCTACTGGGGAAGAAGTCGCTCACCGCCGAGGAGTCCGCGCTCGTGAAGAATGCATTAAGGGCGAACCGGCCCGCGACGCGGGACGACGTGGACTACCTCGCGGACACGACCTAAGATTTAGTGATATTATTACGACCCACGCTTCTTCCGCGACGGTTTTTTCGCGGGCGCCGGCGCCGGCGGCGCCTCCTCCGGCTTCGCGTCGAGCTTCTCCAACAAATCCTTGATCAAATCTAAACCCTGCGCGCCGGACTCGGCCGCGGCCGCGGCCGCCGCCGTGGTGGCCGCGATGCGCGCGCAGGTGTCCTCGTCCCCATAGTCGTTCTCCTCGAAGCCGCCGTAGTAGAAGCTCGGCTTGGGCGGGTCGTCGGTCTCATTGAGTACTTTCTCGGCGGCTTTCAACTCGTCGGATTTCTTGGGGAGCTTCTCGCCCGTGTAGTCCCCACTTTTTTCTGCCGCTTTCGCCGCCTCTTCCAGCGTCAATGCGACCCTCACACAATCCCACGATGCCCTTCGTTCCGACAACTCCAGTTCCTCATCAACTTGTTTCTGCGTGAACACGCCCTGTTCTTGCAGATCCTTGAAGGCCTGCTCCGCTTTAGCTAAATCAGGCATCGTCGGCACCTTTTCGGGCGGCGGTTCTCGTCCCTCAGCCTCCGCCTCGGCGATCTCGCGCTCCCGTTCTTCCCGCTCGTGCGCCTGCCTCGTCCGGTAGCACTCCCACTGCCAGTCGCCGCCGTCCGGGAACGGTGTTAATATACCTTCTCGCCTTTTCAGGATCTTCTCCTTTGCTCGATCAAACCCTCGAAAACACTCTAGTAAATCATCAACATCTTCGGCTACTTTCTTCCAGCGCCTATCGTGCTCCTCCTGCATGATCTTCTCGGCCTCCTTCCGGCCTTTGTCCGACTTCGGGGGGAGGTCGACCTCCGGCGGGTCCTTCAGGAAGTCCACAGCTCTGACTTTTTCCATGAGCTCCGGTGTTACTGTGGCACCGCCGTACTGCAACCGCATCTTCCAGTTCAGGTGCTCGTCGGGGACCGGGAAGCCCTCCTCGTACATGCTGTTCTTTTCCTTTGACCGCTTGTCGTAGAGATCCCAAGCTTCCATGCCTTCGCGCACAAATCGTTCCATCTCGCTCTCGTCCAACATTGGATTTTCTTCTCCCTTCGGACCGGCCGTCGGGACGTTGTCGTCCCATTCATCTAGTTTCGTGGGCGCGCCGGACTCGTCCTGTTGGATGTCGTGCGGCAGGCGGCCGGCCGTGCCCGCGGGGGCGTCGAGCTCCATGCCCTCGTGGTGGAAGGAGGCCATGGTTTCTTGCTATTTTTTTTCTTTTGCGACGAGCGCGCCTCACTGCTGTGCAGGGCAGCAGCACCCAAACTAACTAGTCCTGCAAACGTTGGCGCTGAAACTCACAACGCTTGATTTATGCGTGAAAATACAATCAATAAGAAATTGCCAGCGTTGTCCACCGACCAGCGGCGGCACCAGCGGCGTTTTTAGCCTTGCCTGTGCTTGTTGCTTGCTAGTGTCTCACAGGCGCTAGCCCATGGAGGCTTGCACGGACCTGGTGCTTGCGGTGGAGTCTTCAGAACGGAGTACCGAGGCTTGCTACGATTTCTGGCTCGTCGAGACCACGGACCGTCCTCTGCGTCTCGGTGCTGAGCCTCCGCGTTCGCGCCAGTCGACGTAAGGATTGACATACACGCTGCCGGCGCAGCGCCATAGTTCAGAACTAGCGCGCTGCGTGATCTTACGCTCTCGCGCTCGCCCTGCGCGCCGAATCAGGAGGGAAACCGATCTCAGCCGAGAACGCGCCGCGCAGAACGCGGCGCGCTGAAGAGATGTCCACGGGCACCTACCTCAAGCCGTTCCGGCCGCCGGCGCCGCTCAAGCCCGGCGGGGCCAGCAACGCGCCGGGCCGCAAGCCCTGGGCGCGGCGCCCGCCGCCCAAGCTCTGCACGTCGGGCTTCCTCTCCGGCTCGTGGAAGCCGCCCAAGCGCGTGACCGTCGCCAAGCCGGCGACGAGCCGCCTCGCCAAGCGCTGCCGCGAGGTCGCCGCGGCGCACCCGCCCACGGTGACGAACGAGGACGAGCTCAGCGTCGAGTCGACGGCGGCCGACTCGGCGCTATGGGAGGCCGTGGCCAAGGACGCGGCCGAGCTCGACGAGACGGACGGCTGCGAGGAGATCGACTTCAGCGACGTGCGCATGGACGAGGCCTCCGAGGCGGCCGCGCGGGCGGCCAAGCGCGCGCGCCGCGAGTCGGGCGCGGACGGCCCGCCGGTCCTGCGCCCGGCGTCGGCCGCGGTCGGCAAGCCCGAGCGCCGGGAGACGCTGGTCGTCAACGACGACGCGCCCACGGTGGAGGTGGCGTCCGAGGCGTCGGCGCCGGCCGCGCCCTCGCCGAAGCTGAAGCCGGCGAGCCAGAAGGACGAGGCGGCCGAGGAGCCGGCGCCCGCGCCGCCGACGAAGGAGGCCGAGCCGCAGGAGCCCGAGCCGACGGTCGAGGCGCCGAAAGCCCCCGAGGCGCCGGTCGAGCCCGCTTCCACGGCGGCGGCCGAGCCGACGGCCGAGGAGCCGCCGGCCGCGCCGACGAAGGAGACCGAGCAGACGCCCGAGCAGCGCGCGGCGTGCCTCGGCGCCTGCGACGGCGTGCTCAAGTACCTCCTGCGCCACAAGCACGCGGCCTGGTTCGCGGACCCCGTCGACCCGGTCGGCATGGGCATCCCGCACTACGCGGAGATCATCAAGCAGCCCATGGACTTCGGCACGATCAAGGGCAAGTACAAGGGCGGCCGCTACGCGAGCGCCGAGGCGTTCGCCGCCGACGTGCGCCTCGTCTTCCGCAACGCGACGACTTTCAACACGGGCGCGGACGAGCCGGTCCACGTCGCCGCCGTGCAGCTCGGCGCCAAGTTCGAGGAGCGCTTCGAGAGCGCCATGGAGGACGCGCTCTACGAGTCTTCCGACGACGAGGAGGAGGAGGAGGAGGAGCCCGCGCGCCGCCGCCGCTGAAGATGTGCTGTGCATTCCCCCTCCCCCTCCCGGCCTTATAAGAAGACCACACAGACATTACTAGAGCGCATCATGCACGTCGTGCGCGCGCCGCGGCTTCTTCGGGCGGCCAATACCCCAGCGCTTCTCGCAAATCTCTGCGAACGCAGGCCTCAGGACCGGTGGCAGGCCCGAGCGCAAACCGCGGGCAACACTACACAAAGACCTTCGCCCGGCCGACGCGTCTGCCCCGCCGTTGCACGGCGCTGCTACGTTCACAACTAGCTCGCCTCCGGGAACGCGTCCGCGAAGTCCGCCCAGCCCTCTTCGAGCGGCGCCGCCGGCGCGGACGAGAACGCCGTAAACTCATCTTCCTCCAACACAGGCGGCGGCGGCGCGAGCTTCGGCACGGGCGGCGGCGCGAGCTTCGGTACGGCGCCGGCCTCGCGCCGCGGCGGCGACGCCGACGGCGACGCCTTGTCGCCAAAACTCAGCTTCAGGCCGCCCTTGAGGGACATGTCGACGGCCGGCGCGGCGGCGACGGGACTCGCCGCCGCCTCCTCGGCCGCCTCGCGCAGGACGGCCGCCGTCGCCTCGCGGCGCGCCGCGCGCACAAAGTCGTCGATCGAGGCCTTGAAGTCGTAGGCCTGGTCGCGCTCGCGGAATCCGACGCCGAGGTACGCGCGCCGGCCCTTCGCGTCCTCGCAGCGGAACACGAAGTAGCGACTGCTGTCGACGACGGCGCAGACCACGGCATCGACGGGCGGCGCCTTGTCGCCCGTCCGCACGGGGCACACGGCCACGGGCGCGTCGTCCCCATCGTCTTGCTTGAGCACGCGGCACTCGAGCGTGCTGCCGACGCCGACGAGGTGCAGGCGGCCCGTGAAGCGCGGTTCTCCGAGGTTCCAGTCTTCCGCGCGGTGGCCCGCCGCCGACGCTTGCGGAGGCACTTTGTAGCAGAAGACTTCGGGACAGCGCAGCAGGATGAGCTCGACTGGGGTGTGAGCGCTGTCGGCGTCTGCGGTTGCTGTGAGTTCACTCATCCTCTGTCAGTGCAGCTGAGGCAAGCTTTTGCTATGGCGCAGGGGTGGGCCGCACAAATGGCAGCGAGTTGAAATACGTAAAAGCAGTCAATAAGAAGCACTTAAGAAGATGGGCTAGGTCCGCGCGCGCGCGGATAGCCGGAGCAGCGCCGTTTCTAGCGTGATGTAAGGCACTAGCGCTCAGCCGGCGCTGTTGCACAGGTTGCCGTTCAGAGCGCCAGTGGTGGCGTGCAGCACAAGGCGGGTAGCCAGTTAGCTCGTCAATATAGTGCGCACGACGTCACGGGGCGCTGCGCGACTCGAGACACCGGAAAAGACACCTGGAAAACGACGGTGTCGCCAGGACGCTCGGCGGCGCGTCGCACACCTGTTGCGCGCGAGGTCCGGGCACCTCAAGACGCCATCGAGGCCACATGCGCCTACTATACATACGATTCATGCTCCTTCTCCGCAGCGCGCGGGCGCTGCACCACATCGCGCGCCCGGCGCTGCGCCGGACGCACCTCCTCGCGACGCGGTCCGAGCTCGAGGCGCTGACGGTGCCGGTGCTCAAGGACCGCCTGCGGTCGCTGAGCCTGAAGGTCGGCGGCAAGAAGGGCGAACTGGTCGAGCGGCTGCTAGAGAGTGAGCAGAACGGCGCCGCCGCGGCGGAAGCGGAACCGGTGGTCGTGGACGGCGTGCGCGTCATCGACGTGGGCGACGACTACGACTGGGGGTTCGATGATGATGACGACGGCGACGAGGACGCCGGGACCGACATGGCGGACCGCCTGGCGCGCGCCTCGGCCGGCGACGTCGGCCACGGCGGGGCGCGCGCGTCCCACGACGAGCGCCGCGGCGCCCCGGATTTTGCTATTGAGGTCGGCGCCGGGAACTGCGGCGGCTGCGGCGCTCCGTTTCAATGTCAGGACGAGGCGCGGACGGGCTACGTCCCGCCGAGCGTCTACGCGCGCCTGAACCTCGCCGGCGAGGACGACGACTCGCCGGAGGCCGAGGTCGAGCGGCTGCTCGCCGAGGCGCGCGCTGGGCGCCAGGAGGCGGAGGTGGAGGTGGACGAGGAGGACCTCGCGATGGACGAGGAGGAGTTCGAGGAGTTGTTGCAGGAGTTCGAGGCTGTGTGGAAATCAAGTTCTGCTCGATGGCGTGGAGGTTCACGAAGATAACCTAACTTACTGCTTGATCTCCACACAGGCTCGAGGAGGAGGAGCTCGAGGAGGCCGAGGCCGCGGACGTGCGCCGCTTCGAGCGGGCGGAAGCGAAGCGCCAGCGCAACGCCGTGCCGATCTGCCAGCGGTGCCACGGCCTGCGGCACCAGAAGAAGGGCGGCGAGGCGACGCGCGCGCGGGCCGGCGCGACGGACGACGCGCTCACGCCGGAGGCTTTTGAGAGGCTTATAATTGATGAGGTCCGCGACCGGCGCGGCGTCGTGCTCCTGTTCGTCGATTTCTTCGACGTGGAAGGTTCACTCGCCTGCTGGCGCAAGTTGGGGGCCCTCGTGGGCCACAAGCGGCGCGTGCTCGTCGCGGCGAACAAGTGCGACCTCCTGCCCAATGATGTTTCGCGAGCGCGCGCGTTGAGCTGGGTCGTGCGCCGCTGCAAGGAGACCGTGCCCTACTTGCGGGACAACCTCAAGGAGACGGACGTGCAGCTCGTGAGCTGCCGCTCGGGCCAGGGTATTGGTGATTTGCTCCAGGACGCGCGCGACGCCGCGGCGCGGGCGCGGGGCGACGTTTTTGTTTGCGGGGCGGCGAACTGCGGCAAGTCGTCGTTCGTGAATAGGGCGGTGGGCGCCTACTCCGGCGGCCAAAACTACAAGGGCGTCAAGGCCTGGGGCGTCACGGCGTCGGCGTCGCCGGGGACGACGCTCGGCGTGGTCAAGATCAATCTTAGGGATGATGGCCCCGACGTCTACGATACGCCTGGTCTGTTGCAGCCGGGTGCCTTGGGGACGGTTCTGACGGAGGAGGAGCTCCAGGCCATTACGCCTAAGAAGCTCGACGTGGTCACGCTCCGTGTGAGCGAGGGGCAGTGCGTGCTCCTCGGAGGACTTGCCAGGGTCGAGGTCGTCGACGCGCCGCTCGGGGCATTCTTCCTCCGTTCTACGTCGCGCCGACGCTGACGCTGCACCCGACCTCCGCGAAAAACGCCGACGCGGCGTTCCGCGAGAAGCACGCGGGCGGCCTGCTCTCGCCGCCCTTTGATAGTGAAAGAGTGGCCGAGCTCGGAGACTTTGAATCTCACACGGTAGAGATCGACGGTCGGGGCTTCGAGGGCGCCGCGGCAGATGTGACGCTCGCCGGGCTGGGCTGGCTCGCCGTCTACGGCTCGGGCCGCTGCTCGCTGCGCGTGTCGGCTCTGCCCGGTGTAGCCGTCGCGACGCGCGAGCCGCTCCTGCCGTTTGAGGATCTTCGACGCACGACGGCGAAGTTTACGGGCGGGCGCGTGCTGCGGGGGCAGAGCAAGGCGAAAGGAAAGAAGCCGTCGCGGCGGCGAAGGCGGTAAATGTCTATTACTGTTTAGTCACATCTGTCTCCGAGTCGCGTCTCACGGGGCCTACTTCTTCGCATCCGCCTTGGCCGCGCGCTTGCGCCAGGCCACAAAGGGCGCGAGGGGCTCGCCGCCCTTGGAGAGCTTGATGGTGGCGCCCTGGTCCTTGCAGAACACGAGCCACGACTCGACGCCGAACGGGCCGACGCCGTGCACCTTGTGCACCGACTTGCGGTCCGTCTCGACCTTGAACTCGTCGGCGCGTGGCGACTTCTTCTTGGACGGCTCGAGCGGCGCGCCGCGGAGGAACGTGTCCGTCAGAGCGACGAGCGAGCGGAGCCGGTCGTCGAAGAGCCCGAGCGACTTGATGGCCGCCAGCACGTTGGCCGAGTCGGACTCCTCAGCGAAGGCTGTCGGAGTGGGCTTTATAGAAGAACGCGGAGATGCACTCGTGCTTGGTCTTCCAGGAGCTCACCCTGCTCATGAGGATGCACGAGACCAATAAGCGCCACGAGTCGGCGGCCTGCGCGAAGACCGGCGGTAAGTCACTGACGCCATCGACGCGACGCCTGGCGTTAAGGTCGAAGGCACCTTTGACAACACCGCACGCCACGTAGTACTCCTGCAGAAAGTCGATCGGCGAGACCGGCGGCGGCGTGCTGAGCCGCGACTCGACGAAGAGCTTCCAGTCGCGGTCCTCCTTGCCCGCGCCAGCTAAAGCGCCCCAGCGGCGGATGGCCTCTTTGCGCCAGTCGCCGCTCTCGCCGCCCTCGGGCACGGAGAGCACGAGCTGCGCCTCGCGGACCTCTTTCAAATACGCCATCGCCTCCGCTCGCATCTCCGCGAGTGCCTCGTCGTCCATCTCTTCGGCCCTCGCGCGCTTCTTCGGGCGGACCTCGTCGTCCTCGTCGCCGAACGAATTGACAATTTCCGCGCCGAACTCGGCCTCCTCGCCTTTCAGGCGCGGCGAGCGCCGCAGCGACTCGGGTGGCGGCGCGATCTTGGGGCGGCGCGGCGCTCTCGGCTTGGAGGGCTTCTTCTTGTTGCCGGTTCTCATCGCTTCGACGGGGTCGACGGCGGCATCGGCTAACCCGAGCGAGACGAGAAATTCGTGGTTGCGACGGATATGCGCCAGGCGCTGCAGTTCATAGTCCGATAGGTTTGTGGGCTGCTCCGCCATGTCTGTACGAGCTCGTACTGCGTAACTGGTTTAAATCTGCGAGAGCTTTTTGTTTGTTTGGCACTTAGAGCACGTTTGGCAGCGCGTGGGTGGCGTGGCGCTGTACAACGGTGCAGTGAGTGTTGAGAACAGCGCGTGGGGCGACGGATAGTGGCTCTCAGGCTGTGGTCTCGGCAAAAGGGGTATTTGTGAGCTAGCGGTGTAAAGACACACTAGCAATCACGCAGCCGAACGCCACCAGCTTATATTGCCCGTATACGACCCGGATAGACGGCGTGGAACGTAACACAGCGTCTCCGTGTCATTGCCCTACCGACGGCTGCAACAGCAGAACGCTAGCTGGCGCCGGGGAGCAGCAATCCAGCTCAGAGCCGCTCAGAGCTCTAATATCACGCACGATGCGCCGCATCTCTAATTTCCATGATCCGCTGGAGGCCGCATCTCTAATTCCAAACGCCCTCGTGTCGAGCTTGGACGGCTTAGTCTTCGGCAACAAGCGGCGGAACTTCTCGTCGATCTGCATCTTCGTCTACGGCGCTGGCCTGGCGTTCTGCGGCTTCTTCGCCGCGCGCTATCCGACCGAGTCGCTGGCGATGATGGCGGACGCGTGGGACGTCCAGCTCGACGCGGCGAACCCTGCGGCGGCGTTCTCGCGCCACGTTCTTGCGATCGGCGGCATCCATCTCAGCGCTTGGGGCATCGGTTGTATGTGTTTGGCACCCTCAAGTGCGGCTCCTCGCACGAAGAAGCTCGCCGCGTTCCTCAACCTCATCGCTGCCATTCTTGCCGCCGCCTGCTCGGCCTACCATCCCGAAGCCATAGCCGCGCCGCGCTGCGCGGCGTCGTCGGCCGCGGCGGCCAAGTGCGTCAAGACCGCAGCCATGTGGTACTTGCCCGTGGCCGTGGTCGCAGGACTCGGGGTGCTGTTCGCGGACGCGGGGCCGCGCTTGGTGCGTTTGGATGCGACGCGCGCCATCCTGCTCGACGGCGCGGTCGACAACGCGCGGCGCGGCGCGGCCCGCATCACGCGCGTGGACAGCCGCGCCGACTTGGTCGAATACGCGTCGCCGCGCGTCCTCGACCGCCACAGCAAGCTAGTACCGAAAGCTGACGCCCGGACGGCCGCCGAGTACGCGGGAATGGTAGATGAGGAGCCGCCCTCGACGCCGAAGAAGCAGCAGTAGTAGCAGGCTCGGTTCTTATAAACAAACAAATTACATACACCTAGCGCGCTCCTCTTGGCCCCAAACTCGGACCCGCGAGGACCGGCGGAACCTGCGGCGCCTGCCGGCGCTGCACGCCATCGACGCGTCAAAGCTCGCCCTCCTCGACCCCCAGCGGCAGGAAGCCACCAACGCGGTCGGTCTGGAGCCAGTTCGCCGCGTGCCACGCCGTCCCGGCCGACTCGACGACGTGGAGCTGGAACGTGTGGCGCTGCTGTGGAGACGTGTTCGGGAAGCTCAGGTGGTCGAGCGTGCCCGCCAGCAGGACGAGGTCGCCGGCGCGCGCCGGCAGCGGCGCGAAGCCGTGCAGCTGCGCGGCCTCCGGCGTCATGTCGGCGCCCTCCCACGGTGCCTCGACGACGGCGCGCGCATTCGCCGGCGGCCCGCCGAGCCGCTCCGAGAAGTAGAAACGCCCCGGCGGCGTCCTGACCTGTGCATAAATCAAATTGTCGCTGCGCGTCTCCGCCACTGCTGAATCATGACCTCCACGCCATCGACGCGACGCCAGCTTGATTGTGTGGCAGTGTGGGTCTTGCACCACTCGATTCAGTCATCAAGGTCGCGTTGTCGCCGAGAAATGACTTTTCGCAGCCGACGCACTGTTTGATTTGCGCACAGGTCCTCACAAACACCATCGTCGCGTTCGCCTCGCCGCGGTCGCGATCCCTAACAAAGACGCGCCGCAGCGGCTCCCGGTGCGACCCGGCCCGCGCCCAGACGCAGCCGTTCTCCGGCGTGGCATCATCCAAGGCCAGCCACAGCCCGACCACGGTCTGGTCCGGGTCCGTCCTCAAGAACGTCGCGTCCTGGTGCGACGTGACCGCGCCGCCGTGCAACGGCGCCTTGAAGATATACATCGACTGGGGCAGCACGGGCCGTTCGTAGCCGAGGTCCCGCAGCAGGGTTCGCACCTTCTGAGAAGTAGCATACCGCCCGAAGGCGTCGTCCCCGAGGTGGAGCGCGTGGCCGGCCTTGTTCAGCGCCGCGCCCTCGGCCTCCTCGAAGAACTCGACGCGGTCCGCGCTCTCAAAGAACTTCCGCGACCGGGCCTGCGCGGCCTCCTGGCCCGCGTCGGTCCGGAAGACGGTGGGGTCCGAGCGCTCCGCCCAGTACGCGTCCGTCTTTTCCTGCATCGCCGTCTTCATGGCGGCGACCTCGGCGGCGCTCGCGAAGTTCTGGACGATTGCGTAGCCATTTTTGCGGAAGTCTTCGACTACTGTCGATGCCTCTGTCGCATCGATGGCGTGCAGCAGGAGCACGGCGAATGCAGTGTGCATTCTGCTGCGGTGCTGTGCTCCGGCGGAACGCGTTCAGATCAGCGCACGCGTCGCGCACGTATCGTGTGGAATAAATGCTGCTTCGTGCGGATATTTTGTGATTGTTGCACAGCTTTTAGCGCCCCAAAAAGCAACACATGGCACTCGAAACCCGTTTTGTTCCCGCGGATTTCGCTTTTCTCTTCCGCGGGCAGAGGCACTCTTATAACGGTGCGACGGCTCTCGGTCGCTGAGTCACGGATCCTTGAGCACTGCCATTTGCCATCAGGTGCGCACAAGAACGCCGTGAACGAGACGCACCATGAACGAGAGCGTACGGAAGCGGTGTCCAGAGACAGTTCGAAGTACTGGTTTGCATGGCCGCAAGCCCCGGCATCGCTGCTGCCGTGCAACCAAGATCCATGGGTCAGAGCCTTGGCAGTGCGCTCAGGATGCGTCGTTGCCGTCGCGCGAACGCCTCGTCAAATAGCGCTGCGCTGCATCGCTGCGCTGAGACGTATCGGAACGCTATACGCCATCGCCGCAACGCGCACACGCACACCCGTCACGCACACAGGTCGACAACATCCTGCCCACGGGCAACGTCGGCAAGAAGCGAAGAGCTTTTAGTTCGGCGTGCATCTTCTTCCACGGCGTCGGGTTGTTTGGGGTCGGCGCGTACTATGTGGCCCAGCCGTCCGAGAGCTTGGCATTGATCGCGGACGCCTGGGGCGTGTCGCTCGACGGACCGAAGAAGAAGACGCCGGAGCAGCAGGCCGTGCACGTGCTGGCGAAGAACCTGGTGATGGTGGCCGCGGTTTACCTCGCGGTCTGGGGCGCGACGTGCATGACCCTCGCGACCGCCGCGTTACCGCGGACGAAGAAGATGGTCGCCGCTCTCAACTTGGTGGCGGCCACGGTGACGGCGGTGTGCTCGTCGTTCCACCCCGACGCGGTCGCGTCGTCGGCATGCTTGGTCGACCGCGCGGCGGGCGTCGGGTGTCTGAAGGTGGCCACGCTGTGGCACGCGCCTTTCGTCGTGCTTGATGTCTTGGGTATTGCTTTTGCGGAAGCGGGCCCGCGGCTCGTGCGCATCAACGACCGGTCCGCAGTACTTTTACATGGCAATTTGGCGGAGGAGCTATACCACGGCAAGGGCACCACTATTCTCAAAATCAACTCGCACGCGGACCTGATCAAGTACGCCGACGACGGGGGCATCAAGAGCGACTAGTCGCGTAATAACTCGTATTCGTTTATAAAAATCCCTCTCGTGCGACGTCTCGTGCGTTCCCAGGTAAGTATATGGGGTATATATATATATCGCGTCGATCGCGTCGATGGCTGCGCGAGCGTCCGGAGTAGTCCCATGTACCAAGGTGCGAGATTATTCTGCTCCGGGCCCGCACGTTGAAATTTTAAGGACTTGATAGTAGAGAACCCGAACTCACCCTAGGGGGTCCGAGCCTCAATCTACCAGACCGCGCGAGCGCGCGATACGGTAGGGAAGTGTCTTCCGGAAGCAGAGCTAGCTAGCGTTGAGATGTTACTGCTGCTCCACACGAAAGGTGACGATTGGGACGCGGGGGAAGAAACCTGCAGCGGGGCAGCGGACGTCGGCGCGCGCGTGTGTGTGTGTGGAGCAGCAGCAGAGCACCTCGAGCTGGAACGGCGCTATAGAACCCGCACGTTGTGTGAAATCTCTCAATGATCGAAGGCAAGAGCAGGTGGAGCTGAACGGCCGGCGGGAGCGTGTAGAGGAATACAACCCGCGGCGGCGAGGTGCAATGGACCCGGACGCAATGCGTTCTCCGGGACCTCGTGAAGATCACAAGCACGTTGACAGAAGAGCCAACCGAGCTAGCGTATATCGACACACTAGGAAATTCAGAGAAACGCCTCGATAGCGTCAAAAGAATGACCCAAATTCAGAATACATCCTAGTCGTTCGCCGAGACCAAATATTTTAGAGTAGAGGCCCGAGAACATACTCTCGCGCCTCCCGGAAGGCACCGCCCGCGACATTCACGGATGAGACTTACGGGTCGCCAAAATACACCAGCGTTTGGTGGCGCCTTCTACTATCCAATTAAGACATTATATCAACTCCAGCCCAGTTTTCATATAAGTTCGACGGAACCGGAGCCGACGGCCCGCGCTCGGAGGGCGGGAGAAGAATTCTACTGGACAACTCCCGAGTTTATGTTCGTTTCCTTCCGTTTGTTAGTGGTAGAGTCCATCTAGCCCGATTGAACACTCACTGAGCAGAATGAGATGCTCCGTTAGAGCTGCCCAAAACGGAGACTTCGCGGCCACGCTTCGATGGCGTAAAGGGCACAGAACCCAGACCTGCGAGTATCAGCGACGACACCATCCAGATGGACCATAACGCCGTTGTTCTATTCACAATCGACCGACTTGCCCGTTCTCCGCGGACGACGGTGCGGAGACGGAGCACCGGAAAGGCCCCAGACCGGTGAGTTGTGAAATAAATTTGCTTTTCAGGCGCTTTGGTTGTGGGACGGGCCAGATAACCGGCCTGAGCGTGTACTACATAGGATTTTTGAACAGTAATCTCCACGGCGGCTCGGCCACCCTGCCACCCACTGATCTCGATAATTTGGGCTAGTTACTTGGACCTGCGACCATCAGCCCGTGTACCATCACCATGGACCAAGACGCGATCATTTGTTTCATGACCGACTGACTTACGCGAGCTCCAGATGCAGATGTTCACGTCCCGAGCGTGGTCGGCCCAAAGTACCCTTCTCGCGGTGTAGATGTCATATACTTGTAATTGACTATCGGTGGGGTAGTATGGGGTCCAACGAGACCGCTACGGCGACTACTGGGGGCCCTCGGGTAATTGACGTTTTTGACGGGAACGGGGCGCCATCGGGTCCAAATTGCACACTTTTTTCGGATGCAGGTCGGCCCCTGGACGTCTCTCGGGGTAGGTCTGGTAGTGGGTAGTCGCCTGTGTCGCGTACGTCATCGATGCGGCCGTCTAGTGCACTCGGAGAGCTCTGGAAGCCATTGCCAAGTAATTCATGCTCAAATGGGTTGCAATGCTGAGAGAAATCGGCCAAAAATGCTTGAAGCGGCGGCGCATGCGGCGTAGGCGCTTGCACGTGTATAGTACCGACCCTAGGCGACGACAGGGAGACCTCTTGGGCAGGGATTGACAGGATTAAACCGGCGCGGCCGCCATTGCCCGTGGCGCCGTCGCCGGCCGCGAATTAAAAAATTTAGTTTTTCGGCCCCCAGTACGTGTCCCATTGATCTCTTTGGACCAGTATCGAACCGAACGATACTCGAACGGCTGCATGACGCATCTTCTAATCAAGCCTAGTGTGTCTCTAGCCTTAGCTATGCCGGGCGCGCCGGCTTAAATTTGGGTCTGTTAGAGCATATAGGGCTGCTAATTCTGGCTGGACGATATATAGATTCATAGTTTCCACAGCCCTGTTGCACGAGATAGAGCAGTGCTGCCACAATGGACCTCTCCCTCATCGAAAAAGACCCCGCGGCTTTTGCCGCATTGATGATGGCGAAGCCGCACGGCTCGGCCTTCACGCCGCCGATCCATGAGGACGGAGCTGATATAGACGGCGCGTGGTGCCGCGCGACCGACGCGGCCGTCGACGCGCCGTTCCTGATCCGCGGACATGAATCGGCGGGCCTGAAACGACCAGAACTCACAATAGACGACGTAGCCATACTCGCGGGCCCGGACACGGAGGTGCCGGTCCTCGACGCGGCGACGCAGGAGCAGCAGCGCCGCTGGACGCTACGGGAGTGGGCCGCCTACATGCGCGAGAAGACGCCGACAACGCACAAAGTTTTGAACATCCTGTCGCTTGAGGTGAGCGGCACGAGGCTCGGCGCTTTGGTCAGGGCGCCGCAGTTCGTGCGCGACGTGGACTGGGTGTCGAAGACGCCCGAGGACCAGCGGCCAAAAGTCAGAAAGTACTGCCTCATGTCCGCGAAGGGGGCCTTCACGGACTGGCACGTCGACATGGGCGGCTCGAGCGTGTGGTACCACGTGGTGGAGGGCGCCAAGGTCTTCTGGTTCGCGCCGCCCTCTCCCAAGAATCTGGACGCGTATGCCAAGTGGATCTCGTCGTCATCTCAATCCAAGACGTGGTTCGGCGACGTGCTGGGGGAAAGCGAGGTGTCCCGCATCTCGCTCGAGCCCGGCTACGTGCTCTCGCTGCCGGCGGGCTGGCTCCACGCGGTCTACACGCCCGAGGACTCGCTCGTGCTGGGGGGCAACTACCTCCACTCGAGAGCCTTCGCGACGCAGCTCGCCGTCTTTTCGCTGGAAAAACGGTGCCGCGTCGACGCCGAGTGCCGCTTCCCGCACTGGGTCGAGACGGTGGCCTACGGCGCCGCGGCCGACGCGCGGCACCCGGCCGTGTCCGCCAACGACGCCGGCGCGCGGCGGTTATTATCAGAAACGCTCAAATCGTGGTCGAGCGGCGGGGGGTCGCTGACGGCGTCCGAGCGGCGGCGCCTCGAGGCGGCGCTGGCGCGCGTCGCCGTGGACTTTGCGGCTTTGGAGAGCGACGTGGTTGGCGAGGCACCTAAACGTACAGAGGACACGCTCGACGCGTACGTGGCCCGGGGGTTGCAAGTGACGGCCGCGGAGCGCGCGGAGTTTTTGGAGAGCGCGGTTACTGTGCGCGCGAAGGCGCTGCTCCGGGCGCCGCCCAAGGACGACAATGATGATAAGAACGACCGCGACTGGGGCGCGCCAAAGCCGAAGACCTTGTACGACTCGGACGACTCCGACGCGAGCGACGAGGACGACACGACGGGTCTGGGCATCGCGGAACTCAAAGCTAGATATGGGGTCAACAAGGGCCCGCGGGAGAAGCGGCCGGCTTCATCAAACGGGTCCGGCCCGAAGAAGCGCAAGAAGGCGCTCAAGGCTCCCATCGATAAGTTTGCCAGGCGGCGCGACCCGCGGCTGTCCATCCAGGACGCGGAGCGCGGCGGCGCGGCCAACGACGCGAGAAGCGGCGGCGCGAAGACCTCGCTTTAGCTGGAGCGAGACGCAGGGCCGAGGCCATGGCCGCGGCCGAGCGCGCCGTCGAGGCCTTCGACGCGGCGGCCTGGCTCGAGGCGCGCGCTGCGCCGTCGACGCGGCGGCGCGCGAGGCCGCGGACCTCCCGGGCCTCCTCGCGAAGCTGGAGGGTTGGGCGGCCCAGCACGACGGCGCGCCGCGCGGCGACGACTGGGCGCCGCCGCCGCTCGAGGCGCGATTGGATCAGGAGACGCGGACGGCGTCGGCCGAGGCTGCCCGTTTAGCTTGTGAGACGTTCGGCATCCTCAACGTCGACACGCTGTTCGCGGGCTGCTTGTAGCGGCGGCGGCGCCCGTGGCGCCCGAGGAAGAGCCCGCGGCGCCGGCGCCGCCGCGGACGTACAAGCGGCCGACGGTGCGGACGCCCCGCCCCGTGAGGCGCCGTCCTTCGCGGCGGCCGCGCCCGCGGCGGCGCCGCCGCCGGACGCCAAGGCCGCGCTGACGGCACTGCGCGGCGCCGGTCCGACGAGCGCGAGGCCGAGGCCGCGCCGATCCCGACGACGGCGCCCGCGCTCGCGCCGGGAGCCTCCTACGCGACGCTCCCCGATCGAGTGTACGCGGCCGTGGCGCTGGAAAACGACCCCTGGGGGCGGCCGCTCGACGAGGCCCTCTCGGCGAAAATCACGGGTATGATCATGGACGCCTACAACCCGCCCTACGTCGAGTCGCTGCTCGTGGACGGCATCGGCCCCGCGATGGACGAAGCGTTCTCGGTCCTCATGGCGGCGGGCGTACTTCAGCAACAGCAGTTCGCGCCGACCGTTCTGTCGGTGCCGTCGTCGAGGGATCCGAACAAGCGCACGCCCATCGCTTCCTTATCGCCGGATCGGCCGTGCTGGCCCGAGCTCGTCGTCCGCGCCTGCGAAGGATGCGACTCGGGTAGAACTGTGCGACGCCGTCATCTTCGGCGTCGCGCCGGAAGGCGTCGCGGAGCTCGAGAAGTTCCTCGGGTACTTGGAGTCGTCGCAGCGCGCGGCCGTCGTCCGGTTGGACGCGGCGACGAAAGCGTACGTGCCGGCGCAGACCGTCGACGCGACCGCGCCGGCGCTGGTGTTGCGGCCGTTTCATGCGCCGCGCGCACACCTGTTTGTTTGCTAGTGTGCTTACAGGCCGCTAGCCCACCTAAGCGCGCGTAGCCTGGAAGCCGCGCCTTATGATTTTTGTGGATTTCTAGTATCTTACAGGCCGCTAGCTATAGCCAAAACGGAGACAAAAGCGGCCAAGCGTGCTATACAAGCGCGGTAGAGCAGTATCTTGGTCCGAGTGGCCTGTTGTACCGTGCCGCATCTGTTTTCCATCTGTGCTGCCGAAGCAACGCATACAAGCTCGTAAGGCAGAGAGCCAAGGATTAGACAACAGCCTGCACAACTCGTACAAATGGTCAAACACGTCGCATGCGTCCTCTGGGCGCTGACAGCGATCGCTGCAGCCTTCGCGCCGCCGACGCGGACGACTGCATGCGGTCGCGCGCCAGTCGTGCGGCCGCGACACGTCACGATTCTTCGCGCGTCCGACGACGACGACGCGGAGCCGTTCTTCGACGCGCCGCCCCCCGCCCCCGCGACGAATGACGATAAAATAGTGGCCTACGTCGCGGTCGGCTCGACTCTCGTTTTCTTCGGTTTGTACGCGTACGAGACGCTTCGATTGATGGCGGAGGGGGAGTTTTACATGCCTCATTTCTAGTATTATACGGAGAGGGAACGGAGCGCCTAGCGCTGATAGAGGTCCTCGACGACCGGCTGCGGCAGGTGGGGTCGCACCATCCGCGCGAACCCCACCTCCGCGATCGAGATTTTACGGCAGTACACTTTTTGTCGACGTGCGCGATGTACGGTTTCGACGCGCGCCCGCGACGCGCGGGCGGCGTCTATAGCCAACCTCTGACTCGGTTCCGGTGCGTCGCGCGCGCATGTCTGCTTCCTGCTTCTCTGGAAATTTTTGTCGTAGTGCTTGCGACGGTTTCTTGCACGCGCGCGCGGTAGACGGACGCGGCGGCGTACGGCGGACGTGAGGACCACGTGTGAACGGTGCTCGTGCGCGCACGTCGCACGGATGTGGCGTGTGGGCTACAAAAACTTAAGTACTTGCGGCTCGACTCGAAACCCGGAGGCTTCCTTGTCGCCCAACATGTCCACACGCGGCCGCACATCTACTGTAGCCTCCACGGACGCCTCCAACCGCCCTCGGGTGCCTTCAGGGAACAGCGACGCCATATGGGTACCAACGCCGACAAGCTAGCCCCGGCTGATCCCACTGTGGAAGTGAGCTCGCTCGTCGGACAGATGGGCGTCGGCGGTTCTACTTTGTATTTAAGAGAGCACCGTTTGCGATACTTACGCAGGTGGTGTGGATGATTCAGGTTCGTTGAATCGCGGAGGAAAGGAGTCGTCGCCCGGCGCCTCAGTCCTCGAGGGCGGCGTGATAATTCCGCATATATGCGCGGCCGCGCGCGCGCGCGCCGTTGCACTTCGAGGCGCTGATCTTACCGGCGAAGGCGTGGATCTCGTGGAAGCGCTTGCAGCCCTTGCACCACTTGAAGTAGGCGCCCGACGCGTTGTGCTTCCACGTGACCGTGTCGCAGATCTTGCAGACGTCCTTGTTCTGCTTCGGGATCGTGACGCAGTCGTCGCCAGTGCCCTCCAGTTTGCCGCACAAGACGCACCAGTTCGTCGCGCCGCCGCTCTTCTGACGTGGAGTGCATCGCGTGAAGTTGATGACCGAGTCGTAGGACGGCGCCTCCTGGATTGGGATGCTGCTGAGCGGCTGCAGGGCATCGACGTCGATCGTGGTGCTAGAGCTTAGGTGCGGGCCAGGCGATGCAGCGACGACTGGCGGCGCGGCGCGCGGTTTTGCAGCGGCGCCGTCGGCGCGCGGCGGCCGACCCCCGTCGACGTCAGCATCGCGACCGTCGTCGGCCACGGTCGCGTCGGCGGCCCCGGCGCGCTCCGCGGCCGCTTCCGCGGCCGCCGCGGCGTCCCACCGCATCGCGTCGGCCTCGATCTCGGCCCGCGACCTCAGGAGCGGGCCAAAATCCTCGTCGTCAGAATCGACGGCCGTTCCGCCCGGCGCGTCCCTCGACGTGCGCGGTTTTGAAGCGGCGCGCGGTTTAGGAGCGGCGCGCGGTTTAGGAGCGGGGCGCGGTTTTGCAACGGCGCCCGTTATTGGGCATGATTGGAGCCCAACGAGCCGCCTACGATGGCGAGGGTATCGCAGCGGCGGCGGCGGCGGCGGCGTCGCGTCGGGCAGCGCAGGCATCGCGAACGGCGCCACTGCTGGCGCGGCCGCCGCGGCCGCCGCCGGCGTCGTCGCGAACCGCGCCGCCAGGTGCCGCCCTCCTGGCCGACTCACATCAAACACGCCCGTCGCCGCGAGCGCCGCCTTGACGGTGTCTTCGTCTTCCGACAGGCACGCCGTCAGCGCTTTCGCGAAGAGCCGCACGAGGGTAGGATCCGCGACGGTGAGCCGCGCGAACGCATCGCGCGCCCGCGAAATGACGAGAGCGGTGCGCCGAAATCTATCTTCCAATTGAGCCGCAACGCGCGCCAGACGACGCACCGCCCGCTCCGCGTCCCGCAGGCCGACGTCGCCGCGTCGCTCGTGAGTCTCCGCTTCGTCCCGCAAATCCTTCATCATCTTGGCGACGCTAGGGGGCACGGCGAGCACCTCCAAGACCGCGGCGCCGCCGTGACCAAAGAGGGCGCTGGCCCTCAAAGCGGCGCGCTAGCACAAAACGGCGTCTACGCCCTCGATCAAAGCGCCCGCGAACCACGGCCGACGCCTCCTCCGACGGCGCGCGGGCGCGGAGCTCGCGACCAGTGGCCTTGATGGCCCTGATACCCTCGGGCGTCGCGCACGCGGCCGCGACGACGGCCTCGACGATCTCGTAGAGCTCGGACATCACGACCATCGAGAACATGTCGATGATCCGCTCCCGTGCGGCCGCCGTCGGCGCCAGCTCCACCGCCGCCTCGAGTCCTCGTCGCACGCGCCCGTTCTCGATGAAGAACCTGCGAGACGTCGCGTCAGATGGGAACAAGGACCGCAAAGGACGCCGGCGAAGGACGGCGCATCAAAATAATAAATCAACGCGAACACGACCCGGATGCGCTCCTCTCGCGTCGCGCAGAGGAAGTCGAACAGCTCGTCTAACGACATCACCGGTCGCGCCCCGGCCATCATCTGGTCCAGCATGGCGAAGAACGTCTCCCGCTCCGTCGCGTTTCCCTTGTTCGTCCGCGACGCGAGCGCAATATAGCCGACCATGAAGTCGTTACCGCCGCACAATAACCACGCGCACAGGAGCATGTGCACGGCCGGGACCGCCGCATACTTCCTGGCGAGGTAGATGAGGCGGGCCGGCTCTTTCTTCGTCTTCTGGAAGTAGGCCATCATATCCATGAAGAAGTGAATGTCGCTGTCGATGGTCCGAGCGGCGGTTCTCTTATGCGGGAAGCAGGCCGCCAAAAAACCGATGACCTTGTCGGCGTCGACCGTAGAGGCTTGGTCGACGACGACGTCACTACCAGCATCGATGGCGTCTCGCAGCTCACGAAGCGTCTGCGCTCGCAAGTAACCAGAATACTTTGAGTAGGCAACAGGCTTGAATGGTCGGATGGCTGGGGGGGCCTCACGCACGGCCTGCGCCGCATCCCGGACGTCCGGCCTCACGAGATAAGACAGAGCCAGCACAGCAGGATGATCTTGTGGTAGCTGGGCGATGACTATTTCTAGTGCATCGCGCCGCAAGTCGACAGTTGGAGCCGACTCCCGGCTTTTGGTATCCCCGATACCACCTCGGACGACGCAGTGCGTGATTCCTAGCCCCTTGAGCATCACGCCGATCGCCACGTTTCGATCATCTGGATTGCAGTATTGATGGCAGTCGACATCTGCATCAGACACCACGAAATCGAGCTTCTGAAGGTCGTCCCACCAGACTTCAATGAGGAGCCGTTTTAAGGCGCGGCAGAGCCAGTCTGGTCTACCGTAGACGATCTCTACGTTTGCTACTATCGAATCCTTCTCCAATTTGAACAAACCGGGAAGGCCCATGGCGAGGCGCGCCCTCGCTGCGATGGCGTCGGTCTTGGAACGGCTTCAGCGCGCAGCGGCGCGACGTCGGCGAGTTCGGCGGCGGTGTGGTAGATGATGATGATGCCTTTGCCAAAAAAAAAAAGGGTCGGCGCGGCGCCGGGCGAGCGACGGTCGTCGAAGAGCTAGCGAGGCGGGACGCGCACTGGTGCAGCGTCCGCGGCGTGACCGCGGCATCGCTGCGAAGCAATGCCGCAGCAGCCAGCCCGCTAAATCGCTCGGCCAGATTGGTGGTGATGGTGGACCTTCGGCACGGCGCGGGCGGCCGCGAGGCCACCGCGCCGGCGCGCGCCAGGCGCGCGTACTAACAGCTGTCAGCAGAAGATCCGAGGCCTCTTGAAGTATCGCAGAGCGTGTGTGCAGCGTTTCAAGCGCAAAAAGGCTAAAATCCCTTTTTTGCCGCGAAGTTTAAATTTTAAAACGGGTATTTCGACGCGGGTTTTGCCTTCGCTTGGGCCTATGTGCACCTCAAATTTGAGCGCAAACGGTGCTTCTGGTGCCGAGATAGGGCGTCAGAACCCGTTTTTACGAAGATCGGCTTGAAAAATAATTTCCTAGAAATAGAGGAAAATGCCTCGCGCGTCGATGGTGTTCGAACGTGTCTAAGGCCATCCTAGCACGTCCGAGACTGCTCCGCACCTCTAGTCCGCCGAGTTGCAAATCAACGCGGCGGTCCGCGGACGGTAGTAGCATATGCAACCTCTACTTAGCAAACTCCGCCGCCGCCCGACGCGCCAAAACGACAGCCGCCCGCACGACCGACGCCGCCTGGTCCGCTTTTAGCCGCGCCTCGGCGTCCGCGAGCCAGTCGTCCAGGGGCGACGCGATCGACGTGGGCCGCACGGATCGCGCCGCCCGGAGGCAAAACAACGGCGTACGCAAGGTTAGCCGGACATCCACTTTGGGAGCAGAGGCCGAAGCCCATTAAAGAAAACAATCCCGGTTAGATCGACACGACACGCGCCAGCTGCTGATGCGGTTCAGCACGTCGCCCGACTTGATGATCTCCTGGTACTTCTTCGACTTGAGGTCCGCGCGCGTCGTGTGGACGACGTTGTCGACCTTGTCGACCTTGGCGTTGAGGCGGCCGCACGAGATGAACCGCGCCAGCTCGCCGTCGATGAACTCGACCGAGACGCCGAACGCGGCCGCCATCGAGGACAATGTAACGGTCTTGTACGCGTCGAGGAACTGCGTGTAGACGAGCACCCGCAACTCGCGGATGACGTATCTAGTGTGCTGCGAGAAGTAGCGATCATCTAAGAGCACCTTCTCGATCTCTAGTAATGATGCAAAATATACCGAATATTCGCAGTTGTAGAGCGACTCGACCAACGTCGAGAGGTGGGGGATCTGCTTGATGACCTGCAGGACTTCCGGCGAGTCGATGATCCTCTTTTTCAAGTCCGGCCGCGGCAGCGCCAGCACGTTCGTCACGACCGCGTAAAAAACGAATTCCGGGTACGTGCAGAGCTCCACACAGGTGAACGTCGCCACGCCGCCCAATAACTTCTTGGCGGCGCCCTTCAAATCCCGCGTCACAATTAAGTAAGCGGACTCGTAGGCCGACAGCCGGTTGTTGCGGTCCCAGTCGCCGCCGTCGGCCGCCAATCGCCGCGCGTCCTCGAGCTGCTTCTTCGCGTTGCCCACGTCGTCAAAGAAGAGGGCCACGCGTATTTTCAACATGACGGCGTCGATGCGTTTCCCGGTCGAGATCTTCGGCCGCTCGACGATGACGTCGCACGCGGCGTAGGCGCCGTCCCTGTCGCCGATGCGCGCGTGGTACTTCGCCGCGTCGAACAGCGCGTCCAAGACCTCCATGTCGCCCTGGTTCGCCTCGGCGTCCTCCTTCTTGGCCGCCAGGGCCGCGATCTCTGCCGCGTTCGCGTCCTTCATCTTCGCGTAGAGGCTCTCGTCCTTGCTAATGCCGAACGCGGCGCAGACGCGCGCGTAATAGGGCGCCATCTGGCGTTGCGTGACGAGGTCCAGGATCTCCTTCTCCGACGCGGGCGTGGGATTGCGCCCGTGGCGGAACACGGACTGCGCGAGGCTCATCGGCGGCTCGAAGGTCTCCTTGCTCTTCTCGGCCGCGCCGGGCGCGTCGCTCACGAGCTCGGCCATGGCCGCTTAGGTGCACGCGGCGGCTGGCGTGCGCGGGCGAGTCTGCTGGGAGAGGCGCGCCGCGGCGGCTGGCGTGCGCGGGGCGCGAGGTCTACCGCGGCGGTATGAACCGGCGGCGAGTCTGCTGGGCCGGCTGAGAGCGTGGCGCGTCGAGAATTAACAGCGCCGCAATCTCGTGGGCAACGATGAGTCGCTGGAGCTGCAGAGAGCACAGATGTGCAGTGTTTAGGGGAGACCGCGGACGGCCAAAGACTGGGACAGGCTAGTGTGTCGCTACACTAGCTTCATACTCGCGACGTAATTAGCCTAAGCATAAGGACAAGCACCTCTACCTAGCACCATAACAACACTACACATAAGGAAGGTAGCCAAAACCCGGCTTGTTTGTTCAAACGCATCAGCGCGCTCGGGACGCGGGGCGGTAAAATGCCCATCGATCTACGGAGCGAAAGAACAACGCCAAAAGAGAAACAACGCTACTTATCAGGACCGCTGCGGCGCCGAGAGCATCGCCTCGAGGTTCGCCTTGAGTTGTTCGTTGATCTTCTTGAACTTGTCGACCTCCTCGGCGTGGGCCGCGTCGTCCTCCTCGCGCCTTTTGGCTTCCCGGTCCTTGATGGACTCGCATCTTTCTTGCAGTTCCTTCACCTGTCCTTCCAAATCCTCGCGCTCGGCCTCGAGGGTCCGGACCTTATTGTTGAGTTCCGCTTTCGTGTGCTCCGCGGTCAGCGCCTTGCGCATGCCGAAGGCGATGGACGACTCGTAGAGCGTCTGGTAGGCCGCGATCGTCATCCTCACTTCATCTCGCACTCGCAGCAAGAGTAAGCCGCCGGGCGCAGTTGATCGTCACCTGGCGGATCACTTCGTCGAAGCACTGCGCGTACAGCTCCTCGCGGACGGGACAGATGCCCGTCTCGCGGGCCTGGCGCTGCTGCAATTTTCTATCTAATGATTCCTGGAGGTTGACGACGTCCAACCGCGTCGCCGGCGTCGACGACACGTACTGGACCCAGAGCGTCCCGTCTTCTGTCCACTCTCGCGGCGGTAAGATACTATTAAGAATGTCTTCCGTTTGGGTAGAGGCCTTCTCGGGCGTCGCCGGGCCCTTCTTGCCCTTCTTCGGCGCCGCGCGGGCCGTCGTGACGACGACGGGGCTGTGGTACTTGACCAGGGAGTCGTGGGGCGGGATCATCGAGGCCATGGTGGTCTGAACCGGATCCGCGGCGGCGGCGTCTGGCGCAAGCGGCTCGCGGCGCAGCGGCAGGGCTGCCCGCCGATGGCGTCTGTAGCGCTGGACGGCGGAAGCGGCGGCGTCCGACGACGGCTGCTTGGACGGCTAAGGCTGCCTCCAAGCTCAGCTGTTTCGACCGACGACGGTGCTTCGGCTGCGTCGAAATGAGGCCGGCGCGGGCGCTCGGCTGCTGTGGGGTAACTTTGGCTTCGCAGCCCAAAACCACCCGGCCCCGCTCAGGCGCCGGCGAGACGAGCCGGCCCCCGCAAGAAGGGAAGGGAGGAGACGACTGTCTCGCGCTGTTTGATTTCGTGCGGGTGCTATTTGTGTTTGCGACAAAAACTCAGGTTGCTTGCTTCAGTAGAGGCGCAAAATTAGTGCACGAGACGGCCAACGTATAGCATCGCTGCAGCATCGCTGCGCGGCGTGCAAAAACGAGGCGTGGAGCATCCCTAAGCTCGGAGAGGGCAGCAAGCACAGCACAAAGCAGCACAAGCACGCACAGAAATGGCTCCGCCCGCATGTGCATCGGGCGACGTCGAAGCCTGTTTCCAGCGAAGTTTGGCGGACGGCACGCGCGCGGCGCCCGTCGCCGCCATCGAAGCTTTACTGGGTGTGATAGAAAGGAGCGGCGCGCAGACGATGCACGGGCTGCAAGATGAACTATGTGAAGGAAGGAAGGCATTAGTGGAGTTCTGCGAGCAGCGACCGGCGTGCCTCGGTGGGAGGACTGAATTAGGCGTGTCGAGTGGCTGCGAATTGTTTCTCAGACATGTCACTAGAACATTCTTAGAATTCGGCGACTTCTCGGAATGCCGGGACGAGATTCTGCGAAGGGGCCGGGCCTTCGCGGCGCACGCGACGAACGCGCGCGACGACATTGCTGGACATGCTTCAAGTTTCTTGAGGGACGGCTCGCGAGTGTTAGTGCACGGCCGGTCGAGGGTGGTGCAGGCGACGCTCAAAGCGGCGGCGAAGAGTGGCGTGTCGCTGGAAGCGGTGGTCGTAAATGGCGCGGACGACTGCGGCGCGTGCGTGGCCCAAGAACTGCGCGAGGAGGGTATTACTACAAGAATAATCGCGGACGCCGCCGTCGCGCGGGAGATGGAGGTCATTGACGTTGTTTTAGTTGGCGCGGAGGCCGTCGCGGAGAACGGCGGCGTCGTCAATAAAGTGGGGACGCTGACCGTGGCTTGTTGTGCTAGAGCCATGCGGCGGCCGTTGTATGTCGCAGCAGAATCCTACAAGTTCGCGCGGGCCTTTCCGTTGGGCCAGCGCGATTTACCAAATGCTGACGTCGACTACACGCCCCCGGACTTCATCGAGCTCCTCTTCACGGACCTGGGCGTGCTGACGCCGGCGGCCGTGAGCTACTGCCGATCCGGCTGTACCAGCGGCGTTCGTTTTGTTTCTTACTTGCAGATCTGTCCGTGGTGACCGCGGCGCGCGACCTCGCGTCGACGGCGTAGGGGTGGTCTCCGAGACTTGAGCGACGAGACCGCCCGCCGCTCCGGGGGCTTTGTTACGGCAGTGATATCGTCGCCGGGCAGGACGAGCAAGCTAGTAGGAGAGAAACCCTCTAGCCTACAGGCAATGGACAGCGCTCACATTAAAGCGCCGCTCGTAGACGCTGCCACGAGGCCGGAGAAGGCCAGCTGTCGCATCCGCGTGCTCCGAGGAGCAGCCACGACCGGCACGCGCCGC
The DNA here is from genome assembly GCA_918797485.1 of Pelagomonas calceolata. Classification (NCBI taxonomy): domain Eukaryota; class Pelagophyceae; order Pelagomonadales; family Pelagomonadaceae; genus Pelagomonas; species Pelagomonas calceolata. Next base: position 128,782 of record CAKKNE010000003.1, on the reverse strand, counting down.
AGTCGAAGCGCGTCGGCACGCCACCGCGGGCAAAGCACAGGGGCAGCCCCATTGACGGACCGATGGCGGGCCAGGGCTTCGCGGCCGACGACCGCCCGGACTTCCCCAAGATCCTCGAGTTCTTCACGGACCCGCGCACGGAAGACCTCCAGGCGCGGCAGCACGCTTTACTGAAACGCGTCGTCCAGAAGTGCCAGCGTGGTTTTAGGTTAAGGGAGCTCCCGGTCGTCGCGGAGTTGTTGGATATCGTGCCCAAGCGTATTGAAGGATTAATTGAAAAAGACGCGGAAGAAAGCGAAGAACTCGAGAGGACGCTCTGCAACATTATAAGGATCACCGCGAGACCGAACCTAAGGCAAAAGGCCAACGAGGAATTATTAGCACCGGGTCTCAAGGCCGCGGCCCAGATCTTGGAGCAGTTACTCCGCCTACAATCATCGACATCGGTAAGGGTGGCCGTCGAAGCTACAAGAGCATTGACCGCCATCGCGACCCCCGAAGATACCTCTGCCGCGGGCAAGGCCCAGAAAAAACTAAACAGAAAGCTCCTGCTCGAAGCCAACGCCGTCCAGGCGACGTGCGCGAAAGTAGAGGAGAATGCGAACATTATCCTAGCTATTGACGACGACGGCACGGAGCGGAAGGTCTTCGACGCGCGTGCGACCGTCGACTTTATTGATGCGGACACGTCGGATGATGAAGATGTCACCATGTCGCGGTCCTCCTCCAGAGGTGGTCGAAGAAGGAAGCCGCGGTCCGCCAAGACCGACGCCTTATTCAGCGACGTTTTGTCCTACTCGACGCACAAGCGCACGCTCGAGTATGCGCAGTCGCAAGTCCTTAGAAGCTTGGTACATTTGCTGAGGGAACTATCTACAGATGCGCAGTCTTCGTTCGACCTGGTGGAATGTGGCGGTGCTCGAGCGTGTGTGAAACTACTGCGGTGCTACCTCCACGATCCTGCCGCGTCGGATGTCGTCCATGCGACGGTAGAAATTCTCTGGAACGTCCTCGAGCACTGCCACGACGTCACCGACGTCGCCGGGCCGCCTGCGGCCTCTCGCACCAAGCTCCTATCAAGGAGGCGCTTCACCTCAGCTATGTACCAGCTGTCGGATGATGCGACCATCGCGGTCCTGAGACAGATCCTGCAGCACCTGTTCCTGACGGGCCACAAGGCCGACGACAAAAGACTAAGGAACGAGGTCCTCATCGTCTGCTCGTTGATCGCGTCGCATCGAAAATCGCACGCCGCCTTCCGACGGCAGCGGTTGATCCACTTGCTGCTCGATTATGCTTGTGCGGCCGAATTGCCCGAGGACGCGATCGAAGTGCGGACGCAGGCCACACAAAGCCGCGACCCGCGGTCCACGGAGCCGCCGTTGGCGGATCGGCACACCTTCGCCACGTCGTCGAATGAAGACTTGGAGACGAAGCGAATTTTGTGGTCCATGTTGAGTGATCTGGGCCGGGCCGAGGAGGAAAATCTCAAATTAGTTGTAGAAGCGGACTTCATGGGCGCCTTGCTCATGTATCTAGATGTGGAAGCCTTAGATGCGGCCGACGAGCCCGAGGAATGGGACGACGACGAGACGGCCGTGTCGCGACACGGTCTCGGTGAACGGGCGGCGGATCCCGGGCATCCTGAAGAACCTGGAGCTGACGAAGCTGCATGTCTTACAGCAGCAGGCCATGGCCGTGTTGTTGAATTTGGCGCCGCGGCGCCGGCGGCATTCCAGAAGCTCCAGGGCCACATTTTGGCACTACGGTTCCTGGACGCGTGCGATGAAGGTAACGACGAAGCCACCCAGAACACCAATGCCACAAGACCGTCGGCGAGAAGTGCCGATGGGTTGGTGAGGGGTGCGTTGATGCTCCTGATCAGTGTGGTGGGCTTACCGGGCCTCCAGAACGAGCTCGGCAACTTAGATGGGGTCGAGATCATGCTCAAGCGCTTCGCCGATTCAAGGGCGGGCGCGAACATGCGGAACGACGCCGTCATGATCCTGGCGAAGCTCTGCGAGAACCACGAGGACAACCAAGCTCGGTTACGGCGGGCGCACGGCGTTTCATTGTTGATCCAGGAGATCGACGCGTACGTCAAACGGCGCGTGCCGGTCACTAGATCGCGCCACAAGAATTTGAGCGAGGCGGCGCGCGACGCCATGCCGTCGTCGTCCTCCGCTGAAAAAGTTGATCCATTGATTGTCGGTGTCCTGGACTGCCTCTGGCACGGCGTCGTGGGCAACAGGCGGTCGGAAGCTCGCTTGCCGCCGGTTGATGGTTTGGATGCGCTTCTAGCTTTATTAGAAGTAGGACCGAGGCTCATGCGGCTGCAGGTTTGTGGTGTTTTAGCTGATTTGGCGAGAAACCCCAAGCTCATCTCGTACATCCGGGGCTGGCGGTCGGACAAGACCATGCGGTCGACGTGTCAATTGTTAGCACATGCCTGGGAGGACGAGGAGATCCGGCTGGGCTGCGATAGAGATCGGGGCGTTTTGAGCGACACGGCGCAGCCTCTAAGGAAGAAAAAACCTTCCCAAAAGGAGGAGAAGATTATTACGACGATCGCTGGAGACAGCTCGGATTCCGACGAAGAATTAACAGTGGTACAGGCGCCGCCCGCTGATGCTCAAACGACCATGAAGTTCATGCAGCGTTCGGCCGGCGGCGCTGCAGACGCCGCAGGCCGCGCGCGCCGAGCGGGCTTTGCGGCAGGCCGTCGCCACGCATGATTTGCGGAGCAAGGTCGCGCCGATCTACGCCGCTTTGCTCGCGTCCGGCGACGCCCGGTGATAGTGACGCCCGCCCGACGACAAAGCTACTTTAAGGATGGTGGGCCACTACGCGCGCTTTATCGACGGCGAGGCTTGGGTGATGTGCAGCACCAGCTCGCGACGGCCGGTGTGAAGCCCGTGGCGGCGGACCGCACGTTGTTGGATTTCAACATCGGCGCGAGCGTCTCGTTGGCCGAAAAAACCAAAGCCGACCAAGAAGTTTTGGCAGGAGAGCGCAAGGCCGAGGAGAAGGCGGGAGAGGAGTCCTTCTTCGGCTCGATCCTCAACCAGCGCGACCAGGAGATCAAGCAGCTCATCATCAAGCGGGACGCGCTCCGGCCCAAGCGGAAGTTGCTTGAACGGCAGGCGGCGCAAGAGGCCGCTGCCTTGGAGGAGGGGATGAATAAACGCCACCTTACAAACGCCGCGTCGCTTCACCCGTACGCGCCCGTCGTCGCGTAGTTGACGACGAGCTCGCCGCCTCTTCCAAAACAGGCGTAGAGGTGGCCGACGGGCTCGGTAGGGACAGGCGAGAAGGCGCTGTCGCAGTAGAGGAAAAGGCGCTCCGTTTGAGGTAATTGTAATTGCTTCGCGAGGAACGTCTGCACCGCGTGGAACGGCTCTGTTCCGTTTACCGTGAGTTTTGGTTTTCGTAATAAGGGGGCGGAGCCGACGGCTTTGAAGTGGAGCTTGACGCGTTCCGGTGGTGGCTGTGGTGCTGCCTCTGCGCCGGGTGCTGGGGATGGCTGTGCTGCCATGCTGATTTTTCTGACTGTCTGTGAGTGAAATCGATGCGGATTTGTTTCGTCGCAGCTCGTGGCACGTCAAAAATAACGGTGCGGTCCAGCGGTAGGCCTTTCGTGCCGCGCTAGCGCCCGGACAAGGAGCCAGGCTAGTGTCTTACAGGACGCTAGATGCGTCGCGGCGGCAGTTTCTAGAGCTACGGGACAGTCTACATAGGCTCCGGCACGCGCAAGCGTTCTACCGAGACCCAACCTCAGCGGCTTGCGCTTGCTGCACTCTGCCGGCTGTCGGCAGCTGTATAGACCGACACGCCACTGCTGCAAAAACTCCTCGGACGCCGCCGACGCGGAGCGACCTGACGCCACTGACGTGGAGCCAACCCGACGCCAGCCGACGCGGAGCGGTTCGACAAGATGGAGTCCTGGGAGCAGCTGCGAGCGCAAGCGAGGAAGATCGAAGCGGCGTGGAACGCGCCCTCCTCAATTAGCGTCGCTCGCGGCCGACGGCGACAGCGGCGCCGAGGCGCAGCGGCTCCTGAAGACGGTGGAGGACCACCTCAAGGCGCTGGCGGCGCGTCGCGACTCGCTGCAGGCCGAGGAGGCGCGAGCCGTCGCCGGGCGCGCAAGGCCGTCGTCGAGCGGTGTCGCGCCGTTGTTGTTGATTATTCGTCCGACGTCGGCCGCGTCGCTAAACAACTGCGCAAGAACGCGGACCGGGCGAAGCTCTTCGGGCGCGGACGACGTCGTCGACTTGGAGGGCGGGCCGGACCACCTCAAGGGCGTGCACCGCGAGCGGAAGGCGACGACGAACGCGCTGCGAGGAGTGGGCGACGTCATCGAGCAGGCCCACGAGGCGCAGTCGGACCTGGCGTCGCAGCGCGAGACCCTCGAGGGCTCTACAAACACGGCGCAGTCGCTGACGGACCGGCTCCCGTCGATCGACTCGATCATCCAGAAAATGCGCCAGAAGAAGTACCGGGAGAACGCCGTCGTCGGCGTGACGGTCGGGTGCTGCGCGTCGTTTTTGCTCTGGGCCGTGCTCGCCGATGGTGGCGCGCGCGTTATTGCGCGCGCCGCGCCGGTAGCCGCCCCCAGGCAGCTTCCTGACTACTCAGCTCGCGCTCCGCGACGCCGACCTGGAGCAATTCACAATTTCCGCGCGCCACCGTGCAGCGGTGGTTGCAAAAGCGCTCCTCGCCGTTCCAGAGCTCCAGTACGAGGACGCGCCGGCGGCCGCTCTCCACGCGAGACACGCCGTGGTACTTGTACGACGGGAATATTAACGCGTCGCCGCGTTCGAAGACATGTTCGAGCGTTGAGCCGTCCTCTTCCAAAGTCTGAAACCGGCCACCCGCATCGGCCTCGCGCAGGCACACGTCCAGCGTGACGACACTTCCGGAGTCGAAGTGCGTCGGATCGTCCAGCCCCGCTCCTTCGCCGCAGTCGTGCAGTTCGACGCACCGGGTTTCACATTCTCTGGCATTTCCCGAAAAATGCTCGTCGTCGACGTCTTTCGCCAATGTGACCAGGCGATCGAGCAGCTCGCCAGCTTGCGTTCTCGCGAGGCCGTCGGCGTTGAGATACTGCGTCCGCCACGCCGTCCGCGCCGCGACCGGTGGGCCGTGCACGAGTGCATGCGCACTGCCTAGCGCATCGATGGCGTTGAGCGCGCTGTCGTCGAGGAATTTCGGCACTCGTATGACCGGCAGCCTCTGCGCGGCAGCCCGGTCGACCAATGCCTTGCGTGCTCGTGCTTGGGCTGCGCGCAGCGCCATTTCTGAGGAGACTAACGAGCTCTGGTGCCAAGGCGGGCACGAATGCGTCCCTGGGGTGGCACAGCTGGCACCAGCAGAGCAGGTCTGCTGGTGTCGCTCAACCTCGAGGTTTCCGAACAAAAGGGCTGAATCGCCCGAGCGAAATGCACAATAGAAGCGTCTTTCGGTCCCCTTTGTTGCGCAGCGGTGCCGCTGCGGCAGTTTCTCGCAGACAGACGAGCTAGCGTATGTAAGACACTAGCAAGCGGCAAGCCATCCTGGGGCTGCCACACAACCTGCGCAGACCGAGGCTGCCCAAGTGCGCCAAAACAATTGATCTTTTGACTTCCGCACCGCTCTCCCAGCCGCGATGGTCTTCGTGACACCTACAACCACAGAAGTGCTCCAGTGGGAAGGGCTGCACCTCTTCCACTTTGAAAGCAGCACATGCAGCAAGAAAGTAAGGACAGTGCTCGCCTTGAAAGAGTTGAGCTGCACACTGCACCACGTCGACCTCACGACCCACGAGAACAAGACCGAATACTTCCTCGGCATCAATCCACGGGGGCTTGTCCCGGTCCTGGTGCACGACGGGAAGGTCATACTCGAGTCGAACGACATTGTACAGTACTTAGACGACGCCTTCGGCCCGGACTCACCGATTCCCACGCGCCGTTTATCAGATGCGAACACGGAGCAGGCGCTCTCGGCCGAGGACGCGCTGCACATGGCGATGCGGACCCTAACCTTCAGCTTCCGCATCCCGTCGGCGCTCGGCCGCGTGCCGGACGACAGGCTGGCCCTCTACAAGGACCGCGGGGCGAACATTGAGGGCAAGGGGCAGAACCATGGGGAGCAGATAGCGTTCTGGACGGCGTATAACCAAAACGGCGGCTGCTCGGGCGACGCCATCGTCCAAGCTTATGACGCGATCCGCGCGGCCTTCGACGGATTGGAAAATGAATTGAATGGCGCCCAATTTCTGTCCACGGCAGCTGATGCGCTGTCGCTGACGGACGTCGTCTGGTTCCCGACCGTGCGACGGGTGTTCCTCTGCGGCTACGACCTCCGGCGGCACCCGTCGCTCTGGGCCTGGCACGAACGCATGCGCGCGCATCCCGCCATCGCGCCCTTCGTCGAGCCCATGGGCGGCCTCGGCAACGCCTTCTACGTGTGGCAGTACCTCACGGGCACGACGCTCGAGAAATTCGTAGAGGCGCATCGGCGGGCACAGCCCTTCCGGCTAAAGGTTTAAACAACAAATTTAAGCATCACCTGGCGCCTCCGCGAAGTTGATCGCGTCGACGGCGCCCGGCGGCGCCACCGTAACGTAGAAGACGGGTCGCGACGCGTCGCCAGTGTTCGGCAAGCCGCGGTGCAGCGTCGAATAAGAGAAGAGTACAATGTCCCCTCTTCTAAGTTCCGGCGCGCACTTCTCGTATCGATCATCGCCTTCCAGCGTCGGCGCGTAGGCGACGGCGTGCTCGTCCGCGTGCGACCGCAGCGCAAATTCTGTAGGGCCTAGGTGAGAGGGCACGTCAACCAGCGGCACGAACGCGTTGTAGAATTCGTCCATGCCGTCGGCGTGATACAACTGAGGGCCCGCGCCGGGGCGCGAAATGACGCAGCCCGCCGTCGCGACGTCCCACTCGCCTGGATTCGACTCGGCTATGACACGCCTAGCAATCCCAGCGACGCGGTCAGCGAGCTCAGACCAGCGCGGATCCGCCGTACTGTCGTCCAGTCGCACGTCGTGGCGGAGCTCCGACCGTCGAGCAAGCGTCGGCTCGTCAATGGCGGCATCCTGTCCACGGCCGGCGAGTCGATCGTCGAGCGCCTCGACGGCGGCCACGGCATCGCCCTTTTGAACACCAGCAAGCAGCCCGTCGACCGACCGGAGCACCACGACGCCATATTCACGTAGAGCTGCAGATGCTTCATTTGTTTCGCGGTCCGACGGCGGCGTCGATACCGCGACGGTGATGCGCGACGTCGGAGTGGCCTGGAGCATCTCGCACGCGAACGCGGCGTCCGCCTCACGTTCCCTCCGCACGACCGCGCCCTCGGCGCACACCCTGGCGAACGTAGTACACAGCGCCCGAGACTGCAGCCTTCTGAGGTTCGACGCGCGCCCGAGGTCGCGCTGGTGGCGCTCCGACGCGGCGCCGTCGTACCCGTCCACGTTAACTTCAAAGCCGTCGATTTCCACGAATCCCACGGCAATAATGCGCGTGCCCCGCGTCGTCCGGCGGCCGCCGTGGCGCGTCTGGCCGGGATGCAGCACGGCGTCGCCCGCATCCTCGTCGACGCCGTCGAAATCGGCGTCCACGAACGTCGTCGCGCCGCCGTCGAAATCCGACCCGTCCGAGAGCAGCACGTTGAACGAGAGCGGGCCCGCGTCGCGGTGCGGCGCCAGCTCGGCGCCGTCGCCGGCGTCGGCGTCGTATCGGACGACAAAGGCGTCGATGAGGCACAGTGCCGCCTCCGGAACCTCATAACAATGAGCCAGGCGCGCGCGGACCCGCGACCAGACTATCGAATCGAACTGGGGTTCGACGTCGTGCGCTGAAGTATCGAGGGTCGCGTAGGACGCGTGGCGGTCCGACGCCCAGGCGGACGGCGGCAGCGCGAGCGCTTTTTCGCCGATGGCCAGCGCGTCTTCTCGGGGTACGCATTGTTTTATGCGGAACGCGGTGCCCAAACGCCCCGGGTAGATGCGGTGGCTGGTCGAGGACAGCGCGGTCGCCGTCGCCGCGAGGAGAGCGATCATAGCAATCATCGATTCTCGGCCTCGGCCCTCGCGCGCGCCAGTTCAAAGTCGGCCTGGTGGATGGCCTGGTCCAATCGCAGGATGCCCAGGTCGAGCGCCTCCGGTTCGCCCTCGGACTCGACCGGCTCGCGCTCGAAGAGGACCCTCGCCGTCGCGCGAAAGAGCAGTGCGAGGTAGGCGCCGATCGTGCTGAAGAGCGCTTGGAAGGTGAGGTGTAGCGGCGACGGCATTGAGTGGTGCACTAATTTACGCTGCTGGATGCAACGGCTTGGCGCCAGGATGCTGTACGCTGTAAACTCACAGAGTGCAATCTGTGCAGTGCAGCCTTTGAGCAGTTCTCTGAGTACTCTGAAGGTTCTGCCGCTGCGGGCTGTAGAAATGGCGAGTACTGATGGGTCGCGCCAGACAAATGATGCCTGGCGCGCGTTATTGCCGTTTTGCGGTCGGCAAGATGGAATTAGCTAGCGGCCTGTACAGGTAAGACACTAGCGAGCGGCCAACCAGCGGTCGTTCCAAGGAGATGAGCCATCGATCACCGTAATACACGGCATCCTCCAGAAGAAACTAAATAGTACCAATCAAATTACACAGCCACCACGACGCGATCACTCGCCGGTCGTCGAAGACACGACCTCGACGACGGGCTTCGACCGCAGGATGAGCGACGGTAAGGGCTCCGCCGCCGGCATCTCGAATTTCTTGACGTCGTGCTTTGACGGCTCGTCGGCCGCGGCGTCGCCGTGGTCCGCGTGTAACGCCGCTTTTTGTGCCTCGCGGCGCTTCCGGGACCGCTCCTCGGCCTCGCGCTTCCGCGCCGCCTTGGCTTCCGCGAGCTGCGCCTTGCGCGCCTCGACCTCGGCGTTGTGACGAGCGAACTGCGCCGCCTCTTCCTCCGCCTTGGCCTCGCGCAGCAGCGTGATGTGCGCCTCGAGAAGCGAGTCGTAGCAGCAATATTGTACTTTCTCTGGCGGGAAGAAGCGCTCGAAGGCGCCCAGTCTTACCAATTCCTGGCGCAGCTGATACGTTGTAAGGCTGCTCACGCTGTGGAGGTCGTATTTAGGCGTCGTCGACGGGTCGTAGGCCTGGTCGCAGACGGTAACGTGCTCCGTCATGGTCGTTTCCACAAGGGCTGCGTCTCTCAGCCGGCTTTGGGCAGCCTTGGGCAGCAGTTGGGCGTATCTCGGCCGCGCAGCGCATCGAACTCGAGTCGAGATGCCCCGCACGATAGCGCCGCGAACGCGCTCGAGCCAAAGTTCACACTGAAACATCGACCAGGCTCGCCCGCGACGGCGACGTCCTCCTGGACTCGCCTCCGCGGTCGGCGTAGCGTCCTGATACGCAATCATCAGTTCGCTCCTTCTGCTTCATGCGCCGCCGGAGCAGCAAGTAGGCGACGGACCGCGCGACGACGAACATGACGAACAGCGCGACGATGGCCTGGCCCGTCGTGAAGCGTCGGTCGGTGGTACTCCTCGCGGGTCGTTCACCGAGATTTTGCCGTCGCCGCCGGGCGCCGCACGAATCGGGGAAGAGCGTGCCGTCGTCGGGATTGCCGCACTTGAATTTTTGCGGTCAATCCCAAAAATGGCGTCCGCCGAGAGCTTGAGGATGTAGATCAAGATTGGCGAGACGGCCCACGGCACGGCCGTCTGCGAGACGGGCACAAATAAACCAGTGAAGAGGAAGACGTAGGTCACGTAGATCATCGCCACCGTCACGACGTTCTCTCCACTTACTCCAGCGGAGAACATGAGGCCGATCGACTGGAACGTGAGGAACGACGCCACTAGCACGGCGTACAACGCGAACCAGACCGCCGGGTTGCTCGACACGCCCGCGAGCACATAGAAGATCTGTGTGGAAATCAAATTTCGGGCGCCCCACGCCATCGACGCGATATTTTCTCCGTAGCCGCGTCTGCTCGATGGCGGCAACCTAACTCACTGGTTGATATCCACACAGCTCTCGACCGTCAAATGCATCAAACTTTGAGCACACATGGGCACCAAATTCATCGTCGAGTCGACGACGAACCACGCTTCTAATCTGTAGGCGTTGCACGCCAGGTCCTTGCGGAGCATGTTTTGAGCGGCGCCGAACCAGGGCAGCGCGTCCAGCAGCGGGAAGAAGATCCAGGCGATGGGTATCGCGAACGCCAGTGTGTAGCGCGGGAAGACGTCCTTTTCTTTGTAGCCGAGCTGCCACCACATCAGGCCGGCGAGCGTCGCGTTGCCGCCGTGCAGCAATAATGACGAGCGCTTGAAGACCTTGGGCGCCACGGCCTTCCACGACCGACGGCTGAGGACGGCGATCTGCTCCGTGAGCGGCGCGGCGTAGCGCTGGCGCCGCTTCTGGGCCCGCAGCGATCGCAAGGGCTCCGTCCGCGGCGGCGTTGAGGGGCCGTGGCGCTCGTCGAGGACCCGCTTCTTCTCATCATCACTATCGACCTTGTTCTCGACCACAATCTCCATGAGCCAGTCCGGCGCACTGTAAGCCGCAGGGCACGGCAGGTGGAACGGCGCGCCCGCTGGCGCCGCCAGCGTCCCGCCGTCGAGCCTCTGTAGGTAAGACCGCCCTTTCGCAGCAATAGTAACTCGTCGAAGAGGAGAAAGAGGCGCGACGACGGCTGGTGAATCGACGCCACGACGGCGACGCGCCGCTCCCGCGCGAGGTCGCGCAGCGCCTCGACGACGACGCACGCCGTGGCGCTGTCGAGGCCGCTCGTCGGCTCGTCGCAGCACAGGAGTCTAGGTCTCGTCAGCATTTCCTGCCCGACCATGAGCCGCTTGCGCTCTCCACCGGAGATCGTCTTGCCGCCCATGCCGCCGACCGGCGTCTCGGCGCACGATTCCAAGCGGAGCAGCTTGAGCGTCTCGTCGACTCTCTCCAGTTTTTCCTTCAATGAGGCCGCCGGAAGTCGCAGGCGCGCGGAGAACGCTAACGTTTCTCTAACGGTCAGTCCTTCGAAGACGAGGTCGTCCTGCTCGACGAAGGCGACGTGGCGCTTCAACGCGGAGGACCAGGCCAGGTCGTCGCCGTACCAAACCTGGCCACCGCCGACCGGGCCCCTCCGAGCTAATGCGTTTAAGAGCGACGTCTTGCCGCAGCCCGTGGGCCCCATCAGCGCGACGGCCTGGCCCGCCTCGACGTCGCCCGAGCACGGCGCTAATGCCTGTACGTCCTTGAAATGCACGCTGAGATTGCGCCAGTGGACGCCTAATGTCTCCACGTATTCTACGTTCTCCTTCTCCGCGCGGATGCGGCTCTGGTCCATCTTTGTCGCAGAGAGCGTGCGTTCACCTTTCCCCATCGTCGCCTCTTGGAGAGCTTGTGTTGTCAGGGCTATTTTCTCTTCGCACGGATGCGTAGTGATTGCGCGCGCTGCGCAACTGGTTGTTCCCTTGCAGGGACTGCCTTGCACCAATTCTTGCACTGTAAGAATTAGCGTGGGCAACGTGACAGTCGTGCAAAGCTTGGCATGCGTGTTTCTAGCGGGCATGTATCACTAGCAGAAGCCTCTGCTGGCCTCCACATCCGTCGTCGCACGCATATTTACGTGGCCATAACATTCCTTTGCAATGAACAACCGATTAGCTACCTCTAGGTTCCCATTTCTAAGCGACGCGCGGCGGCCCGACGCCGGGCAGGGATTACCGACACCAGTACGACACCAGCACGCCTTCAGCGCGAAGCAAGAAGAGAAGGAAGACTACAAGCAGCAAAGGTTAGGAGCACCGGTCTACTAGTGGTGGTGGTGCGCCGCGTCCTGCGTCCAGTTGATCGTCGACAGATCCACGCCCTCCTGGACGAGCTCCCAGAGCGGCGACATCTCCCGCAGCCGCGCGACGTGGACCCGTAGTAGATCAATCGCGAAGTCGACCTCGGCTTCCGTCGTGAACCGCCCCAACCCGAAGCGCAGCGACGTGTGGGCCAGGTCCTCGGACACGCCGATGGCCCGGAGCACGTAGGACGGTTCTAAAGAGGCCGACGTGCACGCGGACCCCGAGCTTACCGCAATGTTCTTGAGCGACATCAGTAACGATTCACCTTCCACATACGCAAATGATAAATTGACGTTGCCCGCGTGGCGCTGCGTCGCGTGGCCATTTAATACAACTTCGGGCACGTGCTCCCTGATCCCAGCCATGAGTCTTTCCGACAATCGTTCGACGTGGGCCATGTCGTTCGGCAGCTCTTTTAAAGCGACGTCCGCCGCGGCGCCCAGACCGACGCATAAAGCCGTCGGTAATGTGCCGGATCTAAACCCGCGCTCCTGGCCGCCGCCCGACAGAACGGGCTCCAATCGCACGCGAGGCCTTCGCCGCACGTACAACGCTCCAATACCCTTCGGCCCATACAACTTGTGCCCCGAGATCGACACGAGATCACACCCGATCTCGTTCACGTCGAAGGGTAACTTCCCGACCATCTGCGCCGCGTCCGTGTGGAAGAAGGCCTTGGCCTCTTTCGCGATCTGGCCGATCTCCTTCAAAGGCTGCAGCGTGCCGATCTCGTTGTTGACGGCCATCACGCTCACGAGGCACGTCTCGTCCTTGCGCACCGCACTTCTCAATTCGTCGAGGTTCACCATGCCCGTCGCGCGCTCTACTGGTAAATAAGTGACCTCGAAGCCCTCCCGCTCCAACGCCCGACACGAATCCAGCACGCACTTGTGCTCCGTTTGGGTGGTGACGATGTGCTTCTTCTTCGCGCCGTAGAAGCGCGCGATGCCCTTGACACTCATATTATTCGACTCCGTCGCGCCGCTCGTGAAGACGACTTCCCTAGAATCGGCTCCGATCAGTTTCGCGAGGGACTCGCGCGCGTTCTCGACGGCCTTTTCCGACTCCCAGCCGAACGCGTGCGTTTTCGAATGCGCGTTTCCGAAGTTGCCCAGGAAGTAGGGCAGCATCGCGTCCAGGACCCTCGGGTCCACGGGCGACGTCGCTTGCACATCCAAATACGCGGGCGCGCCGTTTCTAGCCATGGCGTCGATGCCAAAGCCCGGCTCCATCGTGCGCGGTGCTTCCGTGTCCTTCTCGAGAGCCGAGAGCGGGCGCGCTCTCGGCGCGGTGCGGGCGGCGCGCGCGAGCGTCTTGGCGGCGGACGCGACGCGCATGGTTGTCTAGCGGCGGAGGGAAGCGAGCAGGTGCTCTGTGAGAGCAGGTCGGCTGCTAAGCTATCTGAGCGCGCACAAGCTTCGCAGCTTTGTGTGGGCACCGAGAAGAGAATTTCTAAGGGGTGGCCGGAGCTCCCGCCGCGATGCTTGCTCGCAAATTAGACCAGCTCAATGCGGCGCTCTCGGCTCCCTAGTGTCTTACATGCCGCTAGCGCATTTATTTACTGCTGGATCAAACGAGTCCACAGGCGCCCATCAATACGAATCAGTGGTCGAGGGTTAATCGTAACACGCCCACTGACTCACACAAGTGCGCGCGGCGAGAGATATTTGCGCCAAGACGAGCGCTAAGGAGATCCAGTTTTAAAAAAAAGGCCGAGGCTGTGTTTGGATGTCACGCGACGGGCCAGATAAAATTCGTCGTACCGGGGCTTGGAAAACACGGCGAGCTCGAGTCCGCCGCCCGCAGCCGAGCAGCCGCGCGACCTACGCCGACCTCCTCACGATAGGTGGTTTTTCGCGGAGGCTCTCTACGAAGACCCCGACGCCACGCTCGACGATATTCGCGAAGCCGTAACGACGCTCGAGGACACTGAACGTATTGCGCGGCGCGTGATGGGCGGCGCGCACCCGACCACAGAAGGGCTTGGGACTTGCCTGCGAAACGCGCGAGCCGTGCTCCGCGCCCACGAGACGCTGCCGAGCAGTGCGTAAGATTCACCTAACGCCATCGCCGCACGCACATGCATAATACTATGAGCAACTATGTATATAACTTACTACTCCTGAGCAATATCGTCGACAACCAGCTTCTCGACGGCCACCGTCGTCGCCGAAACCGTCTCCTCGTTCTTCTTCGGCAACAGGCGCGCGTACGGCGGCGCGTGCGCGGCCAGCAACTTTTCGTTGCACTCCCGCAGGAACGGGTCCACGTTCGCGTAGGCGGCCTTGAGCTTCGAGGCCGCGAGCGAACCCAGCGCCGCGTTAAGCTCGTCGTCGGGGTCCGATTTCCGCCCGCGGACGTCGAGCTTGATGGCGGAGCACGTCAGCAGCAGGCCCGTCGCGGCCCGCGGGTTGTGCTTCGGGCCGAGCAGCTCCAAGCTCTTCGCGAAGTAGACGCGCTTTTCTGTAGGCGTGAGGCTCGCGCTTCGCCGTCGTCGACGCAGCCCACGAGTAGTAGAGCTCTCCCAATCTCCGCATGTAGTGCTGCGCCGTCGGGTCGAACAATGTGAGTTCTTCGTAGCAGAAAATGGCGTCCGAGAAGCGGTAGGCCGCCGCGTGGGCCTCGGCGAGGGCCTGCCACGCGCCGCGGTCGCTCTGGCACGTCGCCGTCAGCTTCGTGAGTGCCGCGATGACGGCCTCGCGCCCGGCGCCCTTGGCCTCGACGACGCAGACCTCGCGTTTCAGAGCCGTCGAGTTCGCGGGTTCTGCGCGAGGACGCCCTTGTACCTTTGGAGCGCTGCCTCCCAGTCGCCCGCCGCCTCGGCCACGAGGCCCTCCAGCCGTTCTAGTCGCTGGGACGGCGGGTTCGCGCCCAAACCTCTTCAGTAGAGCGCTGGCAGGCGTCTCGCAGCGGCGTCGTCGACGTCCAACGCCGCCACCAAGGTCTGCTCGTAGACGGCCCAGACGTCGTCGCCTAGAACACGGGCCGCCCGTCGGGGTCCTGCAGCGCCGTCTTCCGTGCGTCGCGGACGACCTGGGACTGGCGCAGCTTCTGCGTCGGATCAGTTTGAGGAGCGCCGCGATCTTGGGCAGGCTCCGCGGGTCCGCCTGGACGGCGGCGTGGAGGTCGGCGTAGCTAGCCATTTTTTGGTAGCGCTGCGGCGCGGCGGCGCAGCGAGTCGGATGGACTACTAGCCAAGCGGCACAGCGGTGGGGCGCGTTGGCGCGCAGGCGTTGTCGCGAGAGCTAGAGTGATTCCTGGCCGTGCGTGGACGAGCCCTTAGCTTGCAGCAGCCTCCAAAAAAGCCCCGCCGCGCGTGCTAGGCATCCCTAGTATCTTACATGACGCTAGCTCGCGATTCCTAACTTTGTCGCGCGGGTCTAAAATTTGTAGACCGGCGACGCGGGACTCATAATTATAACCTGGCGTACTTGCAAAAGCATGGCGACCACAAATAGCTCGCCTCTACTGGGCCTTCCAGATGACCTCCTGCAGCGCGTCCTCGTGGGTATTCCCCGCGACGACCACGGCGCCGCGGCCGCTGCTTGTGGCGCCTTTCGCGCGATCATACGTGGCCCGAGATTTCTCCGCTTACGCCGGGAGTTTGGCTTCGCGGAACGCGCCGTCCTCCTCCTCTCAGGTCGTTTTAGAATTAACCAGGACGAAAGTATAGACGGATGTTTGGAGATCCACGCGGCGCAAAAAAGGGGGTTCGCGGAATCCTTTTTTGAACACAAAGTGTCTATAATTGAGTCGACGACCGACGGCGCCGCCCGGATATTTTTCTGCACCAATGTAAAAACTGGTAATGAAATCTTAGTTATGGATGCCTCTACATGCCGATGGAGTCGGTTCGCAACGCTCCCGCAAAATCAAAAGGGGCAATGCATGCTTTGGCACGGCTCCGGGCTGCTTTACGTCGCCGGCGGGTACGTGGCCAACACCGGGGGCTATCTTAGTTCTCTCCACGCGTTCAACGAAGTAACGGGATTGTGGGAGACGTTGCCTTCTATGCCACACGCCTGTATGTGCGCGGTGTCGGCCGTCATCGGCGACCAGCTCTTCGTTCTAGGAGGCTACGAGGCAGGCCCGGAGATGGCCTCGACAAATATTTTGCAGATTTATGACATCCCCACTAGGACCTGGCGAGTGGGGGCGTCGAAACCGGACGGTGAAGAATTTGCTGCGGCGCTTGCTGTTGACGGGAAGTTATTTTGTGTCGACGGGAGCTTTTCGGTGAGGTATGACCCTCACTCCGATACGTGGACCGAGATCCCAGGCCCGCCAAGGCCGGGCGGGCGTCGTTGCTCCTGCGTCCACAATGGCCGCATCGTCGCCTTTTACCACGACGGCGCGGCGTTTGAGCGCGCCAACGACGGCTCGTGGTCTCCTTACCAGGCCGTCGCCGACGTCGATGCACTCGACCACAGGAGTCTGGCATGCTTCGGGTCCGTCCTCCTCGGCTAGCTAGGAATCCCCGGGCCGCGTAAGGAACTTGGTCTACTCTTAAGATACGTTGTTACACAGACGCGCGTCGCTCACTCCTTCACCTTCTTCACCTTCGGCGGCCGCGGCAGCTTCGCGCCGAGCGCGCGCTCGAGTTTCGAGATGATCGCAGGGTTGGGCACGGCCTTGCCCTGCTCGTACTGCTGGATGACCTGGGGCTTCGTTGATCTTCGTGCCGAGGTCCTTCTGGGACGTGGCTTCTTGGCCATTCTAGCTTGCATCAACGCCTTGCCGAAGGCGAGGCCCGTCTTCTGGACCTTGAACGTTTCGGTCTCCTCGGCGAGCTTGCGCGCGCCGGCGCCAGCCGAGGTGCCCATCGGGCCGTGGCCGCCCACAGATTTATTCGCGGTGGCGAACTGGCGCGCCTGGGACACGGCGGCGCCGCTCCGCTGCGCCGAGGTCAGGCTCTGCTTCTTGTCGCCCTGCGTCGGCTTCTTGAAAGGCTTGGTCGAGCGGCCCACATTTACGGTCTCCCAGTCCTGGCCGGCGTTGCCGCCGAAGTTGGACATGGTTGCTGTGCTTTTGCAGTGTGCAGTGTCTGGTTGCTGGTCAGTGATTCCCTGTGGCGTGCGCACGCAGCGCGGCGAGAAACTTGTGCAGCAGCGCGATGCAACGAGCGATGCGCTGATACGCTATTCAATCTGTGCGAGCAGACGCGTAAAAGCGCAATCGACGCACACTCGTCGATGTCTCTGTCTGTGCCCAAGCCGGGCAGCGAGCTAAGACTCTTCCCGAGGGCTGCTCCACGTGCTGCTGTACCCTGGAACGGCTCTACCGCTTGACACGCTAGCTCTACACGCTAGCTAGCTCTCTTGGCGCGAAGCAGCTCTCGCAATTGGACGCCCAAAACGAGACGCACAGTGGCCACAAGTGCTGCGCAGCTGCGACGTCGCCACACCCAACCAGTGGAGCACGCCTACAGCGCGCGCGCACTCCAGGCGTCCGCTAGAAGCGCAAGCTACCGAGCGCGCCAGGACCGAGACCGCCCAATTTCAAAAAGCAAGCACTAAAAGAGCACGCCTACAGCGCGCGCGCACTCCAGGCGCCAGCAGCGAGCACTAACTTAGCCCGCGCGCAGCGCAAATTCAAAAGCAG
This sequence comes from Pelagomonas calceolata, assembly GCA_918797485.1. Taxonomy (NCBI): domain Eukaryota; class Pelagophyceae; order Pelagomonadales; family Pelagomonadaceae; genus Pelagomonas; species Pelagomonas calceolata. The sequence goes on along the minus strand of CAKKNE010000003.1, from coordinate 111,355 downwards.
ACGATGGTCGCCCGCCCGAGCCGCGCGCGCGCCAAGCCACGAAGCTTGTACGACGAGCAGGCCGAAGAACTGAGGAAGAAGGGCGTCGAGCTCCAGACGCAGGACGACGACGAGGAGAACGAGGAACAGGACGACGACCGCTCCGCGACCTTCGTGGCCGAACCGACCCAGAAGAAGGCTAGAGCGCGGACGGGCGCCGTCGCCAAGCCGCGGACGAACGCGGCCCCCAAACAGGCCACGGCCCTCTTCAAGGCCGTGTCGGCCGCCAAACAAGGTAGAAAAAGTGACAACCCAAAGCGCCGCCGAGGCCTGGGCCGTCGAGTTCGCGACCTCTCCAGAAAAGGGCGCCGCCCTATTAACGCGCTTCGCCTTCGAGTGCTGCGGTGCGGTGGACGCGAAGGCTATTGTGGGCGATTCCCTAGACGAGGACGCCGACGACGCCGCCTGGACGCAATTACTAACATCACTCGGCGACCAGCTCGGCTCGAAGGCGACGCCGCGCGCGTACCCGCTCCACCCGACGGCCGGGAGGGGAGACGCGTTCGAGGAGCGCTTCCGCGGGGCCTGGGCCGAGGTCGTGGACGCGTCGGCGCGCGGCGACCGCGGCGCCTACGAGGAGACGGCCATTTCCTTGATCGTCGACGTGCTCACGTGCAACGCGGCGTCCTTTGACCTCGATCCGACCGATCGCGTCGATGGCGTGAGGTGGAGCGAGACACTGACTCACACAGGCGCCTCTCCGGCTCGGCGGTGGCGCACGCGCGGCACGTCGGCGGCGCCGGCGCGATGGCGGTCGGCGATCGGCTCGCCGAGGCCGCGACGTCGATCGACGACCGTTTAGTTATTGCCAAGAGACAACTGAGAGCCGCCCTCGGGTCCTCCAAGACGCCGAAGAAGGGCTCCAAGGCCGAGACGTGCCAGCAGACCGTCGACGACCTCGAAGAAGCGCGCACGAAATGCGACGAGGCCCTCGACGAACTCTTCGAGGGCGTCTTCTCCAAAAGATATCGCGACTCGAAGCCCGAGGTGCGCGCGGCCGTCGTCAAGGGCCTGGTCGGCTGGGTACAAGCGAGACCATCGAAGTTCGCGGCCACAAAGTACCTCAAGTATGCGGCCTGGGTCCTCGACTTCCAGGACGGTGCTGCGGTGCGAGCGTCTGGAGCTCGTGTCTTAGCCGCGGCCTTCGCGTGTGCGGGAGACCAGAAGGACACGCTGCGGGACTTTGCTTTACGGTTCGCGCCTCGATTAGGTGAAATGGCTCATGATGTCGACCCGGACTGCCAGGCGGCGGCGATCCAGGCGTTGCGGGCCCTGAAGGACTGCGGGTTATTGGATGAGTTGGAATTGGGTGAAGACGAGGGCCGACGTTGCGCCGACAACGCCTCACGCGAAGATCGTGGACCAGGCTTGTTCAGCCGATATAAGGAGCGACGCCCTCGCTTTTGCGTTGGATCTCGAGGAGTTCGACGCCAACACGTCGCAGGGCGACGCTCAAAGATCTTTAAGAGACCTGGGCCGCTTCGTCGAGGCGTCGGTCCTGGGTGATGACGGTCCCACTACCTTAACAAGCCTGGCGGCCGACGCCTTCCTCGCGCTGCCCGAACGAGCATCTCTACTGAGAGACTGGCGCGCCTGGGTCGCTTTGTTGCAGCGCGACGACGTCGACGCCGCCGCGTCGCAAGAGAACCAGCGATTAGTGGACGTGCTGTTACGACTGTGCGCCCGGTCGGCGGAGACAGATTCACTAAGCGCGGCGCCCGCGTTGCTAGAAGCTTTACCGGCCTTGCTCACGAAGTACGGCGGCGACGACGACCTGCTCCAGACGGTCTGTGCCCTCGGCGAGAGCGCCTCGCAAGCGTCCACGAAAGACGCGCGCTACGTCAAGGCCTGCAAGGCTCTCTTAGATCGCGTCGCCACGACCTCCGACGACGCTTCCCTGAATGCCGCGGCGAAGGCCATCCGGGCCTTCTCCGCCAACTCGACGGACAAGAAGCTATCCAAGGCCGTCTCGAAATGTATTAGCGAGGCGGCCAAACCCTTACTCGAGGAGCCCGCCGGCGATAACGACGCCGTCGAGGCGGCATTGATGGCGGCCGTGAAGCGCATTCAAGCCCTGGCGCAGGCCGTCGACGTCCCGGCCGCGTTATCGGGTGGCGCGGCATTGGCCGAAGCGCTGGCGGCGCGCGCGGCGCAGCTGGCCGACGACGGCGACGTCAATGCCAAGGCGTGCCTCGAGGCGCTCGGGGCGTTGGTGTTGTGGCGCGCCAAGGCGTGCCTGGATAATATAGATGACGCCGGCGACGCGGAGCCGCTCGACCCCGTCATTACTGCGTGCGCGGACGGCGCCGCGCGCGCGCTGGCGTGCCGCTACGAGGCGCCGACGCTGGCGTTGAAAGGAGGGGACCTCCACGACCTCGAATTGAGGGAGGACGACGAGAACACGATGCAAGTGACGAGGGCCGCGTTAGATGTGGTTGCGGTGCTCGCGGCCGCGGCCCATCCTGGTTTAAAGGAGCGCCAAGGCTTAGAATCTATGGCGCTGCCCGTCGAGACGGACGCGCAGTTGTGTTCGTTGGTCGCCGACGCCTGCCGCCGGGGCGACGTCTCCCTAGAACCGTGCGCGCACGTGGCCGCCGCGGCGCCGCCCGAGACGCCCGCGCGGACGGACCTCTGGGCCGCCGTCGTAGCAAGGGCCGCGAAGGACGACGCGGACTTGCTCCCTTCTCTCTCTTCGCGGCTGGCCGGCACGGGCCCCGACGACGTCGCCCGCGTCCACCTCAAGGCGCTCGAGGCCGAGACCCTGGACCAGGTGACGGCGAAGGCCCTGGCGAAGAGCCTCGTCAAGGCGGCGGCGACGCGCGCCGACCGCGCCGACGCGCTGCACGCGCTGCTGCACGCCGGCGTCGACGCGGCGCTCGCCGACGCGCCCTCTACCTTAATTCTGCTCGGCGCGCTGCGGCCCTACGTCGACGCCGCGCAGCCCAAGCGCCGCGGCAAGGACGCCGAGGCGGACTCCAAGGTCGACCGCGCGCTCGTCGCTTCGGTCCGGGACGCATGCGCCGCGCGGGCCTCAGTGATCCGCCGCGACGCCGACGACGATGAGAACTGGGATTTACTAGATGCCTTCGAGGGCGCGCTAGGCACGCACGCGCCGGCCAAGAAGAAGGCGCCGCCTGCTCCAGAGGAGGAGGAGCCCTGGGACGCGCCCGCCGAACCACCCAAGCTGCCCAAGGCCAAGAGCCCGCCGCGCCGCCGCGCGCCGCCCGCGCGCCGCGGCTCGGGCTACCGCTCGGCGCTGGCGTCGAGCCTCAGCGAGCCGCTCGAGAAGATCGCCGAGGCGAGCGACGAGGACTCGGACGACGGCGGCGCCGCGCTTCTCCAACGTCGCTCGCAGGACGACGTGCCCGACGACCTGTCGGCCGTGTCGTCGCTCAAGGACGACGACCAGGCGGGTTCGAATTCGCGCAAGCGCAAGCCGCACCCGCTGTCGCCGATCCCGAGCGCGCCCGTCGTCGAGAGCGACGAGGAGCCCGCCGAGCCGTCGCCGAAGAAGAAGAAGACGCCCAAGAAGTCGCCGCCGAAGCGCAAGTCGCTCGGCCGCTAAGAAGAGCCGCCCTGCCTACATGTTCCCCCTCTCCCCACGGCGACTAAGCGCCATACTACTGAACTCTTACACTTCCTAGTCCAGCGACGGCATCGTCCCGAGGTTGATGTGGCTCGTCTTCGTCTTGATGACCTCGTCGATGAGGCCGTAGTCCTTGGCCTCGCCGGGCATCATGCGCAGTCGCGGTCCGTATCCTCGGCGAGCTTGTCCGCGGGCTGGCCCGTGTACTCGGCCATGTACGTGTTGATGACGGCCTTGGTGAAAAGGATCTCCTTCGCCTGGATCTCGATGTCGGCGGCCTGGCCCTGCGCGCCGCCGAGCGGCTGGTGGATCATGATGCGCGCGTTCGGCAGGGATTTCCTCTTCCCTTTGGCGCCGGCGCCTAATAAGAACGCGCCCATCGACGCCCATGCCGAAGCAGACCGTGCTCACGTCGCAGGGGATGAACTGCATCGTGTCGTAGATGGCCATGCCCGCGGATACCGAGCCGCCGGGGCTGTTGATGTACAGCGTGATGTCGGCCTCCGGGTCCTCGTTCGCGAGGTAGAGCATCTGCGCGACGAGCACGTTGCCTACTTCGTCATTTACCTCGCTGCCGAGGAGCAAAATGCGGTCCTTGAGCAATCGAGACACGACATCGATCTGCTCGCCGTTCGAGCCCGTGACCGTCGGCATGATGACCGGGCGCGGCTCGGGCCTCGGCTTCTCGGGCTCCGGCGCGGGCGGCTGCGGCCCGGGCTCGGACTGCAGCGGCGCCACTCGGCTTCTCGGCTGCGGCGCCGGGCTGCGTCCCGCGCGCGGCTGCGGCGCCACGAGTGCGCTGGCACAGGCTGTGCTAAGTAGCAGTGCAACCGCTCGTCTTGGCGCCATTTCGCTGGTCCAGCAGGTTTAGGCCAGAAACAACGTTGTGTCAAGCCTCGCTCGCTGTCAGGATATTGACAAATGCGGCGCGTACGCAGCACTCGCGGAGACGGCAAGTCGAGTTAGCTAGCGGCCTGTAAGACACTAGCAAGCAAAGAGGCGTCCGTTTGCTTCTCTGGCGGTTCCAGAAGAGTCGTCCGCTGAGCGAACAAGTCGCCACGACGCTCACCAGCCAGCTGCAGTGGACATGTTAATGCGGCAATTCGCAGCCGCCACTGCGAGTCTCAGGCCTCATGCGGCAGCATTCGTGGGCTCAGGTATCATACAATTGAGTGCGCAAGCGATTTTGAGTGATGAGGACCGTAGTCTTAAAAACACTGCTGTCTAAGGAGAGGACAGCACCTCTCAAGCTCACGATACCAGAGAGCTGGGGAGGCGCGCCGTGCTCGAAACTCATCAAAGCGTGGTCCAAACGGAAGCAATGCAGCGGCGAGCTGTACCTCGCGTCCAACGACGGTACGCCCATTCCCGAGGACTGGCCGTGGGAGGCGGCCGTCGAGCTCTACGGCAGCACGCTGCGCGTCGGCGAGCGGCGTGACGCCGACGACGACGACCCGGCCAAGCGGCGCGACGACGACGCGGCCACGAACGCCCGCGCTGCGAGTCTGCTGCGGCGCGGCGCCTTCGACGAGGCCGACCGCGCGTTCCGCCGCGTGCTCGAAGGCGGCGCCGCGGCGTTGGGTGATGCGTCCGGAGCGGCTGGAGACGCGGCGACGGTCGCGAGTGAAGGTCTTGACGCGACGACCGCGTGTGCGGCGGACGTCGCAACGGCGCGGCGCGAGCTCCTGCGCGCGGACGGCACCGACGATGGCGCAGAAGTCACGCGGCGGCTCGAGCGGGCCCTCGCCGCCGCGCGCGTCGCGAAGCAGACCGCGCCCGAGTCGGCCGAAATTAAAAAACTCGAGGCCGCCGCGCTGTGTCGCCTGAAGCGCTGGCCCGAGGCGGCCACGGCGCTCGGTGGGGACGAGGTGGACGCGCCGAAGGGAGCCGTTCCGAACACGATCGACCGCCGCGACGCCCTGGATCTCCTGAAGGCGCTCTGCTACGGCGGCGACGCCGCGCGAGCGGCCCGCGTCGCGTCGGCGTGGGCGGCGCGGTTCGCCCGGTCGCGGGATTGGTGCGCGAGCCAGGCGCGGCGGTTCGGCTCCGTCGCCGAGCTCAAGGACAAGGGCGACGCCGCCTTCCGCGCGGGCGACGCCCGGGCCGCGGAGCGCTGGTACGCCGCGGCGCTCGACGAGGACCCGGAGCACCCGGCGCTGCACTACAATGCGGCCGCGTGCCTCGAGAAGCTCGGCCGCCCGCTCGACGCGGCGCGCTGCTGCGCGAGCGCCCTGCGCTGCCGGCCGGACTACGCCGCGGCGCGTTTGCGGCGGGCGCGCTGCCTCGCGCGCGGGGCCGCCGCCGACGGCGACCGCGGGGCGAACGCCAAGGCCTACCTCGAGGCGGCGCTGGACGAGTACGCGCGGTGCCCGGACGCGGCCGCGGAGCAGGCGGCGTGCCGGAAGCGCCTCGCCTTTTGCGACACCGCGGACCCCGAGGCCGACGCGGCCGCGGCGCGCGCCTACGCGGCCCGCGCCCGCGCAACAAGCGCCGCCGCCGCCTCCGAAGCCCAAGGTCGTGGGCCCGACGCTTTACGACGTCGTCGGCGCGCCGCGCGACGCGTCTCCATCAATGCTCAAGCGCGCGTACCGCGCGCGGGCGCTGCGCATGCACCCGGACAAGAGCAAGGCGCCCGACGCCGAGGACCGCTTCCGCGAGCTGCAGGCGGCCTACGACGTGCTCTCGGACGCGCGGGAGCGGGCGGCGTACGACCGGGAGACGTTTGTGTAAGTTTTTTGTGTTATTTATGACGGTGTAGTGAGCTTAGTCATAGTAGTTAGGAAAGACGTTGGGGCGGTAGTCTGGATGCGCCGGCTTGCAGTTTGGAGGAGGTGGCGGATTGCCGTCCTGTTTGAATTTGATAAGGTATTCGGGATACGCTTGCGCGTCGTGGTAAGTGACGAAAATTGATGGGTCCTGGGGGTTGTCGACCGTCGAATCGTAGTGCGCGTGCGTGGCCGCGTCGCGCACGTCGGGCGTGAGCGCGTCTCTGCAGGACGCCGCACGACGTCGACGAGCACCCGGTGCCACTGAACGCGCTGTACAGGTCCACGTCATCGTCCACGCACCAGCCGAGGTCCTGGTTAAAGGCATCGGCTTCGCGAAACATCTCGTACATCGTCGTGACGCTGTGGACCGCCCATCCACTGAGGTCTTGGTTGAAGGCCGAGGCGAAGTAGAACATCCCGTCCATGCCCGTAACGCCAGAGGTGTCCCACGCGCCGATGTCCTGGTTAAAGGCGTAAGCGTGGTAGAACATCCTGTACATGCTCGTGACGCCGGAGGTGTCCCACGCGCCGATGTCCTCGTTAAAGGACGATGCGCCCGAGTTGTAGCAACTGGAATACTCAGGAGAGTTGCTATCGCAAAACAAAAACGACATGCTCGTCACCCCCCCAGTCGCCCACGTCGAGATGTGGCCGTACATGCGGATGGCCTCGTCGCGGTTCGAGAGCCAGAGCGTGACGGCGTCGCCTATCGAAAGGTTGTCAGCAACAAGAGGTGAAACTGTGGGCGCGAACGTCGGCGCGGGCGTCGTCGGCGCGGGCGTCGGTGCTGGAGATACCGTCGGCGCGGGCGTGCCGCTGATTTTGACGTTGATGCGCTGATCCTTAAAATGGCAGGCCCCACACGCGCCGCCGCCGTGCACAACCACGCGATTCGCTCCGGTGCACTCCGCTGGGAACGTGCTACCAGAGAAGACTTCGCCGTTTGGATGCGTGCACTCTACCTCACACTGAGGCTGCCAGCCGTACGGGGTGACAGTATTACCATGCGCAATTACGTGGTCTTGCAGGTCAATTGTCACAGACCCGGCTGCGTTGTATCCTCCGACGCAAGCAATGCCCGCAACTAATGTGACTTCATCCCGAAGTTGCGGCAGCTCCCAGTTGCTCGCAGGTGCAAGGTCCCAAAATGGATCAGTGCTAGTTTGCGTCGTTTCAACGTAGTAGCCAGCGCTGTCCTGGCTCACGGCGAGAATTAGTTCAGCAGACTTGCCACAAAGAAAGTTTGACCAGAGCTCGGCATTCGCACCTAAACCAGGAGAGCACCACCCCGTAGTCGGCCCAACAGAGGTTGAGGCCGTGAGCGACCCGTATGTCAACTTGCGACCCGTGGTCGGCGATGGCGTCGGTGCGGAAGTTTCCACCTCGAATAGAAGGGCTTGCGTGCTGTCATATGAGTCCACCACGTCGCATGCTACGAAATTATGGCACCACCCAGGTTGCCAGTCGGGATTGTCATGCCACCACGCGTATTTGCACTTGTAGTTGGCAGGCGCCGTGCAACCATCGGGGATCTCGCTCACAAGACATTTCTGCTGACACTCTTCAGCTGACGTCGACGGCCAGCCGTTGCACACGTTGTCCGCACAGTTTGACGTACAGCCAGAGCATTCCTTCGCCCCGAGAGATTTCATTCCAGCCAGGCTCTCTGCCAGGCTTGGTGTCGCCAGCACCAGACACAGCAACAGTTCGACCCGTAAGTGATACTGTGCTGGCATTACTGCTCGCAGCATCAGCTGGCCTGCATCAGCATATCAGGACAGGTGTTGTGTAGTGGTCATAGCCTCGACGGGGCTGCCGAGCGCATCGGAAGGAACGTCGACGCGCACATAGGGCTGCCCACGCGTGGCTACAGCGGCCCGCAGCGCACACAGCGCGCGTCGGAGCGTGCTCGCTAGTATCTTACTGGCCGCTAGCTGCGCACAGGGTTTCCGAAGCGTTGGAGCCCTGGAAGCCGCGGCCCGGGGCGGTACCCCCTCCAGAGCGGATAAGACACGAACCCGCACAGAGTCGCCCCACCCCTCCCCGACTCATCCTAACGGCATCGTGAAGGCCCCTCGGGACACATGAGTATTTTATCAAGAGGTAAGGTCGTTTAAAGGAATATGGAAGTAGAAAGCGGAGGAGTTCCGGGAAAGTGAAGCGTCGCCGGCAATGCAGTCGTCAGTCGGACACGACGCGCGCCTGATCTGGAGGTTCGGTGGCGTGCGCTTGGACCATTTCAACGGCACCGGGCGGCACAGGGACGGCAGTCGCCGTCGGGATCGGTTCGACCGAAATCACGGTCGCATGACGACGTCCAGAGTCCAAGGCAGCCGCCTCGTCCCTCGCTGCCGCCGCCTCGCGGTATCGCGCCGCCTCTTCCCGTTGCCGCCGCCTCGCGTCGCGGTCTCGCGCCTCCGAGGCCCGATCCACGTGACGACGATGAACTCGATTCACGACATCGGCAGTTCCCCACATTGCTTGTCGTTGCATGTTTATAAATCTGTTTGCCGCAGCGTCGAGGGCGGCCGGGCGCCTCTCGTGGTGCGCGCGTGGGCGCTCCAGCGGCCGCCCATGCGCTGCCGCCGCCGACGGTTGCAGGTCGCGAAGTCGCACGACCGCCCGACAAAACGGGCACGGCGCCTCGTTCCGAGGCGGATTGGTGGCCAGGACTTGCGTGATGCACTGGCGGCAGAAGCTGTGGTTGCACGGCGTCGTGACCCGGTCGCTGTACGGCTCAAAGCAGATGCCGCATTCCCCCTCCGACTGCGGCCGCGCGCCCGTCGGTTGGGGCGGCGTTGCGTGGTCGGTACGAGAACTTGCAGGAGGCTGCGCACGGACCGTTGGCGGCGGCGCCACCTCGACGGGCGACGCCGTCTCGGCCGCGGCCCGCAGCCGGGCGTTCTCCGCGCGGCGAAGCATCTCTGCGATGGTCTCTGCCGGTTCCGGCGGCGCGGCGGCGGGAGACGACGCGGCGGCCGGCGGCACGGCGGCCGGCGGCGCCCGCCTATGCGCTGCAGCCGCGTGGGGTCCCTCAGGAATGATCCGGCCTGGTGGTTGCAGGTCGCGGAGTCGCACGACCGCCCGGCAAAACGGGCACGGCGCCTCGTTCCGAGGCGGATTGGTGGCCAGGACTCGCGTGATGCACTCGCGGCAGAAGCTGTGGTTGCACGGCGTCGTAACCCGGTCGCTGTACGGCTGGAGGCAGATGGAGCACTGGCGGGGCGAAGTAAGGGTAGGAGAACTTGTGGGAGGTTGACCGAGGACCGACGGCAGCGGCGCGACCTCGACGGGCGACGCCGTCTCGGCCCCCAGTGGTTCTCCGCGCCGGATACGCGCGAGGTGCTCGGCCCACCAGGGTGCCGGCCGCGCGGCGGCGGCGGGAGACGACGCGGCGGCCGGCGGCGCCGGCCTAGGCGCTGCCGCCGTCTCTCCTCCTCCTGTACATCCAAAACAAATTGCGCTCAGCAAGAAAGTCCCTATAATTGGACCCCGGAGAGTACTTCGAAGCAACCACGTAAAAATAATGGCAACGTTCGCAGTGGCCAAGAGAATCGCCGAGACCTTTCGTACGCTCTCCGGGATGCACGGCGTCTGGCACACCATTGTCCGACGTTCTACAAACTGCCGCACGCCCGGGGCGGCTCCTTCTTCGGTCGCGGAAGCCTCCCAGCAACAGGGCGTCTTCGGTCGCACGCCCTCTACTTTATAAATTGGAGCCACACAGCAGCAGCAAAAGCCGACGGCGGGCGTGTCGAGTTTGTCGCTCTCTACTTCCTCAACCCGAAACACACAGCAGCAGCACAAAGGGAGGCAGGCAAGGACAAGGGCGACGAGGATCATTGTAGTCATCATGGGAGAGTCATCATCATCATCATCATCATGAGGCGATTGGGAGGGTTGGTCAGTTGGACCGCTCACGGGCGTCGACTGATCGCAAATCATCCAGTAGTGCCCATGGTACGAGCTGTAGAAGCTCCCGTCGCAGCCGGCGGGTTCGACTTCGCACCAGTTGAAGGACGAACCGTCGCAGGCAGTTGCTGGGCAGCCCTCTTGGTTGGAGCAGAAGGTGTTGCTCCACGTTGCTTTGCACGAGCAGGCCTCTGCGGCAGCGCGCCCGAGGCAGCCCGCCAGCAGTGCCACTGTAGTGAAGGCCATGCGGGGTTCGAAGCTTTAGGAGGACCAGCGGCGGAGCCCCAGCGACATATTCGCCGCCGGTCACCTTTTTACGGGCAGCAAGGCAGCCAAATGCGCTTGCCTCGATCTGCCACCATTAATGATTCGCTCCACAGAGCGCGTGCCTCACTGCATCGATGAATGGGCAGCCCTGGTGAACCTTGCGGCGCAGCCCGGCGCAGATCTAGATCTTGCTACCTACTGCGCACACGCTGGCGGAACCATGCTTTTTTCAGTGGCAGCATGCAAAACCCAACGCGCCCCGACCCGCCCCAGGTCCCTCCGACTCGTGCCCCACGGCCTCGCGACGGCCCCGAAACGTGAAGTCAAAAGGCACGGGTTTCGAGGGCCGCAGCAGTTTAACAAAATAATACAAAGTGCAGCCCGTCAGGGCAGCCACACAAGACCATGGCCTGCGTCACGAAGCTGCCCGACCCCGAGAAGATCATCGTTAGTGAAGCGAGCGCGCTCCAGCGGGCCGCGGCGCTCGACGAGTACGGTGAGGACGTTGCCAGCTACTCCAAGCGCCTCGACGAGAAGCCCGCGGACTGCGCGACGCTCTGCAACCGGGCCTTTTGTTATGTCAAGCTCGGGAAGTTCGAGGACGCGCGCAGGGACGCCGAGGCCTGCATCGCGGCGGACGAATCGTTCGCGCGCGGGCACACGCGCCTCGCGCAAGCGCTGGAGCGGAGCGACCGGCCGGCGGCGCTGCGAGCCTGCCGCCGGGCGCTTAGTCTAGATCGCGACGACGCCATGGCGCTGAAGCTGCTGACGACCCTGGATCTGGACGTCGCCGCCGGCTTGCGAGTCAAGAAGCGCCTCGCGGACGCGGTCGAGGACCGGCGCGACGCCGTGCGCGGCGCCCTGTCCAAGGGCGAGGCGGCGCCCTTCTGCAAGAAGTGGGCCAAATTGGATGAGAAGAGCCGGAAGCAATTGGTGGAAAGGATGCTCACGCGGGCCTTCAACGAAATAAAAGGCTGCTTCCAGGAGGCCTTCTGCCCCGCCCAGGGCGACGTCTGCGAGACGGCCGACGACCTGCCCAAGACCAAGCAGGTCGAGGTCATGCGCGAGCTGCTGGCCGTCTATGCGGTATGTACTGCGGATTTGACGCACGACGACGTGCTGCGATTGAGCGCGCCGCGGCGCGTGCCCGTGGACACGCGCGACCCGTCGAAGGAGGACGACGACGACGTGGACGAGGACGGCGAGCCGGCGATGATGCGCGTGATTAGGGACGCGGCGCGGGGCAAAGAAGTGGAAGTCCAGGGCTGCGGGCCGGTGATGCGTCGGCTCATGGAACTCTACCGCTTCCGGCCCTTCGCGGGGCACCCGCGCCAGGCGGACCTGAGCCTGGGTCTGATCGAGGCGCAGCGGTCGACGCTGTGCTTGGTCGTGGCGCACATGCTGTTGGGGGGCGACGGCCTGCCGACGCTGTCGATCCCGACGAAGGCCTTCCTCGACGAGGAAGGCTTGGCCGAGCTCGAGAAGGAAATGAACCCGCCCGCGCCGGTCAAGGACGTCGTCGCGAAGAAGAAGGGCGCGGCGAAGCCGCCGGCGCCGCCGAAGGCGGCGGAGGAGGACCTGGACGCCGTCGAGGCGGGCACGGACGGCCACATCGTGACGCCGGTCGACGACGGTGGCCCGGGCGACGGCTGGGCGCAGGCGGAGGCCGCGGAGCCCGTCGAGAAGCCCTTGACCAAGGACGCCGACGAGCTCGCCGAGTTCGAGAAGTGGGCCGCCGGCGACGAGGGTGCGTTCGATCCAAACCAGTACAAGGACGCGCCGCCCACGAACGACGAGGACTACAGCGACGACGACGAGTTCTTCGAGGAGGAGGACGCGCGGCGGCGCGTCGGCCCCGCGCGCAAGGGCGCCGACCCGACGGCGCCCGCCGCGACGCGGCGCCCGAACCGTCTGTCCACGTCGGCCGCGGACGCAGACGAGGCCTTCCGAGTCGCGGCGGCGATTGCTGAGCAGCGAAACCACTCGGACTCGAGCGACGGCGAGACGGTCAGCGACTCGGAGGCGTCCCAGTAGCGTTGTAAGAGTCGTAAGAGTCCCTAGCGCGATGAGGTACTAGCATATTTCTTTGGCAGCTTGTTTATCGCGAGTTGAGGCACTTTAAGGACGTAATGATGCTGAGATAGGCAGCAAAATATAGTCCTGTACACCCTTCGTGCTGTGACAAGCTCGCTCTGCCAGCAAGCGCCTTCTAACACTATCTCAGTGCTGCTCTCCCTGCTCTGAGTTGATCGCCGCGCTCCGAACCCACTCCAGCTACCGCGTGGACAAAGAATGCGAGAGGACGCCGACGCCGACGAAGTCACCGCGCTCCTCCAGCTCCTGGCGACCGTCCCGAACGTCAAGGCGGCCGTGCGCGCGGCGCGCAAGGCCGTCGAGGCCGAGGGCGGCGGCCGGTCGCCGCGGCCCTCGATCGCCGTCACGCGCGGCGCGCGCAGCTTTTCCGGCGACGACGAGGGCGAGAAGCCGGCGGCGGCGCACGAGCGCCGCATCGAGGCGCTGCGGCGGCGGCTGCTCCTCGAGGACGCCGACGCGCCGCCGCCGCCGCCGCCGTTGCCGCCCTCGGACCTAAAGCCGACGACGGAGCTCGATTTGGCCGCGCTCGGGACGGGCGCCGGCGGCGGCGAGGAGGCCGAGGCCTCGCGAAGAGCGATGGCGATCCTGCGAGAAACGGAGGGCGCGAGCGCCTTCGAGCGCGGCGCATTGGTCAAGACGATCCGGAACGACTTCTGGCACCAGTTCGCGAGGGCCCTGGACCGGGGCGACCTGAGCCCGTGCTCGCTGCCGCCGCCGGGCGGCGCCGGCATGCGTTTATTCGGGCGGGCCTACTCGTCGTCCTGCGGCGTCGTGCTGGCGCGGAAGAAATTACATCTCCCGCAGGATGTCTGGTGCTGGCCCGCCGGCTTCTTTGCAAAAACAGAATTCAGCACGGGCCGCAAGAAGAGCGAGAGCCTCGATTCCAGTAGTTCGTCGTTCTTCGTGGCCGACGAGCTGCGGAGGAACGCCGTGCCGCTCGAAAAGCTGGAACGCATGGCGATCCGCAAGGAGTACGTCCACTTCGGCGAGACGCGCGCTTCCACCGAAGTGGCGCCCTACAACGAGGTCCTCGCGCCGGTGACGCGCGAGGCCGTCGTGGCCGTCTTCGCGCGGACGACACGGCCCGACCATTTGTTGTTGGCGATGGCTGCCAGAGATTTGCTCGCTGTCGCGTCGGACACGGCCCTGCCGCTGCTCGTGCTGGATGCCGGCGGTGGCGCCGACGCCGTCGAGTTCACGGCTGATCAACAGGCGGGGCTCCTCGCCAAGCTCGCCGACGCGAAGCCGTCGTTCTGCCTGCGGCCGCACGCCGACGTGCCGCCGCTGCGCCACGCGCCCGGGGCCCTGGACGCGCAGCTCGTGGCCCACGGCGCCTACGGCCTCGCCGACGACGTGCTCCACGCTTTACTGAGATCCGCGCCGGCGCCGGCGCGGGCCGCCCGGGACGCGCTCGCGCACGCGGTGCGCGCCGACAACGCCGAGGCCGCGCGCGCCGTGGCGGGGGTGGTGGGGGCCGAACTGTCGACCTTCGCCGCCGACGAGGCCTGCGCGCCGGGGTCGGTCCGCCACGCGAGCGACCGGTGCCTCGTCGCGAGCGGCGCCGTCGCCGCGCTGATCGCGTGCGCGTCGGGCGCGCTGGCCAAGCGGTCGCGCGACGCCGTGGCGTTACTCGACGCGTGGCTCGAAAAGGCGGATCAAAGCCTGGCCTTCCGCCTGGCGGCGTACCGCGACGCGTCGAAGACGGCCGGCGACAAGGAGGGCTCGCTCCACGCGCCGCAACTGACGGCCTTTGCGGGCGGCCGCGCGCTGGCGAATCGGCGTGCGTTCCGCGACCGGCTCGCGTCGCTGGCGCGGAGCGACGGCTCGGCCGTCGACGCGGCGCCCGCGAAGCTGGCGGAACTCGCGGCGCTCGCGTCGTCGTTCCACCGGCCGTCGCTGCGCCTCGAATTGTTGCAGTTCGTGCTCGGCCTCGAGGACGCGGCGGCCTGGTCGGTAGATCGGCTCGCCGGGGCGCTGGAACTCGCCGAGCGCGTCGTCGTGGCGATGCCGCGGCAGTCGTCCTTCCAGGAGCTCGAGGGGCTCACCCGGCGGCCGGACCGCGGGGCCGTCGACGATTGATGCTCTTCCTGCTCCTTTTCGGCACCCCGATCGCGGGGTGTCCGATCGAAGCACACACAGAATACTGGTGCTATGCTGGTACTGTAAGAAGCCTGTTTGTTTGAGAAGTGCGTGCAGTGATGCCTCGCTAGTGTCTTACATGCCGCTAGCACGCATCGCGCGGCGCCGCGCTGCCGTGGTGGACGCATAGCGCTGCACTGGAATCCCCTTGAGTGTAAAGTGTCCTGCACTACTGCGCCGGACCGCCGCGTAAGCTAATTCCATCTGTGTGGTTGCAGAGTGTGCGTACAGAGCATCTGGCAATGGCTGCTCGCGCGGCATCGATGCTCGCAGCATTTGTCATTGGTTGTACGGCGTGGCGACCAGCTCTCATATCGCATCGTAATGCACTGCGCGCAATCCGCACGAAACGACTCGCGCAGCCCGAAGCCGACGAGGAATGCATCGCTGTCGACGACTGGGCCGTCGGCGAGTTCGCTGCTCGTTGTGCACCGATGGAGCCGTCGCAGGACCTCGGCCCGGGCCAGGTCGTGAGCGCTTGTTTCCGCGGTTTGCAGTTCGTAGACATCCCGACGAAGAACGCTGGTTTAGAACGGTGCCACGCGTTCATGACGCTGGGTGCGCGGGTGGCGGTCACCGCTGTAGGCCGTCAGGAAGAGAACCGCGGCGTGGACGTATTCATCGAACGCGGCCAGCTCTCGCCAGTGCTGAGGCCATTCTTCGGAGCGTCGCGGATAGACATAGGCGAGCTAACAGAAATCGCCGGAACGCCTACCAGAGGAGCTCTCGCGTCGGTGGCGTTGAGAGTGGTCGGCAGCCCAATGGGGGCGATGCGGCACCCGTCCGGTATTCCCAAGGACGACATCGCGCTGAGCAACGCGATCTTCGCAATACGCCTAGAAAAGCAAAGACGACCGCCACCGCGCGACGTCTGGCTCATCACGGACATCATCGACACCTCCTGCGTCGGGAGCAACCGGCCCCTGTAAATATGTTGTACATAGTATTATTGCCCAGTACTTGTATAAAACCGGAGCGCCCGGAGGTACGCGTCCACGCCGGCGGGCGTCGCCTCGACGCCGTCGGGCGACGCGGGCGGCGCGTCGTCCCTCTTCGCGTGCAGCGCGCGGAGGTACGTCAGCGGGTCGCTCGGGGGCCGGTCGATGGCCTCCATGACGGCTTCCATCTTCGAAGCGAGCTCCCTCGCCGCCGGCGCGACGGCGCTGCGGGGAAAGCGCGTGACCTCCTGCTCCGGTATCGGGTCGAAGACCGCGGCTTGCGTCGCTATAGATTTGGACCGTCCCTGGGGTAATGTTGAGTCGCTCGCGCGCAGCGACTCGAAGGCGTTGCTGTACGAAGCGTCGAGCGCGATCTCGCGCCGTATTAATGTTTTGTCGAGGCCGGTCTCGCGGTCGCCGTCGTCATACAGCACGTCGTAGGCGTCCCCTTGGATACTCTCGACGACGCCCGCGTACCACTCGTCGCCGCCCTCGTAGCGCGCCTCGACCCGCGTTCCTACTCCAAACGGCTCCGCCTCGAAGGTCGCGCTGTACCGCTCGGACTCGGGCCGCGACCGCGACAGCTCGGGCGTGTGGAACGAGTCCTGCGCGTAGGAGTCGCCCGGCGACGGGAGCGGCGTCCCCCGAAAGGACTCGAAGGAGTCGCCGTAGCTCGCGTACGACTCGTCGACGCGGCGCCGCCAGCGCCCGCCGGTGATCGGCTCGACGCGGACGTCTGCCTCCTCCTTGGCGTACCAGCGGTCCGGCGGCAGGGCCGGCAGCGCGAGGAGCTGCGGGAAGGCGCTTTTAGCTTCCGTCAGCTCCGCCATCTCGACGGCCGTGGCGCCGTTCCCGTCGGCGCAGAACGGGTCGGCGCCCCGCTGCAAGAGCCGCGCGCAGGCCTCGGCGGCGCCCCGCACGGCCGCCACGAGCAGGGGCGGCGTCCGCTGCGGCCCCGACGGCTCGGACACGTCGCATTTCAGCAGCTCTATTACGACGCCCACGAGCGGCGGCGCGCGCACGATGCAATAGACGAGGGGCGTCAGCCGCGTCGGGTGCTCGCCGAAGCTGCCCGGCAGCGCCGCCACGTCGGCGCTCGTGAGGACCCACGTCAAGACGGTCGCTTCTTGGCTCCGGACGGCCGCCTCGAAGCACCGCCGCTTCAGGGACGGCCGCTTCGCGTCGCCCTTCAGTAAATCCACGGAGAACGCCATTTTCGCGAGGAGGAACGACGCGCAGTCCACGAAGCCCGCCTGCAGCGCCCGTTCCAACGGCGTCGCGCCCATCACGGGCGTCTCCCACCGGGCCACCTCCAACAAAACGGCGCACGCCGTCGCGTCGCCCCGCTCTGCCGCGCAGGCCAGCGCGTCCCGGTCGCCGCACCGCCGTTGGACACACATTGGATCGACGCCGGCCAAGGCGCAAATCGCGTCCTTGTTTCCCGACGACGCGGCGGCGTAGGCGCACGTGAGCCCTCGATACGTGACGTCGAAGGTCGCGGCGAGGGCCTCGTCCTGCGCCAGCGCGGCGATGCACTCGACCGAGCCCTTGAGGCACGCGGTCCAGAGCGGCGTGCGGCCGTCCTTGTCCCGGCGCGTGCTCAGGGCCCCGTGCTGCAATAAGCACGTGACCGCGTCCGCTTGGTCCGCCGCGCACGCCAAGGACAGGGCCGTCCTGCCTTCTTCGTCCGACGCGTTCGCCCGCGCGCCTTCGGACAGATGCGTGAGGAGCAGGTAGCGGTCGCCCGCCGCCGCGGCCGCGCCCATGAGCGCCTCGAGCTCGCGCTGCCGCGCCTTGGGCACGTTCCGCGCCTCGGCGCGCGCCCTATCGAGCGACTGCCACGACGTGAGCGAGTCGTCGTCGCTCGCGTTGTCGAACTCCGCGCTGCGGACCGTCGAAGTCCGCCGAGTAGTCCTCGCCGGCCGCTGCCGCTGCCGCGCGCGGCGAGTCGAAGTCCTCCGAGTAGTCGTCCGCCGCCACTTGTGCGGCGCGCGGCGAGCCCGCGAACGAGGCGAACGAGTCGGTCGAGTAGTCCTCGCCCGCCGCCACCGCCGCGGCGCGCGGCGAGCCCGCGACAGAAGCGAACGACGAGACGCTGTCGAACTCGGCGCTGTAGTCCTCCACTTCTTGTGCTTCATCGTCCAGTGTAGCGGTGAGGGCGGCCATCGTAGCGTGGGCACCTTCCGCTGTTGCTCTAATGGGGGCAGCGGTGATGGCGTGCTCTATGGGGGGCAGGCTGTTGATGCGTGCCGTCGCGCA
This sequence comes from Pelagomonas calceolata, assembly GCA_918797485.1. Taxonomy (NCBI): domain Eukaryota; class Pelagophyceae; order Pelagomonadales; family Pelagomonadaceae; genus Pelagomonas; species Pelagomonas calceolata. The sequence goes on along the minus strand of CAKKNE010000003.1, from coordinate 93,353 downwards.
GCCCGCAGGAATTGGTCGCGACCACGCGTTCGACACGTTCCCAGTCCAATGCTGCGCGGTGCAGCGCACGTTGTGAAGCGGCCAAAAATCAAACTAGTCTAGTGTCTTTATCGGCTAGCTGCGACCGAAAGAATAACTTACTCCTCCTCGTCGTGGAGCTCCACGACCTGTTCCACCGCCACTGGCGCCGGGCGGTAGATCAGGTCGTTGTCGTCCTGGACGGCGGGACGGGGCGCCGGCAAGGAGACAGTGCGGAGGAGCGGACGATTCCTCAGGGCCGGGCAGCCAGATGGACATGCCGTGTCGATATGGCGCCGGCACTCCTCCGCCGAGAGATATCCCTTCTTCTCGGTGCCGCTCTGCGCCTTCCAAAGCCCCGCGTAGAGACCCTTCGGTTTTTTCGCGAGGACGGCGTGCGTCCCTCGTTCGACGGCGCGCCCGTCTCGCAATACGATAATCTCGTCGGCGCCGATGATCGTCGAGAGGCGGTGCGCGACGACGAGCGTCGTGCGGCCTTTGGAAGCCTCCGTCAGGCTTTGCTGGATCGCGCGCTCCGTCGTCGTAAGAGGAACTTGCCCGTCGCCGACGCCGGCGCCACGAGCGAGAGCAATTTTTGCCGCGGCGTTTCGCCGCCGTCGTATTTGTCGTATTCTTCGTTTGTAGAATCCGCGCTCGCCGGCTCCAAAGACCCATAGCCCTCGCCGCCACCGGTCTCAATTAACTCATAGCTTGCAGCTTTTTGCTTTGGTGGTGCCATTGCTACTCAAGTTCGACGAATAGCGATCGTGGCGTGCGTCGCGCGCAGGTCTATGCACGAATTGAGCTCCTTTGCAATTGTGAAGGACCGGCAAAAACCCGATTTGATGCCTAGCTGAGCCTGAAGCAGCTGAGGGCTGAGGAGCGATGAAATAAATTGCTCTTACCCTATAGACACGCAACGCCGGATTGCTCACCCGTTCCCCATATCACTGTAATCGACCTTCTTGCCGCGCGTCCGCGACTCGCTCTCCGGTAAGACATAACTGCCCAAATCCCGCGCGACTTGGCGCTCCCGCCGGATGGCCCGCTCCTGCTGCTTCAAGATCGACGCGCGCTCCTCGCGCTTCGCGGCCACGTGCTTCGCCAGGTCGCGCAAACACTTCGCGAGCCAGAGCTCGTCGCCGTCGTGGCCGCCGATCAGCTCATTAGCGATCGTGTGGATCTGGCGCGCGCTGCAGGCGATAGCCTCGGCCGACGGATTAGAACGCTGGTCCCTCCGCGACGGCGCCGCGACCTTGGGCCGCTTCCGCGCGCGCTCGTGGGCGTGGGGTCCGTGCGGCGGCGTCCGCGTCGGGTCCTTTTCCCTATATAACAGGCAGCCGCCGACGTCGTCCTCCATGCACCGGTACGCGCGCCCCTGCGAGTCGACGCCAATCAGCGTCTCGTCGATGAACTGGCGCGGGTACCAGTCGCGCGACTGGCCCGTGTACTTCTCGAGCCGCTGCTTGACGACGCCGCCCTGGAGCGTCTCCTCCGCCAGCACCCGCAGAATCTTCGCCCGCCGCCGCGCGTTCAGCCCGTTCAGCTTCTCCCGGATGTCCGCCTCCATCTTTTCTTTGTACTCCTTGTTCTTCGTGCGCTGCTCGGCGCCGGGCCGGCACAACCCGATGGGCACGGCCTCTTCCACAGTCCCGTCGTCGTACCGCACGCCCAGCGTCAGCTCGCCCACGGACTCGACCGTGCCCTCCCACCATTCTGCTCTACCTTTCCACTGGGCTTCTACCGTGTCTCCTACACTAAACTCGTCTGTACTTTCTGCCGGCTCCATGCCTACCGGTCTACAAGCCTGCAATTCATCTTGATCCACGAGCCAGCTCGACATCTCGACGCACTGCATGATCCGCAGACAATCAGCCAAAGCCGTGCACCACCGCGGCTCCTTCTTGGGGAGGATGCCCGTGTTCCGCAGATAATTCTTGCAGAGCTTCTCGTAGGCGCACGGCCCCTCCTTGTCCCACTCCACGACGCGCTCCAGGTCCGTCCGCAAACAGTCGATGAGACTCCTTAAAGGTAAAGACGGGTAGCCGAACCTTAATTGTACTGAAGCCAGCACGAGGAAATCCACACATTTATCTAAGCCGGCGTGCTTCAGCGCATCTAAAATAAGATCGGGGTCGCCGCTCTCCTCGTGCTCGACGATCGTGGGGACCGCGGGCGCCTGGGGGATCATCGTCAGCGGCGTCACGCCGCCTCTCCTCCTAATACACACCCTACAAAACCAGTCGTCCTCGGGGATGACCGTCACGTGGTAGCATCTTTGATGGAACCCTCGGTCGCAGCCGTCGCAGTAGACGATCGTGTCCTCCAGGCAGTCCGTGTAGGCGCCGCCACAAACCTCGCACGAGTCCTTGGTCTCGGGGTGCCAGTAGGCGCGCGGCCGCGGCTCGGGCAGGAACCGCGCGTTCGACCGTCTGGCTAGATCCCGCTCCCCGAGAAACGTGACCGCCGACTGGCCGACGCGCTGCGCCGCGTAGGCGTCCCTTTTATTGGGACGGCCGCCGCGCGCCGTCGGCGGCGCGCGCTCGCGGGGGGCGTGCCGCGGCGGCGCCGGCGCGAAGAGGGGCTGCTTCGGCTCCGGCTCGGGCTCGGGCTTCGGCGGCGGCGGCGGCGCCGTCGACCGCGTGCTGTAGCGCGGCTGCAGGAAGGCCGACGGCCGCTTGCCGTGCTTCGGCGGGCCGAGGGCCGCGGCCTGCTCGCGCTGGTACGCGGCCCGGATCTCGGCGATGCTCGGGCCGGTGTACTCCTTCTTCTTCGGTTCTTCCGGTGGCGGCGCGGGCGCCGCGGGCGGCGGCGCGAAGGGCAGCTTGATGATCACGGCCGCGGCCACGGGCGGCGCGCAGCCCGCGGCCGCGGCCGCGGCCGCGGCGCGCGGTGTGACCAGCCGACACGCGGCGCAGACGGGCCGCTGGCATTTGCTACAGGCTACGCGGCCGGAGGAATTGATATTGGCACAACTCGCGCAGATCCAGTCGAAGACGCCGGGCGGGACCGGCGGCGCGACCGGCGGCGCGGCCGGCGGCGCGGCTGGTGGCGCAGCAGGCACGGCTGCGGGCAGCGCGACGGGCATCTGTGCTGGCGGCGCGGCTGGCGGCGCGGCTAGCGGCGCGGCTGGTGTCGCTGCCGGCGGCGCGGATGGTGGCGCGGCCGGAGGCAACGTCGCGGCTTGCATCACGACCGCGGGCGATCGGGAACTTGCGGCGGCTGCTTGAGGGACCGGCAGCGGCGCGTCGGATGCACCTCTCGGCTCGTTTAGTCCGCGCGCGGGGCGCGGCGGGAGCGAGGCGTTCGGGTGGTTCGCCATTGCTCGCGTTCTGTAAGGCGTGCCCGATCGTACTTATCGGTGCGGCATCAGTATAAGCCGGTGGAGCAGCGCCATTGAACTCCATAGCGGGTCAGGCCCCCCGGAGAGCGGAGTTTGGGCGCGACGCGGTCGCATTGTCCCTAGTATGTATGTACGCTAGCGTAACCGTGCATCGATCTCGGATTCGACCGCCAACGATCCAAGAGGTCGCCGGGAACGCCTCGAAAAGCGCCGTCGCCGCGCGGACGACGCGAAGCCAACGACGGCGACGCGCGGCGCCCGCCTCCGGGCCACTAGCCCTAGCACCGCAACACAACGCCATTCAGAGGGACAAACTAACGCACCCGCGCGGGGTGTGGAAGACGCCTAGAACTGGCCCGTCCGCGCGCGGTAGGCCGCCTTGGCGCCGCCCGTGAGGAAGGACTCCTTGCCGGAGGCGATCTGGTTGCGCTCGAGGACCGTGAGGCCGTCGTCGAAGTAGTCGCCCGCGCCGTAGTTGCCGACGCCGGCCTTGTCGGGCCGCGCCTTGGCGAGGAACTCGGAGCTCCACTCCCACTTGGCGCAGCGCTCGGCCTGGCGCGCCGCGAGGACGTCGGGCCGGCCGAAGGCGAAGAGGAAGCGGCCCGGCGTGGGGATGAGGTCCTTCTTGCACTCCTCCTGCTTCGCGAGGCGCGCGGCGGCGCGCTGCGCGATCTGGGCGGGGTTGCCGAACGCCGGCTTGAAGGCCGCGGGCGTCGTGCCGGCCGTCGTCGGCTTGGAGCCGAAGTTCAGCGCGCCGGCGGCGGCCGCGAGGAAGACGACGACCTTCACCATGGTTGCGACCTGCGCGAATGCGATATGGTGAGCGTCTCGGCGGCGCGCGATGCGATGGTGAGCTTCTCAACGTGCGGACGTGCGATGGTGCGCGTCTCGGCGTGCGCCCATGCGATGGTGCGCGTCGCGACTTAGCCTGGGCTCGCCTGGCCGGGCCCCGGACGGGGCGCGGCCGCCGCGGCCGGCGGCGTACTGAGCTTGTATGCAGCGCGCCGGGCGGCAGCTCCCGCGTGCGCGCGGCCGGCCTCGGCCTCCGGTCGGAACCAGGGCTGCATGCTGCGGCTGCCCCGCGGGCCGCGCGCGCCAGTGCAGCCCGCCTCTGCCCCAGGCCGAATTTTGCAGCTGCCCGCGCTGCCCGGCGCCAGGCGCGCCGGCGCGGCACCGGAGCTCGCCGTGGACCACCACGCTGCTCGATGCAGCCTCAAGTTCGATAGACGCCGCGAATAGACTCCTTTTATCGTCACCTTGAGCAAGATAGCCCGTGTGTGCTCGCGTGAGCCCAGCGAGCCGAGAGGCGCGCCGCCCGCCGCGCACGCAGACACGCCGCATTCCAGCGCTTGGCACGAATGCGACGTCTCCTAGACCCCTCACGACCCCGCGCAGAGCGGTACCTCGCCCTCTCACATGGAATGTAGTATCAAAGACGACTTCCTTACACAAGAATTAGGCCAGGAGCCCCTGGAGGAACTCCGCCGTCACCTCGGACCAGTCGCGCACCGTCGCGGCGCAGCCCGCCTCGCGCATCGCGCTCGCGGTCATCGACGTCGTGAGGCCCACGACGACGCAGCCCGCGGCGACGCCCGCCTTGATGCCCGTGCGCGAATCTTCAAAAACGATACAGCGCGATGGCGGCAGGCCCACCCTTGATGCCCCCTCGATATAGGGGTCGGGATGCGGCTTCGCCCGCGCGCACTCGGCGCCGACGACTAGGTCGCGTATTGCTGAAGACGCGTCGGGGCAGTGCGCCTTGACGTGCTTTAATACAGCCTCGCAGCCGCCGCGCTGCGCGTTCGACACCGCGCAGCATGGGATATTCTCGGCGCGGCACGTGGTGAAAAAGGACGATAGCCCGGGGACGATGTCGCAGCCGTCGCTGGCGACGCGCGCGCAGAAGAGCCGGTCCTTCTCCTTGGAGGCCGCGTTCGCGCGGCCGTCGTCCACCGCGCCGGGCAGCACGTTCTTGAACACCACGGAATCGACCTTGCCCGCCACGTGCTCCGCGAACCAGGCCTCGTCGACTCCACTGACGCCTTCGGCGGCCATCAAATCTTGAAAGGCCTTGACGTAGAGCGGGTCCGTGAGGGCCAGCGTCCCGTCGATGTCGAGCAGGCATGCAGCTTTTGGCTTCGACTGGAAGAGGCCCATGTTTCGTTCGGCGGTGGCGATCGCGCAGAGCGCTAATAAGACGTGGAGGAGGCGCGCCAGTAGCCCTTTGCTCCGCTTCTGCAGTGCGAAGCGATGCTAATCAGTGGAGGAGGCGTGCGAAGCGATGCAGCGGAGCAGCAGCCTTTGTGTGCGGCACGAGCTATTTAAATGCAGCGTAGCTGCCCCTGGTGGTAAATTTATGCGCGGAGACGCAGACGACCTCAAAAAATCGAGAGCCTACGGGTTTTCAGCGTGGCTGGAAAGCGCTCAGCGGTGCAAATTCAGGCCTGTTTTTGATCGGAATGTTAGAGACAGCATGGCGAGGTTAAATGCTTGGCATTATCTCTTGGCATTGGACCAAGAGCATGAGTGATTGTGGTCCTTGCTCACGTTAGAATTACGCGTGCGCTTCGATACGGACTGCCAACAACCCAAATCCTTCAGAACAGAACGATTTTGCATCGCTTCGCGCCGGCAGAGCGCAAAAAGCACAGCACTGCAAAATGAGAGCAGCAGCAATCATCCTGTCGCTCGCGTGCACGGAGGCGTGGGCGAGCCCGCGGCATCATCATGACAGAAAGCTGGTGCTGCGAAAAAGCGGGGGCGAGGAAAGCCTCGCCGCCGGCGTCGCCCGCGCCGCCGCATTGGTCGACGCCAAGCAGCTCGACGGCCGAAGCGCTGCTCCTGGAATTGAGAGCAAGAGATGCTAGAAGAGCCGACCTGCCGCCGGAACTGCGCCGCGGCTTCGCGCATTTGTTTGAAGCGCGCGACGAAAAAACGAGGACGCTGGGCCGTGCGACGCTGGCGCATTAGCGGCGGACGCCGAGGACTGGGAGGCCGTGTACGACGCCTGCCGCCAGGCCATGGCGCGGGGCGGCGCGACGGATAGACGGAGAGCCCTCGCGCTGCGCGCGCGGCGGTCGACGTGGCGCGGCCTCGAGGAAGACGACGGCGATGCTAAGGATACGAAGGACGCCGCGGAGCTCGTCGAGGCGGGCGCGGTGCCGCCCTTCTCGGCGCTGAGTTTGGGTGTGTCCGGCGAGGGCTGCGCGCGGCGCGGCCGGTTGAACCTCGAGGAGGCGATCGCGGCCGCGAAAACGACGTCGTCGGACAAACGAGCGCCGCGCCGCGCGGGCGGTCGGCGCCGGGAAAATGAAGCTCCCGACAAGCCGTCGGTGGCCTTCCTGACGCCCGACGCCACCGGAGCGCACCCCTTATCTCAATTACTACCGTCCGCGCTGTGCGCCCTCGACGAGACCGAGTTTCGGAATATTGTCTTGGTGACGCTCTGCGCCGACGACGGCTCACCCGAGAGGAGGCGCGTCGAGAAGGGCTGCGACGTCGTCGTCGACGGCGAAACGGCGACGACCGAGGAAATCGCGAACGCGATCCGGGATTTGAACGTGGACGTGCTCGTGGATATGTGCGGCCACGCCGGGTCGAGCGACGTCGTCGAGATTATTGCAAGGAGACCCGCCCGCATCCAGGTCGTGGGCGGGCTCGGGACGCCGGCGCCCATGGGAGGCACGGGCATCTACGACTACGCGCTGGCGGATGCGGTGGTTGCGCCGGCGCGGCTGCGGGCGGCGGCGGGCTGGGCGCCCGACGAGCACCGGGCGGTGCTCGTGCCGCACACGTACCAGGTCGGCGACGCCGAGGCCTACAAGCGCCACGAGCTGAACTACAAGGAGAGCCGCGAGCCCACGTCCCGCAAGGACCACGGCCTGCGCGACGACGCCGTCGTGCTAGCGTGCATGAACCGGCCCCACAAGGTTGATTGTACAAGCTTCGACGCCTGGGTGCGTATTGTCAAGGAGCTCGCGCACGGCGCTCCCGCGGTCGACACGCAGCTTTGGTTGTACGCGCCCGGGAGCGATTCTGGTAATTCGCTGCGGACGCGGGCGCTCGCACGGGCCGCGAAAACTTTGCCGGGTGGCGAGGAGGAGGCCCGGGACCGGTTGGTGTTCGCGGGGCGCGAGGACCGGCCGGCGCACCTCGAGCGGCTGCGCCACGCGGACCTCGCCCTGGACACGCGCGCCTACAACAGCCACACGCTCGCGGCGGACTACGCCTGGGCCGGCGTGCCGCTGTGCACGGCGCTGTGCGACGCCGAGCCGCGCTGGGTGTGATGCGGCGTCCTTTTTGAGTATCGTCGACGCCATCGAGCAAACATGTCAACGCACGCAGGCGTCGCGCGTCGGCGCCTCGGTCACGCTCGCGGCGGCGCGGCACGAGGGCGCGCGCGGCCTCGTCGCCGACGACTGGGACGGCGCCTTCGCGGCGAACGTGTTGCGCCTCGCGCGCGACGGCGACGAGCGCCGGCGGCTGAGCGTCGCGCTGCGGCGGGGGCGGGTCGACGCGCCGCTCTTCTCGGCGAGGAGGTGGGCGCAAGGCTTTGAAAGAGCTATCTCCAAGATGGACCTGACGGGAGATATCGAACTGCCGGTGCCCGTCGACAGCTGCCACGCCATCGTCCTGGGCAGCGCGCCGCGGCGGGTCGAGAGCTACGAGCGCCTCGTGGCGTCGTGCCCCGAGATCAAGCGGCACAAGGCCGTGGAAGGGAAGGACGCCCACGCGCTGAGTCGCGCGCTGAAGGACCTCGGCGTGCGCCTCGCGACGGACGTCTGGCAGGCGACGGTGGGCCAGGTGGCCTGCCTGTGCTCCCACGCGCAGCTGTGGCGCCGGTTCGCGCACTGCCCGAAGCCCTTCTTCGTCGTCCTCGAGGACGACGCGGTCCTGCCCAACGGGCCGGACGCGTTCCGGGAGGCCGTGGATCAGGTCTGCCGGGGCCCGGATTTTGATGTGTGCTACCTCTACGTCTACCCCGACCACTGGCCGCAGCCGCCGAAGAAGCTTAATCCATCAAAGGTCCGCGTCGCCACGACGGAGGGCTTCCGCACGTGGTGTTTGTTAGCCTACGCTGTGAGTCGAGAGGGCGCCCGCAAGCTCCAGCACCTGATCGAGACGGAAGGGTGCGCCCACGCGCCTATTGATTGTATGGTCGCCGACTGGGGCCAGCGCGGTTTACTAAACGTGCGCTGCGTCGACAGCCAGGGCATCGCCGAGAACGCGGGCCAGTTGGATATGCGCGTGCCGCAGAAGGACGCGCTCCCGTCGAACATCTGGGGCACGGGAGACTTCAAGGGCGGCGAGCCCGTCAAGAGCCACGCCATGCCCGTGGCGTCGGGGCGCGCGGACAGTGATGGGTTCGTGGACTAAATTTAGTTGTGTTTCTACTGGGGTAGCGTCGCACTCAAGAACCGCGACTCGACGGCCTCGAGCGTCTCCGACGGTCCAAAGCAGGGCTTCTTTTGGCGTGGAGGTTCGTCGCCGTCTTCGGCAGCGGTCGTTGGCCTCGGGCGGGCGGGGGGCAGGGGCGTGGTCGGTGGAAGCGAGCCGGGCACCGGGCGCGTTCGTCGACGCCGACCGGCGGCCGGCGCTGCGGGGGTCGTGGGGCCGCCGATAGGTAGGTGAAACGGCGTCGTCGCGGCGCGCGCGCGCGTAGTAGAGGCCTTGAGCTCAGTAGTCGCGGGCGGCGCCGATATAGGCGATGCGCTCGATTCGGGTCTCTTCTTGTTGGCGGCGGGCGGCATCGGCGCGGCCTCTTCTTCGGCGAAGGGCCGCGGCGACGTGAGCGACGCGGGCACGGCGGCGGCTCGCACACCATCTGGTGTTAAATGCCACTCGCCCGCGAGCACGACCTTGTGCGGCCGCCCCGTTAACACAGCATGACCACCCCTCGGCAGGATCAGCATCGTATCTCCCGGCCCAAATTCGTCATACTGCAACAAACCGCGGTTCAAACAACCTAACAAAGCGTCGGCCTCGAATTGTAATAGACGCGCGTCGGCGGCGTCGCCAAATGATTCGGCGGCGAGGGCTTCGCGCGCCGCGTGGAGGCAGTTCGCGACCGGCCGCGGGACGCCCAACACGCGGTTCTGGCCCGCGACGTGGTGATAGACGACGGCTTGCGTTCCGAAGTCGCAGTGCGTCGGCGTGAGCCCGCCCGCCCAGCCAGCGATCAAATAATAGCGGCGGTCCGCGTCGCCCGCCATCGATCGTCCGCGCGGCCCGAAGGTCCATCCTTCACTCGGGGGGCACACCGTCTCCACGCGTGCGGTCGCGGCGAGCGTCTCGCAGTAGGCCTCCAGCTCGGACCCGGCGCGCATGAGTCCGTCGTCGACCATGCCGGGGTCGTTCGCGCACGACCGAAGCGAGTCCAAATCAACGAAAGCTTTGATGACAGCGTTGGTCATAGTCTCTGAGAGGCTTTGCGCACGACACCAGCGCGCGAGCTCGGCCATGATGAAATGAAAAAAGTCTCGGAGAGGCTCTCCGCTCGAGAGCTCAAAAACGTCGCGCGCTTGATCGTTTTGCTGTGGCTTCAAGACTTAATAATAACTCAGGAGAAACCGCCCCCGACGCTAAATCGCAAGAGCTAAAGCAATCTAGATTTGCTGCGGCGTGAAAACCCGTCTCGCATGAAAAAGCAATGCTCCGCAAGCCCTAGCATCTCTAAAGCGGGCCGCCAGACGGGTCAGACACGCCTCCGTAGCATCGGGCGTCGAGGAGGGAGAGCAGCGCTGTGTGTGCAGCAAGAGAGCATAGCGGCATTAGCGGCACAAGAAGGGGCAGCGCCGCGCAAAACGGAACGAACCAGCTCGCCTGCGACGAGCGCTGCATCGATCAGAAGAGCGCCGGACAAAGGGCAGCATCAATGCCAAACCACTAACAAATGGGCAAAAAGCCGCCCCCCGAGACGCCCGAGGAGAAGGCCGCGCGCAAGCAGGCCGAGGCGGCGCGCTTTGGACAGGGAAATCAAATAGAGTCCTTGGTCGAGGCCGCGGGCTGCTCGTGCAAGGGACTGCGGTTGCGGGACGCGATAAAGTCCGCTATACTTGGCGAGATCCCCGAGTTCTTCGAGAAGGACGAGGAAAGATTAATGAGACCTGTGCGCGCGCAGCTGCCGGCCTGGGACCCGAAGGACAAGACGCGGCGCATGTTGGATGATTACTCGGAGATCGTGTCGGAGTTGCGGCGCGAGGAGATCAACCAGGACCGCGCGAACACGTTGCGCGTCGCGGGCCACGTGCAAAAACTCATAAAAGGCCCGGGGCCTCCTTCGGTAAGAAAGGTCGACCTCATAAAGAGGCACGCGCGGGGCGAAGGGTTGACCGTGCCCGAGTACTTGTCCGAGAAGAAGCGGGAGGACTCGAAGAAGATTGTCAGGAAGCGGTTCAAGCTGAAGGAGCTCGGCAGGCGCATCACGGCCGAGGCCAACGACCCGCGGCCGTCGCGCGACGAGGTGCGTATTGGGGCCGAGGCCGTCATTTTATCACGCTTAGGATCGCGGGCCAAGGCGTTGGCGGCGAAGCGGCTCAAAAAGGCGAAGCGCAAGGGGCTCGGGGCCATGGTCCTGTCGGAGTTGGTCTATTGCAGTCATTTGGTGGGCTTCAACGACTTCCAGATGGACAACCCCCTCAAGATCGTGAGCGCGGACTTGTATTGGGCCGGCGACCGGACGGCGCGCGACAAAGCTGAATTGATCAAGGCGGGCATCACGCACATTGTGAATTGTTCTCAAAACATACCGAACCGCTACCCGCGGCAGTTCGTCTATTGCCGCGTCCGCGTGAGCGGGGGGTCCAAGGCCCGTCAAAACATTTTGTACGAGGAGTACTGCATGGCCGCCGCCTTCATCAAGGACGCCTTGGAGTTGGGCGGTCGGGTCCTCGTCACGTGCGCCACGGGCTACGACAGTTCGGCCTGCGCGTTGCTCGCGTATTTGATCAAGGTGCGGGAAATGCCCCTCGCGCCGGCCTACAAAGTCCTGAAGGTGCAGGAGCCGTTGCTTGAGCTATCTAGGTCAAACACGCTCTTCATCACGCTCTTTGAGATCGAATGCTATAAGGCGACGTCCATCCGAAAGCATAAAGATCTCGCGACGCCCGTCTTTACGCTCGTGCGCCAGTACGTGCCCTGGGAGCAGCCCGGGGGCCTCGGGAGCTACTACGCGTTCGGGAACGTGCAGATGGCGTCGATGCGCGAGTTCGCCTTCGGGCGCGCGCCGCTCGTCGAGCCGCGGAACCCGGCCGCGCCCAAGAAACGGCTGGCCATACACAAGGCGGTGTATCATGGCGTCAAGGCCATCTATATGAAGGTAAGGACGGGCCTGAAGGGCTACCAGGAGGCGACCACCACCGCTATCTGCACCGGGCCCCTAGAACGACGGGAGCGGCGCCGCGCGGCGAAGCGGCGCATCACGCACTACGACGCGACGCGCGACGACCCGCCGCGGCCCTGGCCCCGCACGCCGCGGGAGGCCACGCTCGGGGCGCAGGGCGCGCTCGTGCGGCCGCCGAGCGCCGGCGACGGCAAGGCGCGGCCGAGGAGCGCCGCGGCGGTCTTCCCCGACATGGACGTCGGCTGGCAGGGCGTGCCGCGCCTCTCGCGGCCGCCGACGCTCTGGACCGCGCCTGAACAAAAGGCGAAACCCCTCGTGCGGCCGCCGTCGCGCCCGGGCAGCCGACGCAAGAAGGCGCGGCCCGCGTCGGCGCCGGCGGGGCGCCGCCGCCGCCGCGCGAAGGTTCAATTGCTGGAACCGCTCCCGACGGTGCCGCAGGATGCTGCCGCTTCAATCGAGGACCGCGTCGACGGGCTCGTGGCCGTGCAGCTGCCGCCTCTCGCGGAGTCGTCCGAAAGTTTCCCGCCGACGCCGCAACTCTCCGCGCGGCCGGCGACGGCCGGCGGACGGTCGGCCGAGGCATCGATGGCCTCCGACTCGCTCTTGAGTTGGCAGCCGGGCCTGTTTCTCCAGCCTTCACTGGAAGAGTCGCTCGCGTCGCTGGCGTCCGAGGAAAGCGCGAACTACTGGGCGAAGCGGCGGAGCTCGCGCGACGACAAAACGGAGGGCGAGCTCTGCGCCGCGATCGCCCGGCGGGACCACGACGCCTTCGAAATGGGGGAAATGAGCCTTGGCGAAGGCGACCGCGTCCTCGTGCTGCGCGAGGAGATGTCGCGAGAACCGGGCTGGGTGTTTGCCACGTGCGGCGACGATTGTGGATACGTGCCGCGGAACTACCTCGTCCCCGAGGATATGCCGGCGTTGCCGTACGAGAGCGAGTCGACGGCGACGGCTATCTCGGCGTCGGCGTTTTATCGGATGTAATGTTTTATCTGTCATTCTCGGGACCCTGAGGCACTAAATGCTTCTTAGTGCGAGGGGAAGGAACCCCTTCAGGCGAGCCCTCCCGAGGGGCCGCGCGCGTCGGCATAGACCTGCGTGGCGAGTGTCGCGGCGACGGCGTGGCGGGGTCTCGTGCGCGTATGAAGGCAGCTCGGGACGCCGCAATAAGAACCAAATCAAAGGTCACTTGGAGGGACGGCGCGCCGTGCTTCCGCGGCCACGGCGCGAGCGTCGCGGCCAGTAGAGGCAAGTCGAGTTGCTTCCCTGACGTCACCTCGGACAGGGGCACGGCGACGGTGCCGAGGAAGTCGTCGCCCGTCACGGTGTCGTCGTCCCAGCACTCCAATACCACAACACAGAGCTCCGGTGCGGCCAACGCTTGCGTGAACTCGGCGTCCCACTGCGGCGCGACCGAGTTCTGGACGGTCTTGGTCTTCCACCAGTCGCGGCAGTCCTGCGGCGGCCCGCCCGCGACGCGCGCCCGGCAATACACGTCCGGCGTCTTCTGCGCGCGCCGCGGCGAGGTACTCATTCTTGTCCTGGCGCTTCGTCTCCTTGTGGAACTGGAGCTTGCCCGCGCAGCAACCCATTTTTTTTAGAAATTGTACTTAGCGGTCACGATGACGCCGCGACGCGCGGTATCCGCTTAGGATTGAGAAACTTTAGGAACTGCTCTAGAATTGAGATATGGCGCGTCACGGAGCGAGATCGCGAAGTGGCTCTGTCCGCGAGTCTTTGAGGAGGCTCACGCGTGGTAATTACGCGCGGCGCGTCTCAGCGACGGAGGCTTGTTGGATTATATTTCTGGGCTAGCGGCCTGTAAGACACTAGAAGCAGCTTGCAGGTCGACGCATCTCGCAGTGTGCCTCGCACACGAATAGTTAGGCTGTGTGGAGTACGATTTAACATAATAGCAACGAAAATCATCGGCGTGCATCGAACGCTGCGCTCTGAGCGGGCTTGTGGCGCTCTACAACAGCGCTGTCGGAGAGGCATAGCTTTGCAGCAAGCGCACGTAGCAGCACAGCAGCAGCCTAGCAACGATGCCGCAACCCGCCGGTGTAGTAGCAGAAATGATGCGCACGGTCGTCTACTGCGCGAGCCTCGTGACCGTGACCGTGCTGGTCTGCCGACGGGACCTCGTGCCCGAGGGCCTGCGGGGCAAGCTGCCCGACTCCCTGGAGCCGTACGAGCCCGCGACCGAGCGGACGCGGCAGCTCTTCATCTTGGCGCTCATCGGCGGCGCGGCGTTCTTCATGCGCTTCAAGGGCGGATGGATGCACCAGAAGGACGCGTGACGGTCGACATCGTAATAATTATCTAGACTATCAAATTTATATGAATTTCCGCAATGCTGGTCGTCGCGTGCCGTAGGCCGAGAACGCCTCGTCCTCCGGTTCCTGACGACACCGACACCGCCACGCCGCGGCCAGGACGCCGGGCAGGAGGAAGAGGAGCCACCCGACCGAAACGCCGGACGACGGCGGCGTTTCTTCAAGTGGAGGTAGCTGCCCGAGGACCCTGTCGGCGCCGACGTGCAGGAGCCCGAGCATTCCCAGCAAATCCGACTTGTCGACGGCGTCGTCGTCGCCCTCGGGGCCTCCACTAAGGTCGGCCACGACGACGTCGGCGCGCCAGCCGCCGCCCACATCATAACGGAAGCGCCGCGTGGCGCCCGCGTCGATGTTCGAGTGCACGAAGTGCTGGCGCGCGAGGTCGTACTTGTCCCGGCAGAAGCGGAACTCGGGGCAGCGCTTCTGGCGCCCGCCGCAGGTCATCTTCAGCGCCTTCCACTCGTTCTTGTCGATGTGCAGCGCCTCCTGGTACGTGAAGTTGCGGTAGATCTCGCCGTCGTATTCCATGCAACCCGCGGCGCCCGCCATGCCCAGCACGGCGTGCCAGAGCGAGTACTGGTCCTTGAAGCCGCACCGCCGCTCGAGCCACTCCTGTGTTTTGAGACGCTCTTCATTTTGCTCGATGGCGTAGACTCTCCGCGCATCGGCGCCCCCACGTTTGCGTACTCACGCTTCGACGCTCGACGCCATCGACGCGAGAGGCGATGGCGTGAAAAGAAATCGGACGCCGCCCGCGCGCCTTGAGGAAGATCCGAGACAAAGCCACGTCCCTTAGATAAAACGTGTCGCCGTGCAGGTGCCAGAAGAGGCTCTGGTCCCGCGCGTTCTCGAAGAGCACGTCGACCACGTCGTCATAGTGCACCTTGCGAAACAACGAAGGCACGGAGGAGAAGAGGGCATCGGGCCTCACGTAGGCGTCCATGTCCACGTAGTACAGGCCCGTAACATAAGGATCGGCGAGCAACCGGTAGGCCGCGAGCATCTTCGCGTGGTGGTTGCTGGACTTCTGCCGCGGCGACCCGTAGTAGCTCTGCTTGAGTCGCCTACTATATAGCGATTGCTTCTGCTTTGAGGCTCTACAGCCGTCGCCGCTCTTGGCGGCGACGATCTTGGGCAGCTCGCCGATCCAGATTGAAAGGCGGTGTCTTGTCGAAGACGCCCACATTACTTTATTAATGAAGTAGGGCCACAGTCTAAACACGTAGTCGACGTTGTTCGCAATTAACAAGAGAGAGGGCGACGGGTCCGTCTGTTCGGTCGCCAGGGCACACAGCCGCGGTTTGCTGGAGAAGGCGTGCGCTTTAGAACCAGTCAGCGCGTGGGGCACCGCCGTCCACGCTTTCCCATTGTCGAAGCGCAGGTCGAGGCGCGGGCCCACGCTGCTCGCTCCCATCGAAACCAGGCCGGCGCGCGCGGCGAAGCGGCACGACCCGTCGACGTTACCAGGATCGTCCATCCAGCAGAAGGCCGTGTTCGGTTTTGATTTGCATTTCTCGCGGTAGCTTGCCAAGTCCGCGGCGTAGTCTAGGCATGCTACGGTGCCCAGCAGCGGCAGGAGCCGTAAGGGTGTCATCCTATCTGCTCGTGTGGGGCAGCCCGAATCTGAGTGGGCCCCCTGTGTGTTGTTACGGCTGCTCCTTCCGCTGCCTACCGCTCGTATGGACCATGTAGTGTGAGTGTCTAGCAGCAAATGTGGCCGGGCAGCGCGAGATTGCGCGTGCTGGCCTGTGCTGGGAAATCGTGTGCTTGCTAGTGTCTTACATGCCGCTAGCTCGATCACGCCAGCTTGCTAGCTTTTCAGGCTCAGCGCTGCTTAATTTGCAGAGATTAGGCCATTTTCACGACCCCAGTAGTCGTCTCCGCGAGCCCTGCGAGCGTACGTGGCTCCAAGAGCTTGTGAGAGCCCGCTCTCTTAACTTGGGCCCAAGGTGTGATACGTCGTCATCAAAGCACTCATTTACGCTGCTCGAAGATGCCAAAGTGGTCCATGGCGCTTCTGCTCGCGCTTCGCCGCGGCGCCAGCCTCACACCCGTAATACGCCGCCGCTGCGGTCGCGCCTTGGCCAGCCTGCCCAAAGATGATGCCGGCTGGATGACGGAGCTCTCGCCGAATCAATTCGCGGTGCTGCGCCAGAAGGCGACGGAGCCGCCCGGTTACTCTGAAGGTACCGAGGGCGAGCTTGAGCACGACCTCAAGCGTGATTACGGTGCGAAATACCCGGACGCCGGCGGCGTGTACGAGTGCGCGGGCTGTCGGGAGCCCTTGTACTTTGCTCGCACGAAATTCAACAGTGGTTGCGGCTGGCCGGCTTTTTACGACGGCATACCCGGAGCGATCCGCGAGGTGCCCGATGCCGACGGGATGCGCGTAGAGATCGTCTGCGCGAAATGCGACGGACACCTCGGTCACGTGGCAAGAACGGGGCTTCCTGACCCCGACCGACGAACGCCACTGCGTCAACGGCGCTAGTTTGAGATACGAGCCCGCTGGGTATCAGCCGGACGACACGCCGAAGCTTGGCGGCTCTGGTGCCGAAGCCGATTCCTCCGTGAGTAAGGAGGATGTGTTGATAGGCTTTGCTTCGTGCTTCGCCGTGGGCGGCTCGAGCGCCGCCGAGGCCGCTGGGCACCACTCGAATAAGCCGCCGCGCGGCCGTGCATTTACCGCCGTGACGCGCTCTGGTCTCTATAAAACGAAGCGTGCGAGCGTGTGCGACGCCGCGACGCCGCGGTTTAACCAGGTGAGCAAAACTCTATCAAAGCCAGCATTGTTTCTCGAGCGGCGCGAGCGGCCCCGGCGACGCGCGGCCGCGATGGTTACCCCGCGAGACACCTCATCGCCGCGCGACGGTCGCCGACCACGCCGCGCACTTCCCCAAGTGCTGACGCGCGTCGACCGGACGCCTCGCAGGTACGAAGCGCAGGATGGTCCACACGCACGGCTGGGTCCGCCGCAAGGTGAAGAACTCGGACAAGTGGGTCCGCAGATGGCTCGAGGTGAATAAGCACGTGCTCTACTCGTACCAGTCGTGCCCGGCCGACATGCCGTCCGCGCGGGTCATGAACATGCTCGACCTGCGGAAGACGCGCACGATCGACGTCGTCGACGGCGAGGAGGGCCTCTTCGTCATCGTGCCCCAGTCGGCGGACGACGCCCACCCGGGCTACCTGATGAAGGCGGAGTCGCGGGAGTCGGCGCTCGCCTGGGTCGCGGGACTGAACGCGGCGCGCGACCGCGAGAGCGAGAAGAGCGGCGTCGGCGCGGCGCGCCGGCCGGAGCGCGGCTGCTGCTCGCTCTGCTTCGGGTCGAAGCGGGCGCCCGAGCGCGACCCGCTCGTCCAGTACTAGAAGCGTTCGCGGCATAAACATATGTACAAACAACCCGAAGCTTAGAATCACTCCCCCGGTGGAGTATCAACTCTCTCCGTGGCCAGCGCTGCGGCCAGGGTGGCCCCGAAGTCGCCGCCCGAGCGTGACGACGCCTTCAGCTTAGAATCACTCGCCCGGATAGAATCACTCGCCCGGAGGACGGGATCGACCGCCGCGTTGGCCAGCGCCTCGGCCAGGGTGGCCCCGAAGTCGCCGTCCGAGCGGGTCGACGCCTTCAGTTCCCAGTCCGCCGGCGGCCGCCGCCGCGTTTTGCTCCGCCGCGGCGACAGCTCCGCCGAGTCGCGCACGGTTCTAATAGCGTCGCTCTTCAGACCGAGGTCCTCCAATAAATCTCGCGTCGCAACCGGCGGGGGTTCGAGGAGCGTGCCCCGGACCGGCAGGTCGTTCCGCTCCAACAAGTGGCGCCGCCGCGGCGACAGGGGCTCCTTTATCCGATGCGGCCGCGCGATGGACTGGAGCCGCTCCAATCGCGCGTCGGCCTCGTCCAGGGGCGCGTCGGCGATCTCCTGGGCGACCTTGCGCGCGCCGCCCGTCGCGACGAGCTCCGCCGTGCCGGCGCCCATGACGACGGACGCGGGCGCCTCGCGTCGTAACGTCGCCGCCAGCGCTTCCAGCGCGCCCGAGCGCTCGAAGGGGTCGTCGGCCTTGCCGAGGTCATTTAAAGCAGTCCGGATCTCGCACATGGTTTGTTGATCCGTGCGCGGCGACCGCGGGAGCGAGGTGGCGGGCGTCGCGCGCGCGCCGTCCGCGACCAAGCGCGCGTCCGGCTGGAGTCTTTCCACTTCCTTCTGGAGGCGCTCGCCGTTCTCCCGTAATTCCTTCGCCTGGCGCAGGGCCCGCTTCTCGCGGTACCTGTGTGGAAATCAACCAGTGTGTCGGGTGCACCCGATAATTCCTCACTAAGTCATTTCTCGGCGATGACGTGGCCGCGCTGGCTCCGTCGAGCGGTGAGGAACCGACATTGCCACGCCATCGAGCAGGCGTCGCGTCGATGGCGTGGAGGACGACGCGACGATTCAGCACGAACGCGCCGTAAAATTTGATTCCACACAGCCCGGTACCGCGCGGCCTCCATCATCTGCTTCGAGGCGTCCGACGCCGCGTTCGCAGCCTTCGCAAAGTCCGTGGCCGACGCCGCCGTGTCCTTGATGAACGCGGCCCGCGCGGCTGTTGATGCCGCCACGGCACTCGCCGCATAGTCGCAGCACATCCTGTAGCAGTCGGCCGCGGCGCACGTCGCCTGGCGCGCGGCGTCGTTGTGGTAGATGCGCGCCGAGCCCATTGCTAAATATCTATCGGCCACGGCCTGCATCTGTTCGTAGACGACGTCGTCGATGCGGTCCGTCGACGAGGCCAGTTCCACCTCCAGCAGTTTGACTGACATTCGGTGAGTGTCCAGGAGATCCGCGCCTCGCGGCAGGTAGCCCTTGAGGTCGTCTTCCAACCCTAAACGATTCAGTTGCTGCTCGTAGAACTCAGACGCGACCTCGGCCACTCCAACCATCATCGTGTCCCGCGCGCCCGCCGCCGACACGGCCGACGCGGCCACGCCGAAGTTGCCTCTCGCGGATCCTATATCCTTCTGGATCTCCTCGAAGAGCCGATTCGCGTCGACAAAAGCCGTCGCGGCCTCGTCATTCAAATTGAGCAATCGAATCTTCCTAAATAACTCGTTGACCTGCTTGAGGCCGTACTCGGCGCCCGCGAGAGATGTCGAAGCGTCGCCCATGACTTCCTTGAGGAACGCTCTATCAGCATTGGCCGTTTCTCGCGCAGCGACGGCGGCCGCGGCGGGCAGATGAAGAAGGACGAGGTGTCCATTGGTATACTTCGGCCCTGGCGCGGGCTCGCGTCCCGCAGGTCCTCGTCGCGCGGCGTCGCGTCGCCCCTGGGAATCTCCTTGCCCTGCGTCGGCACCTCGTCGGGGCTGAACGGCGGCGGCCGCGGCGTCGCTTGCGCGTCATTATTGATGGTGTCGTCGTCGTCGTCCCGCGGCGTCACGCGGGCGGACGCGCCGCGCAGGCGCCGCTCGAGGGCTGCCTTCGCGGCGGGCGACGCCATTTTTGTGATTCTTGTGAAACGTGCGCGTCGCGGAGCTGCCCGCGCGCACCGGCCGGGTCGCGGGCGGTCGTGTGTAAGCGTGTTCGGGCCTACGCGACTGTTTTGGCTGCGTTTAGCACGCCCAACACCGCACCGGCCGCTGCAAAACCCCGAACCCAAACTGGCGCTGCAAGCAAAAGCTGCCCCTGCGCGGTTCCAGGCGGTCACTCGGCGCTCCTGGCACGCTTGGCGGTCGCACGGATCCCCCTCCGTCAGACAGGGCGCAAAAAATCCGCGCACGAACCGCTGCGTGTGGCCTGATCTTGGGGGCTGCCCGCTCACCCGCCGCACGGCCTGCTAATCGTCCGCGCGGCACGCCCACGCCGTCCCTCGACGCCGCCGCGGCGCCGCGCCAGCAGCGGCGCGGTGATCGACGACCATGGCCGACATGAAGGCCATGATGCGCGAATCCGCGAAAGCGAAGCGCGAGATGGAGGAGATGCGAAGGAAAGCGGAAGCGGACCTCGACGAGATTTTGGATGAGGCGATTGCCGAGTTCGAGGCAGAAGAAGATCTGACCGAGAAACCGGAAGACGACGAGGGCGAGCGCATGGAGACGCTGCTGGCGGCGAAGCGCGCGCGAGCGCATCGATTTGGCGATGGAAGAGGAGATGAAGGACGACGCGTACAATCGCTTGGACTCGCTCGTGGATAATTTAAGGAATCCTGCGTTTAAAGACACTCTGGAGATGACCCTGCGAGCGTTGTCGGGCAATGAAGAAGGTGCGAGAACGATAGAACAGTTCGTCCGGGACCAGCGAGATCGGGCGGAGCGGTTAATCTCGGACGAGGCGCCCGATGTGGAATTGGATCGCGGGTTAAGTCGGACCATGGAGTTATTAGCGACATCTTCATCGAATATGGAGGGGCTGGAACCGGCGCAGATCGAGCAGAGCGGCGACGAGATGATGACGAACATGATCGCGGAGTTCGAGAAATTGGGCCAGAAGGAGGACTTCGACCAGATCGTCGAGAACATGCTGCGCCAACTGTTAGCGAAAGATCTCATGTACGAGCCGATGTCGAAGGTCTGCGACAAGTACCCGGAATGGCTCGCGGAGAAGTACGAAACTTTAAGCCAGGACGAGTATCAAAGATATGGCACGCAGTACCAGTACTTCCAGCGCATCGTGGCCGTCTATAAATACGAGCCGGACAATTTTCCTCGACTCGTGGAATTGCTTCAAGATTTACAGAAGTACGGGCAGGTGCCCTCGGAGATCATCAAGGAGCTCGCGCCGGCCCTCGAATTCGGGCCCGACGGCATGCCGGTCATGAATTTGGGGGACAACATCTTCCCGAAGCCGGGCGCCGCGCCGGGGATGCCTGGTTTGCCGACGCCCGACGCGTCCGCGGCGAACTGCTGCGTAAGCTAGTAGTCTGTTTTCTTTTTTCCCGGCGCGGTCTGGGTGTTCGCCCTCGCTGGGCGCCCGGCGGTCCCGGCCCGGGTGCTACTCGCACTAGTAGCCGGTGCCAGTGGTGCCCTCTGGTCTGTCCACGCTCTTCTAGGCTCCAGCCTCTAGTTCCACTGCCGAGCGCACTCCTGCGGCGCCCCCGACGCCGTCGACGCGGCGGCTCCCATAGAATACTTAGGCCAAATCTACTTCGAGTGGGCATGCTGCTTCTTGCCGAACTTCTCCTGCAGCTCGCCGAGCACGCCGAGCGACGCCGCCGCGACGCCCGACCACTGCGTCCCGTTCAGCACGTAGCCCCGCGACACAATATCTAAAAGCACGGAGAAGATCTTGCGCGTCGTCGTCACCGTCGTCACGAGGAGCGGGTCGAAGTTCGCCATCGTGAAGAAGATGGCCGACTGGCCGATCGCCGAGCAGAACGAGAACTTGGCCACGGCCGTTAATAGGTCCGGATGATCTAAGAGGAAGGCGACGCCCCCGAAGAACTGGTCCAACGCTAACGCCATGACCAGGGCCACACCCAACATGGCTGCGTTCGTGAAGAGCATGAGGTCGTACGGCGCGAGGCCCTGGCCCTGCGTCTTCTTGTACTCCTTCTTGAAGGCCGTCTGCTGGCCGCCCGTGATGCCGTCACACACTAACGATAACCCGAGGCAGGCCATTCCAATAACATCGGCGTGGCCTCCGTCCGAACCCGGCTTCCTAGCTTTGCCGACGGTCACGAGGACGACGCCTCCGATAATCAGCGCGACCTGGGCCCACTTGCGCGCGGGGTACCGCGTGCCGCTCAGGACGATGGCGCCGACCATGACGGGGACCATCTTTGCGTTTTTCACTAATGTTGCTAAAAAGAAGGGCACCCCATAGATCTGGGCCTTCTGCGTCATGGCCTTGGCCAGGACTTGCGTGCTGCCGGTCAACAAAAACGACTTGTAGGGGATTGCCGGCGAGGGCCCGCCCTGCGTGAGGATGAGTCCCGCCAGACCTACTAAAACGTTGGCGGCGGCCTCGAGCACCTGCAGGAACCACTCGCGCTCCAACTTCGAGCCGTCCTCGGCTTGATATTTCACAATGTCGCCCATGAGCTGGCCGTAGTAGAGGAACGCGCCGAAGATCCCCACGACGCCGATGGCGAGCTTCGCGGGGCTCGCCGCGCCGTCCGGCTTCGGGGGCGGCGCCATGACACTGCAGCCGGGGAGCAGAGGCGTGTCCGGCTCGCTGTCCTGCGAGTCCTGCGACTGATACGTCGCCTTCGAGTTGTTGCTGGCGGTGGCGGTGGCGTCGCGCCGCGGGGACGCGCGGTTGCTCTCCGTCGTATTGATGGGTGGTGGGCGCGGTGCGTCCGCGTTGTTATGTGCAGCAGCTAAAATTTCGGCTAGCGCTGAAATTTTTGCAAATCCGCGTCGTTGTCTTGGTGCAGCGATGCGTCGGTAGTCCTGCAAGGCTCCGACGGCAAGGGCAAGGCAAGGCAGTCGCGCTAGCGGTACGTAAAGACACTAGCAAAAAAAGGAAAACTCCATAAAGGCGCCAACTGCCTCTTAAAGCGATCGTATGCGTCGCATCGGACGAGTTCCCCCATGATGTCGCTTTCGAAGCGGGCAGCCTGGTCTGGCTTGGCAAACGCACCAGCACGGCCACATTCGTGACAAGCGGCGGCCAAACGACCGTCGCATCGCTGGTCTCTCGTATCTGTGCGCTCGTGCGTGCGGCGCCAGCATCGCTTAGCCTCCTATCACTGAGATCACTCTGAGCTGGTGTAAGCAGTGCGCTGGCATTTGACGTTCGCGGGCGCATCGCTCCAAGCGGTGCGCGGTCATGGCAGCTCAGTTCCTCCCCGCGTCGCTGCAAGAGCGCCTGCGCCCGCAGCACGGCGCGACGCTGCCGGCGCCGCGCGACGCCGGCGCGCACGTGCTGTACTGCATGCGGACGGCGTACCGTAGCGCCGCGAACCCGTCGTTGGAAACGGCACTGCGCGCCGCCAACGAGCTGCGCGTGCCGTTGCTCTGCCTCGCCGTGCTCGAGGACTCGTTTCCGGCTGGGCTAAGTCGCATAGGCATGCGGCCCACAGATCGCGCCACAGCCTTCCGGCTCGAAGCGCTGCGCGAGCTGCAGCCGGAGATCGCGGCGCGCGGGTCGGTCCTGCTGGTGCATGTGGAGCGCGACGGCTCCCGCCAGGCGGCCGCCCAGTCCCTCGCCGCGCGGGCTCGACTGGTCATCGTCGACGAGCACTTCGGCGTCGAGCCGCACATGTCGTTCGCGGACAAGGTGCGGCGAACGGGCGCGCCGACCTGGTTGTGCGACTGCGCCTGCACCGTGCCGTCTAGGACGCTGCCGGCGCAGGCGCTCGTGGGCGGCAACGCGGGGTTTCTGCGCGCGACGCGCGACGCGCGCCGCGCGCGGCTCGCCGCGACGCCGCTCGCGCCGGCGCGTGCCTCGGCAGCGCCGCCCCCGCCGCCGACGTGGCACCTCGACCTCTCCGGCGAGGCCGCGGTCGACGAGGTGCTGGCGGCGCCGAGCCGGCGGGACACCTCTGTGGGACGAGTGGCGCGGACGCGCGGCGGGCCGCGGGCCGCGGTCGCGCGCTGGGAGGCCTGGGTCGCAAACGACGGCCTCGCGGGCTACGCGAAGAGGAGGAATGATCCTTTGGACGTCTGTGGCTCCAGTCGTGCGGTTCCGGAGTCTGACCATTCGCCTCCACGCCATCGACGCGATTTGATACACGTGTCCACTGCACGCCATCGACGTGATGTCTGCTCGACGCAGGCATGAGCGCGTACGTCAACTGCGGCATGATCGACCCGCTCCGCATGGCGCGCGATGGCGCGCGCGTCTCGGAGAAGTTCGTGAGCGAGTTTTGCGGTTTCCGCGAGAGCGCGCATTTGTGGTGCCTGCGGAACCCCGGCGCGTACTTGGACGCGTCGCGGGCCGTGCCGGCGTGGGCCCGGAACCAGCTGCGGGCGACCGACCCGGCCCCAGATGTGGAGGCTTTAGCTCGGGGCGCGTCGGGCGACGCCTACTGGGACGACTGCCAGAAGTGCCTCGTGCTCTCGGGCGAGTTGCACAACAACGTGCGCATGGCCTGGGGCAAGGCCATCCCCGCGTGGCACGGAGCCGTCTTGAACGGCCAAGAAGCGACGCCGGCGACGCGCCTCCAGGCCGCGCTCGATCTACTCGTGCGATTGAACGACACGTACGCGCTCGACGGTGGTGCGCCGCCCTCGTACGGTGGACTTCTGTGGTGTTTGGGTTGGCGCGACCGGCCCGGCGCCGGCGGCTGCCCCAAGCTGCGACCGACTAGCGTTATCGGCCGGCGCGGCGTGAAACCTGGCGACCTCGAGCGCCTCGCCCGCGTCCGCGTCGACGGCTCCGAGCCGGCCAAGAAGCGCCAGCGGACCATGGAGAGCTTCCTCTCCTCGCCCAAGTCTGTTGTTGGATAAAAGTTCTGTTCATATTCGATTCTTCACAAAAATCACCTTACACAACAAGGTCCTCGCCACCGTCGACGCCGTCGAGGAGCGCCTCCGACGTCCCCGCGGGAACGGGTCGGTAGAGCACGTAGTGCTGCACGAGGAAGAGCACATCGAAGACCATCGACGTGACGCCCAGGCCGAACTTGACGACGTCGCCGGAGATGCCGCTCCAGTCGTTTTGATTTGCGCAGTCGAGGATGAGCTGGAGCGTCGAGAGGGCGCCGCCCGTGAAGTCGAGCAGGATGTTGTCGATCGGCCAGCCGACCGTCGATCGCCGCCTATAGTTCAAGAGGAGTTGCGGGAGGTATTTGCAGAACGTGACGGCCATCTTGCCTGCGTGTTGATACGTTGCACCCTCCACCTTCTCCCCTGCACGCCATCGACGCGACACCTGCTCGACGGCGCGGCGGTGGTGTGGGTCTTAGCACGGCCGCGTCGTCGCCGAGAAATGACTTCGCGAAGAATCACGCCATCGACGCGACGCTGGTTCCTACAGTACGAGCGCGCGTAGAGATTTGTAGTGCTTCGTGGCCCACGATAGCGGTGCCTGCTACATAAAGCGCGAGCGCCCAGGCCGTAGCGCGCCGGTCGACTCGGCTTTTGCTTCGCGAAGCCGTCGTAGTAGGCGATCTGGCCCACCGTGACCGACGAGAGCAGCAGGGCGTGGAGGCAGAAGAGGACGCCGGCGGCGTACTTCTGGTGCATGGTCGTGGTGTCGCTTGTACTGGTGGCGGATGCGCGGCGACGCGTACAGGGCGAGGGTGTACGCTGAATAAGCGGCAAACGCAAACGCGTTGAGCACCGCGAAATCGGGCGACAGGCCGACTGTTGTTTTTCTCTGTTTGTTGAGCAGCACTTGGGGCCAGAAGGAGACGCTCCAGGCTACGAAGTACAGGCCGCCCAACGCTGCGGAGATGTAGGCGTAGGGTTTCGTGAGCGCGCTGTCGTCGGGCGTGACTGCGGCTACTAGTCCCGCAGCGATCAGCATGCAGGCGAGGGTGATGAGGCGTCGACGGAGTCGTCCTTTCGTCTCAGTTATATTTGGTTCCTCTGTGTTGTTTGCCAGTGGTTCGTCCATGGATGCTGCGCTGGCTCGTCCTTCGTGTGCTCGCGCGGCTCAAATTTGACCTCACCTGGCAGAGCTGCTCTTTATCTCCGTGACTGCTCTTCCAACGCTCACAAAATTTTCACACAAGATCTATGTGGCTATAGTAGAGCTGCGTCCTGTTCCAGCTGTTAGTTTGGAGCGCTTGGCGCGGCACGACGGCCGTCTCACAAGCAGTCCATCGTGAGTCGAGTCGAGAGGCCGCCGCCGCCCATCAGGAGCGGTCCAGGAGGGTCACATGCGTCTCCGGGAGGGGTGGAGCGTTCCGTTGCTGGTTTTGGCTGCGTTTGGCTGCCCAGTCCATAAATCCGCCACAGATCGCCACAGATGACTGCCGGGGTCCAGGGCAACCCAGGACGGGCGCACGGACGGCCCTCCGGGACTCTTTCATGGAGGAATGCGCCCAGCTCATTCCCCCGTGTACGTACTCCAACGGACGTCTGCGTCGACATTGGAATCGAACCAGCGCCGACCGCGATAATTTTATACGGACCGCAAGCTGCACTGCTGCACGTACCAAGCAGCGCGCAACCTCTCAGCACCTTCAGTGTGCCATAGAAAGCGTCAGCGCGTCAAACGACACGGTACACGCGACAAAGGACGTCAAAAGGCGCCATCTCGCATCTTAGCCGGTAAACGTCCACCACGACGTCCGTGCTAGAAAAAGCAAATCAGCTCATCCGAAAAGCGGAAGAGCTCAAGGCCAGGATGTCGGAGACGATGAGATATCGTTCCGACTCCGTTGTCAGCATCGATGAACCCGCGCTCCAGCTTGGTCTCAATGGAGAAGCGGTGATGGAAGAGGCCGTCCTCGAGATGTTGCAGACGAACAACGTCGAGGAGCTAAGAAAGGTCGACGCCGACGCCCTCGCGTTGGCGACGACCGCGAAGACCTACGCGCTCCACGAGGCCTGCGAGGCCGGTTCTATGGACGTGGTAAGATTCCTCCTCGAGGAGGCCGAGCACGATATTGATATTCGCGACGCCCAGCAGTGGACGCCGCTCCACTACGCGGCGGCGTTCCAGGGCGACAAGCCTGAATTAGTTCACTACCTCCTGTCGAAGGGCGCCGACGCGGCCCACGAAGACGAAGACGGCGACACGGCCTTGGACGCTCATTTGGACGAGTCCGACGCGGACACGGTCGTCGCCGACCTCCTCAAGAAGGTCGAGGAGCACGACGGCTACGAGCACTGGGCCCGCGCGCACGCGCGCGCGCCCGGTTTGTACGGCGAGCTCGTCAAGGCCGAGCGCCCCAAGTACGTCGAGGCGGAAGTGCGCCTCGCGTTCGGCGTCCTGCACGCCCAGGCCAACACCCATTACGACCGCATCAAGGAGTCGGGCGTGTCGGCGGAGGCCTTCATCCTCGGCGCGCACGGCGGCCACGTCTGCTTCGACCACGTCCTCACGTTCATGGCTTAAGCGCGCCGCTCTTCTTTTGAGTGGCGCGTTTCGCTGTGTTCGTTGCGCATCATGGTCCTCCCAAAGTCTAGCGCAAAGGGCTAAAACCAAGTCCCGCCCCTCTTTTTCTTGCACTGTTCGCGGCGACGGCGTCAACAACAAACCAAAGGACCGGGACTGGGACAACACTCGGCGGCTGCTTCGTCTCTGGCGTCTCCGGAGGAGGCGGCCCGCCCGGCGTCGGCGGCGCCCCCGCCCGTCGCCGCCGCCGGGCCGGCCGGCCGCCGTAGGTCACGGCCGGCGTCTGCGGTGGCGCCGGCGACGCGAGGGCCGGCGTCCGCGGCGCCGGCGACCGGGCGACCCGGCCCGGCGTCCGCGGCGGCGGGCTCCGGCCGCCGCGCATGAGCACGGCCGATGGCGTCGCCGGCGGTGCCTGCTTCTTTGCGCGCGACGGCCGGCGCTCGCCGCAGGCGGCGCACGCGACCATGGCCGCTTCTGCCGGAGACGTGTGCGGGTAGGCGCACTCGCGACAGGTCCAGGAATCGACCTCCTCGTCCGAATCGCCGAAGCCGAGCGTGCGCCGCGCGCCGGCCAGGTCCCGCGCGGGCGCGCGCGTGCGCTTCTTCTTGCGCGGCGCGGGCGGCGGCCGCAGGCTCGCGGGCGCGCGGCAGAAGTCGCGCTCGCACGCGGCGTCGGCCTTCTCGAGGCGCTGGATGGCCCGCGCCAGGGCGTACGCGCCGTCAGCGACGGGGAACGACCCCGGCGCGGCGCCCGCGCAGCGCCGCGCCGCCTCCACTCGTTCCGCGGCGACCACCGCGACGGACGCGTGCGCCTCGCGCTGTTCGGCCAGCGCCTTCAAAAAAGCCGCCTGGCGGTCCGCGAGCGGCAGGCGCAAGCATGATCGGCAGAAGGCGGCTTTCCGGTCGGCGTCTTCCGTTCGGGACGAGCAGTTCACGCACAGCGCTTCGGCGCGGGGCTGCGCCAGGAAGAAGCGGTCCGGCCGCTGCCGTGTCGGCGACGGCGGCGCCGCGGACCCATCCAGCAAAACGGAGGCGCCGTCGCACGAGAGCTTGCCGCTGCGCACGATCGACGGCGGCTCGTCGAGCAGTTTCTTCACGTCGGCCCGCTGCGCAAAGGGCGCGAACAAGCGTCTCAAGTCGGGCAGCAGCTTCTTATCTCTATATAACTTCAGGTCCACGGCCGCGTTCGTCTTCAGCACGGAGGGAGGGTCCATGACGCCGTCCTTCTGGGCGTCCCCCCTCAAAGATTTACCGTGGACCATGGGCACGAACTCGCCCAACCGAAACCGGAGGCCCGGGTCCTGCTTCAGGCGCTTCGTCGCCAGCGCGACGTGCGGCGTCCTTAGCGTGCTATCGTCCTCGTCCTCGCCGCGCGCGAACCGCTCCAGGTCCGACTGGTCCACGCGCCACAGGTAGGCGCCGCTCACGAGCTCGTCGAGGGCCACGTCGCCCCGTAGTAATTGCTCCTGGCGCGCGGCCGCGAGCGCGCACGCCGCTTCGACGCCGCGCTCGAGCAACGCCGTCGTCGAGTCCCGGAGCGTGGCTCTTACAAAATCCGTGTCGCCCCGCGCGCTGCCGATGCCCTTGATGACGACCTCTCCCCCAAAATCGCGGCCCGCGTAGCGGTTCACGTGGAGGAGCAGGAACGGGCAGAGCGTGTGCTCGTGCTCGAGCGTCAGGCCCTCGGGCAGCGCCGCCGACGCTGCCGCGGCGATCTTGCGCCCGGCCGCGACCTCGGCGTGGCTCCGGCCCGGCGCGGCGTGAAGAGCGAGTCCGTCTGCGCGTAGAGGACTTCCGCGCCCTCGACCTCCGCCTCGATGACGTCGCGCGCGCGGCGGCAGTACCAGTTGCCCCAGCGCACGCAGCTCGGCGGGGCCTTGCCCCCCAGCGGCGAGACGTCGGAGCCCGTGAAGCCGTAGGACGCGTTCGCGCAGAGCTTGAGCGAGAGCTGGCGTGCTTGCCTGTGTGTGTTTTCAAATTTCGGGCGCCCCACGCCATCGACGCGACGTTGTCCCCGTAACTGCGGCAGCTCGATGGCGTGGAGGTATAACCTAACTCACTGGTTGATTTCCACACAGGCACATGCAGGCACTCCGCCTCGTTCGTGTCGCCGCGCTGCGCCGCCGCCTTAGCTAAAGCCTTCGTGCGGCGCCGCGTCGTGATCAGGGCCTCTAGTAACCGCGGCAATAGTCCGGGCCGCTTGGTTTTCGAAGCGAAGCGGTGCGGGTGTTTGAGTTGCGCCGACGCCGGGCACACGGCGTCGTCGGCCTCCGCGCCGGCGCCTCGCAACGTCGTCCAGCAGATGTTGTGCGCCACGAAGAGCGAAGGATAGAGCGACGCGAAGTCCAAAACCACGACCGGGTCCTTTCCATAAAAGCCGCACGAGCCCACCGCGCGCGAGTGGCCCATGAGACCGTTGGAAATCAACGCCGCCTGGTGGTCCCTTAGTTCACTCCGTGGCGCGGGGTGGTGGAGGAACGGCGTCGTGTCCTGCACCCAGCCATTTTCTGCCGGGAACCTTTTGAGGGGCAGCGCCACGTCCAGACGCTTCGCGGCGCCCAGTACTAATTGTTCTGTGCGGACCGCCGTCGCCCGCCACAAAATCGTCTCCAGGTCCAAACCCGTGCAGCGCGCGTATTCTACGGTCTCGGCGACGGCGTTGAGGCGCCGTCCTAGGGCCAGGATCGCCCGCGCCTCGCAGGCGGCGACGGCCGCGCGCGTCGACGCGTCCAATTGTTGCCGTGCCGCCGGCGTTATTGTGGGAGGCGCCGCGTCGAGCACCGCGCGGCACGCCTCGGGCAGGTCGTACCGCGTGAGCTTGGGCTGCTGGCGCATCACCAAACACCTCAGTAAGTCCACGCCGAGTCTCCCACCCAGCCCCGAGCAGCGGTGCGTCTCGAGGTTGTTCGCCGAGGCCATGCGCCTCTCGGACCTATCCTTGATCCAGGCCTTCGAGTAGGTCGTCACGCTCGCGCACGCGAGGGGTGTGGCGTCGAAGCGGCCGAGCTGCAGCGCGCGGCGGTGGCGCGCGCGGAAGCGCTGGGCTAACAAACCCAGGCGTCTATCATCAAAGGTAAAAAGCACGTCCGGGTCCGCGTTCCGCAGGTGCGTCTCGACGGCGGCCAGGAGTCGGCTTTCGTCGCGGAAGAGCGACACGCGCGCGCCGCACGCGAGCAAAGCTTCGCCGCGGCCGCCGACGGCGAGCACGTCGACGCCGTCGCTCGTCGCGAGCGCGACGGCGGCGATGGAGTCCTTACTTGATTTGTCGGCGTCGCTCCACCTGCGCGCGTTGTTGACCCTTTGTTGTTGCCCTTCCTTTCTTCGACAAATCCACTGCCTCCCCTGCCTTGGCCCGACGCCGTGGAAGGGGAGACTGTCCATCCCACTCACGCCATCGACGCGCCGCTGAATTGAAGGCGCACCTCAAAGGACGCTGGACCACGGACGCCGCGTCGTCGCGCCCGACGCCGGCTCGACGCGCAGCGCGAGGACCTTCAGGTCCGGGATCGACGCGAAGCGCGGCGCCGCGAAGGTCTGGCGGCGGGTCCGGCGCGCGGCGGGCGACGCCGGGCGTGGGCGCAGCGGTAGCCTGCGCAGTCCGAGTGAGCCCCCACGCCATCGACGCGACGTTTGTCCCTGTGTTGATTTCCACGCCGGCGGTCACGGCGGTCGCCCGCCTCCGCGACGTTCCGGGCCACGAGCCAGGCGCCGCCCGACAGGTGCGTCTCGACGAGGAACCGCCGCAGGAGGGGCACGCCGTCCTCGCAGGGCGGCTCGGCCCAGAGCTGCTCGCACTTGCGCACGAGCGTCGACTGCGCCGCGCCGCAGCGGTGCGCGACCCGCAGATATGTCCGGGGCTCGTGGATGCCGCAGAGGAACGTGCGCGTTACTTTTGTCACGGACACGGCGTGCGCCGGCGCCGCGCGACACAGGTCCGCCTGGCGATTTGTCGCGTCCACATCATCCGCGACGGGGCCCACGTAGAAGTGCGGCCGGAAGCCGCTGACGACGAGGCGCGCCGGGCGCCTGTCGGCGTCGACGCCTTCGAGGACGACGTCGTCCTGGGACTGGGCGAGGGTGATGAGGAAGAGCTCGAGGGGCGGCTGGGCCATCGTTATTGCTTCTGAGCGTAGCGTGTCCAGCAACAGGCCAATGCAGCCTTTTTTGGCTTGGGTGCTGGAGCTCGACGCGTGCTTTGCGGAGGACGGCTTTGGCCCTTGTGCTGGTACGCCTTGAATGCTGTGGCTCCTGTGAACTATGCTTTGCAGCGATGCGCAGCGCTTCGAGAGCGGCGGCGGCTTAACAGAGAGCACCAGCCTTCGCGCGCAGGCCCAGAGGCGCGACCGTGGCAAGCAGCCGTCGGATCGTTCCGCGAGGTGTCTGCGAGCGCTCGTTCGGTTTGTGTTTCGCGGGCGCGGTGAGACGACCTCGCCACACTCTCGTCGACCGGGGACGGCGGGACGGGAGGGAGCTCCCTGGGGCTTGGGGATGACGGCGCGACGGCGGCGTTGGGAGGGCGGCCCATCGGTTGTCCGACGGCCGACGCCGCCGACGCGGGCGCGGGTCTTTTTGGAATCTCTATGTCTGAATCGAAGCGAGATGACGTTCGCCGGACCTCGCCGTGGACGATTCAGGCTCTGGCATTCGCGCAGCCGGGTACTAGGCTGCCCTTCCGTGGGGCAACGTCGAGCGCGGGGCGGTCGGGCTGCTGCGCCGTTCTAAGGGTACTCGTGGCTGGTAGAGCGTTGCGTGGAGGTGGGGGGTGGTGCTGGGGCGGCCTGGGTGGGCGGGTTGCGTTGGCATGTGGCTGGTTGGCCCGGTTGGAGGTCGTTTCTGGTCCAGGTACCCGTGGATGGGCTGCTTTTGCTGGCTGGACCAAAATTTTTGTGTTCTCGGAGGACTTCGCTGCGTTTTCTGCGGCGACGTTCCATATCCGCGGGGCAGCGAGCCAAAACTGGCACACTCTGGCACGGCTCAGAGCATCACACAAAAGTCCGCCACAGCGTCCCAATATCCAGCCGCACATTGAAAAGCGTGTGTCAACGGCAAGTTCGCAGTCTTCCCGCTCCCTCCAGCGCTTGTCCGCTCTCGAAACGCCTGCGTGGAGCGCGCACAAGCCCAATCTCGCAAAATCGGCCTTCTCCCAATGTTTCCGCGTCCCCCCGCCACCGCGCGGGCCTGCCCGGCTCGCAGCAGGGCTGATCGGTCTCGAACCCCGGTTTGACCGCTACGCGGCGCCCCTCGACGTCGTTCACACATTTATTTGGCCGGCTTTGTGCGTCGGAAAAAAACACCGGCCTCTCACGCGGTACCGAGGGCAGACCGCGCGACCGCCGTCAATTGAGAGACAGCCCTTGTTCACACAAACACGCCTGTAGACGCTGCGCGCGCACGGACGAGTTATTAACCCGTACGCCCTTCGCAGATAATCACGCGGACGAGCACTTCGTCCGCTTCCACAAAACGCACAAAAACTCACCTCAACTAGATCATGGCGAAGAAAGGTTTAAAGTCCGCGTCATGATCAACCGCGTGCCCTCGCACTGCGCCTCGCGTCCGAGGACGGTGCGGTCCGATGGCCGCCGGCGACCTCGAGACGACGCCCGTGGCCCGCCGCGGACCGCCGACGCCGTCCCGCCGACGCCGTTGGCGCCCCTCCCCATGCGGGCGCTGCCCGCCACGCGGGCGCTGCCGCTGGAGAGAGTGAGAGTGAGCGGCGCTCTCCGTGCTTTCGACCGCGACGACTCACGCCTCTGTTCCCACGCAGTCAAGCAAGTGTTCGTCCAGGAGTCGCAGCTCCGCAAGAGCACGCGCCCGCGTCCTGCTTCACCACGGTCCCTTCACATCGACCCGCGGTCGCCGTCGACGCGATGTAAGCGCGTCTGCTCGACGGCGTGGAGGCCGGCCTACGCCGTCGCCGCGGCTTCGTGCCAGTGGTCGCGTCTGGTCGTCCCGGTGGCCGCGCCTGCTCGATGGCGTGGAGAGATACGCGTACGATATCTCGACGTCGCCGCGTGGCCGCATCTAACTTCGAGCTGCCCTCGCAGAGGAAAAAAAGAAGATCGACAAGGCGCGCGCCATGATCGAGTACCACAAGTGCCGCGTCAGCTCGTTCTCCAATTGGGCAAGCTACTGTGCAGAAATCAACCATTCGCGGCCGCAATTTACCTCGTATTCGCACAGGGCAAGGCCGCGTCGCCGGAGAAGCTCAAGCACGAGGCCGCGGTCGCCGCGCTGACGGCCCAGATCCAGCTCATCGAGCTGGAGGCGTCGCAGCGCGACCCCTTGTTCTAGACCGGCGGCGCCGCGCGCCTCCAGTACGCCTTTTAGGCGGCTGGGCCGCGCGCGGCGCTGCGGTGGGCCCACCGAGTGTTGTTCTGAGGCCGAGCACGTTCGGAGCGTGAGCGGCCGTCCCTTCATCTGAAGGGGCGGCCGTCCCGCGCGTTAAATCTTGTGCCCGTCTCACTCCAGCGTTGTATTGGAGCCGCCGCCCGCCCGACGACCGGCACGAAGGTCGGCGTCCAGCGCGTTCCCCCGGTCCGCCGCCGGCAATTGACCTTCCCGCGCCATATCGGCGCTGGTCCACCGATGTGCGCGGTCATCCATCCTGGCTCACTCGTCGGCGGCTCGGGCGCCGTAGCAGCAGCAGCGCCGCGCCCGCCGAGGCGGCAGCGCGACGCGTGTGGTAGTCGCGCTTGGCCCAGGCGCCGCCACAGGTCGCCGACGACGCCGGCGCGAGCTAAGGATTCTGAGATGATTCCGGGCGGCCCGCCTCCGCTCCAGTGCCTCACGAAAGGTCGCCGCTTGAATATCTGCTGCCTCTTGACTAAGCCCCAGGAAGATATAGCCAAATGTCTCGCGTAGCGGCGTGCATAGTCATCTCGAACAAAAAAAAATCGTGCCAGCCATGATGGTTCGCAAAGCCTCGTTTATTAGCGAGTAGTGGAAACCCGCAAGAAAGGTCAGGAGAAACACGGGTTCAAGGATCGCCAGACCACCAGCACGCCCCTCGTCGAGCTTAGACTGCCAATCTAGATGTAAGACCAAACCTTCCATGGATGGTGTCGTACCAACGCCGCCGAACGTGACCTGCAAACACAGGTTGACCCTAAATTCCAATCTATCCGTCGAGAACAGGATGTTATCGTCCTCGAAAGAGTAAGAGTGCAGCCGCGAGTTGTTGGTAAAACTTATGCTGCCATGATAATCGCAAAGACCCAGCGGGATCATCGCTTGGTCCTTGTCCCTGATTGCAACGACGGTAAACTGCAGACGCTCTAGATACGAATCCATGGCGTCACCGGGGCAGTCGCCCATGTTGCCGCTTTCCACCATCGCGGCGCAAGCTTCAGAGAGAGGGAGCCGAAAGTTAAAATCACTTCGCTCGCTCTTCAGGTCGCCCTCCCAGATCAAACGACCGTCTTCGGTGACGCGCACAAAGAACGTGAAATCCATGGGTGCGTTCAAGGAGGAACGGAGGTCACGCGCCGGCGTCTCCTGGCACAGGGAGTCCGCGAGCACGCGCCGGCGGACGTGGGACCGCACGCGCGAGGCCGCGTCGCTCTCCAGCGCGGCCCGTACAGCTCGCGGCGCGTGCACTTCCGCTAACCGCTGCCACGCGTCTGCCTCGCGCACGTCTCTGCGGAGCGTCGCGCTGCAGCACGTCAGGCGGCACAAGGACTGCGGCGACATGAATTGTATGATCTCGGGTCGCAGCGGTATTGTTCTGGTCGCTCGCGCGGATCGCTGCGCGGCATTTGCACGGCTCTCCTGCGTGCTCACAGACAAGGCGGTCAGCTCTGCCGCGAGAGCCGCGTCGATGGGTCCTTGCATCGCTGCACCAGCAACCAGACTATTTAACGGAATTTCTGACAGCGTCTCGGCGCCGTCTGCCACCCGTAAGCGCTGTCTAATTAGTTTGCAATTACCGGGCTGTTGCTAGTGCCTTTAAGCCGCTACCCGACTATGTCTTAGAGCTTCGAAACTACCTCCTTGAAGAGGGCGTGCGGGAGGCCGAAGAGCGAGTTGAATAACTTGACCCTCGCCAAAAAAGTTGCCAAAGCGCCATCGTCGAGGAGTCGGACTTCGGCCGTCACGCGGCCGCGGATCGCGTAGCTCCGGAGGCGCGCGATGGCTCTGCGCGTCCGGGTGCCGTACACGAGGTTTTTGAGCGTGCGGAAATTTTCGTCGTGGGCTAAATTGGAGTCAAATTCCATATGCGCCAAAAGCTGCTCGGCTGACATCTCGCCAAGTAACGACCCGGCGCCAAGACCGGCGCAAATAACACGGTCCAAAGACGCACCAGCGCGGAGTAGGATGCGCGAGATTTTCAACGCAGCCTCGGTGTCGTAGACGGTGTAGGTGCCGTTGTCGTCAATTCTAACGTGACTGCTCGAGTGCATGGCGGACGCTAGTGGCTTCATATCATCCCCGTTATTGGTGTTGAGGTCGGCGGCACCAGCATCGAGGAGTAGTGAGACCAAAGCTGGCGACGCTCCACGATGCAAAAAAGTCGCGTTATGCAAAGGGGACTTCCCATCCGAGTTACGTATATTTACGTCCGCACCGCGAGCAATTAGCTGTCGAACCAGGTCGAGCTTGGCCGGTGTGACCGGGTTGCAAGCGAGATAAAAGAGCAGCGTGTGTCCGCTGATGTCGCCCCACGGCGCCTTCAAGGTGTAGGTAGCGTTTATGTTTTGCGTCTGCTCGATCCAATTCCTCACGACTTCCACGTCCTCCGCGGATCCTCTCTCGCTTCCACAGCGAGAGGCGGCGTCAATAATGTGCCTAGGCAGGCCCATTTGTGGGTCTTCATGGCTCGGGACGACCCGGTTCCGATCTGTCATATCGACGTACGAGATTTTCGCCCCCTCGCTTCGACTCTACAGGCAGAGCACGCCACTCACGCGTTGGTTAAGCCGCTTGGGCGCTTCCTAGTGTCTTACAGACGCTAGCTAGCAACTTGTTCGACTCTCGGGAGTCAAAGACCTGCTGGGGCCATAGTAGTTTTCCACCGTCCACCCAAACGACGCAGCACTGCAGCGCCGAGACGGCCAGGCGCGTGGAGACGCCTCCAAAAGAGCACAGCACAAATGGCCCAATTGGCCGCATGGCTGCTCCTAGGCTTCCTCTGCTCGTCGCAAGCGCTAAGCGGTGGCTTCGGCGCGCCAAAGGCAGCGAAAAGAAAGAAGAAAAAGCGACGCGCGCCCGCTGCGGCGCCAGCGCCTCCGCCGCCGCCGCCGCCGCGAGCTAAGCCAGCAGCCAAGGCTGGCGCTGTCGACGAGCTCGCCTCCTTGATGGCCTTGCAGTCCTCGCGCGCCGCCTACGAATCACGAATCGCCCAGCGGTGCGAGTCCATCGACCTCAAACCGGGCATCGATGGCGGTCTAGCGGTCATCGACGATCTGCTGGGCGCGGAGGCTTGTGCACAACTACGTAGAGAAGCTGAGCGCGTCCACGCGGACTTTGTGCCCGGAACTCTCGACGAGGCCGACGTCTCGAACACGCGAGCCGAGCTGATCCGGCCCGAGGACTTTGCGACGCGGCCGCGCATCGTGGGGCTGGCGCTGTCGCTCGCCGCGGCTCTGCGCGAGCCACTCATGAAACACCGCGGCGGCGTCGAGCTCACGTCGGACTGCGCGGCCAACATGCTCTCGGTCTACGCGGCGGGCGGCGCGTTCCCGGTCCACGTCGACAACCACGGCGGGCCCGACGATCGACGACTGTACGGCGCCATCTACTACATGAATCCCGACCTCGAAGAAGGCTCGGGTGGCCACTTCGTGCCGCACCGACGGAAGGAACGCGACGTGCTGCGGACGGCGGCCGACCTCGAGCCGCTCGAGCCCGTCGCCCCAAAGGGCGACCGCCTCATCATCTTTGAGGCCGACGCGCTGGCGCACGGCGTCGAGGCCTACCGCGACGCGGCCTACTGGAGGTACGCGCTGACGGTGTGGATCCTGGCCGCGGACAACGTCGCGGACCTCGACGCGGCGCGCCGTGACGAATGGCGGCCGCTCTCGCCGACGGCGACGCACTCGTCGATGGCGGACGCGGACCGGGCGTCTTCCTGAGGCGCCCTGGCGCAGCGGCTGGCGTCGCCGCTGCCCGTTTTTGTATTGTGTACTAAGAATCTTGTGTAGCAAACTTAAGAGGGTCGCGCCGTGTGTGCGTGCCCAGGCTACTGGCCGATCCCGAACACCTCGCCGTCAAGCTCCGCGAGCGACCGCGACGCCGCCGTGCGGTGTTCCGTGGCATACACTCTAGGCACCTCGAAGTGGTCGTGGAAGGACGGCGGGCGCGGCGGCCCATGTCGGCGCGGGCGATAAACCCGCTCACTCTCTTGCGAGAGGTCCATGCTCACGTGTCGGACGATCATCTCCTGCATCGTGGCGCCGCGGCTGTTCCTATGTATGTAGTTGCAGATCCCGACCGTGGGCGCCCCCGCGGACAGAAGAACGCCGAAGATTGCCGTGAAGCCTCGCGCAGCGGCTTCCTGCAAAACAGTTCGGCGCCCGGGACCTAACGGCCGATGGAAGAGGTGGAATCGAGGCTGCGCGAGGATCAGCTTGACGATCTGGAGGCGATGTTCGATGAAGTAGTCGTTGTCGTCGCGTGTCCGCAGAACGGTATCCAGGAGATCGTAGAGGTTGCCGTGCACTACTCCAAAATGAGCGACGGTGGAGTAATCTCTCTCGGCGTCGATTCGCGGGAGCAGCGCCGCGACGCGGCCGACCTCCAGCCTGATCACGGCGAACTCCAGAGCCACAAAGCCCTCGCGTAATTTGGCCGGGCCCTGGCTGCCTGGCGTGGCGTAGATGTCGTGCGCCGGGTCGTCGCGCCGGCTGAAGATTTCGAGGTGCGGCTCCCCGGCTTTCCGCGGGCCGCGGTCCACGAGTAGTTCGCCCACCGTGTAGTCGGAAGAACCGTTGAATGGGAAGAAGCCGCCCCCGCACGTCACGCACGTGCGGCCCGCCGCGTCTTTTATCGTGAATTGGTCCGCGACCTGCACGACGACGTGGCAGACTCGCATGTCCGGGTCACAAGTTGCGTCGAGCCGCCGCGCCGCCATCCTACCGTGGCCTAGGGAGTTCAGATTTAAAATCAATTTGACCGGGGTCTTCCTGAGCTCTAGGGCATTCGCGGCCATCTTTGATTGATTTCTGGGCCTCCGGGCGTCGGTGCCGGTCCTCTTGCCCGGGTGGCGTGTCTAATCGCGCGCGCGGGCGCGCGGATGCTGGCTAGTATCTTACTGCCGCTAGCTATGGCAGCAGCCGGCTTTTACACGCGCAAGCTGTGGAATTGCGCCCGCCCGCTCGGGCAGGCTCGTCAATTTGACATACTGAACCAGCCGAAGAGGCCGAACGCAGCGATGCTAGAACCCACAGACCACACAAGACCCCAGAGACCCCACACAGTCTACGCCGCCCTCCTGCTCATCCAGCTCAATTTCGCCATCGGCGCGGTCGCAGCCGCCTTAGCGCTGCCCAAGACGGAACCGCTGACTTTCGCACTGATCCGCGAAGTCTGCGCCGCATGTCTACTGACGGCCTACGCTTTGAAACAAGGCGAGCCGGCCGCCCCACCCCGCGGCAGCCGCGCATTGATGGCGCGCCTCGGCGCCTGCGCGTGCGCGACGCAGGTGCTGGCGATTGCGGACTCAAACTCTCAGCGGACCCGACGGCGTTCGCGCTCTGGCAGCCCGCGCGGCCCGTGGTCGTCGCCGGCGTGTCAATACTGCTGCGCTGGGACCGGCCCGACGCGGGCCGCGTCGTTGGTGTGGTGCTGGCCGCTCTCGGATGCTACACGGCGGCAAAACGCGCGGTGGCGCCCGGTCTCGCCAGCGCATGGCTGCTTTGCGTTGGCGGCTGCGGCCGGCGCGTCCTACCAGCTCGTCTCGAAGCCGGCGACGCGGCGCCACGCCCCCGTCGCCGTCGCAGCGTGGGCCTACAGCTACGCGGCCGTGGGAACGGCGTTGTCCGCGGCCGCGCTGTGGGCCTGCGGCATCTCGCTCTGTCCCGAGTGCTCGTCGTTCTACTCCGTGCCTCTGGAAGCGTGGCCCGCCCTCGCGTGGTGGATCATCTGCTCGACGTGCGTGAATTACGCCCTCATGATGTGGTGCGTGAAGCGGAGTAGCCCGACGCTCGTCTCGGCGGCGTCGGCGCTCCAGCCGCCGCTTGCGGCCGTTTGCGCCTTGATTGCCATCGCACTCAGCGGCGGCGCCGCGGCGTGTGGCGCTGGAGAGGGTCGCTGCGTCGCCGCGCCGACGGTTCGCGACGGCGTCGCGGCGTGCCTGATTGTGTGCGGCGTGCTGGCCGTCGCGCGGTCCGAGAAGAGCGCGGCGGCGACGGCGTCTCCTCCGGCGGAGTACGTCCGCGTGCCTGTGGAGGGTGTTGCGTGACGCGCCGCGGTGGCGTTCTTGTTGTGAGTAATCGTGTGGACATTTTGTATGTTGTTCTTAGACTGTTCGGCGACAGCGTTTCGCGGGCTAAATGAAATAATCGTCCGGCGGCATCGTTCATGACTCGCCGGTTTGGGGGAGGGGGATGTTGTAGTACGGCGGTGGCGCCTCAGAAGCTGAGCCGCGTGCGCTTGATGGGGCTGAGCGGCTCGTCGCCGTGGCGAAGCAGAGCTCCTTAGGGTCGGGCCGCGGCTTGACGTACTTCCGCGACGGCCGCAGCGTTTGCTGGCGCATGCTGCTTGCGCGTCTCGATATTCGTCCCCAATATCCACTACGAGCGGATGCGCGCCACCGAGCACGCGCCGCGCGGTCCGTTCCGTGTCCTCGAGCGTCGTCACGGCCTCGCGGAGATCCTCGAGCGTGGCGTCGGTCGCAAGAAAGTGGTGCTCGTCGAGCCGGGGCACGTCGAGGAGCTTGGAAGATTTCCGAACGGCCACCCGCTCGCGGGGAGCGCGCGAGCCGACGTGGACCTCGACGTGCTCGACGATCTCTGATTTTGAGACGGTGATCGCGCCGGGCGACGTCCTCTACCTGCCGGCGAACTGGTGGCACCAGTTCGAGCAGCCGTTCGAGGACACGGGCGCCCTCAACTTCTGGACGCCTCCTAGGGACACCGAGGACCCGCGGCTCCAGCTCCGTCTCTTGTGGGACGGGCTCGAAAGGGAACTGGTGAACTTGTTCGGAAACCGCGCCGGATTCATGCACGAGCGCATGGCGACGGGCGAGGTCGAGCAGGACGCGCGGGCCGGCATAGGGACGATGGACGCGCGGCAGGCGTGGGGCGCGCTCGTCGCGCACGCGACCAAGTGGAAGGAGTGGTCCGACGGCTCGGACGAACGCTACGAGGAGGCGCTCGTCGCCGTCTACCTCACGGCCGGGCGAGGGCTCATCCCGCGCCGCGGCGACTGGCTGCCGGGGACGGCGTGGGACATGTCGGACCTGGCGCCGCTCTCCGTGGCGGAGCGGTGCGAGCCCGCGCCGGAGGACGCGACGTTCACGCACGTTTGTGGGTAACATGTCTCGTCCTTCACATCCTAGTGTGTTACAGGACGCTAGCTCGCATTTTGCGGCTGAACTTGCGTGGGACCGCTGTGGGTGATATTTTGCACCGTGCGATAGCGCACGCATCGCTCAGCGTGTGGCAGCTTCACTACTCGCATTGGTTCGTGCAGCGAGCGCACGGAGAACTGGCTATCAGCAACTGAGCAAACTGCAACCGGCGCGGCGGCGAACGACGCGCCCTCGCGGGCCACGGCACGTCCTCACTAGCGTCTGCACCGATGCGGGATTCGCCTGCTTGCACCTTGCGAGCTGTGTGGGACACCGCTCGTCGGCCTGACGCGCCAGTGCGGCGACCAAGACCTGCGCGGCGACGTCGCTCGCTGCAGCAGCTGCGAGGCGCGTTCATGGCCACGCCATCGTGCAGTCCGCGCCGCCGCCGCCGAGGAAATCGTGACCGCGGTCGTCCTACGCGCCTGCGGCTGCCTACGACTATAGGAGCCGGTCCAGGGCGGCGTCGCGCCGGAGCTCTACGCGTCGTTCGATGCCTGGACGGCCCGGCGAACTCTTCCGGTCGATCCGAGGACAAAATCCTTTGAGCGGCAGGCGGCCGGCCCATAACGCGGGAGTTGTGACATGTTGCCGGCGCAGAAGGTAACGCCAGTCGCTTATTGTAACGAGTGGCGTGACGCGAGGCTTCGCGCGTGACTGGGGCCCGCGGGTGGGTCGTCGGGACGGCCTCGGGCAAGGCCGCCGAGATCAGGGGTCGTGCCCGTGTTTTTTTATACGTTGGCGCAGCACCGGCGGTTGTTCCGGGACGCGAGCGTCGCACCGAGTCGCCCTACGTGGCGACGCCGTCGCCGCGAACTCGTGAAGATCCTGGACCGGCGGGTGTTGCCTCGCCGGCTGGCAGCCGCTCCTCGCCTCGCGCTCGACGAGGCGTCGCGCCATCGAGGTCCCTCTGTGTTGTGTAATTAGCCGTATGTGGCGCTGCGCGCTGCCAACGGTGGTGTGGGGGAACAGCGACGAACGGGGGGCGCGCCGGCCGTTTGACGCCGTCCCGGCGGAGCCTAAGGACACCCCACCGAGTTTAGGGCGGGCCTAGGTGTCTCGATGGCTCGGTTGAACGCTCTTTCGCGCAGGGGCGAGCGTCGGGAAAGAAGGGAATGGCCCCGGGAATAAGCGGCCTCATCGTTGTGCTGCGGTGTCAAAGAGCGCAAATTCAACGCCAAATCGATCTCAAACGTAGCCGCCCGTGTCTCTACCGCTCAAGATATTTCGCCGCCGCCCTACGCCGCGAAAATCGGCGCGCAAATCCGCTCAGCGGGGGCGTAGCGGCGGCTATTGCCCGTGAGGTCTTCCGGCCTGCGCACCGCAGGAGCGCCCCCGCGCCGGCCCCCTCCGCCCGGCGCGGCGGCGCCCATGTACGCTTACGCCGCTCCGGCCTCGAGAGGCGCGACTGACGCGGTTTATCGCCCGTTCGCAGGCTATCGCCTCGTGCCGACGCGCCGACGACGTCGACGCGCCATGAGGCGCTTCCTCGCGTTCGCGCTCGCGGGCACGGCTCACGCCCTGCCCTCGCCAGCGCGCGCCCGCGTCGAAAATGGCCCTCGTCCTCGACCGGCTCCGGAGAGGTACCGCGGCCGGTCTCGCGACGCTCAACACGCACCACCCCGCCGCCGCAGGCGCGCAACCTGCCCCTTGTCGGGGCCACGATGAGCACCACCATACCTAGCGGCACGGACTCGGAAGCCACGCCAGGCGAGCTCGACGCGTTCGCGCAGAACTTCTTCGGCTTCGACTCGATGGCGGCGCTCTGGCAATTTAACTGGTGCCCCTGGCAACCTGCTCTCGAAGACGCATTCGCATACGTGGTCGCGACGTGGGAAGCCGAGTCACAAGCCGAGTTCCACTCGTGGTGCCTCAGTTGGCTACCAGACGCCGCCCTCCCCTTTCATTGGGCGGAATATCTCGGTGTGTCGTTCACGCCGTGGGACTCGGTCTGGGACGTCTTCACCTCGTGGTTCTACTCCTCCTCGCCCAGCGACAATGATATTAGCGGTGAGATGGTCGCGCTCGACCACGCGGGTGACCCCGTAGTGGGCTACGTCGTGGCCGTGAACCCCGATCGTCAAACGTGCGTCGTCCTTTTCGGAGATACTTCTGTGGGACGCGACGTGTCGGTGTGCAGCCTCATCGTATTGCCGACTGTCGCGTCGGAGCCGGTCGCCGACGCCGCCGCGCTTGGATCTTCCGAGGATCTCGAGACGACGCGGCGCTACCAGACGGTCGGAGAAACTTCTGTGGGACACGACGTGCCGTCGACCGGCCTCGTCGCGAAGCCGACTGCCGGCGCGTCGGGGCCGGCCGCCGACCGCGACGCGCCTGGATCTGCCGGAGATCCCAAGGAGACGCGCGGCGGCTGGACGCCTTGGATTTTTCGGGACGCGCCTTACCTGTTCTCGCGCGTGCGGCGCCTCATCGTAGATCCGGAGACGGGCGAACCGACCCGCGTTGTAGCCCACGGGCACGTTGAGGCCTACTTGCCGGCTTCTACGTCGAACTTCTATGATGACGACGGCAAGCCGGCGGCGCTGTGGCGCGTACGCTTCACGTCGAGCCCGATTAAGGGCGACTCAGAAGATCTGGAGCTGCATGAAGTAGAAGAAGCCCTCGTTACGCCGCAGAGCGTGAGCGCCGATACGGAATTTATCGTCCGCGCCGTGCGGCGCTTGGACCTGAACGACGAGGGCGCGGACGGCCGGGTCGGCGCCGTCGCTTCGCCGAACCTGGGCGAGGACGACGACCGCCTACGCGACGGCCACGACGCTGCTTTACAGGACACTTACACCGGCGCCGGCCACGGCCGCGCCCACGCTGGCGCCGCCGGCGCGGCGACGTCATCTCCGGGCGCAACCGACGCCGCGGCTTCAAACCTCCACCGCGCCGCCGCCGCCGCCGCGGGCACGGGTGCCTCGGACGCCATCGACGCCGACGCGGGCACGTGCGACGCCGACGCGTTCTGGTTCGCCAGAGCGATGGAGCCGGACGTCGACTGGTCCAGCTCCGCGTCTCTGCGCGCATTTGTTCTCAAGCATGACGTTTGGCCCTGCATGGGCCACCCGCTGCGAGAGCCCATGCTCGAGGCCATCGCGGCGCTCGAGGGCGTCAACCCCGACATCACCTTCAGCGATTCGGCCGCGCTCGTGCCGACCGTGGGCGCCGCCGAGGGCGTCGGCGTCACCGCGGCGATCGGCACCGCCGCGCGCTCGTGCTTGGATCTGGCGTACGGCGCGGCTTCCTGCTGCGCATCCGCGGCCTTCAGCTGCTGCTCCGCGGCTGTCAGCTACGTGTCCGACGCTTGTACGTGTTTCTTCGGCGTCTTGCCGAACGGCGCCGCGAAGACCGCAGTCGACGCGACACCTTCAGCCGACGGCGCCGCCGCGTCCGAGACGTCTTATCCTGGCGACGGCGGCGCGACCGCGGAGCCCGGCGCCGCTGTGACCGAGGCCGGCGGCGTCG
Source organism: Pelagomonas calceolata (assembly GCA_918797485.1). Lineage (NCBI taxonomy): Eukaryota > Pelagophyceae > Pelagomonadales > Pelagomonadaceae > Pelagomonas > Pelagomonas calceolata. Next base: position 49,412 of record CAKKNE010000003.1, on the reverse strand, counting down.
ACGGGCACCAACCGTTCCAGCCGCCCGAGGGCGAGGGCGACGAGTATTGCGAGACCCCGACGAAAGAACCTGCGGCGGCGGCGACGGAAGAACCTGCGGCGGCGAACGTCGCGACCGGCGACGTCGCGGAAGGTCGTGATCGGGCTCAAGCTGAAACTGAGGCCATCGCGGGCCTGACTACTCTGTCTTGCGGCGACGGCGCGCCCGCGATGCCCCACGATGGGTTTGTGTTTCAAACCGTCACGGAGCGCCCGCGACGGCCACGCCAGTCGCTCGCTCTCCCCGCGCCGCTGCCGCCCGTCGACGGCGCCGACGAGCTCCAGACGTCGTTCACGGCGTCGGACGACTGCGCCGACGAGCTCCAGTGTCCGGTCCTAGGTCAGTGCGTCGAGGTCTTGTGGGACCCCGACGGCAAGTACTACCGCTGCAAGTTCACGGCGTTCGACGGCAAGGACGTCACGATCCTCTATGACAATGGCGACGAGGAGACCGTCGCGCTCGCCGGCCTCGTGTACAACCCCCTCGATTCCCAGGCCGATGTCGACGGCGCCGCGTCGCCTTCTTCGGAAGAGTCCCAGGCGCTCGAGCGGTTCAGACTCCTCACGAAGGACGAAAAGTACGGACCGAAGAACCGCAAAGAGGTGGAAGAGCTCGCGAAGATCCAGCAGAAACTTGAATCGTTCCTCAACGACGAGAACTATCTCTTAGATGATCTGGACGGCTTCAAACTCGGGCTGTTATTCACGGGCGGCCGCTATAAGGTGCGGTGCGTCCCGCCGGAGGGCGGCGGCGCGTTGGAAACTTATAAGGCAATTGTCGAGCGTCTGAGAGATGGTCCAAAGGTAAAGTCGTCGAAAGGTGTGGCCTTGTCGAAGCGCCCGGCCAGATTAGCTCATGTCCTCGAGGAGGCCGGAATGGACCCCGACACGGAGGTGACCAAGGATAACGCGGAGGAGATCCTCGCCGCGTTCGTCGAGGCGACGGGAGGGCCCCGCTTCGAGCACGAAGGCGATGATCTGTACCTTTTTGTGTCGCGTTGTGGCTATTTAACAATTCGTACGCCATTGCGCCCGTTGGCCTCCGCAAAAACCGATGATGATCTGGCTTATAGCTCCGGTCTGACGTGGTCCGAGTATTTTAGAGAAGCCAGGAGGAGAAGCGGCGATGCGCGGGTAGCCGCGGGCAAGCCGCGGTGGCCCCCCAGCGACAGCTGCGGCAAAGCTACAGAGGCCATCAAGTCCGACTTCGCGTGCGACCTAAAGGGAATGTGCGTCGCGGGCATGAAAGAGCAAGCCTATGATCGCCTGATGTCCTACCGAGGCACGGAGCCGAAGCCGCTCGACCAGCTCTCCGACCGCGGGCCCGAGGGAGCGATCAAATTCATCTGCAGGGCCGTTATTGATGGCGACACGATTGGGGCGAGCGACGCCGAAGGCCGAACCAGTGGCGGCCACTCCTACTACCACACGATGGCCGTCCTCGCGAGGCGTGCGAGTGACGTCGAACCGAAGCTCATAGTGAGGCTTTCGTCCGCCGACCTTCCGAGCGTCTGGTGCGAGGAAACCGAGCGCATGCAGCCTCAGGAGCTCGCCGTCGCGAAGGCGGGCGAGCTCGACGACGCCTTCTGCGACGTCGAAGCGGAGCTAGGTGCTGGAGGAGCCCTCGTTGCTTGGGGCGGCGGCGACCGGCGGTACCTCACGGAGCACATGTTGGGGCGCGACGAAGACGTCGTCATCGTCGATGCCATGTATGCCGTGCGCTGCATGCTCGGGATGACTGGCCGCGGCGAGTTCCCCACTACTCACGGGCTCGCCCTCGCCGGCGCCACCGATGCCTTCTCGACCAGCATTAAATTTCTCGGCGAGATATTGTGCCCGGCGGAGGGCCCCTTCGGCCACATCAACCGGGACGGCTTGCGGCACCACGACCCCGAGTACGACGCGGGCGTAGCCCTGGAGGCGACAATTGAGTGCGCTCGAGCGTACGTGCGGCGGTTGAATGGCGAGGCCTCGTGTGGCCCGTGGCCGCCGGTAGCCCCATTCACGCGCGACCCGGACAGCGCGTACTCGCGGAGGCTCACTCGCGAGCGCGAGGACAGAGCACTTGTGCGCGCGGCCACGGCTGCTGCTGGCGCCGGCGCCCCGGCCGCGCCGTTGACGAAGGACGAGGTCGAGAGCCCGTCGTTCACCGTCGCGAAGCTGAGAGCGGCGCTCGCGGCCCGCGACCTGCCGACGGACGGCCTGATGGCCGAACTCCGGGCGCGGCTCCTGGAAGCCCTCGAAGAGGACGAGGTGAGTTGCAGCGTCCAAACTTCGCGCAGCGCCTCCAACCCATCGACGCCGTAGGTGGCCGAGGGCGACGCTGCGCCCGCCGCGGCGCCCGCCGCGGCTACAGTGGCCGAGGGCGACGCTGCGCCCGCCGCGGCGCCCGCCGCGGCGTCCGCCGCGGCGCCCGGCCAGGAGGTCGCCGAGGCCGCGGCCGATCTCGTCGTGGCCGGCCACAACGAGGAGGTGAGTCGCCGGCGTCCAAAACTTTGCCTCGACCTCCACCCATCGACGCCGTAGGTGTCCGAGGACGACGTCGAGAACTTCGAGCCCTACGAGTCCGAGTCGGACGACAGCACGGAGGAGGAGGTCGGCCAAGGCATCGTCGGCGACCGCGTCGAGGTCGTGTGGGACGGCGACGGCAAGTACTACCCCGGCGTGATCACGGCGTGCGACGGCGAGGAGGCCACGATCCTCTACGACAACGGCGAAGAGGAGACTGTCGCGCTCGCCGGCCTCGTGTTCAACTTCCTCTAGACGCAGCCGGGGCGTCTCCCTTCCCTTTCCCCTTTTCGTCTTTCCTCCTCCCCCCGCTTATAAAGGGTTTCGCGTGAGGGTTTCGTCGCGGTGCCGGGGCTAGCTCGAGAGCGCTGCGCGGCCCTGGAGGCGGCCAACCTGGCGGACTGGTGCGCCGCGCGCCCGAGGATTTTGTTTTTGTTTGCGGCCGCACTTGCGTGCGGCCTGTATTGCTACCTGGGCGGCGTGTTTTTTTTCTTTTTGTTCATCGCTTGTCCGCGGCAGCACTGCGAGGTCTTCGCTACGTTAGAGCGCATGTCTGCGAAGCACACGCCCGATCCCCGAGGACGGCGGCGGCGTGCTACCGCGTAGCCGTTCGTCGACAGCCGGCACAGTTTTCGTGTCGAGGACCCGCCCGCGCACTTGGATGAGCCGGCGCTCGTGTCAATTGGTTACTGGCCCTCGCAAGCCAGGCACGGTTTCGCAGGCGGCGATGCGCGGTTTGAGCTGCCGCGTCGAAAGCGAGACTGTCAGGTGCCTTTCGTTTGTGTAACCGCGTGCGCGAGGTCGGCGCGCGTGCAAAACACCGGGCCTCTGCCGGCGAGGGATGCCTAGTGTCTTACCGCCGCTAGCGGCTGACTAAAAGGGCTGAAGTGCGTGGGCTGTGGGTGACATCTTGCACCCGTGCAAGGCGCACACATCGTTCAGCGACCTCACTGCTGCAACCGAGCGCCGCAGCGATTTAGAATTAGTAAGCGCTGCGCATAACAGACGTCAAGATGACGAGGTGGCACGCACTGCTCCTAACATGCGCATGCGCCGCGGCCTTCGCGCCGACGCCGCCGCCGCGCGCGCCCCGACAGACGAAGGTCTACTTCTTCGACAAGCTCGCCGAGTCCATCAAGGGCGCCACGGACCTGCTGAGCGGCAAGAGCCGCATGACCGAGGCGAACACGAAGGGCGCGCTGCGGGACATCCGACGCGCGCTGCTCGACGCCGACGTGAGCAAAGTTGTGGTAGACGACCTCGTCGAGCGCGTGACCAAGAACGCGCTCGGCGGCGAAGTCACCGAGGGCGTCGACCCCTCCCAGCGAGGCGTGAAGATTGTCTATGATGAGTTGAAGCGCGCCATGGGCGGCGACGACGAGGCCCTCATGTCCGGCGGCGAGGGCGAGCAGTCCGTCCGGGCCGAGCTCGAATATAGGGAGGACGGCAAGCCCACCGTGGTGTTGCTTTGTGGGTTACAAGGCGCCGGTAAGACGACGGCCGCGGCGAAGTTGGCCTTGCGGTTGCAGCAGGAGGAGGGCCGCAAGCCGCTGCTGGTCGCGGCCGACGTCTACCGGCCCGCGGCCGTCGAGCAGCTCAAATTGCTGGGCGAGCAGGTCGGCGTCCCGGTCTACGCCGAGGACTTCGAGCCGGGGCAGGGCAACGCCGTGGCCATCGCCGAGCGGGGCCTCAAGGAGGCGCAGGCGAGAGATGATGTGGACGTGGTCGTCGTGGACACGGCGGGGCGGCAGGTCATCGAGGCGGACCTGATGCGGGAACTCCGGGACGTCCGGCAGGTGACGCAGCCCGACGAGACGCTGCTCGTGCTGGACGCGATGACGGGCCAGGCCGCCGCGGGCGTGGCGAAGCAGTTCGACGACGCCGTGCCGCTGACCGGCGCCGTGCTGACGAAGTTGGATGGTGACGCGCGGGGCGGCGCGGCGTTGTCGGTGCGGGCGGTTTGTGGGAGACCGATCAAGTACGTCGGCGTCGGGGAAAGGGTTCAAGATTTAGAACCGTTCTTCCCGGCGCGCATGGCGAGCCGCATCCTCGGCATGGGCGACGTCGTGTCGCTCGTGGAAAAGGCGGAGCGCCTCCAGTCCAAAGACGACGCCGCGTCGCAGATGGAGCGCATCGTCGCGGGCAAGGCGACGTTTGACGACTTCCTCGAACAGACGAAGATGATGGCGAGCATGGGCAATTTACAAAATGTGGCCAAGATGATGCCCGGGATGGGCGGCCTCGACGCTGGTAAATTGTCGGAGGCCGAGGCGCGCATCAAAATTCAGGAGTCCCTCATCATGTCGATGACGCCCGCGGAGCGCCGCGACCCCGACCTCGTCATCCGCTCGAAAAGCGCCCTGTCGCGGCAGCGGCGCATCGCGCGCGGCGCCGGCCGCGACGCCGACGCGTCGCGGCGCTTCGTCAGCGAGTTCCAGCAGATGCGCACGATGATGCAGAAGATGGCCGCGGGCCAGAACCCCAACGCGCCACCAGGCCCTGAAGATGGCCCGGCGCTGAACCGCGCGGCGCGGCGGACGAAGAAGAAGAAGTCCAAAAAGAAGAAGCTGACCGCTGGGTTTGGCTAAGGACATGTGTTACATACTAGAGGTACATGCGGCGACGACGGCGCGTCGAGTAGGCTTGACAATGTGTTACATATACATTTGGGCTACGGCCGTGCGTCGGTGGGGTTGTGGTGGCGCGTCGACGGCGTTGTGATGGGGGCGCGTCGATGGAGTTGGGGTGGTGGATCGCGCGCGGGGGAAAATCTCAAAACAGCGCGAGCTGGAAGATGCCGCACGAGTGCTGCCGTGGCGCTGCCATGGCGAAAACGCGGATGCGTACGGTCACCGCATCGACGCCGCTACCGGGTAGTGCGAACTCCTGGAGCTCGGCGCGGTCGAGGGTCTCCGCGCGTAAGATCCCGTAGTGCAATTTCCCGTCCACGCCACAGCAGCACACGTCGAAGTTTCTGGCGGAGAGGGGGCCGTAGGGGAGCGGTGGGATCTTCATCTTCACGCCAGCGACGCGACGGGGAAGCCCGTCGCTGGACGTGGCGAGCTCGACCCACTCGTGTTCGAACTGCTCCTTGAATGTCGAGATCCACCACGTGTCGTCTCTTGGCGACAGCAGCTCCGACAGCGGGAAGTCGCCGCGATTCGACGACGCAGCGCGCACGGACACCTCGCTCATATGTACTCGCTGCACGTAGAGGAACCGCAGCGCGTACCGCGCGAGCTCCTTGGGCAGCCCGCGGCCGTGCAGCAGCGTCAGCAGCAGTGCTCCGTCTTTTTCTCGCACGTCGACGCCGAGGGCCAGCGGCTGCTTGCGCGGCGACAGGCGTCGAAGCGCTGCGGTCGGCAGCACCATCGGGTCCAAGCCGTGCAGAGCGACGGCCACGCCCTGGTCCGGCGGGTGTACCCAGACCGTCGTCTCCGTCGTCCGCGGCACGACTATCCCGCAGTGGTGTTTCAAGTTTCGCGGCGGCTGGTCCTCGTAAAAGTCGTTCACTACTTCCACCAGTTCGCCGTCCTGGAATTCATCGTGGTTCCGGCGCCAGGTGGATGTGGAGCTTGCAGAGTCTGTGGAGCCCGTCGAGGTGCGCATCGTTGATGTGGTTGTTCTGCCGACTGCGTGTCTCACGAAGTGTGAGTGGCACTGAGTGCAGTTGAGTGTGTGCTCTCCTTGAGTGCAAAGCGAGAATCGCGAGCCAGGAATGCAGCAAGCGCAAAAGTGGTATAGATAGAGACGTTCGGAGCTGTTTATGGGTCGCGCTGTTCAGCACCACGCGAGTACGAGGCCCTGTGGTGGTGCACTGGACAGCTCGAACTCTAGAGTGTTAGTATATAGCTGCCGCGATCGAAGCCGGCCAAGCGACGTATCGCTCGGTCCAAGAGAACGTACTACAGAAAATCGAGCCGGAAAACGCGCGGCGCCGGGACCTGGCGCCGGCGCGGCAGACGAGGCAGACGACCTCGGATCGAAAAAGAAAACGAGAAATATTATGAGTAAAACCAAAAACAAAGACTATGGACTATGCTGCATCGTTCCACAAAAAACAAAGCACGAGCACGAGCACGTTGTCCATCGTGCGCTCCTTGCGCGCCTTGGCGACGCAGGCCGCCGCCGCCTCCTCGCACAGCGCCACGGACGGCGTGCCGTCGCCCAGCACCTTGTTCACGCAGGTCACGGCCTCCTGGTCGCTCACGACGTCCCAGAGCCCGTCCGTCGCCAGGATCGCGAAGCGGTCGCCCCGCGTCAGCGCCCGGCACGTCACGTCCGGGTGCGGCGACACGAGGCCCGGGTGGCGCTTGCAGACCGCGTCCCCCAGCGTGCGCGACGTCGCGAGCATGAGCGGGCAGTCCGGGTGCACGACGCGCGCGCAGGCGCCCCGGATCTCGACCGCGCCGCCCGCGTTCTGGACGCGCCGCGCCTCGTTCACGAGCTCCGGCTTATGATCTGTGGTGCAGCGCGTCGCCTTGGGTCGCTTCCGCGAGCCGCCGCCAATGACGCAGCGCGAGTCGCCGACGTTCGCCGTCGTGAAGTTCGTCCCCTCGACGACGGCGACGCAGGCCGTCGTGCCGTCCTTGATCCCCGACGTGATGATGCCCCGCTCCGTCTTGTGGAAGGCATCTAGTAATCTCCGTCGCAGCGCGCCGGTCCCGGCGACGTGCGTGTGCAGGTTCGAGGCCGCGTAGGCCGCCGCCTTCGAGCCGGCGTGGCCATCGTATACACCCGCGAACGTCGCGCCGTCGCTCAGCACGCAGCCGATGCAGCGATCCTCCTGCGTCCGCTTGCGCCCGACCCACTCGGCGACGCCCCAGGCGAGCGCCAGGGGCCCGTGGCTGCTGCCGCGCTTCTGGCGCTTCGTCGGGCTATACGCGCTCGGCTCCTCGTCGTCCGAGTCCATCCAGTCCCGTATGCGCTTATCGTGGCGGCTCAGGAAGCCGCCCATAATTGCTCCCTCGGCGCGACGCGGGCGCGTCCTCAAGCCGCGCGCGTCGGCGGCGGAGCAGTCTGTAATGAAGTCGAAGGCGGTGCTTCGCGTCGGCGCCGCCGCGGGCAGCCGCGTGCGCGCGTGCGAGGCCGCAGGCGGCACCTGGGTTCTCGCTGCGGGCCCGCTTTGCTGCGGGCTGCGTGCGGCTGGAAGCGTGTGCCACTGCCAAACAACAACGCACAAAAACTGGTGTCCGATGGCGGGGCGTGACCGCGTGAAGCTCAGGTGTCTCGAGCATGATCCCCAGGGTTCCGAGTGATACCCAGTGTCTAGCATGATGCGCCGGTGTCTGGCCCGCGGCAATCTCCCGCGCGCGCGCGGCACGAGGTACAACAACAAACACTTAACTCACACCGACCGTGCTCCGCCACCACGTCGCGTAGAGCGGGTCCGGCACGCAGGCCGCCTCGGCGCCGACGACGCACCGCTTCGCGAAGACGACCTCGTCCGAGTCCGGCGCGACGGTCTGCGCGTACTGGTACGCGTAGAGCGCCTGGAGGAGGAAGATGAACCGGAGCTCCTCGTCCCTCAATCCGACGCGCCGCAACACGTCCGCCTGCAGCGCCGTCAGCGTCTTCGGGAAGTCGACTCTAATAAAGACCGTCACCTGGCCGCGTTGTGTCGCGTTCCCGAAGACGGGCAGGCCCTCGTCTCTTAGGGACAGCGTGAAGGAGCTGAAGGCGACGCGCCGGTGCTCCACGAGGAGCCGCTCTCCACTTAAGCCCGTTAGTTTCCGGTCGAAGCCCAGCAACGCGTCCAACAACCCGACGGACGCGTTGCAGTACAAATTCTCCGGCGCCGCTTCTGATCTAGAGAACACGGGGTGCTGCGCGACCGTCACGACCAGGATCAGGTCGCCCGTCGCGCGCTGCGGGTGCTCATCCCCCAGGCCCTTGAAGGTGATCTCGTGGCCGTCCGGCGCACCTGGTGGTATTTCGACCCTGACTTCCCTTCGGACGTCGACGTAGCCCGCGCCGTCGCAGGCCCCGCACGCCGCGCCCCGATTATATCCAGTGCCGCCGCAGGCGCCGCAGCGCGTCGTCACCGCCTGGCGGAAGAAGCGTCTGGAGTTTCTCCAGTTTAGCCCCGCGGAGACGTGCGCCGCCGCGCCCGTGCCCTCGCAGAGGCCGCAGGTCTCCCTCGACTCAGATTCCGCGGCCCCCGTGCCCGCGCAAGTTTCACATTTCTGGCGCCGCGCGAGCGTCAGCGTGCGGTTGACGCCCGTGAGGAGCTCGGCCAGCGTCACGACCACGGGCACGCGCGTCGCCTCGACGGGCCGCACGCCGCTGCCGGAGTACCTGAAGCGGAAGGCGCCTCTCCTAAACCGCGCGTCGACGCCGAGGGGCGTCTCCGTGATCTTCGGCGGCCCGCGCTCGGCCTCGCGCCGCTCCCGCGCCTCGCGCGCCTCGTCGCCCTCCTCGCTCATGCCCGTGTCGTCGTACGTTTGGCGCCGCACCGGGTCCGTGAGCACCTCGTGCGCGAGGGCGAGCTCGACGAACGCCGCCGTCGCCCGCTCGCGCGCGGCGTCCGACGTGTCCGGCGGCAGCTTGTCCGGATGGATTTCAGCGGCCATTGAGCGGTAGGCCTTCTTGATCTCCGCCGTCGTGGCGTCGCGCGGCACGCCGAGGACCTCATAGAGGTCAGTAGTGGCCGCGCCTGCCAGGAGGACGAGGCCGCACAGCATGATGCTACGGCCCAGCAGCAGCCGCATGGTGCTACGGATGGGTTGAGAGCATCAGTGCTACGGATGGGTTGAGGGCATCATACGAGAGCGTGGGGCAGCCATGCGGCCATTCGTGTGGCCTAATTGGCAGCTTTTTTGGGGCTGCGCGAAATGCGCTGCTAGCGGGCTGTAAGACACTAGGATGCACAAACGCGACATGCAGCCGTTTGAGTATCGTTCGGTTCGCTACGGGTCCAAAGAGATCAATGGGACACTTACTGGGGGGCGAAAAAATTAATTTTTTTAATTCGCGCTATTGACGACGCCACCAAGGCGGGCGCGTCGGTGGAATCCTGTCGATTGGCGGCCCAGAAGCCTTCCGGAAGTCGTTTTGGGTCGGTACTAGACATGTGCAATCGCCTACGCCGCCTACGCCGCCGCTTCCAAATTAACATACATCTCCCGGCGCTATACCTCTATTTCCCATGATCCCCAAAGTTTTGGATCCAGAGCTCCCCGGAGAGCTCCAAGCTCTCGCGCATGCGGCGTAGGCGACTACCCGACCCGATACCTATCCCAGAGGGCGTCCGCGAGCCGACACACATCCGAAAAAAGTAAACAATTTGGGCCCGATGGCGCCCCGTTCCCGTCAAAAACGTCAATTACCCGAGGGCCCCCAGTAGTCGCCGTGGCGGTCTCGTCGGACCCCATACTACCCCACCGATAGTCAACTACAAGTATATGGCATCTACACCACGAGAAGGGTACTTTTTGCTGCCCACGCTCGGGACGTGAACATCTTTATCTGGAGCTCGCGTAAGTCCGTCGGTCATGAAACAAATGATCGCATTATGGTCCATGGTCAAGGTAGACGGGCTGATGGTCGCAGGTCCAGGCCTCGAGCCAAATGAACCAGATAGTGGGCTCTCGGGATGGCCGAGCCGCGCGGAGCATCGTGGGGTTTCGAGCAATGTGGTACACGTCCAGGCCGGTCATCTGGCCCGTCCCACTACTAAAGTGCCTGAAATGCAAATTTATTTTACAAACCACCGGTCTGGGGCCTTTTTGGTGCTCCGTCTCCGCACCGTCGTCCGCGGAGAACGGGCAAGTCGGTCGATCGTAAATAGAACAACGGCGTTATGGTCCATCTGGATAGTGTCGTCGCTGATACTCGCAGGTCTAGGATCTGCGCCTGTTATTGTAAAAACGTGGGGTCGCGAAGACGACGAATCGCGCGGCTTTAACGGAGTACATGATCATGCTCACTGTCGCTGAGGCGGCCTAGACGGACTCTACCACTAACAAACGGAAGGAAACGAACATAAACGCGAGAGTTATCTAGTAGAATTCTTCTCCCGCCCTCCGAGCGCGGGCCGTCGGCTCCGGTTCCGTCGATTATGTATGAAAACTGGGCTGGAGTTGATATAATGTCCCGTTTGGACGGTAGATGGCGGCGTCAATCGCTGGTCTACTTTGGCAACTCGTAAGACTCATCTGTGAATGTCGCGGGCGGCGCCTTCCGGGAGGCGCGAGGGTATGTTCCCGGGCGGCTACTCTGGAATATTTGGTCTCGGCGAACGACTAGGATGTATTCTAAATTTGGGTCATTCTTTTGACGCTATCGAGGCGTATCTTTGAATTTGCTAGTATGTTGTTTACGCTAGCTTTGCTTGCAGGCTTTTTGGCACAGTACTTTGTCTCCTGCGATCGTACTGTAATCGTCTCATCAATCGCTGTGCTGCGGAGAAGAGGAATCTAGATCATCTAATTTACCGGGCTCCCCCTGGTAGTGCCCAGCTAGCTGCTCGGGAGGTAGACACACGAACGCCCGGCGCACCGACGACAATGGCGGAATGCCAAGGTTGCTTGTGTTTTCAGTGCGTGACGACGTCGGAGATAGGCATTATCGAACGCTGCGGCAGATATGAACGGCTGGCGCCGCCCGGATTGCGATGTGTCTGTTGGCCGCTAGAGACAGTAGCGGGACGCATTAGCCGACGGATCCAGCAGTTGGACGTAGCCTGCGAAACAAAGACAAGTGATAACGTATTTCTAAACGTGATCATATCCGTACAGTACAAAGTCAAAGAAGAATATGTATATGAGGCGTTCTACGTGCTCAATGATCCATCGGAGCAGATCAAGAGCTATGTGTATGATGTAGTGCGGTCGACCTTGCCCTTGTTGACGCTCGATAAAGCGTTTGAATCGAAGGAAATGGTGGCCCAATCCGTTAAGAGGGAATTATCAGGTGTTATGAGCGAGTACGGATTCGTCATACACAATGCCCTGGTAACTGATATTTCGCCCGACGGTCGGGTCAAGGCTGCCATGAACGAAATTAATGCCTCGAAGCGCCTCAAGGAAGCTGCTTTCGAAAAAGCGGAGGGCGAGAAAATATTGCTGGTGAAATCCGCAGAGGCCCAAGCTGAAAGCAAATATCTATCTGGTGTCGGCGTAGCGCGCCAACGAAAAGCGATCGTCGATGGCCTGCGGGATTCGATATCGCAGTTCTCTGGTAATGTCAAAGGGTCGACACCAAAGGATGTGATCGATCTACTTCTCCTGACGCAGTACTTTTACGCGACTGGTTATGTGGGAACTCAGCGCGGTACAGCGCAGTCTTCTCCCAAGAAAGAAGTCCCATTGGTGGTGCTTTTCGCGACGGGTTGTTGCAGGCGCAGGCGGGGAGAAATTAGTACTGATTTGTTTATTTAATTTACACGGGGCTCGGGTCTCGGGAGACGGGATTTTCTTGGGTGTCTGCGAGTACCTCAGGAGACGGGGACGGCCCTCGAGCTGTGGCAGGACCGGGCGCCTCCAGCGTGCCTGGCACGTGTGAGGGCGAGGACGACGACGACGACTCCTCGCGCGGACCTTTGGTCGCGCAAGACCTGTCGTCGTCGCCCTCAGACGAATTCACCGTGGAGTCGGAAGACACCACCGGCGGCGCCGCGGGCGGCGCCGCGGCGCGGCGCTTCGAGCCGCGCCCTTTGCGAGGCACGACCTCGCCCAAGGCTTTGCGGCGCAGGAAGGTTGCAGCTTCGCGGCGCCATTTGGACAGAGTCGCGACGGCCCTATCAAAGCGGCGATTGTGCGTCGCCGCCTCGACGAGGGCCCGGTCGTCGACGTCGACGCGCGCGAGCTGGTCCACCGTGCGGATGCCGATGGCTGCTAACCGAGCCACCTTCTTGGGGCCCAGGCCCTGCAATGTGGCCCGGTCGAGCGGCGTCTCGGCGGCGGCGGCAGCCGCGTGCGCGCGCGCCGCCCGCGCGCCGTCGAAGAGCTGGGGCACGCCGAGCGCCACGGGCCCGCCGAAGACGCGGCCCTCGGCGACCACCTCGTAGCCGCTGCCAGTGGACCGGAGCACGGGCGTGGAATCGGGCGCGACCTGCTGGCGGCGCGGCGGCGGCGCGGGCGCCGCGTCGCGCTCCAAGAGGCCGCTGAGGAAATCTAAAGCGTCGTCCGTCGGGTCCGCGGCCTCGACGAAGACAGCGTTCCGCGTCGTCGTGATGACCTCGCGGCCCGTCGCCGGGTCCACCGACGCGCAGGCCGGGTCCTTCAGGGCGTAGCGCGGCGCCGTCGCGCGCTGGAGCCCGAGCTTCGGCCGCTTGCTTTGCTTCTCGGGCGGCAGGACCTGGTCGGCATCGTCGACGATGGACAGGGAACACGGCAGGTCGTAGACCGAACCGTCGAGCGACGTGCGCTGCGACGCGGCCGACGAGTCCATGCCCGAGCGCCGCGAGCCCACGCTGCGCCGCGACCCGTCCATCTGCGTCGACCGATCCAACGCCATGGTTGCCTTGGGCACGGCGAGGACCGGCACCGCTCGCACCACGTTCTCGGAGTCGGCGCCGCGACCGCCGTCCATCTCGCCGTCGCGCCGCGCGCCCACAGCGCGCCGCGAGCCGTCCATCTCGACGTCGCCGATCTCGGGCGCGAAGCGCGCCGACCGCGCCGAGCGATCCAGCGCCATCGTCGCCTTGGGCACCGCGAGCACGGGCACCGCCCGGTCCGTGTTCTTGGGCGAGAGGGGCCCCGACCCGTCCATGCCCTTCCGCCCGGATCCGTCCATCTCAATGTCCACGGACCCGCCGCCGCCGCGCGTGGGGCACGCGGGCGACCGGGGCGCCTGCGCGACGAACGCCGCCGCGCGCGGCGCGAGGACGTCCTGCGTCGCGCCGAGGAAGGCCGAGGCCGCGGGCGCGATGTTCGGGTCCGCGACCGCGTCCGCCTGGTCGAAGGCGCGCTTGTAGAAGGCCGCCGCGAAGAGCGCGGCCCCGGCGTCCGAGCAGTCCGTGCGCCAGCCGACGGCCGCGACGCCGGCTTCCGCGAGCGCGGCGGCCAGCCCCGCGCTCCGGCACCCGTTGCAGAAGACGGCCTCGATGTTGCGGCGGTACGTCGCGACCAACGACACCACTTTTTCCGTCGGCACCATCGCCTTTTGCGGGTCCTCCAAGTGGAGTTCGGTGGCGTGGCCGGCGACGTGGAGCCAGACGCGCGGCCGCGCGCCGCAGGGGAAGTCGTCGCGCCGCCACGACGTCGCCCGCTTGAGGGCCTCGCCGAGCGTCTCCAGGGACACGCACTCGACGACGCGCGCGGCCGCCTTGCGGGCGCACGCGCGCACGGCGTCCAGCTCCCCGTCGAGGTTGGGCAGGTCGTCCGAACTGCCCCGCACGATCAAGACGACGCGCGGCCGCGCCACGTCGAAGGGCTCGACGTCGCGCGCGCCGAGGTGGCCGACCTGGTGCGACGCCCAGAACTTCTTGTAGAGGCTGCCGTCCATCTTCTCGAAGGACTCGTCGATCCTGGGCGTCTTGCGCCGGCGGCCCAGCGCGCGGCGGAGGCTCCGCGCTAACTTGCTTCGATAGTACGCGGCGAGCGACACACAGCACGAGCGTGGTCCACATGGCGACGCACCGCGCGATGAGGCCCGGGCCGCGGCCGACGACGCAGAGCGGGCAGGGGAACTTCGTGCACATGCTCGCTTGGGTGTTTGGTTCGTTTCTTTGAGCTTGGTTGTTATGGGGGTGCTCGGGCTGCCCCACGCCCTTTTCGGTGCGCTTCTTTTTGCTCGCGACCCAGGGCGGTTCGTTGGTGGCTCAGGCGCCACGCCCTCCGTCGGGGGTGGCCGCGCTGGGCCGCGCTTAGCGAAAGCGACTGCTTCAGCGCTTGCCAATCTCCCGTCTTGAAATGCACTAGCCTCGAGGCAGCAGCGCTCGTCGCAGCGATGGCTGCGGCCTTCGCGGAGGAGATTCCCCGAGGAAGGGGCCTTCAATTTGTTGCGGGTTTTTGCGAGATTTTGGCTTGATTGCATTTGCAGTATTGCCGCAGCTATAGGTGCCGTCTGTGCGGTTTGTGCACGCCTTCATTGCCTATACATAAAGCTCATCGCGCTGCGTTGCTTGCTGCATTAGCATTTTTGCTGCAAACACCTTGCTGCATTGCACACGCTGCATTTTGCACCTACTTGCGCTCATTCCTCGCTTGCGCGCATCCCTCGCACCCATGCAGCAGCCGCGCACAATCGCACTGCTGGTCGCAACGCTGCTGCATGTCGCCAGCGCGCACCCCTGCGACGCCGAGGCGATGAAGGCCTGCCCGTTCGACGGCGGCAAAGCGCTGGGCGTCTGCCTGAACGACCCGTCGAAGCACGAGGAGAAGGTCGAGATCTCGGCCGAGTGCGCGGATTTTATGAAGTTGCACGAGACGTGCAGCGCCGAGTTCGCGGGCGGTACGTGTGGCGGGTCCGCCTTCACCGACGACGCCCTGCTGTGCCTCACGTCGTGGATGAACCCGGCGGACGTCTCCGAGGCCTGCGCGGCGGCGCTGCCCGCCAAGGAGGAGGCCAAGGAGGAGGAGGAGGTCGACGAGGCGACTCTACTGAAGCGCGCGCGACGGAAGCACGCGCGCAAAAAGGCGGCCGAGCAGGTCCGCAAGCTCAACGAGAAGAACGACAAGAGCGCCAAGCCCAAGAAGAAGGCGAAGAAACGGAAGTCTACTAGTAGCGGCGGCTACGGCGACGACCTCTAGGCTAGACTTAAAATCGACCGCAAGTTATAAATGTCATCGCCTTATGAACGAGTCACATGCTTAGTCGCCGCGACGGCGTTCGCCCGCGTCCTCACGCGCATTCGCCGCCGCACGTCCACCTGCGGGCCTAACAAAGGTGTCGTGTCTTTTACGCGTCGGCGCGCGAAATGATTGCATGACAATATTTACGTTGCGCGGGAGTTTGCAATTGCTCCCGAGAGGCGTGTTCGAGTGACTCTGCTGGCCTCTGAGATACCCGCCTGGGCGCATGTTGCTAGATGCTAGCACTCTAGTAACTGCTCTCAAACCTGAGGGTGAGCCACGGCGTCGTCGCACCCGGCGTGACTGTCCGAATGGCAGCACGCCGGCGCACCGGCGCCCTTGCTGCGTTACGCCCCAAGAGCAGGCGCGTCCCGCGGCGGCGACGTGACTTATTTGCTGCCCCACCATCCCCAGCACCCCCAGCTGCGTTTCTGGGAGCCGCGTACTGGGGCGGTGACAGACGGCGAGACGAATGGACATACGTTACGTTGGATACGAACCGCACCGCGAATTACGATCGGTCGGGACGCGCTTTGTTGGCCGCGCGATAGTCGGCGGCCCGTCGCCGCGTCGCCGCGCCATCATTCTTTGACGGCGCCGGCGCTCGTAATCTTTCGTATGATGTGATGTTGATTGTTCTGTACATATTATTATTGAGGCTGGGACTCGCGGTTGGAAACCTGTTTTAGTGTGCTCTGGGAGCACATTTGAACTGAGGGAGGCTAGCACTCCGCGTAGCGCTCTACCGCCTCTCAAGTTCTACTCCGCGTTAGCTCTCACTGCAGCGACACCGCGCGCCGCGAAACCTTTGCTCAAAGGGCACCGCCAGGCCCTCAATAGAGCCCAGTCTTTGGGAGGCTGAAAAGCAGCCTAGCTGCCGCCACGCGAGCCGACGGCGCGACAACACCTAACGCGGTACGTGCCCGAGACCTTCGCGGACGCCGCCACGCGCTTCTCCTACGTAACCGACGCTTGCAAACCAAACGCTACGTATTCCGATGCCGTCGCGAAACAGGAACCGATTCCATGCACCGTCCTCCCCGAGTTCTATGGGAATGTCTATGAGGTCAACCTCAGCGGGAACCGCGGCGAGGACGGCGTCGTCATCAAACCGGACAAAGGGAAGCTCTGGGACGTGTCGATGGAAGTCCTGGACGTTGATGAGGCCGAGGCTCTACTAGACTCGGTCCCGAAGATCCGCGAGGTCCGAGACCTCGCCCGCGCGGCGCTGGCGCCCTACAAAGAGCACGACCCGGACATGCGAAAAAAGGGCGGCTCCGGCACGATCGGGCTGACGTGGAGCCTGCAGAGGAACCGGCGGGGCGTGCCGAAGCTGACGCAGCTCTACTTCTTCCAGAAGAAGCTGGGCATTGTAGTGAGTGAGGACTACGCCGGCTCCTTCCGCATAGAACCCGTCATGGACGCCTTCTTTGCCGAGGACGCCGAGGTCTACCAGCTCGATTTAGAGGTCACACAATGCCCACTCACGCACAAGGCCGAGGGCGTGGCGTGGTGGAGCGGAGTGACGTACTTCGGGGCCGCGGAGAGCCATTTGATCCAGCAGATGCCGATCGCGCGCGTGCCGTCCTACGGCCTCACGATAGCCCAGCGGGCCGTTATTGAGAGGCTCGTCGAGGAGAACCCGCAGCACGGGCTGCGGTGGCTGCTGCGTGCTGACGGCGGCACGGAGTTCGAGGTGGGGGTCTCGAACCTCGGGAAAATGACGCCGGAGGCCGCCGCGCCACCTGCGGTACGTGGCTCAGCGTCGAATTGGCGCCTTCAGATCGACCTCACGGTTACCAAACTCACCGGTCGACGTCCCGCAGGCTTGTCAACGCCGGACTAGCTTTACGAGGCAAGGGCGACCTCCTCACGATCTCGGAGCCGCGTCGGCCACGGCGGGCCCCACCGGGACTGGGGCTACCTACGGCAAGGCCACTCAGTTCACGGCGGGCCCCAACGGGTATGGGGCTCAAGTTCGCTACCAGTCTGGCGAGGACCACCTGTCAAAAACGCAAGCGATGGAGCCATGGATGCTCGCGAAGTCGCACGCTCGGAACTACTTCATGCTTATTAACCTCGCGTTGCACTGCGCCGCGACGGACGAGCGGCCGGAGTCGTGGGCGAGCCGGTTGCTGACGCGGCCGAAACTAGCGCTCGAATCGCTCAAGACGTTGGAGTTCCGGGACTCGGTTCGGACCGGGGCGCCGGTGGAGGACCTGAAGATCGTCGGCGCGCGCGTGAACCCTGGTAGGGGCGGCTGGGAGCGCAAGTACGTCTTCGACGTGCTGCGCGAGGACGGCGGCGTCGGCGAGTGGGCGTCGTATGATATTGCCGCTCGCTTTGAAGTTGATCGGCCCGCGGACGAAGCCGCCGTCTTCACCGGGGAGGGGCACCCTGGCAGCACCTGATGAAGCCCTGGCCTGTATTCTCGCGCCGGCGCAAGCGCCGCGCGCTAAACGCGTGCTGCGGCATATTAGGATTTACAATGTCGGCGGCGCCGACGAGTCACGCCGCCGCTAGTCGCGTATCAATAGAAGTTCTGCGGCGGCACGGGTGGCATCGGCGGCGCGCCATACTGAGGAGGCGGGTATTGCTGCGGCGGCGGCCCCAGGCCGTACAAGCCGCCCTGGTTGTTGTACTCGGCGGCGAAGCGCCCGTCGGCCGGCGCCGCGCCCTGCATGTAGCCGCCGCCGCGCATCGCACTATATGAACGCACGGGCGGCTGGAGCGTGTTTCGCGGTGGATAGCTCGGTCGACGGCGCCGGCGAAATCCGGCGGCGGGCCCGGCTGGTACGGTTGTGCCGTAGCGTTGAATGAGTTCGACCGTTCTGCTCGAGGTCGTGGCGGCGGCGGGCCCCGTCTTCCTAATTCCAGTCGTTGTAGAGCGGCGAAGTCCGCAGGAGCGCCTCCGCCGCGCGCGCGGCCACCACCAACACGGTCGTGTGCACGTTGCCGTTGGGGATCGCGGGGATCGCGGACGCGTCGGCGACGACGACGGACGGCTCGTCCCGCAGCCGCAGGTCGCCGTCAACGACGTCGTCCTTCCTATCGCCCATGGCCGCCGTGCCGACCCAGTGCGAGTTCGTGAGCGCGCGCGCGCGCACCCAGGCCAGGCGGGCCGTGTCGTCCGTCGGCGGCGGCTTGTCGACGACGTCCACGGCGCCGTTGAGCGGCGGCGTCTCCGTGAGGCGCGCAACAAAATCAATGCCCTCGAGCAGCACGGCCGCGTCGCTGTCCTCCACCCAGGCCGTGTCCGTCCTACAAAAACTCTCGGGGCACCGCGGCGGCTGGTACCACGTCGGATCCTGGGGCCCCCGTCGGATGAGCGGCGGGCCGTACGGGTCCGACACGTTCAGCTCGATCGAGTGGCGCGCTTGCGGTCGTAATAAGGCTACCGTGACCAAGGCGTCTCTTTTCACGAAGAACTCGCGCGACTTCTCCTTGTCCGCTAAGACTTCGTCGACGTGCGGTTCTTCCTGCCCCGGCGCGAACAGCGTCAGCTGGAGGTCGGCCGGCGCGTTCGCCTCGCACTTGCTCGAGCGGAGGAAGGCCCCGACGCTCGTCCCGGGCGAGGCCCAGAGCGTCTCGGCGCCGTTCTCGCTGAAGGCGGCGAAGGGCCCCGGCGTCCGGTAGAACGCCTCCGTCGACAGTCTCAACTTGAGCGGCACGACGGGGTGGTCGTGGAGGTTCTGGCCCACGCGACGGCCGCCCAGGTCCGACGCGAGCAAAAGGCGCGGCGTGTTCAGCGCACCGGCGGCGAGCGCGACGCCGCGCCGCGGCCGCACGACGACCGCGTCGTCGTCGTCGTCTACGACGTACTCGACGCCGACGCCTCGGCCGTGGTCCTTCCGCAGGCGCCGCGCCGTCGCCCGCGTGATGACCTTGACGTTCGGCGCATTTTGTATGGGCTCGAGGAGTGATGCGTACGCCGACGCGCGCCGGCCCCGCTCGTCAATATTAAAATGGTACGGGCCCGCGACGTTGCCCCGCGACGTCTGGGCGTTGAAATCCGTGACCAGCGTGTGGCCCGCCGCCTGGCAGGTCTCGAGGAAGGCTTGCGCGAGCGCGTCCTGCTCGTACAGCGGCGCGCGGCGCGTCGCGAGCGGCCCGGCCCAGCCGCGCTGCGGCCCGCCGCCCCGTCGCGCCACGCGCCCCCGCGTATCTAGTCGTCTTTCAAACCGCGCGTAGGCCGACGACACGCCCGACCACGACCAGCGGCTCACGTTCCACCGCGCGACGTCGTAGGGTAGTCCTCTTAGATAAATCATGGCGTTCATGGCGCCGCAGCCGCCGACCATCTTCGCGACGACCGCCGACGTGATGGGCCACCTCAGATTGTCGACGCGCGACACGTCCGACCACATGCGCGGCACGTCCGTCGGCGCGGGGTTTTTGGTCCGGTCCGTCTCCTTGATCTCGCCGAGGTCCCAGGCCTCGCCGAAGTCGGGGTTGCCGCGGTAGGGGCCGCCCGCCTCCAAAATCAACACGCAGTGCTGGCCGTCCTTGGCGAGGCGCGACGCGACGACCGAGCCGGCCGGCCCGCCGCCCACGATGGCATAGTCCGGCGCGCGCCAGTCGCACACGGGAGGCGCGGGCGGCTGCGCGAGGAACTTGCGGGCGCGCTCGGCCAGGGCCGCGCAGGCGGCGATCGCGACGAGGCCGGCCGCGACGTGCGCGGGGCGCAGGCACGCGAGCCGTTCGCGGCGTGGCGGTTGTCGTGTCGTCGTCGTTGGCAGCTCGGCGGACGGCAAGGCGCCGTACGCGCCGATTTTCGCGTCCATCCTGTGGTCCCTCCCTGACTCCAGTTGTTCCCTGACTGCTGTTTTGTAAGGAGCGGCGCGTTAGCACTGGACGATTAGTGCTGGGTTTTTGTTAGCTGTAGCATCGCTCCGAGATACCGATGAATGGCAGCGCGAGCCTCGAGTTTGGCACACCGCTTTTTGGCTCCTTTACTTGGTCCTTTGCATGGCCAAGTCGAGGTGCCAGATCTGCCAGAGCGCACCCATAAAGAAGTCTCAATACCGCCTTGGGGAGTTTACCGAGGCTTTGGTTAAGTTCCTGCGGCCTTGGTGGCCCGCGCGGCGGGCCCGCGGTCCCGCGTTTGGTTACGATAAACGCCATACAACCGCCGGCTGGTTCGAGACGACTCTATGGACAGGCAAGTGAGCCGTGAGGCGCAGTGTGCCGCAGAGACCCGCACGCAACCATTTATTTTTGCCCAAAATTGGCACACAAATAGGTTGCTGCACGCGCCGAGGGCTGCCTTTGAACTACAGCCAGGGGCTGCCACGAAACGCAAATTTTCGCCCGCACCGATCGGGCAGCGAACCGTCGACGCACACCACAAGGAGCCCTGCCCAGACAGCACGAGCAAATAGACGCCATCGCAGCGATGGCCGGCGACGACGGCACGGCCGCGCCGTCGCAAGTACCAACAACAATATCACCGACGCACATCGAAGAGACCATCTTCAAGATCGTGGAAGTCACGGACGCGCCGTCATACGCGCCGACGCTGCCGCGGCCGACGTACGCGCCGACGACGCCCGCGCCCTCCTTCACGTACACGATGCAAGCGGGCCAGTGCTACGACAAGGTCTGGCTGGAGCACACGCAGCCCTACGACCCGCGGTGCGAAGAGAACTGCGCGCGGATCGAAATTGACGATTGCGCGCGATACTGCGACGGCGCGGGCGTCGTCACGATGGCGAGCAACGACCGGGGCGGCCTGGACGCCTGCACCTGCGCCACGGCGTCCAAGGAGTCGTGCATGGTCGTCGGCGGCTACGACGAGCCCTTTAGCCTCGCGCGCGCGGCCCGGCGGTTCCCCTTCGACGGGACCTGCGTCCTCGGCGACACGGACTTGCAGCTGACGCGGTTCTGCGACCAGATGGGCAAGTTCGAGCCCGACGAGTACCGGCCGACGCGGCGGCCGACGACGTTCCAGCCCACCGCGCGGCGCGAGGTCGAAGTCAAGGCGGAGTTGACGCTCGTCGGCCGGCGCGGGGCGATTCTGATCGGGACCTGCTTCGCGCTGGCGGCGTTCCTGCTCTTCTGCCTGCTCTTCAGCCGGTGGCGCGAGCGGCGGCGCCTCAAGCGCATCGCGGAGATGTCCTCCTCCGCGGCCGACTTCACGTCGGACTTCTCGCCGCTCGACGACGACGGCCAGAAGTGGCTCGAGATGATGTAGTAACAAGTAGTGAAAACGCGGCTAGTGTCTTACTGGACGCTAGCAGCCTCGAGGCGCGCGCTCGTGCCGCAGTGGGCTACACTGCCCGCGAGCGACGGTGCCGTAGTTGCGGAGAACCGGCTATCGGTCGAGGTCACAGCGGTCGAGGGCGGACGCCACTCATTGCGACCAGTAGTGCCTCAGGCAATAAGGCAGGCAAGCAGCGGTCGTCCAGAGCTCTGCCGCGGGACGCGCGTCACGCATGCGCTACACGGCGACGCTGACGTTTGACTACAAGGACGCGCGATCCGCCGAGGCGGTAGAGGCCGCGCTCTCCGTGGACGCCGAGCTGAGCGCCTCCGTGCAACGAGAGAGCCGCGTCGACGGCGCGAGCGTCGTCGTCACGTTCCGCTGCGACGACGCCAAGCAGCTGCGCGTGAGCGTCGGCGGCTTTTTCGAGTTGGCCGAGGTCGCCTCCGCGGCTGTCGCGGCGTTCGCCTAGTAAACATGGAGGCCACGCCGCCGCGGATAACGTTCCGCGATGCGCAGCACCGCGTGCACATGGACATAGTCAAGACGCGCATGTTCCTACTGGGCCTCGGCAGCGGCACGACCCTGACCTTATTCATCGCGTCCATCCTCCTCATGGTCGCGTCCTACTCGCCGACGGCCGGCGCAATCAGCGTAATCTGCGGCTGGCCCTATCCGTTGTACCGCGCGGCCTTCCTGGCGTCGCTCTGTGGGCTGTTGTACGGCGCGGTCGTCTTCGCGTGGCGGCGGAACTCGGTCGATTTCCGACGAGCATTGCACCTGTCGCCGGCGGTCACGTACCAGGCGATCCTCTCCTACAGCTATGCGTGCTTCGTCATCGTCTTCGCGTGTTTTGTGCTCTTCGCGCTGCTCTTACTAGCGCCGGACGCGGTGCCCGGCGCCCGAAAGTTCCGCAACACGCTGCCTCTCATCGCCTTCATGGCGCCGTTCCTCGTCGCGGCGTGGCCGAAGGACCGCGCGCCCGGCGCGTGCCTGGCGACGCCGGGCGCCGCGGGGGCGCGGCGCGCGCTCGCGCTGGAACTGGTGGGACCCGTGCTCGTGTCGCCCTTCTCGAAGGTGACATTTGCGCGCACGTTCGTCGCCGACGTGCTGTGCAGCATGCCGAAAATTTTCGCCGACGCGCAGTACGGCTTCGCCATCGTGTTCGACTGCGACACTGACTCGGCTACATACATACACATCGGCTACGTGCTCGCGTTTCTGCCCTTTGTCGTGCGCCTGAACCAGTCGCTGCGGGCGGCGTTTGATGATGCCGCGCACCGACGAAAGAATTGTTGGAATGCCGGCAAATATTCTCTGCAGATCGCGCTCGTGGCCGAGTCGATACGCGCGCAACATAGCGTGCCCTGGTTCGCGCTGGCGCTCACGTCGACGCTGTGCAATTTCTTCTGGGACGTGCACATGGACTGGGGCCTGCCGCGCCAGCACAAGCGGTTCCCGGCGTGGTTCTACCCGTCCGCCGTCGCCTCGAACTTCGTGTTAAGGTTGGGCTGGGCGGTCTACGTTTCGCCGGACCAGAAGGTCGTGGCGCAACACGTCATTCTGCTGCTCGGCGTCGCCGAGGTGTTCCGGCGGTTCCAGTGGGCCGCGCTGCGCGTCGAAAATGAGGCCCTGAAGATAGGTGCCGCGCCGCACGAGGGGCTGCGGTACGACTCGGTCGGTGGCGCGCCGCCGCTCGTTTAAATTCAAGTTTTTTACATACACTAGGCTTTCACACAGTAGTCTCGTCGTGGACGAAGGTCCGGAGCCGCTCAAGGTAGTCCGGCCGCCGCTCGACGTCGAAGTGCCCCATGTCGTCTCGGAGGAACGGTTCGACGCGGGTTTCCTCGGGAAGCGCTCTCAGAATGCGATCCGCGTGCCAAGGCGACAATAACTCATCGCGTCCGCCGTGGACGACCAGGGTCGGCGCATCGAAGCGCGCACAAAGGCGTTCGACCGGCCAGACGTCCAGGAACGACGGGAGCCCGCCGACAGGAGCGTAACTCATGGCATGCTTTTGAATAACGTCCGTGGCCGCCGCGACGCCGGAGATGAACGCCGAACGCAGCACGACCCCCCGTAGGCCCCTTCCGCGGAGCAAGTCGCCGGCGAGGTAGGCAGTAGGCCCGTTCCCCAGCGAAAAGCCGTAGAGAATCGTCTGCGACGGAGGCACGCCCAACTCGTGCTCGAGATACGCGGCGGCGGCTTTCGCGTCGTCGAGCGTAGCGGAAACAGACGGCTTTACCCCCAGCCGATTGAAGCCGTAGCCAGAGTAGTCGTAGTAGAGCACGTTCACGTCGAGAGACGCGGCGAGCTGCACGCAATGGAAACGAAGTTGGCCCATGTCGAAGGATCGACCCTTGGAGTAGAGTAAGGTCGGTCGCGTCGGCGACGGTTCCGTCGAGTACACGTGCAGGAGTGCTATCTCGCGATTGCCGCCTGCGGGCCGCAGCGTCACGGTGTGCGCCAAACTCGCTGTCTGCCCGGAGCCGGTAGCAAACACGATAGGACAGCCATTCCTGTAGTTGTTCTGCGGCGACCAGTCGTCGTCGAAGCGCCACGCTTGTCCGTCCGGGACCAACGCGTACGTCGGTGGCGCTGGAGGCTGCATGGCCTTGCTGCCCACTGAGGCGACTAAACCCATCGATAAGGGCGTGAAGCTCGTTCACAGCCGCTTAGGTGTTTTGCTCTCACAGTGTGTGCGGCTAAATTTCACGCCAGCGATGCTCTCTTGCTGTGAAACGTGCAGGGCATATACTCATGAGCCACTGCGAAGCTCAGCGTCCGCCGACATGCATGAATGTGCTAAAACAGCCTCTGACTCCGAGCCTGGTGCCAGCAGCTCAGTGCCAGCTGCCTCTTTGCTGCTATAGTCTCAAGCTAGCTGTACGGAAAAGCGAGTCAACCAGGGCAGATGCTCGAGTACCGTCCCCGCCGATTCTTCTTCCGCCGCCCTCGAACTCGAGAGCTTCGCGTCGAGCCGGTCCAAGGTACCGCGCGGCAGCATGTCGTCCGTCTTCTGGACGAGCTCGAAGCAGAACGCCTTGATGAGCAGCGCCCGCGCGTCGGCGCGCGCCAGACCACGACTCTCGAGGTAGAAGATGGACTCCTCGTCGAGGTCCGCGACGGTCGCGCCGTGCGTGCACTTGACGTCGTCCGCCACAATCTCTAGAGAGGGCATCGCGTCGACGGCCGCGCCGTCGTCCAACACAAGGGAGCGGCAGAGCTGGTCCGCGTTCGTCCGCTGGCCGAGCTGCGGCACGTCGATCCGCCCCTTGAACACTAATCTCGCGTTCTCGGCCGCGACGTTGCGAATGTCCTGCGCGCTGTCGGCGTCCGGCGACGAGTGCGTCAGGGCGGTCCGCAGATCCAAGTTCTGGTCCGAGCCGCCGAGCTGCACGCCGCTAAAGTCGAAGAAGGCGCCCGCGCCCGCGACGTCGCAGTCGACGCAGACGCGCGACAGCGCGCCCGCGTCCGACAGCGTGCGCGACTGGAAGGCGCCGTCCCGGGCGCACACCGCCGTCGCGTGGTGGATGTGCGCCTGCTCGGCCTCGTTGCCGTCCAACACGTGCGTCAGCGTCGCGCCGGCGCCGACGCTGCAGGTCGTCCGCGCGTTCGTGAGCGCGCTAAACCGGTCCAGCTTCGTAAACCCGACGAAGGACTCGCGCACGGCGGCGTTCGCGCCGGCGCCCGTCGAAATCACGGTCCGCGCGTGCTGCGCGCCCTTGGCTCTCCGTCGCGCGTGCACGACGTGCGCGCGCACGCACGCGGCTTCGGACTCGACGCGGTCCGGCGCGTTCGCACGCGCGGCGTCGGCCACCGCCAGGGCGTCCGCGTCGTCCGCGACCCAGACGACGACGGCGTCGGGCGCGCACGCGGCGTTGAGGCCGCACAAGGCGCCGCCGCCCAAGGAGACGCGCTGGGGGATGGACTCCTCCTTCACGACCTCGGGCAGTGACGCGTGCAGGGGGCCCATCACCTTCAAGACGTCCGGCGGCGCGTCCCGTATGGACCCGACCCAGCTCTTTCGGTCGGACGAGAAGCCGAGGTTTTTCGACAACGCGGCGTCGACGACGCCGTCGACCAGCACCGCGACGGGCTCGTCGTCGTCCGCGGGCAGCCACGGCTCGAGGTCGCTCGGCGCCAGGGGCGCGGCGTCCGCGAGCTCGCGCGTCGGCGCGCATCGCCACAGGTCGTCCAAGCGCGTGAAGCGCCAGGGCTCCTGCTTTTTGGACGGGAGCACGACCGAGGGTCGCTCAAGCGCCGCGACGCCCTCGCTGCTCGCCAGGGCCACGGGCGGCGCGCGCGTCGGGTAGTCGGCCTCGGCCTCCTGGAGCGCGGCCTCGAACCACGCCCGCGCGCGCAGCTCCGCCGCGGTCGGGCCCTTGCTGCGCACGACGACCTCCTCGGCGAAGGCCTCGCGCTCGAGGTCGTCCGCGGAGACAAAGTCCGTCTCGTCGTCCACCGCCGGCGCGGTGGCCGGCGCGAAGCACGGTCGCGTTTGTTGCTTGAGCGGCGGGCCCGCGAGCAGCGCATTTGTGTGCGCCGCGAGTATCAGCGGCGCGGCCAGCCTCCGCATGGTGCAGTATGGCACTCGCTGCGATGCGCGTTTTTTGCGGTCCCAGTTTTGAGCTGTATGTTAGGCGCACTTCTTAAACGCAAAAACTGCCAGCTCTAGGCCTGCGGTGGTGCGCTGCTTGTGAGTTTGCCCTGGTGCAGCCTCTCTCGACTCAGTTTGGAGGCATCGCCACTAGCCCATCCCATCCGAGCCGCGACGCGAAAGAAGAAACGAGCCCCTTAGGGCTGCGCGGAGGCCGTTCGAATTGCAATCTGGCGTCCGCAAGTCAAAAAACGATTTTCAGCCGCGGCGCAGATCCGCGGCGCGCCCAAAGAGCTGCCCAAAGCTACCCAGTGATTCGGACTGATAAAGGTTACACAAACAAAAAATCAACGCCGCCGCGCCACGCGCGGCAACACCTGGACCGGCGAGAAGAAGTCCCGCTGCTGCTTCCGCCGCGATGACGCGACCGAGAACGCGGAGAGCGACGACGCCACGGACGACTGGCTCAGCTGGCTCCGGGCCGTCGACGGCTCCGGCGAGCCGGGCGAGCCGAGGAGGACGTCACCGCCGCGGATCGCGTCCACCGTCTCCTCGACGAAGGGGCGCAGCGCCACGCGGTGCGCGTGCGCCGCCGCGGCGAGGCGGCCCAGGAGCGCGGCGCGGTCCTGCGCCGCGAGCGCCGCCGCGCGCCGCGGGTAGACGACGGCCTGAGCCGTGGCCGCGCGCGAGCCCGGCCGCGACGGCGGGAAGACCGCGTCGAGACCGTCGTAGGCCGTCGGCGCGAGGCGCGCCTCCGTCTCGGCGTCCGCCCGCGCGTCGACGGCGCACTTTGAGACCAGCGCGACGACGGCGTCCGCGGCCGCAAGCTGGGCCGCGCCTCTCCTCCGCAGCATCTGGACGCGCAGCGCGTATTTTCGCGCGTCCTTCTCGGTCAAGCGCAGCAGCGCTCCCGGGTGCTGGTGCGGGCGCGGCCGCGGCTCCTCGCCCGGGGCCACGGCCGCCAGATCCAAGTAGCGCGGCTTCGGCGGCGACACCGCCTTGTCCGACGACGCCGTCGACGGCACCGGCGAGGCTGGGAATTCCTCCTCGACCTCGAGCGCGGCCTCGGCCTGCCGCGCCGTGTCCTCGGCGACGCACACCTCGTTGAACAAGACGCGCCGCCGGTCGCACGCGGCGCGGTGCGCCCGTATCATTTTCTTTAGCGCCCGCGTCGAGAGCTTGAGCTCCTCGTGCTTCTGGCGGTGCGCGTCGTCCACGTCCTTCGTAATCTGTTCAGCAGAAACGTTTGTGTTTTTCTTCGCGGCGGCCTCGGCTCTTTTCGCGACGTCCCGCCGGCTCTCCTCTTTCGCTCGGATGCGGAACCGCTCCCAGGACGTCCGTTCCTTCGCCAGGGTCTGCTCGAGGTCCGCACGGCGCGCCCGCAGCGCGGCTCGAGCGCGCGCGGCGCGCGCGCGATCGTACGCGTCGCCCGTCGGGAAATCGTAGCGCGCCGCGGCCGCCGTGATTGAGGCCGCGTCCGGCGCGGGCGGCGGCGCCGGCAGCGTCTCGGGCGCGAGCATGCGCTCGAGGGCCGGCGTCACGAGCGCCGCGCGCCACTTGGATGTTTTGCGAGCCTCGACAACGGGCGGCGGCGGCTCCGCCTCCTCGACTTCGGCCTCCTCCACGAAGTCGTCGGGCCGAGGCAGCGACAGCTCCTTGCGCGCGGCAGCTAGCGCCACCCGCGCGTCCTCCTCGCGGCGCGTCTGCGCCCGGATGGCCTCTTCGTGACTCGCCTGGGACCGCGCCAGCCGCGCCTTGTGGTGCCGCTCGGCGCGGTCGAGCTCGACGCCGTCGACGACCGCTCGCCGCTCCAGCGCTGCGATGCGCTCAAAGTCCGCGTCCAGCTGCTGCTGGAGGAAAAAGTACTGGTCGCGCGCGTCCTCGCGCACCTCCGCCAGTTCTTCCTCCAGGCCCGCGTGCGCGGCGCGCTGCCGCTGCGTCTGCGCCGCGGCTTCCGCCAATCCTTGCTCGGCGTCGGCGTTGCTGGCCTCCATGCGCGCGCGGGCCATGGCCAGGACGCCGGCTTGATACTCGGGCGCGACCTCCGCGCCCTCGGCCGGGTCGATCTTGTCTTTCTTGCCCATTGTTGTGTGCCTTTGCTGGGAGCGGATGCGGCGTCGGCGCGCGGCCGGTGGGCGCAGGCGGGATTAGACCGCGCTACGACCGGGTTGGCGTCACCGAGGCGAGCTGTGGGACTGCCGGCGGGCTGGGCTGCCCAATTCCCTGCTCCTGGCGCTGGGACAGAGAGTCCGCAGACAAGGCTTATCCCAGCCCTGTATAAGGGCGCGAACGCCTCGCCACTCAGACACCTCTCGTAGCAGGGCAGCTTCGCCTCGCACCGAGGCTACCCAGGTGCTGAAAGGGCTGCCGCGCCGCGGCGCATATTTCGGTGTGACAACAGGGCAGCCAGCTGCCACGCGAGGAAACAAAACATGTCGTCGATGTACCGCGCGGCGCAAAAGCTCTACACGTCGGCCACCGCGCCGTCAAAAAAACAAAAGGCCAAGCAGGAAGGATGGCGCGTCGAGAACCTCGCGGCGGCGCCGTCGCCGTCGCCGCAGGGAGGACGACGTCGTCGTGCTGCAGGCGGCGCACGAAGCCTACGTCGCTGTTGACGTCGCGGCGCCGTCGCGCGGTGGCGGTGATACGAACGGCGCCTTCGCGCGCCAGGCCGTCGAGTTCGACGTCGAGACCGATGTAGCGCCCGACCAAGGGACGCGGGCGAGGCCCCGGCGCGGTCGCCCCGCGCCGTCGCGGAAGCGGCCAAGGCCGCGGCGGCGCGGAACAAGGCCGCCGCGGCGGCCGCAGCCGCGCCGGCAGACGCCGATATCGACCGCGACGACGACGACGCCGACGCCGAGCCCGAACCCGTTCCACCGCGCGTCTGGGACAAGTACCGGAGGTACCGCGAGAGCGCGAGCCGGGTCATCGCGCAATTGAGGATTGAATAACATTAACTTAAACACATACAGATTCACCGAGCATGAGGTCTCAGCTCGGCCAGCAGCCGGAGCGCCTCCTCGGCCTCGACCTGGGCCTCCCAGTGCTCGAGGACGCGCGCGCCGGCGGGCTCCGCCTCCGCGCGGTCCGCGAGGCCGTCGATCTCCACGGGCCGCCGGAGGCCGAGCTGCGCCCGGCAGGCGTCGACGGACGTCTTCGCGTCGGCGGCGAGTTTACGTAACGTTTGGTACTGCGCCGCGGTCGTGCGCACGCTGCTGACGGACGCGTGGAAGGGGCCGTAGCGCTGCTCGAGCAGCTGCTCGACGGCGCCCGTCGCCGTCGCGAGCTGCCGCTGGAGCCGCTCGTACGCGGCGCTCCGCAGGTGCACCGCGCCGCGGGGTTCGTCCGGCAGCCAGACGCCCGCGTCCAGCAGCGTCGCGTCGTCGTCCTTGACCAGCTCGAGGCGGCCCGCCGCCGACGCGTAGAGCCGCTGGTCCGCCGCGGCCACGCCGACGGCGCGCGCGACGGCGCGGCGCAGGTCGCGCACGGTCGCCGCGGGGCCCAAATCGGCGAGCGTCGCCACGGCGCCCTCCAACGCGTGGACGCGCACGCCCGTCCGCAGCGTGTCGTCGTCGCTGTCGTCTTCCGTCGTGTGCTTGGCGCGGCGCGCCTCGGCCGACAAGATCTCGACGAGCTTGACCATGGGCTTGAAATTCGGCGAGAAGTAGATCGGGTCGACGTCGGCGTGGAGTTTTTGTGCCTCCGCCATTTGTTGTTTTTGCTGTTTTGTTTGCTGCTGTTTTTGCTTGCTTTGCTTAGAGAAGGCCGCCTAGCCGTGGACCGCCGCGGGGTCGGCTTTTTACGCAGCACTTTTTTACGTCGCCTGCAGCGGCGGGAGCGTCTTTTCTCGCGCGATTTTTTTGCTGTGCTGCTGGTTGCTTGTATTCTAAAGGTCTGTCCTTAACACAGTCCACGCCCGGGCCTGGCAAGATGGCTAAAAGCGCCTTTTGGCTCTGTTATATTTTTTGTGCTAGCGGCCGGTAAGACACTAGCAAGCCTCTCAATTTGTTCATCGCACGTCACCGCCGAACAAGGACACCGAGGCTGCGAAACAAAGATCGGAAATAGTCTACCGCGAGGTCTCTGCGAGTCTGCTGTGCTTTTTCGATCTCGAAAGGGCATCTAGACGCAATTTACGAGGTCCAGGTGTAAGCTCTCTCTAAGAATTATGAACACTCTCGACAAAGGAGCCATCGGTGACGGTTTCGAGGACGTGGCCAGCCCGATCGCAGCCAACGAAGCCGTCTCCAAGAGCGACCAAGAAGACGACGGCATCGTCATCGCGACGCCGAGCGAGAGCTGGGTCTTGCTCGACTCCAAGAGCGACGACGAAGAGGTGACGCTCGACGAAGCGTCGACGGCGTCGCGGCGCCAGCCCGGCCTCATCGCGGCCGCCGTCGCCTGCGCGCTGGTCGTCGCCGCGGCCGGCGCGTTCGCGGCCACGCGGCCATCCGCCGTTGTCAAGCCTCCTCCGCCGCCGCCGCCCGTGAAACGCTTCGTCCTGGCTTCGGCCCTCGACAGCGTCGCCGCGGCGGCCGCCAAGGTCCGCGCCGACGGCATCGACGCCCAGTTCGAATTAGCAACAGGGCTTGACGGCAAGCTGGCGTCGGCGGCGGCCGTGCGGCTCGAGGCGCTCGCGAAGCTCTCCGTGACACGCTGTGTTGAAATCAAATTTCAAGGCGCCCCTGATGCATTCCACATAGGCGGCGCGCCTAGACAAGCTAGACGAGCAGTACGGCGCCCAGGAGAAGCTCGACCGCGCGGTAGTCGTGGTCTCGGACTACGTGGAGAACGCGTCGCTCTCCGACGCCCGAAAAGCTGCCTCGGGCATCACGGACGTCGTGCTTGGCGGCGCTTCGTCGCTGGCGGTGAGCGTCTTCGGCGACGCCGCCGTCGAGCGGGTCAAAGAGGAGGTCGTCGACGCGAGCGCGGCGCTGGTCGGACTCTTCCCGGAGTCGCACCGGCCCGAGGCCAAGACCCTGGCGACGTCGGTCGCGCTGGGCCTCGGAGGTCTCGCCGTCGGCGTACCGTTCGTCCCCGGCATCACGGACAACCTCCTCGTCGGCGGCGTCGGCGCGGCGTTGCCGTTCCTCTCCGGCGAGGAGAACGACTAGTACATGTCCCCATCCACCCCATCCCTGTCCCGTTGTGATCATCTGATTGGTATAAGTACTCGTGATACATAAAACAACAGAGTTACTAAACGAGCGACACGCACGACGCGCGCTCCTTTTTCGCGAGATCGCTGACCGCGAACGGCTGGACGGGTTGCGCGTCGACGATGGTTTTGCGGTCCCCGGCGTCCCCGAAGACTGGCGCGGACCGGTGCGCGTCGGCGTGGTACGCGTCCGGGTAGAGGTCGAAGCTCGCGACGGGCGGGTCCTGCCGGAGCCGGTGCGCGTTGACGAGGCGGCGCTGCTTGCCCGTGAGCTTCGCGTGTGGCACGGGGGCGACGACGGCGCCGGGGGTCACGGGGGCCTCGGCGCGCTGCGCGTCGAGCGCCTCGCGGGGCCCGCGCTGGCGGCGCAGCGCGGCGCGGCCCGCGGACGCGGCCAGTTCCCGCGTCCGCGCGGACGTGGCCGAGCGCGCACGGTGGATCGACCGCGTGCTGCAGCGGTCGCACTTCGCGAGCCGCGCGTGGACGCCGTCGGTCGCGTCGACGCCGGCGGCCTTGGCGAGCGGCGACAGCGCCGCGAGCTTGTCGCGCCGGCGCCGCGCCCGCGCGTCCGCCGTACCGGCCTCGTCCTTCCGGACCGCCGCGCGCGTGGCGCTGAGGCGCCGCCGCCGCTGCCGCTCGAAGAGGGTCATCCGCGCCAGCGTTTGCGCTTGCTGCTCGACGGAAATGGTGGAGCTCGCGGCGCCGTCGTTGGTTTCCATATACTCCTTCAGTGAGGCATCTCCACCGAATTGCTTGCTGCTGTCCATCTCTTCCTTAAGCTAGGTTGTCACAGACTCTGGGCAGCCAATCTGTTCCTCCGGTGTGCTGGTACCGTTGGCTCGTGATCAGAAGTTCCGCACCGTTGGTGCACGAGGATCTGGGCAGCCTCTCGCGTTGTTGCGGAGGCGCGGCAGCACGGGAGCACGGCGCTCTCGATCAGCGCCTCTGCGGCGCCCCGCGCTAGTGCCCATTGGCGGCGCCCGTTCAAACCAGGCGCCTTCCTCACCGCTAGAGCGCACCATTCCGGATGTGAGTCGGTTGCAAAACTTTGAGACGGGCGAGGAGCGGTGTTGCGTAGGACAGCGTGTTTTGGTTGCTGTCCGGAGCGTCCTTGCTGAAGACCGTTTCAGGCATAGCGTCTGTGCTGCGATCGACCCAGTACGCCGTATCAACGAGCCACGTCAACCGTTCAGCGTTTCAGCCGAGTGCACCGTAACAGAGTGCAGCCTTGCGCCCTAGGAAGCCCTCGCCCGACCAAGCCACTCAACACCATGCGGACAGCAGCGCTGCTCGTGGCCGCGACGACGACGGTCAGGGCGCTCCGCCCGGCGATGCCGTCTCTTTATCAGCGGCGGGCGCCCGTGGTCAATCTGCTCGACGCCAAAGGCCAAAGCATAGCGCCGGTCACCCCGGCGGGCGGCGGCGCCAGCGACAAGGACCACGACGTGCTGCTCGGAGAATTGATCTTCAGCTCGCGCGACCCGCGCGAGGACGTCGCCTCGGCGCCGGAGCTGTACACCGAGGACTTTCTCAAGTTCGTCTCCGACAAGGCCGAGGACAGCGACGACATGGAAGAAAGAGAAGGCCTAAAGAGCCTCGTGGACATGATCCGGGCGACGCTGGACATGGTCGAAAAAATGACGAAAGAAGCCGAAGAGGCGCAGGCTCGGATCGAAGCCGAGGTCGAGGCCGAGGCCGAGCGCGCGGCGGCGCTCGCGCGCGGCGAGGTGGTCGTCGACACGGAGCAGGTCCTGGGCGCGGCGGCCGTCGCGTCCGGCATCGAGCAGTACGCCGAGATGGCGCGCGAGGCGCGGAGCGAAGGCCCGGGCGAGGCGGGCCTCTACGGCGACGCGCTCGGACGTACGACGCGCTGCTGTCGGAATTCGTCCAGGCCGAGGCCAAGGGCGAGCTCGCGGCGCCGTCGAGGGCGCGTTCGAACGGTGCGACTACTCCCTGCTCGCGCTGGCGACGGAGCGGCGCGACGCGGGCGACCGGCCCGACACGCAGGCCCTCAACGCCATCATCGAGGCGGTCAACTCGCTCTCGGCGAAGCGCCTCGAGCAGGCCGCCGCCCGGCTGGGGACCGTCATGCAGCAGGGCTCGCCCGAGAAGATGTTCGCGAAGATCCAGGAGCTCGCCATCATCAACCAGATCGACGCGCCTTTGGTGGAACTGCTCGACGCGAACCGGCAGCAGGCGCTCGCGGCGGGCGCGGCGGGCGCCGGCGCGGCCGAGCTCATGAAGAACCTGGCGAACCGGTGCCGCGACGAGATGGACAAGCGCATCGCCAAGGACGCGCCCGAGAAACGGTTGTTGAGCGCTGCTGCGCACGGACGACGACGAGACCAAGAAAACGATTCTCCAAAGAGCCTTCGAGCCCAAGGAGGGCCTGGCCCTGAGCTTCGGCGAGGACTACGGCAAGGACGCGGCCAAGAAGACGCAGGAGGGCCCCGAGGTCGACCCGACCAAGTTCATCGCCGCGTGCCAGCAGCTCATCGCCGACTTTGGGAACATCGACGACAACGGCGAGCCCCTCATGGTGCGCATCAACCAAATCGCCGCCATCGCCGAGACGGTGGCGACGGAATTGTACGGCGACGTCACGAGCGCGCGCGAGCAGCAGGACCTCATGTGGAACGAGGCGACGACGAGCGTCTTCGACCTCGAGGCCGCCGAGCTCGCGGCCGAGCAGAAGGGCGAGCAGATGCCCTGGCACAACGACTCCTACGACGGCAAGCTGCCCGACGGCTTCACGGCCGACCAGGCGGGCCAGTACATCAAGAAGGTCGGCGGCTAGCTTTTTTTTCGGCAGTCGGCTTTACCTTCTCCCGTACTAAACGCCGCGGACTGTCGCGAGTATTGAACAAACAGACTTACACACGAGTGTGACGGAGTCACGAGTCGGGCGGCTTTGGCGCGAAGCCGTGCCGCGCCTCGTCGTCGCCGTGGCTGAGCGCGTGCGCGCGGCCGCGGCGCCGCGCGGCGATGTCGTCGGTGAAACCGTTCGCCCGCGCGAGCTGCAGCGCCGAGACGGGCCGTCGCTCCGCGTCCGGCTTGACCGCCCCGCGCGAGAAGACGTCGCCGATGCGCTGCACGCTGTTCTTCCCCGCGGCCAGCGAGCTCAGGAAGCTCACGAGCGCGCCGCAGCCCATCGTCGCCAGACTAAAGTGGTTCGGCGTCCGGAAGGCCTTCGGGAGCATATTCAGGTGCCGCGCGCCCAGCCAGCCCGTCGAGCCGATGAACACGCCGGCGACCGCGCCTCGCAAGCCGGCGGTCCACACGTCCCGACGCACGTCGGCCACGCGGCGCGCGTCGTCGGCGGTGAGTTGGGGCGGGATGCTGCCGGACATCTTCTTTTCGCAGCGATTGTGCCGCTATGCTGCTGTGGCAGGCACTGCAGCCTGAGCACTCTGCGTGGTCAGAGCTGCTTGGATTACAATTGAAGCAGCGGCTCGGCAGGGATGCCTGCGGCTCGTTTCAGTAGTCACACCGATTTATATTGTGCGTAACCAGTCGAGACAGCGTGCCACTGCAGCCAACATGCTGAGCCTCGAGCCCGGGCCGACGACCGGAGCGGCGTCGGACAGCGAGAGCAACCGTTCCAACACGCGGTAGGAGTCCTCGAACTGCCACGACGGACTGCTCAGGCTGGAGGCGCGCTGCAGACGCGCGCGCTGCCCTCTTGCAAACAAGTTGATTTTCACTTCTGCTCGAATTTGGAGGAATGCTCCAAGACGCCTACAGACGTGCGCACGGCGCACAGAGGGATCAAGGAGCCATCATACCAGTACCTCGAGCTTTTGCTCGTCGTCGCTTGAGCGTGCGCGGCAACCGCCCTCCGCACTGCTGGGACCCTCGGGACGCTGGTAGACCTCCTCAGTAGGCCGCCAGCGATACCACAGCGACGCGCCGGTCTTCCCCAGGCAGCGGCAAGAGGTACAGCCAGAGCTGCACCACAGGGGCAAACAAGGCGCGGCGCCGCGGCCGAGCAGCGATAAAGCCGCCGCAAGACAGCATTTAGAACCGCGCAGCCTTCGCGCTAAGCGCAGACGCAACTATGGCTCAAATGGCCACCAGCAGTACCGACGCCGTCGACGCGGTGCTGGAAAAACTCCTTAGCGTCCGCGGCGAGCGCCCGGGAAAACAGGTGGCGCTCGAGGACAACGAGATCCGTATGTTATGCATTAGGGCGAGGGAGGTCTTCATGGCGCAGCCCATCCTGCTCGAGCTCGAGGCGCCCATCAAGATTTGTGGCGATCTGTGTGGAAATCAACCAAGGGTGGGTGCACCCGACAATTCTTCACTAAGTCACCTCGCGGCGATGGCGCGGCTGTCCTGGCTCGGTCGAGCGGCGAGGAACCGGCATCGCCACGCCATCGAGCAGGCGTCGCGTCGATGGCGTGGAGGACGACGCGGCGATTCAGCACGAACGCGCCGTAAAATTTTGATTTCCACACAGGTGGCGATGTCCACGGCCAATACCATGATCTATTGAGATTATTCGAGTACGGAGGCTTCCCGCCCGAAGCAAACTACCTCTTCCTGGGCGACTACGTAGACAGAGGCAAACAATCCCTCGAGACGATCTGCTTGCTACTAGCTGTGTGGAAATCAAAATTTTACGGCGCGTTCGTGCTGAATCATCGCGTCGTCCTCAACGCCATCGACGCGGCGCCTGCTCGATGGCGTGGCGATGCCGGTTCCTCACCGCTCGACCGAGCCAGGATGGCAGCGTCATCGCCGAGAAATGACTTAGTGAAGGATTGTCGGGTGCACCCAACACACTGGTTGATTTCCACACAGACTACTCGCCTTTAAAATCAAGTACCCCGAAAACTTTTTCATCCTGCGGGGCAACCACGAGTGCGCCTCGATCAACAGAATTTACGGCTTCTACGACGAATGTAAAAGAAGGTACAACATCAAGATGTGGAAGACCTTCACGGACTGCTTCAACTGCCTGCCGGTGGCGGCCATCGTCGACGAGAAGATCTTCTGCTGCCACGGCGGCTTGAGTCCGGAATTGCAGCAGCTCGACCAGATCAAAAAGATCGTGCGGCCGACGGACGTGCCGGACACGGGCCTGCTGTGCGATCTGCTCTGGAGCGACCCGGACAAGGACATGGTCGGCTGGGGCGAGAACGACCGCGGCGTCTCGTTCACGTTCGGCGAGGACATCGTCCGCGCGCCCGCCGCAAGATGGACTTGGACCTGGTCTGCCGGGCGCACCAGGTCGTCGAGGACGGCTACGAGTTCTTCGCGCGAAGGCAGCTCGTCACGATCTTCTCGGCGCCGAACTACTGCGGCGAGTTCGACAACGCGGGCGGCATGATGGCCGTCGACGAGACGCTCATGTGCTCCTTCCAGATCCTAAAGCCGGCAGAAAAAGCGAAGCGCCAGGCGCTCGCGGGCGTCGCGCAGCGGCCGGCGACGCCGCCGGCACGCAAGGGGCCCTGAGTTCCCCACCCAACAACACCGCTCCCGCCCGCGTCAGACGGATGGGGGGCATCTCGTGTATACTCGTACTTCTACTACCATCTGCCTCGCGCCATGGGGCCACGTGCGGTAAGTAGTGCGGTTCGAACACAGAAGCATACTTAGCACAACAAATCAAGCGAAAGAGTCCTCGTCCGACTCGGGCTCGGCCGCGGCAGCCACTGGAGGAGGAGAAGCCGGCCGCGGCACGACGGGCGCGGCGAGAAACGAAGGTGGGGCGTGCCGCTCCTGGACAACGGGAACGACACGTCTCTGTACCACACAATCGTCGAGCCACGCGCGGTTCACGACCGGGGCCCCGTTGGCCGGCGGCGCCGCGGCCCAGACGTCGGCGAGCACGTGCGTCGCGGCGTCCGGGGCCACGACGGTCGCGCCGTAGAGCCGGAGCCGCGACGCGAGGCAGGCGGTCTCCGGCGCGACGGCGACGCGCGCCGGGCGCAGGACGCGCGAGAGCGGCGTCACGCCGTGCGCCGCGAGCGCGGCGTCGGTGTCCGGCGCCTCATCAACAACAGCGTCGTCGTAGAACCAGTGGCCGCCGCGGTGCGCCCGCGCGTGCGCCGCGCAGGTCCGGAGCTCGTCGACCGACGGCGCGCGAAATCTAGGCAGGCCCCAGACCGGCTCGAAGGTCTGCTGCAGCTCCTCGAGCTTCTGCGGCGGCGGCGTCGCGAGGTAGTGGCGCGGCGCCGGCGCGAGGCGCACGCCGGCGGCGACGCACTCGGCGCACCAGGCCGCGTCGAGCACGGCGTAGCCCGTCGACGCGTAGGCCGTGACCATGAGCAGACGGCCGTCGCCCGCCGCGCCGAGGACGATCAGCGGCGCGTCGGGGTCGAACTCGTCCGGCGCGGCGCTCCGCACGACGCCGCCCGCCTCGGCGATCAGCTGCAGCAGCGCCGGCCGGTCCAGGTCGCCGCAGCGCGCCGACGGCAGCGCGAGGAACTCGTCCTTCTTGAACACCTTGGGCTTCGTCGAGGCCTGCCGCAGCTCCTCGAGCGCCTCGACGTCGACGAGCTGGTCGCGCCGGACGCCGTCCGCCTGCTTGCGCGTGATTTTCTTCTTCTTCTTCTTGCCGCCGGCGCCGGCGCCGCCGATCTTGGCAACGGTGCGCTTGCGCTCGCCGACGCGCCGCACCTCGTCGAGCGTCGACACGTCGTCGGCGCCCTTGTCCTCGCGGACGCGCTCGACGCGCGGGAACCGGAACGTGCGGCCCACGCTCCCGTATTCGGTCGAGACGACGAGCTCGGCGCACTTTATTTCCAGGACCAGGGACTTGGACGGGTCCCGTACTATCAAGTCGGGCCTGTTGTCGGGTTTTGGGTGCCACCCGCCGTCCAGCCAGTCCGGGCGCGACTTCGGGTCGTAGTT
Organism: Pelagomonas calceolata; assembly: GCA_918797485.1. NCBI lineage: Eukaryota > Pelagophyceae > Pelagomonadales > Pelagomonadaceae > Pelagomonas > Pelagomonas calceolata. Next base: position 11,311 of record CAKKNE010000003.1, on the reverse strand, counting down.
GTCCAGATTGCCCTTTAGTTTTTCGTGGATATCCTTGACGCGCGCAAAGCCGTAGCCCGTGCCCACCCTCCCGACCGCGTAGAAGCGGCCCGTGTGCGGGCACCGCGCCGCCACCGTGTACTTGGACAGGCGCCCCGTGCGCCCGCCCGTCGCCGCGTCGGACCAGTTGCCCGCCACTATTAAATAGTCGAGCCGCGGGATGTCGCCGTCGGCGCCGTACTCGGGCTTGAGCTTGATCCACGCCCGCGTCGCGCGCGACCGCTCTCCTAGGATGTAGGGCGAGTCCAGGAGCTTGACGACGACGCCCTCGCCGCCCCTCGAGACGACCTGGTCGTAGAACGCGTGGAGCTGATCGACCCGCTTTTTGTCTTCTGTATCTGTAATGTTAATATGCTCCACCATGCGGATGCGCCGGAACGCCGCGTCTTCCCTTCTCGTGATACGCTCGGCGATGCGCCTTCTTATTTTCAGGGGGAGGTGCCCGAGCGCGCCCGGCTTGATCTTCTTGCCGGCGTCGTCCTCGCCCAGCAGCTCCTCCGCGCCGTCCCCGCTCAGATATAACGCATCAAAGCACACGAACACCAAACGAGCCGTCTTGATCTGCTCCGCGTCCACCGTCGAGTCGTTCATCTGGGCCACCGACTCCTCGATCGACTTGACGACGTGCTCGTCGTTGGGGTCAAAGTGCACCGTCGGCAGCCCTCGATCCTTAAGCGCACGCTCGACGCGCGAACACGTCTGGTTCGACCCGAAGCGCACGCACTCGCCCGTCTGCGTGCACACCGCGAGGCACTCGCCGTCCAGGATCGCCGCGTCGCATCCCTGCAAGCACTTAAGGAGCGTCTCCGAGATGCAGGGCCCGTAGTGGGACGTGTAGTCCGTCGGGCTCCGCGTCCAGAGGCGTATCTCGCCGTTCACGAGGTGGGCCATGATCCGCTCGCCGTCGAGCTTCACCTCGCACGTGATCGGCGGCACGCCCTCGATGCCGAACCGCTTCTTGGCGACGCGTTGCAGCTCCCGCACGGTGTGCGTCGCCTGGTCGTCGATGTTCGGCTCGCCGTGCGCCAGCATCGGCTTGAAGGACTCGCCGGGCTCGACGCGGCCCGCGGGCGTCGCCGCGGCGTTGTGGCCCGGGCCGCCCACGGCGTACTCGGCGCAGACCTTTTTCAGGTTCTGGCACTCCGCATACCGGTCCTTCGCCGACCGGTGCAGGTGCTTGAAGATCGTGTTGTCCCCGAGGCCGCCGAGCTTCAAATTGCCGATAATGACGCGCGCGAGCCACTTGTGCTCGCGCGGGCTCAGGCGCGTGTAGACCTTTTCGAAGATCGTCCGCTTCGTCTCGCTCTTCGTCATGCGCGCGAGCTGGTCGAGGAAATCGTGCACCTCGCCCAGCGTCATGTCGCCGTGCGGCGGCACGCGGCCCTTCAGCACTTCCACGAGCGCCGCGCCGAGCTCCGCGCCCATGTGCGTGCCGCGCGCCGACGCCGTGCCGGCGAAGAAGTGGAGCTTGCCCGCGGCTTTATTTTTCGCCGGGTCCGCGCCTTTTAATCCAGTGAGCTGCAGGTAGAGCTGCGCGAGGCCCTTCTCCTTGAGGCCAAAGTTCCGCCGTCCGACGTCGAGGCTCGTGCACAGGAGCCGCACGACGGGGTAGAGCGACTGCTTGCCCGCGGCCTTGAGGAGCTCTCGGTCGAAGACGAGGCCGTGCTTCGCCGACTGGGGCCCCGGCGCTTCGGCGCGGTCCAGGCGCGCGCAGATGCTCGCGAACGACAAGGCGTGCATGTTGCCGCAGCGCTCGTGCTCCGGTAATTGCGACTCGTCCTCGACGACGGACGGCTCGTGCCGGCGGCCGCTGTGGTCCGCGCAGCCGTCCTTCTTCCCGCCAAAGTACTGGCCGCGGTTCCACGACATCTGTGTCTTTTTGATACCGTCGCGGGTCTCGCGCGCCGCCTGGCGTGCGCTGCTAGTTTTGAGTGTGAGACGGCCCGCGCTGATTAGTTCTGCGCAGGGCTCGAGAGTTGTGCTCTGAGCTATGCTTTTACAGTGTTTCTTGCGCCGTAGGTCCTGCCCGGCACGCTGCTCCAGGCTGGCTCGGTCGCAGGAGCGGTTCGGCCTGGGGAGGCTAGAGTCTTACAGCCGCTAGCTGCCGACCCTCGGGAGTTCCCTCGGGGCAGTATCTAAGCGATGGGCAGTATCTAATATGTCGTAGGTGCTGCCCCGACGTGCTGCAGCCGGCGGTCCCACACCAAAGGCTCTCCTCCCCCTCCTTCTGTATGAGAAGAGAGAGCCTCCCCTGAGAGTCTGCGAGGTCACACACCAACAAGGAGCATGGACGGCGACACGAAGCACGGTCCCGACCGGCTCGAGGACGACGACCCCCTCGCCGTGACCGCTAGCACCTCACCACCGGAGAAGGAATGGGCCATCGATGCCGAGTCTAAATGGTACCGCCGCTACTGGTTCGCGTCGGCCCCCGTTACGCTGGCTGCCGTCGCGCTCGCGCCGCTGAGGCTCGCCTTCTGCGGCGACGCGTCGACGGGCGCCAACGCGCTGGCCTGGGGCCTCGACGTGTTTGCGTGGTGCGACGTGGTGCTGCTCACGTTCGTCCGGGCGCCGGACGAGACGTTGCGATGGCGCGGGCGGTTGGAGCGGGACTGGCTCGAGTACGTGGGCCGGGCGCCCGGTTTGATCCCCTGGGACGCGTTCGCGCGCGGTCGCGGGCCGCTCAACGCCGGCCGCCTGCTCGGGCTGCTGCGCATGCTCCGGTTCCGGCGGTGCTGGGCGGCGCTGAAGGAATTCGGCACGCTCGTCTGGCTGCCGCACTGGGTGAGCGTCGTGACGGACTACCTGGTCTTCTACCTGCTGGCGGGCCACACCGAGGGATGCTTGTTTTACCTGCTCGCACGGGGCCGGAACTTTGCGGACAACACCTGGGTCGCGCACCACGCGATCAATCTCGACGCCGAGCCGCTGCGGGCGCGCTACCTCAAGAGTCTGTCGTGGGCCTTTACGACGATCTCGACGGTCGGCTACGGGGACGTCTACCCCGTCTCGCAGCCCGAGATGATCTTTACGATCGTCGCGGTCGTGGCCAACCTGGGCCTGATGTGCTACACCGTCGCGAGTATCTCCACCATGTTTCGGCGCGAGGAGGAGGTCGCCGCCTTCCGGCAAGAAGCAACCGAACTGACCAAGTACCTCCGGGCGAACGGCGTGGAGCCGACGGAGCGCAGAAAGCTCGTGGCCTACAAGGCGCGCGTCTTCCGGACGACCGCCACGACGCACGTTTTGGACGGCTTCCCGGCGGCGGTGCGGACGCGGGTGCTGTTCGAGGGGCGCTGGTCGCAGATGCTCGCCACGACGCGCCTCTTCGTGGACGTGGCCTCGCGCGCGCGGCAGGAGGTGCTCGGGCGCGCGACGGAGGCGCTTTATATGGAGGGCATGGTCATCTGCGGCGCCGGCGCCGCTCCGACTGCTGCCTACTTACTCCACGCGGGCGCCGTGTCCGTTGTGGTCGGGGGCGAAGTCGTCGGCACGCTCAAGCCGGGCGCTCCTCTGTGTTGCGAGGCGTTCTTCGCCGGGGCGCTGCAGCGTTGGACGCTCGTCGCCGCGACGACCGTCTCGGTGGTGGCGTTGCCCGAGGGAGCGTTCCGCGACGATCCCGCCGATTTGACCATAGTGCTCCGCAACTTGCGGCGAGACGCGAACGCCTTCGCTCACCACGCGCGTGGCCTCGGCGAGCTCAAGCGCGAGGACGACCCGGCGTACACGGCCGCATTCGCGCGCATCGAGCTCAGCCCGGCGTTCGCGGACGCCTGTGACGCTGCGGTCGACGAGCTCCGAGCGGCGGAGCAGCGCACCGAGGCCTCCCTGGCCGAAGTGCTCTGCGACTACTGCGCGCGCGGCGACGCGAAGCGCGCCGCGCGGCTGCTGGAACGGCTGCCTCGCGGCGGTCGCTACCGCGATTTAGCCGACTACGACAAGCGCTCGCCCGCGCATTTAGCGGCGGCCCACGGGCGGACGGAAATCCTGCGGCTCCTGGACGAGTATGGCCTCGCCCTCGACGGCGTCGATATCTTTGGTGGCACGCCGTTGTACGATGCGGCGGTGAAGGCACACGACGCCGAAGCGGCCGTGGACTTTTTGAGGGAGCGCTGCGGGCCGCTCGTCGTGGCGGACCTCGCCGGGACGCTCTGTCGCTTCGCGTTCGACGCCAACGTGGCCGTCTTGCAGCGATTGCTGCGGGCCGGGGCGGACCCGGACGCCGCGGACTACGACCAGCGGCGGGCGCTCCACATCGCCGCCGCCGAGGGCCACGCAAAGACCTGCCGGCTCCTGCTCGACGCCGGCGCCCCGGTGGACTGCCGCGACCGCTGGGGCCAGACGCCTCTGATCGAGGCCGTGGCGGCCAAGCACCTCGACTGCGTCGTATTGCTCCTGGAGCGGGGCGCCGACGCGTCCGCCACGGACCGCGGCGGGCGGCGCGTCGCCCTGGCTGCAGTCGACGCGGAATCGGACGACTGCCTGGCGGCCGTGGTCGCCGGCGGCGGCGCCGACGCGGGAGATGACGTCGCGGGCGCGACGAGGCTGTGCGCGGCGGCTGCGGCGGGGGATTTGACATTGGTGGAGCGGCTCGTACGGGCGGGCGTCGCTGTCGACGCGTCCGACTACGACCGCCGCACTGCCCTACACCTTGCTGCCGCGGAAGGGCGCGTCGCGGTGGTCATGAAATTGTGCGAGCACGGCGCAGACATCCATTTCCGCGACCGCTGGGGCCACGACGCCATCGACGCGGCGACCGGTGGCGGCCACGCGGACCTCGTCGCGCAGCTCCACCTGCTCGAGAAGCATTGATTTGTCCATAGTGAACATAGTAAGCCTGTTGTACATTTACTTTACGTCCCGGGCCGGCGGGCCACTGGCAGTCTTGTAACACGCTTCGTCCAGACGCGCACCAGTTGGCACCAGTCAAAAACAAACATACCATCATTAAGCAACAAACAGCGCTTCCTCGGCGTCGCGGCGCAGCAATTCCTCGCCGTCGCGCAGCCCCTCCTCGAAGCGCTCGCGCGCCCGTCGACGCGTCAGCACCGCGCCCTCGAGGAATGCGCGAGCGTTGAGGAGCGAGGCGTCGTAGCGAAGGAACGGGTGCGGCCGCTGCGTGCCCGCGCCCAGACCAGCAGCGACGACACCGGGTGCCGCGTGGACGCCCGCGCCCGTCAGGATCGACACTTCGACGGTAGGCAGCGTCGCGTCGACCGGCAGCGGGTCCGACAGGCCGCCGTCGTGGTGGAACAAACCATCTTCGAAGACGTCCACTCCCACGAAGTCGAGGCAGCAGCTCGCGGACACGGCCCGGAACACGGCGGCGTCGTCGGCAAAGTCCGTCAGCGAGACGTTCCGTGGCCGGAGGAGGCCGTCCTCGAACGTCGTCGTGTGCGCGACGAGCTTGCCCGAAAGGCGCCGGGCCGCGCCGTCTCGCGTGACGCCGACGGCGTCGAGCGTCCGCTTCAGCAGCACGTCGTGCGGCTTGAGCACCTCGCGCGCCCGGAGCTCCTCGAAGAACTCGCCCGAGACATAGTGCTCCAAGCAATCGCGAATGGCCTCCGGCGCTTCGAGGAGCACGAGGGATACGATCGCGCCTCCTGACGTGCCGTGGACGCGGTCGACGCGGTCCATCAAGCTTGACTTCTCGGCGATCGTCGCGGCGATGCCGAAGTGATACGCCATCATCATGCCCGAGCCGCTAAAACTGAGCGCGAGCCGCCGCCCGTCCGACGTCGCGAGGGAGCGGCGCGCGGCAGCAGCAGCAGCGCGCCGCGCGCCGACGAGGACTCGCGCGGCCCGCATGCGCTGGATCGCCTGTGAAGCAGGGAACTGTCGCGCTACCGCGGCAGCCGCGAGGCGTCGAAGACGCGCGGGCGGGCTTTGCGTTGGCGAGCGCAGGGGCCCTTCGCAGGGCCCGGTCCGGCTCTCCCGGGCACTTCGGCTCCGCACGTTCATTGATTAACGACCGGCGGGAATTTGACATGGCCCGGTGTCGAAGGGTCGTTTCTTCACGCCGCGCCGCACCTTTGATCAAACGTCACCGCCTCGAGAATAGAAGATGCGCCTGCGGAGGAAAGGCCAGTGACACGCCGCACCCCCCTGGGTTGGATCGGGCCGCGTCGCAGCGAAAGAGGCTTCATAAATCTATCCATAGGTGTTGTTCGTCGACATGCGGTTCGGAGTGGTGCATGAAGGGTATAATCACGAGCCGGGCGCGAAAGGTGGGGTGGCGACGCTGCACGCTTGCGAGAGTCTCCGGCGCACCGGTAGCTCTGGAGCCTGCGGGGACCGGCGCGGTAAAGGCGGCGCGATCGCCCCGAGGGGGTTCAATCGAATCAACGAGCGGTGCACTCAAACAGTATGAATATCCAATTTGTGAAATCACGAAAACCGGTCTGTTACCTCCGGGAGTCATAAACACAGGTGAGTTTGTTCATCATCGTGCTTGGGTTGGTTGCGCGAGTCGGACGCCGCGACGCGCCTTTGTTATTATCGGGTGCTATCGCTCGCTCGCGAACTGGTCTCGCGCATGCGTGCGGACGTCCCGCGCGTCGACGACGGGCGCAGCGCCTGCATGCCACTGCACAGCAACCTCGCCAGCTTCACCTGCAGCGCGATGCCAGCCCTCGGCGAGCCAAACTGAGGCGAGCGCCGTCGAGAGCGGCTGCGTGCGCAGTAGAAGGCCAGCCACTCAGCCCTGTAGCGGTAGAGCTCGAGCTTCAGCCGGCCAAGCTGTCTAGCGTCTCATAGACACTCTAGACGACGGGCAGCCGTCCAAAAACCGCCCAGCGCGTCCACTACACAGCGCTGACATCCGAGTGCCGCGGATTAGTTTTCAAACAGCTGCGACGCGACAGCACCCATGGCCGAAATTGCGTCCGCTACGATGCCGGCGGGCGAGATGCCCAAGCCCAGGCGGCAGAAGAAAGTTTTCAAACCGCCGTCGGATGCGCAAGTCTGTAAGACCAAGGTCCGCTCCCCCGTGTACCTGGATGTGCGCGCCTTCGAAAATTGGAGCGAACGCGCTCAACGCACGGCCGCGGCGACGTCGCTCGACGCCGCTGGAGCTCCTCGGCCGGATACCGCCGCTTGACACCGCTCGCCGCCGCATGACACACCACTCGCACCTCATCAGTCGCCTCCGCGCAGGTGTCGATCGCGCGGCGCCTCGTCAAGGAGGTCGCGCACTACGAAGCCGAAACCAAAAAGGACGAGGCGCGCGTCGAGGCCATGCGCGCCGACCCGACCAAGGACGAGTACGACGTGAAGAAGATGCTCGAGGTCGTCGAGGAGTCGAGGATGATGATCCCCGACGCGACGCGGCGCCTGGGCGAGGCCATCAACGAGCTCTTCTCCTTCATCGAGGAACACCACGCAACGACGGAGGTCCTCGAGTGCGAGTCGTACGCCGAGGCGACGGCGTTGCTCGAGAAGTACGACGACATGGTCACGGACTGATAAGTCAACTTTTGTTCTGAATTGATTCGTTCGAGGCCCGGTCCCGGAGATGGTCCCGGCCTCAAGTCGCGAGCCCTGTTCGATTCTTCGGGCCCTGCCAGGCCTTACAGCAGGTACGATACCACCGTGACTATCTAGGCACCTGGCAAATTCAAGACTACTTACGACCACGAGCCGGAGAAGATGATGAAGCCGCCTCCCCGAACATCCGCACTTGTCGACAGACGGCAGCGATCGGATCCTCGGCGGGCGACGCGTCGCCCGAGCGCCGCTGCTGCCGGCTTCGCGCGCGCCGCGCCGCGTGGCTGATCTTGAGCGACTCGTCAATGTCCCCGACGCGGTCGTCGTAGAAGATGCCGCCCCACGACACGGCTGGCTTCGGGCTGAGCTTCGGCAGCGGCGACGGCGGCGCCTCGGGCGCCGGCTCGGGCTCCGGGGGTGATGGTGGCGGCGACGGCGGCGCGGGGCGCGGCCGCTCGACCTCCATTCGCGCGAAGAGCCGCTCGAACTTGTTCAGTTCTTCCCGCGCGGAAGCGTGGGCCGACCGCGTCCGCGCGGCGCTTGCCTCTTGCTCGTCCCGCTTCTTCTTGGCCTCGATGCGCGACCGAAGCGCCGAAAGGTTCGGCATGAGCTGCTCGGGCGTCGGGCCTTCGCTCGCGTCGTCGGGCGGCGCGAGCACGGGGCTAATGACGACTTCTTCCTCCTGGCCGCCAAAGTCGTCGCGGGTCGTCGGTGCGACGACCACGACCGCGGCAGCCGCGATGCGATCCGCGTCGCCAAAGGCCGCGTCCGAGAGGTAGCGGCCCGAGACCTTGGCGCTCTGATTTCTATACAGGACGACGGTATGCCTGACGCCGAGCGCGACGTCCTCGGCGCCCCACTTCCCGGGCTGCTCGCTCATCAGCGGCGACTCGAGCGGGCTGGCCGTCACGTCGCGCCGCGTCGACATGAGCGAGGCAACTTCGGGTCCGAGACCGAGCTGACCCTCGTCGGAAAAGCCCCACATGAGCACCGCACCCGAGGCCGTCACGCAGGCCGAGTGCCGCGCGCCGCAGCTCACGCGCACGGCGCCGCCACTCCGAAAGGGCAGCGCGACGCCTTCCGGTAACTCCACCGGCCGATCCGATGCGCGCCCGAGGCCGAGGGCCCCGTGCTCGTTGTCCCCAAACGCGTAGACGCGGCCGTCGCTGAGCAGCGCGAGAGAATGCTGGTCGCCGCCCGCCGCCGCGACGACATGCCCGGAATGCGGATCGTCGCAGATCGGCAGCAAGACGCGTGCTGGCAGTTTCTGCGCGCCCGTGGCGCCCGTGCCGAGGCGGCCACGGTCGCCAAAGCCCCACGCGTAGAGCCGCGCGACGACGACGCCCGCGCCCGCGCTGGCCGGCTCCCAGGCCACGGCGAGCGTGTGGTGCAGGCCGCACGCGACGTGCCGGATCAGAGCCCCGCGCCACTGGAAGAACTCGACCGCCGCCGGAGCCGTCGAAAAGTCGGCGTCGTTCTGCTTTGGAATCGCGGCCTTGCGCGTCTCGCGCTTGACCGGCTGGTCATCGTCCTCGCCGGAGCCCTGGCCCAGCTGCCCGCCGCGGTCGTCGCCCCAAATGTAAAGGGCGCCCGCCGCCTGGCCGGCCGCCGCGACGACGACCGCCGTGTGCGCGCCGCCGGCCGCGACGCTGATGATCCCGCCGTCGGGCAGGCCCTCGACGCGCTTCGGCGCAGTCTGGCCGCGGCAGTCGCCGTGCCCGAGCCGCCCGCGCGCGCCCGCGCCCCAGGTGAACACCGTCCCGTCGGCGAGCGCGACGACGGCGTGGCGCGGACCGCAGGCGACAAGCCGCGCTCGCCGCAGGCCGCCGAGCGTCTTCTGGACGACGGCGCGCGGCGCGTGGCCGCGGGCGCCGTGCCGGAAGATCGGGCCGCCGCCCCAGCCGACGAGGCGCCCGTCGGCCGCGACCGCGATAGTGGCGCTCTCCGCCGCGGCGACGGCGCACAGGAAGTCGCCCGCGGGGTCCATCTCGCCGCCGCCGTCCTCGTCGAGGTCGAGGCCCGCGAGCCACGTCACGTACGCCGGCCCGCCGTCCCCCGGAGCCGCCGCCGGATCGGCGACGTCCCGGACGCCGCACGCGAAGAGCCGCGTGGCCGTTTCGCGCGCCGGAGGCGGCGCCGCTTGCACGGCGCGGCGCGACTTGCGCGGCCGCGCCGCGGCCGTCGCCAGTGCCTTCTCTCGCCGGTCGAGCCTTCGCAGTTCGCCGTCGAGGTCGAGCGGGCCGTCGTCGGGTTCCGCGGCCGGCGCCGTCCGCGACCGCCGGCGGCTGGCCCGCGGGGGGGACGCCGCCGCGATGTCGTCGTCATGCGACCGGCGCCGTCGGAGCGGTGCCGGCCGCAGCTTGCTGCCGCCGAGGGGAATGCGCCGCGACGGCGCCGTCGCCGACGCGACGGACGGCGTGCGCAGGGACCGCGTCGCGGAGCCCTTGCCCAGGTCCAGGTCGGGCAGGAGCTGGAGCTTCTTCATTGACTTTTTGCTCGTCCGGACGTCCGCAATCTCCGCCTTAAGCTGCTGATTTTCCTTCAGGACCTGGTCCAGCATGAGTCGCATCGTCTCCGCATCCATCTCGTCGACCATGGCTGCACACGCCGCGATGTGAGGCCCTCGAAGAACGTGTTCGGGCAGCGCTCGACGCCGTCGTCGCGTCCGCGTCGGGTGAGCGCCGGAGCAAACCGGCTTGGCAGCCGGCTAGCCCAGTCGTTGTCGGGCTCGGCCCGCGCGAGCCGCGCACGCGGGCGAGGAGAGGGGTGCCCATCGCGTTTAGAGTTCTAGGACGTAATGGATCGACTCGGGCTCGAGAATACGAATCAATTCATAGGGTTAGGGTTCGGGCCAGCTCACCGGGCAGGGCCCGAAGGGCCCTGGCCCCAGGGCCGAAGGCCCTGGGGCAGGATGTTAGTGTTCTGTGTCAGGATTGAGGTTATGGGTAGTCTTTGGTGGCTGGTGCGGGACATAGGGTTAGGGTTCGGGCCAGCTCACCGGGCAGGGCCCGAAGGGCCCTGGCCCCAGGGCCGAAGGCCCTGGGGCAGGATGTTAGTGTTTGGAGTCAGGATTGAGGTTGTGGGTAGTCTTTGGTGGCTGGTGCGGGACATAGGGTTAGGGTTCGGGCCAGCTCACCGGGCAGGGCCCGAAGGGCCTTGGCCCCAGGGCCGAAGGCCCTGGGGCAGGATGTTAGTGTTTGGAGTCAGGATTGGAGTCGCGGGCGTCTTGGTGGCTGGTGCGGGACATAGGGTTAGGGTTCGGGCCAGCTCACCGGGCAGGGCCCGAAGGGCCCTGGCCCCAGGGCCGAAGGCCCTGGGGCTGGATGTTAGTGTTCTGTGTCAGGATTGAGGTTATGGGTAGTCTTTGGTGGCTGGTGCGGGAAATAGGGTTAGGGTTCGGGCCCGCTCCCCGGGCAGGGCCCGAAGGGCCCTGGCCCCAGGGCCCGAAGGGCCCTGGGGCTGGATGTTAGTGTTCTGGGTCAGGATTGAGGTTGTGGGTAGTCTTCGATGGCAGGAGTGCGGGTTAGGGTTGGGTTAGGGTTGGGTTAGGGTTGGGTTAGGGTTGGGTTAGGGTTGGGTTAGGGTTGGGTTAGGGTTGGGTTAGGGTTGGGTTAGGGTTAGGGTTAGGGTTAGGGTTAGGGTTAGGGTTAGGGTTAGGGTTAGGGTTAGGGTTAGGGTTAGGGTTAGGGTTAGGGTTAGGGTTAGGGTTAGGGTTAGGGTTAGGGTTAGGGTTAGGGTTAGGGTTAGGGTTAGGGTTAGGGTTAGGGTTAGGGTTAGGGTTAGGGTT